>OY743225.1:48204335-50981457 GCA_963555765.1 Orthonevra nobilis | reverse complement strand
AAATCCGAGGCTTTTTTGCAAAATTCTGCTGGAATATAGCCCATGATTTCAAAATGCACTTTTTTCTTGAAAACGTCGTTTACTATTTCTGACGCACTGATAGTAAAAAGTATCCGTAACTAAGTACAAATTTGAAAATTTAGCTCTGAGAATCATTTATTAACAAAAAAATGGAGTTGTGAAATCCGAGGCTTTTTTGCAAAATTCTGCTGGGCTATAGCCCATGATTTCAAAATGCACTTTTTTCTTGAAATCGTCATTTACGATTTCTGACGCACTGATAATAAAAAGTATCCGTAACTAAGTACAAATTTGAAAATTTAGCTCTGAGAATCATTTATTAACAAAAAAATGGAGTTGTGAAATCCGAGGCTTTTTTGCAAAATTCTGCTGGACTATAGCCCATGATTTCAAAATGCACTTTTTTCTTGAAATCGTCATTTACTATTTCTGACGCACTGATAATAAAAAGTATCCGTAACTAAGTACAAATTTGAAAATTTAGCTCTGAGAATCATTTATTAACAAAAATATGGAGTTGTGAAATCCGAGGCTTTTTTGCAAAATTCTGCTGGGCTATAGCCCATGATTTCAAAATGCACTTTTTTCTTGAAATCGTCATTTACGTTTTCTGACGCACTGATAATAAAAAGTATCCGTAACTAAGTACAAATTTGAAAATTTAGCTCTGAGAATCATTTATTAACAAAAAAATGGAGTTGTGAAATCCGAGGCTTTTTTGCAAAATTCTGCTGGGCTATAGCCCATGATTTCAAAATGCACTTTTTTCTTGAAATCGTCATTTACTATTTCTGACGCACTGATAATAAAAAGTATCCGTAACTAAGTACAAATTTGAAAATTTAGCTCTGAGAATCATTTATTAACAAAAATATGGAGTTGTGAAATCCGAGGCTTTTTTGCAAAATTCTGCTGGACTATAGCCCATGATTTCAAAATGCACTTTTTTCTTGAAATCGTCATTTACGATTTCTGACGCACTGATAATAAAAAGTATCCGTAACTAAGTACAAATTTGAAAATTTAGCTCTGAGAATCATTTATTAACAAAAAAATGGAGTTGTGAAATCCGAGGCTTTTTTGCAAAATTCTGCTGCCCATGATTTCAAAATGCACTTTTTTTCCTTAAATCGAGAATTATGATTTCTGATGCTCTGGTAGTAAAGAGTATCCCTAACTAAGTACAAATTTGAAAATTTAGCTCTGAGAATAATTTATTAACAAAAATATGGAGTTGTGAAATCCGAGGCTTTTTTGCAAAATTCTGCTGGACTATAGCCCATGATTTCAAAATGCACTTTTTTCTTGAAATCGTCATTTACGATTTCTGACGCACTGATAATAAAGAGTATCCGTAACTAAGTACAAATTTGAAAATTTAGCTCTGAGAATCATTTATTAACAAAAATATGGAGTTTTGAAATCCGAGGCTTTTTTGCAAAATTCTGCTGGACTATAGCCCATGATTTCAAAATGCACTTTTTTCTTGAAATCGTCATTTACGATTTCCGACGCACTGATAATAAAGAGTATCCGTAACTAAGTACAAATTTGAAAATTTAGCTCTGAGAATAATTTATTAACAAAAATATGGAGTTGTGAAATCCGAGGCTTTTTTGCAAAATTCTGCTGGACTATAGCCCATGATTTCAAAATGCACTTTTTTCTTGAAATCGTCATTTACGATTTCTGACGCACTGATATTAAAAAGTATCCGTAACTAAGTACAAATTTGAAAATTTAGCTCTGAGAATCATTTATTAACAAAAAAATGGAGTTGTGAAATCCGAGGCTTTTTTGCAAAATTCTTCTGGACTATAGCCCATGATTTCAAAATGCACTTTTTTCTTGAAATCGTCATTTACGATTTCTGACGCACTGATAATAAAAAGTATCCGTAACTAAGTACAAATTTGAAAATTTAGCTCTGAGAATCATTTATTAACAAAAAAATGGAGTTGTGAAATCCGAGGCTTTTTTGCAAAATTCTGCTGCCCATGATTTCAAAATGCACTTTTTTTCCTTAAATCGAGAATTATGATTTCTGATGCTCTGGTAGTAAAGAGTATCCGTAACTAAGTACAAATTTGAAAATTTAGCTCTGAGAATCATTTATTAACAAAAAAATGGAGTTGTGAAATCCGAGGCTTTTTTGCAAAATTCTGCTGGACTATAGCCCATGATTTCAAAATGCACTTTTTTCTTGAAATCGTCATTTACGATTTCTGACGCACTGATAATAAAAAGTATCCGTAACTAAGTACAAATTTGAAAATTTAGCTCTGAGAATCATTTATTAACAAAAATATGGAGTTGTGAAATCCGAGGCTTTTTTGCAAAATTCTGCTGGACTATAGCCCATGATTTCAAAATGCACTTTTTTCTTGAAATCGTCATTTACGATTTCTGACGCACTGATAATAAAGAGTATCCGTAACTAAGTACAAATTTGAAAATTTAGCTTTGAGGACCCTTTATTGACAAAAATATAGAGATCTGAAATCCGAGGCTTTTTTGCAAAATTCTGCTTGACTATAGCCCATGATTTCAAAATGCACTTTTTTCTCGAAATCGTCATTTACTATTTCTGACGCACTGATAATAAAAAGTATCCGTAACTAAGTACAAATTTGAAAATTTAGCTCTGAGAATCATTTATTAACAAAAATATGGAGTTGTGAAATCCGAGGCTTTTTTGCAAAATTCTGCTGGACTATAGCCCATGATTTCAAAATGCACTTTTTTCTTGAAATCGTCATTTACGATTTCTGACGCACTGATAATAAAAAGTATCCGTAACTAAGTACAAATTTGAAAATTTAGCTCTGAGAATCATTTATTAACAAAAAAATGGAGTTGTGAAATCCGAGGCTTTTTTGCAAAATTCTGCTGCCCATGATTTCAAAATGCACTTTTTTTCCTTAAATCGAGAATTATGATTTCTGATGCTCTGGTAGTAAAGAGTATCCGTAACTAAGTACAAATTTGAAAATTTAGCTCTGAGAATCATTTATTAACAAAAAAATGGAGTTGTGAAATCCGAGGCTTTTTTGCAAAATTCTGCTGGACTATAGCCCATGATTTCAAAATGCACTTTTTTCTTGAAATCGTCATTTACGATTTCTGACGCACTGATAATAAAGAGTATCCGTAACTAAGTACAAATTTGAAAATTTAGCTCTGAGAATCATTTACTGACAAAAATATAGAGATCTGAAATCCGAGGCTTTTTTGCAAAATTCTGCTGGACTATAGCCCATGATTTCAAAATGCACTTTTTTCCTGAAATCGTCATTTACGATTTCTGACGCACTGATAATAAAGAGTATCCGTAACTAAGTACAAATTTGAAAATTTAGCTCTGAAAACCTTTTATTGACAAAAATATAGAGATCTGAAATCCGAGGCTTTTTTGCAACATTCTGCTGGACTATAGCCCATGATTTCAAAATGCACTTTTTTCCTGAAATCGTCATTTACGATTTCTGACGCACTGATAATAAAAAGTATCCGTAACTAAGTACAAATTTGAAAATTTAGCTCTGAGAATCATTATTAACAAAAAAATGGAGTTGTGAAATCCGAGGCTTTTTTGCAAAATTCTGCTGCCCATGATTTCAAAATGCACTTTTTTTCCTTAAATCGAGAATTATGATTTCTGATGCTCTGGTAGTAAAGAGTATCCGTAACTAAGTACAAATTTGAAAATTTAGCTCTGAGAATCATTTATTAACAAAAAAATGGAGTTGTGAAATCCGAGGCTTTTTTGCAAAATTCTGCTGGACTATAGCCCATTATTTCAAAATGCACTTTTTTCCTGAAATCGAGAATTATGATTTCTGATGCGCTGGTAGTAAAGAATATCCGTAACTAAGTACAAATTTGAAAATTTAGCTCTGAGAACCTTTTATTGACAAAAATATGGAGTTGTGAAATCCGAGGCTTTTTTGCAAAATTCTGCTGGACTATAGCCCATGATTTCAAAATGCACTTTTTTCCTGAAATCGTCATTTATCTGACGCACTGATAATAAAGAGTATCCGGAACTAAGTACAAATTTGAAAATTTAGCTCTGAGAATCATTTATTAACAAAAATATAGCTTTTTTGCAAAATTCTGCTGGACTATAGCCCATTATTTCAAAATGCACTTTTTTCCTGAAATCGAGAATTATGATTTCTGATGCGCTGGTAGTAAAGAATATCCGTAACTAAGTACAAATTTGAAAATTTAGCTCTGAGAACCTTTTATTGACAAAAATATGGAGTTGTGAAATCCGAGGCTTTTTTGCAAAATTCTGCTGGACTATAGCCCATGATTTCAAAATGCACTTTTTTCCTGAAATCGTCATTTATCTGACGCACTGATAATAAAGAATATCCGTAACTAAGTACAAATTTGAAAATTTAGCTCTGAGAACCTTTTATTGACAAAAATATGGAGTTGTGAAATCCGAGGCTTTTTTGCAAAATTCTGCTGGACTATAGCCCATGATTTCAAAATGCACTTTTTTCCTGAAATCGTCATTTATCTGACGCACTGATAATAAAGAGTATTCGTAACTAAGTACAAATTTGAAAATTTAGCTCTGAGAATCATTTATTAACAAAAATATAGAGATCTGAAATCCGAGGCTTTTTTTGCAAAATTCTGCTGGACTATAGTCCATGATTTCAAAATGCACTTTTTTCCTGAAATCGTCATTTATCTGACGCACTGATAATAAAGAGTATCCGGAACTAAGTACAAATTTGAAAATTTAGCTCTGAGAATCATTTTTTAACAAAAATATAGCTTTTTTGCAAAATTCTGCTGGACTATAGCCCATTATTTCAAAATGCACTTTTTTCCTGAAATCGAGAATTATGATTTCTGATGCGCTGGTAGTAAAGAATATCCGTAACTAAGTACAAATTTGAAAATTTAGCTCTGAGAACCTTTTATTGACAAAAATATGGAGTTGTGAAATCCGAGGCTTTTTTGCAAAATTCTGCTGGACTATAGCCCATGATTTCAAAATGCACTTTTTTCCTGAAATCGTCATTTATCTGACGCACTGATAATAAAGAGTATCCGGAACTAAGTACAAATTTGAAAATTTAGCTCTGAGAATCATTTTTTAACAAAAATATAGCTTTTTTGCAAAATTCTGCTGGACTATAGCCCATGATTTCAAAATGCACTTTTTTCCTGAAATCGTCATTTATCTGACGCACTGATAATAAAGAGTATCCGGAACTAAGTACAAATTTGAAAATTTAGCTCTGAGAATCATTTATTAACAAAAATATAGCTTTTTTGCAAAATTCTGCTGGACTATAGCCCATGATTTCAAAACGATTTCATTTACGATTTCTAACGCACTGATAATAAAGAGTATCCGTAACTAAGTACAAATTTGAAAATTTAGCTCTGAGAATCATTTATTAACAAAAATATAGAGATCTGAAATCCGAGGCTTTTTTGCAAAATTCTGCTGGACTATAGCCCATGATTTCAAAATGCACTTTTTTCCTGAAATCGTCATTCACGATTTCTGGCGCACTGATAATAATGAGTATCCGTAACTAAGTACAAATTTGAAAATTTAGCTCTGAGACTCATTTATTAACAAAAATATGGAGTTGTGAAATCCGAGGCTTTTTTGCAAAATTCTGCTGGACTATAGCCCATGATTTCAAAATGCACTTTTTTCCTGAAATCGAGAATTATGATTTCTGATGCGCTGGTAGTACCGAGTATCCGTTACTAAGTACAAATTTGAAAATTTAGCTCTGAGAACCTTTTTTTGACAAAAATATAGAGATCTGAAATCCGAGGTTTTTTTGCAAAATTCTGCTGGACTATAGCCCATGATTTCAAAATGCACTTTTTTCCTGAAATCGTCATTTACGATTTCTGACGCACTGATAATAAAGAGTATCCGTAACTAAGCACAAATTTGAAAATTTAGCTCTGAGAATCATTTATTAACAAAAATATGGAGTTGTGAAATCCGAGGCTTTTTTGCAAAATTCTGCTGGACTATAGCCCATGATTTCTAAATGCACTTTTTTCCTGAAATCGTCATTTACGATTTCTGACGCACTGATAATAATGAGTATCCGTAACTAAGTACAAATTTGAAAATTTAGCTCTGAGAATCATTTATTAACAAAAATATGGAGTTGTGAAATCCGAGGCTTTTTTGCAAAATTCTGCTGGATTATAGCCCATGATTTCAAAATGCACTTTTTTCCTGAAATCGTCATTTACGATTTCTGACGCACTGATAATAAAGAGTATCCGTAACTAAGTACAAATTTGAAAATTTAGCTCTGAGAATCATTTATTAACAAAAATATGGAGTTGTGAAATCCGAGCCTTTTTTGCAAAATTCTGCTGGTTTATAGCCCATGATTTCAAAATGCACTTTTTTCCTGAAATCGTCATTTACGATTTCTGACGCACTGATAATAAAGAGTATCCGTAACTAAGTACAAATTTGAAAATTTAGCTCTGAGAATCATTTATTAACAAAAATATGGAGTTGTGAAATCCAAGGCTTTTTTGCAAAATTCTGCTGGACTATAGCCCATGATTTCAAAACGATTTCATTTACGATTTCTAACGCACTGATAATAAAGAGTATCCGTAACTAAGTACAAATTTGAAAATTTAGCTCTGAGAATCATTTATTAACAAAAATATAGAGATCTGAAATCCGAGGCTTTTTTGCAAAATTCTGCTGGACTATAGCCCATGATTTCAAATAGCACTTTTTTCCTGAAATCGTCATTTACGATTTCTGACACACTGATAATAATGAGTATCCGTAACTAAGTACAAATTTGAAAATTTAGCTCTGAGAATCATTTATTAACAAAAATATAGAGATCTGAAATCCGAGGCTTTTTTGCAAAATTCTGCTGGACTATAGCCCATGATTTCAAAATGCACTTTTTTCCTGAAATCGTCATTTACGATTTCTGACGCACTGATAATAATGAGTATCCGTAACTAAGTACAAATTTGAAAATTTAGCTCTGAGAACAATTTATTAACAAAAATATGGAGTTGTGAAATCCGAGGCTTTTTTGCAAAATTCTGCTGGACTATAGCCCATGATTTCAAAATGCACTTTTTTCCTGAAATCGAGAATTATGATTTCTGATGCGCTGGTAGTAAAAAGTATCCGTAACTAAGTACAAATTTGAAAATTTAACTCTGAGAACCTTTTATTGACAAAAATATAGAGATCTGAAATCCGAGGCTTTTTTGCAAAATTGTGCTGGACTATAGCCCATGATTTCAAAATGCACTTTTTTCCTGAAATCGTCATTTACGATTTCTGATGCACTGATAATAAAGAGTATCCGTAACTAAGTACAAATTTGAAAATTTAGCTCTGAGAACCATTTATTGACAAAAATATAGAGATCTGAAATCCGAGGATTTTTTCCAAAATTCTGCTGGAGTATAGCTTATGATTTCAAAATGCACTTTTTTCCTGAAATCGAGAATTATGATTTCTGATGCGCTGGTAGTAAAGAGTATCCATAACTAAGTACAAATTTGAGAATTTAGCTCTGAGAACCTTTTATTGACAAAAATATGGAGTTGTGAAATCCGAGGCTTTTTCGCAAAATTCTGCTGGACTATAGCCCATGATTTCAAAACGATTTCATTTACGATTTCTAACGCACTGATAATAAAGAGTATCCGTAACTAAGTACAAATTTGAAAATTTAGCTCTGAGAACAATTTAATAACAAAAATATGGAGTTGTGAAATCCGAGGCTTTTTTGCAAAATTCTGCTGGACTATAGCCCATGATTTCAAAATGCACTTTTTTCCTGAAATCGTCATTTACGATTTCTGACGCACTGATAATAAAGAGTATCCGTAACTAAGTACAAATTGGAAAATTTAGCTCTGAGAAACTTTTATTGACAAAAATATGGAGTTGTGAAATCCGAGGCTTTTTCGCAAAATTCTGCTGGACTATAGCCCATGATTTCAAAATGCACTTTTTTCCTGAAATCGAGAATTATGATTTCTGATGCACTGGTAGTAAAAAGTATCCGTAACTAAGTACAAATTTGAAAATTTAACTCTGAGAACCTTTTATTGACAAAAATATAGAGATCGGAAATCCGAGGCTTTTTTGCAAAATTCTGCTGGACTTTAGCCCATGATTTCAAAATGCACTTTTTTCCTGAAATCGAGAATTATGATTTCTGATGCGCTGGTAGTAAAAAGTATCCGTAACTAAGTACAAATTTAAAAATTTAACTCTGAGAACCTTTTATTGACAAAAATATAGAGATCTGAAATCCGAGGATTTTTTCCAAAATTCTGCTGGACTATAGCCCATGATTTCAAAATGCACTTTTTTCCTGAAATCGAGAATTATGATTTCTGACGCACTGATAATAAAGAGTATCCGTAACTAAGTACAAATTTGAAAATTTAGCTCTGAGAATCATTTATTAACAAAAATATGGAGTTGTGAAATCCGAGGCTTTTTCGCAAAATTCTGCTGGACTATAGCCCATGATTTCAAAATGCACTTTTTTCCTGAAATCGTCATATACGATTTCTCACGCACTGATAATAAAGAGTATCCGTAACTAAGTACAAATTTGAAAATTTAGCTCTGAGAATCATTTATTAACAAAAATATGGAGTTGTGAAATCCGAGGCTTTTTTGCAAAATTCTGCTGGACTATAGCCCATGATTTCAAAATGCACTTTTTTGCTGAAATCATCATTTACGATTTCTGACGCACTGATAATAAAGAGTATCCGTAACTAAGTACAAATTTGAAAATTTAGCTCTGAGAATCATTTATTAACAAAAATATGGAGTTGTGAAATCCGAGGCTTTTTTGCAAAATTCTGCTGGACTATAGCCCATGATTTCAAAATGCACTTTTTTCCTGAAATCGAGAATTATGATTTCTGATGCGCTGGTAGTAAAGAGTATCCGTAACTAAGTACAAATTTGAAAATTTAGCTCTGAGAACCTTTTATTGACAAAAATATAGAGATCTGAAATCCGAGGCTTTTTTGCAAAATTCTGCTGGACTATAGCCCATGATTTCAAAATGCACTTTTTTGCTGAAATCGTCATTTACGATTTCTGACGCACTGATAATAAAGAGTATCCGTAACTAAGTACAAATTTGAAAATTTAGCTCTGAGAATCATTTATTAACAAAAATATGGAGTTGTGAAATCCGAGGCTTTTTTGCAAAATTCTGCTGGACTATAGACCATGATTTCAAAATGCACTTTTTTCCTGAAATCGTCATATACGATTTCTGACGCACTGATAATAAAGAGTATCCGTAACTAAGTACAAATTTGAAAATTTAGCTCTGAGAACCTTTTATTGACAAAAATATAGAGATCTGAAATCCGAGGCTTTTTTGCAAAATTCTGCTGGACTATAGCCCATGATTTCAAAATGCACTTTTTTGCTGAAATCATCATTTACGATTTCTGACGCACTGATAATAAAGAGTATCCGTAACTAAGTACAAATTTGAAAATTTAGCTCTGAGAATAATTTATTAACAAAAATATGGAGTTGTGAAATCCGAGGCTTTTTTGCAAAATTCTGCTGGACTATAGACCATGATTTCAAAATGCACTTTTTTCCTGAAATCGTCATATACGATTTCTGACGCACTGATAATAAAGAGTATCCGTAACTAAGTACAAATTTGAAAATTTAGCTCTGAGAACCTTTTATTGACAAAAATATAGAGATCTGAAATCCGAGGCTTTTTTGCAAAATTCTGCTGGACTATAGCCCATGATTTCAAAATGCACTTTTTTCCTGAAATCGAGAATTATGATTTCTGATGCGCTGGTAGTAAAGAGTATCCGTAACTAAGTACAAATTTGAAAATTTAGCTCTGAGAACCTTTTATTGACAAAAATATAGAGATCTGAAATCCGAGGCTTTTTTGCAAAATTCTGCTGGACTATAGCCCATGATTTCAAAATGCACTTTTTTCCTGAAATCGTCATTTACGATTTCTGACGCACTGATAATAAAGAGTATCCGTAACTAAGTACAAATTTGAAAATTTAGCTCTGAGAATCATTTATTAACAAAAATATGGAGTTGTGAAATCCGAGGCTTTTTTGCAAAATTCTGCTGGACTATAGACCATGATTTCAAAATGCACTTTTTTCCTGAAATCGTCATATACGATTTCTGACGCACTGATAATAAAGAGTATCCGTAACTAAGTACAAATTTGAAAATTTAGCGATATAGAGATCTGAAATCCGAGGCTTTTTTGCAAAATTCTGCTGGACTATAGCCCATGATTTCAAAATGCACTTTTTTGCTGAAATCGTCATTTACGATTTCTGACGCACTGATAATAAAGAGTATCCGTAACTAAGTACAAATTTGAAAATTTAGCTCTGAGAATCATTTATTAAAAAAAATATGGAGTTGTGAAATCCGAGGCTTTTTTGCAAAATTCTGCTGGACTATAGCCCATGATTTCAAAATGCACTTTTTTCCTGAAATCGTCATATACGATTTCTGACGCACTGATAATAAAGAGTATCCGTAACTAAGTACAAATTTGAAAATTTAGCTCTGAGAACCTTTTATTGACAAAAATATAGAGATCTGAAATCCGAGGCTTTTTTGCAAAATTCTGCTGGACTTTAGCCCATGATTTCAAAATGCACTTTTTTCCTGAAATCGTCATTTACGATTTCTGACGCACTGATAATAAGAGTATCCGTAACTAAGTACAAATTTGAAAATTTAGCTCTGAGAACCTTTTGTTGTGAAATCCGAGGCTTTTTTGCAAAATTCTGCTGGACTATAGCCCATGATTTCAAAATGCACTTTTTTCCTGAAATCGAGAATTATGATTTCTGATGCGCTGGTAGTAAAGAGTATCCGTAACTAAGTACAAATTTGAAAATTTAGCTCTGAGAACCTTTTGTTGTGAAATCCGAGGCTTTTTTGCAAAATTCTGCTGGACTATAGCCCATGATTTCAAAATGCACTTTTTTCCTGAAATCGTCATATACGATTTCTGACGCACTGATAATAAAGAGTATCCGTAACTAATTACAAATTTGAAAATTTAGCGATATAGAGATCTGAAATCCGAGGCTTTTTTGCAAAATTCTGCTGGACTATAGCCCATGATTTCAAAATGCACTTTTTTGCTGAAATCGTCATTTACGATTTCTGACGCACTGATAATAAAGAGTATCCGTAACTAAGTACAAATTTGAAAATTTAGCTCTGAGAATCATTTATTAACAAAAATATGGAGTTGTGAAATCCGAGGCTTTTTTGCAAAATTCTGCTGGACTATAGCCCATGATTTCAAAATGCACTTTTTTCCTGAAATCGTCATATACGATTTCTGACGCACTGATAATAAAGAGTATCCGTAACTAAGTACAAATTTGAAAATTTAGCTCTGAGAACCTTTTATTGACAAAAATATAGAGATCTGAAATCCGAGGCTTTTTTGCAAAATTCTGCTGGACTTTAGCCCATGATTTCAAAATGCACTTTTTTCCTGAAATCGTCATTTACGATTTCTGACGCACTGATAATAAAGAGTATCCGTAACTAAGTACAAATTTGAAAATTTAGCTCTGAGAACCTTTTATTGTTGTGAAATCCGAGGCTTTTTTGCAAAATTCTGCTGGACTATAGCCCATGATTTCAAAATGCACTTTTTTCCTGAAATCGAGAATTATGATTTCTGATGCGCTGGTAGTAAAGAGTATCCGTAACTAAGTACAAATTTGAAAATTTAGCTCTGAGAACCTTTTGTTGTGAAATCCGAGGCTTTTTTGCAAAATTCTGCTGGACTATAGCCCATGATTTCAAAATGCACTTTTTTCCTGAAATCGAGAATTATGATTTCTGATGCGCTGGTAGTAAAGAGTATCCGTAACTAAGTACAAATTTGAAAATTTAGCTCTGAGAACCTTTTGTTGTGAAATCCGAGGCTTTTTTGCAAAATTCTGCTGGACTATAGACCATGATTTCAAAATGCACTTTTTTCCTGAAATCGTCATTTACGATTTCTGACGCACTGATAATAAAGAGTATCCGTAACTAAGTACAAATTTGAAAATTTAGCTCTGAGAATCATTTATTAACAAAAATATGGAGTTGTGAAATCCGAGGCTTTTTTGCAAAATTCTGCTGGACTATAGCCCATGATTTCAAAATGCACTTTTTTCCTGAAATCGTCATTTACGATTTCTGACGCACTGATAATAAAGAGTATCCGTAACTAAGTACAAATTTGAAAATTTAGCTCTGAGAATCATTTATTAACAAAAATATGGAGTTGTGAAATCCGAGGCTTTTTTGCAAAATTCTGCTGGACTATAGCCCATGATTTCAAAATGCACTTTTTTCCTGAAATCGTCATTTACGATTTCTGACGCACTGATAATAAAGAGTATCCGTAACTAAGTACAAATTTGAAAATTTAGCTCTGAGAATCATTTATTAACAAAAATATGGAGTTGTGAAATCCGAGGCTTTTTTGCAAAATTATGCTGGACTATAGCATATGATTTCAAAATGCACTTTTTTCCTGAAATCGTCATATACGATTTCTGACGCACTGATAATAAAGAGTATCCGCAACTAAGTACAAATTTGAAAATTTAGCTCTGAGAATCATTTATTAACAAAAATATGGAGTTGTGAAATCCGAGGCTTTTTTGCAAAATTCTGCTGGACTATAGCCCATGATTTCAAAATGCACTTTTTTCCTGAAATCGTCATTTACGATTTCTGACGCACTGATAATAAAGAGTATCCGTAACTAAGTACAAATTTGAAAATTTAGCTCTGAGAATCATTTATTAACAAAAATATGGAGTTGTGAAATCCGAGGCTTTTTTGCAAAATTCTGCTGGACTATATTCCATGATTTCAAAATGCACCTTTTAAAATGCACCTTTTTCCTGAAATCGTCATTTACGATTTCTGACGCACTGATAATAAAGAGTATCCGTAACTAAGTACAAATTTGAAAATTTAGCTCTGAGAATCATTTATTAACAAAAATAATGGAGTTGTGAAATCCGAGGCTTTTTTGCAAAATTCTGCTGACTATAGCCCATGATTTCAAAATGCACTTTTTTCCTGAAATCGAGATTATGATTTCTGACGCACTGATAATAAAGAGTATCCGTAACTAAGTACAATTTGAAAATTAGCTCTGAGAATCATTTATTACAAAAGTATAGAGATCTGAAATCCGAGGCTTTTTTGCAAAATTCTGCTGGACTATAGCCCATGATTTCAAAATGCACTTTTTTCCTGAAATCGAGAATTATGATTTCTGATGCGCTGGTAGTAAAGAGTATCCGTAACTAAGTACAAATTTGAAAATTTAGCTCTGAGAACTTTTTATTGACCAAAATATAGAGATCTGAAATCCGAGGCTTTTTTGCAAAATTCTGCTGGACTATAGGCCATGATTTCAAAATGCACTTTTTTCCTGAAATCGAGAATTATGATTTCTGATGCGCTGGTAGTAAAGTGTATCCGTAACTAAGTACAAATTTGAAATTTAGCTCTGAGAGTCATTTATTAACAAAAATATGGAGTTGTGAAATCCGAGGCTTTTTTGCAAAATTCTGCTGGACTATAGCCCATGATTTCAAAATGCACTTTTTTCCTGAAATCGAGAATTATGATTTCTGATGCGCTTTTAGTAAAGAGTATCCGTAACTTAGTACAAATTTGAAAATTTAGCTCTGAGAACCTTTTATTGACAAAAATATGGAGTTGTGAAATCCGAGGCTTTTTTGCAAAATTTCTGCTGGACTATAGCCCATGATTTCAAAATGCACTTTTTTCTTGAAATCGTCATTTACGATTTCTGACGCACTGATAGTAAAAAGTATCCGTAACTAAGTACAATTTGAAAATTTAGCTCTGAGAACATTTATTAACAAAAATATAGAGATATGAAATCCGAACCTTTTTTGCAAAATTCTGCTGGACTATAGCCCATGATTTCAAAATGCACTTTTTCTTGAAATCGTCATTTACGATTTCTGACGCACTGATAGTAAAAAGTATCCGTAACTAAGTACAAATTTGAAAATTTAGCTCTGAGAATCATTTATTAACAAAAATATGGAGTTGTGAAATCCGAGGCTTTTTGCAAAATTCTGCTGGACTATAGCCCATGATTTCAAAATGCACTTTTTTTCCTGAAATCGAGAATTATGATTTCTGATGCGCTGGTAGTAAAGAGTATCCTAACTAAGTACAAATTTGAAAATTTAGCTCTGAGGACCCTTTATTGACAAAAATATAGAGATCTGAAATCCGAGGCTTTTTGCAAAATTCTGCTGGACTATAGCCCATGATTTCAAAATGCACTTTTTTCTTGAAATCGTCATTTACGATTTCTGACGCACTGATAGTAAAAAGTATCCGTAACTAAGTAAAAATTTGAAAATTTAGCTCTGAGAATCATTTATTAACCAAAAAATGGAGTTGTGAAATCCGAGGTTTTTTTGCAAAATTCTGCTGGACTATAGCCATGATTTCAAAATGCACTTTTTCTTGAAATCGTCATTTACTATTTCTGACGCACTGATAGTAAAAAGTATCCGTAACTAAGTACAAATTTGAAAATTTAGCTCTGAGGATCATTTATTAACAAAAAAATGGAGTTGTGAAATCCGAGGCTTTTTTGCAAATTCTGCTGGAATATAGCCCATGATTTCAAATGCACTTTTTTCTTGAAAACGTCGTTTACTATTTCTGACGCACTGATAGTAAAAAGTATCCGTAACTAAGTACAAATTTGAAAATTTAGCTCTGAGAATCATTTATTAACAAAAAAATGGAGTTGTGAAATCCGAGGCTTTTTTGCAAAATTCTGCTGGGCTATAGCCCATGATTTCAAAATGCACTTTTTTCTTGAAATCGTCATTTACGATTTCTGACGCACTGATAATAAAAAGTATCCGTAACTAAGTACAAATTTGAAAATTTAGCTCTGAGAATCATTTATTAACAAAAAAATGGAGTTGTGAAATCCGAGGCTTTTTTGCAAAATTCTGCTGGACTATAGCCCATGATTTCAAAATGCACTTTTTTCTTGAAATCGTCATTTACTATTTCTGACGCACTGATAATAAAAAGTATCCGTAACTAAGTACAAATTTGAAAATTTAGCTCTGAGAATCATTTATTAACAAAAATATGGAGTTGTGAAATCCGAGGCTTTTTTGCAAAATTCTGCTGGGCTATAGCCCATGATTTCAAAATGCACTTTTTTCTTGAAATCGTCATTTACGTTTTCTGACGCACTGATAATAAAAAGTATCCGTAACTAAGTACAAATTTGAAAATTTAGCTCTGAGAATCATTTATTAACAAAAAAATGGAGTTGTGAAATCCGAGGCTTTTTTGCAAAATTCTGCTGGGCTATAGCCCATGATTTCAAAATGCACTTTTTTCTTGAAATCGTCATTTACTATTTCTGACGCACTGATAATAAAAAGTATCCGTAACTAAGTACAAATTTGAAAATTTAGCTCTGAGAATCATTTATTAACAAAAATATGGAGTTGTGAAATCCGAGGCTTTTTTGCAAAATTCTGCTGGACTATAGCCCATGATTTCAAAATGCACTTTTTTCTTGAAATCGTCATTTACGATTTCTGACGCACTGATAATAAAAAGTATCCGTAACTAAGTACAAATTTGAAAATTTAGCTCTGAGAATCATTTATTAACAAAAAAATGGAGTTGTGAAATCCGAGGCTTTTTTGCAAAATTCTGCTGCCCATGATTTCAAAATGCACTTTTTTTCCTTAAATCGAGAATTATGATTTCTGATGCTCTGGTAGTAAAGAGTATCCCTAACTAAGTACAAATTTGAAAATTTAGCTCTGAGAATAATTTATTAACAAAAATATGGAGTTGTGAAATCCGAGGCTTTTTTGCAAAATTCTGCTGGACTATAGCCCATGATTTCAAAATGCACTTTTTTCTTGAAATCGTCATTTACGATTTCTGACGCACTGATAATAAAGAGTATCCGTAACTAAGTACAAATTTGAAAATTTAGCTCTGAGAATCATTTATTAACAAAAATATGGAGTTTTGAAATCCGAGGCTTTTTTGCAAAATTCTGCTGGACTATAGCCCATGATTTCAAAATGCACTTTTTTCTTGAAATCGTCATTTACGATTTCCGACGCACTGATAATAAAGAGTATCCGTAACTAAGTACAAATTTGAAAATTTAGCTCTGAGAATAATTTATTAACAAAAATATGGAGTTGTGAAATCCGAGGCTTTTTTGCAAAATTCTGCTGGACTATAGCCCATGATTTCAAAATGCACTTTTTTCTTGAAATCGTCATTTACGATTTCTGACGCACTGATATTAAAAAGTATCCGTAACTAAGTACAAATTTGAAAATTTAGCTCTGAGAATCATTTATTAACAAAAAAATGGAGTTGTGAAATCCGAGGCTTTTTTTGCAAAATTCTTCTGGACTATAGCCATGATTTCAAAATGCACTTTTTTCTTGAAATCGTCATTTACGATTTCTGACGCACTGATAATAAAAAGTATCCGTAACTAAGTACAAATTTGAAAATTTAGCTCTGAGAATCATTTATTAACAAAAAAATGGAGTTGTGAATCCGAGGCTTTTTTGCAAAATTCTGCTGCCCATGATTTCAAAATGCACTTTTTTTCCTTAAATCGAGAATTATGATTTCTGATGCTCTGGTAGTAAAGAGTATCCGTAACTAAGTACAAATTTGAAAATTTAGCTCTGAGAATCATTTATTAACAAAAAAATGGAGTTGTGAAATCCGAGGCTTTTTTGCAAAATTCTGCTGGACTATAGCCCATGATTTCAAAATGCACTTTTTTCTTGAAATCGTCATTTACGATTTCTGACGCACTGATAATAAAAAGTATCCGTAACTAAGTACAAATTTGAAAATTTAGCTCTGAGAATCATTTATTAACAAAAATATGGAGTTGTGAAATCCGAGGCTTTTTGCAAAATTCTGCTGGACTATAGCCCATGATTTCAAAATGCACTTTTTTCTTGAAATCGTCATTTACGATTTCTGACGCACTGATAATAAAGAGTATCCGTAACTAAGTACAATTTGAAAATTTAGCTTTGAGGACCCTTTATTGACAAAAATATAGAGATCTGAAATCCGAGGCTTTTTTGCAAAATTCTGCTTGACTATAGCCCATGATTTCAAATGCACTTTTTCTCGAAATCGTCATTTACTATTTCTAACGCACTGATAATAAAAAGTATCCGTAACTAAGTACAAATTTGAAAATTTAGCTCTGAGAATCATTTATTAACAAAAATATGGAGTTGTGAAATCCGAGGCTTTTTTGCAAAATTCTGCTGGACTATAGCCCATGATTTCAAAATGCACTTTTTCTTGAAATCGTCATTTACGATTTCTGACGCACTGATAATAAAAAGTATCCGTAACTAAGTACAAATTTGAAAATTTAGCTCTGAGAATCATTTATTAACAAAAAAATGGAGTTGTGAATCGAGGCTTTTTTGCAAAATTCTGCTGCCCATGATTTCAAAATGCACTTTTTTTCTTAAATCGAGAATTATGATTTCTGATGCTCTGGTAGTAAAGAGTATCCGTAACTAAGTACAAATTTGAAAATTTAGCTCTGAGAATCATTTATTAACAAAAAAATGGAGTTGTGAAATCCGAGGCTTTTTTGCAAAATTCTGCTGGACTATAGCCCATGATTTCAAAATGCACTTTTTTCTTGAAATCGTCATTTACGATTTCTGACGCACTGATAATAAAGAGTATCCGTAACTAAGTACAAATTTGAAAATTTAGCTCTGAGAATCATTTACTGACAAAAATATAGAGATCTGAAATTCGAGGCTTTTTTGCAAAATTCTGCTGGACTATAGCCCATGATTTCAAAATGCACTTTTTTCCTGAAATCGTCATTTACGATTTCTGACGCACTGATAATAAAGAGTATCCGTAACTAAGTACAAATTTGAAAATTTAGCTCTGAAAACCTTTTATTGACAAAAATATAGAGATCTGAAATCCGAGGCTTTTTTGCAACATTCTGCTGGACTATAGCCCATGATTTCAAAATGCACTTTTTTCCTGAAATCGTCATTTACGATTTCTGACGCACTGATAATAAAAAGTATCCGTAACTAAGTACAAATTTGAAAATTTAGCTCTGAGAATCATTTATTAACAAAAAAATGGAGTTGTGAAATCCGAGGCTTTTTTGCAAAATTCTGCTGCCCATGATTTCAAAATGCACTTTTTTTCCTTAAATCGAGAATTATGATTTCTGATGCTCTGGTAGTAAAGAGTATCCGTAACTAAGTACAAATTTGAAAATTTAGCTCTGAGAATCATTTATTAACAAAAAAATGGAGTTGTGAAATCCGAGGCTTTTTTGCAAAATTCTGCTGGACTATAGCCCATTATTTCAAAATGCACTTTTTTCCTGAAATCGAGAATTATGATTTCTGATGCGCTGGTAGTAAAGAATATCCGTAACTAAGTACAAATTTGAAAATTTAGCTCTGAGAACCTTTTATTGACAAAAATATGGAGTTGTGAAATCCGAGGCTTTTTTGCAAAATTCTGCTGGACTATAGCCCATGATTTCAAAATGCACTTTTTTCCTGAAATCGTCATTTATCTGACGCACTGATAATAAAGAGTATCCGGAACTAAGTACAAATTTGAAAATTTAGCTCTGAGAATCATTTATTAACAAAAATATAGCTTTTTTGCAAAATTCTGCTGGACTATAGCCCATTATTTCAAAATGCACTTTTTTCCTGAAATCGAGAATTATGATTTCTGATGCGCTGGTAGTAAAGAATATCCGTAACTAAGTACAAATTTGAAAATTTAGCTCTGAGAACCTTTTATTGACAAAAATATGGAGTTGTGAAATCCGAGGCTTTTTTGCAAAATTCTGCTGGACTATAGCCCATGATTTCAAAATGCACTTTTTTCCTGAAATCGTCATTTATCTGACGCACTGATAATAAAGAATATCCGTAACTAAGTACAAATTTGAAAATTTAGCTCTGAGAACCTTTTATTGACAAAAATATGGAGTTGTGAAATCCGAGGCTTTTTTGCAAAATTCTGCTGGACTATAGCCCATGATTTCAAAATGCACTTTTTTCCTGAAATCGTCATTTATCTGACGCACTGATAATAAAGAGTATTCGTAACTAAGTACAAATTTGAAAATTTAGCTCTGAGAATCATTTATTAACAAAAATATAGAGATCTGAAATCCGAGGCTTTTTTTGCAAAATTCTGCTGGACTATAGTCCATGATTTCAAAATGCACTTTTTTCCTGAAATCGTCATTTATCTGACGCACTGATAATAAAGAGTATCCGGAACTAAGTACAAATTTGAAAATTTAGCTCTGAGAATCATTTTTTAACAAAAATATAGCTTTTTTGCAAAATTCTGCTGGACTATAGCCCATTATTTCAAAATGCACTTTTTTCCTGAAATCGAGAATTATGATTTCTGATGCGCTGGTAGTAAAGAATATCCGTAACTAAGTACAAATTTGAAAATTTAGCTCTGAGAACCTTTTATTGACAAAAATATGGAGTTGTGAAATCCGAGGCTTTTTTGCAAAATTCTGCTGGACTATAGCCCATGATTTCAAAATGCACTTTTTTCCTGAAATCGTCATTTATCTGACGCACTGATAATAAAGAGTATCCGGAACTAAGTACAAATTTGAAAATTTAGCTCTGAGAATCATTTATTAACAAAAATATAGCTTTTTTGCAAAATTCTGCTGGACTATAGCCCATTATTTCAAAATGCACTTTTTTCCTGAAATCGAGAATTATGATTTCTGATGCGCTGGTAGTAAAGAATATCCGTAACTAAGTACAAATTTGAAAATTTAGCTCTGAGAACCTTTTATTGACAAAAATATGGAGTTGTGAAATCCGAGGCTTTTTTGCAAAATTCTGCTGGACCATAGCCCATGATTTCAAAATGCACTTTTTTCCTGAAATCGAGAATTATGATTTCTGACGCACTGATAATAAAGAGTATCCGTAACTAAGTACAAATTTGAAAATTTAGCTCTGAGAATCATTTATTAACAAAAATATAGAGATCTGAAATCCGAGGCTTTTTTTGCAAAATTCTGCTGGACTATAGCCCATGATTTCAAAATGCACTTTTTTCCTGAAATCGTCATTTATCTGACGCACTGATAATAAAGAGTATCCGGAACTAAGTACAAATTTGAAAATTTAGCTCTGAGAATCATTTATTAACAAAAATATAGCTTTTTTGCAAAATTCTGCTGGACTATAGCCCATGATTTCAAAATGGACTTTTTTCCTGAAATCGTCATTTACGATTTCTGACGCACTGATAATAAAGAGTGTCAGTAACTAAGTACAAATTTGAAAATTTAGCTCTGAAAACCTTTTATTGACAAAAATATAGAGATCTGAAATCCGAGGCTTTTTTGCAAAATTCTGCTGGACTATAGCCCATGATTTCAAAATGGACTTTTTTCCTGAAATCGTCATTTACGATTTCTGACGCACTGATAATAAAGAGTGTCAGTAACTAAGTACAAATTTGAAAATTTAACTCTGAAAACCTTTTATTGACAAAAATATAGAGATCTGAAATCCGAGGCTTTTTTGCAAAATTCTGCTGGACTATAGCCCATGATTTCAAAATGCACTTTTTTCCTGAAATCGAGAATTATGATTTCTGATGCGCTGGTAGTAAAGAGTATCCGTAACTGAGTACAAATTTGAAAATTTAGCTCTGAGGACCCTTTATTGACAAAAATATAGAGATCTGAAATCCGAGGCTTTTTTGCAAAGTTCTGCTGGACTATAGCCCATGATTTCGAAATGCACTTTTTTCCTGAAATCGTCATTTATCTGACGCACTGATAATAAAGAGTATCCGGAACTAAGTACAAATTTGAAAATTTAGCTCTGAGAATCATTTATTAACAAAAATATAGCTTTTTTGCAAAATTCTGCTGGACTATAGCCCATGATTTCAAAATGCACTTTTTTCCTGAAATCGTCATTTACGATTTCTGACGCACTGATAATAAAGAGTATCCGTAACTAAGTACAAATTTGAAACTTTAGCTCTGAAAACCTTTTATTGACAAAAATATAGAGATCTGAAATCCGAGGCTTTTTTGCAAAATTCTGCTGGACTATAGCCCATGATTTCAAAATGCACTTTTTTCCTGAAATCGTCATTTACGATTTCTGACGCACTGATAATAAAGAGTGTCAGTAACTAAGTACAAATTTGAAAATTTAGCTCTGAAAACCTTTTATTGACAAAAATATAGAGATCTGAAATCCGAGGCTTTTTTGCAAAATTCTGCTGGACTATAGCCCATGATTTCAAAATGCACTTTTTTCCTGAAATCGAGAATTATGATTTCTGATGCGCTGGTAGTAAAGAGTATCCGTAACTGAGTACAAATTTGAAAATTTAGCTCTGAGGACCCTTTATTGACAAAAATATAGAGATCTGAAATCCGAGGCTTTTTTGCAAAGTTCTGCTGGACTATAGCCCATGATTTCAAAATGCACTTTTTTCCTGAAATCGTCATTTACGATTTCTGACGCACTGATAATAAAGAGTATCCGTAACTAAGTACAAATTTGAAAATTTAGCTCTGAGAATCATTTATTAACAAAAATATAGAGATCTGAAATCCGAGGCTTTTTTTGCAAAATTCTGCTGGACTATAGCCCATGATTTCAAAATGCACTTTTTTCTTGAAATCGTCATTTAAGATTTCTGACGCACTGATTATAAAGAGTATCCGTAACTAAGTACAAATTTGAAAATTTAGCTCTGAGAATCATTTGTTAACAAAAATATAGCTTTTTTGCAAAATTCTGCTGGACTATAGCCCATGATTTCAAAATGCACTTTTTTCCTGAAATCGTCATTTATCTGACGCACTGATAATAAAGAGTATCCGGAACTAAGTACAAATTTGAAAATTTAGCTCTGAGAATCATTTGTTAACAAAAATATAGCTTTTTTGCAAAATTCTGCTGGACTATAGCCCATGATTTCAAAATGCACTTTTTTCCTGAAATCGGCATTTACGATTTCTGACGCACTGATAATAAAGAGTGTCATTAACTAAGTACAAATTTGAAAATTTAGCTCTGAAAACCTTTTATTGACAAAAATATAGAGATCTGAAATCCGAGGCTTTTTTGCAAAATTCTGCTGGACTATAGCCCATGATTTCAAAGTGCACTTTTTTCCTGAAATCGTCATTTACGATTTCTGACGCACTGATAATAAAGAGTATCCGTAACTAAGTACGAATTTGAAAATTTAGCTCTGAGAATCATTTATTAACAAATATATAGAGATCTGAAATCCGAGGCTTTTTTGCAAAATTCTGCTGGACTATAGCCCATGATTTCAAAATGCACTTTTTTCCTGAAATCGTCATTTACGATTTCTGACGCACTGATAATAAAGAGTATCCGTAACTAAGTACAAATTTGAAAATTTAGCTCTGAGAACCTTTTATTGACAAAAATATGGAGTTGTGAAATCCGAGGCTTTTTTGCAAAATTCTGCTGGACTATAGCCCATGACTTCAAAATGCACTTTTTTCCTGAAATCGTCATTTATCTGATGCACTGATAATAAAGAGTATCCGGAACTGAGTACAAATTTGAAAATTTAGCTCTGAGGACCCTTTATTGACAAAAATATAGAGATCTGAAATCCGAGGCTTTTTTGCAAAATTCTGCTGGACTATAGCCCATGATTTCAAAATGCACTTTTTTCCTGAAATCGCGAATTATGATTTCTGATGCGCTGGTAGTAAAGAGTATCCGTAACTAAGTACAAATTTGAAAATTTAGCTCTGAGAATCATTTATTAACAAAAATATAGAGATCTGAAATCCGAGGCTTTTTTGCAAAATTCTGCTGGACTATAGCCCATGATTTCAAAATGCACTTTTTTCCTGAAATCGTCATTTACGATTTCTGACGCACGGATAATAAAGAGTATCCGTAACTTAGTACAAATTTGCAAATTTAGCTCTGAGAATTATTTATTAACAAAAATATAGAGATCTGAAATCCGAGGCTTTTTTGCAAAATTCTGCTGGACTATAGCCCATGATTTCAAAATGCACTTTTTTCCTGAAATCGTCATTTACGATTTCTGACGCACTGATAATAAAGAGTAACTAAGTACAAATTTGAAAATTTAGGTCTGAAAATTTTTTATTGACAAAAATATGGAGTTGTGAAATCCGAGGCTTTTTTGCAAAATTCTGCTGGACTATAGCCCATGATTTCAAAATGCACTTTTTTCCTGAAATCGAGAATTATGATTTCTGATGCGCTGGTAGTAAAGAGTATCCGTAACTGAGTACAAATTTGAAAATTTAGCTCTGAGGACCCCTTATTGACAAAAATATAGAGATCTGAAATCCGAGGCTTTTTTGCAAAATTCTGCTGGACTATAGCCCATGATTTCAAAATGCACTTTTTTCCTGAAATCGAGAATTATGATTTCTGATGCGCTGGTAGTAAAGAATATCCGTAACTAAGTACAAATTTGAAAATTTAGCTCTGAGAACCTTTTATTGACAAAAATATGGAGTTGTGAAATCCGAGGCTTTTTTGCAAAATTCTGCTGGACTATAGCCCATGATTTCAAAGTGCACTTTTTTCCTGAAATCGTCATTTACGATTTCTGACGCACTGATAATAAAGAGTATCCGTAACTAAGTACAAATTTGAAAATTTAGCTCTGAAAACCTTTTATTGACAAAAATATAGAGATCTGAAATCCGAGGCTTTTTTGCAAAATTCTGCTGGACTATAGCCCATGATTTCAAAATGCACTTTTTTCCTGAAATCGTCATTTATCTGACGCACTGATAATAAAGAGTATCCGTAACTAAGTACAAATTTGAAAATTGGTTTGGGTGCGAGTAGGCCTGCCTTGGATAAAAAAATGCACTTTTTCACGAAACTTCTTAAGACGTGAACAAATCCGCTAGTATTCAGAAACAGTGAAAGATGAATACGTATTCATTAAATTCAGTCATATACACAGTAAAATGCCAAAAATATTGAATTTAAAAAATCGAGCTATTTTGCAAGAACGAAAAACAGTCCTTAAAATTCGGCTCCGTCGCTTGTAGATCCCAAAACATAGTTGGAATGCCATCAGTTTCTCTTGAACTAAATCCACCAGTTTTTCTGATGAACAGCTCCCATTTATACTACGTTCGATGGACTCAAATTCATCACAATGACAAATGTCAATGTCAAACATCAGTGGTGCTAGCAATCAGTTGATTATTAAGTACTATAAAATCTTAGTGTTTTTTGTAACATAAATTCCGTTTAAGTGTGAAATTGAAAATACATTTTTAACTTCCCATCAGGAAGTTCATTTAATCGGTCCGATTTTCGAAACTCAACATTTTTACATATCTCACGTTTCGAGGTCACAGTAGTCGGATTTTATTATAGAAAGATGTCCAAGTGTGTGTGTGTACTTAAATCTAATAAAGACACTTAAGCTGTCGAACTTATCAATGCGGCGGCAATGACACAATAAAGAATCAAAGATGAATGGAATCTCAGTATTGATTGTCCAATCTTGAAGAAAGAAGACCATCTAAGCTGTACCAATTAAAGCGGTATGAATCTTTTCAACATTGCCTTTAACACCTTTTCCGCCGTAGTATTTGAACGTTTGTAACCGTTCGTCAACAACCATATCAATGTGGGTTTCGACCTGAAAAGTCAACCATAGACTTTATATAAACATATCGGCAGATCTTGAAAAAAGAACGCACGCACCACCTTTTCATCAATTTCAAAATTGATTTTGGTTTCTGTTTCGTCCTTCCAAAACTCGTCCTTTTGTGCAGGATGACGATGGAGAACTCGAGCTGCTTCATTAAGGTCGACGAAGACGTCACCGATCCATTTGATGTTAAACAACGTTTAAAGTGTGGTGATTCACTATGCGGTTTCAAAAATCTGTGTGGACACCAGAGGCTTTTTATCTTTTACATGTCTGTTCAATAAATCGCATGCACCGAAGATATTGATATAATTAAGTAACGTAGCTCGATGTCAACAGTGTGAATCTGAGTGTTCAGATAAAACTCAAAAATGGCTTTGGCGGAATACGAGGGAAAAAAAACATATGCTATCTTCAAGAAAGGGTACCTAAATTCGACGTCTGGGTCAGAAAGTTAACATAGACAGCTATAGCTTTGAGGCAATAAGGTACTTTGACTGCATTGGCTTCGCTGCAAACAGAGATAATAACACTTACTCTGACATTAAGCCAAGACTACATGTGGCTGAGAAAGCAAATATGTAAAGCCCTTTCGCAAAGAATTCTCGGTCTATGGTGCAGAACCAAGGACACTTTCAAAAGCGGATGAAGGCGATTTAAGTAGTTTCGAGAGAAAAGTGTGAAAAATTAATATTAAATTCCCAAATCTTTTTTTAAATAATTCAGAGCTGAAAAAATATGTATTTAATTTTTTTGATTGCAATGCATTTGTCCAGGGAACGAGTGATGTTTTCATAATCCAAATGAAATTTTATGATTGAGGCAAATAAAAAAGCACCTTTATTAATATTTTTTATCTTTAAATGAGAAGTTCATGGTATGGGTAGACCTTCTCGCACCCATACCAATTTTAAGTTATTTTTTCAACAAGAATAAATTTCACATCCAATAAATTTGATAAAATATTAGGTCGAGAATTCTCGAGAGCAACCTCGAAATAGAGTCGTTTTTACTTTATTACGTTATTTGTGTTTTTATTTATTTTTCAATTCCAGAGCAAACTCGCGTATCGAGATATCGCCTTCGTATTTTGAGATCTTTTAATATTCGAGACAGCAATCAGCTCTCTTGCATGTTTGAAATCTTCCATAATATAATGAATTTTCCAATCATTTTTTAAGCATTAAACAGGTGAACCATTCTTTTACAGTTCTTTCGTTAAATTAGCATTGTCAGTTGAAAGTAAAAGTGTCACTGTATTTCATGTTAACATGGTTGAACGTTGATTCGTTGAATTTGTCACTTATCATGCCTGTACGATCCTTACATGTCACAAAGGCAGGCTTTTTCATCAGTCAAATTTGGCACTTTGATGTATGTTTGTTGTGTACTTTCGTACACGTGGCAGTTATTAAACTCACAGAGGCTGTGAGTGTTCATTCCCATTACGAGCTAATACAGGACTCGTGGCACGGACTTTGATGTTTCATGAAAACGCTTTCAATTATCTTTATACTGCATGTGTTAGAATACTGTGTAAATAAATCATCGAGAGAAAATATATAAATTAATTGAATAACACGCCAAGCTGAGCATAACCATTTGATACTGAGGCGAATCTAAGTCGAAAAAAATGCGCAACGAGGGGGATAACATAGAATATCCTATCGTGCTTTGACCTTTTGACTTATACGATTATGTACTCGTGCCTACCAGAAATAGAACAATTTGCAATTTAAGTATTACACTGTATTGCAAGAAGGTTTGGTTTTTTAAGGCTTAAAATTGTAATGCTTGGTTTTATTTCCAGTGAAGGTACTATACATATTTATTTATCACTGATTTTAAAAAAAAGAACTTGCCTAGTATGCCATGGAAATAAATGTCTTGTTTGATTTTTCAAGGACAGGTCAACATAATCAAAACTAAAGCAACAAATTTTAAACTGAAGTTTAATTTTTAACACTGCGAATCACGAGAATGAGGGCAATATTATTACAGTCAATTTTCGTTGGACGTTTTTTCGGAAAAGCCATTAGAATTACTTTAAATCAAATAAGTAACTATTGGAATAGGTTCTTTTAGTGTGCATACTTTGAATAAGAATACATAAAAAATCGTATAGGTCGGAGTCGCGCAAGCAAGTCTCTCTACAAACTTATGCAAATCGTTCGGCCATCACGGGACTCCAGTCTCGAAGATTTTTCCTCCTTTTGATTAAGATTCCATTGCGAGTATCAAAATATTCGGCATGAACATCCGTATCTTTTGATTGCATCGCTTTATAAGCTTGATTTTTTAAAACTTTTTAGTAGTCATAAGTATTTGTTGTAAATTTCAACTTGATACCTCCACATCATCACATAGGGTATGTATAACGCGTACGCGCCATTGTGTGCAACTCCTTCCAAGTTGCCGTTCTTCCGTCTCGACTGATCTTCGCCATGTTTTTCTAGGCAGCCGTGTATTCTTACATCCTGCATAAGCGGTTTTTATTGCATTCTGCAGTTTGGAAAGTGTGACCAATCAACTGTCCCTTGCGTCGTTGTATAGTTGTGCCTAAAGATTCATGGCCTATTCTCTGATAAAGTTTGTCGTTTGCGTTTAATTTCGGTAAGAAAATCCCTACTTAACCTTAGATATAACGTAAGCAACTATTGACGAGCGTTGCAGCCTTCTGCTGATAGCCGTGGTCGCCCTCCAAGTACCACATATATTAAGCAGCACGGAGTCAACATTGAAATAGGGCAGTCGTAGCTTGTTGTCTGAGCGCCTTGGATACCATCCTAAATGCAGGCTTTGCTTAGCCTACTCGGTTTGCTACTTCAAGTTTGGTTTCGCCCTCAGTTGAGACAATATTCCCAAGGTATTGGAAACGCTCTACACTCTCAACCGTTTGTCCCGCAGTGCATATTTGAGTTGATGGGTTCTGTGGCAGGCTGATCATTTTTGTTTTTATTGAATAAATTTTCAGCCCAATGACGTCTGCCTATTTCTCCACACTAGCTATCATTTGGTGAAGGTCCATTATTCTGTGGCATTGCAGGCATACATCGTCAGAGTAGACGAAATGTTTGAGATCACATTTAGAGTCCATCGAATTCTTCCATTTCTATCACTTAACGACAATAAAAACAATTTTGGTGGGAGAAGGCAGCCTTACTGAAGAGCCTTCCTCTGTGCCAAGAGCCACGATAATTGCTATTTATTTATCTGGAATACCTCTCCTGCACAAGGAACGCCATATTAATTCCCGATTAACAATGTTAAACGCTTTTTGAAAATCGATAAACAGCATGTGAAGTGACGGTTGATAGTCAACCCACTGATGTTGATGTAGTCAACATAGGAGAATCCAGATCAGAAACCTGCTTGTTTGGCGTCGAATATATCGTCAATGTTTTCTTTGGTTCTGTCTTGTATAATTTTAACCATTACCTAAGCCACAGCTTCTAGCACGCATATGCCTCCTAAGTTTTCGCACTGCATTAGGTTGCCTTTTTTTGATACCTCTACGCGTTTCTGAGAAAACAGACCGTAAAAGAAAGCAAAAAGATTATCCTTTGGTGGTATGTAACCTTAAAAAGGAAAAAAGAAGCCAAGTGAGAGTTGGCTCTCACGCGAAGGGTTCCGCGCCTGCTATGTGTATGCAACACAATATTTCTTTAATTTAATAGTAAGCCGGACCAAGTAAGAGCTCGATATCAGTTTACTTGTAATTCTTACGAGAATATGAATTTCTAGATGGGAAATTATATGTCTTAAAAAAATAATGATTTAAAACGATCACAAATTAATAAGATTATTCGAAGCAAATTTAGAAGCAAATGTAGAAATGTGTGAAAATATGATTCTGACATTTTTTTGGTAAATTAAATTGCTTGAATCATTATCTCAAACCGAGTGAAAATTCGTTCGCAATTCGTTGATAAACGTCAAATTGTAGTGGTGTAAGTGCAAACTCCAATTTCACCCCGACGCCTGTCACATACGCGTACGTGTTTTGCTATCGCAACTAAAAATATTGATTATAATCGTATCTTCTTGAAAATAAATAATTAAAAATAAAAAATAAAATAAATAATGAAATCATGTGATTCTGGAGCCTGTTTAAGTCATAGTTCAGTTCATAAGACGGGATTGAAAAAAATTGAAGATTAAAAAAAAAATTTAGCTTAGCATTGAATATCCTTGTACGCCTTAAATTCTTAATCAATACACACAACTTCATGCAATGTCAACATTTTTCTTAACTTTTCTTCGGTCTGTTTTCAATGATTTATTCAAATACTGCAACAAACACACATCAAAATCACATGAAATACTTTTCTTATTATTTATTTTTAGAAAATGACATTGTAATTAAATTTTTCGGATGCTGAAAAATTCTTCCACAAAAATGCTAAGAAAAAACGTAAATATTGATATGACACTTCGTATGTTTGGGTAGAAACATTTTGACATTCGTTCCACAAGTTCCCAGCGAATGGTCTTATGCACAAGCTGTTTTTTTTTTCATTTTTTTTCATTTTTTTTTCGAGTTTCACTTTGTGTTGAAGGGACGAAATGGTTGCATACTTTGAAAAGTTCTTTAGTTGTTCCATGAAAGTCAT
The DNA here is from genome assembly GCA_963555765.1 of Orthonevra nobilis. Lineage (NCBI taxonomy): Eukaryota > Metazoa > Arthropoda > Insecta > Diptera > Syrphidae > Orthonevra > Orthonevra nobilis. Next base: position 50,951,940 of record OY743225.1, on the reverse strand, counting down.
TGTTAAATTGTCTACTGTGAGGTGTTGCGTTTTTAAAAACACTTTGCATTTTTAGCATTATATCATTTCTCATATTTGTTGCTGTGGCGGCAGTAGCAGTTCACCTTCTGTGGAAATTGCAAGTGCCTCCTCTTAACGGTTTAGGAGATACAGGTCTATGGCGGACGGACTGACAGACAGCGGAGGCTTAGTAATAGGGTTCCTTTGGATCCTTTGGAAACGGAACCCTTTTAATGAAACAAATGTAAATGTGTTCTTTCTTTACCTTCAAATTGAATACCGCCTTCATTAAGGTTTTGATTAATCCTAAACTGAGTTTGAAAGAGTTGAAAGAGCATTTAGGCAAGCAATTGCAGCTGTTTCTGTTTTTCCTAATTTCTGTCTTTTGTTAATCGTGAATATAAATGCTCAGTCCAAGCTTTTAATGCTGTTTCAGAACAGAAAAGCTTTCATTTTCAAATTCTGCTCGGGATAATATCACATTTCTTAATTATCCTTCACATCGTCGTTATTCTGGCTACCGGACTCAATTTAAGTTCCTGGTTGTGTGAAATTTAAAGAAAGCCGAAAAATGAACTACTTTTGTCACGATAATGTGTCTTCTAATTTTTCTCAGGCTCTTCGCTATTTCTCGACCTGAAAGTGCCAAATTTCTTAAAGGAGCTTAATTTCTTCATGCTATCGTTGTCCAATCCATTTGTGTTTCAAATTAAAGGAATGCTTGAATCTGACGGCATTTGCGCTTGAAAAATCATATTTACAGATGAGACGAATTTTCATCTCGATGGTCAAGTAATATTGGAATATCCGCAAAACGAATGCATCCTGACCGTGTGACTGTTTGTTAAGATTTAAGGAGTGACAGCATTATTGACCCAATTTTCTTCCATGACTACAAAGGAAGAAACTTGATTGAAACTCAATGGGGAACGGTATTGAGGTCTGAAAACTGACTTCCGTGGTCAGAAATTAAGTATTTAGATTTGAGCCTAGAAACAATGGTTACAGCAAGATGGGTTTATTTGCCACACGTCTCGTTCACAAAGTTGAAATATGCCGCCGTTTGAGTTTTTTTTTGTGGGGTTCGAATGAAGACTGATGCTCTGCGAACAATCCGGAGACAATTCAGGTACTGTGGTGCAATTCTACTGAATGAAGAAGTTAATATTTCACGGTTTAAGGGAAGCCTCGTTGAAAAATATTGAAGAGTTCCTTTTATAGCCTTTTTTAAAAAGATCACAGCCGTATATTTTTTTAAGCGATGTTGCCTATGATTAATACTTTCAAGCTACTGGGACAACCTGCCATCGGTCAATCATAAGTCCTTGAAAATAAAGCCGCACGGTCAAAGGCTGTTTGCCGAGCGATAAGTTGTCAATTTAATGCCAAATCTCAACTCATTTGTTGTCTCTAAACTGACAAAAAAAAGATGCCTTACTCCGACGAACGCCGCGCCGCCATCATCAACAATAAGCATCAAAGTATCTGCGTATCTAAATATCTGTTCATGAATAACTAAACAGGTGAAAAGAAAGAGAAATTAAAATAAAAAGCGAAATTCAAATGACAATTTTTTTTTTCTTACGATTTCTGAATGGAAATCGTCGTCATTATCATCTCGTGCTCATCATCACATCACAATCACATCGTAGCGAGCATCATCATCATCATCATGCCACAATACCGCGCCCAAATCATAAGCAGGAAGAAGAAATCTCATCCGGTGGCAGTGGCATTATGGACCGGAGGTAGACTTGAGGCTGTTGCTGTACCAACCAAGAAGTTGTGACAGTCGCGTTTGTTTTGTGTGTTTCATAATTGAACTTCTTGGGGAGCGCTGTATTTTCTCCTGTTTCGATTAGTCATTATCAATGGAAAGATCTGAGCTTGGCGCTGTGAGGTATTTATTCAACCGTTATGGAGGATAAGTATGTAGAAGGCCGCACCTCGCAGTCCTACGGCGAGGCGATGGAGCATTTCTTTCTTTTTTTTTATGGTAGATTGGAGCCGGGTCGGTCGTTAAGAAGTGTGCTCGTGTCGTGCATCGATGTTGCGTCAGATGAGTCAACATCAAGACACTAAGGTATGCAGATGGATTTTGTTGTTTTAGGCGAGTCTTACATGGAATTGCGATAGCAAGCAAATGACCGAATTGTTGGAGATTCGATAATGACAGAAATAACAATGGAAAGTAGTCCTACCGGATTCATGTGAACCAAGTGCTGACGAATGGTTTTGCGGTCATTTTATGATGTAATTTGGAAAAGTAGAAATTGAACTAGCCGAGGATGACTGGGACAGATTCGAAAACCAGATTTAAGTGGACATCAAATAGCAATCATTAACGGACTCCACCTCCTTGCTGTGAGCAAATCCTTTACCAACGAGTCATTTTTTGTTGAAGTTCACAAACAGAAAATAATCAATGCGGCTTAATCTGCCAGCATGTTGCTCATTGATTTTGGCCAAAACTATAACGCAATGTATGAAGTTTTTATTTCCACTAAAAGGAGACGTTTTGTCTTGGTTTTATCGCCCTGCAATAAGTTCACATAATTCTAGCCATTAATTGTTGTTATGGCAAAGCAAATTGTTGGGCGCTCAAACTCCTGTAAATTAATGCATCCGATCATCCCCTTTCAGTCTATATTTTTGACAGTTCCCAAGTCTCAAATGTGAGGTGATCTTGTCATGCCTGATTGATAAAAATAACTTCTTGGAAATATTACTCTGGGCTCCCTCCAATAGTCTTTTTTCGGTACTCTGCTGTCTGGATGATCTAATCTTTCGGAAATGTTCCTATATTCAAGCTCGCCGAACTACACTACACTACGCTTCCTGCTTTCGGATGCAGACTCACGTCAACCTTTCTTCAATCCTTACTACCCAATCATGGCGAGAAATAATCTGTTTTTCAAATATGACTGACTATTTTAATGAATACAAAAATTACATTACATTCACCGTCGAATAAATCCTTAGTTGTTAAGGGAACCAGGACCTAGATTCACTTTATTCGAGGGTTTGTCCCAAAGTGATGATAACGAGCGTTAGCCAAGGTGATTAAATTTCAACAAAGTCTCCCTAAAAGTTAAAAAATTTCCAAATCTAGGATACCCTTGGAAAGACATTTTTTATTTTGACTCTCCCAAAATAGCGGCAATCACGTCGATGTCATCTTCGAGTTTCTTGCCTCGAAGGGATTTTTTGAGCTTAGGAAAGAGATAGAAGTAACTGGGAACTAGATCTGGCGAATCCTTTTTCTTAAATTGCAGCCATCGTAGCTACATCCTTGTGAGCCGTTGTCTTGACGGAACAGTTCTGCGGCCCGCAGATTGCCGCGTCTTTATTCCTCAAGAAGAATTGCTTTGTTTTCCAATTCTTCCAACATAATAATTTCTTTAGGGTCCAAAAAAACTTTCGTTGTAGTCTTTCCAGCCGAACTCGGCACATGGACTTCTTCGGCGTTGGTGATGAGGGTCGCTTCCAGGTCATCGATTACTGTTTGGTTTCTGGATCATAATTGTGGATTCCATGGTCGCGAAACGTGGCAAACAAAAATCCTGATCTGCCTGGAACTACCGACTCGTTTCTTCGTTTGCTCGTCGGTAAACATTCTCGGCGCCCAACGCGCAGAGTCTTTGATCATAAACACTGAACATTTGTTGAACACTGCTATACGAGATTCCTGTGACTGTTGTCACGCATGATGGTCACTGTTCATGCCAACACGACATCTTCGATTTTTTTCACGTAGTTTTCAGTGGACGTTGATGGACTTCGTTCGCGGTGTTCACCTTCAGTGGATGTTCTTCCCAGCTCAAGCTCCTTAGTAAATCGTGCAAAGGTAAAAAATGAGTAAGCCGTGTCTTGTAATATTACCACCAAGTCGTTGTATACGTCTTTGTTACATTTTTTTTCAAACAAAAGTGCTTAAGACAGTTCTAATGTTGTTATTTTTTCTTCTTTTCTCAAATGAATGCCTGGATTGGTGGCCTATTTATGTGTTTTTTTATTCCGATTTTATGGATAAATGAAGTAATTTTTCAGAATTTTAAGCGATCTGGAAATAATCGATTGTTATAATAATCAATACTTTTGAATCATTCCAGATACCCACAAGGATTAACCTCGTTGTTGTAATGAAATCAATTTTTTAAGCTTTTGAAATACTAAACCTCCTCCAATACATATTTTTGCGTTCCTGTTTTGTTTTTCATTATTATAATTGAGAATTAAATTAAGTTCTTCTCCGTCTTCGTTGTTAGCTATGTTCCTCTAGGACGGATCATAATTCTACCATTTAAGACAGGTTCTTCTGTAGGATCCCTTAATTTCATACTCAAAAATGCTTTTATTGCTTTATATTGCCAAATAAAAAAAACAATTCTCATTCTCTGTACATTTTTCAATATTTTGAACCATCCCTTTTGGATTAGGGGATCGAATTTATTAGTAATCAAAGGAAAGATCGAAAGTAATTAAAGTTTCATACTGATTCACAGACTTCTTGGCAGTAGTTGAAAAATTCATAAAATCATGTATACAATTTTTATCCAATATCTGGAATAAACTGGACTGTATCAAAGAACGTCTTTCAAACGTAATCACCCTTTATTTTATTGAAAGATTACGATACATCTTCCCTTGCCCCGGTGTACCATGAATACGACTGCGGAGACATCAGTGCGTCATTTTATTCAAAGCAGATTGCAAACGATTAAGATAACTTTTCTTTTGACTTATTTGGCTTTGGATCAGTCCTCAAAAGTTTTGAGATGAGAATCATGAGTCAAGTGCACCCACATTGGATGTTCTATCTCTTGCAAGCATTCAGATGGCGTCTTTTCTCGAATTTTCGCATTTGCTTTTGAATTTCTTTTGTTGTAGTTAAGAGTACTCCTAAGTAGTGGAGAACAGTTCTTGGAAAGTATTGCTGGGGAATCAGTTAATAGTCCTGCATAATATTTTTGTAGCGTCCATATTTCACATGGAGGAAAACTTTCGTAGAGAAGCACTTTCAGCTACTTAAACTTTAAAACTTTGTTCTTGTACTTGTAAGCGAAATCAATCAAAAAACTTTTTTAAATACACAAACATTAAAATTCAATCATCTCGAGCTCATAAATCAAAATCGCGTACGGGCTCACTATAAAAAAGGATTTTCTAAAAGAGGCTGTGAGGATGAGTGTGGAAGACTGTGGGGGAATTATAGAAAAAGATTTAAAGATAGAAACGCACAATTTAAAACTTGTGTAAGCGAGAAAGCTTCAAACCTATTAGTATTGCTGTCAACTTGTTGATGTTGATGCAGACCATTTTTGAATATGCCGATGCTGTACAACCACTGTAGAGACGATTCAGGAATTCGAAAATAATATTTATCAACCTATTAGTTACTGAAACTATCAAAACTGCAATACAACATTGTGTTAACAGGATAGCCCACTTCCAAGCCAGTTGAGCCAGAGCTCTTGACATATTACTTCAGATTAATTTTTTCCAAATAAACAATATTCATTATTTTAATAGCAAGTTTAAAATGAAACCGACTGATGGGCCTTTTGCCTAAAGTACTTCCCAAGCCATTCGAAAGTAGTCGAATTAATCATAATTTGCAAGAATGTCAAGCTGAAAGCTCCCTACTCCCAATCCTTTAAAAATAGCTCGAAGGCATATGAAATCATTATTCCAAACTAACAAATTGACTTTAAAAATATCCACTCAACCAAACACCGATCTTACGGAATCTTTGATGCATAATAAAGTTCACCAGAGGACAGGAAAACGTACTCAGTAATTTTCCTTGATGTAATACATGCCTTTAACATAGTCTGTCACTCGGATTATCTTCATCAGTCCAAAATGTATGATCCTAAGATTCTACTGATCTGATGGAAATCAAAGAAGGAGTTTCACTGGGCAGCACGTTGGACTCTATATTTCATTTTCTATTCACCTACGAACTTCCTACCCAATCAATATAGCTTTAATGAAAATCTGTAAAAAAGCTTAAGAATTCGAACAAAAACTTCAAGTTGCAATTATAGCCATCAAAAATGGACAAAAATGGCGAATACAATTGACTCCACTAATAAAAGAATATGAAGTTCAAGCTTCATTCAGAGGCATCCAGACTCGTCAGGAAAAATGAGCATGAATGAAAAAACTATTCGGTTTTCGGTCTAGCTGCTCAACCTACGTAACAATTAGGTTTTTTTTTTTTAACTTTCATCGGACACATCGGTAGTGAAATTAATCTTTCAGCGTTTTGTTAATTATGTTAAGTTAAATTTTTCAAAAAATATTTAAAAGTGGAGAAATATCATAACACTCATACTTCTCACACAATTGCTAGCTGCATTCGGAAACAACATTGAACATTAAACTTTTGTATATGAGTTAATTTGTGTATATTGGAAAATAATTTAAATGATTTTTAGCAGATCATTTGAACCGTTTCACTTAAAAAACAAAAATTGTTCCAAAGAATCGTGGGTATTAACCTTGAAAAGGCTTTCGAATCGATATGATTTGACGGACATACAAATTGAAAAATTATAGCTCCCTCACTGGTATAATAATAAATAAGAAATAAAAGTCTTTTTGCTGTCCTTTCTGGTGCTCCACAGGGATCAATCTTTTAACTGCTCTTGTCATATGCAGAAGATCCATGTGCCGGATAATTTTTTTAGAATATCCAGTTTCAATTCACTGTGCTAATGTAGACGATATATAAGCTAGTGGCCAAACAAACTTCCATATGAAACAAAATATTCAGTTTAAAATTTTCACAATATCCTTTCGCGACTATAGTTTTAAAAAGAGTTAAGGTAGCTCAAAGTATGTTAAAACTTATACCTAACTCCTAACGGAACCTAAACATAAAACGTATACAAAACGTTTACAAGGCCAATATTCTTAAATTGTTTTCCTATTTGGTTAACAATATAACCTTCAGTGGCTAAGGAAATGGGAACCTTTAAAACATTTTTTTTTTTGTGAGAAACTTAGAAAACCTGACAAAAACATATTTTTCTAAAAGAGTGATTTCTGAAGCAACAAAAATAGCACTGTCGACCTTTAGAAGAAAAATATATTTATATATAAATGCCTGAATTAAGTAACGCTTAATTTCAATTGCGTATTTATCTAGGTTTTCGCCCATATATTATATCACTGTTCGAAAACTGCTTTACGTTTCATATGCAAAAAACATAAGCAATAGAAAAATTGATCTCGAAACTAAAATAAACTAAATAGTATCCCATATATTGAAATTTTGCCACTTTAATGTTTAAGCTGGGATATCAGTTAAGATAAAGAAGGCATCCTTACTCGTTTTTGAAATTAATGAAGGTAACTAATTGTAAGCAATTTACACTTTCTGTCATAAGGACCTAATCAAACTAGCCGCCTTTCCTCAAAAATTCTCCAATTTTCTATGAAGCATAAAAATCAACATGTTTCAATAAGAAATTGCAAAATATTTTCAATCAATTGAATTTATTGGAAAATTTCCAAATTCACACTTGTACAAGGAATAATGACACTTCACAATTTACGAAACGAGGCTGCAAATACTTCAAGGCTAAAAGGAAGTCTTCGCAATAACGAGCTTTATAATGTCACAGCACCACGATATTGACTTCCTGATTAGATTCTATTTATCAAAAGCCAGCATCTTCTTGCTGCGGCGGTGGCTGATTCGACTGTGTCAGCACATCTGACAATTTCACTAAATTGCCAATCGATACCTTTAGATACAAAACAACAACACGAAATACCTTACGTAAAGTCAAAGTTCTGCTTAACACATTCACACCTTTCTTCGTCGTTAGCTCTTTCTTCTCTGTAAACAAAAACCAAAAAAAAAAAACAGCATCCCAGCTTCTTCTTATTCTTCTACCTGCATATTTTTTTTTTTTTTTTGTTGGTTTTTTCTTCTCCTTCGTTCGTCTTCTTGACAAGACTGTCTGTCCAAATGACAAGATTTTCTTTCGTAACTATCTTCATCTTAGCATCTTTCCTATGCATTTATGGGTCCATTAATATAGGGCGGGCGGGCGGCAAAGAAGTTACGCTCTTAACAAATGAATTCTCGATAGCTTTGGGCCGTGGCAAATAACCCCCAAAGACTTTTATACGATTTCTTCTTCCCATTTATTGTTGTGGTTGGTAGTATTCTTTTTTTTTTTTTTTTTGGTCGTCATCGTAAAGAAGAAGCAGTATAAGGAGAGAAGAAAGCAATGCTTGCCCAAATATCGTTCAAAAAAAAAAAACCATATATATATATTTATATCTTTGTATCTTTGTAACTCACACTCATACTTCTTGTAAATTCCGGGAGTGGGAGATACCAACATTAAGGCTAGCCTTACATTTTTTAAGCCCGCTAGCTGCTTCGACACAATATGAGAAATTATGACTTACCAAGGTTTGGACGTGTATGTGTGTGTGTGCGTTTTGCTTGCCTGAGATCGCGCACTAAACGCAGGTAGATCGTAGGTATGGTCTCTGACTGTAGCTTTAAAGATTTTCGTTTTCATAATTTGAATTTTTCTTTTATTTTTTTTTTTTTCGTTTTCGTTCATTATTTGTGGCACTGCTTTAGTATACCGATTTGTGTCTTTTGTGCTTTTTATCTATGTGTGTTTGCATAATTATTCATCTCGATATATTTTGAAAATGTTTAAAAACAGCCTGACACTGTCGAAAAATTATCAAACCGCAGCTAGTTCCATTCGAATAAACACTCACAGTGAATTGCACATTGTGGTGTTTTAACAGAAAAAAAAAACAATATCCCAACAAATTTTTATTTCTATTTAATCTTTAATAAAACTTCTTCAATATGAAGTTCTTCATTGTATCTGTTTGTGTCCTGCTGTTGAGCAATGGAATATATGCTGATATTGAATCTGCTAAGGATAAAACAAACCCTAGTGGATTCGCCGAGTGTTTGGATGCTGATTCGATTTCGTGTCTACAAATGACGGTACGGACAAAGGATTATTAAAAAAAAATACTGTGCTCTTATTCCTTCTTCAACCCTTATCAAAAGTGAAAAGATTTGTGATTGAAAGTGATTGATTGAACTTTTTTAATTGAAAAAAAAAATATGAACAGATCAAAAACAAAAGGATACTGTGAAGTGAAGAGATATTGTCTGGAGTATTTGTGAAAGATTCCCTTTTGTTTCCTGTGAATTCAAGTGAAGAGATTAAGACTGTGTAAATGTTTAAATTGAGTAGTTTTTTTTATGGCTTTTTCGAGTAATAAATTTTATGTACTCATATTCCTTGCAACATTCAAAAAGTGACCAAACTCGAGGCAAATATTAACGACATCAATCTGTGGCTCTTTTTCGAACTTGAAGCAATAATTTTGTCTTTGAGTGTTATTGATAAAACTGGAAAAATATACAAAAGCCATAGTCCAGCTTAGTTCAAACCTTCATTAGAAAGCATTTCGTCCTTGGTCAAGAACTCAATCCTCAACTTGATTAAGCTTAACTTTCCATATGCGCTTCAAGAAGATTCTTTTGTGTACGTTTTGAACGACGCCTTACCTGGCTGTCATTTTTGAAAACTTTTTGCCATCTTTATATACACAGCTCTAAGATGATGGTCACTGAAGTTTATTGATCATTATTTTGACTAACTTTTTTGTTGCCTAGTCAGTTCATAAAAAATCGTTTTTCACTTGCGGCTTTATAGCCTGTAAATATATTATTATTTCAAAGCTCCTGAAATCTGTTTCTTCACTTAGAAAATCACTCCAAAATTCAAATGTCTGCTCAATTGTTAGTCAATTTCAAACACTGCACATTTCGAAACAAATTAATTCACTATATTTTTGATCACTTTTTTCCTTATATTTCTTGAATCATCATTTTTATTTACTAAATTCCATTTCTTCCCGCTTCTTTTTTTTAGCTCTTCCGTCGTGCCAAATCCGTCTTTGACAATCCCCAAATTGAAATCTTCGGCGGTGTCTCGCTTGTGAAGAGCAACGAAGGTCGTCAAGGTAAATCGATTGAGGACAATTCCATTGCCGTTGAAGTCGCACCAACTGTTGAAGCCCGCAATTCCGAATTGAGCACCTACTTCGTCAATAGCGTGAAAACTTTCTTCCAAGAGCGCTCGTTGAGCTTTAACTTTGCCAATACAGCGCGCAGCATTGCCCGTGCCATTCCCGATGATATCAAGGCTGACATCAAGGATTTGGTTGTTGAGGGACGTACCAAGAAGAAGCGTGTCTTGAAGAAACTTTTGCCAATCCTTTTGGGCATTGGTGCTAAGGTTGCAATTTTGGCCATTGGATCAATGTTCGGTCTGTTGTTGATTGCCAAGAAGGCTTTGATCATTTCCGTGGTTGCATTCGGTTTGGCTGTATTTGCTGGTATTTCCGGATTGGGACGCGGTGGCAGCAGCGGTGGTAGCAGCGGTGGATTCCTTGGCGGTCTTGGTGGACTCTTCGGCGGTGGCAAGGGAAGCAGCGGCTACTCAAGCGGTAATGCTGGATGGTCAACTGGCGGAACCGGTGGATGGTCTAGCGGTGGTTCCGGATGGGACTCACATGGAGCCTATAGCTCACCAGTTGCTCAATCGGTTGCTTACAGTGGCTATAAACAAGCCAGGCGGTAAAGCAATAGCAGTCTAGGATATATCCGACATTTCTTTCATAATTGGAGGAAAGGATTTATTGTTTTTGTTTTAAAATTTTTATTTTAAATTAATTTATTTAATTTATTTTTTTTCTTAGAAAAATTATGTAATGAAGAGAATGAGAGAGAGAGTGTCTTTGGGCACTGCTCTCTGAATAGGGAACAACAGCAAAGATAAAAAAAAAATATATACATATATTTCAGGTTATTACCGATTGTAGTTTCACGAAACTATAAAAGGTTGCATGCAACTAGTCGATATCTACTACATTTTCATTTCTTCACCTTTTCTTTCTACCTCTATATCTATATCTATCTCCTTATCTGTATCTATTCTATTTTCTTCTATTCTTTTACTCTATTTCTTCGAATTTATTCTACTAAACTGTATCTATCTGTGAATCATTTCTAGCTCTATCTATTCTAAACTTATCTATCCTTTCTTCACTTATGCCATGTACACCTCATTTTAAATGAAAATCAAAAAAGATAAATTATAAAACCAATGCATATATCTTCTTTTCATTTCTTCACATCTCTAAGTCTGTCTATCAAAAAATTATTCACACCTTCATTTCAGCCCCTCGAATGTGTTGCATATTGTAATATACCTACTCTTTAAATAACCGAAATAGTTATAAAATAAAAACACACAAAAAATTGAAGATCATTTTTGAAATAAAAAACAATTTGTATATTAATCAAATGTATCTTATTGTATCTTAAGAAAAAAAAACGCTAAACAATCGTCGAAGATCAGTTTTGAAACCGATCTAATATTTGATTAGAGATCATCTGATTGATTGAAGATCATTTTTGTAAGTTGTATCGTGAAGAACACTTTTGAAGTATCGTTCTGGTTTTTCCGAAAAAAATGATCTTCATTGAAAGATCATCAAAAGGAAATTCACGCGATTCAAATCGCGATCATTTTGATGCCGATCTTGACCAAAAGATAGTATTTCCTTTGAAATACTTTCTTCAACTCTGATCTTGTCAACAAGATCGTTTCGGATCTTGTAAATAGATCAAGCTCAAGTGTAACAAACACTTTTGTCTCGATCATTTTCTTGGGAATCTCTCTCACTTTGAATAAAAAATCTTACCGCTGGCTAAAAGGCTATCCAAACTGCTCTACATTTGTTATGAAAATATTTTGATCTTTCCACAAGATCACCACGATCTTGGCATCTTGTCTGACAATTGCGAATGGATTCTGAAGCTGCTACATTTTTTTGTTTGTAAAGATGTCAAGAACCTTTTGACCCATTTCCATATACTTACCATAAGTATCTACAGGCGCACTAAATGTATATTCAAGAAACAAGCAAACCAAAAAAAAATTCTCTTCAACAATAAGCCATAGATTGATAATTTAGAGTGTCGGAGAAATTGTGTCTCAAGTGGATAACCTCAGAATCTAGGTTTCCAGACGCTTGTTGTACGCAGACGCACATGTGTGCGTTTTGTTTCTATCGGAATCCCATTCAGTTTTTTTTTTGTATGGTTCCTCTTTGGCAGTCACATTTTTATGATGAATTTCATCAATACCGTGATGGCAGCAGATATCATCGGGCACGGCCGATTTTTATTGACACTTCAAAATATGATGTATGGAAAGTATGAATGTTTACTCATTTGTATTTGTATCTTTCACCCGCGATTTCGCTGAATGAATTGGCGTTTGTTGATGGCTGGTTTGCTTTGCTACTTGGGTTTGCGCACCCAGAAAGAGAAATTTTAAAGCTAATAATTGAATAATTGTTTATGCTTTTCATTTGTATAATTTTTTTTATATTTTTTTTTTCGCTGAACTGAATTGTTGAAAGAGAGTTCTGTTTTTTGTCTGGCAGATGGGATTGAGCGAGTATGTGTGTGCAGAGTTCGAGGAGGGCTTTGGCAATTTAGAAAACGCTGCCAAAGTGATTTGTCATGAAAGTTTCTTGATAATTAATGAGCTAAGCGATTGTTTTTTGTTTCGACAGTATCAACTGAGGAGTGTTTGAAAATGAAAGTCGGCTATGAGAAAGTATTGGACGAATAAAGCTTGGTTGGTTTGCTAAAAGGAATTCGTGTCCTATGGAAGACATTTTATAAGTTTTCGAATTCCTTTGTCAAGAAGCTTAAACTTGTCGTTTTGTGGGACAGAAATGAGGATAATGGCAGTGAGATTATTTGCTCCTCGCGTTTGCACCATTTGCTTCATCAGTTTGTCATCCTTGGGAATCCTTTCTTACGTGTATTGTCAGTTCTTTGCAGAAAGTTGTTAATTAAAGAATTTATTCTCCTTCAAACAATACAAAAGCAATTCCTGTCAATTCTCTATTAAGAAGATTTATTCCTATACCTGTGAAATGGTTCAGGATTGGCCAGAGGATAACTTGGTTAAAGGTGGGCAGAACGGCGGCAGTCTTGCCGTTGCCAATCTTCCAATTCTTCAGACGGATTGATTACTGTGCGGTTGAAAATGCCTCAATTGTCGATTTAACGAAAAAAGGTTGATATTTTGAGAAATAATGCCAAAGAATGAAAGTTAGGTTAACTTAACTGATGTCAAACAGATTTAAAAGGATATGAGTGTAATAAACTGAAAAGAAACATCTGGACAGAAGGAAAGGCAGACAAACTATGCCTATTTACGTACATATCGGCTTACCTTGATGGACACGTATGTTAAATGATCTCGAAGCTTTAACTCAAAGCTAAGAAATAATATGATAACATTATGTATCCGATACTAAAGGATACCGGGTTGCCGAAAGCCAAATAATATAATAAATATTATTGCAAGCGATATTGCAGGCTTACACATTGGCCTGTATTTAAGAGGGAAGCCCAATAAATCAGCTTGACAGAAACCGTTCATCACGATGATCATGTTCTTTTCATGTGAAGATAGCTTGAGAAGAAAGGCCTTTCTATTCCCCTAAATACTCCTTCCCTACTTAGATGACGCATAAGCAATTGAAACAGTCTTAATTTCCAAAATTACTTGCAGGCGTTTTTTTTTCATTTGTCAGATGATTTTAAGAATCAGAATTACTACGGGATGGAGGAATATTAGAAACTTATTCTCATTTCTAAAAAAAAAAATAAAATTAATACAATTTAAATTTGAGTGTTTTCGATCACACTGTATCCTGCCTGCGAAACAAGAAGGGGTACTTCTTTGATTTGGATTTGGTTGGACCTCTCTACGAGAAGGAACAGAAAGCTTTCACAAATATAATGTATGAACATATTTAATCATTGGTCTCGTGGGGTCTGGTGATTTTCGGATAAAGAGGGTGTGTAGGTTACGCGGTAACCAACTTCATTAGATTTTCTACGATTTTCTACGAGTCTTTGACATTGTTACTCATAAATTTATACACATCTTGTAACATTCATCATTTGGTGTGGTGTTAGTTGTTAGTAAATCTAAAACAAATAAAGCCTAACATCATACACAAATACACAGTTTAACAAATACTTGAGCAAAAAAAAAAATATTAACAAATGTTATATTTCAAAATAACTATATAAGACAAGAATATTAAACAAAAGACGTATCATGCACATTAAGAACGGACAAGTCCTAAAAGTTTTTTTTGTTTGAGTGCCAGTACACTGGTGGTCAATATTACATAAAATGACAAATGTTGTGTACAGAGTAGTTGTGATTAAGGGGCATGAAAATCCTTTACTCCACCGTTTGATAAAGCAGAGGAGGGTGTTGCTTTAGTTGCTCAATATGAATTGAGAAGTCAAGATTTGGAGCGAATAGTACACCTAAGTCCTTTGTTTTACTTTGGCCAGGGCAGAACTATTAATGGCGTATACAGAGGAGAGAGGATGAAGGCTTCTCGAAAAGGACATGCTAAAACATTTAGATATGTTCAATGATAATCAATTATTGAAACACCATTTTGCAAAGAATTAAGGTCATCCTGTAAAGCACTGCAGTAGGATAGATTGTGGATACACGTTTGAACGTTTGAGCACACTTACAACAACGTTAATGGCTAGAATGAATAAAAGAGGACCAAGGAGGAAGCGTTAATTGTATTAGAGGTTCATCCCCTAAACAAAACTTAAAACGTTCTCCTGTCAAGATATAAGCTTATCCACTCCACGAAAAATAAAGGGAAACCAAGGGATTTAATTTTAAAAGCAATTAGCTTCTGATAAAGCTTATCAAAGGCCTTACTGAAATCAGTGTACACGCAGTCGACTTGATTTCCTACTTCTAAGGTTTTATTGGTAAATGAAGTAAACTTCAACAAATTTTTTATTGTGGATTTGTTTTTATGAAAGCCGTGCTGTTTATCAGTGAGAAAAAGGTTTACAACTGAAATAAACGCTGTCGGAAATGATAGCCTCAAATATTTTCGGCAAGAAAGATAGCTTAGCTATGGGTCAGTAATTAGTAACATCTCCCCGGAAGTCCTTTTTGTGCACAGGAATTAGAAAACCATTTTTCTAAAATTTTGGAAAAACTTAATTAGAGGCATGAAACTAAGAAGCTAAGGGAGCTACAGCAATACTTTCAGATTATTGGAGGTATCCCATCAGGTCCGCTGGTGATGTCAGTTCCAAGGCGAGCAAGATAGTATTCCACGTTACTATAAGTTATTGATATCTGACCCATTGAATAAGGGCAAAAGCTCTCTAGGTGAGCGAATTCTTTTGGGTCGGGTACAAAAATTTCAGAACCAAGCGGAACTGAAAAAAATCTTGGGGGAGATTTTCTCAAAATTTGTCAAACAGTATAGAATTCGATTCTGAAGTATCCACCTGACTTTGCTTAGTAAGGAAATCCTGCTTTTAGTTTTGTTATTCTCTCTGGAGTTCATTAATCGGTATTAACTCAATTTCAGCCTCAGAGAAGACCACTGCAAAAAAAATACTGACTTTTCTGAGCCTTAAGCAGATCTAAATAAGTTAAAATTGCTAAGTTTATCTTGTAGGAAACTCCATTTTAGCAACATATTATCTTCGGCGTATGGTAGCGTATAGTCTTATGTAGCTCTCATTTGGCTCTAAGCGCAGTGTCAAGGCGAGTTGAATTTCAGTTTCAGAAAGCTCTCGAGTTCCGGTGTCAATCGCTTTTGACTACATATTCCAGTGAGTCATTCATATGTTCATCCTTTTTTTGAGGACACTTGCCCCTGCATTGCACTCCGTGTTTCTGAACAAAACTGTTTATGCTCATGGGGCGAGGCTTTTAGTTTCTTAAAAACGCAACTTAATTTAGTCAAATTATAGATAGATAAGTTTATTTAGTGTCAAATGACATGTTGTTGCGGTACAATTAACATTATTCGCACAGTGATATGATTAAGTAAATAATCTTTCTAGTGAGAAACAATTTTGAACATATTTGATGGATATTTGATTTTAACATAAATTTAGTTTTGGAGAAAAACCGAAAATAAAACCCAACAATAATAAAAATAAAAAATAAATAAATATGCGATATACGAGAGTAAAAACATAGCATTAAAATAGAAAAAAAAACAAAAAATAATAGCTAAATAAGCCATTCACGATAAAGTTAATAAATTTAATGACTTAAATAAATATTATAAATAATAGGTAAATACATGAATATACATAAATGCGAACATATACCACTTTGATCAAAAAGTTCCCGGAATAACCACCGTGTGGCGCTCCCATCGTTCCGATTTGAGTTCTGCTTTTTTTTTTGTTAAGTTGGTTCATCTGTTGTTGATATTCCCCCTTTAAATTTTAGTGTCCTAGCTTGACATTTGCAAAAGTAACGTAGGCAAGAGAATATCAATCTCTGTGTGTGTTGGTGATTTTTTACATTTTTAGAAGTGGAGTTAAATTTGCAACAACGAACTTGTATTAAATTTTGCGTAAAAAACGAAATGTTGGAAGAGGGTTTCGGCAACGATTCGCTAAAGAAAACGGTCGATTACCAGTCGCCGAGCCGATACCAAAAAACGACGTCGTTTTCAGTCAAAAAAACAAGGCAATGCCCATGGTTTTTCATGCATTACAACGGTGTAGTGCATCATAAATTTTTGCCAGAAGGCCAAACAGTAAACAAAGAGTATTATTTAGGCGTTATGAGACATTTGCGTGAAGCCATTCATAGTAAGATACCAGAATTGTGGGCGGAAAACTCGTGCACCATGATAACGCTCCATGGCACAATGCCATCAGTATTTGTAATTTTTTGATGGGAAATGCAACAAATACCATCCAACAGCCACCGAATTCACTTAATTTGACTCCTTGTGACTTCTTTCTAATCGATCGAGTTAAGAAATCCGTACGGGCAACGCGTTTCAGCAGCCGATAGGAAATAATGGAAAAATCGTAGGGAGCACTGATAGAAATACGGAAAACCGAATATAAAAAATGTTTCGAGGATTGGATCAAGCGCTGGCATAAGTGTATTGCACTTGATGGAGATAACTTTGAAGTGGACAATATAGATACACTTGTATTTTTAATTTTCTGAATAAATTTCGGTAACTTTTTGATCAAGGTGGTATACTGATATGAGATTAACAAATATGCAATGTCTTGGTAAACGAGTCCCGTTGATGTTGATTATTGAGTGTTTTGTTTATTAATTAAATGATTATTCGGGATGTCACATTTGATTTTGAAAGATTCCAAAAGTTTTTGTATTCTACAAGTAGAAGGTAGTAGACTGATGCCCAGGAAGATTAAGCATCATCTTAAGTATCTTATTCTTTGCAGTTTTCAGCTTGTTATAAAACTTTTCTCACATTTTCTCCAAGCTTGGCACCCATACAAAAGAATAGCTTGAATCACTATTTTATGTATAATAAAATAATTTCGTTTTCAATTGTATGTAAGGACTCTCTGTTGATAAATGGGAATAACATTTCAGTCGCAATGCTCACTTTCTTGAGATCCTCCGAGTTGTGTTCTTTAAAGGTTATCTTTCTGACGAGAAATTTGCCTTAATTTTTGCAGAGTACTGTCATGCTGAAATGAAGTTGAATTGGAGGTAAGAAGCAAGACTTTGTTTTTCTAGAGAAAAAAATATTATCGGAGCTTAATTTTATTTTCTATTTTGTGAAGTATTGTTTCAACATCGAACCGCTTTCAATAAGTTCGTCTCGATATTAAGACTGAACTCGTGCGATGACAAATTGCCGTGTCGACAGCGTACTATATCACAGTTAGGTAAAGAAGGAAAATCAGATGATTGAAGACTGGTCCAAGGAGTGAGCCCTGAAGAATCTCTTAAATAAAATCGACAAGGTCAGAAACACAATTTTCAACATGCACTTTAAAGCAATGGTTTAAGAAAAAACTTTCAACAATTTTACAAAGCAACGGAGGAAAATGTAAGTTCAACATATCATGAATTAGCCCCTGGTGCCACACCGTGTCCTCGTTTGCATGGTATCCTCTAAGATAGAATAAATCTCCCAAATGCCGAGAAACAAGATGATGCATTTGCTTTCTCTCTGTGTGTAAAGTAAGTGCATTGTGCCTGTTTCTGTCTATTTTATTTTTATTTTATTCCGAAAACGCCTCGAGCGTTTATCTAGGACACTTAGTTTTGCATTCAAATCACTGTTACATCTTGGTTATATCTTGGCCAGTTTCTCCGAAACATATTCCTGATCATTACATTAGTTCCTGAATGTGAGCTGGGGATGGTATGAAAAATTAAAAAAATATAAAGTGTTGCATACTGTATGGCGGTGCGGAACCCTTCATGTGCAAGTTAAGCTCGTAATTGGCCCCTTTTTTATAGCGAAGTTCTCAATGTAGTGTTTTACAAAAGACTCTTGTTCCTATAGTAGGTGTCATTCGTAGGTGTCATTCATTAGATCTTCTTAGAATCAAGTAGGTTTCTTTGCAATTAAATTCGAGTCCTCGATGCCAGACTTTTCCAAAGTATTTTGCTACGTTCGAGAGAATCGCAGAGAATTTTTTTTTTATTCTCAAGTAAGTTTCTTCGCTACTCGTAATTATATGTATTTGTTGCTAAGAAGTTTGTTCAGTCTGTGCGAAAAATGGTGTTATTGCTTTCTTCTATTATTGGCTTTAGTCATTTCAAAAGCAGAGCGAAATTGGTCTATGCGACATCTTTTCATTGAAGAATAGTTTGTATCCTCATAGGATGACACATTTTTCAAGGATCTATACTTTACACTGGATTACTCGCAAATGGGTACTTTATGTCAACAATCTTCTTTTTGGCAAGTAGAGGTGCTTATCTATGCTGCTGGCTGGATTTTTTTTTGTATTAGAATTATTGCGTTGAGTGATACTACCCTCAGTAAGTTTACGAGACGTGGTTGGCCTTTAGTTTTCCATACGATTACCAGTCATAAGGTCTTTAGGGTATTTTTGTCGATACAAGACTGCTTTACAGTCGTGGTGAACTATTAAGGAACGATTGTACAAAAAAATATGATTGAATTAAATAAGTTGCAGATTGAAAGTTGGAAGCTGTAAATTAATTATAAAAATAAGAAAGGTAATAACAACACACAAAATATATGAGTTTTAACCAGAAGAAATTGTACAAATTCAATTACATGTTTCAAATAAGGAACGTGATGAAAATGTTTGCTTATTCAAGGAATTGTTATGTCCTCGCCAATAAATCTTATGAAACCATTAACTCATGATCACCGTCTTACACATCCGTGGCAAGGATGCAATAAGGCGTTTTTAGGCATTTAAGTCCGTTTAAAAGATAGCCACTTTAAAACATCAACAGAATTCCTTTTGAGTTATTGTTTTGTTGCCCTTGCCGTGGCTTTTGGGTCATTATCTTTCATGAATCTTCAAGTAAAGAGTAGTTTTTTTACTCATTAAAGGATAACATGACATTTTCTAATATTTTTTCGTAATACTTTACCTTTTATTTGAAAAAAGTGCTCGGGTGCTTTTAATGGCATGCAACCCTAAGGGATGACACTTCCTTCTCTGTGCTTAAGAGTAACCGTCGTGTATTTCGATTTAAATGCCTCATATTTTGGATGCCGGACACATTTTTACCATCTGATCCCACTCTATTAAGCTTTGTTTCTTGTTCCATTCAGAAATCATCGAATCCGTACGTTTTTTCGCAAAAACTTACCTGGCTCTAAATTTTTTAGGTAAAGCAATAGTTTTTTTCATGAAGCTCTTCCCAAAAAATTGGATTTCATTCAATCGTATGGAATGGCTGGGGGGCATCGGATCGTCATCAAAAACTTCTTTTCGAATTTGTTTCGAACTCTCATTTGGATATATATTGCCAAGTCGAACTATTTTTCCACACTCAGCCTTATTAGTCCCACGCGGTCTTCTTTGCCTTGCTACATTTTCCCTAGTTTGATGCTTCTTAATGTAGGTTACGTCATTGAAGTCCATTCCATTTTATCCTTTTCTCTTTTCGACTTTTGAAAACGATAACTTATTGTCGTTCCTAACTAGGTTGCCAAATAAACTTTACACTTCAATGTACAAATACCCGTGTTAAACGAAATGCAATATAATTTTGGAAACCTGCTACACCAACCATCTTCATTTTTTGGTATTTGCAATTTCTTTAAATTTTTTTATCGTTTCTAATGAGTTCGACTGTATGTTCTTTCGAGCATGCAGAATGAACGTTACCTAAAGTCCTGCACATTTACACTTTGTCTATCAATTCATTTTCTCCTTTTTTTAATCTTCATTGCTTTCTAACATTTAAATAACTACAACTCTCTGTTTGGTTATCCTGACAACGATGCGAGTCCTGAATGCCATGCTGATCTTAGGAAACATTTATAGCATTGGTCATCAAACTGTGTTCAATTAAAATGCGACAATTTGTTGCATAACTATCTGGAATGAAAAAACGCTGTTAACAAGGCCCATTCACAATAAAAGCAAAACAGCCAAAAAGTATGCAAATGTGTCGTGGCAAATAGCGCGAAACTTTCCGATAAGGAAATACAAAGTTAGGCGGATTGTTGGTGTAAGCCAGGCTTCTTGTTTAACTTTGTCTGCCACTAGGAGTCGAACTCGATATGAGCATTTGACATACAATTACATCAAACTTCAAAGTAAACCCCCCTCTGAATCGGTATTGTTATTATCAAATGACAACATGGGACGTCACTCAATCCGTAGTCTTTGGTCTAGTTCACCTCTTCCACAAGGAAGACATTTCATGCGGGCTTCATTACACAAACACGAAGTGTTCCATGTTAAGGCGGTTAATAGAAGCCAAGCCAAACCCCATTACATGGGCAAAATTACTCCATCAATGCCATTACTCGAACAGTGTCTTCACCTTTGAAACGAGCAATCGACGAATCACCTCCATGTTAATGGAGAACTTCTGTGTTCAACAATCGGAGAATTTGTGGAACGCGCCACTAGAGCATGACCATCTGTGTTAAGGGGAAATGCATTTGGGCGAGTGAATTATTTGACAACGCACGGAAGATGCCAGTGCCTGCATCCGATGGGTGGGACGGCCTTCCATTTATGTGTGTCATCGATCTTTAACCATCCGCTTTCGCTATTATCTTGGGAACGGCTGTGTTTACTGAAGAAAAGTTGCACTTTTCATGTCACTTGCGCGATATGGGCGATAGACGGGTGGATTAGAAAATGATGCAGTTCACGGTGTATGTGATTGATTGGGTAATCGACCTACTGAACTCGATTGCCTTGGAACTCTGTTTGTTTTTTTTTCTCTTCTTTGCATTTTTCCCATTTTCTTTATTTGAGAATAACTAAGAAGAGTGTTTATTGGCAACAAGGCGGTTTATAAAGCGATCGATAATGAGGGTCATCCGAAAAGACATTTGGTCTTATAACACGCAACGCTGCTGAATTGTCAACAATCATTCAATCATTTCTATGACATTGGGGAACATTTTTTACAAAGTTGGTCCTCAAAAGGGCGAAACAATTTCTTGTCCACAAGTGTGAATTTTAGGCGGTTTTTGGACTTAATTGGAATAGATTTACTAACGAACCAAAGCTCTCCTTAGCTAATTGTGACATAAGAAGCAAAGAAAAAAAAATTAAAACAAAACAAGGACAATTTTTGGAAAAAAAACAAAATGCATATAAAAATTCTGGGCTATAGCCCATGTGAATTTTGCTTTAAAAAATATTTCTCCTTATCCTGCTTATATTACGTAATGTTCACATTTCGAATTAAAATTATTTTCAAAGTATTTTGATTAATAAAAAACTCGATTTTAAATAAAAAAATTGGGTCGGGTGCGATTAGGTCTGCCCATACCATGATCTTCCCATCTCTAGATACAAAAATGAAGGTACTGTTTTCAAATTCAATTTGTGTTATGAAAACAACATTCATTCCCTTGCTGTCTTAGCCAGAGATATTTTTGGTTTGATCTCAGCGCTGTTGTAGTTATCTATTTTGCAGCGAAGACCTCAACGTTGGATTTTGGTGTCCTTTCTTGTTGACATCACATTATTCTTTTTGCCCTCGTATAACACCAAACCCCTTTTATTCCCGTTCTGTCTGAACAATCATAAGTTCCGACTGAAGCAATATCTTCGACGCGGGCTGGTTTTTGAACACACCTTCAAAAGATGGTGCCTCTAGTGTGGAAGAGTTACTTTTGCAGTGTTGTTCCAAGTATAATGTTGAAAATGTTGATGTCATTGAATCATCTTGTCCTAAAGGTTATTTGACATCAAGTGGGTCGGTGACGTCTTTGCCGACCTTAATGGAGCAGTTTGAGTTCTCCATCGTCATCCTGCACAAAAGGACGATCTTTGCAAGTATGCCAAACCTAGACATGGCGTCATACATCTCGGGTCGGTGAGAGAAACAGAAACCAAAATCAACCTTGAAATTGATGATATGTTGACGATATGTTAATATTAATTCTATAGTGGACTTTTCTGGTCAAAAGCCACATTGATATGGAACTATCAGGTTGGAATTTTATTCTTCATTGCCGTCATACAGTATGCACAATTGGTTCGTCCATGTCATCAGCATTGACTGCAATTCTAAAATGATTTTTCCAATTTTAATTTTACAGGCTTTGGTTTGAGGTCTGTTATCCTGAATTAAATGTTTTATCTGTTGGTAGTTTCTTAAACTCTCAACTTCCTGCGATGATTGGCACAGTTTTAGAATGTTGTGCTCTAGATTTAAACACCCAATTAGAACACTTGAAAATTGTTCACGCATGGCAATTTCAGCATATTTCTCGCATTTACATAACTGTTTTAAAACACGTTTGTTCCAAATGACAGCCGATTTCATATATTGTTCTGGTCAATAGAAAACAAGTGAGGGTAGTTTCTGAATTCCATTCAATACTTATTTTCTTAGTGACCACACTGCTTTAACTTTGTGCGGGAGTTTTCTTTGCCAAAGGAATGGAAATTGTGCAATCAGATTGTTTATGAAATTGTATTGTCTGTGACCAAAATGTCCAACTTATTAACAATCGAGTTGGAAATATAGGACCAATGAACGAAATTCTTCGCCAGTCTTCTACAGGCAAATAGTGGCACACAGGCATCGCTCTCTGAGCATATAAATCTACGTCTAGGGATTTTTAAAAATCTAGAAATTAAAAAAAAATCGACTTCTTTTTATATTTCCAAAGTTTAACTATTCAAGAGGATTTTTCAAAATTCAAATTATTTTCGCAGATATCGGTATTATGCTGACCCGGCATCAATAAACTGATAAAGTAATTAATAAATTGTTTATTATGGCACACTGATTCTGTTCTGTTGATTTATTGCTGTTTGTATTTTTAATGAAGGCTGCATACCTATTTTAAAAATGATGGAGCATATGGGAATGAAAATTGACCCGAAGCTCATTCATTTGCTGTGAAACGAGACAACGTCCGGATTGATCGCTGCGAGATACGAGCATCAAACGCATCAAAGGAGGCCAGAACTGCTCTATATTACGGGAGAAAGGCGGAAAATAGTTTATTCGAAATCGAGGAAGGTCCGATGTATGAAGCAGGAATGGCAGATTGAATAAATGTTAGTCTACAATATCCTTTCGTTACTTAGACTGCGAAAAACTTTACGCGTTTTTCTCGAAACTGTCTTTTTCGAAACAATACACACGATTTCTCAGGTTTTACTGGACCGAATTAAGTGAAATTTTTAGAGTCTTCTTTATAGACTTGTCTATGGAATTATCCCCATCCCCAATTTCTATTACTTTTTTTTTAATTCGAAACAGACAAAAAAGTGGTACAAAAATTGTTTTTTTTCAGGCAGTCACCATTTTGTGAAAAAAAATCTTTCCAACTTTTCCGTAGTTCTAGACATTACGACCTTATTCTCGATTAATAATCTTTGTTGTTTTTTGGTTTCAGATTGTTAGGAGGGTTGAAATCGTGTGTAATTTTTAAATTTTTTTTTTATTTTTTTCGGTATTCTTTTTATGTTAATAACTAATAAAAAAATGGATGCATAAATTATTAATTGCCTTTTTTTTATGAATTTTCAAAAATTACATGAAAGTCTTGCGTCTAGACTAGAATACCCCCTGAGGATAAGATTTGTTGTGAATTTGCTTTTTGTTGATAAGTTGAATTTGTTGTTTGTTGTTGAAGTTGTTTTTCAACTTCTCCAATAAGTTTTCTAGCTCTGTATCCACATACTCGTAGAAATGAGCTTATCTTTTACTTAGTGAAAAAGTTTGGCGGAGATTCATCCTAAAAATACCGTGACGAGGATGGACTGTTGGTCAGTTGGCTGTTTACTGTAATATAGTACACTCCTTCCTATATGAAACTATTAATTCCGTTGGGGTTTCTTGTCGGGAAAATTCTTTTAAAACTGTTTGTTTTTATTTTCGTTCATTGAACAGGTTCAAAGTTTCCAGTAAGCATTTGTAAACATTTATCAAATTGAGAATAAAAAATATATCATCATGGTTGGTGTGGCTGTTTTATAGCTCACTTAGTCATTGCACTCATGCTGTTTGTGATATCTGAAAAGAAAAGAGAGTTCTCGGTCTATTACGCCCCATCTTGTTATAAATATGTAAGAGTTACCTGTGTTTATCATTAAAGAGGTCATCTAAACTCCGAGACAAGCTTCTGTGTAGAGTGGCAGTGCAAAACAATCGCTTAACATACATAAGAGCCAAGAGAGAGTCGTCCTGGGTTATCCCAAATTATTCCGCATCGATGCCAACAAAAAAGTGGCCATTGTTTGTTATGCCTGATCCGAGTCGGATAACTTTGAAACGAATTCTGACGAGTTGACTTGACTTTTTCTAGTGATAGTTACCCACAGAAGTCTGACTGTGGCGCATGACTAATCGATTCCATCGCATATTAGTATTAGCTGCTGTTGATTTCTCTATGTGCGTTGCTGATTCGGCGCGTTTGCCCTTCTCCGCTCAATGTTTGGGAGTTCATTAGCTTTCTTCTCGCTTCTGGATAGACCTTTAGGTCCTGACACCTAATTTATTTTGATTTTTGAACATTGACTTAATTGACATTCTTACATATGGAGACTTAAGGGCCACCTGGCTCACGTCGTAGATAGTGACGTAATTGCCAAATTAATTGCGTCAAGTGGTAAATTTTGTAGTCTGCAATTGATTGTGATTATAGCTTAAAATATTTTGAAGGAACCTTTGACTAAGCTCTAGAGCACACATCCTATTACTCGTCTCGATGTCCTCAAACCGTTGTCCTTTGAGCCCGTTTTATTTCTTAGGCATTGTTTTAGTTGTTTCTGCAAAAGTCTTTCCGAGATTGAAGTAAAACTCATTGTCCGGGAAACGCAAGCAACAAACGAAGTCGTACCGGGTTTGACTGCCCCACCCTGGAAGTTCGTGAGATATGACTGGTTACGATTATACCTACCCTGAGATGTCACTCGAACTTTCTGGTGTAGAGATATAATGGCACGTCGGATACTTTTCAAACAGAACTCCTATGCGTATTTCGGAGTCGTTTATGCTTGCTGGAATGCGTTAATGTAAGGATCATACGAGTCCAGCAAATGAAAACTCCCCAAAAACCTGAAAGACAGCGGTTATAACAAGTTAGCGAAAGTATACTGACGGGTATTATCTACATCGACAGTAAACAATCTCAAAATAAAATTAATATAATTTGCATACAGATTTTTTTTTAATAATTTACCATCAGTGTTGCAGGAAAACCCATTCACCTCGACGCGAACGAGTCGGTAAAGTCATTGCTATGGAAATTGAAGTTCATGGTCCTCTAATTGGCATGCCTAATGTCAACAGTTTTCAACCACATTGCCCCATGAATGTGCCGGTCTATAGATCGTGTGTGCCTTTTGCAGCAGTCGGCTCAAGAGAAAACCCCAACATCACGCCAAACATGGAATGAAAACTTGAAGCAGCTACAATGGCGGCGGTGGCCGCGACAGTGGCAATCATGTCGAGACTACCACGGTAGTGTGCCTGTATGCTTTCAATCTGGAAACCATTATTGACCATTTAAACTGCGCCAGGTATTCCGCATTTGTATTCACACTCTCATTTGCACGACTAATGCGGATTGTTTGGAACTTGGATACTTGATGGTTTAGTTGGATGCAAGTCACAAGAAAGTGTTAGAAACTTGAGCGGCCGAAGCGAGTTAGTGTTGTTAATCTGAAGAAGCTGAAGCAGCATCGCAAATGATTGGAATTGGGTTAGAAAATCAATTTAACTACGAGTACATAAACGGTGTTTGATTTGAAAATAGATTTTGGGAAGGTCGAACTTGGAGTATATGAATTTTAGATGTAAGGAAATAAGTATTTGCAATTTTTCGGTTGCAAAAACTTTTTGAAAGTACTTTCATCTTAACCAACTAGCTTTTGTTCAAGTTTAAGAAAATTCACATAATTTTACCAAAAAACAATTCTTGTAAAAATATACTTTATTGATTTTATGGCATCTTAACTAAAAGAAAGCTTCAATATAAATATTTGTTCATGTTAATATACCGGCCAAATGTGAGTCACACTCGGAAAATTAAGGTACTGTGCAAACTTGTAGGTATGCAATCAGTTTGTCCCACAACGTCGTTTTTTCTTTGTAATATTTTCAGCATACTTATTTATTTTCACTTTCACATAACTTTCATCTTGTCATAAATTGAGTTTTTGATTTTAGTATAAATTAAGGATTTTCGGATTTTTTCCTTAACTTCTGCTACAAGACATAGCTTCTTGGCAAATTTCAATATTCTAGGTCCGCGGGAGGTACCCGCTTCCGAATATCGAAATGTGCGGCAAAAACTGCCGCAGCATTTGATGGAGTCGATTAAGAAGCCTTACGTGACCGCAGTCGTTAGTATTTGGTATTAATTTTAATTTTAAACATTCGTCGTTTTGACGAATGGTCCCGGAAAAAAATACGAAAATAAGTAGCAAAATTAACTATTATTGTTTTGTATAAAAAAATTAATTGGAAATAAACGAATACATAAATAACTGAATCTCTTACTTTACTCATATTATAAAAAGGTTATGTTTTTAAGCATGTAAGAAGCAATCTTCGAATCTACCCATCCAATTACAAAAAATCGTTCACCAATATAAACAATGGTATTTTAGAATGAACACGGACTATAAATTATTCCATTTAAGTAAAAGGGTCTTACGTTGCGACCAATTATGTTATTAGAATTGTTGAAAATCCAGTACTTTTTTGCCACCACTGTTGTAAAGATAAAATATTTTCAATTATATTTTAAAGAATAGTTTAAGAACTCAAAACGTTTGAGATGGCACCTCCATCTGTTAACGTAGTAGTCTGGTAACTTGGGTTCAAAATTTTTGAAACCTTTATTTGAAAGTACAATGTCTTGAGAATATACTATGAAAATTTCAGACAGAAATTCGAAATATTTTGGGAGTTATAACGAGTTTCCTAGAGCGCCTCGGAGACCAACCTTTAAGGTCGACCGGCAGCTGCAACCGCTTGGACCCAAAACATTGTTTTTCTGGTCGGCCCGGTTTGCTTTCAAATTTTAACAGGCTGTTCTACACACTTATAGTTCTCGTCGGTACTAAAGGTACCCCTAACTTTTTATTTTACAACCCTTTTTTTGCTAAAATAAAAGGACCTTTTTTTCAAAGTAAGCCATTTTGTTATTTACCCATGAAATTTAAGTTCAGTAGTTCCAACTAGAATGACATATCTATAGATTAAGAATAATCAAGAATATTTGATTTCAGATATCATCAAGAGCCAAAATCACCCGGGCCACCCACGTGCAATTTTTTTGAGCTTCCAACTACGAGTGACAATAATAATAGTAATAAACTATTAAATTTTTTCAAATAAATTTTTTTATATCTTCAATATGTAAATAAAAACACTCTAAATATTCAAGATAATTCATTTTTATTTTCTTATACAAAACTACCCTCCAAAGAAGTCATGAAAATAGGCTTAAGTTACCAGGCATAAATTGAAAAAATGTTAATATGAAAATATGTTTAAAATTAATTTTTCAAATTTTGCTGGCGCTTATTTATTATTATTGTCAGTAATTTACCATAATTTTATTTATATTGTTTTATGTATAATTTTCTTAATATTATTAAGAGGTAAAGATTTTTTTTACAACGTAATCGTCGAAACTATTCATCTGATTTCAAAATTCGAATACCCTGTATTAAGATTTTTTTTTAACTGTGCTCCTGCTGCTGTAAAGTTATTATTCCTTATCTTAAATTCACATCTGGTAAAAAAAAATGAATCCCATCCTCACAGGATTCCTCTTGAAACCTTGCTCTTTTCATACTCATTTATTTTCAACCAAACATCCAATATTTTGATAGTCTTGCCCATGTTTCCATTGGTGCAAGAATTTTCGAAATCTCAAATTCTTATCCAATTTTCCTTATAACCTCTTATCCAATTTTCCTTATAACCAATTTTTATTTTGTAGACAAATACCTATTGCATTTGACACACAATTGCTTATACAAAAAGTATGATTTGTGTCAGCGGACGGCGAATAGGCCTTTTTGAGTTCTTCAAATTTCCTACTTCACGGACAAAGTCGCAAGGGACCGCTAGCAAAAAAAAAAGAATATAAAAAAAAATTAATAACTTCGTTAAGCTAAATTTCGATGCTTGATCTGGCGAATGGCTCTAATAAAATTCTGGCAACGAACTGCAAATGAATTGACAATAGCAAAAAACATTACAATTCTTAATTTTCAGTTCACACGTTTGCCAGATTTTGTTTCGGACAGCTTTTTTGTCAAATGATTGACCCGACAAAATATTCTCGACTGCAAATTGTCAATTTTTGTTTGAAAAAAAACAAGATGATCTGTCGATAGATATTGTCGAGTAAATTAACTATAATCTTTTGAGAAGTGCGAAACTTTAAAAAAATCTAAATGGAACAAAAAGTTGCCCTTGCAATTTTTAGAATACTAAGAGCACTTGATTTGTTTAAAAACATTAATTGTTTAAAACATTACTATTTAGGAACCAATTTCATACAAAATGTCGATTGGGTGGCCTACAGAATTTTGTTGGCTTTCAAAAACATTGTGCCTTTGAAATACTTCCAAGTCTATAATCGGAGCTAATGCGATATTTGTCAAGGTCGCTTCTAAATGCGATGCGGATAATTCACTTTTAACCTTACAGTCGCTAATATCGATGACATCCACAGCTTCTTGCTATAAAATTTCCTTTGGCAATTTATATATTGCGCATCCAGAATCCCACAAACGAAGTTAATGGTTGTTACATCTCGACGATCTTATAACATACACATGGAAAATTTATCTTTCGAAAGTCCCTGAAGTCTTCACCACTGTCTTCCTTCACGTCCAACACTCGGCACCTTAAAGGAGTTTTGATCTTTGGATCTCGTCTAATTTGTGTTGTGTGTGAAGTTACACCAACTTGCTCTCCTTTAGTACCAAACTACTTAACAGGCGAGAAATCAAAATCGCCCTGTATTGTTCAGCTAAAATAAAGTATTTTATATTTTCTGGTAAAAAGAACAAGCTCGGTTTTTGGAGGGTTGACTTCGGCTTGGCGAGAATATGACCAATTGCTTATGGTGCACAATTTCGCTCAGTATTTTCAAAAATTACGCTGAAGATGCCCATTTTTAACTTGGAGTTCTTAGTATCTTCTTCATCACAGCTCTTTTACATATTTCGCCGTGGGGTGTTACGAGACCGAAGACAAGAATAGTCGTCTTGAACATCGGTCGGGGATTGGGGCTGCTTTATTTTTTATTATTATTTTAACGTTTGAACAAGCATGAGCAGTCGAGTTCTCCAACTGATCCAGTTGTGTCGTTCAACGCTTGATAAAACACGATACACCGAGGAGTTCGGATGCAAAAGAAACCGAACTATTCCAAACATGCACCGAATTTCGGCAAGGAAATGTACTGTCATCAAATTTGTCTTGAAATAGATATCACGACGAGCAGGTGTCGAAATGGAAGGAACTATCTTTTTAAAGTCTATGTAGCTTCTGTAGATGAAGCTTTCACGGCAAATTGGATTGGTCCTACAATCAATGAGGCCAAAACCAAATATATAGTATACTGTCAACCAGAAATAGATCCTTCGAACACATCCCGGTGTGAACATAACTATTTACAGATACAATTTTTAGATAATAAAGGAATTTATCTTCCTCGGAATAGTGGAGATGAGAGGGAGACTTATTCTGGGCGACCGTTTTTTCTTGCACTTTACTTAAACAACGAGGATCCAAACTCCTAACACAAAGGGCGCAAATACTGTTTTATAGGACACTGATTTTTTCAGACCTGCTTTATGGAAGCGAATGCTGGAAGATGATTGAAGCAGAGGGAAAAATCCTTTGCCGAATGGGAGAATGGAGGAAGACATATAACAGCGAGCTGTACAAAGATGTCGATATACTCGTAGTTCGGTAACCAAAAATCCGCCAAAAATGGACAATAACGCTCCAGACACGAGAGTATTCGAATTCGATCCTGGTTGAAGTAGAATGGGAAGACCGAATCTCCGGTTTAAGGATCTCAAGACTCTCGGCGTGCGAAGTTATCCTCAGGTTTTTTTTTTATCTCATAGTTCGCCCCAAAGTAAAGGGTGCTTTTTTAAAAGCTATAGGAAAGTTTTTCAAAATAAAACACATAAAATTCAGAAAAATGCATAAAATCTTTATTTGAATCGATAGTACGGTCCATAAAAGAAGATTATTTGATGCAAATGTTGACCCTAACTGCGCCTCAAATGGTCCATCCGCATAGTCCAATTTTGGCATACTCTTTCCAACATTTCGGCCGGTATCTCACGAATAAATGCTTCAATGTTGTCTTCCAATGCGTCAATTGAAGCGGGCTTGTCTGTATAGACATGAGCTTTAACATAGCACCACAAAAAATAGTCTAAAGGCGTTAAATCGCACGATCTAGGCGGCAAATTGACCGGTACCGGTACCAAACGTGAAATAAAAAGTTCACCGAACTCGCCTCTCAATTAGTGCATTGCTGCGCGTGCTGTGTGGCATGTGGCACCATCTTGTTGAAACCACATGTCATGCAAGTCAAGCTCTTGCATTTTGGCAAAAAAAGTTGGATATCATCTCACGGTAGCGCTCACCATTCACAGTTACGTTACGATTCGCATCATATTTGAAGAAGTACGGCCCAATGATGCCACCAGCCCATACACCGC
Source organism: Orthonevra nobilis (assembly GCA_963555765.1). Taxonomy (NCBI): domain Eukaryota; kingdom Metazoa; phylum Arthropoda; class Insecta; order Diptera; family Syrphidae; genus Orthonevra; species Orthonevra nobilis. Next base: position 50,920,625 of record OY743225.1, on the reverse strand, counting down.
ACCAAACTGTGACTTTTTCTGGATGCATTGGTAGCTTTTGCAATGCTTCTGGCTGCTTTTCACTCCAAAATCAACAATTCTGCTTATTTACGTACCCATTGAGCCAAAAATGAGCTTCGTCGCTGAACACAATTTTTTGGTAAAATGGAAGAAGCGCGCGATGAACTTTCTTAACAGAGCACGCATTTTGACAATAAAATTCAATAATTTGCAAGTGTTGTTCGTTTGTAAGACGATTCATGGTTAGATTATAGACCAAACTGAAGATGCTTTACAGTGAAACAAAACACGAAACGTGCGTCAGCTGTTTAAACCAGTGTTGCCAAAAAGATAATAGCAAAAAAATCTCCCTTTATAATAATTAATAAGTAATCTTGTTAGGCCTACAGCTCGTTTATTTGTTATTAAGCCATGGTATTTCAACAGTTTTAACAAACAAAAATACTTAATCAATCTTTGTTCTTGCTCTCTCAAATGAACTTCCATTGCGCTTAAGCATCTGGTTCAAGTCTTCTTCACAAATTATTACGCATACAAAACGCCTGTTTTTAAGTTATCAACTTTTTATGCATCTGCAATTTCAAGATCTTTTGTTTGTAGTTTGCAGACTCTTTAAATTTACAACGAAGAAAAACCGGAAAAAAAGTATACTTATACACGAGTGTGCAAACATTCTTTGGGTAACTGTTAATAATACTAAAGAAGAAGAAATCAAGCCTGACCCACTGCCACCGAGCGAAACAAATAGAATTTGCATATCAATTTGTTAACATTTCTTTAACGAAATTTTCACAGGAAAGTTGCACAGTTTCTCCAACGAGAGTGAGTTGTAACATCGGAACATCATAGACGGCGCGCGGCGGCCATAGAAATGGACGTAATGTTGGCATAATTAGAAGACTACGAACAACTCCCTTGCCAGAGATACGACTCTGGAATTCATAAATTCTCGATTTGGCACAGCTTGCAGGCACATCGAGGTCTACTCTACGCAGATGGAGTTGAAACTTATATGGTAAATGTGGCCATTTGTCTGCTGCTGCTTCGACTGGTTCTGGTGTGGTGTTTGCTCTGATATTGATAGTCGAGGCTGCCACACACGGGAAGAAACTGTTGGCGAGAAAAAAGGAGAGGGAAATATTTGCCCAACGCCAGTGGAGTGGTGTTGGGCCACCCGGCCACCTCGGATGGCAATGAAAAGAGGGTTTCACTTTCTTCCTGAGGTTCGACTCGGCAACGATGCGACGTTGGTCACGCAAATCCGTGAGGATATAATAACTTTCCTATTCCCAAGTCGTACGGATCTTGATACATTACGTGATTGGGTTCTGTAAATTTTTGAAAAAAAAATTGCGAGGGATGAAGTTTGTTTTCTTACAGCGACGGGAATTAAGAAAAAATAAAAAGCCATGGAAGAAGCTCACACGAAGGGTTCCATGCCTCGTAAGAGTATGAAACACTATATTTTTCAATTTAATATTTCTCTTTGCATCGCATATATCAACATATGTTCGAGTTAGCCAGGCAAAGAAAAAGTTTGACATCGGCTTACTTGTTTCCAATAAAAACAAGAACTTTCAGATAGAAAAATAAAAAGTTTAAACAAATAAAGAATTAAAACGATCACAAGATCAAGAGATTATTTCGTGCAGACTTACTGTAGAAATGAGCGAATCTCTTAATCAAACGTCAAAATGTAGTAGTGTTAGTGCGAAGTCCAATTTCCTACCATTTAAGTGTTTTGCTAGCCAAGCGAAGCGCAAAGGCGCTACCTACCTTTTCTCGAAGCGCTTCGTAATTTTTTTGAAGCCTTATGACTTTTGTTTGGATTATGCCAGATCAAAAAAAGTATGTACTCAATAGCGGACTTTTTAAACATATTGTTATATAAAACCTTCTAAATAAATCAACTACATTGTGTTTGCCTCCTAGACTATTCTTGACTATACTAGTACTATTCTAGTAATCTCTCACTGAGGAGAGTCTGAACCACCAGACTAATAAAACGTTTTGTTCTTCTCTGTTAAGGCTTCAACGAGACCACTCGTCGTGTATTGAAATAAGCTGTTAAAATAAAAAGATTTTGATAAAAAAGCAAATAAAGTTTAATTGAATTAAAATGAAGAAACGTGTTTGTTTTAATAAAATTGTAACTTAAACTATATACAGTGTTAATTGCATAACTCCTATACTTTAGATTTAATTGATATCTAAAAAAAACCCTGATTTAGTCACTGACTCACTGGTGATAACCAAAATCCTTAGGGTATATCCTAATACCCAAAAGCGGAAATTTTGTATGTAAGCTAGTATAAGTAGTTAAGTAGATAAGTAGGTATGATTGTCACATCTGAAACAGTTGTGATCAGCTTAGATCCTGTTTGGATCCATTGTGTTATCACTTACCGTTGATTTATACATCGATTCCTCATTGGTCAGGGAAATAACTGATACCAAATCCTAGATCTGAAAACTGATGTCCCCAGATATTTATATATATATCTGGGGACATCAGTTTGCAGGCATATAAAGGTACTCCTCGTTATTATAAATTATTATACATTTTAAAAAAAATAATGTGACAAAAAAGACTCATCTTAATTGACATATATCGAGCCATATACTTCATATCATATATTTACATATAAATAATACTGCGCGAACGTCTCCTGCGTCTTTCGTCCACGCAGTAGCTCAAAATAAAAAATAATTGTTGTAGAAAAAAGCCAAGGGCTAAGTTAAAAAAATGCTCTCATTGATATTGGGTCATCACGTTCTCTTGTGGGCAGGCTGATGAAGCACTCTCTAGAGTGACTAATTTGCAAGGTAAATTGACTTTAGTAGTATTAAAGCATTGAAGTATCAGTAAACCAACGAATATAAAAGGCAAAGATATACAGTGGGCTATAAAAATGGCACCTCTGACGTGCAAGAAATAAACCCCAAAACAATAAAAAAAAATTTGTTAAAGACAACATACAAAAGGAAATGAAATCCCACCAAAATCATTTTCATGTAAAATGCTGTCAAGACGAGACCATATGACACGCACTGTCAAAAATTTATCAGGTCTCATGTAGAGCCAAGCTTTTAACTCTAAGCACCCTAACACTGCAAGGCTTGACTATGTGGCTTGGCCATTTCGCTTCATTCACATAGGCGTAAGGTGAAAACTAATTCACCGTTCTTCACTTTTATGTTATACAATAGCTGTTGTTGTAACGAACGGCCAAGTAAGGCCTTGCAGAGAGGTTCAACTCTATCACAGAAGGACGGACGGAGCCCGGCTTATATATTTTTTAAGGTAGTGTAAGCAGATAATAATTAGTTTTAATTTTATTTTAAGTTAGTTTAAGATTTTAGGGTTAAGATTTGTTTTTTGTTAGTATTAAGGTCTTATTTAAGTTAAAATCAAAAAGTACTTGCACTAAGTTTTTTTTTTCTTATTAATAAAAAAATTGAAACTATCGAGTTATCATATGGGAGTAGTAATCAACTTCGCAGTAACTTAATTGCCGCTCTATATTGTTGGTATATCAAGTTGTTTCTTGTTTTTTTTTTTTTTGAAAATTGTTTCACTTAAATCTGCCGTTTTAGCCATTCCTTCAAAACACAACCAATGACAGCATCTTTAGAAGCCATTTTTTTGACGACACAAATTCAGAGTTCCAGCTCCAGTTCACTGAGCGAAATGTAAAGCATTGTGTGATGAGATCTGTCATATAAGACCCATGAATTCTTACGCCCCTTTAAGCAAACTTCTTGTAAGATCTAACCTTTTAGCAGAACTCATGACAAACAAGAAGTCTCTTAAAACCGTGTGTAATACTTCTTTTACGGTTGAATATGACGTGTTTTTTTTTGTCGGTTGTTATGGAACAAAAGTGATACATTTTGTTACGAAGTCCGGACTCATCATAACATCATCGATATCGTATATTATAGCCGTCATCGTTTTGGGCCCTGTAACACAAAGACTGCATTGGGCATGTTTAGAAAACTCAATATTTTCTGTCAGCAAAAAATTATATATAAAGTATATAAGTATCGGATCAAATGATAGGTCACAGGTTCGGATTCTAAGTATGTTAGTCTTCAACTTTAATCTAGTTTTTAAATCTGGTCCAGTCTTCTCCTGCCGTTGCGTTCAAATTAAGAGTGAAATGACTTGAGTAGTCGGATAGAGATAATAATCTGACCAAGTGGATGGCCTCGCTGTGGTTATAATTATATCGCCTTGTCATGCTTTAATTTTAGTATATAAACTTTAAAGTTTTTTCCAATAAAATACTGCGAATTGTGTGAATGCAAATAACATGATGTCAAATTCCCCGCCTCGGACTTTTTGGAACCAAAATATATCTGAGTTTCAAAATAATAAGCAATCTTAAAATTTTTAGGACATACAAAAAGGACAAAAAGTTGAAGTAGAAATTTGGATAAAATTGGACGTGGATATTTATTTTGAATTCTTTTCAAGCGAGCGAAAATGCAGATAAAAGAAGGCTCTTTTCACAGAAAAAATTATAAGTCATAAGTTGAAAAATAGTAGCCAAAGTAAAGATGACTCTTTCTTCGAGACGTACATAAATTGGAACTGTTGCTTGTTCTTCCTACTAAGGACTAACAAAACACAGACAATACCGCAGTCAGTTATTAAAATAATTTTATTCATTTTACAAGTTTTTGAAAACTCAACACTAAGGAATGTGCTAAACAAGTGCTTGATATTTTCTGTTATAAGAAATCTGAGTTTGAAAACAACAAGTTCCCGCCAAAACAAGATCCTTCGATCATCTGCAGCCGGCTATTGTATTGTCCAATGCCCAAGAAGTGCAAATGATACCACCTTTCAAGCCTGTTGGAGGACAGTTTTGACACTGCAAACATTTGTTAAAGAGTTAATGTCTCCAGGTGATGCATGGTCCAGTAACAAGTTCCATAATGAGGTCGACATCGATTCCCACACCATGACTTTTCGAGTTATCGAGCAGGAAAAGTAAAAGTTGCTAATTAAATTTGATCATTTTGTCTAATTGCTTAAATTTCACTTTTATTTTCTATAAACAATAAGCTCAAATAAATGCTAAGAGATTGCGTAAAATCGAAAATGACTTTCGTTTTCTAGAAAAGTTCCTGAATATCACGAGTGATTGATCTAATCAACGATAAACGATGTTCCTAAGTGGACAAATGAACGATTGCGTGAGCTGGAAAAAAAAACATAAAGAAATGCTTTCTTCGGTGCTAGAGTATCAATTAGAAGTTAATTGTACTAATGGATGTTATGCGTCGGTCACATCGGACTCTTATGAAACTATGAATTAGATAACTGAGAATAGTTTGTAACGCAACTTTACTTATATCACAAAGAAGTAAGGTTTGTTAGTTTGCATGTATGAGGTAATATTAGAAATTACCCATCAGAATCCAAAAATTCAGGAAGAACAAAGGCTTTGAATTAGAGGGTCTGTCGTGGCGACGAATTATGTAGCTACAAAACGGTCGAGCAGTATCTGTGAGAGACACTTAATTGCTATTTGAAATCATAAAGTTCTACAAAAAAGTCCGCGACAATATATCCCTCTTATGACATAATTTAATAAAGAGTAAAAGTTTGCAAGTTTGTTAGTTTGTATCAAGAAGGTAGTTTTCCACATGACCCACCCGATTTCAAAGATTCTTTCTCCAATACCAATACTTTCAACGGACCTTCGCTAAATATTAAACCATTTAAATAAAAGAGTCTTTCGTGGCTACCATTTATTATAGTAAATTTGTTTGAAAGGTGGTAGTTTTTTTCAAGCGCTGTCGTTACCTGCTTTCTAAGGAAAAGTTAAAGGTTGGAAAATCTTTTTTAAAAAAGTCCGCAATGACATATCTCTACATGTTAAGGATTTTTAAAAAAAGGACTTAAAAACATTTTTAAAATTAATTTCAATCTATCGGAGTAAATTTAAGTAGCCAGGCAATTTTGTAAGATTAGATAATCAGTTCACTTTGGCGTCACATAGCGGTGAGTATCCCTTTTTCAGTCCTACATTTTTTCTACACGAAACCTACGCGAACGAAGTCACAGGACACCCTAATTTGTTATTAAAATATATTTTGCACCGAAATGAATATTTGAATATTGCAGCAATAATAATAATAATTTACTGGTGACATCTAAAAAGGCAATTAAAAAAAATACACATACATTATAACAAATAATAGATGGCTTAGTTCGTCGAATTCCCTGGAAGAAATTGCTTAAAGCATCTTGAAAAAGAATCTTTACGAAAGCCAGGAAATTATTTTTGTCGTATTTTTGGCATCGGAGCAAATATTTTTTTTCTTTAGTTCGAGCATAATATTGTAAAGTATCAAGTATTGATTTCTTAATTCTGTAAGTCCGTAAACTTAGCAAACGACTTGATGTTTGCAGTTTACGTGGTGTCAAAAAGAGGGTAAATCAGCAGTAAGCTGCAGCAGAAAACCTTTCCATTTTTGCACAAAAATATAAACCGCGCATAAAGCGTCATCCAAAATGAGCTGTCATTTGAAACACTGTTATAATTGGGATTACAGTGAAGAAGAAAAAATTTTCAAATTCGTACGGTTTTTCGTAATTATGAGTCTTCTCCGCCAAAATGCGATTAATTTGAACTTAGATAAACGATATATCATCTCCTCCTGCTATCATCAGCCGTACCTTTATTGATTGGGTGAATAAACAATGCTATACAAACGAATAATGCACGTAAAGAAAAAAAAAAACATCGCGGATATTTGAGAAATACAATCGTAATATGGTATGCGAAAAGGTATTAATAAAATATGGAATCAAAAATCGTTCGACAGAATGAATATTTGCAGGTAGAGCCGAGGTGGACATGAATTGTTCTATTGATTTTAAATGACATTTGTTGTTGGATAACGCTGTGAAAACGAAAGACTTAAATGTCACCAATGCATTGTCCCTCTATTTGGACTCAAATTTCAAGTCAAATGAACATACCTCAAAAACAATAAAAAAAATAATATAGTTATAAAAATTTAATATCCGTTAATAAACAGAAAATCGTAATTATCGAATGAAAACAAAATGATAATTCACAAAGTTATGTTTCAAGCCTTATAAGGGTGTGGCAGTTGTGACAAGTTTTATATCAAAAAATTGCAGATTCCTCAGGACAAACTATTGAAAACGATGTTAAATTTTCCATGGCATCACTCTATTTCAGATCTTCATGAAAAAATCAATTTTAAATTGATATCTGTCGGAATTCAAAAACTCATCGATACTTTCTTGGTAAGATGTGAATTTTCTGATAATCCATTAAGATTCATTTATTTATTTTAACGTCGGTCACAATTCTTCATTATTAATCTAGGGTCTATTATTAATTTTTCGAATTGTTTATTCATGTTGGGCATTTAAATATTTCGGTTATCTATTTATTTGTATTTATTTTTTTCTACCTTTTTACTGAAATATTTTATTTATTTATTTATTTATCAATTTATTAATTTATGTATCCAATTATTTAGCCATCCTTTTTGTCTATTTTTTATATCATTTTATTGATTTATTAATTAAATAATTAAGATATTTATTTAGTTATTAATTTATTTCTTTACTTATCCATTTATTTATTCATTTACTAATTTATTTATGTATTCAAATTTATCGCTGTATATTTTTCAAAACTGTGATATCAATATGTTCTTTTCTGATCTGGTTATTCTAGTTTTGTAATTTTTTTTTTAACAAACATGTATACATTCAAATTATTTTTATTTATTTTTTTATAAAGTGGATTTTTCTCGGCTTTTCCCACTCAAATATATCGAGTAAATTACAATTTTGAGTATTGTTAAAGTGGTTCAATTGAAAAACAAATTAGAATACCGTATCTCTGAACTGTAAATTGTACGGTAGTAGGTCTACATATTTGTTATTTCTTCGAAAAAGAATCTATCCATCTTTGAATTGTCACTTAAAGCGACTTAGAAATCAAAAGCCCAATGCAAAGAATTTAAAAGAATGCAAAAGAATACAAAAAAAATTCATATTTATTTATATGAATACAATCAACTGATTGGGCTCAAGTGAATAGCGAAATTTAAGCACCAATCAAATTATTTCTTATATCAGGCTTTTTTTCATTGTAATAGAATTCTCTTTTGAAGCAGTCAGAAATAGTCATGGGATTTTGACCCAGTGGCAAATGCCCCAGGTGCTGAGTGTGATAGCCCGGACTCAAGTTCGGGAAGGAGGAAATTGTGAAGCTTGGCCCTCGCTCCTAATTAGCTGGTGCGTCAAGAATTCATTTATTCATTTATTTTGGAACCCAGATATGACAACAGACTCTTTCAGAACAATTTTGTGTAAAATAAATGTGATCCTGCTCACTAATTTCCCTTACACAATTTCCGATGATCTTGTAAGTATATAGTTCAATATTTTCTTTCAAAAGGAAATGCAAAGAGTCACGCCAGATTCCTGCGATCACCAAAAATACGTATTTTGAGACAATAACAGGAATATTATTAGCAACTGACTATGCAGGACGAATACGATTTGGAGTTCCATATCACTTTCCTGGCTCAACCGGGACTACGTGACTCGCAGGAGTTGCGCCACGAGCTTCTTGTCCCAAGATCTGTCAGATTCGGCCCTGGAGGACTTTAGATATAGTGATTTTATATAAAATCAGAAATTAATAAATAACTGCCTTGGAACATTGTCATACCCCTTATTCGATTTTTAAAATCGTTTGATTTCATTTATTAACTAAAGAGATCTTCATGTACAAATACCACGAAAGATACTATTTAATTGAGATAAATAAGTAATGACATTATTTAAACTTTCGCTAAATTAATATGTATGGAAACACCTACGAGAAAGATATTTTTGGAGTTGAATCTGTTGGAGCACTGCAAATAAACTGATTGATTGTCATACCATTCACCATTCAAAGCTTTTGTTTGTTCTTCGCCAAACATTACGCCCACTCTTCACAAATTAATTACACACCAAGTCGCGTGCCTCACCTGATGTCCATAAATGTACCAACGAGGCGCCACGGATTCAAAGAAAAGTATCTGAAAGATACATTTTCACCGATTAACTGCTTAAACGTGCGTGGGTTCATTCATAGAAGAATGGATCGATAGATAATAAAACCACCAACATGGTTCTAACCACTCGACCAGCCATGCCACATCGATTTGCACTTCTTCCATTGATGTTTATCTAGAAAACCAACCGTATGTGCTGCCAACTGGTTTCCGTTTGTGGTAGATGCCCATCGCTGTGGCACTACACACCCAGCGACTCTGAAAGTGAATGCTTTCCCAATCAGACCATCGACAAAAAAAAACACACTCAAACGAGCCACAAACAACCAAAAAAAAAAGTAAAAAATTTAAACACGTTTCAGAACTCTCACTTTTTAATTTAATCTGGACGCTATCGTGAATTGCGATTCTTTCTCTTTTACTTCTGGCCCAAAATATCTATAACAAAAGCTCGAAAAGATACATGCGACTATATTTATCCCTCGATCAGTTGCCTTACAGTGGCTGATACTCGAAAAGATCAAAGTGAGACAACGTTTAGTTCAGAACAGGTGGAGGGTTATGTTATGTCAACTCTAGAGGCCTAGGTCTCTGCCAGTAACTCATTGGCAAAAGAAATTCGTCCAAACTGCTGGAGATGTATGCAAATGTTTACCTACAACAACTCTAGTTTCACTTTCCCGCTCTTAGGTCTGAGTGAGTTCATTGACTATCAGTTTCGCTGTTACCGGAGACGCCGTCGTCTTCACAAAAAAAAAAAAAGTAATAAATAAAAAAAAAATTGCAGCAAAGGCTCTCAAGAGATTGGACTGGACGCCAAGCTGAGGCTGAAAAAAAAAACATTTGTATCTGTAAGATTGATTTTTTTTTTTTGTGTGCGGTCACTTGGGATGTCTTCTGAGTTACTTCTTTTTTTATATCGTTAAGTCTAGTGTCTAGTGGAAATGGTGTGGAACTAATGCAGTTCCGTTTTCTGAATACGTTTTGTTGCTGAAATCGTTACCAGGGGAAACCTGTTTGTGTATCCGGTTAAGTGTACCTTGTGGGATGTAAACATTTTTTTTATGATTAATTTGGAGAATGTGAAGGGTTTTGTATAGCACACTGAGTGGGGAGACCCTATATGATTTCCAATCTTTTACTGGCTTATTTTAGAAATAAAAAAGCTTAACGATCTTTTTTGTAAGGAAAATCTTTGTCATGACTCAAAATCGAAAATATCTTTTTGTTTGAAATCTAGATTTCGGAGGCCACAGCTGCGCGCCTACCTGTGAAGGCTTTTACACAAATTTGCTTATATTTCAATGCAGTATAAAGAAAACTTGAATAGTAAATGGTGGTCCTTTTATAATGTTTTTTTTACATTGTCCACTGCGAAGCGCATGGATGATGCCGCGATGTTCATATGCTGACAGAATTTGGATGAGCATTTTTTCAAAAAAAAATTTTATCTAAACTGGATCCGGGTAAGACGTTGACAGCATAGAAAAAATAAACAAAATGGCGTAGTGAGAGTCGGACTAGCGCAAAAAAGGTTCCATACAAACTAGTAGGTATGTAAATAATAGGACTACCGGTTGAAAATGTCGTTTTATTTCAAAAATCAATGCTTTATTGAGGAAAAATAGATATAAATTCAATTTTCAAAGTATTGCCCATCGCTAGACACACATTTTTCCCATTTTTCTGGCAATTCATGGATACCCGTTCTAAAATTCGACCGATTTAACCGCAATCCACGAATCGATCCATTTTTTGACATAATCGAAATGACGGAAGTGCTGGTCAGCTAGGCCATGTTGCATCGATCGGAAGAGATAGTTATCGGATGGCGCAAGGTTTGGACTATACGGCGGGTGGGGTAGGACATCCCATTTGAGCGTTTCTAGGTAAGTTTTGACGACATTTGCAAAATGTGGCCGAGCATTGTCATGTTGCAAAATAACTTTATCGTGTCTTGCGACCATTTCCGGCCGTTTTTCCTTCAGTGCTCGGCTCAAACGCATCAATTGTCATCGGTAGATCTCACCTGTGATTGTTTCATTCGGTTTTAGCAGCTCATAATAAACAACACCCTTCTGGTCCCACCAAATGCACAGCATAACCTTCAGGCCATGAATATTCTGAACGGCCGTCGATGTTGAGGCATGTCCGGGGTACGTTGCCCGACGTTTTGGATTATCGTAATGTACCCATTTTTCATCACCAGTGATGATTCGATGCAAAAAAGACTTCTTTTTGTGGCGTTCAAGCAGCATTTCCGACATGCAAAATCGGCGGTCGACGTCTCGTGGCTTCAATTCATACGGCACCCAATATCCTACCATTCGGATCATTCCCATTGCTTTCAAACGATCGGAAATGGTTTGCTGAGCGACGCCAAGTGATTTTGCAAGTTCTTCTTGCGATTGTGACGGATCTTGATCGAGTAATGCCTCCAATTCATGGTCTTCAAACTTTTTCACCTGGCCGGGGCGTTCTTTGTCTTTGGTGTTGAAATCACCATCTTTGAACCGCTTAAACCACCGCTGACACATTCTAACGTCTACAGTATAGCCCGAAAAAGCTTCGGTAAGCAATTGATGCGCTTCGGTTGCTTTTTTCTTTAAATGAAAGAAGCATATTAAAACTTCCCGCAAATGTTGTTTTGATGGCACGAATGTAGACATTTTATAGTTTTACAAAAACTTGTGTGTTTTCACTAATGACCAATAAACTGGACTGAAATAATTAGACAATGACATGAAGATTCTGATGTGAGAGCTGACATGGTCAAAATTCACCTCAGAGTAATAGATATGAAGTTGTCTGCAATAACGATATTTTCAACCGGTAGTCCTGTTAGTTCGTCGATCAAGGAATTCAAGTCTCGAAGAGTTTTCCCAATTTTGTTTGCTTTTTGCCCGAATTCATGATTCTAGGTCAACGGGAAGTATCCCCGCTGGGGTTTAGTTCCCCACGCGAGTGTCAAAATATGCTGCATAAACAGACGTATCTTTTGACTTTGTCGATTTCAGAAATAGGTTATTTAACGCTGTATGGGACCGCAGTCATACATAAGTATATGAAACCTCCACGCACTCCTGAGCAAAAAGGATGAGGAACGACATACGTACAACGAAATGATCCCATAATAGTTGTGTGATTTCCTTTGAGGAACGAAGCCTTATAAATAAATGCTATCATAGACTTTGAACTCTCAGCCTGGGATAAATCAAGAAGGCCGAATAGAAGAAAGATAACAGTAAGCAAATGGATCATCAAAACTGGCGGAAACAATAAAAAATACCGCACAAGCCGAAAAATACGGTCACCCAGCTGCTTCCCTCAGATTCTGAAACAAAAATAAGGCCCTTAAGCGAAAATCAGCCAGCATAACGATAGATAGACTGACAATAAAAATTAATTATGTCTTGTATTCAGGGTAGAAAAATTGAATACAAGCCTTTTTTTTAAATAAGTGCAAAAATATACTCCTATAAATTTTGAAAGAAAACATGACGCTTAGAGCAGTGTCATGATGTGCACAATTAATTCCACAACAATGAAAGGAAAAAGCTGCATTTATATGAAATCAATGTTTAAAAACCAGAAAAATATGATATGTAAATATTTATCATGCAGCCTCTTTGTCACCTCACGAAATTGGGAGAAAAAATTATGACTTCATCCTTATGTTTTGCAGTGTAATTAAGCGGATTGATTTACGTTTGAAAAAGGTTGGGAAATATTGCAAAATTAGTTTACAAAAATATCGAGGCTAAGAGAATGTGACGGTTTCGAAATGGCCAAAGGGTTTAAAAAAAATAACCCCATGCAAAAAATGCTCTGTTGAAGTCCTTAAAGGAGGAATTGAGTTTATTTGGTTCGATAAAACTTTGAGAATCCCACTTGGTAGGACTTGGGTTTCTTAAAGTAAGATTTGTTGCAACTCCTTCTTTACGTGGATATGATCTGGCATGACACTGTTATACTATACATAGGTTTATTTCCAAAGATGAGCAAAAGACAGATCTAAAGTCTTCAATCATTCGACATAGATATAATATTTTTCAATATGCTGTTATCACTTACCTTAGTTGATTCGACTATGGAGTGGCTATGTCTTACATTTTCAATAAAGTGACTCTTCTACGAACTCTCTGATGGCTTCTTAATGGCTCCATGGTTCCTTGGTCATGGTTAACTTAATACTTTCTGTTTTTTATTGTCTTAAAAGTATGCCAAAAATTTATCTGTAAGCACTTTAGTTTCGAATGCTCAGTTATGGAGGATAAAAGAGTCAGCGTCTATGTCTTTCGTGTATCCGGTATTGTTTGCTGCCACACCATTACTTTTAAGGTTACACTCAATATGCTCTCAAGTATTTTTTCCTCTGCCCATTATATAAAAAGGTTTCTCTGTTCAAATAGGTGCTGTAAGCCCCTTTATTCTGCGAAAGAGACATGAGGTACTTCGGCAATCGTCGTGGTTGTCATTTTTTTTCAAGGCATGAAACGATCCTCAACAAATTTTAAGTAGCCATATTTTTGGAGTTGAAACTACGCTGGTTTGTGGCTTTATTGAGTCTTATTTTTTTCTAGGATGCTGTCCTCTACAATACTAGTGGCTCTGTTGACGCGTCGGAATGGGTAAAGCCAACACATTGGCCGCTGCCTATTGATTGGAAGAGTTTTGTGGGAATTAAGATTAGCTCGAATCTATCTCGTTTGCCACTGGAATCATCGTCTTTCGTCAGCACTAGTAAATTTCTTAACTCCGTTTTTATTTTACGAGCAATACAACAAATTATAAGGAATTTATGAAGTCATTTGCGTCTGGCTGCGAAAAGCATTTTCCCCTCCTCTTTTTTGCTTCTGATTCAGATAGGTACCAAAGTCGAGTTGAGTCTAGTTGATGTCCTCCTCCGTTCTTATTAAGATGGCTGCATTTTCTGTAACTCCTTAGTCCCCACTTTGGACTCCTTGTCAACGTGTCGACTCCTGATCTTCAACGTCATCTTACCTCTCGTATTTTCATCTTTGGCGACTTGCATATAAGCTTTATTGCTTTGGATTTTTTATTTGCAATGTAATTTTTCTGGCTTCGTACTTTCCATGCCTCTTGGTTTCTCAATTGAATCACGCCTTATTAGGGTTCCGTACTCAAAGAGTGCGAACCGAACCCCATTGCTTATGCTTCGATATCCTTCCGCCCTTCTGTCACTTGGTGACCTGGAGAATGTATTGAACTGTGATGGTCGACATAAAAAAAATAATTTAAAGTATATTTTTGGTATTTAAAAAAAAAGGTAAATTACAGGACCCTGCATGTGAATGTTCGACTCGTACTTGACTGCTTTTTTAGGTTTCTTTGGCGTTTTGAAATCAGAGTAGTTGACTGGATGATTCTCATTGCAGCGAATTGAGGTCGCAGGTGCCTGTCGCTGTCTCAAAATATTCTCGACGAAACCTGATTCTTAATAAATTCCCATATGGTTATCATCTTGATTAAAGTAATGCTATTTTGGAACTATTCCCATATCATTTCTTAAGGCCTGTTTTTACAAACACTACCAACAATACGTTTGTTGTGAAGTTGAAAAAACACACCCACACTGAAAGCGAAATTTACACGTAATTTTATGATTCGTTCAAAATTTATCACCTTAGAACTCCCACAGATTCAAATACAAACTTCATAACAAGCACCATTTCGAATCTTTCAATATAGCCCCCTTTCGATCTTTAGTGTCAACAACTTTCGATTTCGAACCACGAAAATCGTTCTGCAATAAAACGAAAAATAAAAAAAAATAAATAGCATATTGCTGCGAATTTATCTCAAATGTGATAAAAAAAAAACACAAAATCAAATTGAAAGTAAGCTCCTCTACCAAAAGGTCCACACCGACTTCAATACGAAAAAATGAAAACGAAAGTCTGAAAAGGAACGAAGAAGAAAACCATAAAATTTTCAACAAACAAAGCCATACCTCGAGAGAGGTGCACGTTTGACTTACACCTTAGCCATTTGTATCTGATGGCAACATCCGTTACTGGTCTGGTTTTTCCTCTCTAGAGAGATATTGCTTTGGTATGTTATTTCTTTTCACGAGAAAACTGGAGTAACACCTCTTGGTGTGGGCCGCGCGAAAAAAGATATACACTCGTACCCGACCATGCTAAACAGCCAGCATTTATGGATCTTTTTTTTTGTATACCTTAACTGCTATACAAACGGGACGTTTAAAGTATCTGCGCATACCTTAAGCGAAGACAAGCAATAATATAAGTATCTGAATGTCTTGTCCCACAGGTGAAGCTGGTGGCGAAAAGCAAAAGTTTTTCATACTGTGGCATGGTCCTCCGTCCGCCAAATGAATATGTACTCGTACTGGTAGCGCAATTTCACTTTTAAGTGCAGTTTTAGTAGTTTGTTTATTGTTTATAGTTTTCGAGCTGCTTTTGTAAGATGTTTGACCTCAGAAAGTGTGAGACAATAAAAGAAATGCCTAAAGTACGTAATACACGCTGGCACGAAGGAAGGAAAAGTGAGAGCGAAGTGTGTGTGTGTGTCGTTTTTTTTTAAAGGAACTCAGATGCTCTTCATCAAAAGGGCTAGCCGTCTTTGGCAGCTTTTTTAATTGGATAGGCTACCTAGCTTTGGATGAGTGACTTTATGAGCGTTTACTTATTTCATTTGACTTGAATTGCATTCACACGTAGCTAAAAGTTTAATAGCCATTTAAAAAAAAAAAAAAAAGGATTTAGAGATTTATCTACTTAAAATTACCCAAGTGCTGTGAAAGTTGATCAAAGAAATGATAGATGAGTGAAAGGCTCTTGAATTGCGCACTTGAGGTGTTAATCATCACAAGTGATCATTATGCCGATATTTCAATCCAAGAAGTAGCCGTTTGCATTTATGACAATCAACGAAATGTAAAAATTCATGAGGCTGCAGTTGTTTTTGGAACCGAAAGATGGCGAGGTCGACACAAATAACATAAAACGCCGACTATGATGAAAACCTAGAATGTTATCAGGCTATCGATGCTTGGAGGATCTGAACTTGAGCTGGTTATGCTTCCTATAATTCACGATGCCTGGACATTTTTACGAGTTGCTTTGAACTGGAGTTTCGGTCTTCCCTTTTTTTAGATTAACCTATTGACAGGGGTTCGAAGACATTCTTAGATGAAAAATGTTTATCCACCTGCCCAAAAAATCCACATTGTCACATCCACAGAGTTACCCCATGAGATGGAACTATGTACATCCAGAACGAGTCACTGTGTGATGCACAGTTTCATCTAGGTGCAGTGTGGGCCCTACTTTTTTGAAGATAAGTTGCAACAATAATGTCAATGGGGACCGTTTTTAAAAGATGTAGAAGAAGTTTTCTTTACCACTTGCTGCGCCGAAAATGTATCCGTTTCGACAGCATTTGGTTCCATTGGAGATCTAACGAATAGTCCCAATCAATATTCAGAAAATGTACCTTTCGTTGGCTTCCAAGATCACCTGACCTGACTGCATCAGACTTTTTTTTTACTGGGTTATGTCAAGCAAGAGGTGTACAAAACGTAACTAGGGAAATTGACTGAATTGAAGCAGTCAATTTAAACAATATTTGAGGCGATCCCGGCTTCAATCCTTCAGGCCGCAAAATTTCTGAACAGATGACGCATATGCGTGGATGAGCATGGAGGTTATTTACGGCCTAATATTTTAGGAAATAATAAAATTAAATTGAATTTTGTATAATGTAAAAAATAAACAAATGATTAAAAAAAGTTATTGAATTTCTAGTTGTAGCACTTCCAATGCGTGAGGATGTCTCATATATCACTCATTTTAATGCATTTTTATTTGATAATTCATTTTCCTTACATGCTAGACAAAAACGCTTAAGTCTAGCTTAATTAACATAACTATTTATAAACGAACTTACTGGCCCTCTGCGGGCGTTCTAAGCTAAGCCTAACCAATTCAAAATATGTCTTTCGACTTAATTCTATGTGCTATAATGTTTGATAATAATTTAAAAAACTAAGAAAAATATTTTTAAGTTAAAAACTTAGTAAATGGACTGATTTATTTTTTGCTTAAACTTATCCTAAAATGCTAAACTAAAAACTAATCTAAAACCCATAAAAAAAAACGTAAACTATCTTCAATTAACATTAAAATTTTATTATTCTTATTATTATTATTATTATTATTATTCTTATTCTTAAATTATAACTATTTACACTACCTTAAACCTATGTAAGCCAACCAATATAAAAATTGCACAAACGACCAGAGTTCTACTCTTCGTTCAGCCACCAATAGTGTTGATGTTGCTTCACGACATCATCTCCATCGCGGTCTGATACGGCCCTACTAAACCGAAACGTCTCCGGTGAGCTATTTGCGACGTCTCTGGTGTAGTTGACTCGCCCGTCCACAGCTTTTCAACCAACGTGGTAGATTAACGGCACCGCTTATCTTTCCTGGACTAGACCTTTTCTATCTAAATAGAGAAACGCTTCAGGAGGAATATAGCCGTTGAGGCGCACTGTCTCGTGGTGCATATCAGCCCCGGAGATCAAGTTGTTGGTTGAAGTCATTGCTCTTGCAATGGGACTTCGAATAAGTTTTATCAGAGATGAATAAACTCTCCTGAGGAAGTAATGTGATTTTTCGTCCTACATAATGTTCGATAGACCAACTCTACTGACTACAAGAATCAGGTTGATAATATAAGATGACAGCAGATCTACTTTCTGGAGTCTTTTTGAAATTTGGAATACTTAAAAGGTTCTCGATCGATCTTAGGGTATCCCAAGTTCGGTATTCGATTTGTGCAGTTTACTGTGATAAATGTTGTCATATGCGGCTTAGGTGTGAAGAAAAAGGAAGTGGATTTGGATTTGAAGTTCTTTTGTGAGTAGAGTTAACATTTGAAAGCCACAGTACTATTGGCCAATTCCAACTGAGAAGCATCTTGAGCATATTTTCGATTTGCAGGGATTGCATTCAAGGCGTTGGATCGCTTCACATGTAATGGAAAGAGCTGAAATTCAGTAGTCAGACATTCTGTCGCCTGCGGAGCCAAGTTGTATGACGTTGCAATATCTTCAAGGAAAGTTCGAGTCCTAATTTCCCACGAGGAGCAGTGCAATTAATTTGTAAAATATTTAATAGGATGGTCCTAATTTTTTGACATTTTGTTGTCATCGTAGCACGTTGTCATTCAATTATATACCAACATCAAGCTGTCAAATTTTAACAAAAACAATTGTGTGACCACTAAAATAATAGTCTCACTAATTGTCCATTTATTTGATCACCTAGCATTTAAACTGCGAGTGAAAAAGATTTTTAAATTTTTAAACAATTTGAACAAAATTGACGTACGATGCCGAGGAAAAAATACTTGCAGAAGTGTCCGCAGACATGATTTCTTTTGCGGAAAAATAGCTCCAAAAGCACATACATCGAGGGAACATCAGGGAATTGTTGAATATCACTCAAATTCAAAAGTAGAAGGTTCTTAGAAAGGTTATTTACTTAGAAATCCTGATGCTGGTTTACATCGAGCTAGCTGGATTGCTAGAATCTTGTGAGTAGCAATTCCTTATGATTCTTCCAGATCCTGGGTGTCTTTTCACTTTTTTTAATAAAGTCTTGGAACGAAAACGCTTATTATGTTGCTGCCAAGAATATCGGTCGTTCTATACGAGTATTGAAATATTTGGTTACTAACTAACAAATCAAGGGTCTTAAAAATAAATGGTTCAAATACTTGTATACGTCTGAATTTGTAATACTAAAAATAATTTTGTATTTCTGATGTTTTAATAAAAGATTTCAAAAAATGGAGGCATTTTTATTTTAATTTTTTTTTTTAATTCTTCTCGTGGTAGCAATCCTTAAATGTCACTTTAAACGTGAAAAAAAAATTGTATTCTTAATATCATACCACATAAACAAATTATGTGGTGTCCTGTGGAATGAAAGAAACATTCTTTTCTAAGGCTGGTTTCAG
Organism: Orthonevra nobilis; assembly: GCA_963555765.1. NCBI lineage: Eukaryota > Metazoa > Arthropoda > Insecta > Diptera > Syrphidae > Orthonevra > Orthonevra nobilis. The sequence continues at coordinate 50,901,539 of OY743225.1, read as the reverse complement.
GAACATAGAAATTTATTACATGTCTAACTGGCGGTCGTAGAGAGCATTACTTTAATGGAAATCTGTCGACAAATACTACACATGCAAATTTCATACAATTTTTTTTTTTTTCCATTTTAAAACAAGAAGAAAGTATTTCTTTGAGGATTTGCGTATCCTTATTTTATTCTATTCCATTAAAAAATTTCCTTTTCTAATGTAAAATTTAACAAACAAATAAAGAGGTGAAAAAAAAACTGCATTACACTATCTGAATAAACTGCCATTTCCACTTACCAATCGCGACACAATTAATCGGCATGCGGAGAGAAAGCGTCCATCTTGACCGCCACCGATGCTATTGCCACTGCTCTCTACCTACATTCCCCAATACACAACACACACTCACACTTGCACGCATCTCCGGCCCCGAAGAAATTTATCTTGAAATTCTGTTTTATTTATTTAATTGTATTTATTTTTTTTTCACTTATTTTCGTCTCGAATGGCGATCAAGAGAATGCAGATACCACCTCAGAAAAGACACGACAAAGAAACTGCCGGATTGGTATATAAAAACCCATGTCAGCATCTCATTTCTAGCTTTGAGCTACCAGCAATCTAAAGATCTGGATCTGAAGATCGTCACCGGCACACCCTGATGAAAAAAAACAACTACAGCTAAAGAAAAATTGAGCTGAAGATGTCTTTCTGGGTTTTAGGTAACTTGGTCGTAAAACAAGTTCATAAACTTTAAAATTAATGGCAATCGTTAAAAATTTCCTATTGGAACAGTTTTGTGAAGGAGCTGGCTAGAATTGTGTGACTTGAACGTGACCAATTCTATTGACGATTGACTGCAAACAGAAGACAACGAGTAACTTAAATATTGACACGTGATAAGTCGCGTGTCGAAACGCTTTACGAGCAGTAGCAGACCATTTACAAAGTTTGCAAGCAAACAAAGTGCCCGTTTTCATGGTCTGTGGGTAAATAGAGGCATACAATTTTAGGGCTGTTAGCATGTATGAGGCTTTAAAGCGAGTTAAATGCATGAATATTTTTCGTGTCAATAAATCTGCTTAAAGCTCGTGACTTTGAAATCGATTACAATATCGGTCAATGAACCGTTTCAATCGAAACATTTTTTTTTAAATCTCTTGACATAAACTCCTGAGAATTATGCTTCCTCTACTAACACCCTAAAAATTATAATTTTGTCAATAAAAGTTGCTTTTTGGCGGCAAGCCTTGCATCAAAAACCAGAACCAATTAAATTGATTATGTGAGCTTTGAATTTTGATACCGCTAAAGCCAAGATAGCAATAAAACTTCTCCAAATTTAAATCAACGGAGTTATATCAATTAAACTGTTAAAAGAAATGTTTTTTTAATGAAAAAAACGTCGTAAAAAATGAGATCCCATAACAGATTAGAAAGCAAACCTTTTATTTTTTTGATTTCATAGTTTTTCAGTACAGTTTTTGATTTTTTTGCTTATGTTACTAAGACTGTATTTAAATATCTTGTAGTAAGTAAGATAGGATTCGCCCGCTATGCAGTGTAAAGTTTTGTCAACTCTGACCACTTTTTTTGAAGCAGCTGGATAAAGAGTCTGACTGAACAATGCTAAGCAGCTGCACCACGCAACAACAAAATGATTCAACATTGGCCTACAACAACGTTAATCGCTAGGTCTAACGAGAGCATTTAAGCGAAATATTCTTAAATTAGTAGAAAAGCCTGTCGTACAACATGAAGACGGTCATACATATTTCCTGAGATCTTTTCTGATGTGTTGCTTATTCTGATTATATTGTTTTTTTTTAAATATTTTTTTAATTTTTTTTTTTCAAGTCACTTGTGCGGCGAACTCTGGTCATTCCAACGTAGTTGCCCATGTCAAAATGCTGGCTCTGATTAATAGAAACCTTTCCCTTTCTTGCATTTGTGACTTTTTTATTTTCGCGGCAAGTGTTTTGTAATTTTTTAGATTTATTTATAACCCGAGTTTGATCTCCTTATTGAAAAAGTAGTGAATTAACCATTGGATCTAAATTTGAATCAAAAACATTTTTTTTTCAGTTTATCTTGGACTTGAGTTACATATTTTTATCAGATCTGCAGTGAACCTAAAAAGTCTTTTTAACTCTTTGCATTATAGCGTCTTTAATCAGCATTTATTGTCATGAAAACCCTAAATTCATGTGTCATTAAAGGGTCGTAACAACTGACACAGGAATTTGCCATTTTAACTCATTCTCTGATCGGAAGCTGCAGAAGGATTTGAAATATACAACTGCGTAAGAATTCGTTGTTCGCCAATGTTAGGATAGAGTGAATTTTGAAACAGCAGTGCCATTGAGCTGTTAAATGATCTGATATTTTTGATAAAAATTATTCAAAGCAGGTGATTATTTTTTAAATGTGCAATCAAAAGCGATTGATTGATAACATTGTGTAAATTCACTTGTTTTTGGCCTGACAAAATTCACAGATTCATTGTGTAGACCACTACTATGTTCAATTTGAAATTTTCAACTAGCTTTGACTGAACTGCATTCCTTTGCCCGTTGGATTGTATTGCTCTGATATTTTTAATTCTATTGCGGTTTCAAGTTATATGGCATTTTCTGCCGAGATCCGGCACCCCATAGTTCTGTAAATTTTTTGTAGCCCATTATCGATCTTAAGCGGTCTATTTTTGTGCTCTCAAATTTGCAATTGCGATAGTTTTAAAATAATACAAGTAAGGTACAAATTTAAAAATAAATTACAGCACATATGCACCGACCAAATGAGTCAATTAAAGAAAGTGACTAAAAAAGTATTTTCAAGAACTCTCTAAAAACTATTTTTAGCCAACTACGTGCAATAGAATCTTCCATGATATAAATTTAACATAATAAAATGCATAAGCCTATACAAAAAGCAAGGTTTGGATGAAGTTTTCAGTTGGAACAGCTAAATGTTGTTTTGGCCAAATTTTCGCACATCAGGAAGGTACATCAGATTACTTTAAATTTTAACTATCCTTTAGTAATACAAAATATCTGCGGCTTCTTTCTTCATTTTCCCTGAAAACAGCAGTGTCTTGTGTCTGCGCAGGATACCTGATGGCAAACAGTTTTTTGACTTGCCTTTTATTTAACAAAATTTGGATTAATTCAAAATGTTCAGCCAAAGCGCTGCGTCTTATTTTAAAGAATGTTTTTTTTAACATCAGAGCTCCGATCTGTGAATTTGAACCATCAAATTGAACCAACTAGAAGGAAAACGCAACGTGTGTGTTTGTTTACATATATGTAGAGCCAAACAATGTAATTTGAAAATTATTTTTATCAAACGATAAACACATTATGATTTGTGGTAATTGCATAAAGACAGACGTTTACTGCCATAGGACACAAATCCTGTGGAAAAAATCTTTTTGATGTTCCAAATAATATTTCTTTTGGCCGAACTATACTTTGGTTAGTCACTATCATTCATCGTTTCCGAAGAAAATCCCACAAACGAATTTTATAATCCGATGACAAAAGTCAGGGGTAAATTTTCCCTTTGTAAATATACTTGCGATCTTTCGTTGACTAGTAAGCTCGCATTGTTCCACCTTTTCATTGATCTCGCTGTAAGCATTCGCCGAAGGATGAAGTATTTTGTTGTCGCTCCTCTCTTTCGGGTTTACTATGCTTATGCATCGCTGCCTTAATGTATGTTTTGTTACAAAGACAAATTTCATTATATTCAAATATATAATTTATAGGTGTATTCATGCAAAACAAAACAAAAAAGGTGTATTGCGCATAAAAAAAAAGCTACATTCGAACCCAAACTGCAAAAAACTTTTACAACGCATCAATCGATTATGCCAAGGAACCCAATAAATTTTAATATTTCTTTTTTTTCGCATTCGTTATAGACGTGACATACTAAAATTCATAGCGCTTTACTTCATTAGGACGAGTCTATATATATTAACTCCATAAAACTCCACAACACCTTTGTTGAAATTCGACGAAGATTCGACCTTGTTTTCGATTTCTCCAAATGACTTAAATAAAATCACAAAACACTCGTTTTTTTCAAGTTGTTTTATACAGAACCGAATGCTGAACTATAAAGAAGACCGCGGAACAAATATTAGGGACTTTCAAAAGAAAAAAAATGTCCGTCGGATATACGGTCTGATGTAGGTCAGAAGGTGTGAATACCAAGATCTGCTGCGAATTTCGCCAACAAGTTTAAAATCCGCACTCCAGGTAAGAGCGTTCGAATCTCTGGGAGCACTGGGAGCAGCGTTTTTCTTGAAAGATGGAAAGCAGTTTGAGATTTGGCTCAGATCCTCAGAAGATTTAGGGCCTGATAATTCAGTAAGCTCTTCAAAGGTAGGATTAATTCACTGCCCACAAGGAAATTTTTGGAATATTGAGCGTGAATATGTTCCCAGGTCGGATGAACATATCTGACCTTGCCGTTGTATATTGGAGAATATAGGCGACATAAAAATTAATCGGATGTGCTATTTTTGCAGCTTAAAAGACAACCCAAACCTTCAAGACCAGCATACAAAACTTTGTCGAAGAGACCACCTTATAAAAGTGAAGAAAAAGAAAAGAAGAAAGAAATTGGAATAAAAACATTGCAAAGTCCTTGCTGCGATGAAGAGTATGAAATGGTTAAATGCGTTAACATACGTTCACCAAAGCTCGTCAGTCATGCTAATGTTCACCTTAAATTCCCCACGCCTGGCGACGATAGTATTTGAAAGGATTTCACGAACAGTTTTCGTATTGAAACATTTTGGGATGCGACCAAATATTTTAAAAAGGAAACTGCAGCTAAGCTGGATGAAAAATATGACAAACTTCCTGTGTAGGCTCGGTCTCCAAACTCTCGAGTTTGCTTTATCAGTGGAGGTGCAGAGTGTTAAACTGCAATGAAGACTCCAAAACCACTGTCAGACAGAATGTCACATTCACCACTTTTTCCTCGATTTCAAGTCCGCATATGACATAGAGACGAACTATGAGACCAACATTAGAGGCACGATCTTCCAAAGTTCGTTCAACAACTAGCTTACTCGGATGACATTGATGTGATCGGACGATGTCAGCGAGATGTCAATAAGGCGTTTACTAGTATTTAAACGGAAACAGCTAAAATGGGTTTTGGGGTAAATGGGGGCAAAACAAATTCGAGGTAATGAAGGAATTCTATCTCTGCTCCGCAGTGAACTAAGCAAATGACATCAGCGATGACATTAAACGCAGAGTTACTTTTGCCAACTGCTGTTTCTTTAGGCTCAAGAGACAATTGAGTTATAGAGCCCAATCTCGAAAGACCAAGCTGGCCCTATATTAAACTCTGATCATCCCAATCCTGATTTATGGCGCAGAGGCATGGACACTGTTTAGAGCGGATTTTAAAGATCGTAGTCTTTTGCGTTATTGGCGAATGAAGGAGAAGATTAAGTACTTCCAGGTATTCACTTGAGTAGAAATATTCTACCAAAGTGTGAAAAGTTTCAATATCTGGGATCCGTGATTGTGATGAAGGAAGAATCTACACTGTAGTTCTTTTTTCAGCTTTCACATCTGTTTCATAGTATTGGAAAATATGCTATTTCTAACCACATTTAAAAAGGACGATCCATTTGTTTAGTGTGCCTTTGGGTAAAAATTTTGACTGTCACTGCCGTTTTTATTTGAAGAAATCCCTTCTTGGTTAAAAGTCCGCTTGCTGATTTTATAGTTCAGGAAATTTCATGATGAGCATATGAAAGAAACACGGCATTTTTATAGTGCAGAGATACGCTTTCAAAATGAATAATTGATAAGTTGCTTTCAAGCCAATCTCAACAAACAAATCAACAGCGAACATCCACCCATGCGACCATCCTCTGGAGTTCACTGAAGTTCACTTAAGTCATCGTTATTTGCACAAAAATCACATCTCACTATCACATCACTTGCTCAAATCAAATATTGACACTTAGCCCCGCAAGCTTAGGCTAGCCAATTAACAGCTCATCTCCTAGCCCCTGACATTCATTTGGAAAGTTGTGCGTGTCAATAGTTGCATCCCATCGATGCATGCAACAAATTTAACTACCATTCCAGCTGCAGCATCCAGCATTCGAATTTTACTGCGAGAAAAAGAAACCCGCACTCGTCGTAATTTACAATCCAAGAGTACACCGCCTAATGTGTGAAATGCGAATACCCATGATTGGCATTCAATTGCCATTGTTGTGAGGCACGCTGGTAGCTGTTGCTTCAAGTCCCACGGTCAGACTTTCACCCAAAGGCGAATAAAATTACGATTTAGATGATCCCATCAACACGCAAACAATAGTACACACACTCAATTTTGTGTTATTGCTATCGCTGCCATAAACTCAAGAATGTGGGCTACACAAGATGTGGAGCCCGTGTGCTCAACTTCCGGATGGAGACTTTCGTGCGCCCAGAGAAACATGAGTGCACCACAATGCTGTGCACAGCCCACGTAGCATGCGTATGGTTGTTACACAATTTTCGGCATCGAAAACAAAAATATCGATTTTTTTGGAAGTGAATGGCATACAAAGCTTATATAACTACCCGAAACGATTTCACTTAGATTCTGAGCCATATTTTGCGCTAGAAGAGCAGCCCATCAAAGGCCAGAAGATCACCTTTTAAGGAAGATGTTCCTTTCAAAATGAAAAGAAGCCAACAACGTGTTACGTAACGAGATGTTCTCCTGAGATGGATGATGATGATACCTTATGGCGTCAGCAAACAGGTGGCTGTGGCCGTATCGCCCGTCGAAATAAACTTTCTTCTCGGTCTTGAAAGAGAAAGGGAATTCAATCGTCGTCCGTCACTGGGTCATCATTCCGAAAGAAGCAGCCGATTTAACATCTCTTTTTTTTCTCTTTCGATGGAGCACTGCGATTTGAATTCAAATAAAGTTAGAAAAAAAAAACTATTAACAAGTCCATAAACACCATTCCAGCGGCTCTTGGGCATTATATCTTTTTTATTTTTTTTTATTTTTGGAAAACTGTGCGAAATACCGAGTGGAATGCCACTTGCTGCAGACATCCGTTCGGAATTCCAATTAGAGAATCGCTGCTCACTCATTTGCATCGTGAAGCCATCGCTCTCATAGTTTGTTGGCATCAAAATGGGTGTGCAAGTCGGGCAACGTGTGCCAAAGATAATCAAGCCGTTTTCATTGATGGCTTACATATGTCGAGTGATTGGGAGAAATTTGTCGTTTTTGGTATTTCCGTGTCAGCGTGCGAAAAATTAAAAACAAAAAGAAAACAACAAACTTTCCTCAGAGGTAAGCTGTTTTGTTTAAGTCATAAATTCTGATAATAATTGATTCATAATTTTGTGTGGTGAAACTTCTTACCACATTATCTTACAAAAAATATTTTTACAGCTGAAATAAACTTTTATGGCTGTAAGCGGTAACTTTGAACGGCAGTTTATTGAGCTTAAATCATCATCTTTGGAAATAAAGTCACTCGGAAATATGTCATCCTTTAAATTAATGTTTAGTGGAAAAATTTTGCTCATTCGATCGTTAATACCAAGTCAATCTATTCGAGGTGCTTTGGAGTTAGAGCTGTAAAATTTCAAGTACGCGTACCAGCATCAGGCCCGGGATATGTACTTCAGTACCGGATTACTGGTACTTGAAGAACGGGGAGTGCCAGTATTTTTCAAGTATCTGTGTATAAGTATCAAGTACTTTTGCAGTACTTATCCAGTACTTGCAAGGATTTTATAGTCTTTGGAGTAAAGTCGGTTCCAAAGTTTCTACGTCAATATAAAAAGGCAAATTAAAATATATTTGGTCAGAAGAAATTGTTTCTGTGATCAGCAAACCAGACACTGCAAGTCCGCAATCAGAAACGAGCGAACTGGCGGAAAACTAAATATCAATTCGAAATTTTAAGGCCTGTCCTGCCACCCTTTTTCTGCAAATAAACCTTGTTTCTTTATCGACGTAAACAAATTATAAACTATGTCTTCTAAAACAAGTAAACAAACAATCCAAGAACCGTAAATTTGTACTTACATCACAAAACAATTTTTGTTTAAAACCAATCAATAAATAACCAATAAAGCTATCTAAGATTATTATGTCGCATATTTTTAAACTCGCAAGCGGATCAAAACCTAAACGGTGCTAAAGTGCGCTCATAATTCATCCCAAATTTTAACTTTGAGACACTAAACAATATAGTGTAGCCAATGAGAAACAAAAACTGGTCAAGTGCGGGTCGGACTCGTGAGGGTTCCGTATAAACCTGTAGATATTAAGCAAAAGTTCATCCATCACGACAATCTATAAAAAAGAACACAAAAAAAAAATGGCTTCATGCCAAATTTTTAGATTCTAGGTCGATGGAAGTACCCTTAAGGTTTTGATACCCTTGTGAGTGTCGATAATGTGCGGCATAAACGGCTGTATCTTTTGATTGTGATTGCGTTGGCTTAAATTCCAGCTTGATATCTCCACGCGTTCCTGAGAAAAAGGGTCTTGACAGACAAACGGGCGAACGGACAACAAAGTGATCCTATCAGGGTTCGGGTTTTTCCTTTTGAGGTGCGGAACCCTAAAAAAGATAACAATGTGACAGCTGACAATTCGGGGTTAGTAAAAATAGAGCGCTATATGAAGGAGTACCGAATTTTTATTGTTGAGCAAAATTTTGAAAATTATAAAGTTGCGCAATTCTCGTACAAAATATGACCGCCGTAGTGATTTAAAACCATCAAAAGTGAAGATCGTAATGGAAAAGTTCAGGGAGACTGGATTAACATCTGTAGACTGCTGACCATGCGTTGCGAAGACAGTTCATTGCATGGACTTTGTAACATAAACAAGTGGATGCTGATTTATTCAATAATATAATCTTCATTGATGAAGATCATTTTCGTCTTGATGGCTTCGTTTATCGTCAAAATTGTCGCATTTTGGGTTCAATAAGCCCACGAGTAAGTGTTGAAAAACAAATGCCTCCACATCGTGTAATTGTTTGGTGTGGATTTTGGGAGGGAGGCATTATCGGATCATTAGTCTTTGAAGAAAATGAGGTCTGGCAGTTACAACTAATGGTATACGTTATAGTGTCATGCCAGTTTTTAGTGCCAAAATTACAAAATATGGATGTGACCAATATGTGGTCACATTCAGTCACAGAAACAATTCAATTATTTCATGAGTGTTTTCCTAATTGTGTAATCGGCAGTTTTTTTGATCAGAATCGACCATCCAAATATTTCGCCATTGTCTTTTTTCTTTGGTATGTTGGAAGTCAAATGCGACAACTTCATTTTGCGTGAATTATGGGACACCCTTTACATACAAACAAAAGCAAAACGACTTTGCGATACTCGATTTCCGTGATGGATGATTTTTTTACATGACTTAAAGTCTGTACAGTACCTCTTTTGCCGCCGTTTTTTTTTTTTTTTAATTTTACATACTAATGTTTGTTTTTTTTTAAATGGTTTGCTATGTATTCTACAATAAAGGTAAAGATTCCAGCGGCACGTTAATCATTTCACTACTAGATTTATATACTAATATACGATTTTTTTTGCAGATAATAGTTCATCGCCAGCTGCCACATCAAGTAGTAATTTGTCGTTGTTCATAAAAATTGGGTATGAATATTCCACTTATATAAATGATCCGAGCGTTGGAGATGAAACGAGTATGCAGTACAAATACACGGTTGTGAAAAATTTGTTTTGATTGAAAGACTGATTAAGTACTGCACATGTACTTGGCACTTGTACCTAAATATTTGAAGTATAATGGTACTCACCCTTTTTCAAATAGCTGTCCTGAAATGCTTAAGTACTTAACAGGTCTGGTTGGACTATATTTAAACGTGAGCATAGCTCATAAAGTTTGCGGTTTAACCTTTTCCTACAATCGCTCTTTTTACATAAGGGCTGGTACCTAATGTTCGACTAAGGATTGTTCTATCAAAAGTGTGCAATATTTTTAATGCTTCAATGATTTGAAGAGCATGCATTTCATCTTGCGAGTAAGGAGAGGAATAGGACGCCAATTGGTTTGGATGGTTCGTCGCGACAGCATGCACCTATCCCTAAGATTCCGGGCTACAAAAACCAACGAAGATGTCGATGCCGTCTGTGCACTGACCCTTCTTAAGCTGACCATTCTTAATAAGAGGGTTCCTTCCGTATTAACACTGTGCACACCAAGTTTTACTTTGAGAAGATTGAAGAGGTCCATATATTTTTTACGTTCATGCATTATTAGGGGGGTCTCTCGTTCCTGTATTCTTGGTAGCTTCTGAAACTTGGTAGAAGACACTTGCAATTTTCACAGACACTCGTAGGGTGTGAAGTTGGATTTCGAACGAATTTACCCTCGGTTTGCGATGAATTCTTTGAGTGTATTTATCCATAAAAAAAACGATCTTAGATTCACACAATTCAAAATTGAATCTTTTAATCTTGTGATCATTTTAAATCTTTCTTTTTTTATCTTTTTAATTTACCATATCGAAGTCTTTGTTCTTATTGGAGATACAAGTAAACCGATATCGAGCTTTGACTTTGTCTAGCTCACTCGTACATATTTATGTGCGATTCTATGAGAAATCTAAAACTAAAGAAATATAGTGTTGCATACTCTTAGAAGGCACGGAACTCTTCATGGGAGGGTCAAATCTCACTTGGTTAATATTTTATTGTTTTTAAGGTCGGTCTCTGTTGAAGATCTTTTAATAGAAGATCATCTTATGGAAGTATCCATGTATAGTATAATTTTGACATCAAACTATGGTAGTGCTTCGTCCAGGAGGTTATAAGAAATACTCCAAACACAAACTTCAGCCTCGTGGGCATGTGCAATTAATGTGCTGATATTGCCTCAGTGTGGAACTCAGTAGCGATCCCTGGTTATCTTATCGCCTTATCATTGAGAATGTGGATTCCGTACATGTGAAAATTCTTGCGCCAGTTTCATTATATAAATTATCCCGATACTATCTCCCGTGGTACTGCAAGTTGTTCACCTTGGACATTTGCATTTTATTTGGTTTATCAACGACTAAGGCGAAGTTGTAGTACTGATATATTCAAAAATTTTGCTCCACGCTTGTGATGTTCATATTTTTTGTTTGACGTAAAATCTGTCGCACTGTGATTTGTTTCACTTGGGCTAGCTAAATGTTTCTATATACTCAAAAAATATGATGAGTTATGTCTTTTACCAGAAAAATTATAGTATTGCATTAACGAAACTTATTTAGATCAAATTATTTCTATATGTGATCTCGGCGTTATTATTTTACCCTTAACCGAGCGCCAATGAACAAGTAGACTAGGTAAATCTATACTAATATTATAAAGAGGTAATGTTTGTAAGTTTGTACGCATGAGGTAGTATTCGAAAGCACCCATCCGATTTCAAAAATTCTTTCACCAATATTTACAATGGACCTTCAGAATGAAGATGGAAGGGTCTTTTGTGGCAAAGAATTATGTAATTAATACAGTCATGCGAATGCGTTTTGTGCAAACGCCTACTTAATGGCAAAAGATATTCAATTACTTAACATAAAAGAGTTTTCGAACTTCTGAAATTCTAAAAAAAATTCAGCGACAGCACATCTTTAGGTTAAGGGATAATTTTTCATAAAAAGAAAAAGTTTGATATTTTGTATCTTGACGGTAATCTTCGTTACTCCTCATTTCTAAATTATACAATGTGATAAAATAATTTTATTATCACTACTTTAATTTAAAATGTAAATATTGGTGAAAATATTTTTTAATTGAATGAAATAAATATTAATTATTGCTTAAAAATCTTTTTTTTGTACACGAAATCTACGCGGTTGAAGTCACAAGTGATTGCAAGTTATTAACAAAGCTAAGAGGAGGTTGGGATTTATCCTTTGATTCTCTTTCGGTTTCTCATAGGAGACAACGGCTTCTTACTTAACTAACAATATTGGTAGAGCGCTGTACAGTCACAATTTATGCGAAGCTATTTTATCTCTACTACTTGAACACTCTTAATTTTGTCAGGTAACTATCTCTACGGCGCAGCCCTAAACCTGTGGGACCCGTTGAAAACCGATATTAAGGATGTAGGTCCTGTCTGTTCCAAGGTGTGATGCCCTGTTGCTGGATGGACACCAACCAATACGCGATGTCTATTTGAAGGTAAAGTTAGCACGATTAATACAAAGAAATGAAATTGGGCATCGCCAGAAAACTCTTTTTCCCACAAAAAAGCCAAATAAGTCAAAATTCGTCATCTTTACAATTAACTCTCATTTAAACACAACTTTTAAAGTTCAGTTTTTGTTTTAAATTTATTTGTATTGCCTGGGTAAAGTGACACAATCAAAAGCTATTACCAAATTTAAACCAGAACATTTTCCATTATCAACGCCTATTTATGCGCATCATTTGAATTCGTAAAGAAAAGACACAAAGACAGAAATGTTTCTTTTCTGTTACAGTGCTACTGAAAATAAATTATTTCCACCGTGGGACTAACCCAAATCCATGCACTCATTTCTCATCAGCTCAAAGATGAATCTTATTCTGAGCACCTCTAGAAGACAAGATCCAAACACAATCCAAATAAAAAGGTAACAAATAAAAATCAACGCTAACGAAAATGCGATTCGCAAAGTGCCATGCCAAGTGAAATGCTTCTTAATTCTTCGAGTGTATTCCCCAAAATTAACGAACAAGTGGCCATTCTGGGTACTACAAAAGCCGTTCAATTGCCACTTTATCTATTTCCGTTTGAAGCTCTTTGACATCATAATTAAATCTCTTTCCTGATGAACATAAAAAAAAAAAAAGGTTAAGTATACGTCCCAATGACCCAGGAGTATTGTAAATAGTAGCACATTCAGCATACGCATGATGTTACAACACGCGTCTTACCATCTTAACTGCTACTGCTGCAGCTACAACGATAAACATCACTATCTGAAACTTATTGACCTTTCCGTAGCGAAAGTTGTTGCTTTTCCCAGAAACAGCCCGTCAGCCAGTGGTCAAAACATAGAACCTGATGCTGCGATTTGGCCGGAATTGTTACAAGAGTGCTTGTGCTCTTTTATGTAAATATTTTTTGACCACTTCTCAGATTCGTACCTAATTGGATTGCATTTCTATCAAACCATCATAATATCACGTCGAGAGTGTATCTCAAGTCGGTCTCGTCAATCGACGCTGGACGAATCCGAATATCTCCACCAAATAAATCGCATTCATAAAAAGATACTTGTACAAAAAAAAAAATTAAAGTGAAATTGTATCTTTTTAGTATTACTTCCTGAGTACGAGATTGCTTCTTATTTTTTATTTATTTGTAAACTTGTTTTCATTCTTTCCTTTTTAAATATCTTTTCAAATTTGAGATGAAAGCAAAATTGATATGGTTTGTTGGTTATTTATTTAACTTGTTTATGATTTTTGTTTTTTTTTTTCGGCAGAAGGTCGTGGCTCATAGCCAAAGCACATGAATGGGGCTACAAAACTTTTATTCGCAGCGAAAGACTTTCATTCTTTAAGCGGTTGTTGTTTTTTTTTTGGTTTTTTGCTTAACTGACTTAATTACAAGAGTGAACGCCAAGAGGCCTGGATGCTTTTGAACAGGAACAGGTTTTTTTTTTCAGATGGAATAATGCTCTTACCGCTATATTTACGTTTAATCATAACATATAATGGGTGCCGCTCAAATATATAGATACATAAAAAAAAAAAGAAAAACTTTCTTTTTACTTCTTGATGTTGGTCGAGATGGACGGCTGAGCTATTGGCATTCGCATCCCTACGTGTGTGGTGCAGCTTCGTTCTCCGATTGGTCAACTTAATTGGTGCAAAAGATTTCACTTGGATTCGGGTTTTTTTTTGTTGTTTTGATCACACATAGGCAGCCAATTTCTGGACAATTATGAATGAACGTCAATTCGTCACGATTACTTAATTCGATTATAGACACTGTGCGCGGTTGGATGGAACATCTCGTCAGCGATTTCCCTCTTCAGAACGAAGATGCTGATGCGGCTACAATTTGTAGTAGCTTCACTCTCTGATATAATAATCAATGGGTTGGAATATAACAAACACGCGTACATACACCGCTTTGCGGTGGACTTGATGATTTGCATAATGAAAAGTGACGATTGATCACGACACGAAAAGTGTTTCTCTGCCCGGCTACGCTTTGAGAGAGTGAAAATTGATTTTGTTGTTATCTAATGAATTTGCTTTTTTATTGAAGTTTATTTGAACAGTTATTCAAAAGATGTTCTTATATTCGAAGAAGAAAGTTTTCCCGAATAAATAATTGCATAACACAAAGAAGGGGCCCCTTCTTTGGTTAATAAGTCCTTTGGTTTTAGCAAAATTTACGAAATTTTGGGTCATACGAAAAAGGATTTGTCTTTTAAAAAAAAATCTTTGGAATTCCATCGCAACAGATCCGTACAACCTCGAACAGAAAGGCCGTTTAATCGAGATACCATTGCAAACATTTTCGAAGCTCAGAACATTTCAAAGAAAATGTTGAAAAGGTCGCGTACTGCAGTTGGTCACCCTCAAGCGCCTTTTTGCACAGCTTTAGTAATGTGAAAGTTTGGTGCAAAAACTTTATCTAGTGGCATCCGACAAGACTAGCTGAAAGTATGCCTGAAAAGACAACCACAGGAATTGGGCTTATTCGCAAACAATTAAAGCTGCATAAGGTCCACTGGCTACAAGAACTTTAGCCAGCAGACTTCACAAGAAGCCGTGCTTTCACTTTTTCGGTGATGAAACTGGAACAAAATCATAATTTTTTTGCACAAATTTTTTTGTGTGATAAGACTCATTTTCAATAAACAAAATGTTCAAATTAAAAATTCGAAAGAAGTAGTAAAGCAAACTCTACGTCCAGCCATCCAACAAGCAACAAGTTAGTTTTTTGATTGGCAATGTCATTGACACAAATTAATTCGAAAACAGTCCCGATGCAACCGTTTTCGGAGTGACTATTCTCAAATAGGACTGCGCCACATTCTAAATAGCTCATAAAAAAAAAGGTTCATAGTGAGACAAATTTTTAGAAAATTGGATCATATATAATCCATTGAAAAACTTTTAATATACCGAAAATATAACAAATTAATTGAAAAAGGGAAATTTGGATTTATTTTCTGTTTAACTCATGAAAGCCATATTTACGTCGATTTGGTTTATCCTGAGTAGATTTATAAAAAAAAAATATTTTCCTTTTGACTTTTAGACTTTCAACGTTCTATATGAGCCTTCGACATTTTCTTTGCAGCCTGTTTTGTAAACTTTTTCGGAAAGTTAAAAACAGCATATTTTGACTCAAATGCGCAGAAAAATAAACAAATTCGAATGGTTGTTTTTTGTTTTACCAGAGAGATAACTGAGAGTTGGTAAAATTAACCGAGTGCTCAAAAATGTGCAGTCCGAATCGTGACGAAAAATTCTACTTATTTACATTCATCTAGTTCGCAGTATTTTATTCGTCACTTGTTTATGCAATTGCAGTCAAACTTTTTAGATGTAAGGATCTCAAGCTCTTTCTGGATCACTAATTTCCTTACGTTTAGGATAAAATGATTTTACTTTTGCGTTGCGTCTGCAGATTTTCATCCCTTTTTTGTCAAAGGCAATTTATCAATTTTATTATGCATTGAAATGATTTATTAAAATTATTTTTTAATTTTTTTTTTGTTATCTTTAGGAAAAGTCGCGCATAGAAATACATCAGATGCCAGTAAACAATTTTTACAAAATACGTAGTTTTATAAAAAAGTAAAGAGAATACGTTTAATAAAGTGAGAGTTTAGATTTTAATGACGTTCAAAGCGGGACAAACTATGAATTTGTAGGTTTCGAGACAGAAAAATATATTTAACGAAGCGAAATATATTTTTCAATACTTAAACCAAAACCAATATTTTTGTACATACATAAAACTCTCGTTTCAAAATGTTTCCCATCGGAAAATAGTATGACATCATTCGTCAACAATTTTGGCGCAACGTAGGTGCCCAATTCTCAGTGTTCTGTGCGTCGGCTGCTGAGCGATAGGACCTAGGTTCGAATCCGGGTAAGAACATCTGGAATTTTTCTCGCGAGTAACAGACAATCCCTTGAAAGAATTTAAACTGTCAAGAAAATGCTTATGGGGCTGTTCTGATTTTGCAATAAACAGTAGGTCCAACTCGCAACTCAACTAGGCCATGGCTTAAATAGAGCTGTTGAACCACAAATTTATTATAATCTTTAATTTTGGGGCAACACGAATTAAAGTGAATATTTCTCGGCCGTTCTAAAAGCCACGGATTGTCACCTAAACACCTTTCAATGAGGAGCGCAACAACAACAATGGTGACAACAACTTGACTGAGATGATCTTGAAAGTTCCAAGAAAACGTTTGAACAATTATATAAAAAAATATCGTTTCATTTTAAACGTAATTAACATCGGCTGAGTATTTTAAGGTAAAATTGTATTCTGAATCCTTTTTTTCTTTTTTTCAGTTTAACAAGGGTGCTGAGTAATTTTGAATTACTTTTTTTTCCAGAAAGCCATCCTTTAAGTCCCATCACAATTCTTATTTTTAAAAGCTTTCAAATATTTAATTATAACAATAATGACATATTCCAAGTAAACATATAAAAACACAACCAACAACATGGATGTCAACAAAGGTAAAAAAAAGAGTCGTGAAAACTTTCGCTTTTTTCTCATCAATTCCATTCGCTTTAATTTTCACTCAAAAAATAATAAACAACAAAAAACATGTTAACAAAAAAAAAACTCTAGCAACAACAACCCTTTCTTTAAAAATATACATCTTCGAATATTGTTGCTATTCCTTGACCTGAACTAAAATTACAGTTAATAAAAAAAAAAATCATAAAAATATCCGAAAAAGGTGGAACAACAAACGGAAAACTAAAAATACTTACAATATCGCTACAGCAGTAATGACTGTGAGCCCACTCGGCCTACGACTATCTATCGATCCGTAGATTTTTATGAATGAAAACCATTCCCAGCTTATCCTTCATTAAATAGCGAGACGGCCATATTAAGTATCGGTCACTGCTGTCTCTTAACATTTTACTTTTCTTTTAAACTGCTGGCTTAACTGTGTGTCGATGTAGTCTTCACATATATACGTGCCAAACAACCTGACACTTTAGCTTGTTCTTTCGACCAATACACAGCGTCTAGAGAAAGAAAGAAAGACTGGTTCGGATGTTGGAGGACACCCCCTTGCCGACCGAACCATGGTTTTGTGCGTAAATTTCTTTTCTTCTTGTTTTTTATATTTTTAGTATTAATTTTTCCTTCCATTTTTAGTAGAAGATATCATTTAAGAAAGTGCACAGAATGCACGGGTACTCGTCGCAGTCCATTTAAGTCCATTTAAATAATAAACTGACGCTTTTTATTAGAACTGTCTTTGCCAAATTAATGCGATCGTGATTATTTTTTTGAGTCTTCTTCAATCGTCGCATCGTTTTCTTTTTACTTTCTTCATCTTTTAATACGGGTTTGGCTGTAAATGAATTTTCCTCAGACGAAAATGATTTATTGTATTCTAGAGTGAAACTGAACCCGAGCTTACGGTTCGTTCTACTTAATTTTTTTTTTTTTTTTGATTTTCTACTTGGACTTAAACTTCTGGCGAGTTGTGTAATTATTACGGCGAGAATTATGATTTATTGGAGAAAGTCTAATTTGGCGGGAGATTTGAGGGATTTCTGTGATTAAATCAACCGCTAGTGTTTGACACCTTATCAAGTCTTAATCGTGTGTCCCAGCAGTGGGATGCTAACGTACGTCGTCGTGAATGGATGATTGCCAGTGGATTAGGTGGACTTGGGTTGCCCTACGTGATAAAGTGTTTAATGCGCTTATTGCAAAACAATACGGAACTAACACTTGTGACGTATTACTTAACGATGCTGGCATCGAGATTCTGTTGTAAATTCGGATCACATTGAGAGGCTTCGGTTTAGCAATTATTTAAGTTTAAAGTGAAATTTGTTAGGCACCCAAGATTCGTGCGGCTAAAGCGAGTTGGGTGCGAACATACGATCAGTAATCAAATTGATTTGCAATTCGATAGAGATCTTTATTTCGTGATGATTGTTATAAAGTTCCAAGTACTTCCGGGTGTACTAAGTGAAGTTGAACTTTCGCTGCTGGTTAACATTTCGTTGAGAATCGTTAAGAGTTTGCAATTACTGATTGACTAAATATCTCAAAAATGCTTAAATGAAAATCGCTCACGCACAGTTGGGCAAAAGTGCTTGCAATGACTTGAGGTTCCTACAACTCAAATTTTTTGGTGCGCACAACTGATGTTTGAGGCTCTGAAAAGAAAACAATTGTTAATACTAAGAGATATAAAAATTAGATTTTAACTGCACGGACGACTTTTGTTTATTATGTTTCTATGTACGCATAAAAAACAGAAAATTATTTATAATCAAAATTTATTTATTTTCATAAAATGTTTAGGCCCTCACATAATCAGATTATTTAAAGAGGTCTCCAAACACATGGTTTTGACTCTCTAGTCTCGTGAAGAGTTCGCCCAGTATAAGCTTAAAAGCGTTAAATGGACTAATCTCTTTACTGGTTAGTCCAAGCTTACCATTTTTTTGTTTTCGATTTTGTGGCCTTAGGGAGAGCAGCAATTTTCGACTTTTTAGTCCCTCCACAGTTGAACGGGGTCCTACTGCCGTTGACGTCTGATCAAATTTCAAGCTATGCTTAAATGAATGAATTCTCGAGCAGTTTTAACTATAGTTCAAAATAACATCCGAACCGTAAGTTTTTGTATAAAAAAATCTTCTTGCGGCTTACTTTAAATCAGTCAATCAATGTTGGCTTAAGCCTTTAAAAATATGTTCTTTTTGCTAGCAAAGCAAATGAGAAAGCCTTAAAACTTAGAAAGGCCTTCGCTGTAACGCCTTTTCTTTTTTAGCTCATGCTTGGAATATTTTAAATTTCCAAAACTTAATAATAATCGGCAGAACGATTTTCTCAGCAAGATCTCCACCACTTGGTATATATTTGGTATATCTTAATGTCTATATAATAAAAGTTGTGCCGTTGCATGCATCTGAATGGAGGAATATTTCAAGGTAATTGTAAAGAATTTTGCATCCACCAGAGACCACCTTTGGAGTCATTCAGTTCAACTGATTTTGGACAGTTTGAAGTCTTAACTTCCAAGTGATTGGTCGCGGGGATCCATTTTGTCTTCAATTCTCTGAATAACACTAGCTTGGTTTTTCAACGTTCGTTCTCCCCATGTTTGAAAAAAAAATCCATATCTTTCCATTTCGTCGCTACAGCTTTTTTTACGTAAAACTCGATTCGCCAGGAATGCTCACACATTACCTTAAGCCAAACATCTTAGCATATTTTTAGAAATATGCTATATAAATTTCCCCGGTGGGATAATCAATGTCACCATTTTTCTGATGGTTTGCGGCAAAGGGTGTTGACTTCCCTTTCAATTCATTCAAAATCCAAAGAGCGCGAGGAGGGATAAGGAAATAAATTAAACGACATTGAATTTCAGATGTATTTTCACTAACTCTATGGATTGGAACTGGAATGGAGAAGTTTCCAATTTTTAATTTTTAGATTAATTAAAAAATATTAAGTAAAATTAAACAAAAGTGTGAATGACTAATTAAGGTATCTCTAGAAATGAAAAATTTTAGAACTTTGAAGTTGCGCTTGCAAGAATAATTTCTTATACATGCGACTCAAACAATTGCGCCGTTCATGTAGTATTTTGGTTAATATTTTTTTAATGCACAATATCCAAAAATATAGGTTTAAAAATGCGCCTACAAATATTGTGTAGTTCCCACCGAAATAAAATTGTTTTTTGTCGTTGACGTGGAAAAAAGGAAAAAGTGATGCAAACTAATGAGGCAAGAATTAATTGGACCTAAAAACACTAGATATGTGATGTGAGTACCTATATACCAGATTTGTGTGAGAAGGAAGTGCAGTAAGATACGGACTTAAATTGAGAACCTGCTGAAAAAATAATATACATACAACTTTTTACTTTTTGGCGTGTACGTCGGACTAAAATACTAATTCAATGGAAGAAGGTTCATAAGGTCCAGAACTATATTCTTCACTGTACTTTAAAAACAACAAACTGTGCGAGAGCCCAATAGTTTAATCTAATCACTTTCAGCAATTAGAACAAACTATTGGGTTGGCAACTAAGTAATTGCGGATTTCATTCATAGATGGCTTTAATTGAATTTCTAGGTTTGCTGACGTAATCGAAATGTCAAGCACATTTTGTTATTTGATTGTTGAAACTTCAACTGTCAATCAGTAAAAAAAATTTTTTTGATCGGTTGTGTAGTTTATGTTTGTTTCCGGAAAGGAAAAAACGCATAGCAAGCTCACAAAAAGTTATGTGCTGTTTATGGTGACGAAGCTTTAATAGAACGGCAGTGTCATAATTGGTTTGCCAAATTTCGTTCTGGTGATTTTTCACTCAAAGATGTAAAACTCTCTGGTCGTCCAGTTGAAGTTGATGACGATCAAATCGAAGCAATAATCGATTCGAATTGTCACAGTACAACACGTGAGATTGCAGAGAAGCTTCATGTATCAAACGACTTTGCTATTTACGAAAACTCGGTATATGGGTTCCTCATGAACTGAAAGAAAATCATGAAAATCATCCTTTTTTAAAACCATTGAAAACTGGTGATGAAAAAGGGGTTGTTTACAACAACGTCAATAGGAAAAGATCATGGAGCAAGCCAGGAGAACCAGCTCAAACAATATCAAAAGCTGAAAATCATCAAAAGAAAGTTATGTTAAAAAGGAACTGTCTAGTTTTAACTTTTGCCACCCAAACGGACGATCAATTCAGATGTCTTCATTGAAGAAAAGCTGCCCGAATTGACAAATCGAAAAGGTGTTGTATTCCACCATTACAATGCAAGGTCACACACATCTTTCGTTACTCGGCAAAAATTATTGGAGCTCGGCAAAAATAATTGGTGGATGGCCTTGAAGGGTTAAAATTTCAATAATAATGATGATGTCATATCGTACCTGGAACAGTTTTTTGCTGAGTAAAACCAGAAGTTTTACGAACGTGAAATTATGATGCTGTCTGAAAGATGGCAAAAGGTCATTGCTCAAAATGGGCAATACATTCCGGAATACAGTTATTTCGTTCCATGAACAAATTGTCTTTTATTTTCTAAAAAAATCCACAATCACTTAGTTGCCAACCTGATATAAAATTCACTCACCGTGCCTCTTTTATAAGTACCTATACTTTCACAAGCAACTCAAACATTTGAGTAAGTGGGAATACCCTTCACGGGATCATAAATGATAAAAAGCAGCTGCGCACAGGATCCAATTCTCGAAGAACTAATAGATTTATGATGTGAATAACCTGGGAACAATACAAATTTTTGTCTGTTGAAGCTACTTTAGCTTGTATTTCATAGTTGCCAGCTGATTTTATATTTATTTATTTTGTATTATTTATTTTGTAAGGAAAACAAAGAAAATATTGTGCTTTAATATTGTTAATGAAAATAACTTGTTATTATGGATGACATCTGTGTTCTTAATAAAATGTATAATTAAGAGTTGTTCTATATATGGTTCGAAAACGGGCACTGTCACTTCGTCATAGTAAGAACACAATGACCAAAGTGTAACATAACCGGCATTATTTTTTTCTAAACAAAATGACCACTAGTGGGTTGAGGATATGTTTCTCTAAAAAATGAAACAACTCTCTGCAACTTCCTCGACTTGTAAGGAAGAAAAAAAAAGGGTTCCTTAGCTGTTTTTTTTCAGCAGAAGAAAAAATCTTAGTACAATTATTGATAACCTGCTCTATCAGAATGTTGCCCCATTTCAATCCAAAAGATAATATCCTCTCATAAAAGCCCTTTTTTGCTTTGCTTTTCACCTAATAGATAAGGCTTCAATAATAGAAAGTCGTTAAAAATAATAATGATTTGAATTCAGGACTTGTCGAAAAACTATCAAGCGCAGCATAACATATGGAAGCAACATTTCAGGTGGTATAAGGAAATCAGACAATCAGTCATGCAATTACTAATAGCAAACACATTCAGGTATTCAGATACCACCGAAGAACGCATATCTCTTGCAAACGAGAAGATCTAAAAAGAATGGTTACAAATGAGATCAAAACGTGCTTTCAAATCACAAAAAAAAAAAAAGAAACAAGAAAAATGGAATGGTTATTGCGAGCAATCTTAATCCTATTTGTTTTGTGTTCAAACAAATACGCGTACAGTAACACAATTGATTGTATCTGCTCGATTGTGAACGTGGGCATTCATAAATCGACCTACAAATACAAAAGAGTTCAACAGCGAACTTGAAATCAACTTTTCTTGCATTATTAATTAAATTTTTTGTGTGCGCATCTTTCGAGCTCTATTTCAATAAGAACACCTGATTCAAAGAAAATAAATTCGTATACAGTTGATATGAGTACCCAAAAACTTCACTCTGATCGCTCTAGTCTGACTGACCCTATTTTTCCATGCAGATAATGTCCTTCCCTTCAACTTGTTCGTTTGCGCAACGCTCAGACTTCATCTTAAATAAACGCACTTCCATGTTCATGTGCATACATATTGAATCAAAAGGGAAATTTAATCTTCGCACAATCCCCTGCTGCAGCTTTCTTCAGCATCTACCAAAGTAGCATTTAAAGTAGTTCATGTCTCCTTGCAGCATCACAGTTAACTTGTCTTTTTTTTCCAGAATAAAATTTCGTTTTCTTTTCGGTTCCATTTACAACAAAAATAACATGAAAAATAGAAAGAAAAACAGCTTCCCCTGGAGACCAGGAAAAGTGCATCGACTGCATTCGGAGAAGAAAAATATAAGAAAAAAACAAATCCAAATAATCGGTCATGTCGTAAAAAAAAAATGTTTGGTTCTGAACTTGAGCAATGATTGTGGCTTACCACGGAGAAAGGTTGCCAGAAAGAGAAATACTAAAAAGAGGATATTTCCGTAAGTTACGGAAAGAGTGGTCTGGTTCGATACTTCAAGCTCATACTTCCATTCAAACCAAACGAGTTATCATTTCTTTTTCATTTTCCTCCATCCACTATACTAACCAGCCAGTATCTCGTCCCATCCCAAACAAACGCAAGTTGAAAAAAAAAAACGAAAAAGAAATGAAAAACATCCCAACGTGGCCCCCAAGAAGATGAAGAAACCAAAGAAACCCAAAGAGGAAAGAAACCATGAGAATACGAAAACAACAAAAGAAACCAGACGCGCTTTAACTCACTGGTTTGGTTCGCATTTAACTCAAGAGTAGTGTATACGAAGAAGAAGAAATTCAGTGGTCTCTTGGTGGGGCATCCGAAAGCCAAAAGAGCTTACCTATATAAATTGCCTCTACCATCGAGAAATGGTATCATATCATCCTTCCTCGTCCATTCGGCAACAATCGTTTCGCAGCCTCAACAAGCGTACGCAAATCGAAGCGCGAAAAAATTAAAATAAAACAAAAAAAAAAAAAATCGAAAAAAGGACTATCGAAATAAAATAAAAGAAACCCCAAAATAAAAAAAACAGTGCGTTTAAAATGTCTTATAAAAAAGTTTTCGGTATTTTGTGTATTGTGGCGGTAGCAGCAGCATTACCAGCTGAAGAAACCCGGGGTCATGCCCGCAACGCAATTGGCGGCGACAGCGATATCATGGATAGCATCTATAGCGACTGTCTGCGGAAGGATTCAGTGTCATGTGTTAAATACAAATTGTTTAATTTTGTTGACAAAGTCCTCTCAGCCCGCGACCAGTTCGCCCTCACTGAAGGTGTAACAGTTGTGAAGACACCCGGTGCGGATACAGCCGGTGGTGCACCACGTTCCATCTCAGCCGATGAATCATTCGAATCGTTAGCCCTCAACCGTATCACGAACTTCCTACAATCGCACACCATCAAAGTCGAACTGAAGGGTGCTGATATTGTTAATGCTGTTTCATCAACTGGACGCGCTTTGGAAGATGTATCCGAGACACTCTTCGGTAATGATGATCCCAACGCACCAGAAGAAAGCCGAGGCAAAAAGAAGAAGGCTGCCAAAATCTTGGGACCCATTCTCGCTTTGGTCGCTTTGAAGGCTGCTGCACTCCTGCCACTATTGTTGGGTGCTATTGCATTGATTGCTGGTAAGGCGCTGTTGATTGGTAAGATCGCTTTGGTATTGTCCGCTGTTATTGGCCTCAAGAAATTGCTGTCACAAGAGAAGCACGTCACTTATGAGGTCGTAGCTCATCCACATCACTCATCGAGCCATTCGGTGAGTCATGATGCCTATGGCAGTGGATATAGCGCCGATGCTGGTGGTTCAGCCAGTTACGGAAGCTCAGGACATGGTGGCTGGGGACGTTCCCTAGATGCCCAAGATTTGGCATATAAGGCACAGAAGCCAGTTGCTACACAATAATCCCAAAAACAGAGCACAACCCCGACACCTCACGATACGAAGAAGTCAAATGGAAGAGCAAACCCAATCTTGATGGAATTCTGACGATTTTCCATACAAGGGGCAACACACAATAATGGTTCAGTAGATTTATTCCCCCAATGTGTTTCTTAAGTTATATTTATGAACAAAAAATGAAAAAAAAAACAAAACATTAAATTATTTATTATATTTATTATTGAAAAAAAAAAACATTAATTATTTTATTATTATTAATTCAATCAGATGCAGCAAGTGCGGCGGTAGCTAGAAATTA
Source organism: Orthonevra nobilis (assembly GCA_963555765.1). NCBI lineage: Eukaryota > Metazoa > Arthropoda > Insecta > Diptera > Syrphidae > Orthonevra > Orthonevra nobilis. The sequence continues at coordinate 50,876,688 of OY743225.1, read as the reverse complement.
TTTATTTTTCTTTTTATTTAATTAATTTATATAAACATAAAAAGGAAAGAAGACGAAGTCGGTACCTAAGCAGAATACTCAGAAAAGGCCTTGGTAAGGCAGTCTATTCATATAGACTTCCAGAATGTACGTCTGTAGTTAATACAAATACTCTTTCTCTCTAGCTATCATTTTATTTCATTCAAAAACTCTCTTACTTATTCTCCTTCTTCTAATTTCTTGTACTCATTCTATCTATCTTTCCATGACTCTTTCACTTGACTATCTCTTTATTATGCTACCAAAAATTCTCATCTAAGTAGTCTATAGTCTAATATATTTCCATTCTCTTAAATCTATTTTTTATTTTTTTCTAATTTCATTTGTTTGGCTCTTCTTTGCCTCTTACGCCTCATAATCTATCTCATTGTCTAGTCTTATCGAATATAAAAAAACTTTCTCTTTTCTTTTTCTCATTATCACATTATCTATTCTCTCACTCTTCGATTTCATATCTTTCATTTTTTTTGTATCTTTAAAACTTTCATTTTACATTTCATATAATTTATAAAAAAAAAACAACAACGGAAAAGTCACAGTTTTGGTCATGAAGAGCCATTACTTGCCATATAAACAATGTAACGAAATTTCTATCTTCTCCTCCAGCTATCCTGTATCTATTTCTTTTCTATCCTTTACTCTTTTGATTTTCCTTTTAACTTTGACTGAACATACACATCTTTTTTTTTTTGTACTCTATTTTGTTGTATATCTCATAAATTATTATATATTTTTTCCATTGCAATATTTGTTTTAAAGAAACACAAAAAATTCAAAAAAAAAGTATTACACTTAAGTTATGTACAAACAAAAAAACAAAACAAAACACAAAAGAAATAGTAAAACAAAATATTGTATTTCAAAACTAAAAATTACAACAACGAACAAAACAGATTGTTAACGCGACGAATGCCTTAAACTAATTTATAAAAACAAAAATAAAGAAAATTCTTAAACAAAAAAAAATTACTCCATATTTTATTAAAAAAAAAAAAAACAAAAAAAAATACCTGTTGTAAAACAACTGAACAATTTCACTGTCACTATTTCGAAATGAGATACTCATATGAAAATAAGACACACGAGAAGTGTGTCAGGAGAACGAGTCACACTTTTTTTCCGAGTACGAGTAAGTGTACACCTGTTAGGCCAAGTTGTTGTTGATTGTGTGCATCGTGTTCTAGAACAACTTTCTGCGATGCAACCACTTTCGACGAAGACACCAACAACGACAACAAATTTTTGTATGCAGCAGTTCAACAGCAGCAACAGAAGCAATAACGACCCGAATTTTCTTATTGTTTTTTTTTTGTGTTCTGTCTATCGAAAAATTTCTTTTGACACTCTTGACAATATCAAACGCATGGACATTTTTTTTTTTTGTCTCGCTAATATCATGTTCGTGTGTTTTTTTTGGTTCTGTATCTTTTGTAGTTCAGACAAGAGGTGGGCTAAAAAAAAAAAAAAAAATCAGGTGTGTGCAGATATCAGAATACGAAACTTTTTTATGGCCAACGTCGATTTATGGTCTCGAGAATGGGTAGAGAGTTTCATTGGTACTTTCTTTTCTATTTCTGTTTGTGATATCTTTGCCACTTGTGCTATTGTATAAATGCGTATTCATGATAGATTTCCAATTTCCATATCAATTTTTTTTTTTTATTTTCATTTGATTTGAGTTTTTTTTTGTGTGTCGTTTACACATGCAATGTACTCGTACTGATTGGAATGTGAAATCAGTGAAGTGTATTCAATGTCCCATTTCTTGCTTTGTATTATGTTTAATGAGCACAGAGGAATGTTTAAGAAATGTTATTGAATGTTGAATAATAACGATGTCGATGTCGATGATGATGATGATGATGACGGTGATGGCGATGTCGATGCTCCATTAACGAGCACAATGCCTTTTTTTGCGTTGACTTTGACAAATCATGTATCCGAATAAAAAGAGTAAGACTGGTAGTTAAGCATATAAAGTTCTTGATAAGAACAAGATGTGGAATGCATCAAGAGAACATTAATGGAAGTATATAATTGGTTGCTGTTGTTGCCACACTTATTAGAATTTTAAGCCCAAACAGAATCACTTCGTCCTTGCATATTGACCTTACATTTTTTAACCTTAAGTAGCCCCAAAGAAAAACCTGGTGCCGAGCTAAAATTTAAAAGATTAAGATCATAATCCAGTGCTAAATATTTCCGCTAGAAGCGTCATAGTTTGGCGGACAGTGTGAGCTGTGTCTCCATCTTCACCTATTCAATATCTTCCACACTAACCACAACTTTTTCGTCGTTATCTGAGGTTACTCCTCACTATACTTTACACCTTATGGGGCGCGTTTCATTTTCAAGAACTATATTTGATTTTTAGGAGCTGCATTCTAGTGGTTTTGTTCATTCACGCAATCATAAGAGCCATATCGCTTATATAAGGTTGTTAATAAGTTCCCGTACACAGACGACTTGACTGCATACAGATCGAGGCCGAGGATTGATGTCATCAGATTCAACTTGCGAATTTAATAAAATTCAACGTTATTGAGACGACTGAAAGTTGAAGATCAACTACCAGAAATCGACAATTATTCTTTTCAGGACTTCACTGTCTAGAACTGTCAAGAATTGGCAAAAATTCTTAATTGTGTGACAACAATCGAGGTAATGTCAAATATCAAGGCTCTAGCTCGACTAATATCAATATTTTAACAAACATACTGATATAGCTCTAGGGGGAACTAAAGCGACTTTTGTCATGTCAAAGAGACAGAGAAAGTCATCTGTTAAATAGCTTTTGTCAGACCATAGATAACTTATGTCTCGGGTGGTTCAACGTGACAGGAAATAAAAATGATTCAGTTTTTTGTTTATCTTCGTTTATGTACATAGAATTCCAAAGTCACAATACAATAATTTCCATTGCAATGAGGTCCTTTGCGATAAGGGAACCCAGATGCGAGTAGATAATTTCCTTATTAAGCTTTTCCGAAGACATATTGCAAAGGTAATGACTTCGATCAACATCCTGATTGTACCACGAGAATGTGCGCATAAGGGACTTTGTCCCTCCCGAGGCTTCTTCCCTAAACTTAGGTTTTCTTTAAATAGGCTTAAGTAGGAAAAGTTTGAGATATGTATTTGTATATATGTACATGTTTGAACATTATTTTCAGTCAAATTTAAGTATGTTTCTTAAGTTCTTAAAATAGTTTGAATCTCTTAATAAAGAATAAAAAATGCTCGGTCACTAATCTGTTTGTAAACTAAAGCTCCTGTAAAGGCCCAGTAAGCTTGTTAAACAAGGTTTGTTTAAATAAGCTTATTTAAGTGTTTTTGTCAAGTATTTAAGAATTCGTAAAAGTAAATTTAAAATGCCTTTACACTGAAACTGAACTGCAAATCTTGTTAATTAGCTCGTTTTTATCTCGGAACGAATCTTCGAGCATATTGAATATGCATTTATGGATCATTTTGCTTGAACTCGTAAGTCAAATGCATTTTAAAGGAAAAAAACCAACCCAAATGAAGGTTTCCGCGACTTCTTAAAGTATGCAACACTATATTTATGAGTAAGCCAGACCAAGTAAGAGATCGACATCGGTTAACTTGTAATTCAAATGAGAATAAGAATTTAAAGAGATGTTAATAAATTTAAGCCGATCACGAGATTAAAATGTCCGATTATTTACTGTAGCAATGCGTGAATCTATGTTGCACATATTTTTATTTATTTTTGGCAAATTCATGTGAGGAATTTATCTGAAACCCCGTGAAAATACCTTCGGAATTCGTTGGTGAACGTCGATATGTAGTGTTGTTAGTGCGGATTCCAATTTCCTACACTAAAGCGTGTCACATCCGTGTACTTGTTTTGCTATCGCAACGATAATGGTATTTTATGTAAATAAATAATTAAAGACGTACTTGACGTACATGTAATTCTGGAGCCTGTTTAAGTAATAGCTGTCAACGCAGTCAAGAAATACCCTTGAGTGCTTTAAATTCGTAATCAGCACACACAACGTCATTAAATTTTTACATTTTCGTTTTTCAACCTTCTGTTTTAAGTGATATGCTGAAATGTCATAACTCGAACACACATCTAAATCACATGGAATATTTTTTTTAATAATTTATTTTTTGAAAATGACATTAGTGAGAATAGAAAACTATACAATTCAATAACACTTTAAAAAGTTGTTAAATTGCTCCATGAAACTCATTGTCTATTGTTGAGTTGCGATTTCGTGAAATACTTTTTTTGTATGATGACCCCTTTTTGTTATCAAATGTATATCATCTTAATTATTTGTTGTTGTAGCGGCAATAGCAGTACACACTCTGTGAAAACTGCATGTGTCTGTGACATACGGATTGAAACACGGACAGACAGCGGAGGCTTAGTTATTTGGTTCCTTTGGACCCCTTTCAGAACGGAGCCCTAAAAAGGTGCCACGACTGTTAAAATTTTTGCAAAGATCGCCCTCAGAGCACCAACTGCTGAGGAAGTCGCTTGAAAGAGTAACGAGGTTACAAATCTCCATCTCGATCGTAATTTTTTTTAAAATTTTACTGATTGAGTTGACTAATTGCCTGCTTTATACCTACATTGAGAGATGAGATTGATGAGAGCCAGTTTCGAGTACTGGACTAAATCTGGAATTTTTTTTAATAGCATTTGCTATTGGGACAGCCATAGTGAGCTAGTGTTGGTGGTGTCCCTTTCAGCTTGTAACGTTGAAGCTCCAAGTTTTAGTCGATAAATTGGCTCTCCCTTGACGGAAGGCATAACAATGGCAATTGAGCAATAAATCAATGTCTAAAAATACAAAACAAGTCAGTAAATCAACAATATACAATGGCGATAAATACAATGGTCTATCTCTTATCGAACTCCGCCAATGGAACAATCGAAACTAAAATACATCTGAGCTTAAAACCACTACTCAGTCTTTCAAATCTTCTCATAATTCTTCTAATCTCTCTGTATAAATGCATATCGAGGGTTGTTAAAGTACATTGAAAACGATGTGCTCCGTCCTGTAGAACCACAAATGTTTACTTTTTTCTGTACATTGGTAATTTTCTCAGATTAATTTTGAAAGGTGTCAGTTTCATGTAAGTATTGTTTTTTTAATTTTCAAGCTTTTCGGACGCAGCTGCACATATTGTATGAACATATCTAACCATGGTCTATAAATTGAATGTTTAATCAAAGTATCATAAGATTATTCCTGGATTAAATCGCATGTAGAAGTTACTTTTCTAAGCTTTGTTACCGTATATTTGACAGCGCCTCTTTAACATTATTCTCAATTGATTGACGATTAGAGAGTTTATTGGGGCCATTCTTGTTTGGGGTCATTTTAAGTTTGCTGCAATGTGATTTTGATAAGGTAGGTAGATGGGTATACAAAACAGAATAACCGGTGGGATTCTATAATAGAAAAGCATGGACATTGGCAAATTTAAGTTTAGGATAGATTGGATTTTTTTAATTTACGAGCATAAAGATGACTCTCGCGCCAAAGTCATGACGAAGAAATGCCAAGAAAAAAGGTGATGTATTAGATGGCCCTCTTCATCGGTACTATAAAAAAATATGAATGTCTAGCATGATTTTGAAACAAAAGTACACATTTTTATGTGATTGAAGCAAGTTTCATATATTTTTGTCGCAAGTACGCTTATTTTAGTCTTCATTAGACCACAACCTAATCTTTTCATATTTCTGGTGACAAGGTTTATTAGTCCGTCAGTTTTCATTTTTGTTTAATTATATTATTTCATTATATTATTTATTATGTGATATTATATTAATTATAACAAACGTAGACATGCACAGTAAAAAACAAATCCTCGTCAGTCGAATTCAAGCTTCTCACTCAAGTGAGTGAATTGTCTCCTTTTTTTTCTAATTTTTCTGTCTTTAACGCGGAAGCTTTTTACTGGTCTAAACATTCTTCCTTCTCTGTTGTAACAGTTTTGTCGCAATACGTCGTCCCTGCTTTTAGATTTCTTTTAAGCGTAACGCAAGGCCCTGTCTGCTTTTTCTGAATATTCAGCTGACATTCCATTTATTAATGAATGACGTTCTTGAAGCTTTTTTATTTTCTGAAATAGTTGTAGCGATTCTTCTTCAGTCGTCGAGCTTTACCCACATTTGTTGAAGTATAGTAAGTCTATGACAGATGTTTGACGAGTTGATGCCTAGTGCGTCGTCTGAGTTCATGATTTGTGGGCTTTTTGGAAAGTTGTAAAAGTGGGCTCTATGAACATTGGATCGTAAACAGCTACTAAAATTGTTCTGAGGCCATGGGTATCTAAGGGGAAATCGTAGAATATAACTTGAGCCTCTTCACCATAAATCTGGTTATCTTTTTCCACAATTGTAGGCAGTGGAAAAAAATGCAGCGGTCACGCTTTTGACGCACCCGGAAAAAGTTTTGTAATGTAATGGAAATGGAAAGGCTAAATGGATCAAATAATGCGCCATGTGAAGTTGACATAGAACTATAATAAGCTAGTCAATAAAAATTATATTGTAATTTTTTTTTTTCATTTTTGAACCCAAACTAATTAAGCACACACTTTTCATTTTATTTAATAATGAATGATATTTCACGTGATGAATAAACATGTGTTCAGCCGTATTGAGCATATCAAAGCACTTGTGCCGCCCCCAGCTATTAAATAAAACAATCATCCTGGAAAACGTTTAAGAGATTGAACTACATTCCTGAAGGCCCACGCTTTCCGTTTTGCCCTTGATACGAAACAATGTATGCTTTCATCTCATTGACTTTCAAATATTATCACCAACATAGAATTTTTCAGATGCTTCTCCCTCGGCGTACATGAAATGTATTTGTTATGAACAATAGAAAAAAAGAGGCACCTTCATCTGGATCACGTTCCCACGTGGTGAACAAAAGAATTAAAGTACCCGACAATCCCACATATGTGTGTTCCCACGGAACTTATTCAAGTGCAAAGAATGGCAAATAAACACAGCCAGTGAAAGTTACTGGTGAAGAAAACGGCCTGGAGCCAGGTGCCATCATATCCTGGACCGTCACTTGACTCATCATAAACAACATACCATCAAATTTGTAAAAATCGTTCCGGTTAATGGACTTTTGAGTATTCAAACTTTGTTGCCCATTCCACAAGTAGAACTTGTGACGATAAAGATGTGCGTTGCGGCACGTGCAGTGAGCACGTTGCCCAGCGCAGCGTGAAATTTAAAAACCACGTCCTCAGCAGCTTAACGGGCAATTAGGGGCATCATCACATCGTTTGTGGGATGTAACGTTCTCCATTGTTGTCCCGGTCTTCAATCAAACTAATGCTATCGCTTCTGTGTTACCAGAAAGGCAAACGAATGCTAAGCTCCCTGATATGATGAACGAACCGTTCCGTTGCGTGCACACCGAATCGCAAGCGCACTAATCTGAAGAAGATATAGAGCATAATTGCTTTTCCATGAGACTGATATACATTCCATCAGAAATAATGTATGTCTTTAAAGGTGGTAAACGTTTTTGTTCAAGCCGAATGATTATAAAAGAAGATCTACTCAGGGTGGAATGAGGATGTTGATCCGCTCATTCTAGTTAGATTCAATCCACTCGGAAGACCATGTAAAAAGTAAAGTTAACGTTCTTGATAAACCAAATTCCAGTATAATAAGCAGATATATTTTTCTCAACAGCACGGTTTCTCACTACTCAGATTACTTTCGAATACCTTTCGTTGACTCAATGAAAGGCAAGCGCTTAAATTACTGCGCCACCTTGCATAGGGTAATTTTTCATTAGAGCTAACACTGGGCTTTTTAGGAACGTTTCAGTATTCATTTGAGCTTTAAGACCTTGGAGTTCGCAATTTTCCCTTTCCTCGTTTGGAGTACAAAAACAGTTTTCTTCGAAATAAGAATGATTTTCTGTTCAGAGAGAAACCTTTTCCAAGGATGCTTCAATGAGCCTTCTGATAACACGGTGACTAAGTCATTGGCGTATGTTACTCTTTTTCTACCTTTGCTGTTATTTTTTTTTTAAATCACAATAAGGGTAAATGACTCTACGTAGTAGTCATTTACCCTTATAGGGCTTTTTAAATGTGGTCTCTGCAATCTGTGAATATAGCCCTCAGCTTTCGATTTAATTTGCAGAACGTGCGTTGATGCAGATGTCCTTCGATGTCCACAAAAGCTGCTAAGCTTTGCTTTGTTTATTTGAGGCTCTTTTAAATGTCCGTGTTTAATCCAAGTATCAAGGTTTTTGGCTAGTTCTTTTTATGGAATAAAATGGTAGTCTTTCCATAGCCTTAAACAGAGATCAATTGCTCTGTAATGTTTTGGGGTTAAATATGTAGGGCTCCGTGATTTGATAGTTCAAATGGTTAGAAGAAGTAACTTCCTTTATGGAATACCTGATGTTTTGGAAAAATGGAGAAAACTAGGATTTCTTGAATTTCAGACACTTAAACGAAATTTTTATTTCTTCAAGTTGAATTTTTACAAAATAATGCATTATAAAGTGCAATTTTTCTTTCAAAAATATAGCTTTTGAAATAAAAACAAATTTGATTTGATTTTATTCCTAGAAAAAATTTTTTTTTGGATTTGTCTACAATTGGACTTTTAAATCAATATTCAAATTTTATCTATCCTCCGGATGCTAAGAGGTCGTACCACATTCGATATTACCGTAATTTTGTTGATCCGGCAGATGACCTTTCTCTCCTCCATTACTCCAGCACCTCATGTTTTCGAAGACGGTTGCGAAATTTAAAAAAAAAAATCGGATACTTTTCAGCGTACAAACTCAGGTACTTCACGAATTGAAATGTCCGCTTAGCTGCCAACTCCCAAAACTTAATTAAACGGGCCATCATTTTACCTTGAGGATCTGATGCGCAATGCCCTTTCACATTTATGTGTGTTTAGGTAAGGCATATTTGGGTTTCTTAGGTTCAAACATAAAAATCCTTCTTTTATTTGCTTAAACAGGTAGCAAGGTCAATTTTATAAAATTGAACAAACGTTTCAATAAAATTAAGTTCATCCAGTTAATGTTTTTAATATTTGACATTAAGACTGATGGTATCAAGGAAAAATGAAAAAGGGATAAATCACAAACTTAGAAAAAACTCAGTGCAAAGTGTTTTTCTTAGAAAAAGTACCTCTCAATGTCTGATCGATTTTTCAAAATTAAGATACCTTTTGGCACCAAATTTTTGGGATTTGAATTAAGACAAATAAGAGAATTGAATGCTGGAAAAAGAATTTGCACTTAAAAATGTAAAATTTTGCAAATATTCAATTTAAAAAGAATTTTTTTTTGTTACAGTATTTAATTTAAAATTTTATTTTTCAAAAATCGTTTCCTTAAACAACTTAAGCCCAACACTTAATTAAACAACGGAAGATTGGCTCCAGAAAAAACCATATTAAATTGCCGCATGTGCTTTCGTTGATTTTAAATATTTTTTGTACAATTTAAGTAAATTTTGTAGAAAATTGCCCGTCCCGATTATATAGATGCCGCCACTCCAATTGATTTTTTGTTGTCGTGACCTTATCTACTCGTTCTAGCCTTTTTGTTGCATTTTATACAAATCACCATGTATATGTAAATGCATTAATATATTTTTTATTTTCTTGTCAGCATCTGCCTTGTAACAATAATTATCTTACCGGAATAATTACCTTCCTAAGGCAACCATGAATAACTATACATTTAATAAGGTCTTGAGCTATTTTCTTCGGCACTGGATGTAGCACGTAAGTATCTATGAATTTCACAGCCTATCTGGAGGCGGCATTGGTCTGGATAAATACAGAGCCTAACTAGCTGCAAGGAATAACTCTAGTTCTTACCTTTAGACCAATTCGAGCTTTAGATAGAGAATTCTAAACAATTTTACGAAATCGAAAGCTTTAGGCTTTCAAGATAAAAATGTTTTTCAGAAATTGTTAATTGTAGCGTAACTTAATTTTTAGTAGGGTCTATTTACAGGCTTTGGGATAGAGCTTAATTTCGCCTAACGATACGCGTTGGTGACTTCGAATCGATCGAGACCAATTAAGCTAAGTGGTGGATGCATCTTTGGCGGGTTTACAGGGTGGTATCAGTTTCGAGCTGAACTCATGATGTTATTGTGATTCTATCAACTCTATAGGATCAAAAAATTGACAGAAACTCAGTATATTTTTGAGATACGAAATGAATCGATTGATGATTGAAAAACTTTGGGAAATATTGCGCAAAGTAATTTTTGTTGTCATTCCGAGAATATGCAAATTTTGAGAAGGGATCTCAGTCCAAATAAATCAACAACTGAAGTTGGCGTATGCAAATTTGTGTGTGTCTGGTTTGAACTTATTCAAAAAAAAAAAAAAAATGCCTAATTGGGATCTGATAAGTTTGATTATCTTAAGTCGCTCTCTCATCGCCCTCGAAGATTGATTTGGAATTCCACTTCAAAACCAAGACTCAACAATGAGAAGTCTGAGTCTTGTCAAATGCTGGTCCAACTCAACATATGAAAGAAAATGTTTTAAAGACCCACAAAAAGGGAAAAGAGAAATGGTGCTCGATTTCAATCAAGAGGACTAATGGATCTTGTCATGTTTAAACTATTTTTAATTATAGACAGTTCTTCTGTTTGGTTAGCTGGTATGCGTGTTCTAGAACTCACATAGTAGTTGCAGGAAGAGTTTTGCCCTACTAACTCTCTCAGTACCAAAAAGCACTATGACGGAGCTCTGAACGGAGTTCATCAAACCATACCCAGCTGGCCTGACAAACCTTGTCCTGCCCGACCGTTGGCTTGAGTTCCATAAACGTTTTTTCGATGTTCAATTTTCCTATTTGCTATATAGTCCTTGACACAATATTAGGACTACGTAAGTCTGTATCTTCTTCTAATTTTGAAAGTTTTTTTAAAATATTTAAATACTTCTCCTGTTCATCTTCAAACAGGTAATTAAAGTATGAAGTATCCAAAGAAAAGAAAAGAGACATTTTTAAGACACGTTTTAATCTCTGCAAAATTATTCGGACACACAATTCTGATAGAAAAGGCACCTAAATCGTGGAAAATAATATTTTATCCGCGAACCAGTTAAACTTTAACTATTAAAATAGGATCCGGACGATGAGGTGCCCATTTCTACAAGTCCTGCCATTTTTCGACAAATATTTTTCAAATAAATTCATTTTCATTCAAATGGTTGCGGTGAAGCAAAAAGTTATTTGCAACAAATAGTTGCCCTACAACTGTTGAACATCACAATATTGTGATTGTTTCATTTTCTCGAGATATCTTGCGATGGAGCCAACATCATGATATATTATGTACCCCCTTACAACTATTTTGCTGATTTGCGGTCTGATTAATCTTTCCTTAAAGCTAGTGTAAACGTTTTTCCTTCCATAAGTACCTACCGTCGTATGAACACGTAGTGTCATCTGTCCACAGAATGGTAATTTGCTTACATGGACATAATCGATGAAAAAAATGCCCACATTTCGGTCGTCAGTTGACTTCATCAAAAAGTCGTAAACGCAATTTTTCTGAGGAGTTAACAACTTTACGTTCACTCGAGTTGCTCCCCATACAAAAAGTGTATATAAATGATTGATTTCAATACATTTATTCTCTTGAATTTTTTCTTTGATTTTATTTAATTCAAATGATTAACTACCTTTAGTAAATACATATTGAATTGAAAAAAATATTACATGCAGCAATGTTAATAATAATACTCGAAGATTGACAACTCGCCATTTATCGATCAGTGACCAAAATTCATAAAAATTGGTCGAGCGGTTTGAGCATGAAATCGTCACAGACACAGACAGAGTTGTTTCGCATTTATTAAACTATCGTTCTGACAAACAGATAGACAGGGAAACTGTGTTTATTATTATTATTATTATTTATTAACATAAGAATAATTAAATTACTATGCTAATACAAAAAAATGAGCACTAGCTGCTCTAGAAGGATAATAATAATGTTGTTCTTTATATTTAGTGATTTAATTCAAATGAATGGAAAAGGTTCGAATGAGTGCAAAATAATTCACACATTCTTATATAATTGCATTCAAATAAATGTTTTGAAAATGAATGCAATACTTTCCATGATAACTGAGCATTGATTGCACTTATTTTTCGAAGTTTTTCCGTAAGATAAATAACAGGTACTTTAGAGGTTTTATAAAGGTAAAAGGTTAAAGGAGCATAAAAAGCTTGGCAAGGAAGCCAGGCAAATGGATGAGTTTATTCTGTTTTCCAGTTACCGGACTTTTTTTTAGAAACATTTTTATACATTAACCTGACTTTCTTAAATCAACTCCGCCGCATTGAAAGCTTCAACAGAATTATCTCTCGTTGACAATTGCATTTCAGCCGTCAGATTTGTGGACAAGGCCAGTATTCCGTACACGAGCTCTTCAAATATTTTATGGGACAGTTAAATTTTTGCACTCGTACAGTAGAAAGTGTGTTCAAAAATCTCCGACTTGGCAAAACCCTTGCGTAACCTTTTTTTTCTATTCTATCCTCCTAATATCTTCTTGAATGTATACTATGCTCTGGTTCATTCGTGCATGGAGAATTGTCTTGTTTGCAGGGGAAGCGCGCTTATGACAAATCTAATGGCCATTATCAGTGAAAATTCTCCCTCTATGGTATCTCAATACTTACAAAGCACTAAACGTGTTCCCCATTAGGAGTGGTAATATTAAGTTCAGAAGAAATGAGGTTTGTTTGCTTAGAAATAGGAAGGAGCACTCTAGGCGTTTTCTTAATTATGTTGCACCATTCATGTTTAACAAACTGCTGTCGGAACTATTCAGTAGCATTACACACGCTATCAGATATCTTAAAAATCTTCAAATTTGGCTGATATCTAGATCTGTGATGGAGACACTTTCGCAAGTAACGACTAAGTCAACTGTTCTAAATATTTTTATTGCAACTTACATTCTCGTTCATCATATCTCGTTCAATTAATTTTTCTACTTACATTAGACTCCCACCGCAACTTCTTCCGCCATTTCGCACTATGAATATCATAAACCGTGTTTGTTTCTCCTATTCTTACGGAATTTAAAATTAACAAGTCATCTTTTTGGTCACAAAGTGTGTTTTAAAATATCTTAAATACCAAGGTCTTCGTTCTTTCCCTATTTATTGCTTTCGTTCATCCTGAGCTGAAGAGTACTTATAACTCCAGTGCCGATTATCCAATCCAAAGGCCATCTTGAACCTGCTCAACCGAATTCAAAATCGAGCGATTAATCTCATAGGACACGAAAATATATAGAATTTATTTAAATTGCTTCAACAGAGACAAAGCGTCTCCCGCCTTAATTTATTTAATTGTTTAAAAAACTTTTTTAATGCTTTGTCTGACTAGCGTTGCCATCCTCCAAACGCTTGAAATTCGTTTATTCACAATTCATTAGCCATAATTTAAGACAACGCAAAAAATTATACACAGGGTGCCGCGTAATTGGTCAAGGAAAATTTAAGGGGTGATTCTTGGGTATATTCTAAGAAAAATAAATATCCTACAGTAAGGATCTCTCTCCAAAGTTGATATCACTTATCGATGATTTAAGAAAACGCGTACTTTGGTATACCTTGAACTCTGCTAACGTTAATTCCTGTATTGATATAAACAAAAGAAACTTTGCTAAGTGTTCTGTTTTTAGAAAGAATACTAACTTTTCTTATCGCGTTTAAATAATGTTGACATTTTCTTTGGTTGCTTAGATATGTATTTTTTAATACCATTGAAATCAACTTTCTTCGAAAAATGCGTTATAAAAATAACGTTTAATAATTTTTTTCTTATGAACGAAACAATAATGAAAAACAAAAGTAATGACATTATTATTCTTGGGAAAACCTGTAATTTATGATTTTTTTTAACTTAGTTTCTTTCACTACTTCACAATAAGAGTCGCATTTGGAAATATATTTCGATGGTTTCGAGTAACTGGATCAGTTTCTAATACACGTAGTAGAGTAGGAGATCCACAAGTACGAGAATATCGTCAGATAAGAGAATATTATAAGTTGTACGCTATAATCCATCATTAAGCTTTAGACATTTAGCTCTGCAATTTATTGTGTCCAGACAAAGAGTTTCGAATATACTGCATGGAGAAAATCTGCATCCAAACCACCTGTGCAAGAATTGCCTCTCGATGATTTTGAAAAGAGGCTTCGATTTAGTTACTGGTTGCTGGAGCGGTGTTTGGACGACAAAAAGTTTAAAAGCAAAATTTTCTGAGCGGACGAATCTCAATTTACAAGAGATGGAATAATAAATTTTCACAATTTGCACACATGTGCCGAGAAAAATCCACTTTCACATGACATATAACAATTCAACACAGATTCAGCGTTAATATGTCGGGAAATGTAATCAGACCAAGTGCATTGGACCCTCTTAATTATCAAGCATATCTATTGGAAAATATTCCACTTATTCAACTAGCTATGGGGAAAAATTAAAGACATTTTAAATTCCACTTCTAGTTGTACCAGAAGACCGTAATTTCGAAGTGCCCGCAAAAGTGGGGCAGCAATAAGTTTCAATTAATATTCGCAAAGAAATCAAAAAACGAGCATGCATACAAAACCAATGAGGACACTTTGAACACCTTTTATGACTGCATATAAATTTGTTGTTCTAAATTTTTGAGGCTAAGGCAAAAAAAATGTGTTTACGATATTACCTTTCGCAGGTTTTCCTAAGTATCATTAAACGTGTGGGTTTTTTTGGCAAACTTATCATTTTTGATTTTATTTAATTTTTTTTTTGTTCGTAGGAAAAATTGAACCATACATTATCTTAATTACGCAATTTTCGAAGGAAATTAACCTCAAAATCAAAAATTTGCACGGACAAGAAAAATAGAATACCTTTGAAAAATTAAATATCAGAGCAACGCTGGCCATTCACAGTAACCAGTCAATGGCCATATAACGCTGCCGGCATGCAAACCTCACCAAACAGTTATTTTCTGTGGATAAAGTGGTGATTCATGAAGCAAATGTGGATTTTCACCAAACCAATAACGCATATTTTATTTATTAACGAACCCATTGAGCCAAAAATGAGCTTTGTCACTGAAGATTATGTTGCAATAAAATTCATCATCTTGGCGCATCTTCTTCAGGTCCCAATCGAAGAACGTACGTCGCTTCAAATGGTCCATCGGCTTCAATTCAAGAGTCAGATTGATCTTGTTTTGGTGTTAACCAAGATCCGAACGCAAAATACTACAAAATGTGGTCTGAGCGATGCCCCATTCTTGAGAACGCCGTGAAATTGACTGTTTTGGATCGTTTGCTACGTACGCCTGAACGGCAGCGATATTTTCGACACTTCGACCAACCCGTTGTCTCACTGACACATCAACATCATAAAACGAATACTTAAACTCAAATTTTTGCACTTAACTTTTTACCGCCTGTCTACAAGGGCGAGAATGACGACCGTAAATTGGAGTTGACGCTTTTAAAGTTGCGGTCACCGACTCCGAATGGCGGTAGAAAACTTTTATAATTATCAGACGTTGCTCGTTCGTGTACTTTACCATAATGAAAATGTTGAGCTTGCTGAATAAATTGAAGGGTGCGTTCACAAATTAAATTCAAAGTTACTTGAAAACCATTTGAGAACCTTTTTTTTACTTCTGTCGCTAGTTTTAACAGAGAAATAATCGAAAACATGAGTTAATATAAACCAAAGTAAGCGTTTTCTTAAATCATCAGCTTTGGAGAGAGACCCTTACTGCAGAACAAAAATAAAAATAATAATAAAAGTATAATAAAAATAAATATTCAAATATAACCTTATACTAAAATAACCAGCTCACAATTACTTTTGATTTCGTTGGAGCTTGTAATACGTTTCATCTGACCCATTTCACACAAGTCTGAAGGTGTCTCTAACGATTCCACACTCTCGTGCTCCTGAATAAAATGAACAACGATACTAAATATGTTTTTCAAAGTTAATTAGCCCATTAATATGTAAACGTACCTGAATCTGAAAGAACTTTCTCCCAGACAAATGCCACTAATGAACGGCACGAATTTGTGACCTTGTCGACGGACGACCAAATCCATCTTTCCATGGCGTCATTTTTAACTACACTAAGAGTTCGCACTTAAGATGGCTTTTCATTAATAAAACACTAACAAGCTGACCAAACTTTGGAGGATTTACCTGTGAACACGTAACGCAAGTACATAGAGAACTTAAATCCGTGCGTCTGGACACGTAACCAACCAAACCAGCAAGACAAATACGGCCTCATGATGAAACTCAGTCCGTGTTCCCACACTCGGCTAAGCGCCCGTCTCAAGTTCAGCCACCAAATCCGCTGGTAGTGCTTGCAGTGCAGCGAAAGTGAATGCTGAGCAGTTAAGGGCCGCCATCTCGGTAAGTCGTGAAAAAGCCCTCCACTTGAGCACCTCGGTGCGGTCACTCCTACCGAAAATGTTCACTTTTCCTTGGAAGTCTCTTCTAGAGTATCACCCATGTCCGTCTGTCATTTTACTTTCTTTTCAACGCGCCAAATGACAATGACATCGCGGGCACATGCATATGTACGTGCTCGTAAGAAGCTTCAAATAACTCTACGTCGATTGTGAAGCCTGACAAGCATAGTATGGGTATGTTAACGGAATCAGAGATTAGTTGTTGTATCCACATAGAACTCAACGCAGGGTGTGTGTGCTTTGTGAGAGCTGCCCCATTGGACGGACAAGCATGAAAGTATGCGCACTCATGCGGCCCGAAAATCTTTACGGTCACAATAAAAGCGATCTCCGTTCTAGAGTCTGGACACATAAAGTATCGGTTGGTACGCATGGTGGGTAGCTGTAACCATAGAGCAGCTGATATTTGTTGCCGCTGAATGCAGGCTGATTATTGTGGGCACCTGAGCGCCTCGTTTAAAGTTTCTTCGTTTATTTCGAACAGATATTTCCCTACTTATGAGGGTTAGTGTGTCAGTAAAAACGAGAAGTATTGAGGCAGACTTTGTGAATCACTATTGAGTTTTGGCATGAAGTGTTTGGTCTTTGATTCGCGAAACGTGATTCTGATCGGAGAAGTTGGTTTTCCGAAACTCGTGGTACTTAACTTACGAAATAAAAGCTCAAAATTTGGCGAACTTTAGTAATTTGTATGAGAGTTGAAAAATCTGTTTGAAGTTTATTTCATGACCACAACTACGTTTAAAGGGGAGTCTTAATATGAGCATATTGGTTTCATATTCCAAAGCTGCAATTGGCGTTCGCTTATCCGCAAAAACGAATGATTTGACGTATCACTATAAAAAAGAGTCTAAAGGCGTCAAATTGTCCGATCTAACCGGCGAATTCATCGGTCCAAAGACATAAATAAATGGTGAAAAGCACCTGTTCTGATGGCAACTTAAAATTGGCACCACTATCGGAAATTCAGTTACTTACAAGTCAATGTGCCCGTGGATTATGGAAATATGGAAAAGAGCAACATTTTTCAGTGGTTTGCTTCCTCTGTTGAAAAAACGATTAGATGTTATCTATAGCAAGAGTGATTTTCCAACGACGGCCATACGAATTTGGCTAGAATAATTTTGTCAGGACAGAGCCACTGATTTCGATTGATCAGATGGATGACCGTGTTCTCTATCGCTGACTCCAAGCGACTTTTGTACCGCTGCGATTAATATTTAAATCAGACTACGTTCAGAAATGAACCTTAATTATTCGGAAAAGATTTTTACGATATAAAAAAAAAATTTCGAGATGTAAACATCGACTTGGAGTACAAGTTCGTAGTATCAGATTTTAACACTTAGGCCGACAGTATAGACTAAGCCCAGCCATACGAAGCAGTATTTGAAAGGAAAAATATTCCGTATTAGATCCGAAGGTCTCCTCTTTCAAACTAAGCTAAATTCGTTAAAATATTTTCCACGATGATTTTTACAGCCATTTTAAAAAGAAACTAACAAATCAGCTACTAATTTTTATGAATTAAGAACAAGGATCTTTATACTACCAGGCAATGTGGGCCCTAGAAAC
The DNA here is from genome assembly GCA_963555765.1 of Orthonevra nobilis. Lineage (NCBI taxonomy): Eukaryota > Metazoa > Arthropoda > Insecta > Diptera > Syrphidae > Orthonevra > Orthonevra nobilis. The sequence goes on along the minus strand of OY743225.1, from coordinate 50,858,536 downwards.
CAAGCTAATTTCTTCTTCCTCAAAAAATATTTCTAATTCTTGATTTGCGAGCTTTTTGATAAAATAGCCTTTAACTCGAGTTTGGACAGCTTTTTTTCAAATATTATCTATTTTTTAGTTTTATTTTTGTACAGCTCTTAAAGTTCCCTGTTGCACATTCTCTCCCCTTCACCCTTTTTACAATCATGATTTTCAAATCAACTCTATCTATCTTGCTTTTTATCCATGAAGAAGACCTGTCCAAATGAGTTTTTCGTAGATCATTTATTCGAGTGAGTTTTAATACTGGTTGTTGTTAACCAAGGTATCGTTTGTGGGGATTATATCCATCCCATGGTTAGGGGGGTATTCTAGTCTAGAGCCATGAATTTCATGTAATTTTTGAAGTGTCATAAAAAAAGGCAATTAATATTTTTAATATCCATTTTTTTATAAGTTATTTATTAACATAACAAGAATACAGACAAAAATCAAAAAATAAAAATAGTTGAAAATTTCAAAAATTAGCAGTTGATGAAAAATTGGCGCGTTACCATACTCACGATTTCAACCCTCCTGGCGATGATTAATTAATCTGGAAAAAATGTCGCAATGTCTGGAACTACGGAAGGTTGGAAAGATTTTTTTTCACAAAATGGCGACTGAAAAAAAAAACAATTTTTCGAATTTTAAAAAAAGTAATAAAAATTTGGGGATGAGAATAGTTCAAGACATAGACAATTCTATAAAGAAGACTAAAAATTTCAGGTAAATCGGTCCCAGTCTAGTAGAACCTGAGAGATCGTGGGTATTGTTTTGAAAAAACAGTTTCGAGAAAAACACGTTTAAAGTTTCGCGTACATTTTTTCGTAGTCTAAGTCATGAAATTGTAAATTTACATTTTTTCAATCTGCACTCCTGCTTCACACATCGGACCTTCGTCGACTTCGAAAGAAACTATTTTCCGCGTTTCTCTCTTCATATCGAGCAGTACTGGCCTCCTTTGATGCGTTGGATGCTCGTATCTCGGGGCGGTCAATCCGGGCGTTGATTTGATGATCCATTTTTTATCCATTTTATTAAAAAAAAATATTTCACAATATTTTTATTTCACTCACAAGACATATGTACGTCCACGTTGTTTGAAGGTTGACTGTTGGACGTAAAAGAACACTAAAGATAAAAGATACAAGTCACCTTGGGTTCTTGTATTACAATATATACAAAGAACAAAAGGTGTTACTGAGAAATATGGATTCAGGTAGACGGAGAATCACTTATGTGTTTTGTTCGATTAGTTCCGGCCGAAGCAGTTTGGATGCCGGGTCAGCAAAATACCGATATCTCCGAAAATAATTTGAATTTTAAAAAATCCTCTTATAGATATATTCTTGAATAGTTAAACTTTGAAAATATAAGAAATCGATATTTTTAAATTTCTTGACTAGAATACCCCCTTAATATATTTATTCTCTTACTACTATTATGTCAAATCAAGATGTACTATATATTAGTTTGACGGATCGATTCCTTATCGACGGAATGTTCTTTTGTTATGCTTCTTGTCCCATTGTCGTGTTTGTTTTGTCTCAATATCGTTTGCGCATCCCAACAGTGGGACAGATTTGAAAAAGATATTGGATTGCATGTAGACAGCTGCCGGTCACAGTATCTACTCAAAGTTAGGTTGTAAAAATCAAATTGCAAATTCTTCCATTTCCGCAATGTATTGATTTTCTCCAAAAATGACCCTAAGCCTTCTTGATTTGTGTTTTTTATTTTGATTTGATTGTGTTTTTAATTTTGACCAATGCTCGTTAGATGATTCTTCGCGTATTAATAAACATAATAGTTTAACAAACGATGACTTCAACTTATTAATGTTTAAGCACTAATGTCAAATATAAACCATATCACATGGAACGAATGCCTTAAAAGCTTAAAAGCATGTCTCCAAAAGGGTTGTTTTTATAAAAAAAAAGAAAACCAAATGTCCTTGAAGTTCTCCAAGCTATCAAGAGGCGCTCAAAACCATATACTGATTGTCAACAACAAGCATCTGGAGCTCGTCTCGAACTGGTAGCAATTAAGCTACCTCTGTCACTCGCAGAGCTATAACTTTATACCACGAGAGTAAACTCAATACTATTCAACCGATCAAACAACAATGTAAAAATTTGACACAGGCAGGCCTGTTAACTATTTTACGATGCGAGGTGAAAATGAGAATAGTTTTAAACTCAATGATCAATTTCTTCTAGATGCGGTAATGAAATTTGAAATTATTGAAACTTTATCAAATGGATTCAATGAAATTGGAATTGATGGGGTAAGCTCTTATTACCCTATGTTCTTAATCCAATTACTCACATCATTAGTATGCACATCGTCACTTCCAGAATTGTTTAGAACCCCTTCTGCTTCTGTTCCAAATGTATTTCGTCCTTTAACATTCTACCCATTTTGTCTTAAGTTCTTGAGAGAATAGGTATTTGGAAAACAAATCAATAATTACTTGAGTAATAATTATTTGCTTAAGAAATTATAATCTGGATTTAAGTCCAATCATAGTTTTTAAACTGCTATGATGAAACTGATCGACGATATAAGGGAGAATTTTGATCTGTTTTATTTCTCAAAATCGTTTAAGAAAAGTGATCACAACGTTCATTAACAAAATGCTTGCTCATTGATTTGGATTCAAAGATAATGGCCTACAGCTTGTCAAGAGCTATCTTGAAGACAGATTTGAAAGGGTTGCTAGTCATTGGTGTTCCTCAAGGCTCCATTTTTGGCCCATTACTATTCATTATATTTAAAAACGACTTTTCTTAAATGTGTAGAAGTATGGGTTTCCACCTCACTAGTGACGATTTCCAAATTTAGACCTCTTAGAAGACCTATGCAGTAGAAGAAATGATAATTTAACTGCTATTTTTAATTGCTTAGCCAAAAATTTACTTCTTTTAAATACAAGTATGCCACAAGCAATTGTGATCTCGAGGAACCCGTACGATCATTCTTTCATCCCGCATATGTATCTTAGGAATGAACGAGTTCCATTTCCGCATAAGGTTTACAGCTTAGGTTTCCACATAGTTGCATAGATTGACCAACACAAACCATACAAATTATGTTGTCAGTCGAGTAAAATTTAGAACACCGTGTGTCACCTCTGGTGATCTGTAACGTTCTGATTTATTTGTTTCGTTTAATTTTTTAAGACTAACTTTACAATGCAAGCAATAATGAACAGTTTAGGTGGGGTCGGTGAGCCGGATCCAAGGGGGGAAGTGCTGATTATGATATTTGAGGTCGGTGTACTCCGTGTGACGGAAAAGCTCATCGGGTTTCTCATTAGGGAATGATGAATTAATGTGGCGGAAATGCTGATGAACTCTTGCTTTATCATGCTGCATGTTAACATATATTGTTATTGAAAATATTGTGGCTCTCTGCTTTTATGACTCTATCGAAACTAGCCTAAAATTGGTCAGAAACCTTGCCGTCGCTTTCCTTAGTTGTGCCGTAAATGTTTACTGTAAATTAAACTCGTATTGTAGGCAGAAATTGTCAGTTGCACTCAATGCTATTATAAGATGTATTTAAGGCATTCGCAAGTACGAGCATATTTCTCTATATTTCAGGAACATTATCGGGTGAACTTTAACTCAGTTCAAAAACACAAATATACTGTGTTTATTTTTGTGCAGTTATCTCCAATCAAGTACCTTATTATACCGCGTTTTACTTACACGGATTCGGCAAGATTTTTTTTTATACAAGCTGTTTGTTTGTAGAATTCACTGCCAACACAGGCAAAGCGATTAAAGTCAGTCGTATTTAGAATTTTTCTCTTCGTGGAGTTAGTTTGTGTTATTTTTGTTTTAAAAGTATCTAAATGAATTTCACTTAAATTAAAAATTTTATTATGTTTCCAAAATGTTGTTACTAGACTTGGGGTCGCATGCTCACTGTTTTTAATTAAAGCTTGTAAACTATTTGAACCCGCAGTTTTGTTGGGATTAATTTAATTTTGTGGCTTCATCAATTTCTTCTACTGTAGGTGGAAGAACTTCTTCATTGGTGCCCATATATTCCTGATTAAGGCTGAATGGTAGCCTATTTGAAGGTCTTTCGTTTCGATGCTTTGTTATTTTTTTGTAATGTTTAGGCTTCCAAAGTCGAAGGTCCTCTTTGTTGTCTGGTGAAGCTTTTTGGGACGAGGCAATTGGACTCTGAACTTAAATGACTCCAATAAGTACTCAGCCAAAGAATTTTGTTTCGCTGATAAAACATTCAACTTCGCAAGCATAATAGCCCTAAGCCACATACATATACGAGCATAAGCAACAATTTATGACAGTTGTGATGCATGAACATTTTCTCTTCTGACATTTTAATTGCGTCACACCTTGCGAAAGAGCAATTTTGCGAATTTACCTTCTCGATAGACTCTAATAAAAATAAAGAAAAAAAAATAAATAGCCAAGTGAACGTTTAAAAATGCGACACCATATTTTTTAAGGTTTCACATAGTATCGGTTTACTTGTAATTCCAATGGGACCAATGGGAACAAGAACTTCTAGATGAGAATTTAAAAAGTTAAAAAAAAGATTACAAAATTATTTAATGCAGTCTTACTGTAGAAATGTGTGAATCTTTGATTCTAACATGTTTTTTGAACGAATTCAGGCAAAGAATTCTAGAGCCTGTTTAAGTAATAGTTGCCAACGTATTCAAGAAATTTTTCTAGAAAGTAATGAAACCATTGAAAAATAAGAAAAAATTTATCCAAACATTATCTTACGCCTTAAATGCGTAAACAACACACACAACGTAATTCAAAACTTACATTTTTCCTCAATTTGCAAATTTCTGTTTTAAGTGATTCATTGAGCTGGGACAATCATAACTCAAAAATGCATCAAAATAGCATGAAACTATTTTTTTTTTAATTTATTTTCAAAAATTACATCGTTATGAATTTTTTCGGATTGAAAAGGATGCCGCCGGAAAAATAAAAAAAAACCCTTAAAAATACATACCTGGATGTGATACTTCGTTTGGGAAGAAACATGTTGACGTTCGTTGCACAAGTTTTCAAAGGATGATCTTTTGCAAAATGTTTTTTTTTTTTCATTTTTCTAATTGGAATTCGAGCTTTTGCTGTGTGTTAAATGGATGGAGTAACAGGACCATTGTCTACTTTTAGGTGTTAAGTTGAATTCCAGTTTTACGAAACACCTTCTTTGTATAGTGGCCCGCATTTATTTTTAACTGTTTATCATTTATATCATCTCATATCTGTGGTTGTAGCGGCAATAGTTGTACGTCTTCTGCGGAAATTGCAAGTGTCTCCCCATAAGAGAAGGACGGATGGACGAACGGATAGCGGTGGCTTAATAAAAGGATTCCTTAAAACCATTTAAACGGAGCTCTAAAAACTAATTCCAATTTTAAAGCAAAAGCATTTTTGCAGAATGCTTGCGAATGAGAGTTTCGTAGTTTTAAATTCCAATCAACCATAATAAAGTTTTATGCTACAATGTCTTTCTGCAACAAAAGTTGACAGTTACAAAACCAGTGCAAGAAATCCCACTGCTTACAAATTCCATCGCATCGCATATCTAAGAATCTGACAATTCTAAAGTGCAAACTCTCTCGTCAAAAGTTTGAACTTCATAACAACAACTCAATACCATTGAACAGGATATACGCAAAAAGTTTACCAATCTGAACCAAAGTTAACACACTTCGCTCGAACTTTCCACACTCGACTTCACTCGAAGAACTAACCTTTTAAAAATAAGAGTAGAACTTTTGATTTTGTTATTCCATCCCCAAACTGGGGAACTCTTCCTCAAGCATTTCTCCCACATGCCATCTAGCGCACACTAAGAATTCGTTCCGGTCTACTTTGCGGGTTTCCCCCCCAAAGACTGTGCCAATACATATCCATAGAGCACCCAGCAACTTGCATCCAAATGCATCAGCTTAGAACGATGCATGATGCAGATGCACAGTGCGGTTGCATCGTGCTGTTTTAATTAGCCTCCAGTCTGTATTTTCTCTAATTGCGTTGAGCAGGCCCACCGTGGATTGCCTTTGGCGTGACTACTCTGCATCACTGGCCAAGATGGTTTCTCCCCAAGATGCCTTGAGATGAAAGCATGCAAAAAAAAACACACCACAACATCTCGGATTTATAAGCGAGTATAAAACAGTAGGTGAGCCATTTGGTCGTAACAGTCAGTCAACACGCCTTCCGCCGATAGTTTCGAGTTTCGCCCAAAAATCAAAACACATCAAAAAAGGACTTCTCAAGGATAAAGTTTTACGGCTAAAAGCACAGAATCATGCTCAAGTGCCTGCCAACGGTTCTTATGTCGTGTTTGCTGACATATTCGGTGACGGCACGCAGTGCCATGGGTTCTGTGTATCAAACTTTGGATCCATCTCGGGTGGTGGATGAGGCGGAAGCGTCCTCAGCCCAAGGTCCAACCATTTGGGGTGATTTCTCCATGATGTATCGGATTTACCAACAATGTGCAAGGGAAAATCTATCCGTGTGCCTGAAGATTAAACTACTAATGGGTCTGGAAAGGGCTTTCAGGCAAGCCAAGGACGTGAGTATATCGGATGGGATAACTTTTGTCAAAACGGACGAAGAGAGTTCAGCGACACCCGACAGCACAACGCCGCTCATGGATGAAAATGATATTGAAAACAGTTTACCTCGCTCGCTGGAGGGCAGGGAGGATGCGCTCAACAAATTGATATTCAAGAAGCTTGCCTCGTTTCTGGAGGAACATACCTTGCAGGTAATAATTGACGTTCACCTCATTATCCATTAGAGCTGACATTTGATCCTTCCCTAGGTGAAGTTTCCCGACTTGGGAAGCATGCAGCGGTCCTTCGATGAGAGTCGTAGGAAGAAGGATAAGAAGGGTGGCGGTGCGTATATTATGATACCACTTCTGCTTGGCGGAACTTTCGTGCCAATTGCCTATGGCGCTTTAGCTATGTTGGCCGGTAAGGCTTTGATTGTATCGAAACTCGCTCTGGTGCTGGCGTCAATAATCGGGATCAAGAAACTGCTCAATAGTGGCGGACACAAGGAATCACAACATGAAGTAGTCGTCTCGTCTGGTGGCCACAGCTCTGGGTGGGGTCGTGACATTGACCTAGCCTACAGTGCATATGATACGAAAACTTCCAAGAAGCACATTTGATCAGCCCAGACCACGGGGGCCGTATTTATTTTAATTTATTAATATCCCAAAGCTGTAATCGATACCAAAAAAAAGATAAGCCCAAGCTTAAGTGAATATAAGTCTAGTGTAAATATAAAAATAACGTTTGGAGTCTTTTCTGAGGAATGCACATGCTACAGTGACTTTCTTTTTTTTTGTTTATTTATGACGAAGTTGGTTGGTGCTTATCAGGTCGTGGACAATGGAGTTCCCTGAAAAGAAAAATTGTTAGGCCTGTCACGCTTCATCTCTTCGGATGCAAATCACGGTGGCCAGAAAGCTACACATATGAATTTTCTTTTGTATATGACGTTTGCCATTTTCACTCGAGGAACCGTATTTACCATTTTCCCAGCACAGGCATACTCATTGATTCTTTGAATGGAATTGAGTTGAGTTTGAGAAAGTAATCAGAATTCAAACTACGTGGAAGGCAATTCCAAATGCGAATAGCAGGAATGAAGATACTTCGTCCTTCAGATGTTCAGTACTAGAATTTTTGCAAGAACTAAAGAAGGAGATCTGCTGGATGCCGAGAGCCTAATTCTATTGAAGAGCTATGTCGGTGCATCAAGTTGGCAAATGAGTAATTGCGGATTTTTTTAGAAAATAAAAGACAATTTGTTCATGGAACGAAATAACTGTATTCCGTAATGTATTGACCATTTTGAGCAATGACATTTTGCCATCTTTTAGGCACGTTCATAAAACTTCTGGTTTTTATCAGCAAAAAACAGTTCCAGGTACGATATGTCATCATCATTATTATTGAAATTTTTACCATTCAAGGAGTTTTGCAAACATCGAAATAAAAAGTAATCAGATGGTGCAAGGTCAGGACTATATGGTGGATGAGGCAAAACATCCCAACCAAGCTCCAATAATTTTTGCCGGGTGACCAAAAATGTGTGTGGCCTTGCATTGTCATGATGGAATTCAGCACCTTTTCGATTTGTCAATTTTAAATTAAATTTAAATTTTATTAGTTGTTCAATGTAGACATCTGAATTGATCGTTCGGTTGAGTGGTAAAAGTTCAAAGTATAAAATTCCTTTGTAATCCCACCAAACTGATAACATTACTTACTTTTGATGAATATCAGCTTTTGATGTTGTTTAAGTTGGTTCAACTGGCTTGCTCCACAATCTTTTCCGATTGACATTGTTGTAAACAACCCATTTTTCATCACCAGTTATCAATCGTTTTAAAAATAGATCAATTCTATTACGTTCCTTTAAAAAATCGCAGATGTTTATGCGTCGTGTTAAATGATTTTCTTTCAGTTCATGAGGAACCCATATATCGAGCTTTCGTACATAGCAATGTTGTTTTAAGCGATTCTCAATGTGATACATGAAGATTCTCTGCTATCTCACGCGTTTCACTGCGACGATCCAAATCGATTATTGCTTTGATTTGGTCGTCATCAACTTCAACTGGACGACCAGAGCCGTTTTTCATCTTTGAGTGAAAAATCACCACACTAAATTTTGCAAACCAATTTTGACACTATCGTTCTTTAAAAGCTTCGTCACCATAAACAGGACATAACTTTTTGTGAGCTTACGATACGTTTTTTTCTTTCCGGAAATAAAAATATAAATATACGTAAATATATAAAATACGTAAATGTTCGTTTTGATTTTCCATTTTTCAACAGATGGTAAACAAAAACTACACAACCAATGAAAACATTTTTTTTACTGATTGACAGTTCAAGTACCAACAATCAAATAACGAAATATTGTTTGACATTTCGATTGCGTCAGCAAAACCTAAAAATTCAATTAAAGCCATCTATGGGTGTAATCCGCAATTACTTAGTTGCCAACCCAATAGATACTGATGAAACATGGTCAAACCTTTTGAGGCTGTACACAAAACCGACGGTACAAGCCATTTGCTCAACGATGTAAACTCCTGAGACGTCTATAAAGATCCAAGTACGCAGTAACGCATTTATTAAGTGATTCCATGTGAGCTTCTATTGAATACCATACCAAAGTTTTTTGGATATTCAATGAACTCTTTTGCTCAATTGTTCAGCCTTAGATATGGAAAAACTTTTCTTTTCTTTTTCTTAAAAAAATCTGAGATCAGTTGAAGCTCTTCTTTCAGATCATAAACGAAATTCCTCAATCAGACCAATAACACAACTCTTATAAATTTGTCGGCGAGAAAGAACTTTGACAAACTCAAATTATCGATTCTATATCATTTGTTAATATTAAAAAAAAAGTAGGTGCTAAAATCGACCCCTCTGGTACACTACACAGTAAACGGAGAAATTCTGATAAAGCTCCATCCAAACACCACAGTCCTGTTTTCTTCCTCTAAGCAGAAAAAGACATGCAAAATTAGCTAGCGATGCAGTTAATCGAAAAAAGTGAAGTGGTCGACCATTAAAAGCTCTTGAGTATCTAGAACCTCAGCAAGATGCTCTAATATTACAGAGATTCCACGAAGCATCCTCGGGGAATATCGAAAAACGGCGCGATGGGAAAAATATTTGATTGTTTGTCTAGGAAGTCAAACACCTGGCAACTGGCTTCAAGCCCAAAAAGTATTTATTTCGAAACAATGGGGAAACTTTAGTCATCGGAGTGTGCATGCAAGAAAACTTCCACCTAGCATGGGTGGATGGAGTCATATGCGATGACTGGTCTATCACGTCTAAAAGGGTCATTTGCAATAAAGGCATTTTTATGTCTTGGAAAAATTATCAAGGCTTAACTTCCTCAGAATATTTCAAATACATAATATGTTATATGACTGTTAAAATCTCTTCTCTATCTCTAGATAATTGAAGTGGAGTATTAGTCGAGCTCATTTTTACACAAAACACACATATTCGAGGTCAAGGCGTATTTTCTGAAGTTGTAAAAATCTTAACGAAGCCGGCTTCCATTTACTTCTTTTCGAAGTTAAAAATGACTAATTGAAGGCATTTTTGTAAAAGGATCAGCCAAAATACCAGAGAGGAGAGCGCATAACTCATGCGACACAAAGCCACTGATCAATAAACTAAGAAAGACGATTCGAGGCTTCAAAAAGTGCGAATCATTTACAATACGTCGAAAATCTGTTCCAACAAGTCAACTTTAGAAATCCAATAAGCGGATCAATGCAATCTTTGACAATTAAAATAAGATATTGGCGGGAAAATTAATCTAAGAGATTAATTAAATTAATTTAATTTGTAAATGCATAGGTTGAAAGTTTGACAGTCAAACAATATTCGAATAAAAACTGAAAATTGGGAATTGATTTGAGAGCAGTTCAAATCTTTAAGAAGCTTCGAAGAAAAAAATCCCAGTTGAAAGCTGCAGAAGTAACGAAAAAATTAAAACGTTTTATGTGCCCTGTCTACACTATAAAAAAAAAAACAATATAACCATTTGGTTGATAAGTTTGGTCTTATCAGTCTCATCAGCTCAACTTCTGCCGATATCGTTACATTTGTTTTGCAATATACGAGGCACATTTCAAATGACAAATTACATCTTGGTAACTTTATCTAGCATACGGTTGGCCGAAGGATGTTTGTTATTTCGAAATATAGTATCCCACCAAAAACATTTTCATTTACAAGGCCTGTAAATATGTGGCTTGGCCATTTTGCTACATTCACATAGGCGTAAGGTGAAAAATTAGTTCACTGTTCATTACTTTTCTGTAACACAATAGTTCTTGTAGTAACGAACGGCCAAGTTTGTGAAATTAGGCCTTGCAGAGTTAGAAGCTTGGCTCTACATGAGATCTGATAACTCTTTGACAGTGCGACTCACATGGTTTCGTCTTGGCAACATTTTACATGAAAATGCTTCATAAGCCTGATCACAACTGAACGTGGATGACCCAATATCAATGAGAGCATCATTTAAACTTAGCCATTGGCTTTTGGCCTACTACATCTAAGTATAAAAGACGTATATCAAAGACAATCGACAATCGACGCGCTCGTAGACAATTAATTTTTATTTTTAGCTTTTGCGTGAACCAAAGAGGCAGGAGACGTTCGGGCGCTCCTATTTATATTTATATGATATGAATTTGATATGATATGAAGTATATGTCTCGATATATGTCAATTAAGATTACAAGAAATACCTATGTATAACCATATATATATTTGGGGCATCAATTTTCGGATCAGATCAGACCTCTAGCGTCAAAATTGTAGGTCTCATACAAACTCTAATCCCCTACTTTAAGGGGGTTGGGCGATAAAAGTTACAAGTTTTATAATTTTTTTTGTTATTTGTGTACTTATACTAGATTATATACAAAACTTCAGCTTTGTAGGATATTAATAAATAAACTAGGAACTTTGATGATCATCAGTGAGTCTGTAACGAAATCAGGGTTTTTTAAATATCAATTAAATCTAAAGTAAAGGAGCTATGCAATTCAAACTTAATATGTTTTAAAAGTCCGCTATTGACAACATATTCGGTTCATATTTTTTGATCTGGCATAATCCAAACCCAAGTTAAAGGGGTTCAAAAAACGACGAAGCGCTGCGAGAAAAGGTTGGTGGTGCCCTTGCGCTTCGTTCGGCTCGTCTTGGCGATCTTCAGATCTTCTGTCTATAATGTATTTTAAACAGATTTAAAGTTGAAGGGTTTGAGACTGCCATTTTTTGATCTAATTCTATCACTTGGATACTGCCTTGTCTAAAAAGCTTAAGGCAATTGACTTCATTTTACTCATATTGCTGTGACAATATTTAATTTGATTTGACGGTTATTTCTGAAAAGGGAAGATATTTTTTATGGAAAACTCTTGCTAACTTTTCGGTTGCATAATTTTTGTCTAAGAGACATTGCTGTGTCAGTAAATCCCAGACTCTCGGGAAGGTCCGTAAAAAGTATTGAGCCATTTGCAAATTTTTATTCAGCTATATATGAAAATAATGAATTAACTTAAAACAATCCGATTACATGAAAATTTTGAATCAAAATGTGTGAAATGCGAATAAAAGAAAGGACTCTTTTTCTTTCTGGTAAAAGTGTCAATTCGGTTTTTGAGGGAATAACATCAAGTCCATTTTTGTTTGCAGATTTAAATAATAAATAAATAAATAAATAAATAAATTTAAATTTTCAGACACGCGACTTTCGATAGATCGCAGTTAACTAACTAAACTACTAGTGATCAGCGTAAATAAGTCATTCATATGTCTGAATATCTTTATAACGTTATCTGTAAAGACGTCTTAGATTTTGTAAATAATAAGAAACCACTGTATTTGTGCAGTTATATAATTTTCGGGTGCTATGTCCCAAATGCTCTTACTTTCAAGGGATCACCGGCTATCAATTCGCTCTGTTCAGAGTCTTCGTTTATCGGACTCAAAGTCTTGGTCAATGAGTTTTTTTTTCCTCGATAAACAAAAAAATATTTTGGTAGCCGTCAAACAGGTTTAAAGTCTCATCAACAGATGGGTTGGATTTCGATGTATTTTTGTACTAAAGAGGCTTCATAGCTGTTAAGTCAAAACAGACAAGCAAGAACGTGGCTCCATAATTGTCGAAGGACGTGCGTAGGTCTAGCAGACCTCATCCGCATCGAAGAACTTTATGTAAATTCATAAAACAGTTCAAAAAATCGAAAGACCAACTTAAGAAAATACTTCAGGTAGTCTAGAGATCAAAGCATCAAGAAGTTGATCGATTTAATGTTTTTATTGACGGCCAAATCTGTGCAGGTATGGGCGAATTCTCTGACGATAAAGATTCCGAATTTTCGAGAAGGAGTTTTATGTGAAGTTCTCTGACAGAATTTATTTTCCAAAAACTTATGAACAGCAGTGCATGCATTTAAACATATTTCATATCTTATCATAAATTTGAAAACTGTAAGTTAAATTGCACATTCACTTTTTCATGAGAAATCTCTTTCGAAAGTGCCTTTTTTGTCGTTTTTTTTTTTGCTATAAAATCGAAGCCACCGAATCGTATCGAACTGAAACCTTTTCAAGTATTCATTTGACAAAAAAACGATAAAGATATACGAGACGTACGCATACACGTACACACAGTTATCCTTCAAATAACAATAGAACAATGTCATAATTTTGAATTCCGATAGTCGGACCCATGACAAGAGCTTCCAAATGGGAATTTAAAAATGACAATATAATGTCGAAACGTCGAAATGTCGTTAAAAAATTTATTTCAGAAGCTCGTTCAAAGACGGTTTATTCCAGACCAAACATTTAGTTTCAGGATCAAGCTTTCGAAAAGTGATCATATTTTCAGAGTGACCAACGAAATCTACAAACAACTTCTCGTCTCTCAAGTATTTGACAAAGTGGGGCATGAAAACGTGAGGCATTAAATGTGGCAACTTCTTCCGAAACAATCTTGTGGGTAGCCAGGATCCAAAAACCATTCTGTGAATCTGTCTGTGAATATTAGAGTGAAGCAATTTTGAAGATATAATCATTTTTCAACAATATACTTGGCAGAGTATCCTTAATAAGACCAAATCGTGAAACTTCTAAGCTCTAGGCTCGACTGTAGATATGACTTCTTCTAAATCATTTCAAGTTTAGTATTCTTAATGAACTGCGTAGGAGTGCATAGCCCTACAAGGTCTGATGGTGTACCACTTTTGAGTTGTTCCGGAGTGAGCTCAAGTTCTTCAGTGAACTTGTTTGTCTGGTTATTTTCACACATAGTAAGGCAACTTGTACTCGTGTGCTTAAGCTTTCTTACCGCAACGCTAACAACACGTCTGCCTGGCATAGTTATGACTGCCAAAGACTGTCCCCATCAAATGCCGCAACCAATGGACAGAAGGTCTTCCTTGTCACAGACGCTTGCAATCTATAAGACTATAAATGGCAATGATGCGACTACAAGTTGCCATAATCGGTCTCCGTCTGATCGAAGGCAATCAAACGTCATTACGGTTAAATGTGTCCTAACTAATTAATCAAATTGTCCATCTGTCTCGGTAGAAATTAGAAATTTACGACTCGCGGCGTATTTTAGTATGAATCGAACGAGATTAAAGCGCGCGCTACTAATGATGAGCCTCTAATATGAATTTCTTTTGCACTTTCCGCAGCTCATCCGAGTTCGATTATTGGAAAATTTCACTCTCACAAAAAGCGTTTACATGTTGCAAGCAAAACATTCAGACTGCAGTACTTTTTCCCCTTAGTGGCTTGTATCATTGCGCCAAGTTTTGTTTGGCCTCCACGATGCCAAAGTGTCGATGGTAATCACGTATTTGCGTACGGATTTATTATTATTATTGTAATTTTTTTTTTCACTTTAGTATTGATATTGAATTTATTGATTAGTGGAGTTGATTACATACTCGTACTTACACACCTGCCAAATCGAGATTTCACTTGTTGTCATGACACGAGAAGAGAGTGACACCGTTGTGCAATTATCTTGTTGCTGTATCTGGTGGAAGTTGGACTTGTTTTAGAAACTCAATTTGGGCAAACTTCAAAGACAGGCGTCAAATGAATGGTTACAACAACTTGTAACTGGAGCCCTTCATGATTGGAATTGATAATTTTTTTTTTTTTTTTTTTTGTTTTTGGTTTGAAAGAAAATTTCACCTGACGTTGTCACGAAGTCGCCAACGTTGAACGTTCATATAACACACAAGTCAATGTGGATTGTGGCTGGAACTTAACTGGCACTTCGTTAACGTTATTCGAGGAGAGTAATTAAATCGAAAGGTGTGTGTTCGACGTGTATTTCCCATATGACCTATGCGACTGAATACCTTGTCAATTGGGGGCGACAAAATAAAATAAATGCAATTTCATTTTAACACAGCATGAATTCCATGTGGAAGTTTCAGAGCAGTGTCGCCATACCACGATGTTTGGTTAGCTTTTGTAGTGGATTATCGGATAGAAGTAGTATGCGGCTTTTCAAAATTTTCATAAATACGATTAGTTTGCTCACAGATCTGCATTTGAATTTATTCGTAAATGGTTGCATTAGAAGTAGTCTTGTTAACTTGGCCGAAGGGTCCACGAATCCTACCCGGATGACTTTATATCGACATCATAATATCAAACAGC
The DNA here is from genome assembly GCA_963555765.1 of Orthonevra nobilis. Taxonomy (NCBI): domain Eukaryota; kingdom Metazoa; phylum Arthropoda; class Insecta; order Diptera; family Syrphidae; genus Orthonevra; species Orthonevra nobilis. Next base: position 50,843,241 of record OY743225.1, on the reverse strand, counting down.
AACATTTAGTTGTCATCCAGTGCAAACGATTGAGGTTTTGATACTTATGAATAGTATCGAAATTTTGCCCACTTTCCTAAAAATCTGTATTCCGTGAGTTGGCTTTTTGAAAACTGTGTTAACGCCTGAGGTCCAGTGTGATAAACGGCCAAATCTTCAATGTATGGAAAAATACGGGTTTTCAAAATTTTTTTAACCAATCACCAGAGGTACGATTTTTTAAAAACGAGCTGAACAAGAATATTGGCTTGTTCAATAAGTTCTCCGGTTTTTGTCTTCGAAGTGGCTTCAGAAAATGTTTGTGAATAAAACTGTTATGAAAACTTTTTTTTTCAGTAGAGAGGATTACTCTTTTTTAAGAAAAGCGGAGAGTTGTAGTGCATTAGGATTTGCGGCAATAAGCAATGACACTTGTCAACGCTAATTTACACGCTTTCATTCCGCCAATACAGACCTTGCTCATGCTGCTCGCTCTTGAATTCCACCCACCACAGACATTTGACGAGACGAGAGATCGGTCAGCTAAAAAGCATTGCCCATATAACCATTTCAGAGTGATTGAAAATGCTTGGAATATCGAAGAAGGAGGATTTTTGGATTCTTTCCGAACTCTGGTCCTAGATCTGTAAGTTTTTATTGAGGTGGAACTGGCTTGAGACTTTTTTGAAAAGAGTGGTTGCGGAAATTTGTGGCTTACAACAACATTCAGCGTAAGAATTTATGGTGCGCATCTAGTGAAACAGCGCAACCGGTAAGAAAGATTTGAATCCTAAAAAGGATTCCTTGAGAATTTGTTTGGTTTGGTGAGATGTCCTATTTAACAAGTTACTTCCACACATTGAGACATTATATGCCATCAAATATTACTCTCAGCTTGACAATTTGAAGATGGCAGTGGAAGACAAATGGCCAGAGTTAGTGAACAGGAAGGGCGTTGTTTCCGCCATGACAAGGCCCGAACACACAAAGATTTTGTGACAAAAGAAAAGCTAAATTTCTTTAGCTGGGAGGTAATGCAGCACCCATCGTACTCTCCAGACCTTGCACCGTCTGACTTCCACCTTTTCTGCTCTCTCCAAATCGATTTGAATGGAAGGCAATTCAATCCCTCGGAGGACATAAAAAAGTATCTTATTTAAAAACAAAAAGAGAAATAATGTTTGTTACAGTATCGGATTAATTAAAGATATGATTTTCAACCAAAAATGTGTCTTAAACTTAAACCAAAAAAAAAAAAATGGAAGAACTTATTGAACAATCCGCATAGTCAATGGCGGGTTCGCAAGTATCGCAGAAGGGTTGGCGAGTTAGGGACTCAAGACAATTGAAGTCTAAATTTTCGTTTAGAATAGTAGAAAATACATCGATGTATGGACAGAAGCAACAAAATATTAAATTCGTTTTTCGTACTCTCACACTTAAATTTTCAATTGCGAAAATTAAAAAAAAAAAAAATTTAAATTTTAACACCAATTTTTAATTATCCGAAATGTATACTCCAATGAATAATTATTGAATCGCTAGTAAGAAAGTATAAGAGTCATCTTCTTGAGTTCAGCAATCTTTTGTTGAATTTTTTCTCTTTCCGCTCAGTGCCAATAAAATGTTATACTGACAAATTTCGTGTACTTACTTACCCGGTAACGAAGCATAAATCGGTGCTCATTAGTAATGTCGTCGCAGTGTAAGGAAACAATTTACTTAAAACAAGAAAACTGTTCAGGGTAAACCGAAAGCTTGGGTTCTTATAAAGAAATGAATTATCATACTCCTACAATAAGTAAACAGTGAAATTGACATTATTGGGTGCAGTAAAATCCCAACTATTAACCCGAATTGCCCTTCCATATTAAATGTCTTACAAATTGTTCGAACTGATAGAAGAAGTGACCCTGAAGAGATGAGGACCTTTCCATCCAACATAATCTAGACCCTATGTTCTTAAACTGTGATCACCGGAATCATGGGATTCGGCGGAAGAGTTTTAAGGGGTCTGCGTCTTTCGTGAATTAAGAAAAGTAAAACCCAAAAATAATTTTTGTAAGTATGCGATTCCAAAAATGTTTGCGTTAATATTATCTTTTTATTGAAATGTGAGCTTAAATGAGCATTTTGTCAGACTCCTAAAACTTAAATTATTATGAATAACTGGCATAGTATCATATGCGCAACAAGTCTTAATATCAAAAACTGTGGTTGATGATAGAGGAACAGCAAAGTTTACAGAAAAAAATTAACATTTTGCTGGTTGTTCTATGAGTAAAACATCTATTTGAATACTGGCGATTATGACTTATTGATTATCATATATAGTGAGATTAATAGATATGTACCAAGTTATGTTAAAAATATGTTATTTTTACTTTTTGGGAGTTTGCTTTGTGGTGTTGTGTGGTTGTGACTTGTTTCGAATTTTCAATTTGAGTTTTCATTAAAGATTTTTATTCTTTTCATTTTTGTTACTCTTGAAGTGCGTTCTATCGATGCTTCACCCGTGCAAAAATTTAACCCGAAAAATCATTGCCAGAATATACTAAGTGCCGACTCCACTATTATTGAGCCAGCAATTAGAATATTGGTACAATTTTTTTCCGCATCGGAGAAGGGGTAGCATTTGAATACACTTAAACGAACATTTGAAGAAGAAAAACATCAAGTTTTTTCAAAAACAAAAAGGACATGAAAAAATCCACAGTGTCCAGTTTGACTTAATTTGCAAAAACTGACAACGAAAATTTAACTGAAGCATCTTTCCTCCTAGCTACAGAATAGCTCGATCTGAAAAGTCGCACAACATTACAAAGACCTTTTATGTTCGAAACAATCCGCTGTATTTAGATTATTTGAATTTCGTGATGAGTTTAAAGTTTTCCAACTGGACAAAGATGTGTCTTCATCTGCATACCTTTTGATATATTGCATGAGGAGCAATCGATAACAAAATAAGCTTATCGTGCCGACATTTTTGAAAAGTTTAACGAAACTGCTACTGCTTCGCAGGAAAATCCATAACGGTATTTTTTTTTTACGAGAGACAAACTGGCGGCTTAAAGAAGACAATTTAATTTCTGGCTTGTCTGGGTACAGAAGAACAATGTTGAAGGTCTACCAGTTTTACTTGCATTCTTACAAGTAAACATGCTAGAGCTCAGACAAAATATTGACAATATGATCTTTACTAGATTACTTTCCAGGTATGAAAACTAACATCAACTTAAACAAAACCGAACGGTTTGCCTGACCTAGTACCTAAAAAAAATGTGCCAACTTCTTGGAACATCCCCTGATGACACATTTTCAGCTTTCCATTTCGGACGAAGCTTTTTCCCAAACTCTGGAAAAACTCGTATACAATCCAGACTCATAAGAAAGGTCCACAGAACAAATTATTGAACTACAGACAAATTCCCGACTTTCTTCGATAAAATGATCTACGATGCAATGTTTTTCAACTGAAAATCGAAAATCAACATCGATTCTTAAAAAGGAAGTCGACAGCTACCGACTTTACTGAATACAAATCGCAAAATCTTTGGGACTAAGAATCACGTAAAATATTATTTTTGAAACTGTAAGCTCTTGATTTCCCTGCTCGCTTTATCGCATGGAACAGATCCTATCTAGAAAATCGGAAATAGCCTTCCTTGATCTTTATATACCAAAAAAAAAGTCTCTCGTTGATACAAGTTACCGCAATTTTTGGGAGAAGACGTTCCTCCAGTTTCTTCCTTACATGATGAAGGGTCATCGTTGATAGAGAACTCAAAAATGGCTCACAAATTAACTTTATTATCAACAGAGGCAACAAAAAAGACATCGAAGTCCGTCAGCAAAAACCAAAAAAAAAATTGTTGATGGCAGAACGGCTGTCTAGCAATCCTGTAGCTGTTTGACTTACTCTTGATGTTAAGGTACAAGGGACAGACAAATATGCTGGCTACTAGCAAATCGATCTTAGTTAAGTTGCCGTATAAATATTTTAACCGTACATTGACTTATTAAGCTTAGTACCCGCCTTCTTGTGTATTGGTTTTTACGAAGTTTTGGTTCAATACGTTTCAAGCCTTTATGTCCAAGATATATTCCCATATAAATATATTAAACAAAATTTGCATAGACTAATTGAAACCGATAAGGAAAGTTTCGAATGTAATCCGTGAAGAGACGAGGCAACACAAGGGCCTGAAAGGTCCATTGTGTTTGCCCAGAGTACGTTAGAAATGGATTATCGGCAGTTTGTTTATAAAACCTTTTTGTGCTCTTTTCTAATTTTGTCCTATTTTTAAATGATTTCTTAGTACTCGGAGTTCTTGATGTGTTCTATTCTCCGTGAAGCGGAAACTTGGAAACAGCAAATGATGGGCTTTCACACTGAAGTTGTTTGTCGATCTCCGGCTCCTCTATATATTCTGAAAGCACCTACTGTTGTCATTAGAGGCGGATAATAATAAAACAACCGTTTTTCGTTGGGTACACCTTCTTCTTCATTTTCTGGTTATTTCATTCGTTGGCTTTGATTTTTCTATGAACTGATGAACCCACGTCATCACGATCTTCATCGAGATTATAAAGAGCTTTAATTCTATAGACCTCCGCCGTCCGTTCTACTTCGTTTTCTATTTAACTTTCAGGTTTTATGACAACCCTTATGATGAATGATGAGAAGGGAACTTAACTTAAATATATTTTAGTTTCAATTGCTCCATGGGTCGAATAGGAAGAAGAGTTTCATATTGATTTTTTTGTATTCGCTCAATTCGCAGTATTTGATTCGCAGTCAGTGGAATATATTTAAGCGCATAGCGTTTCCAATGGAATCATCTTCCCAAAGTAGTCACTGCTTCATGCCAAGCGAAAATAGTAGGGTGTGTACTCCAAAGATATCTCACGCGTACTAAAGATTCAGTGGCAAATGGTGACCCTAATATTATTGCTTCGAAAACTCGATAAACTTTGCAAGTCATTATCTATGAACTTAAGACTTATCAATGGATCCAATTTAAATGCAGATTCGTAACTTACTGACATTTTTTAATAAAAAGGATTTCAGCCTAAGCAATTAAGAAGTAAAGGGTCCGCCAAATAACTTTTTTTTTTGAAAATGATATAAAAAAAAACTGCTGAATATTTTCTCAAATTTCTTTTTTATTTGAAAGTACAATCCTTCCGTTAATAATGACAAATAATTTCATTCAAATGGCTGCCTCGGCTGGCCATGCAGTAGCCTACAGGATCGGTTTTCCTTGCTCATTTTCGAAGAAAAATGGCCCAATTATGCCTCTGGACCAAAATCCGCACCAAACAGTGACTCGTTTTGGGTGCATCGGCTTTTCAATGTATGCGTGCGGGTTTTCTGTGCGACTATTTTGCTTGTTTACATACCCGCCAAGATCAAAATGTGCTTCATCTGAAAGATGATGAATCGGCATCTTCTGTAAGTCGATCGGAGGCCCACTTAGCGAAGCGAAAACGCATTGGATGGTCAATTGACTTCATCTCCAGAACCAATTGGACTTTGTATGGCGTCATAACAAGGTCTTTATGCAAAATTCGTCTCAATGATGTCTCCGAAATGTTCAATTGTTGAAAACGACCGTGAATTGATGTTGATGGCGCTTCACGCACACTTTCTGCCACAGCAGCAATATTCTCGGCTACACGCACTGTTTTTGGCTTTTCACGCTTTGGTTTATCGATGAGGATGCCAGTTTCTTTCACTTTTTTCACAAGATAACGAACATACGGAGCTGACGGTGCTTCTCTTCTTCCAAAATCCGTACGCAATTTTCGCACACATTCTGCAACATTACCATGATTTTTAAAGTAATGTCGCAATATTTCCCAGCTATAATAAACTAATTATCTGTCAAATCAGACATGAGATAAGTGTTACCATTCACAAAATAAGCACTAGTTGAAAAAAAAGCAAGATGGCGGACCAGTTATGTGATTCAATTCAGAGCATTGAATGTGCTGAAAGAAATTCTAGTAATGTTAAATAAACGGGATAATTTTGGCCGCTAGTAGAAGTTTTAATTTAGAGTAAAAAGAGCACACAAAAGGGCCATTGACGTGGCAAGGAGGCTTTTGCTCACAAAAGGCTCGGCTTAGCCTACAACGAAGTCAACTTTCAAAGCACTATCGTTTTGAAAAGAAGTGTTGCCCAATACCACGGCAATTTCAAAACCACATCAAACTGCGCTAATATTGTATGGAACGATGAGGTTTTTGCTGAATTTCTTCCGGGCTTACGGAGACTCCAATGGGAAAGCTTTCTTTGTTTACCTATCCAGACAATTGAAATGAGCTTCATGACAAATTTGCGCCAAAAATCATGATATTGTAAATTCATTTTAAGCCCCAAATTAGCGTTAATATGAGTGATCTGCTCGGCTTGAATATTGAAACACTTTGTAAGCATAGAGACCAACATTTTTATGCGATAAGGTGGGATAAACGAACATAACCTTTCAATTAAAGCAAAAACATTTTTCCAGACCTATGAGGAAATCATTTCATGGTAAAGTCTGAATACAGGACAAAAGCAGCAAATATTAATTTTTAACGTAAAGAAAAGCAAGAAAGAAAAATATGAAATTGAAAAAAGGCAAAATCGATTCAAACTTGGTGCAAACATGTTTTCTGTCTCTAATTCTTCTTAGATCAATTGGGAGGGAAAGACACAGACCGGGTCGCGTAAACGAAATATTGTTTCTCTGATGTCAAACAATAAAATCCTTTGAAATTCAGGAAAATGTAACTTATTGGAAAGCAAATCAGGTTTATGGGCTTGGATGATGCCTTGAATGCAGGTTCAGGAGAAGCATTTAATCATGTTTTCTTAAGAACATCCGAATATAAGTGGTCGTCCTTTTTGCAATTGTAGATGAACCAAACGATGTTATTGTAACCCACATTGAGCTTCCTTTTGCTTTTGTAGTCGACGGTACAAAAAAATTCCATGCTATAGAACATAATTGGTAACTGCAGAGTTTGTTTTTGTAGACGTTTTGGACTGAGTTGTCCATAGGACTCGCGGAAGTCCGTAAACTTTGCAAATTGTGATGTTAAAATGCTAATCCCGAGAAATATTGCGGTTAAATAGTACCCGCAAATTTTTGCTGGTATTCGCATACTCTATCTATACAATATGACTGTCCAAGTTTGATTGTAAGAAAATTCTTCAAATCGAACAGACTCAGAAAAATGATGTTCAACTGGACGTCGTCAGAATATATTTGAATGGAGCAGTGCTTAACTATTTTAATCAGCTCATTCAAATATCTGTAGAACAAAAAAGGCCCAAAAATGGAACCCTGCGGATCACCGCTAATCATTGCAAGAAAATTAGTACACAAACGTCCGTTTACTGCAACCGATTGCTGCCTTCCAATTACATATAAATCAATGAGAATGGCTCACTGTTTCGAGAATTTAAAATTCCTTATGAGCCTACAACATATGACTGTATGATTAACAGTGCCGAAAGCTTTCGACAAATCAAGCAAAAAACGTTAGTTCTATCTTATCTAACCGTTGCCTTATTTCATCCGCAACAGTTTTGAAGTTGTGCTTAGCCCGAAATAAGATGTTTTCTTATTTGTACATGAATTGCTTTTCCGACTGTCCTATCTCTGTCCTTCAATAAAATCAACGAACTTGCAACCAACTTACGTATCAAGGACGACCTATTCGGGTCTATGTCCCTTGCAAACGCACTTTTTTTTAAATACTTCCAAACCACATATCGTATAAATTTCTATTGGACTGGACCATGCAAACCTCCACCCTTTTCCAAACTTATTCTTATTGCATTCCAAAGTCACGGATTTATTATCGTTGGTCTGCAAAACACCTCGACTGTAATGAAAAAAAAAAATACAAATATTTGTATGACTGTTTGCGGTAAGCCGCATTTTGAAATAGGCTCTCACGGCCTGGTCAAGTGAAAATATCTTTGCCATTCAAATTGAAACCGAAGTATTGATGTGTTCGTGAGACCTAACTTACTCGTAGGAAAGGTTTTTTCTTCACTTTTTATAGATTGCATCTTGAAAGGCACACAAATCCTTATCTCATCGCGGGTCGTTCGCAAGCCGGCTCAATGCTAACATCAATTGAAAGTGAAAAGAATCTTATCTTGATTCAGAGCACAACACAACACTAACTGAAACAATAAAAAATAAAATATATATAAAAAACAGACCTCTTCAATCCCTGATTCAATCACCTGAGAATCTCAATGATTTTTCGTTTTCTCGTAGAAAGCGAATTTGGATTCATGGTACGCACGTTCGTATCTACTCGTACTCGTATGTGTATAGTATTTCTTTCAGAACCATTCATACGGAAATGCTCTTCACAGTTTGGCTTCCTTTCCATCTTTTTTTTGTAGTTTGCTTCTTCCTCTTTGATCGTCGTCTTTTTAAGTGGATAAATGCATGATGACTATGCAAATACAAATGAATCAGAGTACCAGTAGAGTGGCCAGATATAATCAAAAGAATCTCTATGAACTCTACGATATGCGTATGTACAGATACTTGCACGCAGATAAAGTGAAATTCACTGAAACGAGTTACGTACTCGTATTTTCTATTTTACTCCAATTTTTATTGAATTTTTTTTTTTTTTACGTTAAAATGCGAAACTCGACGAATGCACCCTATGGGGGAATCAATAAGCCACCATTACTGCCAGCCGCGCCTCATCGATGTCGCCGAGAGCGAGTGCAAACGCCAAACCAAATCCATTTTGACAAATGAGTCCACTTCGACAAAAGATAAGTGCATTCGGTGTGATACGCGTATGTACTCGTATAGGTTCCGTCCCGGTCCCAGTCTCTATGTCCCCATCAAGAAAGAGCAAAAGAGAGCTTTCTAAGCATGGCACTGCATACAAAGTACGAGTACGAGTAAAGAGGTTACAAGCCAGGCCTAGAGACGATGCGTGAGACACCGCACCGCACCGCACAGCACTGTGTAACAGAAACAACATGTTCGAAGATATGCGTATGGGAAGACTATGCGCGCACAACATGCATGCTTGTGTGTGACTGTAGCGAATCTGACTGAGGGGTTTTGGCCAAACCAACCTGACGCTGCTGTCGTCTTCGTTGGATATTAATTGAAATTCTAAAGTGATACTAGCAGAGGCCACACTAACTGAATAAAACTCGATCGGAGGTAGCTTCTAGCCACAGTCTACCGGTTGCTTTCTATCTGCCAACAATAGCCCCTCATTGCACACATCCAGCTGTGTCTTCTTCGTCGTCGCAGACAGTGGATTAAACTCAACGCATCACAACAAGGATACTCGTTGTGTGTGGATTATCTACTTCGCCTTTTTTTTTCTTGCTCATCGATTCAACAGATACTTCTGATAAAAAACAAATTGAAAAAAAATGTACAAAAAGTTTGTGTGTTTATTGGCCCTTGTGGCGGCTGTATCGGCAGCAGGACAAAAGTCTGAAAGTGATAATCTATTGGCAAGTGCTTTGAAAATGGTTAAAGATTGTGGTGACAGGTCAATGATTTTGTGCATCAAGGTAAGTGGATAAAGTGACTAAAAGCTAAATAAACGATTTTTTATTTATTTTTAAGTAAAAAAAATTGTGTCTATTTTTTTTGTTTTATTTGTAGGAACGTGCCCTGCACTACTTTGATACTGAAGATGGTGATGTTAAGCTGACTGAGGGTATTCAATTGATTAAGACCGATGACATTCCTGTTGGACGTTCAATGAATGATGTCAATTTACCGAATGAACCCGAGGCGAGGGAGACCGAAATCGATTCGTTGTTGGTGGAGAGGATTGCTCGGTTCTTCGGTACACATACTTTGCAGTTCAAGGTGCCAAAAGATTCCATCGAGGATATGCAACGATCCCTTGAAGAATGTAAGTACTTAAATATTTTGTTTCTTGTATATTTTGTTCATCGAAACTGTTTAAGTCGGGGTTTTAAAATAGGAAAACAAAAAATACTCAAAGTACATTATGCCAATTAAATATATTCAATTAGAGACCAGGGGAAATGAATTTCGATGTTAACCTCTTTTTCTTCACCAATTTTAATTAAAGTTGGCCTTTTAATGGGGTATGGTTAGATGAGTTTGTTTAAAGTATGGTTCGCGATGGTCATGCACAATTTTGCGTACGTGTAAAATAGTATTAGAACCGTAGCACTTATGCCATTCCGCTTAAGGTATTCGTAAACTAAACTTCTCCGTCATTTATTTTTGACGATTGGGAACAATATTAGTTGGTGTTAAATTAGGGCTAAATGGAGAGTTACCCTTTGATGTTTTGTGCCTGGTAAAGTGCTGTCGCGTTGGCTTTCCTAATTTATTGAAGACTTCATTCATTCAGAGCTAATTATTTTACAATTTATAAAATTTCTATAGTCACTTGTACCATTTAATTCAAAGTGCGTTTAAACGAGGTGAATGTATTTGGACGCCCACATAGTTGGCTGCTTCTTACTTTCTGGTTGATACTTAAATGTGCAAAATCCACCATTAAGCTGGCCTTCGGTGCGCCAAGGTTGTGTTCCTCGACACCTTCCTCACCCCAATTGATACAGACCTTTTTGAGGCGATTGTCAAAATATGAGGAATTCAACTCGTACAAATCTTTTAAGATAAAATCGTAGAACTTTCTGTTACACTAAAACCGAAGTTTGCCTGGCGGTTGAATTCATTTCACCAGTGAAAGGGTAACGTCGAGGGATATGGTGTACCCAATTTTGTTTTGTGAATATTTAAAAAAACAAAAACATTTTTATCAAACCAAAAATAGGAATGTTCTTTATTAAAAAGAACACATATTCAGGGTGGCGCATACTAACATTTTTCATCCTGAATTTAATTAACATCGGCATTTATTAAAATTTAGACTGTGGTTTGGAAATATGTCCACATTATGTTCTAAATGGCGCCCATTGTTTGCTTCGACCTGACGTGGTCTTTCCAGATCATTTTCCATTACTTTCCTTCAGATCCCAGGGCACTCACTTCTTTTCGGATATCGGCCTTAAGATGTTGTATGGTTCTTGCCTTATTGGCATACACCTTATTTTTGAGATAGCCCCAAAGAAATATGTAGCCGTTAAATCGGACAAACGCGGTGGCCAGTTAAAATCAGAAAATCGCGATATTATCTGATCACTAAAAATTTCTTTCAAATCAGCCATAGTTGGACAAGATGTTTGAACTGTTGCTCCATCTTGCCACAATTCTGAATTGTTCTCATCCTTTGGCCTTAATATATGTTCAATCATTGTCCGGTGTTGAAAGTCGCCCACATTAGAAGAAACTTGTTCGTCGTTGTCGAAAAAATATGCTCCAACAATTTTTTCTAACGCTTTGGCACATCATACTGTACATCAACGTGGGAGCACATTTGGCGGTTGGTAATTATTTTTGGATTTTCGATGCCCCATATTTTGCAGTTCTGTTTTTTGAAGTAACCGTTGAGGTGAAAATTTGCCTTATCGCTCATTATTCTCGCTCGCGGTTCTTGAAAAAACATACTGGATGCGTATTGGTGGATCAATTGTTTTCAACTCATGAGCCAATTGCCTTATAATTCTTTGCAAAGATCGCATAGACATCACCAAATGATGAGAACGTAGCCTGGTGGAAGTTTTCACGTTTTCCATAATACATGCTGGCGCCCGAGTGATGTTCACATCATTTCGAAATGCACAGAAAGCAACTTGTTGCTGGAAAACGCTTAACCAATCGGTAAATGGTTTTAGCACTATACACAGTGCGTAACATGTAAGAAATATCAGTATAATCTTTGTGTCTGTATAATTGAATTGGTTCTTTGCTCTGTACTGAATCTTTCCAAAACGCTGCAAAAAGTCATCTTTCTTCATCATTATGTTATAATCCTCCCCAATTCCAGCACAAAGGCATTCCTCAAAGCCCTGTGGATCGTCATAGACCATTAGATTCATAATGAAGAGACACAGTTAGAGCTTTTTCATCTCAGGTTGACTGGACAAGTGCAGTTTTATCTGACCTCATTTGCGGAAGCTTGGATTTTAGAGTTTTTGGCGACTTTCCGAAAACCCAAATAGTTTTCAACCTCACCTTGGTTTATTCCCATTGCCCGAGCTTGTGAGACCCCGTCTGATTTACGGATAAATAAATGTGGCTGCCGATTCGAAAAAAGCTAAAACCATTCCTTACAATTTTTATGTATCGAAAGAGAAGTTGGTTGAATAGAACTTAAAAGTATGCCATTGCCCCTACTACACCATACTACCCGACTTCACCCTAGATATATTTTGAGCTTATTTCTTTTCCAAAAGTCGAAGTGAGTTCTCATTTCATATTTCGTCAAACTATAATTTTTAAGCGTGAGCAATCTGTGAGTATTCTGAAATTCGTATAAGTACATAAGAAGCAAACCTTGATCCAAACCATTTGATTCAGAGTAACCCTTAAATTTTGAAGCTTAGATTTTTATCGCCTCAAATAACGTATTTAAAGATATGATTGCAATGCATTTTTTAAGTGGTCAAAATCTGTGAGTGAACAAAAACTAAGATACACCCTGATTCAAAGATCTAAGCGTCTGAAGTCTTTCCGATTCTTCTATTGAATTGTTATTTTTCGAGGAAAAACGTTTGTGTAAGATTTTTCTTATATCCTACTACAACTCTTCCGAGTAGACGTATAACACCATCCGTGAAGCCCGTCCTTTCTTAAATTTAATATACCCCCTTCCTCCAACAATGGACCATTAAACGTCGCTTTTTTTTCTTAGGTGAAATGAAACTTGCATCGCAAAAGATAAAAAAGACCTTTCGTCAATAAAAGTCTAATTTTGAAGAACCATATAACCCACGACATGTCTGGTTTTCTTGAGCTTTGTAAGCAATATTTTTCGCAACCACATCTGGCTGCTATTTATAAAGCCTTTATTTGTCCAAAGTTCTTTATCTTGGCATGTTCTCCAGGAACCATAATTGACATGTATATTACAAAATCAATTCAAAGCCGACATTATGGCTCCTGCCATTTTCAGTTTGACAATATTTCGAAACTTGTTTACCTGTGTTTCTAATTCCTTTCTTCAGAAAGTGAAGAAGAACACTGGAATATCAGTGTATCAGATACATATACACAAAAAAAAATTGTTAAAAAACTTGAGCAGCCATCATTGTTTTTCAAATCACTGTATGGAGTTTTGCATGAAATATTCTCCAACCACGAACCATTATATAGTGAATTTTAATCTGGCCTTGAGGCAGGCCAATCTTATGTTGCCTTGCACCAAGAATTTTGATTCTGGGATACTCCTTCGTCATTTCTGTTTCAAGCTCTCATCCAGAGCCCACCTGCAGTATGATTGACACTCCATTGAATATGGAATTGGTCAAATCCTTTGCAACTCCCACATATCCCTTTGGCACGTTTTTGACCCACCTCTTTTTCAGAAAAGAAGAGCTGTGGCTTCTTGGTGAGAGACTCCCTATCAAACCCTTGAACACTTGGTACAACTTTCTGCATGTTCTTGCTTAGTTCCATTTTAAATATTTTCCTTTAAAAGTTTTTTTCTTCATTTACATAAGTCCACACACAGCTAGGCTCGCTTGAATTTTTTCGGTCTCATTTTTTCAATTGAAAAGTTACACGAATATTCCGAATAAAGACTGACCTATATCTGGTTGACGTATTCAATTCTTTGGACATTTATTACAGTTTCCTAATTTTTCTGTTTTTACCCAATTTTTCTGTTTTTACTTTCGACCTGTCAACGGTTATTTCTTGGGCATTCCATTCAAGTTGTTTTAACAACTCAAATGAGACCATATGACCAGGACTTCTTTGGCACTTATGCAATGCTTTTATCCTCCTTCCATTTTAAAAGATCACAAGTTGAAACCAAACTAGATAATATTCTTATCAAAGAACGTGATTTGGAAGGTGCTATTCCTTCAACAAGTTTAACGCGTTGTGTAGTTCCAGCATTGATTGGCGTTGCCGGTTTGGAGGGCTTCAGCATCACCTCTCACGAATGATTCGCCGCTCGACATGAAAAATTCGTTGCAATGATACATACAATTTATAAGTCGTTTGAAGGTTCCAAGCATGTAGGTACTTAGTTAATAAAGCATATCCTGACAAGACACCGACCTAGATACGTGGCTAATAGTTGATCAAATTGCAAGCTCGATCTTACGCCAACAACTAGGCTCTGAGATATTTAAAATCAAAAAAGTAGATTTGCATTTTCTATGAAGGCACGGAACCCTTCGTATGCGTTTCTGATTCACACCTGACCGCTATTTTCCTTTTGTCATAAGCTGAACAAAATCCTACAGATTGAGACTAAGGTCCAGAGGATTAGCATTTTTAACGCTGCCTCCACAAGGCAACGAAAAGCCTCTTTTTGCCTATGTTGCAATTGATATATAGTAACTCCTTTTTTGAAAGTGGCTAATATTTTTTTTTATAACTAAAAGCCAGAATAAGGTAAAATGAATGACTCCACCTTGTTTTTGAAGCTTTCTGAACAAGGCTTGAATTTATTTATTTGAATCACTATTTTCGAGTGAATTCATTCTCAGTTTCGAAAATTAAGCCTCATGTTCGACAACAACCAACAAACGGTTAAGACTGGGTTTGTCTTTATAGACAGGGTCTGTGTTCTAATGCAAGCCTGTCTTGTGGTCCTGGCTACACATTTCAATGAAGTTTGTTCCCAAATTTAAGGACATCGGAATGTGCAGACAAATATGTTAAACGTTCCCATACCTTAAAGTCTTAAGCTTCGTCTTATTATCAATGCAAATTGTAATATCCTTGTGCACTTTACTGACAAGAAGTAAGAAGCTTATACAGCATATTAAAATGATAGAATGATTGCGTTGAATACGCTACAAGTTTGTCGAAGTTCAATTCGGATCCTAAGGACTAAGTTTGTCGTATGGTTTCTTAAGTCTGAGATCCCCGATTAAATTGTGCTCAAAGCTATTCAGTTTTGAATTACTCTCTTAAAGTTACATAATGATATTTTGTATACAAATTCTTGACACAACAGCTTTCAAGGGAGCCATGCCTTGCCACTGGATTTTTGTGCGTGACTTTGTGTGAAGTCCAAATAAGGACTGAGATTTTTCACATCGACTTATTTGCATTCACTTGTTACTCAACATTTATTAGTCATTAGTTGATTTGATATCAAGTTTTGTTTCGTGTTTTTGGAGGATTGACATAAATGATGGGTACTAAAGTTAATTACCAACTCCGAGTGATTCGAGATACCTTTTTATGCCTAGGCCAACCTCTTGCGAGAACAAGAACCATTATAAATTGCCAAACTTGAGTAGACCGTAACACTTTTAATTGGCACTGTGTGCATCAGTCATATGGCTCATAAAATCTGCACTAAAAAGATTTTGATTTGACGTTGACTGACCGCAGATAAGAAGAGTAAGACACAAAAGATGACAAGAAAAATTCGAGGGACGCTTAGATTTAAAAAAAAAAATCTATCTTAGCCATTCCGAACTTTTCGAACTCTATAACTTTAACTGAATACTCATGGTGCCTTGGATGATAATAAAAAGATCCATAGTTAGGCATAAAACCAGCTGAAATTGCCTTTTAAATTGAGCGCATTAAAGTCGGATTTTTGGGTGAAAAAGTCCATAATTTCAAATCGTGGTTTGGGTGTTAGTCTGCTTTATTAAACTGAATACAAATGTCAAAGACTCGAGCCCAGTCTGACATATGGTTTTGCAATAACATCTTTCAGAATCCCTAAAACTTATAAAAAAAAAATGGGTTTGGCCAATTTTGAAAGCATTAATATTTTGTCACCAAAAGACGAGACCCTTGAATATTATTTTCATCGGATCTGGAATAAACGTAATTCCAGATATGACCCTCAATAGTTTTATCAAAACTATGTTGAAATATTGAATTTCCTAATATCGGTTGTTCTGACCAACACAGACATTAAAAGGCTAAAGATGTATTCACGTTTCTCAACAGACAAAAACACTTTTATGATCTAGTCTTACCTTCAGAATGGCTTCCCATAAAACAGAAGCCCATCATTGTTATTTTTACAGAAAGTCATTGCATCTTTTCTGGTTTGAACACCAAAAGGACAAATATTTAAAATGTTTTCTATATTTTTAAGGACTACGAGCATCTAAGTTCAGTTTTCTGTTTGCGAACATGCCAACAACATTTTCCATTTTCCGAAAGGACACCGTTTAGCTATTGTACCTTGGGTATATTGTGCTTTCTGGTGAACAGAAACAATTGAGTTTCAGATTAAAAGAATTCAATTCAGAAAAGTTCAAAACTTTCTTTGGATTTGAAAATCGGACATCATCCTTTCCACCAATCAGTTCATCGTTTACTTTGCTGGTGGTTGCTAAGATGTTTCAAAAATATCCTTTGGCTTAGTTTCTTCCATAAAGCAACAATTTTTCTTCAAAAACTTTGCAAAAGGAATTTACGAAGAAAATTGCAAGAACGATGCCATTGATTTACTCGAGTGAAAAGTTTCATCCTTGTATGGTACCTGAACTTGCTTGGAAACTTTGACTTGAACATACAACAAGGACAAAGTAACAATTATTGGTTGCACGTCTTAGAACAACAGCAGGCTTTGACCTAACCTCAGGTGTAAAGTTTCTTATTCAGTCAAGTTTCAAATTCAAGGATTTCTTAATTTGCCTTCTGATTGATCGGTATAAAATGCGTTTTCGAAGCTCTCTTCGCGGCTATTTCCTTTCAATCAAAATTTTAATACTTTAAAGCGCGTGGGACGAAAAAAAATTTTTTTTTTCTGGAACGGAAGAAGTAAAAACCACTGAATTGTTAGAACCTGCGAAACTAGTAAATTTCTTAAGATATTCATTATTCCATCTTCCTTCACACAGCTGGTGGCCTTTTTCGCATGATGTTTGATTTCCTTTTAAAGAATTCATTAAATACACAAGATTCGTCTGGTTCTGATGGTAGTGATTCATGAAAACCCAGGAGTCGATTTACATTTGGCATTCTGCCAATTCGAAAGAAGGACTAAGAAGCAAAAAATCAATAGAAAACATCACCGGGCGAGGGGTTTTCGGACCGATGATCTTGGATGGTAGTTGGATAGATTTAATAACCCTATGGACCATTAAATATTATTCTGCCAACGACTGTCTACTCTGTGCAGAAAAAAAGCCAAACTTGAATATGAAACAGCCAGAATTACTGGAAATTAGTTGAGATATTTTTTTTTTTCAACTTCTGATTGCGTGTTGTGTGTAGCCGCTCGAGTAAAATGCTGATTTCCATGAAATAAATATCCTTGCCACTTCTTTTGGCTCTTTCATCTTCTGCAGTGTTGGAAATGGAAATTTTATTGATGACGCAACATTTAGTGAACAGCAGGAGGGCTATTTTGATTTACTTTTTTTTTTCTTATGCCATTGAACCGCAAAGGTAATTTGGATAAACAAAAAAGTCGTTTTAGAAATGAAAAAAAAGTCGGCTTTGCAAGTAAATTGGAAATGGATATTATATTGACCTTTCCAAGACGCTCAATTAAATGTAGCTTTGAAGTTTTAATTATCGAAACGGAATTGGAGTAGCCTCGTAGAAATCAATCAAAGAAAGCAAACTGGTAGCCACTGAAAAAAAAAACACCTTTCTTACTTCAAATATTTATTCAAAATTTTTATTCAGCAGCCACGTGTCTTATTCCTAATCCATTACTGTTTGAATTTGTTGGCTAAAAACTCATTCAATATGCAATGTCCTGCGGTGCCGAATATGCTAAAAAATATTGCAAAAACATTTTGTAGACGGGGTCGTGATTTCTAGAGGGATTAAATTTTAATTTGCTTAAATCGAATTTCAAAAGATTGTTTTTTTTTATACTCAAATTAAGATGATTAGTGATTGATAAGTAGAGGCATAATTTTTTTGAAAATCATAAAGATCTGCCATGAAAATAAATGGAAAACCACCAAATATTAAAGTCTTGGAATAAAAAGTATTGTAGAGTTGCCTTGAAGTGGTCTCGCAAAGCACTATTAAGCAAACGAGGCATCCACACCTTTTGCACTCCAAAAAATGAGAGTATCATAAAAATACGGCTGTTTTTGATTTTTCGAAAATTTGAGTTTGTTTGTCAGCTAGCACGCTTCTTCCCCTGTCTGCCAAAAGGTTCAATATCGCTGACTTTTATGCATGATTAAGAAATAATCAAGCCGGGTCAAATCACACGATCTTGGGACTTATTTAATGCATTGATTTTGAGGCTCGCGTGCAATGAACTCCGGTTGGAGCTACATATTTTTGTACGGTCCGACAGCTCCTACAGCCTCAAAGAGCTCAGCAATCAGTGCGATTAATTTCAGAGCGGCAGATTCCGTGTTTTGGAAAGTCCTTGTCTGATACTTGGCAACGAAGCGGAAAATTCTAATTTTCCTTTTTGCACTTCTTCCACAAAATATTGTTATTTAATTGCGTTTAAAAATCCTATTCATTTCAAAGAAACAACAAAAGAATAAAAAAACGAAATGGTAGGTTTCCGTGTCTCACAGCATCATCATCCGATCGCCGGGGCTAGATTTGTTTTTTGTCGAAAAAAAAAAAAAAATACAGGCACATCGTAATGTGGTTGCAACTCAGACGCCTTGTTTGCGAATGACGTAAGTGGCAGCTGTATTTTTGGATGGAGCATTCGCTTTCGACATTTTTTTAATTGGCTTATAATTCGCAGTTTTTATTTTGTCAGTGGTGTTTTTATTTCGTTTTTTTTAACATTATGATTTCTCTCCTCCATTTGATTGTTTGAAGTGAACTGTGTGCGAAAAGTTCGGCGCCATCACATAGATTATTACGTAACAAACAAATGTTTAAAGCTAAACTTGGTTTCCAAAAAAATATAGCCCTTGGTATTTGACATTTAATGGATTAGAGTTACGTTCTAGTTGTACAGAAAATACTGAATTGATAGAAGCAACTTTCTTCATTTAGGACCAAGTTTCAATTAAAATCTACTTTCGATTCAATGAACCTATAGTTGATCGATCATCTTGGCTATCCACACAATTTTTAAAATTTTGAGAAAATATTGATTTGCTGGTTTTAATGTGATAACGTTAATGGTAAAGCTTTTCTGAAATTTGACAAAATGAAAGCGATGTGATCCGACTGATTCCGCTAAATCACTTTTGCAGGGTAACCCATTATGAGGTTTTGAAAGTAAATTAAAATAAAACACATTTTGATTAAGATTTCGATAAAATTTTAATTTCAAATGTCATCAGCGTAAGCTTTTGGTTGAACTTGATGACAAGTTCACATCACCAAATAGTCAGCAGGTTTTCAACATCTTTATCTTTGATTTGATGCCAAAACAAGCGAAGAGTATTAACAAATGATACTAGCATCAACATTTTGATTTTCAGTTGTCCATTTGCAATTGTTTCGCATTTTCCAACGTTTTCAAAACGCTGATTTTCGATCACCCCATTGACATATGGGTTTCCATTCTGAAGTCAGCTGGCCTTATTCTTGATAGACTTAAACCTTCTCCTTCGCTCGCATCAACACTTGCCAATTTTCCTGAAGAGCTGAATTTCGGTAATACTATAAGTTAGCCTAATCGGCTTTTCTGACAGAGCAAGTCTCTTCGAATTTTTCTTTTAGTTTTGAGGTGATCTGATGGATTATGATGAGCATTACTATCACGTTCTCACAATTTCCGTACGATCAGTAATCTTAAGACATTTCAGATTCGTCCAATCGACGTGTGTCTGAATGAATTAGGAATGTCAAGCCCGGCTCACACACTGGATGACACTATCGTGGTATCATAACATCCTTAAGGTAGACCATGAGGTTTTTGGTTGCTTAATTTTATAATATCTCACTTCATTGTGTTTCAATCTATTTATGTCTTCAATTAAATTAAGTTCCATACAAGACTCTCTCGTAGACTTGCTCTTTCTCCTTTCTTAGTTGAAACTGCCTTACTAAACATCTGGCTAAATTTGTTTGATGACTGTGTGACATTAAATGTCTCTCAGTGGTTTTTAATTTAGCTCCTTTCCTACACAATCCGGTATCAATTGATATCGACCGCAATGATTGACCCACTTCGTGCCCCAAACATTTTCTCTTAGGCAGAACAAATGAAAATGCACTTTTCAATTCCGTGGAAAAATAAATTCACTCAACAACTCCATTCCAGTCAACTGTAGTTCCAAGCAAACCATCTCATTTTTCACTCGCACAACTTTCTCAACATTTGTGGTGGTGGCATCTTCCCGCGGAAAAACAAGTCATTCCGCCATAGACAAGTCGCGCATATGGGAGTAACCCCACACAAATAGGGGTAAGCGACCACAACAAGGCGACAACTGCTAAATGAATGCCTCTAATCACGACGAATGGGCAAAAGGAAATTCTTGTTTTCTTCTTCTTAAAAAAAGATAAAAGAAACGCTAAGACAAACGTTAGCCTCTCCAGTCAACCACGATGATGGTCATGGTTCGTAGTAAGCTTAAAAGTGTGTCAGCCAGCAGGCAGTCGGTGATCCGAGGAAAGTCGCCCCTCACACATACGGCACATGTCTTGTTTACTGCAAAGTGCGCCCAATTGCCTCAAGCCAGCTATACCGCTTCATCAATGTTCCACATTCAATGCACACATGCATACAGACTATCCATCTTCCACATTTAATTGATATCAATTTTTATTTTTTTTTGCCTGAATTTATCTCATTTTTCTGCTTTTTTGTTTTTCTACTTACAGCTCGTGGCAAGAAGAAGGACAAGAAAAAGTATCTGATGCCATTGTTGCTGTTGTTCAAGTTGAAGGCTGCCGCCTTATTGCCACTGGCTATCGGTTTCTTGGCGCTGATCGCATTTAAGGCTTTGGTCATTGGCAAGATTGCTCTACTTCTATCTGGCATCATTGGTCTAAAGAAACTCTTGGACTCGAAGAACTCCAATCAGAATTATGAAGTCGTTGCACATCCACACTACTCGCACGATGAGCACAGTTATGGACGGTCACTAGATGCACAGAAGCTAGCCTACGCTGCATACCAAAAAAATATTTAAGTAGAGAGTTTCAAAAACAAATAAAACTAAAAAAAAAACTCACCCAAAACCAACTCACTCACAGACGGATGCAATATTATTGACAAAGATATAAACAAGATTATTATTATTATTATTTTTTTTTTAAATAATTTATTTAATTTATTTAACAAGTGCGCGCCATTTTAATGTATTTATTTGTTTTAATAATTTTTTTTTTAGGGGAAGTAAAGTAATTATTTATTTATTATTAAAAACAGAAAAAAATTCTTAAAATTGTTATACTTCTAGGTTGTGTAAGGACTTTATCTTAATTTCGAACTGTCGTCTGTTCTGTTTTTTTTTTTTATTTAACACTATCTCTTGTTTTTATTCTTATTTTAACTATATTAGTTTCAACTTTGACTATTAGATCTATTTTCTATCTAACTATCCTTCAACTGAGTACAAAATATTTCACAGAATTTAAAAGGAATCTTCCAATTATATTTCTACAGAAATAGTCAGCGTAGTTAACTTTTTTAATGCAATATTGATTCATTCTATATTTTTTTTGTATTACAATTAAACCTAAGAGAAACGTTTTTATAAAAATTCGAATAGAAAGCAAATAAAATACATACAAAAATTACAACAAGTAGACTTATTTATTAGTCATTTTGCAAGGATACGGACGAAAGCCTTCGGGATTTGTGTCGGTGTGCCATGGATTAGGGCAAAACTTCTTCTGAATAACCTAAGATAATTAGTTAATTAATTGGCAATGGGTTTCTGAATCTTTTTGCAGAAAATGATACTAAGTCCTTCTTAAGGTTATTGAATGATTAAAACGTTGTAAGAAGACTGATTCAAGGATTAAGTGCGTCTGTCAGGTACCGAATACGATATTGGTTACGTGTCGGAAAAATTATCCAAAGTTCAACCTGATGGTAGACAAAGTATCTGTTCTCCAATCTGAGGTAGAAATTAATCAGCCATTTAGAAGTTTTTGTGTTTGTTCCGATTTTTACATTCCGTAAATATGGGCAAGTCTTTTTTTCAATTGATTATGACTACCCTTGGAAGTAAGGATATTGAGTAGAAAGAAAAGTTTTTGACGCGGTTTCAAACTCATATTTGTTTTGACTTCCATTATGTCCATTCGAATGGATCGAGGAATCACCTGTCGACTTGTTTATATTCGCTCAATTCACAGTTGTTAAGTCATTTTAGAAACAAATGCATTTAGGAATTTATAGTACAATTTGATTTTATTAACTCAATTTCAAGGACAATTACAGTCACAATTACAATGGTAGAATCTTCCATAAATACAAATTTTAATTACCATAAGATAGTTTAAGGGGGTTTTTGTGGTAAAAGATACTGTTGACAAGTGTTGAGCATTTTTGACAAGGTCATCTGCATGCATTAAAAGTTAGATTAAAATATTAAAGCAAAACGATTTATACAAATTTAGTTTTAAATTTGTATGAAAACTTGGAAGAGAGATTTTACCATTGATCCATTCTTTTAGTTTTTTGAAACAATTAAACTTACTTCAAGAGTCGCTTAATCGATCCAAAGTTAGCTTGATTAAAATGTTACGATCTATTCTTGTAGCAAGTCATCTACAATGCTGATTCTGTACTCTTGGAAATGCCAATGTCATGATGACCCTGGATCTGAGTGAATACACTTTGTTTTTTTTATTGCTGCATCGCAGATAGAACATTATTCCAAAATGTTTTCGAATTTATTAGCGCATAGTAAATGGTATTAAGAAGTTCCGAAAAAGCAGTGTTCATATATGGCAGAGCTTTGTTCATTGCTTTATAAACGATTTTCTTCAAATTTGATTTCCTAAATAAGACCTAGAAATGTAATCACCAACAGGTTCCAGTGTAAGACAGTCTTCACCATTTAAATTTTAAGAAAAAGAATGGGTCCGAAAGCTGAACCCTGAGGTACACCCGTACTAGCAGCTTGTCATGATGCCATTTGAAAAGAATATGACTCTAATGACAGTGATGACTTGGCTTGGGATGATAAAATGAAACGACATGACCATCCATTTAATCAGTATGCTCCCTGGTAGACCGTTAAGGTGATGGTGCAAGCAATTTATTCTCAAACAAATGTTGATTAGGCTGGATTTCAAAAGTAAAGAAAAGTTGAAAGCTTCCTGTGAGATTCAATTCATCCAGTTGAAAGGGACATCACTTCAAGCAGTCTGCAATTAATTCACCGGATGTGTAGCAGTGTAGCAGTAAAGCATGTGGTGTCATCCTATTGAAAATAAATGGCTGTTTAGGAAATCAATTTCAGTCAAAAAAAAAGAGAGAGCAGCAGTCGAACCAACATCATTTTCGACGATAGGTGATAGTGGAGTGAAAGACTGTTGCGCATTTGTTTTGTTTTTGTTTGAGTTTTCGGAGCCCGGATGAAACTTGTTCATTAATTTCAAGCACTCGGTCAGTGAGAGGACGGCATAGGTGCATCTTCCGGCTACAATTTATTTGTCAATTGGACTTAATAAGTATTTAGGACGAAACGAAAGCACGAGGTTTTCACTCACACTTTCAACCGCGACAGAAATGTTTTCTAACTATTCTGGACAAACACAAGTTGAAATCTTCACACAACTAACCTGATGATGACAAAAAGTTTATATTTTCATGGTTTTCGCGGTGAGCTTTTACAGTGTTTTGAATCATGTGTTATTTCAAAACTGACAGATTCTTATGCGAGCAAAAAATCGTCAGAAACTCGGTATGAAATGATTCGACTTGCTCTTAAAAAACGTTAAAAAAATTTGCAAAATTAATTCCCAAGTGGATGCTGTATTACCGAAACCCTGCTTATTTTAAAAGGACATATCGGTCAACATAAGGCAACACAACTGCAACTTTTGCACCAAGGAAGTCCGTAAAACTAGCTCGCTGACTGATAACCTACCACATGCCCGTGTCGTCCTATTCCCTCCATATATAATGAGCAGCTACTCAGCTACCGAACATCATTTGCACTAGCCTGGGGGGGGGAAAAGAGATCTAATATTATTCATATATAAGGTCCAACTATCCCAAGAGTTGAAGCAAGATGACCACTCTCTACCTTACAGCTTCTCTGTCGCTTCTAGAGTGGCTCGAAATTTACAACAAATTTAGCTCGAAAATTATTTTTTCCGATGAGGCGTACACATTAGAAAACTAACTAAAAAGAGATCACAGTCGCTTGCCATAGAATAGGCGTTCGATTCAATGTGGATCAATGGTTAGTTATACAAACTAAAGAGAATGAATTTCCCCCTTTCAAGCGTCGTAAATTCTACATTCGTATGGGAACATCTCATGCGGGAGTGGCGCAGGGCACAAAGATTGGTCCGCCGCTATTCAATTTCCATATCCATGACAAACCCCGAAATCGTGGGAAAACAACAACACTGCTAATCGCCCAAAATTCAGTCATATATTTTTCTTCAAGAATTCCCTCTGTAGCTCTCCGCAATGTCAAGGAACATATCCTTACACTCTGGGAGTACTATCAAAAATGGGGAATTAAAATAAAAACGGCCTCATACAATTTTTCAGTCACAAAGTGCAAGAACTTTTCCTTGACCTTGCCCGATAATTCTATTATTCGACCAAAACAAAAGGTCAATTACCTAGGAATTCACTTCGAGGAAAGATTTAGGTTCAATTCCCATGCGACAGCCACTCCCTAAAAAGGCCAACCATGAGCTATCCTTTACTCCTCCCATTGATGAGAATAAGTTAAGAAACAAGAACCAAACTTTTTTTATACTAGCAACTAATCCGTCACATCGTGACATATTTTTTTTTGGGAAACAATGGTTCACGATAAGTCCAAGCCTTATGAAGAAAATTCAAATCTTCGAGCGAAAAGCACTTCGGTTCTGCACAAGTTTGCACAGAAATCCAGACTCCCGTTACTTCTATAGTAATGAAATGCACGGCAAACATGCCACCAATAGAAAAGTATCCCTGCGCACTGTCCTCAAAGATGCTACTCAAAATCCCTTCCCACCCCAACAATATTATTAATATAATTACTGGTAGCCCATATATAGAAGGCCACTATCTCAATGTCCGGAATATAGAAAAGCTCATGAAGAAGGATTCATAGACGACTTCGACAAGAGTAAGCAGAATCATCCCGTCTATCACTGGGGCTGACACTTTAGAAACTATAAGCATTCTAGCCGTCTTTAACAGCATAATCATCACTATTATCATCATAGACCGTCGGCGCTGTTCGTGCATGGCGTTGAGTTAAGATATACTATATGTTAAGGGTGATTTTTTAAAAGCTGTAGGAAAGTCTAAAAAAAAAACACATAAAATTCAGAAAAATGCATGAAATCCTTATTTGAATCGATAGAACGGTACATATAATTTAATGTTTGAAGATTATTTCATGCAAATGTTGACCTTGACTGCGCCTCAAATGGTCCATCCACTTAGTCCAATTTTGGCATAGTCTTTCCAACATTTCGGCCGGTATCTCACGAATAAATGCTTTAATGTTGTCTTCCAATGCGTCAATTGAAGCGGGCTTGTCTGTATAGACATGAGCTTTAACATAGCACTACCAAAATAGTCTAAAGGCGTTAAATCGCACGATCTAGGCGGCAAATTGACCGGTACCGGTACCAAACGTGAAATAAAATGTTCACCGAACTCGCCTCTCAATAAGTCCATTTTTGCGCGTGCTGTGTGGCATGTGGCACCGTCTTGTTGAAACCACATGTCATGCAAGTCAAGCTCTTGCATTTTGGGCAAAAAAAAGTTGGATATCATCACACGGTAGCGCTCACCATTAACAGTTACGTTACGATTCGCATCATCTTTGTAGAAGTACGGTCCAATGATGCCACCAGCCCATAAACCGCACCAAACTGTGAGTTTTTCTGGATGCATTGGTAGCTCTTGCAATGCTTCTGGCTGATATTCACTCCAAAATCGAAAATTCTGCTTATTTACGTACCCATTGAGTCAAAGTTGAGCTCATGAGAGCCCAGTCACCAAAAATTTTACGTTGCGGTAGGTCGTTCGGCTTCAATTCTTGCACCAGCTGTATTTTGAAAGGCATCACACCTAAATCCTTCCGCAAAATTTGCCACGTTGTTGAGTAACAGAGGTTGATGGTCATCATTAACACTGGCCGATACAGCTGCGATATTTTCTTCAGTTCGCAATCTACGTAAGCGTGTTGATGGTTAAATGTCCAACAATGTAAATTTGGTGCGAAATTTAGTCACAATAGCCCGAATAGCCGTTTCAGTGGGTCGATAAGACTGACCATAAAATGGAAGAAGTGCGCGATGAACTTTCTTAACAGAGCACGCATTTTGATAATAAAATTCAATAATTTGCAAGCATAGTTCGTTTGTAAGACGATTCATGGTTAAATTATAGACTAAACTGAAGATGTTTGACAGTGAAACAAAACACGAAACGTGCTTCAGCTGTTTAAACCAGTGTTGCCAAAAAGATAATAGCTAAAAAATCACCCTTTATGTATATATAAAAAAGGCAAATGTAATTTTTAGGAAAAATGTAATTATTTTAAGTCTTTAGGCCAACGCAGATCCCTACGCGCTCACAGAAATTTATTTATACAAGTTATAAGTAAAAAAATTATTGAAAAATTGTAAATTATAAAATATTAAATAATATTATAGAATACAATATTATTAAATTGTAAAATATATCTGAGCAATAAAGATTAAATTGTAAAATTGCAAAATGTGTTTGGCGTGGTTTTTTTTATTTTTCTTTCTTGTCAATATAAAGAGAGGATTAAGGCTTGATTTAGCTAAAATTTTTGCAAACTAAATGCAATAATCGTCGTGTCAGTCGTTTTGGTGAAATTGCTTCTCCAACACAGAGCTGCAGTTCGACAACATCGATCTTTTATTTGTAGGGGGCTCCATTGGAGAAGGTTGATATGCGAACAATCCAGAGACGATTCAGGTGTTTCATACAACTAGCAAAGCTACAAAATTTTTTAAGTTAGAATTTTTCATAGCCTACTTCTTGAAGTAAAATTGATTTGCGCTTTTTCTGGTAAAAACAAGTGGTTTGTATCGGAACTCAATTTTTTTATGTATTTTATTTGTTCAATCATTTATCATAAACTATGTTTATAACGATATAAGTTTGTGAAATGAATAGGCATCATTCTATAGTTCCTAATGATAACAGGCGAATGATCCTTCAGTTAAGCATACAAAAATGTTTATCGTTTGTGGGGTATAACAGAATTATCCGAACTGAAAATAAAATGCTTAAGTTCCTTTTAAAATAGGGTAGGTTGCGTGAAATTCCTTATGTGTAATGGCAATTTATTAAAACGCCTAGGTACTATCATAGTACCTATAAGATTTCAAGCAGCGGGCTTTTTTTAGAGAATGGGATATTGGACAACCATATTGTTTATTCTGAGGTCGTACTATATATATTTCAACATCTTCACGTTTGGCTGTACCCGCTTCTCAAGTATAAAATACGCAATTTCAGAAATAGAAGCTGTGAGAAAGTCTTGCTTTTGGGATTTATACAATACGTCAAGAGTTGTGTTGAAGGTTCCTCCCCAACTTGCAATATTATATTGCAATTTGGAATGCGTAAGACCATAGTAAAACATTAGCAATATTCAGCAGTGCTCCTTTAACAAGTACATTTTTCGAATGACAAATAACATATAATTCTTCAGGTTTTCCACATGTGCCTTACATGTCATCGTATTATCTCTGAGAATGCCTAGATATTTAAAGTTCTCAACCTCTTCTATTTTAAAACAGTTCAAATCACATGAAATGTTTTCCTGGTAGTTAATTTTACCACAAGTACGGACACAAATCGAACACTTGGGACATGCACTCGAATGAAAAATTGTATCACAGTCAAGTGAACAAATGGCTATTAGATGACATAACATTTGTCTTGTCTTATTGCTTACGAGAATTTCGTGTTAAGAAAACCATTGACTAAAAATGTTTAGGTCCATGTTTAACTGAACTACAGAGTAAAAAATATTTTTCATATAAGTCATAAGTCAGTGCAATATCGTCAGCAAAGGCTGCAAAAACAAGAATGGACCGAATACCGAACCGTGTGGTACACCAATCTTAAGTTTTAGTAGGCTGCTAATATAGTCACCACTAAACTTGACGGGTTGTGATCTATTTGACCACTTGTTAATTACACCTCTTGATCCTGCACTATGCAATTTTTCGAGAAGAATACAGGGATACAGTCCTGTACCAAATGTAGAGTGGGGTCTTAGCAATGGGCTTCTAATGCACTTCTTCTTTATCATTCGCTTCGTCTTTGGGGAGCATCTTCAACCGCTTAAAAGTGCAACAATTTGTTTTTCTCTTTTTAATTTAACAGATTGGCGTCTTTCAATGTTAAACATATTCAAGGATCTCGTTGTCCTGAATAAAAGAACGACTAGAAGTTCACTTCAAAGCAAAATTTATTCGTGTGAACAACCAATGTGAGCTTTGATTGAAGTGGCTTACATTTAATATTCGAAAGGAGCCCGATGAGTGATAGAAATATAACAGTCCTCAATTAGTTCCCAAAATTAACACTTTCCCTACTCTTCTTGTACATCAACTCACATTTTCATTACTGTCGTCTTTATCAGTGGCTGCTGCAATGGCCTTCAACAAGGAAACCTCTTGAACTAATTATCCTCTTATGATAAGCCAATTTTCTCCAAGTGAATTTCCATGTAAGTAGCACACGGCATAATTCTTAAACCATAAATATTGTGCGGCCGCAGAATCCCAGGTGGGCTAACACATCCACAAAACACAAGACACAACTAATGCTATCCATGAACCAGACAAACCGGGTAGTCGGTGATGTTCATCTGCTTGTTTTTTTTTCTGGTTTACCGCCGCCATTAACTCCTCACACTTGACTGGTCTGATGTGCCTCCAACCAGCAAAAGTTTCTCACAAAAACCAGTAGTCCCGCGCAAATATGTGTGTTCTCCTGCGAGCGCAATTAACTCTGGAACATGTCGATTTCGTATCATACGGGCTCACCAAAAGTGGGTCACTAAAGCTTTAAGTGAATACCAGGATCGACTGGCGAATACGAGTACTCGCATATATGAATAAATACCTTTAGCGATACAAATCTGAATTGTTTGGTGAGTCTCGCATAAAAAACACTTTCTCCGCGAATTGACGACAACGAACGAAGGTAGGTTTACCCATTTATGCAGTCTTGTGACCAAACCCGATACAATCATCGGTGTTCCATATTAACCGCATATGGCAATCACCGTGAAGGCTGGTTATTTTATGTGTACTCGTGCATCCTGAACGGTGTCATTGACATTGACCAAAAGAAGGTCAAACTTTCATTTGTCGTTCAATGCTTGCATGACTGTTCGTTTGGTTGTAGTTTCGACTTGACGTCGAAGGTATTTTTACTTTTCGTCAAACGAAAGGGAAGTCATCACTAGGGCAATGGCTCGTGGTAGTACTGTGCAAATATCAAGTTGCAAATGGGTGAGTAGTTGACTTACTCGTACAAAATTGAAAGAGGAAAAAAATTTAAATAAATACATTTTTGAACTGGTTGTGAAAGGATGCTTAAAAGGATCAAGGTTATACAACCTAGTGGTGGGAAACTTTCCCTTCATTTAAATGTTTGACATTTCCTTAAACAAATAACAATAGCTGTGACCCATTTAATGCTCAAAATATATTACGCTATACAATTTTTTTTTTTAATCGGAGCCAAGACAAATCAATAAAAAAAATTTTAAGCACTTAACTGTCAAAAAGAATACTGGAAAATTACAAAAGTTTTTAAATCAATTAGTTACTTTTTCAAACATATTGGCTTGACTTTCATCTCACTAATAGTGTTGTCTTCTCGCTGGAATTGACGCTGGTTTTCTGGCAGCTAGATTTTAGATTTTGTCATTTTTATATTTGTGGGTGCCACCGAAGAACTCAAAGGAAATATCTAAGTAAGTGCACGAATTCCTTATTGACAGGCATAGAAGTTTATCATGGGACATGGTCTCCTTGGAATAAGGCCAAGCTACATTAAATAGTTAAGATCCTCCATTGTGCGATTCTGAAGGTTGCTGTTATGACTTAAAACTAAAAAAATGTTATGAGCCCCGATGGATGATCATTTGGATGTATGCCTAGTATCCAAGATACAAATATACGTGTCGATATTTATGCCTAAAGAAAAGAGCTTAACAAACGAACCAAATTACGCACTAAAACAAAAAAAAATATCCTATAAGAACTGAAATCCGAAGAAACTTATATGAGACAAGTTTGGATGGAATAGAGCACTTAACAAATAACAGTTTTTTCAAAAAACTTGCATTGCTTTTTTTCAACAACTGTTGTTATTGGAAGCAACCATAGGCTAAGCAACGTTAAACAGCTGCTTATTAACGATTAAGACATTCTAACAAATGATGCTCCAGCTCTTTCCGGAACCTTATAGTAGCTTAAGGATGAGATCTGATTAGGCAGTAGGCATTTTTGATAAATCTTCGTTATGGCGAACATAAGAAGCCATAAACATGTTCGCGTCTGTAATAATTTCACCACCTGCCACACTTATACTCGTATTTTGTTTGTTCGCACTATGTACAAATGCGTTCTCCTAATAATATGACTGTTGCTGGAAATTGCTTCTTGAATTGAAGAACATCAGTGTTACGACTTTTTAATGAAGTTTTTAAAATATTATATTTCTTATTTAAGCCTTAAACCAAAAATGGAACTAAAAAAATTTGCCCTCTGTTTTTTGTTTGTAATTGCTATTAAAAAGATACTTAGAAAGTTATATCAAAGCACAATATCCCAAAAAAAGGTGTCACTCCCAAATTCTCAAAAAGTGGATGCTTGGTCTATCAAATATGATTTAACAAATACCTCATCTCAATGAAAAAAAAATTCATTCATTGCAAAATAGACAAAATTGATTTTTATTTAGCTGTTAAACGAAATTTGCGGTACGCGAACTTTCAAACGCGTTGATTGCCAGTGAAGCAGAGATCTGTCAGTTTTTAAAAAAAATCAAAGACATTTTTTTTTACAAAAAGAAAAACCGGCTGCTGTCAAATGCGCGAAATCAAATGAGTCGCTAAGTTTTCTGATAGTATTCAATTTTCTTAGCGTAATTTTCTTAAATTTCTTTCTATAAGAACCTTCTACAAAGAAGAAGAAACCTAAAAAAAAATGAATGAAATCAACAAAATCGTACTCAAGTTATATCAATTTAGATTTAATTCGCTATAAGCTTACTTCTTTCCGGGAATATTATCATAATAATAATAAAATCAAACGATTTGTCATTATCTTTTCCTTTAAATAGTGCTATTTCAAATGAAATCAATTAATTTTATGCAATAAACTCAACAATTTGTCAGAAAAACCAGCCATCTTTTTGAATTTTTTCTGGGTGAGAATTTGGATGGTTTTTGGTCACCTCGCTTGTATTTAGATGCGTAGTCACAAAGAACTGTGACGTGGAAATTTGGTACAAAATAGCGCTGACAGTCAATGAACGAGTCAAAAGGGAGAGATAAAATAATCACTTAACTCATCCGTCCACCGCTTCTCGTGCAGTGTCATGTGCCACCCGCCGGCCTTGCTTACTGAAACCACATTTCTGGTTTGTTAATAAACATACTCAATCATCCGGAAATGAGTTTCGTCTCGGTAATAATTCGACGCTGTGGCACGTTGTTCAGCTTTAGTTCGTTCACGAGCTACATCTTGTAAGGTTGTAGACAAAGAACCTTGCATTGAATCTTCCTCAAAGTCTAGTATAGCAATCACAAAAGCTGCGTATGGCGATACTTGCGGATACACGCATATGGGTAGGTATCTTGATGTCCAATACCTTAAAACTGCTGTGAAATTCGGACACTATTTATTGAACTGTAGAGAATTTTACAAACGGCCAATACTCGTCAACGTTTTGTACCAAAAAATATTTTTACAAAACCATTTTAATGAAACAATACATAATTGGCTCCAAAGGAATTTGAAACGAGTGAGTAAACGATTTGAATGATGTTGTATTCGTTTAAAACTCTGGTGAAATCCGAGAAAAAGCGCTTTAAACTTGGTACCAACTTATTTTCATTCAATCAATTCGCTGTTTTTTATCCATCTTGATATACCAGCACCATAAGTCTGTTGCCACTATTATGTATAATGTCGTCCTTACAAGCCATAATATTTATGACGCGAATATGAAACTATACAAAACGAAAAGTCGTTAAATTTTCAATTTTTGTCTCAATTTGACAACACGTGAAATTTCTTAAGGACTTAGGGTTGCTTAACATACTCTGGGATGGAACATAAAAAAAACGTGAGACCGAGAATAGCAGCAGAAAGAAAGGTTGCAGGGAGACAAAAAAGACGCCCCAAATGGAAGCTCGTTTTGAAAAATGAATTTGAGTCCTCTGCTCTGGACACTTGCTGGTTCATTTTTCAACAGGACAATGATCCTTGCAATATAGTACATTCAAAATTGTTAGTTTGAACTTGTGTTTTCTTTAAATACAAAAATTTAATACCAAGCTTAGAAATAATCTAGAACTTTTATAATTGAAAATAAAATTTGAATTTCTTAAGTAAAAAAGTAAAAGGTACTTCGAAGAATAAAATGTCGATGAATTAAGTTGGCTTCCCTTCAGTCCAGATTTCAAACAAATTGAGAATATCATTGATTTAAGGTTGCGAAGTAACGTTCAGAGTCAATTGAAAACCTAAAAAACCTGGAAAGCTATACCTGCATCCACAATGTCCTATTTAGATGAGGAATATTTCTAAGAAGCAATACAAAAAAATAAAAACATTGCACCAATAAAGCATTCTTCTTTAATCCCTAAAAATTAACCAGGTACCCAAGAAACCCATTTTTCGATCTAACAACTTTTTGCTCCCGTGACCGCGTATGCAAATTTTTAACACTCTAAATGTATCATGCAACGATTGAAATCGAACCTCATTTAAAAAAATGTAGTTTAAGTAATTTCATCAAATTTGTCAAATTGCGAAAAAAAGTTTGACCAACATTTTTCGAACGCCAGTGTTTGTAACGGGCGTTTTTGAAAACATTCAAGAGGACGCATCAGATTTTTTTCAGTGAAGAAGCCTATTTTCACTTATGTACTATACATTCGCCGACAAACGATTCATGCCCAACTGGGCTGACACCGATTCCCGAGATATTTCATCAAGAACCTTGAAGTCACTCACAGCTAGGAATGTTAGTTTCGGTTCCTGTTTCTGGAAGAAAATGTGGTAACGCTAACAACAAAATATGTGTTCATGTATGAGGTGTTTTTTTTTTCAAACTTGATGAATTGAACTAAGTTGACATTTGGTTCCAACACGACGGGTCAATTTGAAGTGGCCATCTAGCTACAACATTTTTGCAGCTTTAAATAAGGGATTAAAATCAACGTTCCCGCTGCCCGCTGAAAAGGGTCGAAACAGGTCTGGGTATTAATAATTTGACACGATTTTGAAAAATTTTGAAAACAACATTTTAGAAATATAGCTACATTTAAAAAAATCTGACTTGTACAAAAAGACACCCTTTGGTTTATATTTTTATCAAAAAACTAATTTACTCTAGACATGCTTAGACATAGGAATTGCAAAGTTTTTCCTGAATGGAAGTAAAACTTTAGGGCCGTCACCGGCGGATCCTCTTCCTTTGGGCATTTGCCGTAATATAAGTGTTTTATGCGACGACTGCTGCAAATGTCCCTTTAATTATAAAAAAACCCCATCGTTCGTTGTATGTTAATTTGGATTACCATATGTGGCCTTAAATTTAAGAATTCTACGTACTTTATCAAGCTGGGTTCTGTTCCATTTATATTTTTGGAGTTAATTTTTAATTCAAATATCCTTGGCTCCCGTTTTCACTTGGCAAATGTGCATAGATACGAGTACACGCCCCACTTAGTCTCTTACATTATTTACTTTCCCGGGAGTTTGTTGAAGTTTTCTACCACAAGTGGTTTTGGGCTTGGCATGCAAATACTCGTGCAGAGAGTAATTTACGAGGGAAGCTAAAAGTTTGCTGCTGTTTGAAATATGTTTTTTTTTTGGGTACGAACTCAGCGGCCTTAGAGATTTTAATGAAATAATTTAAAGGCGCACGATTAAGGTTTACGAGTTAACAGTTAAGTAGTCTTTAAGGGTCATAATTGAATTATATTTTGCTGGAAGGAAATCGAGTGTGCTCCTTAACGCGGGCCATTTAAGGAACACAAAAGCAGCTCTGATAAAAAAAACGAGTCTTATTTAGCATTTTTTGGGATTGGTTGGATTTTTAGAATTCAAAAAAGAATGCCTGTTTGTGTTTGCTGTTGATATGAACATATACATAATAAGTTTTCGGACAGAACATTCTGTCAGAAAAAAATATTATTAGACTTATTGTTTTTTTTTATTTTAAAAATCAAAATTTATTAGAAATAGCTGCATCAATATTTTGCATATGTAATCAAATTACCAAGATTTGGCTAATAAAAACGGGAGTTCCACTTCTTGCTTGTCGAATTTCTAACTCTCTTCACCTACTTACCCCAATTT
This sequence comes from Orthonevra nobilis, assembly GCA_963555765.1. Lineage (NCBI taxonomy): Eukaryota > Metazoa > Arthropoda > Insecta > Diptera > Syrphidae > Orthonevra > Orthonevra nobilis. The sequence goes on along the minus strand of OY743225.1, from coordinate 50,808,535 downwards.
GCTCGTCAATCTGGACATTTGATTTTGATCTCAAGGCTTTTCGGAACATCGTCTTAGATTGAGTTAGGCTAAGTTAAAGTGACTGCCATAAGAATCACTAATGCCAGCGTGGAAGGACTTTGAGAGGAATTCCTTCTAGTTGTGAAAGAAAGGTTAGGTGAAGAGAACAAGACAATTTTGTTTCTCTAACGAACCTGACAAGGTCCTTTAGTTTTGTTTAAGCAACTGATGTTAAAGATCTGATATATGGAAACCCAGATTCGTATAACTTGATTTTCTCTTTCTCTTCTTCGGAGCGGCACCTCCTGCAGAAGACTGTATCCGATGAGGTCAGAAGTGAGGATGCTTAAGGAATTGCGACTCAAGTTGAATAGCTCCATGGTTCTCTGTTTGTTAAGAAGAGGGCTGGGTTGTCTGGTGATGTTGTTAGTTGGTTCATTGTATTTGCAAGTGGATTTCACTATACACAAGGTCTATTAATTCAAACCGCAGTATCTGCCACTTTGGCCTGCCTATGCCGGCATTCGTCTACCACCTTAGATGTAGATGAAGGGTTTCGAAGTTCGATGTGAAGTCTACCTTAAACACTTTTTAGTATACGGCTGCACGGAAAGGGAAATCCAAAAGAGTTACAAAAGTCAGTTTTGGTCCACGCTGAGATTGCATTGAGCCTTACCGATAAAAGTTGTGCTTGTAGTCTAATTATGATGTCAAAAGGGTGCCAATATAGGGCCTCGAACAAAGCCATCCTTCTTACCTTAATGATTTGCTTCTGATTAGCCCCAATTTTTATGTTTTGCCAAGTTCTAAGGTATATCTTTCGATGTTGGACAACATCTCTGAACCTTTCTGTCAAGGTCTTCATAAAACAATTTAATTAAGTTGAGGTTCGATTTTCGGGCAGCCAATGTCATATATAAAGTACTCCCTTTTCTTCCTTTTGATCTTTTATTCTATTTAAGTCTATTATTCGCAAAACCAAAGGTAATGCGCGGATATTTAATATTTGTTTTGACTTTTCCTTGTTCTTGGTTGCGAGAATCGTCTCTTGGTTATTATGGAACCCCAACGTTGACTTGACTCTTCAAACAACCATGTATCTTAACTTCAGCTGTTGGGTGGCACATTTTGCTAAGCGTCTGCCTTTCAATTGAATCAATAAGCAAATAACGTATAAAATACTGCGAACCAGATGAATGCAAATAAGCCGTTATCGAAGTCAGCGTCCCAATTTGTACTGAACTCATGGAGCAATTTAACAAAAATACATCTGGGTTATAAAACTAAATCTCAAAATTTCAGTTCTCTTCCTTGAAAAAAAGCCCGCTTAACTTTAACTCTCCCCTTTCGCAGAAACTTCAAATTTTGACTTGTGCATTCCTAAATCGAGATGTCAGTTGATAACCAATCATAACATTTGCTTCCCACAGACATACATGCCAAGCTACAAACCAGCAATAATATTTTTAAAATTTTAAAGGAATTAGGCATGAAGGGTAAACTGAGCATGGAGGAATAACAACTGAAATGGCCCAACATTTACTTAATGACCTTGTAAAAATTAAGGAGGTTAAGTTTCTGAAGAGGCGATAGCTTTGCTGCTATTACTTTATTTAATTATTTTAAGTAACGTGTTTTAATATATTATTGCTAAAAATAAATAAATAAATAATAAGTTGGTAAATCTTTTTATGCCAGCAAACTGTGGCGAACCCATTAACAAGCTAGAGATTTTTGCTGTAAGTGAAGTCGTCCAAGTCGTGGAAGTTAATTAAAGGCAAAAGAGTTCATATGATTAACCTTAAATACGCAAATACCGGAATAATTAATAAAGCCATCGAAGCAAGAAAAATACTCACACGGCAATGTCACAACAGGTTAAGTTGACGAAATCCTAACCAGAAGCAAAGTGAAGATTCTTACACTCGAAGAGACAGTCGCATGCGGATGACTTCCCGTTCTTCCGGTCACGAACAAATTTCTTCCCACGATAAGCAATCTTTCGGAATCCCGCCGAAACGAACACTCAAGATCTTAAAACGAAACCGGCATGCGAGTGATCTACTGAAAGACCGAACAGTATCCGTTTGGCAGGATGGACAAGAACTCTAGCTCGGAAGTACAACTATCAACCTCTGAGCTGAGGCCATATACTATACATTGGCCTTAAAAAATGAAAAACCTTCGTCAGATTTAAGTTGCTAAGGGCAAGGGAGAAGAGGATTCAGAACAATTGCTGAGAAAATTTGAATTTGATTCCAATTTCAGAGTTGGTAAATAAATAAATAAATAAATAAATTAATAAGTGAATACATACATAAATTAAGAATTAAATAAAAAGTTAAATAAAAAATAGAAATATAAAAAAAAGATAAGTGAATTAATAAATAAATATATAGATGATGGGTCATATGATTTAAAATCGTGTTATTATTTATACAAGCTTAAAGCTTAATGACTAGAGTTTAAGTGTCTTAATAACTTTACGAAGGAAACAAGAATGTTAAAAAAATAAATATGTTAATAACATATTCAATAAATTAAAAAGAAAAAAAAAAATAAATGAATGTGTAAATTAATAAATAAATAAATAAATAAATAAATGAATAAATAAATAAACATATAGATATACAAATAAATAAATAGATATATTGATATAAAAATTAATAAATAAATAAGTGTTTAAATAAGAAAATAAATAAATATATAAATATATAAGTAAACACATAATATAAATGAATTAGTTAAGTAATATAGTAAACAATTGGTTAAATAGACAAAATAAAAATGTGACTTAATAGAAATAGATAGATAAATAAAGTTCAAGTAAATAATAATGTAATAAAAACATGTGATATCAATTGTATAGTTCGTTAACTAAGTGATTATCAGCAAAAGCACAGCCTTAGTTAAATTTGTTATTAGGCTTCTGTATTCGTCCTGAAATCATTTCAACATCCGCTCATGAAAGGTGTAGGGTATAGTGGTACCAAGCAAAATTTAGCACCATTCGAAGAATTTTGTTTTGGGACACTTGAAGGCGTTTGATATGAGATTTTGCACTGTTCCCCCAAATAGGGCATCCGTATAGAAGAATAGCTTGAAAAATCACTTTATGGATTATTTGCCTATTACCAATATACTAAGCTTAGACTTTCTGTTAATAAATGTATATAATAAATTAACGGTTTTTTCAGTTTTCTAAGGGATCTAGAAATATGTTCCTTGAACGTTAATCTGGTGTCAAGATAGATACCTAAATATTTCACCGAGTTCTACCACTCAATACTTTTTCCAGCAGCCTGGATTTGGCTACTAGGGAGAAAACAAGATATCCTTTTTCGGCTTAAAAATATTGCTTCAATTTTATTTTCCACTTGTTATTCATGTTATTATCAGCTGTTAAACCAGAAATTTTGAATTTAGCTGCGAGTTTTGCAATTCTCGCTTCAACCGTTTCAACCGACTTGGATTGTGCGATTGCCGAGCTTTGATTTTTAGACTGTGACGTTAACCCTATTAAAGACTTCTTGTATGTGGATATCATTGGTTAAGCGTTTGTCCAAATTAACTCCAATATACATCGCTCCTTGCTTGAAGAATCATTGAAACTGCGAGAACTGCGAGGAGACTTAAGTTAAAGCATATTGCGAAGTAGCCAATTGTGCCAGACAGTGTCTAATACTCTTTCAACGTTAAGCTTCACCATTCCTGTGCCTTTGCCTGTGGCAATATCTCCTTTGCCAAGTTTCAAGAAAGGTGTACAATTTGCCGCCATTCACGCTTTGGGGAAATACCCAATCTAAGGCAGTCGTAAAGTACTATTCGGAAGACTCTTTTGACACACATTTCTTACCCCATCGCAGCGCGGAGCCTTATGACTATTCACCATCCGCTTTGTCAGCATCATAACCCAAGCCAAGATGCCGAAAACTCTCAAATTCTTAAAGATCAGCAAGTGCTTCACAAACAATTTAGTAAAAATGAGCGGTTTAAGGTATCTCCAAATGAAGGCATTCATAATACCAGCTGAGTGCAACAAAAAGATGGGTGCTCACAACCTATCCTTCTAAAATTTCAGCTGACCATTACCATCATCACATCAGGAAACAAAAAAGGAGAAAAAATGTTAACACAAATTTGTCTGTTACTTGCAGCTTGAGAAGTAAGGAACGAAGTTAAATTACTCTTTAAATTGTTTGGACTGCATCAAACTTATTAGCGTCACTCAGTTGTCAGGATCTTAAATGCTTTATAACATTTACTAAAGAGAATCCTTTGAGCAAGCACATAAACACAAATTGCAACCAATTATCTTGCATGCAACTGAACTGAAGGGGACAAACTAATTTTGCATGAGAATATGAAATTCTTTTGAAAGTAAAGAGCTAACTTTGAATTATTTTCTTTAACAAACTTCATGACTACATAATGGACTTAATACAAGCATACTAATGTATAGTTAGGAAGATATTTTTCCGGTGTTATTAAAAATTCAAAATAGTTCGTTGTTAGAAGTTGAGTTGCCAAGCTCATAAAAAGAATCTATTAAAGGTCCAGTTGAAGAAGAAAGAAATGCGTTCAATAAATATGATGCCGATATTTGAGAATTGGAGAGATATCTTTCTCAAGCTGGAATACTTAGTGAAGGGCAGCCAGTTTGTTTTGAAGGACAGTCTACTGAAATTGCCTTGGCATGTATTTTGAAAGAGTGGAATACCGAGTTGGATGATGGAAATTCAATACGGACACTTTTTCTAGATTTAAGGAAAGTATTCGAATCAGGAGACAGAAGTATCCTATTACAAGAAATAACATAAGTATGGAATAAGGAAGAAGGAATTGCATTTGTTAAATCCTTTCATTCATCTCGGACGCAAAAAAAAAAAGTTGAATCGATTTTTCTCCACGTCAAAAGCAGTCAACTTGGGTTTACCTCAGGGAACAATTTTGAGAGTGATCCTTTTCTTACTTAAAAAAAAAACTGTTCAGAAAAAACTGGTTTAAGCTTCATTGATGTCTACGGTACGTTTCTGATGATGCCCTTCTGCAAAAAGAAACTCTGAGACAACCCTCGAAGAACATTTTAGAGGATGTCTGTGCGTATGGTACACTCCAGAGCAGTGTTAGCAAGTAAGGGTAATTATCTTAACCAAATAAGGATTTAACACAAGCACCTACTACTGTGTCCAAAAAATAAGGTGACATTGTATTTATTTTGAAAATTCTTTATTTATTCTTCCAAATCAATTTCATCCCCTTCAAAGTAATCCCCTCCCCGGAGCGGTCTTTTGAGCTTGTTGAACAGCCAGAAGTCGCACGGCGCCAGATCAGGTGAATTACGAGTGCGGTATGGAATGGTGCATTATCGTGGTGTAAAAACCAAGAATTGTCTTTCCACAATTCCGGCCTTTTTAGGCGGATAGCGTTACGCAAACGACGCATAACGTTCAAATAATATTCCTTGTTGACTTTTTGGCCGGTTGCAAGGAATTCATAAAGCACAACACCACGATAATCGAAGAAAACAGTCAACATGACCTTGATATTTGAGCGACTTTGGCGCGGTTTTTTTGGTCTCGGCTCTCCTTTGGCACGATATTCGCTCGATTGATCGGTTGTTTCGGGGTCATAAGCATAGATCCAAGCCTTTTCGCCAGTTATAATGCATTTCATGACAGGCATTGTTTCACACACTTCACCGCGACGCCTTTTTTCCAAAAAAAATCAATGTTTTCGGTACCAGTCGAGATTTGACGCGCTTGAGGCCCAAAGCATCCTTCAAAATGGTATTGACTGAGCTTTTCGATAAGCCAACTTCATCAGCAAGGTCTCTTATCGTTAATCGATGGTTTTTCAACACCAAATCTTTGATTTGTTGGACGTGAGCTTCATCGGTTGAGGTTGATGGTCGCCCAGAACGCTCTTCGTCTTCGACACGTTCACGGCCGGCTTGGAAATCACTATACCACTTGTAAACATTTTTTTTAGACATAGCCTCATCATCAAAGGCTTTCTGCACCATCCTCAACGTATCCGCAGCAGAAAATTGATTCCGCAAACAAAATTTAATGCAAATTCTTTGCACAATAAATTTCGACATCGCAAAAAACGAAAAACTCACTTTTAGCAGCTCACAAAACGACGCGTATCTCAAACACTATGAATATATTTTGACATGAAATTTCACATAGATGTCACTGACAGTACTACCAACCTAAAAAGAAAGAAAAATTTCCAAATCCTTCGACGCGCGCAGTTTAAATTCATATGTCACCTTATTTTTTGGACACAGTAGTATCTCCTCTTTTGTGGGTACTAGTAATGGAGAAGCTCCTTTTAAAGCTATAAGGAAAATGACCCAAATGCATAGAATATGCAGAAGACCTGGACCTGGTTCAACGAAAACAACTCCATCTCAACATAAAAGGGGAGATCATGCAGGACATACTCAACACCATTAAAATATGGGCGATTGAAAACGGATTGAAAGTTACTGTCTTGGTCCTGAGTTTGGAGGTAGTAAACTTGAATCCCAACTGAACAACCAACCAACCAAAAAGAATCTTAACTGGAAGAACGTACTACTGAAGCTAAGAGCGCATACTTGATATGCAGGAGGGCCTTAGGCAAGTTTTGGGGACTGAAACCACAAAACAAGTCCGCTGGATAATGAATCAAACCCTTCTTTATGGCATTAAAGTACGGTAGCATACGTTAGATAATAAATACGTTGCCGATAGGCTCCCTATAGTGCAACATTTGGCATGCTTGGGAATAATAGGCATACAAAACTTTATGCCGACCGCAGCCATCGAAGTAATTCTAAACAATACATCAATACAACTGGAAGTTATAAGACAAGCAGGACTCTCGGCCAAAAAACTCAAGGCACTAGATTGATATTTACTAACGCAATACAAATCGCTTTTGCTGCTCGAATCGGGTTAAAACGATTTTTTTTTTTGCGAAATATCGCAGTTAATAAAAAAATTTGTAAATTAATATAATCTGTCCTGGTATATAAAGTTTTAACAAGCACGTAATATTTTTTTTTCCTAAGCAATATATTTTTTTTAAAATTATGTGACCCAAGTGTACATACTTGCTTTTCCTACTGTAGTTGGCCAAGAGGCGGATTGTGAAAGCTACAGCTTTAAGCTTTTATGCTCTTTCAACAACGAGTAAATTTCGTTCAAAATATGTGATCCATAGCAAGGCGATGTGCATATTGCTGTACTGCATACGCTTAGGCGGCAATTGTTATTGAAGATCATGCGCCTAACAAGATGTTGATCTCACTTAGACTCGTATGCCATTAGGTCTTTAGCGAATCCGTGCCATTTTCCACTGTCGACGTTGTGGATCCTTAAGAATTTGAAAATTTCTGGTGTCTTTCTTTGGATCACACTCTTGTTTTTTTTTATTTTGAGAGCTATTGTTTGTTATTGTTCCGGAATTGGACATAAGGAGACGCTTATTGGCTGAATTTGCAAGTAAATATATTTTTCCGCACTTACTTGTAAAGTATAACATTTTTGATAATTTTTTCTTAACGTGGTGAAACTTCAGTGATTGAATGTTGCGCCATAACAGATGTGATCCAAACCTTGAACGTTTCTTTTTATCCCTGATTTACAAACTGAAGCTAATACCTCTATGGTAGTCAGGCATTTGCGTAGTCGATACAAATTCTGTTTATATTTAGATAATCTGACTCCTTTATAAAACAAAAATAAGCTCGCTTACGATGTCAATTGATTGGTGATCCTGCGCCATTAACTTTTTTTCGATAATTGGCTTCCAACAACGGCAAGCGTCTAGATTTGTGAAGGAACACCAGGATTGGATGTCGACCGACTAGTCAAAAGTCTTATGGACGGACGGGTCAAAATTTGAGTTTAAGTTCCACGGCTTTCAGAAGTAAAAATGCTTCCCAGCTGTGAGGTCCCAAAACTCAAGCATTGTGGTTTGGTGATGTTACTCGCCCGCCGCTTCGGTCTTCCAGACCTAATATTATAAATAAGGAAAAGTATAGATATAGACAATAGATTCATATTTATGCCAAATATTGATCGGAATTATTCTTGCAAAGTTGGTCGAAAAAAAGATGTTAAAAAGAAGAGGAGGGAACACTGCAAAATTTAAAAATGGTCTGTCCATTTACCCGACCTTAACCCAGCAGAGCTGCTTCGGAATAAACTTGGCAATAATTTGAAGTAGTGTAGATTAATAGTATTGGAAACTGTCAAGAGGCTGCACTGAAGAATACTTGGATGGATAAATTGTTATTCAACGGACCCATTACATGATCTTCCAAATGGGAAGTTATTGCCCGAAATTCTTGCCAAAACGATTGAAAATGCAGTAATGGACGAAAACACTAAAGTTGCAATTAAACATAATTGTTTTTCGTTGCATCCAAGCTTGATAGCCCCTTTGAAGATTATACAGCAGCCTTATTGCGACTGCGTGGCATTTTGCGACAGCTCAAGACAAGGTTTCAAATTTTCATTATTTCATCTGCCCAATGAAAAGAAGGGAAGTCGTGGGTGACCAAATATGGAGAATTCTATACAATAAAGCGCTATGTACAAAAATTAACCTATCAGGTTCGTTGGTGTAGTCGGTTAATGCGTTGCCAACGTTTTTTACAGTTTGCAGGTCTGGCTTCGAATCTAACTCGCATTTCTTTTTTTTTATGCGCACATTTTTTCTTCAGATAGTTTATTCAATTTTTTCCAAATATTCTATGTGAACTGAAAATAATGAAATTGATCAGAGAAAAAAATATTCATTATGGCCGCTACCCGATTACATAGAGATCTATAATAAGGTGACACGGCGCTAGCTCAATTCTTTCTACACTAGTAGATTAGGCAGAGATAATTTACGTTTGTTTTTACCACCGGATTAAAAAATTCGATCGTGTGATAGCAGATCAGAATTTCTTCGAAGGCAAAGAAAGGTAGTGACCAGAAGGGGACCAAAGGATTGTTCGGCCATGAGAAATGTTACTTTTCTCGGAACCACGAAGTCAAAAACATATTCAGGTAAGAAAGTTATTTTTAGACAGGACTAGTGTTCCTTGTAAGGGAAGTATTGGATTGGATCAATAAATTGATTGGATTATGTTAAATACGCGATTACAGCAAATTAAACATCAAGTATTATATACTATTTATAATTTTTTTGCTTGTCGTTTTGTCATGCAATCTTGTCGTAGTTTAACCAAGTTCAGATTTACTTTCTGAAAATATCCCGATTGGCATTCCCCATGTTTCGTTGTAAATATCTATTGGACAATATTTTGTCAGAATTTCTAATTTGAGTTTCTTACTAAAGGCGGTGAATCAGCTGAGTGTGCAATATGCTGTAAAATTAAATGTAAGAAAATTTTGCGCAGCCATAGTCAATGTTTCAAATGTATCTAAATTTTGTAACACAAAAGGCAAATACGACAATTGTTTGCCGAGCAAAACAAATTGCAAATTGGTGTTTAATTTTTAAGGGAAAATGAAGGTAGAAACCGCAGTTTTTTTTTAATTACTATAGAATAATTGAAACTATGTTTCAAGAGAACATTGAGGGGGTTCGATTGAAAACTCTTATCGAAATTCTATCAACCTTGAAATATTAGAAGCACGAAGTAAAAACTCTTTTATTTAATTTTGCTGAGATTTATTTTTGTAAAATTATTTGATGGAAGATTGAAATGCAGGTAGTTGGCTTAAGTGGGTATTCTAGTCTAGAAATTTGAAAAATCATTTTTTTTTTATATTTTCAAAGTTTAACTAGTCAAGAATATGTATATCTACAAGAGGATTTTTCAAAATTAAAATTATTTACGGAAACATCGGTATTTTGCTGACCCGGCATCCAAATTGGTTCGACCGGAACTAATCGAACAAAAGACATTAGGGATTCTCCTTCTACATGAATCCATTAAATCTCTGTAAAATATTTTGCCATTTGCATATATTTTCAAACCACTCGGACGTACATATGCATATGTACATTTATTGCTGTTTGTATTTTTAATGAAGGCTTCATTCCTGTTTTAAAAATGATGGAGCTTATGGGAATGAAAATTGGCCCGGAAGCTCATTCATTTGCTGTGAAACGAGACAACGCCCGGATTGACCGCTCCGAGATACGAGCATCCAACGTATCAAAGGAGGCCAGAACTGCTCGATATGAAGAGAGAAACGCGGAAAATATTTTTTTCCGAAGTCGAGGAAGGTCCGATGCATGAAGCCGGAATGGCAGATTGAATAATTGTAAGTCTATAATATCATTTCATGACTTTGTTCGACTACGAAAAACTTTACGCGAAACTTTAGACGCGTTTTTCTCGAAACTGTCATTTTCAAAACAATACCCACGATTTCTCAGGTTCTACTGGACTGGGACCGATTTACCAGAAATTTTTAGAGAGTCTTTTTTATAGACTTGTCTATGTCCGGAACCATCCCCACCCCCAAATTTTAATTACTTGGTTTTTTTAAATTCGAACAGTCAAAAAAGGACAACTTTTCCGTAGATCCAGACATTGCGACATTATTCTAGATTAGTAATCTTTTTTTTTAGGAGGGTTCAAGTCGTGGGTATGGTAACGCGCCAATGTTTTGAGATCCCCACTTCAACAACTGCTAATTTTTGAAATTTTCAACTTTTTTTATTTTTTGATTTTTTTCTGTATTCTTGTTATGTTAATAAATAACCAATAAAAAAATGTATGCTTAAAATTTTAATTTACTTTTTTTATTGCCACTTCAAAAATTACATGAAATTAATGCCTCTTAACTGGAAATACCATCTTAAATATTTCAAAACATACAAAACATATAATATTTCAAAACATATTTGAAGTAAAATAATAAACAAGTGATTATATAAAGCGGTCTTGAAACTCTTAAGCATTAAAACAATTGCAGTAAAATTGCAATTTTGAGAGCACAAAGTTCACAAAACAGGACTCAACACAAGTTGCAGAATTAAAAGACTGCCTAAACTTCAGCAGAAAATGCTATAGAACAATAGATTTGCAAATATCAATCCAAAAACTTTAGACAGCTAGTTAAAGTAAATTTAAACAATGTTGTTAAAAGTACAATTCACAGTAGTAAGAGTATCGCCTTTGATTAAACAAATGATGATGATGGTGAATAATCATCCGCTTTGAAACAAATTTTATAACAAAAACATCAATGCTCATTGGCCCACACCGGGATACTGTTTCAGAATTCAAGTTAACATTTATCATCGTACTAGAACTCTTTATCCCAACATTGTGGAACAATTTCCATAGTTGTAAATTCTGACGTATATGTGACATGTATGTATGTATGAGATCATTTGAAGAACGTGCCGAGCGATTCCGTCCGCCTGGTGCACAAGGTACCTTGACCTTCGTACTGCCACAAATAAACCTATTGTGTTCTTCTTTTGGCTGTATGTAGAGAATTTATCCAACTCTCATGGGTCTCATTGAACGCCCACTTCCTCCTCACAATTCTTTTCGAATAAAGATTACATGTCCACATACTCATATGTTACAACTTTTCTGCTCTGCAAATAAACACAATCTCGGTTGAGATTTTGCTAGGCCTTCGATTGAAAAATATCGCACAGTTGCAAAAATTTTTAAATAGATTTCCATGTATTTCCAGAACTGTACGAGCAAATAAAAATGTGGAGTTTTTCAATTGCATCGGCATTCGTGTACTTTGATGCAGTAGTATGCATTCCTCCATCCTTTACTTTTTAGAATTTTTCTCCTGGCAGTGTTGCATGGAAAGCACAATCCATTCTCAATTTTTTTTCAACTCTATTTACCGTTGAAGGAGGTCACAAAAGTCCTTATGGCACGTTTAACTCATATGTGTATGAAGAAATGCAGATTCAAATTCCATGGAACACTTGAGTACGTTTGTATTTTGAACGTGATTTCGATTTCGAATTGAAAACGAAGTGCAACAAGTTTATTTCGCAAATTGATTTATTCCAAACAGTTTTTGAGGAGCAGGAAGATTTGGAATTTCTCGAAACTAGCTATTAAATACAAATCTGAAGAACTGATCCAAGTCTTCATCGATTTAAATAAATTTAAAAAAAAGTGCTTGCCATCTACAGGTGTACTTGCCGAAAACCATGCATATTCTAAGTCTTTTCGACGCTCAGGGGCCTTTTTTTTACATGGGAGGTGAAAACTCTATGTAAGCATATGGACAAGATGTTAAAAATGTCATGTTACTGTGAATACAGGGGCTCGAAAGATCTTATGAAAGAAACAATAATCAAGCCTCGGACAATGATGATTTAACTGTTGAAATCGGACGCAAAGGAAAAAAGGACAACGTCCTTCGGAATAACAGCGAAAATTTGAGGAGCCCTGAGGAGGCTGTTGAACAATTTGCAGATGTCCGCTTTCATTGGACATCGCGCACATGCATGTTTAAATCGAGTATTTCCGGACTCAAGGCTTTAAGGCTTTATTCTTAAGTGACTGCAGCTAAACGTGACTGCTGAAAAGAATGAGTGCTACATGCGAGCACAACGAGCTCAACGAACGAAGTTCTGTAGAAGGAATGATGTTGGTTTATTTGACAAGTGCTGAAGCAAGAACATAAGCCTGTAGGGATATTGCGCGCCTTCAAACCCTCGAAACACATATGTTTTTTGGTTTCGAATGCTCGATTGCGAAGTTTAAATAAGGGGCGAAGATTTAAGACCGACTTAATCACACTCATTTAATTTGCAGTATTTTATTCGCCAATTTGAGAGACTGTATCACTCAGCTGTGGGTGTTATGTGTTCACAGAAGAATCAATATCATTATTATTAATACGAACATGGAACTCCAGCCGATAAGCCAACAGACCAGTTTTGAAAACTGGATGAAAATTCAAGGCTTACTGTCGTTCTTGAATTTGGAATCTATTACTTTATCCAATGTTAAAGTAAGTGTCCATTCGTACAGCAAAAATTTATCTTTGCGATATTCAAAAACTTGGATTAAATGAGACTAACAGAAAACTCGAACCAGCTCCGAAATCCACCGAAAAATCAACCAACCAAACAAATAAAAGGCAATTGAGTAAGCTGACATTCTACAACACCCAGCCGTGCTTTGGCACACGGAAGCATGGACCTCATCGAATATTTGAATATTTAAAAATAGAAAAACTCTAGAAGCAGGGCTACAGGGCTTTATTCTGGACTGGTTTAGGTATCTTTTTAAAAACCGGTTACAGAGAGTCATAATTGAGGGAATCAAAATGAAATGGAGCTTTTGAACATGGGATTACCTCAAGGTTCTGTTTTGGGACCAATACTTTTCTTGATATAAATTCCTTGTCCAGTTTCGACTTGAAGGGTGTAGTTTGCGGATAATGTTGTGCTATAAATTGTGATCCGAACTTATTAAAAGTCTGGTTTGCCAATTGTAAATTGGTTATGATCCTCAAAACTAATATAATATCATTTAATTTTTTTTTATAGCTTCCCATACCTACTATATGGCGCGGAGGCATGGACTTAGTCAAAAGGGGACTAAGTTGGTCTTGGCTGCTTCTAGGGTAAAATTCTTCGGGTGATTTTCGGTCCTCCCTGCATAAACGGTGAGCCGAGGAGAAGTTATAACAACGAACTGTACGAGCTGTTCAACGACATCGAACTAGTCATAAAAGTGAAGATCCAACGATTGAGATGGCTGGGTCATGTAGAGCGGATGGAAACCAATGCTCTGACCCGAAAAGTCCTCGAATCGAAGTTCGAGGGACGACGCAGCAGAGGAAGACCGAGACTCAGGTGGCGCACGCAAGTGGAAAAAGACCTCAATAATTATGCGTGTCAAATTGAAGGCAGCTTTCAAAAGCTGGAGTTGGCTGGAGACGCTTGTTGTTTGAGACCCATGTCCACCCCGGACTGTAGCGCCACTTTGAGTAAGTAATTAATTTTTAATAGTTATGCCGGCTACAGTAAAATCGAGATTTGTAGCTAACCATTGGCTCCGCAATGTAATTTTTTTAGTCTGCATAATGTTTGCTCAACAGAACTTTTGGAAAATATTCAAAATGGAATTTTTCAATCAAGATTACTACGATATAAGATTGCTTGCTGTGGTGACACCCAACTGAATAAAATTTAACCGATTTTGGTCTTATAAAAACATATCAAAGGGGAAATGCCGTTCTTAGCTTATACCGTGGTGAGATATAAAAAAAGTACAAAGCATGTTTCTGAAGAATCTTTGCATTGAACTCGAAACGAAAAAAGGGTAGGAAGGCGGTTACACGAGTCTTGCTATCCAAGTCCTCTGTACGCAAATCTCAAAAATATCTTTTTAAACTCTTTCAATCCTGTCGATATTTAGAACTGTGGTGACGAGAAAATTCTTAGAGAAGACAATATTCGAGAAGGAGAGGAGGAGACATGAAGAATTGTTTGACAATAAAAGGAAATTGTATAGCATGGCTGTTTGAAATCGAGTTTCTGGTCAAACACAACTCCCAAGACTGAAATGCTATGATTACAATAAATTGTCGAACAATTTAAATTATATGCGAAAAATACTGGTGAACTTTTTCGTATAAATTGACATTTGTGTAAGTTGACATTTAAAAAGAAGCAATTATTAGTGCACCACATATAAAAAGCATTAATGTCTCGCTATTCTCTTTGAAATATTAGTCTTCAGCATACATTTAACACTATGAGCTCAAAGGAAGAAAGATCATTTAAAAAGAGAGTGAACCATATTTATATGTTTCAAGTTACTTGTTTATTTTTACTTTATACGTACTTGATTATAAACATTTTTTCAACCAAGATACAAGATAAACGCTCGCACACTATTTTTGGAATGATTGTAAATTGCCGAACAGAATTTGACTCTCCTTAATCCACTTATTATTTAAGTTGCAGTAGCATATAGCAATATTACTAAAAAATAAAAATTAAACCTAACTTATTTTAATTGTCAGCTCTCCCCAGTCAAGCCACCAGTACACTCATGCATGATCACCGACTTAAGGGATCACCCCTGATTTTTTCGACTGTTGCAGCATGTAAAAATATAAAAATACGAACGTATTCATCCATGTACATCCATATAAAAAATTGTCTCAGGAGACATTCGTTCACTTTCTAATGGATTCCTAAAATACGCAGGGTTACGATAAAACAAAACCGACATTGGTTACATTGGTTAATCGCGCGAAATGATTCCTCCTTAGTTGCCCACACCGGAAACATCCAGTAGACTTTTGTTAGAGACGTAGTGCCGAGAGAACATTCTGCTTTCTGTATTTCGCCATATCAGACAGACAATAATACTATGCTAGACTTGCATACGTCAAAATTGGGCTCACAAAGGCTTGGTAGCAAATGCTTGGTAGTACATCAGATCTTAGAAATTTGTAGTAGACAAGCATTTTAAGCGACATATCTTAATGTCGCCCTTGCTATTTTAACTAGATATTTGTGTGTTCCTTATAGTACAAAAATTTATATAAATGAATACCCGAATACCCTTCACCATATTTTTCCAATTGTGCACAAGTCTGAATTACCCTTTTCTATTGTGGTGCAGAACAGAATGGTTTAAAATTTGGAACTGTTTATCTTCAGTTTCTAGTCCAGGCAGAATGATTGTAAAATATCGAACTTAACTGGAAGTTCGTTTTCTATGTCATTTTGAGCCGGAATGATGTCGTCGGTGAATCTTCAAAACCCTCAGTACTTTAGAAAATGTGGCTTGAAGCAACCATTAATGTGTCTAAAGCCATTGTCGTCGTGTACTATTTATCTTTATTTTCGCATATCATTCAGAGATTTGATCATTCCTTCAAGATGACTTGGAAACCCACGTGATAAGTTTGTACATAAGCCCGGCAATTGAAACCGTATAGAAGGGCATCTGAATATGTTTTCCGATGAAGGTTCCAGTTATTATCGGGTACCAATATTGTAACTGCGTGGACTGCTGAATGGTTTCTTTTGGATCCAAGTTGATAATACGAAGATTAATTTTGAAACAACAACTTCAAAAACATTCCCTACAATTAAATAGATCACAAGGATTTTTTTCTTTTTTATACTAAATGCAAAAAACTTCGACATTTTCCAACAGCTTCGAAAATAGAAGTTTTGAAGAAAATTACTAAAAATTCCGCAGTATAGCTTCATGATTTCGTCGGGTATATATTTCAGCACAATTTTTAGAATGCCATTTAATCCTTAGCCCGTTTTGTTATTCATTCTCGTTAATATTTTAGTCAGATCGTTTGGCTTTGATATCGTCATGAAAATTGAAGAAAAGTGTCTGGGAAACGTTTTTGGTTGTTAAAACTAAAAATTTCCTCAGTCACATGCAAAAATTTGCGAACTTTGTGATGTGTCGCTTGGACTTATTCAACATTGGAGCCAATGATGTCGAGTAAAGAGATTTAACAATAACGGACCCAAGTTACTACCTTGTTGAACCCCGAAATTGACAGTGAAATACAATAGCTCGATGAACAACCATTAAAAAAAGGAACAATATCTATTTAAGAGATATAACTAAAGTCAAAGTTAAAATTTAACTAAAAAAAAACAAGATGCGATAAGAAATGTTTTCAAATCTTTACCAAAAGCTTCGAGTATACAATCTCTTTAATTTTTAAATTTAAATGAGTCAACGCAGGATTGTGTGGGTTTAAGTAAGAGAGTAGCTGCAGAGCGTTCCTTACAAAAATCATGTTGATAAGAATCAATAATAGATTAAACACAGAACGAATTCAAACAACTTACGCCTCGCGACAGTTTTTGGGGTCATCTTTTCGACCTTTCTTAATTAAGGGAATTATATATAGTAAGTCATCTTCCAGGCAACAAGAAATTCACAATCACAAAGAGCGATTGAACAAAATAGAAAGTGGACTTGACAATTTGTCGGCACATGTTATGTTATCATCAAGGTTGAATATCGATGTCGTTAAAGTGTCGGTTCTTCAAATAAAAATCATGTTGGCCAAGTGGTTAAATGATTTCAAAAGACCAAAAAAATTAAATTGGTCATTTTTCTCAAGACTCTCACAGACAAAAATATCACAGTTCAGATCAGGAAATCCAATTTCTAATTGCCAATTAAAATTAACGTGTGTCTGCTCCAAAAGTTCCCACCTTTTTTTTTCTTATTATATCATCAAAAAATTCCGAATAGATTCAACTCCTCAAATGCACTTCGATGCCAATTGTGTAACTATTCGTGCGTGTCCAGTTTCATTACTTCCAACTTCAATCACTAAATCTTGAACCTACCCAAAACTGATGCCGTTTTATTAATTGACACCAATTCGAACTTAACTCGTGCGTAGACTTCATCTTCCTTGACCATAACCATGGAACGTGACCAAAAAAAAAAAAAAGAAAATAGAAATACCGTCAAATTTGTGAAACTAAGAAATGGCTCATAAAAGTTTTTTCTCTTGTCCAACGACATATCAAAGAGACACCCGACTTTTATTTCGGCTTCACACATCGTTTAACTTTAACCCAGCAAATCCGTGCTCGAAGTCATCATCATCATCATCATCTCCGGAGAAACCACTAGGGCTTTATATAACCAGCATTGGCGCCATGGCCGAGGAGCCACAACCACCAAAAATTCATAAGTTAACCTCATCGGACCAACCACCCACAGCCGAGTCTCGCCCCGCTCCACACGCATAGGAGTTGTGCAATTTCTCGCAAAATTCACCTGCTCACTGGTATGTGTCCGTCCGGCTGTCAGAGATCCGGAAGACAAACTGTATAAAGCGAACTGACCGCTCCACATAATATTTCAGTTGTTACCTTCCGGCGTGCGGTTATAAGGAAAATCGATATGTTGGCGTGGTTTATTATGTTTCCTTTGGTCGTCCTTCTGACGACTCTCGTTTGTTGTGTGCATTCGGGAAACTTTGATCAATTTAATTACTGCATTCGGGATAGTGGCAAACAGGGCCTTAAGACTTGTATCGGAAAAACCGCAATAAGCCTGCTGCAGACCATAGATGACCAGGATAATTATACGCTGTTTTCCGGGTTGGTTGCCGAAAAGGACGAAAATATTGCGCCCAGGTCGATTATTAATTTCTTGGACCAGGATCCACACGATTTTCGGTAAATAAAGTAGCTTTTTACTATGTGTATGTGTGTTGTCAAAGATTCAGTTGCTTGCGTTCAATGTTTCCATGAAAAGTGAGTTGATTTAAAAACTGTCGAGGAGAACACACTTAAAGCAATTGTGTCCTTTTGGGAAATGAGAAAAAGTATAACTGAGGGAGTGTAGCGCGTGTTACAGTCGTATAGCCGTGGCAGTAGCTTATGCCGACAGAAACATGAATAGAAGGCCTCAGTAGTAAAGAAGCTGGGAATAATTTTGCGCATAAAATAAGGGCCTTTTGAGAGTTCTTGACGATATTTTTGATAATTATCTTGTTGGCATTGGAGATTACAATAACGATCCCTCAATTGACAACAATATAACAATAGTGCACACAATTTAAGCCACAATAAACTTAATGAGTTGTTAAAATAAATAAATAAAGATTTAAACTGCAAAAAAAGATCAGAATAGACAGTTAAGTTCAGACTAGACAGTTAAGTCCATTGTGTAGTTCAGCTTGTAAAATTTATCTAGAAATTAAATTTAGAATACAAGTGTGACAATGTCCCAAAGATAGGAAGAAGTTTTGTCAATTGGGTAATAATATTAACCAAATCGTGTCTCACCCCCTTTCTATGTAACTCTCGTTCCAGTTGTCAGCGATCATGCTTTGCCTCTTCGTGTACCAAAGCGCTTCAAAGACTCCATTGGTTGGAGTTACTTTCACTTTCGTAGAGAAGTAAGAATACTCAAGGATCTTGACATTCACAAATCCATCTGGACAGATGGTATTCTATGGATTATTTTGACAAAGTCTGCTTCCACGCTGGCAAAACGCTTTCATTCGCCTTTTCATATAACCTTTTCTCTTGGGTTCTTATCCCTAAAATGAAAAATCGTTTTCTCCCTCGAACAATCGAACCTTTCAATGATATTGCCTTTCTGTCTTCAGTTTGGTTTTCTGATCACAACTTACAGAAGGCTTAATTTGTTATTTATTATCCTCAAATCAAGCCAACCTTCGTATCTCTTAAGAATGTTTCAATTCTTAGCATCACCTTGTTCTTCGTAGAAGCAGCTCGGTGATGGAATAGTCTTCTGAATCATATCAGAGAAACAGGTGCTGAAATGAGTTTTCGTAAAAAACCACTGTTATTTCTTTCCGTCTCTAAGTAGAACCACAATATTTAATTGTACTAAGCCAATATTAAAAAGTGACCTTTAATTTACTTTCTTGTCATTTCATTTCAAAATGTTTAATTTAATAGTAATCTTATTTTGAATTTAAACTTATTGTTAGATGTTAAATTTTTTCCGCTTTCCTCTATGTTTGTCTTCTAATCTGTATGCCACATAAACCTTCATATAAAAAACAGTAGCCAAGCGAGAGTTGACTCTCAAACAGAGGGCTCCGCGCCTCTTAAGAACATGCAGCACTTTGTTTCTTTAATTTGAGATTTCTCATAGCTTCGCATAGACTAAACCAGACAAAGTCAAAGCTTAATATCAGTTTTCTTATAATTCCAATAAGAACAGGAACTTCCAGTTGCGAATTAAAAAAGTTAAAAGAAATAAGGATTTTAAACGATCACAAGACTAAAAGATTATTTGTTGTAGACTAATTGCAGAAATGTGTGAATCTATGACTCTGAATATTTTTTTTTTTCTTAAAATCATGCAAAGAACTCATCTAAAACCGAGGGAAAATTCTTTCGGACTTCCTTGATGAACGTCAAATTTTAGTGGTATAAGTGCATTTAAAACGCGTAATCAATACACGCAACGTCATTCATTGTTTGAATTTTTCTTCATTTTGCAACCCTTTGTTTTCGGTGATTTATTGAAATGCTGAGAAAATCAGAACTCAAACACACATCAAAATCACATTGAACTCTTTTATAATAATTTTGATATAAGTTTGTTTGGTAGGGTAGAAAACTAAACAATATTCAATTCGCACTAACACGGCAACATTTTGACATTCGTTCCACAAGTTGCAAAATGTTATATTTGTCTTTTTGGGATTCGAGCGTGTACGAAACATTGTGTTGAATGGAACAAAATATTGCATACTTTAAAAAGTTGTTAAGTTGCTCCATGAATTTAATTTTCTACTGACAGGAGTTGATTTGTGTTGCTATTTCATGAAAAACTTTCTTTGTATGTTTAACGCTATCAGCACTGCTTATAAAACAAGCATTGTGAGTGACAGTGTTACTCATAGTGTAATACCCATCTTGTTAAGTAATACGGTGACCACACATTGGATGCATACTCAAGCTGTGGCCTTACAAATCTAGTTTACAGTGCACTCGTGATTAATGAACATGAAAATTCTTTACTCCACCGTTTGATGAAACCGAGAAGGGTGTTGCTTTTATTGACTATTTGCTCAATATGAATTGAGAAGTCAAGATTTGGAGCGAATTGTACACCTAAGTCCTTTGTCAGTTTTACTTTAGCCAGCGGAGAACTATTTATGGTGTACACAGAGGAGAGAGGATTAAGTCTTCTCGAAAACGACATACTAAAACATTTAGATATGTTTAATGATAAGCAATTATTGAAGCACCATTTTACAAAAGAATTAAGGTCATCCTGTAAAGTGCTGCAGTCGGATAGATTGTGGATGCACTTAAATATTTTTATATCGTCGAACCTTGGTATCGTATCGAAGTTTATAACTTGCCACCACTCAAACGCACTTGGCCAATCTCGGTATGCAATTAAATGGCAAAAAGTTGAAATAAGAATTTTTCAATTCAGTTAGCTGGAGGTATTCAGTTACATGCAAACTGAATGAAAAGAAAAGAAGAGAACGGAAAATAAAAAAAATTTTTTTTACTTTAAATCATTTAAACATAAATCATTAAGCTGTAGCTCCAGATCTGTGACAGGCGGACGAACGGATGGACAGGGGAAGATTAGTAATAGGGTTCCTTTGGATCTATTGGGAACGGAACCTTATGAAGATAAATAAATAAAATAAAAAAAAAATGGAGCTCGATTAATCGATTACCAGCCGATAATATGTTCCACGCTCATTAATTTGCAGACCAGCTATTTTGGACTTTTCTTCAATACCATAATGGCTCGTTCGATGGGAGCGGTGTTGTTTTTATCGTTGCGCGGCTTTACATTTTGACACGTTCACGGCACAATATTTTTTCAAAAATTACTTCGAAGAAATCACATTACATTTGATCTCCTTGCTAGAATTCAGTTCGAATCTGAAATAATATGGAGGTTCTTGGTTGAAGATGCCCAATACGTTGCGTGTTTCCAAAGCTTGTGCAAAATAATCGGATCAGTTCGATAACCAGTTATACAAAAATCTGTGGCTGGGAATTCTTTGGTATTTCCAGGATTTTGTGGTGTGCAAATATCGGTCTATTATCAATTTGCAGGACATGAAGATACATTGTATTGTCACTCAGACAATACTCTAGATAGGACCTCGTTAGAGCCGTATTCCACGACAGTTGTTGGACGACATTGGATCCTTTACTTTTAGATAAGATATTTCGGGCGTCGGGCATGTTTTCGTAGTGACAAATCTTCAAGACAATCTTTAGCAAGCACACCCGCAGCCTAGTTTTTATGGTCACACAAACTTCTTTTACAGTGGGTTGGAGTCGAGTTTTCCTTATACCCTATCAAATTTTCTTTAAGAAACTAATCAATGTTAAGCTTGAAGGTTCTTTTCGTCTAGCTCTGAACAATCTTCCTTGGTGTTCAAAATTATTTGTTGCTGCGGCTTCATAGGCGCCTCCTCAGTCCCATTCTTCTCCTTGTGGCGCTCATGTTCAAACAGCATATTTTCCGTCAGAGATGATTGGCGGCCTAAAGTGGTCTCGGCTGTTTCCTGAATAACATAAGGATGGAATTATAACCACCATTTGTGATTTATTCGCTTTGATTCTTGGTAGACCTTCGAATATTTCTGGTGAGACCTCCAATGTCAAGCAATCTTTTTGTTATCTCGTGTACCTAAAGAAGTCCTCGCGATTGTAAGCACTATCAGAATGTTTGTTTGTCCAGTGTCGCGATCAGTAGTCTATAAACACTTACTTTGGATCAAAATATTCCAGCCCATGCTGGAATTTTCTTACGTTGTAAGACAAAAAATTTATAACTATTATTTTTTTAGTGGAATATTGGAGAATGCCGGTGCGCTGTTCAGTCAGCGATCGTTGCAGTGGCATTTAGACAAGATCTATCCAGGCTTAATGCTTAGAATCGGACCGACTGCAGACTCAAACAGTGTTGCAGAATTTGTTATGGATCCCCAGTCGGATGATCGACACTTTTCTACCCAAGAGCCATCAACCGGTGAGTGATGACAGAAAGAGATAGATACAAGAAAAAAACCATGCATACAATTAGGTGCTAACAATTTTTCCTTTCAGCCAAAATTCTCACAAAGCAATATCTTCTGCCGATGCTGTTGGGCTTCAAATTCAATTTGGTAACTCTTGTGCCGCTGGTTTTCGCCGCTGTGGTGCTACTCCTGAAGAAGTCTCTGTTTCTTGTCAAGTTTGCCATCTACCTAAGCAGTGTGTTTGGACTTGGTGGAGCAGCTTCATTTGGCGGGTTGCTCGATAGCGGCTGGCCAACTTTTGGGTCAGGTCATGGTTATGGGCCTAATCATTTTCATTCATATGGAGGTGGTCATTTTCCGGGAAAATTGGGTTTGGCTGAGAACTATCAGTCGGATGTTTTGAGTCACGATCCGGATTATTCAAGAAATGATCGCAAGGTGGCATTTGATAAGCCGAGGGAGTTTGTGGGTAGGTCAACTCCCTCACCGGATAGGTTTTACGATTATGAGAAGACTGCGCTGCGAAAGGATAGAAATGCGAAAATGATAACATCCAAGAATGACGATGAAGAGTATAGTGAAGACGGATGGGATGGATGGCGTGTAGTTTCATAAAAGAAGTGTAACAGTGTCGATTTATTTATTTATTAGTTTGTAATTTTTTTAATATGTTTGTAAATAAAGTGGATTTTATTGGCAGATTCTTTGCAGAAAAAGGATTTGTTAATATTTCAATGTAAATGATTTTCACAATCAATTTGAAAACATTACATTTCTGTGGTCTTGTATTTTCAAAATATTTAGGGAAAGTCTTGCCCCTATAAAAACTTAAAATTTTATAAAATGCTGGTTATTACTTTGGACTCAAATATTTAAATAAATTATGTGGAAATATAAACAAATCCAAAAATATTAAAATAAAAAATCATATATGAACATTTTTGTCCAGTTTCCAGAAAGTTGATTTCAAACTCAAATTGCCTGGGGATGCTTTCCAAAATCTTATTGAACTATTATAGTTTTATGTAAAACGGCAGTATCTTGCGACTTCGTCCACGTAGATAAAATGTTGGTAGAATTGTTGTAGGCAGAGGCAGATGATCGACATAGCAAAAAAGGCCCGGATTATGCAGCTGGATATGTTAGCTGTTCAACATGAGCAGCTAGAAGAAGAGGAGAGATGCCTATATAGACCAGGCATTACCGATACATTACATAACAAAACTTTAAACGCTTTTTTCTCGAAAACTCCCGCGGTTTGAGCACCTGTTTTCGCGGAGCTGCAATTGCCGCCCTTGGAATCACCTCTGGAAAAGCAGAATTTCAATTACCTCCATTTGGACTGAGGACCAACAATTAAAAAAGTTTTTTTTGTGTAGTCTCATCCATAGCATTTGAGCATTTATTTTCATTCGCCAGGATAATTAAGCATCCCTCGACGTGGAGCGAATTATGAAGAATTGCCTCTTATGGCTAAAAACTAGTCTAAAGGCGTTAAATCGAACGATCTAGGCGGCCAATTGACCGGTCCCGAACGTGAAATAAAATGTTCACCGAACTTGCCTCTCAATAAATCCACTGTTGCGCGTGCTGTGTGGCATGTGGCACCGTCTTGTTGAAACCACATGTCATGCAAGTCAAGCTCTTGCATTTTGGGCAAAAAAAGTTAGATATCATCTCACGGTAGCGCTCACCATTCACAGTTACGTCACGATTCGCATCATCTTTGAACAAATGCGAGCCAATGATGCCACCAGTCCATAAACCGCACCAAACTGTGACTTTTTCTGGATGCGTTGGTAGCTCTTGCAATGCTTCTGGCTGATATTCACTCCAAAATCGACAATTCTGCTTATTTACGTACCCATTGAGCCAAAAATGAGCTTCGTCGCTGAACACAATTTTTCGGTAAAAAAGTGGATCTTCTGCCAACTTTCCAAGAGCCCATTCACAAAAATTTTACGTTGCGGTAGGTCGTTCGGCTTCAATTCTTGCACCAGCTGTACTTTGAAAGGCATCACACCTAAATTTTTCCGCAAAATTGTCCACGTTGTTGAGTAACAGAGGCCCAATTGCTGTGAACGGCGACGAATCGAGAATTGATGGTCATCATTAACACTGGCCGATACAGCTGCGATATTTTCTTCAGTTCGGACTCTACGTAAGCGTGTTAGTGGTTAAATGTACAACAATGTAAATTTGGTGCGAAATTTAGTCACAATAGCCCGAATAGCCGCTTCAGTGGGTCGATTTAACTGACCATAAAATGGAAGAAGCGCGCGATGAACTTTCTTAACAGAGCACGCATTTTGATAATAAAATTCAATAATTTGCAAGCGTTGTTCCTTTGTAAGACGATTCATGGTTAAATTATAGACCAAACTGAAGATGTTTGACAGTGAAACAAAACACGAAACGTGCGTCAGCTGTTTAAACCAGTGTTGCCAAAAAGATAGTAGCTAAAAAATCACAATGTTCCATTTTATTTTTTCATTTATCGCCGAGACTTGAAATACATTGTAAGCCAACAAAAAATATGTATTGTTTATTTGCTCGAATTCCGCAAGGATCTGTGATAGATTAATCGCGATTCCGAAATAATATTTTATTGTGCACAAAAGACTTCCAAATGACTCATATGATTTCAAAATGAATTCAATGGATTTGTGACTTAAAAATTACTTCAATGACTCCAAAAAGACTTCAGTTACTACTAAAAATACAGAAGATTGCATTCCTTTGAATGCAATCCTTAAATTCAGTAAAGGAACTCCCAATCAATGATTAATTCATTTAAGTTGAAGCGTGATTTTGAGTTCTGTAAATGAAGACAATACGAAACAGTTTTCCCAGTAATTTTTAATTGACTGCTATGTTCAATGAATGCATTCTTTTACAACCCTGAAAGAAATAATTAAGCGAAACATATTACAATACAAAATCCAATACCATCGTTTTTGTCGCAAAACCTTTTGTGGGCTTAAGTCCACAGTTTTTATTAACCTGATTTTGACCTCAAGCGACGTCAGATGATCAATCACTCTGCCTCTGGCGCGAATGCATTACACAGACAGCGATGATGACGAAATCTTTCAAACACACAGAAAATTGCGAATAAAATTCTGCGAATTGAGCGAGTGCAAAGAAGTCGAATTCTCCATCTCTTTCGGATTCAACCCACAGAGCAATCGAAACCGAAATATATCTGACTTAGTTAAGTTATTAAAAAAAAAAGCCGACTGCTCAAGGCAGTAAAGAAGGACTGTGTCATTTTTATTATGTAAGCGTATGCTTATCCTTATATAAAATATTGTATGAACTTCTTTGAGAGGAATAGAGTGTTGCCAATTTAATTTATATTTACATAGTTACTTACATTGTTTTTGTTTACATTCAGTTAACTTTACTATTCTTTATTTTCAAATCTTATTAACATTCTTAAATTTTCAAAATTTTCTTTATCTAGAGATTTTGTTAAAATGTCTTATTTTTTAGAATTATTTTTATTTAGTCTATTATTTACAATTGCGAAGATGATATTCTTAATCTATAACTGATTTTATATCCAATTTTCAAACATTTAGAAAATGTACTCTGAGGGAATTGTTTTAAAAACGAAAAATAATTAAAAATTATACAGGGTATTAACCTCTGTAGTAGTTTCTGGTTGTCGATATTTAACACAGTATCACCAATTCCAGTTGGAACCATCTCAGAGAGTGGTTGCTGCAGCCATACCATCTCCTTTACTGCCTGTGTAGCTGCCACATACTCCGACTCGGTGCTGGAGAGGGAAACACATTTCTGTCTTTAAGATGACCATGATAATGGCCCTATACCGAGTAAAAAAAAATTAAACCAGTGGTAGAGCGCCTTGCTAAATGATCACCTGTAGAATCAGTGTCACTGAAACAAAGTAAGGAAAAATATTTAACCTTTTTAAACAATATACCAATTTGTCTGGTCCCTCTGATATATTAAAGATTTCTCTTGACAGCATTAACATGATCTTCGTTTGGCGCCTCCAGGTGTCGAGAGATCGCCAAAGACATTAAAGACACAACTGCCTCTCGATAGAGAAATTTGACAGCTCCTAAAGATAACGATTCCGCAAATAAAGCATTTTCCATTGGAGTTGACATTGGTTTCGAGTTATTCATTTGACACCGTTGTAATAACCGGTCAATGTTATGCGACTGGCTCACATGAAGTTCATTGAAATTTCCATCCTCAAAAAGTAACCAGCTTCCATCATCGTGACTTCGAACTGCCTTTGCAAAAAATTTACTAACTGAGTTGCATCAACTTTTTGTAGCTATCAGTCCATCATCGATGTAAACAGCAAGTATAATTCTGGATGTATTATCCGCCAATAAAAAATGCAAGGATCCATTTTACTTGGTTTCAGATTAAAATCTTTGAGAACTCTGATCAGTTTCTGATTCCAGCAATGCGCCGCCTACTTGAGTCCATACCGAACTCTTTTGGTTGATACATCTAAATGGTTGATACATCTAAATTCGTTGGATCACCATGTAAAAATGTAGTTTTCACATTAAACTGACTCAAAACAAGTCCCTCGTTAGATGCTATGGCGAAAATCGAACGAATGGAAGTGAACCTTGCCATCGGCCCAAAAGTCTCTTCATAATCGATTCCGTATTCTTGGGTACAACCCTGAGCTTATCAGCCCCTCACATTCTTCAAAGCCAGTATCCGCAGCCTGTTTTCGTTGACCATGCTGTTGATGTCTCTGACGATCTCGACCTTTTGCTTTTCGGGTATCCCCACACGATAACCCTTGGATGTTTCAGAGTACCCCATGAATAACCCCTTTTCCGCCTTTCTGTCCCATTTTTGGCGTTTTTGCTTAGGAACGTTTACAAAGACTTCAGCACCAAACGTTTTGAAACCACTGTCCTTTACTTTACTTCCACACCACATCTCGTAAGGGGTGAGGAAGAGAGTGTTGCCAATTTAAAATTTAAAACAATTCATTTGATATTATATTTTTAACAGACTTTCAAACCACTTTCACGATCATTCAGCGGTTCTACTAATCTTTCTATTTGGTCAGCGAAAAATGCATTATAAAGGAAGCCATAATCCCATTAAAGCTATAAAATTATGAAAGAAGAGAAGACGATTGTTGCCATTTGCAAATAAATCAGATAGTTTAGTAAATAATTTCTGGTGCTGTACGGGTTCCATGAAGATTTTTCTAGAAATTAAATTTCAGAGTTTCCAGATGTAGCGTTCTGAGAATTTGTTAACTCTTGATGTGACTTTGGTAGAAGGTAGAATAAAACTTCATTCATATTTATGTTTACCATTGAGGAAATATTCCCCCAAAAGACACAGATTGACGGATTCATAGGAAAACAATTCGACGTTCTACTTCGGCTATCTTTCTAATTACATATTACAAGCTGCCCTCAATTCTCGTCAGAATTCTGGATTTGTCTATTAAAAAAAAAGTCCCCATAGACTAGCAATTAGAACTCATAAAGCACAAAACCTCCGATTGTCTAAAGTGATATTGAAAACGTTTTGATGCTCTAGTAAACAGTTTTTGGTTGACAATCAGAATAATTACCCGGAAAACAAAAAACAAATCTTACCTTCAACCCAGACTTCTTCCTCCTATAAAACCAAAGAAACAATCAGCTAGCCGTTTAGTAATTCGTCATCACCGCGTTTCTAAGCAACGACCAAATGAGACGCGTTTTAATAGTTTTACATTTGGTTGTGCCTTTATCTCTGGCGGCAGTTCCACCGTCTTGGCCCACTGCTCGCTCTGTAGGTCAGAGTCTAGCCAAGTGTCTGGGGGAGCCAAATGTATTCCCGTGTCTTCACAAGGAGACCGTAGACAATTTGGACTTAATGTTGCTGGATAATTCAACATGGGAGTACAACGCCTTCGTTCAATTTGAAAAGGATCAAGACTTTGCGCTTCCTAGTGAGTCAGATCCGAAGAGATCAAATGGCATCGGAGGAGATGCAATTGCTGAGAAGCTTGTTCAACTGGCACAAGCACGTTCGATACGTTTGAGGGTTAATCCAAGGCTGCTGCAAGCTGAAATGAAGAACATGGATTCGGAAGAAGGTGGTGAAGATGAACGCAAATACCAGAAAATTTGGTACTTAAATGATTCACTTAAAGGACGCAAGAAAAAGGACAAGGATAAGGGTATGGCAATGTTTGGCGGTCTGGCCATGATCGCAATGATGGCTCAAATGTTTCTTGGAAAAGTAATGCTGATTGCAGGCTCAGCTTTTGTTATGGCGAAAATAGCACTGATTGTGTCACTTTTGGTGAGTTTTTTTTTCATTTGTATTTTTATTAAATTATTTATGTGGATGGCTCTTGTGTGAACATCCGCTTAGAAAATAGTTCTGTTCGGCTGGCTTTAGTTTAGGTGATTCACCTTATTGTTGTTCTGGGATGCAATTTTCATATGTCCACAGGCTAAGTGATTTCCAATCAAAGTGGAACAAACTCTGTCTTGCTGTGCGAGACATTCGCAAACTATAGTCTAGTGCCTACTATCAAAGACTGTCTTTATCCCATTGTTCCAAAGTTGCGCGGGATTCTAGAGAAACGATCAGGATAGACAGAACGTTTTTTCGTTTCCTTCGAAATCCGATATCAAGCTCATGGTTTCATAGTTCTCCTTGCCCATGTTTGGTACTATCTAAATCTAACCATAAAACTTTCTAAATTTCTGCTGCTTTTTACTATGCAATTGGGCCATAGGAAAGTATTGGGCTTACCAAGATTATATACGACCAATGAATTAGATTTGGTTGTAGGGTTATTTTTTGCCCACAGAATGTGCTGTACAGGTTAAGATCGTAGAGTTTCTTTTAAACTCTTTCATGGACATACATTTTTAATGCCTTTGGTCAACTGTAGAGCTTTGGTTTGTTCAAGGTCTCAACTTCCACGGCACAAATTTACAGTCCCATGATGACAAAGGTCTTTACTTTACCTACTACTCGATTAATTGAGTATACAAAGTCCGTAACTAGTTCAAAGCTTCAGCCGTCTATGCTGATGCTTTAACAAAGACGTTGGTATTGTGTATCCTTTCTTGATGACAGCCTTCGCCGCCTCTGATTATGTCAGCATCATTGGTGTATGTAAGAATTTTTATGGAAAGTGCCTCCAGTATTGAGTCAGGAGTTTTGCACTATTCTTTCAAGTATGATGTTGAAGAAACCGCATGTCTAAAAACCTTTTTGGACAACAAACGGGTCGGTGAAGTATTTGCCGATCTTAATGGAGCAGCGTAAAATCTACATCGTCATTCTACACAAACGGACGAGCTTGGCAGTGATGCCTAAACTAGACATGGTTCTGTGGTGGGGGCGGTGGACAAACGGCTTTAAAAATTCACCTTAAATGGAAGAAAAGATGTAAAAGGATATTGATACTTTTATGCCGGCGCACCTTGGGTGGTCTTTTCTTTAGAATCGGGCCAACAAAACAGATCCATTCATCGGCCATGCTTTATTCTGTCCATATAAGTTTGTGCATCCTCCTAACCTAGTCGTCGACCGCTGCCTTGAAAAATTCGGCAGCTAAGCCGTACGCTCACTTTGGCTATGTGGCTTTATTAGACTAAAGCTAAGATATTGTTTTCTTTACTTCGTCAAGGTTGGGGTGGACGGTATATTTGGTCTGCGACGTCTTCTTAGAGTGGTGCAGCCTGCCTGACAATGGAATTTTATTCATCATCGCCGTCATACAGTGTGCAGAAGTCGTTTTTCCAATTCCTCAGCATTGTCTACAATACTATTACGAGGTTTGCCTTTTGATCTTTGCAGGCTTCGGTTCGGAGTCGGTAACGCTGAAGTAATAGTTTTATCTGTTGGTAGAATTTGATTATAAGATTGGAAGTTACAGTTACATCGAATAAAGAATAACAACATTTTCTAGGTTTTCGAAGTGAGTCGGGGATCTACTATATTAATTTTCTGCTTAACTACAACACCTGCAGCTTGAGGCTGAGAAAGAACACTAAAATTTCCTTTTTTTGTTTATTTATTCTGAGTTTATTTGACGATCTTTCGTCTACGTGTTTTTTCAAACTTCTGTTTTTGCCTTAGACCAATGAATTGCACTTGTGTGCTTTTGGCATTTCCTGCCCTGATTAACGTACTGGTTTTTTAAAACAAGGCAGCAGGGATTCACACTCCCCTTCCAGTAATAATAATTTATACCAATAGACATCCACCACTTTGCACATCTGCCGGCCGTTTAAGCAAGGGTTGAGTTATGAGCTATTGTATGAAGCGAACCTGCCCGTGAAGCCCTGCTAATCGGTAAAACATTCGAGCTAAGAGAGAGCAGTCTGCCATGAATAATAAGGGAACCAAGAACTGAAGATAATACGCTTAAAAAAAAGCGACACTAGTAGACCTCTGGAGCGTAAGAAGATTGTACACTCGTCGAGATTTTTATAACATAGAAACTATCCTCACGCAATATCTTTAAGGCGGGTACTATTACAATCAAAGGAGAGCGATTGATAGGATCGGGTTTCATCAACAGAACTCACAAGCTTATGCTCTCAAAAAAGGTTAGACATATTAACTAGAATCAGTAATATGCTCTAGCGAACTTTTTCTGTTTCCGACTACTTTTAGTGGTCTCGATAATGAGCCTGATTGCCTAATTCTAGTAGACTGCTTCAAGTAACAAGAATTGAATGCCGCAGCATTTCCGGAAAAGGTAGGGACTATGGAGATCGAATGACTCTCAAATTAACTATTGCTTATAACAAGCGTTTACAATTTGTGTCAAGATCTCAGATTATAAGTCGAGAAAAATCTGGACCCACATAAGGCTACCACTATCCCCTCGTTGAAAAAATGTGTGATAAGACAACGAACGCTCGAAACATAAGCAGGAAGCGAGGCGTTCAGATTTAGAAGAAGAGAATTTGCTAAGTGTCGAAACTTCAAACTTCAACTCCTACAAATCGTAGCAATCGACAGTTTCAATTTCAAGGTAGTTAAGAAGCTCGTCTACCTCGGGACAAATGTGAACTTCACTAGCGACACCACAGTGGAGTCCCTAGATACGTCGAAATAACTTGGGTTGAAACTCCTCGCTCGTAGGACCAAAATCATGCTCTATTGGACTCTTATTCTGCCAGCCGTGCTTTTTGGAGCCGAAAAATGTACAATAAGCAGGACCGCGATCTGTATAAGCTGTTTACCGATGGGGACTTAGTCCGGAAGAAAAAAATACGTTGACAACATTAGCTCGACCACATCTAGTGGATGTACACCTACGCTCAAGTTAACAAAGTCTTCGATTCGGAGGAAATAAACGCGGATGCAAGACGATTTTGTTTTGGCAAATAGAAGAGGCGTGCCCAGGACAGGATTGAAGGCAGCCTTACCTCAGCCTCAAACCCTGCATGGCTTGCTGAGCTTTTACTGAGGTCATGATACTTGACAAAAAAAATAATTCTTTGTCTACCTTCTCAAACTGTTAAAAACATAAACTAGAATATTCAAAAACAACAACACTTTTTGAGCCAAACTAAAGGGATTTTCTTTCAGACTAGTCTCAAAACGAAACCAAGTGGAGGCGGTAGTACCGAGCACGTAGTAACCTACACAGATGCTGGAGGCGGAGGAGGAGGACACAGTGGTGGCGGTTGGCATCGCAGTCTTCCGCATTACACACACCCAACAGCATCCTCACAAGAACCAATCGAGGTTGATCACCATCATGAACCAGTCCCGCCGACCAGTCCAGACTACCATCACTACGACGCAAGCTTCCAAAGACACAATAACAATTTTTTTCTAGATTAATTTACAAATTAATTTATTTAAATTAATTTTAAGTGTACATGCAATAAATTATTAAATAAATAGTAAAAAACTGAAAATCTTTGGTTTGAAATAACATAAGGAATTGGCGTCGATTGCGCACTAAGATCTCGGCACATGAGCCCGATATGCCTTGTCCTGCATAACCATTTCATCGTCTATGCTGCGATGATATGAGCCGCCTTCATGACCACCCTCGTATTCGCCATGGCTCGAGGAGTATGTATGACTTTGTTGTACCTGAGGATGCTTGACAATCTCGTATGTGGTTTTCTCGTGGCCTTCTCCCGACACAAGTTTCTTCAAACCGATTATTGCGCTGATGATGAGCGCAATCTTGCCCACAATCAAAGCTTTGCCGGCAAGGATCGCTATCGAATGGTACGCCATCTTGAGTATTCCAGCTTTAAGAAGAACTGCAGCGATGAACGGTCCAAGGTATTTCTTATCCTCTTTCTTTTTCCGACTTTCGCTAAAGAGCACTTGACTGGTGCGTTGTCCGAAAGCCAAAAGCCTCGGGATGTTCACCTGCACCTGTCGACTTTGCAACAGGCTCAACACGCGTGCAAAGAGGATCGTATCCAAACTCTTCGATGACATCTGCTCGAGATCACTATTGCTCAGATGAAGATCACTGCTGGATCTGGCTTCGCTTTCATTGAGACCTGACTTCCTTACAATTGAAATGCCATCGAGCAGCTTGATATTGTGCACCTTCAATGCCCGCCCCACCAACTTGGCCCCTTGGACCTTAAAACACCGGAAAAGATCATCGCTGCTCTCGCACTGATCGTACACATGTTTAATTGCTCGTGAAATTCCATTGTCCAAGAGCGACGATCGTGCCGCTGGTTGCGTATGATCCTCAGCACTGCACAGCGTGCATCCAATAATAACCGCCAAAATGAGTTGTCTTAATCTGATATTCATTATCCTTGTTGGTTGTGCAAGAAATAAAAAAAAAAACAACAACTAATGCTTGAGTACTTCGCGGCGGGCTCCTCCAATCGAACTGATCTTCATTAAGTGCACTAAATCAATTTTATACTGCTTGCATGTTGCATCTTCAGATGCGCTATCAGAGCGTGCAAACCAAATCAGTGCAAAAGCAGATTCGCAATGCGGTCGGCTCCGGATTGAATTGCAGGCTTCGCTAAGCCTGGCTTGGCCTACCATCGAGGCCGATCCTATTTTTAATTATTCGAGTGCTGCAGAAACTTTGTTTGTTTTTTTTTCTTCTTTCTTTGATTTACTTGCACTTGCGCCGATTTCATTGAGCGAGACGGATGAATTTTTTATGAGCTAAGATTTAGCATGTGCATGAATGAGAGACTGTAACGCATCTTGTTAAAAAAATAGGTGCAGACTTTCTTTTGAATTTTTTTTTTCGTCTCATTTTGTGACGAAGATATCACGCAATCTGGGAACAGTGGCTTGAAGAGCCTGCCGCATGCCACATCTAGATCCTCTGTGAAGCGTGACTTTTTTGAGTACTTGTCGAACCTTGAAGCTTCTTCAGTTCCATGGAAAGTGAAGTAGATAAAAGAGTAGATGGTTACCACTTTTGGTTCAGAAAGAAGTAATCATTAGCCGAAGTTGCATGAAGCAATTAGAAAAATATGAGGGAGGAACTGAGAGTCCAAGATAAGGTGAGATTTTTTTTTTCAAGCACACAAATAAGCGTTAGTTGGGCCTACCGTGGCGCCCAATAAAGTCTTATATTGTGTCTCAAAGAAACTGTTAGTTAGTATGAGATTTTTGGGTACTGATCAGTTTGGTATCTGGAAGTGGGAATCAGGTGATCCGCAAACCATTCTGTAGGTTCAAACACTCCTGATGAAAGATCATTTTTGCTCGATTCCTTTTGGTTTAAGGGCAATTAAGTAAAGCTGGCATTATACAAGATCCTTACCGACACGAACCTTAATGAAGATTGAGCGTGAAGGAGGAGAGCTATATGTACTGTAAGGACCCAAGGAAAAGGTTCTAGGTAGAACGACTCAACGGAGGGAATTAATGCTCTGATTCGATTAGTTTTTGAGTCCACCCCAGAAGACAAGAAAAAAATTTTAATTTTGGTGGCCCACACAAATTGAAAGGACATCAACCAAGTGTGGGGAAAAGAAAGAAAAGTAAAACGAGGACGGAAGTAGATATGTGCACAAAAAATTTGCATAAAATCAAAACTGGAGAATAAACTGGCTGGAAGTGTTGTGAACGGTGCTTTATCGCGTGGCTTTTTATAACCAATTGCTCGTCGAATAAGCCCTATTATTAAGCAAAATTGTAACACATATCTGTTCAAAGATACGCCTTTCGAGAACAAAAAAATGGGTGGACTACTTTTACGGTCTTTTCAATAGATGCATTTTAATAAAATTAAAATAATAACCTACTTAAATAAAGAACTTAGTCTAGTTAGGCTGTTTGAGTTAACGGTTGTATATCCTTTAAAAAAACGGTTTCAGACAAGACAACTTAAAAGCTTACACCGCGCGGAATTATTCAGCACGTTTGAAAGTATCGAATCAGTAGCGTTTTAGATGGAATTCTAGGCCACTGAAAGCAAAGTACTAATAAATTTCGAAATAAGAGCACCAAACGTGATACGTTGTCTAGAGTCCAACCAAGAGATTAAGAAAACAATTTAATTCCATCTCGAATGACCAAACTGACAGTGTTTTAATACGATATCCTTGTTTTCCGGATCGTGTATAAAGGTGCAAAATCTTGGACATTTTGGTTTTAAATTGTTCGATAAGTCGGGCAGCCAATAGCGAATCAAAAAGATCTAACTAGATCAGTTTCTGTGCGCATATTTAACCAAAAATATAAACACTTATCTGGCCAAAGCCTTAGTGACCCAGATAAAGAGCCAATGATATACCAAAGTCAAAGATGTACATGTCCCTCTCACGGCCTCTGGTTTCTTAAATGTCCATTGTGGTTCAACATGGGATCAGGCTTACAGTAAAAGACTCAATTTTTCGAGAGAGGACTTGTCTTTAAGAAAAAATGATTGGGAAGCCCTTACTACACGGCATTCTTTACATGTTATTAGTCTGCCACCACGGTTTATTCAGCCGAATTTTTCTCGTATTTCAAGCGTTTAGGTTTAGTTAACAATAAATTCTCGACGTTGATCATATTCCACATGCTCTGAAGAGCTTTATTTATCTAGTGATGACTTCCTCAATCTCAAGGGATTATGACCGCCCTAATAATGAATTTTCCGCAAGGCAAGCACAAAGATTAGTAGATATGTTGTACAAAGTGCAAAGCAGTTGAATAGTTCAGTTTCAGAACTAGGACAACGTAACATATACAGAAGAAGTTTTTATGTTCTTTGGGGGACAGTGTTGAACCGAATATGTCGTTTCTAGCCATATGTACCGTTGGCGTAAGAAATGAAACCAATGACATTGCTTTTTCAGCGACAAATCAGCTAGTGGTCCAAAATCTATTTCAGGCTTGTATTTTGCACAGCAATTATTGATTGATGCCGTAATTGGAGTGAAAACAAATTGAAAGTCATTCTGATGGTGCCATTATAGCATGCAAAAATTCACCGGAATCACCGGCTCGTTCTTTTTAGGGTTCCGTTCCCAAATGGCCTAAAGGAACCCTATTGCTAGGCCTTCGTTGCCCGTCCGTCCATCTGTCTATCTGTCACAGAGAAGCATCTCCTAAACCGTTATTTTCACAGAGGATGAACTGCTATTGCCGCTACAACAAATAATAAAAATGATATAACATTATATAAATGGGGGTCACCGTACAAAGAAAATTTCAATATTTCACAAAATCGCAACTCAACTTAACACCTAAAAGAGGACAACGATTTTCATGGAGCAACTTAACAAACTTTGAAAGTATGCAATTATTTTGTCCGTCCCACACAATGTAAGAGCTCGAACTCCAATTTAAAAAAAAAAAAAAATACAAAGAATGCAACTTGTTGAACGGATGTCAAAATGTAGTGATGTTCTTGCGAATTGAATGTTGTAAAGTTTTCTACCCAATCAAACAAAGTGTCCCATCCATTTACTCGTGTTTTGCTTTCATTGTGGCATATTTCATTACTTAATTTTTAATTAAAAAACGCATTTCATGTGATTTCATGATAGGTGTTTGAGTTATCACTTAAAAAAGAGGGTTGAAAAATAAATAAAAATATAAATATTGGAGGACGTCGTGTGCGTTGATTACACACTTAAGGCACACGGAGATATTCAAAGTTTCGAAAAATATGTTTTTATTTTTCAAAACACGTACAAGAATGACACGCGTTTGGATGGGAATTTAGTGTCCGCGCTAACAGCACTACATTTTGACGTTCATCAACGAATTTCGAACGAATTTTCACTTGGTTTGAGATGAATTCCTCACATGAATTTGTCCAAAAAATTAGCAAAATTAGTTTTTTTGTAGAGGGATCAAAAACAAGCATTTTTTACTATGGGAGGGGGGGTCTATCTTGCACCGTTTAGGAGGTAGGGGCAATAAAAAAAAAAGACTTAAAATGAAAAAAAAAGAAAAAAACAACAACGACAACACTTACAATAAAGCAGTATACCGGCTTTGAAAGCCAGAAACATGTTCTTTAATCCTGCGTTTAATTTATATAGTTAACTTTAATATTTTTTGAAAAATTCGCATGCAAACTCAAAGTTTTGATAAAAAAAAAAATTAAAAAAACAAGTTTAGACCAATTTTTTTCAAAATTGTGAAATGAAGTGCTAAATTTGCTTTTTGTAGTCAATGCTTGCATCAATTCTGAATAGAACACAATAAACCGAATGGTTTTATGTCTTCTAGTTTTTGAGAAAATTGAAAATTACTATTTTTGTTTTGTGACATTTAAGTGGTCTTCCTTTAAGGTAACCGAATGAATAATCGATTAAATGTCCGGCATGCGTCTATCTCAATAGTTTTTTTTTTTAAATAACTACATGAGTGGCCCGCTTCGCGGGTTTAAGGAATTCAACTTTCTTTCCGTAGTCAGTCCACGCTCACGCGACTTCGTCGCTCCGCTCAGGGTACCTGCATTTTGCCTGGCAGGCGCCTATGTCATGAATACTCTTCATCTAATTTGTATGTACTTACATATGTAATATGGAATGCACTTAATAATGATGCAAAAATATCAAATCATATCAAACTTTGAATTTTGTACCGTTGGATTTTTCATGCACATGTGGTAAAGCTTATTCTGTGTTCAACCTAAGTGCGAATCGAGTGTTATTTTTTGTGAAAAAGCAATGGCGACTTAGCATCCTCTAATCCATCCTAAACTAAATAACTTTTCTGTATTTTGTTCGTTCCGGGATTTGGATAAAGAGCATCGCTTTTTTAGAAGAAATTGGTCTGATTCTCCTCTGACCACCTCGTGGTGCATTCTGGATAACGCTAAATGATTTGCTAAACTTTACTAACAAACATGAACCTATCATTAACATTTATACTAAAAGCATCACCGTAAATCCCAAAAAGCAAAAAATAGTTTTAGTAGATCTCAATTTTCTCAAAAAATAGAAAACATAAAACCATTCGGTTTTTTGCGTTCTATTCAGAATTGATGCAAGCATTGACTACAAAAAGCAAATTTAGTACTTCATTTCACAATTTTGAAAAAAATTGGTCTAAGCTTGTTTTTTTAATTTTTTTTTATCAAAATTTTGAGTTTGCATGCGAATTTTTCAAAAACTATTAAAGTTTACTATTAAGTTTAATGCCAGGATTAAAGAACATGTTTCTGGCTTTCAAAGCCGGTATAGTACTTTATTGTAAGTGTTGCCGTTGTTGTAGTTTTTTTTTTTTTTTCATTTTAAATCATTTTTTTTTAAATTGCCCCTACCTCCTAAACGGTTCGAGATAGACCCCCCCCCCTCCCGTAGAAAAAAATGCTTGTTTTTGGTCCCTCTACAAGAAATCGTTATCAATTTTTGGCGCCCAAGTTATCGTACTCTCCCCCCTTATTTGGCTTACTCGTACAGATTGGGCGCTACAAAAGTTTTTTTTAAATAAAACAAAAACGGTTTGGGATATCAATGAAATTCTTTATTCCTGTGAAAGTTCGTTCGATGCCATTATGTATGGAACTCGATTTCTTTTACATGGCCACCACGGGCACACTTGCAGAAGTCCAGACGCTGAACCCAATTTTCGACGGTTTTCAAGCATAAATCGGCCGATACTGCTGCTCACGAAGTTCATCAATCGTCGCCGGCTTGTTGGCATAGACCATAGACTTGACGTAGCCCCACAGGAAATAGTCTAACGGCGTCAAATCGCACGACCGAGGCGGCCAAGCGACTGGACCAGTTCGTGAGATAACATGTTCTCCAAACTTGATTTCCAATAAATTGATTGTGACATTCGCTGTGTGGCTTGTGGCGCAGTCCTGTTAGAACCACATGTCCTCCAAGTCCATATCATCCAATTGGGGCCAAAAATATTCGATTATCATTGAATGGTAGCGATCCCCATTCACAGTAACGTGCTGGTCCTGATCATCACGGAAGAAGTCCAATGACGCCGCCGGCCCATAAACCACACCAAACCGTAATTTTTTCGGGATGCAATGATCGATGAGTCATGGAGTACGTGTGGATTGCTGCCTGACCAATACCGCATATTTAGTTTATTGACGGAGCCATTCAGCCCGAGACCCTCATCGCTGAAGATGATTTTTCGATGAAAGTCCGAATCATTTTCAAGTTGTTGCTCAGCCCAATTCACGAAGATACGACGCTTCTGGCTGTCAAGCGGGTTCAGTTCTTGCGTCAATTTAATCTTGTTAGGATGTAGGCCAAGATTTTTTCGCAAAATTCGCAACAACGACGTCACAGAGATGCCCAACGCTTGACAACGAGTTGTGAGAGACACATTTGGGCTTTCTGCAACTGAAGCCTCAGCGACAGTAATATTTTCGACACTACGGGCACTTCTTTATCTCCTGGCACGGGAACATTTTGTACTGTGCCTGTGCATTCAAATTTTTCCACTAGACTTCTAGGACGATTATGACAACCATAAATTGGACGTAGCGCTCTTAACGTTGAGGCCACTGACTCTGAATTTCGGTAGTAAATTTTAATAATTTCGACTCGTTGTTGGCTCGTTTATCTTTCCATCATGAAATGTCAATCCTTACCGAAGAGAAATGTGAAAAGAGCGTCAAGAAATATGGCGTCGTTTGCTGTCCCTGACACTCTACTTTTGTAGCGTCCCTGTTGAAAAACCCGTTATTAATGGGCGATGCTATGAGAAATCTAAAACTAAAGATATCGTATTGTATAGGCGCGGAACCCTTCGTATGTGAGTTTAATTTTTGATATATAGTTTATTTGTTAAAAAATATATGA
Source organism: Orthonevra nobilis (assembly GCA_963555765.1). Classification (NCBI taxonomy): domain Eukaryota; kingdom Metazoa; phylum Arthropoda; class Insecta; order Diptera; family Syrphidae; genus Orthonevra; species Orthonevra nobilis. The sequence goes on along the minus strand of OY743225.1, from coordinate 50,768,859 downwards.
AAAGAAAAATATATAAAATTCGTGTTAATTGAATCCGTAATAATGACCGCAGCTTGGTTTGACTGATTCCCTGAATAGTTCAATATATATATCCAGCGTAGAGGAACATTTTACTACTGCAGACGCTGCGTCCGCTTTATCTCTGACATGCCACAATTGTGAACAAAAATATAATGCGGAGATAAAAACAAAAATAGACTCTGCAAGTGCATTGGCTCTGCAATCAGATTCGGGCCTAAGAAAATCAAAATATAATAAAAAGAGCCAAAATGGCTTAAGTAAAAATTCAAGAACTGGTGAACCACACCACAAAACTTATTGTTATGAGGGAAATGCTGCTACTGCTGCACATCTAGACAGAGTGCGTACAAATAAAGTATGTTTAAAGCTACTTTATATCCTCTTTAATTAAGAAGTGAATGTGCTGAACATTGAAAAAACCCTCGACTGTCATCAGTCCACTTCTCTGAGTCAAAATATCACCAAAGTATTAATCAAGGTGAATTCAGAAATTAACGAAACCAAATTGATGAACCGCTTTGTTTAAAGTTAAGGACTATATGAACAGCATCATTTACGATAACATTTAAACCATGAAAGGAGGGCAAGGCAACCTCAGTCGGGTACGCTAGTTTAATACGAAAGTCCTATCCGACATAATATAGCACTCATTAAAGCAAATTCAGTCTTATTTGTTTTTCTTTGAGGTAAATATTTAAACACCATCAGACCTAAAGCATTTTTGCATAAATTTAATTTTTGAAACAACCAAAATTCAATTTGCGAACATGAAGTTGCACAACCTGATGAAGTTCTTGTTCCCCATGCAACAATTACCCTTGCGCACATTTCAAAGTAATTATTGATCAGATCAAAACTTCTGTCTTGTTAAGGACAAAGTTCTAAGATGCTCACAGCTTATCCGATTTATGCATTGCTAAAGGCAAAGGTGTTCTCTGAAGAGCTTCATGATATTTCGTTTGGCAAGATTTTCACAACTTTTAATTGAAACCATTTCTGGAGGGATACTAAATAATATTCTTGAAGATTTGAGTAAGTTAGGAAAACTTTCAAAATCTTTTAAATGAATAAATCACATGGATGAGTACATTCAAAAATAACTGAAGTTTTTGAAAGTTTCACAACAAAGTTTTGGAAGAGTAATTATTGCACTAATTTGCTGCGCTTTTCCAAATACTTAATGTAATGGTGTTTCGACTTCGGAGCTAATTCAGTGGAATTGAGATGTTTTAAGATTCTATTGAAGAGATGTAGACATTTTTCAATATCTTTTTAGTTTTGTATGAATTTATTATTTAGTTTTATATAGTAATTAAATAACAGTTTATTCAAAGCAAAGCAAAGAAACTAAAAAAGTGGTTTCAAATTTTCACATAATAAATTGGCAACAGTTCTTCTATAAAACTAATGATTATTGTTTCATGAGGGTCGCAATTATTTACAACACTATCTCCAAAAGTTATATTGATCGCTTCGACCAAGTTCAGAGAAGATTCTTGAGATTTGCCTTGAGAGGATAGCAACTACGCCTCGTAAGGTACACTTTGGGGTGTTCTTAACCAAAACTGTAGCAAAGATAATTTACAGAAGTAGTCACAAAACACTGCATCAGTGCAAATATGCTTCGCAAATTATATCTACAAAAGCTTTATGGATGAGGATGGAGATGCCGACAGTGTTCCGCTTTCGCTCTACGACATAAGCTGACAGGCTTATCGGCATAGCAGTAAGCAGAGATTAGCCAATGTACCCGTACTGCACCCGTGTGCGCGTTGACCTTATTTAAATATTATTTTTTTCAACATCGAGTGCGAAGTAGAAATGTGCACAGGATTTTCCTTTTTTGAGCTCCTGCGGGTTAAAAGGAATCTAATATTAATAGGTTGCGACACATAACCGCAGAGAACAAACCCATTTGACAGACTAATGGAAACTACAATGAATGTGCAACATTGGACGGATTATGCTCGGAAAGCGTGAATGAAAAAATAATGGGCCCCATTTACTAATCCGCTTACAAAACGTCTGTGCGTCATTGAAAGGTCCATTGCGGTGGCGTGTAACAAAATTCCTAGGAACAGAATGTCGATGCTGATTGTGGATACCAAAGTCATGGCCAATTGGATAAGTAGAGGCATATTAATGAAAGAACCGCAAGCCGAATCATATCGTGAAAATTGTTTTTCTCAGGAATACAATAGAGATTTTTTTATGGTTCAATCCGTTGGGCGTCTCGTTTGATTAAGTGAAAGTGTAGCTCACCGAGGTGTCAAAGACAGTCTTTAATGGAAAGTTAACTGGCTGGATACCTAGGTTAATGATTATGGTAGGGTTTGGATAATGAAGGAGTATGCGCAACAGAGACTTTTGCTTTTTTATGGCTGCTTTGCAGAAAAAATAATAATAATGATGGAAAATGAAAAGGAGCGGAATAGAATCAAAAGATGCCGAAATGAATCATGCAAATTTGAGATTACTTTTTGCAATTTTTTAAATGGTTTTTCATAACGGAAGCAATAAATCTTGGATAGTTTCTCTTTTTCTTTATAAAACGCACGCATTAATGGAGTTTATAAGCCCTTAAAATATTAATAAGAAAGATTCAAATAGGCAATGGAAAAGTCGCAATTGTATTTCTTTGAATAATTTTTTTAAAGGGTCTTCCAATAGTGACTATCGAACATTTGCAGTTGGATACCGACCATGATTTCAAAATGCACTTTTTTCCTGAAATCGACAATTACGATTTCTGATGCACTGACTATAAAGAGTATCCGTAACTTAGTACAAATTTGAAAATTTAGCTCTGAGAACCTTTTATTGACAAAAATATAGAGATCTGAAATCCGAGGCTTTTTTGCAAAATTCTGCTGGACTATAGCCCATGATTTCAAAATGCACTTTTTTCCTGAAATCGACAATTACGATTTCTGATGCACTGACTATAAAGAGTATCCGTAACTTAGTACAAATTTGAAAATTTAGCTCTGAGAACCTTTTATTGACAAAAATATAGAGATCTGAAATCCGAGGCTTTTTTGCAAAATTCTGCTGGACTATAGCCCATGATTTCAAAATGCACTTTTTTCCTGAAATCGACAATTACGAGTTCTGAGGCGCAGATAATAAAGAGTTTCTCCAGCTGAGTACAAATTTGAAAATTTAGCCCTGAGAACCTTTTATTGACAAAAATATAGAGATCTGAAATCCGAGGCATTTTTGCAAAATTCTGCTGGACTATAGCCCATGATTTCAAAATGCACTTTTTTCCTGAAATCGACAATTACGATTTCTGATGCACTGACTATAAAGAGTATCCGTAACTTAGTACAAATTTGAAAATTTAGCTCTGAGAACCTTTTATTGACAAAAATATAGAGATCTGAAATCCGAGGCTTTTTTGCAAAATTCTGCTGGACTATAGCCCATGATTTCAAAATGCACTTTTTTCCTGAAATCGACAATTACGATTTCTGATGCACTGACTATAAAGAGTATCCGTAACTTAGTACAAATTTGAAAATTTAGCTCTGAGAACCTTTTATTGACAAAAATATAGAGATCTGAAATCCGAGGCTTTTTTGCAAAATTCTGCTGGACTATAGCCCATGATTTCAAAATGCACTTTTTTCCTGAAATCGACAATTACGAGTTCTGAGGCGCAGATAATAAAGAGTTTCTCCAGCTGAGTACAAATTTGAAAATTTAGCTCTGAGAACCTTTTATTGACAAAAATATAGAGATCTGAAATCCGAGGCTTTTTTGCAAAATTCTGCTGGACTATAGCCCATGATTTCAAAATGCACTTTTTTCCTGAAATCCAAAATTACGATTTCTGATGCACTGACTATTAAGAGTATCCGTAACTTAGTACAAATTTGAAAATTTAGCTCTGAGAACCTTTTATTGATAAAAATATAGAGATCTGAAATCCGAGACTTTTTTGCAAAATTCTGCTGGACTATAGCCCATGATTTCAAAATGCACTTTTTTCCTGAAATCCAAAATTACGATTTCTGATGCACTGACTATTAAGAATATCCGTAACTTAGTACAAATTTGAAAATTTAGCTCTGAGAACCTTTTATTGACAAAAATATAGAGATCTGAAATCCGAGACTTTTTTGCAAAATTCTGCTGGACTATAGCCCATGATTTCAAAATGCACTTTTTTCCTGAAATCCAAAATTACGATTTCTGATGCACTGACTATTAAGAGTATCCGTAACTTAGTACAAATTTGAAAATTTAGCTCTGAGAACCTTTTATTGACAAAAATATAGAGATCTGAAATCCGAGGCTTTTTGCAAAATTCTGCTGGACTATAGCCCATGATTTCAAAATGCACTTTTTTCCTGAAATCGACAATTACGAGTTCTGAGGCGCAGATAATAAAGAGTTTCTCCAGCCGAGTACAAATTTGAAAATTTAGCCCTGAGAACCTTTTATTGACAAAAATATAGAGATCTGAAATCCGAGGCATTTTTGCAAAATTCTGCTGGACTATAGCCCATGATTTCAAAATGCACTTTTTTCCTGAAATCGACAATTACGAGTTCTGAGGCGCAGATAATAAAGAGTTTCTCCAGCTGAGTACAAATTTGAAAATTTAGCTCTGAGAACCTTTTATTGACAAAAATATAGAGATCTGAAATCCGAGGCATTTTTGCAAAATTCTGCTGGACTATAGCCCATGATTTCAAAATGCACTTTTTTCCTGAAATCGACAATTACGAGTTCTGAGGCGCAGATAATAAAGAGTTTCTCCAGCTGAGTACAAATTTGAAAATTTAGCTCTGAGAACCTTTTATTGACAAAAATATAGAGATCTGAAATCCGAGGCTTTTTTGCAAAATTCTGCTGGACTATAGCCCATGATTTCAAAATGCACTTTTTTCCTGAAATCGACAATTACGAGTTCTGAGGCGCAGATAATAAAGAGTTTCTCCAGCTGAGTACAAATTTGAAAATTTAGCTCTGAGAACCTTTTATTGACAAAAATATAGAGATCTGAAATCCGAGGCTTTTTTGCAAAATTCTGCTGGACTTTAGCCCATGATTTCAAAATGCACTTTTTTCCTGAAATCGACAATTACGATTTCTGATGCACTGAATATAAAGAGTATCCGTAACTTAGTACAAATTTGAAAATTTAGCTCTGAGAACCTTTTATTGACAAAAATATAGAGATCTGAAATCCGAGGCTTTTTTGCAAAATTCTGCTGGACTATAGCCCATGATTTCAAAATGCACTTTTTTCCTGAAATCCAAAATTACGATTTCTGAGGCGCAGATAATAAAGAGTTTCTCCAGCTGAGTACAAATTTGAAAATTTAGCTCTGAGAACCTTTTATTGATAAAAATATAGAGATCTGAAATCCGAGACTTTTTTGCAAAATTCTGCTGGACTATAGCCCATGATTTCAAAATGCACTTTTTTCCTGAAATCCAAAATTACGATTTCTGATGCACTGACTATTAAGAGTATCCGTAACTTAGTACAAATTTGAAAATTTAGCTCTGAGAACCTTTTATTGATAAAAATATAGAGATCTGAAATCCGAGACTTTTTTGCAAAATTCTGCTGGACTATAGCCCATGATTTCAAAATGCACTTTTTTCCTGAAATCCAAAATTACGATTTCTGATGCACTGACTATTAAGAGTATCCGTAACTTATTACAAATTTGAAAATTTAGCTCTGAGAACCTTTTATTGACAAAAATATAGAGATCTGAAATCCGAGGCTTTTTTGCAAAATTCTGCTGGACTATAGCCCATGATTTCAAAATGCACTTTTTTCCTGAAATCGACAATTACGATTTCTGATGCACTGACTATAAGGAGTATCCGTAACTTAGTACAAATTTGAAAATTTAGCTCTGAGAACCTTTTATTGACAAAAATATAGAGATCTGAAATCCGAGGCTTTTTTGCAAAATTCTGCTGGACTATAGCCCATGATTTCAAAATGCACTTTTTTCCTGAAATCCAAAATTACGATTTCTGAGGCGCAGATAATAAAGAGTTTCTCCAGCTGAGTACAAATTTGAAAATTTAGCTCTGAGAACCTTTTATTGATAAAAATATAGAGATCTGAAATCCGAGACTTTTTTGCAAAATTCTGCTGGACTATAGCCCATGATTTCAAAATGCACTTTTTTCCTGAAATCGACAATTACGATTTCTGATGCACTGACTATAAAGAGTATCCGTAACTCAGTACAAATTTGAAAATTTAGCTCTGAGAACCTTTTATTGACAAAGATATAGAGATCTGAAATCCGAGGCTTTTTTGCAAAATTCTGCTGGACTATAGCCCATGATGTCAAAATGCACTTTTTTCCTGAAATCGACAATTACGATTTCTGATGCACTGACTATAAGGAGTATCCGTAACTTAGTACAAATTTGAAAATTTAGCTCTGAGAACCTTTTATTGACAAAAATATAGAGATCTGAAATCCGAGGCTTTTTTGCAAAATTCTGCTGGACTATAGCCCATGATTTCAAAATGCACTTTTTCCTGATATCGAAAATTACGATTTCTGATGCACTGACTATAAAGAGTATCCGTAACTTAGTACAAATTTGAAAATTTAGCTCTGAGAACCTTTTATTGACAAAAATATAGAGATCTGAAAGCCGAGGCTTTTTTGCAAAATTCTGCTGGACTATAGCCCATGATTTCAAAATGCACTTTTTTCCTGAAATCGACTATTACGATTTCTGATGCACTGACTATAAGGAGTATCCGTAACTTAGTACAAATTTGAAAATTTAGCTCTGAGAACCTTTTATTGACAAAAATATAGAGATCTGAAATCCGAGGCTTTTTTGCAAAATTCTGCTGGACTATAGCCCATGATTTCAAAATGCACTTTTTTCCTGAAATCCAAAATTACGATTTCTGAGGCGCAGATAATAAAGAGTTTCTCCAGCTGAGTACAAATTTGAAAATTTAGCTCTGAGAACCTTTTATTGATAAAAATATAGAGATCTGAAATCCGAGACTTTTTTGCAAAATTCTGCTGGACTATAGCCCATGATTTCAAAATGCACTTTTTTCCTGAAATCGACAATTACGATTTCTGATGCACTGACTATAAAGAGTATCCGTAACTCAGTACAAATTTGAAAATTTAGCTCTGAGAACCTTTTATTGACAAAGATATAGAGATCTGAAATCCGAGGCTTTTTTGCAAAATTCTGCTGGACTATAGCCCATGATTTCAAAATGCACTTTTTTCCTGAAATCGACAATTACGATTTCTGATGCACTGACTATAAAGAGTATCCGTAACTTAGTACAAATTTGAAAATTTAGCTCTGAGAACCTTTTATTGACAAAAATATAGAGATCTGAAATCCGAGGCTTTTTTGCAAAATTCTGCTGGACTATAGCCCATGATTTCAAAATGCACTTTTTTCCTGATATCAAAAATTACGATTTCTGATGCACTGACTATAAAAGTATCCGTAACTTAGTACAAATTTGAAAATTTAGCTCTGAGAACCTTTTATTGACAAAAATATAGAGATCTGAAATCCGAGGCTTTTTTGCAAAATTCTGCTGGACTATAGCCCATGATTTGAAAATGCACTTTTTTCCTGATATCAAAAATTACGATTTCTGAGGCGCATATAATAAAGAGTTTCTCCAGCTGAGTACAAATTTGAAAATTTAGCTCTGAGAACCTTTTATTGACAAAAATATAGAGATCTGAAATCCGAGGCTTTTTTGCAAAATTCTGCTGGACTATAGCCCATGATTTCAAAATGCACTTTTTTCCTGAATTCGACAATTACGATTTCTGATGCACTGACTATAAAGAGTATCCGTAACTTAGTACAAATTTGAAAATTTAGCTCTGAGAACCTTTTATTGACAAAAATATAGAGATCTGAAATCCGAGGCTTTTTTGCAAAATTCTGCTGGACTATAGCCCATGATTTCAAAATGCACTTTTTTCCTGAATTCGACAATTACGATTTCTGATGCACTGACTATAAAGAGTATCCGTAACTTAGTACAAATTTGAAAATTTAGCCCTGAGAACCTTTTATTGACAAAAATATAGAGATCTGAAATCCGAGGCTTTTTTGCAAAATTCTGCTGGACTATAGCCCATGATTTCAAAATGCACTTTTTTCCTGAAATCCAAAATTACGATTTCTGAGGCGCAGATAATAAAGAGTTTCTCCAGCTGAGTACAAATTTGAAAATTTAGCTCTGAGAACCTTTTATTGATAAAAATATAGAGATCTGAAATCCGAGGCTTTTTTGCAAAATTCTGCTGGACTATAGCCCATGATTTCAAAATGCACTTTTTTCCTGAAATCCAAAATTACGATTTCTGAGGCGCAGATAATAAAGAGTTTCTCCAGCTGAGTACAAATTTGAAAATTTAGCTCTGAGAACCTTTTATTGACAAAAATATAGAGATCTGAAATCCGAGGCTTTTTTGCAAAATTCTGCTGGACTATAGCCCATGATTTCAAAATGCACTTTTTTCCTGAAATCCAAAATTACGATTTCTGAGGCGCAGATAATAAAGAGTTTCTCCAGCTGAGTACAAATTTGAAAATTTAGCTCTGAGAACCTTTTATTGATAAAAATATAGAGATCTGAGATCCGAGGCTTTTTTGCAAAATTCTGCTGGACTATAGCCCATGATTTCAAAATGCACTTTTTCCTGATATCGAAAATTACGATTTCTGATGCACTGACTATAAAGAGTATCCGTAACTTAGTACAAATTTGAAAATTTAGCTCTGAGAACCTTTTATTGACAAAAATATAGAGATCTGAAAGCCGAGGCTTTTTTGCAAAATTCTGCTGGACTATAGCCCATGATTTCAAAATGCACTTTTTTCCTGAAATCGACAATTACGATTTCTGATGCACTGACTATAAGGAGTATCCGTAACTTAGTACAAATTTGAAAATTTAGCTCTGAGAACCTTTTATTGACAAAAATATAGAGATCTGAAAGCCGAGGCTTTTTTGCAAAATTCTGCTGGACTATAGCCCATGATTTCAAAATGCATTTTTTTCCTGAAATCCAAAATTACGATTTCTGAGGCGCAGATAATAAAGAGTTTCTCCAGCTGAGTACAAATTTGAAAATTTAGCTCTGAGAACCTTTTATTGATAAAAATATAGAGATCTGAGATCCGAGGCTTTTTTGCAAAATTCTGCTGGACTATAGCCCATGATTTCAAAATGCACTTTTTCCTGATATCGAAAATTACGATTTCTGATGCACTGACTATAAAGAGTATCCGTAACTTAGTACAAATTTGAAAATTTAGCTCTGAGAACCTTTTATTGACAAAAATATAGAGATCTGAAAGCCGAGGCTTTTTTGCAAAATTCTGCTGGACTATAGCCCATGATTTCAAAATGCACTTTTTTCCTGATATCAAAAATTACGATTTCTGATGCACTGACTATAAAAGTATCCGTAACTTAGTACAAATTTGAAAATTTAGCTCTGAGAACCTTTTATTGACAAAAATATAGAGATCTGAAATCCGAGGCTTTTTTGCAAAATTCTGCTGGACTATAGCCCATGATTTGAAAATTCACTTTTTTCCTGATATCGAAAATTACGATTTCTGAGGCGCATATAATAAAGAGTTTCTCCAGCTGAGTACAAATTTGAAAATTTAGCTCTGAGAACCTTTTATTGACAAAAATATAGAGATCTGAAATCCGAGGCTTTTTTGCAAAATTCTGCTGGACTATAGCCCATGATTTCAAAATGCACTTTTTTCCTGGATTCGACAATTACGATTTCTGATGCACTGACTATAAAGAGTATCCGTAACTTAGTACAAATTTGAAAATTTAGCTCTGAGAACCTTTTATTGACAAAAATATAGAGATCTGAAATCCGAGGCTTTTTTGCAAAATTCTGCTGGACTATAGCCCATGATTTCAAAATGCACTTTTTTCCTGATATCAAAAATTACGATTTCTGATGCACTGACTATAAAAGTATCCGTAACTTAGTACAAATTTGAAAATTTAGCTCTGAGAACCTTTTATTGACAAAAATATAGAGATCTGAAATCCGAGGCTTTTTTGCAAAATTCTGCTGGACTATAGCCCATGATTTGAAAATGCACTTTTTTCCTGATATCAAAAATTACGATTTCTGAGGCGCATATAATAAAGAGTTTCTCCAGCTGAGTACAAATTTGAAAATTTAGCTCTGAGAACCTTTTATTGACAAAAATATAGAGATCTGAAATCCGAGGCTTTTTTGCAAAATTCTGCTGGACTATAGCCCATGATTTCAAAATGCACTTTTTTCCTGAATTCGACAATTACGATTTCTGATGCACTGACTATAAAGAGTATCCGTAACTTAGTACAAATTTGAAAATTTAGCTCTGAGAACCTTTTATTGACAAAAATATAGAGATCTGAAATCCGAGGCTTTTTTGCAAAATTCTGCTGGACTATAGCCCATGATTTCAAAATGCACTTTTTTCCTGAATTCGACAATTACGATTTCTGATGCACTGACTATAAAGAGTATCCGTAACTTAGTACAAATTTGAAAATTTAGCTCTGAGAACCTTTTATTGACAAAAATATAGAGATCTGAAATCCGAGGCTTTTTTGCAAAATTCTGCTGGACTATAGCCCATGATTTCAAAATGCACTTTTTTCCTGAATTCGACAATTACGATTTCTGATGCACTGACTATAAAGAGTATCCGTAACTTAGTACAAATTTGAAAATTTAGCTCTGAGAACCTTTTATTGACAAAAATATAGAGATCTGAAATCCGAGGCTTTTTTGCAAAATTCTGCTGGACTATAGCCCATGATTTCAAAATGCACTTTTTTCCTGAATTCGACAATTACGATTTCTGATGCACTGACTATAAAGAGTATCCGTAACTTAGTACAAATTTGAAAATTTAGCTCTGAGAACCTTTTATTGACAAAAATATAGAGATCTGAAATCCGAGGCTTTTTTGCAAAATTCTGCTGGACTATAGCCCATGATTTCAAAATGCACTTTTTTCCTGAATTCGACAATTACGATTTCTGATGCACTGACTATAAAGAGTATCCGTAACTTAGTACAAATTTGAAAATTTAGCTCTGAGAACCTTTTATTGACAAAAATATAGAGATCTGAAATCCGAGGCTTTTTTGCAAAATTCTGCTGGACTATAGCCCATGATTTCAAAATGCACTTTTTTCCTGAATTCGACAATTACGATTTCTGATGCACTGACTATAAAAGTATCCGTAACTTAGTACAAATTTGAAAATTTAGCTCTGAGAACCTTTTATTGACAAAAATATAGAGATCTGAAATCCGAGGCTTTTTTGCAAAATTCTGCTGGACTATAGCCCATGATTTCAAAATGCACTTTTTTCCTGAATTCGACAATAACGATTTCTGATGCACTGACTATAAAGAGTATCCGTAACTTAGTACAAATTTGAAAATTTAGCTCTGAGAACCTTTTATTGACAAAAATATAGAGATCTGAAATCCGAGGCTTTTTTGCAAAATTCTGCTGGACTATAGCCCATGATTTGAAAATGCACTTTTTTCCTGATATCGAAAATTACGATTTCTGAGGCGCATATAATAAAGAGTTTCTCCAGCTGAGTACAAATTTGAAAATTTAGCTCTGAGAACCTTTTATTGACAAAAATATAGAGATCTGAAATCCGAGGCTTTTTTGCAAAATTCTGCTGGACTATAGCCCATGATTTCAAAATGCACTTTTTTCCTGAATTCGACAATTACGATTTCTGATGCACTGACTATAAAGAGTATCCGTAACTTAGTACAAATTTGAAAATTTAGCTCTGAGAACCTTTTAATTGACAAAAATATAGAGATCTGAAATCCGAGGCTTTTTTGCAAAATTCTGCTGGACTATAGCCCATGATTTGAAAATGCACTTTTTTCCTGATATCGAAAATTACGATTTCTGAGGCGCATATAATAAAGAGTTTCTCCAGCTGAGTACAAATTTGAAAATTTAGCTCTGAGAACCTTTTATTGACAAAAATATAGAGATCTGAAATCCGAGGCTTTTTTGCAAAATTCTGCTGGACTATAGCCCATGATTTCAAAATGCACTTTTTCCTGAATTCGACAATTACGATTTCTGATGCACTGACTATAAAGAGTATCCGTAACTTAGTACAAATTTGAAAATTTAGCTCTGAGAACCTTTTATTGACAAAAATATAGAGATCTGAAATCCGAGGCTTTTTTGCAAAATTCTGCTGGACTATAGCCCATGATTTCAAAAAGCACTTTTTTCCTGAATTCGACAATTACGATTTCTGATGCACTGACTATAAAGAGTATCCGTAACTTAGTACAAATTTGAAAATTTAGCTCTGAGAACCTTTTATTGACAAAAATATAGAGATCTGAAATCCGAGGCTTTTTTGCAAAATTCTGCTGGACTATAGCCCATGATTTCAAAATGCACTTTTTTCCTGATATCAAAAATTACGATTTCTGATGCACTGACTATAAAAGTATCCGTAACTTAGTACAAATTTGAAAATTTAGCTCTGAGAACCTTTTATTGACAAAAATATAGAGATCTGAAATCCGAGGCTTTTTTGCAAAATTCTGCTGGACTATAGCCCATGATTTCAAAATGCACTTTTTTCCTGAATTCGACAATTACGATTTCTGATGCACTGACTATAAAGAGTATCCGTAACTTAGTACAAATTTGAAAATTTAGCTCTGAGAACCTTTTATTGACAAAAATATAGAGATCTGAAATCCGAGGCTTTTTTGCAAAATTCTGCTGGACTATAGCCCATGATTTCAAAATGCACTTTTTTCCTGATATCAAAAATTACGATTTCTGATGCACTGACTATAAAAGTATCCGTAACTTAGTACAAATTTGAAAATTTAGCTCTGAGAACCTTTTATTGACAAAAATATAGAGATCTGAAATGCGAGGCTTTTTTGCAAAATTCTGCTGGACTATAGCCCATGATTTGAAAATGCACTTTTTTCCTGATATCAAAAATTACGATTTCTGAGGCGCATATAATAAAGAGTTTCTCCAGCTGAGTACAAATTTGAAAATTTAGCTCTGAGAACCTTTTATTGACAAAAATATAGAGATCTGAAATCCGAGGCTTTTTTGCAAAATTCTGCTGGACTATAGCCCATGATTTCAAAATGCACTTTTTTCCTGAATTCGACAATTACGATTTCTGATGCACTGACTATAAAGAGTATCCGTAACTTAGTACAAATTTGAAAATTTAGCTCTGAGAACCTTTTATTGACAAAAATATAGAGATCTGAAATCCGAGGCTTTTTTGCAAAATTCTGCTGGACTATAGCCCATGATTTCAAAATGCACTTTTTTCCTGAAATCGACAATTACGATTTCTGATGCACTGACTATAAAGAGTATCCGTAACATAGTACAAATTTGAAAATTTAGCTCTGAGAACCTTTTATTGACAAAAATATAGAGATCTGAAATCCGAGGCTTTTTTGCAAAATTCTGCTGGACTATAGCCCATGATTTCAAAATGCATTTTTTTCCTGAAATCGACAACTACGATTTCTGATGCACTGACTATAAAGAGTATCCGTAACTTAGTACAAATTTGAAAATTTAGCTCTGAGAACCTTTTATTGACAAAAATATAGAGATGAGAAAAACGAGGCTTTTTTGCAAAATTCTGCTGGACTATAGCCCATGATTTCAAAATGCACTTTTTTCCTGAAATCGACAATTACGATTTCTGATGCACTGACTATAAAGAGTATCCGTAACATAGTACAAATTTGAAAATTTAGCTCTGAGAACCTTTTATTGACAAAAATATAGAGATGAGAAAAACGAGGCTTTTTTGCAAAATTCTGCTGGACTATAGCCCATGATTTCAAAATGCACTTTTTTCCTGAAATCGACAATTACGATTTCTGAGGCGCAGATTATAAAGAGTTTCTCCAGCTGAGTACAGATTTGAAAATTTAGCTCTGAGAACCTTTTATTGACAAAAATATAGAGATCTGAAATCCGAGGCTTTTTTGCAAAATTCTGCTGGACTATAGCCCATGATTTAAAATGCACTTTTTTTCTGAAATCGACAATTACGATTTCTGAGGCGCAGATTATAAAGAGTTTCTCCAGCTGAGTACAGATTTGAAAATTTAGCTCTGAGAACCTTTTATTGACAAAAATATAGAGATCTGAAATCCGAGGCTTTTTTGCAAAATTCTGCTGGACTATAGCCCATGATTTAAAATGCACTTTTTTCCTGAAATCGACAATTACGATTTCTGAGGCGCAGATTATAAAGAGTTTCTCCAGCTGAGTACAGATTTGAAAATTTAGCTCTGAGAACCTTTTATTGACAAAAATATAGAGATGAGAAAAACGAGGCTTTTTTGCAAAATTCTGCTGGACTATAGCCCATGATTTCAAAATGCACTTTTTTCCTGAAATCGACAATTACGATTTCTGATGCACTGACTATAAAGAGTATCCGTAACTTAGTACAAATTTGAAAATTTAGCTCTGAGAACCTTTTATTGACAAAAATATAGAGATGAGAAAAACGAGGCTTTTTTGCAAAATTCTGCTGGACTATAGCCCATGATTTCAAAATGCACTTTTTTCCTGAAATCGACAATTACGATTTCTGAGGCGCAGATTATAAAGAGTTTCTCCAGCTGAGTACAGATTTGAAAATTTAGCTCTGAGAACCTTTTATTGACAAAAATATAGAGATCTGAAATCCGAGGCTTTTTTGCAAAATTCTGCTGGACTATAGCCCATGATTTCAAAATGCACTTTTTTCCTGAAATCGACAACTACGATTTCTGATGCACTGACTATAAAGAGTATCCGTAACTTAGTACAAATTTGAAAATTTAGCTCTGAGAACCTTTTATTGACAAAAATATAGAGATCTGAAATCCGAGGCTTTTTTGCAAAATTCTGCTGGACTATAGCCCATGATTTCAAAATGCACTTTTTTCCTGAAATCGACAATTACGATTTCTGATGCACTGACTATAAAGAGTATCCGTAACTTAGTACAAATTTGAAAATTTAGCTCTGAGAACCTTTTATTGACAAAAATATAGAGATCTGAAATCCGAGGCTTTTTTGCAAAATTCTGCTGGACTATAGCCCATGATTTCAAAATGCACTTTTTTCCTGAAATCGACAATTACGATTTCTGAGGCGCAGATTATAAAGAGTTTCTCCAGCTGAGTACAGATTTGAAAATTTAGCTCTGAGAACCTTTTATTGACAAAAATATAGAGATCTGAAATCCGAGGCTTTTTTGCAAAATTCTGCTGGACTATAGCCCATGATTTCAAAATGCACTTTTTTCCTGAAATCGACAATTACGATTTCTGAGGCGCAGATTATAAAGAGTTTCTCCAGCTGAGTACAGATTTGAAAATTTAGCTCTGAGAACCTTTTATTGACAAAAATATAGAGATCTGAAATCCGAGGCTTTTTTGCAAAATTCTGCTGGACTATAGCCCATGATTTCAAAATGCACTTTTTTCCTGAAATCGACAACTACGATTTCTGATGCACTGACTATAAAGAGTATCCGTAACTTAGTACAAATTTGAAAATTTAGCTCTGAGAACCTTTTATTGACAAAAATATAGAGATGAGAAAAACGAGGCTTTTTTGCAAAATTCTGCTGGACTATAGCCCATGATTTCAAAATGCACTTTTTTCCTGAAATCGACAATTACGATTTCTGATGCACTGACTATAAAGAGTATCCGTAACTTAGTACAAATTTGAAAATTTAGCTCTGAGAACCTTTTATTGACAAAAATATAGAGATCTGAAATCCGAGGCTTTTTTGCAAAATTCTGCTGGACTATAGCCCATGATTTCAAAATGCACTTTTTTCCTGAAATCGACAATTACGATTTCTGAGGCGCAGATTATAAAGAGTTTCTCCAGCTGAGTACAGATTTGAAAATTTAGCTCTGAGAACCTTTTATTGACAAAAATATAGAGATCTGAAATCCGAGGCTTTTTTGCAAAATTCTGCTGGATTATAGCCCATGATTTCAAAATGCACTTTTTTCCTTAAATCGACAACTACGATTTCTGATGCACTGACTATAAAGAGTATCCGTAACTTAGTACAAATTTGAAAATTTAGCTCTGAGAACCTTTTATTGACAAAAATATAGAGATGATAAAAACGAGGCTTTTTTGCAAAATTCTGCTGGACTATAGCCCATGATTTCAAAATGCACTTTTTTCCTGAAATCGACAATTACGATTTCTGATGCACTGACTATAAAGAGTATCCGTAACTTAGTACAAATTTGAAAATTTAGCTCTGAGAACCTTTTATTGACAAAAATATAGAGATGAGAAAAACGAGGCTTTTTTGCAAAATTCTGCTGGACTATAGCCCATGATTTCAAAATGCACTTTTTTCCTGAAATCGACAATTACGATTTCTGAGGCGCAGATTATAAAGAGTTTCTCCAGCTGAGTACAGATTTGAAAATTTAGCTCTGAGAACCTTTTATTGACAAAAATATAGAGATCTGAAATCCGAGGCTTTTTTGCAAAATTCTGCTGGACTATAGCCCATGATTTCAAAATGCACTTTTTTCCTGAAATCGACAACTACGATTTCTGATGCACTGACTATAAAGAGTATCCGTAACTTAGTACAAATTTGAAAATTTAGCTCTGAGAACCTTTTATTGACAAAAATATAGAGATCTGAAATCCGAGGCTTTTTTGCAAAATTCTGCTGGACTATAGCCCATGATTTCAAAAAGCACTTTTTTCCTGAATTCGACAATTACGATTTCTGATGCACTGACTATAAAGAGTATCCGTAACTTAGTACAAATTTGAAAATTTAGCTCTGAGAACCTTTTATTGACAAAAATATAGAGATGAGAAAAACGAGGCTTTTTTGCAAAATTCTGCTGGACTATAGCCCATGATTTCAAAATGCACTTTTTTCCTGAAATCGACAATTACGATTTCTGAGGCGCAGATTATAAAGAGTTTCTCCAGCTGAGTACAGATTTGAAAATTTAGCTCTGAGAACCTTTTATTGACAAAAATATAGAGATCTGAAATCCGAGGCTTTTTTGCAAAATTCTGCTGGACTATAGCCCATGATTTCAAAATGCACTTTTTTCCTGAAATCGACAACTACGATTTCTGATGCACTGACTATAAAGAGTATCCGTAACTTAGTACAAATTTGAAAATTTTGCTCTGAGAACCTTTTATTGACAAAAATATAGAGATCTGAAATCCGAGGCTTTTTTGCAAAATTCTGCTGGACTATAGCCCATGATTTCAAAATGCACTTTTTTCCTGAAATCGACAATTACGATTTCTGATGCACTGACTATAAAGAGTATCCGTAACTTAGTACAAATTTGAAAATTTAGCTCTGAGAACCTTTTATTGACAAAAATATAGAGATGAGAAAAACGAGGCTTTTTTGCAAAATTCTGCTGGACTATAGCCCATGATTTCAAAATGCACTTTTTTCCTGAAATCGACAATTACGATTTCTGATGCACTGACTATAAAGAGTATCCGTAACTTAGTACAAATTTGAAAATTTAGCTCTGAGAACCTTTTATTGACAAAAATATAGAGATCTGAAATCCGAGGCTTTTTTGCAAAATTCTGCTGGACTATAGCCCATGATTTCAAAATGCACTTTTTTCCTGAAATCGACAATTACGATTTCTGAGGCGCAGATTATAAAGAGTTTCTCCAGCTGAGTACAGATTTGAAAATTTAGCTCTGAGAACCTTTTATTGACAAAAATATAGAGATCTGAAATCCGAGGCTTTTTTGCAAAATTCTGCTGGACTATAGCCCATGATTTCAAAATGCACTTTTTTCCTGAAATCGACAACTACGATTTCTGATGCACTGACTATAAAGAGTATCCGTAACTTAGTACAAATTTGAAAATTTAGCTCTGAGAACCTTTTATTGACAAAAATATAGAGATCTGAAATCCGAGGCTTTTTTGCAAAATTCTGCTGGACTATAGCCCATGATTTCAAAATGCACTTTTTTCCTGAAATCGACAACTACGATTTCTGATGCACTGACTATAAAGAGTATCCGTAACTTAGTACAAATTTGAAAATTTAGCTCTGAGAACCTTTTATTGACAAAAATATAGAGATGAGAAAAACGAGGCTTTTTTGCAAAATTCTGCTGGACTATAGCCCATGATTTCAAAATGCACTTTTTTCCTGAAATCGACAATTACGATTTCTGATGCACTGACTATAAAGAGTATCCGTAACTTAGTACAAATTTGAAAATTTAGCTCTGAGAACCTTTTATTGACAAAAATATAGAGATCTGAAATCCGAGGCTTTTTTGCAAAATTCTGCTGGACTATAGCCCATGATTTCAAAATGCACTTTTTTCCTGAAATCGACAATTACGATTTCTGAGGCGCAGATTATAAAGAGTTTCTCCAGCTGAGTACAGATTTGAAAATTTAGCTCTGAGAACCTTTTATTGACAAAAATATAGAGATCTGAAATCCGAGGCTTTTTTGCAAAATTCTGCTGGACTATAGCCCATGATTTAAAATGCACTTTTTTCCTGAAATCGACAATTACGATTTCTGAGGCGCAGATTATAAAGAGTTTCTCCAGCTGAGTACAGATTTGGAAATTTAGCTCTGAGAACCTTTTATTGACAAAAATATAGAGATCTGAAATCCGAGGCTTTTTTGCAAAATTCTGCTGGACTATAGCCCATGATTTCAAAATGCACTTTTTTCCTGAAATCGACAATTACGATTTCTGATGCACTGACTATAAAGAGTATCCGTAACTTAGTACAAATTTGAAAATTTAGCTCTGAGAACCTTTTATTGACAAAAATATAGAGATCTGAAATCCGAGGCTTTTTTGCAAAATTCTGCTGGACTATAGCCCATGATTTCAAAATGCACTTTTTTCCTGAAATCGACAATTACGATTTCTGAGGCGCAGATTATAAAGAGTTTCTCCAGCTGAGTACAGATTTGAAAATTTAGCTCTGAGAACCTTTTATTGACAAAAATATAGAGATCTGAAATCCGAGGCTTTTTTGCAAAATTCTGCTGGACTATAGCCCATGATTTCAAAATGCACTTTTTTCCTGAAATCGACAATTACGATTTCTGATGCACTGACTATAAAGAGTATCCGTAACTTAGTACAAATTTGAAAATTTAGCTCTGAGAACCTTTTATTGACAAAAATATAGAGATCTGAAATCCGAGGCTTTTTTGCAAAATTCTGCTGGACTATAGCCCATGATTTCAAAATGCACTTTTTTCCTGAAATCGACAATTACGATTTCTGATGCACTGACTATAAAGAGTATCCGTAACTTAGTACAAATTTGAAAATTTAGCTCTGAGAACCTTTTATTGACAAAAATATAGAGATCTGAAATCCGAGGCTTTTTTGCAAAATTCTGCTGGACTATAGCCCATGATTTCAAAATGCACTTTTATCCTGAAATCGACAATTACGATTTCTGATGCACTGACTTAGTACGAATTTGAAAATTTAGCTCTGAGAACCTTTTATTGACAAAAATATAGAGATCTGAAATCCGAGGCTTTTTTGCAAAATTCTGCTGGACTATAGCCCATGATTTCAAAATGCACTTTTTTCCTGAAATCGACAATTACGATTTCTGATGCACTGACTATAAAGAGTATCCGTAACTTAGTACAAATTTGAAAATTTAGCTCTGAGAACCTTTTATTGACAAAAATATAGAGATCTGAAATCCGAGGCTTTTTTGCAAAATTCTGCTGGACTATAGCCCATGATTTCAAAATGCACTTTTTTCCTGAAATCGACAATTACGATTTCTGAGGCGCAGATTATAAAGAGTTTCTCCAGCTGAGTACAGATTTGAAAATTTAGCTCTGAGAACCTTTTATTGACAAAAATATAGAGATCTGAAATCCGAGGCTTTTTTGCAAAATTCTGCTGGACTATAGCCCATGATTTCAAAATGCACTTTTTTCCTGAAATCGACAATTACGATTTCTGATGCACTGACTATAAAGAGTATCCGTAACTTAGTACAAATTTGAAAATTTAGCTCTGAGAACCTTTTATTGACAAAAATATAGAGATCTGAAATCCGAGGCTTTTTTGCAAAATTCTGCTGGACTATAGCCCATGATTTCAAAATGCACTTTTTTCCTGAAATCGACAATTACGATTTCTGATGCACTGACTATAAAGAGTATCCGTAACTTAGTACAAATTTGAAAATTTAGCTCTGAGAACCTTTTATTGACAAAAATATAGAGATCTGAAATCCGAGGCTTTTTTGCAAAATTCTGCTGGACTATAGCCCATGATTTCAAAATGCACTTTTATCCTGAAATCGACAATTACGATTTCTGATGCACTGACTATAAAGAGTATCCGTAACTTAGTACGAATTTGAAAATTTAGCTCTGCGAACCTTTTATTGACAAAAATATAGAGATCTGAAATCCGAGGCTTTTTTGCAAAATTCTGCTGGACTATAGCCCATGATTTCAAAATGCACTTTTTTCCTGAAATCGACAATTACGATTTCTGATGCACTGACTATAAAGAGTATCCGTAACTTAGTACAAATTTGAAAATTTAGCTCTGAGAACCTTTTATTGACAAAAATATAGAGATCTGAAATCCGAGGCTTTTTTGCAAAATTCTGCTGGACTATAGCCCATGATTTCAAAATGCACTTTTATCCTGAAATCGACAATTACGATTTCTGATGCACTGACTATAAAGAGTATCCGTAACTTAGTACGAATTTGAAAATTTAGCTCTGAGAACCTTTTATTGACAAAAATATAGAGATCTGAAATCCGAGGCTTTTTTGCAAAATTCTGCTGGACTATAGCCCATGATTTCAAAATGCACTTTTATCCTGAAATCGACAATTACGATTTCTGATGCACTGACTATAAAGAGTATCCGTAACTTAGTACAAATTTGAAAATTTAGCTCTGAGAACCTTTTATTGACAAAAATATAGAGATGAGAAAAACGAGGCTTTTTTGCAAAACTCTGCTGGACTATAGCCCATGATTTCAAAATGCACTTTTTTCCTGAAATCGACAATTACGATTTCTGATGCACTGACTATAAAGAGTATCCGTAACTTAGTACAAATTTGAAAATTTAGCTCTGAGAACCTTTTATTGACAAAAATATAGAGATCTGAAATCCGAGGCTTTTTTGCAAAATTCTGCTGGACTATAGCCCATGATTTCAAAATGCACTTTTTTCCTAAAATCTACAATTACGATTTCTGATGCACTGACTATAAAGAGTATCCGTAACTTAGTACAAATTTGAAAATTTAGCTCTGAGAACCTTTTATTGACAAAAATATAGAGATCTGAAATCCGAGGCTTTTTTGCAAAATTCTGCTGGACTATAGCCCATGATTTCAAAATGTACTTTTTTCCTGATATCGAAAATTACGATTTCTGAGGCGCAGATAATAAAGAGTTTCTCCAGCTGAGTGCAAATTTGAAAATTTAGCTCTGAGAACCTTTTATTGACAAAAATATAGAGATCTGAAATCCGAGGCTTTTTTGCAAAATTCTGCTGGACTATAGCCCATGATTTCAAAATGCACTTTTTTCCTAAAATCTACAATTACGATTTCTGATGCACTGACTATAAAGAGTATCCGTAACTTAGTACGAATTTGAAAATTTAGCTCTGAGAACCTTTTATTGACAAAAATATAGAGATGAGAAAAACGAGGCTTTTTTGCAAAATTCTGCTGGACTATAGCCCATGATTTCAAAATGCACTTTTTTCCTGAAATCGACGATTACGATTTCTGATGCACTGACTATAAAGAGTATCCGTAATTTAGTACAAATTTGAAAATTTAGCTCTGAGAACCTTTTATTGACAAAAATATAGAGATGAGAAAAACGAGGCTTTTTTGCAAAACTCTGCTGGACTATAGCCCATGATTTCAAAATGCACTTTTTTCCTGAAATCGACAATTACGATTTTTGATGCACTGACTATAAAGAGTATCCGTAACTTAGTACAAATTTGAAAATTTAGCTCTGAGAACCTTTTATTGACAAAAATATAGAGATCTGAAATCCGAGGCTTTTTTGCAAAATTCTGCTGGACTATAGCCCATGATTTCAAAATGCACTTTTTTCCTGAAATCGACAATTACGATTTCTGATGCACTGACTATAAAGAGTATCCGTAACTTAGTACAAATTTGAAAATTTAGCTCTGAGAAGCTTTTATTGACAAAAATATAGAGATGAGAAAAACGAGGCTTTTTTGCAAAATTCTGCTGGACTATAGCCCATGATTTCAAAATGCACTTTTTTCCTGAAATCGACAATTACGATTTCTGATGCACTGACTATAAAGAGTATCCGTAACTTAGTACAAATTTGAAAATTTAGCTCTGAGAAGCTTTTATTGACAAAAATATAGAGATGAGAAAAACGAGGCTTTTTTGCAAAATTCTGCTGGACTATAGCCCATGATTTCAAAATGCACTTTTTTCCTGAAATCGACGATTACGATTTCTGATGCACTGACTATAAAGAGTATCCGTAACTTAGTACGAATTTGAAAATTTAGCTCGGAGAACCTTTTATTGACAAAAATATAGAGATCTGAAATCCGAGGCTTTTTTGCAAAATTCTGCTGGACTATAGCCCATGATTTCAAAATGCGCTTTTTTTCTGATATCGTAAATTACGATTTCTGAGGCGCAAATAATAAAGAGTTTCTCCAGCTGAGTACAAATTTGAAAATTTAGCTCTGAGGACCTTTTATTGACAAAAATATATAGATATGAAATCCGAGGCTTTTTTGCAAAATTCTGCTGGACTATAGCCCATGATTTCAAAATGCACTTTTTTCCTGAAATCGACGATTACGATTTCTGATGCACTGACTATAAAGAGTATCCGTAACTTAGTACGAATTTGAAAATTTAGCTCGGAGACCCTTTTATTGACAAAAATATAGAGATCTGAAATCCGAGGCTTTTTTGCAAAATTCTGCTGGACTATAGCCCATGATTTCAAAATGCACTTTTTTCCTGAAATCGACAATTACGATTTCTGATGCACTGACTATAAAGAGTATCCGTAACTTAGTACAAATTTGAAAATTTAGCTCTGAGAACCTTTTATTGACAAAAATATAGAGATGAGAAAAACGAGGCTTTTTTGCAAAATTCTGCTGGACTATAGCCCATGATTTCAAAATGCACTTTTTTCCTGAAATCGACGATTACGATTTCTGATGCACTGACTATAAAGAGTATCCGTAACTTAGTACAAATTTGAAAATTTAGCTCTGAGAACCTTTTATTGACAAAAATATAGAGATGAGAAAAACGAGGCTTTTTTGCAAAATTCTGCTGGACTATAGCCCAATCGACAATTACGATTTCTGATGCACTGACTATAAAGAGTATCCGTAACTTAGTACAAATTTGAAAATTTAGCTCTGAGAACCTTTTATTGACAAAAATATAGAGATGAGAAAAACGAGGCTTTTTTGCAAAATTCTGCTGGACTATAGCCCATGATTTCAAAATGCACTTTTTTCCTGAAATCGACGATTACGATTTCTGATGCACTGACTATAAAGAGTATCCGTAACTTAGTACGAATTTGAAAATTTAGCTCTGAGAACCTTTTATTGACAAAAATATAGAGATGAGAAATCCGAGGCTTTTTTGCAAAATTCTGCTGGACTATAGCCCATGATTTCAAAATGCGCTTTTTTTCTGATATCGTAAATTACGATTTCTGAGGCGCAAATAATAAAGAGTTTCTCCAGCTGAGTACAAATTTGAAAATTTCGCTCTGAGAACCTTTTATTGACAAAAATATTGAGATCTGAAATCCGAGGCTTTTTTGCAAAATTCTGCTGGACTATAGCCCATGATTTCAAAATGCACTTTTTTCCTGAAATCGACAATTACGATTTCTGATGCACTGACTATAAAGAGTATCCGTAACTTAGTACAAATTTGAAAATTTAGTTCTGAGAACCTTTTATTGACAAAAATATAGAGATGAGAAAAACGAGGCTTTTTTGCAAAATTCTGCTGGACTATAGCCCATGATTTCAAAATGCACTTTTTTCCTGAAATCGACGATTACGATTTCTGATGCACTGACTATAAAGAGTATCCGTAACTTAGTACGAATTTGAAAATTTAGCTCTGAGAACCTTTTATTGACAAAAATATAGAGATCTGAAATCCGAGGCTTTTTTGCAAAATTCTGCTGGACTATAGCCCATGATTTCAAAATGCACTTTTTTCCTGAAATCGACAATTACGATTTCTGATTCACTGACTTTAAAGAGTATCCGTAACTTAGTACAAATTTGAAAATTTAGCTCTGAGAACCTTTTATTGACAAAAATATAGAGATGAGAAAAACGAGGCTTTTTTGCAAAACTCTGCTGGACTATAGCCCATGATTTCAAAATGCGCTTTTTTTCTGATATCGTAAATTACGATTTCTGAGGCGCAAATAATAAAGAGTTTCTCCAGCTGAGTACAAATTTGAAAATTTAGCTCTGAGAACCTTTTATTGACAAAAATATAGAGATCTGAAATCCGAGGCTTTTTTGCAAAATTCTGCTGGACTATAGCCCATGATTTCAAAATGCACTTTTTTCCTG
Organism: Orthonevra nobilis; assembly: GCA_963555765.1. NCBI lineage: Eukaryota > Metazoa > Arthropoda > Insecta > Diptera > Syrphidae > Orthonevra > Orthonevra nobilis. The sequence goes on along the minus strand of OY743225.1, from coordinate 50,744,086 downwards.
AAATCGACAATTACGATTTCTGATGCACTGACTATAAAGAGTATCCGTAACTTAGTACAAATTTGAAAATTTAGCTCTGAGAACCTTTTATTGACAAAAATATAGAGATGAGAAAAACGAGGCTTTTTTGCAAAATTCTGCTGGACTATAGCCCATGATTTCAAAATGCACTTTTTTCCTGAAATCGACGATTACGATTTCTGATGCACTGACTATAAAGAGTATCCGTAACTTAGTACAAATTTGAAAATTTAGCTCTGAGAACCTTTTATTGACAAAAATATAGAGATGAGAAAAACGAGGCTTTTTTGCAAAATTCTGCTGGACTATAGCCCATGATTTCAAAATGCACTTTTTTCCTGAAATCGACAATTACGATTTCTGATGCACTGACTATAAAGAGTATCCGTAACTTAGTACAAATTTGAAAATTTAGCTCTGAGAACCTTTTATTGACAAAAATATAGAGATGAGAAAAACGAGGCTTTTTTGCAAAATTCTGCTGGACTATAGCCCATGATTTCAAAATGCACTTTTTTCCTGAAATCGACAATTACGATTTCTGATGCACTGACTATTAAGAGTATCCGTAACTTAGTACAAATTTGAAACTTTAGCTCTGAGAACCTTTTATTGACAAAAATATAGAGATGAGAAAAACGAGGCTTTTTTGCAAAATTCTGCTGGACTATAGCCCATGATTTCAAAATGCACTTTTTTCCTGAAATCGACGATTACGATTTCTGATGCACTGACTATAAAGAGTATCCGTAACTTAGTACGAATTTGAAAATTTAGCTCTGAGAACCTTTTATTGACAAAAATATAGAGATCTGAAATCCGAGGCTTTTTTGCAAAATTCTGCTGGACTATAGCCCATGATTTCAAAATGCGCTTCTTTTCTGATATCGTAAATTACGATTTCTGAGGCGCAAATAATAAAGAGTTTCTCCAGCTGAGTACAAATTTGAAAATTTAGCTCTGAGAACCTTTTATTGACAAAAATATAGAGATCTGAAATCCGAGGCTTTTTTGCAAAATTCTGCTGGACTATAGCCCATGATTTCAAAATGCGCTTTTTTCTGATATCGTAAATTACGATTTCTGAGGCGCAAATAATAAAGAGTTTCTCCAGCTGAGTACAAATTTGAAAATTTAGCTCTGAGAACCTTTTATTGACAAAAATATAGAGATCTGAAATCCGAGGCTTTTTTGCAAAATTCTGCTGGACTATAGCCCATGATTTCAAAATGCGCTTTTTTTCTGATATCGTAAATTACGATTTCTGAGGCGCAAATAATAAAGAGTTTCTCCAGCTGAGTACAAATTTGAAAATTTAGCTCTGAGAACCTTTTATTGACAAAAATATTGAGATCTGAAATCCGAGGCTTTTTTGCAAAATTCTGCTGGACTATAGCCCATGATTTCAAAATGCACTTTTTTCCTGAAATCGACAATTACGATTTCTGATGCACTGACTATAAAGAGTATCCGTAACTTAGTACAAATTTGAAAATTTAGCTCTGAGAACCTTTTATTGACAAAAATATAGAGATGAGAAAAACGAGGCTTTTTTGCAAAATTCTGCTGGACTATAGCCCATGATTTCAAAATGCACTTTTTTCCTGAAATCGACGATTACGATTTCTGATGCACTGACTATAAAGAGTATCCGTAACAGTACGAATTTGAAAATTTAGCTCTGAGAACCTTTTATTGACAAAAATATAGAGATCTGAAATCCGAGGCTTTTTTGCAAAATTCTGCTGGACTATAGCCCATGATTTCAAAATGCGCATTTTTTCTGATATCGTAAATTACGATTTCTGAGGCGCAAATAATAAAGAGTTTCTCCAGCTGAGTACAAATTTGAAAATTTAGCTCTGAGAACTTTTTATTGACAAAAATATAGAGATCTGAAATCCGAGGCTTTTTTGCAAAATTCTGCTGGACTATAGCCCATGATTTCAAAATGCACTTTTTTCCTGAAATCGACAATTACGATTTCTGATTCACTGACTATAAAGAGTATCCGTAACTTAGTACAAATTTGAAAATTTAGCTCTGAGAACCTTTTATTGACAAAAATATAGAGATCTGAAATCCGAGGCTTTTTTGCAAAATTCTGCTGGACTATAGCCCATGATTTCAAAATGCACTTTTTTCCTGAAATCGACAATTACGATTTCTGATGCACTGACTATAAAGAGTATCCGTAACTTAGTACAAATTTGAAACTTTAGCTCTGAGAACCTTTTATTGACAAAAATATAGAGATGAGAAAAACGAGGCTTTTTTGCAAAATTCTGCTGGACTATAGCCCATGATTTCAAAATGCACTTTTTTCCTGAAATCGACGATTACGATTTCTGATGCACTGACTATAAAGAGTATCCGTAACTTAGTACAAATTTGAAACTTTAGCTCTGAGAACCTTTTATTGACAAAAATATAGAGATGAGAAAAACGAGGCTTTTTTGCAAAATTCTGCTGGACTATAGCCCATGATTTCAAAATGCGCTTTTTTTCTGATATCGTAAATTACGATTTCTGAGGCGCAAATAATAAAGAGTTTCTCCAGCTGAGTACAAATTTGAAAATTTAGCTCTGAGAACCTTTTATTGACAAAAATATAGAGATCTGAAATCCGAGGCTTTTTTGCGAAATTCTGCTGGACTATAGCCCATGATTTCAAAATGCGCTTTTTTTCTGATATCGTAAATTACGATTTCTGAGGCGCAAATAATAAAGAGTTTCTCCAGCTGAGTACAAATTTGAAAATTTAGCTCTGAGAACCTTTTATTGACAAAAATATAGAGATCTGAAATCCGAGGCTTTTTTGCAAAATTCTGCTGGACTATAGCCCATGATTTCAAAATGCGCTTCTTTTCTGATATCGTAAATTACGATTTCTGAGGCGCAAATAATAAAGAGTTTCTCCAGCTGAGTACAACTTTGAAAATTTAGCTCTGAGAACCTTTTATTGACAAAAATATAGAGATCTGAAATCCGAGGCTTTTTTGCAAAATTCTGCTGGACTATAGCCCATGATTTCAAAATGCGCTTTTTTTCTGATATCGTAAATTACGATTTCTGAGGCGCAAATAATAAAGAGTTTCTCCAGCTGAGTACAAATTTGAAAATTTAGCTCTGAGAACCTTTTATTGACAAAAATATAGAGATCTGAAATCCGAGGCTTTTTTGCAAAATTCTGCTGGACTATAGCCCATGATTTCAAAATGCGCTTTTTTTCTGATATCGTAAATTACGATTTCTGAGGCGCAAATAATAAAGAGTTTCTCCAGCTGAGTACAAATTTGAAAATTTAGCTCTGAGAACCTTTTATTGACAAAAATATAGAGATCTGAAATCCGAGGCTTTTTTGCAAAATTCTGCTGGACTATAGCCCATGATTTCAAAATGCACTTTTTTCCTGAAATCGACAATTACGATTTCTGATTCACTGACTATAAAGAGTATCCGTAACTTAGTACAAATTTGAAAATTTAGCTCTGAGAACCTTTTATTGACAAAAATATAGAGATCTGAAATCCGAGGCTTTTTTGCAAAATTCTGCTGGACTATAGCCCATGATTTCAAAATGCACTTTTTTCCTGAAATCGACAATTACGATTTCTGATGCACTGACTATAAAGAGTATCCGTAACTTAGTACAAATTTGAAACTTTAGCTCTGAGAACCTTTTATTGACAAAAATATAGAGATGAGAAAAACGAGGCTTTTTTGCAAAATTCTGCTGGACTATAGCCCATGATTTCAAAATGCACTTTTTTCCTGAAATCGACGATTACGATTTCTGATGCACTGACTATAAAGAGTATCCGTAACTTAGTACAAATTTGAAACTTTAGCTCTGAGAACCTTTTATTGACAAAAATATAGAGATGAGAAAAACGAGGCTTTTTTGCAAAATTCTGCTGGACTATAGCCCATGATTTCAAAATGCGCTTTTTTTCTGATATCGTAAATTACGATTTCTGAGGCGCAAATAATAAAGAGTTTCTCCAGCTGAGTACAAATTTGAAAATTTAGCTCTGAGAACCTTTTATTGACAAAAATATAGAGATGAGAAAAACGAGGCTTTTTTGCAAAATTCTGCTGGACTATAGCCCATGATTTCAAAATGCACTTTTTTCCTGAAATCGACGATTACGATTTCTGATGCACTGACTATAAAGAGTATCCGTAACAGTACGAATTTGAAAATTTAGCTCTGAGAACCTTTTATTGACAAAAATATAGAGATCTGAAATCCGAGGCTTTTTTGCAAAATTCTGCTGGACTATAGCCCATGATTTCAAAATGCGCTTTTTTTCTGATATCGTAAATTACGATTTCTGAGGCGCAAATAATAAAGAGTTTCTCCAGGTGAGTACAAATTTGAAAATTTAGCTCTGAGAACCTTTTATTGACAAAAATATAGAGATCTGAAATCCGAGGCTTTTTTGCAAAATTCTGCTGGACTATAGCCCATGATTTCAAAATGCACTTTTTTCCTGAAATCGACAATTACGATTTCTGATTCACTGACTATAAAGAGTATCCGTAACTTAGTACAAATTTGAAAATTTAGCTCTGAGAACCTTTTATTGACAAAAATTTAGAGATGGGAAAAACGAGGCTTTTTTGCAAAATTCTGCTGGACTATAGCCCATGATTTCAAAATGCACTTTTTTCCTGAAATCGACAATTACGATTTCTGATGCACTGACTATAAAGAGTATCCGTAACTTAGTACAAATTTGAAAATTTAGCTCTGAGAACCTTTTATTGACAAAAATTTAGAGATGGGAAAAACGAGGCTTTTTTGCAAAATTCTGCTGGACTATAGCCCATGATTTCAAAATGCACTTTTTTCCTGAAATCGACAATAACGATTTCTGATGCACTGACTATAAAGAGTATCCGTAACTTAGTACAAATTTGAAAATTTAGCTCTGAGAACCTTTTATTGACAAAAATTTAGAGATGGGAAAAACGAGGCTTTTTTGCAAAATTCTGCTGGACTATAGCCCATGATTTCAAAATGCACTTTTTTCCTGAAATCGACAATTACGATTTCTGATGCACTGACTATAAAGAGTATCCGTAACTTAGTACAAATTTGAAAATTTAGCTCTGAGAACCTTTTATTGACAAAAATTTAGAGATGGGAAAAACGAGGCTTTTTTGCAAAATTCTGCTGGACTATAGCCCATGATTTCAAAATGCACTTTTTTCCTGAAATCGACAATTACGATTTCTGATTCACTGACTATAAAGAGTATCCGTAACTTAGTACAAATTTGAAATTTTAGCTCTGAAAACCTTTTATTGACAAAAATATAGAGATGGGAAAAACGAGGCTTTTTTGCAAAATTCTGCTGGACTATAGCCCATGATTTCAAAATGCACTTTTTTCCTGAAATCGACAATAACGATTTCTGATGCACTGACTATAAAGAGTATCCGTAACTTAGTACAAATTTGAAAATTTAGCTCTGAGAACCTTTTATTGACAAAAATTTAGAGATGGGAAAAACGAGGCTTTTTTGCAAAATTCTGCTGGACTATAGCCCATGATTTCAAAATGCACTTTTTTCCTGAAATCGACAATTACGATTTCTGATTCACTGACTATAAAGAGTATCCGTAACTTAGTACAAATTTGAAAATTTAGCTCTGAGAACCTTTTATTGACAAAAATTTAGAGATGGGAAAAACGAGGCTTTTTTGCAAAATTCTGCTGGACTATAGCCCATGATTTCAAAATGCACTTTTTTCCTGAAATCGACAATTACGATTTCTGATTCACTGACTATAAAGAGTATCCGTAACTTAGTACAAATTTGAAATTTTAGCTCTGAAAACCTTTTATTGACAAAAATATAGAGATGGGAAAAACGAGGCTTTTTTGCAAAATTCTGCTGGACTATAGCCCATGATTTCAAAATGCACTTTTTTCCTGAAATCGACAATTACGATTTCTGATGCACTGACTATAAAGAGTATCCGTAACTTAGTACAAATTTGAAATTTTAGCTCTGAAAACCTTTTATTGACAAAAATATAGAGATGAGAAAAACGAGGCTTTTTTGCAAAATTCTGCTGGACTATAGCCCATGATTTCAAAATGCACTTTTTTCCTGAAATCGACAATTACGATTTCTGATGCACTGACTATAAAGAGTATCCGTAACTTAGTACAAATTTGAAATTTTAGCTCTGAAAACCTTTTATTGACAAAAATATAGAGATGAGAAAAACGAGGCTTTTTTGCAAAATTCTGCTGGACTATAGCCCATGATTTCAAAATGCACTTTTTTCCTGAAATCGACAATTACGATTTCTGAGGCGCAGATTATAAAGAGTTTCTCCAGCTGAGTACAGATTTGAAAATTTAGCTCTGAGAACCTTTTATTGACAAAAATATAGAGATCTGAAATCCGAGGCTTTTTTGCAAAATTCTGCTGGACTATAGCCCATGATTTCAAAATGCACTTTTTTCCTGAAATCGACAATTACGATTTCTGATGCACTGACTATAAAGAGTATCCGTAACTTAGTACAAATTTGAAATTTTAGCTCTGAAAACCTTTTATTGACAAAAATATAGAGATGAGAAAAACGAGGCTTTTTTGCAAAATTCTGCTGGACTATAGCCCATGATTTCAAAATGCACTTTTTTCCTGAAATCGACAATTACGATTTCTGATGCACTGACTATAAAGAGTATCCGTAACTTAGTACAAATTTGAAAATTTAGCTCTGAGAGCCTTTTATTGACAAAAATATAGAGATCTGAAATCCGAGGCTTTTTTGCAAAATTCTGCTGGACTATAGCCCATGATTTCAAAATGCACTTTTTTCCTGAAATCGACAACTACGATTTCTGATGCACTGACTATAAAGAGTATCCGTAACTTAGTACAAATTTGAAATTTTAGCTCTGAGAACCTTTTATTGACAAAAATATAGAGATCTGAAATCCGTTGCTTTTTTGCAAAATTCTGCTGGACTATAGCCCATGATTTCAAAATGCACTTTTTCCTGAAATCGACAGTTACGATTTCTGATGCACTGACTATAAAGAGTATCCGTAACTTAGTACAAATTTGAAAATTTAGCTCTGAGAGCCTTTTATTGACAAAAATATAGAGATCTGAAATCCGAGGCTTTTTTGCAAAATTCTGCTGGACTATAGCCCATGATTTCAAAATGCCCTTTTTTCCTGAAATCCAAAATTACGATTTCTGATGCACTGACTATAAAGAGTATCCGTAACTTAGTACAAATTTGAAAATTTAGCTCTGAGAACCTTTTATTGACAAAAATATAGAGATCTGAAATCCGAGGCTTTTTTGCAAAATTCTGCTGGACTATAGCCTATGATTTCAAAATGTACTTTTTTCCTGATATCGAAAATTACGATTTCTGAGGCGCAGATAATAAAGAGTTTCTCCAGCTGAGTACAAATTTGAAAATTTAGCTCTGAGAACCTTTTATTGACAAAAATATAGAGATCTGAAATCCGAGGCTTTTTTGCAAAATTCTGCTAGACTATAGCCCATGATTTCAAAATGCACTTTTTTCCTGAAATCGACAACTACGATTTCTGATGCACTGACTATAAAGAGTATCCGTAACTTAGTACAAATTTGAAATTTTAGCTCTGAGAACCTTTTATTGACAAAAATATCGAGATCTGAAATCCGAGGCTTTTTTGCAAAATTCTGCTGGACTATAGCCCATGATTTCAAAATGCACTTTTTCCTGAAATCGACAGTTACGATTTCTGATGCACTGACTATAAAGAGTATCCGTAACTTAGTACAAATTTGAAATTTTAGCTCTGAGAACCTTTTATTGACAAAAATATAGAGATCTGAAATCCGATGCTTTTTTGCAAAATTCTGCTGGACTATAGCCCATGATTTCGAAATGCACTTTTTTCCTGAAATCGTCATTTATCTGACGCACTGATAATAAAGAGTATCCGTAACTAAGTACAAATTTGAAAATTTAGCTCTGAGAACCTTTTATTGACAAAAATATGGAGTTGTGAAATCCGAGGCTTTTTTGCAAAATTCTGCTGGACTATAGCCCATGATTTCAAAATGCACTTTTTTCCTGAAATCGTCATTTATCTGACGCACTGATAATAAAGAGTATCCGGAATGAAGTACAAATTTGAAAATTTAGCTCTAAGAATCATTTATTAACAAAAATATAGAGATCTGAAATCCGAGGCTTTTTTGCAAAATTCTGCTGGACTATAGCCCATGATTTCAAAATGCACTTTTTTCCTGAAATCGTCATTTATCTGACGCACTGATAATAAAGAGTATCCGGAATGAAGTACAAATTTGAAAATTTAGCTCTAAGAATCATTTATTAACAAAAATATAGAGATCTGAAATCCGAGGCTTTTTTGCAAAATTCTGCTGGACTATAGCCCATGATTTCAAAATGCACTTTTTTCCTGAAATCGTCATTTATCTGACGCACTGATAATAAAGAATATCCGTAACTAAGTACAAATTTGAAAATTTAGCTCTGAGAACCTTTTATTGACAAAAATATGGAGTTGTGAAATCCGAGGCTTTTTTGCAAAATTCTGCTGGACTATAGCCCATGATTTCGAAATGCACTTTTTTCCTGAAATCGTCATTTATCTGACGCACTGATAATAAAGAGTATCCGGAATGAAGTACAAATTTGAAAATTTAGCTCTAAGAATCATTTATTAACAAAAATATAGAGATCTGAAATCCGAGGCTTTTTTGCAAAATTCTGCTGGACTATAGCCCATGATTTCAAAATGCACTTTTTTCCTGAAATCGACAATTACGATTTCTGAGGCGCAGATTATAAAGAGTTTCTCCAGCTGAGTACAGATTTGAAAATTTAGCTCTGAGAACCTTTTATTGACAAAAATATAGAGATCTGAAATCCGAGGCTTTTTTGCAAAATTCTGCTGGACTATAGCCCATGATTTCAAAATGCACTTTTTTCCTGAAATCAACAATTACGATTTCTGATGCACTGACTGTAAATAGTATCCGTAACTTAGTACAAATTTGAAATTTTAGCTCTGAGAACCTTTTATTGACAAAAATATAGAGATCCGAAATCCGAGCCTTTTTTGCAAAATTCTGCTGGACTATAGCCCATGATTTCAAAATGCACTTTTTTCCTGAAATCGACAATTACGATTTCTGAGGCGCAGATTATAAAGGGTTTCTCCAGCTGAGTACAGATTTGAAAATTTAGCTCTGAGAACCTTTTATTGACAAAAATATAGAGATCCGAAATCCGAGGCTTTTTTGCAAAATTCCGCTGGACTATAGCCCATGATTTCAAAATCCACTTTTTTCCTGAAATCAACAATTACGATTTCTGATGCACTGACTGTAAAGAGTATCCGTAACTTAGTACAAATTTGAAATTTTAGCTCTGAGAACCTTTTATTGACAAAAATATAGAGATCTGAAATCCGAGGCTTTTTTGCAAAATTCTGCTGGACTATAGCCCATGATTTCAAAATACACTTTTTTCCTGAAATCGACAATTACGATTTCTGATGCACTGACTGTAAAGAGTATCCGTAATTTAGTACAAATTTGAAATTTAAGCACTGAGAACCTTTTATTGACAAAAATATAGAGATCTGAAATCCGAGGCTTTTTTGCAAAATTCTGCTGGACTATAGCCCATGATTTCAAAATGCACTTTTTTCCTGAAATCGACAATTACGATTTCTGAGGCGCAGATAATAAAGAGTTTCTCCAGCTGAGTACAAATTTGAAAATTAAGCTCTGAGAACCTTTTATTGACAAAAATATAGAGATCTGAAATCCGAGGCTTTTTTGCAAAATTCTGCTGGACTATAGCCCATGATTTCAAAATGCACTTTTTTCCTGAAATCAACAATTACGATTTCTGATGCACTGACTGTAAAGAGTATCCGTAACTTAGTACAAATTTGAAATTTTAGCTCTGAGAACCTTTTATTGACAAAAATATAGAGATCTGAAATTCGAGGCTTTTTTGCAAAATTCTGCTGGACTATAGCCCATGATTTCAAAATGCACTTTTTTCCTGAAATCAACAATTACGATTTCTGATGCACTGACTGTAAAGAGTATCCGTAACTTAGTACAAATTTGAAATTTTAGCTCTGAGAACCTTTTATTGACAAAAATATAGAGATCTGAAATCCGAGGCTTTTTTGCAAAATTCTCCTGGACTATAGCCCATGATTTCAAAATGCACTTTTTTCCTGAAATCGACAATTACGATTTCTGATGCACTGACTGTAAAGAGTATCCGTAATTTAGTACAAATTTGAAATTTAAGCTCTGAGAACCTTTTATTGACAAAAATATAGAGATCTGAAATCCGAGGCTTTTTTGCAAAATTCTGCTGGACTATAGCCCATGATTTCAAAATGCACTTTTTTCCTGAAATCGACAATTACGATTTCTGATGCACTGACTATAAAGAGTATCCGTAACTTAGTACAAATTTGAAAATTTAGGTCTGACACCCTTTTATTGACAAAAATATAGAGATCTGAAATCCGAGGCTTTTTTGCAAAATTCTGCTGGACTATAGCCCATGATTTCAAAATGCACTTTTTTCCTGATATCGAAGATTACGATTTCTGAGGCGCAGATAATAAAGAGATTCTCCAGCTGAGTACAAATTTGAAAATTTAGCTCTGAGAACCTTTTATTGACAAAAATATAGAGATCTGAAATCCGAGGCTTTTTTGCTAAATTCTGCTGGACTATAGCCCATGATTTCAAAATGCACTTTTTTCCTGAAATCGAAGATTAAAGAGTATCCGTAACTTAGTACAAATTTGAAAATTTAGCTCTGAGAACCTTTTATTGACAAAAATATAGAGATCTGAAATCCGAGGCTTTTTTGCAAAATTCTGCTGGACTATAGCCCATGATTTCAAAATGCACTTTTTTCCTGATATCGAAGATTACGATTTCTGAGGCGCAGATAATAAAGAGATTCTCCAGCTGAGTACAAATTTGAAAATTTAGCTCTGAGACCCTTTTATTGACAAAAATATAGAGATCTGATATCCGAGGCTTTTTTGCTAAATTCTGCTGGACTATAGCCCATGATTTCAAAATGCACTTTTTTCCTGAAATCGACAATTACGATTTCTGATGCACTGACTATAAAGAGTATCCGTAACTTAGTACAAATTTGAAAATTTAGCTCTGAGACCCTTTTATTGACAAAAATATAGAGATCTGAAATCCGAGGCTTTTTTGCAAAATTCTGCTGGACTATAGCCCATGATTTCAAAATGCACTTTTTTCCTGAAATCGACAATTACGATTTCTGATGCACTGACTATAAAGAGTATCCGTAACTTAGTACAAATTTGAAAATTTAGCTCTGAGACCCTTTTATTGACAAAAATATAGAGATCTGAAATCCGAGGCTTTTTTGCAAAATTCTGCTGGACTATAGCCCATGATTTCAAAATGCACTTTTTTCCTGAAATCGACAATTACGATTTCTGAGGCGCAGATTATAAAGAGTTTCTCCAGCTGAGTACAGATTTGAAAATTTAGCTCTGAGAACCTTTTATTGACAAAAATATAGAGATCTGAAATCCGAGGCTTTTTTGCAAAATTCTGCTGGACTATAGCCCATGATTTCAAAATGCACTTTTTTCCTGAAATCGACAATTACGATTTCTGATGCACTATCTATAAAGAGTATCCGTAACTTAGTACAAATTTGAAAATTTAGCTCTGAGACCCTTTTATTGACAAAAATTTAGAGATCTGAAATCCGAGGCTTTTTTGCAAAATTCTGCTGGACTATAGCCCATGATTTCAAAATGCACTTTTTTCCTGAAATCGACAATTACGATTTCTGAGGCGCAGATTATAAAGGGTTTCTCCAGCTGAGTACAGATTTGAAAATTTAGCTCTGAGAACCTTTTATTGACAAAAATATAGAGATCTGAAATCCGAGGCTTTTTTGCAAAATTCCGCTGGACTATAGCCCATGATTTCAAAATGCACTTTTTTCCTGAAATCAACAATTACGATTTCTGATGCACTGACTGTAAAGAGTATCCGTAACTTAGTTCAAATTTGAAATTTTAGCTCTGAGAACCTTTTATTGACAAAAATATAGAGATCTGAAATCCGAGGCTTTTTTGCAAAATTCTGCTGGACTATAGCCCATGATTTCAAAATGCACTTTTTTCCTGAAATCGACAATTACGATTTCTGATGCACTGACTGTAAAGAGTATCCGTAATTTAGTACAAATTTGAAATTTAAGCTCTGAGAACCTTTTATTGACAAAATTATAGAGATCTGAAATCCGAGGCTTTTTTGCAAAATTCTGCTGGACTATAGCCCATGATTTCAAAATGCACTTTTTTCCTGAAATCGACAATTACGATTTCTGATGCACTGACTATAAAGAGTATCCGTAACTTAGTACAAATTTGAAAATTTAGCTCTGAGACCCTTTTATTGACAAAAATATAGAGATCTGAAATCCGAGGCTTTTTTGCAAAATTCTGCTGGACTATAGCCCATGATTTCAAAATGCACTTTTTTCCTGAAATCGACAATTACGATTTCTGAGGCGCAGATAATAAAGAGTTTCTCCAGCTGAGTACAAATTTGAAAATTAAGCTCTGAGAACCTTTTATTGACAAAAATATAGAGATCTGAAATCCGAGGCTTTTTTGCAAAATTCTGCTGGACTTTAGCCCATGATTTCAAAATGCACTTTTTCCTGAAATCGACAATTACGATTTCTGATGCACTGACTATAAAGAGTATCCGTAACTTAGTACAAATTTGAAAATTTAGCTCTGAGACCCTTTTATTGACAAAAATATAGAGATCTGAAATCCGAGGCTTTTTTGCAAAATTCTGCTGGACTATAGCCCATGATTTCAAAATGCACATTTTTCCTGAAATCGACAATTACGATTTCTGATGCACTGACTATAAAGAGTATCCGTAACTTAGTACAAATTTGAAAATTTAGCTCTGAGACCCTTTTATTGACAAAAATATAGAGATCTGAAATCCGAGGCTTTTTTGCAAAATTCTGCTGGACTATAGCCCATGATTTCAAAATGCACTTTTTTCCTGAAATCGACAATTACGATTTCTGAGGCGCAGATTATAAAGAGTTTCTCCAGCTGAGTACAGATTTGAAAATTTAGCTCTGAGAACCTTTTATTGACAAAAATATAGAGATCTGAAATCCGAGGCTTTTTTGCTAAATTCTGCTGGACTATAGCCCATGATTTCAAAATGCACTTTTTTCCTTAAATCGACAATTACGATTTCTGAGGCGCAGATTATAAAGAGTTTCTCCAGCTGAGTACAGATTTGAAAATTTAGCTCTGAGAACCTTTTATTGACAAAAATATAGAGATCTGAAATCCGAGGCTTTTTTGCAAAATTCTGCTGGACTATAGCCCATGATTTCAAAATGCACTTTTTTCCTGAAATCGACAATTACGATTTCTGATGCACTGACTATAAAGAGTATCCGTAACTTAGTACAAATTTGAAAATTTAGCTCTGAGACCCTTTTATTGACAAAAATATAGAGATCTGAAATCCGAGGCTTTTTTGCAAAATTCTGCTGGACTATAGCCCATGATTTCAAAATGCACTTTTTTCCTGAAATCGACAATTACGATTTCTGATGCACTGACTATAAAGAGTATCCGTAACTTAGTACAAATTTGAAAATTTAGCTCTGAGACCCTTTTATTGACAAAAATATAGAGATCTGAAATCCGAGGCTTTTTTGCAAAATTCTGCTGGACTATAGCCCATGATTTCAAAATGCACTTTTTTCCTGAAATCGACAATTACGATTTCTGAGGCGCAGATTATAAAGAGTTTCTCCAGCTGAGTACAGATTTGAAAATTTAGCTCTGAGAACCTTTTATTGACAAAAATATAGAGATCTGAAATCAGAGGCTTTTTTGCTAAATTCTGCTGGACTATAGCCCATGATTTCAAAATGCACTTTTTTCCTGAAATCGACAATTACGATTTCTGATGCACTGACTATAAAGAGTATCCGTAATTTAGTACAAATTTGAAAATTTAGCTCTGAGACCCTTTTATTGACAAAAATATAGAGATCTGAAATCCGAGGCTTTTTTGCAAAATTCTGCTGGACTATAGCCCATGATTTCAAAATGCACTTTTTTCCTGAAATCGACAATTACGATTTCTGATGCACTGACTATAAAGAGTATCCGTAACTTAGTACAAATTTGAAAATTTAGCTCTGAGACCCTTTTATTGACAAAAATATAGAGATCTGAAATCCGAGGCTTTTTTGCAAAATTCTGCTGGACTATAGCCCATGATTTCAAAATGCACTTTTTTCCTGAAATCGACAATTACGATTTCTGATGCACTGACTATAAAGAGTATCCGTTACTTAGTACAAATTTGAAAATTTAGCTCTGAGACCCTTTTATTGACAAAAATATAGAGATCTGAAATCCGAGGCTTTTTTGCAAAATTCTGCTGGACTATAGCCCATGATTTCAAAATGCACTTTTTTCCTGAAATCGACAATTACGATTTCTGATGCACTGACTATAAAGAGTATCCGTAACTTAGTACAAATTTGAAAATTTAGCTCTGAGACCCTTTTATTGACAAAAATATAGAGATCTGAAATCCGAGGCTTTTTTGCAAAATTCTGCTGGACTATAGCCCATGATTTCAAAATTCACTTTTTTCCTGAAATCGACAATTACGATTTCTGAGGCGCAGATTATAAAGAGTTTCTCCAGCTGAGTACAGATTTGAAAATTTAGCTCTGAGAACCTTTTATTGACAAAAATATAGAGATCTGAAATCCGAGGCTTTTTTGCAAAATTCTGCTGGACTATAGCCCATGATTTCAAAATGCACTTTTTTCCTGAAATCGACAATTACGATTTCTGATGCACTGACTATAAAGAGTATCCGTAACTTAGTACAAATTTGAAAATTTAGCACTGAGACCCTTTTATTGACAAAAATATAGAGATCTGAAATCCGAGGCTTTTCTGCAAAATTCTGCTGGACTATAGCCCATGATTTCAAAATGCACTTTTTTCCTGAAATCGACAATTACGATTTCTGATGCACTGACTATAAAGAGTATCCGTAACTTAGTACAAATTTGAAAATTTAGCTCTGAGACCCTTTTATTGACAAAAATATAGAGATCTGAAATCCGAGGCTTTTTTGCAAAATTCTGCTGGACTATAGCCCATGATTTCAAAATGCACTTTTTTCCTGAAATCGACAATTACGATTTCTGATGCACTGACTATAAAGAGTATCCGTAACTTAGTACAAATTTGAAAATTTAGCTCTGAGACCCTTTTATTGACAAAAATATAGAGATCTGAAATCCGAGGCTTTTTTGCAAAATTCTGCTGGACTATAGCCCATGATTTCAAAATGCACTTTTTTCCTGAAATCGACAATTACGATTTCTGATGCACTGACTATAAAGAGTATCCGTAACTTAGTACAAATTTGAAAATTTAGCACTGAGACCCTTTTATTGACAAAAATATAGAGATCTGAAATCCGAGGCTTTTCTGCAAAATTCTGCTGGACTATAGCCCATGATTTCAAAATGCACTTTTTTCCTGAAATCGACAATTACGATTTCTGATGCACTGACTATAAAGAGTATCCGTAACTTAGTACAAATTTGAAAATTTAGCTCTGAGACCCTTTTATTGACAAGAATATAGAGATCTGAAATCCGAGGCTTTTTTGGAAAAATCTGCTGGACTATAGCCCATGATTTCAAAATGCACTTTTTTCCTGAAATCGACAATTACGATTTCTGATGCACTGACTATAAAGAGTATCCGTAACTTAGTACAAATTTGAAAATTTAGCTCTGAGACCCTTTTATTGACAAAAATATAGAGATCTGAAATCCGAGGCTTTTTTGCAAAATTCTGCTGGACTATAGCCCATGATTTCAAAATGCACTTTTTTCCTGAAATCGACAATTACGATTTCTGATGCACTGACTATAAAGAGTATCCGTAACTTAGTACAAATTTGAAAATTTAGCTCTGAGACCCTTTTATTGACAAAAATATAGAGATCTGAAATCCGAGGCTTTTTTGCAAAATTCTGCTGGACTATAGCCCATGATTTCAAAATGCACTTTTTTCCTGAAATCGACAATTACGATTTCTGATGCACTGACTATAAAGAGTATCCGTAACTTAGTACAAATTTGAAAATTTAGCACTGAGACCCTTTTATTGACAAAAATATAGAGATCTGAAATCCGAGGCTTTTCTGCAAAATTCTGCTGGACTATAGCCCATGATTTCAAAATGCACTTTTTTCCTGAAATCGACAATTACGATTTCTGATGCACTGACTATAAAGAGTATCCGTAACTTAGTACAAATTTGAAAATTTAGCTCTGAGACCCTTTTATTGACAAAAATATAGAGATCTGAAATCCGAGGCTTTTTTGGAAAAATCTGCTGGACTATAGCCCATGATTTCAAAATGCACTTTTTTCCTGAAATCGACAATTACGATTTCTGATGCACTGACTATAAAGAGTATCCGTAACTTAGTACAAATTTGAAAATTTAGCTCTGAGACCCTTTTATTGACAAAAATATAGAGATCTGAAATCCGAGGCTTTTTTGCAAAATTCTGCTGGACTATAGCCCATGATTTCAAAATGCACTTTTTTCCTGAAATCGACAATTACGATTTCTGATGCACTGACTATAAAGAGTATCCGTAACTTAGTACAAATTTGAAAATTTAGCTCTGAGACCCTTTTATTGACAAAAATATAGAGATCTGAAATCCGAGGCTTTTTTGCTAAATTCTGCTGGACTATAGCACATGATTTCAAAATGCACTTTTTTCCTGAAATCGACAATTACGATTTCTGATGCACTGACTATAAAGAGTATCCGTAACTTAGTACAAATTTGAAAATTTAGCTCTGAGACCCTTTTATTGACAAAAATATAGAGATCTGAAATCCGAGGCTTTTTTGCAAAATTCTGCTGGACTATAGCCCATGATTTCAAAATGCACTTTTTTCCTGAAATCGACAATTACGATTTCTGATGCACTGACTATAAAGAGTATCCGTAACTTAGTACAAATTTGAAAATTTAGCTCTGAGACCCTTTTATTGACAAAAATATAGAGATCTGAAATCCGAGGCTTTTTTGCAAAATTCTGCTGGACTATAGCCCATGATTTCAAAATGCACTTTTTTCCTGATATCGAAGATTACGAT
Organism: Orthonevra nobilis; assembly: GCA_963555765.1. Lineage (NCBI taxonomy): Eukaryota > Metazoa > Arthropoda > Insecta > Diptera > Syrphidae > Orthonevra > Orthonevra nobilis. The sequence continues at coordinate 50,726,749 of OY743225.1, read as the reverse complement.
TTCTGAGGTGCAGATAATAAAGAGATTCTCCAGCTGAGTACAAATTTGAAAATTTAGCTCTGAGAACCTTTTATTGACAAAAATATAGAGATCTGAAATCCGAGGCTTTTTTGCTAAATTCTGCTGGACTATAGCCCATGATTTCAAAATGCACTTTTTTCCTGAAATCGACAATTACGATTTCTGATGCACTGACTATAAAGAGTATCCGTAACTTAGTACAAATTTGAAAATTTAGCTCTGAGACCCTTTTATTGACAAAAATATAGAGATCTGAAATCCGAGGCTTTTTTGCAAAATTCTGCTGGACTATAGCCCATAATTTCAAAATGCACTTTTTTCCTGATATCGAAGATTACGATTTCTGAGGCGTAGATAATAAAGAGATTCTCCAGCTGAGTACAAATTTGAAAATTTAGCTCTGAGAACCTTTTATTGACAAAAATATAGAGATCTGAAATCCGAGGCTTTTTTGCTAAATTCTGCTGGACTATAGCCCATGATTTCAAAATGCACTTTTTTCCTGAAATCGACAATTACGATTTCTGAGGCGCAGATTATAAAGAGTTTCTCCAGCTGAGTACAGATTTGAAAATTTAGCTCTGAGAACCTTTTATTGACAAAAATATAGAGATCTGAAATCCGAGGCTTTTTTGCAAAATTCTGCTGGACTATAGCCCATGATTTCAAAATGCACTTTTTTCCTGAAATCGACAATTACGATTTCTGATGCACTGACTATAAAGAGTATCCGTAACTTAGAACAAATTTGAAAATTTAGCTCTGAGACCCTTTTATTGACAAAAATATAGAGATCTGAAATCCGAGGCTTTTTTGCAAAATTCTGCTGGACTATAGCCCATGATTTCAAAATGCACTTTTTTCCTGATATCGAAGATTACGATTTCTGAGGCGCAGATAATAAAGAGATTCTCCAGCTGAGTACAAATTTGAAAATTTAGCTCTGAGACCCTTTTATTGACAAAAATATAGAGATCTGATATCCGAGGCTTTTTTGCTAAATTCTGCTGGACTATAGCCCATGATTTCAAAATGCACTTTTTTCCTGAAATCGACAATTACGATTTCTGATGCACTGACTATAAAGAGTATCCGTAACTTAGTACAAATTTGAAAATTTAGCTCTGAGACCCTTTTATTGACAAAAATATAGAGATCTGAAATCCGAGGCTTTTTTGCAAAATTCTGCTGGACTATAGCCCATGATTTCAAAATGCACTTTTTTCCTGAAATCGACAATTACGATTTCTGATGCACTGACTATAAAGAGTATCCGTAACTTAGTACAAATTTGAAAATTTAGCTCTGAGACCCTTTTATTGACAAAAATATAGAGATCTGAAATCCGAGGCTTTTTTGCAAAATTCTGCTGGACTATAGCCCATTATTTCAAAATGCACTTTTTTCCTGAAATCGACAATTACGATTTCTGATGCACTGACTATAAAGAGTATCCGTAACTTAGTACAAATTTGAAAATTTAGCTCTGAGACCCTTTTATTGACAAAAATATAGAGATCTGAAATCTGAGGCTTTTTTGCAAAATTCTGCTGGACTATAGCCCATGATTTCAAAATGCACTTTTTTCCTGAAATCGACAATTACGATTTCTGATGCACTGACTATAAAGAGTATCCGTAACTTAGTACAAATTTGAAAATTTAGCTCTGAGACCCTTTTATTGACAAAAATATAGAGATCTGAAATCCGAGGCTTTTTTGCAAAATTCTGCTGGACTATAGCCCATGATTTCAAAATGCACTTTTTTCCTGAAATCGACAATTACGATTTCTGATGCACTGACTATAAAGAGTATCCGTAACTTAGTACAAATTTGAAAATTTAGCTCTGAGACCCTTTTATTGACAAAAATATAGAGATCTGAAATCCGAGGCTTTTTTGCAAAATTCTGCTGGACTATAGCCCATGATTTCAAAATGCACTTTTTTCCTGAAATCGACAATTACGATTTCTGATGCACTGACTATAAAGAGTATCCGTAACTTAGTACAAATTTGAAAATTTAGCTCTGAGACCCTTTTATTGACAAAAATATAGAGATCTGAAATCCGAGGCTTTTTTGCAAAATTCTGCTGGACTATAGCCCATGATTTCAAAATGCACTTTTTTCCTGAAATCGACAATTACGATTTCTGATGCACTGACTATAAAGAGTATCCGTAACTTAGTACAAATTTGAAAATTTAGCTCTGAGACCCTTTTATTGACAAAAATATAGAGATCTGAAATCCGAGGCTTTTTTGCAAAATTCTGCTGGACTATAGCCCATGATTTCAAAATGCACTTTTTTCCTGATATCGAAGATTACGATTTCTGAGGCGCAGATAATAAAGAGATTCTCCAGCTGAGTACAAATTTGAAAATTTAGCTCTGAGACCCTTTTATTGACAAAAATATAGAGATCTGAAATCCGAGGCTTTTTTGCAAAATTCTGCTGGACTATAGCCCATGATTTCAAAATGCACTATTTTCCTGAAATCGACAATTACGATTTCTGATGCACTGACTATAAAGAGTGTCCGTAACTTAGTACAAATTTGAAAATTTAGCTCTGAGAACCTTTTATTGACAAAAATATAGAGATCTGAAATCCGAGGCTTTTTTGCAAAATTCTGCTGGACTATAGCCCATGATTTCAAAATGCACTATTTTCCTGAAATCGACAATTACGATTTCTGATGCACTGACTATAAAGAGTATCCGTAACTTAGTACAAATTTGAAAATTTAGCTCTGAGAACCTTTTATTGACAAAAATATAGAGATCTGAAATCCGAGGCTTTTTTGCAAAATTCTGCTGGACTATAGCCCATGATTTCAAAATGCACTTTTTTCCTGAAATCGACAATTACGATTTCTGATGCACTGACTATAAAGAGTATCCGTAACTTAGTACAAATTTGAAAATTTAGCTCTGAGACCCTTTTATTGACAAAAATATAGAGATCTGAAATCCGAGGCTTTTTTGCAAAATTCTGCTGGACTATAGCCCATGATTTCAAAATGCACTTTTTTCCTGAAATCGACAATTACGATTTCTGATGCACTGACTATTAAGAGTATCCGTAACTTAGTACAAATTTGAAAATTTAGCTCTGAGACCCTTTTATTGACAAAAATATAGAGATCTGAAATCCGAGGCTTTTTTGCAAAATTCTGCTGGACTATAGCCCATGATTTCAAAATGCACTTTTTTCCTGAAATCGACAATTACGATTTCTGATGCACTGACTATAAAGAGTATCCGTAACTTAGTACAAATTTGAAAATTTAGCTCTGAGACCCTTTTATTGACAAAAATATAGAGATCTGAAATCCGAGGCTTTTTTGCAAAATTCTGCTGGACTATAGCCCATGATTTCAAAATGCACTTTTTTCCTGAAATCGACAATTACGATTTCTGATGCACTGACTATAAAGAGTATCCGTAACTTAGTACAAATTTGAAAATTTAGCTCTGAGACCCTTTTATTGACAAAAATATAGAGATCTGAAATCTGAGGCTTTTTTGCAAAATTCTGCTGGACTATAGCCCATGATTTCAAAATGCACTTTTTTCCTGAAATCGACAATTACGATTTCTGATGCACTGACTATAAAGAGTATCCGTAACTTAGTACAAATTTGAAAATTTAGCTCTGAGACCCTTTTATTGACAAAAATATAGAGATCTGAAATCCGAGGCTTTTTTGCAAAATTCTGCTGGACTATAGCCCATGATTTCAAAATGCACTTTTTTCCTGAAATCGACAATTACGATTTCTGATGCACTGACTATAAAGAGTATCCGTAACTTAGTACAAATTTGAAAATTTAGCTCTGAGACCCTTTTATTGACAAAAATATAGAGATCTGAAATCCGAGGCTTTTTTGCAAAATTCTGCTGGACTATAGCCCATGATTTCAAAATGCACTTTTTTCCTGATATCGAAGATTACGATTTCTGAGGCGCAGATAATAAAGAGATTCTCCAGCTGAGTACAAATTTGAAAATTTAGCTCTGAGACCCTTTTATTGACAAAAATATAGAGATCTGAAATCTGAGGCTTTTTTGCAAAATTCTGCTGGACTATAGCCCATGATTTCAAAATGCACTTTTTTCCTGAAATCGACAATTACGATTTCTGATGCACTGACTATAAAGAGTATCCGTAACTTAGTACAAATTTGAAAATTTAGCTCTGAGACCCTTTTATTGACAAAAATATAGAGATCTGAAATCCGAGGCTTTTTTGCAAAATTCTGCTGGACTATAGCCCATGATTTCAAAATGCACTTTTTTCCTGAAATCGACAATTACGATTTCTGATGCACTGACTATAAAGAGTATCCGTAACTTAGTACAAATTTGAAAATTTAGCTCTGAGACCCTTTTATTGACAAAAATATAGAGATCTGAAATCCGAGGCTTTTTTGCAAAATTCTGCTGGACTATAGCCCATGATTTCAAAATGCACTTTTTTCCTGAAATCGACAATTACGATTTCTGATGCACTGACTATAAAGAGTATCCGTAACTTAGTACAAATTTGAAAATTTAGCTCTGAGACCCTTTTATTGACAAAAATATAGAGATCTGAAATCCGAGGCTTTTTTGCAAAATTCTGCTGGACTATAGCCCATGATTTCAAAATGCACTTTTTTCCTGAAATCGACAATTACGATTTCTGATGCACTGACTATAAAGAGTATCCGTAACTTAGTACAAATTTGAAAATTTAGCTCTGAGACCCTTTTATTGACAAAAATATAGAGATCTGAAATCCGAGGCTTTTTTGCAAAATTCTGCTGGACTATAGCCCATGATTTCAAAATGCACTTTTTTCCTGAAATCGACAATTACGATTTCTGATGCACTGACTATAAAGAGTATCCGTAACTTAGTACAAATTTGAAAATTTAGCTCTGAGACCCTTTTATTGACAAAAATATAGAGATCTGAAATCCGAGGCTTTTTTGCAAAATTCTGCTGGACTATAGCCCATGATTTCAAAATGCACTTTTTTCCTGAAATCGACAATTACGATTTCTGATGCACTGACTATAAAGAGTATCCGTAACTTAGTACAAATTTGAAAATTTAGCTCTGAGACCCTTTTATTGACAAAAATATAGAGATCTGAAATCCGAGGCTTTTTTGCAAAATTCTGCTGGACTATAGCCCATGATTTCAAAATGCACTTTTTTCCTGATATCGAAGATTACGATTTCTGAGGCGCAGATAATAAAGAGATTCTCCAGCTGAGTACAAATTTGAAAATTTAGCTCTGAGAACCTTTTATTGACAAAAATATAGAGATCTGAAATCCGAGGCTTTTTTGCAAAATTCTGCTGGACTATAGCCCATGATTTCAAAATGCACTTTTTTCCTGAAATCGACAATTACGATTTCTGATGCACTGACTATAAAGAGTATCCGTAACTTAGTACAAATTTGAAAATTTAGCTCTGAGACCCTTTTATTGACAAAAATATAGAGATCTGAAATCGGAGGCTTTTTTGCAAAATTCTGCTGGACTATAGCCCATGATTTCAAAATGCACTTTTTTCCTGAAATCGACAATTACGATTTCTGATGCACTGACTATAAAGAGTATCCGTAACTTAGTACAAATTTGAAAATTTAGCTCTGAGACCCTTTTATTGACAAAAATATAGAGATCTGAAATCCGAGGCTTTTTTGCAAAATTCTGCTGGACTATAGCCCATGATTTCAAAATGCACTTTTTTCCTGAAATCGACAATTACGATTTCTGATGCACTGACTATAAAGAGTATCCGTAACTTAGTACAAATTTGAAAATTTAGCTCTGAGACCCTTTTATTGACAAAAATATAGAGATCTGAAATCGGAGGCTTTTTTGCAAAATTCTGCTGGACTATAGCCCATGATTTCAAAATGCACTTTTTTCCTGAAATCGACAATTACGATTTCTGATGCACTGACTATAAAGAGTATCCGTAACTTAGTACAAATTTGAAAATTTAGCTCTGAGACCCTTTTATTGACAAAAATATAGAGATCTGAAATCCGAGGCTTTTTTGCAAAATTCTGCTGGACTATAGCCCATGATTTCAAAATGCACTTTTTTCCTGAAATCGACAATTACGATTTCTGATGCACTGACTATAAAGAGTATCCGTAACTTAGTACAAATTTGAAAATTTAGCTCTGAGACCCTTTTATTGACAAAAATATAGAGATCTGAAATCCGAGGCTTTTTTGCAAAATTCTGCTGGACTATAGCCCATGATTTCAAAATGCACTTTTTTCCTGAAATCGACAATTACGATTTCTGATGCACTGACTATAAAGAGTATCCGTAACTTAGTACAAATTTGAAAATTTAGCTCTGAGACCCTTTTATTGACAAAAATATAGAGATCTGAAATCGGAGGCTTTTTTGCAAAATTCTGCTGGACTATAGCCCATGATTTCAAAATGCACTTTTTTCCTGAAATCGACAATTACGATTTCTGATGCACTGACTATAAAGAGTATCCGTAACTTAGTACAAATTTGAAAATTTAGCTCTGAGACCCTTTTATTGACAAAAATATAGAGATCTGAAATCCGAGGCTTTTTTGCAAAATTCTGCTGGACTATAGCCCATGATTTCAAAATGCACTTTTTTCCTGAAATCGAAAATTACGATTTCTGATGCACTGACTATAAAGAGTATCCGTAACTTAGTACAAATTTGAAAATTTAGCTCTGAGACCCTTTTATTGACAAAAATATAGAGATCTGAAATCCGAGGCTTTTTTGCAAAATTCTGCTGGACTATAGCCCATGATTTCAAAACGCACTTTTTTCCTGATATCGAAGATTACGATTTCTGAGGCGCAGATAATAAAGAGATTCTCCAGCTGAGTACAAATTTGAAAATTTAGCTCTGAGAACCTTTTATTGACAAAAATATAGAGATCTGAAATCCGAGGCTTTTTTGCTAAATTCTGCTGGACTATAGCCCATGATTTCAAAATGCACTTTTTTCCTGAAATCGACAATTACGATTTCTGATGCACTGACTATAAAGAGTATCCGTAACTTAGTACAAATTTGAAAATTTAGCTCTGAGACCCTTTTATTGACAAAAATATAGAGATCTGAAATCCGAGACTTTTTTGCAAAATTCTGCTGGACTATAGCCCATGATTTCAAAATGCACTTTTTTCCTGAAATCGACAATTACGATTTCTGATGCACTGACTATAAAGAGTATCCGTAACTTAGTACAAATTTGAAAATTTAGCTCTGAGACCCTTTTATTGACAAAAATATAGAGATCTGAAATCCGAGGCTTTTTTTGCAAAATTCTGCTGGACTATAGCCCATGATTTCAAAATGCACTTTTTTCCTGATATCGAAGATTACGATTTCTGAGGCGCAGATAATAAAGAGATTCTCCAGCTGAGTACAAATTTGAAAATTTAGCTCTGAGAACCTTTTATTGACAAAAATATAGAGATCTGAAATCCGAGGCTTTTTTGCTAAATTCTGCTGGACTATAGCCCATGATTTCAAAATGCACTTTTTTCCTGAAATCGACAATTACGATTTCTGAGGCGCAGATTATAAAGAGTTTCTCCAGCTGAGTACAGATTTGAAAATTTAGCTCTGAGAACCTTTTATTGACAAAAATATAGAGATCTGAAATCCGAGGCTTTTTTGCAAAATTCTGCTGGACTATAGCCCATGATTTCAAAATGCACTTTTTTCCTGAAATCGACAATTACGATTTCTGATGCACTGACTATAAAGAGTATCCGTAACTTAGTACAAATTTGAAAATTTAGCTCTGAGACCCTTTTATTGACAAAAATATAGAGATCTGAAATCCGAGGCTTTTTTGCAAAATTCTGCTGGACTATAGCCCATGATTTCAAAATGCACTTTTTTCCTCAAATCGACAATTACGATTTCTGATGCACTGACTATAAAGAGTATCCGTAACTTAGTACAAATTTGAAAATTTAGCTATGAGAACCTTTTATTGACAAAAATATAGAGATCTGAAATCCGAGGCTTTTTTGCAAAATTCTGCTGGACTATAGCCCATGATTTCAAAATGCACTTTTTTCCTGAAATCGACAATTACGATTTCTGATGCACTGACTATAAAGAGTATGCGTAACTTAGTACAAATTTGAAAATTTAGTTTTGAGAACCTTTTATTGACAAAAATATAGAGATCTGAAATCCGAGGCTTTTTTGCAAAATTCTGCTGGACTATAGCCCATGATTTCAAAATGCACTTTTTTCCTGAAATCGACAATTACGATTTCTGATGCACTGACTATAAAGAGTATCCGTAACTTAGTACAAATTTGAAAATTTAGCTCTGAGAACCTTTTATTGACAAAAATATAGAGATCTGAAATCCGAGGCTTTTTTGCAAAATTCTGCTGGACTATAGCCCATGATTTCAAAATGCACTATTTTCCTGAAATCGACAATTACGATTTCTGATGCACTGACTATAAAGAGTATGCGTAACTTAGTACAAATTTGAAAATTTAGCTCTGAGAACCTTTTAATGACAAAAATATAGAGATCTGAAATCCGAGGCTTTTTTGCAAAATTCTGCTGGACTATAGCCCATGATTTCAAAATGCACTTTTTTCCTCAAATCGACAATTACGATTTCTGATGCACTGACTATAAAGAGTATCCGTAACTTAGTACAAATTTGAAAATTTAGCTATGAGAACCTTTTATTGACAAAAATATAGAGATCTGAAATCCGAGGCTTTTTTGCAAAATTCTGCTGGACTATAGCCCATGATTTCAAAATGCACTTTTTTCCTGAAATCGACAATTACGATTTCTGATGCACTGACTATAAAGAGTATGCGTAACTTAGTACAAATTTGAAAATTTAGTTTTGAGAACCTTTTATTGACAAAAATATAGAGATCTGAAATCCGAGGCTTTTTTGCAAAATTCTGCTGGACTATAGCCCATGATTTCAAATGCACTTTTTTCCTGAAATCGACAATTACGATTTCTGATGCACTGACTATAAAGAGTATCCGTAACTTAGTACAAATTTGAAAATTTAGCTCTGAGAACCTTTTATTGACAAAAATATAGAGATCTGAAATCCGAGGCTTTTTTGCAAAATTCTGCTGGACTATAGCCCATGATTTCAAAATGCTCTTTTTTCCTGAAATCGACAATTACGATTTCTGATGCACTGACTATAAAGAGTATGCGTAACTTAGTACAAATTTGAAAATTTAGCTCTGAGAACCTTTTATTGACAAAAATATAGAGATCTGAAATCCGAGGCTTTTTTGCAAAATTCTGCTGGACTATAGCCCATGATTTCAAAATGCACTTTTTTCCTGAAATCGACAATTACGATTTCTGATGCACTGACTATAAAGAGTATCCGTAACTTAGTACAAATTTGAAAATTTAGCTCTGAGAACCTTTTATTGACAAAAATATAGAGATCTGAAATCCGAGGCTTTTTTGCAAAATTCTGCTGGACTATAGCCCATGATTTCAAAATGCACTATTTTCCTGAAATCGACAATTACGATTTCTGATGCACTGACTATAAAGAGTATCCGTAACTTAGTACAAATTTGAAAATTTAGCTCTGAGAACCTTTTATTGACAAAAATATAGAGATCTGAAATCCGAGGCTTTTTTGCAAAATTCTGCTGGACTATAGCCCATGATTTCAAAATGCACTATTTTCCTGAAATCGACAATTACGATTTCTGATGCACTGACTATAAAGAGTATCCGTAACTTAGTACAAATTTGAAAATCTAGCTCTGAGAACCTTTTATTGACAAAAATATAGAGATCTGAAATCCGAGGCTTTTTTGCAAAATTCTGCTGGACTATAGCCCATGATTTCAAAATGCACTTTTTTCCTGAAATCGACAATTACGATTTCTGATGCACTGACTATAAAGAGTATGCGTAACTTAGTACAAATTTGAAAATTTAGCTCTGAGAACCTTTTATTGACAAAAATATAGAGATCTGAAATCCGAGGCTTTTTTGAAAAATTCTGCTGGACTATAGCCCATGATTTCAAAATGCACTTTTTTCCTGAAATCGACAATTACGATTTCTGATGCACTGACTATAAAGAGTATCCGTAACTTAGTACAAATTTGAAAATTTAGCTATGAGAACCTTTTATTGACAAAAATATAGAGATCTGAAATCCGAGGCTTTTTTGCAAAATTTTGCTGGACTATAGCCCATGATTTCAAAATGCACTTTTTTCCTGAAATCGACAATTACGATTTCTGATGCACTGACTATAAAGAGTATCCGTAACTTAGTACAAATTTGAAAATTTAGCTCTGAGAACCTTTTATTGACAAAAATATAGAGATCTAAAATCCGAGGCTTTTTTGCAAAATTCTGCTGGACTATAGCCCATGATTTCAAAATGCACTTTTTTCCTGAAATCGACAATTACGATTTCTGATGCACTGACTATAAAGAGTATCCGTAACTTAGTACAAATTTGAAAATTTAGCTCTGAGAACCTTTTATTGACAAAAATATAGAGATCTGAAATCCGAGGCTTTTTTGCAAAATTCTGCTGGACTATAGCCCATGATTTCAAAATGCACTTTTTTCCTGAAATCGACAATTACGATTTCTGATGCACTGACTATAAAGAGTATGCGTAACTTAGTACAAATTTGAAAATTTAGCTCTGAGAACCTTTTATTGACAAAAATATAGAGATCTGAAATCCGAGGCTTTTTTGCAAAATTCTGCTGGACTATAGCCCATGATTTCAAAATGCACTTTTTTCCTGAAATCGACAATTACGATTTCTGATGCACTGACTATAAAGAGTATCCGTAACTTAGTACAAATTTGAAAATTTAGCTCTGAGAACCTTTTATTGACAAAAATATAGAGATCTGAAATCCGAGGCTTTTTTGCAAAATTTTGCTGGACTATAGCCCATGATTTCAAAATGCACTTTTTTCCTGAAATCGACAATTACGATTTCTGATGCACTGACTATAAAGAGTATCCGCAACTTAGTACAAATTTGAAAATTTAGCTCTGAGAACCTTTTATTGACAAAAATATAGAGATCTGAAATCCGAGGCTTTTTTGCAAAATTCTGCTGGACTATAGCCCATGATTTCAAAATGCACTATTTTCCTGAAATCGACAATTACGATTTCTGATGCACTGACTATAAAGAGTATCCGTAACTTAGTACAAATTTGAAAATTTAGCTCTGAGAAACTTTTATTGACAAAAATATAGAGATCTGAAATCCGAGGCTTTTTTGCAAGATTCTGCTGGACTATAGCCCATGATTTCAAAATGCACTTTTTTCCTGAAATCGACAATTACGATTTCTGATGCACTGACTATAAAGAGTATCCGTAACTTAGTACAAATTTGAAAATTTAGCTCTGAGAAGCTTTTATTGACAAAAATATAGAGATCTGAAATCCGAGGCTTTTTTGCAAAATTCTGCTGGACTATAGCCCATGATTTCAAAATGCACTTTTTTCCTGAAATCGACAATTACGATTTCTGATGCACTGACTATAAAGAGTATCCGTAACTTAGTACAAATTTGAAAATTTAGCTCTGAGAACCTTTTATTGACAAAAATATAGAGATCTGAAATCCGAGGCTTTTTTGCAAAATTCTGCTGGACTATAGCCCATGATTTCAAAATGCACTTTTTTCCTGAAATCGACAATTACGATTTCTGATGCACTGACTATAAAGAGTATGCGTAACTTAGTACAAATTTGAAAATTTAGTTTTGAGAACCTTTTATTGACAAAAATATAGAGATCTGAAATCCGAGGCTTTTTTGCAAAATTCTGCTGGACTATAGCCCATGATTTCAAAATGCACTTTTTTCCTGAAATCGACAATTACGATTTCTGATGCACTGACTATAAAGAGTATCCGTAACTTAGTACAAATTTGAAAATTTAGCTCTGAGAAGCTTTTATTGACAAAAATATAGACATCTGAAATCCGAGGCTTTTTTGCAAAATTCTGCTGGACTATAGCCCATGATTTCAAAATGCACTTTTTTCCTGAAATCGACAATTACGATTTCTGATGCACTGACTATAAAGAGTATCCGTAACTTAGTACAAATTTGAAAATTTAGCTCTGAGAAGCTTTTATTGACAAAAATATAGAGATCTGAAATCCGAGGCTTTTTTGCAAAATTCTGCTGGACTATAGCCCATGATTTCAAAATGCACTTTTTTCCTGAAATCGACAATTACGATTTCTGATGCACTGACTATAAAGAGTATCCGTAACTTAGTACAAATTTGAAAATTTAGCTCTGAGAACCTTTTATTGACAAAAATATAGAGATCTGAAATCCGAGGCTTTTTTGCAAAATTCTGCTGGACTATAGCCCATGATTTCAAAATGCACTTTTTTCCTGAAATCGACAATTACGATTTCTGATGCACTGACTATAAAGAGTATCCGTAACTTAGTACAAATTTGAAAATTTAGCTCTGAGAACCTTTTATTGACAAAAATATAGAGATCTGAAATCCGAGGCTTTTTTGCAAAATTCTGCTGGACTATAGCCCATGATTTCAAAATGCACTATTTTCCTGAAATCGACAATTACGATTTCTGATGCACTGACTATAAAGAGTATCCGTAACTTAGTACAAATTTGAAAATCTAGCTCTGAGAACCTTTTATTGACAAAAATATAGAGATCTGAAATCCGAGGCTTTTTTGCAAAATTCTGCTGGACTATAGCCCATGATTTCAAAATGCACTTTTTTCCTGAAATCGACAATTACGATTTCTGATGCACTGACTATAAAGAGTATGCGTAACTTAGTACAAATTTGAAAATTTAGCTCTGAGAACCTTTTATTGACAAAAATATAGAGATCTGAAATCCGAGGCTTTTTTGAAAAATTCTGCTGGACTATAGCCCATGATTTCAAAATGCACTTTTTTCCTGAAATCGACAATTACGATTTCTGATGCACTGACTATAAAGAGTATCCGTAACTTAGTACAAATTTGAAAATTTAGCTATGAGAACCTTTTATTGACAAAAATATAGAGATCTGAAATCCGAGGCTTTTTTGCAAAATTTTGCTGGACTATAGCCCATGATTTCAAAATGCACTTTTTTCCTGAAATCGACAATTACGATTTCTGATGCACTGACTATAAAGAGTATCCGTAACTTAGTACAAATTTGAAAATTTAGCTCTGAGAACCTTTTATTGACAAAAATATAGAGATCTAAAATCCGAGGCTTTTTTGCAAAATTCTGCTGGACTATAGCCCATGATTTCAAAATGCACTTTTTTCCTGAAATCGACAATTACGATTTCTGATGCACTGACTATAAAGAGTATCCGTAACTTAGTACAAATTTGAAAATTTAGCTCTGAGAACCTTTTATTGACAAAAATATAGAGATCTGAAATCCGAGGCTTTTTTGCAAAATTCTGCTGGACTATAGCCCATGATTTCAAAATGCACTTTTTTCCTGAAATCGACAATTACGATTTCTGATGCACTGACTATAAAGAGTATGCGTAACTTAGTACAAATTTGAAAATTTAGCTCTGAGAACCTTTTATTGACAAAAATATAGAGATCTGAAATCCGAGGCTTTTTTGCAAAATTCTGCTGGACTATAGCCCATGATTTCAAAATGCACTTTTTTCCTGAAATCGACAATTACGATTTCTGATGCACTGACTATAAAGAGTATCCGTAACTTAGTACAAATTTGAAAATTTAGCTCTGAGAACCTTTTATTGACAAAAATATAGAGATCTGAAATCCGAGGCTTTTTTGCAAAATTTTGCTGGACTATAGCCCATGATTTCAAAATGCACTTTTTTCCTGAAATCGACAATTACGATTTCTGATGCACTGACTATAAAGAGTATCCGCAACTTAGTACAAATTTGAAAATTTAGCTCTGAGAACCTTTTATTGACAAAAATATAGAGATCTGAAATCCGAGGCTTTTTTGCAAAATTCTGCTGGACTATAGCCCATGATTTCAAAATGCACTATTTTCCTGAAATCGACAATTACGATTTCTGATGCACTGACTATAAAGAGTATCCGTAACTTAGTACAAATTTGAAAATTTAGCTCTGAGAAACTTTTATTGACAAAAATATAGAGATCTGAAATCCGAGGCTTTTTTGCAAGATTCTGCTGGACTATAGCCCATGATTTCAAAATGCACTTTTTTCCTGAAATCGACAATTACGATTTCTGATGCACTGACTATAAAGAGTATCCGTAACTTAGTACAAATTTGAAAATTTAGCTCTGAGAAGCTTTTATTGACAAAAATATAGAGATCTGAAATCCGAGGCTTTTTTGCAAAATTCTGCTGGACTATAGCCCATGATTTCAAAATGCACTTTTTTCCTGAAATCGACAATTACGATTTCTGATGCACTGACTATAAAGAGTATCCGTAACTTAGTACAAATTTGAAAATTTAGCTCTGAGAACCTTTTATTGACAAAAATATAGAGATCTGAAATCCGAGGCTTTTTTGCAAAATTCTGCTGGACTATAGCCCATGATTTCAAAATGCACTTTTTTCCTGAAATCGACAATTACGATTTCTGATGCACTGACTATAAAGAGTATGCGTAACTTAGTACAAATTTGAAAATTTAGTTTTGAGAACCTTTTATTGACAAAAATATAGAGATCTGAAATCCGAGGCTTTTTTGCAAAATTCTGCTGGACTATAGCCCATGATTTCAAAATGCACTTTTTTCCTGAAATCGACAATTACGATTTCTGATGCACTGACTATAAAGAGTATCCGTAACTTAGTACAAATTTGAAAATTTAGCTCTGAGAAGCTTTTATTGACAAAAATATAGACATCTGAAATCCGAGGCTTTTTTGCAAAATTCTGCTGGACTATAGCCCATGATTTCAAAATGCACTTTTTTCCTGAAATCGACAATTACGATTTCTGATGCACTGACTATAAAGAGCATCCGTAACTTAGTACAAATTTGAAAATTTAGCTCTGAGAAGCTTTTATTGACAAAAATATAGAGATCTGAAATCCGAGGCTTTTTTGCAAAATTCTGCTGGACTATAGCCCATGATTTCAAAATGCACTTTTTTCCTGAAATCGACAATTACGATTTCTGATGCACTGACTATAAAGAGTATCCGTAACTTAGTACAAATTTGAAAATTTAGCTCTGAGAACCTTTTATTGACAAAAATATAGAGATCTGAAATCCGAGGCTTTTTTGCAAAATTCTGCTGGACTATAGCCCATGATTTCAAAATGCACTTTTTTCCTGAAATCGACAATTACGATTTCTGATGCACTGACTATAAAGAGTATCCGTAACTTAGTACAAATTTGAAAATTTAGCTCTGAGAACCTTTTATTGACAAAAATATAGAGATCTGAAATCCGAGGCTTTTTTGCAAAATTCTGCTGGACTATAGCCCATGATTTCAAAATGCACTTTTTTCCTGAAATCGACAATTACGATTTCTGATGCACTGACTATAAAGAGTATCCGTAACTTAGTACAAATTTGAAAATTTAGCTCTGAGAAGCTTTTATTGACAAAAATATAGAGATCTGAAATCCGAGGCTTTTTTGCAAAATTCTGCTGGACTATAGCCCATGATTTCAAAATGCACTTTTTTCCTGAAATCGACAATTACGATTTCTGATGCACTGACTATAAAGAGTATCCGTAACTTAGTACAAATTTGAAAATTTAGCTCTGAGAACCTTTTATTGACAAAAATATAGAGATCTGAAATCCGAGGCTTTTTTGCAAAATTCTGCTGGACTATAGCCCATGATTTCAAAATGCACTTTTTTCCTGAAATCGACAATTACGATTTCTGATGCACTGACTATAAAGAGTATGCGTAACTTAGTACAAATTTGAAAATTTAGTTTTGAGAACCTTTTATTGACAAAAATATAGAGATCTGAAATCCGAGGCTTTTTTGCAAAATTCTGCTGGACTATAGCCCATGATTTCAAAATGCACTTTTTTCCTGAAATCGACAATTACGATTTCTGATGCACTGACTATAAAGAGTATCCGTAACTTAGTACAAATTTGAAAATTTAGCTCTGAGAAGCTTTTATTGACAAAAATATAGACATCTGAAATCCGAGGCTTTTTTGCAAAATTCTGCTGGACTATAGCCCATGATTTCAAAATGCACTTTTTTCCTGAAATCGACAATTACGATTTCTGATGCACTGACTATAAAGAGTATCCGTAACTTAGTACAAATTTGAAAATTTAGCTCTGAGAAGCTTTTATTGACAAAAATATAGAGATCTGAAATCCGAGGCTTTTTTGCAAAATTCTGCTGGACTATAGCCCATGATTTCAAAATGCACTTTTTTCCTGAAATCGACAATTACGATTTCTGATGCACTGACTATAAAGAGTATCCGTAACTTAGTACAAATTTGAAAATTTAGCTCTGAGAAGCTTTTATTGACAAAAATATAGACATCTGAAATCCGAGGCTTTTTTGCAAAATTCTGCTGGACTATAGCCCATGATTTCAAAATGCACTTTTTTCCTGAAATCGACAATTACGATTTCTGATGCACTGACTATAAAGAGTATCCGTAACTTAGTACAAATTTGAAAATTTAGCTCTGAGAAGCTTTTATTGACAAAAATATAGAGATCTGAAATCCGAGGCTTTTTTGCAAAATTCTGCTGGACTATAGCCCATGATTTCAAAATGCACTTTTTTCCTGAAATCGACAATTACGATTTCTGATGCACTGACTATAAAGAGTATCCGTAACTTAGTACAAATTTGAAAATTTAGCTCTGAGAAGCTTTTATTGACAAAAATATAGACATCTGAAATCCGAGGCTTTTTTGCAAAATTCTGCTGGACTATAGCCCATGATTTCAAAATGCACTTTTTTCCTGAAATCGACAATTACGATTTCTGATGCACTGACTATAAAGAGTATCCGTAACTTAGTACAAATTTGAAAATTTAGCTCTGAGAAGCTTTTATTGACAAAAATATAGAGATCTGAAATCCGAGGCTTTTTTGCAAAATTCTGCTGGACTATAGCCCATGATTTCAAAATGCACTTTTTTCCTGAAATCGACAATTACGATTTCTGATGCACTGACTATAAAGAGTATCCGTAACTTAGTACAAATTTGAAAATTTAGCTCTGAGAAGCTTTTATTGACAAAAATATAGAGATCTGAAATCCGAGGCTTTTTTGCAAAATTCTGCTGGACTATAGCCCATGATTTCAAAATGCACTTTTTTCCTGAAATCGACAATTACGATTTCTGATGCACTGACTATAAAGAGTATCCGTAACTTAGTACAAATTTGAAAATTTAGCTCTGAGAACCTTTTATTGACAAAAATATAGAGATCTGAAATCCGAGGCTTTTTTGCAAAATTCTGCTGGACTATAGCCCATGATTTCAAAATGCACTTTTTTCCTGAAATCGACAATTACGATTTCTGATGCACTGACTATAAAGAGTATCCGTAACTTAGTACAAATTTGAAAATTTAGCTCTGAGAAGCTTTTATTGACAAAAATATAGAGATCTGAAATCCGAGGCTTTTTTGCAAAATTCTGCTGGACTATAGCCCATGATTTCAAAATGCACTTTTTTCCTGAAATCGACAATTACGATTTCTGATGCACTGACTATAAAGAGTATCCGTAACTTAGTACAAATTTGAAAATTTAGCTCTGAGAACCTTTTATTGACAAAAATATAGAGATCTGAAATCCGAGGCTTTTTTGCAAAATTCTGCTGGACTATAGCCCATGATTTCAAAATGCACTTTTTTCCTGAAATCGACAATTACGATTTCTGATGCACTGACTATAAAGAGTATGCGTAACTTAGTACAAATTTGAAAATTTAGTTTTGAGAACCTTTTATTGACAAAAATATAGAGATCTGAAATCCGAGGCTTTTTTGCAAAATTCTGCTGGACTATAGCCCATGATTTCAAAATGCACTTTTTTCCTGAAATCGACAATTACGATTTCTGATGCACTGACTATAAAGAGTATCCGTAACTTAGTACAAATTTGAAAATTTAGCTCTGAGAAGCTTTTATTGACAAAAATATAGACATCTGAAATCCGAGGCTTTTTTGCAAAATTCTGCTGGACTATAGCCCATGATTTCAAAATGCACTTTTTTCCTGAAATCGACAATTACGATTTCTGATGCACTGACTATAAAGAGTATCCGTAACTTAGTACAAATTTGAAAATTTAGCTCTGAGAAGCTTTTATTGACAAAAATATAGAGATCTGAAATCCGAGGCTTTTTTGCAAAATTCTGCTGGACTATAGCCCATGATTTCAAAATGCACTTTTTTCCTGAAATCGACAATTACGATTTCTGATGCACTGACTATAAAGAGTATCCGTAACTTAGTACAAATTTGAAAATTTAGCTCTGAGAACCTTTTATTGACAAAAATATAGAGATCTGAAATCCGAGGCTTTTTTGCAAAATTCTGCTGGACTATAGCCCATGATTTCAAAATGCACTTTTTTCCTGAAATCGACAATTACGATTTCTGATGCACTGACTATAAAGAGTATGCGTAACTTAGTACAAATTTGAAAATTTAGTTTTGAGAACCTTTTATTGACAAAAATATAGAGATCTGAAATCCGAGGCTTTTTTGCAAAATTCTGCTGGACTATAGCCCATGATTTCAAAATGCACTTTTTTCCTGAAATCGACAATTACGATTTCTGATGCACTGACTATAAAGAGTATCCGTAACTTAGTACAAATTTGAAAATTTAGCTCTGAGAAGCTTTTATTGACAAAAATATAGACATCTGAAATCCGAGGCTTTTTTGCAAAATTCTGCTGGACTATAGCCCATGATTTCAAAATGCACTTTTTTCCTGAAATCGACAATTACGATTTCTGATGCACTGACTATAAAGAGTATCCGCAACTTAGTACAAATTTGAAAATTTAGCTCTGAGAACCTTTTATTGACAAAAATATAGAGATCTGAAATCCGAGGCTTTTTTGCAAAATTCTGCTGGACTATAGCCCATGATTTCAAAATGCACTTTTTTCCTGAAATCGACAATTACGATTTCTGATGCACTGACTATAAAGAGTATCCGTAACTTAGTACAAATTTGAAAATTTAGCTATGAGAACCTTTTATTGACAAAAATATAGAGATCTGAAATCCGAGGCTTTTTTGCAAAATTCTGCTGGACTATAGCCCATGATTTCAAAATGCACTTTTTTCCTGAAATCGACAATTACGATTTCTGATGCACTGACTATAAAGAGTATCCGTAACTTAGTACAAATTTGAAAATTTAGCTCTGAGAAACTTTTATTGACAAAAATATAGAGATCTGAAATCCAAGGCTTTTTTGCAAGATTCTGCTGGACTATAGCCCATGATTTCAAAATGCACTTTTTTCCTGAAATCGACAATTACGATTTCTGATGCACTGACTATAAAGAGTATCCGTAACTTAGTACAAATTTGAAAATTTAGCTCAGAGAAGCTTTTATTGACAAAAATATAGAGATCTGAAATCCGAGGCTTTTTTGCAAAATTCTGCTGGACTATAGCCCATGATTTCAAAATGCACTTTTTTCCTGAAATCGACAATTACGATTTCTGATGCACTGACTATAAAGAGTATCAGTAACTTAGTACAAATTTGAAAATTTAGCTCTGAGAACCTTTTATTGACAAAAATATAGAGATCTGAAATCCGAGGCTTTTTTGCAAAATTCTGCTGGACTATAGCCCATGATTTCAAAATGCACTTTTTTCCTGAAATCGACAATTACGATTTCTGATGCACTGACTATAAAGAGTATCCGTAACTTAGTACAAATTTGAAAATTTAGCTCTGAGAAGCTTTTATTGACAAAAATATAGACATCTGAAATCCGAGGCTTTTTTGCAAAATTCTGCTGGACTATAGCCCATGATTTCAAAATGCACTTTTTTCCTGAAATCGACAATTACGATTTCTGATGCACTGACTATAAAGAGTATCAGTAACTTAGTACAAATTTGAAAATTTAGCTCTGAGAACCTTTTATTGACAAAAATATAGAGATCTGAAATCCGAGGCTTTTTTGCAAAATTCTGCTGGACTATAGCCCATGATTTCAAAATGCACTTTTTTCCTGAAATCGACAATTACGATTTCTGATGCACTGACTATAAAGAGTATCCGTAACTTAGTACAAATTTGAAAATTTAGCTCTGAGAAGCTTTTATTGACAAAAATATAGACATCTGAAATCCGAGGCTTTTTTGCAAAATTCTGCTGGACTATAGCCCATGATTTCAAAATGCACTTTTTTCCTGAAATCGACAATTACGATTTCTGATGCACTGACTATAAAGAGTATCCGTAACTTAGTACAAATTTGAAAATTTAGCTATGAGAACCTTTTATTGACAAAAATATAGAGATCTGAAATCCGAGGCTTTTTTGCAAAATTCTGCTGGACTATAGCCCATGATTTCAAAATGCACTTTTTTCCTGAAATCGACAATTACGATTTCTGATGCACTGACTATAAAGAGTATCCGTATCTTAGTACAAATTTGAAAATTTAGCTATGAGAACCTTTTATTGACAAAAATATAGAGATCTGAAATCCGAGGCTTTTTTGCAAAATTCTTCTGGACTATAGCCCATGATTTCAAAATGCAATTTTTTCCTGAAATCGACAATTACGATTTCTGATGCACTGACTATAAAGAGTATCCGTAACTTAGTACAAATTTGAAAATTTAGCTCTGAGAACCTTTTATTGACAAAAATATAGAGATCTGAAATCCGAGGCTTTTTTGCAAAATTCTGCTGGACTATAGCCCATGATTTCAAAATGCACTTTTTTCCTGAAATAGACAATTACGATTTCTGATGCACTGACTATAAAGAGTATGCGTAACTTAGTACAAATTTGAAAATTTAGCTCTGAGAACCTTTTATTGACAAAAATATAGAGATCTGAAATCCGAGGCTTTTTTGCAAAATTCTGCTGGACTATAGCCCATGATTTCAAAATGCACTTTTTTCCTGAAATCGACAATTACGATTTCTGATGCACTGACTATAAAGAGTATCCGTAACTTAGTACAAATTTGAAAATTTAGCTATGAGAACCTTTTATTGACAAAAATATAGAGATCTGAAATCCGAGGCTTTTTTGCAAAATTCTGCTGGACTATAGCCCATGATTTCAAAATGCACTTTTTTCCTCAAATCGACAATTACGATTTCTGATGCACTGACTATAAAGAGTATCCGCAACTTAGTACAAATTTGAAAATTTAGCTATGAGAACCTTTTATTGACAAAAATATAGAGATCTGAAATCCGAGGCTTTTTTGCAAAATTCTGCTGGACTATAGCCCATGATTTCAAAATGCACTTTTTTCCTGAAATCGACAATTACGATTTCTGATGCACTGACTATAAAGAGTATCCGTAACTTAGTACAAATTTGAAAATTTAGCTATGAGAACCTTTTATTGACAAAAATATAGAGATCTGAAATCCGAGGCTTTTTTGCAAAATTCTGCTGGACTATAGCCCATGATTTCAAAATGCACTTTTTTCCTCAAATCGACAATTACGATTTCTGATGCACTGACTATAAAGAGTATCCGTAACTTAGTACAAATTTGAAAATTTAGCTCTGAGAACCTTTTATTGACAAAAATATAGAGATCTGAAATCCGAGGCTTTTTTGCAAAATTCTGCTGGACTATAGCCCATGATTTCAAAATGCACTTTTTTCCTGAAATCGACAATTACGATTTCTGATGCACTGACTATAAAGAGTATGCGTAACTTAGTACAAATTTGAAAATTTAGCTCTGAGAACATTTTATTGACAAAAATATAGAGATCTGAAATCCGAGGCTTTTTTGCAAAATTCTGCTGGACTATAGCCCATGATTTCAAAATGCACTTTTTTCCTGAAATCGACAATTACGATTTCTGATGCACTGACTATAAAGAGTATCCGTAACTTAGTACAAATTTGAAAATTTAGCTATGAGAACCTTTTATTGACAAAAATATAGAGATCTGAAATCCGAGGCTTTTTTGCAAAATTCTGCTGGACTATAGCCCATGATTTCAAAATGCACTTTTTTCCTCAAATCGACAATTACGATTTCTGATGCACTGACTATAAAGAGTATCCGTAACTTAGTACAAATTTGAAAATTTAGCTATGAGAACCTTTTATTGACAAAAATATAGAGATCTGAAATCCGAGGCTTTTTTGCAAAATTCTGCTGGACTATAGCCCATGATTTCAAAATGCACTTTTTTCCTGAAATCGACAATTACGATTTCTGATGCACTGACTATAAAGAGTATCCGTAACTTAGTACAAATTTGAAAATTTAGCTATGAGAACCTTTTATTGACAAAAATATAGAGATCTGAAATCCGAGGCTGTTTTGCAAAATTCTGCTGGACTATAGCCCATGATTTCAAAATGCACTTTTTTCCTCAAATCGACAATTACGATTTCTGATGCACTGACTATAAAGAGTATCCGTAACTTAGTACAAATTTGAAAATTTAGCTATGAGAACCTTTTATTGACAAAAATATAGAGATCTGAAATCCGAGGCTTTTTTGCAAAATTCTGCTGGACTATAGCCCATGATTTCAAAATGCACTTTTTTCCTGAAATCGACAATTACGATTTCTGATGCACTGACTATAAAGAGTATCCGTAACTTAGTACAAATTTGAAAATTTAGCTCTGAGAACCTTTTATTGACAAAAATATAGAGATCTGAAATCCGAGGCTTTTTTGCAAAATTCTGCTGGACTATAGCCCATGATTTCAAAATGCACTTTTTTCCTGAAATCGACAATTACGATTTCTGATGCACTGACTATAAAGAGTATCCGTTACTTAGTACAAATTTGAAAATTTAGCTATGAGAACCTTTTATTGACAAAAATATAGAGATCTGAAATCCGAGGCTTTTTTGCAAAATTCTGCTGGACTATAGCCCATGATTTCAAAATGCACTTTTTTCCTCAAATCGACAATTACGATTTCTAATGTACTGACTATAAAGAGTATCCGTAACTTAGTACAAATTTGAAAATTTAGCTCTGAGAACCTTTTATTGACAAAAATATAGAGATCTGAAATCCGAGGCTTTTTTGCAAAATTTTGCTGGACTATAGCCCATGATTTCAAAATGCACTTTTTTCCTGAAATCGACAATTACGATTTTTGATGCACTGACTATAAAGAGTATCCGCAACTTAGTACAAATTTGAAAATTTAGCTCTGAGAACCTTTTATTGACAAAAATATAGAGATCTGAAATCCGAGGCTTTTTTGCAAAATTCTGCTGGACTATAGCCCATGATTTCAAAATGCACTTTTTTCCTGAAATCGACAATTACGATTTCTGATGCACTGACTATAAAGAGTATCCGTAACTTAGTACAAATTTGAAAATTTAGCTATGAGAACCTTTTATTGACAAAAATATAGAGATCTGAAATCCGAGGCTTTTTTGCAAAATTCTGCTGGACTATAGCCCATGATTTCAAAATGCACTTTTTTCCTGACATCGACAATTACGATTTCTGATGCACTGACTATAAAGAGTATCCGTAACTTAGTACAAATTTGAAAATTTAGCTATGAGAACCTTTTATTGACAAAAATATAGAGATCTGAAATCCGAGGCTTTTTTGCAAAATTTTGCTGGACTATAGCCCATGATTTCAAAATGCACTTTTTTCCTGAAATCGACAATTACGATTTCTGATGCACTGACTATAAAGAGTATCCGCAACTTAGTACAAATTTGAAAATTTAGCTATGAGAACCTTTTATTGACAAAAATATAGAGATCTGAAATCCGAGGCTTTTTTGCAAAATTCTGCTGGACTATAGCCCATGATTTCAAAATGCACTTTTTTCCTGAAATCGACAATTACGATTTCTGATGCACTGACTATAAAGAGTATCCGTAACTTAGTACAAATTTGAAAATTTAGCTCTGAGAACCTTTTATTGACAAAAATATAGAGATCTGAAATCCGAGGCTTTTTTGCAAAAATCTGCTGGACTATAGCCCATGATTTCAAAATGCACTTTTTTCCTGAAATCGACAATTACGATTTCTGATGCACTGACTATAAAGAGTATCCGTAACTTAGTACAAATTTGAAAATTTAGCTATGAGAACCTTTTATTGACAAAAATATAGAGATCTGAAATCCGAGGCTTTTTTGCAAAATTCTGCTGGACTATAGCCCATGATTTCAAAATGCACTTTTTTCCTGAAATCGACAATTACGATTTCTGATGCACTGACTATAAAGAGTATCCGTAACTTAGTACAAATTTGAAAATTTAGCTATGAGAACCTTTTATTGACAAAAATATAGAGATCTGAAATCCGAGGCTTTTTTGCAAAATTCTGCTGGACTATAGCCCATGATTTCAAAATGCACTTTTTTCCTGAAATCGACAATTACGATTTCTGATGCACTGACTATAAAGAGTATCCGTAACTTAGTACAAATTTGAAAATTTAGCTCTGAGAACCTTTTATTGACAAAAATATAGAGATCTGAAATCCGAGGCTTTTTTGCAAAATTCTGCTGGACTATAGCCCATGATTTCAAAATGCACTTTTTTCCTCAAATCGACAATTACGATTTCTGATGCACTGACTATAAAGAGTATCCGTAACTTAGTACAAATTTGAAAATTTAGCTATGAGAACCTTTTATTGACAAAAATATAGAGATCTGAAATCCGAGGCTTTTTTGCAAAATTCTGCTGGACTATAGCCCATGATTTCAAAATGCACTTTTTTCCTGAAATCGACAATTACGATTTCTGATGCACTGACTATAAAGAGTATCCGTAACTTAGTACAAATTTGAAAATTTAGCTATGAGAACCTTTTATTGACAAAAATATAGAGATCTGAAATCCGAGGCTTTTTTGCAAAATTCTGCTGGACTATAGCCCATGATTTCAAAATGCACTTTTTTCCTGACATCGACAATTACGATTTCTGATGCACTGACTATAAAGAGTATCCGTAACTTAGTACAAATTTGAAAATTTAGCTATGAGAACCTTTTATTGACAAAAATATAGAGATCTGAAATCCGAGGCTTTTTTGCAAAATTTTGCTGGACTATAGCCCATGATTTCAAAATGCACTTTTTTCCTGAAATCGACAATTACGATTTCTGATGCACTGACTATAAAGAGTATCCGCAACTTAGTACAAATTTGAAAATTTAGCTATGAGAACCTTTTATTGACAAAAATATAGAGATCTGAAATCCGAGGCTTTTTTGCAAAATTCTGCTGGACTATAGCCCATGATTTCAAAATGCACTTTTTTCCTGAAATCGACAATTACGATTTCTGATGCACTGACTATAAAGAGTATCCGTAACTTAGTACAAATTTGAAAATTTAGCTCTGAGAACCTTTTATTGACAAAAATATAGAGATCTGAAATCCGAGGCTTTTTTGCAAAAATCTGCTGGACTATAGCCCATGATTTCAAAATGCACTTTTTTCCTGAAATCGACAA
This sequence comes from Orthonevra nobilis, assembly GCA_963555765.1. Taxonomy (NCBI): domain Eukaryota; kingdom Metazoa; phylum Arthropoda; class Insecta; order Diptera; family Syrphidae; genus Orthonevra; species Orthonevra nobilis. The sequence goes on along the minus strand of OY743225.1, from coordinate 50,701,054 downwards.
TTACGATTTCTGATGCACTGACTATAAAGAGTATCCGTAACTTAGTACAAATTTGAAAATTTAGCTATGAGAACCTTTTATTGACAAAAATATAGAGATCTGAAATCCGAGGCTTTTTTGCAAAATTCTGCTGGACTATAGCCCATGATTTCAAAATGCACTTTTTTCCTGAAATCGACAATTACGATTTCTGATGCACTGACTATAAAGAGTATCCGTAACTTAGTACAAATTTGAAAATTTAGCTATGAGAACCTTTTATTGACAAAAATATAGAGATCTGAAATCCGAGGCTTTTTTGCAAAATTCTGCTGGACTATAGCCCATGATTTCAAAATGCACTTTTTTCCTGAAATCGACAATTACGATTTCTGATGCACTGACTATAAAGAGTATCCGTAACTTAGTACAAATTTGAAAATTTAGCTCTGAGAACCTTTTATTGACAAAAATATAGAGATCTGAAATCCGAGGCTTTTTTGCAAAATTCTGCTGGACTATAGCCCATGATTTCAAAATGCACTTTTTTCCTCAAATCGACAATTACGATTTCTGATGCACTGACTATAAAGAGTATCCGTAACTTAGTACAAATTTGAAAATTTAGCTATGAGAACCTTTTATTGACAAAAATATAGAGATCTGAAATCCGAGGCTTTTTTGCAAAATTCTGCTGGACTATAGCCCATGATTTCAAAATGCACTTTTTTCCTGAAATCGACAATTACGATTTCTGATGCACTGACTATAAAGAGTATCCGTAACTTAGTACAAATTTGAAAATTTAGCTATGAGAACCTTTTATTGACAAAAATATAGAGATCTGAAATCCGAGGCTTTTTTGCAAAATTCTGCTGGACTATAGCCCATGATTTCAAAATGCACTTTTTTCCTGAAATCGACAATTACGATTTCTGATGCACTGACTATAAAGAGTATCCGTAACTTAGTACAAATTTGAAAATTTAGCTATGAGAACCTTTTATTGACAAAAATATAGAGATCTGAAATCCGAGGCTTTTTTGCAAAATTCTGCTGGACTATAGCCCATGATTTCAAAATGCACTTTTTTCCTGAAATCGACAATTACGATTTCTGATGCACTGACTATAAAGAGTATCCGTAACTTAGTACAAATTTGAAAATTTAGCTATGAGAACCTTTTATTGACAAAAATATAGAGATCTGAAATCCGAGGCTTTTTTGCAAAATTCTGCTGGACTATAGCCCATGATTTCAAAATGCACTTTTTTCCTCAAATCGACAATTATGATTTCTGATGCACTGACTATAAAGAGTATCCGTAACTTAGTACAAATTTGAAAATTTAGCTATGAGAACCTTTTATTGACAAAAATATAGAGATCTGAAATCCGAGGCTTTTTTGCAAAATTCTGCTGGACTATAGCCCATGATTTCAAAATGCACTTTTTTCCTCAAATCGACAATTACGATTTCTGATGCACTGACTATAAAGAGTATCCGTAACTTAGTACAAATTTGAAAATTTAGCTATGAGAACCTTTTATTGACAAAAATATAGAGATCTGAAATCCGAGGCTTTTTTGCAAAATTCTGCTGGACTATAGCCCATGATTTCAAAATGCACTTTTTTCCTGAAATCGACAATTACGATTTCTGATGCACTGACTATAAAGAGTATCCGTAACTTAGTACAAATTTGAAAATTTAGCTATGAGAACCTTTTATTGACAAAAATATAGAGATCTGAAATCCGAGGCTTTTTTGCAAAATTCTGCTGGACTATAGCCCATGATTTCAAAATGCACTTTTTTCCTGAAATCGACAATTACGATTTCTGATGCACTGACTATAAAGAGTATCCGTAACTTAGTACAAATTTGAAAATTTAGCTATGAGAACCTTTTATTGACAAAAATATAGAGATCTGAAATCCGAGGCTTTTTTGCAAAATTCTGCTGGACTATAGCCCATGATTTCAAAATGCACTTTTTTCCTCAAATCGACAATTACGATTTCTGATGCACTGACTATAAAGAGTATCCGTAACTTAGTACAAATTTGAAAATTTAGCTATGAGAACCTTTTATTGACAAAAATATAGAGATCTGAAATCCGAGGCTTTTTTGCAAAATTCTGCTGGACTATAGCCCATGATTTCAAAATGCACTTTTTTCCTCAAATCGACAATTACGATTTCTGATGCACTGACTATAAAGAGTATCCGTAACTTAGTACAAATTTGAAAATTTAGCTCTGAGAACCTTTTATTGACAAAAATATAGAGATCTGAAATCCGAGGCTTTTTTGCAAAATTTTGCTGGACTATAGCCCATGATTTCAAAATGCACTTTTTTCCTGAAATCGACAATTACGATTTCTGATGCACTGACTATAAAGAGTATCCGTAACTTAGTACAAATTTGAAAATTTAGCTCTGAGAACCTTTTATTGACAAAAATATAGAGATCTGAAATCCGAGGCTTTTTTGCAAAATTCTGCTGGACTATAGCCCATGATTTCAAAATGCACTTTTTTCCTGAAATCGACAATTACGATTTCTGATGCACTGACTATAAAGAGTATCCGTAACTTAGTACAAATTTGAAAATTTAGCTCTGAGAACCTTTTATTGACAAAAATATAGAGATCTGAAATCCGAGGCTTTTTTGCAAAATTCTGCTGGACTATAGCCCATGATTTCCAAATGCAATTTTTTCCTGATATCGAAAATTACGATTTCTGATGCACTGACTATAAAGAGTATCCGTAACTTAGTACAAATTTGAAAATTTAGCTCTGAGAACCTTTTATTGACAAAAATATAGAGATCTGAAATCCGAGGCTTTTTTGCAAAATTCTGCTGGACTATAGCCCATGATTTCAAAATGCACTTTTTTCCTGAAATCGACAATTACGATTTCTGATGCACTGACTATAAAGAGTATCCGTAACTTAGTACAAATTTGAAAATTTAGCTCTGAGAACCTTTTATTGACAAAAATATAGAGATCTGAAATCCGAGGCTTTTTTGCAAAATTCTGCTGGACTATAGCCCATGATTTCAAAATGCACTTTTTTCTTGAAATCGACAATTACGATTTCTGATGCACTGACTATAAAGAGTATCCGCAACTTAGTACAAATTTGAAAATTTAGCTCTGAAAACCTTTTATTGACAAAAATATAGAGATCTGAAATCCGAGGCTTTTTTGCAAAATTCTGCTGGACTATAGCCAATGATTTCCAAATGCAATTTTTTCCTGATATCGAAAATTACGATTTCTGATGCACTGACTATAAAGAGTATCCGTTACTTAGTACAAATTTGAAAATTTAGCTCTGAGAACCTTTTATTGACAAAAATATAGAGATCTGAAATCCGAGGCTTTTTTGCAAAATTCTGCTGGACTATAGCCCATGATTTCAAAATGCACTATTTTCCTGAAATCGACAATTACGATTTCTGATGCACTGACTATAAAGAGTATCCGTAACTTAGTACAAATTTGAAAATTTAGCTCTGAGAACCTTTTATTGACAAAAATATAGAGATCTGAAATCCGAGGCTTTTTTGCAAAATTCTGCTGGACTACAGCCCATGATTTCAAAATGCACTTTTTTCATGTAATCGACAATTACGATTTCTGATACACTGACTATAAAGAGTATCCGTAACTTAGTACAAATTTGAAAATTTAGCTCTGAGAACCTTTAATTGACAAAAATATAGAGATCTGAAATCCGAGGCTTTTTTGCAAAATTCTGCTGGACTATAGCCCATGATTTCAAAATGCACTTTTTTCATGTAATCGACAATTACGATTTCTGATGCACTGACTATAAAGAGTATCCGTAACTTAGTACAAATTTGAAAATTTAGCTCTGAGAACCTTTTATTGACAAAAATATAGAGATCTGAAATCCGAGGCTTTTTTGCAAAATTCTGCTGGACTATAGCCAATGATTTCCAAATGCAATTTTTTCCTGATATCGAAAATTACGATTTCTGATGCACTGACTATAAAGAGTATCCGTTACTTAGTACAAATTTGAAAATTTAGCTCTGAGAACCTTTTATTGACAAAAATATAGAGATCTGAAATCCGAGGCTTTTTTGCAAAATTCTGCTGGACTATAGCCCATGATTTCAAAATGCACTATTTTCCTGAAATCGACAATTACGATTTCTGATGCACTGACTATAAAGAGTATCCGTAACTTAGTACAAATTTGAAAATTTAGCTCTGAGAACCTTTTATTGACAAAAATATAGAGATCTGAAATCCGAGGCTTTTTTGCAAAATTCTGCTGGACTACAGCCCATGATTTCAAAATGCACTTTTTTCATGTAATCGACAATTACGATTTCTGATACACTGACTATAAAGAGTATCCGTAACTTAGTACAAATTTGAAAATTTAGCTCTGAGAACCTTTAATTGACAAAAATATAGAGATCTGAAATCCGAGGCTTTTTTGCAAAATTCTGCTGGACTATAGCCCATGATTTCAAAATGCACTTTTTTCATGTAATCGACAATTACGATTTCTGATGCACTGACTATAAAGAGTATCCGTAACTTAGTACAAATTTGAAAATTTAGCTCTGAGAACCTTTTATTGACAAAAATATAGAGATCTGAAATCCGAGGCTTTTTTGCAAAATTCTGCTGGACTATAGCCAATGATTTCCAAATGCAATTTTTTCCTGATATCGAAAATTACGATTTCTGATGCACTGACTATAAAGAGTATCCGTTACTTAGTACAAATTTGAAAATTTAGCTCTGAGAACCTTTTATTGACAAAAATATAGAGATCTGAAATCCGAGGCTTTTTTGCAAAATTCTGCTGGACTATAGCCCATGATTTCAAAATGCACTATTTTCCTGAAATCGACAATTACGATTTCTGATGCACTGACTATAAAGAGTATCCGTAACTTAGTACAAATTTGAAAATTTAGCTCTGAGAACCTTTTATTGACAAAAATATAGAGATCTGAAATCCGAGGCTTTTTTGCAAAATTCTGCTGGACTACAGCCCATGATTTCAAAATGCACTTTTTTCATGTAATCGACAATTACGATTTCTGATACACTGACTATAAAGAGTATCCGTAACTTAGTACAAATTTGAAAATTTAGCTCTGAGAACCTTTTATTGACAAAAATATAGAGATCTGAAATCCGAGGCTTTTTTGCAAAATTCTGCTGGACTATAGCCCATGATTTCAAAATGCACTATTTTCCTGAAATCGACAATTACGATTTCTGATGCACTGACTATAAAGAGTATCCGTAACTTAGTACAAATTTGAAAATTTAGCTCTGAGAACCTTTTATTGACAAAAATATAGAGATCTGAAATCCGAGGCTTTTTTGCAAAATTCTGCTGGACTATAGCCCATGATTTCAAAATGCACTATTTTCCTGAAATCGACAATTACGATTTCTGATGCACTGACTATAAAGAGTATCCGTAACTTAGTACAAATTTGAAAATTTAGCTCTGAGAACCTTTTATTGACAAAAATATAGAGATCTGAAATCCGAGGCTTTTTTGCAAAATTTTGCTGGACTATAGCCCATGATTTCAAAATGCACTTTTTTCTTGAAATCGACAATTACGATTTCTGATGCACTGACTATAAAGAGTATCCGCAACTTAGTACAAATTTGAAAATTTAGCTATGAGAACCTTTTATTGACAAAAATATAGAGATCTGAAATCCGAGGCTTTTTTGCAAAATTCTGCTGGACTATAGCCCATGATTTCAAAATGCACTTTTTTCCTGAAATCGACAATTACGATTTCTGATGCACTGACTATAAAGAGTATCCGTAACTTAGTACAAATTTGAAAATTTAGCTATGAGAACCTTTTATTGACAAAAATATAGAGATCTGAAATCCGAGGCTTTTTTGCAAAATTCTGCTGGACTATAGCCCATGATTTCAAAATGCACTTTTTTCCTCAAATCGACAATTACGATTTCTGATGCACTGACTATAAAGAGTATCCGTAACTTAGTACAAATTTGAAAATTTAGCTCTGAGAACCTTTTATTGACAAAAATATAGAGATCTGAAATCCGAGGCTTTTTTGCAAAATTTTGCTGGACTATAGCCCATGATTTCAAAATGCACTTTTTTCCTGAAATCGACAATTACGATTTCTGATGCACTGACTATTAAGAGTATCCGTAACTAAGTACAAATTTGAAAATTGGTTTGGGTGCGAGTAGACCTGCCCATAACATGAACTTCCCATCTCATGATAAAAAAAAAACATTAAGGTGCTATTTAATTTGCTCCCAACATCAACTTTAAGATACTCACTTTTTTAGATCCCCGTAAGTTTATATTTGTTTTCGCATCTTTGAATCACATAAAGTACGATTTGCGTCGAAAGTATAGTTTAAAGGGTATACTTATTATGTACATAGTTAGAAATACTTATAAATCTGTGAAAGATTAGCGATGTAAGAATACGTTGTTTAAATTGAATTAAAACATATCAGACTAGTTAAAAATATAAATATAAAGATTAAAACTAAATTAAAACAAATTCATGATGAAATATTTGGTATGAGATTAAAATAATTGAGTTGAATCATTAGCAAATTTATCTAGTTCAGTTAAAATTCTATAAAATTAAAATCACATTTATTACTTGAAATGGGGATAAGTAGGGGAATGGTAAGCTGCTATGAAGGTAAAGTTGAGTATTCAACATTCATTTTAAATTCAACATTTCGGTAATTACTTACTTACGAAAGTATTCTTTTAAGTGATCAGGACAACAATTTCGAAATAATCGTTTTTGATTTAGTAACACAAGATTGAAAAGTTTGTGAGCTCGTTGTAAGAAGTTTCGTCTTGGTTGTTAGAAACTAATTTGGGTTGTAAAAGTGTTTTGGAGAAAGCTTTACATTGAAGATGATTCTCATAGAGCGACACTTCAGTTCTTCGAAAGAGGGCTTAGCTTTAATAGCCAGAGGTATTCTTCGTTTGATCTCAGCGCTGATGTTTTTATCTGTATTTATAGCGGAGCCAAGATAGACAAAGCCCCAACTATCTCAAAGTTATAGCTGTTTATGATATTGTTCTGATCCGGGTTTGGTCTTTCTTTATGACAGCATATGCCTCTTTTTGCCTTCTGGCGTTGACAAGGTTCTTTTGCACTATTGTCCCAAGTATGATGTTGAAAAAATCGCATGATAGTGCATCATCTTATCTAAAATTTTGTTTGACATCATCATCAAACCAACCTTGAAAATTATGGGTTTTTTTCCAAGATCTGCCGTTATGTTAATATTTGGTTTATTGTGGACTTTTCTGGTAGAAAACCACATTAATACGGACCTATCAGGATGTTGACGAACTGCTTCAGACGTTCACATCATACGGCGGAAAAGATGTTGAAGGCAATTTTGAGGAGATTGATACCTCTATAATTGGCTTCCTTCCTTCAGGATTGGACAACTAACCATGTATTGCAGATGAGTTGGTGCATACTCTCAACTTAGTCATCGCCGCCGCTTTTAGAAGTTCTATCTTGCTTTCTGTACTTCGTCTAGCTCAATTAGATGACATTGTTGGTTCTTCCATGCCTCAGCATTGACTGCAATTCTTCTATGATATTTCCATTTTGCAGGCTTCGGCTTGGAATGAGTAACCTTGAGATAATTGTTTTTGCTGGCTGGCTGTCCATGGCTTGCATTAAACGACTCAATGAAAGCATTTTCGACTGTAGTATAGGACCAACGACCCAAAATCTTAGCCAGTCATCCCTCTAAGAGTATCCAACTCAACGTGAAGCTAAGATATTTTAAATTTAGAGTTGCGAAAATCGATTTCATAACAACAACTTTAACATTGGAAGTTGAATTTGTATTTGCTTTTGGCAGTTGTTTTTCAACTTCTTCAAAAATTGGTTTGGGTGCGAGTAGGTCTGCCCATACCATGAACTTCCCATCTCAAGATACAAAAGAAATAGCTGCTATTTTATTTGACTACACCATGAAATTCAATTCGGATTATGAAAACATAATTCATTCCCTAATCAAAGGCATTGAAAACAAAAAGATCAGATACATTTATTGTTAGCTGCCTTTGAGGAGTACCATATACTCGTATATGTCTTCGTATTTTTGAATCATTTAAAATTCGAATTGCGTATTAAACATTGATATATTAACATACTATATTTCAATTTGGAAATACTTTTTTTTCTGACTGAGTTACATTTCTACTAAAAGAAAATTAGATTTTTAGTTTTACTGCAGAAATAACTAAATATAATTTAAAATAATTTTTACCGTTTTTTTTTTAATGATAGCTGGTTGGATTATTTTTATCATTAATCATTTAATTACTAACTTGAGGTGGCGGTACAGTCCGCGTGGCATGGTATTTTATCCTTTTGGCTAAGTCGATGTCGCTGTACAACTCCTAGCAAACAGTTCGTTATTGAATCTTCTCCTCCACTCACAGTCAATGGAGATGGGACAAAAGATTACACTTTTCTCTCGGAACAACCTAAGGGGCCTTCATCCGCTTTTGAAAGTGTACATGCTTCTGCACCATATAGTAGGACGGGGATGATATGAGTCTTATAGAGCGATGCTTCAGTTCTTCGAAAAAGGGCTTAGCTTTCTTAACCAGAGGTATTCTTCGTTTGATCTCAGCGCTGGTGTTATTATCTGTTTTTACAGCGGAGCCAAGATGAATAAAGCCCTAACTACCTCAAAGATATAGCTGTTTATGGTAACGTTCTGACCAGGGTTTGGTCTTTCTTTATGACAGCATATGCCTCTTTTTGCCTTCTGGCGTTGACAAGGTTCTTTTGCACTATTGCCCCAAGTATGATGTTGAAGAAATCGCATGACTGTGCATCACCTTGTCTAAAATGTTGTTTGACATCAAGTGGGTCAGTGACGTCTTTGCCGACCTCCATCGCAGGGATGCCAAACCTAGACATGACTTCATAAATCTCGTCTCTGTGGACAAAACAGACACCAAAACTAACCTTGAAATTCATGAAAAGGTGGTGCGTACGACTTGGCGCTCCTGGGTTTTTTCCAGGATCTGCCGTTATGTTAATATTTGGTTTATGGTGGACTTTTCTGGTCGAAAACCACATTAATACGGACCTATCAGGATGTTGATGACTTGCTTCAAACGTTCACATCATACGGTGGTAAAGATGTTAAAGGCAATTTTGAGGAGATTGACACCTCTATAATTGGCTTCCTTTCTTCAGGATTGGGCAACCAATACTGAGATTCCATTCATCTCGTATGCTATCTTTTGACCATGTTTTGCAGGTGAGTTGGTGCATATTCCCAACTAAGTCATCGCCGCCGCTTTTAGAAGTTCTATCTTGCCATCTGTACTTCGTCTAGGTCAGGTAAATGGCATTATTGGTTCTTCCATGTCCTTAGCATTGACTGCAATTCTACTATGATATTTCCATTTCGAATTTTGCAGGCTTCGGTTTAGGGTGTGTAATCTTGAGATAATTATTTTTGCTGGCTGGCTGTCTATGGCTTGCATTAAACGACTCAATGAAAGCATTTTCGACTGTAATATAGGACCAACGACCCAAAATCTTAGCCAGTCATCCCTCTTAGAGTATCCAACTCAACGTGAAGATAAGGTATTTTTTTTAATTTAGAGTTGCGAGAATCGATTTCATAACAACAACATTAACATTGGAAGATAAATTTGTTTTTGCTTTTGGCAGTTGTTTTTCAACTTCTTCAATAAATCAGACAGCCAGAATTATCAAATATTATATAGCTTAGTTTCAAAAGTATTACATTTTGTAAGAACTGAGTTTATAGGGATTCATATTTGAAAGGTTTGAGGACCAACTGCTTATCTCAACTTCATGTATTTTTGGAATTATTTTTATTCAATCAAATTTGTTTGATTGCTTTTCTTTGGAAGATATTAACCACTGCTCGGAATATTAAGGCGTGATTAACTTTATGTCCTTTTTGAAAGGGTTCAAAAGTACATAGTTTCAATCCAGAGATTTCAACCACCTCTTCCTTCCGAGCTGGTTACTGCTTAGCAAAGGATCTTTTTCTGTCTGGTAAATATATGGCGTAAAGAGGATCACATTCAGTCCAGTTTTCTTTGCAGATTTTGATAGGACTTTCCACGCCGATTCCGAAGGATTTTTTCATCTCTGTGTCATTATCTGGAAAGACCTCTATGATTGGGTTCATGATAAGAAACCACAACAGTGGAAAGCGAACTAAATCGGATGTTATGGTCTTCCTTGCAATATACGAGCAATGCAGTTTTATCCATGTATTTAAACTTTGTTATTTAGGTTTCTCTCGATGCTTTTGCTTTAAATTCAATTGCCTCATGTAATTTGCGCCATGGGCTTCTTTTTGCTAATATATTATAACTATAAAAAAGCATCAAGCTACAGATTGAACAAAAAAACTGGTGGCTCCATAATTTTCTTAGGATGTTTTCATGTGTCAGTGTTGCAGACGTCACTCTGAGTCTTGAAAAATGGGACTAACCTTACATTTCTGAAACATTTTTCAAAGAACTTCCGTGAAAATTTGGATCAGGAAATAGAGAAAGGGGCATATCAATGTATGAAATGGCCTCAACTAAAAACTGTTTTAGTCTTTTTGGTAGTCTCTATAGTTAGTTACTTACTTAGTTTAGTCAATTGGCTAAATAAACATAATATTGATGAAACTTTTGTCATTAAAATTGAACAAAAAAAAAATGTTTATGAATTTGTCCGGAAACTTATGAACGGCAGTGTATATATTAATGCATATTTTTTTATCTGATAAGGTAGCTATAAACTATAAATTTAATTAATTTTGAACTTTTTTTATTGGAAAACTAAATTGATTTTAATTGAAGAAGTCAAATTGTCCTCTTTTTTGACAGTTTTTTCGTCATAAAATTCAAACCACCCTGTGAAATTTAACCAAAAGCTTTTCAGGTGATCTTTATGCACACACGCTTCGAATGAAACCAATTTCGATAGCTTGATTTGTTCTCGAGTTAGGCTGTACGAAAGAATCCGCACAAACGTACGTACGTACGTACGTACACACACACACACAGACATCTTTCTAAAAATCATGGAATCCGAATACTGGGACCGCCAAACGTGGAGAAATGTAAAATTTTTGAATTTCGAAAATCGGACCGATTACAAGAACTTCCCGATGGGAAGTTAAAAAATTGAACTCCTGAAAATTCTAGACACTAGACACCTACCTTAACCTTTGAAAGATAATCTACGTTTACCAGACGTATCGCGCGCAAAAAAAATGTAATATCCTTTTAACTGTAAGCCGCATCGGGTTGGTTGCCTAAATATACTCAGTCGGTGGTTGGAGCTTACCCGTGACGGTCGTGGTGCGAAGGTAAATACCTGTGAGGACAAGTTATAGCTATGCCATACGTCTGGAAGACGTATGATTATCTTTTATGTAACCTTTGTGAGATATTTGAAAAAATCGTTTAATATTATTTAGAGATACGTTTATAAGTTTTTGGTGCTTATTTATATTTTATCGTCATGACGAACCGAGGAATGTTGAATTACAGTGAAATTAAGAATTTGTTGATGGAAAATGAAGAAGTTACATCGTCAGAATGTGAAAGTAATTGCGAAGATTTCCTCTTAGAGGCCGACATGCAGGGTGACACTGAAGACGAATTTATTGACGATGGATGAGGATGAGGATGATTCAATTTCATCTTCAGACGCCCGCATTATTATTTCACCTAAACGCAAAGTAAGAGGTCGTAACAAGCATTGCTGGACAACTATAAAGGCTAAAAGTCACGGTAAGATCCGTGCAATAAATATTGTTCGAACAAATAGAGGACCAACCAGATCTTCCAAGAATATCTTCGACTCCTTGCTGTGTTTTTACTTATTTATAACAGACGAAATAGTAAGTGAAATAATGAAATGGACAAACAAAGAAATTTACCATGAACGCATGGAAAAAGAAGATAAGAATAATAAGAATCTGGAAATCAGACTACATTTAGAGACACCAATGAAGTTGAAATCCGTGCGTTTATTGGAATTCTTACATTATCCTATGCTATGAAAGATAATCACCTTTCAACGGAAGAATTTTTTGACAGCCTTTTTTCGGGAACTAGTTATGTAGCAGTTATGAGTCGTGACAGATTCGACTTTCTTATCAGATGTATGCGCATGGATGATAGATCACTACGCCCATTACTCAGAGATTCGGATCCATTTATACCTATAGAAAAGTTTGGGACATATTCATAAATCAGTGTCTGATTAATTACAGACCGGGATCACATCTAACCATTGACGAGCAGCTATTGGGATTCCGAGGAAGATGTCCATTTAGAATGACCATTCCGAATAAACCCAATAGGTATGGAATAAAGATTCCGATGATGTGTGATAGCGGCACAAAGTATATGATAAATGCCATTCCTTATATCGGACGGGCAACCAATACCAATGGCATTCCGCAAGGTGAGTACTATATCAGAGAACTGTCAAAGCCGGTGCATGGCACCAATCGTAATATAACCTGCGACAATTGGTTTACTTCTGTACCCTTGGCGAAATCCTTACTTCAGCAACCTTTTAAGCTAAGACTGGTGGGCACCATACGTTCCAACAAACGAGAAATTCCAGAACTAATGAAAAATACGCGTTCCCGTCCTGTAGGCAGTTCAATATTCTGTTACGACGGTCCTTTGACACTTGTGTCATATAAACCAAAGCCGTCTAAAATGATATATTTGCTTTCATCTTACGATGAAGAAGGTACAATAAATAAATCAAATGGAAATCCAATCAGACGAAGGGCGGTATCGGCACCTTCGACCAAATGTGCTCAAATAAGTCATGCTCCAGAAAAAGCAACAGGTGGCCAATGGCAGTCATTTATGGCATTTTTAACATAGCTTTCGTTAACTCATATGTCATTTACTGTTACAATATCCAGTCAAGGAATAAAAAACCTCTTAGCCGCAAAAATTTCATGAAAAGACTAAGAACAGAACTCACTTCACCTCATATGGAAAAAAGGCTAGATGCTCCAACTTTGAAGAGGAGTCTTCGCCAAAGTATTTTGGAGTTGTTACCTAATGCTAGAGGAAATAGTGTTCAGACAAATTCAAATGAGCCTAATAAAAGTAAGAAGAGATATTGTGCGTATTGTCCTTCAAAAATTCGCAGAATGTCAAAATTATCATGTGTGGTATGCAAAAAGGCTGTTTGGGGCGAACATAAAAATGACGTGTGTCATTCTTGTATTTCATTTATTCGTATGCGATTCAAAATTACAAAGACTTATTAGTAGACCTATTTACAACCAAAAACTGCTAATTAGACAACTTTTAAGACTTATAATCAATTTTAATGTTCCTTTAAAAAATAAGTTTATTTTTTTGTAAATTTTTTATGAAGTTCAAGTTTTTTGTTTTCATTATTTAAATTAAAAATTACTTTTACTGAATCGTTGCTTCAAATCTCTCAATATGAACTAATTTAATAAATTAAATATTAATATTCTATAAAAAGTTCATGTATTTCATTTAATACACTTACAAAATGCCATGCGTCTCTGAGACCTATGATTATCTTTTACGTCATTAAAAATATGATTATCTTTCTAGGGTTAAATTGAAACTTAAGCTTCCGAAGCCATAAATTGCCATCCAGTTCAAGCAAACTTTCCGTTCTCCCATAAGAGACCTGTTTGTATACAATTTTTATTGTGTGCCATCATAGGGAATGGGTTAAGGGTTAATAAAGGGTTGACCTTAAATGTTGATGCTATGGAGCATGGATATAATATTTTGGGTCAATTAAAAACTTTTCTTCATTTATTAATAAATGTGCGTCGAACCACAAATTTGATGTTCGATGATGGCATGAAAATGTTCTCGATTTCAAGCCTTCCACATCACTGCAACTAGGTTAACCGAAAACTTAACACTTGGGTTCGTCAAGGGAAAACTTATGAAACGTATAGGGAACCGTTCATCTGGAAGGGTATCCGTTTAACACATGATTGACATGATCCCTATGTCTATGGAAGACTTCCTCTCAAACTGGAAAATTACGATCCAAATATAAGACGTCTTCAGGACTTAAAATATTGAGTTGCAGTGAAAGAAGGGGGGAAGAGAGGCAAAAAGATCTCTCGTCATTGCGTGTTTATATACTAAATTAGGAAAAAAGTGGCAGATTTCAGCCTGCTGAGTGTCTCTGGAATGACAGGTCGCTTATTTATCATCAACTCGGTTTTTCCATGCATAGAAATTCATGCCCACACAATGACGGAACCTCCCCAGGAATGTTGGCTCTTGGGCAACTGATGCTGAAGAGTATCTCTCACCTAAACGTTTCCAAACTCTGCTATGTCCATCTGGTGAACACAGACAAAACCTGTTCTCATCAGCGAAAAGAACTCGACTCCAGTCGGTCTCGGTCCAATCTTAGTGAAGGCGAGCAAATTCCATCCGACATCGCTTGTGCTGTATCGTAAGTCTCGGTACACGAGCAGGTCTTCTTGCTCTTAGGCCTTTGGTCGAGGATAGATTAGCGGTGCAGTTAATCTTCCACGTTGGCCGAAAAGCTGTCGACGGGCGAGTCAACTATGACCAAGACGTCGCAAATAGTTCACCGGAGGCTCTTCGGTTTAGTACGGTGGTATCAGGCCGCGGCAGAGCTGTTATCGAAAGGCAATACCGAAACTATTGGTGGCTGGACGGAGAACGATCTCAGTCGTTTGTATATTTTTTTCCTGAGTGTCCTTAAGGCAAGTATAACAGCATGTCTTGAAGCCATTGCCGACTTACATATATTTAAGGTAGAGTAAGTAGTTATTATTTTATTGTTAAGTGATTTTAATTTCTAATTTAATATAGTTTTAGCTCTTTTGGTTTGAGATTAGATCTTACATTAGCTTCTAGGATAAGTTTAACGTTTTTTCCAAAAAAAATTTTGTTAGTTGTTTAATTAGTTAGAATAATGCAAATTTAATTTATAGAATTAATTCGAAAGATATATTTTCAAATTGTTAGGTTTAGCTTAGAGCGCCAGTATAGGGCGTTAATTAATTAAGCTTGTTTTAAGCATTTTTTGTCCAGCCTGTAGGGATATCAATTTATGAATAAAAATGCACTGAATTGCAAAATAAAAAATTGCTTTCAGGCCACTCTCAACAAATCGCCACAACACCATTTGAGCACTCACATTCGTCCCTCTAATGGATCTGTGAGACAGCTCAACCGCTGTTTGGTTACGATTTCGAAGGCTTTGACTCAATAAATATCGATCATCCCTTGCTTAATCTGGGGCGACCTGAGCCTTGCCGCAGGGTGTAGGAAATAGTTTCTCTGTACCTTTTATTGGCTCTCCTAAGCGTCCTGATAAAGAAAAAAACAACAAATTTGTCTGCAAAAACATAGCAGAATGTTATCAAAGTGATAAAAACACGTCAAACAGTGTGATTGCTCCACTTTTATTATTGTATATGAGTATATGAGTGTATTTGAAGCGTACAGAACAAAACTGCAGCAAATGGCAAGAAGAAATATTCCGAAAAAAATGATGGCAAAAAACTGAAAAGTTTAAGCATATTTGAATTCGATCCCTCGACCTGGTTATATAAACGGGGTAAAAGTCGAACAGAGTTCGTTTTTAAGATCCAATTTTAGCTTGTTGTTTGGCTAAAATGTAAAAGCGAAGCCAATAAACGCATGAACCTATGGACTTGTTTGGTATGGAACATAGAGCCACAGTCATAATCAGAACTCATATTCTGCCTACCTTATCAGGAAGTTTATAAGAGACCACAAAATAGATGCTTTGCCACCGAACAACTACTCCATATAGAAGTTAAACGTTCTAGTAAACCTTTAAGAAGTGTATTCATCCTAAGTATTTTGGTTGATTTTTTAAGTCCTATTTTAGGGAATAGGCTGTAACGTTCGGACCGCTGTATCCGCAAAAGAAATGTTAGTCTTTCGTGCAGCTCAAGAATTTGAATCGATTTAAATTATTTGATAGCGCCATAAATGCCAATACACTTTTTTTTCCAGGCATGTTGCTCATAAATGATGCAGCAACGAAGACTTTTACATGAGGTGTACAATAAATGAAGGGTGGACGGATTATTAGTTTAATTTAAAAAAAGACTTAATGTCGACCATTCGAACAAACTGAAAGATGATAACGAAGCAGAAGTCAATTGGATTCATTATCTTTATGTAAAGTTCTCATCAAACTAGCGCGACTTGTGATCAGTTGCTGAGATCTTAAGTGCGTTGATGCTCTCGCGTTTAGGCACCCAATTCAATTCAATTTTATTGAGACAATATACAATATAATATACAATTTATTTTCTTTGAATAATACATAATATTTACAAAGGCAGCCGACTGAAAAGTATGTCTGGCTGAAAAGTTTCAAAGGAGGATATTTAAAATAAATATTTAATTTTCTTATACAAAATTTGTACGTATATGCTTGCTCCCGACATACTTTAACACTATGAGGCTCTTGAAAGCCGCTTAGAACTAATTACTAGATATTCAGACAGGACAAATTCATGAAAAACAGTTTTTGATTCTTATTAACAATTTTTTGTTTAAATCAAATTGTAGGAGAAGCGTTGTAACATTGTTTTGAAAGAACTTCCTTAATTTGCTTTATAAATGTTTACTTATATAGGAACAAGGAAGCTCAACATTCTAATAATTAAGTTAACCTCTTAGGTTAGGCACCCTCATCCAGCATCACCTGAAATATTTTTCCGTAAAAACACACGCGGGAATACTGTATGTTCGGATATCAATCAGCAGATAGTTTCACGGACTTTCTTAACGACTAAAAATTATTTTCAAAATTTGCACATTATTTTCGAGCACAAATTGATACATTTCGTGTCGCGAAAATTTTAGTACTGGTACCACTCGAAAAAAGAGTGTTTAAAGAGCTCTCAGAGTCAAAAAATCAAATATGTATATGAATATTTGAAAATGTCTATTTTGACATTTCTCTTATGCGATTTGAATGTGCTTTTACTCTTGTATCGGAAAGAGTTCAAAAAATCACTACCAGGCGTTGCATGACAACACAACCAAACTTCAATTGGTTTTTACTCGTGTTTGCGGCTTACACTTGGCCGCTTTGTATATTCATGATTATAAACGGCGTCCACGTTCGTAGAATCAATTTAAGTTTACAAAAGAAAACTCAGGCGTCAATTTGCATAAAAGCGGTTCACTGAAAAAGTCGCACCAGCATCACTTAAAAATGCAAAAACAGCTCCAGCCCAAAAACTGAATCAAAATCGATGAAGAAAATGAACTATTTCGTTCGATCTTTTCCAGTACCAAAACAGGTTATATACGGCTTTGTGATTAGCCTGCTGGCTATATTTTATGTACGTCAAGACACTTACCATAATAGGGTGCAAAGTAGTCAAAAATATATCTCATTCCTGTGATCGGCTCGAAATGAGCTCTCAGTTAGGATGCAAAATTTCAGCTAACCTTTTCAACCTCGCTAGAATCATCACATCACTAATCTGCTTGAAACCTTCAAATTCTTCCTGACACTAAAATGTTCTGTCATGCAAAGAATTCGGAAAGTGTCGGGTCCTATCTGTAAGAATTTTCATTAATCACCTTTTCGGTAATTAAGACATTTGATAGAATTTTATGTAACTGAGGCTTTTGACATTTTGACATTGACCCTCAGTGGTTATCCTTCCCTAAATGTCCTGTTCGCCAATTTGTGTTTGAAATGTTTAATCAGCTGTTCTTAATATGAAAAGTATCCCAATAATTACATCCAAAACCCTCGTTCAAAACACTTTGCCTTCTAAAATACATCCGGTTATCCCAGTTACGCCATTCAAGCATCTCCCATCATAATTTCTGTATAATATTTTGTTCTCTAACGACCAGACATTTCCTCCTCTACTTAAGGCTAATTAATTATTTCTAACAACTCTTTGGCCATAAGTTTTGATTCACCGTCTTGGCGCCTGCCGATCATCTCAGCCACTTCTCAACAAAAACAAAAAGTATCTTCTGCCTAATGAGCATCTGGTAATCACACTTTATTTGTTTTTCACTACATTGTTGGTGCTGTTGGCTATTAAACACATCGCGAACAACAGCTTAAAGAGGTGGATTCAAATATTATTTACATTATGAGGAGGCCATTGACAGTGTTGTAAGTGGATGAGGAGGGCGCGTACTCCAATTGAGTTACGTAAGAATTTGGTTCAGTAAATTTGTAACCCAGTTTGTGTGTAAATGATTCTGGGTTTCATTTCCATGTTTGTTGTTTCAAATTAGGCGGACTTTTATGAGATTCCGCGTGATGTGCTCCAAATTAAATGAGGTGATAATTGTGTTTCCAACGCACTGCATATTCCATGAAATTTAACTCCATGTTGGAGGTTCGTAAGACTGCCGAAGGAGTTTCGAAATATGTGTAAATATGAATGCCAATTCTGAAATGTTTCCACTTGCTTTTTAAACGAATTTCGTTTGGCATGAACTTTTCAATTGAGTATTTTTTCAGATGGATCAGCTGCTAAACAAATGTCATTCAAGAGCTGCAGCGACCGTTATCTGTGCCGAGGAATCTGAAAACATTGCTAAAGCATTCATCATAAAAAATTCATCGATTTGCATTTGAGGACAGCTACAAACAAGTTGTGCATCATCCGCATAAAGGTTTATAGAGCAATTCTTAGGAACTCCTGCAATTTCGTTAATGAAAAGACAAAAGAGCAATGGACCTAATATGGAACCCTGGGGAACTCCTCGTGGTACGGGGAGGAAATCTGACATTTCGCCCCCACAAGCGACTACTTGTTTTCTGCCAGATACTGTACGGAGTGAGAAACCGTAGAATCTACCAAGCTTTTCACAAAGAATTGAATGGCTGATGGTATCAAAAGCCTTGGCGAAATCGAGTAGAACTAGGAACGAAGCATAGTCTTTTTCAATTGCTTTCCTTATATCGTCTTCTACACAAAGGAGAGCCCTGGAGCAGCTGTGTTTTTGACGATAACCTGATTGATAAGAAAAAGGCAATTATCGTTTAAATATAAGCTGATCTGTTTTTGCATAATTTTCTTGAAGACCATAGAGAGAAAGGGTAGAATGGATATGGGTCTGTATTCATCTTTACGACCTTCTTTAGGTATAGGGATGACTTTTGCGACTCTCCAATGCGACGGAAAAACTGATGTTGTAAGGACCGAGTTAAAAAGGTGGCAAAAGCTTCGGGAGAAGTGCTTTCAGGAACACGGAATGAACACCATAAAGTCGTACGGCGTTAGATTTCACGTTTATGAAGGCTTCAACCACATCAGTGGACTCAAGTCCGGAAAAACTGAATTCTGTGGTGGGTTGGATATTATTTGTATGGGTAGCTGCCAATGTGTCCGAAAGTGCAACCTCTGAAAAAAATTTACGATGCAATGCTTTTCAAGCTATTCCAGAGTTTTCGTCCATTACCTGATATAGTCATTCGATTTTTAAGGACCTTCGACTTTTCCAAACGTATAGCACTAATGACGTTGTTACGAAGCCTTCAGTACCTGCGATGGTCTTCTTCGATTCTAATTCGCTTCTTTTTATGATTATATTTGGTAATCCGATTTCATTTGTGAGCCATGGTGCGGGTCGTATTGTTTTAGATTTTATTGGAACATGTTTATTTAAAAGATTAACAATATTTGTGTTCATGTTCATTCTACTTGTTCATCCGTAGAGGGTCAAGGAAACATGTAATCCCACGGAATATTGTCCACATCACTTTCTAGGGCAAAATAATCGCGGTTTTAGAAATCGTGAAATTTATGGGAACCGGTACGTGGTAATGAAAAATTAAATTCATATCTAACTTATAAATTAAATCATGTCTTGAGTATGCTGAGGCGCACAATTGGTCATAAAAAAAGTCTCTTCGTTACATCGCTGCCAAAGAAGACGACCAATGGCGTACTAGATTCGTTGCAGAATTGAGTTGGGGTAGGACGAGTATATCCACGGTTAGAAAATTGATGTTAAGATCACCACAGACAATGAAGTTGTAGCTACTCAAAGCAATATTATCTAGTAGCGAGGTTAAATGAGAGTGATCTACTTGGATACTACGCCTGTACACTGTATCCAGGAGCAGTTTTTCGCAACCACTAGCTATTTCAATGAGCACAAATTCTAGTTCGAATCCGAATGGGGACACGTATTTCTCCCTACAATCAATGCCTTCTCTTACATAGATAGCCACTCCACTCCCTGTGCGATGTTTCCTGTCAGAACGAAAAAGCCTGTACCCATTTAGTTAATATGAGGTGACAACAACGTTTCAGATACGCAAATCACATCAATTTTGTATTTTGAAATGTATATCGAAACTCGTCAATGTTGGGCAACTGAACGCAAGTTCCATAATTCAATCGTGTCAAGTCGCACTCTCTTTACAGCCATCATTGTCATAATTTGTGGTTATCAAAGCAGCCTACAAAACGTTGCGGATTAGATTCAAAGAAGATACCATTTATGGTGTATTACAAAACACATACTACATGCCACAACTTCAGAGCCCATTCTTTTTACCAAGACGCTGCTGAAAGACTGGTGAACCATTGGCGCTTATTGAGAACATTTTCATCTGTGAGAAGAGCTTGCAAGCCATTCAGAATGAGTCGTGTCCTTGTGCTGTAAAAGATTTATCTGATCAATTTTTAGCTATGCGGATTCATTTAAGTCCATTCTACATGTTCAACGCAATTTACAAGAAGTAGTTCCTCAGATATTCGTCTTTACATTGCCAACAAAATACTATAGTATGTTTCAGTCTCTAAATTATCGGAAACGTATTTGTTTCGGGTTTGGTTTTTGATAAAAAGATTTCCGCCGGACTCGTTTTTGTACATGGATGAAAAAAGTTTATTGTCAGAAAGCGAAACTTCCCATAAGGTTTTATGCGTACAATTAGAGAATGGCCAAGAGTTTTGGGATAGCGATAATTAACGACTGTACACCCTCTACTGTTACTTGAATACTAAACATATCGGAGGAAATGAAGAGTTTTCGAAAATAAAAAACAGCTCAAAAACATTTAACAATATTCCATTTGTTAAAACATCACGAATATGCATGGTATAATATGACATTTTCTTAGTGAATTTTTCTGGGAAGTTCCAAGAAGAGACTTATATTCTATAGCAAGTGTTGATGTGTTGTATGATTTAAAATACGGAGAGATGAGCCGGACCCCTTCACATCCATAATAGTTATCACAGCTCCTGCGATCGTCAAAATATACGATACGCAAAACTCAGGTTCACTTTGCCTTAAACAGAAAAAAGTCGTAGCTCCCAAACAGCTAGTCATTTTAAAACCGGCAAATACCTAGGTCATGATGCTTGATGAGGACGAAATTCAGACGCATTTGTGGCAAAAATATCTGACTATTGCTTTAGTCACTGCTAATAAATTAACATAAAATGAATGATCGCGACTTCAAAACATTTTCTAACCAAGAGTAGGAGAGTCTTGCCGACAAAAAATGTCTTTCCTTTAGTGGCCCAAAATGTATCAGCCTGTCGGAAGATGCTATGACTTTTGCAAGTGGCGGCATCTGGTAATTGTGCTTTGATACCTGTGAAGCAAACAGACGTAGAATAAACGCCAATAACTCAATGGACGCAATGTCACGCAACATGAATTTCAGCGAATATTTTGCAGATTTCGTCCAACATTGCCAACTCGAAAAAACTGGATAACAACAGGTGACTGAAGAGACGTCACAAGATCTATGCTCGGCCGGTGCTCGTTCCGATAGGACTTTTGCTAATGGGTTGGAGGCTGTCGCGCATGAGTCATCAAATTCTACAAGCCAGCGGTGAAAAGCAACTCAATCCGTCTGAAAATTGTTCACTAAAATTCCTTAAAACAAAAAGAATGGGATGAGAGTCTCCAACATGCAAAGCTGAACTCCCTCAATAACAGATTCAGAATGGCTTCCGGAACAGGAGCTAGTATCTTCTGCGAAACTAATTTAGTCACTGGTTCCTCCATGACATTAAACAGCTGTAGCGTCTTCCAGACAGAAATCACAGGTAGCCTCAGCATGCGGAGCTGATCATTATCCGCTATCTTTGTTATTACTAAGGGCAACATTTTTACTATCTACGTAGACAACCGCGAGGCTGTCAAGGCTCAGGCTTCAAATTGGACATCATCAAGACCTATTAACATGTCCCCACAACAACCAAAAATGTTATCAGAAGTCTATACGGTGACATGCCTGGACATTACGATATACTCAGAAATGAGGAATTTGGCGACCTGTAGAAGCAAGCCTACCCTTTCCTTTTTAAGATACCATTCAATAATTTCCTTAGAAAACTCGGTGCGAAAATATAAGTAATTAAATAGACAGACTTCTGTGGCAAACAAATGATCTAATCCCGACTCTTATCAATTTTAATTTCCGCCCAATTTCCCCTCGGCATCTATGCGGAAAAACTTGGAATACTCTGCAAGACTTTCCCAGAAGTTACAGAGACACTCTATGAGAACGTCCTACACCAGAAGAAAATGTACTCTAAGCTTCTCCCATGGACTTAAAGACATCTACAACGCAAGCCCCAAGCACCTCCTCAAAATAATACTTTTATCTCTTTTAATTACAGACGTCTGCTTTTACCGATCTTTACAAGGCCACAATGGTCTAAGTGTGTCTCACAGGATACCCATACCCACCATTCAACCATCACCACAATAAAGTTTATAGTCCTGAGGCTCATCAACGCAAGTTCTCATCAATCAAGTTAAAACAGTTGGTGACTCCGTCTCCGTCTGTGCAGTTGTGTACTAACTTCAATTAATTTTGATGGGGCTATCTTCTTCTTCTAACTGAACAGCGTACGTGTTTAAGCCACACTTCTAACGGCAAATCGTCACATCAAAAAACTTAAATTGTTCGTTCCTTGGACGCGGACATCCACGTCCAATTACAATAATAATTTTCGCTGATGATCGGTGTTTAATGTGCGCCGCGGATAAGTCTTTGTGGGACGGTTGGAACTGTGATTTATCACTCACCAAATAGCAGAAGTTTCTCTCAATCAAACATCGGCTGGACATACAACATACCAAATACAACATCTTCATTTCGCTTTCGCCAGGAGAAATCCCATCAAATTCTCTTGAAATTGAAACCGAATTGAGGACGATTTGCGAAAGCCATCATCAGATTGAATTGCATTTGCATTCCACGCCAATTGTTTGGACAGACCTAGATGCAGCATTAAGTGCACACATTAAGGGACCTCCGATAGCCACCGCTGTCGCTGTCGGCGGCGTCGCCCAACAAACAATCGGAGTGTGTTGGCGCGTTGTAGATTCCTTTGATCGAGGCTAATTACACAAAGACGTCAAGAGGTGGTCCGCATTTGCGTGTTCCAAGTACGAGTATGAGTACTTTCATCAAATGCATAGCAACATGCACTTTGCCGAACAAAAACAAAGGAATGGCGGTGTTTGAGTCATTCTTTCCAAGCGGAAGGTGCATCGTTCAATGTCAATGTGATTCCCTGGAGAAGCTAGAGAGTGCTGCTAGTGTCTGTTGGTTGTTTTAATAGAAATTTAGCATTTCTAGTAACCCAAATAGTTCTGCGAAAACATGGCATAAATTGTGTTGTTGTTGATTTTGATGGAAGATGATGGTCGTGCCCATTCTTTGGTTGTGACCGAAAGTTGACAGCGCCAGCGCAGGTGGCACATTCACTTGTGCAATTTGCATGGGACGGTGTGCTGGCAGTGTCGTGCCACACATACTCGTGGTTCATTGGATATCCTGCGGCTGGAAGAAGAACTTGTCAATTGAAGCTTGCGATTAGAAACGAACGAAAGCACACACTCGTTAAAGACTGTGCTTGCAGGAAAGATTCTAAGACTTAGAAGATTATTAATTGGCCAATGAAATTTATAGATTCTAAGATCTAAGAGAGCTGATTCGGTAGCTTCTGGGCGGATGATGTTTACAGCTCTTTATCCAGACATGCAGCTAGAGTGTACTCTTTATATGAATGAGTGATAGCTCAATGGAGCTCACAAGTTAGTGCAGAACGGTTTCAACTAATTTGTTTTTTGTGTAGGCTCGATAATGGCCTTCTTGGTAAATATTTGTTTCTCGTAAAACCCATTTTATATCCAAGCTGGTGGAAGTTATATAAAACAAATATAATTGCAAGTTCAAAACGTGCTGATATTGACATATTTGAACTAAAATATTTATCTGCAACATTGTAGACTTCTAGTTCTAACTACATTTGCTTATTTAAATTTGTATTTGAAAACATTTTCCTCATTTTTGGAGTTCCGTTCTAAAAGTGTCCAAAGGAACCCTATGACTAAGCCTCCGCTGTCCGCCTATCCGTCTGTTTCGAAGCTGTATCTCCTAAACCTTTATATAAGAACACTTGCAATTTTCACAGAGAGTGAACTGCTTTTGCCGCTACAACAATCATACAAAGAAAGTGTTTCATGAAATCGCAACTCAACTTAGAGACAATTAGTTTCATGGAGCAGCTTAACAACTTTGAAAAGTATGCAATCATTTCGTCCATCCAACACAATGTAAAAGCTAGAATTAAAACTAAATGGTTTTGGAGCGAGTAGGCCTGCTCATACAATAAACTTTCCATCTCAACTAAAAAAAAAGTTAAGTTAAGATACAAATTTTTTTCAGCTTTGAATCATTTAAAAAATTTTCGAAGTTAATATTTTCTCGCGAAACTACACAAGTCGCCTTCATCCGCTTTAAAAAGTATCCATGCTTCTACACCATATAGAAGAACGGGAACAGAAGGGTTCCTATTGACCGCTATTTAGGTCCTTCGAGAAAGGGCTTGACTTGGATGCTTTCTTAGCCACAGGTGTTTTTCGTTGGATTTCAGCGTAAGGCTGGGCGCTCACTTGGCAACTTTTCGTTGCGCAACGAAAAGTTGCCGCTGTTGCCGGCAACTATTGCCGAGCAACTTTTGCTTATACAGCGCTCATTAAGCAACTTGTTGCCAGCAATGTGTGCAAATTGCAATAACTATGGATTTCGAACAAACTTTTATTGTTTATGCATTATTGTTTATGGACAGACAATCAGAATTAAGAAGTTATATGTAGGTATGTTAAACTTGTGCTGAGCTATGACTGAAGCGTCACTAACAAATTATCATTGTGAAAGACCGCTTATGTCAACTCCTATGTATTTTCGAAATTTTTTCTAGGACCTTGTACGCTCATTGTGCTCGGAATATTTAAGCGTGATTATCTTTATGTCGTTAAGTTAAAAAAAAAAATAGTTTCAGTTGTTCAGTTCAGTTTCCACCATCTCTTCTTTCCGAGCTGGGGAAATGTTCAGCAAAGGATCTTATTCTTCCTGGTAAATTGATGGCTTTAAAAATACCACATTCAGTCCAGTTTTCTTTGGAGATTTTGACAGCTGTTTCCAGGCCGATTTCGATTTCGAGAGATGGTTTATTTCTTTTTTAATTTCTGGAAAGACTGGAAAGACCTTTAGACTTTGTTTCATGATAAGAAACCAGAACAGTGGTAAGAAACTAGCAAAGCAATTTTATCCATGTGTTTTAACTTTTTCATTTAGCTTTCCATTATTGATTCTTTTTTGCGAAATCAATTGCATCATCTAAGTATCCCAAGCACTTCCGTGTAAACGTTGATCAAGAAATAAAGAAAGGGGCACATCAAAATTTGGAAATGGACTCAACTTAATATTTTGTCTTTAAGTTAGTCTTTATAGTTCATAACTAACTTAATTAAATTAATTGGCTAATTGATGAAATTTTTGGAATTAAAATTGAACAAAAAAAAATATATATGAATTTTTCCGGAAACTTATGAACGGCAGTGTATATATTTATACATATTTTTGTAGTTGATAAGGTAGTTAAGAACTATTAATTTAATTAGTTTTGAACTTTTATTATTGAAAAACTAAATTGATTTTAATTTAAGAAGTGAAATTGTCCCTTTTTTGGCAGGTTTTTCGTCCAAAAATTTAAACCACCCGGTCGAATTTAACCAAAAGCTCTTCAGGTGATCTTCATGCTTCGAATGACACCAATGCACTTGATAGCATGATTTGTTCTCGAGTTATGCTTGACGAAAAAATCCGCACAAACTTACCTACGTACATACACAGACATCTTTCTAAAAACAATTCTGATATCTCGAAACGTGGATATGTTTAAATATTTTGACTTTCGAAAATCGGATCGATTTCAAAAACTTCCTGATGGGAAGTTAAAAAACATTTTTCAACTTTTGAAACGAACGCAACTTGAAGAACGAAAGTCAAAATGTTGCTATACGTGTTTTGCTTTCGCGGCGGCATTTTTCTCAATCCGACAAAAATTAATTACATTGTCATTTTCTAAAATTAAATTATTAAAATAAAGTATTCCATGTGAATTTTTTGTGTGTTTGAGTAAAGATTGTCCCAGCATTTCAATAAATCACTTAAAACAGTGGGTTGCAAAATGAAGAAAAATGTAAACATGGAATAACGTTGTGAGTGTCGATTACGCATTTAAAGCACACAATGATAATCAATTTTTCAATCTCTTCTTTATAGCAACTTTAACTCAAACACGCTCCAGTGGCGCAAATTCATAGTCAGACAGATACATAACTTAAAGCTGACTTCTTGCTATTCATAGTCATCTTATAGTCGACTTAAAGTTATAGCCGGCTCTAAATTTGAAATGAGCCGAACGTCATTTTAAAAATATAATGTCGGTCTCTAAGCGGTTGTCAGGTTTGATTTCTAAAAGTTGTTTTGAGTTTTCTGCGCAAGTAAGAATAAATAAATAAAATTGTGAGGAATATATTTATATTTTGTTCAGTAAGCTTTTCGGTTTTTGATAAGAATATGTAACAATAATGAAAGTGAATATCAACCATAACCTTACCCGATTACACCTTCGTGTCTTTCGACCACTCAATAAGTTATGTTAGGGAGCTTTGAAAATTTGAATCTGGCTAAACAATTACTTCACAACATACTCGTATAGCTTCCGGAGCATCGAGAGCACTCGAATTCTATTCGCGTTACAGGTTCGACGATATTACACTCGGGGTTTTGAACGAAATGAAGAACCACAAACGCATCGCGTTTTGCCGATTCCAACAGATCTAAAACTTTTGATAGCTTCGCATTTTTTGGAAGAGCTGTGCAATAGTGGGATGTCATCAACAAGGTTACTTCACTTGAAAGTATTTCTGCCTTGTACTTCTAGTACTTCTTCCTTTGTACCTTCAGGAACCTTGCATGGAATTTCCCAACCAACTGTGGATAGAATCATCAAAATCATATCGAAGCGAATCGTCTTACTACCTCCTTATTTCATTAAATTTCCGTCCACAACGGCAGAGTTCGATGAAACAAAGCAGAGATTTTATAGAATTGCCCGCTGTCCAAAGGTTATTGCTGTGATAGATTGTATACATGTACAAATCAAACGTCCAACTGATTGGCCATTACATTAATCGGAAAGACTTTAACTACCTTAATGTGGTAGTGCTGCACAGCATTGCCTAGGAGGGAAGCATTCCTTTTGCCGAATACGAAGAAGTACCCACTCCCAGCCAACTGAAATTAAATTCCGCTGAAAGCATAAACGACCCTGTTGAAATAAGTGGGAGAGTATTTAGAAAAGGATTCATAAATAGATTTTTTTAAAGTTCCTTTGAACACATTTATCACATTTATTCAAATTTTTAACATCACATTGAGTTGAACATAATAAATTACCTAGTATATAATTAGAATATAATCAAAAGACACAAATATTTAATCGAAATACATTATAAAATAAAATCACATTTTTCTAATTTTTTATATTAATGCTTCGTTAAATTCCTACTGCTGTGTTATTTGCTCCTCAAATTGCTTCATTCGCAAGGAGTGCAGTTGTTTGCGATGCTCCAGTTTAAAGAAATGTAACTCAGACGTTCGAAAATGTTCCTCCTCAATTTGGCTGCCAAAACATCATGTTTGTAAAACCTTTGCTTTGGGCAATAGCCTTAATTTTGAAATAGTACTTTACTTGGATCTTGATGTTCTTGACTCGGCAGTGGTAACTCTAACAGCAGCGTCCCAATTCCCAGCATTTTTCGGACCATTAGCTGGAATACTTGGAAGAAATTCACAGGCAACAGCAGGAGGAAGAAAAGCGATTGAATCGACAAATGTCGAGGGAGATCGAGTTTGGTGTTGCTGTCCATGAGGATGGTATCATCTTTCAATTTTTCATCTACAATAGTTGGACAAGGGTATCGAAAGAGTTGACAACTGGAATCGTTTTTTTTTTTACAGCGGCAGTGGACTTTTTTGCGACCATTTTCATTCGCACCCATTGCTGCTTAAGTTTGTCGACACCACTTTGGTAACCAGCAGAACGAATAATCTCGGCAATTCAGTCCCCGGAAGCTTTTTTCTCCGAATCATATTGCTGTCATTGCCTTTATTCTCGACCACTTCCAAATGCTGTTCCAAAAATTGCCGCAGCATTTCCCTTTTCAAAGGTTCACTGTTGAGTTTTTTATCTCGTTTTATTTTAAACTATGTTAGATTATTCGTGAAATCTTTTGACGTTTGGGTTTGTTCGATAAAATCGCTTTTCAATGGCCCCGTTTCAGCACGACGTAGCGCAGATCCGCTACGCGCAAATGTACTGAGATGACAGTTCTTCCCGAAGCGAAGGGCAGCGAGTCGCTACGGGGAAATTTAAGGGATATTTTAGGAAAAATTAGGAAGATTTCTTCGCTACGCAAGGAAAGCTGTCAAACCCCATTTGATTTGCTGGTAAACGTGACGTCATGTTTTCTATTGCTTCGTTCCAGAGAAATTTCCCCGTAGCGGAGCAGTGCAACAGTTTTGCAAAGGCATGCTGGAACGGATCAAATAACACTCTTAATAAATACTAGATAAACATAGGCCAAAAATTGCCTTTGAATTATGAAAAGTTAGAGCCGGTATTTTGATTTGGACCTGGCTTATAACTAAAGTCGACTACAAGCATTCCGAACGAATTTTCACTCGTTTACCGACCAACAATTTTGGAATTATAGATTCCCACATTATTTTAGTAAGTCTGCATCAAATTATCTTTTAAACTTGTGATTCTTATTTGTTTAAACTTTTTAATTTCCCATCTGGAAGTTCTTGTTCTTACGAGAATTACAAGTAAACCGATGTCGACCTTTTACTTTGTCTGGCTAAATCTTGTGGCCGATGCTATGTGAAATCTAAAATTAAAGTCAACTCTCACTTGGATACTTTTTTTTTGTAAACTTAAAACGTTTAAACGATCAACTTTGTAAACTAAAAATTCCTAGCTTTTCAAGAGCCGTGCTTATTACTTTTTGATTTCACTTTTTTATCGATTTTCCTCGACACCCAACCCTCCGTTTAAATGATTTTCTTCAAGAGTAAGTCAATATCAGTTCACACCTTTGTGGTAACATTATGATTTCCCACTCGAAGACGAAACGTCAGCATAATCAAGACTATTGAGAAAATAAAAGAAGACATAAGAAAACTGCCTTTGGGTTTGCGTAATAAAATAAACATGCTCATCAAAATCTATTTACAACTTGGTTGGGCCCTCTCAAGGGTCCGCTAAGCCTCTCTAGTCGTGAAAATTGAAAACAAAAGTGAAAGCTTCTTAACGGATAAATTCATAAATCTCCTGGCACCTGCTTAATTCGCTGGCTGGCATTTGGACTGTACCAAACGAAAGACAAACACTTTGTACAAGATGTAGAAAGTGAAGTATCTTCTCCTCATAAACACACATCTAGAGGCAAGAGAAAAGTACACCACCTCCCTTCTGCTGTGGGAGTTGTGCATCTCTGCCAAGTCATCCGCATCAACGTCAACTGCACGAAGCAATTGAATTTATGACGATGCAGCAACACGTTTGTGCTCATCAACTTGCATCGTAGTTAAAACGTCAAAATTATGTTTCACAAATTATATGCTGGCACGTATGCAAGCGAGGAAAATTATTAATTTCCATCGGTTTAGGTACTTTGTGCTGTTAAAAGTAACGAGTTTGAGGTCGCCTTTGTTACCGACCATACAACTATTCATAATCAGTCGAATGAGTTGGGCTTACATGGGCGCGGAACTCAAGTGCACTCTCAGCTTTTTGCATTCAAATATGGTTTTTCAGAAACGTTAATGAATAAGCATTGCTTTTCAATTTCTCATAAATACAGCCTCATCGGCGAATGGCTTGAATTTCAATGGACGAGGATAAGTTTGCATGCCTTCTAAGGTTTATTTATTCGCAGTAGGAGTTGACTCAGCTGCGGAGGTAAAGGTATCCATGAAGTCGTGAAATGCAAATGAGAAATACTTTGCAGGCAAAAAGTTTAAGGCCGCTCTCAGCACTCGAAGTAACTTATTAAAAAAAAAACCTTTTTCACTCAAGCATCGATCTTGTCTCATTGTCTCAAAAAAATATTACTTACTATATATTTTTTAAAACGCAGTGGTTGATTCAATTCGTAGGGAGGAAATTACCCTTTGAATTGAATCAACCAAAGGTTTGAGGTTCGAATCGTAGGGTAAATTTATTTTAAACTAGTTTTCGAATCTGGTTCGATCACAATTTAACGACAGCTTGTAGTGGATCTTTTTTTAGAGGTACATGAAAAAAACACTTGAAGCAAATGCTAATGCTAATAATATTTTGTTTATTTAGAAGGTAATTTTATGCCACAACTGTTTAAAAATGATTTCGGGCATATGCGCATCACGGATAGCTCGAATGAAGCGCAATCGTGAAGTTCAATTTTCGACAATTTTATCGAGCAACTTCCACATCGTTTAACGTCTCCGGTTAATCGGAGAAGACTTGGTGCTTCACATACCCCATTGAGTGGACCAGTTCGCAGCTCCATTACGCGACGTCCTGTGGCGCCATCTTGTTGAAACCACAGCTCTGTTACGACAATGCCACTCAACTGATAAACGAAGAACCCAAAAATCATGTTTCTTTAGCGCTCTCCATTGACGGTAAGGTTTTGGCTGGTATCTTCCTTTAAAAAATAGGGCCCGATGATTCCATCAGCCCGTAAAACACACCAAAGAGTAAGCTTTAATGGATCTGAAGGCAATTTTGCCGAATTTCGCATTGAAATTGTGGATCAAGCTGAATCAATGTTTTCGGCCCGTTCCACGGACTTACGATGCGTAGGTTTCAGCTCTTGCTCAAGCTGGACCTTATAAGCTTTTAACGTAAGATCGTTCCGTTAAATCTTCCGCAAAGTAGACGAGCGTATGTCCAAAGCGATTCGATCCACTCGAATCTTCAACACTGCGCTCCTTTGGGGATGCGTTATATTAAATTGAAAATATGTAAAAAAAAAAAAAAACAGTGTTGCCAGTTTAAAAACCAAACCACTGAAAAAGGAGCCTTTACAAGCTGAAGATAAAATCATGGCTTGTGAAAACGATCAATTATTGGCTTTACTGTGAAGACACAACGCTGACAGCAGGTAAACCATCTTCCAAAACACAACTTTCAAGTGTATCAATTAATTTCAAATAAAATACTGTGAATTGAGCGAATGCCAATAAGTGAAAAAATAAATTAATAAATAATCAAATTTAGTGCATTAAGATTTCATGTTTGAAATGGATGTTGCAAGGATAATATGTGGACAGTTCTAAAAGATTTATTTTTGAGATTGCAAGCTTTCCACTAGGTGGCCTCAAAAATATCACCCTATTGGCCGATGCTATAAGTTTGGTAAATGATGGCACTTGGTTTTTTTTTAATGGAGTTATTCGTCAGAAGAGACTAAAAAAAGTGTGTAAAAGAAAAATGTCCAACGCAATTGGCCATTACATTCGCTAACTCAGTGCAGATGGCGCAGAGAGTCACTCCATTTGCACATCAACTTAAATATACCGAATGGTGCGTCCTTTGTGCCGGAGGTGTCATAAAGCTTCTTTTCTTTTTAAACCTGTGGGTAATAAGGTTACTGTCATTAGTTATCGATAAACGACATAAGCAACGAGTGTCAACAACTGCAAACTGGAAGGTATGTGTCTCTAATAAGACACTGACACCACGTACACAACTCGTAGCACAACGTACATTTTGAAAGATGCGTTTTTAAAGTTGTCTAAGGTCTTAAAAGAGCTGGAAGGCAGGGTCGCCCGATTTGAAGTGGTGGATGAATGCGAACAAACCGCATATTGTGAAAGGTCTCAAATAAACGTTTTTTTTTTTTGCGGATTTTGTATTTAATAAAAAATATCGCCGAAATGTTGTTCAGTTCTTTCAAAGAACTCTAGCAATCGGATTCTTAAGTTTTGCCAAAAAGTCAGATCAGTGGCAGCATCTCCACTTATGTCGCACAGTGTAGGCTTAAGTAACCGTGGTGTACAGGGTATTCTCCTGTTGATTTATTTCTCATTACCGTCAGCTCTTCCTTGAACCTCTAGCAATTTAAGAGAGGCTGTTTCTTGCTGAATTTGTGCTCTGATGTTGAACATGCGAAGTGGCTCTAGTTGCTGGCGGCAGTGACTGTCTCTCGCTGTTGAAAAGTCTAAAGACCAATTATTATGCACAATTTAATGCAAACATGCATTTGCATTGCAGTTCACTGTGCAATCTTAGCTCCCGGTTCAAGCATCATTTTCCTTTAGTATAAAATTGACAAAAATAATACTGGTTGATCAGCGATAGTTGTCGGGCAATCACAGTCAAAAGCATAGTGCAAGAAAGTTGTGCTTTTGCTCTGATGTGAAGGCAAAACACAGGCAACAGGCTTCAGACCATCGCCCGACTCCTGTGGCCGATTATAAATGAGATCATTAATTTCACTTCCAAGAGTATCCGACTCATTTCGGGCATATCTATTACCTAATTTCCTGTTAGAATATACGTGGACCTACTCGAGAAAGTCCAGTACGACTTTTGTAGGAACTGATGAACCGCAGGGGAAATACAGCCTCAAGTAAGTCGCAGGACACTAATTCCAATTAATCGATTTGTCCTTGTATTTCGATTTGAGTCTGGAGCACAGATGATTACAGATAGTTTCTCAAATGTCGTTTCCATAACATTTTATAATTTTGAAAACCATAAACAATTGGCCGACAAAACGTTGTTCAAAAACGCTTTTTTTTTACTCTTCTTATCTGAATATAGAGTAATTCTTAAATTCAATCTCCATGCACGAATAAGACTGTTGGCCTGCAGTGTGCGAAGTGTCTACCGAAGATGATTTCACTTACCGCAGAAACGAGTAAGCCGTCAGCGCCAATGTAATAGGAAAGGGTTCATGTTAAAGGGAACCATGAGTAATAGCACGATTTGCCAAACCGCAAGAGTGATGCCAGTTTGTAACAGAGATACCTCAACTCAGGACTGCAATCAATTACATTGTGACACAGTCTGTCACGAAGAAACCTAACATTTCTCTATTAATACTTATTTTTATTTTACGTCACGGATGAAAGTTAGGTTCATGAGGAAATTTTCATCATGCGCTTTTCTTTGACGGTACTTTTAGTTTCCTTAATCGTTTAATGTTAAAAGCTCCAATTTTCAATAGCCGCTTTCAAATTTCTCCCTTTTTTAATAAATCGAAAGTTCTTTGTTAAGGAACCAAACATTTTATTATCTTTTTTCTTAGCTTAACTCTGTTCAAAATAAAATAAAATAAAAAAAAACATCAATAGAACTTCCTTTAATGGGCTAGAAAGTACAGCGTGAAAATAATTGCCTTCTTCTTTTTAGTGGTGAACTCTTTTTCGACTGAATGCGTTCCCATAAATTATTTTTTGATAATGCAACAGGCCAACGCGCTTAATCATAAAAATTTTATGGATCGGAACCAATTTAGTGACCGAGAAAAGTTTTTGGTTGCCCAGTTTTTCAATTATAATAAATAAACTGTACTAAAGAAAATATAAATCATAGGCATCTCTTAAAAAAGGGAAAACAGTTGGAATTTTCCTCCAAAATTTTAAAAATGATCAATCGAAAGAATTTAAATGTCATAGGAAGTCTGATCCGCAATGAGTTTTTGATGTTTTTGAGTAATATTTTCTGGAGCTAATAAAGGATAATGGCCGAGAAAAAGTGATTAAGGCTAAAAAAAAGGTGAACTAGTTCTCCCACCCACTTCTGGACAAAAAAAAAAATAAAAAAAATACTAAATTAAATTTATAAAAATAGGCGGAATGTTCTATTATATTTTGTATAATTTTCGCGCGTCCTTAACATATCCTCATACTAGGAGTTCCTTGCAATTCGTCCGCGTAGAATTCGTGTAGGTGGCAAAGTTTTAGAACTCAAAAACGTCTAGTTTTTTTTTTGTCCAAAAAATGTTTTTTAACAGGCATTTTTTTGTACACTAAAATTCCTTGCCAATAATTTTAATTTATTTGACAAAAATTTTACTTTAATTACTCTGTAACATTTGAAATTAAAAAAAATCTATATATAATAATACAGATATAATGACTAGATAGAGGAACGATATGAATAACAATAATATTGAACAATTGTTGACTTCGATATTATAATAAATATAAAAAATAAATAAACAAATAAATAAATAGAAAATAAAAAGAATAAATTAATAAATAATAAAGTAAGTAATAAATAAATAAATAAATAAATATATAAATAAATAAATAAATATATAAAGAAATAAAATAAAAAAAATAAATAATTAAATAAACAAATTAATAAATATATTTATAAATAAATAAATTAAATAAGATTTGTGTATTAACTTTAAAATATAGAGCTATATCGCGGACTTTTTTAAAGAATTTTTTCAGTTCTAAAACTTTTCTTTTTTTTTAAATTAGATATTTTATAGCCTTTGGTCATTTCGAAGGTCCATTGTAAGTTTTGGTGGAAGAATTTTTGAATACGGATTGGTAAGTTTGAAGATCATCTCGTAGATTAAAACTATCAAACATCCAAACTTTTGCTACATTTTCTGCTCGTCCCAAACAGTTGAAATATAATCATATAACTTCCTTTACTGTGAAAAGTGCGCAGCATTTGGCTCAGAAAATTAAAAAGGATTTTCCATAAGAATCTCAATAGAACAAATGTCATCCAGAATCCACTGTCTAAATACAATCATACAGTAGCAAGTTAGATAAGACCTTAACACTGCATTTGGATCACGTTTGGAGAATATAAGATCATCACCTCAAGCATTTAAATAAATTGACAGAATCTTGAGAAGGAAATTTGTTGGAATTTCGTCAAATATCTTTGCTTTCGAATATCAGCAAGTTATTCGAAAAGATACTATGATAGCTGATCATTTGCACACATTTTGCGAGGAATTAAATATCATACCAGTTAACCAATTCGGATTCAGACGAGAGCATTCCACTGAACATGCGGCCTTACTTTTTAGTAATACAATTATGTAAAATTAAGGAAATAAAAAGTGCACAGTTTGTTTGGATACAGATCTCGAGAGAGCCCTTGATTCACCTTGGCTTCAAGGTCTTGCCTTTGAATTGATCAAATTGAATTTTCCTGCATGGCTTATTTAAATAATGCGAAGCTTCCCTGAGAATCGATTCTCCGCTATGTGTATCGGTTCTGAGCTCTCAGAATATTTTCCGGTAACAACAGGCATTGCGCAAGGAACCATTATAGGTCTGGACTTATTCAACATATTCCTTCACGATTTTCCAATCAAGAACCTCTTGGTAGCCGAGTCAGGAGCAATTCTATATGCAGTTGATACCATTATACTTGCTTTAGATACGAGATCACCTAATGCTCTAAACAAAATCAAAGAGAAGTTACATGTACTTACAAGTTATTTTGAAATGTGGTGATTGAAAATTAAAGCAGGAAAATGTGGCATCACATGTTTTCGTAACGCTAGTGGAAGGGGACATCGACTAGCAGTAATTAAAGGAAAGTAAATTGTTAACGCTTCAAATTCATGATCAGCGCATACCTCTGCGTACCCAAATGAAATAATTAGGCATTTATTTTCATCACTGATTTATATTTAATGAGCATGCAAGAAAGATTGAAGGAAAGGCAAAGGCAGTTACCGCCACGCTTGAGCCCTTACTGCAGTCAAGGGCACTGTCAACTGCTATAAAGCTTCTCGTATACAAAACGCTTATATGGTTTTTGTTCCTGATTCACCATATCACCAACAGTTGCCAAAGAATTAGAAAACTGTATCTATTTTCCTGGTTTGTAAAAATAATTTGCAGTTTTGAATATATTTAGCCAGGCATAGTTTTTAAGCCGGCTACACAATTGTTTTCTTGAGAATCAAAACAAAAATAATGTTTTGTTAAAAAAAAGTCTCAATAAAGAAATGAAAAATGAAAAAAAATTAACATACAAGCCGTCGTGGACTTTTTTGCAGAACTTTTTGAGTATTAAAAAATTTCTATCGAAAACGATTTAATATCTCATACCGACCACATCTTTAGACACATAATTGGTCACCACGAAAGACCATTTCATTTTAATTCGAAAATTTTTACGACGAAAAACCGGTAATTTTGTCACTTCTTATTTGTATGAAAGCCCTCAAGTTTGGGGCGACAGGGAAGACCGAGCCTCCGTTTTATAATCAAGCTACGTTAGATGACTTAGCACTTGATCGAGATAACTTGAAGAAGTGTTCCTGATGAGAAAGGAAGTCTGTCGCAGGCAAAAACTTTGTGCGGTACGAGTCCGTTTAGTCGGTAAACTGCACAACTTTGTTGAGGATCGTTAACACTTGTTCAGCGTACTATCTGTGCCAATGCAAGATTGAAGAGGTCGTATTAAAGCGTTCTTGCTTGCCGAAATCCGGTACATGTCTGAAGGATCCATTTCCCAATCAGACACTTCCCGGCGTTTTTTCCAGCTCTATGAAAACAAAAATTGTTTCGAATAATGTTCTCAAGGAGGCTGTGTTTTGCTTGCTTCAGCTTAAGAATTGTAACTCAATATTCAAATATACTCTTTGCCGAAATCGATCAGAATAAAAAAAGAAAGTGTAAAGTTTATAAATATATGCTCAGACGACTCGATAAAATCGCGAAAGAAAACACGGGATTACGAAAAGAATATCGTGCCTGACAAAAATAGGTGAAGAAGATTTACCGTACAAGAGACGAGCGCAAGTCTTCCAATCAATGCTTACAAATCCGTTTTCAGGAATGTTAATCAACGCTGACTTCAAGCTTGGAACATACTGTTCGAAAAAAGAAGCGTTGGGAATGATAGAAATGTTCCAGCATCATTTCCAAGAGCTACTTAATCGGCCTCAAAAATAGGAGTGATATGGTGAGGCAAGTATGTAAGGGTGGGTGAACCAATGTACGATGGCTGCAAGGGTCCACATCCTGTGCTTTGTAAGAAATTAAGACACAGATGGTGTGGTGTATGCGATGATCGGCATTTTTCAACCCTTCGGTACACTTGAAACCTTGAGAAACTTTATAACTAATCTGGGTTCTAGGTTCCCTATAAGATTTTAGTGCTCCCAACAAAGCGCATTTACACATACTTAGTATTTCGTCGTCTTTTTAGAACTGTTTGCAGAATCGACATATGTTTTCATCTGATAGTCGTACGTCTGATTGACATAGTCCAATTTTTTTATAGTGGTACGTACCCTTCGTGTGAATGAAGCCTTTTCCAAGCTGGCTTTGGACCAATATGATTCCTTAAATAAGATTGACTATCAGAGAGATTTATGACTGACATTTATCATTTCAGTTCTGCTAGACGAAGCCAACTGCTACATATGAGAAGTAGGAAACCATAACAAACATTGAAGACTTTTGAGAGAAAAAATCTTTGTCGAAAATTCGGACCCACATGAGAGGAAGGCACATGGAAGAGTGGATACAATTGCGAACTCGTCTAAAAAGTCAAATCATTTCGGCTTCATTGGCTAATTATATTCCAGCAAAGAGGATCTTCAAAAATCAGGCTGCTTGTGACAAGAAAAGCCGTACCTCTGGATTAGAGATGAAGCCATCCCAGATAAAAGAACACCTGGAAGCAACCTGCCCGAGATCGGAAAGAGTAAAAGACTCGAGAACACCTTCGAAAATGCACTTTTCTATGGCATTATCGGTTCTTTTCTTTTCAACTAAAGACTGGAGATCGAAAAAATGACATTACGGCATATTGCTCCTCAAACAAATGGATGGCAATGATGCAAGATGAACAAAAACGTATTCTCCACCGGAATATAAGATAAGAAAAATGATTGAAAAATAAAACTTAAGACATGTTGAATTAGTGAGATGACAACGGAGTTCCTTTTTAAAAACAACCTTTCAAATATTCACTGAGAAAAAAAAATTATGAATTCAAGATCTTACTTGCAATCCGGAGGAGACGAAAATTAGAGCAATCAGAGCTCTAGACTGAATAATTTGTAAATCGTCGAAAAACCCCCTTTTTCACCTGATTTGGCTAAAACGAATTACTTAATTGGATGAATATCAATTCAATAGTAAAATTTCCAATACGTTTTCACCTCCGCATCCTTCAACTGTGACATTTAATCCGCCAAATATTTGGCATCAATTTACCGTCGAGCCACAACAAAACAAATAAATTACCTTGGATGCATGATTACACGAATGACATCAGGCCCAATGACCCAGAAGAGAGAAAATCGTGAGAACTAGCTCCATTTACACCACTGCCCCTCAATTGTCTTCATTACAATGAGTTCAAAAAGAATTCTCAGCGAAATGGCAGCATAACAATTGTTCCATAGGCTTTTGAGGTCTTCTTTTTAACGCACCACGGGCACCTCGGTCTTCACTCTCCCCGAATTAAATAGTCCGCTTAGATTCACAACAGTAGCAGGCCAACAGCGAAATTTTCAAAATGCAAAACTTTCCATCTTTTTAATCCGAATCCACATACCTAATGCGTGTGGGACTTTTCACCTCAGCGGCAGCGCATAGTGGCTCTGGCTTGCTCATCATCCTGGAGAAATTAACAAGTCCCCCTCGGTCGACCGACACAAACGCTCGCTCGCGACCAACGAAAGTTCCATGCTCGCAACTGTTCGTGGTGGAGCTGCTAACTCTATCTCCATTTGGATTGTCCAAAGGAAAATGAAATCGAAAACGTGACCCCAACCGGGGAGTGAAGATTTTCAGTTCCCATAGAGTATTGCTCTTTGGTTTTGCCATCATGCCTCCGCCTCGTGGTTGGTAAGTAACTTCTTTTTTTTTTCTGGTTAATGCGCCTTCGGATCTGAATTCTGGACGGATTGTCATTATCTTTAGCGATGCTAGGTTCAGAGCCACTGGCTGATGCACTAAATGAACAGAATTATGACTGAGGCCGAAGACAATGGATAAAATAGCTAAGATAATCGCCCTGAATCTCTGAGGTGATGGGATACGAATTTTCTGCTTTGCAAAGGTGTCTTGTTTTTTGTTGTTGTTGTTTATGATTTTCATAGGAGTATTTAGTTCATAAAGAAAAAAGAAAAACATGAACTTGAAGGTATGCACATTAGGTTGCGGATGAGTGATGATTTCGAAATTTAGAGCAAAGGTTTTGAGGTAATGGCTTTGATTAAGGCAGCGATAAATGTAAATCTTTTTTTTTTTAATTGGAGTACTCGTAGATTGTGAAAGTGGAAAACGGCCGACTGAATGAAGTTGATTCGAGTGTGATAGGTGCTAAAAAAGTGCACCGAAAGAAAGGGCTAAAAATGGAGTTGGTGGTTGGAAGCCAACGAATGTATATTTCCTGATAACATACCACTTGTAGACTAAGTTGAGCTTTCTCTGGAGGTACTCTTTAATTAAATGCATACAATTCTGATACTCTGCGGATCACAGATGAGTGAAGGTTGTGTTTATAGAAGCCGCTTCTTGGACAGCAAATTTACTTGTAGTAAGATAAATGTACAGTCCGATTCCATCATAATATTTTTTGCCCGTTGTCCTTGTTAGACAGACATTATTATTGGGGGCAATTAAAGCACATTTTGTCAATACTCTAGATTTGCTTCTTAGCCTTCACTCTGATAATTGCTCTAGTAGTAGACGCCTCTTAGTTTGTCGGATCAGCTCATAAATAATTAATTCGTTTACAAAATTTTACCCCTTATTCAAGACAATTAGCGAGCTTATAGACAGGGTTTACAAAAGCTTTCAAGAAGACTCACTGGCTGCAGTGATTCCTATTCCTTCCTTGGCATAGAAAGGTTAAGCTATATGAAAGGGCAGGTAGAGAAATTTTAGCTATCCGCCTTTTGATGACAACCCAACAGAGGAAAACCGAAAAATAACAAGCAAATCAGAAACGACTTCAATGCAGTTTTTTGCGGTAAAAAATTTCAACAAAAATTTAATTCAAAAGAATTACAATTTCGCAAGGCTTACTAGAATTTTTGGTCTTTTAGAAAAACGCAAAAAAATTGTTTACAATGACAATTCAACTGTTAGCTGGGTGGACTGCTTGCGAACCACTTTGAAGCTGCACAATCTATCTATGCAAGGATCTGCTTTCGCTTTCGTACATTAGAAAGTGTAAACAAATACCTCGACGGACTACTGGTCCAGATGGCAGTCCCCGCATTGCTTCAGATGTCTTATAGTAATCATTTTTTTACGGTCCTACTCTTCTGGCCTCTTCCCGAGTATCTGAAAAAAGGTCTTGCTTATGCCTTAACCGGATTCCTAATAAGCACCAAGTGAATAGAATCAACGCACTGCATCCTGTTCTTTCCATGATCACTGATAAATGGTCACCGAAAAGTAGAACAACTCTGTGCGGGTGAAACCAAGACTTTTCCGGTTGAAAATTCAAATTCCTTTGACATAATCTTGGACCAGTGCTTCAATGATGATGCCTTGTTGGCTGCCAATGTCTTTGCTTTTTTACAGATACTTATCTGGGTGCAGTTTATGAAGCATAGGTTCGCCACAAGCTTTTTCAATAAACAGCAGAATGTTTGGCAGAACAATTTTTCATCGAATATACTCGTGGCCATTTTTTTTAGCCAACTTGGCTTAAATAATTTGCCCCGAAAAGACTGGAATAACGCATAGCAGCAAAACTCGTTCCATGGATGTGGATAAACCGTCTTCATGAGCTATGACGACACTTTCTTAAGCCTCAACGACGCAGTAAAAGATTTTCGTTCGAAATTTATCATGAACGACATGGCCCAAAGTTATCAGACCGGGTATACAAAATATGTTCAAATTCACGCTAGTGCAAGGAGTTTCTGTTGCGTAGGATACACTCAGAAAACGAGCATTATGAAGGACGTGTGGATAAAAAAATTAAAAAAAAAATTTAAGTCTTGAGTTTGCTGGTGGAAGTGTGACCCTAACTCTTAAGACCGAACCATG
This sequence comes from Orthonevra nobilis, assembly GCA_963555765.1. Classification (NCBI taxonomy): domain Eukaryota; kingdom Metazoa; phylum Arthropoda; class Insecta; order Diptera; family Syrphidae; genus Orthonevra; species Orthonevra nobilis. The sequence continues at coordinate 50,659,579 of OY743225.1, read as the reverse complement.
AGAACCACCAAACTGACGCCGGCAATTTACAGTGATGAAACAAAGCAACAATCTATGGCCAGGATAATATCATCTTCACCGACACCGAAGAAATTTTAAGGTCCATGAGCTGAACTGGTGTTGCACCAAGTGTATTTGACGCCCCTTTCGTTTAACTTGGGACTCCAAGTTGAGGCTTCATTTCTTTTGGAATATTAAAGCTTAGGGAATGACTTAAGGTCTGTGATTCTTCTATGCAACTGGCAATTCACCTTCCAAAAAAAGTATTTAATCATTGGTTTTATAACTGTGGAAATGGAGCCAACCAAAGAATATAAAGCAATTGATGAATTCTTCGATGTAAAAATAAACAGATATTTATCGCGCAAGTTCTGAAACTCCGGAGTTAGTTAGTTAGTTGGCCCGAAGCTTTTCAATATAATGACATGCGACAAATTACCGCTGGATAATACAACAAATTGCTGACTTTATGCCGATGCATACGCCAGTTCGTTGTCACTAATTTTTTCTGGACGGAGAGTAGAGACATACATCCGCCGTCTCTACGAGTGACAAACTGACAAAGCAAACTGCTCTGCATCAGGATGCCGATAACATCAGGAAGACGGGCAACTAGTCAATCAGCTGCTAAGTGTCGAGGCATTAATATTAGATTCCAGAATGGCACTGTCATAAAGACGTCCCTGAATGCCCGCTTTCTTGGGATCCTATTCCATGACCGGATGAAATTCAACGGGCAGGTCAAGTCCACCTTGAAGAGAGCCAACTTTGCCTTCCACCGGATCTATCCACTTGATTGGAAACAAAACTGGCTCAGCCAACGGACTAAGCTACTGCTGTTGAAGCAACTCATCAGACCCGGAATTACAAGCGGGTTCTCGGTGTGGTTCACCACATCAAAAACGAATATGCTGAAGCGGAAAGCCTTCCAAAAGAAGATACTCAAGATATGCAACGGACTACACTACACGGACGACAGAGTAACAATGAAGCATGTTAAGAGCAGCGAGCTCAATGTGACTGCTCGGATTACACCGCTCAGCTTCTAGATGCCGCGGATGTTCAAGTAACAAGGACCGATGACAACAACAACATCAGAAACATGGCCAACGAAGAAAAACCAAGAGAAATACACGTTTTACCGGTTTCCGTGTGTTGGAACTCGGTACCAAAATCGAATGTGAATTTTTTTGAAGCTCGGGGCTTACTCCGGGCCTTAGATCAAAACAAGCAACACAAATAACTTATAGTTATAAAAACTTTAATTAAATAATGTGTGAGGGTGATTGGTTAAGAACTAGGTACAGATAAAGGACATTGCTGAGGTTGAATCTTCTGTAGTGGAAATGAAAAATCGGTGAAGGATTATATGCAACAGCTGAATAGACACAAGGTTAAAGAGACTAATTGAAGTAGGTATGATCAATAAAAAGCTGTTGAATGCAGATATGCATCCAAGGCAATCAAAGCTTCTTCGGTTTATTAAAAAAGATAAAGGGATGAAAATTCATAAGCCGGAAGACTAAAATCATTCTCTTCAAAACACTATATTGTTTTTTTAGTGACTGCTAGATGATCAAACAATAAAAATCACTTTCAGCAAATCTAATGACTTTAATTTTCAACTTGGTAGAGGATAAAAGGGCTTCCAAAAACTCCAACAACTAAGGTCGGAAAATCATTTTGCTGAGCAAGTCATTTCGTGGCAAGAAAATATTCAGCACAACTTAACGTTAACAAGGCAAACTGGCGTTACAATCAATGCACTGTTCAAGTATTCTGGATCTCTAGACCAATATGCTTAAATCGACCCGGATCACTTCTCAGTCACCATCGTGAAGATCGGCACTGAAAAGAGGGACAAAAGCAAAAAAAGAATGTTGAACATCAGCTTCTCCAGCTTAGAGAAGTACACTAATAGGTGATGCATAGATTTATTTGACCAACGCAGAAATCGAAAAAGCCTAGCTTTTGGGTCCTGAAAAGGTCCAAATTATTGTGAAGATTAAGCAACGACTTACGGCAGCAGAAGAAAGAAAGCACGACTTCTTTGCTGCGCCAACTAGAGAGATTAATCTCTTCAGCGTCGTCTAAGATACCTTCTTTGCCAGTATATCTGAATTTCATTAATCCTTTGTCGGTATTCTGATTGGTTGATTTTAGAACGGTTTTTTGCCGGAACAGAACACGGGAGATACAAGTTGATATTTAAAATATGACAGCATGACAGCAAGCTGTATCGAGCCAATAAATTCGTTCGATTGTACAGCATGATGATAAGGAATACTTTTCATATCGAGATCTTTTGTTATAAAAAACACAAGAGGACCCTTAAGGTGTCTGTCAAGTTACCTACACATGCGCTGGTAGTAAAAGAAGAGTGCAAAGATGGGACTCAACATCGACAGAAAGGATAGGGCATCACAATAGACAAATATAGTACATATAACCTATAGTTACTCAAGGGCTTCATCAACCTAATTTCCGCAATGAATAAAAGAAACGATACAAGCACAAAAACCAAACAAAAAGAAGAGCTACCGAACCTACGTTGTTTTTTGTTAAGCAAAAAAAAGCCTTTAAATAAAAAAGCCCTATCTTAGGGGACTCCAGAATCGTTCGTTGCATTCAGAGCTGAAGTATGAACCTTAGGCTTCAGGTGCAACGACTCAGGTGACTTGGGCTTCTGATGCGGTGAGACCTCAATCCTTCTACCCAAAGAGTCTTTCAATTAAACTTTCCAAAAAAGAGTGCGATTACGAACTTTACTGCAAGTTTCCCTCAATCAATTTACGGTATTCAATTGGAGGCTTGTAGGTTGATGCAAGAATACACGTTGGACTAAAGAACTCTTATAAAGTAAGCAAATAAGTTAAGTCCAATCATTTGAATCTGGGAGATTTTGAAATCCTGTAAAACAAAATGTTTACTGAGCTGATCGGCCGATCTTTTCAACCACACCTGACCTTTGTCTTCGAATAAAGGTCAAAAACGCAAAGTATACATCAGATTAGAATGCGTTCTGTAAAAAAACTTGTCCTTTCCTTTCACTTGTTCGTTCAATATCAAATAATCAATTTTCCAAATACTGTTGGGGAAAGTTAAAAGAACTGAAAAGTTATCGAACCCTAACCCACGTCTTCGATTTATCCACGGCCACAGCAGTTTTTTCTTCTATTTCAAAGCCGACAAGGTCCAACTTTCCTATGCGCTATGTGCCACAGGTAAACAAAAATCGTGCCGGGTATCTTCACTTGACATCCTTTTAACGCTTTTCAAACTTTCCCTTTCGATCCGAGTGCATTCAACCTTAAAGTAACTCTAACTTTTTTCTTGTTCGTATCTCATTGACATCGCAGCAAGTCTTAAGAACCCCTTAATTGGCTTCAGCCAAACTGACAATAGAAATAAATGGAAAACCAGTTGCACTTTTCCATACAGTTGCACGTTCCATCAACATTGTTTTCCCACCTCATTAGGTCTCTCCGTTTCGACCAGCTGACCCCTTCAACCTTAAGTACGAGTATACTTCTGGTTGGCTCTTGGCTCCTTAACAAACAAACACCTGTAACTGAAAGTGGTAATCCATCTCTAGCGGCCTCCCTGCTTCGAAGATCCACAAAAATGAATGGATACATCGCACGAATGATGGGCCCAATGAAGAGATATTGCAATTGTTAGATTCCTTCCCATGGCAAACATCTTCCATTGCAATGGCTCCATACCTACCCATTCGTGGCAGTGTGTTTGTGTTATGAATGTTGTGACAAGGTAAGACCGAAAAAAAAGAAGAGGTCTATAAAAGAATTCACGCTACTATCATTTGGCATCAGTTATCTGTTGTCTGTGCTTGGAGGCACGAGTGCTCGAGTCGTAGTCGTATACGTTGTTGGCCGTGTCTTGATCCCTCCTTTGGAGTGTTATAATCTTAGTGCCAGTGTTTCGCCGCCTGTGATCCTTGCTAAAACACAGATAAACAAATATAAAGAAAAAAAGGAATATATTAAAAAAAAAATGGTGTTCGAAAAAACTATCGGTGTGTTTTGTGTTGTGATCCTCGGCACTATCCTGCAGTCGTGTAGGGCCGCTAGTGAGGATATTAGTGGCAGCGGTGCTACATATCAGAATGCTGGCATGCGCACGGTATTGCGCGTGTATGACGAGTGTTCCAAGGCGGAGGGTGGTTTTGTGCCATGCTTAAAGAAAAAGACAATCTCATTTATCGATCGGATTTCGACGATAGACGCTGTTACGGTTGGCGATGGGATTAAAGTGGTACGACTGCCAGACACACCGATCGCTCGTCCTGTGAGTGAAAATGAACTGGAAGCGATATTGCCACGATCGATTGATGATCGTGACACAAAGTTGACAACGTTGCTGATCGATCGGTTGAGTCGATTCTTCAGTGGACATTCTATGCAAGTGAACTTTCCAAAATTAACATCGGAGGAGATCGGTCGGGGCTTGGAAGAAGGTGGGTTGGTTTTGAATGATAAAAAGTTTGTTCCAACTTGAAAACGTGACGACCTCAATTTCATGTGGAATAATAAAGAATGTGGATGGGGTATCCAAGTTTGGATGAATTTAGTTCAAACTAGATTGACAAGTCAGAAGGTGATATTCACAAATAGATAGGAGACAGTGATTTTAGGAGTCAGATTGTAGAAGAAGGCAAAACAAGGAATAGGTTCTTAACATTCAGAAATAAAGTTAACACTTAGGTTTATAAAAATTAGGTTTCCGTTTTTAAGAAAATATTGAGATGAGGTTCAACAGTTTATTGCTGCCTCTTCTTAAAAGATGTGTCTATTTGTAAAAGAAAAGCAGGACAAAGTAAATAAATTTACATTAACGCAAAACAAAGGGGGATATATACAGGTACAGAAATCCAGAAATCGGTATATGTGGTCTACTCTAAGTTCATGTCAAAACAACTTCAAGGTTCGGTTCAGAATCCATTCTATATCTTTTCTTGAAACGTCATTTATTACAGACACAAAAAATTGTTTTAGGACCTCGCTCCACCATTTGTGGGTGCGTGAAATAATTTATGCAAATGGCAAGAATTGGACCAAAAATTAATTGCCGATTACGAACGGCTCAAAATTTTGTACTCATCGGAGGATTGTCAGTCAGTCACATGAGGCGGGATCGCATCGATTGGATTTATGAAAAATGATTGCCAGCTTTCTTGCTGATATCAGAAACTGTAACTATAAGAAAATTGTTCTCAAAACAGAGAAGCTCAACGCTTTTTGGAGGTCTTGATATTTTTATTTCGATTCAAAGATCGACAATTACGATAGTTATCGAGCTCAGTATTTGTCTTCAAACAGTAATATTAAGACAAAATTTTCCATCAAGCTTAAGAATTAATGCTTTGTTAACCCAGTTTCCTTTTCAATATCGAAAGCTGTAGATTGTAATTTTTTCACATTTTTTTCATTCGGCGACGAATCAAGAAAGGAAGTTTAATTTAAGTCCTAATTTTTATGCTTTTATGTCATCCTTAAAACTTCCGAAACCCTCGTTACTTGTGCTCATTGGTTTTCCCTTCTTGCTGCACGGATAGTAGTATTTGATTTTTTTAAAAATTGGGTTTTGTAATGAATTGCAGTCTCACTGTTTCTTGCAGTGACAGTAGAAGTGTTAAACGACCTTTTTTCATATCCGTTAAAATCAAGTTTGTTGTTTCAATAAGATCAGGCTTTATGCGTGAATATTCTACTTGGTTTTCGAGTCCCACTATTAAGCATCGAATTCTCTTACTATTAATTTAGGCTCGTTTTCTCTCTTTGCCTTTTGGGTTTTATTCAATGGATTTGATTAGATTACCCGCAGTGATTTTCTAGTTTCTTGTTTTTATCAATCAGTTATTTTTTCCTTTTGCCAAAGTTATAGTAACTACCCTTTCCGATTCTGAATGGCTTAAAAAGTTGTCTCATTTTAAGGTGAGCCGTTTTCAAACTTGGGATCAGCACTAGTCTCTGATCCACAAATTAAAAAAGAATAAGATGATTGACAAAATAAGATGCGTTGACAAAAACATGCACCCACTTAAGCGAAACAAATTTAGAAGGCCTTTTGGGGATTTAATTGTTTTTCTCGTCTCCCGGTTAATATCAGGAGGTAAGACAAACCAACTTAATCATGGACCAAACTATCATGAAAAATATCAGATATATGTCTCATGGAAAGGCATACTCGTATTCTCGCAGTACGAAAATTCGAAAACAAAACATCCTTACCGAACTCAAAGTTTTCGCAAATAGCGACATGAAAGTGTTAAATTTTTTCCAAGAACGTTTTTCAACGCTCAGATGATTCAAAAAATAAAAACAGTTGAGAGAGATCAAGTAACGTGGTGGTTATGGAACAAAGACAAATGAAACGTCCCTCTGATGGACATGGTGGGCTTTTCGCGGAGACAAATCACCGCACAGATCGAATCCACAGTCCAGAGATTATAATAAAAGAAAGTTATTTTTACTCATAAAAGGAAAACCAACACAACTTAAAGTAGAAAATTCGACAGACAATGAACAATTCTTAAATGGGAAAGAAAAGCGAACTTGCACACTACTGCGAATGTTCTGTACGGATTTTGAAATAAAGTCGATGAGCACCAGGGAAGCGTCGTTGGTCCATTTATTTTTATTTAATAGTTTATTTTATAGAATAATAGAGAATTTGAATAGTGAATCAACTGGCTGTGTAATTTGCATCTTATTTCTGAGTGAAATTTTTAGAAGCTATCACATCAGCCAAGGCGCGTCCATTGCAGACATTTATTGGTATTAGAAAAGTGTTTTCTAATTATGGAAGATCAAATAATCAAAGATGGCACTGACATAATTTTCTATGATTGAAAAATGTGCTCCTAATTTAAGGAAATTATTTTTTTCATCTGCCGCTGTTTGTAAAAAAAAATTGTCATGCTAGGAAAAGCAAAACTAACTTTTTCGAATATCCGAAAAGAGGGCTCACTGACCGATTCTGTTGGAGCAGACATGCTCTCAGAAGAGATCACAGGAACTGTTTGGTAGTGAAATTTTTTATCCTTAGAAACAGATCACATCATAACAATTTACGAGGAAGATGAAGAGACAATAGGACAAAGCACTGTACGAGTATTTTGCACGCGTTCAGAAACAAGTCTTAAATACTTTTCTTGATTGAGTTTTAATCCATGTGAAGGCCATTTTAAACAACATGAGCTTCATAATAAGAGCGATGTATTAAGTGGATTGGTGCTTAGGTTTTTAATCTTTTAAATGTTTGATGCTTAAGTACCTTTTCTCCAACATGATAACGATTCTAAAGTGACTCTTTTTTTATTGGTTTTATTGGTCAATCTATGGGAGACCTCTCAGACCAAGTCGGAGGAAACTTCGTACTGAATTCATTGAATATGAGTGTCGTTATTTGGAGAACAGTCTTGACTAACGAGCTTGTCGGGTATGAACTTCCCTCAGACCAATCCAAGTGATGGGTTGGCTCTGCTTATTACGCTGTAATAATGTGAACGAATGTTGACTTTTCTCTCGTAAATAGCGTCAAGTTCGCTTAGTGATGTAACAAGAGGATCCGGTTCAGTCAGTTCTAAGAAGTTATATTGTCGAGATTCTGATCAGGTCATACTATAGTGGGCAAGAGCGTGAGGGGATAAAATAACCGTTTTTTTTGTTTATTCCCATGAACAGAAAAGAAAAGTGTGAGCAATGTCAGAACGAAAAAAACCATTGGACCAACGTAACTTCCCTAAGCCACTCCTAAGGTAGCTTTAAAAGGATTGGGTGCAGCGGATCTAAAATGTTCAACCTCTTGCCGGTGGATAAACGAAACCTTTTTTTTCGAATTTACATAAATTCAACTTCATCCTTCCGTTCGTAAGCTTAGTGTATTCACATCGAAAGGTGACTGGTTTCGTAGATACCAACCTTACCCTCTTTTGACCTTGACTCAATAATTGTTGCCCTTCACCCATGATACACCATTCATTTGCTTGCTTCATACTTGGTATGCTTGTGAACTGCTTTCCCACTGAATTCCATTAACTTTTCAAATTCCCATAACCAGAGTCCCTAACTGATTCTTATGTTGCCATTAAACACCTCACGGCACTCGTTCGCTTGTGGCCCAAAATGTCTTTACTCCGTTTCGAATGGTTAGGCAATATTGCCTTACATTCTTCTCTACCCTGGTTTATGTTGACATGGCTTTGTTGCTATTATCTCAACAGGTTTCTGGGTTACACAAATAGAAATAGGCTACTCCTCTGGATAGAGGCAAAGAACAAAAAGAAAATAAAACACATTATTTACCGCAAATTAAACTCATTTCAGTTAACAGTGGTACTAATGCGTTACTGATTTTATCTCAACATTTTTTTTTTCTTAATTGTGCTAAGGTAACCACCTTTCTTAGAGTCTTCTCATGGGTTGCCTTTGTAGGTTTCAGACATGTTTTTATGTCACTTGTACCATTTGTTTTGTCTTTGTTATGCTCAATGAGGCAATTATGCTACCACACGTCAGATTTACGTAGAAATTAATGATCTGCGGCATAGTCTTAAGCCGCTTGGGGGCCTTAAGCGAAATCAAATGCATTCAGCCACTGCAGTCATAGTGTGTGTTGCCAATTGAGGTTCCACATAAAACAGTTGATGGCAGACCGATTGTTTTGATACCATGCTTTTACAACGAGAAAGTATTTCAAATCGTTTTTAATTGAGACTCGTATCAAAAGTCTTCAAGCCTTGTAATTATGCTTGGGGTACACTTGACTTAAATGAATTGTGATGTACAACTCTTAAGCGGTGTAATTTTTGCTGTTTGACCTATCATTTAAAATGCACGGCTTTTATTCAATGGACTCACATTAAGAGTGTGCATGACTGGTCTTATAATGCCACTTTAAAGAAAGAGCCGATTTATGAGAGTTCTCTTTTAGTAGATAATTGTTTACGAAAGCGAAGTAAGTTTGTAATTAAAGGTTAGACAGACAGACAATGGCTTCGGCTTAAAAGAGATCACTTGTCTATAAATAATTGGGAAAGCGCAAAATTTACGGCCTAGTAAAAGACCACTGCTTTGTGATCCGTAACATATTGAACCTTTAATTGCCAATAGAAAGTGATGTTAGGGCCGTATTCTTTTAATTGTGCATTACTAACGAAAGGGAGTTAGTTATGGTTTAGTGCGATTATAATACAGTGTTTCAGAAAAGAACTTTCCCCAAAATATTTTCTTCACAAGTCAAATTTTGATTTTTTTTTTTTGTGTAACATTGGAACCAGTTGCGTTTCCTAAGAATCAAGTGTCCGATCGGATACCTACTTTAGTCTAAAGCTGGTTTCTACTCATCAACATGATCTTCTAAGATATTTTACTCGTGGTATACTGCTAGCCGCTGTACAAGATCTCGTCCCGTATAACTTTCACGAACTATCCGAGGATCTTGCAATGTTATTGCTACATATGACTGCTTTCCTTTACCGTTTTTTTTTTTGCAGAATGGCGGCCTGTTGACATTTTCAATTCTGGAAATGATTCTTTCACCAAAACGTTAGCCCTCTAAGCGATGGTCTGAAATCCATTCTGCTGACCCCTAAGACGATTATTATTGAGGCAAGGAATCGAAAAATCATGACTCATTTGCGATATTGGCTTTCTCGTGAAGATTGTTGTCAATTCAAAAATGACAATATCGGTTGTTCAGATGCCAATTTGACCTGAAATACCCCACATCCCTGAAGATTATGATTGACTTCAATTGCTGCACCAGTTGGATCTTGAACGGGTGTATAGCTATTTCATTCATGAAGCCGAAGAAAAGAGGCTGAGTTGCTGAGATCTTCGTCGAATCGATAGGTCTGGGTCCTGGGTCACAATCACGTAATCTATGCACGGAATGAGCTCATTTTAACGAACACGAATTTTGGAGCAACAAAATTGATTGCTTTAAACGTTTCCACTTTAAATGAAAAAAAAATATGGGTTATTTTTTCTTAAATTTACCATGTGTGAAGAAAAAGTTTGGAGTAAATTGGGCTTTCATCTGCATAAAACCACTGGCCACGTCTTTTAGACGATTTGACTCCATTATACGTGATAATTCAGTGCAAAACTCATTTATTTTGCTTCCTGTAGTTAAGCAATGCACAGACCGTGATTTTGTTGTCATGTGCGATACCTCCATGTTCAATGTCCTGAACGTGGCCAGTATCTGCCAGTTGGCGCTTCTTAAAGATATATCGACAGCTGCGGTCGTTTATCACTACATTTTTAAGCTTCATTAAAATATTTTGGTGCTAGGAAGACAGTCCAATTTTAGGCTGACAATGGCATTACTAGCGATTATTAGACAGAGATCTAGTCAATTATTTGTATTGACTGATTTATCTATAGTGTCCACAAAAAATAAGTTTCGGATTCAGTTCTGGAGACCATGGAAGATCAACTCTATTTCTTTGAAATTACACTCGACTTGGTTTACGAGCATGTATTCCAATAAGCGAGTTAGGGGCACGTTTTCATCGGCATAAGATAGCACAACTTTGGAAAATGAATTTCGAACAAACGGATCCATTGAATTTCAGTGCAAGGAAAAAAACCTCACAGTATTATGTGTGCACCTTTGTATCTCACGGGTCGTTTTACCTTTCATAAAATCTTAACAAATTAAATTAGCTCTTATTTTGGTGAGTTATCCATTTTTTCCTCCTTTAGAAATGTGTTACTTTTTGCCATAAGTTACAAGAAAAAATATGTAGACACCTTTCTGGTGTCTTTTCAATGCGACAGTTTGAAATGAGAGAAGTTTCTTTTAGGTCGTTCCTTATATTGACTCTTTTCGAGTTTGTTTCATTCGCTGTCATATTTACAGATCTTTCGTTTTAACACTTTCGTGAAGGTGGGAAAGATCTTCTCTCTCCCCTTATTGAAAACCGTGAAAACATTTAGATAATTATTAACTTATTTCACAGTTTTATACAATCGTAACAAAATCTATGACGAAACCTTTCTAAAAACCAAATTTTGCGCTACTTAAAATATCAACTAATGACAAATAAAATACTGCGAATTAAACGAGTGAAAACAAGGCAATGAAGTCAAAAATAGACTTGTTTATTATCTATAATTTTAATACTCAACAGAATAATTTATTCTTTACAACAGTGTTATAAAGGCGGCAAAAATCCTTTAAATTAAGAAAAAAAAAACTTTCGTGACTAAAAAATTTAATGCGACGAGCTCTACACTTTTGCATCGACATAAAATTTAACCGACGTTGACAATCTTAATCCGAAAAAGAAAAAACAAAATTTTTTCACATTTTTAAGACCTCCACTCTTCCTTGCGAAATAACAAAATAAATATGAACGTAGCATAGCGATAAAAGACGTGTCCTGCGATAGAATGAAAATGTTCAACAGAGTTAATAAAAAGCCTTACGAAAACATCGAATTCCAACACACCTATCCTTCCTTATACAATTTTATGGCGGTTTATAAATTAAGTCTTTAAACTAAACAAAAACTCAATATTGATCCAATCGCTCGCTTAAAGATGATCAAAGGAACGTTAATGACCCTCTAAAGCGTTAACCTTTCATCTCACCATCATGAAACTGCCTTTTTGAATTTCCTCTTAAAGTTGCTTTTCAATGTTTGAGCAAACTTGGGTCGAGAGCTCTTCGAAAGCGGGTTTGACAGTATTCACCTACTTGCAATTTCAATCCATGACTCTTTCTGTACTATCTGGAAAACTTAGAAATACTCCTCGAGTCCGTATCGAAAAAACCCAAATGAAATCATACAGCTTCGTGTTGCTGAAGTATTTCAGCGTGTCCGGTTTTCGCCAGAGTCCTGTACAAGACCGAAGGATCCTTCTTTCCATTAGACCGATTATCTTCATGGTTGTTGGTGACACGGTGAACCATGTAGGGCAGCCATAAGTAATCACTGGTCTTTTATGAGCTACTTGTAGACCAGTAGTTTCGTTTTTTTGCTCAAACCGTTCCTTTCCCTCTGCATTGGGTTAACAATATGAGGGGCAAAGTTTGCGTTTTTCATGACGTTGTTTGCATGAGCATTAAATTTGAACCACTCGCTGAACTTGATTCCTAGGTATTTGGTCGTGTCTTGTGGAACAATTTGTGTGTTGTCCGGGAGGATTACTTTGATATTGTGACAGCGTGTTGCAAATTGTCGTTTACCTCTGGTTGGTGTCCTGATATGAATGAGTTCCGTTTTGCTGCTGCTGACTTTGAGTCGCCACTTTGAATAGTAATCAAAGAGCTTCCTAACGTGGTCTTGTTTGTTTTCGAAACGTTCCTGGCTGATTTGCGGGAAAGATGGTGAACAGCACTGGTACTGTTCTTCCTACTTGCTGGACACCAACTCTAATGGGCTTCATGGATGATGAAGCATCGAAGACCTGAACAAACAAGAACCTATTTATTAGTGAACTGAGGATTATTCTTACCAAATATCGCCGTTGAACAAGACACTGTCGAATGCCTTCTCAATGTTCAACAAACAGTCAACAACTGTATACTTTTTATTAAGTCCCACGGTGATGTCATGGTGAAGTTGAAGCAGTGGATGGATTACTGAGTGCTTTTCACTGAATTCGTATTGTTGGTCCGGTATTATTTGTTTAACGTGGCAAAATTTATTAATTTACCTCAGCAGTACCGACTCTAGGACCTTTCTTACACAGGAGCGCAGTGATATCGGCCGATATCCTTCAATGCAGGTTCTGTTGATTTTCTTTGGAACTGGAACAACTTTACCTATTTTCCACGATGTGAGAATATATCCGTTGTCTATGCAGTTGTTGGAGATGATAGTGAGCAGTAGGATCGCAACATTCGCAAACTTTTTTATAAAAAGTTGGAGATACGATCCAGCTGATTTTTTTAAGTTTACTCTCAAAATCAACTCCAAAATCAACAACTTGTAATTGGGGAATGTTGCCGTATTTTCACTGTTAAATGTTGTTTTGCTGCTATGGTCGTTGGAAAGTTCTTCGTTCTTTTCGTTGACTTCTGCTATGAATTCAAAAAATGCAATATTTTCCTAATTCCCTTTTCTTACAATTTCTAAAAGGTCAACTCGTCCGCAAAAAAGTCGTTAAATTTCGATCAATATCTCGTTCCGTGGAGCAATGTTTTAAGGTTTGTGAACAAATAGAAGTCGCATGGTGTGTAATCTGGCGAACGAAAATTTGACGAATTTGGCACTTGCCCTCTTCAAGTAGTTGATCAGATTCAGAAGTGCAAAACTAGTGTTATTACCTTCCTGGAAGATTTGACCTTATACGGAGTAGTTTAGTTAAGTAAAATAGTGGATTTAAGTTTCAACAAACTTGGGAAAAATACTCAAGTTATTCGACGGATTGCATTAGCAGGTCCAAGCGCTGGATGTAACTAATGATCTTAAAATACTCTCCAACGACCTTCTTTCGTTCTGTCCAATCTACGTTTCGTCTGATTATCCCTTATTTGAACAGTAGCTAACATACAGGCTTTGCCTCCTCTTGTATTTCGTCCTTTTTTGAATGTAAGTCTTTCAGACAGCTCTTTGTTAATTGCAACCATAAAAAATCAACCTTCAAATGCGCGCTTGATTTTTCGCAAGACCTTGGCGTATTTTTGGGTCACTGTCTCAAGGTTAAGGATGGAATCTATAAAGTTATATTAATAAATATTAATCGGTTTCAGATCGCCTATTGTCAAGTGTCCTGGGCTCATGTTATTTACGCGAAAAACCTTAGAAGTGATATTTCAGAAATATCTACGAGCATTCCAGACAGATTCGAAATATCCATGCTGATTACTTTGTGCTAAAAATAGTTTGCAATAAATGTAAACAAGTCTGTAGAGGTCCTTTTCAACCAACAAACGGCCCGAGATTCTTTTTTTTTTTCGAATAAAAAGCAATTCCCATTCAAGATGTGCCCTTTCCGCGAAGTTGAACTTCTCAGGTTTCCTGGTCCTTCAAAGAAAGGCTTTTTCACCTCTTTCAATAAAAATTTTTCCAAAGCACTCACATATTTCTTTGTGTCTTTTCAGGACGGGGCAAAATGAAGAAAATGATGGGAATGATGATGATGGGAATGGCCATGAAAATGATGGGCATGATTCCACTCGCAATGGGTGCGCTATACATCTTGGCTGGAAAGGCTTTGATTATATCGAAGATAGCCTTATTGCTGGCTGGTATTATTGGACTGAAGAAACTGATGTCCGGTCGTGGTGGAAGCGGTGGTGGTGGCAGTTCTGGATGGTCTTCTGGCGGCGGTGGTGGTGGAGGTGGATGGTCATCCGGTGGTGGCGGAAGTGGTGGCTGGGATAGACGTTCCTTAAACGAGGCACATGAACTAGCATATCGTAGTTATAGTAAAGTACACCAACAACAGCAACAGCTACAGCAACACCAACCACAACAGCAGCACCAACAAGATGTTCAAAAGTCATAGAGATTTTGGGTGTATTGAAAATTTATTATTTTTTTTTTTTTCTGTTTTAGGCAAACATTGTAATTTGTAATTTAATTCCATTGCCTTAGGATAATTGTTCAGTAATTTATTTTATTTATTGTATTTATTAATTTCTTTGTAAGTCTTTATTTTCTTTTTTCGAATTCACTTCATACGGACGCGTCCTTTGAAAACTTGGCGCAGTTATTTTTTTTTCTTTTCATTCTCATGTCATTGTACTTGTACAGCAAAAGACTTCTTTAAAATTTATACGAGAGCAATGTACTAATAAATATTTTATAATAAAATATTTAAAATTTTGTTCAAAGAAAAAAAAAACACTACAGATTTTTTTTTTTATTTCAATGAGCGTTTCAGATAAAATATAATAAGGTGATTTTTAATGTTGCAAGACGGTTATTAGAGATGATCAAAAAAAGGCTACTGAAAGAGAGCTGGAAGAGCTGAAGCAGAGTCTCCCATGAAACGAAAGGTTAAAAGAATGCGAATGCTTTCAAAATATGGGATGAAGGCAACGTGCTTCAATATAAAGCTGTTCAGTGAAGAGCTTAGGTCACGTTTATTGGATGGTTTCCGATGAAGCCGCTTGTACTACATTTGTACACTACATACTATGTTTGCATGATTTTTACATGTCGTGCTACATACAAAAATCTTACACATTTTTGTTACTTTAATTGTTTTTTTTTATTCAAACAAATAAACAAACAAACAAACAAATAAATAAATAAATGTTTGACTTGACATCGCTCTTAAGAATATTAAAATTGTAGCTTGGATTCTTTCATCTGAGACATCTTTTTAACTCATAAGAATATCTGTAATAGCTGCCCGTTAATTCAAATTTCGTTGTTCGTTAGTTTCTGCTGTTGATTGATTGGTTTAATTATGATGTAGATATGAATCGTTCTTTGAGAGACGTTTCGGATACTGAGAAGTAGGCTTCTTGCTGTTAGAAATAAGGAGAATATTTGTTTAACTTAAAATTTCACCAAACAAGAGGAGACACCAAACAAAACAAAACGCACACCCAAAGATTAGCATGGAACGGGAGAATAAAAGGAAGAACCTTTTTGTCGCGCTTGTAACAAATTATTTGACTGCATTAGGACTTTGTTAATA
Organism: Orthonevra nobilis; assembly: GCA_963555765.1. NCBI lineage: Eukaryota > Metazoa > Arthropoda > Insecta > Diptera > Syrphidae > Orthonevra > Orthonevra nobilis. Next base: position 50,643,947 of record OY743225.1, on the reverse strand, counting down.
AAACTACCGGTTGAAAATGTCGTTATTGCAGACAACTTCATATCTATTACTCTGAGGTGAATTTTGACTATGACAGCTGTCACATCAGAAACTTCATATCACTGTCTAATTATTTCAGTCTAGGTAATTGGTCATTAGTGAAAACACACAAGTTTTTGTAAAGCCGTAAAATGTCTACATTCGTGCCATCAAAACAACATTTGCGGGAAGTTTTAATATGCTTCATTCATTTAAAGAAAAAAACAACCGAAGCGCATCAATTGCTTACCGAAGCTTTCCCGGGCTATACTATAGACGTTAGAATGTGTCAGCGGCGGTTTAAGAGGTTCAAAGATGGCGATTTCGACACCGAAGATAAAGAACGCCCCGGCCAGGTGAAAAAGTTTGAAGACCATGAATTGGAAGCATTGCTCGATCAAGATCCGTCACAAACGCAAGAAGAACTTGCAAAATCACTTGGCGTCGCTCAGCAAACCATTTCCGATCGTTTGAAAGCAATGGGAATGATCCGAAAGGTAGGACATTGGGTGCCGTATGAATTGAAGCCACGAGACGTCGAACGCCGATTTACACAAAAAGAACTTTGAGCTGCTAAAACCGAATGAGACAATCACAGGTGAGGTCTACCAACGACAATTAATGCGTTTGAGCCGAACACTGAAGGAAAAACGGCCGGAAACGGTCGCAAGACACGATAAAGTTATTTTGCAACATGACAATACTCGGCCACATGGGGCAAATGTCGTCAAAACTTACCTTGAAACGCTCAAATGGGATGTCCTACCCCACCCGCCGTATAGTCCAGACCTTGCGCCATCCGATTTATATCTCTTTCGATCGATGCAACATGGCCTAGCTGACCAGCACTTCCGTCATTTCGATAATGTCAAAAAATGGATCGATTCGTGGTTTGCGGCCAAATCGGTCGAATTTTTCAGAACGGGTATCCGTGAATTGCCAGAAAATTTGTGGCTAGCGATGGCCAATACTTTGAATATTGAATTTATATCTATTTTTCCTCAATAAAGCATTGATTTTTGAAAAAAAAAAAAAAAAAAAACGTCATTTTCAACCGGTAGTCTTATTAGTTAGGCATCAGCTGTTACCAATACGTATTTCAAATTACAATAAGGTCAAAAAATCCTCTTGTGTGTCTGAATGTTTCATTAAAAATAGAAATAAGATATATTATCTAAAGTGTGTTCCGCAGTAATTTGTTTGATGTACTGCATTCATTACAATCCGTTTGTTTGGCCTGTTTGCCAAATTTTTAATCCCTAAACAGCTTGCGACACAAAAATTTGCTGTTGTCGTTGACGAGACTTCCGATGTGTCAACTGAGACATGTTTAATGATTATACCATGTAGATACTTTGATGAGAATTCTGGCACTGTAAAGTACAGATATATTGGATTTCGGCAGCTCAAGAAAGTAATTCTAAAGAAATGTTAAAATATAGTAATATCGATAATGCGCGTGAGCGAGACGAGATCGAGGCGAGAAATCGGTGTCGTTATAAATTTGTTTTACAATGAAAGCCAAATTTATGACAGCGAGCTCTTATAATCTATGTACCAAGTTTCTCTTTCTGGCTACTCATATCATATAAACTCGTCTCGGGACGTCTTAACAATGGACTCACAACTCTCGAATGCTTACCCCAATCTATATTCAATTCGATGCAGCAATCATTCTTTCCGGCTGCATGTAAACACTTGTCATCGAGTGTTTTGAGTTCTATGAAAGCTATACATGCCCACTTTTTATGCAGTCCTAAGCGGCAAAATGAATTTCAGTAAACGTTTAACTGCAAACTGCATAACATTTTAAAAAATTCCCAAACTTTCTCTCACAAGAAGTTGTAGTTAACTTACTTTTAGAACAATGGAATCCATTGCATCAATATTTCATCCTAGGGTCCCTTGAAGATGAACATACGGGTAACATTTAGACGGTGTACGACTTTCTCGTAGAGGAGGAAAACAGACTTCACTTATTATTTCTATTGAAATAAATAAATGCCTTAATAAAAAATTTTAAACTGAAAGAGCACAAATACATTAAATCCATTTTTTAAAATGGAACATCTTACAAGATATTTACAAAAAACTTAATAAAAGCATCTCTTTCAGTAGACTTTACAATTGAATACTAGCATTTACCAACTTCATCCTGCTAATTTGGATTACAATTTGAGGTGCATATTCAAAATGTTTATATAACCAGAAAACGCATAAAGAATATAAAACTCCCGAAACCTATATGAAGAGCCTTGTAAGCAAATTAAACAAAGATTCAACCTGAATGACAATAAAACAAAAATGCTCAAGTACTAAGATCCTCGGAAGATAGCCTTAACCAGTGAGCCGACCATAGCTCATTTTTTTAAACAGTTCAAGAGTTCTAGCAAGAACTGCATTTAAGACCTTCTATATGAGCAAATTCGGACCTCAAAATAGTGATATTGTTTGAAATAAAAAATAAAACATAAAAATAGTTTATTCGACTGTATGTTTCGAGAGCTACCAGCCTACATGCTAGATGTATGATGTCTTCCATCCAACAGTGCTTTTGCTGAGCAAAAGTTCTCTCACTTTTATATTAATATAGTTATTATTTTTCAAAAATTTTCAGACTATTGGAAAATAAAGTTGAACCCCATGCATGCAACATAGATGGAAAGTGGCAGCACCCAAGTATGTAGCTACCAAGAAGACTTGACTTGAAGCTCCTAAAGCGAAAGAATGAATTGCATTACATGCAGCAGACAAAAGACATCAAATATAAAAATTTAAAAAGAGTCGGAGACAAAACGGAACCCTAGGGCATACCAGCATTTAAAGAAGAATGTGATGATAAGCTGTGAGCTTGTTTGTGAAACATCATGAGAAGCAGCCTTTTTCTACAAAAGAAATAGTCATTGTGAAGTGCTCGTGATTCGAGACACACTATCATCTAAAGACCAATAAGCCAAACGAAGAATTTTCGTTTTTTCTAAGGATCGGTAGTTGGAGAAAGAAGAATATGCGCTTGCTATATGGACATGTGGAACACAGTGTTTTTTTTCTACCAGAGACAAATATAGTGGGACTGATTGAAAGATTAGGCAGCGATGAATAACACTGGAGGAATAGCAGCTGGACCAACAGATTCGTGTGTCTTTGAGTACTTTGACTTTGTTATGAGTACAAAAGAAGATCCATCCCACAGACTAATTCAGGCACTCAAGTACAGAAGTGTCAAGAAAATTGTCAGCTAAAAGAAAGGAAACTCAACTCTTTCATTCACGACATGAATATGCCTTATATTAATACGAATATCTAGTTGGTTAAGGCATCTACAACATTGAGCAAACTTTGCTTTGGTATCCTACTTACATTTAGCGAAATGAGACGGTGATAAACGCAATAATTTATTTTAAGACTTTCAAAAAGTTAAAAACGTAAATTAACTTTTGTTGAAATGTTAATTCATGTGTCGTACTGTTCCAGCTGAAAAGTAAATGATGAAAAAGAACAAGTTATTTGCACATTTTTGTGTCACCCATCCCAAACTGGTTAATGATCGCTTGGGACAGCATTATCATTAATAAAGGTTGAAGAGTCCCATATGAAATGTAGTAGGCAGGTATTTTGTTTTCCTGAGACTTATATCAGCCTTATTGTTAAATATTTAAACGGAAATCTTAGAATTTAATAAAATTGAATTGCCCTTTTCCAAACACATTCCTTAGCTTCGAACTTTTGAGAAATTCTTTCTTTCTTTATTTAGTTCACTTAGGGTTCTTAAGGTTCAAGGCTTCATGATACTCCTACAAACATTTTTAATTTTATTAAAAACTGGGCTTATTGGGGAAACGATTTCCAAGTTTCCTCCTTCCTAATAAACATTTTATTTTTCATGTTTAATCAACGTAGTCTTTGGTGCATCATCTTAGGCTAGAGTCCCATAACTTATTCGACATTAAATTTCCTAAATAATCCGCAAAGACATATCAATGCTAAAGTATTTTTCTTCTGACGAGTTCATTAAGAAAAAAACTCGCAGTGCGGCTAGACATGATGTATCCATAGAGGTTGTAATGTTTGAAAAGGACGACTATGGTAGGAAGAACCAACCTTTTTTTGTTTGACAGCCATCAGTAGCTTAGCTTATGCTCTCAGTGAGTTTATGAACATGAAAGAAATCGATTGTGTTTATATGTACAGTACTTTACTTAAATGGCTAAGGTTGGTGTTGGATTCACTTATACCCGGACGGGACCATTGTGTTGCTACTGAGCCAGCTACATACCGATACTCTTTGAACCATTTTGATTTCTGGCCGAATAGCATTTTCTTTCTGACATCCACTTCGGAAATATCAGTAAGATCGTCTTTGTTATATGCTCCCAAAGCTTTCTGTCTTATGATGGCTAGAACTGGACAATTGCAGAGTATAAGTGAGGGTATAACTTCTACCTTTACATCAATTTATATGCTACGGTTGTCGTTGTGTCTACCACAGCGTAGTATCCCGAAAGGACTCCTTCACTTTACTCTTTCGTAGGCTGAGGATGACTGTGGTTTGACGTAGGTCCATTTTTGTTCATGTTTCCCTCAAGTATTGGAAGGTGTTGAAATTACTTCATATTCCAAAAGCCTTGCTAACTGCCTATTCTTAGATTTTACTTTTCAGTGTTTCTATTGGCACAGAAACATTGAAGATGTTTCGTTCATTCACAGTTATTCCCCTTTCTGACAGATACTTCGGTTGCCTAAGGAACTGGATACTTGGAGTTGGAGTTGACTTAAGTCCAACCAATATCATAGTGGGGTAGATTCTTCTTTGTGAAAATCCACTCCTTCATTGACAATAGATGACGACTGAGTTAAAATGAGACCATACCAGCAGCCAAAACAAACACCGCAATGGTCCACTAAATAGAAATGGCCAATATTAATGAGTAAAAGTTCTAATTGCTTCCTCATATGCGAGATTCAGCCCTTCTTTGGAACTTTGTGGTACCTCGTATTTTTTTTAGCATTTCGGGTGACCACCACTGAGGGCGGAAAAAGGAAAATTTTGGACACCTCTTGAAAATATTTAAAAAGGCGATCTTTGGACAATGAGGAGGACTATAAATTTTTTACAAGCTTTCTTCAATAGTTCCATCTAATGCATCATCAAAGGTATGACAGTGACAAGGTAAGCGAATTGGATAACGTGAGTATATGAATGAGTGGAAAAAGAATTGATGTTATTTAGTAGGAAGAGAAGTCTTACAGCAGCAAAATCGGGCTGGATCAATTCTTTTGTTAACGGATAATGATTAATCAATTTATTCAAAAAAGTGCAATGGTTTTATTTAGACCTGTAGTAAAACGACTTCATTGAGAAATATATTTTCACTGCAGAACGATTATCCCTAAAGGCTTACTTTAATTTTCACTACATTTTGAAACAACTAAAACGATTATGAATATCAACTTTTTTAATAAAAAACTAAACAACATGAAAACAAAATCCTTTTGTCATCCTCATATGCGAACAAACTGAACTGAACTTAATTAAAACATGCCAAAAACTTTTTCTTGTTCTAAACACTTTGGAACTTTCCATTGACCTGTCCAAAAATAAATAACCAAAGTTACTTGTTCGATAAAAATGTGATTTTTTTCTTCCAAACAAATGACGTTTAATTATAGAACAACTAACGTGCTTTAAGCACACATTTAGCCGCAGGAAGAACGCTTTAACTCTGAGAAGAGAAATTACTCACATTTCAGTTGAATGAAAATAAAACGTAAGCTCTCTGAGGTAAAATTAATTGACCACTTTTAGGTTCAACCATGTCAAAAAAAACAATGCGTTTAGCTTTAAGTACTTCAAAAACTTCTCCTAAATGTATGCCTCTGTGGACAACTTTGCCAACTGTCACACCAACTCGCCTAAAATGATGTTGAAATCTCTTTGTTGTGGTCTTGGTTATTCACCTGCTTCCATCCACTCACAAATAAAGTGAAAAACAAAAAACTTTCTCCTTTTCGGAATCAACTTTGCGTGTCTTTATTTGTAACATATCGTGGGGAGACTTGGACTGACAATGTCTAACGAAACTTTGGCGCTTAAAAGTTTTTGACAGTCATAGTGGCCGAAGTTATGAGAAATTTAGAGGGAATCCGAATAATTTTCTTTGAAAATGAGGTCAACGATTTTAGTGAAAAAGTCACTGAAATTATTCAAACATTAGAAGCAGAATTTAGTTATCTTTAAAGAGAAGTAATAAAAACAATTGTCGACTGAAAAATACAATAATAAAAAATATAATAAATACAATTATAAAAAAAACCTTTATTTATTCCAATGCAACTTTCGTTGAAGATTTTTTTTTTCATTATTTTTTTAGAGAAGTGTATCTCGAACTCACGCAAAGCTGGAATATTGTAATATTGTTGATTCTGTTAATCCATAAAGTCCCAGCGACAAGGGATCCTTTGTCAGAAGGTGGACTTCTAACCGAGATTAACCATGCTCTAAATTACTTACCCTCTTTTGAAACCAAAATTCGGAACGTTCATTGAAGAAATGGAAATTGTAACCCCAATTATGACACTCGACTTTCATAATGCTGAAGTATTACAAATGCCGGATCCTGGTAAAGACGGGCTTTTCAAATATGGTGATGATTGTTTAGTATTTCGCATGCTTCTTTCTCTTTGAATCTTTATATTTTTTATTACTTGTTCTCGCTCTCAAAAAAGGATGAGAAGTATTTTGGACCTTTAGCTCGGTAGAGAGACAAGAGGAATGAATTTCGGGTCGAGATTTACCATCTCCATCTCGATTTCAGGGCTGCCGTGATTTCAAAAAGGCCATGAATCGGAATCCTGGCAAACTATGTCAAGCTACACTGCAGGGCGCTGGAAAATTCGGGATGTAACAAGTGCAATATGAAAATTGCTTTTTCGAACTATTCCAAACACAATCCGCCAAGAAAATTGCATAAGGCAGGTGTTAACAGGGAAGGCAATTTCTTCAACGCCATGAAAGAGGCTTTAAAATTAAAAAGTGAACAGACTAAATAAGTTATCTCTCAAGTTAAGGAGGACAAAACCAAAAAAAGGGTTTTTCAATTAAAGCACTACAAAAGTTTTTTTAAATAAAACAAAAAAGGTTTTGGATATCAATGAAATTCTTTATCTTGCAGAAGTCCAGACGCTGAACCCAATTTCCGACGGTTTTCAAGCATAAATCGGCCGATACTGGTGCAATTTCACGTTCGATATTCGTACGAAGTTCATCAATCGTCGCTGGGTTGTTGGCATCGACCATAGACTTGACGTAGCCCCACAGGAAATAGTGTAACGGCGTCAAATCGTGCGACCAAGGCGGCCAAGCGACTGGACCATTTCTTGAGATAACACGTTCTCCAAACTTGGTTTCCAATAAATTGATTGTAACATTCGCTGTGTGGCTTGTGGCGCCGTCCTGTTGGAACCACATGTTCTCCAAGTCTATGTAATCCAACTGGGGCCAAAAATATTCGGTTATCATTGAACAGTAGCGATCCCCATTCACAGTAATGTGCTGACGTGCTGGTCTTGATCATCACGGAAGAAGTACGGCCCAATGACGCCGCCGGCCTATAAGCCAAACCAAACCGTAATTTTTTTGGGATGCAAAGATGACTCATGGAGTACGTGTGGATTGCTGCCTGACCAATACCACATATTTTGTTTATTGACGGAGCCATTCAGCCAGAAATGAGCCTGATCGCTGAAGATGATTTTTCGATGAAAATCCGAATCATTTTCAAGTTGTTGCTCAGCCCAATTCACGAACATACGACGCTTCTGGTGGTCAAGCGGATTCAGTTCTTGCGTCAATTTAATATTGTTAGGATGTAGGCCAAGATCTTTTCGCAAAATTCGCCACAACGACGTCACAGAGATGCCCAACGCTTGAGAATGACGTGTGAGAGACACACTTGGGCTTTCTGCAAATAAAGCCTCAGCGGCAGCAATATTCTCGACACTACGGACATTTCTTTGTCTCACTGGCACGGGAACATTTTGTACTGTGCCGGTGGATTCAAATTTTTCCACTAGACCACTAGTTGATCTGCTAATTGGACGTAGCGCTCTTAACGTTGAGGTCACTGACTCCGAATTTCGGTAGTAAATTTTAATAATTTCGACTCGTTGTTGGCTCGTATATCTTTCCATCATGAAATGGCAAACCTTACTGAAGAGAAATGTCAAAAGAGCGGCAAGAAATATGACGTCGTTTGCTGTCCCTGTCGCTCTACTTTTGTAGCGCCATTGTTTGTAAAATTAGCTTTGAAAAAATTATGTATCTACTTTAATTATGATATCTACTTTAGTACAGATTTGGCAAAGACTTCTTCTACGAAACCGCTGCTACTTTGACTTAGCGAAACTAATGAACTCAAAACTCCCAACAAGGAGGTCGAAATACTGATCATGCGAGTTGAACTAAATGGAGTCGAGTGTTGGGCGATGAACTGCGAAGTAAAACTAATGACGAGGAAAAAGTTCTTCGTCGAATTTCCGGTCCTGCATGTAGCGAGAAGGAAAAGAAAAGAAGTGAGTGAAGTTTGGGAGCTTTTACTATAAAATTTCTTCACTCACTGCTTAGGGCTCACTGCCTTGAGCCAGCGAACAACCTTTTCCTTATTTTCGTTTGCTATGTCTTAAAAAAGCTTAAAATATATAGAACCTGTGAAACACAAAAATGAAACAAAATTTTTTTGGTTTTTAAGCTCGGAAATTTTATAGCTTTCCATCCATCCTCTTGTTATAATTTTGCTCCACTTTATTTCAGCACAGGTGGTCTTATTTTGTCCATAACGCGCTCAACTCTAGCTGGCTTATAAGCATAAACAAGTCCAAAGGAGTCCAAAGGTATTAAGTAACATGACTTACAAGCCCAATGGACAATCACAGTAATGTGATGCTTTGATCCATTGTATGGCATTTGCCTTTAAGATGTTTAAGAGGAAGTTGCATCTCTGGACACCACAGCGTGAGCTCTTGTTGGATGAATACATATTTAGGCATATTTAGGCAAAAATCGGTCAGACGGACGATTAAAGGCACCGCAGATTGGGCGTACTTATCTTCTTACTCGAACAACGATCATGGAACGATCAGAGCCTTAGATACAGATAACTTCCAGTCTTGATGGTTCTGAGCACGCTGCTTCCAATTGGTAAGACTCAGCTTTCTAACGCCCTCCGTTGTTTGATTCTTGAATCGGAGTGGCAGTTCGGCTTTCTTGTTATTCTTGAACCTGGTCGCTTGGATTTGAAGACCTCTTGGGAGGAGCGCTATTGGCCATTCTCTAGATCTGCTCGAGATAACATGTTTCATCCAGCAGTCACCTCCATAAAGCAGGACTTAAAAAATCAGTGCTTTTTACCCTTTGCGTTAGGAGCTTCGGGCCTTCATAGTTGTTTTGATAAACCGAAGCCTAAGCGGAAGCGGTTGCCTAATATGAATCTCCTCCGGGTATGCACAATGGTGTCGCTGGTGGAGGATTTACTCGTATTAGTGCCGAGGTAGATGAACTTTCTTACTACCTCAAAATTCTAGCTATCCATCGTTATGTTTTGGTGGAAATGATGTCCGCCAGATCTATTTTTGGTTGATAGCACCCATCCGGTTTGCCTGTTCAATTATCGTGGCCGTTGGTCCGCAAGAGGCTATTTTAGGACAAGGGTTCGAAGTATCGGGCCCTGGTTATCGATGCCGAGTATGTGAGTGAGTATCAATATAAAGAAATTATTGAACTTAAAGTTTCGATACTGATCAGTATCAAATACTTTTTAAAAGCATAGTTTAAGATTTCGCTTTTACGTTACCACATCTAAGCTAGGTACATATTTATAACCATACTACCCCCGTCAGCAGAAGCTCCACTTTCAATATCGCTTCTCAAAGCTTGGCACGCTACTCCACCGCAGTACCTAATTCACTATCCTTCTTGGCGGATGTGCTGCAATTTTCTGCTTCCTATTTTCCGATTTTTTGGAGCAACGAAACTGATGTAGCGAGGTTGGCAGCAAGTTAATAACTGGTGGTGGTGAATCAATCATCTTAAACTCTAACAAGAATCCGCTGTTTCCCAAATGACAGAATATGCAATGTTTTTTTTTTTTCGTGCCTCGGTCGCGTATGGTAATCAAGCTCGAAAATGTTTCCAAATTGTCTAAATTATTTGCATGTGAGCTCGCACGATATTCGGAAAAGTCGGAAGTCGATTTACGTTCTGCGTGTCGCATATCGACCACATATGGCTTGCGGCTGTCCCAAAATGGTCTTCAGCCGATATGCGAGCAAGAATCGCATATAATGATGCAGGTATATGAGTCTTTTAAATTCCGTGTGCTCGTGGAATAAGAAAATGTCCGAGTCCTCGTCTTTTTTATAACGTTAATCCTTCTCGTACACACATATATCTTTTAATATAGAAGCGTGTGCAAAGGTCAAAAAATCGATACTGAAATGACGATGCTATTCAAACGAGCGGGCCACAGTATCGAGTACTGTGTAGTATCGAAAGCGTAAAGTATCGAAAGTATCATTCGAATCATATTTAGGACACAAAAAACACTTTATTCCAATAAAAGGATCGACCTGCCAAAAATAGATCACTGCACATAAAACTTTGTACAGGGAAAGGAGATTGACTTTACAAGTCGAGAACGACTCGAAGAAAAGTTTACGTCACCCAAACCAACTCAACACACAAATTCAACAAGAACAGCATTTGTTGGACTCATGGGATATAACCGAGTAAGACGGCTATGCTCCCAATAATTCGGATCAAATCCTTATCCTAAAGGCAGACGAAGCAAGGATATATTCAAGCTGTGGCCCATGGTGTAGCTTCCAACACTCGAATATCAACGACGAAAACATTCTTTTTAAAAAAAGATGTAGTTAGACCTTCCATTTCATTCAATCCATAAGATTGCCTCGTGGAAACATAGCTATGCTCCTTAGATCGAGTATTAACAACCGTTTTCAACCCACATGTACAATACGCACCTTGCACCGAAATAAACTTAATCAAATATAAAACTTCACTCAACATCAACTAGGCACGCATTGAAGTATGGTTCCCCTAGTCGAATGTTTGTCTTGAAAACGACTTCGTATGACCGAAGGGGAACCCAAGATACTCGCATTCAAATGTCATTGTGAGTTGCGTACTCCACTCAAAACCAATTCAAAGTCATCGATCGCCTAAGTGAGCCAACTAACGAGATGTTGAACTCCATCGCATAACAGAAACCGATACCACAACCTGGAGCTGCTACTTGTACGTATCTGCTAGCCATTGGCCACGATCTATCTATGGCTAAACTATAAGACTCCGGTATCTATACAAATCGGAGTCTGAAGTTGTTTACGAAAAGGTACACAGCGTGTAGTGTTTGTATGCCCAACGGCACAAGTCTACTCTACGCACCACTCTAAGGCTGGTTGGATCATCATTGAGGAAGTAATTTCCATAAATCGTTGATGCCGGGGCTGATCACGTGCTGACACCTGCGGCTGATTCGTAACGGCCTGATCGATGGCTAATTGTTTTTTTTTTCTCTTTTTTCACTCTTACGGTACTTGGGAAATTATTCTTATGGTGGAGTGCGTCACACACCAGCCAAGAGGCACGCTGCTACTCTGAATGAGCGCAATTTGATTGAAGTTTGATGGCCTTAATTTGATATTCAAATAGTGGTCGAAACTGGGGCGGCCCAGTAAGGGGTCTTAAATGAAATTTTGTTTTTTTTTCGCGCACATTCCTTTGTTTTGGGGCAGCAGGCGGATTTCGCTTTCTAATGGGCGTAAGTTGCTGGAATTTTGCCAAAAGTAAAAGTGGATTAAGGCGTTGGACAGTTTAAAGGGGTTCATTAGTGATGGACAGTCTTGTGGCAAGTTAACGCCGCGCCGCCGATGATGGCGACTATGAAATGTTATTTCAAAAAAGAAATAAATTATATTTAAATTCAACTTTTTGGTTTCACTCTGTTTTAGAAGACTGACTGAAATCAACCCATTTAAATTGCAGTAGGGTTTATAAAGGGTGATTTTTTAGCTCTTACCTTTTTGGCTGACGCACGTTTCGTGTTTTGTTTCACTGTCAATCATCTTCAGTTTGGTCTATAATTTAACCATGAATCGTCTTACAAACAAACATCGCTTGCGAGTTATTGAATTTTATTATCAAAATGCGTGCTCTGTTAAGAAAGTTTATCGCGCCCTTCTTCCATTTTATGGTCAGTTTAATCGACCCATTGAAGCGGCTATTCGGGCTATTGTGACTACATTTCCCACCAAATTTACATTGTTGGACATTAAACCACCAACACGCTTACGTAGAGTGCGAACTGAAGAAAATATCGCAGCTGTATCGGGCAGTGTTAATGATGACCATCAATTATCGATTTTGCGGAAGGATTTAGGTGTGATGCCTTTCAAAATACAGCTGGTGCAAGAATTGAAGCCGAACGAACTACTGCAACGTAAAATTTTTGGTGAATGGGCTCTTGGAAAGTTGGCCTAAGATCCACTTTTTTACCGAAAAATTGTGTTCAGCGACGAAGCTCATTTTTGGCTCAATGGGTACGTAAATAAGCAGAATTGTCGATTTTGGAGTGAATATCAGCCAGAAGCATTGCAAGAGCTACAAATGCATCCAGAAAAAGTCACAGTTTGGTGCGGTTTATGGGCTGGTGGCATCATTGGACTGTTCTTCTTCAAAGATGATGCGAATAGTAACGTAACTGTGAATGGTGAGCGCTACCGTGAGATGATATCCAACTTTTTTTTCCCAAAATGCAAGAGCTGGACTTGCATGACATGTGCAGATGGTAGAAAGGTTATCCACCTTTGTGTCTATTCACCTTGTAGTTTATCAATGCCTAGAAGGTCTCCTAATAATAGTATGGTATATAGTTGAGAACCGAAAACTAAAACATATCAGACGTATGTCAGTGGTCAACTATGAACGAGCTCCCTCAGAAGCCTTGACGAGGCTCTGGTGTATCCAGCTCTACTGGTGCATGGCGGCTCTGCACTGGTGGACTACTCCTTTTCGGCCTTGCTCGTGGGACCAAAATAAAGAACAACAATGAACACAAAAAAAAAAATACATTTATTACAATTACCACATCGCAGAGCTAGGGTGTGGCACAATGCTAGTGGACAACCTTGACTCAGCGACAGAAAAAGAAAAGGAATAAATCTCCATGGAATTGGAAGAGCAACTGCGTGCAGAATCAGAGGATAGCACTCCAGTAACACTACACAAAGAATAGAAAGAAGATCTTTGAAGGCATACAACGGAAAAGCGCGGGAAAGCTATTTTGGACGCAAAGAAGAGAAACTCCCTAGCATGGGCAACTCACGGCAAAACCAAAAATCTCGACGCATCCACATCGAAGAATGCTGCAAAGAAAGAAGCTTCTAATGAAAGGAGCCACGATTTTGAAGCCCAAAATAAGACTAAAGAGGTTGCTGACAAAAGACAGAGATCGACCGAATGGGACTCGAATGTCTCCAAATGAAGGAAGACAAGAGGAACGTCAAATGAGAAATCGCGACTTATTGGCAGCAAGGCCAAGACGGTGAGGTATCCAGCTCACTATAGTGGATATCGGGAAGCCAGAGGATAAATATACCTTCGAGTGTGGGAAAATGATCGAGAAAGCCTTGGCTAAAGCTACCTTCGACCACATTCGTAAGAATGCTGAACACGAATCTTAAAGGTTCGGCAAAGTTAGATGGCAAAAAGGACACACTATTCTCGACTGCAAAGATCAGTATTCAAACGATTTTGTTAAAAAAAAAGCGGTTCAGGATGTGCTCTTGTGGAAAGGAGCACTGCAAGCCGTTCCCCGTGTATAGGTTACAAGAAGGATACAATACCAAAATTCGTCCAACCACAAAATCGGTCGATCCCGATGCAGGGATGGACCATTACTAGTGAGGAAGAGCCTTAAGATTTCTACAAAGGGTACATCATCCTATTCAATGAAATCACAGATCCGCTGAAGGAGAAAAAGTCCCTAACGCTTTACTTTGCAGTTATGGAGGTTCAACTCAAGCTCATAAAGTGTTCGACGCAGGGGACGACCAAAGGGACAACCGAGGCTTGGATAGAGTCTCTTGTGACGGGTGATGAAGGCAATACAAATAAACCTCAACCACATTAAAATCTCCTCCAACAACTTGAAACTTCTCCTTGAAGAGGAACAACTAGTCGTGGCCCTAATCCACGGACCTTGAATCAGAGATTACAAGGTAAAGAGATTAGGATGAAAGAATTATAACACTCTATGGTAGCAATAAAGATAAGACTAGAAAAGAAAAGACTTTAATGCTTCGGACACGTTAACGTTATGAAGGTGAGAGGGAAAGAATACAACTGACTGTTTGCATCTGATAACCTGCCCCACGAAGATGATTTAAAAATACCTTCGGAAGAATTGAGAGCGCTCATAACAGCAAATGCCCAACGTACTCTGTGGCGCAAATGGCAGGGGGACAGTCCTTGTCAATAACATATTCAATTTCAGTCTTCTTATCTGCAATAGAGGTAGCAATTGTATATTTTGAACTGCATATTTGAAACTTTATCAAAGCAAGTGGATTAAATTTTTAAGGAAAATGCAAATATGATTTCTTAAGGCGTTTTTTTCCAATGAATCAGGTTGGCAACTTAGTAATTGCGGATGTTGCCCATTTTGAGCAATGACCTTTTGCCATTTTTCAGGCAGCATCATAACTCCACGTTCATAAAACTTCTGATTTTTATCAGCAAAAAACTGAACCAGGTACGATTTGACATCATCATTATTATTGAAGTTTTTACCATGCAAGGAGTTTTGCAAAGATCGAAAAAAAAAAGTTATCAGATGGTGCAAGGTCATGACTATATGGTGGATGTAGCAAAACATCCCAACCAACCTCCACTAATTTTTGCCGAGTGACCAAAGATGTGTGTGGCCTTGCATTGTCATGATGGAATACAACACCTTTTCGATTTGTCAATTCAGGTCGCTTTTCTTCATCTGTAGACATCTGAATTGATCATTCGGCTTAGTAATAAAAATTCAAAGCAGACAATCCTTTGTTATCCCACCAAACAGATAACAAAACTTTCTTTTGATGAATATCAGTTTTTGATGTTGTTTGAGCTGGTTCATTTGGCTTGCTCCACAATCTTTTCCGATTGACGTTGTTGTAAACAACCCATTTTTCATCACAAGTTATCAATCGTTTTCATGATGGATCATTTTCATTTCGTTTTTTTAATAAATAAGTTGTGTTAAATGATTCTCTTTCAGTTCATGAGGAACCCATACATTGAGTTTCCGTAAATAGCAAAGTTGTTTTAAGCGTTTTTCAATGCACGTATGTGATACATGAAGCTTCTCTGCAGTCTCACATGTTGTAGTGTGACGATCCGAATCGATTATTGCTTTGATTTGGTCGCCATCTACTTCAACTGGACGACCAGAGCGTTTTTCATCTTTGAGTGAAAAATCAACAGAACGAATTTTGGCAAACCAATTTTGATACTGCCGTTCTTTTAAAGCTTCGTCACCATTAACAGCACATAACATTTTGTGAGCTTGCGAAGCGTTTTTCCCTTTCCGGAAATAAAAAAGCAAAATATGATGTAAATGTTCGTTATGATTTTTGACGCCAAAAAAAAACTACACAACCGATCAAAAAAATTTTACTGATTGACAGGAAGTACCAACTATCAAATAACAAAATGTGTTTGACATTTCGATTACGTCAGCAAACCATAAAATTCAACTAAAGCCATCTATGAGTGAAATCCGCCATTTTTTATAAAAAATATTTATGGCGTCAAAAAAGTGAACATTGTTTTTCAATTAAAGCAAAAAACTTTATGCAAGAACTTCACTTTGTCTCGTCCTTTTTTCAGCCTCTACGCGTCTTGGCATTGGCTACACTTGCTTCCTTGTCAATTCGGCAGGGATTTTTTGACTTGGAATGTCCCTCTTTCGGATCTGTTTAGCGAGATACTCCCACAAATGCGCGAAATGGGGAAGGTCTGGAGATTGCGGAAGCATACGACTGTGCTTTGGGTCGTTTCTTCTTCGTACTATCAATAAAAACGAGGTTATCAACTCCAGTCGACGTCATCCATCCGGAGACCATTACCGAACCATCTCCCTGTTTTATTGTGGAGTTTAGATTGTGTTGTTCATATCCTGTGTTTTTAGTTCGCCATTTTTTGGCGGTTTTGAGCCAAAAATTGGGTTAGTTGGAAGGCCTTCCTGCTGAATGGAGACTTAACATTGGTCATGGTTTTACCATCAATACATGAATTGATCATTTAGATAGGCCAGATAGAGACGCACATTTTCTGCAAGTCTGTGGTCCCTGAGGCGCGACAGAATCTAGCGGCCATCGTCATTGAGGAGAGCAGATTCTTTTGTGAGCTTGGCCATAGGAGGGAGCAAAGGTTCTTAGAACGAGGGTGTGTTTTCATCATAAGGGTGTGTTTAATCCACCGATGGAGAGGTTTTAGTCGGAGTACAACACGCATCGGGGATGAGGCTTAATGACACGATTTTTTGGACGTTTCGAAGGGCATAAAGTAGGTTTGGGAGGGTCAGCATTGGTCCAGTGGTAGAATGGTGGTGAAGAGGGCTTTAATGTGCTCATACGACGATTGGGGCCGTAACACTTGGTTTTGAAATGACTGAGCAACGTCTAGTAGGATGGAGAACGTTTCATAAAGTAGGTGGAAAGAAATTCGGGAATAAACCTACTTTAAAGCTCCAGCTCGGATCAGGATTGGATTGGATAGGTGCAGATGATTTCTTAATGGTGGACAGTATTTTGTGGTTTGTAATCAACTTAAGGTTATTATTAAATTTGTCGGTGTTCGGCTTAGTAGCTGTTTTACGTTTCATACTCTTCCAAAATGTCATTTTTAGACTTTGGAAACAGCCACCAATATTTGAAGGCGATGTTGAATTGACTTGAATGATATGGCGTCATCAAATTTTTTTCCTCAAAATCTTCAGGCAGTTAAGTGTCGAGATCGCATGGTTATGATGAAAGAAATTCGATTTGAATTCATGGACTCTGCCTCGTAGAGAGTCCGGCGAGCAGTGCTCTCTCTAGCGTTGACTCCAGAAGATTGGGTAATGTTTCCAGCAATCTTCACTGCTTTTACCGCTGTATTATCCGCATACACAACAACAAGCATTGAAGAGACAAAACAGCTGACATAAAAAGACCTTTTTTTTTGTGAAATATGTTTTGCAAATATGATGAGGATGGACATTTTCGAAAGTCAGTTCATAATTTATTTACTATCAAATCAAATGAATTCCATGCAAAATATGCACACATCTGATATGTTTTGAGTCAAGTCATCACCTCAAGCAAAGTGACATATCATTCCTAAGTTGATCCCATTGGGGAGCAAATTTTCGCAACAGAAATTGAGTTCACTCACCTCATTTCTCGCATATTTCCCTCGAAAGCATGCAATTTCCGTCCAAACATACCGTAAATTATCAGCAATTTTTCAAACACTCAACGTGAACTGTGCTTGGGTGTTGCACCCAAGTTCTATCCAAGTACCTATCCAAATGATCTGTCAAAACGCCAACAACTTCATACCACATTTGCATCTTGGCGAAGTCCGTAATCTGGCTGGAGGTAATCGTTCAAGCGAAAGCATCTTGTCCCTGGAACCCTCTCATGTGATAACGACAAGTGCCATAATTGGCCCGACCTCCTGAGCATTGTAATTTCTCAACCAAGATTTGCATCTCACCTTTAAATCTCGCTAGCTATGTCCCCGTACTTTTGCCAGACGACAACTCCGGAGTCAGTCTATTTTGTTGCTGCGCTCGTGCGTGAAGCTTCAGTCAGCCATCTGCACTGTCGATTCCTAGGTTCTGGGTTTTGTTCTTCTTTTTTTTTCTGTGTGTTGTTTTTGTGATCGTTCAAGTGTCGTAGTTGGAATTTAGGATAAAAGTACTTTAATCAGAGCCATTACCCGATTTAATGGCATGTTTTATGAGACTCTTGCGATCGGGTATCATTTTGAGGCACATTCGTTATAGCTTAGGCCGATGCCGGTGGCTATAATTTCCGTCTTAGTGAGAGACACGCAGCTGTCCGCTTGACGGTGGCTTGAAAGGGATGCTTCATTGAACTTGTTGGTCTGGAGCAGTAGAACCCCATAACTCTCTAAGTTGGTGTGTTGGTCACAAACGGGCCTTGATTTCTTCTCTTTCTGTCTTTTTTTGGAAAAAAGTTCATAGTCGAGGCAGAGGAAGAAGACTTAGGTCTACTTGAAGTAGGTGATCTATAAATGATTCCGACGTCACAGAGTGTCGATCAGTTGCTGTCGATTAGCTGATAGATGTGTTCGGCTCTTGTTAACAAAACAAAAATGTTTCGACGCAGGAATTTAATTTTGGCCCTAGTCTGGCAATTGGTCAGTGTCGAGGGGGGTTTCGCGAGTGTCCGACGACATCGGAATGACTGGAACAATTGGATTATTTTGTCTGCCAAGCCGCGAACGAACCAAATGCGTGTTGGTTTTGATGATTTTAGTGATTTTCGTGTTAATCAAAGTGAAGTGGTGAACAGTTATCTCGATCCAGTGCGAATGAAGTCATATGTAATGACTAAAGGCGGGAAGACTGAAAAGAAACGTGAACGTTTGAAAATTGTGCAGGAAGACACATACGAGCAGCATTCGAGTGAGGATCTGATCGTGCCACTGGGAAGGGCGATCGAAAAAGTTAAAAACTTTTGTGAACTATTGAAGGACCTCTTCGTGGATGGTAAGTAGGAAAAAGCTATTCATTAAAAATGGATTTGGGGTGAGATTATGTTGAGATTTCATATTTAGTTTTGCGGTGCATCGTATAATTTCCTGTCTAAGTCGTACCTGCCGCCCACAGTGACAAAATAGATTGTGAATCATCTCATCTTGAGCATGCGTATGGCAGGGGCTCCTTGTTTTTCTTTGCATGAGTTAAGGCCAAAAGTGTCCTCGAAGGTAATGTGGCAAAATGGCTCCTGGAATCTCGAACTAGTAGCATAAAAAAGCCCACCTTAAATAAAATAAGAGAAGGCAACTAAACCAAACACAAGGACGTTTATACCAAAGTTTATGATATCAAACCCTGTTTGTACGCTTATTAAATAAAAAAATAACAAGTTATTTGCATCCCCTGCTTTGATTGATGTCAGTTGAACCGTCATCAATGCTCAGTCTCCTTCCAGTAACCGTTTTCATAATGAAGATGATTAGTTTTAGTGCTCTCAGGCTCAAAATATACCTCACCTCAATCTTATTGGACATCGAGAATTCGTGAAAAGGTTTCAAGATTGCTCTTCAAGTTTTCAAAGTCATTGTTGGCGGAGAGAGATCAACTTGGTGACTTTAGGAACTCTTTTTCTAGAGCCCTTGTAACCAATTAATAAAATCACAGCTTTGGGTATATCACCCACGTTATTCCCGAATGATCTAAGTGGACCTCAGCTCGTATTTGGTTGGATCAAATCTACTTTGAGAATGTTTCAATGTTCTCGATTGCATTAGCAAAATCAACAGTGTAATTATTGTCTTCCAACTTATCGGTATGGAGCAGTTCCGCTCAGTGCTGATGAGTAAACTACACAACACAAGGATAAATGGGGAAGATAAAAGCAATGCACAAACAATTAATTGATGTCAATGAAGATGACGTAAAAACCTCGTCACCATCTTTAAATAAAACCATTCCCGTTGAATCCTAAATAATTCTACAGAGGCGACATAAAATTTGCTCTTTCAATGTGTCAAAGAGAAGATCGATGATTGTGAACAATTTTTCAGTAAAACCTGAGGACACATGAAACTAAGAACCTAATTAATTCTAAGCCCGGCTCTACTTTTGCTACTTGGTCTCTGTTTAGTTCCTTTTTAAATTGCTCGGTAGACGAACGCTTCAGGCTGATAGACAGTTTCGAAACTCACTGGTCTCATTTTTGTCAAATATGTCTAGATATAAATTGAAAGCACCTTAGACCGATCATTGGAGGAAAATGCCTTGATCCCAACTATCAACTTAATTTCAGAATCTATCATTCTTTTTAGAAGACGAAAGTATTTGTTGTGTGGCCTTTCTCAATGTCTCTCGAAACATTGTATGACAAGAAAGCTTGAGTTATTATTTATGGCACACTATGTAGCAAAAGTAGAATTGACTCGATTGGCAGGTTCCTTTGACACAATTGTGCTGGTTTCAGAGTGTCATTGGCACGGCATTTAACTCATTGTAGAAAAGAGATAAGCTTCAACAAGAAGACACATAGCTACATATATTTCTTTAAGGCCAGACCAGCGAGATTAAATTAACGTTTGTGATTTTGAAAAGTTTTAACAATTTACATTTCCACACGTTCCAAGCCCATCTTAGGGGGCGCTCCTTTTTAAATATTGGTGTTCATTCCAGATATTTTTTTTTATGTGGTGAAATTGAAGTTGTTTTTTATATCTGAAACTGTGAACAAGTCGATCGCTCTTAAGGAGGCTGACCTACGGTTATAAGCCCCATTTTTTTGCAAAGCTGTTTTTATAGTCATAATAAGCACAATGCATACTTCTGGAGTACCTTAGTCGAGAGATGGATTCACTTCGCTTCCAATACATTTTGAAACAAAAACACCGGACTAACGTTAGAAGACTTAAGATTTCATGTTGACGAACAGTTGGTGTCACTCGTGCAAAAGACTGAATTTTTCAAAATCAGGCTAAACTGTAGTCCAATAAAAATAAAGAAAAATCGGAAGTGGCTATCAAAAGAGGCTGCTAGTGCTTAGTACTCCTCAACAAGAACTACGAGCAATTTCCGAATAAAGATTTAAAAATTACACCCGACCGTTTTAACGCTAAAATCGGTGAACCAAGTGTAACAATTTTTATTTTTTTTTTAAAGTCAAACCCTAGACCTATTGTATCTTGGGGATTGTGTTTAGGGTAACAGATATTCCATCCTTCTGATAAATTTCAGAATATTTTAAACATTGGAAGGTACACATTTATAACCAAATAAGAGCTGGACATTCACAAAGAATGTGTCGTCGTCTGAGTCCTTATTTTGTTAGACGTGATCTCAAGTTGCAATGGCCTGAGAAGAAGCTCACAGGCTTTCTAAGGTTCTTCTTGTTGAGCTTAAGGATTTTTCTGTAAGAGAAGTGATTGATTAGTAATTAAGATTGACTGAGTCCCGGTTGATTTCTCTTATGGGCAATACGAAGCTTGTTTTCCCTCTTTTTTGGTAGATCTATGGCCGTTGCCAGTGATCGCGGTTTTTGAACCAGCTCTGTCTTGTTCATCCGCAATTTCACTACCTTCGATTCCATGATGACTTGGAATCCATCCTAAACTAACTTTGTTACGTTGGGCTAAGGATTTTAAGGCAGCTTTTGACACATTTTGATTCCATAAGATTGAATGACAGTGCCTTGTGTGCTGCTAGCTGTCTGAGTTTATAAGGATTCTGGCACCTTTTTAGCCTAATGCAAAGTTTACTATGGCACAGAATTCGATAGTTTTAAGCTCAGCCAGAAAAAAACTTGGATGCTTTCCCATGGGTCCATAGACACCGGCATCTACTCCATTCCCAATTTTTGAGCCATCAGTATACCAGATTAAGTTTCTGCGATCTATTTTCCTAATGAAAGTTTCAAGAGCAGGCAGCCCAACAACATCTTCCAGTGCTGCCATAGGGCACGTGTTCATAGCACCAGAGATGCCCAAACAAGCTATACGTTGGACTTCTTCCAGCTTTATAGAAGTTGTTATTTCTAACGTTTTAGGCCACCAAATTATGTCAGCTGATGTACAACCGGTCATAACGAAAAACCGCTTTCAGCAACACATGGCCTTGGTGACGCGTTCTGTGATGGACTTGTTATAGGAAGTCCAGTTCAGTATCTTATCCATGATAACACCGAGATACTTGACATCAGTGGAGTATTCCAGGGAGTTTACTTCAATTACAATTGGAAAGAGAGTTAGTTTTCGCCTTATTGTGAAGGGGACTAGAAAGTCCTTCACGTTTACACCATTCTAAGACTTTCAAGTGAAACAACTTAGTTTATATCAACAACGCCAGAGAAAGACTTAGAAGTTAGATCTCGCTATAGGACAAAATCTCTTTGCAGATCTCTATATCAATAATCCCCCAACCGAATTGATCACGTTGGAAAGCAAGCAAAAACGGTCCTCAGACATTTTGGTTGTCTGGACATTTATTTGGAGACGCTAAAATCCACACATACAACTTAGTTGAACCGAGGCTTCGAATAGGCTTTTGTTGAACCACAAGAAACCAAATATCGTCAAACGAGCAGAAAATATAGACCTGCTGGCGAAGTTCAGGAGCAAACAAAAAGACACGAACTCCGGCTTATCAGAAGGATACAGAAAACGTACGAAAAGAACGTGACGGAATGAACAGAGATATGCCGTAACAGTAATGATGTACATAAATATTACCAGGACAACAACCTTGATCATATTAGTGTCAAAAAAGGCCTTTAAACTTGGAAAAATATGAGTTCTTAAACGATGCTCACAAGTTGTATATCGAATTTTTTAGATTCTTTATGATAGAATTTATAAGGACTAAATAAACAGTGCAATCCAATTTCATATCCCCGGAGTCATATGATGTATTAAAACCGTTCAGCTACAAGAATCATATGTGATATGAAAAAATGAAAAGTTCTCTCGCCCTTGTGAGATGTTCTTTTTTTTTAATTATTTGCTCGCTCTTCAAGTGGATATTAAGACATTTATAATGCGTGTAGCACAGAGCGAGAGGAAGAATTAGGAGAAGAATGAAAGATTGTGTAGTGGTTTGAGAAATTCAGGTGTAATTGATTTCAACTCACTTCCGTGGATGGAGCCCGAAACGGGACGGAAGATTTTGATACAAACCTATTTGGCTTTAACCTAATTCCCAGGATTTTATTCGACATTGGTTATGATCTTTGAAATTTCAAAGCTTGGAAGATTTAGCTTAAACACCCCGCTGTCAGTGTTATGCCTTCACAGCAGCGCCATCTACACACAATCTACACAAACCGCTATTTTGAAAACACGAATTAGGAACTAAGCCGATACAACAACCACTACAACAACGCTGCTTGAGATATTCAGATTCTATGTTTATTTCACATTTATTCGGGACTTCAAGAAAAGCCAAAGAATGAAGCGATGAAATATGTCGATCTTGCCGGTCCAGGCTCAACTCATCACTCAACGTTTCTACAATTTTATTGAAAGGCTGGAATGTGATGAATTTTTGTCAAAGTTCGTTCACTTTCTGGTCGACGTTGACGATTTAATCGCAACATTTTCGGAGGCCTTCTTTCGTGGAAATTTATGCTGCGTCAAAATCACAGACCAATTAATCCGCAAAAAAATAAATTGTTCTGAATATTGCTCGACCTTGAGGAGGCATCTGTGTACCTCGCAAAATCCGTTGCACACGCAGGTAGGATAATACATTTTTGGTTACCCCTCAAAATACTTTCACGCAATTTGAATATTGTGAGGCTGACAAAGTGATTCACATATGAACCATGTTGAACACCCTACGGACTTTGAAAAAAATTAATGTCTGAACAAGTTCTTCGAAAAGTTCCAAAGTTGCCGCCTGATAAAAGCCAAACTCATAAAGTACTACGGCTCATACCGCAGAAAGTCATAAGCAATCAACAGATATGTCACTTTACGTCTAAGTCCCTCCGAGCCTTAACAACCTGTTACCAACCTTTTTCACATCGCTGCAAACTTTTACCCATTCTCTTGCTTTTGTTTCTTTTTGCAGGTTTATTTCATTGAATTTAATTTTCTTCTCATTTTTAATTTTTTTTGTTTATATCTTTTGACAGATTATGAGTCGGAGAATGAAGGTCGGGCACCAACACCGATGACGACGGGAAGCACTCGTAAAATTAAAAAACTTAAAAAAAAGTACAAAAAGTTTTTGCTGCCACTGTTGATTGCCTACAAGTTGAAGTTCCTGACACTGATACCCTTACTCATAGGTGGGCTGATTTTGTTGGTTGGCACAACTGGATTAGCTGGATTCTTCTTCGCCTTGTTCACAGCTGTGATGAGCCTCAGGAGTGATAATAAGCTGGAAATTAAGAAGTGGTGATGAGTTGTTTTTTGTTAATAATTTAAAATATTGTAAACGTATTTGTGTCGGATTTGAAGAATAATACAAAACTGAAAATAAAATTTGCGTTTTTTGGACAAGCAATCATAACAGTGATTCAAAGTGGGTGGGACATTTGTTCGTTTCTTATAGCTCTTTTTCTTTCCAATACTTGACAGTGACTCAGTATTATATTTAAGCTGTACGAAATGGATCCATTTGTGCTTGGAAACTGATGACTTATGAGGCCATTCATCATCGGAAGATTAAAGCCTGATTCTGCCTTCCAATAAACCTGGAAGCTGACATATACATATAGAAATTAAACATTATTAAAAAAAATTAAAACAAGCTTTTATTTCAAAAAAAAAAAAAAACAAATGGACTACTCAGAAAAAAATTAATTCAAGTGACATTTTTCAGTTTATATTTGAACTGCACATTTTTTAATGACCAATATGTTGTAAGATCGAAAAATGTTTTTTTTGGGTACCTGTCCATTTTTAGGAATTCAAGAAAAATGCTTAATTGGTGCAGTGTGTTTTTTTTATTGCTTCTCAAAAACGTTATCTGTCTAATTAGTACTTTGTTTGACCTCGTCTTCATTCTATTACAGCTTTCAATGCTTTCCATGCTGATAGGTATGGTGTTTCAGGTTGGGATAAGTAAATTTATAAGATTTTCAATTGACTCTGGACGCTTTATCGGAACCTTAAGTTTCATTATCGACCAAATATTTTTACCTTATAAATAAGAAAAAATGCAAATAGTATTTTAAGTCACAAAAGTTCTAGCATATTTAAAAGCTTAATATTAATCTCTCATATTAAAAACACGTTCATACTAACAATTTTGGGTTTGTGCCAAAGGGCATTGTCCTGTTAAAAAATTAATCCGCACGTATCTCCAACTAAAGCTAAAGCGCAGACGGCTAAAATTCTTTTTCCGGAACCCGAAGGTAAACTACTGCAATGACTTTCAATTTAAGGAAGACCATCCTACTTTTTTCAAGTCCAGAGAATCACACCTTTAGTTTTGGGGGCATCACCTTAGATGCATTCAGAGCTCAGTCTTTCCTTTGGTTCAGTTCGTGTAAGAATCTTTCCATCTCCAACGTGCAGCTTAAGCTTTGATTCGTTGAAAAATATACTTTTTTTATATATAAATAAATATTTTTGTTTAATAATTGAAATATAAAAAATTATTTTAAATACAAATTAATGTATGACAAACTTAATTTAAATTTATTGAAACATTGTTCCACATGTCTGGGGTCTAATTAAGACACTCCTGAGGCCAGAGCAATCAATCGTTTTTTTCTGATTTTTAATTGGAAATCCAGCTTCGGTAGTAGGCTTGAGTACTCTTAGTCCAGCTTTTATGAGCCTCACTGCGATTCACGAAATTATTCTTCCTGGAGCTCGATACAGATCCTTTTAAAGATCCGTCGAAGTCTTGAAACGATGCAGAACGATCTTTTTCTTTCATTTGGCTTCCCTAAGCTTTCCTTGCTGCTGGTAGTCCCGTTCTATAGACACAAAGTTTAGCTTCGAACTCCGACCGCTTTGAAACTTTTATTCACTATTTGAACATCATAGCTCTCATAACATCCAAGAACTGCGCCCGAAAAGGATTATAAAGGTTTGGACCAAAAATTTTTCGAACAGCACTGTATAGTATAGATTCATATTTATTAGGTTCAGAAAAACCCCTCTCTTAGTAGTTTGTCATTATAATCTAGGCGTACCTATTTAGGCTAATTCTAAGGATGTATATAAAAATAGAATTCAAAATGTTAAAAATATTTTTATAAATTTAAAGGCTTGAAGACCTGATGTACGCTAACCGTCATGCAGGTTTACTAAATAACAATAAAAGTGTCTTACTATTATATTTAAATTTTTTATTGTATCGTCTTTTACTCTACAAACCCTTTCATTTGGTATACATATTAACGGGATTGAAAAGAAAATATAATCCGCCATGTTGGAATGGTGGCCATATTGAAATTTTAACAATATTGACCGTTGCATATTGTATTGTCAGCAGAACTTAAAGTTTTAAAGTCTTGCTTATCGTTAAAAATCGATGTAGGGTATTTTGTAGAGCATGATTTTTGATCCTAGTTACTTGGACAGGCCGAGGTAGTTGCGATAGCATAGGATTGGCCTTCGTCGGATGTTGTTTCCCGGATCACAGCAAGCATCAAGAGCTTGCTGATTCTTTGCATAAAAACGCTCTTTTGCATACGTCAACAAAAAGGGAAAAATCACAAGACCTTCGTTGGTAGTTCATTATCACGCACACGCGAAATAACATGTCCACGGAAATATTCTTGCAATAAAGCCAAAACTGGTCTAGGGAAAATGAGTCTCATCGCTGAAGAAAATATGGTGTTACGCTGATGTTAAAACACCCAAGCGGCGTTTGTTCAAAGCAATGTCTGGAACTACGGAAAAGTTGGAAAGATTTTTTTTCACAAAATGGCGACTGCCTGAAAAAAACAATTTTTGTACCACTTTTTTTGCATGTTTCGAATTTAAAAAAAAAGTATTAGGAATTTGGGTATGGGGATAGTTCCAGACAGAGAAGACACTCTAAAAATTTCAGATAAATCGGTCCAGGAGAACCTGAGAAATCGTGGGTATTGTTTTGAAAAAGACAGTTTCGAGAAAAACGCTTTTAAAGTTTCGCGTGAAGTTTTTCGCAGTCTTAGTCATGAACTGATACCTTCAGCTTCATACATCGGACCTTCTTCGACTTCGAAAAAACTATTTTCCACGTTTCTCTCTTCATATCGAGCAGTTCTGGCCTCCTTTGATGCACTCGTAAAACTGGTGTCTTCCTGTGCCGTGAATCTATTGCCGTAAAATCGTCTTTTTGTTTGTCGATCTAAACGCGTAATCCTTTGCGCTGAAGATTTTTTATCCATTTTATTATAAAAAAAATATTTCACAATATTTTTATTTCACTCACACCACATATGTACTTCCAAACGAAGGTTATAAATCAACTATTAGCAGCTGGACGTAAGGGAATACTAAATAGTCACCTTGGGTTCTTGTATTCCAATATACACAAAAGACAAAAGGTTTTACTGAGAAATATGGATTGAGGTAGACGTAGAATCACTAATGTCTTTTGTTTGATTAGCTCCGGCCCAACCAGTTTGGTTGCCGGATCAGCAAAATACCGATATCTCCGAAAATAATTTGAATTTTGAAAAATCCTCTTGTAGATATATTCCCGAATAGTTGAACTTTGAAAATACAAAAAAAAAATCTTTTTTTAATTTATAGACTAGAATACCCTCTTAACACCAGACTCTGGAAATATCCGTTTAAGCTTGTTAAACAAAAAACTAAGCCTACATACATTTTTCATAATTTTAACGAATTTCGGAAATGCTTGCAAATTGTTTGTCGGAAAGGCAATGAGAATTACTCAATGCAGCGATCTCCTCTGTAGAAAACGAGCATATTCCTTACCTATCAAATATACGTACGTAGGCTGCTAGATATATTTCTGGCCTAATAATGAAAACGCGAATATTTATCATGAAAAGTGGTTTTATTGTTTTCCAAAGTATTCTCCAGCATGATTTATACACTTTTGCATGCGCTCAAACCAATTGTCGAAACAGTTTTTCCGCTCCGATTGTGACACCTCCAAAAAATGGTTTTTGAACGCTCCAAAACATGTTCTTGTGACGAAAATCGTTGACCACACATTTTTTTCTTGATGTGCGGGAAGAAAAAGAAGTCATTGGGTGCCAAGTCAGGGCTGTACGGCGGTAGACTCATCAACGTTTTGGTCGGTCAAAAAGGCGCTGGTTTGAGCCGATGTGTGAGAGCTCGCATTGTCATGGTGAACAATGAGTCGTCTTCTCTTGTTCGTTTTTCGAATTTCTCCGAAGACTTTAGGCAAACAAATTGTGGTGTACCACTCAGAATTGCTCAATTGTCCTACGTTGCTCAAGCGGAACAGTCGCCACATGACTAGTTTTGCCGAAGAAACAGGCGACCATTTGCTTCGAAGTGCTTCTTCAACGAACAACTTTTGTTGGATTTGGCTCGTCTTCGAAGAACCACACGGTCGATTGTTGTTTTGTTTCAGGCTCATACGCATAGATCCGTGATTCGTCACCTGCGACAATCTTATAAACGTCTTTTGAAGCACCGCGATCGTACTTTTTTAACATTTCTTTGCACCAATCGACACGAAGCTTTTTTTGAGCGATTGTCAAATTGTGAGGGATCCAAAGAGAACAAACCTTTTTTACGGCCAGGTGTTCATGCAATATCGATTGTATGCTGGTGGGAGAAATTCCCACGGATGCCTCTATCTCACGGTATGTCACATGACGATCTTGTATTATCAGTTCACGCACGACATCAATGTTCTCTGGCACAACGGCCGTTTTTGGACGACCTTCGCGGATTCGTCTTTGAGCGAGCGTCGGCCATGACTGAATTCACTAAACCAGTTTTTCACACTGCTATAGGATGGTGCTTCATCGCCATACAAAGATTTAAGCTCATCATTGCACTCTTGTCATGATAATCCACGTCGAAAGTTGTGAAAAATTATCGCACGAAAGTGTTCATGAGTTAATTCCATTTTTTTGCCGAGATGAATTTTTCAAGTCTCTGTAAATAAAACAATTCATGATTAAATGACGACACTTTCTGAGTGATGTAATGCTAAAAAATGTCAAATATCAAATTGCACCTGGCAACACTTAGTGTTGCCTTGGCCAGAAATATATCTAGCAGCCTACGTACCCCCCTTGCATTGGAAATGTTGGAGCGATTAGCAACAAAAGTATCTTTGCGGTTTAAAACACCTCTAGCCTCATTCATAGCAATGGAGAGCTTATTTTCATTCTGGTTGATTACCTTCCCTCGACTTGGAGCACTTTCAGATGCGAATGCGAATGCGACTGAAGTCCCATTTAAGTTCTTTCAATATCGGAGGGGTCTAAAATACCTTGGGAGCTATTCCGCAGCGATTTTGATATTTGCGGATAAATGTTAAAAAGTTAATACAAACATTTTAGTACAATCTTCAGTTTTAAATTAATTTCTCCTATAGTGCGATGTTTCTTTAATGACGTCAAATAAATGTCTTTAAAGTGTCAACGAACTGAAATAGTTTATATTTCTTGCATTTGAAACACCGGCTATTTTATTTTGTTATAATATTTCATTATTTCATTCGAGCAAATCGCTTCGGTTGCCTCTAAGTCTCGAGTCGATTGAGTTTATGAAGAACATGGTATTCGGTGTAAACACGTACTTTTTTCGCATCAACACAATTGGATTCAAAAGTCTTCAATAAGACCTCCATGACTTCGAAGTGAATGACGAATGGTTCTATGACTCCAAATGACTTCAAAACGACTTCAGTGATTTCACTGAAAACATAGAAGATTGCATTCCTTTGAATTCAATGCGTTCAAAATGAATGGAGATTTCATATTTTGGAGTTAAAGCATGATATTGAAAAATCAAATTAGAGTCCAATGTTCAAAATATCCAAGGAATATAAAATTAAACAAAAGATATACAAAGTTATGCTATCAGCTAAAAAAAGAGATTCCGTTGTGTAGAGATATCTATTAAAGAAACCAGTTTTGTTCATCGAAAGGTAATAGCAAACGAGAATGGCAGGTTGAAAATAGTATTTTAAACAAGTCAACTCATTCGAAGAAGCCAATTTAGCTTCGCTCAAATGGTTCAGTTATATCTGATAAGCGTAATGTTGCTGATGAATTTAATCGTTACTTTACTACGATAGTGGATACTCGTCAACCCCGATCTTATATTCCGGTATATGGACGTTGTTAATACGATGATGGTGAGCGTTCCTGACAAAAAAGTTTCTTCTTTGAGCTTATAACTGCTGTGGAACTTTCAAAAACGATTTCAACTTTTAAAAACTCGAGCTCATGTGGAAAAGATGGCGTATCAAACAGAACTTTAAAGAACATTTCATGGTCTGTAGTTGACGTATTGACTTATATTTTTAACAAAAGAATTTTTACAGGAAATTTTCCAAATGCACTTATATGCGCGGATGTAGTCCCACTTTTTAAAAGTGGCAAATCTGATTGCGTTCGTAATTATAGACCTTTTTTTAGATAAGATATTTTATTGTGGCCAAAGTAAGTACAATTTGATTTTCCTTACAAAATATAGTATGTTAGAGGATTTGGTTTACATACCTTACAACTAAAATATTTGTATAAAGCTTAAATATATATCACAGAATTATAGTTTTGAAGGAAAAGCCACTAGAAAAACCTCCATCACATTTAAGTTGCCCAGGGCAAGAGAGAAGAGGATTCAGATCAGTTGCTGAGATAAATACAACTTGATTCCAATCACAAAGTTGGTAAATAAATTAATAAATAAATATAAAAATAAATAAATAAATAAATAAATAAAACAATAAATAAATAAATAAATAAATATATAAATAAATAAATGAACAAATAAATAAATAAATAAATAAATAAATGAATAAAATAAATAAATAAATAGATATATAAATTTATAAATAAACAAGTAAAGTAAATAAATAAATAGATAAATAAATAAATAAATAAAGTGAACAAATAAATCAATATTTAAATAAATAAATAGACAATATAGCTAGATGATAAGAGTTTTACAAAGCTAGATTTGAAATCAAGTCGTTATCAGCTGACAAACAAGAAATATTGTATTTAGCGGCGAGTTTTGCAATTCTCGCTTCCACAGTTTCAATTTGCGCCCGGTAGTGTAATTCATTTGTTGAGAAATGCCAAGGAAGGTTCAAGATCATTTTTAGTGTCTTGTTCTGCGCGACTTGTAATTTACGTATATGTGTCTATAAAACATAATTGCTTGAAAAATTGCTTTGAAAATCAGTAATTTGTTCTCGTTGCAAAGCTTAGATTTTCTGTTGATAAAAGGATAAAGAGTCTTTATAGTGATGTTAACCTTGTTAACGACCTCTTGTATGTGGAGCTTATAGGTCAAGCGTTTGTCCAAGTGAACTCCAAGATACTTCGCTCGCGATTTCCACTCGACCTGGGTACCGTCTATTGAAAGTCTGTTGCTTGGAAGCAGACAAGCTTTTCTTTTACATGTAAAAAAGATAGCTTGGGTCTTAGAAGCATTGATTTTTATTTTCCAATTGTTATAGTACGCTTGGACTGTATTTAAGGCAGATTGTAGGTTGGTTTCAATATTAAGACCAATTACATCTGACGAAAATACACAGGTATCATCTGCAAAAAACGCAAAATCACAGTTACTCAGGTGAGAGAAATCAGAGGTGTATACATTGTAGAGAACAGGACTTAGCACTGATCCTTGAGGAGCTCCATCTGGAATATGGAAAATGTTTAAAAGGACATTATTTAACGAAACTTTGAAGCTGCGAGAACACAAAAAGGATTGGATGATTTTTACAAGGTACATCGGAAATTCAAGATTGAGCATCTAATGTAGTAACCCATTGTGCCAGACAGTGTCGAATGCTTTTTCAACGTCAAGCATTACCATTCCTGCGCTTTTGCCTGTATTAAGATTTTGTTTTACGTATCTTGTCAAACGATGCACTTGGTGGACAGCACTATGAAAAGGTCTGAACCCGAATTGTTCAGAAGGTAGAATGTTTTTTGTGTCTATATAAGACACAATTCGATTTTTAATTATTTTCTCGAAGCACTTGCTTAACGAACTCAATAAGCTTAAGGGCCTATAATTTGAGGGGGAAGTAGCTTCCTTACCTGGCTTCAAGATGGTTATAACTTTTGCTACCTTCCACGCACTGGGAAAATACCCTATCTTTAAGCAGTCGTTAAATAATTTCTGAAGGAAACGTAAGCCAATGTTCGGAAGATTCTTTAGGCAAACATTTCTTACCCCGTCAAAGCCTGGAGCCTTGCGAGTTTTTAAGTCTGCCAGAGACCTTGCTAGTTCAGTAAGAGAAACGGTTTTGATGATGTCCATTGGCAGAGATGAATTTAATAAGTTCACGGAATGCCCTACAGAATCCAGAATATGATTAGCCGGGGTAATAGTGCTAGCAATTAAGTGGTTTCTGAAAAATTCATTAGCTAGAGCATCAGCCTTCTCAGAGTTTGATAACAACATGGTGCCCCCCACCTTAAATGGAGGGATATGGTAACGCTTTTTTCTTATAACTTTTGCAATATTCCAGAAAGGCTTATCGCCTTTCTTCAAGCTTTGTAACCTTCGATTCCAAGATTGGTTCCTGAATGCGGATATAGCATCTTTCACTATAGCATTCAGAACTTTCATTTCGGTAAAGTAAGCAGTGATTCTGGTGCTAATCCATCTACGGCGGAGACTATTTCTTGCTTTTATTAGCTGTAAGATAGAGCGGGGAAGAATGTTTGCACTCTCCCTCAAAGTCGTTATCTTAGGAACTGAGTGTTCGATGCTCTCCAGGACAGCATTGGTGAACAAAGCTACTTTTTGGTCTATTTGCGCATGTTCAATTTCACCTTCTTCGGGAAATTCAAGCAATTTAGCTCCTAAACGTCTCTTAAAACTAGGCCAATTTGCGTGTTTAAAGTCGAAAACCTTGTTCAAAACTTTGATAGGTGAAAGTCGGACCCTGCAAAAAATTGGTAGATGGTCCGAATTTAGCTCGTTAAGCGTCACTGTGGGGGTGAAAAGATCGGGCGTATTTGTTAAAAATAGATCTAAGTTGGAAGGATTCATGCGACTGCTAGACGGTATGTAGGTAGGATTTGGAGTATGAAGAATACTAAGTGGATGACTAGCATTTAGATCTGCAAGGATGTTACCCCAACTATTGGCCCTTAAGCATCCCCAAGACCTATGCCGGCAGTTAATATCACAGTCTATTAAATATAAGTCAGTAGTCCTGATTATTTTTTGAAGGTCGTTCCGGAAATCGAGACGCCTTTGAGGCGTTGTTGATTTTCCCGGAAAATACGCTTCTTTCATCAATTAGCAAAATATTCGAAAAAGTTGTAAAAGATAGGGTGGTGATGTTTTTGGATAAGACTCAATTTTTTAGCTCTGTACAGTTTGGTTTCCGGAAAGGCAAATCTACAGAAGATGCTCTTTTGGAGTTTTGTTCCCAAATAGTCTTTAATTTGGATTGTAAAAAGAAAACTGCAGCATTATTCGTGGATATAACCAAGGCCTTTGATATGGTCAACCATGGCATTTTACTTAAGAAGCTACGTCCAACTTGGCGAATAGATCTCAGAGGGTAAAAATAGAAGGGATAAGGAGTGAAATCATATATTAAAATATGTGTGTACCACAGGGCTCTGTTCTTGGGCCCATACTTTTTTTAATTTACGGAAACTCTATTTTTTGGCTCAATTTTAAGGGAGTTTTAAGGGCGTTCGCTGATGAAATAGGTTGTGTTTATGGCTCAAATAGCGTATTAGATCTTATAGCTGATATAAACTGGGATCTAAACTTACTTAGAACATGGTTTGCAGAGCACAAATTAACCATTAGTTCTAAAACTAAAGTTGTGTTTTTCAGCCTATCTTCTAACAGTTCAAAATCTGCGACTATCTTTTTCCATGCCCCAGAGTGTAAAAAATTCAAATTGTGCATTTGTACTTGCAATGACTCGCCTACTTTTGAAAGAAGTGAAGACTGTAGTGGTAATTGTTTTTTAATTGAGGTAGTCGAGGAGTTCAAGTATTTGGGGTTAATAATTGATTCTCAAATGTCTTTTGCTCACCACACCGAAGCTTTGAGGAAATATTTGCGTCTTACACTGAGAAATTTCTTTTACTTGAGAACCGTTTGTTCTACAAAACTCTTAACTGCTATATATTATGGAATATTCTATTCCAAATTACAACATGGAATTACATGCTGGGGTGGAGTCTATTTTAATAAGATACAACCTCTTCTGACCTTGCAAAAATATATTTTAAGAAAAATTTGCTATAAACATCGTGTCCATCCTAGTTTTCTACTGTTTCGAAATTTGAAAATTCTTAGGATTCTTGAGAATTATGATCTTCGTGGAAACTCTTTGCGGCTAATCCCTGTACCTATTTTCCGCACTACTGCGTTTCGAAATTTTTTTACTGTAATCTCTTGTCGATTATTTAATAAATTACCTTAGTCATTGAGATCATTGAACTTAACAAATATGTCCTTAAAACATATAAAAAATTGGCTTTTTAATTTTGAACTTGATGAAATAGAACACTTACTCAATGTCCAGGTGTAAATTATAATTCTTTAAGTAGATACAAATTCTAACATTCTGGTATTAATTAAATAAATAATGCACAATTTTGGTTCCTTTCGAATGGTCACCCCACCACTATCGAATTCATAGTTGATCTTGTTTTTGAAGTGTCATTATCACTATTTTATTTTAAAATATAAATGTCACTAATGTTTCTTTTTTGTTTGTTTATTTATTTAGCGGATTCTCCACTATTAGAATTCATTTAATGATTACATTTACAAAATTACAAGCAAGTTCGTTATTATAACATATTTCAACTTAAGTAAAAATAGTTTATGATTTAATAGTAAAATAATATAATACTCTTAGTTGCTATGATATGGATAGTTACACTTAATATAATTTATAATTTTCCTTTTATACAAAACAAAGTTTCTTTCATTTTTTATTTCGTTTGGTAATGAGTTGAACAATCGAAAACCTTTGTATACTATGCTGTTATGGGTTTCGTTTGTTATGTATTTAGGGAGTCTTATGTCACCACCAATACGCAAGCAATAGGGTTGTGATTCATTTACATATCTCATATAGATACTTACTATAGGTAACATATCATATTTTATTGTGAAGACAACACATAATACATTAACCATTATTCTCTGTTTTACACTTAACCATTGTAACATATTTAACATTAACAAGACTGGGGTATATCTATTACATTTTAAAATTATTCTCATTGCTCTGTTTTGTATTCGTTGAATATTTAGTAAGGCATGGTCACTGCACAAATATAATATCGACGAACAATATTCGAAGTGTGGTTTTACCATAACATTAAATATGTTTATTGCACTCATTGTTGATATTTTTCTTCTTATTCTACTGAAAAAAGACACCTTTTTTGACGTTTTTTTAATTATATGCTTTAAGTGTAGGTCAAACTTCAAGTTTTTATCGATTATTACTCCTAAGTATTTAATTTGCTCGACTTGTTCTATCCTTTCGTTATCAACATTTAGATTCAATCTATGGTTATGTTTAAAAACCATGCACTTTGATTTAGATTTAATTTAAGTTTATTTGTTTTGAGCCAGTCACTTAACGCGTGCAGGTCTTCTTGTAGATTTTTTTCACATTCGTCGATGTTTTTCCCCGATGTAAACAATAGTGTATCATCCGCGAATAGCGAAATCTTGGAGTGTTTTATTACAGTCTTTATGTCGTTTATGTAGATGATGAAGAGTGGCGCTCCAAGTATGGAGCCTTGAGGAACGCCAATATTCGAGTCGATGCTATCTGAGGATATATTGTTCACTATGGTTCTTTGTGTTCTACCGCTTAAGAATGATTTAAACCACTGTAACTCGGTCCCTCCTATTCCATATGCACTTAGTTTGCTCAAAAGAATATTTCTGTCGATTGTCTCGAAGGCCCGTTTAAAGTCAAGAAAAACGGCTACCACATAGTTTTTACAAGATATTTCCTCTTTCCAGCTTATTATTACGCTATTAAGTGCTGACTCACAGGAGTGTCGTCTTCTAAAGCCGGACTGGTTTTCAAGCAGGAGGTTATTATACTCGAAATATTCTTCTAGTTGGATTTGAACTACTTTTTCTAAGATTTTTTCGTACACGGGAAGGGAGTTAATTGGGCGGAAGTTCTCACATATATTTGTTCCCTTGATTTTTTCGATTGGTGTCACTACTGATTCCTTCCATGTTTCCGGAAATATGCCACTGGTTAATGAACAATTTATTATCCGCATAAATATTTGACCGACCGCACTAGTTGCATCCAGAATCATTTTAGCACTCATGTAATTAAAGTCTTTTTTTTGGTTCATATCTTTTAGAATGTTTATTATATTCTTAATGTTTATTAATTTAAATTTGAAGGTTGCTCGCGCATGGATGGATGGTGGGCTTAAGTTTGAGACAGGGATTGAGTTACTAATTTCGATAATGCTATTTA
Organism: Orthonevra nobilis; assembly: GCA_963555765.1. Lineage (NCBI taxonomy): Eukaryota > Metazoa > Arthropoda > Insecta > Diptera > Syrphidae > Orthonevra > Orthonevra nobilis. The sequence goes on along the minus strand of OY743225.1, from coordinate 50,607,516 downwards.
CAAAAAAATGGTTGAATTTGTCGGCTATTCTCTTAATGTCTTTAATATATTCCCCGTTGAAGTAAATATTATTTATTGGCACTTTTTGTATATTAAGCACACATGCCTTAACTACTCTCCACATAGATTTTTGGTCTTTAACAGTAGATGTTTCTCTTTTATTTTGAATTGTATAAATTATTAAGTAAATTATAAATTATAATGTATAATATGAAAATTAAAGAATTTATAAAACTAAAATTAAAATCTTTGATTGAAGTCAATACAATAAGTTTTCCCCATGACTTTAATGAATGCAATCGAAAATGATTGCAAATACTTAGAGAACCTATCAGGACCACAATGAGTCCATCAAAAACTTATACTTAAATTCTTATTCTTCCTATTCGCAAATTTTTTCTATGTACCTTTTCAGGAAGATCCGAGAAATTGGCACAACTTATCCTGTCTGGTTGCTGGCTGTGAAGCAAAAAGCATATTCTTGTAAAGAGGTTTGGAGCCGAAGCCACCTATTTCAGAATCCAAAATTCGACTGAACTATCATATAAATTGTGTAAAAAAGAAGTTTTATTTTATCTTTTCTCCTCTAGATTGTTAAAGTCCGGTATCAAATAAATTCTTAATGCTCTTCTTTGCTGTCTGAACTCTTTTTACTTATAATTATTGGTGAAATTTCCACTGGTTTCCATTTTCCTTAATCCCACTTGCCTGTGCCAGCTCACTTTTTCAATTGCCGGCCGATTGGAATTTCCATCTCTCGTGTATATTTGATGCGATTTCATTAATTTTTTCTGATAAATTTCAAAAAACTGCACGTACGCGTTGGAAAACGAAAAATAAAAATCGTGACCGTTTCCCCAAAACCGGGACGCTGGCTGGCGTTGCATCATCTTTGCCTACCATAAAGAGAAAACACTTCCATAAATCACTCGGTTTGACGACTAAAATGACATTTCCGACGAGTAGTACCTCAAATACGCCATGTAAATTCGTCGCTACGTAATCAATGAAATTTTCTCATTTCCAAAGAGTAGTTACATCGCAGTCCATTCCGCGCGGCGAAAACGTCAAATCCCTATCCAATCGATTGCACTTGAGCACGCATTCGCACCTATGACAGTGAAATTGTGATAATGGTCGGCATTAAACTTCGACACGTGCCATGGCACTCGATCCGGATGGCGTGCAAGTCGTCTAATTTAGTTGTCCGCTGGAGCGTTCAAGACGTTCAGGCAATTCCAAATGAGAATTGGCAATAGCCAGCGCAGACATGTCATTAGACTTGCAAATCAGTTCACTAGCATGCAGCGTGTGCGACGAGGCAAACGCGATCAATGCGTCCAGCTGACGTTGCTCTGACCATCAGATAAAAATACACGAGATCGTCCAGCTTGGAGTGTGGTGCCGGGTGCGTTGACCGGCTAATAACACTTTCATAATTGATTTCGAATTTTTTTTTTTTTTTAGGCTCAGAAACAAGTGCTAATTGCGTGCAGCACCCTAGCTGGTTGTGCAACGTTGTTGCTGTTTTTTTTTTTTATCCAAACCGGACGTAATTTTGTAGTTTTTGGGTGGCAGAGTTACCCGGGCGGTCTATGGTTGCCTGTGAGACTAGGTCAGTGTGTAAATTTGAAAAAACCTCATGCACGGCGGGTGTGTATATTTTTGGCAGCGAACGGGTATTTGCCAAAAAAAGAAAATCGATTAAAGTGGTGGAACCCTGCCGATAGAGAAGAGTCGTGAGTATGTTCCAAACGGACGTAAATCACCCTCGATAATATTTGGTAATCTGGGCCATCAGTCACTGCCGGTACGAGTATTTCCTAAAAAGGAAAGCTGATAGATTTTGGTGATTATAGCTTGTGACTGCGAGGCGTGTGGTTGACCGCTGAACAATCGTTGTGAACCAAATAATTTTTTGCGACAAACTTCTGAATTATCCAAGAAGTCGAGGACCACATGTACATAGAAACGCCGGGAAAAGTGCATAGTACAACAGAAAAGCACAGACGGTTTATTAAATTTAGTTTTGAAGTCATTTATCCATAGACCAAGTGCCAGAGACAAAGAGCCGACATTGTATATCAATGTAAAGTAGGTTGTGAGAACTTAAAATAGCTCCGAAGTACAGATTGCAAGAATATATAATTCTAGCAATCCCTTGGGACTTCGTGAATTTTATAAACGTAGAAAAAGAAAAGTTGTAGAACTCAAAAATGTCTATGCGCCGTCCGCTGACATAAAATCGTACCCCACGGATTAATATTAATTTTTGATATATTTTTTATTTATATTTTCAAAACCTGTAAATAATTCTTTGAGAGATATATCCTCGACCGATTTTTGTCCCCATGTAGGGCCCTTTTATGTTCATCCTGAAGGTTCATTTACATACTAAATAAAATAATATTAAAAAATATAATTAGTAAAAGAAAAAAGAAACAAAATGCATTAATAAATAAATATGTAATATCTGCACAAGTAGATAATCAAATTAACGAAAAAAATAAATCATCAAAGATTTTGACACGTTATTAAGAGATAAAACCAAAAATCGATAAATAAACAAATTAATAAATTAATTTATAATTAAAATTAGTTTTCAAATCCAAAATAAGAACTTTTATACCGGTCTGACAGTTTTGCAATTTTACAATTTTACAATCTTAAGGCATCTTAGTTAAAGACATTCACTTACATGCGGGAATTCATTTAAAACGAAATATTTTAAGAACAGTTTATGTAAATACAATAAGCAAACTGCGACACAAGTCAACTGTCTAAAACAAAGTTCCGTGTCTGTGGATCGATTCTTAAGGACGCACCTGTAGGGTTTGAAGATAATCGAACACCACTTTTGGTTGATATATATATTGGTCTGGGCTGAAGAGGTATACCGTCCATTAGTCAATTTTTAACATTTTTCAGTGCAGCAGAAATACTCTGAAAAGAAGTTTTCCAATAAAACCTTTAAGCAAAGGCTTCTTAGAATTATCTTCTTAAATATAAATTGTAAAACTTTCTTTGATTAAAGATTGATTGCAGAAATTGTAAAATACGTTTACGATTGTTTACCTATTTTTATTTTTTATTACAATTATTGATTTTGAAAATCTTAAATTGATGTAATATACTTTGCCAAGTTTTTTCCAGAAATATTCTTACGTTATAAGTCGATTAAAGATCAATTGCAAATGTTAAAATGAAAATACATGAGATATAAGTTTTTATTATTATTTAAAACTAAAGGTTAACAAAATATATACTTCCACATTACATTTAAGTTATAAAACTAAGCGTTAGTTACAGGTGAACTTAAAAAAATGAGATCCGTATTTTATTTGGTAAAGATTTTCAAATGTTTTAATTTTTAACGTAAGCTTGAAAATGAAGTGCTTAGTAAAAATATGTTGTTTCTTCTTCAGAGTTTTCTGAAAGATCTGGATATATATCCGGTTGATCATCGGATGGCAGATTAAGATTGTAGTCAGAGTAGTTTCAATTTACTAAATCTTGCATATCAACAAGGTCCGTTTTCTTTGCCGCACGTATTTATATGGGTCCGTTGTATACAATATTCACATAACGTGTGGTTATTTTGGCAATTCCTCTTTTCTTTGTATTCAACATTTTCAAATCCTCTTCCTCTATTATGCTGCTCGTTTAATTGACTGATTAACTAATTAACTCTCTTCGAAAACTTCTAGCTGTGTATTCTTCATTTGCAAAATTACTGTGGGTCGTTTTTTTTTGTTTCCGATCAGAAAAACTATTTTTCGATATCCTTTAATCACAAATTAACTACAAGCTCTGCTACTATTTTATGTCATCGTTAAGTTGCATTTGTTTCTTTTCGTGAAAACATCTTTTGTTAACATTTGATTTGCCTTTTCATAAATTTGTTTGAGTTATTTTGTCTTTAGTCGACTTAAGATGATTTTAAAAAAAACCTTGAGTATACTTAAATATTTTTGGTTTTTGGACTCAAATTCTAACATTTTCAATCGAGAAGAATAACATTAAGAAAACAATAACTTATTTATTATTCATTTATATGTATTTTCCAATACTTTCATATGCAAAAAGACTACCGAAATTAGAACTATTTTTCGTTGGACTCAGAAATGGTATTTGAAGTTCATTATTATCACGAAAATTAACATTAATAAAATAATGAAATTATTGAATTATAATCTTAAGCCAAAAGAATGACACCATTCTTAACTTTTTTTTTGGAGCAATTTATGTTCTATCCTAGACTTGCGGCAAGGGAATATTAGGGAGTCCTATATTTTCAGAAGAACGAAATGTAAGGAATAATTTCGTCAAAATTCCGTAAGCTACGACCGGTCTGTTCGAGCGTGGCGGCAGGGTGACCCATCGTTTTTTTCCCATACTACTTAGCAACCTTTACCTTTGGATCTATTTTAAATATTGGGTACAGTATCACATAAGAAATTTTTCATGAATTCGACAAGAAGTTACGTCATAACGGTCACTCGCAGCAAGACAAAGTAAGGTAGACCAACTTTGAGTAACTACACTCACCATCTCCTTCACATTGATATGTAATTTGTTAATTTTCCCGATGTCGTAAATTATTATACGGTTGCCGCTTTGACTATCTAGGCTTTCAGAAATATTTAAGCGTAATACTGCGTAATACTTTATCTGTATCTACCAATATCCGTGTTCGTCAGTTCAAGCCATTTTGCGAGTCTCCTTATCGTGAATTGGAGTTTTCTCATTGTTAATTGGTGACTCGTTTAGTGCACTTTAAATGACTTTCAAAATTATATGAGTGCCCTTGTATATTTCTTAGTTTCTTAGTTTAAGCTGGACGAAGTGCCTTTATACTATAAGAAATTTGACTGATCTCGGCGACGCTGATGTGTGCCAAGTTTTTACTCTTCCCTGTCAATTCACCAGCGGTTGATTGCCCTTCAATCTAGGTAAGAAACAGTTCCGATTTAGCCGTGTATGATTTCGGCAAGGCCAACTCTCGATGTAAGCTATCCGTGTATGGGAATAATTCTTCATTTCGGGATTAGCTTTTGCATTTTTCTGGGATACCTTATTTTTATATTAGTGGTGGAAAATGTTGCAGAGTTTCCAGCGAAGCCGATGGCATATTATGACTATTCTGGGCAAAAAGAAAAGAATTAAACTGACCTAGAATTGTGGCTCCACTTTGAACTGCCAATTGAGTTGAAAGGATAACATGGCATATCTCGAAAGGCAGCTTTTTACGTAAGGGAGGGGAGTTTTTCCAATAAATGCTATCTCAGCTTAAAAGTAGTCTGTTTGATATACGCTTAAAATTGTCGAAATTCTTACGTTTTGTTAAAGCAATTTTTGGAAAATAAAATCGTGCAAGTTCCACGATGATTCGAAAATATGTCTGCTTTTAACAATGACCGATCTTATTTCATCTGTACCAACAAACCCATAAAGATAGCATTAGATAGTTAAAGAGCTGCACGTGTATGGCTTCGTTATCCAATTGGAATGAAGATGTCTGCTCCAGCACAAAGCTAGCGTCCTGGCGTCCTCTTTTGACTTCTCCTCGCAGTCGAAAAAACCGGATCTTATCAAATAAGAACGAATGCTTGGTCCAAGAGTACAAATCTGATTGTTGAGGAGCTCGTTAACCGAAGAACTATATGGCTTAAAATATACCACTAATACTTAATCTATGGTAAACTTCTAATTGTAAGCAATTTGATGTACCTTTCTATGCATAAGCCTTTTTGAGTACATACTAGGGTTGCAGCGTTACATTCAATAGTAAGCAAGATAAAGATCTTTGTTCCCTTTCCAACATTACGAGTATATCTCTGAAATCGAGAAGCACATCTACTCCTGGTTTCTGTTCGATGAAATTCAAGTCCAAAAGATCTCAAGCATGAATGTAATGTTATTAATTTTTTTTTTCTTTTTATGTCCAACAGACAATTATGTCTGCTTTTGACGTCTTCATATTATCAGAATTGATTGAACAAATTCAATGAACTTAACCACCCATTAGGTTACTTAGCCTTCACTCCTCTTGTTTAACGCAACAAGGCAAATTACTACGCCCATGCACGCCATCGCCCTATTTATTGCACACTCATGCCAGTTACCCTACCCACGGGACTCCTTGCACATCAGCTCGTTCTCCAGAACTGACAGCCATTAAAACGTTTGCCCAAGTGAATCCAACTGTAGCGATTCCCTTGCCCATTTTTTCGCATTTCAATTTAAATGAAACATAACTCCCCGACCAAGAATCAGAGCTCCTGCACAGCCAGCGGTCGGCATGGCAGTTAGTGCGATAACATCAACGAGACATGATGAACCGGCACATTCTCCTTGTTAGTGGCCTTTTCTGCGGGATGCTCTTCTTTCAGGCTGAAACCAAAGTCAGTGAATCCTTTAAAAAGAATGTCGACACTGAAACCATGAAAGGAGCCCACACAACATCAGTTATCCCCGCCAATCAAACTGTCGTTGCAGCTGACCATGGTAAGTGCATTCATCTGTATTCTAATCCTGACTTCCATTCTGTAGAGAATTTTGTTTTTTTTTTTTAATTTGATTCTTAGGTCGAGGACATCTGCACAGGCGAAAGAAAATCCTTAAGCACCTTTATCCTGTGTTGATGGCTGTACTCTTTGCTAAACTCGTTGTGGTACCATTGATATTGAAGGTCCTGATAGCAACAACATCGTCTGCGTTTGTAATGAGCAAAATCGCTTTGATTACATCAGCTGTTGTGGCTCTCAGTTGGCTGCTCGGTGTAACTAGGGAACGAGCTAAACTTCAAATTGTTCAGTATCCAGGTGGTGGTAAAAAGAGGAACTACGGCGGATGGAACGTTAACGAAAAGTACACACCACATTACAGCGATTGGCCATATGATGGGGTCGACGATGGAGATGGCCACGATAAAAACTTCTTCCTCTAAATAAGGAATTAAGTCTGGATAATTGTTGCGGATAACATGTAGGGAACTGTTCTACAAAGAGAAGTTCTATTGCTTTTGGATTGTGGATTTGGTTTAAAATAGAAGTGCGATTAAAAGTGTTGGGTTGGATATTTATTTAAAAAAAGGGTGTTTTTTTTCCAATTAATTGTTCTGTGCTATTTCTTGAGCTTCAGTCTTTATAGAGGGCAGATTTGCCATTCTATTGAAAAGAAGAAGTTATTTCTATGTCCAGGAAAGGTGATCGCAAAAGTTTAAGCCCCCGCATTTTATTTGTACTGTGCTTAAAAAACGCGGGCATAACAAGCACCCGGGTCGTTATGGGTTCTCACCGTATTTCAATGCCGCGAAGTGGCAACACCGAAAATAAATGTGTCTACTAAAATTAATCGGTGCCTATTTGGGGAAAACCTCTTTTCGAAAAAAGTAAAACAGTAGATTTTCATTGAGTTTGAAGTTATTTTCATGTAGATTAAGGTGTGTTTTTTTAAACAAAGGGCAATTTTAAATTGGATTTTCATTATTAAATATTTAAGTAAGTACATCAAGTATGTAGGGGAGGATATGGCACATCTGAACACTTCTTATGACATTTTATTTTATTATCTACTCTTATTAAAAAGTAATTTAATATTTGAACATGGCAATACCATATCCATAAACGCCATTCCCGACTTCCCTTGATTCTCTCAGTTGTTTTTTAGTTGTAAGTGTGTACAAAAATTGTAAGTGCGCGTTTTTAAAACGAACATTTTTGTAAAGAGGGAAATAAATTTTGGAATAAGATCACGGTAAGTTTTTGAATGAATCTATAAAAGTTTGATATTTTTGTAAAATTTTATGCCGCTGGAACAGTTGGGGCAGATCTGGACATCTAAAATAACTTTTCTGTTTCCTTCATGCTTATTATCTTCTTTTGTTTTTAAGTGAATAATGGCGCGCATTTAGAAGAAAAAACAACAAGAACTTCCTGATGGGAAGCTAAAAATACTGTAGTCAATTAGGATGACGTTAAAAGTGCAATAACAGCAGTTTTAGATAAAACAATGAGGTTAAGAGGGGCTGCTTCTAGCTTCGGAATATTGCCAACAACATTTTATTACCGAATTAAAAACTACAAAGCTAATAAGCAGCTCCAAAGTTTAAAATTTTCAAGCAAATGCTCAACACAGCAAGTTTTTACCACTAATGAGGAAAAAATGCTTGAAGAATATTTGAAGCGAAGCACCAACGCGTTTTATTAAAGTTCTTGAGCACATTCAGAGATCCACGAGGTGCACTAAAACCGACATGATTTTACTTTTGTTGGACAATTTTTTTTGGCCTCAATTGAGGCCATACACTTCACTATTTCTCCACATTGAACTCATCGCCTTCAGCCACTTGATGTTGCCGTCTTCAATGAAAAACTTTCTACAGCACAATACGACTGGCTACTTAACAACCCTTGCAAAACAATAAAACTGATCTGCCACATGATGAATTTGTTATAACGCCTACTGACATCGTTTCACCTGAAATTGCAAGGTCCCAAGGAATACCAACACTAGAGGGCGAAAGAAAGGAAAGTCACGGATACTTACCGAAACCCCTGAAAAAAAATGAAATTAAATATGCATATTTAAAACGTCAAAAGCGTCTGAAACAAACACCAATACCGCCATTAAAACTACGCCATAAAAATAAAAAATCCAAACTGCAAATTAAAGCCTTGAAACCTTATAAAATCCAGCTGGGGTTCAGAAGTAGATTCTCGGTTAATGGCGACACCATTCTCGATTTTGATTTTGCCAGTAGAAAACGAGAAATTATATGATTTGAGTTTTGACAACTTACATCAAGGCGACTTCAAAAAAAAAATAATAAAAAGCTGGCTTTTGTGGGTATAATTAAAGAAAAAAATTAACAACAAAAACTTTTTAAAAAGTTGCCTGATACTTTCATGATCTCGAAGACCACTCGTTAATAAGCGGCATAGAAATTAAGGCCAAGCTGCCTACACCAATTAACGCCCCAGGTACATGAATAACATCTGCTTTGATTACTTTTGCGTTCGATTTTTCAAAATACCGATTCGGTTGAACGCAAAAAAAAGTTTTTCTTCCTTGCTCTAACTTAAATTGTATGAATTCTATGTGCTCTATGTTGTTTTTATCAAGTTTCAATTTTGAGTTTCAGATTGATAACTTTTCTTTATGTACTTTTGAAAAATTAATTATAAAAAAATAAAATTCAAGTGCTTTTTATTTACTAAAAAAAAAGATTGCTATTCAAAAGTGCCCCACTGTCCCTTATAAATCCATTTAATTTTCTTTATCAGTTAGCTTAAGGAATATTGTTTTAAGATTTTCTGTAGAATAGACGAAGACGAAAACATCACAAAAAGAAAATGAACAGGAAGGAAGAATCTTTATCAGAAACCGAGGAGGACGAAGAGTGCCTTTATTGTGGGTACTTCTACTCCCAGTCTATAGAGAGATGGGTTTCCTGTAGATCTTGTGGTAAGGGAGCACATTGTGCTGGAAAGTATGATGTTGAAGATGAATGCAGTCACATTTTCTAGCGCTGTTGTTACACAGTTTAGCTTTGTGCCCATCAAGCCCCACCTATGTCCATTGTGCCGCAGCACCGTGGTATAATGGGCAAATTCAAATTATTTATTGAATGAAATGACTCACAGTATTAATTATCATATGGGAAGTTAATAAAAATTTAAACAAACAAAAGAAGTGTAAATGAAGCAAAAATGAAGTATATACAATTAGAAAGAATTACAAGAATGACTGAACTATCAAAAATAATTGCTGTATAATTATCAACACTGGCGTTCCACAGGGATCAAGGGTGGGCCCTTTATTGTTTCTCATTAACATATGCTCTTTTTTCATTCAAACATTTCAGATGATATCGCTTCACTTAAACAGACGCTTCGTTACAAAAATGCATGGCAAAGGGTTATTTTGATACACAATATTTTTCTGCAGCTAACTGCAGACTTCAAGTTCATAGGAAAAGTTCTATGGTAGTATGATCTAGTGGACTCAGCAGACAAGCTACTGTCCCAAAACGGCTGATTTGTTTTCGCAAGGACACCAACGGAAAATACGTGTAAATTGAATAATATGGATTGCAATTTTTTAGAAACATATTTACTGCTTATCTGGCCATGGACTCTTGGCGCCTGAGCCTTAGTTACTTTTTATTAGTGTCCGACCGAAACATGGTTCCCAGCTGAAACCGAACCTTATTTAGACAAGTTGGATTTGAATATGTATTATTTTTGCTATTATATAAATTTAGTGTATTTTAACACACACATAAAGTTATCTCGTCTGAAGTGACCTGACACGTCACGCAAGCACTTACCATATAAGCACGAGAAAAGAAACTCACGCGAAGATAATCGTGCTAGTCAAACAACAAACAAATTTTGAGTTCGTGAGACTCGTTGCAATCTCACCATACCCCAGAGTTGATTTTGATCAATCCTTAATCCTTGGAGTTGATTTCCTTTCCAACAGTTATGAACTATATACTCTCAAAAACTAATTTCCCGATATCGTCCGGCTCCATCACGATCACAACCCACGGTTCGGAACTGGAACGAAAAGTGAAAGTTTATCTTTTTGAGTAATCTTAGTCTAGAACTCTCCTTCCATGTTTAACCACGATCGCAAAATCGCTGTTGTAAAGCAACATTTCTGGAAATATTCACTTCGACCGACAACCAAACTGCCACAAAATCTACATCTAGGCTTGTCATGGAACGTCGGGTTTCCTTCAAGGAGATAGCGGACTTTTTTAAGGGGTTCCAGGACATAGGAAAATCCACGGAAACTGCAGAGCAGATTAGCTTGGCTGTGAAGGTACAATGCACCCTCACAGATGCACCTCACAATATATTGACAAACCATAAGCTGCGATCAAACTAAGCACAATACGCACTTACTCCCCAACATAGGAAGATACTTTAATTCTGGCCGATATTTTGCCGAAACCAAAACTGTGGCCGAAACGAATTTTTTGGCCGAATCTAGCCGAAACCGAAACCGAATATTCGGTTTTTCTATATTACTGAGTTCCCAAACATGTTGCTTCTCGTTTTATAATGGGTTAATATTTGGACGGTAGTTTCGGCCTTCCCTCTTTTCGTCAGCACGGTAGCTAGGATTCAAAGAAATTTTTCATTGGCAGAACCACTTATACAGATTTCCATCCAAACATGCTTCGACCAGGTCTGCAGTCTTGATTTATCAATATTAGCGTCTTTTAAAGCTTAATTATTCTCGTTGGAATTTTTAATACTAATTCCTAGTGCCTGCAAAAACATTTAAGTGGAATTGAGCCTAGTCGAACCAATGTTAAAAAGAAAAGCGGTGACTTGATTGTTGATTTGTTTTTTCCTCTTGTACAAACCATGCCGCCTTGACAACGACTCCGCGACCTGAAGAGGTCTATTGTAACGAAGGGTTGGAGTTAAGCCAGAATACGTCCGTCATGAAAGATAGCGTGTCTTTTGAAGTGGATCTCTTTAGATCCACTGAAGTGAGTATCTTCCTGCGGAATTTACGTTTGCTTAGCCACTGTAGTGCCACACATTGACATACTATAAAATGTGTTCGGATGTTACATCCTCTTCCAAGGACATCCGGTATTCCGTATCGCGGCACGGGTTCATTTTGTTAAGATGGTAATTCAGCCCAGAGTGGCCAATAAGAATACTCGTTTACTTTCGTGTACTTTCCTAATCAAGGTTGAGGTTTTCACCGAAGGAATGAATTCTGATTAACAGCCTAAGACATTCCCCATTGGTCCAGTAGTCTAGACGAAGTTTGTTTTCCCATTCGTTAATCAGTTTTTAAGCTGTTGTCCAGTTGACACTACAATATGGATCAGGACCTATGAACCCATTATCCGAGTCAGCCAGTTTAAGTCCATAAAGTTTGATGATAACGCCTTAAGTGCTGCCAGGCTACCTGAAGAGATTTGAATTCTAGCGCCTTTGAGGATTCAACTCCAGAATCAATTTTTGATCCATCTGTTCACCATACCAGATTTTTGATGTCTTATACAGGAACACCATTGGACCAATATTTCAACCTTAAATAACCTGCTGAAACAATGCTGCCTGACCAAGATATCCGGCATTGTATTGAACATGTATATCTCAGGGATTGAGTTGAGTAAACTAAGCTATCTGAGTGTAGATAATTGAAACTCTTCCCAAGTTAAATTTTCAGACAAATTTAGGACTACGCAAAGAGCACTCTGATCCGCGACAATTTGATCCATTAAACTATGCTTCGGTCTTCCTCGAACCTTCGGCAGTGATAGAAAGATCATCTTTACTGGAACATCATTTTCCATTTGTTCTATGTGCCCGATACAGTGGAGCCACAGCGAATGTCCATTTATTCATTGTTAACTGAAATATCTGATCGGGATTCGTTTCGCGCTTTCTTCAAACCAACGAATTTAACCAGCAAGCAGGAAGGAAGTCTATTCTTAACCATTTTGTTCAAAAAAGTTATCTTCTTCGGTTCGCATTTACCATGAATTCTTGTGATTTCTCTTTCACACGTTTAAAGATTTGTCTTAAAAGTAGAACAAATATCCGCTTCACTTACAGCTTGTTATCAGCGAGCATCAAACATGTAACAATCATCTGATGCTCCAGATTCATTTACAATAGTTTCCCCCATCAATCTGAAGACTCTTTGATCTCATTCCTGTCCAAACAATCCGATTCAAGCCAATAAAATTAGATAACCTCAAGAAGAACATCAAATTGCTTATCAACAATCAGAAATTTTGATAAATAATAAAACAAAACTAGGATAGCAACAAAGTAACAATTTACAAAGTGAAACCAAAATAAAAAAACTGCAAAACTAGGTAAAACAAAATTACACAATCAATTAAATTCAAAATTTTTCTTGCACGCACAAAAATCTGCTGCCAAATTAATTACCATCTATTATTATGTTAAACTTTCCCTTTTATTCCAAAACCAAGAAGACCTAGAAAACGTACTAACTACACGCCAAATAGATACTTATGAAAAATTTAAAAAAACAGCAAAAAAAAAACCACAAAAAATTCGAAAGTTCACTGACAATGGATTCAGATGTCGTTTCGGTCTGTCGGTCGGTTAGTCGGTTGGTCAATTGGACGCGTCTGGCTTCCAAGCCGCCAATCTCGAAGAAAGGTAAGCCAAAAAGACAAACAAACAAGAATGAGCACACATAGTATTGTTATCTTTATTTTTTTGGACCGGATTTTTTCATTACCCGATTCAATTGAACGCGGAACTTTGTTTGTCTGGTTAATAGAATAAGGCTATGCACGATGTGCGCTCGAGGCTTGGATGAATTTTCCAAATACCAGATCAAGAAGAAAAGATTAAGGCAGTACACCAGACAAGAGGGGAACTGGAAGTTGTTTCCTACTGAATGACTGATGAGATGCCGACAGATGCTTTGACGTTTTCTTTAGTTAAACGTTCACATTTCCCCCGGGTTAAAATGGTTAATGCTTGATGGATGAATGCGTATCACTCTGTGGCATGGAAAAGTTCAAACAGGGTAAATTTGAGGTTGCTAAGAACCAGACGGGAGTCAGTAAAAATTTCTGTCCCTAGACTAGTATACAGCCTGCAGGTAGCGTTTAACAACCGCTGAATGCAGGATCCTAACACGTCCATTTTGCGTTTGAACGTTGGATTAACATCGCTTTCATGTTAAATGTACTTTTAAAGAGAAAGCTACGATAACAGACTACGATATTCGAAGATGCTCTTGTTAGAACACTCTTTACCCTAGAGAGCTACCTAAAAATTGGAAACCTTAGTCACACAGTATCAGACAAATGTGATAGCGATGTTGGATAATAAACCCTTATTAGGTTGAGGAGCTATGAAGAAAAAAGCATGTGGCATATTTGTATTACAGCTGTCAGAAAACCTGGAATATTCATCATTGGAAAACGGTTTAGAACACAGTTCATCAGCACTTTTCTGTGATCCATATCGAAGCTGAAAAATCTATAAAAGGGGAATCTAACGAACACTTGAACAGCACCAAAATCTTACTCTGGGACTTCGATGCTTAAATGAGTTAAGACAATATCTTTGACGATCGTTAACAACCCGATTGACCCAAGACACTCGACCTGCCAACTTTATCGATCACGATCTGATTGACAGAAAACACCCGCGAAGCATTTGGGGATGCGTGCTTTTTGAGAGGCTCATGTCGACTTCGCAGTATTAGCTCGATGTAGAGTAAGAATCTTCAATGCTAGAAAGTTGCATCAGACAACAATAAGGAGCTTCTACATTGGAAACTTTAAGTCACTTGAAATAGCCAGAGCCATTTCCTTCTTAACGTCGCTTTTCAGATCCAATCCGGCGCACTGTGCAAGCATCCAGAGCCTTTTTGCCGGACAAAAACGGCAAATACCAAATACCAACGAATTCCAAGACAAGGACCAGTGTAAAAAACCTCCGTGAAAGAATTTAGAGAGCTCTCTGCAAAAAAAAAACTTTCAAATGAGACATGCTGTCCACAGATGCGAAACAAATGGGGCCTGGCGAAAGCGTGAGGACGCAAAAGACGAGCAGCAAATGCAAAGATAGAGTGGGAGAAAAATAATGTTACTCACCTTTCTGAACGAATCGAGAAACATGTTATTTGTTTCAAAAAGCAAGACGCCTTACTTAAGGTAACAAAACGATTACTCAGTTCTGGCTAATGTTGCTTGAGAGAATGCACCAAATTATCCGTCACGTCGAGGAGTACGAAATCATGTCCGGTTTATGAATTTCGCTTATCTCCCCCAACCGAGTGATAGCCATGCTCATAAAATACTATCTAGAGTATTGTGTGAAGGTTTAAGCCTGTTTTCAAAACCTGACAGGCTTCCAGTTCGACGAATCGACAATTGGCACCAAATCACCTAAACAAAGCGACGGCTGAAATCAAGATTGCGAGAAAACTAATTCGGTTTGGTGGTGCAACGCTGGAAAGCAGGACATATACTGTGTAAGGAACAAGAGCGTCAGAATTTTTCCAGACCTGCACCGAAAGTAGGGACCAGGAAGGCTGGTGGAATGCGCCTCGCTCGCACCTGAGGTTCCCTCAGTGAAGCCCTAACGGCGATTGAAGAAGAGGCAAGAGCTCCTGGTCTTCAAAATAACGAGGATAAAAGAAAATACATGCGGATAAGAAAAACCCATCCTACGAGCACCGACAAGAAACCGAAGACCGATCGATGCAAATTTGGCCTGTTCAAGGATCGAAATCGCAAACTCAAGAGACAAAATCATGCTCTACAGTACACTCGTGAATGTTATACCCTTAGCCTTTATGTTAAACTTTTTTTTTAGAGATATTCAAATTATGAAATAAAACACTTGAAGCTAAATAAGGCTAATATAATAGACAGTTATTTAATAGATAAGTTTATTCCATTTCAAGAGGCAAAGTCCTTGCGTTTTTTCTTATTCACTTCACTTATGGACGCTACAAAAGTAGAGCAACAGGGACAGCAAACGACGCCATATTTCTT
Organism: Orthonevra nobilis; assembly: GCA_963555765.1. NCBI lineage: Eukaryota > Metazoa > Arthropoda > Insecta > Diptera > Syrphidae > Orthonevra > Orthonevra nobilis. The sequence continues at coordinate 50,591,981 of OY743225.1, read as the reverse complement.
GCCGCTCTTTTGATATTCCTCTTCGGTAAGATTTGCCATTTCATGATGGAACGACGAGTCGAAATTATTAAAATTTACTAGCGAAATTTGGTGTCAGTGGCCTCAACGTTAAGAGCGCTACGTCCAATTTATGGTCGTCATAATCGTCCTAGCAGATCAACATTTGAGCGGCTAGTGGAAAAATTTGAGTCCACAGGCACAGTACAAAATACTCCCGTGCCAGTGTGACAAAGAAGTTTCCGTAGTGTCGAGAATATTACTGCCGCTGAGGCTTCAGTTGCAGAAAGCCCAAATGTGTCTCTTCTCAAGCGTTGGGCATCTCTGTGACGTCGTTGTGGCGAATTTTGCGAAAAGATCTTGGCCTACATCCTTACAAGATTTAAATGACGCAAGAATGGAAGCCGCTTGACCACCAGAAGCGTCGTATGCTCGTGAATTGGGCTGGGCAACAACTTGAAAATGATTCGGATTTTCATCGAAAAATCATCTTCAGCGATGAGGCTGATTTCTGGCTGAATGGCTCCGTCAATAAACAAAATTTGCGGCATTGGTCAGGCAGCAATCCACATGTACTCCATGAGTCATCATTGTTTCCCGAAAAAAATTACGGTTTGGTGTGGTTTATCGACCGGCGGCGTCATTGGGCCGTACTTCTTCCGTGAAGATCAAGACCAGCACGTTACTGTGAATGGGGATCGCTACCGTTCAATGATAACCGATCGGTCGTGCGATTTGACGCCGTTAGACTATTTCCTGTGGGGCTACGTCAAGTCTATGGTCTATACCAACAAGCCAGCGATATTGATGAACTTCGTATGAATATCGAACATAAAATTGCAGCAGTATCGGCCGATTTATGCTTGAAAACCGTCGAAAATTGGGTTCAGCATCTGGACTTCTCCAAGCGTGCCCGTGGTGGACATGCAAAAGAAATCGAGTTCCATACATAATGGCATTGAACGTACTTCCACAGGAATAAAGAATTTCATTGATGTCCAAAACCGTTTTTGTTTCATTTAAAAAAACTTTGGTATGCGCTCGTATTGAAAAACCCGATACGAGTGCTTATCTCTGCGCTGCATGTATCCGCGCCTTTTTTTTTGATTGTGGGACAATTAGTTTTGGAGTTTTCCGGATGGTGTTTAGAATGAGCTTTTCACTCCTCTCATTTAATTTGCTTGGACGATCTGTTCTTTGCATGTACTCAAAACGTCCCGTTTTTTTGTACTTATTTTGTATTTATCAGTAGCCCGAAGAAATACATATACATAAATATATTAGAATTTTGTCTATCGTACGATGAATTTTGTCGGCCTGTGTATATTTATGCCATGCTCAAAGAAAACAATGTCTTAAAAGTTTTCACGATCAATAGGATAAATATTTTCGAACCAAATGTGAAACTAAAAAGCACTGATATATTGTTAAGTTTATTAACTTCCCATCAGGAAGTTCTTGTAATTTTCGAAATTCAAAATTTTTACATTTCCCCACGTTTCGCGGTCCCAGGAGTCGGATTCCATGTACGTACGTTTGGTGGTTTGAATTTTATGACGAAAAAACTGTCAAAAAAAGGGACAATTTCACTTCTTCAATTAAAATCAGTTTAGTTTTCCAATAAAAAAGTTCAAAATTAATTAATAGCTTTATAGTTTACAACTACCTTATCAGATAAAAATATGCATAAAAATATACACTGCCGTTCATAAGTTTCCGGACAAATTAATTGGATTTTTTTTTTTGTTCAATTTGAATGCCAAAAGTTTCATCAATATTATGTTTACTTAGCCAATTGACCAATTGACCAGTAAGTAAGTCTTTTCCATTTTTCATGACTCAGAATGACGTCTGCAACACTGACACATGAAAACAACCTTAGAAAAATATGGTCTTTCCAGAAAATGACATATGGATAAAAAATCTCTCGAAATCGGCCTGGAAACAGCTATCAAAATCTGCAAAGAAAATTAGGCTGAATGTGATCCTCTTAAAGCCATATATTAACCAGAAGAAAAAGATACTATGCATAGCAGTTCCCAGCTCGAAAGGAAAAGGCGATCGAAATCTCAGGACTGAAATTATGTACTTTGAAACCCTTTCAAAAAGACATAAAAATAATCACGCCTTAATATTCCAAGCAATGGTTAATATCTTCCAAAGAAAAGCAATCTAACAATTTTGATTGATTAGAAATAATTGCGAAAATACATGAAGTTGAGATAAGCGGCCTTTTACAATGTTTATATCGAAAAAATTCTGCAAACAAAAAAAGAGCAAAGCCTGGTCACAAATTTCCCATTGCTCATTTCAAAACAACTTTTTAGAATTCTTTTTCCTATAATTGCATTAGTAATAGTAATTATTTGTAAGTACAAGTTTCTATAAAAAGTTTTGTAAGGAAGGGAAATTTTGCAAAGAAATTGCAGAGTTCAACCGAATCAGACAAATTTTAATTAAAAAAAAAAAAAACAGAGTTCTTAAGAAATGTAATACTCTTGAAACTATATTATTTGATAATTCTGGCTGTCTGATTTATAACATTCTATTGGTGAAGTTGAAAAACAATGACCAAAAGCGAATACAAATTCAAATTCCAATGTTCAACTCTAAATTTGAAACATCTTATCTTCACGTGGAGTTGGATACTCTTATAGAGATGGTCGTGTGCTACTATGTGCCCACAAAAGACTGGCTAAGATTTTGCGTTGGTCCTATATTTTTGTTTTAAACAGCAGGAGATGCTTTCTTTGTGTCGTATAATACAAGCTATGGACAGTCAGCCAAGTAATTTCTAACAACCAAGACGAAACTTCTTACACCGAGCACACAAACTTTTCAATCTTATGCTCATCTTTAGATAAATGTTACTAAATCAAAAATGATTATTTCCAAATTGTTGTCCTGATCACTTGAAATAATACATTCGTAAGTAAGTAAAGGAAGATTTTATAGAAGCTATAGAAAAGTTTTAAAAAAAAACACATAAAATTCATGTTTGAAAATTTTTTCATGCAAATGTTGACCTTGACTGCGCCTTAAACGGTCCATACGCTTAGTCCAATTTTGGCATACTCTTTACATTTTACATTTACATTTCGGCCGGTATCTCACGAATAAATGCTTCAATGTTGTCTTCCAATGCGTCAATTGAAGCGGGCTTGTCTGTATAGACATGAAATTTAACATAGCCTCACAAAAAATAGTCTGAAGGCGTTTAATCGCACGATCTAGGCGGCCAATTGACCGGTCCCGAACGCGAAATAAAATGTTCACCGAACTCGCCTCTCAATAAGTCCATTGTTGCGCGTGCTGTGTGGCATGTGGAACCGTCTTGTTGAAACCACATGTCATGCAAGTCAAGCTCTTGCATTTTGGGCAAAAAAAAGTATCATCTCACGGTAGCGCTCACCATTCACAGTTACGTTACTATTCGCATCATCTTTGAAGAAGAACAGTCCAATGATGCCACCAGCCCATAAACCGCACCAAACTGTGACTTTTTCTGGATGCATTGGTAGCTCTTGCAATGCTCCTGGCTGATATTCACTCCAAAATCGACAATTCTGCTTATTTACGTACCCATTGAGCCAAAAATGAGCTTCGTTGCTGAACACAATTTTTCGGTAAAAAAGTGGATCTTCGGCCAACTTTCCAAGAGCCCATTCACCAAAAATTTTACGTTGCAGTAGGTCGTTCGGCTTCAATTCTTGCACCAGCTGTATTTTGAAAGGCATCACACCTAAATCCTTACGCAAAATTGTCCACGTTGTTGAGTAACAGAGGCCCAATTGCTGCGAACGGCGACGAATCGGTAATTGATGGTCATCATTAACACTGGCCGTTACAGCTGCGATATTTTCTACAGTTCGCACTCTACGTTAGCGTGTTGGTGGTTTAATGTCCAATGAAAATTTGGTGCGAAATTTAGTCACAAAAGCCCGCTTCAGTTGGTCGATTAAGCTGACCATAAAATGGAAAAAGTGCGCGATGAACTTTCATAATAAAGTTCAATAATTTGCAAGCGTTGTTCGTTTGTAAGACGATTCATGGTTAAATTATAGACCAAACTGATGATGTTTGACAGTGAAACAAAACACGAAACGTGCGACAGCTGTTTAAAACATTGTTGCCAAAAAGATAATAGCTAAAAAATCACCCTTTATTAAGCGAAATGTTGAATTAAAATTAATTTTCAATACGCAACCTTAACTTCATAGCAGCTAACCATTCCCCAACCTATCTCCATTTCAAGTAATAATTGTGATTTTAATTTTATAGAATTTTAACTGAACAATCATAGATAAATTTCCTAATGATTCAACTTAATTATAATCTCAATCTCATACGTAAAATCTCATCATGAATGTGTTATGATTTAGTTTTAATCTTTATGTTTATATTTTTAACTAATTTTTTTGATATGTTTCAATTCAATTTAACCAACGTATTCTTACATCGCTAATCTTTCACAGATTTATAAGTATTTCTAACTATGTACATAATAAGTATACCCTTTAATCTCTACTTTCGACGCAAATCGTATTTTATGTGATTCAAAGATGCGAAAACAAATATAAACTTACGGGGAGCTAAAAAAGTGAGTATCTTAAAGTTGATGTTGGGAGCAAATTAAATAGCACCTTAATGTTTTTTTTTTATCATGAGATGGGAAGTTCATGGTATGGGCAGGTCTACTCGCACCCAAACCAATTTTTTTTACAATGAAACAAAGACTTTTTTGAATTGTTACTTACAAGTTTCTAGCCTACCAAATTTAAACTGAACCGAATTATTTCTACATCCGACGGTACTGAAAGAATACACCTAAGCGCCACAATGACTAATCACTTCATTTCGCAAATCAAAGCTAAGCATTACGATTTTATTTGTCAAAAAAAAAATTACACATACTTTCCTCAGACACAAAAGAATGAAATAGAAATCCTGTCAATTGTCTAAATACCTCAACATTCCAATTTGCTGACTTGTCCATTCGTCTCCAATCCGTTGTGTTGTTGTTCACTTTTCATTTTTAAAAAAAAAACAAAAAAAAAAACTACTGGGCTGCCAGTTTTTATGGTATACACCGTTCGACCGGCAGCGGCCAGCGACAACAATGGCGATGACGATGACGAACGCCAAAGAGAGATAACGCGTATCTGGGTTACGCAGAAATTCCGACAGGTGAAATTGAATTCTTTGACATTGTGCAAGTGAGAAAAGCCAATATTGATCCAATGAGAAAGTGAACCTGCTGCTCTACGGAGAATGGCCCCAACCCATGACCGTATCTTCTCATCTGATCATTGCGTATTTTTATGAATGAGATACGAGTACTCATACAACACACCCAAAATGATATTAACCGTGTGTGTGTGTACGAGTATCTCAAGGCATCCCATTCAAGTTTGAAGCACCATCTTCCGCTTGAAACCATCACGTGCTCTTTGTTGAGTGAAATTTTCTCTTGGGCTTCCGTCATCGATTCATCATCATCACAAAACGATGATCCATCTACACCGTTAATTACATCATTAGGTGATTTTATAATCAACAAACTTTATATCGAAGCCGTTGACTCGTCCGTTCGTCTGTCGGTTGGATACGAGTATCTCAACAAAAAAAAGTCGGTCAAATTGTTGTAGTGCAATGTCGTAAGCCAGACCAGCACCACCACCACAACGATGATGATCGAGATCGTGCAGCTCGCTCAAAGATGCCGATAATAATTCTGGTACATGAGCAGAGGCGGCGGCTTGCAGAGGAAACTTCGCCAAAGTATCTTCTCGTGACGATGGAAATGGATGGGTCTTCCGGCTCGGGCTTGTGGTAATAGCAGTTTTCGTTGTCAACACAATTATTATCATCATCTGTTGCTGTGGCTGGCTGTGACTCTTGTGAAGACGCATCGTACGCCGCGTCGGTCTGGCTACCTACCTAAAGAAAGTGAAACTGATGACACAAAAATGTTAAGTAATCGGTTTTATGTTTATGTTAATTGTAGAGGTTTCGTTGAAGTTTTTCTCCGGTTATTTGCAGTTTGTTCCTTCATACAGCCGGTGCCAAGTACATTTTTGTGGTGTTCATCAGTCCAGTTCGGTAATTGCCGAACTTTCACTCGGCCCTCACGTCATTTCATGAGCCCTGAGTACTTTTAAATTCTCCACCAAACCTCGGAGGCTAACCGCACAAAGATTAATGGATAACGTACGCACTTTACATTGTATCTGCGTGCATTGTATTTGTAACGCTCTATGGAGTGTACTTGGGCGCCTTGGGCACATAGAAATCCGTTATGAAGTCCAATACGCCTATGGCGAATAAAAGATCAGATTAATTTGAACTGATTGCGATCGTTATCAGCGGCGAGGTGTATCTCGAAAATGAAAGTATCTATTTCTGAATGAGTCGATCTCGTCGATCGGCAACGTTCGAGTATTATGAAATCAAGAGAGATGCAAATAATTTCCATAATTAACAAATCTATGATTTGTTTGCTTTGAATCATGCAACGTGCTTTGTTAATTTGTAAACAATTAAGGTAGACGAAGAAGAGTTATGAGCTCGATGCCGGTTTTGATGATGAGAAATATTGACGCAGCTGCACGTGTCGGTGAGAGAGATTGTTGGAGATTTAATCACGCATTGTTTGGCAACAAGTGCAAAAGGCGACTTTTTTATAATCAAATAACTCCAGATAGGGATAAAATTAAATGCCTTTTGTCGTTGATTTCAAGGCAGATTTTGACGCGGTCAACAGGAGTTCGTTACTTTACAAGCTCTCATTGATTGGTCCATCAAGCAAATTCAAGTTTAAGGTGCAGCTCATTTGCAAAACGCCGGAGATAATTTTCAAGTTTATTCTGCTCAGGGTGTACCACAAGGCTGTATATTTAGTCCACCAATGTTCATACTCTATGTTGACGACATTACATTGGTGGTGTCAAAGTGGGGAATATAGAAGTAAAGTTTCTCCTATATTCAAATGACTTAAAGTAGTTATCTTATCTGACAGTCTAAAAATGAATGTCTGATATGCAAATCAGGTGTATGGCTATCAATGCTTCACTGAGCTTGAAATAATCTAGCTGTTTTGTTTTTAAGCAACAAATTTGTAAACTAAGCGTCACAACACCAACATTTGCTATTGATAATGAGTCCTTCACACCAAAGAACTATCTACGGAATCCAAAATCTAATGCAGACTTCATTACGTAAGTCATGCGTAGGTCAAATGAAAATCTCGAAAAACGACTAATGCAGAATGTTTTTCAGTGCAGAACTAGCTGTGTCTCATAATACCACACTTGGCCTAACGGACAACAATCAGGAAACATACGAATCAAAATTCTATGATTGCATAAGGAAAGTGGAGGAAAACCCCCTCACTCAATAATTCATTGGGTCCAAATAATTATTTTTCGAAATATCTCAGTGTTAAAAAAATGAGTATTATTTTTTAGACGGGGACGAATCTTCTTAAACTTAATTATATACCCCACAGTAGAGTTATAATTAAATTAAATCATTTAACAAATAAACATTGAAAAATATGAAATCACCATTCATTTTGAAGTCATTGATTGGGAATTCATTTAAGTGAATTCAAAGATTGAATTCTAAACATTTCAATATTTTGTTCTCTCAGTTAAATCACTGAAGCTTTTTTAAAAGTCACAAAACCATTGAAGTCATTTTGAAGTCATTGCAATAGTTTTGCAATCATTTGAATTCCATTGTGTCGATTTGAAATAAAGGTGGTTTTTTAAAAGCTATAGGAAAGTTTTTCAAAAAAAAACACTTACAATTCAGAAAAATGCATGAAATCTTTATTTGAATCGAAAGTACGGTCCATATAATTTAATGTTTGAATATTATTTCATGCAAATGTTGATCTTGAGTGCGCCTCAAATGGTTCATCCGCTAGGTCCAATTTTGGCATACTCTTTCCAACATTTCGGCCGGTATCTCACGAATAAATGCTTCAATGTTGACTTCCAATGCGTCAATTAAAACTGGTTTGTCTGTATAGACATGAGCTTTAACATAGCTCAACAAAAAAAAAAGTCTAAACGCGTTAAATCGCGGCCAATTGACCGGTCCCGAACGCGAAATAAAATGTTCACCGAACTCGCCTCTCAATAAGTCCATTGTTGCGCGTGCTGTGTGGCATGTGGCACCGTCTTGTTGAAACCACATGTCATGCAAGTCAAGCTCTTGCATTTTGGGCAAAAAAAAGTTGGATATCATCTCAGCATTCACAGTTTCGTTACGATTCGCATCACCTTTGAAGAAGAACAGTCCAATGATGCCACCAGCCCATAAACCGCACCAAACTGTGACTTTTTCTGGATGCATTGGTAGCTCTTGCAATGCTTCTGGTTGATATTCACTCCAAAATCGACAATTCTGCTTATTTACGTACCCATTGAGCCAAAAATGAGCTTTGTTGCTGAACACAATTTTTCGGTAAAAAAGTGGATCTTCGGCCAACTTTCCCATTCACCAAAAATTTTACGTTGCGGTAGGTCGTTCGGCTTCAGTTCTTGCACCAGCTGTATTTTGAAAGGCATCCGACCTAAATCCTTCCGCAAAATCGATAATTGATGGTCATCATTAACACTGGCCGATACAGCTGCGATATTTTCTTCAGTTCGCACTCTACGTAAGCGTGTTTGTGGTTTAATGTCCAACAATGTAAATTTGGTGCGAAATTTAGTCACAATAGCCCGAATAGTCGCTTCAGTGGATTGATTAAACTGACCCTAAAATGGAAGAAGGGCGCGATGAACTTTCTTAACAGAGCACGCATTTTGATAATAAAATTCAATAACTCGCAAGCGACGTTTGTTTGTAAGACGATTCATGGTTAAATTATAGACCAAGCTGAAGATGTTTGACAGTGAAACAAAACATGAAACGTGCGTCAGCTGTTTAAACCAGTGTTGCCAAAAAGATAATAGCTAAAAAATCACCCTTTATTTAAACATATTCAAAAAATAACTTCCTAACGGAAAAAAAATTTTATTTATCGATTTGTCTCTATAATAAAATATAAATATATTGCATAATAAATAAAATGAAATTCCTTATTTTATATATTAAATATGTATGTCCACAAATATTTATTCCAGTTCGCTACATCCCGGAGCCCTGAGGAATAAGGACAACATAAGTTAAGCAAAACTAGTTTACGGATATAACTTACTATCGCACAGAGCACTTGCGTTGTCCTCATCGTTTGACTCCTAACCTCTAATTTCATTAATCTACTTTCCTACAGAGTTCCGAAATTTTACCTGCGAAGCCCACTTAAGTGACTCAGATCATCTGGCAGTTGAGCTGAGTGTCAAACCGAGTATGCCGATCTTGACCATCCATCGTACACCAGATACGTACCTGGATAACAAAAAAAAAATTGGACTGGAGGAAATTTGCACACGACTTCGAGAGCAATATCAACATACTGCCACAGGAACGAAATTTTACCAATGCAGAAATTGACAGCACGATACAGGAACTAAAGGATGTGATCCTCAATGCTATCGCTGCTCAAAAAAAAAACGAAGAGCAGCACGGATCGATATGCTTATAGGAGCGTACAAGCGGAACTCCATAAAACACCACATAGAGGAACATTGTAAGACGCCTGGAGAAAATCAAGCCTGGACCGGACACGTTCAGGCAAATCAATGCGATCGTTGGCAAATCCAACACTTTTTTTTAAATTTTTTTTTTTCAAATAAATAAAAAAATCAAATACATAAATAGATATATTAAAAAAATTAATGAAACAAAAAAAATAGTTAAATGTTTATACACATACGTATGATAAAATATTAGAAAATTAATTCAAGAGCGTTTCCACTTTAAATATGACTCCTCATCTTTGGTTCAGGTCTTAAGTAAGTTATCAATTGGTCAGCTGATATCATGATCATGTAAAAAACATATAAATTTGTTAATATGTTATAAGGAACACTTTCTGGAGTGATGCATAGTGCCATTTTGCGTTCCTGAATCTCTTTAGAAAGCGATGTAATGCGCAAGGTTGCACATTCTATTGCTTCTGTGAAGTAAACTTTTGCGCGTATTGCTTCCAAGATTGCTTGTTTCCTATGTTTTTTGAGTAAACCTTAAATTTTTGGGTTTCAATTGAAGAAATGCTGCAAATCACTTCCAATATTTCTGCAAAGCTTGTTATAGAGCTAAAATGAAATGTAAAAAGTAAGATTTCCGCAAAACTATGGTTAAGTATTGCTTCACTTCCACTTCCCAAGTTCACTATGTCAACTTTCATACCAACTTCTTCAATGAATTCCTTTTGGATTCACTTTTTTTCTTTTTTTGTTTTCCTTAAAAGCTCGAGGTAGCTTAAGTGGTTCTCCATACTTTAGAGCCTAAGTTATGACATATTCCATAAATCTTATCCGTGCATGCATTGTTGAAATTCTTACTCTTTGAGGTCATTTTTGTCCAAAGGCTTAGCTCCGCATATGAAGCAGTTGCTTGATGCAGTAACATGCTGCGTTACTTTTCTGTCCAGCATTGTAAAATGATTAACGCACCTTTCTATATTGGTATTTTTTTTCGTACTGTATGATTGTTGTTCGCTTTTTTGTAAGCTTGGATTAGTACACATGCTCTGGTTATTTATTTGCACTCGCTTTATAGTATTTTTTATGTCATATTTTAATAATTGGAGCTGTCTTTTATTTCCCTTTTCTCTAATACATGAACAAAAATGTAATGAGTTCCATGGTTTTAACTACAAAAATAAACTTTTTGGTCTCTCAGATTTAACAAAAAAATAAAATAAAAAAACGAACTACAACTCCTTTCTGCAATTACTCATGAAAACAATAGCCAACCAAATATGGCAAAAATAAACAAACAAAAATACTTTAAAGTTTCATCCGCGATAACCCCACTATGCGGTGTATAGTCAATAAGGTGTCAGGGCTTTCATCTTTGAACATATGTATAGGTACATTACTTGTCCTATTACTTAACCAGACCTGTTTAAATTTTTAAATTGATAAGTCAGACCCGAACTGCTTATTTTTGAAGAACTTTTTGTTGTAGTATGAAGGAGGTTCTCACTGTGGTGATATAAAATTTATAGCAATTCAAAAAGTCCCCTTTAAACAAAATTCCTCAACTCGCTCAAAATAAGTTTACAACAAAGCTCGAAATCCCATCTCCTTGCACTTGCAAACTTTGCAGTTCATTATGTGAGTAGTACCCTCAGTAGACTTTGCCTCTATCAAAAGTGTACTTGCAGGATTATAGCTACTTGCATAAATTACTGAAAAGACAATCAACCCTGTTAAATGTTGTCATTATCCGATTTTACTTTTCAAATACAAAAGCGAAAATCATGCAGACGTCGCAAGTCGGGCAAGGCAGCCTTTGCGTGCGTGTTTTCCCCTTAATTTGCCGCTCGTAGAAAGTTTTTCACCAACTATAAATAAATTAAAATTCTCAAACATTAAGTAATTTACTGGGCACACTCGCATGAAATTGTACCGAAAATAAAGACCTCTTCTCATACACCTTGGTCGAAGGCATTGTTGAATTAATAATAATTTATTCGTCGCCTTCTTTTCATGCACAAAGGCCCACTGAGGCATGAAACCAATTATGGGCCATTAACTCCGAAGCCAACTGTTTATGGTGTTTAGCTTAAGCAAATGTTTACGACCGCCTCAGTCTTTCATCATCATCATCATCATCTCCCTGGCTAGTGAGTGGCTTGACAAATTTTTTCCAAGCACGCTGATTATGGGCAAGACGGATCTAAATTCGATGTGCGATGGAAGCCTATAGCTCGCTTTAGAGCCGGTGCTAATTGCGAATTGCATTCGCTAAACGCGCCGATGTTCAAGTCTTCACCATGACTTTGGGCTGATGGCATGGTAAATGCCACACCAGTTGTGGTTGTGGCTTGCAACGCTTAATTGAATTACACAAGCAGTGTTATGGATGTTCGCTTTGGACTTTGTTTCCCATTTTTCGTGGGCAATTTGTTTTAGGTCGACTCATGAATTTGTAATTAGCCGATCTATATGGAAAGGGTGCATGTATGTAAGACCTTTCTTTTGATTTTCTTTTAGTTTTCAAACGTGTTTGAGCTGATGAAGCATTTTGAAATGGTTTACGATATTACGCGGAACTGAGATGGTATAATAGTGCAACGGTGCGTAGGCAAATGATGGTGTTATTGCTTTTTTCGGAGGAATGTGGTGTGAAAAAGATGTTCTCGAATAATAGTTGCTTTGTTGAAAGTTTATTCAACTGAACTAAGCATGAAATTGAGTAATAAGTCAGAGCTGGAGACCTGCAGCGCCAATAAAGTTGGTCCTTAAAACGGAGATTCAGTCTTCCTTGCGAGCCTTAGGGTTATGACTCGAAGATCATCTTCGCTGGATCATAATTGTCCGAGTTGTCGATAAGGGTGAGAGATTATATTCGTCTTATTTTGGCTTTTTGGTCTTCATCCATATCATAAATCGGCCCCCTCGCATGAGGGACCAAATATTCTACCAAGAATTTTTCTTTCACAAAATCGACTCTGCCTTCTTGCCTAGCTCGGCTCCATATAGTAGAACTGGCAGGATCAACGTTTTGTAGAGCACACATTTCGTCTTCCGAGTTTGGAGTTTTCAACCCGTTCGTTTCGCCAAACTGAAAAAGCAGCGGTTTCCTGGAGTGAGCTTTCGCCGAATCTCCATTAATGTGTCAATCGTGGAGTTGATATTCAATCCAAGGTAGGTAATCTCCTTAACCACCCCGTAATTATTGATGCCAACTGTGACGCTTTTTCCCATATGGTGGACAGATGATTCTTTGTTTGTTGAAAACATGATCTTGGTTTAAACATCGTGTCTACTTTGGAGCCAACTCGTTCCATCTGTTCTTCAATTGCCGTAAAAACCTCTTTGATGGCGCCCTAGGATGGACGAATGATGTTGATATCGTCTTTATATCATAGCAGCTGGAAAGATTTTTTTGAAAAAAGTGCCTTCAGTGCTTAAAACTGCCATGCGAACTTTCTGTTCCAGCACCAGATTGAAAAAGTCACTTGATAGTCCTTGTGCATCAATAGCAGCTTCAGAAACCTTTGTCACCATAAGAGCATTTAAGTGTCTAAGTTTTCTGAAGCGGTGCCATTGGGATAAAATGAATGGCCCTATCACTGGGTTGGTCGAACAGTTGTAGTTTTCTTACTGATGGGTGGCATTATTGTAGAGGTTGTTGAATGAGCTAGAGTACTTAGTGGTTTGTGTAGACACTGACAGCAGGGTGTTGAATTAAATCTTCCACAGTTTCAAGGTACATTTATCAAACGAATGTCGAATACCATCCTGCAAATTAAGCGAAAACTTATAAGTCGATATCAAAATCATCCGTCCGATTTCGGGATCCACCCACGGAAATGAATCAAAACAAATAAATCTGAGTTTCCCAAACCTCTACACAATGTTTTGTTCTTCTCCTTATTCTTGCTTGCATTATAAGAGTATGCACAACCCCTTGAGAGCGAGTAAATTATAAAAAAAAGAAGTACTTTACTCCATTTGGCTGCAATGAACAAGGCCTAAATCTACCCCAAATTGGATAGATAACTTCTATCGATTTTGTGGCGAGCACATCATTAAGGCTTGCCGAACGGAAACCTTATTTAAAACTGTATTTAAAGAAAGCTGACATACTTCGAATGGACATCAGCATTAGGACGATTAATTTTCAAAAAACATTTTCTTAAGTGATGAAGCTCATTTTGCACTCGATGGATTCGATTACAAACAAAATCGTCCGTGATGAGGAAGGGAAGTCCGCATGTAACTGCCGAAAGACCATTGCATCCTTAAAAAGTATCTGTATGGTATGCAATATGGTTGGGTTGTCTTTCTGTCACCATCAGTTCTATTTATTTATTTATTTATTTAGAATGCTAAATATCTAGCGTAAATAAAGGAAAATATTTTTAAAAGATTTATTATTAATGTTAACATTTTTGCAATTCAAAAGGTGTGAATATTTATTAAAGATAATTAACATATTATTAAATGGAGAAAACCGTTCATAGTTCGTACGATGGTGAGATACTGAGATTGCATTAGGTATGTTTTTAAAAAAACTTTGCGATATATTGAAATTGAGACGAGACAAGAGGTACATAGAATCAATGTTGCCATCAATAAGTTTGGTAATGAAAGAGAAACATAGATACGATCATCTGCTCTCAAGATTAGGCAAATCTATTAGATTAAGTCTGCTTGTATAAGGTGGGAGGTTATAAGGGTCTTGCCATCCCAGTCCCCTCATGGCAAATCTCAAAAATCTCTTTTGAACTTTCTCAATTCTGTCGATATGACATTTATAGTGAGGAGACCACACTTGACAAGCGTATTCAAGGATCGGACGGACGAAAGTCATAAACAACTGTTTAACAACATAAGGATCATTAAATTGCTTAGATTCTCTTTTAATCCATTGAGTTCGCTTTATTGGAAATTATGTTGATATGTTGCTTAAACTCGAGTTTTTGATCCAACACAACCCCTAAGACAGAAATGTTATCAACATTGCATTTAGTCGAGCCATTTAAATTGTATGCGAAAGAAACCGGCGAGTTTTTTCGTATAAAATTAATGACATTACATTAGTTGACATTCAAAAATAAACAGTTTTTTGAGTTTTGAGCTGCTGATGGTTGCAATGTGTGGGAATTTTAGAGTCGACACTTGTAATATCCGCGGTCTCAAAAAGAATTTCTTTGCTGTGTACGCCCACACACATCAATTTAGACCAGCTGTTTTGGCACTTTGCGAAACACAGGTTTGTGAAAACTCTGGTTTTGACCTACCTGGATATAGCTTAGTGCCATTATTCTTCTCCCATCGTGGTATCGCCGTATATATACGTAATGATATTGCTTATCAACTTCAACCACAATACGGTCAATGTTCCAATCCGGAATTTAATTTCATGTGGTTCAAATTCTACGTCCATAAGCAAACAATTCATTACTGTTTCATTTACAGAAGTCCAAACCTGAACAGTTCATCTACTTTTAACGAGTTTGATGAGCTGTCCAACTCCATTTTAAGAATTGTATCCCTATATCCTCATACTGAAATTGTCGTTGCGGGCGATTTCAATATACACAATTCTAACTGGCTTCGACATTCTGGTCAGACAACACCCGAAGGAAGGTATGTTGAAATCTTCGCTGAGTTAAACAATTTAACCCAGCTAGTAAATGAGCAAACAAGAATCCCAGACATTGCATGTCACAAAGCCAACACTTTGGACTTGTTCCTCACCTCTCACCCTGACAAATACTCCATTGATGTATTGGCGCCCCTAGGTTCGTCAGACCATTGTGTCATATCAGCCAACTTCACTTCTTCAAACCACCCAGTTAAGGAAAAAACTCCTAAAAGACTTCTTTGGCAATATGAAAAAGCCGATTGGGGCGGCCTCAATAACTTTTTTAGGAGTTTTAACTGGTCACTATGTTTCCTCGATAGTGACGTGGACGCCGCCGCTGATATGGTCACAAATATTATTCTCCAAGGCATGAATGACTTCATCCCGAACAAGGTGAAGACAATTAAGCCAAAAGAGAATTCATGGTTCGACTTGAGCTGTAAAGAGGCTGTCAGGTTGAGAGAGCTGAGTTTTCGGTCTTATAAAGCCAACCCTACAGAGGAAAACCGGAAAAAGTTTCGACGAGTCCGTAATGACTGTAATGCTCTCCTACGACGTACGAAGTTCTCCCATGGACAAAAATTAAGGCAAAAAATACTACGTTGTCCCAGTGGTAGTAAACAATTTTGGTCCTTCATCAAAAATATTAAGAACTCTACTTCGTCATCGATTCCGACGCTCATTTCGAATGATACTCCTGTCGTTAATAATCTTGACAAAGCCAATCTGCTTGCTGCACAATTCGCGGCCAGTTCCACACTTCCAGATTGCACTTTACCACCACCTGTGCTCGAGAGCGTTGAACATTCTATGGGACAAATATACTTTCGCACTCGCACAGTCGCAAGAGTATTGAAAGATTTAGACATACACAAATCCGCTGGTCCAGATGGTATTTCCCCTATAGTTCTGAAGAGGTGTTCTTCCACGCTGGCAAAACCACTGCGTAAGCTTTTTCATCTTTCCTACTCTTCAGGTCTCTTTCCGAGCAGATGGAAAACTGCATTTGTCCAGCCTGTCCCTAAAAAAGGCGTTTCTTCTTCTCCCTCCAATTACAGACCCATAGCACTTACGTCCCTTCTTTCTAAGGTCATGGAAACGCTGATTAATCGTCAGCTTATGAAATATCTTGAATCACAAAAACTTCTTAATGACCGGCAGTACGGTTTTCGTAGCAACAGGTCCACTGGTGATTTGATGACTTGTCTCACTGAAAAGTGGAACCAATCTATACATAACTTCGGTGAAACAAAGATAGTTGCACTCGATATTTCAAAGGCATTTGACAGAGTCTGGCATCCGGCTCTTTTGTCGAAAATGCGTGCATATGGGATCGGTGAGTCTCTTCTTCGATGGATTAGAAACTACCTTTCGAATCGTACAATACAAGTTGTATTGGACGGTTTCAAGTCTGAAATTCACCATATAAATGCTGGTGTTCCCCAAGGCTCAGTTTTGTCTCCGACTCTCTTTTTAATTTTCATTAACGACCTCTTGTCTATCACATCTAATCCAATATATTCCTTCGCAGATGACAGTACCCTCAGTTTCTCATATGCGTTTAATGATTCACGCCCCTGCTCTTCGGACGTGGACATCGAACGACAACGTATGCTTAACTCATTAAATTCTGATATTGACAGCATAACCAAATGGGGACAAGCCAATAGAGTAGAATTTAATGCTTCCAAAACTCAATGCTGTCTTATGTCATTAAAGCGAAACCTTAACACCCAGCCATTGTCCATGAATGGCATCTGCGTCGAAGAAACCGAAAAGCTTTCAATGCTCGGTATGTGCGTCAATTCTAGCCTACGTTGGAATGACCACATATTCGATATAGCCAAGAATGCAGCGAAATGCTTAGGTTTTCTAAACCGATGCAAGAAGTTTTTTACCCCTTCTGATTTAGCCATAATTTATAAGGCTTTTATTCGGCCTAAAATGGAGTACAACGCTCACATCTGGGCAGGTGCACCCAAGACCACCTTGCAACTCCTAGATAGAATTCAAAAGCGAGCGATAAAACTCATAGACGATAACAACATATCGAAAGCAATTCACTCGTTGGAACACCGTCGAAATGTGTCTTGCTTGAGTTTGTTTTATCGCTATTTCTACCACCAATGCTCCGTCGAAATAGCTAATTGCATTCCGCCACTCCAGAAATTCACTCGCAACACCCGTACATCATCGAATGCTCATCAGTTTACCCTAAAGCCTACTTTCGGGCGTACTGTGAAATATAGAAATTCTTTTATAGGCCGCACAATGCGCATGTGGAATGCGTTACCTCGCTCTATTTTTCCTTTGCACTGCAACCTACAACAATTTAAAACCAATGTGCACTCGTACCTCCTTTCTCTCCCTTCCACTTCTGCTCGTGCTGTGTAAAAAAACACTTTAAGGGTACTTCAAATCCCTTGAGCATCTGAGCACTATTTAAAAAAAAAAAAAAAAAAAACAATTATTGGAACACCACACATAAAACGCATCAAGATCACGCTGTAGATCATGACAAACTCCAATGTTATGTATCTTCTTAAAGATAGTAACATCATCAGCATAAATAAGACATTGTGAACTCTTTAAAACAACAACGGACCTAAGTGGCTGCCTTGTGGTACCCCAGAGTTGACAGTG
Organism: Orthonevra nobilis; assembly: GCA_963555765.1. Lineage (NCBI taxonomy): Eukaryota > Metazoa > Arthropoda > Insecta > Diptera > Syrphidae > Orthonevra > Orthonevra nobilis. Next base: position 50,574,119 of record OY743225.1, on the reverse strand, counting down.
AAATAGTTCGAGGATTAACCATTAAAAATAACAGAATAAGATCTTCTTGATAAATACGATTCAAGCCAAATTAAGAACTTTGTGCTGAAGCCAATTTTGTTTAACTTTAAAAGTAAGATGCGGTGGGAAAGCTTATCAAAAGCTTTACTAAAATCAGTGAGTACACAATCTGTTTGATTTTTAAACTTAAATGAGTCGACGCAGGATTGTGTGAGTTCCAGTAAAGGAGTTGTTGTAGACCGGCCTTTAAAAAGCCCATGTTGATTAGGGACAATTATAGATTTAACATAAAAATACAATGATTCACATAGAACAGATTCAAAAAATTTAGGTTTTGCCGACAACCTCGCGATCGGACGATAATTAGGGATGTAATCTTTTCGACCCTTCTTAATTATAAACGACTTCTTCCACGCAACAGGAAATATACCATCAGGCAAAGATTGATTGAACAAAAGAGAAAGGGGAGTTGACAGATAATCAGCACATTTTTTTAAAACAATAGGTGGAACACCATCTGGACCTGATGCTATGTTGTCATCAAGGTTGGCTAAAAATTTGGTCGTAATGGTGTCAGTATTTATATTAAAATTAATGTTGTTCAAGTGGTTGAAAGATTTCAAGTGACCAAGTAGTCGGTCATTTTGGTCAAGATGGTTAAAAGATTTCGAATGACCAAGAGGTTGGTCATTTTCGTCAAGATTATCACAGCTAGAAATATCACAGTTTGTAAAAGCAGTTTTAAAAAAGTCAGAAAACAGATTAGCAGATTACTAGAGGGCTATGGCTAGAGTTATCATTATAACTAAGAACAGACGGATAGTATCCACATTCTTTCATTTTTTGTATAAAATTCCAAAAATGTTTGGGATTAATTTTTAAGTCACTTTGTACCCCCTGAATATAATTTAAGAATTTTAAACTCGATACTCTTAAGAAATTATTTTTGGCATTTAAATAGTTTAAGAGGTCGGTTTCACTATTAGTGTGTTTATATACAGACCACAAATTGTTCCTACGATTTTTCAGATTTTTTATCTCACCATCGTACAAAGCAGGGTAACGTTTTGAACATTTTTTTGAGGAAATCGCAACGGATTCTAAAAAACAATCAAACAAAGCGTTATAGAAATTAAAAACATTTGAATTTACGTCAGATCAATTAAGAATATTAGACCAGTTTAGCAAAGATAAACAAGAATTTAATTTTACAAAATCAGCTTTTCTGAAATTGGGTTCAAAATCTCTGGAGCCAAGTGAATCATGAACACTATTATTGTTTAATGAAAATGAGACAATAAGTGATGGATGGGATAGATCCTCAGTCACTAGTGGGTCAAATGATCGGTCAAACACCGGTGCAACGCCTATAACTAATACTAAGACATTGTGTTTCGAAACCCCGAATCTTTTTCATCAAGTTTGCTCCCACGTTGAGCTACCGATACCCTTAACCCTCTTATCGAGTTGGCAACGTCTATAAGTTTGTTTAAATACAGATCCTGAACCAGCAAAATCCAAGGTATCTAACAATACTTCGATTCGCAAGTGGCCGGCCGGCTTGTTCAACGATAGAGGACATTAGAGGCCACAGACAACGAAGTCCATGATTTCGCAGTTTTTGAAGTTAATCTTCGTTACATCGTTGAATCTCATCGAAATCACAATGCAAAAGACTTACGATATCCTTGATCTTTGGCCCTGATCTATATACGATCAAGTAAACTGCTACAGCGTGGTGAAAAAGGCCTTCAAGACTCGCTCGTGAGAAAAGTACATAAATTTTGCAAATAAGTCACACCCTGTTGCAGACCGTTGTTAATTTCAAACTTTCCAGCAGAATTACATTGCCATTTTTTAAAATAAATAAGTTTTTGTATCTAATCATGGCTGCTGATTGCTTATTTTTATCAATGCAAAAAATTCCTTTCAAAATCATAAGTCAAACAAATTCTTTACTACACAGACTTTCAAAAACTTTTACCAAATATGAACCTCGTTTCCATTGCATCAACCACAAAAAACCCATTGCAACTATCGGTTGCATATAAAGTCTTTGGTTTATGACACAAAATCTATCTTTTTTATCCTAATTTATGTTGATGGCATTCATTGAAGATTTCTTCATATTTATTAGTTGAAAAAAAAAAAAAAAAAAACTATAACTCAATTCCCGGTCCTGATTTTCCCGGATTCACTCACTATCCAATCGAATTTCCTGTCTCCATAAAGCACCATCCGAATTCATATGCACACCATTCAACCAGAATTTCACAGTCTCATCACGTTCCATCCTCAGAGATACCATCATCATCAATCAAAGATTTTGTTGGTGAAATTTCACGTTTGCATGTACGAGTAATACTATCTTACAGATACATTTTGCCGCCTTTGCAGTCGGTGCATTCGACCCACAACGACGCGACGCAGATGATGTTGCTGGCCAGCGACTCGGAGTGAAAGTTATGTAATTCCCAGTTGGGGAAGTGCCGGCTCAAGAACCATCTACCTGCGGATGCGAATTTCTCATTTTCTCGCCGATTACATGATGCTCATAAGTGGCTTGCAAGAATACCTGTTTTGTCAGGTGCACGAGTTCCATTAACCAGAAGGAAGTCCTACTTCCATGGTGTAGACCTAGTTGGATTTGGATTGGCAAAGATGCATGGAATTCGTGGTGCACGTTTTGCGTATTCCTATGACTGCGTGCAGCAGGGCAATTGTTAGGCTCCCATTTTGACTACCGTGAGATTTATTGTACATCGTCGCGTGGTTCACTTCGTGCGTTTTGCTGGCACGTTACTCTGCTGGTCAGTAATGAGACAACATTTTGGGTTTTTTTTTTGTTGGTCCCATCAAAACATGAGGTACGACCGAGGCAGTTCGTGTTCGTGTGCTTGCGTCTCATACGGATTGGTGTCACTTTTGAGGTGTGACAGACGGGCAGAGGCGACATGAAATGGATTTGAGGCTGTTGGCGGCGGTAGAAAATGAAAACTTACATTTTTTTTTTATTTCGTGGTAGTTAAGAGGGGAACAAGTTTCGTTTTGTATGCGCTGTTTGGGGGGCTTTTTTTTACTGTCAAAGGCTTGTCAAGCATTTAGGAGAAATTGTTAAAACTGATCTTAGCGATGAAGTGACACAAAAAACTTGAAGTGGGCCCATTAAGCGAAAAGACAGTGAGATAAAGTTATTTGTTTTAGTGCGTTCGTGGGAATGTTTGTGAATACCTTACAAATGACTTTTTCATAACAATGGTTTGTAAAAATTAGTCTCTGACGAATCATTTCCATTGGCTTTAAGTTCGTTCTTTGTCAGCTAAATATTCTCAGGCAATCGGTAGAAGATGGGCTTCGGAATTAACTTTTACTTTTTTTCGTAATCATGATTTTCAGAAAAAATTATTGTTTTCACTTTGATAATTTGCAACCAGCGAAAAGTAGAAAGAGAAAAACTGCTAAAAAAGTAAAAAGCTTTAACTTGTTTTTTAAAAAATTGATTGTAAAAAAGGTGTAGCCTACGTAATCTACTTTGTTCGGTATTTATAGTTCTTAATAGGACATCGGTCCGTGTAATATCTGAGCCTGAGTTAAAGCTGTTTTTCATCCTTCAAAGAGTCTCTGAGGCGGCACTCTGCTAACGAAACATCCGGGCATTCGCGACTGCTCCAATATGCCCAGTCTTTCCATTTTTCCCCCAGACGGGCTATAGCCGGATTTTTTTTGTCCCTTTACTCAATATAGTATGTCATACCTGTTATGGTTGACGTATTTTTACCTTCCAGACTAGATCTTATTCCTTGCTCAACTGACTAGATGTGTGCTTTGAATGACAAGTTTTTTGTCCTTCGAGTTGTTGTTGGAGGCCTCACCGAAGTAGGATGGATTGTCGAGGATGAGCTTCTGATTGTGATGTTCTGTCACAGCTGTTTTTCGTTGAATCGACAATACGTTTTTTTTTTTAATCACTTCTCACTTTTGAGGATCTACCTCGCACTAAGAAGAAATACAGATCTATCAAAATTGAGGGGCTTTTCAAACTATTTATTAACGATCGAAAACCCAGAGTATTTATAGAAAACATTTTACATGAGTTTTACCAAAAAGATGAAAGGAACTCAAGACTTAAATTTGGGGATCTAATACGTGGCGTAAACTACGAATACTCCAGGAAGACCATGATTTTTCATACTAAAATATATTAATCCATGGGATGAAAAAAAAGTCTTTAAGAATTGAAATCACGAGTATGGTCAGTATTCGTCAAGCTTGAGTAATCTCACCGCTTCTGCTAAGAATTCTCACTGTAAACCAAATTTTTAAGGCTCTGGCATATAAGGGCATTAAATTTTATATGCGGATGACGCTGTTGATTTTATGATAGGCAAGTTTCTACCAAAGACTGGCAACCTTTTTTTCAAAAGGTTTTATGTAATAATTTATTTTTCCCTGCTTGTAGAAAAAAGTGTTTTAAAGAAGCAATTAGAGTTAGAATGTGTGAATAATTGCGGCAAAGAAGACCTCTTCAGGCGCTCTTAGCTCTCCCTTAGCCAGATGAGTAAAATATGTATCTTGACAAGATTGTCTCAACAGGTAGCAGAATGCATATAGTTCTGTTAAATTAACATAATTCCCCTAAGAACCCACGATGACAAAGTCGATTCTGGGCATGCCGCAAGCGTTCAATAAAGATTAGTTAAAGATCTTTCTACTTCCAACTTGTGGGAACCTCGACTGTAGCATCAAAATTTTCTTGGAAACAAATTTAAGAAATTATTGTTACTTTTGTGAACTGAATTTCGGGACGGGGCTTGCAACTACAGATCGTCCATCATAAAAATCTATTGTCTGGTGTACAATAACTCGTATAGGAAAAATAATCTTATCAAAGTTAAAAAGCTTCTTGTACAGCGATCATCTTCCTCAGAGGTCTTGATTCTGGAACAGAAGCCAATCAAACATTGGCTTATTTGCAAAAAAGGAAATCAAAGCCTCTACCAGTTTGTAACAGTGTCAGGCAGAACCCAGTTATATAGTTATAGTTATATCGTACATATTCGTACAAATACAATATAAATTTAAGAGCCAGGGACCTTGCTTCATCGTTGGACTCACAGTTTAATACCGGCTGTCTCATGACCACCACCATACTTTTTGCAGGATTGCAAAAGGGGTATATTGCCAAGTGGTAAATTACCAAGTCGTCCCCCCAAGCCAGCTTGTCAAGATATACGATTGACGATTTCAGTGATGGTTTTACAATAGGAACTTGCCATTTTCAAACAAAACGTTTTCCCGGAATATAAAGCCCGATGTATGCCTAAAAAGATCGAAAATAAATGACAAATTTGTGTCCTTGGCCACACAAAAGAAGTGCAAGTTTTTTTGTTTATTTATTTATGTATTTTTTTTATCTTTATATAGTACATTTTTAGTTCTTAAATATATTGCACATGGTAGAGATGTAGTACGCAGTACCTTACTTCTATAAAATATTATTTCTTACAAGCAAATATTATCACAGTTTCATATTTATTTTGAAGGAAAAGCTACAAGAAAAACCTTCTTAGTAAAAAAAAAATAAGATACAAAATTAATAATAACAGATAAGTAAAAAAAAGAAAAGTAAATTTCTAACCACAGAGTTGAGAAAAGGAGGGAATTCAGGATCGTCTGATACGAAATATTTTTGAAACATAAAGTTTTCCTTATTATATTAAGGATCATTAATCGCCTGGTAATATATGATAATAAATAAAAAAAAAATTAATAAATAATTTTGATTTAAATAAATAAATAAAAAATAAACAAATTTAGAATTGAATGAATAGATAAATAAATAAACAGTTTCATATATTAATGAATAAATCAACACACAAAGACTGATTCAACTAATAACTAATTGACATATGAGAGAGAGTCGAAGGTCAGTATCACAAGTTTAGTTAGATTGGAATTTCTGAAATTAATTCAATATCAGACATCATTTACTTTGAGTTGTATCCGTCAAATTATTTGCTTATTCTCAATGATATTTTATCTATATTGGCCAAAAACGCCATGATAAATTCAGAATCATTTGGAATACTTTGTTTTGAGCTCACTGCAATCTTATGATGCGGCAATTTGCACATTTTCCCCATACAAGTGAACCGTAAACTAGTATTTTTGTATCATTTTTTTTATTCATTAGTGAATCAATAATTTTTTTAGTAATTTTTTTCATTTTCTATTTATTCATTAATTCGTTTCGTGTATACTTCGTTTAATATTTTTCCATTTAATTAATTGCATATAATTTTTTTCTTAGACCTCAAAATCCTCTTTGACGACTGACCTAATCCATTTTTAAAATTTGGCATGGCATATTGTGTAGCTTTATCTTCAACTATAGTTTAAAAATGTTAATAACCGTGATGTTATTTTTACCCGATAAGAATACTTTTACGAGGAGGTTATGATGAACCATATCCCTAGAAAAATGTTCAATATAGTTCGGTACGTTAAGTATGAACTATTAATATGAGCAAACGTAGATATAAAACGATCTAATTTAATTTTGCGTTTAAGCTGTTCAGTAATGTTTTTTTGTAGATACGAATTTTCCTGAACTTTGTTAGGGTGAGGGATTTGGTTACAGGTCAAGGTATAATAACCATTCGCGCCAAAGGCATGTATCGAGTCCACCAGCTGGTTTGATATGTATTGAAATTTCTTTTTCCTTAAAAAAAAATCTCTTTAAATTTATTCAGGCGTTTTTGTATCACTTCTGTTACTAGACTGAAACATTCGTATCTTCAATCAATATAATGGTGATTTCTTCACCACGCAAAATAAAATATGTATAATACTGGGCTCAGGAGACATCCTTGTGGAATCCGAAATCTAAGCGGTAATCTCTTTAAATGCAGAGTAAGCACGGTTTTTTTTTTTTTAAATCAAAGTGGTTCTCATAAAAAGGTTTCTCATTCTAGTTCGTTCCAGAATTGTTCCAGAAAAAAAATTTGCCGTATCTTGTGCATCAAGTCTGAACACCCTGATTGTCTTCAAGTCCTACCGATGCAAAAAGGAACCTACAAAAGGGAGAAATGTCGTTGCATGATCTTGTCTGTGTGCTGTTGGCACGATGCATACGGAATTTTATTTACTCCATGCCCTACAATGAACCAACAAATTCGTTTTCTCTCCGTACATGTAGTAGTCCTCTATCAAGTAGATTCTAATCTATTCAATGGATTATAATTTGAAAAAAGATTGTTGAAGTATTAACATCGGACAGTTTTTGGAATAAAAATATGAAAGGAATACGTTTTTGAAAACGCTGTTGTGTCCAGTCAGTCAATTTTGATTTTTGAAATTTCAGAGATCTGAAGGTTCAATTAGCAAGACTTAAGACAACTCAAGCATCAAACGACACGTGATATATTTTAAAACTTCGGAACTTCATAAAGTTTGCACTGGAACAATTTTATCCATTTTCAAATTATTCACTCAATAATCGTCCAGCAATTAAGAAAGACTGACCAAGCTTGTTAGACTTCGATATGTTCAGTCAAAACCTTTTTTAATTCTGCACAAAAATCCAATTTTTAGAATTTTCATCGAAAAAAACAAAACACAAATGGGGACCCAGTTGAATACAAATGTTAAGTTCTTTGTAATCTCGCTTGAGAAAATTTAATCTTTAAAAATCGATCTCAATGAATGAATTTGAGCATCCTAAACCTTTGCACATTTGTTGGTGTAGAATTCATCACAAAGCCTCGGAAAATCTTTCAGTAGTGGTTTGCATTCAGGAAAGCTTCAATGCACTTTTCAAAACTACTCGTTACCTTAAGCTGGCTTAAAGGCAAAATAGGAACGTCCTCATTTTCATATAAATCTGCACAATAACACTTTAACTCAAGCTTGAAACTAGTTTTTAGCAAAAATCCTTTAAGCGAACTAACAAATTTCCCTTTCAACAAAAATTTCAATACAAAACCGTGTAAGAAACTAATTTTACACCGAAAATAATAATTAACACTTTGGAGGACCAACATATTTTTCCAAGAGCACACCGTGTGACCATAAGTCAGACATTGGTTACATAAAATTTTACACAAAACGTAAGGAATAATATGACAGCAGTCTTCTTTCGATCCGCACTTAAAGAAACAGCTGACTGTGACTGTCATCTCGTCAGATGACACAAATGTAAACAAGAATCACAAAGCTCAACAAGCGACCACGTCTTTCTCTTTCCCAAATCGGAATGTCGGCTTTTCTCCCAAAGTAAATCCGAGTCTTAAATGGAATTAAATTAGAGCTCCGCCCTGATGGCATACAGCAATCTAAAGTGTCAACTCTCTTGACATCAAGTACCGTCTCAGGAGCACTTCTCGTGGCTTAATATCTACCACCGTTTCGTGTGTCTCATTGTACCCCCTTAAGCAGTTTTCTTTTTTGGCTTCAAGCCAACAAAATGACCACAAATTATCTTCTGGCTGAGAGCGAAAGAGTGAGAGTGTCAGGGTCAGGCAAGTAGCCCGCAGGCAGTCTTCAAAAAAAGCGTGTGTGCTCTGCTTATGCGAACGTGGAGTGGTCTGTTAAAGTCTCTGATTGTTTAAGCCAACTACTTTTTTTTTTCTTTCGTTTCGTATTTCGTTACAAATTTTACCGTTTTTTTTGCGCTCTATCTCTGTTCCTCTTCGCGGTACTTACGTACACACTTACGCATCGCATTTTGGTTCGGATTCGAAGTCGATTGCGCGATAAGAAAAAAAAAGAGAGTACCTAAACTCGCAGCCGTTCGACTGTCATCCGTGAGAGTATGGCAAGTATCTGTGAGTTGAAATTTTTCTTTTAAGTAATTTTGTTTTTTTCTTCTTATTTTTTGTTGTAGTTTTTCGCGAGAGTAAATATTGACGAAAAACGACGTTGGTCTCCCCTCCGTTGCGTTGTTTAAATTGAGCACTTCGCGGGTAAATGGTTAACAATGAGCGCAAGCTTTGAGGGATGGTTGATCGGTTGAGCTGAGCTGAGCTGAGCTTGGATCGGCTTGTTGTTTTGGTAGAAAGAGGGGGGCATACGGGGCATATACTAGGCATATACGTAATCACGATCGTCGTGCCTGCAGTCGCGCAACCAACAAACAGCCGTATAACCAAAAAAGCGACTTTTAAAGTGGTATAAAAGGGTGCCAGTGTCCGGACAAGTACATCAAATCATTCTCACATCTCACTAGTGATACATCACATAAGCGCAGTGTTTTCGTGAAGCTTCCTAAATTGATCGTTTCGGTTAAAGAAAAATATTCAAAATGAAAGTGTTTATTGTGTCCGTTATGCTGTTTGCTGGAGTTTTAGCTGCTCCAAGTGTTACCGATAATAAGATCGAAAGTGACGGCACCTTATCGCGGGCAGCCAAATATCTAGGATCCTGTTTCGAAAGTGAAGACATTACAACATGCCTGGCGGTCAAAGGGATTACAGCATTGAACCGCGCCGCCAGGAGTAACAACATTATTCTCGCCAATGGAGTTACATTCACAAGGTGCGACTTCAGATACATTTTATTGCATCATCTTTGATAGTGAAAAAGTGAAAATATTTATTTATCAGAACTGTTGTGAATCATTTGTGTGAGAATCCAAATAAGTGCAGACCGACTGATGTGGATAACTGTAGATACATTTTATTCAACTGGATTTCATTCATTCATAAAATTTCTTTTGTGTTTTTTTTTTTCTTTCTGTTATTTGCAATCGGGGTCCATTCATAATAAAAAAAAAAACAAACGTATCTTTTCTACTCTTCAAAACAGAGATCCAGCAATTCCAGTTGCCCGCAGTGGCAAGGCAATGTCCGAAAATGACATTATGACTCAACTACCCGCCGAGACCGAGGACAGAAATGGACGCCTCATGGATATGGCTATGCAATCGGTTGCTGATTTCTTTGGATCACACAACTTGGAAGTCAAGGTACCCACTGAGACTACACAAGAGGTTGCTCGCGCCATCGAGGAAGGTAATAACTAGTTTTGCCCGCATGGCACGTTCATTTCTTCATCTAATTCGAATGCGAATAAAAATTTTCTAGGTCGTGGCAAGATGAAGAAACTCATGGGACCATTGCTCTTGGGTGTCGGTGCTAAATTGTTCGCTATTGTTCCATTGTTGTTGGGCGGTTTGGCCCTGCTCGCTACCAAGGCCATTGTCGTTGCTAAGATCGCCTTCCTCTTGGCCTTGGCTGTGAGTGCATCGAAATTCTTGGGCGGTGGCAAATTGGGTGGTGGTGCTAGCCTTGGCGGTTCAAGCTTGGGTAGCTCTGGATGGCAACAACCTGCCCAACAGGGATGGTCATCAAGTGGCTCATCGTATCCATATGCCCGTAGCATGGGATCTGATGTCGGTGCGCAAGAGCTTGCCTACCAACAGCAAATGCCAACTCAATAGAGGCGGTTTGTGCTAATTGTTATTAATCGAGAGTTGTGCCTTTTGTTTTCTAGTATGTAGCGTAATTTATTAAAAACGAAAATATCGAGAGGAGAGATGAAGAAATTGTTAACAATGTTGAAGCCATGTCGATGGAATGGATTACTGTGTGTTTCTAGTTAATTACAATAATTAATTTATTCGCAAGCACTTTTTTATTAATCATTTTTATGAAAATAAATGTATACCAATGCAAATGTAAATTATTTGCTAAATCATTGTACAAAAAAAAAACAACGAAATAAAAATAATTTCTATAAAATTGAAAAGTGGTTTATTTATAGTTTATGAGTAACAATTGCGGTAGGAGGGTCAACAACTTGATATCGATCTTTTGCAGCTTAAACTAACAAGTTTCCATAACATCTTACAACATTATGAAAAACAGCCAAATTTAGTCCAATTCTAAAGAAAGCTGGCACACGGTCTTCGCGCCGCCAGAATATAGGCCGATATCGATTTATCCTGGCTTGCCTAAGGTTGTATAAAATCTGATGCTCAATAAAATAACACGATTTCTTGAGAGACTCAGTCTTCTTTGCAATAATTAGTCCGGGTTTTGACAAAAGCACAGCTGTATTTCAACATTATTGAATATAAATGTTGACCTGAGAGCCGCTTTTGATAAAGATACGGTTTCTTCTTTATGTTTGCAAGACTTCACAAAGGCTACAGTCAATCACAAAATGCTCTTTTATAATATAAATTCAAAAAACGATTTTCGGTTCTCCAACAAAGCTTGACTCACAGTGATATCTTACCTGAGTGGAAGAAAGCAAGCCGTTTTGATAGATAATAGGAGATGCACAGGCATGCCCCAATGAACCATCCTTAGACCATTGTTGTTTACCATGCTCACAAATGATCTTCCACTCACTCATCCAAATGTATTCTGATGATGTTCAGCTTTACCTAATTGTATGATAGGCTTGTTTAAGGACGGCGTGAAAGTAAAAAATATAATCTTATAAGAATATTGAAGTGGGCTGAACAGAATTCTCACCAAGGAAACCCAAGGAAAGGCCCGATTTGAGTTACATCTGTAGGCTATTTCTTCGAAGCGAAATATGATTTTTTTTCAAATTTGTTTTGCCAAATTTGACAAAAATGCCAATAAAAACAAAATGAACTGAGTCCTGCTCGAGGTGTGATTGCTCGCTTGAATGTTTCTTTTGTAGTTTTCACCAATACCACAAGAACCTTGCCATCTTCGCCCGAATATATGTCCATGATGCGTCCAACGGCCACTTGAGTGATGGTAAATTTTCTTCATGCAGTAAAACTAGGTCCCAAATATGTAAAGGGTTCGCCATCTAACGTTTTTTTTTCAACCAGTGCTTATTTCGTGAATGGTAACCCTTAGCTCATGTCTGATTTGACAGATAATTAGTTTTATCCTTCCGCTGAACGAATATGGTTGTGTATACGCTTGAACAACGCTGGGCAATATTGCGACATTACTTTGAAAATCATGGTAATGTTGCAGAATGTGTGCGAAAATTGCGTACGGATTTTGGAAGAAGAGAAGCACCGTCAGCCCCGTATGTTCGTTATCTTGTGAAAAAAGTGAAAAAAACTGGCATCCTCATCGATAAACCAAAGCGTGAAAAGCCACAAACAGTGCGTACGCCCGAGAATATTGCTGCTGTGGCAGAAAGTGTGTGTGAAGCGCCATCAACATCAATTCACCGTCGTTCTCAACAATTGAACATTTCGGAGACATCATTGAGACGAATTTTGCATAAAGACCTTGGTATGACGCCACACAAAGTCCAATTGGTTCAGGAGTTGAAGCCAACTGACCATCCAATGCGTTTTCGCTTCGCTAAGTGGGCCTGCGATCGACTTACAGAAGATGACGATTTTGCCAAAAAAAATCATCTATTCAGATGAAGCTCATTTTGATCTTGGCGGGTATGTAAACAAGCAAAATTGTCGCATTTTGGGCACAGAAAACCCGCACGCATACATTGAAAAGCCGATGCACCCAAAACAAGTCACTATTTGGTGCGGATTTTGGTCCAGAGGCATAATTGGGCCATTTTTCTTCGAAAATTAACAAGGAGTGGCCGTTACAGTCAATGGCGATCGTTATCGGGCCATGTTGAACGAATTTTTGTTCACAAAAATTGAAGAGGAGGATATTGGCAACATTTGGATTCAACAGGACGTGCCACACAGCCGTAGCTACACTCGATGTTTTGCGCCCCGTTTTTGAAGATCGCATTATCAGCTGCAAAGCTGATGTCGTTTGGCCACCTCGGAGCTGCGATTTGACACCGTTGGACTATTATTTGTGGGGTGCCCTCAAAGATAAGTGTTACGCCGACAAGCCAGAGGCAATTGACGCTTTAAAGGACAATATTCGTGAAGCCATTGGCTGCACACAATCGATAATGTGCTTAAAAATTGGACCGATCGTGTAGGCTACTGCATGTCCAGCCGAGGCAGCCATTCGAATGAAATTATTATTAACCGCAAGGATTGTACTTTCAATTAAAAAAAGAAATTTGAGAAAATATTCAGCACTTTTTCTTTTTATATCATTTTCAAAAAAAAAAAGTAATTTGGCGGACCCTTTACATTTTCTGCAAGCGCAGATCATTTTTGGCGGTTTTGAAAATTGTGAAGTACCGCTTTCTGTCATCGTTTCCAAAAAAGCTATTGTAAAAAAAAACATTTCTGATACCTGTCAAAACGATTTGTGTTGATATCCTGTAAAGAGGGTTCGTTAATGGAAGTCAGCGGACCGCCAATCCTGGTGTGAGAACTTGAAGATCGTCGGACTCCGTCGACATTGGTGAAAGTGGTCGAGAATTCATTATTGCCTCTATTTCACAGAGCAATATAGCCATCTCTTCACAGTTAAGAGAAGAGTTGGACAGCAAATTGAGTAGATGGTGCTTAGCTTTGAACAATCCACCATAATGAGGTGACCGTCGGGATGAGAAGACCCATTCTATATTTGCCTTGAGGAACGCAGTGTGTACTTGACGTTGATGTTCTTCCGATAAAAATAATTGGCACGGGTCTTGCAGCTCCCTTTTTGGATCTACATAGTTAGTAGCATTATCATTACTTACCCCTAGCGCTATGAAGCGTTCAAGCGCCATGAGAAATGCTTTTGTTGTGAGGCTTGCGACCAATTCCAGGTGACAGGCTTTCGAACACACTTTAATGGGCGGCTTTCCCCTGATTCCAGATCTAACGTTAAAAGGTCCGCAATAATCTACGCTAGTAACTGCGAAAGGACGAGATGGAACTACTCGATCTGCTGGTAAGTTTCCCATGATCTGTTGACTGTAAATTGGATGTGAACGAAAGCATAGAACGCATTTTCGGATTACGGAATTGATGGCACGTTGGCGAAATATGTTCAGCACAGTTTGGCAAGCCGTATGGTGGTGTTGGACGTGGTAGCTTCCAAGTGTATATTTCGGTAAGTTCGTGAAATTTAGTAACGCGATAACAATAAACGTTTTCCATAAATGTGGCTGTGAATTAATCCATCCGAGGGCTATAGAAGAGTCCGTTCAACAAAAAACGGCATCAATTGAATATTTGATAAGCGGGATTACTCGCTGTAATAATTCTGAGAGCAGCAGCGCTCCATAAAGCTCCAAACTTGGCAGTGAAATTGTCTTTAGTGGTGCCACTCGGGATTTTGCGCAAATCAGACGAACTGAAGTATGTTCATTTGGATTGGTAGCACGGACGTAAATGGCAGCTCCGTAAGCTCTTTCACTTGGATCGCAGAATGCATGTATCTGTATTGAAGACTAATTAGAAATATCAAACACGTACCTGGAAATTAGAATCTTGTTTAGGTGTATCATATCGTCAATGAATTTATCCCATTTCGTGTGTAGATCCTCATCCCAATTAGTTTTTGATTTCCATAAGTGTTGGAGGAAAAACTTAGCCGCTACAATGAGTAGGTTCACAATTCCCAATGGATAGAAAAACTTCGGCACCATTCATAAGATTATCTACGTAAAAATTAGGAAAAACCATATATGTGCCAATGGGTAGGTTTGAACCTTCATCCATGGTCAACTGATGCAAAGCATGTACTGCTGAAAATGGTGCAGGAGCGGCACTGTATGTAACCGTGCAAAGAATTTTGACTTTGTCCATTGAATTATTGGGTCATAAAATTAATTGAAAATTAGGATCTTTTTTATCCATTGAAATCAATCTGGGCATTTGGTTTGACAATACACTTAGCTGAGGCTTCCATAAACAGCTGGTGCGAACGTTGCTAGTTAAAACACTCATACTTCTAAAAATCACGTGCGGCTGCCAATGTTTTTGAAATAAAAAGAAAACTTATGGTTGCATTTACCAACGTAGTACATAACGTCTACAATCTAAGGCGATCTGATCCTGTTTCTTTATGAATCAAACGATTTCTCGGATGAAGTCTACAGGTCAATTTTTGAAAAAAAATATTGCAGAATAACTTCCCTCCCTTCCATTCTATATGTTAAACTACTGATCGTCAATTTTTCGTTCACGTTACTCATCTAAATAATGCGGTACCCATTAATATTTGGAGACTTCACGGAGCGGAAAGGTTACGATAGGGCACTTTATGGACATTAAGCAGAAAATTCGATTGTTTTATTCACTTTATCCTTATAAGCACTATAAATAAAAACCAAACTAAAAACTTCTATAAATTTTAATTCTTTTTAATAAGTTATACTAAATTCATGTTGTATCTTTGTACAGCTTGTTAATTTGATTTTGTAACAAAGAATAAAGTGTGTTACAAAAGATATCATGAGACGAAATAAATGATATGAAACAAAAATATATTCAGGACACTTAAAAATCGACAAAACGAAAGGTTTCTTGCGTTACCAAATTTAATTTACATTTAAGAATTCATCTCAAATTAAGAGACTTATTTTGATACAATCCATTATTAAAAAAAAAGTATACCTAGAAATTTAATAGAAGATAAGAAATCCTGATAATTTTCGCACCTTTTTTTCCAGTGACGTTAAAGAAAAATAAATGGTGCCCTGCAGAGTTGCTTTCACAATGATTTGAAGTCTTTTCGCTAGAAAAAAACTAGAATTTAAAAAAACTTAATTTAATATTCATTTGAACTCAGCAATTGCATACAATTTTAATCTGTTATTGAATCAATTACTGAATTCACTTTATGTTAACTGAAGTTCGAAGTGAATTCATATAAAATCGGTTTAAGCCTGTGAATTCAATCGAAACAATTTGGATACTTTTGAACAGTTTGGGATTATTGTATCGCAATCATTTTTAAGTGGGCTGATGCTATCTTGAAAATAATAAGCCGACATATAAGATTTATGTTTTTGTAGCTGAGTCAAATGAAACTAACTTGAACTAGTTGAGATGAATTTCTGGGCAAGACATGACAAGTGATTTTGACGTACCTCAAAATAAATTTAATCTGGTGCGAGTACATTTTAACAAGTTAAGTTTTTACTGGGTTTGATGACTGTTAACAAAATGTCACATACCCTTTTTTTGTTCTTATTTTTTTATTCACAAGTACTCTCGCTTACTGTCTTTTTTTGTTGTTTAGTCATCCTTATTGCAGTACAGTAAAGCGACCTCGCTGATAAAAGAAGGAAAAAGGACTAATAGCAGAAGTGAATTCACAAACTTTAACTGAATTTAAACAATATTAGTTGAATTGACTGACTTCAACCGATTAAGAGTGCATTCATTAATGATTTCAACGACATGTATGAATTCACTACTGACTTCAACTTATTCCAAGTAAATTCAATTGATTTCTGAAAATGACTTCGTTTCCGTGGTATTTTATGTCGTTTTTATTCGCGGTCTTGTTTTTATTAAATCATCATCATTGCATAAATAAAAAATTTGAATTCTTTGACTATAATTCGATGAATCTTCTTCGTCTTCTTCTGTGGAAAAAGGATACACATGTTTATGGTCAATGAATATGAAGCAACTCAACAAACTTCTTCTACTTCAAAGTTCAAAACACTTTTTGTATGTATTCGGTGGAAATGGAAGAATCATTTATCAAAAAATTGTAGTGAAACTACTTATGTGAATGGGGTTAGAATTGAGTCGTGTGCATTCCATGGATATTGTTCTTTATGATGAAAGTTTCCAAGCGATAAACATGACCATTCTGGATCTAATTTCGAAGCTATAAAACGCAGAAAAAATTGTCATCCTTTACTTAAAAGGTCTTAATTTTAATCAACGATTGTTGCTTTATTTAAAGAGAAAGCCGTCCGATTAGTTAAAAAATTACAGTTGCTTGGAATCGCAGCTCCTAAGAAGCGGATTATAGTACATGAAATCGTTTCTCTTTGATCGGCTTGTGTAGCACATAACCCTGACTTGCCGCAATTATAGCTAGCCGCAATTCAAATCCTGGCCATAAAAATTGATTATCGTGTCACACTAGCGCTCTCCATTGACTATAACATTTCCTAAACTATCGCTTTCAAAGAAAAATTGACCAATTTCCGAAATGGAAATGCGCCTTCATTGAAAGGATAATTTTTTGAGCAGAATCCATGTCAATTTCAAATGATCTAATTGTATGAAGTCGAACAACGCATTAATGCTGCCTTAAAGGGGGTTAGTCATTTAGTAATGATTCCTTTGCCATTTCGACCGTTAAAGAGATCTATCCGAGACCTTTATTGAGAAGTCTCTACAGATAGCATCCAATTTGAGCTATCTTAGTATTTCACAATGTTGCTAAAGCGAGCGTTTATCGATCGACTTAGTACCGCAAAAATATAATCTTGAGAATATGTTAATTTTTGAGCGCATATAAGCTGTAACTGTCAAAATAAAAAAGAAACCAACAGGTTTTCCATCCTATATTTTTGAAAACAACAAACAACGCTCTCTTCGTCATAATTACCCCCCAACCAGTCTCCAGAATGCTGCGTGAAGCTAATGGCATCCACATAATGTTTTTTGATTTTAATCGGATCGGATAAGTATTCACTCGGAGTAAGCACTTTAACCATTTTAATTCATCCTTCCTCATAGCTCCTGAAAATGTAAATCTCTAGGATTCAGTTATTTTTTTTTGCTCAGATAAAAATAGATGATACAAACGTCCTGAATCACTTGCAGGTACTAAGTCTTAAACGAGCATTGAGTGCATATTCTCGCCATGTGTAAGAACCGCTTGGTTATCTGAATATGTTCTCCATTTTGAGAATGTTTTTTTCTGGTTTTTGAGGAGCTTGTCCATTAAAAACAATACCATCAAAGTGGAGATAGACAGTAAAGTGTTGATTTCAACGTTGTTGGTGTACTGATCGATATCTTCAACAAAAGGTGGGTACGATGAAACATTTTCCAATACATACAAAAATTACTGAAATCATTCCTCCTTAAAAAAAATGTAGCCCAAAAGATGTGAATAATTTATGGCCCAATATCTTTACTAACTGCTTTTTAAAAATTGTTTAAGAAAACTATGAAAAGAAGACTCCTGGACTTTGTGAATAAATGTAATTTCTTTGATAAATTTCAGTTCGGTTTTCGAGTCGCTAGATCTACTTTTAAACTTTTGTAGCGAAATATGTTATGTGACCGTATTAATTACAATTGTACTACTGCTGGACTATTTGTTTATCTAATCAAAGCATTCGATTCGGTTGATCACAAGATTGAATTTATTTTTAAAGGTATTGAATCCTTTTTAGTAGGTACAAATCAAAAAGTGAAGATGCACGGAGGACATAGAAACCTAATTTGTAATCTTATTGTAGGTGTACCCGAAGGATCCGTCTTAGGCCCATAACTCTTTTTAATTTTTATTTACGAAATTTTTGAGCAGAATTTTAAAGGCAAACGTACTGCAGATGTTCTTATAAGAACAAATCTTCAAGGAGCTTGTTTACTGACAAGGAATTACTTAGACGCTCTAACAATAAAGGGCTCACTTCTTTGTCTGCTTATAATTTTGTTTATAATGCTTCGGATTTCCATACTTTTCCCTTACTAGAGGTTTGAGTGATAGTGTTTCTTGTTCAAATAATAGTTTTCACGTTGAATCTGTAATTTTTTTGTTATGAACATAGATTCAGTTTTTGATAGCAGATTTAATTGGTATGGTCAAACTAATTCCTTGATGAAGCACTTATTGCATTTTGCAAGACAATTTAACTAAGTATGAGTATTATTTGTTTTAAAAAAATCGTCCATGCAAAAGTGTTGTTTTGTTTCAGAAGCTTCATATTAAAATACAAAAGGTGCAAAATTTATCATTATTATCATAAATCCTTCCCAAATTTTTTTTTATACAATTTTTATTACATTAAGGTTCCTTTTTCGGTCTCGCTCTCCTTCCCCTCCCACATACAAATATACAAAATATTGGAATTTCTCTTTTTTTGGGACGGATCTTTCGATTCTAACTCATGCTTAAAGCTAAGCTATAGTATGCATCCTTTCTTATATTTTTTTGTAACTAAAATTAGTTTAAAAAGTGTGAAAATACTTATAATCAGAAAGTACTTAAACATATACTCGTATGTTTAAATTTCCACTTGAATTATTTCGTAATTTTTCTCATGCGACTTCTTCCACGTACATAGGTTTATGTACATACGTAGAAAAGTTGTGGGACTCAATAAGGTTTGCTCACCCCCCTGTTATACCAAAGCGAACTGATTTTCCAAAAAAAAGGAACTAACTCATAAATACCCAGACAGACTCAATTAAATTTTTCATATTCTTTAGAGTTGCATTCTAATAATTTGTGTATTAAACTATAGAGATTTGTTTTCAACAGCTTTACTTAAATATTTTTTTGCCCGAAAAACCCTTTTATTTAAATACTAAAGTTGCGGCCTTTGCTCATTCCTTAGGTCCAATGTAAGTATTGGTAGAAGAACTTTTGAAATCAGGTGGGTCGTGTCGAAGTTTGCCTCCTAGATACCAACTAAAATTACAAACATTTAAAAACAATTTAATATCTATCACCGTTAAAGGAACGTTCGCAAAAAACGCATTCGCTCGACCGTTTTTTAGTTATAAAATTTGTCGCTACCAAATACCCTTTTAATTAAATGAGATTGTTTATAGCCTATGCTTATTCTGTAGTTCCGAAGATAACTCCATACATCCAAACTTACAAACATTACCTCTTTATAATATTAGTAAACATTGTACAATACAATAATATTCTTACTAGTGGTATCCCCGTAAGTACTTTGCGTCTTCCTTTTTTATCGTTTATCATAGCAGAGCTTTTCTTAGCAAATTTAAATAGAATATCTTCGTCTACAAAGTTCAAAAATTTTATATTATTAAAAGGTCCTTCCTTGACCTTAGCCTCCTTATAAAGTTATCGCACATCACTGTAATTTTTTTCAAAAATGTTAGACTTGTAAGTTTTTTTTTTGATTTGAGGTGATAAGCCTTTCTAACTTCATGGTACTCACTGGTTAACGAGGTATTAATTCGAAGTTCCTTTTCTCATCGCAAAGGGACTGGAAGTGTGCCGTCCATACTTGACTATTTGTGTGGTGAGAAGGTGTTGATTACCCATGTCGTCGAATGTATTTTTTGTGTCTTCCCGATTTAGACCTCAAGTCGGGGCTTCGCATATTTTGTAAGACATCTGGAAAATGAGTGCTAAAAAGTTTAAGTCCATAAGTGCTTCTAATATCACAATTGAAGTCGCTATGGTACTGCCAAATTGTATAAGTTGGTCTTTCTACTGATATTGTCAGTTACGCCAAGATAGCCCCTTCGGGTGCTCCGCTTAGTTTCTGGAATACCCATCTCCTGGATTTTTCTATCAAATCTTTATAAATATTTTTGGGTAAAACTTAAACTCCATCGTATAACTCCCTATGATTCTGAAGTCCTTAGTTTGTTTGGTTTCAACTTGAGTTGGTATGTGGGCTCACAGGATTCGTTGATGCAGTTTTATATTTTTTGGGGTTCGCTCTAAGAGCCATTTGTTGAGGTTAGCTTCTTTCTTTTTTATAATTCTTCATTTTTTAACACAGTTTGTTTCGTTTACATTTTTGACTCTCCAAGAAATCATATAACCCATACACCCTCACAAAGAGAAAAAACTCGGTTTCGTAACACTAAATTAGGCTTTTTCCGCTTTCTTCGTAACTTTATCGTCGCAATTCATCTGCAATAAAATTCGTAGTTGGCTACACGGATCATGTACACTTATGCAGTACCTTTGGCACCGGGCGGAATCGTTGATTACATCGACTCTTAGACGACGATAATCGTCAATACAATTCAAATTAGCATTGAAGGGCCCACACGTTACAGGTTTACGAAACCAATTTTATGTTTGCGTGCGAGTACAAATTTATGTGTCGCACGTTGGCGTCTTCTCTGAATTTTACATGTTTACATCTTTTACTTTGTAGCAAATCTTTAAATTCAAAGGCTGCATCGACTCATAAGGTTGCATTACTTGTCACCCTTCTTATTTGATTCTAAGGCAACTGTTATGACTGAAAAAACGAATAATTTTTTTATTAAACTTATTTTTACTATAGGTCAAATTTCTCAAGAGGTATCTATTGTAAGCAACGACTAAGCATTGCATTTGTTTATTAATGAATATAGTTTCGCTCCACGTAATTCTATAATAAGTTGAACAATATAAGATTATGTAAATGCCAAAATTTATAGAATTGAATAATTATTTGTGCTGAAGGGATTTTTTAGAGCAAATATTTAATATTCTTAAAACATGTCTTGCACATGGCGGCATTGATCGGCTTGTTCCAATTAAGATTTAAAGATAATATTTTTAAATACTTAATGAAAAAATAAACTCAAAGATAAGGCTTAAAGCACTCTTAAATCAGCGAGCCATACGAAGCGGATTTTCTCAAACTAAGAAGAGGATTTGAAATTTTAAACAAATTTTTCTATCACTAATTTGCTTCACCTAATCTCGAATAAGGACGAATCGTAAATCATTTTCGTTATCACCAGTTAAGCCCCAATGTATGGACTTCGGGAAGGAAAAGCCTAGTGATATGAATTCACTCTTTGAAAAGGTTTTCCTATCTTCTCATAATTGTGAAGAAAATCAATCTATTGTAGTTGAATTAATATTTTTATGCAAATTATCAACACATTCACTTTTCTGATATGGACCTTTAAGGTGGTCTTAGCGAAATCGATCCCGCTATAAAAGCTGGTTTTGACTCGATTTCTCTTCTCCTCTGTGTAAGCTTTTATATTCAATAAATCGCTTAAGTCAGGTGAATTTTAAAATGAGTGAAAAGTGTCCTTGATGAACCCTTTTGTAGGCTAATTTATAATAGCTGGTTGGCAAAGTTGGTAGAGGGCCTGCCTTTCAATTGTTCCAAATGGGTTCCAGGTTCGATTCCGAGAGTGGTCCAGTTTTTCGAATCTGGTCCAGTCACCATTTGCCATTGGGATCAAGCTATCACTGGATTGGTCGACCAGCGATAGAAGTTTGACTAATGAGTGGCATTGTTGTAGTGGTTGTTGTATCGGCTTAATACCTAATTCCTGTTTTCAAAATAGGGGTTTGAGTAGATTGTGTGTAGATGGCTCTGCTGTGAAGGCATAACACTAACACCGGGGTGTTTAGCTAAATTTTCCAAACTTTCAAAGTTCATATAACAAACCTAATGTCGAATAAAATCCTGCGAATTAGGTGAAAGCTAATAGGTCGATATCAAAATCCTCCGTCTCGTTTCGGACTCCACCCACAGAAGAGCTGAAACCAAATACACCAATAAAAAGTTTTTCACTCGCCTCCTAGTTCTTTCGCTCGCTCTGTCCTACACGAATTATAAGAGTATTAATATCCTCTTGAAGAGCGAGCAAATAATTAAAAAAAAATTTCGACATTGTCAGTTATTCTTAATATTTTTGAAAATTTGTTAACGCAAAGAATGTATTTGTCGTTCAAGGAAATATTGTTTCTGCTTAAAGTAGCACCAGTTAAAATTTGAAAATTGCGAAATTGTTTGACTGTCGAAAATTTCTCAGCTCCGACCCGGGCATGAGGATACTGAACCTCATATCCAACCGCCCGAACCTTTCAGGCAGATCACAGTCAACACCTCATTGTTTAAAATTTTGCACTAATTGATAAGTTGTTGGTGCTTTAGGCTCATTTCGAACATTGCAATAGGATTTTTGTGCCAGAATAATGCAATACTACCTCACACATAATGTTCATGCACCAATTTCGTTACATTCCAAAATTCCCTGCCAGTGGGTTCGTACCTTATTTATTGTCCATTTCATATTTTCTATCGTTCTTCAATCTCTTATGGTTACGAGGACTGGAAAGCTACCATATTTACCTTATAAGTCTGCTCATATAAGGTTTTCTTTAAATTTCGATTTCGGGTCTGCTGATTATAATAATGCATTGGCTTAAGACCAGACCTTAGTACAAGTAAAAATACAAAAACCCTTCCCCGTACTTTTGTTTCTATAAGTATATAGTAAATACAATTCCCTGGTACTTAAACATAATGAAATCAATTACTAGTAATAATGATAAATGTACTTGTTATTCCTTTTGCAATACCAAAAGTACTTTAAAAAAAGTCACAACAATGCAATACTTCTTTCTCGGCGCATTCGTTCTTCGACCTGATCATATGTTCATTAAGGCAAAAATGAGGCCAAGAAATTTCTTCAAAATGTTGCAGAGGTCGAATTTTCGTAAACGAATTCATCGCTTCGCCATGAGCAGCAAAAATTGAGAGTGGCTCTTTAAATCTGACTAAAAAAATGGGAAGTGCAAAACTACTAAGCCCTTGCATGGTAATTGTCAAAGATATCTGAACATAAATGTCAAAAATACATGCCGAAGACTGACAGCTCGTTTGACGGATTCTAATCTCTTGATTATTTCCAATTGACTTGTCACTTTCAAATTTTCTTTTTTCATTTCAGCATTCGAGTTAGAAAAGAACTAACTTAACTAACTTAACTTACAATGTTGGTTTTGGTTTGGTTTTGTTCAAAGGAATTTAATTTAAGTAAAAATTAAAGTTATTTAAAGGAATTGTAGAGTACTTGGGGAATTGAAAAACAATTTTAAAGTACTTTTGGTATTGCAAAAGGAATTACAAGAACGTTTAATTATAATTGCCAAGAAATTGTACTTGTACTTGTAAACAAGAAAGTACGGGGAATGGTAGGGTAGGTAGGTAAAAGTGGTGGTTCAGTGAGAACCTAATTAGCACTAAGTGCCGTTTTAATACCACAGCTCTGTTAAATAAGGAATTATGATGTTATTTTGGTGTATTTGAGATATCTCTAAATCCAGCCCGAGGTATTTAAGAAGGACATTAGTTCCTTAATATCCTTAGCAGAAATCTCATAAATTGAGTTGAAGAAGGGTCTACCAAGCGCCCGTTGCCTGGCTCTAGCAAGAGCCGGACAGTCGCAAAAGAAGTGTGTTAGGGTCTCCCTCTCAGCTGTGTTTTTGCAGCTGAGACAATGTGAGTTGTGAGGGATACCTAGCTTACTGGCATGATATCCAATCGCCAGTGTCCTGTGCAGACCGCCACTAATCTAGCAATATCATGACGGGCTCGCCGAAGGAGATCTTTTGTTTTTGATTGATTGTATTCCGGCCATATTTTCCTTGATGTTGCTCAGTTCGTAAGTCTGACCCATCTTAGATTTGCTACTTCAAGGAAGTATGAGGATATATTAGTCTTAACTGCTTGTAGTGAGATGAAAACCTCACCTGCAAGCGAGCGCTGAAGGGCAGATCCCTTTCTAGCAAGTTCATCGGCCTTCTCATTACCTGGGATGGCACTATGGCCCGGAACCCATATAAGGGAAATGATCTTACCTTCTAACGACGCTATTTCAGCTCGGCATTCCTGTACTAATTTTGAATGTGAAGTAAAGGAGGCAATAGGTTTGATGGCTGCTTGACTATCAATGCATATGGCAACCTTCTGGCTTGGCAGGATATTTGGATGTAATTTGATTTGACGACATGCTCGGATTGCAAATAGTTCGGCTCGGAAAACGGGCAGTATATAGGCTTTACAGATGTTCAGAGATTCTGAGAACACACCCGCACCGCCTCCGCCGCCCATCCTAGAGCCATCAGTGTAGATTGTCCAGTTAAAGTCCTTACATATCTGTCCACTATTCCATTCCGCTCTTTCTGGGATTAGAGTGTCAAAGTTATTTGATGGATAAATTCTAGGGACCGTATAGTCCGTAGGTGACGATACCAGATCTCTCGGTATAAGATCGAGTATAGCGCTATGACCATAGGGTTTTGACGTCCAACATCCAGACTCTCTGAGCCTAATGGCGCTGTGAGCAGTAGTGTTTTTAATGTGTAGGTCCAAAGGTAGGAGATGCAGCATTACCGTCAGAGCATCCGACGGAGTCGATCGTAGAGCGCCTGTGGTGCCTATGCATGCAGTTCTCTGAACCTTGTTAAGTTTGATGACATTGAATTTTTTCATGAGAGCCGGCCACCATACTAGTGATCCGTATGTTAGTATCGGGCGAATGGTATTTGTACTTGGATTTCAATCCAAAAATACTTTATTATTTTACAGGTCTGCTTAAGACCCATTTGCTCTTTCAAGATTTTGGTGGAGTGTGAGAAGTTGGTCTTTTGTCGAAATTGCATGCCAGAAGTTATAACAATTTTGGCTGATTTTTGTTTTACAAAAAAGCTTCAAATTTCAAAACCTAACACTGGATAAGGTTTTGTAAACGATATCTCTTGTTGCCTTGTAGTGTGTCCTAATATCTGCCACTTTTTTTCCTATCCATGATTTCTGAACTTATCTAGTGTACCTGGTGGTTGCACAATATAAGGTTTATACTCCATGATAATTGAAGCCAACTTTTAACTAGATTCTTGGGGTGCACAGTGTTATGATCGTTGTCATTCTTGTAGCAGCATTGTATTGGTTTTCGGTATCCATTTCTACCTGACGCAGTGTGCATAACTTACCTCTTTGGGGCTCTATCTCTATTTGGATGGATAAGTTCAGTGCTGGTGATTATCTATCACGTTTTTTGCTACCTCGAAAATATGCAATGATGTGAAAATCTTGCACTTAGCCATTTAGTTATTCCATGCAGTAAGTAATTTAGCAACAATAATTGATAAAATTTAGGCTATCAAATCGATAAGCAAATTAAGAATATTTTTGCAATAAATGTTTCCATAAAAAATGATGAGTAACAGAAAAGATGTGCGTTCGGCAAGAGTAATAAAATTGACGAAACAAAGCCGATCATTAAACTTCAAATACAATGCTTATTAAGAATAATTACTTCTATTATCGGTTGCTTTTTCGTTTACTTCGTTTGTAGAAAAAGGTGTTTGCAACTTGATTGCACTGACCTCTGACAAATTTGCAACAAATTGCAAAGCCATGCACAAATTGTAAAGACTCAAAAAATAAATTTGGTAGAAACCGTCCAAGAACTGTACAACTTTTCCACAAAAAAAAAAAACGAATTCAAAGTCGGTTTTATACGAGTAATTGGCAGATTGGCTTCTCTTGATTCATTTTTTCAATGGCGCTAAAGTCTGTGATGTACCTAACCTCAAATTGTAAATCTCGCCAGCCATCTTGATCCGCAGCAAGCTCGATCAGATTGAGTACACGTAGTCTTTTCGAATGCCTTTCTACTTATGCAAGTAACCAAAGGTACGTTCTTAATTCACCGCGGTGTTCTTCGGGTGTAGTTTCGAAAGATTGAGCGTTCGTATTGTCAGCGCTCTAAGACATTCAAAAAAAAGTGGCACAAAAGATCTTCTCAGCGATGTCTAGAAGATTTTTCCTTCTTCATTGTTGGGCAACCCTGCTCAGATTCCATTCATGGGACACAATTTCATCTGAATATTTACAAATTTGACATGAAATGATTTGGAATATTTTGCTGACAAGGTTGTCTTCAGCTACTTTGAAAATTCCAACAAAAAGTCTGTTGATTCCAACAGACATTTTGGTCGATCATTATGAATTTCGAACGCTTTAATCCGGCTGAACTTCGTAGCTGATACTTCATCACCCTTAAATCGTTTGCAAATGTGGTTTATTTATATACTCAGCATCGATTGTGTGCCCACTGCAACATTTTTACTTTAACTTCACGGAGAAGCCCCCAGAGCACTTACCAGATTTCACGAAAGAAGTGAATGCAGTGATCATGGAGGAGATGATTCAACAAATCTTATTTCTTGTAATGCAACATTCCCGATTGTTGGGTAGACCCTATTCTTAGTGAGTCTACGAGTGTCTATGAATTTTTAAAATTTTTCAAAAAAAGTTGCAGAAAGAAAGTATCTTCAATAATTATTAAAAAAAAAAGTTTTTCTTAAAAACAGATCTTTGCTTCGTTCTTCGTTGGAAAAGTGTTGGAGTCGGTACTGTTGCATCAAATCAAAGCAAAGTCGTCCAAACCGCAGGTATCGAAGTAAAATCTTGTTTTTCAGGCTTCTGGGAATTTTTGGAACCAGAATCCGAAGCCTTGACATATTTGTTTTAACGGATAGCCGTTGTTCATCCCTTATTTCTTGCTCGTAGTGTTTACGACCAACGCTTGTCTTTTTCTGTAGCGCTGAGAGGCAGAGAACCAAAAACACACTCCACACCCCTTAAGAGGTCTTGGGTTACGTGTCCGGTAAAATTGTTAGATGTCTCTCGCCGCAGCGACGACGAATTACTTTGTGAATAATGGTCTAGTAACTTTAGCTACGGTTCGCCGAAGATTTTGTAAATTTTGGCTTCTCGAAACCTTCTCTATTTTGCTGCCCTTACATGTCTTTTGTCTTGCAGAGAAATCAATGAGTCTAGTCCGCTTTCAGAGGTGTTGTAATTAAAGCTCTGCTCTCATATCAATCTACTAAGGACACTTTCTCCGTCGATATTTGCTTTAAGATCTACGAATACGATTTTATCGCGATGTCGATGTTAATGTCAAGGATCTCGTAGAAGCTTTCTTATGGAGTGAAAACCTCTTAAGCCTGCACGCAAGTGTTAGGGAATTCGGCAGTAATCCAAATCGTTATAAAACTCTGGCTCTCAAGTCTTATGCTTACGACTTCTAGCTTAAGTCTGCGTTTGACTGATATTGTAGGTAATTTTTTGGTCCTTGTATCAGTCTACGAAGAAAATGTTAATACTCTTTTCAACTGTGACACACCGCCTCAATTGGATTGATGTCCGCTCTGCAGCCGTCTAAACCCTCTTAAGGTATTTGGCTGTCCTTAAATTGCTAAGCGTCCTTATTAGTCACAGGCAGATCCGAAACTCGTTGTCCTGTTTTTTTTTTGCGCGGCTATTCAGAATTGAAATCATTCTTATAAGAGGCTTGCTCTTTTCGCTACTCATCAGATTGATTTCGTGGTCCGTGTTGCTAGATTCTAGGCATTGCTAATGAACAAAACATATTCCAGACCGATGCCAGGCAAAGACCTTCACTTTTTTGCAGGACAGTTCATTTGTCGGTCTTCAACTCCTTGTGGAAAAATAAATCTACAGGAGTCGATCGATTCGAAAATTGAGGTTCGAGATCTGCACCTCTTAGCACATTTTTTTTAGGCACTCAAAAGAAACTCAAACGGTACTTAAAACTTTGAAGAGAAATATGCACAATCCGAGATAATACGGTCCGTCTTACTACTGCTAACTACTACTTACTACTAAAATAACGCTTTGACGGCTAGGTGGCGCAGTTAGTAAAACGCACGCCTTTCAATGACTTTAATCGATGGACCCTAGGTTCAACTCCTAGTCCAGTCACCATGGGCCATTGGGATAAAATTAATGGTACTATCACTGGATTGGTCGAATAATGGGTGGCGATGCTATAGTGGTTGTTGTATCGGCTAGAGTGTTTAATTCGTGTTGTGGCTTTTGTAGATTTATGTATGTGTAGATGGTTCTTCTGTGAAGTCATAATGCCAGAAACAGACGTGCAGAATTCTGCATGCAGCGAAATTAGAATACACAAGTTCCTATGTATTCCCTTTCATATACGAAAAAACAAATAAGCACTACAAAAATGTACATTTATAGGATACAAAACTTGAAATCAACTAGCTAAATAATGCTTTTGCTGTTGATATACATTTAACTCATAAGCAATTGTCCATCTATGTACATGGAGGACACTGAAGGATTAGTTCTACAAAGAGCTCAAGAAAAGCGATGTGCACTCCGGGAGTGGAACCACCTCACCGCAAGGACGATGCAAGTGGTTTGAGTATCTAATGTTCTTAAAAGATGTGAATAATTGAAACGCAAGGCAACTATGAAAAGTGCATTCAGAATAAAAAAAAAAAAAAACAAAAACTTTTAATTCGTAGCACATCAGGAAATTATCCCAAGATTTGGAAGGGTGGCAACTCTACTAGCTCCTCTATCACGGAGATACTTTCGCCCATCTCAGTGCCCGACGAATATGGTATTTGGGGAGCCGTTTAGAGAAGAATCAAATGCTCCAACGTCTTCTCCTCGAGGCGAAACGGCAGTTGCCGGAAGTTGTTATTTTTGCGAAGGAAGTTTTTGCAAATGTTGCGAGTATTTCTGTCCAAAAGACTGCAACCCAAAATTTTTTTTATTTTTTTGGCCAAGGAAACGAAAGAGGCGAGTTTTTCTTCCGCCGAATTCTGAATTTTACAGAGCATCATTATTTTTAATTGTTTAAAATAGTTTATTGAAAAATCTATGCAGTTGCCCTTCACTATAAATAAAGCTAGTCCATGGTCTGTTTTTTTTTTTGTATTTGCAACATGCGTTATATATTCAAAAACTTTATATGGGGCTCAAAGAAGGCAATAAGCGCAACTATTGCAGCTAAACACTTTAAGCAGGGTGTTGAGGTAAAGCTTATAAGTCAATATTAAATCTTCCGTCCCATTTTGGGCTTCACACACGGAATCGAATTGAAACCAGAGTTTCTCAAACCGCTTCATAATCTTAATGATATTTCATTCTCCTTTATCTTCCGCTTACTCTGTGCTACATGCATTATAAGAGTAGTCATATCCTCTTGAGGACGAGCAATTTATAAAAAATATAAACAAAAAAAAAGGTAACTAATATAGATGTCTACCCTCAGGTACTAGGAATCTGAAACTAGGTTCACAGAAACTAGGAACCTATAAGTATCAATTGATCGACAGAAAGTGTCTTAATAGTGCACATTCGGAAAGGCTCGTAGGATTCCATCTTCTATTGCCTTCTTCTTTTGCATAGCTATAATAAATTCGCAACCATCTTGCAACCATGTTTGAATACATAAAGATTAAAGCCTGCTTGCTTTTAAGATCCAGTAGGCTATGGATAACAACGTACTTAAAGTGATAATGTGCTTTAAATCAATGAACACAAAATTGCTAAGATTGCTGAGAATCCACCCTATTTTTCTGGCTTCGAAAAACGAGGCGAAAATATGTAAGAACCTCTCTTTCAGCAACTACTGACAATTTGGCACGGTTCTCAGACTTTCAGTGTTATTAGGTTATGTTTCCTTCAAGGATTTTGTCAAATATAATGTTTTAGTCATCAAGTCATCCTCAAAGAACATTGCGCTTTAAATCTTTGGATTTACAATGACCCCCCTCGTTGGACATTTGTCCGCCTAAGACGTCGAAACCGAAAAAGAATAATTCACCTCTCTATGCCGATATAAAATGCGTTCCAGGTCCTGAATTTTGTTACAAATGTAATTCCAAAAATTCAAGACAATCAAACGTTTAAACAAATTTTTGAATACATTTGTCGGAATTCTACCCACCACAAATAACATTCCGCATACTTTTGCATATATTTTCCCAGCTCAAAAATAATCCAATAAACCAAATCTAATCAGCTTCGCAAAAAAAAGTCTATTGGTTTTAAAGGTTCAATGCAAATGCGAACCCAGGAATACCTTCCCCGCAACAATATGAATTCGCTTGACCATTCAGGCTCATCAACAAAAAAATTTAAAACCAATCAAATTCGAAAACAAAATTCATTCAATATATGCTAATCAAGGGTATCTGTGGCGACATGCTTTTTGGGAAAATGAAACAACAATTTAATGCGATTAACTTGATCTCAGCTTGGCTCAAGATAAATCTACAAATTCTAATTTCATTTCAAAACAAAGGCAACAACAAAATTGTTTTATTTGTAAACCGAGTCACCTGTCCAGCAGACTTTCACAACAACACCCACCCGCGCAAGGGGAAAACAAAATTCCAATCCATCCCAAGACCTTAAACCAAACTAAACCATGCATCCAGTGCGGCAGACCCAACCCAAAATGGGTACACTTCTACATGCGATTTTAATACGCAAATTAATTTCGACACAAATTGTTGCGCTACAAATTCCATAATTGTCGGATGATGACGGCTCTAGCTCTAGGAATAATATGATGGACACTAAACCGTCGGGCCTAAATGACAATCTATGTCGAGAGCGTGTGCAGGTACGAATGGAAAGCCTTTCTTTCGATTACCATTTCAGATTGGATAGAGGGAGACTCCGACACTCGTTGGCTCGTGGATAGAATTCTCAAGCACACGAGAGTGACAGAAAGAATTTTTTGGAATGAAAATGAAAATCAAACGGTTAACAGCAAAGCTAAGCTTCCCCAAATTCGGAACCTACAATAATACTGGTGTGGGTGGGTGGTTGGGCCACATAATTCCGTCGAGGGTAAATTGCATTTAATTAAAAAAAAAATACTTCACACATACAATGACGAGCAAAAGAATTGTGTCACGTAGTGTAACATATTTTTATAGGAACCTCATAGAAGGAATACTAATTAAACCGTTTGATTACAGACACGGACTATCTGGACATAATGTGCTATTCGGCGGATGGCATTGCGATACTTCGATACCCCCACCACGCGGTATCACTTTTGTCGTCGCATTCTTTCGGTTTTTTTTTTCGCTATACCGTATACAATTTGGCAGGTGCTTTTGGACTACCATCGAAGACCAGTACGATGAGTGTGAATGATAAGTTCGTGTAAATAAATAGCTTGACCGATAGCTAATCAATCACAAACCCAATCATCCACTCGATCCGGTCAAGTGTCCAGTGAACAGAACTACTAAATTATTAATTTAATTAAAAGGAAAAAAATAAATATATTTTTAAAAAATGTATTCGAAATACGGATTTGTGCTTCTTGCTATTGTGTTTGCTAACGCTGTTGCTGCCCTCCCACATCAGGATAATAGTGACAAGGATTTAATCGATGCACTAAATAAAATCGATAATGAAGCATCGCTGCCGCTGTTCGGTGGATTACGTGTCGAACGTGTGGAGAACGGTCGTTCTTTTGGTGAATCAAATGCTGCCGAGACATTCGAGGATCGTGCCGAACGTTATCTGGAATCCCACGAATTGAATTTGTCCTTCCCCGGTGAAGATGATGATAGCGATGATGAATTCGCTGGACGATCAGCCGATGGTAAGGGTGAGGGATTATAACAATTTGCTTTATTTTCTGTGTTTTGTGAGTAACTGTGAGGACTATCGTGAAAGTTCTTAAGTGTGAAATTTCAATCTAACGGACTCACCTTTAAAAAGCAACGGTTTAGATGATCTACATACATGTAAATACATCTCGACTCTGCTTCTGAATGCAGGTGGAATCGAATGGATTAGCTTTTTCAAAATATTCAATTTCGGGAAAAGTTTTTGGTTGTCAACTTTTTCTGCCAAATATTTCCGATCTTTCGATTCGAAAAAAAATCATATTTCAAAAAGTATTTCTTAAAACTGAAATCCGAAAAGGTTCAGCAGACTATTAACAGTTCAAAATCATTTTTTAGACCATGAACAATTTTGACTGAACGTCTAGTGTAGCCAAAGCCAGAATGTGATAATCAAAATTTTGTATACACACATTTTTTGTCAATTTTTCGAAGTGTATGATTTGCTTTCTTTTTATAAACTGCCATTCCATGACTGAATGAAATTTTGATCATTTAATGCTACGTTTTCAAAAATCGGATATACTCCCTAAGCTTATGGAAAAAGATCTAAAAAAATATTCTTCAGCGATAAAGATAGAATCCTCTTCATTTTCCTTCAGTAGATGCATCTAAACGATCACTTATCAATCGCTGATCTTCAAAAACGAGTACCCTTAAAAGATGTTGTAGATGATATAGAAATCTGGTCTACAATGGTTTTCAAATCCTTTGAGAAACATAAAATAAATTTCACGTTCTTGGAGTTAAGATTATTACAATTTCGGTCCCAAAATTTTGTAAATAGTACACAAGCTGGAACATTAAATATAATATAACATATCTTTCAAGCCGCAGCCCGAAAGACCTCAATGAAACCAAAAAGATATTCATTTAAACTTATTTCCAATTTTTCTTATTTGGTATTTTTCTGACCACTTTAACACAAAAAACTCGTATTCGAGTGGTGATTTTTTCAAAATTAACGATAAAAACAACTTTACTAAACCTATTTTCGAGACGATAAAATATGTAAAATTTTTCAATCGGATCTGATGAATTCAAATTTCATCTAAAATTTTAAACCAAATCTTTTGGTCAAAATTGTTTTCCCTGGGAGCGAAAACTATCGTTTTTTCCATCGAGAAATTTAAAATTACTTTCGAATAACAAAAAATATCTAAGGCAACACGAGCAAACTTTTATTTGCCAGTTTCTGATCTCGAATTTACGTGCAACCCAAATTTGGTACAAACAAACTTTTAGGCCAATTTCGACTTGACTTTCACCAAATCCATTGTTGCCAATAGATTCAATAATTTAGTCTAGGCACAAACCCAAAAAAGCAAATTTCTTAGAAATTTCTTCAGAAAGACGATTTCTTCTTTGTTTAAACTTTGAAGCAATAAAACTTTCAGTTTGAAATAAGTAAATTTTATGACAAACAAAATCTATAGAAAAAAAACTCTCTAGTATTTTTCTTTTGTTGTTGTTTGCCGCGCAAGACCATTCCCCAAAGATTCGTTGGTCCACCCATTTGCACGGGTTGCACATCTCTGAGCATCTGCGTAGCATCACGTCCTCGTCATGAAGCTTTAAATAAGAAAAGCCATAATCTACGAAAACTTTCTTTTTCTCCATTTCATCTGAACAACGACATGACTGATCATTCATCTCGAGTGCAAATGCATTCGTCATAAATAACAAAAAAAAAACAAGTAAAGAAAAAGTAACCACAAAGACCGGACCAGATATTAGAAAGCTTCACTATTTACTCGGGTAAATAAGACCTCAACACAGATACACACTCACTTAAAGGCGAGCATAAAGGGTATGAAAAAAAGTAATCAGTGAGAATAATAATGATAACTGTTCACTACAATGATGGCCACTTCCACTTCCCCATACATTAACTGCTTTATGATTAATTTCATTCCACAAGCCCGGGTCTAGATACCAGCGCTCAATGCCGGAAATTCATTTCACATTCCTGTTCATTGTTTTATTTATTTCTGTTTTTTATTCTTCTTCTGCTTGTGCAAGCCCAGGCAGCCCTTAATAATAGTAGAGGAAGAACGGCTTCAGTTTGTTATACACTTCCGCCATTGTAATGGTTTTTCGTAATATTTCGAAGATGGCTTCCCAAAAAAGGGTAACACAAGTTGGATGTGCCAGCTATTCTGGCCCATAGTCAAACTGGGCCAGTGGGAGAATAGAAAGTGCTTTGTGTCCATATTAATGCTGTTGCCATAAACAATGTACGAGTACACTGTATCTGTACATGATTTTGCGGCACTCGTACTCGTACTGGTATCTTGTCTTGGCGCACGAGGCATTCAAGTTCGTAGACCTTAAAAGCCAGTCAATGGAAATGAAAAGAGAGAAAGCAATTTGGTTTGGCGGTCACGTTCAGTGTTAGAGCCCAGCCAAGCCACACTAGTCAAGTTTACGATCGTTTATTCCCCCGTTGAAATGTGTAAACGGCTCGGCGCATTGCTGTCTTAAATTTCATTCCAAAACAACTTTCCAATTCGATTTGCAAAGTGAAATTTTTTTGGTTTTTGTTTATAAAAAAAAAAAAAACAAAATTTGTATCTTTTCACTGCTGACCGACCATCTCAGTCGCACCCATTTCGGAGAAATCCGGACAGTGTTGCATAGATAGATACGAGTTGGGACTTTCTAAATTTAGATATTTGATGATTTTCTGATGGGCGATTTTGTTCATATAAATATTGCAGCAACGTTGTGGAAGTGCAACAGACTGTTCTTGAACTGTGAATGCGACAGTGTTGTGTGAAGCTGCTGCTTAGAGATGTTTCAAAGAACTTTTTGATCATTCAAAAATACAAAGAATACACACAAAGCATATTGTTTCAATTTTGGAACTTTAAACAAGCGCTACACATTTAAAAAATAATAGTTGCTGAACATGTCTTTATCTGCAGACTTCAATTTGCCAATCATTCAAAGAATAGTAGCCAAACTAAAGTTTTTTGAGTAAAATGGTTTGGTGTACATTAATACTGGATCAATACAGGACAAATATCCAA
The DNA here is from genome assembly GCA_963555765.1 of Orthonevra nobilis. NCBI lineage: Eukaryota > Metazoa > Arthropoda > Insecta > Diptera > Syrphidae > Orthonevra > Orthonevra nobilis. Next base: position 50,539,126 of record OY743225.1, on the reverse strand, counting down.
CCTGGCTCCATCTAATACCTCTGCTTACATTTTCAAAGCTTATGTTCAAAAATTCCAAGCCTCGACTTTTAGGGGACGAAGACTGTCAACTATGGTCTAACATTACAAAAAAAAAATTAAAAAAAATCCACAAAACCACCAAACCAATCGGAGTTCAAATGACAGCTGAATAACGAACGTCTTGTTCCAAAATATTCTTAATAGCGATGTCAGAACTTCAATTATGCTGCCATGTGTAGCTTAACAAGATTTAAAATTCTTTTCTAAATCTGATTAAATTAAAAAAGTAACAGTCTTCAGAAAAGGCTTCAAAAATGAGTTAGACGTGAAACTAATTGTGTTTGGAGCTAAAATGATGGTCCTCTTTGTTTAGTGTCTTGTGGAAGTAGCCTTTGAAATTCTGTTAAGAAGTGCTTGAAAATTATAAACCATCATACGCCACAAGACTTTCGAGTTTAAGAATCTTGCTGTTGATACATTTTTCATCACAAATCTTTTTCTATGGCAGAATTTATATCAGTAGTTTGAATCTGGACACATGGTCCATGAGGCATTTAGGTCATAATCTTCTTTACTAAGATTAACCATCGCAATTGAAGACTCATCAACAGTCTCCATGCTAGAGAACTTGGGGGACTTCCAGGCGGGTTATTAGTTTCAATATGTTTCCTATTTCTCCATTTCCATGGACTGGATCTGGATTATGCAATATACATCCTTAAAAACACTACTGCTTTTACGAGGGTTGGTTACTATCAGAACTTCCCAGTTTTTGCTTTGAAGCATCCTTGAGTTTTATAATTGTGATTAAACATGACGTTCTTAGCTTTTTTGCATTCAAAAAGTCGTGAGAGGTTTTATGAATGATTTCATTTGTAAACAATCACCATGTAAGCAATTATGTACTTGAGGTTTACTTTCATGTTTTTTTTCCAAAATGATTAGCAGCCCATTTTTACGACAGTTTCGAAAAATCATTACATGCCAAAAATTTCGAAAATAGGTTTTCATTTAAAAAAAAAAAAAACAATTCTAATATAGACGAAATGTCAAATCCAATCCCGGATTCCTATACAATCTCATGCCGAGACGAAAAAGTGAATTCTGACTTTAGTCTGGGCATGGATTTCTATGACTCCACTGTACAAACTCACGGTTTCGCTATGGAGATGGGCTTTTGTGAAAGATACTTTTCCCTTCTGCCTTCTTAGATCACAATTGTCGCTGTGACATCTGTTTTGGAAGACAAAATTTATGAGTTGTAGGCGCCCGTTTATACTCGTATTTTGAAAAACAAGAAATGATTGAGTTGGACCATAAGTTTAGTGGCGATCGTTTGAATTCCCAGAAGCCTTTTCATAACAGTTTGTCTCTTAGATGATTGTCTATCACTCGCTAGAGGTATGACCATGTCTAATCTTACTTTCCATGCTGTTATGTCTTATAAAGCAGTTAGTTTACAAGTTTTTTGTATCGAAAGTATTTTTAGAACGAGTATTTAATGACCACAGAACAGCTTAATGCACTTTGAGTGAAGACCTTGTTTTTTCTGGAGTAGTTAGGGCTGCTCAAACAACCATCAACATTTTTTCTGACAGCTAAAAACGCCCAGAAAAGTGATGTTTGCACATTGTACAAATTCCGGGCGCATTCAAATAATAATTTTGAAACGTTTTCTAAATTTACTACTTAAGAAAGAGAAAGAAATGTTTAAAAAATGTGGCGGCGCTATTTCCCACTTTACCAGTCTTTAAAAGGACTGTTTTTTGAAAATCGTGTAAATAAATCTTTATTTAACAAAAATGATAAAAAATGTAAAACTGCAAAAAAGTAAGTGCATTCAAGCTTCTAATATACTCGAACATAGTGAAATGCCCTTCGGTGACGATCGATCAATTTCCAATCGAAACACTAAATTCGAGTGGAGTCCGATTTATGATGTTTTCAATTTCATGTGACTTAAACAGAGTCCTTGGCGAAATGTCAATCACTTGCTTTCAGGCACTCCAAAGAACGCAAATCACTTTGAGCTGACACCAGAAACTTGTTGAAGCTAAGTCAATCTCAATAGCTGTTCACAAATGAATCCACCCAGCCGATGGGACGCGCAAATTTGGATTCAAAATGATGATGGCATTGTATGTTTTGTTTCTCCGCTTTAATGCAACGAGGAAAATTTGGAAATCAATCAGATGAGCAGTCAACAATTCGTTCCCATAATCGTATCCACTGACTGAATTTCATATCAGAAAATGTATCCGTGATCCGAACCATCTTTGTCATCTTTCTTTGCATACTTGTAGACGCTTCGGACTCATTTTGTTTAACCGCATCCAATTGCACATATCTTAAGGCACTTTTCGTGTAAATCTCTCCACTTTGTCTCCGTCAACTAAATGCATAATGTTTTTTTTCTTCTTTTAAGAATCTCGCACCAGGAGGGTTAGGAAAATGTTGTTGCCTCTTCTTTTGGCTTTGAAGCTGAAAAAGGCACTCGTCTTCAAGGTTCTCTTCATGGTTGTGAAATTCATCTCCCTTAAGGCCTTGGCCATCAGTTTCTTGGCTCTCATCTTCGCCGGTAAGTAATCATCCATCCAAGCTTAGAATTGTAATGTTAAGTAAATCTCCTTCGCAGGTGCCACCTTCTTCAAGGATCTCTTGGCTAAGAAGAAGGATCATGTTACCACCGCTTACATCACCGGAAGCCCATTGAATGCTGAGATTGTCCACTCCGATTGGAGCCGCAATGGACAAGCTACTGCCCAAGAATTGGCCTACAATCACTACGGCTTAACTCAACCCTACTAAATTAATTTCCAAATGAAAAATAACATCCAAAGAAAACACCAAACGTAAAATTTGTAAATTAATCATTTAAGGACAGGTAGGAATAGAGTGTAACACCAATAATGGCAAACGACTCAAGGACAATGCGAAAATCACAGAGACTAAGATATAGAGTAAGAGAGAGAGAGAGAGCTCTACATGACATAAGACGGATGTAAATAACTCCGAAAGAAATTAATTTATTTTATTTATAATAGTTTAAAAGTTTTCTTAAAAAAAAGAACAAGCAGGAAAATATTTATTTGTATCCTTAAACTATTTATATCATCTTGATCACAAAAAAAAAAGAAACTGATTTCGTCCTTACACACATATTTGTATATGAAAAAAAAAATCTTTCGAATGTAAACTGGACTCAGGATCGTTGCAATTGTGTGTGAGGCGATGAATTCAGTGCTCCCTTCCATTTGTAGTTAGAGAAATCGTGCAATTGAATAAATAGAATTCAGAATCAAATTTGTTTATTGTTTTTTCTGTCTACGAAGTTTTGAAGGACAAAAACATAGCCGAAAACTGGAGTATCAGCCAAATTTATCCCATCAACAAAAAAGGCTATCATATCGTTTACAACGAGTATCGAGGTATGCAGATGACTTGATCTCTTACAGGTCAAGTCCGAAGATCGAAGTTATTTGCAACGTGACTTCGAAAAGATTCAGGATTATTGCGACGATTGGAAGTTGAAGATCAATTTTTAAAAAGTGCGAGAACATTCTGGTCAGGACTCCGTTGTCTAGGGCCTCAAGAAATACAAGAAAGAATTGGCGAATGTTCTCTATCGTTGGATAAAACGGGCAGCCACTGGCGAATCGAAGTGTTGTCAAATACCTTGGGATCTGGCTAGATCAATATCTATATTTTAACAAACATAAAGATACTCCTCTAGCCCGGGCCAAAGCGACTTTTACCTTGACAAAGAGACTGTTTTGCAGCAGTCAACTCGATGCCAAGGTAAAGGTGATCTGCTACACGGCCCTAAATTGGCCTGTCCTTGCCAATAGATGTCCCGTTTGGTTCAACGTCGGAACAAGCTTAATGGAGAAGAAACATGTTTTCGAGAGACGATGTCTTATGGCTTGTCTCCATTTATATAGAACTCCAGAGTCTGAGCATACAAAATTCTATAGTAATCAGGACCTGTACAACGGGGCTAACCTGATCAGAGTGGATTACTTTCTGATAAAGCTTATTAGAAGTTACATTGCAAGAGCAATGATATGCACCATGAGACTGTGCGTCTTAGCGGCCTTATTACCCCTGAAGCGTATCTCTATTTAGATAGTCCAGGATAGATAAGCGGTGTCGTTAATCTTCCACGAGGTCTGACGAGCGAGTCAACTATAACCAAGTCGTCGCAATTAGCTCAGCGGAGACTCTTAGGTTTAATAGCGCGGTATCAGACCGCGACAGAGCGGATGTCTTACGGCAACATCGCTACTATTGGTGATTGGACGAAGAGTAGAACTTAGGTGCCCTTCAGGCAAAACATAGATTTTCCTGTCAGCCTTGGCCGGCTTACATAAGAAGGTTTAAGGTATTTTGAGTATTTTAAGTAGTTAGTAATAAGTCAATAAGTAGTTCTCAATCTTATTTAAAGTTAGGTTAGGGTTTTTGGGCTTCAATTAATTTTAAGTTTAGCTTTTGGGTTTAGTTTTAGTAAGAAACAAAGTCCTTTTGACTTAGTTTTTTTTTTTTAAATAATGAGTATTCTTCTGTGTTTTCCAAAGTAGTCTTCATAATTCAAATTTAATAATCATCCATTTATAAGTCGAAAGACATATTTGAAGTTGTTTGGTTTAGCTTAGAGCACCCGTAAAGGGCCAGTAAGTTAGGTTACAGAAAAATTAATTAAAAACAAAAACGCAATTGAAATAAAAAAAAAGAATATCGAGGCATATCCCTGCCAAGCTTCGCTTTCAAGATCTTGTTCAGTGTATTGTGTTAAAGTCTGAAGTCTTCTTGCAAAAGAAAAAATCCCAAGAAAATTGATATAATTATGGTGCGTAACGCTCAAAAACATGTCATGTACTGTCTTGTTTGAACCAAGTACTTTCGAATTATTCCAAACCTGTACCGGATTCCGGAAAGGAAATCTGCTGTCATGTGATTTTTCAACCTTGTTCTTGGACTGATATTGCGACATGCAATCCAACACGAAAAACAATATTTTTTACAAGTCTGTCCAGCTGTTAGGAATTTGAAATATCATCAACAAGTTCTTCATCTGCGAACAGCGATTAAAAAATAAAAAATAGCTGTCAAAATAACACGCAGCTCTGGCACATCAGAAAATCGTGTTATAACGTGTGCAACACGGAATGTTAGTTATTAAGAAAAGCACTGAGAACTGCGCATCGCAACCATGCCAAATAAGCACGAAACGATAAGCAGAATACAACGCAAGAAGAATTTCACCGAAAGCTTGGAAAAATTCGAGACACAGCAAAACACGGAGTCGCTAACCATACGATAGTAATACATCCGTCAAAAACGTGCAAAGATGAATATGATGTGTCTATCTCTCATTCTTAAGACACGGTAGGTCCAGGAAAGAGTTATGACTTAAACAACGAAAAAAATCATTTGGAGCGATTCTGCATTGTAGTGATATAAAAGTTACGAAGTGCTTAACGGCTCATCGAAAAAATATGTCAAATTTCCACACTCGTACAGTAGCGTCCATAAATCCGCTGGTCCAGATGGTATTCTCGCCATTCTTCTGAAGAGGTGTTCTTCCAGGTTGGCAAAACCTGGACAAATGGTTTTGCCAACACGGAAGAACACCTCTTCATCATCCTCTTCAGGATAGAGAATTTGATGAAGCTGACTGCAAAGAATATTTCAACTCGGTTAAGCTACAAAGGGATAAGTTTCTGCATGGATAGGAATCAACGTCATTCCGATCGATTTCGAAAAGGATAAGCCAATGAAATGGAGATCTTAAAAGTGAGGGATAATCGAGGAAGCTATTTAGTCTGAGCTATAAAATGGTTTAAAAGGAAACCAATCTTTTTTTCACGGAATTTTAACGACCTCAATGACGAAGAGGAAGTTTATCGAAGGAGAAAGATTTAGAAGATTGATTGACATACGAGACAGGTTCAAAAAGAAGGGGTTATAGGATTTTCCGGCATTTTGTTGATGATGAACACATTTTTGAGCAAAGGGCATATTGTCCCTCCTGTTGGATGTGTGTTAAATGTTTAGAAATATCAAGCGCAACAAAATTTGGTTCTCCTGAAAGTTGCAGGGAATCGAATGATTCCAATTTTCGGTGCGACAAACGTTGACCTTTTGCTACGAAGCCCATAATGCCAGTCATTCGACAGTTTCTGCTAATCTAGATACTATATATCACAAGCTGATGATCTGTAAGTATTTCACAAAAAGGGGCTGGAAAATGCTGTTCTGCATCTCCTGTATCTCCTGGTAAGCTTCTTAGGAAAGGACATGACAGAGAGTTTCGAAAACAGCCACCAACGTCAAAAGGCGATTCTCGTTTCTTCAGTTGCAATAACATGAATGACATATTTAAGTCATATGCTCTCCACATACTCGTAGTTACGAATACCTTCATTCATTTTCTTTTGGTGTTTCCTGCGATGGGTTCTGTCGACCAGATTTTATTTATTCTTTATGTTTGCTATAAAATTGCTCTGAGGTTGGTTTGAAAAGTAGGCATATTTAGTCTGCATTGCCAAAAGCGAGTCAATTTGTTGAAGTTCTAACATAAAGTGCAGCCTTAAAATTGGTTTAGCAATCGGCCATCATCTTCCCCTTAACATTCATCGCGTGGCACATTTGGTCAAAGGTGTCAACTGCTCCTTGTGGCTTGTTATAATTAATTAACATTATTGCGAGGAATTTACTGTTATCAATTATTCATACGAGATCTGCAGAAGAAATAAGTGGTACAATCTTTTTTTTCTTAAAACAAGAAAAGTGAAGATTCTATAAGTCTCTCTTAAAAATTAATGTCCTTAAAATACCCGAAAAAAATCATTTTTGTTTGATTTTATGGTTCGTAATAAAAGTAGGCCCACTTCTTTCAACAAGGACTGGCAGAGTGGAATACTCGTAATCCAATTGTCTATCTTTATGTTTCTATGGGACTTTGAAATTGATTAACAAAGTTGGAAGAAAAAAAATGGTAGGTGCCCTTCCTGGTACCATTCCTTTACCAAGTTATGGTAATGCATCTATTATGAGTTTCGTAGAATTATCGAATATCATTATTATTTTCAACCCATACATTCAAAGTTAAGAAGGGATATACTATACATCCAATAAGGACATTTTCTTCGGAATTCAACTAATTGCTCCTCAATTTCGTTACTCATATTCTTAATTCTAATCGTCGAGTTTTTTTCGAACAATTACCTGAGTACTCTGCACTAAAACATTCTAGAGAGGAAGTGCAATTTCAAGCATTTCCAACTGGTCAAGGTGGTCACCTCGGAATTTGGGTTCCTGTTCAAAGAAATTTTTGTGGTAAACTGCACTCCCTGGAAAAGATTTTATGTTTGAAGTTGATTTAGACGAGGCAATTGTAGTAGCCAGGACCAGAAATAAAGCTAGAAGCTGAAGTTTCATCGACTAGACTGGAATCATTGCTGGGACCGCGCGTCTTCTTTTTATCTGGGTTCTCTTATCACTTTTTCCTTATTAAGGATATAATCTTAAATATCTTTGAATATCACTTTCTTACAAACATACCTTCTTTTGACAACGTTGGGTTCCATTGACTCACACTTGACACCTGAACTTGATGACGTCACATGAACCAAGCGGTTGACAGCGACGCAACTTGGATGGGGTTTCAAGATGCAATAAGCAGTGGAGCCTTATGTTTCCGATCAGATGGCGAGTGCATAATGCATGGTCATGAACTTGTGCTGCGTAAGTCTTTTCAACTCATGGCTGGCATTCTAGGCCTAAAGAAGGGACCTACCTTCAAACTTATCGTAGTTATGTTTCCTCGTTTATTTAGAAGAATAGACAAGTTTTTGTGTCACTCAATGTCGAATATCACTTAGTATACAGTTCATCGAAAATTCAAACCCTCTACTTTTCTAAAACAACGACTATGACAGTTTGAGTCTTGCAATCCCCGTCTCATTCTCGCGAAATTATGCATCTGCCTTTGAACTTTCCATTACATTTCTTACAAGTTGGCTATTATGCAGAAACGCTTCAATTGCGACTTCAATCTATGGAGGAACACGTGTGAGGCGCTTCTCAAAAACGTTCTAAACGATGCATCAACAAACAGAACAAATGTTACTGGGCTCACACCGATTTCCGAGAATTGAATCAAAAGCTTTTGCATTGATTCATAGGCCCCCTGTGATGTGCGATGTCCTCAGTTGAAATATTTGGTCCCTGTTTTGACTGACAGATGACAGATAACTCAGACTAGTATGTGAATCTGTTGGATGATTTTTTTTCCACGGCTTAATGAATTAGACTAAGAGCGTCTCATGTGGCCAAACATTTGGCATATTGCAATTTTGATTTGTGTAGTTTTTTTTCCCGCAACATAACCGCCAGTATGATGATAAAGGGTATGACAAACGCAAGAGATATGTTTATTTAGTGTTTATGGGGAACGTCAGCTTCACTCTTCAATTTCCAAATATATGTTAAGCAAACCCTAAGCTATTTACGAACCGAAATAAGAAATAAAATAATAATAAGGGTTCTTGTAGAACACTAGGCAAGGCATGAATACAGAAAAAAATAAAAAAAGTTGAAAATCAAAAAAAATTGCAGTTGATGAAGTAGGGGTCTCAAAAAATTAGCCCGTAACCATTCCCACGATTTCAACTCTCCTAGCAATCTGAAACCAAAAAAAAATAGATAATTAATCTAGATTAATGTCGCAAGGTCTGGAAAGTTGGAAAGATTTTTTTTCCACAAAATGGCGACTCCCTGAAAAAAACAATTTTTTTGACTGTTTCGATTTAAAAAAAAAAACAGTAATAGAAATTTGGGGATGGGAATAGTTCCATAAAGAAGACTCTCTAAAAATTGCAGCTAAATCGGTCCAGTAGAACCTGAGAAATCATGGGTGTTGTTTTGAAAAAGACAGTTTGGAGAAAAACGCATGTAAAGTTTCGCGTAAAATTTTTCGCAGTCTAAGTCTTGAAATGATGTTGTAGACTCACATTTTTTCAATCTGCCATTCCTGCTTCATACATCGGACCTGTCTTGACTTCAAAAAAACTATTTTTCGCGTTTCTCTCTTCATATCGAGCAGCTCGGGCCTCCTTTGAGGCGTTGGATGATCGTATCTCGGAGCGGTCAATCCGGGAGTTGTCTCGTTTCACAGCAAATGAATGAATTCATTCTAATAAGCTCCATCATCTTTAAAATAGGAATGAAGCCAAACAGCAATAAATGTCGCTATCTCAATCATCTTAGGTCCGGAATGAATATGCACGTCCACGTGGTTTGAAGGTTAGAATTCAACTGTCAGCAGCTGGACGTAAGTGAACACTAAATATAAAAAATACAAGTCACCTTGTGCTCTTGTATTACAATATATACTAAGGACAAAAGTTTTTACTGAGATTTAATGGATTCAGGTAGACGGAGAATCCCTTATGTCTTTTGTTCAATTCGTTCCGGCCGAACCAGTTTGGATGCCGGGTCAGCAAAATACCGATATCTCCGAAAATAATTTAAATTTTGAAAAATTCTCTTGTAGATTTATTCTAGAATAGTTAAAATTTCAAAATATGAAAAAAATCAATTTTTTTAAATTTCAGGACTAGAATTCCCCTTAAAACTCCTCTAACCACATCACAAATAGATTCGAGGGTGGCAACATTCTGGAGAAAACGTGCTGTATCTCCAATGAATCTATTTGATAACCCGGAGTTTCACATATGCTTTTATACTCCTAAGAGCTACAGATTGTATGTAGGAGGTTTATTCTTTCCAAATGAATTTTGTTTATAGGCGAGTAGATTTTATGCCTTCTAGAAGCAGGCGACGAATAAATATTTTTGAGCACTACGACTTTTCTTCGTACACGAAATCTACGATATCCAAAGCGAAGGTGACCACTAGTGCAATATATATAATTATATATTTCTCAAACTGTTCTTGCATTGAAAGCGAAAAAGTTCTCAAGCTTCCAACAGAAGATTCTTTGAGTGACTCTTTTAAAATCCAATAAAGATAGCATCGAAGAATACAAATTTTATCTCAAAATTTGACATCATCTCAAGTTACTTCATAAAACATACAAGATGATTTGCCACTACTGCAAGACTAACCATCACACAGTATCTTAGTATTTTCCCACGATTTAGCTTTCATCCGCTTTGATTGCATGCAAACCTTCACCAAATAAACCCATTTTCCACTTGTATCCAATTTCACCCAAAGTGTAAATTAATAAAATAACAAAATTAATCCCTGGAGTCCATATTTCCCCAGCTAATTACTTTCCCTGCTCTTACCACAAACTAATTAACAATTCTTCAAACACTCTTATTCTTTTTGCGAATTCCTTACTAAGACCCTCCATAAAAAATAAAAAAAGAATGGAAAATTTTTAAACGACTTCAAACGTTCTGCAATTACTTTTATTCTCATTTCTCCTCACAGATAAATTAACAATAAAGCTAATTTAAATTGCCAAGCTCCTACCGTATAATTGCGCCTCGCAACCTGGTCTAACCACAACCCAACATTAGCACATCTACAGCCAACCAATTGTTCCAAACCATTTGGTGTCAAAGCAACAAACATTGTTGACAATCCTCTCCCGCCAAAGTGTCGGTTTAATGCTCCAATTCCTAAGTGAATCCCGATCGAAGCCACTGAAAAAGTCCAACCGTCCATCTGGATGACGAATGAAATGGACACTTTCCACTTTTCTTTCAATAGCACAGACAAACCTCCAATTACCGTTCTGCTGACAGCCCAAAAGCTTAATTATAATTAGTATCGTTGACATCTAAGAACCTTGTGTCTTGTTTCTTTATTCCTTTTTTTTATTGGTGGCTTTTTCCGCGGTGCGCCAAATCACTCGACCAAGTTGGAAGCGAAAAGCATAAAAAAATAGTTCTCAGTCTAATTACATCTGACCACCATTGGCCAGGGCACAGCATTAGATGTCTTGATTTATGGGACATCTTGTGAAGGAAAGTACCATCCACTACCACCGACGACGAAGACGACGACGAAGAAGAATGGGTGGAGACGCAGCGTTAAAAGATTCAACATTTTTGAAAAGGTCCACCACGGATGAATGAATCATGGCGATGGTGGTAATGGTGGTGAGGAATCAGTTTTGCTTTCGGATACTTTTTTTTTTTTGGTCATTTCTGTGACGGTCAGTGTGTACTCGTATCTGTGTAATGAGTTGGATTTTTTTTTTCTAGATAGAAGGAAACTTTATTCGACAGGTGCTATATAAAGATTGGGTACTTGTAAGTTTTGCATTAGTTCTAGTGAGTCGATTCGGTGGAAGAGGTGCTTTCAAGTGGTTCATTTAAAAGGATACAAACAAGGACAAAAGAAAAAATAATTTAAAAATGTGTGTGATTAAAGGATTTTCAGTGGTTTTGGTGTTGGCGATGATCGTATCTTGTGGATTAGCGGCAAGTTTGGATGATCGAAAGACAACGAAAAGTGTCCTCGAGGATTGCGACAATGAATTGAGTTGGACATGCCTGAAGCTGGAATTTGTGAAATTTGTCGAAAGGCTGACGGAGCAAAGGGAATTTAGAATTTTGCCTGGATTAACTTTGGTTCGAGATACAAATGCAACAGATAAGACGAGTACGGAAATTATAGCAGGTAAGTGACTGAGTAAAGTGGTTTCATTTCAAATATTAATGAGACAAATCTTTACATTCAAATTCAATTTAATGTTTGAAGAGAACTAAAATATTATGATTTTACTGGCTAAAAAAGCTCAATGTACTTGCTTAACGAATTCTGCTTTTTTTTTGCTTATCTCGCGTCCTTCAAAGGATGTAGTAAAAAGAAATAAGAGTTGAGTACTTTTCAGTATTTTAAACAGTGGAAGCCACTTAAAGTAGCTCTTCGTCTTGTTCTTTCTTCACTGTTCTGCTTCTGTCAAATTTCTCGAATCCTGCAAAATATTGGTGAAAAGTAGAACACTTAACGAAGCTCACAATTGTCAGGCATTGTAACAGGTCAACGATTTGCTAGAAAATTCTAACTTTGGTTCCAAATTATAGCCTTAATTTTATAGAAGCCTTACCGAAGCTCTTTTTTCCACTATTTGAACTTGCTTCGAATAAGGTTGATTGATAACAATCCTTATTTTTATATTGTAAAATAAAATATAGGACTTCATTTGGATAGTAAATTTAAAAATTGATGGCACACAGTGATGGACAGAAAAAAAAAATAATAAAATAAATGACAACAAATGAGATGCAACTCCATAACTCAATAAGCTGTTTCTGAAATTAGCATTCGCATACAAAGTCGCATTCTTATACGTCACAAAGTTCCTTCAGTAAGTCGAAAAGCTTGACGGATATTGGAAAACATTATGTATGTAAACGTATTCCATTCAATACCTCTTTTTTATGATGTCCTTGTCTAGAAGGATTCTTTTGAATTATGCTATGACGATTGAGCTCGAAAAGTGCCAACTAAAAGAGCAACTTTCATGTAGGCTCAGAATTCTGTACACGTTGTAGCATTGCGGTCTCTCGAGGCGTAGGACAAAAACATTTCGACACCATAATGGTGCTGTTTGCTATGCAATGGGAGCCTTCTTTCTGGTGACTATCAACATTTTCCTGCAACCAAGACTTTCAATTTTATTATTACGTCGATTTTTTCCCCTGAGGATAATTAACATCACCACAGCCTTTCTTTCGGGAAAATACTTCACCTTTCACTTTTGTTTAAAGTTGTTATTAAAATATCTTCTAAGAAACCGATAAACCCAAGCTTAAAGGGCCTTCCAGAACTATTTCCACCGATGCTCATATTTTGTAAGTCCTGTTGCTACTGCAAAAGAAAACAACAGCCGAGGTTGCTTTTTTTTCTTAAAACCTAGCAAGAAAAACCGCAAGCAAAACCAAAGTTCAAAATTTAAATAAAGTAGAAGCAAGGACCGCAGTACGTCTTACTCAAGAACAGTATGCAGTTTATGCGGTTCAATTTTACAATTTTGTATGAAATATTACCAACAGAATTCGCCGCTCCAATCAGCATAAACGATTGATGCCGGCTCCTTTTTAAAAACAATTGACACGAAAGCCAAAAGGCTATTATGGCCTATTGCATTTATGTTCTTAATGAACATGACACAAAAACACCAAGTGAACTCTTCAGTGGTGATCACTGGGCTCGTCCCCAAAAACTGCTTCATTAGCGACGCCAACCGCCTGCTTCATGAGAAACAGAACGCATGAAGAGAAATCGGGATACAAGAAAAAGTTTGACTAAAAAATTTAATGAACTTTATGATGGACATGAAGTTATTTTAAAAAAAGCCACAGCCGAGATTCAACATTTTTAGCGAGGTCATCCTCTCCAACCCCTAAATTAACCTAAGTTTTGTTTTTAACAGGTCGGTTTCATTCCCACCGCACTGAAAAAACATAATCTTACACCAACGATACGACCTTGTTTCAGCACAATCTCTGATCCTGGTTCGTCCTTTCTTCTGTTGACTCGTTTCCTTCGATTTTCCACGATGCAAAAAAAAAAAATTTAAAAACAAACTCATTTTCAATCCACAGAAATCTCGAGGAGTTTTCCAAATGATCCCGACCAACGTCTGAATGGATTCATCTTTGCCAAGCTAACCAATTTCCTACAATCGCATTATATGCGATTCAAGCTTCTAGACCCAACTGCATTGGAAGAAGCTCGTGCTGGAAAGTATAAATATGGAAAGAAAGGTGGCATGGAAGGAATGTACGCCGCTGCTATAATGATGAAAGGTAAATTCGACTTTTTGATTCCATTTGATTTAATTTAAATAAATTATTTTCTAAAGGAATGCTCATGGCCATGGGTATGGGTGTGATCGCTCTTATGGCCGGTAAAGCTTTGATGGCAGCTCTTATGGCGTTAACCCTCTCTGGAGTTATCGGGCTTAAGGCTCTGGCTTCAGGTGGAGGTAAGTCGACGACATATGAAATTGTCGCCAAACCAGTTTATACATCATCGCATTCGCATTCAGTGAGCCACGAGGATGGTCATTCGCATGGTGGACATTATGGCGGAAGCGGATACGGTGGAGGTTATGGCAGATCACTGAAATTTGAATTACCTCAGCATTTGAAGGGACCCGAATGAAGGCTATATTTTTTTTTCATTTTCTTTTTTGTAGTCAAATTTAATTTTTAAGTAATTTATTACAATTTACTCACTTATTTATTTATGCATTTAATTTTACTGGGAAAATAAACAAATTGAAAGTTCCTATCTCTTGTAACTGATTCGTAGCGTATTATTATATATTAATTGGAATGTACCAGTGAAGGCTCCGGCCCGGTAGATCGATGATCGACCAAATTTGCACAGTCATTTATATTCTGGAAAATACCAACGAGCTCTTTGTCGATACTCTCATTCTTTTTATCGACTTCAAAACCGCATACAATAGCATTTGTTATCATGAGCTATGAAGCTGATGGCCATATTCCGCATCCCGGCAAAACTGCGCTCTACAAAGTCCAATTGACAAGGAGTAGCATTATTGCTTAAGTGGATTCCCTTATCGCTTGCTGGAACAGATCGTTCTTAGAAGGAAGACATTATCTTTAACAAATCTGTCCAACTCTGCCCAGAAACGCAGAGGACATCAAAATCATCGAACGCTTTCAACAGTCTAAGAGGCTTTTTCTGGATTTGAGGAGCAGTCGGAAGGAGGGTGAAACGAAGTACATGCAATAAAGACAAAACGCCTCGTAACTTGCGATAGGTTAAGAAGCTTACGTTCCTCGAGGCCTAAGTGGAGATTCGGCGAAGACTTATCTGCCATAGAAAAACGGTGCGGAAAGGTACGAAACAAAAATACTGATCCTGGCAGGAGATGGAGCCGAGTGCTTGGCGATGAGCGGTAAAGTAATCCGTCCCGAAGGTAAGGATCTGCACCGAATTATGTATGTAGTCCAGTAAGGTAAATAACATTGACTTCACTGACTCGGCTACATCAATCAATCTTAGGCTCGAGGTGACATGGAAGACAGAAACTCAATTTTATGGATCAAAAAATTGTGGAAGCAGTGTGCCCATGCTCGATGAGAGTAGAAAATTGTCGGGTCTCAAGCTGAGACTCTTCACACGTGGGTAGACCCTTGATCACGTAAGGATATATTTTTTTAAACTCTAGAATACTACAAATCTAGTGATACATACAGGATGGGCCAAAATTCCATTTCCTATGTAAATCTGTAACAACTTTTGAACGAAAAGAAAAGAACTAATGAAATAAATTAAAAATAAAAGTATATTTTACTATGAATGAAAAATTACATTGGTTAAGTGGCTGCCATTAGAACATGGCACTAATGGGCTCTTTTGGTAGCACTTTTCACTCGATTTCTTCTCATTTGTTGAGTTTCAGCTCCTCTAAAGTATTTGGATTGCTAATGTTAACCTTTTCCTTCAGGTAGCCTCCAGAAAAAAAAGTATAGATCAGGCGATCGCGGTGGCCATTCAACATCACTGTTTTTTGAAAAAATTGGATTTCGGAGTTTTTCGCACAATAAGTTTATTGTCTCACGAGCGTAATGCACGGTAGCTCCGTCTTGCCGAAATCACATGAGCCCAATATTGTTGTCTGCTTGCATGGGTGAAAAACAAGAAGTTTTGAAGGAAGCTTGCACCCGAACCATTTTCAAAGAATTATTGCCCATAAATCGTACGCGAGGTTGTTCCGCATCAAACATTTGCACAAAGGGACGATGATGGAGATTTTTGGGATTCTGTGTGTGCTCTTAAATATTGCTTGTTACAAATCCACTCAGATGAAAATGTGCCTCGTCATTCATCATATAATTTCCTAAATATTCTTGACCTTGTTTGGCGTTGTTAAGGACAGTTCTGCAGAATGATTTTCGGGGTCACCAGGATTGAGTTTTTGCATCAACTGGATTTTGTAAGATGACTGAATGTTTGCGGTTGATCGTCCAATCGTCCATAACGAGGTCTACTCGTACGTCAACTTTCCCATGTTCGCAAATTATTGACCGACTGTTCCAATAATAATGCGAAGATTTCTGTTCGCTGTGCGATCCATGTCAAATCTCGCAAGTCCTACGACTGCAACAAAAAAATTACCCCAAAATATCTATAATAAAAAAAAGAGTTATTAATTCTTTACATAGATAGGAGACTTTTAGCCCAGCTGGGGCATCTGTTGTTTTTATGTTGTTTTTTCACCGACAGCTCTTACCCGTTCAAATTATTGATGAGGCCGCTGTAATTTACGCTACATAAAATCTGCCGACTTACTTTCAAAGTGCATGCTGTGTTGCCGAACCATTGTGAATTTTTAAAAGCAACGTCTGTCGAAAAACGTACGAATTGCAGCAACTGAAGATCAGTCCCAACACTCGGAGGAGAATTTTACATAAAATGAAATTGGATTATAAGTTTACAAGGTTCAATCTACTGAAGAAATAAAGCAAAATGAGCCCCCGCTTTGTGAGTGATTCCCTGTTTGGGGTTTGGAACAACTTTTCTCCAATTTTCCTCGAAAAATGATGTTTCGTCGAATGTGCATATTAGATTTTTTGCTATATTTTTTTTAATTTATATGCCTATTTTATTTCCAATCTGAAAATGCCAACAGTGAGTGCTATCGAGGCATGTTAACCGAGTTTATTAGTCCTAGTTCTAACAAAATATGGCTATCTAAAAAACAAACAATTCAACAATTGACTAATTATTTTTTGTCTATCTAATTTTGATTTTACTCACTATTAAATCTTCACATTTACATTACATTTCTCATGTAATTCTTACTGAGAGTGAGTTACGAAATTTCGCATTGAATGTACTAAGAAATTTCGTTATAATAAATCTACATAAGCGTATAAATAGTATAGTAATGCGGGGTGAGAATACAATACAATAAATAATACATAAAAAAAAGAAAAGAATTTGAGAAATATCACATAAAATAAAATAACATACATAAACATTTCTTCTATCAGCAAACTAACCAGGTAATGGAAATAGAAAATATACGGCAGCAAAACTTTAATTTCCTTGAGACAGAAATTAAGGAGTCACGCTTAAACTTTATTAATTTATTTAATTTATAATAAAGGTCTTATGACGCGTTTTTCTATAGGCAGTCTATTGATTTGAATGACTTCTCAACCTTTGAGTATCAGAAATCGAAATAAGATATAGCCACCTCTTAAAAGGAATATTTTTAATATTTTAAAATATCTTAAAGAGCCACAGATTCTCTTGATAGCTGACTTTTTTTAGATAAATCAGTGGGTGAACTTTATATTGAAAAGCGCCACCCCATTAGCTAGTCTCGTACTGCATTCAAGAGTGAAATACTCCAAAGAAGATCATTCTTAACGTGTTCTTATCACAAACATTTTAGAAGATGAAGATGATACCGATGATATTTGTGTATGGTGTTAGGCTTTATTTGTTTATGTATACTAACAACTAACACCACGCTAAATGATGACTGTGACATGATGGGTATTACTCTCTGAGTAATACTGTCACTTACAATGCTTGTTTTATAAGCAGTACCGATAGCGTAATTGATGCGCGCAAATATTGTTTCATCGACGAAATCTGATCGGATCAAATGAGATTGCCTAGTTATTTAAAATTCCTTACTTGATGATGATGGAGCGTGTAAAATATGCTTTCAAGCTGAAGTACATTGCTTTGATTTTGTTGCTAGTCGTGGGATTGTGATTGGCAAACTATATCCTCAATATGTGTATACCATAATTTATATTGGCCATTAGATCCAGCGGGCTAGCTGAACCATATACGATACCGAGATTATCCGCAAAAGCTGTTACTTTACCGGCAAAGTGTTGATCTAAAAAGGAGTTACAAAGATCAGGAACAATAAGGGATCAAGGGCAGACCCCTGCGCAATTCCATAATTGACTTTTGTTTTCTATCTGTTAGAAAAGACTCAAACCAACTTGGGACACGACCACAGAAGCCAACTATATGTAGTTATTTGAGAAGGATATTATGAACAACAATATCTATGGTAAAACAGACCGGCGCATTTTTTCACATCCAAGTCTTCGTTAATTGTTGAACAAAAATCTACGAGAACATCTATTGTAGAAAGCTCTTCTCAACTAAAAAATTCGGTTCTCTTTCAGTAAATTAGCAAAGTTCTCTTCACAGCTTTCTCAGTCTTTGAAAATTGAATAAAACAAGGAAATCGGCCTGTAGTTATTGACAGCTTTTCTATGAAGGTTTAAATTTAGCCATTGAAAGAGCAAGGAATTCGGCTATTTTAAGTGCAATGTACTTAAGGACTACAATAGAAATGTGGTTATATCTATGAGCAGTTGAATTATTAAGGAAGAAGATTATTCTTAAAAGTGCAGAGCCAGCTATTGGTTCAAAGAAGAAGTATTCATTATGAGAATTTTCTTCAACGGGACACTGAGGACTGTCTAACTGTTGCAAAAAAATGTCTAAAAAACTTTAGCTTCTTTTAGAGGATCATTAATATCAGCACCACTGCTATGCACATCAATAGCTTTAGGGATGTTAGCAGGAAAACTGTTAATTGTTAGGTCAATAGATGTATAATCAGTCGTTTTGGCGATGTTGCTTGGCCATCACTAGGCTATGTGAGCAATTGCTTAAGCTATTCGTTCAGTAGACCGAAACCATTAAAAGCGTTTTAACAAAATATGTCGGCATTGATTTGAATGGAATAAAAATCGATAACAAATCGAAAGGTTAGTAATTTTAAGCAAAGTAACAATCGTTTTCGAATATTTATTTCCAATCCCAAACTTGTCGACACAGACTGTACGTTTGGTTTGTGTCTCAACTCTAAAAAGACATCAAAGCGATTTTTGTTGCATACTTTCTGGAGGAAAATAAATGAAATAATGAAGCAGCGAAATTCCAGTGTTGCTCAATCGTTGTGGGATCTGCCGCACGATGCTGGTGTCCCATTTATGGGGCATACCTTTAACCGACCACATCATCTATGCACCAAATATTTAGAAATGCAACCAGTAAAGTCCGTTAGTACGGGTTGAAGTCTCACAACCATTTGATATACTTGCGCGATGTTGTTTGTTATATTTGTTAAATTAAAAGACACAAATTTATTACTGTTTCGCCCGTATTCTTGCCGGTCGTTACAAATCGTAAAAATAGTCTATAACATAGGTGAACCTGAAACGCATCCTTTAAAATGTTCATTGTCGAGCGAGCTGGTCACCATCCTGTTGGTACAACATATCCTCCAGTTTCATTTTGTCAACATTGAGTTACGTGCAACCCCTGGTATCCCCGAAAAAAATATACCTGATTAAACTTCCGTTCAGAGGGAAATGAGCCTCGTCGCCCAAAATGAATTTCGATTGACAATCGTTCATTGAGACACCGCTTCGAGGTTCAGGAGAGCGTGATGAGACTGACTGTATTTTGTGAGAGAACAAAGTCAACTCTTTCACTAAATATGCAACCTAGACGAATGTGTAATGGTGTTATCCAGCGACAGAGGCGATGATCTCATCAGATGGAGCACTAGAAGGCCTTCTGCTTTAAGTGGAGTACCTTAACGCTTTGGTGTTGGACTTGCAAAAGATCATCCCTTGAAAACTTGTGCAACAAATGTCAAAAAGTTTCTACCGTATACGTAATTAGCTTTCGTGGCTGCACTTTTTTTCAATTCGAAAATATTTATAAGAACGTAATTTTTTCAAATTAAATTATTAAAATAAAAAAACTCGTGTGATTTTGAAGTGTGTTTGAGTTCTGACTCTGAATTCAATTAATTACTTAAAATAGAGGTTTGCAAAGTGAAGAAAAATGTAAGTATTTAATGAAGTTTACGCATTAAAAGCACACAAAGCTATTCAATGTTAAGAACCATTTATTTTTCTTTTCTTGAATACACTTTTGTTTTATTATTCATTTTCAACACGTCCTTTGATGTGACACGCCTTAGGGTGGGAAATTGGAGTTCGCTACTACTACATCACTACAGACGTTCATCAACAAGTTAAAAAAAATATATAGTGTTGCATACTTTTAGGAGGCGCGGAACCTTTCACGTGAGAGTCAGCATTCAATCGGCTACTTTTGAAATCCAAATTAAACTGGACTCCGTTTTGGTTAGAAAACTCACAATCCCCTAATTAAATAAGTATCTCAAATATTTTACTGAAGCGAGATGAGCCTTTAGTTGGAGATTTTTAAAAGCAAAACCTTTTTTAGCAGAGGAATAACATCTGCATCTGGAAAGACCCATCAAAGCATCCACTATAGAATATGCATTGTACACATCTTTCGTGTTTGTCAGGGAATCCCTCGCAAAGGCTACAAATTTTTATGGGCTCTACCTTTTCGAAAGCTTGTTAGAAGTGGGTCGAGTCAAACTAAAAAGCTTACTCTACAATTTCGTAAAAGTCTATGAACCCATTATTGTGCTTACCCCAATTCACTTCGTTAAAACTGACATCAATTGCTTACCGCAAGGATGGATGCTTCCATAATTCACGATTCCATACTTATCTGCATAGCTTCTATAAAGTCATCAGTGAAAGTTGTTAAAGTAACCTCTTCTCAACCTTTTTTTTATTTGTTACTCCTAACAAGGCTACACTCCAATTCCGTCCTGACTGTCCAAAAATTTCAATTGCTTCATGCATCCTTTACCACAAAACAAAAGACACATTCGCAACCAATTTTAGCCACACTTAACAGTGCAACACCATACGGAACAATATGCACATTAACCCTAGCCACGATAACTGCAATGACGATGCATTTTTGCTCCCACTGCCGATAATGACTTCAAACGGAATCAACTGACTTACTGACCGAATCAGTTCGCATCGTTTATGCAGCGTTGCTCGTCGGCCACTAGGCTCTTTCTGGCAAAAACCTCTTCCGCTAATCACCCATCAATCAAGACTTAAACTACAGTTTCTATTAATTGTTCCGTTGAAGAGGGCCTTCCTATGGGCAGATGCAACATCCATTGTGTTGGGTCACTTAATTACCGCGCGAAAAACGCTCCGTTTATTAATGACGAAATGGAAATGCATATGATTGGCAAAAAACAAAAAAAACCCTGCATTTGCCCATTCAATCTTTACAGCGTTTAGCTGGGCCAAGCCGCTGTCTAATTGTTTAAACACTTTCTTTGTAACAATTTTATAATAAAGACCTTGTCGAGAGAACGATAATGGCACTGAAGCTCGCGTAAATGATTAATTTTTATTAATTGCCTTTTTGGGGGTGTTTTTGTCACCATCTCTCTGTCGTCATTTAAAACCATAGAACAAATGAAAACTATAGAAAAGGATTAAAGCGAAAATGTGTTAGAGAAGTAAAGAAAACACGCCAACTTATAGTATCACTGCTGGAACGATTTAGGGAAATGTGAGAGAAGTTTTCTAAATTCATGTTTATTAACTTCCCATCAGGAAGTTCATGTAATCGGTCCGATTTTCGAAATTCAAAATGCATATCTCCACGTTTCGAGGTCCCAGTAGTAGAATTCTATTGTTTTTAGAAATATGTCCATGTGTGTGTGTACGTACGTACTTTTGTGCGAATTTTTTCGTTAAGCATAACTCGAGAACAAATAAAGCTTTCGAATTCGACTTAGTTTCGTTCGAAGCGTATGTGTATAATGAAGAGCTGAAAGGTGTCAAAAAAAGTGTCAATTTCACTTCTTCACTTAAAATCAATTTAGTTTTCCAATAAAAAAAAATTCAAATTTTATAAAATTTAGAGTTTTCAACTACCTTATCAGATTAAAAAAAAATTTACACTGCCGTTCATACGTTTCTGGACAAACTCATTTAATATTTTTTTGTTCAATTTTAATTCTAAAAATTTCATCAACATTATGTTATGTATTAACAATTGCCTAAATAAATTTAGTTCTGAACTATGAAAACTAATTTAAAGGAAATCTCATGATTGGAACTATGTATTTTTAGAACTTAAACAACATAAAGATAATCACAAGGTCGTAGAAATAATTTCGAAAATACATTGACATAAGCGGTCTTTCACAATGTTTATATCGAAACAATGATTTAAATTCTAAATTTTTCTCATTTAAAAAAAAAAATTCTAAAGTGTTTCTTTACTAGAATAGTAATAATTTTTAAGTGACGTTTCAGTGTTATCTCAGCACAAGTTTCTGTCCGTAACGAGGGTGGCTGTCTGTCCCTAACGAGTTAAAACACTTTATTGATGAACTTGAAAAACAACTTCAATAACAAATAACAAATTCAACTTCCAATGTAAAATTTGTCGTAATTTAACTTAAAATTTGGCACTCTTATCTATGCTCCTAGAGCGATGTCTGTATGTCACTATTAGTATTGTAGAAGATTTAAATCTTTTGACTTTAAAAATCAATTGACTTCATATCTCTGACTCTTCAATTCATAAATTAACTCTACGAACCAGACTTCAATATTGAAATCATCATTCTCTTTGAAGTCTTGATTGGATCAATCTTTACGGCTAGTCTTTTCATTTGAAAACAATTGAATGCAATTCTATCGACTGACACTGCATTCACCGAAGTCACTTTGAAGTCCTTACCATTCTCTTGAAGTCTCCCGCATTCAGTTGAAGTCTTTGGGACTTCAACAAATTTTCATTGCAGTCTTTAGGACTTCAAAGTTTTTTGTTGCAGTCTTTGGGATTTCAGCATGTGAACAGGTTTGAAACAGAAAGAATCAAGAATCACACTTTTATGTGGAGTATACTGGGCTTTTAGGTTTAGAGGAAGAGGAGAACGCTGTGTTCACGTCGGGCGGAGGGGATGGGGATGGGGACTTCAAAAAGAATGAGAGATTTCAATGCTGGAGTCTTAGTAATCATATGAATTTTTTTATTTTTGTTTATTTATATCCACCTTTAAATAAGATCTTTTTATGTAGTGTAAATGAACTTAAAACTACTTAATATCTATGCTAGTGGTTTAAGTAAATAGCCAGATCGGCCCTCATTACAGTCTATATGATATTATGATACAATAAGGATAAACAAACGATATTACATTTTATTTGAATTGTTCATGATATAGTATATTTATTATTTTTGTTTTGAAGGAAAACGTGGTGAAAAAAACCTTATACAATGGTATCTATTATGTTCTTAGAATAAAAAGCCTAAATACTACTACACTAACTTAACCTAAATAAACCTTACTCACTAACTTACACTAAGACTGAATCCTGTCATGTAATTCTTAGGTCGTTAGTATATGAGCATGATAAGATATTATAATTATCTTATCCAGCTCATTATTTAGAGGCTGAGATATTACATGTCAGAGTTCAGCCTGTCACTAACCGTTAGCCACAACCCAATCTAGCCACCAATATTTTAATTTATTAAGCCTCTCGTTATATACCTTTTCAGGCACACTTACGCAGTATCTGAGGTTTGCATGTCCATCCCCAGAATTAAAAGGCTCATAGAGAATACGCTTGTCTGTTGCCCTTCTAGAAAAATGATATATTATAGGTACGTTCGAGAGGTCCGATAAATAGCCATTGGCATCCAGGTTCAAGAATGCCTCCGGCGGAATATGTCCACTTACCATACAACTTCTGAAATACCCAGGGTTAGGATAAAACAAACCTGAAATATGTTCGTTTTCGATAACGTTTGCTGATCGCGCGTAATGGTTTCTCGCAAGAACAAGAACCACATGGTCAATTCTTGATAGGCCAGAGGCATCCAATAAAATTTTGTTGGAAACATAGTGACGAAAATCTAAATGAGCGTTTCTGTACATATGCAAGTAGGCTCGGAGACATTTTCTTTCAAATATACGAAGCATTTCCATGTAGGACGGGCTTATGTTCCACCATACTGAACTCGCGTAAGTCAAGATTGGACGGATAAATGCTTGGTAGCATACGACTTTCACATCGGACCTCAAACTGCTGGAGTAGAAAAGAGCCTTAAGGGACTTAATGCCGCTTTTGCTTTTCGTAACTGAGTATTTATGTGTACATTATAACTCAGAAATTTATCAAGATGCACACCTTAATACTTCACAACGCTTTTTAATTCTATGTGAAGGCCGTTAGTACTCGTTATACTAAGTCTTTTCCAGTTCCGCCTTAAATCTGAGTTACCGCGTCTTATTGGGGTGCGGAACAGTAACAGTAATTTTTAGCTTCCATTCCGAGCAAAATGATTGGAGTTTATTGTACTTTTGCTGGAGTTTGCGTTGAATATCAAAAATTTACGAGCCACTAACGTACAAGATAATATCGTCAGCAAACGCTATCGAATCGTCCAATCCCCAAAGTATTTCAGCTATATATAGTATATGTTAAAAAGTATGGGCGCTGAAACTGTGCCTTGCAGTAGACCATTAATGGCATTAAAAACCTTAGTGGTTGTGTTTTTGCCGTCTGTTACTACAAACTTCTTATCATATACCATACATGCTATCATATTCAGCAGATGAATTGGAAATTCATATCTAATTAGTTTGTATAACAATCCGTTGATCCAAACCGTGTCGAAGGCTTTTTCGATATCCACTAGACATGCAGCTGTACATCTTTTTCCATTAAGATTCCATTGGATATCTGAAATCAATTTAGTAACAGTGATTTTTCTTGAACCCGAATTGGTTCCGCGGTATAATCTCCTTTCTTTCACACATAGACAAAATGGACTTATTAATTATTATTTCAAATATCTTCCCGATGTGAGGCAGGAGACTGATTGGCCTATAGTTCATATGTTCATATTCAATTTGAATGAATCACAAATCATGAAATACTTTCCGAGAATTCAAGGATTGCATTACAAAAGATTGCAGTCTTTTACAACTCTGGCCACTATGTGCCTACAAAAGACTGGCTAAGAATTTGGGTTGTTGGTCCTATATTTTTTTTTTTATTGGAAGGGTAATAAGTTGGACATTTGGTCACAGACAAAACAATTTCAATAACAATCTGATTGCAAATTTCCATTCTTTTGGCAAACAAAATTCGATGTTAAAGCACTGTGGTCACTTAGAATGTAAGCATGCAAGAAATATGAGTGTTCTCATTGGCTGTTTTAATCTTGCGCACAACATTCATAAGTTCTACCAACGCCTATAAAAGAGCATGAGAAGCGCGCGACCGAAAATGTTAAAAGATTAAGAAACCTGGAAATAGGTTCGAAAATTCTACCAACAGATAAAACAACTATCTTAGGGTTACAGACCCCAAACCAAAGCCTGCAAAGTTCAAAATGGAAAAATCATAGCAGAACTGCAATCAATGCTGAGGACATGGGAGAACCACTTGTGCTGGTAGGCAGCCTGAACTATTAGCAATTACATATACATATAAGCTTAAATCTAATAAAGCCACTTTAGCTGTCGAACAATCAAAAGCATCAAAGATGAATGGAATCTCAGTATTGTTTGCCCAATCTTGAAGAAATGAGACCATCTAAGCTGTGCCAATTATAGAGGTATCAATCTTACCAACATTGCCTATAACATCTTTCCCGCTGTATTATGTGAACATTTGAAACCGTTCGTCAACAACCTGTTAGGTCCAAATCAATATGGCTTGCGACGAGAAATATTGACATATTAGGAAACGTAGCCTGATGTCAATAGTGCGTTTATGAGTGATCAGACAAAACTCAAAGATGGGTTTTGCGGTATATTAGGGCAAAAAGGCACATATGCTATATAAGGACACCCAATCCGACGTATGGGTCAGAACGTCAACATAGACAACTATAACTTTGAAGTGGATAGGAACTTTATCTGCCTTGGCTTTGCTGCAAACACAGATAATAAAACTAACGCTGACGTCAAACGTGGCTAAGAAAACAATTGAGTAAAACCCTCTCTCGAAGAACTTAAGTGTCGCTCTCTTAGACCTCTATCATCCCCGTCCAACTATATGGTGCAGAAGCATGAACACTTTCAAAAGCGGATGAAGGCGACGTAGGTAGTTTCGGGAGAAAAGTGTGAACAATTAATATTAAATTCACAAGTCTGTTTTCAAATGATTCAAAGCTGAAAAAATATGTATTTTATATTTTGAATGAATGAATGATGTTTTCATAACTCAAATGGAATTTGATGGTGGCGGCAAGTAAAAGTAGCACCTGCATTTTTTTTAACCTTAGATCGGAAGTTCGTGGTTTGGGCAGACCTACTCGCATCCAAACCAATTTTTCACTCTGCAATGTTTACCAGTTTAAACGTGTTTTTGTGAATACCAGAGTTCATTTGAGGCAAAAATTTAATTCTGCGAATTAAGATGAGGAAAAACAAGATTTTCAGACGTTTCCTTGCGCCTGTACTCGCCGGGTTGTTGCTTTTTATCGCCTCGATGATGAAGGCATGAAAGGATTTTTCCCAAGCTCTTGAAAACTTAAAAGGCTTGACTTCGATTGCATGAAGACCTTCAGCGTAGCTCTAGTGTATACTCTGCAGTAGTAGAAGGGGTTTTACTGTCCTCCTTTGCGGAAAAGGTGTGATTGTCAATTTTCCTTCCTTAAGGAGTTGCATCGGGGCTTCGTATCACTCTGTGGTGCTGGTTTTACGCTTGACTGTTATGTATTGTAAAATTTTTGAGGGTAATTCCAATTCGCTTGTTTTTTTTTGCGAAATGGCTGATTTCAGCAACGTTTGCAGAGGACCAGATGACTGGCTGGCTGGTTGATCTGTTGCTATTGCTGGTATCTGCATGTCAATCCTAGACAGGGAACGGCTTAGTGAAGGCTTGTGCGATGTTTCTTTTTCAAATTTGGACATGAAATCTCCTCTTTCAAGACGCTTCTTCTTCGTTTTGGAGGACTGGAATTTCTTCAGTCTTTTCTGAAGGGCAGTGGGGATGAACAACTGGTTTTTGCGTCTGATGCGATAGAGGACGTGGGCGTAGTCGATGGATTATCAACATCTATTTTGGAGTCCTCGTTGGATATATCGAGAATTGTCCTCGTCAATACCGGCAGTGTCTTCTTCAATGTTCGAGTCTACTAGATCCTCGTTGGAAACCTTTGTGATTTGTGATGATGTCAATAAGTGCATGGTTGAATGGATAATTCATCAGATCAGCGAGACGAGAGTGTCTATTGCCGTATCAAGGGTACAGAGCCCTGCCACCTGTGTTCTGTGGACTTAACCTCATTGGGTTTTATTTCCGTACCACCTTACACAGTCAGGTTATATTTTAAAAAAAAAAACTTTACATAACGACGGTACCCGAAAAATGATAAAAAAAATGAAAGTTTATCAAAAAGGAGCGTAGATAAAACAATGTAATGGGTAACAATGAATGACCGTACTATGTGAATGACTGACTATTGAGATAAATAATTAAATTTAAATTTAAGATTAAAGAACAGGATTTTGGCTTTCAAAACCGGTATAGTACTTTATTGTAAGTGTTGCTTTTCTTTCATTTTAAGTATTTTTTTTTTCTAAAATAATCCCTACCTCCTAAAAAATGCCCTCTATACGAAACATTAACCATTTTTTGGCGTCCAAAATTTTTATATATCTCCACGTTTCGAGGTCCCACGAGTCGGATTCTATTGTTTTTAGAAAAATGTCTGCGTGCGTACGTATGTACGTTTTTGCGGATTTTTTCGTCAAGCCTTATTCGAGAACAAATTAAGCTATCGAATCCAAATTGATTTCGTTCGAAACGTGCCTAAAGATCGCCTAAAAAGCTTTTGGTTAAATTTGGCTGTGTGGTTTAAATTTTAAGACGAAAAAACTGTCAAAACAAGGGACAAATTTACAAGTTTGATGAAAGTTCATCGTACAAGGTCGTAGAAATAATTTCAAGAATACTTTAGACAAGGAGTTGACATTGGCAATCTTTCAGAATATTCTTATCGAATCAAACAATTTTAATTCCCTTTTGCTTTTTTAAAGAAAAACTTTTTGAATTTTTTTCCCAATAATAGCACTTTGAGGTAAAAAATTATTTTGTGCAAAAATTGCATTTCAAAACCACCTCTTTTTTATATGAAATATGTTTATCTAGGAAATCTAAATCTGGAAAAAAGCAATTACTACAATTATTAATGACTCAAGTTCTCATTTATCAGAGCTCTATTTGCCATCGAAAAACGCTCAGTAAGATACTAATAAAAATCACAAATTAAAACTTTTTCGCTTCTCCTCGAACATGCAAACATATCACCTGAGGCTGATCTTAATTGCCCTTAATAACCACGCGAAATGGGGTTCGCCGAAAAACGAAAACATTGTTATCAGTACTAAAACCAACCCACAAACTTCGCCCGTTCTTCGCTTACATCTTTAAGATTCTAAGAGAACTGCTTCCCAAAAGATACTTACCCATCTCGATGTTAGAGCTTAACCTGCTTTTGTTACCAATTTCTTGCTTTCAGTTTTCTCTTACCAAATCTCTTTCCATTTTTTATACCAATCGAGTGTACTAAAAACGATTCAGCGAGCCTCTTTCACCCAAGCCATGGTTATGTACTGTGCAACAGAAACACCTTTCTTTCTGCATCTTCCAATAAAAGTATCTGAAGCACCGTTCGAGAATTTAGTCATCTTGTTGCTCTCGCCCCATACACGTGAACACGTTTGTACCGCGCGTTGGCCAACTTTGTTATCCGATTAAATCGCTGATCCGTTCAAGTGCAGTTTTGTGATTTCGTTTTCAAAATTTTTCTGTGAATTTCCCTCGTGCGCTGATGAGATACATTTCGAGGCGCAATAATCGTGACTTGGTTCCGGTACAATATTTTAGCCGAAAAAGTTTATCTTGACCTAAAAAAAAAAATTACGGTTTTGTCAAATTAATTAATTTGATTTTACGTCTACGTGATCGCTATTTTGGATTTCGGACATCGTTCAACCTTGGAAGCTTTACATGTAAGTCAGTATTGGGTTCTTCCTAACTTGTACCAAAAGACTCCAGATTAGAATTGCTTACCCGGTGTTCAAGTCTATCTTTGGAGAGCATTAAATTATTTAAAAAGCATTTAACTATGAAGAGAGGAAGCACAGGTGCAGGTGGTGCTAAAATGCTTTTCACGTAACGAGCATGCCATCTACTCGTAGTGGAGTAAGTCTAGAGACAAGTGGAAAGTAAATCCGGATATGGAGCATTCAATGTTCTTGTCTAACGTAACGATGGTATTTAGATCACTGGGTATCGAATGGTCATTGATTCGCGAAGATACACGAGGTTGCTTTTGAAAGGCGATAGGTTTTTTTTTTGTTTGTGCCAGCATGTAGACTGCTGAAGGATAATGAGATGAATTTACAAAGGCATGTCAGGTCTGTGAATGAGTCTTTGAGTAGTGAAGTGAAATTACAAGTGAACTAAATTTGAGGCAGCTAACTTAGGATTGATTTGCTTTGAGAAACTCATTGTTCTTAGGTTTAATTTTAACTTGAATGTTAAGTCACCGTGGCGTCGATGAGTCCTAAATCATCTTCAACAAAGAGATTTGAATGGACACAGAAGGGATAACATTTGGTGATGCCTGCTTAATGGAAGAGATACGGGTTTTCGAGAGACGATGTCTTTAGGGCTTCTCTCCATTTATATAGAACTCTAGAGTCTCAGTACAAAAAATTCTATTCTAATGAGGTCCTGCACAATGAGGCTAACCTAATTAGAGTAGATAACTTTCTGATTAATCTTATTCGGAGACACATTGTATGAGCAATAACCTCGGGCAACAACCTGATCTCTGGGGCTTACTACCCCAACTTTATGTACCACGCTACAGTGCGCCTTAAAACGGCTTTATTCCACCAGAAGCTTTCCTTAATTTTGACCTTAACGGCCTGTCTGATTCAGAATAAAAATGACGTATCGCCAATCTTCCACTTTGACCGGAAAAGTGTGGACAGGTGACTAGTATACAACGGAGACGTCGCTTGCAGCTCTTCAGACAGTCTCCGGTTCAGTAGGGCGGTATCAGTCAACGATAAGGAGGGTGTTTTAAGACAGTACCAACACTTTTGGTAGCCTAAAGAAGGAGAGGGAATGCCGTCGTTTTTAACTTCATTCATATAAGACCTTTTTTTTTCTTTTTTTGCCCAGGTCAAGGTGCCTTAAAGTACCTTTACAATAAATTAAAGCCTGGCCGGCTTACATAGTTTTTAAGGTATTTTTGTTTTTGTTTGTTTTAAAGTATGTTTAGCACCTACTTAAAGAAGTATACTTATATATAAATAGCACAGCACAAAAAAAAAACTATAGAAGCACATGAAGTTTGGAGATAGATTAAGTTAGGTTATCGCATAGGTTTATATTTTGATAGTTTTCATGTTAAATTTAGTTTTTCTTTTTTCTTTCGCAATTATTAATTTACTAAGTTTTCTTGCACATTTTTTCTTACGTATTTTCGATTACGTCGAAATATAATGTATAAAAATAAGGTTAAGCTTAGAGCACCCGTATAGGGTCAGTAATAATTAAGCTAGCTTTAAGCATTTTTGCCTAGCAATTAAGTTATTCTGAGTTATAAATAAAAAAACATGACAAAACAAAAAAAAATTGACGATGCCCTTGCTTTTTCATACATCAGTACATATTGTAATTTAATACATATCCCAATCAATATTTTTAGGTCAGTTGTTTTGTAAAAAAAGCCCGAAATTTTGCTGGCACAATTGGCGATAATGTAGGTCTGTCCCTTCGATCTGGTTTGGTCAAAAATGTTAAAATTACATTGACTGAAGACTGATGCCATATCGTGCCGACGCCAATTTTACAGACGATCTTTTCAGAGATGTTATTTTGCGCTTGTTGAGTTGACTAAGAGCCATTGGGCCTTTGAATAAAAACAAGTATATCTCAATCGAGAAATATATTGTTCCTAGAAAATTTCTTAGACATCTTAAAACAGAATTCTTTTCAGTTCTGAATTGATAAATTATTAAAAGACCTTTGGTGAAAAAATTTCTCAATTTCTCAAATGCTATCACACATGTGCTCAACATACTTTGAAATGTTCAGCCGTTTTGTATCTTAAGTTCGTTTTTGACAGATTTAAAGTAAAGACTTGATTTTGTGCGATTGAGGATTTTTCGGTTTACGTAAAAAGTACCCAAGAATCTGTACAAAATTTATAATCCAGCGCATCGGAAACCTTAACTGTTGAATTTTTGAATTTTATGAATCTATTTTAGCAAAAAAAATATATTGTTGAGTGGTTCCTAAAATTCACAGAAAGAAGAAAAGATGTTTATGACGATGTCCGCCCTGGATGAATATTGATATGAATTATCCTCGAATCCACGTCAGAAATGTTGGTGGCGATTGAATTGAATGGAAGAACTCGGCTGTGTCACAAGAAGACACTAGAGCTGCGACCATCAAAACCCTACATGAGATTTCTTGAAAGTATTTTGCATTGCGGATATTTTGTTTATCATTTTGAAACTTGCTCGTGCAAGGCTTGGGCAGTCAGTCAGTTTGAAATTGTTAAATTTTGATCAATAGAACCGTCGAATAAGCATCCTGAGCGAAGCTGTTGAACGATTTCAACGATGGGCATATGGTTTCGACGACGACATCAAGGCTCAATAATTTCAATGAAATCAGCCGAAAGAGCAGAGGCCGAAAAAAGAACGCCAATCAATGTCGAATGTGAAGTTTTTCCGTCACTGCTGTCTTCGATTTATATTGGCGTAGTGCATCATGAGTTCTTTTTAGAAGGTCTTTCCGTCAATTGATATGACTGTTTATTTTGAGTTATGCCTCTTATTTGTGAAGCAGTATGAATAAATCGCTCATCAATCATTTCTTTTGCACCACGAAAAGGCTCCTTCTCATGCATCTTTGCTCGTACTTGTGGCAGAAACAAGACCGTAGTCATGCTTCTGCTGCCGTATTTAGCACCCTTCGATTTGCGATAGCGATTTGCCACGATGCAAGAAATTAAAACCTCACCACTGGAAGAAGTCCAGCCGAAAAGTGAAAAATTTTAACAAGGGTGTCACATTTAATTTTGCGACATTCGTATCCGAAAACTTTTGACAGGACAAATCGGGAAGGTTTTTGAGTATGGAACTTTCATAATTGCAAGTTTTAAAATATTGAAATCTCACTTAAGAATGGGTGCAAACATCTTAAGAATATTTCGAAAAATAGTACGCCTCTTGTTCACCACTAAGGGCCTTTTCGCACGGCTTTACTGAATTTATTCGACAAATAAGAACATCTCGTGTGACTTAAGAGACAGGTATGAATGTGAGGACCAAATGACAGATGAATTGCTTACACGGTCTTACTGATGCAAAAATGGAGCCAGAAAACCACTTCCAAAGAATTTCGCTGATTGGGCATTGAAAATGTAAGCAAATAGCATTTTACACAATTTAGCTTATTTACATGTTTTTTTTTTTTTGCGAACGCAAACAAACAAAACTGTCACAACTGGGAGTAAAAAGCCAACAAAAAGAGTGGAATAACTTCCCTACCCATAACAGTTTGTTGTGGTTTTTTCGGCTGGCGATGTCATTAGGCCGTTTTTTTTTTTGGAAGAATAATGCCGGGCCAAGTTGACTAACTACTTTTGTCTGAAATTGATGCTGTGAACGAGGCCCATAATTATTTGGAGCTTGACGGTTCTCCATGCCACATGATAATAGGGTTTTTTTCGTGACAAATCTTCCGCATGCGTTATTTTACGAAATAAAAAATTCCATTGTCCGCCGAGATTATTTCTTTCTTTCCTTTCCTTTGAATATATCAGATCTGGTTTTATGGCCAGAATTGGGTTAGGGAGACATTAAAACCGGAATATCTTTTAAAATCTTCAATTAAAATGAGACCTGCTGTTGGTTCACCCTTTCTAGAAATGCCATGAATTGTTTAATTTTTTGCATATTAAGGGGGTGCTTTGGAGGGATGGAAGCACTTTGATAACGTTTCAATTGTAACGAGGTCTAAACAAGTCATTTGTAATGTGCCTTTGATGATATTTAGTTTTTTTGTTTTATTTTCAAGTAAAAGATCGATTTCAAATGCCTCTAATGCCCTGTTGGGCATGGGCCTCCTCTTGCTTCCACTGGGTCTGGTGTTATGCCGAATCAACTAAACTTTCTATCGCTTGATATCGTCACTCCATCGGGATGTTGATCTGCCTTTGTTTTGCATGTATTCTCTTTTTTTTACATTCCAACTACTAGAGGCTTTGCAAAAAAAAAAAAAAATTGCGAAGACATCTTAAAATTGACTAGTTGAAAAAAAATTTCTATAGAGCTCTTCTTCATAAATATTTACAAAACTGCTAGGTCCAATTCTGAGGCTAATTTATATTCATGTTGTGATAAAGCCTGTTCTTTTTCACACGTTGCAGGAGCGAAACTCCAGATAAATTCTCAGCGCGTCAGCTCTTTCGGGAGGTAGAGCCAAGCTTCACGATTTTATGACTAAGTTAAGTTTTTTTTTTTTTTTTTTGTTTAAAGACTGTTTTATGCTCATATTGATCGTTCAGATATTCCGCGATTTCATTCCACCACAGCGAATATGCAGTACGGCGCAACACACACAAAACTCCAAAGTTTAGTTTAGAATCAACTTGATGGACTCTTTAATTTTTTGTTTTTCACTAAAAAGAGTTTGTACATTTAAACTAAGTATTCCAAAATTTTCAAATGACGTCGACATGTGGTTTCGAAAAGTGTCCTGCATCACGTTCAAGTCTATCTCCATTTTAAGCCAGAGGTGAGGCTAAAAGTTTATTTGGTAAAAATGTATCAACATACTATAAGTAAGTCTCTATTTTGGTCCATGGCGACATCGGGCTATGATGGATTTTTGGAAGAAGTTGTATCGCCGGCGGAACATGGGTTCACAATTAAGGTACACTTTCCTGGATTCCAAATCTTAAAGATTTGATCAAAATGCAACTAAAAAATGATTCCAACTGCATGTGATCTCAACTAAAAAGGGACAAAAAGTAAATTTGCATAAGATGCTATATGATGACGTCATCACATGGCACTGCGTCTTCAAGACTATAGTCAGATTGTGCATCACGTTATCTTGTGAAGGAATGGAGCTCTCACTTTTAAAATTCATCCTTTTTCCAAAAACCCAAGAACTACCTGGATTCATCGCGCTGAATGTCGCTGAAAACAAAACCCTGCTGAGAATACTGTGTGGCCGTTCAAATCCGTTGTCCTTAATCCTATTATGCCATTTCCAGTGTTGCTTTTTTCCTCGTTAATTGAGGATAGACCAATTCGCAAAGTAAAATAAATGTTGGAAAAGAAAAAAGAATTTCACAGCAATTCGACAGAAGACTTGAGGGAACTCAGGGAAAAGACTTCAAAAATATTTTTGTATTCTTAAGATTTCGATTCTGTCATCGATCTTCGAATGCGCAAACTTGTTACAAAGTGTATGATCAGGAATTAGTCGTTATTCAGCTTGACTGACTTGCAAGCGTGAAAAATGAAGTTCCTGACACACAGTCGACATATATTACAGTGCGGAAATTGGTCCTTATTTCCTGATATTCTAGTTAATAGAATTTTACTACAGCACTCTTTGAAGACTCGTTGATGATTTTTCTGTTTTCTGATTCTGTTTTTTTAAGTTTCAAATTTCCTCTTAACCCGCAGCTTTCCCTCATTTACCCATGCAAAAGTATCCCAATGCATCAATTTGACGCAAGGTAAAAATAAGTGAATTTTTTTATTAAAATAGTTTTATTCAATATTTTCATAAGCTAGTTTTTGTGAATGGAAGAAGACAAAAACAAATATATCACACGCATTTATCGCAAATAATGTAGTGGTGTCAAGGACATACAAACTCATAGCACTTAAATCAACGAGAATTGGAAGAGCTAATTGTTCACCAATTTCGGTGTGAAATAGGTTCCGACAAATTTTGATATACATTTCTTTCCATGTTGGATTCAGTTCAGTGAAAATAATATAGGCATTGAATGCCGAATCGTCAATTATATAGTATAAGCGAAAAAAGCCATCGGCCATCGCTTTACTTTGCGTGTACTATGATAAGTTCAAAATCGCTTGTCCAAAACTATAACACCGCTTTTGAACGCATTATAACGACTTATGTCTGATTTTTCTCGTCACTATCACAAACCTCTTTCTTGTTATGCAATATGCTTAGAAGAACAATTTTACAAATTCGGAATAAAAGTTTTGCTTTTTCTTCACATCCAGAAGACACGGTGGTATTTCGTTACGATTCTTTTGAGGTGTTTGGCCAATTCGTGCGATGTAAAAAATTATCGCAATTACGACCAGTTAATCCTTCTGTTTGATCCAAGACCCTTAATAGTGTCTGGTGCAAAGTTTGTGTCAAGACTAGTATAAACTAGCCTCTTGTATGCATAAAATGTGAAAGCGAAAGATATGGAATCAGTTGTTCATCACCAGTAACACAATCACCAAACGCCAACAAGATACAAAGTTTTGAGTTTTCGATTTCATTTGACAAACACTTCAAGAATAGCAGCAAGTTTATCCCTTTGATGACGTTCAATACGTGAATCTTTGTCGTCAAATCGGAAGCACGAATCCAAAATGTGCACGCAATATTTGTAAATCGATCATTTCCGAATTTTCTTCAAAATTACGAACGAAGAGTTTGGTACTATCGGAATCAATTTTCATGAAGGACCGATAACACCACAAGCAGCATTTATGCTTTTGGGCCTGTTTGAACATCCGTACTATGGTCATACGTGCAATATTTCAGAATTTGCAGCAATCCTATTACAGATGCGTTGTAGAGGCTATATATGTAACATTAGCCTTTTGTAGTATTAGTTTTCTTGTTCCTTTTATATTTTTGGGAGGCTAGACAAGAATTCACATCAGAATATTCATTGTATCCTTACAAAATTAAATTGAATTTAAGCTTTGCATCAAATTGAGGCAAAGGATGGATCCGCGTTAAGTTTGCGCCATCCGTCGTTTAAAATTCAACTTGATGAATTTATTAAAGATGGGTATGAAGTGACTGTAGTCTGAGAAGCCAACAAAGTTAATTGGCTTCTCAGCACCTCTTTTCGGCTCTTCTTTAGGTGAAAAATGGATTTTCGTTGGACGTTTTAATGGAACTATTATAGGATCACTTCATTGACCGCGTGGTGAAAATTATTACCAAATACTAATGACTACTGCTCCTTAAAGCTATCTAGAATTCAAGCTTCTTAAATAATGTGAAAACTCTTCGGGACTCGATTTCCGTAATGGACGAACTAAAAGTTTGTACGGAACCTTCGTTGCGCGGGTCGAATCGCACTTGGCCGTTTTTTTAAATGTCCAATCAGTTTCTGGTTCAACTGTTTAGTGTCAGTTATATTTTTACATAGAGCAGAATGGGCATATATTCACATTCATTTAAGGGACACGAACTCTTCAAGATTCTGTTCTCTTTCTTAAGTTTTTTTAAGCAAAGGTCCATTTCACAAAACTGAAAATAGAAAGAGAGAGAGAGTAGGGGGCTTTCGTTCCGCGGACACATTCGGTAATGTTCGACTATCCCTTGAACTCTTAGAAAAAGAGGGGTAAAAAAGTGGCAATAAATGGCTCTCAAAACGAAAACAATAGATCCGATCTCCGAAGAGGTTGAACTTACTAGTTACCAAAAGTTGTACCTAATATGTAGCAGGCATCTCCAGAAGATGAGTGGATCTTAAGTGCCTCTTACGACAGGCCTTGGATATATTTTAATACCCACCCGAAGGGTTAAACGCATCAACTTCTACACGGTTTGCTTTGTTATAGTGCACAGTTGCTTGCTATTTTCAAACTCAATTTCAAACTATCATCCTCATTTCAAAACTCAAAACTCAAAACTCAAAACTAGTTTAATTTGTAATCTGATAATATAAATTCTGTGACTTCAATCCTAATTAGTCATTTGGTTTGTATGTTGTTGAGCTTTCGTCCATTAAGTCCCCCCATTCTCATCTCAGTCAGTGTTTTCTCCTCATGTTTTATGCATTGGCTTCGAACATGGATTGTTTGGGATGCTGCTAATAGAATTATATGTATTCTCCGAAGGTGAGGTTCGTCCATAATAACATTGGTTCGAGGAAATGAAGCTTGTGTTTAATAAATTATTCATACTTAACTCAGGTTGAGATGTTTCTTGTGCAGTTTCTTATCGATTTTATGACAATGGTTGTTGTCACTTGTATAGAGATGAACTTTTAGACTTCCAAGTGATATGTTTCTATATAAAAGATTTAAGACAGGAGGAGGAAACCATATTGAGTCATGAAAATGGTCTTTTTGTTGGCTGTATTCTTACATGATTTTGGAATTTGTCTCTCTCGATGAGAGCTGACTAGAGATGCTTACAGGTGCAAGGTAACTCACGTCTTTAATTTATGTGAGATGTTACCTCACCAAAAGAGTTATTAGTTAACACTAAACACCTTACAACGTTGCGAGATCGTAGTGCAACAAAATCGGTAATGGTTAAAAAAAAAACCATGTGGAAGGATCGCATTGTGCGGCAGTGTGTTATTGAAATCTAAGAAACTTGAAATGTTTGCCCACATATGCGATATTTTTTGCGAATTGAAATTTCTTCACTCATATGTACGGCTTATAATTTCAAAATCACTAACTTGAATAACTATTTACTCAGCTGGCAGAAATAAATGAACTTAGTTTGGATCATCTTCCAGTCCAAACGAAAATCTTACTAACACCGGTACAACAAAATAACTCAACGTTTGACTTCAAAAACGGTAACTGGCAAAGTTTTAAAAGACAGATGAATGTTAAATTAAGAAATTATCCAGAAACGAACTCGTCACGATTTTTACTACCAGTGTGCTCGAAAGTATTGACATGTCGGTTCCTAAAAAAATAAAACACTGTAACGATGAGAATAAACTTCCAAGACACGTTAGAGTTCTTATCAAAGTTAGAAATAATTTCAGAACTAGATGGATTAGGACCCGAAATCACTGGTTTCTATCTGAAATAAAATACATACTTCAATTATAAAAGATCTAGTCAATAAAGTGAGAAACATAAAATGGAATCACAAACTCCAAAGCTTACGAAAAGCCAGTAAACCCTTCTGGAACATTGTTAAGATTATTAGGAAGAAAAACTCCCACATTCCTGCATTTAAAATTGGTGATACTGTGACACTATCAGACCGTGATAAAACCTTAATAATCATTCAATTAATCATAATATTTTGAGCAGCACAAATACTGTGGCTGCGGTAAACAAATCGGTTAATTCAATTTCCAACATAATAGTAGATCACCCTCCTGTTTCGATTGTTGATATTGAAGAGGTACTGAACACACTTCAACCTTTTAAATCTCCCGGTTTTGATATTATTAGGAATGTATACCTTAAGCACTTCCCTGATATAGGTATCAAGTTTTTGCAGGCTTTATTTAATTGTTGCCTTAACATTGGATAGACCCAATGGACTGTTGCATAAACTAGTGACTCAAAATTTTACAAACTATTTAGTTAGAATTGCCCAATCATTTCTCTGTGGAAGGACGTTTAAGGTGACTGTAACAACTCGCTCTCGGACAACGGGAATCCAATTGCTTGTGTACCCCAAGGAGCAGTAATAAGTTCTGTCCTTTATAATGTATACATGTATGTCAGATTTTCTCTGCCTTAGGAACTGTGATTCTGCTATATTTGCTGATGACACTTGCATCTTTTCCTCAGATTCGATTGGTTCCATTGTTGAAACCAAAATGCAATCTGCTCTCAACACCATTGAAACGTATTTTAATAATTGGAAAATAAAATTAAACGCTTCAAAGACTCAGATTGTCATTTTTACATGGAAAAGAAGGACCTATCACCTGCCAAGCTGCGTGATATTAATGGCGTACAGAACGACTGGGGGTCAAAGGCTAAGTATCTTGGGATACACCTAGACAAACTGTTTACATTCTCTTTACATATTACCGAAGTCATCCACAAAAAATTAATATTACAATCAAAACGTTGTACCCATTCATCAAACGGAAATCGAAAATGAGTGAGGAGAATAAATTAATAATATTCAAAGCGATCGTCCAAGCCATGATGTTCTATGGCTCTCCAGTCTGGGGAAATTTTGCCAACAACCATATACGCAAATTGCAGGTGTCCCAAAACAAACTGCTCAAAATGATGTATAATCTTCCTTTGCATTTCTCAACCAACGAGCTACACGGCAAATATTGAGATAGTTCCAATAAGACTACAAAAACTATTTGAACACTATAACTTGACCTGCAGTTTTTCTGAAAACCAGTTAATATCAGATGTGGCTCCTATATTTGTTTGAAATAAATTATATTATTTATTTATTTATATATTTATTTATTTATCTACCTTATCATTTTATATTTTTTTATTGATATAGTATTTATTTATTTACTATATTATATATCTATTTATATGTTCTTTAATTTTTATAGTTATATATTAAATTCGTATAATTTTTTTGTTATTTACTATTTATATATTTATTTGTTTTTGTAAATATACATTTACGCTTTATCTATTTATTTATTAATTTATTTATAATCATTGTATGTATTTATTTGTATTCTCTATCATTGTAAGTCCACATCCATTGTTAAGTCGATCTGGTTCTTCGCATTTAGTTTTATTATTTCGAAGGTTTTTGCTGGTAGCTTTTCCTTTCATCTTCTATTCTTTAGCTGTGATATATTCATTAAAATATAAACTCTTTTTTCAGTTGTAAGGTAGCGTTATATTAAGCATATCAATTTGCAATAATTTTTTTAATGAGACTGTTAAAAAAAATTAACTTGAATAGAAAATCTGATTGCCTTTTTGAACTTATATTCGACGACATGAGAAGAACCCTTATCGTCTGAGAGGAGTGTGTTTTTTTGGTCTTAGCTCATTCGGTGTACACTGATGCCTTAATTATATTTCGTGCTCATAAGCCCGCATTTCGGTCCTTAATATTACGCCTTTATTGGGTCGCATTCAGCCCCTTAATCCACGTTTTTCGATTGCGATTTTTATGTGCTCCATTTCTTGCATGAAATTCAAGTCTTTCAACGTGTTCAACAAACTCAACGTACACACGACAATTTCTCAAGTGTAAGAGTGAAATTATTTATTATTGTTATTATATTAGAACTCAATCGTTCTTTAATACTTTATTAATTTCTTAAAAAAAATAAATAAAGGAATACTTGCTATATTTTCCTTAATTTTAATTATGCTAATGTATACTTATATTTATTTCTTAAGCACATGCTTAGTACTTTTATCGATTCAATTGAAATTAAATTTAAATTAAATGAATTGATATTGAAAATAATAAATTGATATAAGCCACCATTTTTCGAAATTACTCATTTAAAAGTAAATGTCACTCGTCTCTCGTGGAAAAACAATCAAAATTTTGAGCCAATTTTCCAAGGTTTCTTTATAGTAGACAGTCGAATAGTTCGTGTTTTTTTTAATTTGGTGCGTTTTTCGTTCACTTCGGTTGATTGATATTTAGGAGGCCGCCATGATCGTGGTTTATCCTTTTATCCGCAAAATTTTCAGATTGATAGTTTCATTCAATGGTTACTTTAAATGCAGAATCCTCCAAAACTTCAACTGCCAACCACCGATAATTTTTGACTCCTTTAAGAAGCGTGATGATTACAGTTCGATTTCTGTCTGCTACAAGCCACTTGCTAGATTTAAAAGATTCCGTTCCTCAGGAGGTAAAAAGGAACCACACTTTTCCCCAGGGACGCGTGGTACCACCAAGTTGAAATTACTACCAGACAGTTATAGTCCTTTGAGCTGTAAAAAATTAATATGGCTATTTTTGCCGCTTACTTTGATACTAGCAAGGTGAATCAAAACGTATGGGGTGCTTTCCGTTGAACTTAAATCATGAAATTTGGCAAGAAGCCTAGTAGCACAAGAAAAGGGAAAATCCGAAAACCGTAAATTTGTACTTACATCAAAATAAAAAAGTTGTAGTAGTTGACTCTCACCCGAAGGGTTTCGCACCTCTAAAGAGTATGCAACAAAAAGTTGACATCGGTTTACTCGTACTTCAAATAAGACCAAAAACTTCGAGATGGGAATTAAAAAAGTTTAAAAAAATAAGTATTCAAAACACTCACAAAATTAAAAGATTATTTGATGCAGACGAACTGTAGAAATGTGTGAATCTACGATTCTGACATTTTTTTGTTTGGCATATTCATGCAAGGATTTCATCTCAAACCGAGTGAAAGTTTTTTCGGAATTCGTTGATGAATGTCAAATTGGAGTGGTGTTAGTGCGAACCTCAATTTCCCACCCTAACGCATGTTTCATCCAAGACGTTTTGTAATCGCAACTAAAGAAATTGATTAAAATGGTATTTTCTTGAAAACAAATAATTTGAGACAATCGTATCATGCGATTCTGGAGCTTGTTCAATTTATTGTAGCTAATGTTTTCAAAAAAATACTGAAAAGTAAAAAAATATGCACCTCAACATTGAATGTCTTGAATGTGCCTTAAATGGGTAATCAACACACACGTCATTCAATGTTAACATTTTTCTTTATATTTCAACACATCACATGAAATATTTTTTTTAATAATTTATTTTTAAAACATAACATTGTTATTAATATTTTCGTATAGAGAAATATTCCGACATAAAGATAAACACGTATAAATAGATGTGAGACTGCGTTTGGTTGGGTAGAATCATTTTGACATTACGAAGGCTGCTGGATATATTTCTGGCCTAATAATGAATATGCGAATATTTATTATCAAAAGTGGTTTCATTGTTTTTCAAAGTATACACTCCACCATGATATATACACTTTTGCATGCACTCAAACCAATTGTCGAAACACTTTTTCCACTCCGATTGAGACACCCACAAAAAATGGTTTTTGAACGCTTCAACAGCATGTTCTGGCGACGAAAATCGTTGACCACGCATTTTTTTCTTGATGTTCGGGAATAAAAAGAAGTCCTTGGGTGCCAAGTCGAATGACTCATCAATTCGACGTTTTGGCCGGTCAAAAAGGCGCTGGTTTGTGAACAATGATTCGTCTTCTCTTGTTCGTTTTTCGAATATATCCGAAGACTTCAGGAAAACAAATTGTGGTGTACCACTCAGAATTGACCGTCCTTCGTTGCTCAAGCGGATCAGTCGCCACATGACCAGTTTTGCCGAAGAAACAGGCGACCATTTGCTTCGAAGAGCTTCTTCCACGAACAACTTTTGTTGGATATGGCTCATCTTCGAAGACCCACACTGTGACAAT
This sequence comes from Orthonevra nobilis, assembly GCA_963555765.1. Classification (NCBI taxonomy): domain Eukaryota; kingdom Metazoa; phylum Arthropoda; class Insecta; order Diptera; family Syrphidae; genus Orthonevra; species Orthonevra nobilis. Next base: position 50,496,829 of record OY743225.1, on the reverse strand, counting down.
CTTATAAACGTCTTTTGAAGCACCGCGATCGTATTTTTTTAGCATTTCTTTGCACCAATCGACACGAGCCTTTTTTTGAGCGATTGTCAAATTGTGAGGGATCAAACGAGAAACCTTTTTTACGGCCAGTTTTTCATGCAATATCGAATGTATGCTGGTGGAAAAAATGCCCAGGGATGCCTCTGTTTCACATGACGATCTTGCATTATCAGTTTACGCCCGGCATCAATGTTCTCTAGCACAACGGCCGTTTTCGGACGACCTTCACGGAATTCGTCTTTGAGCGAGCGTCGGCCATGCCTGAATTCATTAAACCAGTTTTTCACAGTGCTATAGGATGGTGCTTCATCGCCGAACAAAGATTTAAGTTCATCAATGCACTTTGTCGTGATAATCCACGTCGAAAGTTATGAAAAATGATCGCACGAAAGTGTTCACGAGTTAATTCCATATTTTTGCCGAGATGAATTTTTCAAGTCTCTGTAAATAAAAAAATTCACGATTAAATGACAACACGTTCTGAGTGATGTTATGCTAAAAAATGTCATACTGTCCAATGGAAATGACAGATTGCACCTGGCAACACTTAGTGTTGCCTAGGCCAGAAATATATCTAGCAGCCTACGTAGTTAAGAAAAAAATTTGCAAGTGTGTTCCTAAAACGGTTTAAGAGATACAGCTTGGTGACAGACGGACGGACGGGCGTACGGACGAACAGTGGAGGCTTAATTATAGTGTTCCTTTGGACCCTTTGGGTACTAAACCCTAAACATGTATAAAACGCGACTCAATTTTACGCCAAGAAAGGAACTATGTGAAATTTAAAATTAGAAAAATGTGTTAATTTTGATACTCGGAATGGAATCAAAACCCCTTAGGGTATTACATTTGTACAGAATCTTCATTGTGCGAGTTTTTAAAACAGCTGCTCACTTAAGGCTTGAAAAATCTAAAATAAGTTCTAAAGTGTTTCGTAGAACGATCTTATGTAAGTTGCATTGCGAATCAGGTCGAAAAGTTTCTAAATTTGAAATGCCATAAATGCCATAAATGTATGAAGGCGTTATTCATTTTTATAGACAAAGCTTGGGTATATAATCCAACTTAAGTTAGCCAAAAAATCAGTGTTGATTAACTCAAGACTTAATTTCCATGCATGAAAAAAATCAACTGTCTTGACAGACTCAACTTTTTAACCTGCAAGCCCTTTGAAGAAAAACTGTAACAACTAAACAAAAAGTCTTTCAGGTTTGTGATTTTCCAAACTACAAAAACCTATCGAGGGTATCCGAATAATACCGCACAACTTAAAGCTGCAATTTTGTTTATTCTGTTAAATTCATAACCACGCATGAAATACTTTTGAATTAGCATAATTTTTCCCGCCAATCAACACCTGCCTAAAAAGCAGTCACAATCAAAGACAATTCACTTACCGTTCATTCTCATCAATTAGAATCGCTTTTACTTGAAAAAAAGGTATAAAAATTTCATCCGTCAAAAGCACTAACTGAAACAGCAAACAATTTGAGTCAAGCTTTCATCTCTGCTGACCCAGTTACGACTGACAATCGAGAATATTCACGTGATATAATGACTTCCGATCGATTGACAGTTCTTTTTTTTTCACTTTAAAGCAGCCTCAAAACTTTCATTTTCGAAATGGAAACCATTGATTCCGATTTTAATTGATTAAGTATTATTTTTCAAAAATTCAAATTCAAAAACATCCACACCTCGTTTGTTGAAAAAATTGATGCTGGATAGCTTGGGAGGCTTCTGATGCACTCAATCTGTAGACTTTTTTTGGAATGCGCCGAGTGTCAACAAACAAATAGCTTGACACACGTGGTTAAAGAGGTGTGGTTGGTTGGAAAACATCGTTTATGACTTCTTTTGTTTTTATTGCCACCTACGTGCAAAAAGTGAAAATTGTCAAGTCAGTCTGAAGCGCGCGGTGTGAGATTTTTTGTTTCAGTTTTTTTTTTGGTTTATATTTTAACGACCACGATGGTCACAGAGAACCAGAATTTTCACTTCTCCATGGCACGCTGGCTGGTGGCATCTGTTACTTAATTGTTGAGCATGCGAGTGTGTGTCTTTTTTAAGCGTTTGTTATGATTTTGGTGGTTTTTATTTTTTATTTTTGGGTTTCGGTGGTAAAGTACAACACTTTCACTTGTGTGTGGCTTAATGTAAACCAGTTCGCAGTTTGTTTCCATTATTGTGTTGAGGGAATTACCTTGAAATGTAGGACAAAAGGATTGGTTGGTATTCAATTTCTTTGTGCTAAAATGGGCCAAGAATAGCAAACTGATTGTGGAAGGTAATGCAGAGATGCACTACGGATTTCTGTCGCAAATCTAGGTTACAAATGAAACATTTACAAATTGACTCATCGCTAGCTGCAAGTCTTTCTGGCACAGCTCGGATACCGTTACGGTAAAAGTGTTTGTGTCTTTTAAGGAGTTTCACCAAACACATACCATACCTTCGCAGCATGAATATTCGACCGAGCCGACGACCCAGAAGCATGACCAGGCAGTCCCCATGTCTTTCATTTCATTGTAATGTAACCATTTTCTTCACCCGTCAAGATGCTTTTTTTGTGGCTGAAGCAGTAATTCACAGACAAAAAATTACGCTCAAAGTCCCTTCAAGTCATAAGGAAACTTTGTTCTTTGTTATTGAAGCAAGTTGTTCTTGCGTTTGGTACGGATCCCCATCGAGCAATGCGTCTTCAAAGGATTTTGGCCTTTCTTCACACGGATGATCGTCAACATCGGAACCAATCACGGCACGTTATTCCACTAAGAGCAGCATGTCTTTTGGAGCTCTGGATCGCTTCAGCCGCCTTTTTCTTCGAATGAAAGAAGAAAATCAACACATCCCGCTAAAGACGATAATTTGGCACAAAATCAGGCATTTTAACACAACCAAAAGTATATGACTTCAAAACAAAAATCACTTTACGGTTCTTGACGTTTTGAACATGTCAAAATCGTCACTGCTGGAGCCATCTATTGTGAACTTAGTTGCACACCTAGTGTAAAGCAGTGATTTGTAAAATGTTTGGTTTAGTGTAAAAAAGAACCTACAGGAAAATAACAAAAGTGTATAAAATTTTTATTTGAGGCCATAATTTGATTCTTGCCATTTACTTGTCCATTCGGAGAGTGTATTTTAAGCTATTCTTTCGAGTTCTCACTAATAAAACGTGCGATGTAATCTTCCAAAGCTGCAATAGATAGTATCCATCCCTCCATCCATATAAATTAATAATCTTAAGACATCAAGCTGCTCGATCTAGCTAGCCAATTCACACGCAATAAAGAGAAATAAACTGGTCATCAAATTGGTCTATCAATTCGCGTGGTGTGTGTCATATAACGCCGTATTGCTGGAACCACATGTCGATCAGGGTAAGCTTGAACATATTTTGCAAAACTTTAGTTTGAAATCATTGTACATTAGCCGTCGTTATTGACCATCAATTGATCATTTTTGAAAAAAAATGGGCCAAAGATTTCGCAGCACTATAAACTACATCAAACAGTGCACCTTTATGGGTGCATTGGTTTCAATTTTAATGCCTGAGATTGGTATAAAGCTTACACCAAGATCCTTGCGTATAATTATTCATATTGTGTAGTACAATCCAATTATCGTGAACGGCGACAGAGTTAGATACAACAACAATTTTGTCCACTGTACGTTTTGTACGCATACTACATGTTAGTTGGCTTGATGTACAAAAGTATGTAAAGTTCCCAAACTGCTAGAAACCATTAAACAAGCGAATTGAGTTGCTTAGCGCTTTTGAAAAAAGGAAAAAAACATGAGTTTTGGTTTGATATAAAATGGAAATTAGGTTTGATCGTGATAAATAGCTCTAGCAAATTAAAATGTCTACCTTGGGTAAACCACCTGCGGACCCGATGGGATACCTCCAATAATTTTCAAGTATTGCTGTAGATCCCTTGCAGTTCCCTTGGCTTTTTTGTTTCAAGCCTCTATTAACCAAAAAGTTTTTCCAAAATTTTGGAAAAATTGTTTTATAATTCCGGTGCACAAAAAGGGCTTTCAGGGAGATGTTACTAACTACAGACCCATAGCTAAGCTATTTTGCTTGCCGAAACTCTTTGAGGCTATCATTTTTGACAGCATTTATTTCAGTTGTAAGCCTTTCCTCACTGATAAACAGCATGGCTTGGTTGAAAACAAATCCAAAATAACAAATTTATTGGAGTTTACTTCATTCACCAATAAAACCCCAGAAGTAGGAAATCAAGTAGATTGCGTGTACACTGATTTCGGTAATTCTTTTGATTAGGGAGATCGTATCAAGTTTTGTTAAAGGGATCAACCTCTTATACAAATAACGCTACCTCAGGTGAACCTCAAGCTAGCCACATTGGTCCTTTTTCATTCATACTAGCCAGTAACGATGTTGTAAGTGTGCTCATGAACTCAAACGTTCTAGTTTATGCCGACGACATAAAAATATTTAAGTGTATCCATAATTTATCCGAGCTTTACAGGATGGCCTTTTCTTTTTTTTGCAAAATTGTGTTTCAATAATTGTTTATCATTGAACATATCTAAATGTTTTAGCATGTCCTTTTCGAGAAGCCTTCATCCTCTCTCCTATGTCTGCGGTGGCCAAAGTAAAACTGACAAGGGACTAAGGTGTACAACACGTTCCAAATCTTGACTTCTCAATTCATATTGAGCAAATAGTCAATAAAAGAAACACCCTCCTCAGCTTCATCAAACGGTGGAATAAAGAATTTTCATGTTCATTAATCACAAATACTCTGTACACTACATTTGTCAGGCCACAGTTAAGTACGCATCCAATGTGTGGTCACCGTACTACTTACACACTTCGACATTTATCATGGACTGATCCGCTTCGCCTTCCACCTTATAAGGACCGTCATCAACTAACAGGCATTGATTCATTGCATAAACGTCGGGAAGTCTGTGATATTGTGTTTTTACATCAGCTTATTGCTATCAATATTGACGCACCACCACTTCTTAATCAAGTAAATTTTAGGTTTGTCTTTCAATTTTAGAAACTCAAAGATAGAAAGATAGAAAGACATTAAAATCACCGTACGAATTACGGATGCAACGAATATGTTACTCGGATGTCATATGTTCGATTTTGTTTCCAGTAAACTGTGTCCGTTCTTAATGTACATGCTACGTTTTTTTTCAATATTCTTGTTTTGTATATTTATTTTATAAAATTACATTTACTAATAATTTTTTTATTTTAAATAATTGTTAAACTTTGTATTTGTGTATGGTGTTAGGCTTTACTTGTTTATGTTTACTTACGACTAACACCACGCTAAATGATGACTGTGACAAGGTAGGTATTACTCTATGAGTAACACTGTCACTTACAATGCTTGTTTTATAGGCAGTACTCATAGCGTTTAACAGAACGTTTTATTTTTCCGTTCTCAATTTACTTTTGTATCCAAAAGTTCCCCAGTATTAGATAGGTATTATGTGAAAAATAGCTTACCAAAGAAACTCATACCCGGTTAACTAAGAACCTTGGAAATTCAAGAAATTTATATAACCACATGAGCTGGATAAGGGGACTTATCCCCCATCGTAGGGATGGCGGTAGAGAAGCGGCACACAAACGCTTTGGATATATTAAGTTATTTTGGCACATTTTGTGCTCTCGGGCCTTTTGAATTATATGACGACGAGATATTCAAAGCTCTAATTCTTTCACAAAAGAATTTTACGAATTTCGAAAGAATGCCAAATCTAGAAATGGCTTAATACATCTGGTCTCAGTGGACAAAGCAGAAACCAAAACCAACCAAACATAACTAACTTAATTTAGTCAATTGGCTAAATAAATATTAAATTGATACAACTTTTGAAATTAAAATTGAACAGAAAAACGTACGTGCGTACGTACAAAGACACACATACAAACATCTTTCTTATAACAATGACATCCGACTACTGGGACCACTAAACGTGGAGCTATGTAAAAATTTTGACTACCGAAAATCGGATCGATTACAGGAAGTGTTAAAAATTAAATAATTCTAAAAATGATAACAAATCTTCTCTTAGGGAAACATTTGGATCTAAGAAATAGCAGTGTTTTTAAAAGATCTTTGACAGAGAGTCTACAAGGGAACCCATTGAAAAAAAAAATTATTCAAAGTTGCTTCACTTCACGAAGCGAATTTATAATTTGAAAACCATTTACAAATTTGCATGAATATGTCATCATCACTTATGTTTATGACTGTATGTTTAAACTAGCTATGTTTATCCGTTTGTCTTCCATGAAAAAAAGTTTGGATTAAGAAAAATAGGTCAGAACATACTTAAGTAATATTTGAAGTCATTTATGGATCAAATTCCGATTGAAAGGTTTGCAACTTCGTTTACATGAAAAGGTTAAAAAACATCATATAAGATGAATTCTCTGATTCTCCTTTATATTCTTATTAACTAAACAAAACAATTTTTTTTTGAATTTTTTTAGCAGAAACATTGTTTTAGTGGATTAAATATAAAATTAGGTCTGCTACTTTTTAGAAAAGAACTGCAAGCCAAAAATCGTTAACTTTTAGTAATAAGTTATATTAATATATAACCACAAAGTAAATTATAATAAATTTATATTTGTTATTGAATTACATTTAAATGTAAAATAAAATTTATAAAAATGGATGGAAGGTATTCGAAGCATGGCGAGGAGAGCAAAGTAAAATGAGGATATATTTTTTTTTTAATTAAAAATTGTCATTGTTACAATTTGTCCTCATAAACTTCCAATACGACAGTGAACAAAATATTTACGTTAAGATGAGGTTTACAATTGAATAATGATAAAACAAATTTTAGAAACATTTCATATAATTTTTTTTCAAGTATACTTCTTTTACGGTTCATATTATATCGTTTAGTTGTTTCTGTTAAAAGAATTTTTTTTTTTATTTTATGAAATCACACGCATGAATTTTTTCTATATTCGACTCGGACTTTTAATATGTCTTTAACACGACACGTAAATTTTAAATATTAAAATTATGTAACATATTCCTGCAAAAAAAAGACTGAGAAAAAACACGCTAAATTTGTAGTATCAGGACTTTTTTTTGTTTTTTACTTAAAAGTAGACCAATAAGCTAAATTAACATCAAAACTAAAAACAAATCTAAAACCTTAAAATTATAATCAAACTTTAAATACCATTAAAAACTACTTAATATCTACTTAAACCAACTTACACATTTGTAAGCCGGCTTAGGCTAAAAGGACATGCTATGTATGTTTTGACTGAACGAATTGAACAACGATTAATACAGACACAGTTTTACACCACGTCCAACCACCAAAACTGTTTATATTGTCTTACGACATCAGCTCTGTCGTGGTCTGATACCGCCCTACTGTACCGAAGAGTCCCCAGTGAGCTACTTGCGACGTCTTGGTCGCCGGTCCACAGATTTTCGCCCAACGTGGAAGATTTACGGTACCTCTTATCTATCCTGAACCAGATCTTTTTTATCAAAATAGAGAAACGCTTCAGGGGGAATTAGGCCGTTAACGCGCACTATCTCTCAGTGCATATCATTGGGGTAAAAGGCAGCGGATGTGAAACGATGGTCTTTACGAGCCTATACCTATTTCCATGAAGGCGTCGTTCATATATGGCGGATCAGTGACAGAGACAGTTTGATCACTAGATATTTTCGTAAAAGGCATAAGTCACTTTATGTAACAAACTCGTATTTGCAAAACGTACTCATACTTGATTTATTAAGCTTGGTAGGATAAGCCGTAATTGCTCGTCCACTGCGCCTCTAATCGTTCCCCTATTTCCTATGTGGAGAAGATTTTGTATGAACCCATTTCTACCTCCTATTAATTCTTGATTTATTATTTATAAAATTTTTAAACTCATTTAACATTTGTTTGAAAGTGATGCCCTGGTCATTGGGTAAATGTATAAAAGGCTGGTCCAACGAACACTTTTGCCGAACAATCTGTGAGGTCCTTCTTGCGTATTTGGTTGAAATTTCGTTGTCTGAGTGCACGAGGACAACAAATGGCATTCTGGCAAAGAAAATACTGCCAAAAACTGGTTGGAACAAAACATTACAATCGGCAGCTATAACCTCGTCTTAGTAAAGGTGCATATTTATTTTGGGATAAATATTTATTTCAAAAACGACACCTCGGCGGTTTGTTCGGCATCAAAAGTCCTTACTCGAAGGATAAAAAATCGTGCGCTACAATATACCAATCTTGTAAATTCTTCTTTATAAAACTGAATACAAGATACTAATTGAGGCAGCAAAACAAATATTAGCGATCTTCGGAAGAAACATTCTCCGTTGAATTCATGGTCATGTCTGTGAGAAGGACAACTGGAGAAGGTACAAACGGAAACTTTACAAGCTGTACAATAATGCCGATCAATTCAATCAAGTCAACGGCACATCATCACTCCAGCTCCAGCTGAAAGTGTCTTCTAATCCCAGACAACAGGTTCGCGAAAAATGGGTAAGCCGAACCTAAGATTTAAGGATCGAGCAGTCGTTGATGGCAGGATGAGTAGCCTTACCAAGCAGCGTACCCGGGATTATGTAGGATGGAAAATTGTCTTAGCTCCGGTTCATATCCTACATGGACCGACGCCGACAGCATGATGAGTTATCAAGTAGCTTCGCCATCAAATCAAACGAGAAGTACACGAAGATGACTGCAAAGGCGAACCTTTCACCCTATTCAAGGTAGCTTTCACGTAGAATCGGGCTTCGAATGCCAATTGTATTAGTGTTTCCGCTAAGGTTTCCAATATCCTGTAAGGATATGCATTGCGATTCTTAAGATACTTTCGTTCAGATACACTTCTTACTTGAGGTCCATCTAACAGCCTCTTTGAAAATCCTCGTATTCCAGTCGAATACGCTGGAACTCGCTTTGGAAAAAGTTAGCATATGACTAATAAAAGTGTTCATGCTTCAGATCCACAGTCTTAGAAATACATTGAATTAGCAGCAATTTGTAGTCTACTATCACTCATAGATACTTTGGTTTGGATTATGCTATCGCTTGGACTTGTGCCGTTCCGATTAACATTATTTACTTTGCATAAAATTTTCAAAGCAAATATAAAAAATACTTGCGAATGAATGACTTCTTTTAAATCACAAATGCTTCCATCGACTTTCTAAATCCATATCAAGTTATTGTCTTCCAGATTTGATATGAATCTTTATGCATCTTTACGTAAGCCTCCACATTCGATGACCAACGAAAACGAAAGCGAATGAATTTCAGTACCTACAGCAATTACGTTCATGTACAGCTGCAGCTTTCCTTAAAGTAAACTTCGTTTTTTTGTCACACGACTTACAGAATGTAACATGTAACATGTGACAATTAAACAGACAAAAAAAAAAACAGTTCACATTAACATTTTTCATACGCCTGCAGGGCCGTAGGTCAACTCCACGCCGCCGCCGCCGCGTCCACACAAAGCACGTTCTGAAAAGTATTTTATTCTTTAAAACTAGACAAAAAAAAAAAGTCAACCGGTTTCTCGGGAAATTGGAAATTTAAACAAGCGGAAAACACATTCCTTGGCAGATGTCAAAAGATTTGAAAGTGTAAAGTTCGTCTGTAACAAAATGAACACCGAGTCAGATGAGGCTGAAATGTACGTTTATCGGTTTCGGTCAAAGTCTACTTCAATGTACTTCAATTTGTTGACACCGCATCTAGATGAAAGTCAGTACTACTTAAGTGAAGATATAGATAAAGATACTCTTATGACTGTTACGTCAGATCGTAAATACTGCCGACTTATGAGACAAAAGACCATTTGACATGTTTCCGCAAATAGGCACTAAAACATAACTCTTATGCTGCAACGTCCGGTTAAAGATTGTTATAGATACATCTCAACTTTATCGCCTCCAGATACAATCGTTTAATAGGTAGCTAACCAGTTTTGTTATGAGTGGTCACGTCATTCTTGATAGAATATCAGCCAGACGCTTAGACGGTCACATGGGTCCGTATCTGGAGTGTCCAGAGGCCGTTCCCCTCCGATTCATTGGCAGTGGACAAGCTTTCGACGTACATGGAAGAATGTTCTTGGCTGCTTAAATATTTAAATATTATTGAAGAGTTGGTTTTCGTCTCTTATTTTATTCACCCATTTTCGGTAAGTGTGTCAGAGTCGTTAATATTCTAATTATGAAATTATTAGGTTAAGACGCGTTTGAATATTTGTGCATCCAGGTGATTGCCAGTTAACAGTGGTCTAGTTCTTGCAATTAATTCAAATAAGGAATGGGCAGCTTTGAATGGGAATGTGTGTTAGTGGAATGATGAATGGGAGCTTTTGAGCTATTAAATTTATGCAATAGTGCCACAGAAGTTGGGATGGAATATCGATTGTAATCGAATATTTCGGGAAAGGCTATCTTTAATCAGGAGAACACAATAGGATTGAGTGGTGTGAAAATGTCAGTACACAAAAAACAGAAGAGAAAATTAGCACACTGCACTCCAAAAGTGATAGAGTATTCAGAATATCTTTGAAGACTTTACTTGATCTAACAATATTGGTTTATTAAGCAATTACTGCTTAAAGGGTTACTACAATCTCTTGAAGAATACACCGACTCGGTGCCAATAGAACATAAGCAACAGAAAATGGGCTGTATATCAATCCAAGCAGAAAAGTCTTGGTCCGCTTCACGAAAAAGAGCAATTGTTTTTTAAGTCCTTGAACCCATTGTAAAGAATGAAGCCTGGAAAAAACTCTCGAAAAGTACTTAAAAAAATCCAAGAGATTTCTTTTAAATCTGCTCCAAACTCAATCTACAATCGAAATTTCTCCTTTATTATATATTTCGAATATTAGTGCGGTCGGTATGGCGAAAGTTTCAGCTTGTTATTCTGGAGCTCGAAGTTCGTGTTATATCATCTGCTCTGCTGTAAAGATATTCAACTTATAAGTTTATTTAATAAAAAATCTGCACTTGCAAGTACATTCCCTTATGCCGAATCAGATACTGTGAATTTTAAGCGAATGCAAAAAATTTTGTATCAAATTCTCCGGAACCCACTCATGGAGCAAACAAGCGCAAAATACATCGAAGTTCGTCTCATAATCCTTTTGCTCGTTCTTTTGAAATATAAGAAAAAAGTTGGTATTCAGGATGGTTATTACAAAATCATACGGATTTCCATAAAGCAAGTCGACAATTGCTTAATGTAATGACCGACAAGAAAGATACGCCTTGTACAATTCCTAAATGCAGTGCTATGCATATAGTGTGCAGGAATAAAATGCGATCAAAATTAAACACCAAACGTTAGCAGCTATTGAAGCAATTTTACTTTGTCACACAAGTGTGTCCTGAAATAAAACGACATGCATTATCTTCAGCCCTGGGCAACTTAAATGTGATGGAGGTTTTTCTAGTGGCTTTTCCTTCAAAACTATTATTCTGTGATATATTTAAGCTTTATACAAATATTTTAGTTGTATGGTATGTAAACCAAATCCTCAAACATACTATATTTTGTAAAGAAAAATCAAATTGTACTTACTTTGGCCACAATAAAAAATATCTACCTATCTAAAGGAAAAGGTGAAACTTTGTCATTTTTATGACAGAAAAGGGACGGAGCATTAAAAGATTTTATTATAAACAAACTGACGCTACTTCTCGATTACTTTTATAGCAATAAGCTTTTGCATTACTCGTGTTTGTTTATTAAGAATGGTTTTATGCATACTATATATGTACATATATATCTGCATGTTTTTCATAAAAACACGTCTAAAACGTCGTAACTCTATTTTCATTGATTCATATTTTCATAAAAAATATAGAACACTCACAGGATTAGCCGATTAGCGTTCTTCATATTCAATTTAAGATTTCTTCAAAGTTAAAACGTGTGCTGTGCGGAGTTCCTCAAGGTACTATACTCGGTCCTATACTGATATGTATTTCGTGTTACATCTCAAAGCCGATGATGCTCAAATTTCTTTTTTCCGACTTCTTGATAGTATTAATGAACTTGCCTTTGATTTAAATGTAGACTTATAGGTTATTTATCGGTGGTCAGTTGATAATTAACCTTGCATAAACTCCAAAAAATCGCACGTTATAACGACCTTTTAAAAATTGCCTTGACTCATCATTCTCCCCCGGTTGTTTGTCGATAAAGTAACCAGTTTCGGGTTTTTTATTAACTTAAAATTAACATGTCATGACCTCATAAATATTGTTGTTGGTCGTATAAATGGCTGCCTAAGAAAAATATGGTACACTGCTGCCTTCGCTCCTATTGAAACTCGTCGACGATTGGTTTTAAGTCTTATTGTTCGATTCGATCGAATATCTTTTCTATCAAAGAATGTTTTGGTCTGCTCGTTGCAGCATTATTTTAAAGCTCGTAATTGTATCTTTGTGCATAGAATCCTCGCTAGTGGGAAGCCTGAATATATTTTCATGAAATTAACCTTCTCTCGGTCTCAAAGAACACATACTATATGTTACATCAACATTTGTTTGTTTTTGAATTCTTTATTTGCACATATTCAAGGAATTACAGTGGTGGATACATAAATAACACGCTGCACTACATACATAATAACTTTGCATTTGCCGTTTAATATAATCGAAATATGGAAAAATAAACCCATTCGTCACGTGAAATTGTGTCATTAGTTTGTAGTAATATTTTATATCAGGAGACGCGCTTAGAGATGGGGAGAGGACCACACTACTCAGAAGAAAAACGTGAAATCATCTGCAGTATGAAAGCTAACAGTTCATTGGTTACAGAAATATCCGAACACCTACAATGTTCCCGAAAGGTTATTTGTAATGTCTTAAGTCATGTGGAGCTTTATGGCAATGTCAAAAATTTTGCACGAGCTCCTAGGCCCAGGAAAACCACACAGAAAGAGGACAGTCTTATCTACAAAGCGAATGCTGCTCACCCATTTGCGATCTATAGAGCAATAAAGAACAGTGTTTTTGTACACCATTTCATTTGTATGTCAGACAGGGCTATAAGAAGGCGTTTGCAAGAAAAAAACTTTAGAGAATGCAGAGTACAAAAAAAAATTTTGAAATTAAAGTTGTCATTCGCAAAAGAACACCTCCAAAACCGATGGTATTTGTGTTCGATGAATCCAAGTTCTTCAGCTTCGAATTTGATGGAAAAAAATATGCATGGCACTTCTAGTCTTGTGCAGCGTTACCTAAGCGATCAAAATGTCAGCGTTTTAAAGCGGCCAACCCATTCTCCCGACCTGAATGCGAGAGTTCGAGAACCACGAAATGCAGCTGAATTCTGGAAACAGATTCAAATCGCCTGGACATGTTTTCCTAAAGAACGTTGTCAGGCTTTAGTGGAAAGTCTTGCAAGATGATGTGGGGCTGTGTTGAAGAATAAAGTTTATCCGACCAAGTACCTACTAATTTCTACGCTTTGTCTGAAAACATTTTTCATGATTCTGATGCAACTCAAGATGACGTGCTTTTTTTGTGGCCGAGCATAGTTTTTTTAAATGTCTGTCCATAATTTTTTGTTTTCAGGAATATTATCTCATCTTTCCGTGAATTGAATGAACTTTCTGAATTGTTGCAAATAATATAAGTATAAACTCTTTTTCTTTATTACACGTTGAAAGACTGCCTTTTTTTATAGATAAAAGTGCAAGTGTGCTTTTTATATGTCCACCACTGTATATACGTTGTTTTATTCAACAAGAATATTTTAAATTATTATTATTTTGTTATCCTGTTTTTTTCCTTAATGGAGTTTTTGCTAATTTGTGTAAATGACTTTTTACTTTTTAATATTATTTTTTCTCGTAAAATCCGTTTGGCTCTCACTAATTTTTCATGGTAATGCTTTTCTTTATAATTTGAATTCATAATACTGTTTTTACTATAAAAGACCATGTCTAATTGTACTTTTCTTGATTTTAAGAAAATTGAATTATATTTAATTGACGATCCTTATTGCATTATTTTTTATTCAGACAACAATTTAAGTCAATATGTGAAAAGTCGTTCATCATTATGTGGTACAATTCTTTCATTTGGAAGGCCTAAGACATGAGAGTGGAAAGTCGATTCTAATCTGGAGGACTCTTATCCTTCGTCTATACAGTAACGCATTGGTTGAGGTAATTTAAATGAGACCATACAAGTCAGATGAAGGGTCCACGTCGGAAAAGGTGAAGTAAATTGTGTAAATAGTACTACTGAAAGTCTGAAAGCCTGGAGACATGATAGATATTTCAAAAAGTTGCTTACATCAAGAACGCTGAAACTTCAGACATAAGAATAAACAAAACAAAAAAAAAACAAAGACAAAAAATCGAGTGTTTGGAAGAGTTTCGAAGTAATACATTTTTTTTTTGTCGCCATCAAAGTGCATCACTTCACACGTCAGTTATAGCACAGACCGAACTCAATTAGTTTTAAATTCGAATTGAATCTTCATACATCCTATTCATTTTACCTAGTTACTCGGATTATTTCAAGGAGCTCGCACCTGTATGGATATCTGTACAAGTATGATAAGCTTTTTTTCCAAAATTATTTGTAGTTTCATGGTCAATTCGATTTCTTTTCGGACTATCCTCTTTTGCAGTCGAATATCATTATAAATAGATCCCATCGATTTCTTTTGCATGGCCACGATTGCAGAAGTCCAGACGGTGAACCCAATTTCCGACGGTTTTCAAACATAAATCGGCCCATACTGCTGCAATTTGACGTTCGATATTCGTACGAATTTCATCAATCGTCGCTGGCTTGTTGGCATAGACCATAGACTTGACGTCCCCCCACAGGAAATAGTCTAATGGCGTAAAATCGCACGACCGAGGCGGCCAAGCGATTGGACCATTTCGAGAGATAACACGTTCTCCAAACTTGGTTTCCAATAAATTGATTGTGACATTCGCTGTGTGGCTTGTGGCGCCGTCCTGTTGGAACCACATGTCCTCCAAGTCCAATTTGGGCCAAAAATATTCGGTTATCATTGAACAGTAGCGTTCCCCATTCACAGTAACGTGCTGGACTTGATCATCACGGAAGAAGTACGGCCCAATGACGCCGCCGGCCCATAAACCACACCAAACCGTAATTTTTTCGGGATGCAATGATGACTCATGGTGTACGTGTGGATTGCTGCATGACCAATACCGCATATTTTGTTTATTGACGCAGCCATTCAGCCAGAAATGAGCCTCATCGCTGAAGATGATTTTTCGATGAAGTCCGAATCAATTTCAAGTTGTTGCTCAGCCCAATTCACGAACATACGACGCTTCTGGTGGTCAAGCGGCTTCAGTTCTTGCGTCAATTTAATCTTGTAAGGATGTAGGCCAAGATCTTTTCGCAAAATTCGCCACAACGACGTCACAGAGATGCCCAACGCTTGAGAACGACGTGTGAGAGACACATTTGGGCTTTCTGCAACTGAAGCCTCGGCAGCAGCAATATTCTCGACACTACGGGCACTTCTTTGTCTCACTGGCACGGGAACATTTTGTACTGTGCCTGTGGATTCAATTTTTTCCACTAGACGCTCAATTGTTGATCTGCTAGGACGATTACGATGACCATAAATTGGATGTAGGGCTCTTAACGTTGAGGCCAATGGCTCCGAATTTCGGTGGTAAATTTTAATAATATCTTTCCATCATAAGATGGCAAACCTTACTGAAGAAAAATGTCAAAAGAACGGCAAGAAATATGACGTCGTTTGCTGTCACTGTCGCTCTATTTTTGTAGCGTCCCTGTTTAAAAGCCCTTTATATGCCTGAAAAGAATTAACACTTTTTGACAGAACTTATAAATTCAACTGCAAGAAATCCTTTGACAAGCAACACGTTTCTCATAGAAGGAAATACATAGCTTTTTTTTCTATAGCGTTCAAGTTAAGAGAATGAGGGTGTTTGAAACGGTCGAAAAACAAAATATTTATAACTCCATTAAAGTAATACTTCAAGTCGCATATCGACACGTTAAAGCTTCAAGAATATTGAATGCCTGGTTTGTGACCTTCAAAAAGGGAGGTGCAAGATTGAATGCGATTCGAAAGAAAAAAAAATGCTCTGCCTTATTTGCCCGGGTTTGTGAAATAGACTTGTATTGGGAATGCTCAAGGAAGGCTTATCATATTATTTAGCAGACTAGTGGAACGGAACCCTAAAACGTTGTCAAAAAGAATAATATCATATGACATAATGGTCCATTGCCCAGACCATACATGGTCCGCCGTAAGAAGTTCGTTCGATGTTTGACAATTTTCATAATTTTTTAACGTGGTGCAGGTTTAAGTTCTTTCATGGTTGCTTGCCAAAGAATATTCGTCTTAAAAGTCGCCAAGCGCCCCATCTGACAATATCTTTATCCAAAACTCTTTACCTCATAAAATAATCGTTTATTACTACAAAAGACTTTATAAAACTGTTACCCTGTAAAGACTCCGTGGAGAGCTGCAACAGCTTTGTTATTAATCGAATAGGGATTATTTACCCTCGACTGTGGACTGTACCCTGTGCAACTTGGGGAGACTTTAAACTTGTTAGAAAGTTTTCGATTCTAAGAGAATCAAGAAGATTGAATCGTAACTTTCGTTCGGAGAGGCAACAAATATCTATCGTTAACGAAGCAACTTTCTTAAGGATATAATATTATATAGAATTAAAAGTTTTACGACAAAATGATATTCTGTTAAATGTTCGAATAAAATTAATCACTATCTTCTAATCGTAGAAACAGAAATTCTTGGAACAATTATCTGCCAGGTTGTGCGTACTATATTTATTCATATAGAGTTTATTGCTAACTGAGAAGATTGCTCGTAAAATAAACAAGCTTGTATACCCCATCTCAGTTCTAAAATTCATTACGTACTTATATTAATCTGCATTTATTATGATTGCTCTGTTTTTTTTTCTTCGCTTTGAAAAATGCTCGTTAATCATTATTAAGAGAATGAAAAATGAAAGTATTTCTGTAGACTAACGATTTTTCCAATAAGAACTGCTGAATCGAAAAAAAAATAAAACTTTTACTAACATAAAATGCATTTCCATCGGAATTACAGAGATGAAGCCGCAAGAAGAAAAAAACGAAAATAAAAGTGATTGCATTACATGAATTCCCAATTTGATGGGTTTCTTTCTTTTTTCGTTGTTTTTGTTAATAATTATGTTGGGAATTAAACAATGTAAACAAAATTTACATTTGAATAAACATTTTGTTTGAGTACGCTTTTTACTCAAGCAAAATGAGAACTTTTGAAATTAAATAATGATAAACAACACGCATTGTAAGCTTTTTTTTGTCGCAGCTTAAGATCTATTTCACATTATAGAAATATTGTTACGCAATATCTATCACAATTAAGAAAGAGTATGCAAGTGAAATTTAAACAAATGCGAGTATAACGACATTACGACCACAGGTCTCGATTAAGATGCATTTTCGTAAATTAAGACTTTTTGTGTAACTCAAAAACCTCATCACAATCCATTCTTATTTTTGCTTGCTTCTCGAAACCAACATGCCACCATATGTCTTAAAGATTAAAAAAAAATTAACACAGTGATATACTTAATTTGCATTCCACAAGCCCAAAGGCTATTCACCCTGACGATGTGTGTCAACTTAAAAATCGGAAGCCTTTTGTCCAATCCCGCCAAAAACTCTGTGAAATATCGAAGAAACGAGTTTTATGTACCATCATTTTTGTGGATGTTTTTCTTAATTTAAAAAAATAATCAAATTGAATCCCGATATGTGCTGAAAATTTGCTCTTTAGTTAATATTTTTTAAGCTACCATAAAAGGAAAAAACGGAACCCTTAAAGGATTTTTTCATTGTCCGTCTGTCTGTCTGTCAAAATCCCTTTCTCAGAATATCCAAATGCATACGAATGTGGTCCCTTAAAGCTGTAAAAGTCAAGCTGCCAAATCAACGCAGTATAAAAATACGTCTGCGTATACCGCATATTTTGATACTCGCGAGCATGGTTTATGGAGGTACGGACCGCTTTTTTGTACTAGAGTTATGGTCACACTTAAAATGTTTAAATGTAAACATATCGCGATTGTAAAGCATCTGGTGCATGTTGATAGTGAACTAATTTTAGTTATAATGAAATGAATATGCTTAAGTGACTTGTAGTTCCTGTACTTGTCTGAAGATCTGTAAAAGTATTTAAATATTTAAGGGTGAACTTATATATTTTATTCTTTACTTTTACCGAAAATTAATGACTAGTAAGAAAATAAATAAAAAAAATAAATAATAAATAAAAAAGAAATATTTTATATTGAATAAAATGCCACGAAAAACTTTCCATTTAATTATTAAGCAAAAAAAAAGAGAAATTTTAATGTCCAGTAACTACAGATAACAATAAAAATATTAAAATATACGAAAACAGACAAAGATATTAAAGAAAATACAAAACTGTTAACATAAATTAAAGAAAAAAAATAAATAAATACATAAGTAAATAAATAAAAAAGTAAATAAATAGGAGGTGGCAAAATAAATAAATAAATAGATAATAAAATAAAACAAATAAATAACTTAATATATAAATTAAACACAATCAATAATTTAAATTAGTTGGTAAATAAATAAAAATAAAAATAAAAAAAATGTATGTTCAATAATTAAATAGAATAAATAAATTAAACGGATATATAAAATACATAATAACATATGATATATAAGAAAATCACAATTTTTATCAGCAGAGAGAATTAAGGTTGCCTGATGTACTTGGTAAACTTATGAGGTGACTCGAGCGACACGATGAAATACGGATTGTTGTAAAATCGAAATCCAACTGGAGCATTTTTTATAAAATATTTTATTCTTATTAAAGTTTGCTCCCTCTCTTACCATTATAAATTATTATTCTACTCCGATCGATCAGAAGGATTAGACAAAGAAATAAATGATTGTATTGTGGCTCGCGAATAAGATGTATATTTAAGTTTGAATTTTTCCCTACCTAGAGTCCGAATAAGAACAGGGAGCACGATATCGAAAATTGAAACTATTTTTTTTTTCGCCATTATTAATTTTTGAGGAATCTTAAACATTCATCTGCTTTCCATCCATCAGGGTGCCGGACAGGATACTTTAACTTGGTAAGAGAAAGCCTCACAGCATTCGCGATCGCTTGATTTTTTGACAGTAGTAATCATGCGTAAATGGGCTATTCCGGATGGTATTCCGTCCATTTTCCGTTCTTCCGTGCTGGTGAAATCATTGCGTAAGCTTTGTTACTTGTGCTATTTGCCTGATCTCTTTGAGAGTGGATAGAAACCGGCCCTAGGAACCTTCTCTACAATCCAACTATCAATCAATTGAACTAACGTTCCTAAATCTTCAGCTTATAAATATCTAGAATCACGAAAGCTCCACTGGTGATTTGATGTTTACTGTTTTTATGATTGAATTTTATGAATACGCATTCATCTATCGCTATTTGTGAATGTTGGTTGCTCTCCTTTCGCTTTTAGAAGTTTCGTGAAAAAGTGCATTTTTTTATCCAAGGCTATAGTCCACAAAATCTTGCAAAATAGCTCGATTTTTTAATTTCGATATTTTTGGCATTTTACTGTTTTTATGATTAAATTTTACAAATACGCATTCATATATCACTACTTTACAAAATGGAACCACCCTGTGCATCTTTCTTGTGATATTTATATCTTATATTTCCAAGGCATTAAAAAGGATGAGGTTTGAAGCTATTGTTCCCACGGATTTCTTATTCAAAAGATTAGATTGTACTCTTATTTAAGTCTTCGTATATGATGATGTCCTCCCCACAACATGAAATGGACAAGGAGTATTATCATGGCGCTCTTTTAACAGAGTGGACTTTATTTCTTCCAAAATATAATGCTGTGTCCTGCTACTCAAGCAATATGTAAGCCTTCGCATCGCGGAAGCAAAAAAAAACTATTCGTCATCGGAAACTGTTTTAAAAATAATCTTGGGTGTAAATGACCACATAACCGATGTGAAAAGAAATGCTGCGAAATGTCAAAGTTTCATTACTTTACTCCGTCTGATCTGGCTGCTACAAACAAAGCTCAAATTCCCCCCTAACTGGAGTATAACTCCCATCTTAAGGCTGCTCGATAGAGCTAAAAATTGAGCCATAAAACTTATAGGAGATGAAGCTTTTATGAAGTTAATCAACTCACTTCAAAACCGAACGATCAAAAACGTCCGATCAAAAACGTCTCTTCCTTTCCGAGCGAGTTAGCCAGCTGGATTTCCACACTCGCTATATTTTGGCATTATACGGGTGTTCATAACCCCATGAACTTTTCAAAATCCGAAAGACCTTTTTCTATTCAATTGAATTCGAGGAATAGACTGCGAGGTACAGGAAAATTTGCACCACGAATTCTGAGTATATTTCTAACCAGTGTGATACCAACCCATACTTAAAGCACTCGTTGCAGGAAAGTTTGATCTTCGTTTATGATGGTCTCATCGCCAGTAAAAAACATCTGATAGACTTGGGTGTCTATCAAGAGCAATGAAAATAAACAGCATAGGACTAAGTACACTTCCGTGCGGAACACCATCCCCTTAAGAACCCATCGTAGCATCGTCTGTTGCTTTTTGACCATCCAGTCTTATTACTACTGGCAAATAATTTCTCCTCAATTCATTCTTGTGTGGAGATTTGACTAGAACTATCTGGCCATCAGAGTAATTAAGTTAAATATTGACATTAGCACTGCACACGGTGTATACCCACTGCCTCACTCACTCACTTCTGTCATCTGGGAAAACCAAACAAATCGACAAACGCTGTGTCAAGTGTACACGCATTTTCGCTGCAATGCATCATCTTCTGATAGATGAGATGAGATTTCTAAATGTCTCCACCATTCCGCAGCGCATTTTCTATTTGTGCAAACAGAAAGAGAAATTGGTCCACTGACCAGTTTCCGCATGCTGCTGATGAGCGTAATAAAGATGCACCTTTTGCTGCGAATCCGCACTTCCTCCACCCATCTAAATCACACTTATCCATCATGTCCAACAGTCTTTGATTTTGTATCTTTTTCTTTTTATTTCAGATACTTTGTCAGCGGTGCGATCATCACATGAACAGCTGACTGAGCAACAAATAAATCATTTGAACCGACTGTGATAACGTGCTTTGCAGACTTAACGAAGTATCTGCAAAGGCAACGAAGGAAAAAAACTTTCTTTCTTTCTATTTCGACCATTCCGCAGTGGCTACGGAATCAAGGTTATGCTTCTAAAGTGACCATGCCACCAGCACCACTCAGTCGTTGACGATCAACCTCAAAAGACGGTCGGTTACTTGCTGTGCGCGTTGTGTCCACCAATTCCAAGCGGAACTACGATCGTTTCTTCCTCATCCGTCAACATTCGGCCGCCAAAAAACATGTGAAATACGCGTCCAACTAAAACTTAAAAAAAAAAAATCAAAATATCTTTTAAAAAAAAATATAGTAACAAGTGAAGATCGGTTTAGAAAAAAAAAGTGTGTCGCAATGCAAAAGCTTTGTCGGTTTTTCAAGTGGAATTATTCAAGTTCAATGTGTCCGAAATGGACCAGATTGGTGGCAAACGTTGCGCCAACGACGACGACAAAAATGCCAGATCGTAAGCTGGTCAGTGGGACAATTATTGGATCGAGATCGATCGCGATAATGATCGCGTTTACTTTGGTTTTACTATTAGTTAATGTCACGAATGTGCGTGCGCTTGAAAGTACGTCCCCGATGACACCTGAACGAGCTCCCGCCACCAAAGAAACCAGTTTCGATTTTCGAAATGGCACAACTAGTGGGGGTAGGCGATCCCCTGGTCTTTCGACCGGAAACGATCTTTGGGATGGTATCATTCGAGATTGTTATCGGCGACCATCGTTCTCGTGCTTCCAAAAGAACGTCTATACGTACCTCGATGGAGCTCTTGAGACGAGCGACGTTAATGTGACGAGCCGTCTGAAGCTGTTCAAGAATCAGGTGGATTATACCAAATATCTATCGGAAGCAAACGAATTACCCGATGATCATGATGATGACGATCACTTGGATAAAAATGAAATTCCCAATGAATCGAGAGCAGGTGAGTCAATTTGTTTTATTTTAGTCGCTTTTTTTTTGCATCTGGGGTGCTTTCACTTTAAGCTTGAATATTTGTCTGAATTTCTTTCTACCTACCTGAGCGGGGTAGAAAGAGGATATTGTTACGTGGACGGCATGCATGAAGCTCGATCTGGTCGCTGATCATTCGCAAAATGTTCTGGTGACATTTTGATGAATGGCTTTTGATTGCGGATTGCGGTTGACTTAAGATCACTTTCCTTGAGATTTTCAATCGATAAAGTCGCATGGAGAACGAGGGAAAGAAGAATTGGCAGACGCTCGGCATTCAAGAATTTGTGCTAATTGAAGAACTTAAGATTCTGAACATGATTTATTTGTGAAACTCAGTTTTGGGATTGTGTGTTTTTTTCTGATTGCAACTCGAGATGGATTGATATGTTTATGCACTGCGATTGGAGGCCTATTTTGGTATCCAGTGCTACTGCTCAAAATTTAAATTATCATAGTTTAACAGTTTTTTGAAACTTTCGATTCAAGATACTTTTTCGTTTCCTACAATTTCTGTATGTAGATCTTCAGTAAGCAGTTCTCTGTCTTTTTTTAAGTCGAGTTTATAATTGAAGCGTCTATAGACTCCCAAGAACTTGATCCTATTGAGCCCTCGGTTGAAGGCAACTTCATCGCCGAAGTCAAACGAACGTTGGTGTTGCGGCATTTGTATGAATCACGTGTGCTTGAATCTTCTTATGTTCTGCGATTGCATTGAAATATTGATCGCCGTGGCTTTTTTGAGGCGATCCCCCTCAAAACCCTATTTTACAGATGACAGGGCGCGCCCCACTTGAGATGGATGTTTTTTTTAAGGATTCCGTAATTTTTTTTTCTTTTTCGACAAAGTTTTGATAAGCGAACATTTTTGTCTCAGCGGATTGCAGAGCGTGTTGCCTGTCGAAAAAGTTTCACCAAAAAAGTCGTTCGTTATAAGGTCGTGTGACAATGCCGCACAGAGTAGGTCCATATACTTGCCGACTTATTTATTGGGTCAAATTATCATCCCATTCAATAAGTCTAGTTGGATTTGTGGACTTGATTCCATTGTTATTTGTTGAAAAATCAGTGTAACAATTTTTCGCTGGACATCCTTTGCCTTGTGTATATTTCAAAAATAATGAAAAATATGTGTGCTTTGGATGCACAACTAACCTTCATTTTAGGGATAATTTTTCGTCCAAAAAGACAGTGGAGATTTTTAGTGATTTTGTCCTCTCCAAGCTTTGTTCTTGGGGAACATTTTTCCATTGAAATAATTATTCGGAAACGCCGACAAGTCTCAGGGAATGGGTAATAAAAGATCTTATCCTTTTGTACTCTAAGTCCTTTCAAAACATCTTCTCATGTACCAAACACTCGTTGCAGAGAGGTTTCATTGCCGTTTAGTCAACCATCACTCCTTCGTCAAGACAATCAAAGTCAACAACGAATGCCAAAGGCAAGGAGACTCTTTGATTAGGAACACCTTAATGACTTTCAAACAAGAGCTCTGCGTTCTTCAAGACATAATTCCTTTAAGAAGCGTGCATCTCTGGTAGGTGAACCCATGATTACCAATATAATCTCATGATGCTAAGCGATCTTCATGGTTGCGACATCATCTTTTAAGAGAGATCTTTTTCGCCATTCCTAAGTGAAGTTGAAAAAATGGCTTTCAAATCATACCATTAGACACTGAGTCACCTTAAATAAACAACAAAATTCATGGAGATTTGAAGCTTCCATCTTTGTCTAAACCAAAAAAAGTTTCTTTCAAACGCGTTCCAAATTCCTGCGACAGCTGGCTGTGTCGAATACCTCTTCGCAATAAGAATCAGCTCATAGACCTTTAGAATACTGTCGGAGGAGGAGGCCTTGAAGGTTATTGTGTCCTTTTACAAATTATTTTTCTGCTGAAGATTTTTTTCTTTTAACATTAGATACAAGACATTCGTTCTCTTTGCTTTGCATTTACTCTTTGATTGCCTCTTACCATAGCTACTGCAAGCCAAGGTTTTCCTCCTTTATTTTACTGGAGGACCTTTTGACTAAAACATTGTTATCTTTATTGATTGATTATTTTGCAAGTGTCTTTTTGAGGCTTTTAGTAACAATTTAGTAACCCTTTTCAATTCAAGGAAATGTGTTCTTATTTAAAAAAGAATTTGTGACCTTCGTCGAAAATATTAAGAAGTCAATTCCAACGCTCAAACTAATGGCATCCTTGCTCTAGACATGGCCAATTACACTTCCAGACTGCGATTTACAATCAACTTTGTTTCTTCGAAAGGCATTCAATTTTAGGTCATCGCTGCTCTGTCTAGAACATCTAATCTCATGAATTCTCTTGCGTACTTCTTAAGCAATGAAGTCCTGATCAGAGTGGAAAATTTCATATTTAAGGCTATCCAACGACACATTACAAAGGAACGACCTCATCTCCAAGGTTTTCTGTCCCAAGTCGGAGTACATTTTTTAAGGACATTCACAGAGATTGAGTCGAGACCTGATCGAGAACAGTGCCGTGCTGCAATCCAAGATGAAATGGCTTTTTTGAAGAAATATGGAGCGTTTGAGCTAGTCAAGAAAACAGCTGATATGAAAAGTTCTAAGCTGTCGATGGGTCTTTAAATTGAAGACAGATAAAAATGGTAATCCATGTGTGTACAGAGCCCGGCTTGTTGCGAGAGGATGTCATCAAAAGTATGGGATAGATTATCAGCAAACATATACTCCTGTGGCAAGGCTGGCTGCAATCCATTTATAATGACAATTGCAATCCACAAACGTTTTATTATCAGTCAGATGGATGTAAAAAGTGCGTTCCTTAATGGTAATTTGAAAGAGATGGCTGGGATGGGATTACAAGCTAAGACGGGTATGATGTGCAAATCGAAAAAGGCGTTACATGAACTAAAGCAGATGCTGCAGTTACAATTGGACAACTCATCAAAATTGATCGACCATATAGAGAACTACTTGGTATAGTTATGTACTAAATGCTATGGAGCAGACCAGATATATGTTTTGCGATATCTCAGCTAAGTCGATATCAGGATGCTCCAGGTATAGAGCACTGATTTATAATAGAAATCCAAATGAGAAACCTTTGGTTGGATTTGTTGATGCCGATTATGTGTCTGACATTAGCGATAGTAAATCCACGAGTGGTTTGGAAATATCGTTAACTGGACATCAAAGAAGCAGCAAGTAGTGGCTTGCTCTACAATTGGAGCAAAATACGTTGCGTTAGCCTTAACAGTACAAGAAGGACTATGCTTATGTGGATTTCGTACAGATTTATTAATCCCTGTTAAAACCATTCCTATACATGAGGAAAACCAGAGCTGCATTAAGCACATTGAAGTTAAGTATCATTTTATCAGACAAAAGATCGAGAAAAGTGAAATAAAATGACACCATGGGTGTAGTACAAATCAAGAAGCAGACATTCTCACGAAGGTTCTACCAAAGCTGCAGTTTGAGTAATTAGTTGGGAAATCGGATCCATTCCATCGAGAAAGGGTCTTGCAGTAAAGAGATTTTGCAGCAAGAGCGAGGACGATGCATTGTCGGGTGTATTATGTTAATGAATTGTACTATGTTTTAGTTTCGACATTCATCAAATACAGTTCCATCATTTCTAAAGTGCGCGGATTAATACTAGAAAACTGTCCGCCTAAGTGGCTTTGTTCCTCCTTCAGCTTTAGATATAGAATAAAATACGTCGAGGCAATAAGTTTCTCTTCAAGCATAGTTAGATTAAGTCGAACGACATATAGTTTAGAACTAGTTTTAGCTTCGAGCACCCGCAAAGGGCCAGCAATAGGAGCTAACTTAAGCGTTTTTAATTTTGCGTATAAGTAGTTCTAAAAAGTACGAAAAAAATGCATTCAAACTGAATCTAACTCCTCTGCGGATGACAACCCTCAAGACTTTCAAGTCCACTCAACGGCTCACGCTTTATTTTTTTCGGTCGTGAAAACTGAAGGACAACGTTGGTATGCTATGCGCATGAAGTTCTAGTATAAATAGGACTACAAAATGGGGTTCGGACAAAAAAAAAGGAATTAAATTTTTCCAAAGAATAATCGAACCGAACTCAACTCTGGCCCTCTATGACGTCCTTATATAAACTAGATAAAGTACAATTGCGTGCTGGTCAACTAAACGAAGGCGGTTACGTAGCAACGTAAATCAACTCGCACTGGAACGTCGGAAAATAGTTCTTTACCATCAAAAAGGCCTAAGTCGTATAATAATACATGTCCTGTGCTCCACACTGTTGCTGCTTTATTCAAGTTATTCGAATTGATTCTTCAGCTTCATTTTTTATGCTTCTTTCTCTCTCAGGAGGTGACACAAATCACCTCTCCCAGTTGCAACAAAGTAACAAAACGATGAGACGATAAAACTTCCACGTGCTAAGGGTGTCGTCAAGAGGAGTATGCCTTGTGCAATATCACAGTTCTTCATAGCAGTCTTCGTTTGACATCTTGAAATTTCTAAAAAAAATCTCTTGAAACTTCTTCAAGAAAATCTGGTTGAAGATTTTATGCCCTTTTCACATTCGACTTGAAAATCTATCCAGACAGCTCGAGAACCATCAAATGGTAATGAAACCAAACCAATTTATCCTTACCCTATTCCATGCCAAAATGTTGTGAGCCTTCAATTTAATGCCCAAAATACTATTTTTTGAACACACCATCCAGACAGCTCGAGAACCATCAAATGGTAATGAAACCAAACCAATTTATCCTTACCCTATTCCATGCCAAAATGTTGTGAGCCTTCAATTTAATGCCCAAAATACTATTTTTTGAACACACCAGGACCCCGTAAGTCTTCTGATCATCATCTCTTGAAGCCTGTACGTTTTTAAAGCGTTGCCTACCTTGAGATCTTAAATGCATTCATGCTTTCATAGTCTTCTTTGGTTACTTGCCATGTAAGATTACCTAGTAAAGCTTCATGTGACACAACTACAATGTCATTCGTGAGTAAACGGATAGTATGTCCTCTCAGAGAATGAAGAACACCTTGTGGTCCTAGCAAATTTAAATACGTGAATTTCGAACAAAAACCTAATTCGTACTTGCACCACTTTGGTCGTCAATCCAAATTTTATACAGAGGGTGCTTCCAAAGTCTGTCCATCGATTTTGGACATTGATTTCGAATCTTATGTCAAATTCGTTCGAAGCAACTCTAATATGTTGAGACGGGCTCGTTAAGTTATTTCAGACTATGAATACAGTCCAAATCTTCGGCTCTCAGTATACTCATGATTGATACAAGAAAATTCGGGTAGAGCATATAATGAACATTAAATACATCATATTTCGAGTGAGCAGCGATTGAATGTTTTGAACATTCTAAGCGGAATGAATAAAAATGGGTAAATGTAGGGATCGGTTTGAATGAAGGAGAGAAGTGAAAGAGACCGTTCATCGTTCGCTAAATCTTAGTAGAGAAAGCTATAAGACGATGTAAAGATTAAAATGTATTTAAAAATGCAAAACCTTTGTCTCATTTCGTCTTTTATCTATAATATCAATGGTAGAAGACGCTCGCACAATTGATTAAAATAATTTTTAAGATGCTTGGATTTAAGAAAAACTGACACAAGTTTTAAGACAATTTGGAAGAAAATAAGCCCGATATTTTTACACACAGAGATTGAATCATGATTGTCTCCTTTCGAGAAGAAACTGTGAAGAGAGTGTCGGAATAAACCGATATTGTGAAAAAATGACGCAAAGCGAAAAAAATTTTAAAAAATTTGGACGCTTACTGCAATACGAGGTTACCATAAAAAAAATCACTGGAATACAGCAACCTATTCACTGAAATCCATTGATCAAAACTGGATTGATTTAACAAATGTAGATGGTATAAATATTATCTATGTAAGTTTGATTGTGCAGATTTGAAGAAGCTTCAATAAAACTTGAAGTTAGTAAATAACCAACCATTCATTTAGTATTTCCATATACAAATAAATTACAAAAATCATGCGTTACCGACACAAACGACCACTCAATCACCACGCAGTTAATAATATCGTCACAAATAAACTACTCCAATGCTCGGTACTTGATAAGCTTAATATTATAAATGCGTGCAAAGAAATCATAGCTATTCATATTTAAAATAAAGAATTCGCTACTGAACCAATTGAGAAGACGGCTGAGCTAAAGGACGACGTTTATACACAACAATACTATAGACGACAAAATAGGCAGAGGAATTAATAGCTATTGAAACCCTTATATTGTTTTTATTTCGTGCAAGTTGCTGAATATTAAGTATAACTTCAAATAGAGCTGCTTCTGAAGGAGCATTTCAGACGCGAGAACTCTAAAAAGGAAAAACGTTGTGCTTTCACAACAAATTCTAACAACATTAATAAGATAATGTTCCTCCATTTAAATCATTCAAATTTAAAATAAATAGAAATACGTTTAAATTTTCCTTTGAAATTTAATTCTTACCCTGAGTAATTAATTGGGACAAATAAATCCAACGAATCGAACACTTTGTTTGGTGGATCATATTCATATTCATATTGATTCAATTCGTTCATTTTTCGTATATGAGAGTCATTTCTTACGAGAGAGTAGCGTGATCTCATTCATTCATTTTTGCATTTGAATCCAAAACATTTTAATCGCAAGCCCAATTGTAAATTTTGTTCTTCCAATATTTATATATACTGCCAATTATGCATGACTCTGTCGATACGGGTGTGGTCCGCAATACCGTTGAAAGTAAAACATTTGTTGACCATTATCGGACCACTGTCACTCTCCTTTTTGACCAAAAATCTCATGCTTCAACTCGTTCCAGCATAAGACTATCGACTTGTTGGATAACATTCAATCCTGGTGCTCTTTTTCCTCTGTTTTGATGTTAATTCGGGGCTTCCGCTTCTCTTATGGGGCTCAGGAGTCGGTGATTTTTAATAGCGGCTGATGGTCCTGGGCAATGTCGACTTTAATTTACAAGCTCAACTTTTGCAAAAAGGCTAAGGTTAAGCATTTAACCTTGAGCCTTATAGCTGTTAGGTTTGGGAGGAAGGAAGCATGTCTAATGATAGCACTATCAGCTTTACCACATCCCATCTACAAAAAACTTTCATCATTTTCGTTTTTGAATCCTTATAGCTTTAAGGTTGTGCACTGCATATAGTTGAACGCCTGCCTTTCAATTGGATCAAGGGATATTAATGTCACTATCACAAGAGTAGTAGAGTTGGTGGTTACACTACCAGCTGCTGGTATTCTTAGTCCGTGTTGTCGAAAATAATATTGTAGTTTGTGTTGATGATTTATCATTGGCGCTGTTGTTTGCTAACAGCATGGTGATGAACCACCACAACTTTCTAGTGTACCAACTAATTTCGAAGAAAAAACTGTGAATTAGGCAAATGAAAAAAAAATTCGGTGTCAAGTTCCCCGTCCAAATTCGGATATCACCTATGGAGAAAGTGAAACCAAAAATACATTTCAGTTTTAAATCACTTCACAATCTTTCCATTCTTCTCCTAAGCCTTTATAATACAATACACATTTTAAAACTAGTCGTTGTCTTGGGAATGCAGGCAAAATCCTATTTCGGCCTCTATAAACAACTTTTCCAGAATGCTAGAAAAGTGTCTTGTTTCGATTGCAGATCCCGAGGGTATTAAAAATCTGTGGCTCGAATTTCCCATCACAAGAAACGTACAATAGTTTTATAATAGCTATGGAACCTTTTGTGAGCAAGATTGTAGTGAAATTCTGTTCGTGAATGGGATATGAAACCTTTCCGGTAAGGATTTTTTTTTCGAATATACCGAGAAATCAATGCATACTTGACTATCATCAGAATGCAAATCAACATGTTTAAAAATTCTAGCCCTGATCGTAACCAATAAACTGGACCTCCGCTTTCTGAATTTTAATTCCAATTATTTCTTCAAATAAAAACAATTTCATCTTCGTTTTGTTTTATAACCCGCAGTTCGATTGATTGAATGCTCGTGTCTACAGTAGTTCGCTTGGAATAAACATGCCATTCACTCAAGTGTCAACATGTACCCACTTAACAGAGTTTTATTTGTCAAAGTGATCTCTCCTGAAGTGCTTTAGTTTCTTTAAACACTCATTCACCATCTTCGAGTCATCATCGTCATCGGTCCAATGACCTGAAATGATATCGAAAGTATCGGAGCAAGCATTCACGTGAATACCATTAATTAATTTAGCTCAATACAGACGTCAGACACGGATTGTCATCTAGTGACTTTCATCTTCGACTTCGGTCGACAACAAAGAAGCTTTGCAGTCGGAGCTTAATTCCAAACGCATGTAACATAAATCCCAGCTGGAAATGAATTTTCTTTTAATCTGTGAAGGATTTGCTTGTCATACAACTTAAGTAAGAACAAATCTGATGTCAAACTTTTTTTTTTCGAGTAAGAGTTTGAGAAATCGAACGTGTAGCGTAAAAGTGAGCATGACTCGCTCGCTAATCCGTTGGTCATGGAAAAACAATCATTTCGTCATTTTGTAGAAGAGATTTTGTTGTTTTAATGGAAACATTGATTTGTTTATTAAACATTAAATTATGATAAATGACAATTTGTTTATTGTTGTTTTTTTTTTTTTAGCTGAAACACCAATCGAAGAGGTGACGAATGCTCTTTATGGAAAGAGTGTACAATTCGTTATGACACACGACGTTGAATTGAAGCTACCCGAAATGGTATTTGATGGAGCGACGTTTCGAATATCGCCGAGGTCTATGGAAGGTAATGGTGCTATTGTTAAGCTGGAGCTGATTCCCAAGGCTGAGGTTGAGGCTCGAGATGCGGGCAAGCTGTTCATCAAAAAGAAAATAAGTGAGTATAATGTTACAATGCTTTGGGTTTTTGGGATTCTCAGAATTGATTTTATAATATTTACACAGTTACAAAAAAATAATAAATGTTTTCTTAAGAGTTGTCAAAGTTTGGCGAAAAGATTTCTGCCTACTGTACTAAAGAGATCCAAACCCGTGATGAGTCCCTGCTTTGAGACGCCAGGCTTTAAGTCTCCTCGGTCTCGGACACGCTGCTTTCAGTTGTCTAGAAAAGGCTCTCTGTCGATTGCTTAATCCTAAGGACGGAGGTATCGTCTTCCTTATCGCCGAGGTTATTCTGATGTATTTCAAGGCTAAGTCGCTTTGCTGGTTCTTAGTCTTCCGCTAAAGTAAGACCGCGCTAAAAAGTGACCTAAAATGTCGGTAGCGTATCCCAGCAACTGGACAAATTTGTTGAAGATAGTTCCTTTTTTTAAAACTTTTCGTACAAACACTCTGTACCAGCCCAAAGAAATATGGTACAAGTTTGGAACAGTGCGGAACGCAGGTCGATCTGTTTAGTCGGGATCCACCGGAATTCCGGTATATCGCCTGGCACATAAATATTTTCATAAGCAACTTTGAACTGCATGAAGAGATGTTGAGTTTCGTCAATGAATTCGTTATTTTTTCCATAATTTGCCCAAGTGTGCTGCCTCGCCCATTGGTGTGTTACAGAAAGGCTTCAGACGCTCGACAGCATGGATATGCCTTAGCTGATCTTAGAAGAGGCAGAATCGGCTTTTATGGAAAGGGTGCATAAACGCCTTACAGTCCAGTCATTGGGCTTGATTCCATCCTCTTATACTTGATTAATGATGTGGTTTATGCAGCTTTTCAAAAACACAACAACCGCTGATAGACATCACAGCCAGACAGCCCTGTTGTCCTTCAGCTATTCGAAAGCTATCTTTTTCTGTGTTTGGATGTGGCTTCTGTTCTTCTCTCTGATCCGATGCCCAGTGCATAGCTTTTGGAACTTATGCTTTGGCTTTTTCCCCTGTGCTTCGGTGACTAGGTTTCCGTCACTGTTTCGAAGAGCCTGTGTTCTGGTTGGCTTATTTCCCTGATGATGAGTGCAATGAATATTATATTGGCTCTTTGAGCTCCCAAGTTTAATCGATTGAACACAATTTCGGGTGTAAGGCAATCACAAATGCAAATGTCAATCCGATTTCGCACCACTTTTTCCAGCACAACCGATCATATTTAGCAATAATGCCTTGAATGACGTAGGCATGTTGTTCCATTCTGCTGAAACCAATTTTTTTTTATTTTTATAATTAGCTCATTCTTCAAGAGTAAATGAATACTCTTATATTGCGTGAAGCACAAAGCGAGCGGATGAATTAGGAGAAGAATGAAAGATTATGTAGTGGTTTGAGAAACTCAGATGCATTTGGTTTCAACTCACTTCCGTGAGTGGAGCCCGAAACGGGACGGATTTTCTATTTTCAGTTTCAATAACATGTTCCGATTACATGTCCGTAAAGTAAACCTCAACTTTTCGGGATAAAATACTAACTCCAGAAATTTTAACTTTGCTTGTTGGAATACCTACTACGCCAGAGATGATCGTCATTATTGAAGGTTATTTATCGATGAAAATTCTGTTAAAATTCCACTTGACTTTGGTGAAAGACCATTTCGCCCTCCTTTTTATTTCTTAGTTTCGAGACACTGGGAAACAGCCATGTTGTTAAATACTTTATCGAGATAATCATAGACCTTCCATAAATAGTTAGATTTTGCCCATTCGACCAGTAACAAACATTTTATTCCAAGTAATTTTTGGCAAAGAAAAGCAACAGAAAATCATCGGAAAGCCTTTATCGAACGAAAATGTTGCATGAGGAAGCAAGTCGGTTCTCAACCGAGGATAAGCAACGAATTGTCTTCGCCTGCAGTATGAAAAAAAAAACTCGGCTTCACTGCTCGAATTTTGCCAAACACTTGATTGAAACATTATCACGGGGGTTTCACCACTTTAGAGAATGCTTACCACTTACAATCTCTTAATCATTTGTGAAGTGAACACTTCACATCCTCCTTAAAACTCTGCCACCCAATATGCATCACTTAAATAACGAATTGCTTGCATGTTAAGCACTTCAACAACGTCAAGTAAATCCAAAGGCTAACCATCCTCTCTCAAGTATCTCAGCTCATCCTCAGCAGACCGTAACATAATCGCTAATTTTTTTTGCTGATATTTTTAGCCAATCACTTACTGACCACATCGAAGAGCCCAATATTGATTTTTTCCGATATAAGTCCAACTGTACCCATATAATCCTAATATCAGTTGATATTGCTCTGGAACTGGTAACAGAGAAGATAAGCAAACTAAAGAGTACTCAAAAAAATGCATCAGATTCCTGGTCCAAACTCTAACCGCACTTTTGAAACTTTCCATTTCTCTAGGGAGTTCTTACATCCTAATAACGAAGTAACGAAATATAGACCAATTGCTTAACTCTCGTGTATTCCAAAGCTCCTCAAGAGCATCATTTATGGTACAATGTATTTCATTGCAAATGCATCAGCACGGAATCCTTAGAGGTAGATAAACAATAACCAACTTGACTGAAATCGTATCTTGAAAAAGTTTCAGCAAGCTTTTGACAAAATCTCCCACAATTTCTAACTCCTCAAACTTAGAGCTCTTGGCTTTCCAGCAGACTTTATGGCGTGGATCAAATCCTACTTGGAGGACCGTCAACAGATCTTCCAAATCCAATCTATTTATAGCTTCCTCAGGAGTCGCTTAAGGTGGTCACGTTCATCTTGACATTAAATGATGCTGATCTTATCTGTATTTGTCGATGATATGAAAATATTTAAGAACATATCATCCCCCACTGACTCATGTCTCCTGGAAAACGATGTTTTAATGTGGTGGAGAAAAAATGTCAATGTCAGCAAATACCAGGCTATCACGTACACACGTAAGTGTCAACCATAATATCGCAGAGCCTGTTTCTCCTGCAGCGAATCTGTTCCCTCAGTCGCCCCCCTTCGCGATTGTGGTGTCATTTGTGAGTAGCTCATTGGATTTATTTTCGCTCCCACATCGATAACATTGTCAGTAGAGGCAACTCTGCGCTTGGTTACGTCACACGGCTGCCCAAGGAATTCTTGAACCTCTAAGCCACAAAATCCCTTTACATCACCTTTGTTTGACCATTCCTTTCCAAGTCTGGCCCCTTTTCTACGAATTAGATGTCCATATAGCGAATCGAGGCCATCCGGCGCATATTTATTCATTGCTTACTATGTGGTCTCTCTTGGGCAGACACATACAATCTTCCGTCTTACTCACAGTGAGACTTGG
Source organism: Orthonevra nobilis (assembly GCA_963555765.1). Lineage (NCBI taxonomy): Eukaryota > Metazoa > Arthropoda > Insecta > Diptera > Syrphidae > Orthonevra > Orthonevra nobilis. Next base: position 50,462,385 of record OY743225.1, on the reverse strand, counting down.
AGACAAAAAAGATGCATCCGTTCCTTGGGCGCAGCTGATCAACAATTAAGATTATCGAAAGTTGACTGAGCCTCAAAAACCAACTCAGTTGACTTTTTAGGATAATTTTGGCTAAGCCCACTCTTTAATTTGTTGAAGCGGATTTTCTAAATTCACTCACGTAGGTTCAGTATCTAAATCCGTAAAATCTAAAAAGCACTTTAAAAGATCATTGTGTCAAGATTCAGGTAACGCCTTTCATCAGATTCATCACATTTGCAATGTCAACATGCCTATTGACTTGGCTTCAAGTGAAAGAACCGAGAAATAAGTAAAAGCAACATCAAATTTGCGCGAATGTACGAGTATCCGATGGATACCATTGGCAGCCCAAACACAACCCATTCATTAACATTTTACACATTGTATTTACGTATTCCCTTTCTCTTTGTTTTGCAGTGAAATTCTTCAAGAGCAAGCTGATGCTGTCATTCTTGGCGCTAATCCTCATTTTGAAGATAATCAAGATCAAAATATTTTGGCTTTTACCCTTAATCGTGGGCGTCGGAACGGCCAAGAAGCTTCTGCTCAAGTTCTTACTGTTCCTCTTCCCGGCATTATCGCATCTCTTCAAGCTGTGCTCGTATTACCAGCAGGAATACCACTCGACCAAGTACCATCATCATCATCATCTCATCAATCATCATCACACGGTAAGTTCGGTCTTGTTTAGAAAATGAAAGTTTTCAGACTCATATGTGAAACGGGTTTAGCGCACCTTTTCACGCATAATGCGCGGTCGCGGACGCCACGGATTATTGCTTGTATTTGTGCTGCACGTAATTGGGTCATCATTTCGAGATCCGAATGCAAAAGCTGCAGGGGGTATGTGGTCGTGGGTGACAAGCTAATTGTCAAGTTCGACATCGGAATTTGTTTGTGTTCCGAGTGTCTGCGGATGGTTTGGTTTAAGTCATTCACTTGTTCTTCGCTGTGCCGGTGCGCTGTTGGCTACGATTTTCTCAGTGAAAGCTGTCAGATTTTTCGAATCGGATGCGTGCGTGAACGGGCGGTGCAAGGTCATGGAACCGAGATTTGATTGGGTGGACAATTTGACAAATAGGTGAAGAGTTCTTAAGGGGGGAAATCACAGTAGCACACAAAAAAAATAGGCATATTTTCGGGAATTAATTTTGACTGAATAAAAGTATCAATCGAAAATCTGTAAAGAAGGTTTTATAGCAATACTAAAAAACTACAAAATGTAATTTTTTCAATAAAAAATATTTAAAAATGGCGGCTGCGCATCATATGCCCCAAGGCGCCTATTTTTGAAAGCGTGTCGATGGCCGAAGACGTACACTCCTTAATGTTTCGACCTGGAAGAAAATACCAACATTTTTTAGTTTTCATATAACAACAGCGAGTGAGCTACGTAGGATTTTTTCGATATAATGATTTTTTTACAAAATGGCGCATGTTTGAAAATAAAGTTAAATTTTTAAATATATATTTAAATATAAAATAAAAGATTCTTCGTAGCTCCTTGGAGAAAGATATTTCGAAGCTACTGTCAAAATTTCAAGTCGATCGGTAAAAATTTACTCGAGTTATGTCTTCGGCGAGCTCAAAAAAGTGGTTTTGAGACAAACGCATTTAAAGTTTTAAGTACTGAGAAACCATATGTAAATATATGAGCCTTCCGGAGAGGCGTTACCGCAGAGTGAAAAATTTGGTCACTCGGACACTTTTGCCGTATTCCATCATTTGGTATATTATTTTGAAGACCCTAAAGCACCCTATAAGCGAAATTTTTTTTTTCGAAAAACTGAAAATTTTACTGTGATATCCCACCTTAAAGATGAATATTGTTTATTTTTTTGCCTTCTTTTCGTTGTAATGGGTCCGTGTTTCAGAGTTTGATATATCGTTATGTTTCGCGGTCACGCGAGTTTTTTTTCCTTTTTTCTAAATCAAGTTCGTCTCTTTTTAAGGGTTCCGTGCCTCGAAAGGAAAAAACGGAACCCGTATAGAACCACTTTGTTGTCCATCTGTCTGTTTGTCAGAGCAAAGGTATAACCATTTATACCGCATATTTTGAAACTCGCAACTACTCGCAAGGGAATGAATACTTTAATTTAAATAATGATTATAAACATAATTGTAATAACCGCAATGACCGTGACCTATCTCTATGTATGGGGAGAGGACAAAATTTATCAAACAGCTTGTCATATTATATTTTAAGATTATGAAACATTTTATCCGACAGCTTGCTTGTATTTTATTTTGCAAGGCTTGTGTATGTATTTCAGTTATATTATAAAATAAATGATATGTGTTAATATAAAATAAAGGTTTATTGAAACGATAAAGTGACCATTGCCTTTAAAAATACCATAACTATGACTCGATTGTTGTGATGGAAGAACTTTTACTTATATACCTACAGGTTTGCACGGAACCCTCATTGCGCGAGTCCCACTCGCAATTGGCCTTTTTTTATTATAATTTGCTCGCCCTTTTATTGCACTTTGCTCAAAGCGAGAAGATTGTGTAGTGGTTCAAAATGGACCTTATGGTTCAGATGGACCTTAGTTTGAATCACTCCATGACTGGAATCCGAATTTAGATGGAGAATTTGACATCGAATTATTTTCATTCGCTTAATTCACAGTATTTAATTTGATTTTTTTGTTTTTATTTATTTACCGCTGCCCAAGTCGGGTCTGAAAGAAAAGACCTATTGTATCATTATTAGGCTAACAGACATTCAAGCCTTCTGATGGAGGGCAGAATGTCTTTATCTTCGAGCTGTCTAATGTCCAATTGAGAGCATATCTCTTTGCCTTCCTAGCCAAATTAGAGCTGGACATTCATAAAGACTGTGTATAGCCATTTTGTCGTCTTCTTAACAGAGTGGGCGCTAGATGCCTGAACGGAGTCCTTATTTGGTAAAATTTGGTCTCAAGTGGTAATGGCCTGTAAGAAAGCTCACGGGCTTTTTACTGTTCTCCCTATATAGTTTGAGGATGTTAGAGAAGGGATTGACCAATAATTTTGATTGTCTTAGGCCTGGTAGAATTCCCCAGGAACCTGGAGAGAACTGGCCGTAGTCCAGTTCGCGCCACAGAAAGGTTCCCGACTTTGATTTAAAATAAGTTGATGTGCGAAAAGGTTGTGTTGGTTCAATTCTCATGACGAATCATCTAATTTTTGATGACATGAACTTAGAGTTCAAAATCAAAATAAAACTAACTAACTCTACGACTCGGACTTGGAATCTATTAATTGATCCAATTGAAGGGGCAAACCCTTAACCAACTTCTTCTCTTTGCTCACACCCGACTTTTGGAGCATATGCTACAGCGTGCCACTATTTAAAAAGACATTAAACATTTATTGCATTTTAAAAACGTTGCATAATTTGTACCTCACCCGCATGGCTAAAATCCCATTCTATCCTTGAATTCCGATATAGACAACACAACACAACAAGCCTTGTTTTCAATAAGCATTTTGGTTCATATTTGGAACTACTCATACTTCCATCGCTTGCATTATTTTGCCAATTCCCTTAGAATGTGATCTAAATCATGTGTTGCAATATTTTGTATCTCTGCATGTTATGGCTCACCATTTATCAATTTATATTCGCCCACAAGGAACTTGAAGTTGTTCAAAGTCATTTAACTGCTCTACTCAACCATATGAAGTATCCTTCAGACTATAATTGCATCACAAAAAACCCACCGGCTTCTGGTTACAGCAAATCATAAATATGCACAATTCCAGGAATCCAATTTGTAGTTCACTCGGCAAAATGAAAAAACTTTTTAATCCATATGAGCTAAGGTTTTCAAGTGTTTGCCAAACTACAAACATTTATTAATATGCATATACACTGCCGTTCATAAGTATCCCGACACTGCGTTTTGGCAGAAAAAATGTATTTACATTTTTTTTTTCATTTTCAATTTAACAATCAAACTTTATTGTTAATAGCTTCATCAACACTTTGTCTAATTAGCTAAATGAGTCAAGTAAATATTTTAAATAAAAACAGTAAGGTTTTAAAAATGAGTTCGACCTCATTTCATTTTACAATTTGACTGTCAATATTCTTAAAGTCTTCCAACCGATTAACTTTTGAAAGACGTCAACGCCATTGGTTTCTAGGCTTCGGGAAAAATCTTAAAAAGTTTGTCTTTCGATGTTGCATACTGTGTTTAAGCTTTTCTGTCAAGTTCGAGTCCTTTTTTCTTCTACTTGATCCTCGTTTCCTCTAAAAAAGTCGAAAGTATTTTTCGGACAATAAGCTTGCATTCAGGAACTTTTTATCGCAAGCCCGATGGTGGTCTATATTGTTACTAATTCATAATTTCGTCGATGCGGATGCAGTCTGCAGCACAGGTTGACGAGAAAGATCCTTGGACAAAACAGCTATGCAGCATTTTATGTTCGGCAGGTCGCTTACAGTAAACTCTCCTTGTTCGTTCTTTTCTCGAATCTAGTTGCTGAACATTATTTTGATTATTGAGTTAGTGTTTTCGCTCTGCTAGTCGACCGTGAAGATTGTCGGTATCTTTGCCTTGAGACAGAACAAATTGTTAGCAAATAATCAAGAGCCCCTGCGGCGCTTGCCTCAAAAAGGTTAAATGATATATAATTCTAGGCAATAATCTGTGAAATTAGCAACGGAGACCGAAATGCCTGGTTAGCGAAAAGGATATCAATATCAATTGAATAATAACTAGACGCACATATTTCAAAACCGATCAATCGGAAGTACCTAAGCACACCTCAAAATTTGCAGAAAGTGCATACTCCGGAAGCGATCTATACGAGGACGTTGAGGTGACTTAAAGTTCATTGCAGTATAAGGAGTTCATATTAGGGCTTTTTTTTTTAATGTGAATACAGGAACCATAATTGAAGCTGAAAATGCAGATTTAAAAAAGACTAGAAAAGACTAGAGAGAATAATCGCGCTCTCTTATTTTGTAAAACTGCAAAAAGATCGGCACCCCCAAAAGCTTGACTTTATTCAGGACATCGAATAAAAATATTTGCTTATGCAATTCACAAAGTTATTCAGATCACAGGTGAATTAAAATCCGACAGTCTTGCATTCTCGTCCATACTTCTTCTTCTCGTTATCTAGACCGAGCGCTCTGGCATCCGCTATCGCGGTTATTCGGTTTTCCTTGTCGTCTCGAACCTATAGGCTGTGATTCTATGATGCAGTGCAGAGCCAGTGTAGTCGTTGTATTTTGACTTTTTGGACTATATCTACATCTTGTTACAGCTCATAGAGTTCGTGGTGAGATCTTTCCTCCATCAACTTGTCTTGTACACAACTTTTAGACAAGTTTTCCAACCAGAACCTCTTGGGCTGAAGCAGAACCTGAATTGGCAAACAAATTAAGACAATCCATAGAAATCCCTCTGACCCCCCCCCCCCCCCCTAAATCAAAATCTTCTCCACACAGGAAATAGGGGAACACAACGGGTCCAACCAAAGGGCTTAGTGAAGAGCTAACAAAGCTCACCCTTACCAACCAACCAACCAACTAAAACCAACCAATCATTTGGGTGGGGTTTGAAGTTTTCTTTTTTGCCAAGTTCAGGTGTACCCAACCACCGAGAATTGTTTCGTTAAGAATATATTTGTTAAAATCAGCTCGTAACTTTTTTTCTCACATCACTTTCATTTTCTTTTAATTGACAGATTGTACCCGCTTGGCATAGCGAAGGACCACCACATCACCATGCACCTCACGGCGGACCTTACTCATCTCATGGCCCACATGGTCCTGGACACGGACCGGAGCTCATCTATACCGATCCACCAAAGGTGCCGCCATCAATTTTACTGCACGGTGGACCAAATCGGGGAACGCTAGAGGACTATGGAAGCAATGACTGGGTTAATTCCGGTCCTGGATTAGGATCAGAGTGAGTACAATTTTTAAAACTCAATCAAACGATTGTAAATAAAACTGGCTCAATAAGTCAGCCTTGATTATTGAGGGTTCCATAAATGACGTCCAAAAGATAGCTTTAATCTAGAAGATGAGGCTTAAAGAACTGAAGCATCTATACTCGCCAAATATTTGACATTAGTCCTTAAATTTTTTGGTTTTAGTATCGGCGACGACGCACACACTCTTCGTGCTGCAAAGCTAACAACACGTCTACGCTGCAATGTGGGTACGAAGGAAACAGTAGCTTTAATTTATAACTTTGCGTTTCTCAAGGAGTTAGACAGCCCTTATAAAAAATTTATTGACAGAATAAAAAGAAGTATTTTTTATCTCATAGGGTACTATTGAATGGGGATTTACATTCACATATAGTTCACAGTATTTTTTTACTGGTGTAGCAGCAAATGGAATTTATTTTTGCGAATATTGAATGCTCACTCTGTTGCCACTGGTATACCCTCACAACAGATGATATATTTACAGCTTTTTTGGCACTGGTGCTGTATGGAATAGGAACTTGGAACTCCACCGAAAACGTCTTGAAGTCTTGACGTCTTCACTGGGACCAATTAATCGATCCAATCTGAAACAGGCATTTTATTTAGAAGGATGCCTCTACGTACCAGGCTATATCAGACCAGACTTTTCACGAGGGCATCGGCTTACATCCTTAATCAAGAAATGGTACAGTCAATAAGCATGATTGAATACCACTTCCTTACGACATGTCAGCTTTAATTTTAATTGTTTGCTTCCAGAACACAAATCAATCAGTCCAAGGAAGCTATTTTTAAGTTCATTGCTATAAAGAGGCCCCCCTAAATGTAACCGTTAGAATGCTCTTCGCCGCAAAAGACTGTAGAAGTCATCCACTTGCCAATTAATGAATAATAAATGTAGCCTCATTGATGAGCACCTTTGCTCACCGAAATCAACTGATTAACCAAACCTTAGGTCTCCAAGGTTGCCCATCCTTTTTGATTTAAGAAGCAGCATGCAAAAGCATTTAGGCAGGGTAACTATTTAAAGGATTTGTTTATGTAGATTCCTTTCCGCTTAAGACAAGTGGAGGGAGTATGTGAAAAAACCTTTTCATGTCATATAAGGCCATTAGTTTACCTTATCCTTAAAATTATCGCAATCGCCATCTTTTTTTTTGAATACAAAAATTGTTGGAACATCTTTTGTCGTCACGGTGTAGGTGCGGTCAATCATCGGTAACATACAAAAACATTAGTAGAATTCGAGAAAAAGGATATCGTTGAATAACATAACTATGGTTTATGTAGCTCCTTACGGAATTGAGGACGGTATTTTGATAGCCATCATTATACCATTACCATAATTTTATGTTCGAAAACTTTTACAAATCCTTTCAGCCCATTTCTAAATGTGATACTGAATGTCAATGGCCTAAGGGTCGAAGTAAAGGATTTGTTTTCGTGATTTGCAAAACAAATGTCGGTAAAGAGAATCAAATTGGTTCATTTAGGGATGAATAATTGGCCTTATAATACATCTCCGGTAGAATAAAAAACCATCGGTTAAGGACTAATTGACTGCAGATTTGCCAAATTGGCTGTATTGTCGCTGTTTTCTAGAGCAAGGAATAGTATGCGATATTGAGTGTACTGTTACCACAAGGTTACCATCATCTGGGCTCTTGGCCACAATAACATAGACGGTAAGCAAAAGGCAAATGCACTTGCCAAGAAAAGATCATGGCTAGAGCTTGAAAAGATGGAAAGTTTACCACACATACCATTATGTGAGTTACAGAAACAAAAAGACATAGTGACTCGAGAACGTATGGAAATCTAGGGACTCATATCTCGTTGTCTATGTCCAGAACTAAACACAAAGAGAAGCAAAAGTCTTCAGGCCTTCAACAAGCATGATTAACGAATTCTGACGGGTCATTTTGCTATGGCCACACTAGCCGTCAGAACCGGCGTCATCTCCAACGATTTTTGTAGGAGTCGCCCTGATGAAGAGGAAATGGAGACCATTAAGCACCTCCTATGCGAATGCTCCAACCTACAGTCGAGAGGACTTCGGTTCACGGAGGACTGAACGCACAGGAAACTTAAAGCACTCGCAAAGTTACCACTCAGGGACCTAATGAATTTCACTAGGAACGGCATATGGTGTCACTAAAACAAAGTTATTTTAAAGACATAGTTTGTGATTGAAAACCATAATGGATCTTTTAGGCCCCCGTGGTCCCCTCTTACCTTTCCTAATACAATGCACTCTTAAATAATAAAGCTTTAGTGATTCGAAGATCGCCTGACATCTGCCTCCGAAAGTAGACTTTTGCTCATAGACGACTGAATTTCAAGTCAAATTGGCGTCGTTAAAAATGGAGACTTTTAAAGTTACTTTTCGAGGCAAAACAAGCGTTTGAACTCGGCACTTCTGGCAACATTTTTGGCAGTACACCCAGTTTATTGGACTCAACTGTCCGAATTTTGTTGTTTCAGTGAACATGATCAAATTGGCTTTTTTTATAAACAACTTGCAAGTGATGACGACCTTGTTCTGTTCTTATAATGTCGGCTAAAGACTTCTGGTCTTGAGAGGAGTTACTGTCTCGCCGATCGTCAAACAATCGGTTCAGTAAAGGTTAAAGGATATGCAATTTCTGAGAGCTGAGGGAATTTTCTAAACGACTTAATTGGAATTTTGACTTCAAACGAATTTTTTCATATGAAACGTCATATCTCAATCCCTTTAGATTTTTCACGTCAATTTGTAGGATGCAACTTAAAACGCTTCTATATTTCGTCACAGCGGTTTGTTGTCTTCGAAACTGGCAGATAGCTTCTCTGCATAGATCCTGCTTATCTTTTTATCTGAATAAACCCGCGCATGACAATCTTTGCATACTATCGGTAAGGTGAAGGACAAAGATCATCTTTTTCGAATGCGATTTCCTTTCTTGTGTGAAACCTTCTTTTCAAGATTTTAACTATTCCTTATTTTGGCTAGCTAGTTAATTTCGAGGGAAGGCAGCGTCAGACGTGTTTCTGAACAGATGTAAAGTGCAGCTGAGGATATTGATTTTTCTAGGATATGGAAGCAATTCTGTTTTCGAGGAGCTCATGCCTAGTCCGCTTTTTGCTTCTGTTGCGCAACATTTTCATTTATTCTTTCTTAATTTTTGTACATAGTAAAAATTCACAACGATCGTGAAATTAAGGTGTGATCCTTTTTTTCAATAACTAACAGAGTTCTGGATTCTGCAGTTAAGTAGTGTGCCCGTTTGTTTTGTTGCTATGGCCGGTCACCCAATTTTATTGAACATTCAACTGAACGAACTCGGTACAATAAATCCAATTGACATCCGATTTGCATGTTCCTGAATGTGCATCCCTAAGGACGAACTAATTAGCATTAAATATTTAAAACCCACTGTCTCTCTGGAAAAAATAGAACTCAACTTGAGTGACTTCGAAACTTGGAAGTCTGATAATATTTGGAACTCATTATAAGAACTTTTAAATAAGAAATTAATAAAGTTAATTGATCTTAAGCTTCATTCCCCAAAAGTGTGAAAAACTGAAAGTACAAGGACGTCCAATTTACAATTTCGCGCATGCGGAATGCGTTACCTCGCTCTACTTTTCCTCTGCACTGCAACCTACAGCAATTTAAGACCAATATGTACCTTACCATCTTTCTCTGCCTTCTAACTTTCCTTCTGCTCGTGCTGAGTAAAGTCACTATAAGGGTCCAACCAATCCCCTGAGCACGTGCACTATTTAAAAAACAAAAAAAGGGATTAGGAGAAGTATCGAGAAATTGTGTTGTGGTTCGGAACTCAGATTATATTGGTTTTGTTTGATTCATGGTTGGAGTCCAAATAATCACGCACAATGTGATATCGATTTATTTGCACTCGTTCAGTTCACAGTATTTTATTTTTGGTCCCTTTATTTTTTTGATTTCAACAATTTTAAACCGAAAAAAAATCGGCCGCAAAATGACGAATACTCTTATTAAAAGTGTATATTGTGATCATAAAGACGTTCTTTTACACAGTGCCACAAAGAGAAATCCATCGGCGATCTTGGTGGTCAGTTCACATCTCCAAAAAGCGAATTTGAGGCACAAAAGATGTTGAGATTCTGAGAATTCACGATGACGATAACATCTTATTCATTCCCTAAGAAGTGAGTCAAAAGCTTCATATTGTTTTTAACTTCTCCAGATAAGGTTTTTTTAACGATTTTTAACGATTTTGGATTAAAACATATCCACTGAGTGAAAAATGAACTTCGTCGCTAATGTTGTGTAAAAATTTGCGATCCAAACGGTAACATTCACGCAAATCTGTGGCCAGCTAGCGACAATATTTGAGGGAAAATTAAAAAGATTTAGGAATCAGTTTTGACTTAGGTGGTTTATTATGTAGATCAAAATGTGCCATCAACAGGGATGTCAAATCTGGACCTAAGGTGGAAGAACTTTAATAACCACAGCTCTTTATTTAAAGCACGGTCAAAGTTCTGTGGGTATCTTAACTATTCTCGAGCTGCATTTGCTTTTCTTTATTAACAAATATTTTAACCTCACCTTATTACCCTTTGAGCACATAACTCTTTACACTCAAGCAACTGACATGAAAACACTTTTTTAGATACATCAGCGACATAAACCGTAGCGCTCAAGTTGAAGGAAGCTACTTCAAGCCGCGCCCAGATGACGCACACGAATTACACGCGTGGGGTTTAGGCACCACAAGTGATCCACCACGTCAACAACAACAACAGCCACGACCACCACAACAATCCACTAGTCAAAACTCAATTGCACATCCCTTCATAACCGACCCCCAAAGGTACAATTCTCTCATCTTAAAAGCATATACACTCTAATTGAATGTTTACTCTTTCCACAGCTACATCCCGGGGAAAATACGTGTCCAAGGACCTGTATACGTGCCACAGCGAAACTCCAACGTCGGTCAACATTCAGCTCCTGCACCACCAACAGCTGCACAAATAGCTGCACAATACGACCCCAACCGGAACAAACAACTTACGGTAAGTACACAATACCAAGTACAGTCTCTTTCGAAAGTGACCATTCCCAGACAGTTGGTCTTTTATGCTGAATGTCTGAAGCACTTTGGCACCAAATCTTTGACCTTGATTGGCTAGAAAGCCCGTGTTATTTGCATTTTGCGACTGCATCGTTGGCAAATGTCAATATTTAATTCTAAATAATGACAGATACACAATTAAGCGTACGCAAACCTCCCAGGCTCTGCGACTTTCAATCGTTTGAACTTTAAATGCCATTCAAGAGGTTCACTCTCGCCACTTGACTCGTTGTCGCCGGCTGGCGTAGGGAACCATTAGCCGAGTTTCAATGGGAATCGGGACGTTGAAGATGGCCTTCCCTACGGCGAAATATGATTCCATTCAAGTTAATTACGGGAGATTTGTTTGAACGGAAGGCGACCTCAAAGCACCACTGTAGACAGCTTTCGATTATCATTCAATTTGCTTGCGCTATGATTCAAGGAGGTTTAAGAATTGAGTGTCACTTGTGCTGGACCACTTTTGTTATTACAACGAAGGTCACATCCAAGTCGTCGGATGCAATTACTCGTACAAAAACCATTAAACCATCCGTATCTTGGTTGGGATTTTATTGTTCAGAGATTTCCTTCTAGGTACTTGGAATCGTATCTGATTTAATAAATTGACTTGCATTTTATTTTTAATTACTTAAAATTATAGGCCTATGCTTCCGTACGTAATTTGTAAATAACTTAATTGAGGAATGTTAAACAAGGTGAAAGCGAGCCTCATCTATCAAATTAAAGGTCGGAAGTCTTAAATGATCTATTATGGAAGACTTGGTGTCAACTTTCATTGAACTTTTATTACAATTAACTATGGTCAGGAATTGGTGACGAAGAAAGGACTCTAATAATGGAAAGTTGAGCTTGTTGGATTCCTCTAAATAATGAGGCTTGCCCATTAGTGATTGATGGAAGAGAAATCTGGAGCAATCAAGTCACTAGTGTTGGCTAAGCATTAAGAAACTATTTGTCATCTATCAGTACTTAGGTACTACTTTGCTGGTCAAGGGGTCATCAAACAAGTGATATCTTTTCAAATCAACGAGATTTATGCTCACCATATTCCCACAAGAAAAAGCCTAATCTTCACTGTCTTCATGTCTTCACTTCGAAGGACATTCGTCATACAATAAAAGAACGATTGTTTCACCAGTCGTGTGGCATGTGGCCTGCTGAAAATAATTATTGTATCTATTTAAGGTAGCAAAAATTATTCAACCTCGTTCGCTTAATTAACAATGTGGCGTGAACTGTGTGCCATCCTGTCCAAGTAAGGCTAAAAGAAGTTGGTAACCATCTACCAATAGTGCTCGCCGTTGACGATGATGGCTTGGCCAACGTCGTTCTCAAAGAAATATGGACCGATGATGATGCCGCTCATCGACATGGAACAGTGACTTTTTCGGGATGCATTAGATGCTCTTGGAACTCATGTGGATTTGTATCGTCCCAAATTCGTAAATTTTGTTTGTTGACGTTCCCATGCACCCAGAATTGGGGATCATTGCTATAGATGATTTTTGGATGAGCGGCGCTTCGGATTCTCCAGCACACCTTTACGGACAGCGGCAATTTTTCGGTAGATTTGGCGTTTCGTCGACGTACGGGTATTGGTTTACCATTCACTGAACAAATGGACTTAAATTTGTCCATCACACTGCAAACAGTTTTCTCGGAAGGACGATTATGACGACCGTAAAATAGGCGAAGCGCGTGGAAAGTTTCCCGAACGGAGCACCAATTTTGATAAAACAATTGTTGTTGAAAACGTGTTGTTGAGCGATATATCCATCCACGGTGTTTTTAAAAAATAGACCGCATAAATGTCAAGCAATTTGACAGACGTAGCTTCAGCAGTATGGCCGCTATCAATTCACCCGAAGGGTTGCATCACCATCTTTTCGAAAAAAAATTTTGCCCTATATCACTGCCAACATCAAATTATCAAAATCTGTAGATGGAGAGGTGGTTCCACTAGATTTTTTTTTCGGAGCCTCATACAATTTTCGGTAACCAATTAGCGAATTTGGCATTTTGCTTGGTCTCTGGAACTTGAAAAAATGTTAGCTAAGAACTCGTTTCAAAGTTGTCTGAGTAAACCCTAAATACCTTTTAGATTTTCGGTAACCCTCTTTCTAACACGATTCCTTATCTGCGGAAGAAGTTCAACTTTGTCAAATTAAATTCACTTTTGGGGAGTTCGATTTTTCTATAAATCATAGCCTCAATCAACAGCGCTTAATACATGTAACCTTGGAACACTTTTAGAAAAGCTGAACTGTGGAAATAAACCTAGCCTAGCTAGCTGATTGAAATTTTAAGCTTAAAAATTTTTAAATTAACGTAGTTCCACAGGATTTCAAGCTAGGACCGATTCTTTTTTTTTTGTTTAAAAGAAAGGAACCGTACTATTTAAACGGCTAAGCCGCTTAGTGGATCCTGAGGTTTTCTTGATGATTTCAAATAAGATTTCAGATGACAGGGAATGATGTTTGGTTCTTAATTATTTTTTCAGACGGCATCATACTACGAGGGGTTCAATGCATCGAACCTGCCAAAATAGAGTGAATAACTACTTCGATACGGAATTATTTTTCCTCTTAAACTTCACATTTTCGGTCAAAGATCTAAATCCATAGAATCATCTTTTATGTAGCTGCTCACATTAAGAACCTTGAATATCGAGGCTATTACTAAGCAGTCTTAAATTAACAAACGTTTTTGTCCGGTGGCTCTTTTGAAAGCCAGGCTCTAGCTGCATTACTTGTGCGAGGCATTATTTAATTGAGTAATGCTTCCAATCTTTTTGAGCCCTTGAAAAATTCAAAATATTCCTTCTCGGGTTCAAACCGCAATTTTACACTCAGTACAAGCACTGACTCACAGGTTAGTTGAGTATGCCTTCTAGAGGTCTTTGTTACTTATCTTCGGAAGGTGAAAAATAGCTTTTTTGAACTTTGATCCATAGAAAGACAAACGGATTCCAACATTATGATTTTTATTTCTAAGCTTTCTAAGTTGAACAAATCTTGTTTGATTCGAAATTCCGACTTGGTTTAAAAAATTACTAAATTTGTCCTTTTAACCGACTGTACCGGTAAATTAAAAAAAAAATCAACTCATTTCATTAGACTGCTTGCGAAAATCTCATAAGGGGGGATAACAGCCTCTGCAGTAACCTCTTCTATTCTTCTCCACTCTTGTCAAGGCAAATGTTACTGGGTGCTTCTACGACTCACCTTTTCATACCATTAAAAGAAACTTTTAGCTAATGTTTTCTTCGTCTCAAACCCAACACGGATATGTTAAGAGCGACTTATGTTCTATCGATTTTTAGCCTCTGAAAAGTTTTAAATCTACTCAAGCGCTATTGATTTCCTTACTACGGTACAAGTACTTATTATTTTGCTTGTTTGTATTTGATGCAAAGTCTTTCCTTGTTTTTTAAAGTCTCGCCGACGGGCAAAAGCACTCACCTAGCCCAAAAAAATTAATTCACTGAGGAATTATTCCATAAATAATGCCTCGATCTTAACTTTTTTTGATCTTCCGATCGGGTGATACATTTTGGAACAGTAGTGTCGTCAACGTCTTGGAAAAACAATTTCATTGACTCTGCTGGGTGTGTTGATGCAATCTTCAAATAAAGAAGAATAAAATACAGCGAATTGAGCGAATGCAAATTTAAGGGCTGCGAGACACCTGCCTCTTAATTGGTTCAATTTATTCGAATCCTGAAAAATCTAGATTTCAAATTTAACCGTCACCATTTACCATAGAGATCAAATTTATGGCGGTATCACTGGATTCATTAACCAGCGGCAATAGTCTGATAAACGAGTGGTGTTGTTGTAGTGGTTGCTGTACCGGCTGCTGGAATTCTAAGTTCATGTTGTCAAAAATAGTTGGTGGGAAAACAGAATGGTAAGCTTATCTTTCAATACCTTGAAAGTCTATCAAATTTGACTCGAATAACCAAACAAAGAGAAACATGGCTTCAGCCATGGAATTGAATTGAAACCAAAATACATCTAAGTTTTTCAAACTTGAGAGCGAGTCCCTATTCGGACACATGAGTTTCAAAACGCTACATACCATTTGAAAATGTGAGCTTTTTTATAGACTTTAGATGATGTAGGTGCACGCTGCTCCGTGATAAGTACATCGACTCCTGAGCGTGAGGTCCCAAGGTTCATGTCCAGGAAAAAGGATCTTCCATTTTTCACGGCCCCAATCTCGCTGTGATTGAAAATCTTCCAGGGAACCTTTCGCCTCTTGCAAACCACGCTTTTCATGTGTTCGATGTCTTCTTGTTTATTCATTCATTGCAATCATTATTTTGGACAAGACCATTAACCATGATCTCATTTTTATGCTTGCAACGGCTTCAAAAACTGCAGCAAAGAACCTTCATCACCCTTTAACTACGCTTAGTTATCATTGTCAATAAAATATTTACACTTCCTCAATTTTAATATTTAAACTAATTAATAACTCTCTTGATCAAACCACAAAACCCTCGTAACAATCTGAAGGCCAATTTCGACAAACATTCAACATTGCTGCGCCTATGAGACTTGATGAGGACTCGCAAGAGTGCACCTATCATAATTTTCTTAGACAGTTTTCCCGCTCGCGTTCCAATGATGATCATTTCGAGCTGATTGCATGCACAAGCATTGCGGAGATAGTGGCTTGATTCTTCACTAAGTATCTGTAGCTGTGGAAAATGTATCTTTTTATTGTTGTGCTTTGGTTTTATGGTAGTTCTACTACGAACACGTTAAGTAGATGCGAGAGATCGCACGCGTTCGCCTGACACACTTTCGCTGAATTTGTGGTTTGGTTGGGTGATTTGTTGGAATTTTAAGGAACCAACCTTAGAGGTAGTCAAGAAAGTTGAATGTACGAAACGAATGCTCAGACACAAAAAGCTTTCTCATTACAAAACGTATCAAAATATTTATTGTTGTTTTATTCTCCTTTTTTTTATTTACAATCCATTTAAGCCGGAATTGTCAGCTCAAGTGAAGGAAGCGCTACGAATCGAGGCTGAGAAACGACTTATATCACAACAGCAGCAGATTCTTGAAGCACAACCATTTGTGGGTGGACCGGTAACTTCTTTTTGTCCAACACAATCTTCACGAATTAATTTATTTTTTTTTTCTTTTGTTTTTATTTCAATTGCAGCCCATCATGCCAAAGAACTACGATGCATTCTACACGCCGATTATGGAGAAGGTTGATAAGATTCTTGGCACATTGGGATTCGTGGATGACCACTGTAAGGAACGACTCACCTGCAGCATGTACAAGAATCCATTGCGCTTCAGTCCGCATAGTAATTTCCTGTCGGCGGAGCTGAGTAGGTAAGTGCTTTTTTGTCCAAGTGACCCAGTGCCAGATGTTGTTATTCAATTGCATTAGATAATAGCGTAGTCATGGGATGGCTGACTGGCCAATCTGTCGTCGCACCTGAAGTCCAAGGTCAGTGTGCAAATTGGTTGTCAACAGCGCAAAGCTATTGTTTTAGTTGGATAGGGTGAGCTTTAATTGTTGGACCGAGAACATAAACAGAAGCGGTTGATTGATTTATTTGTGGTTCGATTTCTAAGCCACATTTTTAAGCAATAACAATTAAAATGATTTAAAAAGTAATGGGAATTCAAATCCGCCTTTTGGCTTGATCTCTAATGCCTCAGCTTTACATTTGCTGTCAGACGAAGCGCAAATCTTTTGCTTGTAGTCGAATTTAGAAATTTTCGGCCACCGGAATCCCTTTTACTTCTGTGTAAGTTATAACGAGGTTAATGCCTCATCAGAAAAATGAAAGTATTCGCAGAACAACACTTTGTCTGGAAAGGTTACACAATGAGTCATAAGTTTCGTGATTAGCTGATTTATAATCGTATCCAAATAAAGGCAGATAAGGCAAGAAGTTCACATATTCCGGCTCATAGTGGTGAAGTGTAATTAAAGAAGCTTTTTCGTGTTCTTTACTTAGACTGTGAAAAGGCTTCAAATTATACTCGTGGGCAAAAAAAAATATTTACATGCAGGCTGGAGTGGTAACATGGATTCATGGAATGTTTTTAGCCTCCCGACTTTTGTGTACGAAATTTGGACAAACGAAATTTTTTACTGCACTCATAAGGCTAAGCCGATATGATTGCTGCTGCTATTCTGTTTGAATCAGACTCTATAGAATCTTGACAGCTTCTCTGTGTATGTTGCTGAACTCCTTCTAAACGACTGAACCAATTTTTTTGTTTGAGTTTGAACGGAACTCTGGATGGTTAAGATTGACTCTTCAATATTTTTTCGATGAACAATTGACCAAAGGTTGAAGTTGGCGTTGGCTTCGCTTCAGTAAAAATTGTGTTGTGTAGTAATAGTGTCGTTATTTTTTAAAATTCTCGGGGTGTTAGGCTCATCAAAATTAATTTTTGAAACTTAATGTCAAATGTCACTTTCTATATATTTATCGAAAATTCGAACATCGAAAGACGTTTGCTTGGACCGCTTATAGAAAGGAAGCGGCTTTTCAGACATGAAAACGTCTGTTGAGTGCGTTAGTAAATTTAAAAAAAAGACCGGCTGAGTGCGAGTCGGATGGGCGTATGAGAGGTTCCGCACAAACTTGTAGGTATTTAAGTAGGACATTTTTCCACATTTCATCGTATGAAGTACCCTTAGGATGGCTGTGTTCACTATTGTTCAACTCACCGGAAAAACAAGAGTTGGCCAACAAGTTGAAAATATTTTTTTTCACTATTTCAACTATCAAGTTGGCCAACTTACGGTTTCGAAAATTTACTCGGAATATTTGTGATAATTAACACATCAAATGTCAGACTAAACTTTGAATTTGCTAAACAAGAAGAATAACAGAAAAAGGCGAACCAAAAACAAAGCGAAGCAAACTTTTTTTCTAATAGGACTACCGGTTGAAAATATCGTTATTGCAGACAACATCATATCTATTACTCTGAGGTGAATTTTGACCATGACAGCTGTCACATCAGAAACTTCATGTCATTGTCTAATTATTTCAGTCTAGGTTATTGGTCTTTAGTGATAACACACAAGTTTTTGTAAAGCCGTAAAATGTCTACATTCGTGCCATCAAAACAACATTTGCGGGAAGTTTTAGTATGCTTCTTTCATTTAAAGAAAAAAACAACCGAAGCGCATCAATTGCTTACCGAAGTTTACCCGGGCTATACTATAAACGTTAGAATTTGTCAGCGGTGGCTTAAGCGGTTCAAAGATGTTGATTTCGATACCGAAGACAAAGAACGCCCCGGCCAGGTGAAAAAGTTTGAAGACCATGAATTGGAGGCATTGCTCGATCAAGATCCGTCACAAACGCAAGAAGAACTTGCAAAATCACTTGGCGTTGCTCAGCAAACCACTTCCGATCGTTTGAAAGCAATGGGAATGATCCGAAACAAAAGGTAGGACATTGGGTGCCGTATGAATTGAAGCCACAAGACGTCAAACGCCAATTTTGCATGTCCGAAATGCTGCATGAACGCCACAAAAAGAAGTCTTTTTTGCATCGAATCGTGACTGGTGATGAAAAATGGGTACATTACGAGGATCCAAAACGTCGGGCAATGTATGGATAACCCGGACATGCCTCAAGATCGACGGCCGTTCAGAATATTCATGGCCTGGAAGTTATGCTCTGCATTTGGTGGGACCACACGATTGAAACAATCACAGGCGAGGTCTACCAAAGACAATTGATGCGTTTGAGCCGAGCACTGATGGAAAAACGTCCAGAAATGCTCGCAAGACACGATAAAGCTATTTTGCAACATGACAATGCTCGGCCACATGTTGCAAATGTCCTCAAAACTTACCTTGAAACGCTCAAATGGGATGTCCTACCCCACCTGCCGTATAGTCTAGACCTTGCGCCATCCGATTACTATCTCTTCCGATCGATGCAACATGGCTGGCTGACCAGCACTTCCGTCCTTTCGATGGATCGATTCGTGGATTGCGGCCAAACCGGTCGAATTTTTCAGAACGGATATCCATGAATTGCCAGAAAAATGGGAAAAATGTGTGGCTAGCGATGGACAATACTTTGAATATTGAATTCATATCAATTTTTCCTCAATAAAGCATTGATTTTTAAAAAAAAACGACATTTTCAACCGCTAGTCCTAATATGAATGAACACTTAAGTTAGTCCATCGCACAAAGTACATTCATTTTATTTATTTTGTTAATTTGAATGTAAATTTTGAAAGAATCAAAAAAAAATTACAAAAATAGTTAATTTAGCAGAAGAAGATTGGCTGGTAAAACAAGAATTTGAGTTATGTTCGACAATCGAAAATTAAAGGAAGGACTTGGCTACCAATCGGCATAAAAACAAGGCAAGGCACAAAATTCAAAGATGTGAGTTTAGCATTGGCATTGGCATAAACCAAACCAATTAAAAAAAATTATTGACAATGGAATTTTAGATGCTAATGGAAAAAAGAAAACAATGGCATTGGTTTTGATTCAAAAGTAATTTTAATAGTTAATATTAATTTATGACTATTTGGTTTTTAATATCACCAGTCGCTCGAAGTGTTCGACTGTTATGTTATGACGACGTTTGTGATCAAACATTCCAGCGATAGAAAACAGTCGTTCGACAGTTGCTGAAGAGGATTATATACTATTATATTTTATGAACATTTTCTTGATCAATGGATGGAAACTAGTTTAATACTATTCATAATTTGGGCATGTAAAAGCCGCAATTACAGCATCTTAAGATGAAACTTGAAGCTCGAAACCTATTAACTAATGCATTTTGCATCGTTTTTTAAACTTCCTTCAAATTTTTTATGGACAAGGAAGCTCCAAATTTAGACAATTTAGCTTTAATTGTCAGTAGCGTAGGTGCAAGGTAGCCGAATGATATATCACAATATAAATGAAACAAATGATATCTTCTACCGTTGATTTTGAACTGTATGGACTCCCAACTTTAAAGTAGTGTCTTATCACATGCATCAGTTTTTTCAGGGAGAAGCGCAGCAAGTTCAGTTGCGGGTTTTACTTTAGGTCATAAGCTATTTCAGAAAAACAAGAAATTTTTTTGCCAATGCAAATTTAATTCATTGAAATTTTGCCAATGCCAATGAAAAAGAAAATTCATTGGTATTGACATCGTCAATCGTTAATCCCATCTCTGACAAAAATAAAGCAGACACTGAACGATCGTGCAATTTATTTTCGCAGAGATGCCAAAAAGGCTGAGGGTGGTCCACCCATAAAAAAAGAAATACCAGAACTAAGCGAACCAATGCAACAAGAAGCGGTTCTTGTGACACATTCAACGTTAGGTCTTCCTGCGGAATCCGGTATCCGGAAGCTTACAAGTCGGCACTGCAATGCGCTGGCCAGAACATGACTTTATCTTCAGGTCAGATGCAAGAAATTTGCCTTTTAGCTCAAATCATATGAATGATAAGCCATGTTCAAGCGTTGTTATAACTTTACAAATACGACTTGAATACGACGAAAAACCATAACATGTGCGACAAAGATGGGCGACGGTAAATCCTTCCAAATTAAGAAAGCCTCTTATTGCCGAACCGACGTTAAGCGGAAAAGGAAGAAATCCGAATTGAAATTTGATCTCATCCAAAGAGAAGTAACAGTGCATGGAACGCAAACACAAAATTGTAATTGAAATACTGGAGGGCTAGAGAGAACGCTATCAGTTTGAACGCAAACGAGCTGCTTTAGATCTCAAACGTGTTGCAATTGAGCTAAGCTGAATTGAGAACATTCGGCCAGATGCAAGTTTTCTGCTCGAAGATGTCCAATCTTCCCAAAAATAATTGCCACGAAGAATTTCTTTTTACTTAGCACTACTAAACTTCGATTTTTATGTCATCGAGGACGACACATAACAACTAGATTGAATAAAAAATATCAAACAAAAGCCCCAAGTTTATTCCCTTAACTTCTTCTATTTCGGAGAGTTGAGTAAATCAAAAGTTGACTAACTCTAGAGTTGTAAATCAAATGTCACATTTTCAAGCGTCACATTTAGGTGAGTGAGAAGAAAATCATTCGTCAAGTTGAGGGAATAAAACTGCCCTAAGGTTTTGATTCCCCTTGCTAGTATAAAAATTTGGAGCATAGGCTTTGCAGGGTTATGAAGCGCTTCATAAGAAACTAGGGCCCATCGCGATCCCTGATACGGAGCAACAGCCTTAACACTTTTCTCGAGACATTTTATTTCCCTACAAAATTTCAAAATTTCTTTTAAGTTGATGCGTCCTACTTCTACTAGGGTTTCAAAAATGTAGTTGCCCAAACATTTTCTAAGGCTTCTAGCTATACCCTAGCATTTACATAATAAATGAGTAATATCCTCTTCGACACTCAAATCACCGCAGTATCTGTATTCGTCCATGACCGATATATCCAGTCTCCTTGTATGTATGTTTCCCTAAGAGGTAGTGCCCCGATAAAACGCCCACCGCTATCCTCAGTTGCTTCCTACTCAGCTTTTCAGTATTTCATTTTTCTTTTTCCGTTCGAATGTAGGCCATAGGGCCTCTGATACCCCCTGTTATTCCTCGAGTTTGATCAACTTTGGTCGGCGATTTTCATTGTCTTAACGGCACACGCAGGAGGTTTAATAGGTTTATGGCTAATTCCGCGTTTTTGTTTCCTTCGATTTCGGAGTGTCAGGGCACATTTGGGGCATTTTGACTACGTCGATTAAAAAACTTGATTTGATTGATTGATTTTACAGGACTTTATAGGGACTACAATTATAAGTATTTGTTATAAATTTGAACTTGATTCCTCGACGCATTCCTGAGAAATCGATTGGTGACAAACAGGCGAACAACGGTTCGGTTTTCTTTTTGAGGAACGGAACTATAGCGAGAGCAGCCAGGGCTAATTTGGCTGTTTCTTACCGACGTACAAGGGCTTTACCATGTTATTTTTACTCTTCAATCACTTGCGAGAGACGAAGAAATAATGTGAAATACTAAGCCTCCGCTGTCCGTCTGTCATAGACACTTGTCCGTCTGTCTGATGACACTTGCAATTTTCACAGAAGCAGAACTGCTATTACCGCTGCAAAAACAAATAAAAAAAAAAATTTTATAATTTAAAACAAATAGGGTTTACCATACAAAACGCAATACAACTTAAAACCTAACATTAGACAATGAGTTTCATGGAGCAACTTAATAACTTTTCAAAGTATGCAATCATTTCTTCAACAATGTTTCGTACACGCTCGATTGCCAATAAAAGAAAAAAAAAACATTACGCAATTTGTTGAACGAATGAATGAATTCAACTTGTGGAACAAATGTAAAAATATATCTTCCCAACCAAACCAAGTATCACATCCATGTCAAAGTATTTTGCTTTCCTGGCCGCATTTTTCTTAATACAAAAAAATAATTACAAGTAAGATTTTACTTTGTCTGGCTTACTCGGAAATCTCAAATTAAAGAAATATAGTATTGCATACTTATAAAAGGCGCAGAACCCTTCGATTTAGAGTCAACTCTCTTTTGTTTTTGGTTTGTCGGCGAGGATTGATGTGTTGTAAGAATTATGTGTTGAGTGGGGTTGAAGATTTATACACTCCAATTTCTGTGTAATGTTTTTTATTTCATCGAAAACTTCTGCGATGTCAATGTGGGACGAGATTAGTTCTTCACTAATCACCCCGACTTGGTGTGAGAGTTCGATTTACAGTGGGTCAGATTAGGGCCGGTGGGGCAGGTGCACTTGTTTGGAGGAGTTTTGAAAATAAATATCGAGGTCGGACCGCAAGGAATCCAGAGATTGTTGAATTAAATGTGGACTATGTGGTTTAAATGAAAGATCGATGGTCGATTTGATGTCGCGTTTTAGTTCTTCAGACTAATTTCTGAGAATAAGGAGGTGTTTTTTCAATAATCCGGAATCTAGAGTTGTTGGAGTTATTGCTTGATCCGATAGAGGTGCTAACAGCCTTTCTTAAGTCTTCGAACTTAGAATTTTTATCCCCAATTTTTTTAAGGAGGAGTTTGTTTTCAGTAAGTGGACGATTGGTTGCTTCGCCTAGTAAATCAATCGCTTCCAGCACATCTGAGAGCGAGAGTACTTTACAGGCATCCCAAAAGAACAGATGGTTGGCTGTAAATTCCCTTAGACAAGTCACGGCTCTCCTGCCACATCCAGTGCAGGGGGCGTGAAACACCGGTGCAATTTGGGTTGCCGCACATTTCCATGTTGTATGTTTACGTTTACGCAGAGGGAGATTTGAGAATCAGCAAATTTGTGAATTTTTTTATATTTGTATTCACAGAGGGTATTGTACGGAAAGAGATATAAATGTTGAACACCGAAACTGGGTCACTTAGGGCGTTGGTCGTTGATGAGTCAGCAGGAAATTGTAGATTGAGGAACCGGCGAATATTTCAACTTCGATTAAACGTTTCGCGAAAATGGCAGAAATTAAGTAAATAAAAATTCAGGGAGCGAAAAAAAAACACACGACAAATGCTTGGAAGCTAAACTGAACAAAAGTAGTTGAACAATTTCAGCTCTTTGGAGGAGCTAGGAATCAGCTTCACAACTTGACTTACATATTTTGCACGGTGGTTTTCAACGTTCATACAAAATTACGAAGTCGTGGCAAAGGGAAGTCTACTGGTCATGCTTAGGGTCAATATGGATCAAATTTGAACATAAGAGAGGCAGAGAATGATTTGCGATGAATGCCCGTTTAAAGGAACAGATCTGGTTATGCATATGCTGTGGAAACAATAATCAGGCTTATAAAATTTCAAACATACAGAAGAATTTTAATGAGCCACATCAAGGCAGCTCTAAAGTTTTATACTTACTCAAATACCCAAAAGGTGTAAAACCGAGTGTATGCATCGAACCCATGAATTGCATCACAGACTTCAGGCAATCAGTTCAAAGTCAAACTCACCCTTTTGGAGTCCTCGCACCCAATCTTCAAAAAGCCTGTGCAAAAAACTGGGCAAATCATTTTCAATATTCTTATCGAATATAGTAAGTCTGGCAGCCAAGCAAGGGTTAAGTCTAGTTTGGGAACGTCCACAAACAAAATCGCTTTCACCAAAAAGAAGGACATTTTGAATCCTTAATGATTTTCTAATGGGGCATTGACTGACTGACGATAGAATGAGTACAAAATCGAGAACCACAAAAAAAAACTAGGACAAGTGGGACCTTGTTTGCATGGTTTAAAAAATCCTTTAAACTTAGTTTAAGGGCTAATTATATAGAGCAAGAGCTGCACGTAGGCATGAGGAGTTTATTACATTGCATTATAACTTACCCTCTCAGTTTCTACCTAAAACCTACCGCGCAAAATAAAATGCGCTGCGGACTTTCAAGTTTAACAGCCATAAACAGTTTTCACATCCAGTGAACACAGTGAACCCACCTCAAGGGTACAGTATCGTTTAAATTCTCTAAACGCTTAACATTGTCTGGTGCAATAAAACGGGATCCAAATGTACAGCCAGGAAGAAACTGCTCGTCTCAATTAGGGTAACCGTTTTTGTTCTTTCGAAACCAATTAAATCTCAAAACTGCACGCTCCAGATGCAAGCATCATGCGGCCCATGATGCACCCAACTTTTACCTCTAATTAACGTCACTTCGTTTGTTGGAGATAAAATTGACACTCGACTGGCGTCTACAGTCGAGGGTTCCCTTTTGTTGAAGTAAATACAACATGCAATGTGACTCAAGTGCGGAGCCAACGAAGCATACGAATTGTTCAAATCTAGGGACATAATTTGACTGAAATGAAACTGCTGTCATATTAAATGTCACATGTGGTAAAGGTCTTTTATTCGTGCAGTATCTGAGAGGCTTGGAAAAATACCATATTCAGTGACACTTTTTGTGGGATGCATCCATGTGGGAATGATTAACTTGCTGACTGATTGTTCTTTTAATTAGGTAGGTACTCGAAATGACAGCCATTTTCTGTGTGTTTTCTTTCGGAGATGCAAGTAGGGAAATTATTTACAAATTAAAATTAGTAAAAATTAAATGTTGTTCGTTGGTTTCATAGCCTTGCAATAAAAACGTCCCGGTTTGGTTGACATTTTATTTTGCCTTTAACTTTTCTGTCGTTTAAAAGGGCAAACATTTTTTTATAAAAGCCTTGCCATTTTCAAAGTCTCTCAGGGCTGAAACTTGTTCTTTTAAAAATAATTCCTGTCATTCACGAAAGATTCAACGATGAGCCGCAGATTCAGTCTACATTCACATCTTTGTTCAGCTCGTAGACGGGGAATTTTTTTCTTTCAAAGGACCCTTAAATCTGTTCTGTAGTTTTGCTTGGCGTCCAACATTGGGATCAATACAAAAGGGCAAAAAAGATTTTTCAAAACATGATGATAAATACTTGACTTTTCAGTTAAAAGTTAAGCCAATTAGCACAATAAGCATCGAATAAACCGTATCAATAGATGTCTTCGGGCACCATTTTAAGGGTTCCGTACCCAAAGGGTCCGTCACAAGACTGTATCTCCCTCACCATAATAAGTTGACACTTGCAATTGACGCAAAATGTGTACAATTATGGCTGCTGTGGCAACACAATAAAACAAAGTAGCCAAGTGAGAGTTGAAACTCACACAAAGGGTCCCGCGCCTCCTAAAAGTATGCAAACTATATTTCTTTGATTTAAGATTTCTCATAGTATCTCCCGTCAATATAGCGAGACATAGTTAACTTGAAATTCCAATGAGAAACTTCGAGATGGGAAAAAAAAGTTTAAATAATTAAGGATTTAAAACCATCACAAAATTAAAAGATTAATTGATGCAGACGATATGTAGAAATGAGTGGCTCCATGACTCTGACTTTTTTTTGACCAATTCATGCGAGGAATTCATCTGAAGCCGAGTGAAAATTCATTCGGAATTCGTTGATGGACGTCATAATGTAGTGGTCACTTGGACCCTTTGGAAACGGAACTCTAATTATATAAAATAAAACGTATAGTGGGGTCGTGTTTTTAAAGATCGCAACTCAATTTTGCGCCAAGAAGTAGAGTATGAGAAATTTAAAATTATAAAAAATATGTAGTGTTGCATATTGTACGATGGTACGGAACCCTTCGATTGTCCGACTTGCAGGTTCCGTGTTTTTTTTTTTTTTTTTGGTTTTAAAAAGTTTTGGAAATAATTTATTGTAATTAAACTTTATTTATAAATTCCTTTCGCGAGAGGAACACATTTATTTTTCCAAAAACTATTTACGAACTCATTTTTCATTTATGATTCTTCCAGAGACACAAGTGAACTGCAGACACCAGATCTTAACAATCCGACAGTAATAAAATTCTACCGATTAGTGGATGCAGCTCGTAATGGACAGGAACAAAGGGATTGTCTGCGTCTCTATGCTCAATGTTCTGTCAATACGGAACGATAAATGATGGCGAATCGAAAAACGATATAAAAAAATCATTGTAAATATTTCATTAAAATAGAAGTTAAAATACAAATTTTTAGTAATAAGAATATATTTATTAAATAAAAAAACATATTTCTGTAATGTAGATATTTTATAAGAAAATAATTTTAATTATTTATTAAAAAATAACACACTTTTATTGGATGAATTATATAAATGGTATGCTTGAAGAACTAAGATTGTAAATTTTAAGTAGTCATGTTATTTATACGCCAAATTTTATTTATTTATTTATTTAATTAAGTTTATTTTTAATTGGTAAAACGAAGAATAAATTTATATGTTATGAGATTTTTTTTTTTAATATAAATTTCGAATATGAGAAATCTATTTGAATATTATTTATGGCTAAGTGTAGTTGGCGGGCCTTAAATAAATTAAAAGCATGTCCTTAGTGCGATCAGTTGTTACATTATAATAACATCTATGTGACAGAACACAGAGGCACATCTACAAGCACTGCAACGTAAAATAATATTGACAGGATAACTGAAAAGACATAGAGAAATAGTACGAATTTAGACAAAAGAGGGACTGTGCAAGCCATCGGCTCAAGGATGTCGAAAAATCTCGCACTTATACAGACAGCGAAAAAATGCATGTGCCAGTTGGTCATAGTCGGTGCATTTTCGAAACTTGAATATTGTTCGTGAATCGCGTTAGAGGGAATATTATTGTGGAATTTGTAAAGAAAATGGCTCCACATTTTGAAATTTTAAGCCAAAGTCTTTGAAGACTACTGTGTACGAATGAAGTCCCGAGAAGAAGCAGGCAAGTCGATCGAGTAAATAAAAATAGCATCAAAATTTCGTTGAAAGATCCCATGAAGCTGTATAAACATTTAACGCATTCAAAAACCGAGTTTCGACGACTAAGCAAAGGACACCATTTGAACTAATACTTATGCACGTTCAAGATAATCTTCAAATTCCTAACATGTTTGAAATGAGTATCTAAGTGAGCAACAGAACATACTATACATGCAAGCGAAATTTAAAGATAAAAAAGAGGGAATAAGCACTGTATGTTTCAATTTTTGGGAAGCTCATGTCGACAGTTTTCGAGGACTGTCATGGAATTATTCTCATCGATAAAGTGCAATCGGCCGATATAAGAGCTTTTGAATTTTCGAACAGACTTACTACATCGTAAATTATTGTTTTGAAAAATATGGGACACAGTTGATTTTATAAAGTTGTCAATGGGGCGTCGTTAAATCTTTTTCGTCCATCGAAGTCCACAAATATTAACATTAAGGAACAAAACTAAAATTTTCTCCTAAAGACGTTTGCCAAAGGCATTCGAAAGGCAGTGTAGACGCAGTGGACTTGATTAGGTTCTTTTAAATCCTTATTTTCAACTTTAACAAGTTTTTATCGGTTGAACTTTTTTTCTAGAAAACCGAATTGTCAGATCTTTTAGTTCTTAAATTCATCAAGGCTGCCCTCTGTGTGTACCTTGATTATGATATTTGAATGTTGATATTTTCGGTGCAAAAAAATGCAACAATTACAAATGTCATCTTTGGAAATGTGCGATATTTCGAGAAAGCAGGAATTGCAATGCATTTTTATAATTTTTTCCCAAATTCTGAAAAAAGAGTTTCCTAAAGCCGCGAACCCCGCGGGGCTTATGCTAGTTTGTTATAATTTCTTACCTTCTTTCTAGACTTATAAAATTATTCTTTAAAATGACCCCCAATAATTTGATCTCAGAAGAAGTCATACTATGAGGCTAGAAAGTTGAATTCAATCATCGCCTTCTTTCCTTGTCTTACACTTTTTAAGGTCTGAGGTTTAACCTTCATCACTCGGCTGATTTGCATAAAGAAAACTAGATTTGCATCAAATGATACCCCGAGTCTTCTGGACTTAGTTACTGTTACCAAGCAATGTACGGCTTCAAGGTCAGCTGTCTCCAGACGGATTCTCATATCATATTTATTGGAACGAAAATACTTTTTTCTTTTCAGTTTAGAAACTCCAAATCTGTGGATATTAGCTGGCTTCTTGGATGACTCCAAATATGTCATGAATGTTGACGAAAAGTTAAGATATAAACATAAATGTATTAACAAACTGTATTATAGACTTGCCACTCTTAAAACAGTTCGTATACCAAACAGAATGTGTTCCTGGTTCACATCCGAAGTGCTATCATTGTAAAAATACCGCCGCAAGCAGTATCTAAATTAGAAAAGTATGGCTACCTTAGTAACATGTCTGGCAAAGAAGAATTTCTACGCTTCGAAACTCGATGGACGACTCACCTCGAAACAACTTTGGTCTAATCTAAGAGCTCTGGGAGTAGGAGAAACAAAAGAAACACTTGATCCTATTTCACTAAATGATAATTTCGTAGGCAATAATTTGAACCAGTAGACCACACAATTTGCACTTAGGTGTTTTATTTGAATTTAAGGTAGTGACAGACAGTGATCTTTCCGAAATCATTCAAGGGCTCAAATCGAATGCAGTTGGGGCTGATAATATTCCTGGTAAATTTATAAAATTTATTCATCCCGCAATTGTAAGTCAATTCACACATCGCATTAAAGGCCTGGAGAAAATACTTGCAATGCAAATAAGTCTACAGGTGGAAAGAAAAGATCTTTTGTGTTAAATCTGACCTTCGATCCCCATAGCTGCTCCACTGCGATGGTAAAAGTTCTTATATATTTATTCGAGGCCTATTGGTCTAATTGAAGACTTATTAGCCAGAATATATGAAGTCTTGAATGAAATTAATAGTAAGTCGCAAATGAATATCGTAATATTGAAAAAGAAGTACAGCGCAGAACCCAAATGCGGAAAAAGTTGTATGATTAAGGCCTAGCAATAAGCCAGATTATAAAAGGCCTTCTGATGATATCGCTGTCGTCTTGATTCCAGTGGCAAACTGTGAGTCAACATGATTCGAAAACTAAATAAAAATATACTATACATATGATTATTGTACAATTTGTAAGCGTGAACTATTCAGAGGTGTTTTATGTTTCCACCTTCAATCCCTTGAGGTATTTGCCAAAAGCTTTATGTGCTGTCACATCATGTGATTGTAGTTCAAAACGTAAGAACGAAATTAAAGCAACACAGAAAGAACTTCGAACCACATTCCTTAAGCTCATGACGACAAGGAAGACAAAATATTTGATTCAGGGCCTTGGTAAACTTAGACACCAAACTGTTTCCATAAAGAAATGCTTTGATCGATGAATATGGACAGCAGCTTGTTTTAAAGCACAGAATTTTTTAGATGCGGGAGACCTTTAAATAGGCAAGAAATAAAACTTAATTCAGATTGCTATGAAGATAAGCGTCAAAAAATACTATGCATCGAGTTCGATCGATCGCTAAGGGGACTGTCCCTAAAACTTTTGTGTCTCAATATTTTATTTTTCTTTTTGGAAAGAAAGCCTCGGAGGAAGATCCTCAAAAGTCAAGAAGGAGGTTTAACAGCCGAAAATCATACACGTCATAACTGGATTCTCCATCATCTGCCTGGCTTACACATTTGGTTTCCAAAGAATCGCCCTTGTCCTGCTGATGCTACACTATATTAGTGAGATTGTGGCTCACATCTTCCAACTGATCGGTGTCTTTGATCGCGACGAGAAATTCATCAGCATTCGTATCGTAAATAGTATCTTCTTTGTCTTTGTTCGTTTCGCTACGATGGTGATTGCTGTTTTACACTATACTACGGTGTTGCAAATACGGAGCAGTCAACTCGCGGATCTATTGCACTCATCGGTGTCATCATTCCAAGAATATTTGTTCATCTCCTGCATCATCGAACAGATCCGCATGAAGCGTGAACACCAGCGTAAGGAAGAAGGAAAGCGATCTATCCGAAGCCGATCAGTCACCCAGCCCAGTGCACAGTTGCTAGAGTAAAGTTAAATAAGTGGCTTACTATGGATTGCCGTTTGCCTGGAAATCATTTCCATTCATTATATTCTAACATAAGCCTAGACTTTCTTCATCGACTCCACACCCTCAGCACAAGTGGAACCGAGTCGTTCCCTCCTTAAAAGAAAAAAGTGCGATTAAAAATCATTTTTTTAAGTATTGTTGTGCAATAAACAAAAAAACAAAAAAAAAACAAAAAAAGCACACTTTGGCAAAGATTAACCAACAGAAAGCATCTATTAATCTCAATTTTTCTTAGACGAAGAAAGTTTGTGTTATACAAGAGGTGGCGAATAATCTAGTATTGTGAAGAGCCACATCTCTCACGAATTTGTAGCTCTTCTTAGGCAAATTTTGGGCGATCGAATAATATCGTGTTTGATTTATATTTTCGTTGAACCTTTCTTAAAAGAAATGAATGCAAATAAGTTGAAAATCTTTCGAGAAGAATCGAAGGCTCTGAGGCCCGAAGTTCTAAGCGGAACAAGGAACACACAATGGGTATGATTTTCGAGATATTATATTCAAAACCGTAAAAAATATATTTCCAAACTATTGAGCTTGAGCAAAAGAAAAAAAGGAATGCATTAATTCAAAAATAACGCCAGCTATTTGCCTACCAATTCAAAAGCAGCGAGGTTTATTTAACAGCTTTAATTGCCTTTTTAGCATCCATGTATGTTGGAGTAATATGAATCATGAAAATAAACTATGACATTATTTTTGAAAAAAATATGGAAAAAAGGAAAAGGTGTTCATCTTCAAAAATCATTGTTTCTGTAAGAGTTGTTAAAGAATGCAATCGTTTGCTTATTCGATTCAATTGAAATCATTGCCTTGTTTTGCTGTTTAATGACTTCAATAAATACTTTGACTTAAAAAACGTTTCAATTTATTCAATTTGAATTTATTTTAAAAATAAAATGGTATAAGTAAGATTCAAGTCTTTTATAGTACATTAAAGTTTGTTAGTACGTTTTACATTTAAAAATTGGTTTGGGTGTGAGTAGACTTTGCCGATACCATGAACTTCCCATTATATCAATCACCAAATTAACGTAAAAAAACTTCAATAAATATATATATGTTGTGCACGAGATTTAAACGTTTGTGACCTCGTATTATGGAGTTGCGCCTTGGATATAAGAAATCGTTATGGCACGAGGTCTATCTTGTCGAGCTCCACGTTAAAGCTAGCTAGCTGTTCATGGCTTGCATTACACGACTCAAAGACAGCATCTCCTGCAGTTTAAAACAAAAATATAGGACCAACGACCCAAAATTATAGTCAGTCTTTTAAAAGGCACTTAGTAGCATACGCTCATCCCTCCAAGAGTATCCAGGTCTACGTGAAGATGAGATGTTTCAAATTTAGAGATGCGAGAATCGATTCCATTACAACAACTTTTGTTGAATTTGTATTCGCTTTTGGAAGTTGTTTTTCAGATTCACTAATAAAGTTTTATAAATCAGACAGCCAGAATTATCAAATATTATATAGCCAGGGCCAGTTGCATGGCGACACAAACTTAATTTTGAGAATGATAAAAATCTCGGTCGTCAGCTATAACCGGAAATGTTGTTTTTTTGTGGAATAAAAATTAGTCAGAATCGGTTGAACTCTGCAATTTCTTTGTAAACTTTCCCTTGCTTGGTCAACTTTTTAATAAAACTTGTGTTGATTTATCACTGAAACATCACTTACAAATTATTTCTATTACTAATGCTGTTATAGGGGGAAAAAATTTAAAAATTGTTTTGAAATGAGCAAAACTTCAATTTATAACAACGCTTTGCTTTTTGTTTTTGTTTGCAGGATTTAAAATGTTTCAATATAAACATTGTGATAGACCGCTTATCTTAACTTATCCAATGTTTTTTTTCGGATTTATTACTAATACATTGTAAGACGCAAAAAAGCGTCACTATTTTCCTCCTTTTAGAAAGGGTTCTAAGGGACATAGTTTCAATCGAGAGATTTCCAACACTTCGTCCTTCCGAGCTGAGAACTGTTCAGCATAAAATCTTTTTCTCTCTGATAAATTTATGGCTTCAAGAGGATTACATTCAGTCAAGTTTTGGAGATTTTGATAGTTATTTCCATGCTGATTGTATGGTTCGTCATCAGTAGTCCTGTTCGTTTCCAAGGAGGAACACCGTCAAAACAAGGAAGTACTGTGAGGAAGTTTGACGTCGGACGACTACAATCGCAAGAGAGCGCCAAGTCCCACGTCGCCAACATAGCCAAAAAGCTATCAGAGATGCCGCCTTTGATGTGCTGGAGTTCACACGACTACCACAACGAAACAACGAGTGTCGGCGGGCGAATGCAGCTAGACAAGAGGCAAATAAAGCGGCACTCCAAAAAAGGAGCTCTACGAGCAGAAGAGGAGAGACGAACACCGGCTTCTCAGGAGAAAAAAGAAAGAGCATGAGAAGCGCGCGATCGATAGTATTGAGGGATATCATTGCAGTAATTAGGTAAGGAAGTTCTACCAAAGGGTAAAAATAACGAGACAAGGTTATAAAGCCTAAACTGAAGGCTGTTAGGATGATCAAGGGAATATCGTAGTAGAATCGATGCTGAGGATATGTAGGAACCACTTCTGCAGACTGTATAACCAAATCACGCTGTCAGGCAGAACTAGACCTGAATGAAGTGAAGATAGCCATATCTAAACTCTAAGCCAACTAGGCTGCCGGAGCTGATGGCCTTTTCGAAGCGACAGGCGATGATTTGGTACAAAGTATGCACCAATCAGTCTTCTTAACATCGCCTCCAAGATCCTTTCTATCAACAATCTGGTTGGTCCATACCAGTGTGGCTTTAGGCCATGGAAATCAACAATATAACAAATATTCACACTACGGCAAATCTTGGAAAAACCCAGGATCAACAGACCGATACCCACCGCCTTTTCATCGATTTCAAGGCTGCGTATGACAGCATTTATAGAGACGAGCTATAAAGCGCAATGTCTAGTTTTGGCATCCCTACCAACCTCGTCCGTTCCTGTTATATAGCGCCGAGGCATGGACTATAACAAAAGTGGACGACGCTGCTCTTGGCTGCCTCGAGAGGCAGTATTCTTTGGGTGATCTTCGGTCCTGTTTGCACAGACGGTGAGTGGAGGAGAAGATACAATCACGAACTATACGAGCTATTCATCGAAATCGACCTAGCTAGAAGAGTAAAGATCCAACGATTGAGATGGCTAGGTCATGTAGAGTGGATGGAAATCAATGCTCCAGTCCGGAAAGTCTTCAAATCCACCCCCGAGGGACCTCAACCAACTTAGCGTGCGAAACTGGAGGTATCTAGCAGAAGAGACCCAGATCCACCCCGGACTGTAGCGCTACCTTAAGTAAGTAAGTTCCAGGCTGATTTCTACAGATTGTTTATCTCGATGTCAATTTCTAGAAAGGCCTCTAGACTTTGGTTCATGATAAGAAACTACATCAGTGGTAGACATACTAAATCATCGGATGCAATCATTCCTTGCAACGCTTTTTGATGAATGAGTAAAGCAATTTTATTCATGTTTTCTTGAGTCAGTGTTGAAGACGTCATCCGGAATCATGAAAAATGAGACAGATTTATGGAACTTACATTTCTGAAATAATTTTCCACCCACTGCCGTGGAAACCTGGATCAAGAAATACAGGAAGCGGAACATCAAAAAATGAAAAGGGTTCAACTTAATACTGTTAAAGTCTTTAAACTAGGCTTTATTGTTCAGAACTAACTTTATTTAGTCAATTGTTGCTACATAATTGATGAAATTTTTCGAATTAAATTGAACAAACGAATAAATTTAAACGAATTTGTCCGGAAACTTATGAACGGCATTGTATATTTTTTAATCTTGTTTTAATCTAAAGTTGTAGTTGAAAACTATAAATTTATTTGATTTTGAACTTTTTTTAGTTGGAAAACTAAATTGATTTTTATTTAAGAAGTGAAATTATCCCCTTTTGAGAGTTTTTTCGTCATCAAACTTAAACCACCCTGTAAGATATAAGCAACAGCTTTTCAGCTCTTCAATATGCACATACGCTAAGTTGGGTTCGATTGCTTGATTTGTTCTCGAGTTATGCTTGACGAAAAAATCCGCACAAACGTACTTAAGTACACACACACACGGACATCTTTCTAAAAACAATGGAATCCGACTACTGGGACCTCGAAACGTGGAGAAATGTAAAAATTTCGAATTTCGAAAATCGGACCGATAACAAGAACTTCCTGATGGGAAGTTAAAAAAACAGTGAGAGAAACAAAAGCAATGGAATTAAAATTAAAGTTATAAAGTTTTAATTAAATATACATTGCTATAGACAGCCTTTTATCCAAACCCGAGCTGTGAAGATGAAAAATAGGCAGAAAGTGTTTAAATAGTTGGAGGAGCATATTACTAAATTAAGCGTTCTATCTGATCGAGCTAATTGTAGGTTTTCGAAGGAGGCACTCCTGGTTCGTAAAATTTTATGCAAGAAAATTCGAACTCGAGTACAAAAGAGTTGTTTCTGGGTACATTCCAGAAGTTTTCTATCTAACCACATTATTGAACGCAACAGTTAACTTACGCTGTGATACCGAGTCAACTTTTAAATAGATAACTGCAGCCTAGTCAAAAAGTGAGATAAGTAAGGTCTTAGCAAGCCTGAGTCTTGTTGCTTAAGATGTATAACTGGAAGACAACCAAAGTTTACAAAGACGTCGGAATTGACGTGCTTGCTGGACGACAAGGTGCGATTCAACTTAAAACCAAGTTTCGTAACAGTATTCAAAAAATTTACCCTTACATCTGCCAAGAAGATATGAGGTAGACTTTCCGTGTCGTACTCGTGTCTTGAAAGACCATTATTCACAGACCACTTTAATATTTCTGATAGATCCTCATCAGCGTAGGGATGAACGAATACATGGGAACATACCGAGGCAAAGTCACTTCTTTTAATGCGAATTATTTGCAACAATCAAAAAGATTCAAATGCAATTCAGTCTGGTTGAGTTCTATGAAATCTTTTTGAAGTCATTGAATATTGAGCTGAAGTCTTTTGATTTCATGGCAATTTCGGTGTTGTTAAGTCTTTTATCTGGTCTTATGTTTGAAGTATTTCGTCTATTTTGACAGCCTTAAATTCTTTTTGTTGCATTAGTATTTTTCATTTGCCCTTAAGTCGATCAGTAAAAGGCTTCATTCACAATTTAATAAAAAAAGTCCTCAATAAGAAAACTCAGATTTACATAAGTGGTTTTTAGATGTCCTTTCAAAGAACTCCTTTTTTCTACCTTGAGCCTTATTTAACATCGTACTGGTTGCAGATTTTCGGGTGATGAGTGTTTTTGAAGTTTTTATTTAGTATGAATGAAAGTTGATATCGCAAAAGTACATTTTGGTGACATTTTATTAGACTACTTTTAAGCACAACGTTAAATTTAATGGAAAAGTCTTTGACTCTTCATATGCAAAATATTGAATATTATTAAAAAACAAAATACAACTCCAGAATAATGCATTCCAATAAAAAGATCGGGTTTCTAGCAAAATTTTTCACAGTTTTTTAATACATTGAACTGTTTTTAAGGCTTGTCGCACGAGAAAGCTTTTCCTCAGACATCCAAGCAAATAAGAAAATTCCCTTTTTACTCAGAACGTAAAATTTACAACACATTTACCCTTCAAATCCTTGGAAACAATAATTTTGACAACAAACACCTCAAACGCAAAACACCAATAGAGTGAAAAGCTGCTGCAGCCACTTGGAAGTGTTGTGACCAAGAACACTAAGCCCCTCCTACGTATTGGTTTAAAAAAAACCTCACACAAAAATAAACCACATGAAGCAATTCTATCGCTTGATGCATTCAAGGCACGTTTCCAACCTGATTTCCCTCTTTTGAAGTCCGCCACTACTCCAGTAGGTATTCAGTGCGCTTCATACCCCCAAACCGTATAGAAGTTCTCGATTTCTTTCCGTTTCAAATCAAATGGCCGATTATTTCATCGCTTCCCACTCCCACTCGTTGCGACTATCAGCTATCGAGAGCGAGAGTATACAAGACATCGTTTGGAGGCCTTAACACGACCCACGAGACATAATATGGCTAACGTTGACGGGCACCCAATTTACGAGGCGGCCAAAAATGTTCGACAACCAAATGGATTTTGAATTCAGAAAAGAGTGCGCTGCCACTGCCACTGACTGCCATTGCCGGTGCACCCCGCGCGCGCATTGGAATGTCAAACACCGTTTGACAATCACTTCCAGGTGAAAATCTTCTTCTACGCTACGCAGGAGGTATTGACAACTGTACGCGTCGTATAAAAACCACGGTTAGCGCGTTAAGCCATTACACATCCGCTTGGATTGTCTGAGAGTACGCACGATATTTCGCCGAGTTTTTTTTCACTCATACAGGATTAACCACACACGCGTGCACAGTTGTCTAGATCAGCAGCTCTTGTGACCATGAATAAGTTTGTGATTGTTGTTTTTTTGGTGGCCACAGTCAGTTTGGCGCGGTGTCATGGTGAGGAGTCAGCCACTGACCTGGCTTACGATATGTATCGAGGATGTCTTAAAGATTTATCAATCGCGTGTGTGAAGCCGAAGGCAATGGCTTGGTTCAATAAGGCTATACAGGAGAACGAGATCAAGTTCACGGATCAGATGTCAGTGGTACGGACAGCAAGGGATGTCGTGCCAGACCCGACGACCCAACGAGAGGAACGTGATCCTCAGGTGCAGCTATTCGATAAGGTTGATCGTTTTCTTGCCACTCACGCTTTACGTGTCAAGGCCCCGGAGTTCTTCGACACGGAAGAGGCTCGATCCATGATACCGAGTTTCCTGACTGATAACCCCTTGACCAAGGGTGCCCTACTTCCACTTTCCGATGATAACCCAGCCGAACATGGTGAGTTTAGTTTTTTTTTAGGCAAAGTCTCGATTGAAAATTGATGATGGGTGAACTTATTTTAGGACGTGGTTTCGTGAGGAAGGTCATGCTTCCATTTTTGTTGGGATTGAAGCTGAAGACAACAGTTTTGGTGCCACTTGCCCTCGCTCTAATCGCTCTTAAAACGTGGAAGGCAATGACTCTTGGTCTGTTGTCTTTGGTCCTATCCGGAGCTCTGGTGATCTTCAAAATCGCCAAACCAAAGGTAAGTGTCCATCGATCTGATAACAAACAGCAAAAAAACAATCCATTTTTTCTTTATAGATTGTCAACTATGAAGTTGTCCATTATCCCCATCACCCCGAGCACATTGAGCACTTGCCACACCATGTCGAGCACATTGTGCCACACCATCTGGAGCACCATGTCGAACACATTCCACACCATTTGGATCAATACATTCCACAAAACTATGACCGCGTCGAGCATGTCGAACACATTGAACATCCCCCACAAGGATGGGAACCGTCGCATACCCAATGGGCGAGATCATCGGTCGAGAATCAAGACGCTCAGGACATAGCCTATGCTGGACAAATGCAACAGCAGCAGCAGCGATAGGAGGCAATGCCGCTAACCAAACGAGAACACACTCCGACCACACACACCACACCCTAGGCTTAGACACACTAACCTTGATGCTTACAAACGTCATCCCAAAGATTTGCTTGTACGTGTATTTATTTATTTGAAAATGAAAAAACCAAAATAATTATTTATTGAACGAAACAATTTGTTTATTTTTTGTGTAAACAAATCAATTTCTTATTTATTTCGAAATTTGAGTTCGTTTCACTTTTGGTCGAGTGACCCGATGGGTGGTCACTTTTACTGCGGACGCAAGTCTCAAGTCGCAAGTGAGCTGAATCTTGATTTGGAGTTTCATCGGCGGAACTGGTAGAGGAAACGTGATTGGAATCGATTGAAAGTTATGTGCAGTACTGACAGTTATGTGCCATAGAATAAATTCGTGCACTAGTTTCGAGATAAGCTTTGAAAACAAATAGTTTGATTCTAAATTGAGGAACAAGTGCTAATTTTTTGTTACGTTCCTTTCAGAATAGAAGAAACTGCAAAGTTTTCCTTAAAGTTTTTAAAAGGATAACCATTGACGGATCCAATATTTTGTTAGGGGAAGCTCAGGGTTAGTTTCATATTAAAGTCATCCAAAATAATGGAATTCATTTTGTTACAAAAGACTGCGATTTAAAAAAAAAAAACAAACTCGGTCACCTTTGTTTTGAAGTTAGTAATTGATGCATTCAATTTCAACCAGTCATTGAATGAAGTCAAATAATTGCATTCATTTGAATTCATTTGAAGTCAGTGAAGTCAGAAGAAATGATTTGAATTCTTTTGAACTGTGAAGGATTAATGTAAGGCCGATGATTTCTTGAAACCTATTGGCCGAGAAATGCATGTAGATGAATGAAGATCCGACTAGTTGAGGCAGTATGAATTTCTTGGCTTGGCGTGGGTTTTCTGTGGTATGCCACGAATTCATTTAAGTATAAACACTTTCGTAATTACCACTGAACGAGTAGAGATGAACGACTCTTTACATGGAAAAAATTTAATTGCTATAGATTTTTACTCAAGGAAATGAAAACGCACAAAATATCATAAAAAAACTTTTTTATTGAGACCCAGAATAGAGACCGTAGGCGAAAAATGATCAGAGGAGTTTTCACAAATTATCTCGCATACGATAGTGATATTTGTTCTAGCAAAACTTATTGCAAGCGACCCAAGGATGCAGTAAGGAGTGAAAGATGTGATCCTTCTTGTCCCGAAGACCGAAGACCGAAGAGAACCGCAAAATATTGAAGTGAATGATGTTTATGAATACAGTACTCACTTAAGCTTATAATAATTTCATTCAATTGATTTTCGAAAATGATTTCCCATTTTTGCCAGAGTGCAAGTCTGCGATTTTTTTATGACACGGCAAAACATTCAACTCATAAAATTGTTCTTATTATTGAGAGTTATCTTAAAAATGCGATGACAACTACTACAAGAAATCGAAGATTAACTTTAACCTGGACAAGATGAAAACCATCTTTCACCAGAAAAAGGAAATGTTCCTTTCGTCCAGGAAACAGTAACTAATGATGTATCAGTCGATTGGAAAACTCCGTGAAGGGGAATTCTAGTCTAGAGGCATGAATTTCAAAAAAAGGCAGTTCAAATTTTAAGTATCCATTTTTTTTATAAGCTATTTATTTACATTACAAAAATACAGGAAAAAATCAAAAAAATAAAAAAATTTCAAATTTCAAAAATTAGCAGTTGGTGAAGTGGGGTCTCAAAAAATTGGCGCGTAACCATTTCACCACGATTTCACTCTCTTAGCAAACTGTAACAAAATAGAAACAAAGATTATTAAACTAGAATAATGTCGCAATGTCTGGAACTACGGAAAAGTTGGAAAGATTTTTTTTTCACAAAATGGCGACAGCCTGAAAAACACACAATTTTTGTACCACTTTTTTTGACTGTTTCGAATTTAAAAAAAAAACATGAATACAATTTTGGGGACAGGTATAGTTCCAGGTAAAGACAAGTCTATAAAGAAGAATCTCTAAAGATTTTTAGGTAAATAGGTCCAGTAGAACCTGAGAAACCCTGATATTGTTTTGAAAAAGACAGTTTCGAGAAAAACGCGTTTAAAGTTTCGCGTAAAGTTTTTCGCAGTCTAAGTCATGAAATGATATTCTAAACTTACATTTATTCCATCTGCCATTCCTGCTTCATACATCGGATCTTCATAGACTTCGTAAAAACTATTTTTCACGTTTCTTCCTTCATATCGAGTAGTTCTGGGCTCCTTTGATACGTTGGATGATCGTATCTCGGAGCGGTCAATCCGGGCGTTCTCGTTTCACAGCATATGAATGAGCTTCCGGGCCAATTGTCATTCCCATAAGTTCCATCATTTTAAAAATAGGAATGAAGCCTTCATTAAAAATACAAACAGCAATAAATGTCGCTATCTCAGTCATCTTAAGTCCGGAATGAAGATTTGGATCGAAAGTCCAAATTAAAGAGTTTAGAGACTCATTATTATTTTAAGTTTCTGCACCTAAACATCGAGGCATAAATTCCTCTCATGGTAAACTCTCGAAAATTGGCTTTATAGTTTTCAAAACTTCATCACGCAGAGGAGTTCTACTGAGTAATATGGATTCAGGTAGACGGAGAATCCCTTAAGTCTTTTGTTCGATTAGTTCCGGCCGAACCAGTTTGGATGCCGGGTCAGCAAAATACCGATATCTCCGAAGATAATTTGAATTTTGAAAAATTCGCTTGTAGATATTTTCTTGAATAATTAAACTTTGAAAATATAAAAAAATCGATTTTTGTAAATTTCTAGACTCGAATACCCCCTGAAGTACTTAGGTATTGATAAAGAACTTTCTTTTAATAGGATATAAGTAAGAGTGTTAAGAAATTAAACACTGCCAAGAATATGCTTAACTCATTTATTAACAGAAAGTCGTCACTTTTAATTACAAGTAATTATTCCGTTTGGTTTTCCTGTCATTGTTCTTAGAGTAATGTAAAACCCTAAGCCTCTCTTGGCGTTATTCTACAAGAAATTTGAACGAAAATGTGAACATTGAATTGGTTTCCGAAAGAGTTTGCAAGCTCACCGACGAAGTCTTAGTTGAATTTTAAGGTTTGCTGACGTAATCGAAATGTCAAACACATTTTGTTTTTCGATAGTTGGTACTTCAACTGTCAAATAAGTAGAAAATCGGTTGTGTAGTTTTTGTTTGGCGTCTGTTGAAAAATGGAAAATCAAAACGAACATTTTCGTCAAATTTTCCTGCTTTATTTCTTGAAAGGAAAAAACGCATCGCAAGCTCACAAAAATGTTATGTGCTGTTTATGGTGACGAAGCTTAAAAAGAACGGCAATGTCAAAATTGGTTTATTTTGGTTTTTACTCAAAGATGAAAAACACACTGGTCGTCCAGTTGAAGTTGATGACGACCAAATCAAAGCAATAATTTAATCGTCACAGTACAACACTTGAGATTGCAGAGAAGCTTCATGTATCACATACATGCATCGAAAATCGCTTAAAACAACTTTGCTATGTTCGAAAACTCGACATATGGGTTCCTCATGAACTGAAAGAAAATCATTTTACACCACGCGTTAACATCGGCGATTGTTTAAGAAACGTAATGAAAATGATCTATTTTTAAAACGCTTGATAACTGATGATGAAAAATGGGTTGTTAACAGCAATGTCAATCGGAAAAGATCGTGAAGCGAGCCAGGTGAACCAGCTCAAACAACATCAAGGGCTGATATTCATCAAAAGAAAGTTATGTTATCAGTTTGGTGGGATTACAAAGGAATTGTCTACTTTGAACTTTTACAACCCAATCGAACTATCAATTCAGATGTCTACATTGAACAACTAACAAAATTGAATAATGCAGTTGAAGAAATGCGGCTCGAATTTACAAATCGAAGAGGTGTTGTATTCCATTATGACAATGTTAGGCCACACACATCTTTGGTCACTCGGTAAAAATTATTGGGGCTTGGTTGGGATGTTTTGCCACATCCACCATATAGTCCTGACCTTGCACCATCTGATAACTTTTTATTTCGATCTCTGCAAAACTCCTTGAATGGGTAAAAATTTCAATAATAATGATGTTGTCAAATCGTACCTGGTTCAGTTTTTTTGCTGATAAAAACCAGAAGTTTTATGAACGTGGAATTATGATGCCGCCTGAGGCATGAATTTATAAATGGCGGATCAAAATGGTCTGTGCCGCTTTCGGAAAGAAATTTTCGCAGTAATATTTGGTCCTCCTTGAGTAGTTAAAGTGCACAGAAGGCGGTTCAGCGAAAAACAATCTGCTGTATAGCTATACTGATCTGGCTAGTGAACAAGGTGGCAAAACAAAATAAAAAATAGAATGGAAACATCAATTTCGTTGGCGCACACAAGTGGAAAGGGACATCAACCAATCATCGGAGCCAGTTAGAATAAGGATCGAGATGAGTCTTGATCTGTGGATCGGTTTTTCTGTTATTCCAATTAAAGTTTAGTTGATGCACACTCTGTAGATGGAAAATCTTTCGGCTTTGGATATGCAAGTTTGCTTCATGGATTATTTTCTCTGTGAAAAGCTGTCGTCCATCCGCTCTTAAAACGCGCCAGTAGCCCTCAACTTTTAATGTAGCGTCTGCACTCTTTGTTGATCTATATGGTAGGTTTCCTTAAGTAAACTACATTCTCGCTGTGCTTCCAGTTGTCTTCTGGACTTGATCCAGGCGGCGTAGAAGCTCTAAGAAGGTATCGATAAACGCACCAGCGACGTTAAAAGTCTGATTTTAGGGTTTTTTTTTGCGTTCGGCAAATCCTTTTTCAAACCGAGGCTGCAGCGAAGTCAACGTTCAAGTCGATACTAACTCTAAAATAATTTAAAATATTATCTTGCGTCGTGATTGAGGTTTGTTGTTTGAGGAAAAGGCCATGAATGCTTCATACAGCAAGGTTTGGAATCGATTTCGATGTCGCAGTTTAGACACTGCACGTAGGTCTTATCGAGAATCTTTTTAAAGATTTCTTCGATGGCGTTTCCCAATTGCAGTAGGCCTCCAGATGAGACCGATGTTGGCGCTTTCTGATTGCGGTTTCCGATTGCTTTTCATATCTTCTATATGTAGTGATCTAAGACATCTGCGCGTTGTTTGACTGAATTGGGTTGCTAAGGACCCAAGGATTTCAGCTGCAGATCCAAGCAATTATCT
The DNA here is from genome assembly GCA_963555765.1 of Orthonevra nobilis. Taxonomy (NCBI): domain Eukaryota; kingdom Metazoa; phylum Arthropoda; class Insecta; order Diptera; family Syrphidae; genus Orthonevra; species Orthonevra nobilis. The sequence continues at coordinate 50,419,151 of OY743225.1, read as the reverse complement.
AGTTGGTGTGGGCCATCAACAATAAAATAATCAGAGACTTTTTTGTTTTGTTTTTGACTCTTTGTTAACGACTCTTAAGGCCTTGTATGACGTGCGGATTACTTGATGGTTGAAGCAGATTACATTTTGACAGGTTGATTGATCCTCCTTTTTTTTAAATAATAACTTGTCAAAGCTGACGTGCAATATAAAAATTACGTTTTGTGTAAAAACGTCCTTCTTTTCGTTTCTAGTCCATCATTTTAAGAGCTCAATTTTAGCCTGGTACTGTAATGTAATGTCGCGAATGATCTCCTAATTTGAGCCCGATTCTATACCTTTGATATAAATTTCAATCAATTTAATAATCACCCTCTAATAAGATACTCCTACGGAAGAGATTTCAATTTCCAAATGATTGCTTTCTGTTTAGGCTTGTCGAAATATGCATCCATATGCGTCTCGTTGTTTTTTTTTTCAACAAGTGAAAGCTATGATTAGGCCCTAAATTTCATTGATTAGATTCGTACAGCAGTACAATTCCAATGGTCTGGTCTAGTATCAAGCTTATTAGTTAAACAGTTGGGCATCGTGGTGCGTGCAACAATGCGCGATGCCACCCAATTGAAACGTGCACACTTTACATTGTTCGTTAATTAACATTTTTTGTTTTTGTTTCGACGCAAGTGATTTTGTTTAAATAAATTTTCGAAATTGATTTCTTTTTGGACATGCTTCCTACTCTCTTCCTCGTCTTCTTATTCTTGTATTTTTTGGATCTAATTTAGCCGTGCTTTATGCCCTGGCTTCTTCCATTTCCCTGTTTGATTTTGGCCGCAAGTTTAAAAACGCACATTGAATCCACAATTAGGTCTGTTTGGGTCTTCATAGTTGTGCGTCCATGGCAATGGCTTTGAAGTGAAAACTTTTTATTGATTTTTTTTTTTATTTATTTCGAAATTCATTCACTTATTGATAACGACTGACGGTGAGACGGTTATCGCAGGGCTCGCATCGATTTTATTAATACGCACGATATTTCACTTTCGCTTTTTTTTTTGCCGTTGTTTGGTCGTGTCATCAAGTTGACAGTGTTTTCACTTTTGTTGTATCGGATGTCCTGTCTGGGTAGGGGGCTCATAAATAAAGATGGATGGATGGACAATGACAATATTCACAATGAGTTTTTTTTTCTTCTGAAATTTAATAAACAAAGAAAGTTATAAGCTGTGCGGATTTTTGTGCGGTATTTAATCTTAGAGGCCCAATCGTTTCACGGATTTCAAATCCATATTTGAAGCGTAGATGAACGCCTTTCAGCATCTGCTGGCGAACTGAATTGAGCCTGCAAACATGTCACTTTGGAATATTTTCTTTTTTGCTGGATTTTAGATTCGAGTGGAAGGAGTAGTCACTTTTACTTTCACATTTATTTTTAAAGGTTGCTTTTTTGTTGTTAAAGCAACAAAATTGCTCGCTGTTTTTTCCTTTGCTCTGGCATACGTTCCTTTTAATAAATTTACCGCCTTTGATATTCGAAGAATTTACTACGACATGTTTTTGAAATTGGGTTCAAATCTGAGGAACAGAATCTCCCATTTTTCCCTATTCTCGCGAGTCATTTGTTATACTCCGAAGAGTATGGCCTCGATCCAGCACGCCGTAGCGCAGATCCGCTACGCGAAAAATGTACTGAGATGACAGTTCTTCCCGTAGATTTATTCTATAAATGCGTTCCAGAGAAATTTTCCCGTAGCGGAACAGTATACCAGTTTAGCAAAGGCGTGCTGGAACGGGGCCTATGACTCTTCGAAGTAAGCAATCAAGTGTAGGTACAACTTCCGTCTTTTGTGCAAAAATACAAATACGAGCGAATAAGTAGTAAACTGCAGAGTTGTAAAAGAATAAGATCTTTCTATTGATTTCATCCAGGATGATTTGCAGTCATTTTCCATAAAAAAAAGACTTAAATAAAAGAAAGAAAAAGATTTAAAATAACCAAACCCACCAATCTTTTACAGCTAGTAATTGTTATTTACAATAATTTTAACCAGTCTTTCAAAAACACGAATGAATTCACTTGACGTTGGTTGAAGTCTGCAGTGAATTCACATTTAATCAATTGAAGTCACTGACTTAAAAAAAAAAAACCGTCCAAGTGCTAGTCGGACCCGCGCACCGAGGGTTCCATACAAAGCTGTAGGTATATATGATGAGTAAAAATTCTCTTGCGAGAAGATGCGAGTTTGCGGCTTTAATTGCTGTTTCTATTGATTGCGTTGAAATAGAAGTTTGATTTTGTTACAGTTAAAAGGCATTATAGACTTTAACTTAATACCTCTACGCGTTCCTGAGAAAAAGGGTCTTGAGAGACAGACGGACGGCCAACAAAATGCTCCTATAAGGGTTTCCGTTTTTTTCCTTTCATGGTACGGAACCCTTAAAAAACAATTTGGATTCGTTTTCATTATGTAAGGCAGCTATTTTTTGTATGCTGATGATATCTTGAACATAATGAGTCGTATTATGTGCGAACCCAATGAATGCAGCTTTGTTGAATTCAGATATGCGGTGTTGTTTCGTGACCTTTTACACACAATAAATTTAATTGTACATTTAAATTGCAGCGGCAAAATACATACGTCTCCCCGAACCATATAAATTACAACTTCGTAAGAATTTGCAAAGAAGCTTCCACCGTACGCTTAACACTCGCAATAGTGATAACCAATTCGTTCAATCACAAATCAACTGCTGAAAGCCGATGATAGAGCAAGTACTTAAGATTTTGTTAACACTGAGTATAAAAAGACTAAGTTTAATCAAACCAGGCACTGATTTTTTCAAAAAAATCAACAATATATCCCCATTTGTTGATAAACTTCAACATGGTCGTAAAATTTGTATCATCTAACGATGAAAAAGCTTCCGTCCAAATTTTCCAACACAACTTTCACAATTTCTGTACGAAGTAAACGCGGAACTCTCGATGATTTCAAAAACCCATCCGATCTATCTTTCGAGATTTGTAGCGGAGCAACACCAAGCAATTTTCCGAACCCGATATGATTTCCAACTTCATTATGCAAACAAAAACTTCCAGCCACTGCTATCATATTCGTTACAATTATATTAAATTATTGTGTTAATATCAGCCACTTCCCTTACAAATGAAATATAGCTAAAAATTTACCCATCCCCAAAAACCAAGCGCAAAATGCATTTCACAATTCAGGCCTATCTCACTTCTCCGAAACTTCAGCAAACTTCTCGAAATGCTTATACTTAGGAATTTCGAATTGGTTAGTGCAACGATAAGTTGAATTCAACAAAATTAGTTTTGGTTCAAACCAGCCCACTCCACTTTTCACCCGTTTTTGAATCATCATACAGCTCCTACACTAGGCATCAACAAAAGGGAGATCGCAGTCGCCTGCTTTCTTCACATAGAAAAAACGTTCGATTCAGTATGGATCAATGGTTTGTTATACGAACTTAAGACACTCAATTTCCCCCTTAATACCGTTAAAATGATCCACTATTTTCATCACGGAGCTTAAATCCAACATTCGTGTGGGAACGACTACCTCACAGCGCTTTGAAACTCATGCAGAAGTAGCGCAAGTCACAAAGCTTGGTCCGCCGCTATTCAATTACCATACCCATGACCAATCCCGAAATTGTGAGAAAACAACAACACTGCGATTCACAGATGATTCAGTCTCTCCGCAATGTCAAGGAAAATATCCTTAAACCCCGGGAGTACTATCAAAATTGCTAAGTTAAATAAAAACACGACCAAAACCGAACTAATTTGCTTCAGGACAGTTTCATACAATGGCTTAGCCACCAAGTGCGAGAACATTTCCCTGCTCATGCCCGATTACTTTATTATTTGACTAAAAAATTATTTGAAAAAAAAAATCTTCATTCCCAACATGGTCATCATAGATCGTTGGCTCTACTCACGCACTACGTTAAATTAAGGCAACATAGTTAAAAAGAAGCAAATGTAGTTTTAAGAAAAACTTTAATTATAAAAAGACTTAAAAGTCCACAGCAGAAAATTTATTGTTACAAGTTATAAGTAAAAAATCATAGAAAAATTGTAAATTATAAAATTGTGTATTGTAAATTGTAACACCAGGCGAAGTGTTTGAAGACCCCTCTTGTCCCGATAATGACCTCGCCGATAAAATGAGAAAGAACCACACAAGGTTGATGTTAGTCCACTTATTTTAAATGAATTCAAAAAATTATATTTGACTTCAAACGATTTAAATTGAATTCACCTATGACTTCAGAGAATAACATGAATTCATTGCTGACTTCAATTGATCTTAAGTGCATTCAAATGATTTCGAAAATTATTTCAATCAAAAGTTAAACTCAACAATTCTGGTGAACTGCAACTTCTGTTGTTTCGTTCGAGTTAATAAGAGGTCTACAAAAGAGTGGCTTAAAATCTACCCACAGATAGACGTTTTAATCGCGTTCAGCACTTGGCCGAAGATTAAGGTCACTTGAAGCATGATTTTTGAAAGATGCAGTGTTATTGTGACGACTTGAAGTTGAAGATCAACTGCAAGAAATTAGAAACTATTCTTTTTACGACTCTGTTGCGACTTATTATTAACACATTTTTAAATTTAGAAGTTTTAAATTTTAAAGTGAACCAGAATTATAAACGGGAGCTTGTAAGATAAATATGAAAAAAAAAACAATTTTTTGGTTTCGACAGATTATTTAAATGAAATTTTTTCTGGATACAAAAAAAAAAACAAAAGTAGCAACATTCGGACGCCGGGTTTTCAATTATTGTAAGCTAATTGGTGCTCTGAAAAATCATATTTTTTTATGCGATTGCCTCTTTTTCTCGCCAATCGTTTATCAGAATCCTTTTACTTTTATTTTCGATTTCTTTGTTTTGAATAAACGAATTATTTGATCGAAGATTATCAAATTTATATTACCCAGTACAGACCTCTAGCTAAAAATAATGGGTACAAAAAGATCGAATTTCGAACAACTGTTTTCAAAAAATTACGGCGACTTCTTTAAAATGATTCGATCAAATAGTCCTACTAATACGAGTTCAGCTGAATAAATTAAAAGAAAAAAAAACAGCGATATGATAAGCGGTTTACAAGAAAATGGGTTTCCAAAACAGTCCTTTTTGCACACGCTACAGGCTCCCCTTTGGAAAGGGTTATAAGGAATGTTTGAGTAGAATTAAGAGTCTTCCGGTTCAGCCACTTTTTTCCGACCCCCAAAAGTTTTGCAATAATTTATATTCAATGTGAAATCAATGTGAAGTTCATTAAGTGGAATTTAATTTTCTCATGTCGATCAACGCAGCTCTTTTATCTGGGACCTTTTGGAATATAAGAAAGAATCAGGAAAAATTCTTGAAGGGCGAGCTCAGGCAAGACCAACATTAATTTATCAACAACCAAATATGTATGTAGATCGATCTAGTCTTTTGCCCTCCAATTATCTGTACCTTAAGTGGCCTTCCTCTATTTGATTCTAAAGTCTTAAACCAGAGGGCAAACATTCGACTAACTCACTTCAATCAATACGAATGGCTAATTTGGCCTCATAATCTTCCTATTTTGTAAGTCAATTTTTATATCTTCACTGCAAGTTCCAAATTTTTATGACGAAAGTTCTTTGAAAGAACCGCTTACATAGTTTGTTAAAAAAATTACAAAGCAATATTGCTATTCCCAAATAATCAAATTTGTCAATGCATTTGTTTCACTGTTACTCTAAAAAAAAAAGTTGCAAATCCACAAAAGAACTTGACGAGCAACAAAATCAGCATAAGAGTCTTCGCCTTCTGAGCTTTTACATACATGTGTACGTCAAATCTAGGCGGACGAAAACATACGTGGCCAATCGAATATCCGTCTATTCAAAAAGAATTTACCCCCAAAAACATAAGTAGCCTTGGTAATTGTTGTGAAAAATTTGCTTTCGAGCCATGGCCAGAGGTAAAGTTATAAAGTATGTATGAGGTACTTCGAAACTACTCATTCGATCTTAAAATTTCTTTCACCAAAATTTAGAAAAAATATCAAGAAGCTATATTTTTAACAGTCAGTAAAGTCAATTCAACATACATATTGCAAATCAGGCGTTAAATACAATAATTTACAATGTGATGAACAATGGACGCACGGGAAAATTTATATATTTAAGTGATATATTTAAGTATATATAGTATGTTTTTATATATTCAGAATAACCCGTGTCTTAGTCATCATAATATAAGCGTTTGTTGAAAGGTAAGCTCTGTAAGCTCTAGGGACTCACATATACATATAAATTTAAATCGCTTCAAAATGAAAAATAAATATGTATATGAATAAGTTTTAAAGCTTGAGGCGCTGCTGTTCCTTATCCGTTTTAAATTTAAAATTTTTATATGTTTGACATTTTGACACATAGAACTTTGTGAGAGCTTGCCTTTCTATTTACGCCTATATTACGATGACAAATAATTAAGAGAGAGCTTTTTCTGAACAAAGAAAAAATCTACATTGTATATGAAAAATGCCACATAAGTTAATTAATTTCTTTCATTTTTACGTTGTTTAAGAAAATAACTTGTTTTTTAAAAAAATTGTTGTACTCTGTCTTTAACTTTTTAGTGTTATTTACATCAGGTTAATATGAAAATGCAGTTAATGTTTTATTTAAAGTTTAACGTATAATTATTAAATTTTCAAGTCATCAACGCTGAAAGAGTTCCCTCCTGCTGAGACCATCCCGGTTGAACCACCGCACTTACTTAACTCTTCAGGCCCGGATCATGGAGCTTATTGCCACCATAACTAAAGGTGTATACAAAATTAACTTCCCCGTCTCTTCTTTCTCTACTCCTCTATAGATATTAAAAATGGGTAAAATTTGTAGGTTTGTAAATGGGATGTCAATTCACATGAGGAAACTCATCCGATTACAAAAATTTCATCAATATTGAGAATGGACTTCCAGATGACTTAATCAGGCTCAAATAAAAGAGAGAGAGAGGGAGATACATATTGTATTCGGTATCAAAATTTTACAAACATATTGGAAATTAAGACGTATTCTAATCTAGAAATTTCCAAGTATATATCTATTAGAGGAAATTCAAATTATTTTCGGAGATATCGGTATTTTGCTAACCCAGCATCCAAACTGGTTCGGCCGGAACTTATCGAATAAAAGACAGGGATTCTCCTTCTACCTGAATCCATATTTCTCAGTTAAACCTTTTGTCCTTTATATATATTGTAATACAGGAACCCAAGGTGACTTGTATCTTTTATATTAAGTGTTCACTAACGTCCAGCTGCTAACAGTTGAATTCTAACCTTCACCATATATGTATGTGCTGTGAGTGAAATAGAAATATTGTGAAATATTGCTGTTTGTATTTTTAATGAAGGCTTCATTCCTATTTTAAAAATGATGGCGCTTATGGGAAATTGAAAATTGTGAAACGAGACGCCCAGATTGACCGCTCCGAGATACAAGCATCCAACGCATCAAAGGAGGCCAGATGCTCGATATGAAGAGAGAAACGCGGAAAATAGTTTTTTCGAAGTAGAGGAAGGTCCGATAAATGAAAGTCTACAATATCATTTCATGACTAAGAGTTCGAAAAACTATACGTGAAAATTTAAACGCGTTTTTCTCGAAACTGTCTTTTTCAAAACAATACCCACGATTTCTCAGGTTCTGCTCGAGCGAAATTTTTAGAGAGTCTTCTTTATAGACCTGTCAATGTTTGGAACTATCCCCATAACCAAATTTCTATTACTTTTTTTTTAAATTCGAAACAGTCAAAAAAAGCGGTACAAAAATTGTTTTTTTTTTTCAGGCAGTCGCTATTTTGTGAAAAAAAATCATTCCAGCTTTTCCGTAGTTCCAGACATTGTGACATTATTCTAGATTAATAATCTTTTTTTGGTCTCAAATTTGCTAGGAGGGTTGAAATCGTGGCTATGGTTACGCGTCAATTTTTTGAGACCACCATTTCATCAACTTCTAATTTTTAAAATTTTCAACGATTTTTATTTTTTTCTGTATAAGTGTAATGTTAATAAACAACTAATAAAAAAATGGATACTTAAAATATTAATTGCCTTTTTTTATGACACTTCAAATATTACATTAAATTCATGCCTCTAGACTAGAATGACCCCAAAATATATTTGATGAAACATTATGATTTTAATAATATTAATAAGTTGGGTTATAGAATTTCGAATCGGAAGGAAACTACTTTAAAACCGTCAATTTAAAGCAAAAGAAAAATATCTTTCTGCAGTTAATTTTTTATACAAGTAAAATTGACAAAAAAAATAAATAAAAAGTTCAATTATTAGAAAAAGTTATGAATAAAAATAAAAGAGTGAAAGTAGGAACATTAAAGTGAAAAAATCTTAGTTCATAATCAAATAAATGTATGGTAAATAAAACAACATAAATATATAAATAAACAAATAAATAAATAAATATGAAAAATAATAAATACTTGTGTAAACAAATAAATTAATATGTGTGTATAAATTAATAACTGAGTTATTAATCTTTAAACACAATTTACAAGAACATCATCAAATCTTTTTTTTTAATTAATTGGTTAATTGCTTAACCAAAATATTACCTGCGTATGCACAGCGAACCATAAGTGTATTCTTAAGCTTTAGGATTCTTTCGAAGATCTTTTAAACACTCCTTTTTTGATGAAGATCAGATGAAGAGTACTGGCATGGTAAATTGAGCATCAAATTAAGCAGCTTGTCTTGCGACACTTGCAGTCTTTGCAAAACGTTTGGGGGTCGGAGAAAAAGTGGCTGAACCAGACGGCTCTTAAATTTACTCAACCATTTCGTATAACCATTCCTAAAGGGGAGCCTGTAGCGTGTAATACTTGCAATCTTTGGAAATGCATTTTGGCACATTTCCCTCAAACTTGACAACCATGAAGAAGAATAGTACTTTATTGATGATGATTTTATTTTTATTGGCCAATTTCGACTTTCAATTTATGAACGGGTGTAGCAATTTTATTTTATATAATGTTTTTGAAATACGTTCATTGAAACAAGTTTCTTATATTACTGAATACGCAAGAATTTGATTGGTGACTATTCGGTAGGTAACAAGATTTTTTTTTGTGTGAAAAAAGGCTTTTATATTTTACCAACTTAACTTTTATCTTTTTTCTTTATCGCATAGTTAAGGTTTCTTTCAGTAAATAAAAGTTTATTCTTATTCTTAACGGGATAAGGTTCAACCTGAAGGTCCTTTGTTAATATTGGTGAAAGAAATTTTGAAATCTTAAATTCTTATCAAATCAATTTTGCTCATTGGCGATGAAAATATTCAAAGATAAAAATTGCCGTTTCTATGAACCCCAATTCGCAAAATGTAGTCGTAAGGGACAGCTTGTAAAATAGAAATTTTTGGAATTATATTTCATTTAAAAGTAATTTTCAAAAAAAAAACCTAACCCACTTCGGCAAACAGGTGTCGCCTGTGGGCAAACAGGAAAATGTAACGAAACGAGAAAGATGAAAACCAAATTAAAGCTTTTTCTAAAGGATATGCACATTCTGAGCAATTGCAAGTAGGAATATTCTTTGTTCGGATATTGCCTATGTCACATCATCGTTTTGACCATCTCTTGAATGGAAAACCAGTTATAAATGTAACAGGCAGATGCATTACAGGACACGTGCATCAATCAGTATACTCACAGTTAAGGATCTAACACTTTCAGTTGAATTACATTGCATTTTTATTGTTCTACAAACATTTAAATTATTTTATCTACTCTAATTTTTTAGGAGATTTTTCATTGCTTTACCAAATTTCTGAAATGACCTTAACAATAATAATACTACAGATAAGTACAAAAATTTCTACACTGCAGGAAATTGTGGTTTGTGGGCTTAAAACAATTCCTCAAGATATACAAAAATAAGGCTGATTTATTATTGACTAAATTATTCTGATCAGAATCCTGCTCTTTTACAAACATTTTCGTCTGTCATTTATAAAACAGCTACGTAGAATCCTAACGATAACTGGAATGTCAATTTTGCCAATATCCTTGGTGGGGATGACGCAAGACATTCTTCAAGAAATCTCGATGTACGAATAGCATTGAGAGAGACTGTTTTCGACATTGACTGCATTTAAGAAGCAGCTCGACTTAGAGTCCGGGTTACAAATGATATGAAGCTACGAATTGCGGGAGCGTACTCACAAATACACTATTCTTTTTATATGCCGTACTTTCTGTACAAATCGGGAACCAGCCGAAATCGTCTTCGATCCACACTCGACAAGAAATGTGTGCCATAGTTACAAGTAAGAAGTTGAAGGCAACAAATGTAAGGTAAGTCAGGCTTGAGAGGACGACCGAAACATCAGCTTTAATTGTGTCATCTACAACAAGGCGATCTTATGTCTTGCAACAACTATCGAGATATCTCACTGCTTTAATTGGCTACCAAGATCTTATTCAGTGAATTGTTTGAATGTTTGAAGTCTTTTTTGCAATAAACAAATCGCTTAAAACCAGTGCAAGTTCTGGCCCAGAAAATCGACAATAGATCATTATCGCTAGCATCTAAAGAACCATCAGTGAGCGTTTGAAGAATAGGCCAAAAATAAGTGGTCCTCAAAACAATGAGGACAACACCAAATACATGCTCTCGATCGATCGAACTATAACTGCGACAAAGCATCGCATTCGACTATGGTGAAATCTTCAGGAAGTTAAGAAGTTCTTTTCAACTTTGCAAACTCATTCGGTCTGTCCAAATAAAAAGGATTTTTTGATCCTTGATAAAAGAACAAAAATCTTGCTCTGCAAAATGATCGGCGAATGGAGTTCAAGGTACAACCGTGAACCCAACGAGCTGTGCAATGATGAGAGTTAAGTCTGGAAGCCAAAAGTAGTTTTCCATTTAGAATGTCACAACCATATTGAACGAATGGAAAACATTTCCTCCAATAAGTCTCTTTAGCCTGATTAGTCAGCACATATTGCGTACCTTAGGCTGGTTATGGTCCTTTTTTCTTGTAAAAGCCACAGTAGGTACGGTAATCCTTTACCATATAGTGTAGATTTGAAAGATCTTCGGCCTTGAGCGTTGATGTCCATGAGAAGACTTGACCTTCTTTAAATGTTAGCTAAGAGCACCTCCTTTCCTTACGATCAAGAAAACGTTTCGTTCATTGGGCATATATTCATCCGACCATAGTTTGGAGGTTATTTGGTGTACACACATATCTTTATCATCTCAAGATGTTTTTCAAAGGTTGTTTGGAAGTTCACAGCCTTATTAGAATTGAGTTTGATTACCTAACTTTTAATTTGTCAGTTGCGTGGCGTTGTTCCTGATCAATATAAATGTTAAAATGCTCATTCTGCCTGATGGCGACAGATTGTTCATCATTGTCTGCGGAAGCCAACTTTTCGTATGCTCAGCATCAAATGTGTCTTGACCAAAAAGCTTCTATAGACCTGACTTCTGGATTTCAAAACGTGGCATGTCCGATCTGTCTGTGCGATTTTTTTTCCTGTTGTAAAACTCCACCACATTTTTTTTTTTTTCTTCTGAGATGCCAATGTTTATCCCTAATGATTTGTTCGTTGAGCTAGCAGGAGCTCCAGGAGCTCACCTCCTGTATTGTGAACTACTGATAATCGTAAATCAAGTTTAAGTATTCAATGGGAAGTGGATATTAAGCCTTGCATTCTGTGAAACCGATATTCAATGCTCGGGAGGAGCACGATCGTCATAGATCTCAAAAATCTGGAAAGATACTACTCGTTGAGTAGTTAAGACTCTGTATGGGTGACATAATACGCCTCGGAATGTAAATGAAATGAAGGTTAGTGAAAATGAAGTAATGTCAAAAAGGTAAACAAAAAAAAACTACGCACAAAAATGTTTCACACCTCCAGAAAAATTTACCGTCGAAAATTGGCAAAGGCGGGCATGGTGTCAAATGATATTCAAATCCCAAACATGAAAAGAAATATTCTTTACCTTAAGGAATGTCTATAGACAATTATCAGAAAAAACTGAGCTGTTTGGACAACACAAGTATGGCGCCTTTTTAATTCAACAAGACACTGTGTTTTTGTCAAGAACTCATTCTGAACTTTGTTATGCAGTGTATTGAGATTTTTTTATTGTTGCTGTGCCATAAAAACCTGCGGTAACTTAATGATCTTTTATCGTTTAATCAAATACGCCAAAAAAGGTCATGACGCAAGATACATGTACATATGTATGCGTCAAGTGATTTCGAAAGCGAGGCGTCGAGATAGTGCAGGATGACAGCAAATCAATTGACGCCGGAATAAAATGTCGGCAGGAAATTATGGAAGACTTATAACTACTGAAATTTTTAGAAACGATCAATCAAAGAAATCTTATCACTCCTTCACTTGCAAACTGGATGGTTCATTCAAAAAGAAGAGCACAACATAGTCACAGATATTATGCAATGATGATGAGACGCTGAACCATAAAATCGTGAAGCTGAAAGCAGACAAAGGTTACAAACTTTGAAGATTGAGTAATTTAACCGCTGCTGCGGATTGTTATCATAATCCAAATCTAAGAGGCCTTTACAGAGAATTACGTGAAGATAGTCACACATGCTAACAACTTCCGTTCACTGGTAAAATTCTTCCGATCAGCAATCAATCGAAATCCGTCTAATAGAAACTATCAAAATTTGCAAACAAAAATAAAAAATTGGATATGATATCTTCGAAGACCGTGCAAACAATTTTTACCAGAGAAAACAAGATCCCTTGTGAAACGTTTCCTGATCTCGGAAACAGGATTTTCAAGAATTCGACTCAATTCCAAATTTCAATAGAAATGGAATATTTTAAATAAACTTTTTTTCTATAAAGGTTGATTCGCAAAAAATTCGAGAAAAGGCTAAGGTGAGTAGGTAAGATCAAGTAAAGACATCTCTCTCGCCCCGTTTGGGTGGGAAGAGCAAATAGAAGTCTTATTAAACTCCGTATTATTACTTGCAGCTTTCTTTTACCAATATTTAATGCTTTTATTAATATTTTGTCAAATCTTTAAGACCTGGTGACAAGAATTGTCTTAGTTTTTGAAAAATGAAAAAAAAAATTAAGGTACTCTTTTTCTATAAAAACACTTTTTTGGGTTTGATTTGTAATGACGATTTGGAACGCAAAATCGATATTAGTTTACAATACAATGTCCTTGCACATTTATATGTGTTTAGGTTAAACACATTTTGTTTTTTTAGGTTTACATTTTTCAATCTTTATGAATAGGTTTATGCAGGTCAATTTCATTTAATTGAACAAGTGTTCCAATAAAAAAGGATAGACTTTAGACTTAAAACTTAGGAAATTATAAGAAAAACCCATGAAAAGTGTAGTTTTGAAAATAAAGGTGCGCCTCACTATTTTTAATTTATCAAAAACTAAGTTATGACACCGCTTTTTAAGATTGGACTAACAATAAATAAAATACTAACAATGAATTACACAACTTGAATCAAGAATAAAAATGTGAGAATTTGAAAAGACTGCTCCCCCAGGCTTACAACTTTTGTCGCATACTATGAGAATCGCCCTGTATACGGCAGATGACAAGTTGGAAAAAGCAGCCAAGTGCAAGTCGACCACGCATGCGAAGGGTTCTGTGCCACCGTACAAAGCTACTTGCTAAAAATGTTGACAAGAAAAAACACATAGCCTATTACAACAGCAACAAAACAATAAGTAACTTGACATCGATGGAATATATAAATCTACTCTTATCAACGAGTTTAATGACGACAACTTTGGCAAACTCACATTAGAAACATTGCTACCAACATTCCTGAACAAACTTCAAATTGAACTTCCAAACATAAGAAATAATCCAACAAGAAAAAAATTAATCAAAAAATATTTTCTTTACAAAACTAGCACAAATTGTTAACTTTTTTTTTGATTAATTTTTAATAATTCTTGAAAAATCGCTTTTATGATCAATTGTTTATTTTGTACATTTGGTATATTGCCGCACATTTTACAGTTAAGTTATATGAAATTTTTCTTACGTTTTTCAAATTTATTATTATTTAATTAGTTGTTGTATGAGATACAGCATAGAATACAGTTTGAAGGAAAATTACTTAAAAATTTCATTTGCAAAACGAAAAAAAAAAACAAGTAATATGGCAAAAAGAAATACCTATATACATAAATATATATATATATATATATATATATATATATATAAATATATATATATTAAAAAATAAATAATCAAACAAAACAGAAAAAAAATAAAGAATAAAGAACATTTAAATGAACAAATAAATATCTTAATATATATATAAATCACTGCATAGGTAAGAACATAAATAGAATGAATAAATAAATTAAGAAATAAATAAAAAAATTAATACATGATAAACTATAAATTTATAAATAAATATATGATTATATAAGAAAATAATAAGAAAGCAATAATAAATAAATTGAAAAATTATAAATTAATGACTAAAAAGATAAACACATAACAGTAAATGAATTAATAAGTAATTTTATATTCATTTTAAAGAAAAGTATGAAATGCCGGAGCAAAAAATAAAACGAAAAAAAAGAAAAGAACCAATCACAATCACACCGCACCATGAACTTATCGGTAAGTTTCTGGATTCTTTTGTTTGTGTTTTAATTATTTGCTCGCTCTTCAAGAATATATTTATACTCTTATAATGCGTGTAGCACAGAGCGAGCGAAAGAACTACGAGGAGATTTTATGACACCCCTCTGTCAGTGCTATGCCATTTCAGCAGAGCCCTCTACACACAATCTACACAAACCACTATTTTGAAAACACGAATTAGGTATTAAGCCGATACAACAACCACTACAACAACGCCACCCATTAGTCAGACTACTATCGCTGGTCGACCAATCCAATCCAAATGGCAAATGGTGACTGGACCAGATTCGAAAAAGTAGACCACTCTAGGAATCGAACCCGGGACCTATCAATTGAATCAATTGAAAGGCAGGCGCTGTACCAACTTCGCCACTCAGCTGTTTCAGAGAGCAATTCAACTTTCACTTTATTATGGAGTTCGGATGTAGAATGATGCCAAAATAGATCAAGCATATTTATAGTAGCTTATTTTGTGCAACTTGAAGTTTTTTAAGTTTCACTTTGCGCAATCGACCCAGGTTTGACATCCGTAGAGGAGTATCGCTTGGAATATTTTGTTATCAAATGACAATCGGGATTTTCTGTTGAACAAAGGATACAACAATTTTATTGCAATATTAACTTTGCGAAATGTTTTCCTTAAACGTCAATATTGAATCAAGTTCAATTCCTAAAATTTTTCACGGACGATTGCCATTTGAGCTCCGTATTTTTAACGCTTTCTTTTCCGCGTGAAAAAGATAGCTAACAATTTACATTTGTTGACTTAAATTTTTTCCATTTATTGAAATATTCTAAAAGTTCGGGACTAATGACAGATTT
This sequence comes from Orthonevra nobilis, assembly GCA_963555765.1. NCBI lineage: Eukaryota > Metazoa > Arthropoda > Insecta > Diptera > Syrphidae > Orthonevra > Orthonevra nobilis. Next base: position 50,403,615 of record OY743225.1, on the reverse strand, counting down.
GAATATGAATTACTGACGTACACTCGAAAACTTTGTAATAAAACAGGGAAGTCAAACCTTAACATTTCGAATATAAGGCCATTGTGCCAAACCGAGTCGAACCTGGTGAGCTGTGCTATGAGGTGGTCTAAAGCCGAATTGTTCATCAGAAAGAATTTCAAAATCAGAAGCAATTTTTAAAAGTTTTTCCTTAAAAACTTTTTTCGTAAAATTTGCTCAAGGTTTTGCCATTCTCCACGACTTGGGATTTATTATAAAAGCTTTTAAAATTTAATATTTCATTAGAATAATAACATAATAATAATATAATAATAATACCTTCACTATCAATGTTAAAATTTGATTCTCAACTTGTATGTTAACTCAATTAAGAACGTTTGTTATGAAAAACTCAACACCAAAAATCTCGAAGAGCTTGTGATTCAAAATGTTGCAGAAATCATTTTTATTAGTTTTCTTTAAGGGTCCTTCAACAATATTTTTTTTCAAGATTCCTATTTTTAACTGATGGTTGGCCTCCGGAAACATTTTTTAATTCCTTTGAATTATTGCTTCTGTTAGTCTTGGAGAATAAGGTATGGGATAGATTTCAACACAATTGCTCATACTCCTCCGAAACAAATCTGCAAAATCGATTATGCAATTGTTACAAATGAACAAATCTAAGAACATCTTAAGAAAGCCAAAATAGGTAGAATGGCAATAAAACTTATGTCGTTCCTTAGCTTAAATACAATCCGGCTAACACTCGTACACGAGACCGACTAACGCAACCAAATTACGGCCCAATATGGCTTCCATCTGCAACTCATTCCGGTTGCGCACACACTGCCCAAAGGTAGGACGTGCCATGCATACCAATGCCTGGTATGCTCTTGTTTAACATTTCTTTAAGTTTCTTCTTTCTCTGAACGCAGGCACCACACGGAAGCTTGAATAGACGATTTACAATAATTTTTTTTTTTGACCATCGTGGTTGCAAAACACAACACACACAGACGGTCCGAAGTTGTGGCGTACAGAGTACAAAACACAGACACATTGGCAACCAAAAGCAAGAGCGAAAGAGTTGACACTAGAAACCAAAACCAATTGACAATTCCAAGAGCACCGGAACGACAGTGTCTCCATTTTGGAATTTAATTCGGCCGGAGTATAAAAATCGACGATAGTAGGGAATCTAATATTAATCGCAATCGTTACATTCGATCGAGTGGTCAGGTACTGTTGTTTCCGCACACGAACCACGCATCACAAGAAAATGGCATCCAATTTGATCGTCCTCGTAGCCTTGATGGTGGGCTTGACGCTGGCAGCAGCTAATCCTGGTGTTCGACCAGTCAACATGAAGCCCATGATCGATGAGATGGATCACAAATGCGACACCGGTGTCGACTCGTTAGCCTGCGTCAAAGTGAGGGCAATGCGTTTCCTGGACACTGTCATGAGCCAGGATAACTTCAAAGTATGTCAGAATTCACGAGGGTTACTTCACAACTTTTCAATTGACTTTTTTTGTTTTCTCTTTGCAGGTTAGTGATGTCGAAATCAAGGCTAATGGAGCACACACTAGGGCAGCTCGTGCTCAGGGTGATTTCTTGGGTGCCATTGAAAATTATATTGCAGGACACGATGTCACCGTCGATTTGCCCGTTGGTGATGCCAAAGTTACTGTTTCATCGAGGAACCTCGACAGCGAAGAATTGAATTTGACTGTCAAATACCCGGAAGCTGCTGTCGAAGGAAAATGTAAGAATACCTCAAGGACCTTAGGCGACAACCAATTCGATTCGTCTTTTCAGCTCGCAAGGGAAAAAACCGTCTGAGGAGGATCGCCGTTCCAATTATGGTTCTCATTCTCTTGAAGGCAATGACCGTGATTCCAATGGCCATTGGTATTTTGAAACTGAAGGCCTTCAACGCCCTCGCACTTGGCTTCTTCTCTTTCGTTGTTTCCGTCGGTTTGGCCATTTTCCAACTCTGCAAGAAGGTAAGCAAATCCAGTCATTCGTAATACGTTACGTCCTTCTATACAAATTGAGTTTTGCTAGCTTGCCGCTGATCACCATCCAGCACACATCAGTGCTCATGGACCATGGGACGGACGATCGGTGGCCACAGATGAGCAAATTGAGTCAGCCCAAAGTCTGGCCTACAATGCGTACGTTTAAGGCTGTACGCTGCAGCAGAAGTATCCAACCTAAGGACTCAATCCAAAGACACAACCACAAACCTACAAGCCAAATGGTACTCGTATTTTCTTAGGCAAACAAATCGCATAGAATATTTAAGTTTAATTAATTTATTTACATAAATGAGGAAGAAAACAAACAAACAACAGAACAATAAAGTTCAAATGTACGTAAAAAAACGAGTCTTTTTCTAACAGGGAGGGAAAGGTTCAGACCCTAAGTGAATCTTTAACTAATCACAATGCGGACAATTCGAAGGCCTGGCACGGCTTTGGTTTAGATTTCCATTGGCACTTTCAGTGAAAGTGTATCTGAGAAATTCGCTGTCGAATTCAATTTACATTTGATAAGAAAACGAGAATAGGCTAGGGGCAGGCCTAATTTGTATTCATGTGGGGTTTTTTTTTTTTTTGAAAATATCGATTCGAGAGCGTGGTTGAATATCGCTCCTCAGCACGCCACTTTTTTGTGTCCGAGAATTGGTCGTCGTGGTAATGCTTAATTTGCGATTTTCCAATTGCGAGGTGGCATGCAGGTGTTTGGAGCTTTGGAAAGTGCTCGTTATATGGGGCTGAAGGGAAATCACTACTTTGAATTCATTAAGTGAAAATGCTTTTGGAAATTTTTGAACAAAATTACAGAGGGAAAGCATCTTGGTACGGGAAGTATCGTCAGTCGTTCAAGAAAAACCGTCATAGTTTGAAAATCCTTTGAAAGGTTTGGCGAGTAAAGGGAACTTTTGAGAGAGGCTTCCCGAGAGATGGAAGTCAAAAGAGCTACTGGCTAGGTTCAAAGTAGACGTAGTTTGTGCGGTGGTGAGCCACGCGGAAGAGTGAGGAGGACCTCCAGGACCAGTGGTACTGTTAAAGGACTATGAGCGGGGAGGCTGAGGAAGAAACTCGCGAGAATAGGTAATAGAATTACATTTGCCGACATTGAGCTCAAGTAGGTCTTTGTTACACCAAAGGAGGAACCGATTCAAATCATTTTGAAGTAAACTATAATCGATTGGGGATGACATGTGTTTAAAGATTCTCATATCATCAGCATAAATGGACAGGTAAGAGTCTTTAGGAACGTGAGAGTGAGAATAAAGATAAGGGGTCCTAAATGACTCCCTTGAGGAACTGCAGAGGTAGGGACTATAAACTCAGATACTGAGGATCTGAAAACAACCTTTTACTGCAGATTTTCTAGATAAAATTTTAACCAGGAGATGAATGATGGAGGAAACTCAAGCCCCTTAAGTTTCAGGTAAATGATTTGATGAGAGATTTTATCAAAAACCTTTGCTGAAGTCAGTGGCTATAGCATCAACTTCTTTAAAATACTTGCAAGGCTTTAGATACAAATTCGGTAAGATTTGATACAGTAGATTTACCTTTTACGAATCCGTGTTGTTTTGAGGAAAGTATGGACTTACTGAGAACGCTCAAAGTATCGTAGACAATACTTTCGAAGAGCTTAAGTATGGAAGAGTGTTTGGCTATGGGACGTTAATTAGATATATCGTCTTTGTGGCCTTTTTTGTGGACAGGGATAATAAATATGTCCTTCCGAACTTAAGGGAAGACAGATTGCTTAAGAGACATCTGGAATAAGGTTTTAAGTGGTATGGATAACGAGTTCGCGCACTTTCTTAGAACTACTGCAGGTAGTCAATCTGGACCTGGCTAAAAGTCATAGTAAAAAACGCGAATGAACAACGTCTGCAAATTATAAAAATTTTCTACCGAAATTCGGAGTCGGTGACCGAAAACTTTGAAAGCGTTAACTCCTATTTTCGGTCGTAGTTCTCGTCCTAGAAGATAGGCAATAACAAGTTTAGTGCAAAAATTTGAGTCTACAAATTCGTTGTATGGTATTGTCAGAAAAAACGGTAACAAACGAATCTTTAAAAAAATATTACCAATCGCTTGATAAAACTTTTTCCGATTTTTCTGAGTTCGAATACCTTTTTGGTAAAGGTGTTTTTTTTTTGTGGCTGACCACGAATCAAGCCATTTTTTGATGTCTTCATATAAGCGGAACCGCTTATCAGCCAGACAATGTACCAACGAACGGAATTGCGCAGAATTTGGGAAATATAGTAGGTGGGAAAGGTCTTCCCATTTGAGTGATCCCCCCAAATAAACCGCAAAATCTTCGCAGCACGAATATCCGAGCCGACGACCCAGAAGCATGACCCGGCAGTCTCGGTGACTTTCTTATCTTTGGGTTGCTGTAATGAATCCATTTTTATCAGTCATCACGATTCGATGAAAAAAAAACCTTTGGAACCAATCACTGCAATTAGAGCAGCCTTAAATTTGTTGTAACTCAAGATACGCTTCATCTCCAACATTTCCCGCAAATGATGATTACTTGGAACAAATCCGACATTTCAGCACAACCAAAATTATAATACGCCAAAACAAAATCACTAAAGTGTCAAAACAGATTGTCAACTATTTGTCTAAGCACGGTTTTCGATATTTTGGATATGTCAAAACAAACCAGCACTTACTCCTGGAGCCATCTATTTACAAACTGCGCACCCAATACATCTCCATAAAAATGGAGGACGAAATGAAAAATCCAACTATAGGCCCTCGCTTAGCTTTCATACATTCCGTCTACACTCTACGATCTGACATGTTGTTTCACACGCCATCTTGGATTTTAAATCTTTTCATAATATACTTTTTTCTATTAGTCAATCCCTTTCATTGGATACCCATATTGAGGTGATTGAAAAAAAAATGTAATCCGCCATTTTGTATCGGCAGCCATTTTGGATTAACAATGATACTGTGAAAATCGGGATTTATGTCCCTGCGCCATAATTGGTAATGTTTATATTTATGTTAACTGTAGCGAAAATATTTGCATTGTTTCGTTTTAATTAAGAGCAGAAGCTTGATAGAGAAAAGGGGAGCGGTTTGGGAAAAAATAAATAATAAAAATATGACGAAACATTAATCAATTGTTTAATCAAATTTATGTATAATCATTTTGATAATTCTTTAAAAAAATATTTTGTTGATATTCGAAATATATTAAACGTATAGAAAAATATGTGCATAAATATTAAATAAATAAATAAATAAAGAAAGAAATAAAGAAATAAAGAAGTAAAGAAATAAAGAAATTAAAAAATAAAAACTAATAAATAATAAAGAAATAATAATAATAATAAATTATGGCAAAATTAAAAATTAATAGTGCATAAATATGTAGGTATATAGATATATAAATAAGAGTCAAGTATTGTTGATTAAACTAATATGTAGTGTTACTTTATAGGAACGAACCCGGCCAGGTTTTTAAAAGCTAAGTTAGCAACCAATTATTTCCGACGCACTGCATCTTGCGATATATCTGTCAATTAGCCTAATAGTCCACGGAGCAACTTTCTCTTCATTCGGCAGCAAATGGAGCTCATGTCCCAAACAGGACAAACGTAAAATATAATTGCAATAAATATTATTTAAGTACTTACATTACAATTTATTTACATTGCTCATTTTCGATTAATCAAAGGAACCAGTCTTCTAATTGTAAGGTTCACTGAATTTTAAATTTCCTACACATAGTGACCAAATGTCGGATATTTAGCGAGGTGCATCCCAAAGTAGTAACCCTTTGACTGTCACTCAATCTGTGTGCCCTTGATAGCTAATCTGGCACATAGATTGAGTAAATGATAGTAAATGATTACTTTATGGTGTTATTCAAAGCAGACTGCAGATTGTATTGCTATCAAAACTAACCCGGGGTACCAAATTTCAGACCATTCGGTCAGATCTGAAAGGGGTTAGATTTCAATAAGTGGATTCTTCCCACCCAATACGGCAAGTTAAATCTAACCTCCTCAAAACTTATTTGTAAAAATATACTTACCTGGCTTTTAAAAAACATTGTTAAGACAATATATATTTCCTCTTTGACGTCACTGGGCAACGAATAGATCTTTTTGAGTTCTAGTACAACATTTTTAAGTCCACGAAATCTACGCGGAGGTAGTCGCAGAAGACCGTTTATCTTTTATAAAATTTAAAACCATGAAACCAGATTTACCTAAAACATTTTTAAGCGTTCACTATGCAACAAAGCTTCAAAAAGATGAAAAAACTCCGCACAGCACAAACAGATACTCTTGAGAAGTAGAAATGTAAATAATTGTCAAAATTTTGAATTCCGAAAATCGGACCCATTACAAGAATTTTAATATTGAAAGCAGAAAAACACTCTTAAAAATATGTCGACTAAACGCTTGCTTGTTTCCAGTCTTTTTCTCCTGAAAATTTCTAAAAACACACAATGACGTATGAAGATTTGTTTTTCTCAACACCTTTCAATTTGTGGGCATCCAGCTTAAGGAAATGACAATCTTTTCTTTTAAACTTGAACAATTGAACTCAAGTTTAGATATAATTGCGATCATGACCGTCAATTTCGCGTGTTGCCAGTTCCCAAAATCCTCAATTGCGTCCTCTAAAACAAAAGGCGCAAAATTTGGCATTGATCTAGCTGTGGCGTTACTTAATCTACATTTGATCAGTCCACTATTAACACGTGATTAGAAAGTAACTTTTCTGTTTTCATTGTTGGATCAAGCGAGAGGTTTTCTTTTCGAGTCTCATTCACAGAATTTTAATGCAAAAAGGTCTGACATATTCGTTGCTGGCTGTGGTCGAAATGATGCACAATTTCTGGCGCCTTGTATTGGTAAACAAACAAACATCGAACATGTATCATGGTTTTTAATGAGACCCGATACGTGCGTCTGTGCCAAAATGATTGCCAATTTTTTTTTTATCCCAAAACATGTCTAAAGGGACTGAGTAGCAACACAGGTCGTGTCTTGGTGATAAATTTAAAAACAAACTCTTTTGATGCACGTTTATAATTTGCGTTTTCAACCTTAACCTTAGCGAAGGGACTACACGAAATTTGGGTTCAATTCAAGCATGTCCTTTTCTCGAAGTGTTTGAATAGAATAAATCCCTTCACCGACAAGTGTAAGACTCGAAAAAGAAACAATTCTACTCTCGTGCCGGATATCAATATCGATTTAATATCACCGAAGGAGATGAACATCCTTTTAAACCCGAAGACAGGCCATTAAGTCTTGAAGACACAAAAAGGATGAGAATCGATGGAAAGCATTTCCAAGAAGGAAACAAATTTGTTTTGTTTTCAAATTAAAAATTTTCAATCAAATTTCGTAAGCCTTACCCTAACCCGAGTAGACGTGAGCTCCGTATAAAACCAATAATTGGCCATGGAAAGGACGGTTTTTTTTAAATATTTGTTGGTTGATAAAAGGATATATTTTTAAAACAAGCACTCCAACACAGACGAAGGTAGCTTGAGGTGGTTCCGCACGTGTTGGACTGTTTGTATTGTTGTAGACTCTTCAGTAACTCTGCCACATTTAAAGGATCTTTCTTTGTTTAAATTTGAATAAAACAAATTGTGTGTGGGATACCATTGACATTTTTTATTCGTTTGAAACGCCAATCAATGCCATTATGTATAAAAAAAAACGTCGTTCAAATATCCACCTCAGTTTTTCTGCATGGCACGCATCTGGAATGTCAAATTTTCCATGACTCTGGCGCATGATGCCATTGGTTATGTTGGCTTTAAGTGCCGCTCTGGTTAGTTTCTTATTCGAATAGACCTACGACTTCAGTAGAAAAATTTTAATGGGGTCAAATCGTACGATCTCAGTGCCCAGTTCACATAACCTCCACGTGAGATGACCATGCCCTCGAATCGCTTGTGCCAAAAAAAAGTTGGTAATCATCAACCTATGGCGCTCGCCGTTGGCGATGATGGCCTGACCAACATCGTTCTCAAATAAATATGGACCGATGACGATGCCAGCCCAAAATCCACCCCAAATAGTGGCTTTTTCGGGATTCATTGGACACTCTTGGATCGCATTGGATCTGTCAATATTAGGATTAGTTTCTAAGTGCCCCAGAGCCCATTCAGCGAACACACGTAAGCTCTTGGATCACTTTTTTACGGGAACAGGTCGAAATTACGATGCCAAATTCGCCAAGTTGTGGTCTGCGAAAGGCCGAGTTCTTGTGAGCGCCCCGAATTCGTCTGCCTCGGATTCTCCTGCACAGTTTCACGGAATGCGGCGATTTTTTCGGCACATCTTGATGTTTCATTGACGGACGTGTGTTGGTTCAACATCTACTGAACCAGTGGACTCAAATTTATGCATCACACTGCGAATGGTCCTCTTGGAAGGACAATTATGGCGACCGTAAAATGGCGGAACATTGCCCGAACAAAACATCTATTTTGATAAAACAATTTTATTGAAAGCTTTATCCGTCCATGGTGATACTTCAATTAATAGACAGCTGAGCTCATTCAGTGAATAGGGTGATCAGATAACAATTATAATTTTTCCATTTGTGATGTTTCAGCGGATATCTAAGTTACCAATGACTTTCAGCTGTCATAATATTCAACAAGGTTTGCCCGTTTATCCGAGCTGTGATTGTAATAAGATGGCACTACATGCCACACAAGCATTGCAACGCTCAAAGTTGGGAAGAGGAAATTTGATGACTTGATAATCTCTCGACGAGCCTTTATCTTAGGGCCAACGCGATCATGCCTATAATTTTTCCTGGGCTGCGTGAAGTCATTATTCAAAGCTAACAAATCAACCACTTTGGACAGAATGAAGGCTTTGAAACTTAAAATTTATCAAAAAATTTAACTCAACGTGCGTGTTCAACATCAAACCAAAACGATGTTGGAAGATCCTCAAGTTAAGCATCTGCTGGGACGTGAACCGATCAATATCGCAAAAATAGGGCGGGCCCTAAACGGATTACTATTTCAATTAAGTTGCGAAGCTAAAAAAATACGGCCGAAGTGCGAGTCGCACACGCGAAAGGAAGGTTCCGTAAATAGCTCGTTCACTACGGAAATCGCGTCTCTGTTTTTCCTCCTTGTTTTACGTATACTACAGTCAAGGGATTATTTAACAGGGAACTAGGAGACAGAAGGGACTTGATGAGTTCAAAAAGGAACCTTTATGGGAATCACAACAGAAAGCTTGGCCCTTCAGAGTTGGTTTTCAAATCAATCCACATTTATCGATGGAAAACTTGGTTAGCTCTGTTTCTCTCTTTGAAACTCACAGTGAATAAGGGCCTTATTACCTCATAAAGACACAGTACATCATTGCCATTGATGTATATGCAGCTCTTGTAGAGTTGATCGAGTAAATTGAGTCCTGAAGAGTAGGTTATAAAAGGTGTTAAATAACAGGCAATGAACACTCTCATCCCTTTCGATAGAACCAAAAATGTAATATAGCAAACAAGCCTCAGATTCGTTATATAACTGCTGACGCCCATCAAAATGAAAAAAAAACAGGGTCCTAATATTCCATGTGCAGAGATCTGGAATATAGTAACAACCCAAGGACACTGCGTAATGGACGTCACCGCCATCCAAGATGAAATAGGTTGCGCATAAAAAGGCAAGAGTCGGAGGCAGACTAAACCATGAACAAATTAGCCATTTATGCGCAAAAGTCAACTGAAGAAAAGGTTGACGCTACCACAGAAGCTTTTACTAACTCCTCGATAAGACCTTCAAACCAATCACAATGACAAAATTGGTAAAGAGAGTAACTTTGGTAATGGAAAAAAAAGTAGCTATGTGAGAGTTGACTCACACATCAAGGGTTCCGCGCCTTAGCACCACTATGTTTCTTTAATTTAAGATTTCTCACAGCATCGCCCACAAAGCAAAAGCTCGACATCGGTTTACTTGAACAACAACTTGCAGATGGGAAATTAAAAAGCTTTAAAAAATAAGGATTCAAAACGATCACAAGTTTAAAAGATCATTTGATGCAGGCATACTGTAGAAATTTGTGAATCTATGCTTCTGACTTTTTTTTTGGCAAATTCATTCAAGGATTTCATTTCAAATCGAGTGAAAATTCGTTCGGAATTCGCTGATGAACGTGAAGCCTGTTTAAGTTAAAGTTGTCAACGTATTCAAGAAATTGCTCTAAAGAAGGGATTGAAAAGTATTGGAAAATCAGAAGAAAATGTATCTTAACATTATTTATCCTTGTGTGCTTTAAATGCGTGATCAACACACACAACGTCATTCAATGTTTATATTTTTCTCCATTTTGCAGTCCTCTGTTTTAAGTGATTTATTTAAAAAACTGGTACAGTCATAACTGAAGCACACTTGAAAATTAAATGAAATATTTTTTTTTATAATAAATTTTTAGAAAATGACATTGTTATACTTTTTTCCGGATTGAGGAAAATACCACCACGAAAAATACATACCATCATGATCAAAAATTTCCCGGAAATAATCATCGTGTAAAGCTGCTATCGTTCCGATTCGAGTTCTGTTTATTTTTGTTTTTTTTTTTTTTGCTTAGCTGGTTGATATTCCCTCTAAATCTTAGCGTCATAGCTTGACATTTGCAAAAGTAACGTAGGCAAGAGTACATCTATCTCTGTGTGAGTTGGCGATTTTTTACAATTTTAGAAATGGACGTCGCAAAAGACATGATTTGCGAGGCTGAATCCGATTCCATATTCATCAAAAGGATCATTACTGTAGACAAAACGTGGGCTTATGAGTACGACACGTAATCCAGACATCAGGCAAGTGAATGGCGTTTAAATGAGCTAAGATCAAAATTAACACGTCGTTTTAAGTCAAAAAAGAAGGCAATGCTGACGGTTTTAAAACTTGTATTTATAATTTTTTGAAAAAATTCCGGTAACTTTTTGTTCAAGGCGCTATACTATATGTTTACTGATGTGACAATTTGTTTCGTTGTATAAAATAATATATAACATTCAATTCGCACTATCACCATTACATTTTTACATTCGTTTGTTTTTTGTTGAATGGACGCGATCATTGCCTACTTTAAAAAGCTGTTAAGTTGCTTCATAAAACTTGACCATTGTCTTCTTTTAGGTGTTAAGTTGAGTGGCGATTTTATGAAACAATTTCTTTGTATGGTGACCCCCATTTATTTTAAACTTTATATATTTATATTGTTTTTATAATTTTGTTTATTAAATTCCAAGTGTCTCCCTATGATGGTTTAGGAGATACAGCTAAAAGGGACCCTTTGAGAATTGAACCCTTTAAAAAGCATTCTCATTAACAAATTCAAGAACGAACATTTCTGGACGTTTCGAGAGCTCAGATGTATTCTTGCCACTATTTAAGTGTAGCAAGGTATGGAAGAAGAGTGTAGGCAAGCTTATACAAACAAATAGGCGACTTACGATACGGAGCCACTCGCGATTAAATAGTGCATTGTGAGCTTGTTTCCCAGTTCTTAGTCGCAGAGAAAGTCCTTTAAAATTGTGGCTTGATTTCGAACTAAAGTTCGCGTTTGGTGATGCTATTATTTTTGCTCTGATCTGAAGGAATAGCACTAATATTAGACCGGAGACGAAATCTTCCAAAAATAAAACAAATACTGCCCTGGTTGAGGTACTGTGCTAGAAAATGCTTTATCAACTCATTTCGTAAAAAATACTTCGAACTGAACGAATGGAAAAAAAATTCTTTATCGAATTCTCCATCTTAATTCAGAATCCGAGAACAAAGGCACGCATCCGAGGTGAAAACATCGACAGCGGTAATGTACTCAAATAAGGCAGCTGAAAGCAGAAAAGACATTTTAAGTCCACCAATAAGATTGAGTTTTCTTAACGTCATCCATAAGACCTTTTCTGCCACGTCGCATGAGTACCTAAAATAACTTATTTGAACCTAGTTTGTCCACATCAGTGCGTTTTTAAGTCAGTAAATTTCATATTCAATCAAATCTGTAAATTACAAAAAAACAATGCAAGAGTTCCAAGACGGCGGCACTCTTCACCTCCTCAGCGAGACGTATGTAAGCACAACGATGCAATCTTTTAGCATATTTACCATACTCCTTCGATTGAGCAGGATAACTATGCAAAGCCTTTGATACCTTTGATAACAAAAAAAGAGATGGCGACGCCCTGTAATGGGATTTCTTGTACAGTCGTTTTAAACTCAGGACTTGGTTTACCTAGGATCCGCAGGGAAAGGACACCAGCACAGATTTAGAACGAATAATCACTCGTCCTGACCGCTTTTTCCGTAAGCTAACAAAACTATTCCTACGACCAAAAGGATAACGTTGATGGTTGAAAGTTCGCTTTGAGAGAAAAATCCTGCGGATGCTTTTTTATCCATTTTATGTAGATAGTGTGTGGAGAAGGAGCTGTACGAGCTTTGGAGTGACATGGGATGTTTCTAGATGATTCCGGGTAAAGTCCAGCCTGAAGACAAAGGCAGACTTAACCTTCCGCTGCAACCTCAACCTGGACTTTAGCACCATCTTAATGAATAAGAAAGTTAAAGATGCGTTCATATCTATCCCCTTTCAGCCATGATTAATTTACATGCTTTGCAGCACACGGCTAGACTTGTAAGCTTGCTTTCATTGCTTGCTTTGTACAAAGAAGCCAACGACGCCCAAAAATAAATTCCTAAATAATTTCTATGCCATTAGACAAAGAAAACGCTTCTTATCGCCTTTTGGCAAATTTAATTAGCGTCGCTTTTTAGAAGCTATTCAACTCAAGTAATGTGATGTAACACGGAAGTATTTACATGCGGACCCACACTTTCCATGTCAACCCAAACCTAGCGTCCGAATTCCTGGCACATTTACGCGCAACTCGAACCCAACTCCAAATCAAACCAAGCAGAGAAATTCACTTGCACTTTTTTTTCCGAATACTTTTAAAAAAAGGCATGACAACCCAATGACCGCCTTCGCCTTAGAGGAGCTCCCCGGTCCCATACCGCTGTACTTGCACCCTAATTCCAAGTCACAAAAATTCAGACCAAATAACCGACCGAAGTCGAAGAATGCGATGCGACGCCGTGGATGACGACGCGCGCATTATGGACGCGAACAAAAATGAAATCAAAATTCATGTACCCTCTGCCATGTCTGCCCTCCAAAGACGGAGCTAGCGAAATCGTAACGGATGTGAAGTAAAAATTCGACAGCGCTTTTGGGTGACAAACTTCGACTCGAGCGTAAGGAATGGCTCCGCATATGGCAGGCCTAAAGTGTGTGCACCAAGTTGGCCCATCCGAAGGGAAACTTACTACATTCAAGCTGCTAATTACCGCCAGCGCTAGCGTTCGCAGAGGCCTGCAGGTGGGTGAGCCTCAGTGCATACTGCTCAAGTTTCATGCCCGTCAGTCTTGCATGCTGATTAGGCTTATGGCTAACGAAAACAAAGACCAAGACGAAAAAGAACCTGCGCTCTCGTGGATTTTGCGCGTGCTATACACTCTGCAGAGCTTTGATTGATTGAGAGCTCACGGAGCGTATTTTGGTTATTGGCCATTGCAGTGACAAAAGCGTCAGCAACAATTCGCTGGTATTTGGAGTAGAAGCTCAGAGCCGCAGAGTTTTGGGAGCGGCAGTATAAAATCAAGGCCTCCCCAACAATTGATAATCATTCAAAGATAATCCACGCTTAGCAGCTAACTGAAGGTTCGCGCGGTCAGTGTTCGAGTGTTGCGCTAAGGAAAAGCATTTTTTTTTTCTTTTTTGGTTTTTTCGGATTTTATTCAAGATGGCGTTTCGTTTGTCCTGTTTCATTGGGATCGGTTTTTTGGTGGCGTTTGTTAATGCCGCAGCCATTGACAACTCCGTGTATAGTGTAGAGCCAAGGATTCGTTCCAGCGAGGAGCTGATATCGACAATCCTTTCGAATTGTTTCCATGCCGATGCCATGCATTGTATGAAGGAGAAAGTGCTGAGTTTCTTGGATACCGTAGCTGGGGTTGATGAGGAACAGGCGCGTTCCTTCTCTGAAGATAATATCGAGAATGTTATCGTTGAGCGTATGGGAAGGATTTTGACCACAAACGAGTTCCATCTTCAGTTGCCAGAGACATTCTTCCAACGCTCCGTTGTGACCTATCGTGCTGACCGTGGATTCGATTTGGAGTTACCAGCTGACAATGGTAAGTGAATGAGACCGGGAATACCAGTGTTCGTCTGACGATGAATAACTTTAAATTTGTTTTGTTTAGCTCGAGGACTCCTTTTGAAGAAAAAGTTGCTATTGCCAATTCTTTTACTGATGAAATTGAAGATGAAACTGTTGATGCCAATCATTGTTGTGTTGATTGGTTTGAAGGCAACCAAAGCTTTGATTTTATCGAAAATCGCCATCAAATTGGTGCTGGGATTCCTTATCTACAATTTGATAAAGAAATTGGGAGGCATGAAGATGAACATGATGCCAATGATGCCAATGCCACCACCAGAGCCAATGACCGCGTATGGGGCTCCGATTTCGAGCACCACTGCCTCTTCATATGATCCAGCAAGTTGGGAGCCAATGAGTGGAGGTCCTTACTCACGTTGGGACTCAAGTAACTCTGGCTCAGCCCATAACTTGGCCTATAGCTCATACTATCCAAGTAGCTCATCGTACAGTGGCTCGTCGTTGGGATCGACTGTCTCGTCATCATCAACGGGCGGAAGCTCATCTTCATCGAGCTATAGTAGCTCAGCATAGACATTTTGTGACTGTTGACGACTTCACAGAACTTTTGTAGGACTTTAAGATGTTTTTTTTTGTAGCTTTGTGTCATTTTTTGACACTAGTCGACCATGTGGCTTTTCCGGCTATTAAGTATATTCCGACCGCAACCAATGAACCAATGACGATGTATTTATTTATTTATTTATGAAAGATTATTGTTAGAAAATTTATACCAAAATAAATCTTAGAAATACATTTTATTTAAACATACAATTAATAAATTATTTTTGTAGACAATTGAAGATTTGAATTAAAGCGTTGATATGATTTGTTTTATTTTAAATTATTACTACGTTTTTGTAAATGTATACGACATGTAAATTGTCGCATGCACATGCGATCCTGGCGTCACGAAAAAATGCCGCATAAGGGGTTAAATTTCGGTTTCAGGTGACTTTTGATTGAAAGTGATTATACGTAGAAATATTTAAGAAGCGAACACGAATTATCGATATAATTTCAAAAAGCCGCATGTGAACATGATGGCAGCATGGAAACTGGTTACATGTATTTTGCGTACATGCGTGTCCACATGTACATCATGTTATCATTGGTTCTCAAAGTTTAGTTTTGATATATTTTTTGTGTTTTTAACTTCCCGTTAGGAAGTTCTTGTAATTGGGCCGATTTTCGGAATTCAATGTTTTTACAATTCTCCACGTTTCGAGCTCCCAGTAGTCGGATTCCGTCGTTTTTAGAAAGTTGTCCATGTGTGTGTGTACGTACGTACTTTTGTGCGAATTTTTTCGTCAAGCATAACTCGAGAACAAATCAAGCTATCGAATCCAAATTGATTTCATTCGAAGCGTGTGGGCATAAAGATCAACTTTTCAGTTGGTGAACTTTTAACCTTTTGGTTATATTTCACAGGGTGTTTTAAATTTTATGATAAAAAAAACTGTCAAAAACGAGACAATTTCACTTTTTCAATTAAAATCAATTTAGTTTTCCAATTAAACGAAGTTCAAAATCAATTAAATTATCAGATAAAAAAATTGGTAAAAGTATTTACATTGCGGTTCATAAGTTTCCGGACAAAATCATATAATTTTTTTTTTTTTGTTCAATTTTAGTTCCAAAAGTTTCATCAATTAACCAATTGACTAAATTAAGTTAGTTATAAGTTAGTATTAAGTTTTAAAAAGTAACTTAAAGACCGTGTTAAGTTGAGTCCATTTCAAATTTTGATGTGCCTCTTTCCCTATTTCTGGATCCAGGGTTCAAATGAAAGTGCTTGGAAAACTAAGATGAGGGATTTGATTCCATAAAAAAAGCATCAATGGAAAGCTTAATGACAAACTTAAAACACATGGCCGCCTTATGTGAGCAAAGTATGATCTATTAATTTTAAATAAGCAATTTTTTTTTGCAGATATATACATATGTATGTGTGTGTACGTATACGTTTGTGCGGATTCTTTCGTACAGCATAACGCGAGAACAAATCAAGTTATCGAATCGAATTCATTCGAAGCGTATGTGCATAAAGATGACCTGAAAAGATTTTGGTTTTATGATGAAAAAACTCTATCAATCAAAAAACAAAAATCAATTAAATTTATAGTTTAAAACTAACTTCTCAGTTAAAAAAAAAATTATGAATATATAAATTGCCGTTCATAACTATCCGGACAGATTAATATTTTAATTCCAAAAGTTTCATCAACTAACCAATTGACTAAATTTGGTAAGTTAAGTTAGTATTAAGTCATAACTTAAGACTTACTTAAAGACGAAGACAGTGTTAAGTTGAGTCCATTTCAAAATTTGATGCTTCACGGTCCTATGGAAGTGCTTCAAAGATTTAGATGAGGCAATTCATTTTGTAAAAAAAAAAGCATCAAAAGAAAGCTAAATGACAAAGTTAAGACACATGGATAAAATTGCATTACTCGTTTATTTAAAAGCATTACAAGGTAGATCATAACATCCAAAGATTTAGTTTGTTTACCACTATTATGGTTTTTTCAAATCTAGAGGTCTTTCATGAAAATGGCATAAGGATAAAAAATCTTTCGAAATTGGCCTGGGAACATCTTTAAAAATTTCTAAAGAAAACTGAACTGAATGTGATCCTCTTTAAGCTATCGATTTACCAGAAAGAAAAAGATGCTATGCTGAGCAAATTAAAGCTCGGTAGGTGGTGGAAATCTCTCGGTTGAAGCTATGAACTATTGAACCATTTCTACAAGGACATCAAGATAATCAAAATTTAATTTTTTAAGCAATGTTAAATATCATTCAACGAAAAGCAATCCAACATATTTGATAAAAGTGCATCTTACAAGGTCGGAGTAATTATTCCGAAAATATATTAGACAAAGAGTTGGCATAAGTGGTCTTTCACTATTTTAGATTCTGCAAAAAAAAAGCAAAGCCTGGTCACAAGTTTTGCTTTTGCTTATTTCAAAACTTTTTTTTACTCGAATAGCACTAGTAATAGTAAATTTTACACAGCACAAGTATTAAGAAAAAGTTTTTTAGGAAGGGAAAGTTTTCAAAGAAATTGCAGAGCTCAAGCGAATCAGACAAATTTCAATTCCAAATACAATCCAGCTCCAGTTATGATATGCGACCGAGCTTTTGATCATGTTCATAATTTAATTTGTGTCACTAGTCATCGAACCTATAAAGTATGAATCCCTATAAACAGAAGTTGCAAACTTGCCTACATATTATTTCTTAATTCTGCCTCTGAGATCGGATTGAGGCTAATCAGTTTTGCCGCGTGGCGAGGCATTGTGGTAGCCAGTATGAGGTTTCCACACCTTAAAATCCACTGTTTCTTTGTGCTAAAAAAAAACAATTGAGTAAAGTCCTATCTCGAAGAAATAAAGTATCGCTCTATAAGACCATCATCATCCTCATCCTGCTACATGGTGCAGAGGCATGGACACTTTCAAAAGGGATGAAAGCGTTTTATGTGAGAAAAGTGCGATCTATTAATGTATGTAACATTAACATCGCAAATCTTCTTTTTGATGATTCCAAAATGCAAAAACAACTATTTCCCTAATTTTTATGTATATAATTTTTTTGTTTGCAATGCATTTGCCTAGGGAATGAATAATGTTTTCAAAACTCGAATTAAATTTGTTAGTGGCGGCAAATAAAAAAGCACCTACAGATTTTTTCATCTTGAGATGGGAATTTGATGGTATGGGCAGGACTCAAACCTATTTTTCATTTCATGTATCTATGGTTTTGTTTTGTTATTTTTTCGTTGAAAGGCCGATAAAAATAATTTATCATTATTTTTAAAAGAATTATACAATTTGTATAGTTGAGAAAATGATTCATTATTTAAATAACTCGCAGAGACATTGTTATTGTTCTGTACTCTTGTAATCGGTCCGATTTACGGAATTTCTACATATTTCCAAGTTTCGAGGTCCCAGTAGACGGATCCGTTTTTTTTTACAGATATACTATATGTATATGTATGTGTGTGTACGTATGTACGTAATACGTTTGTGCGGATTCTTTCGTTCAGCTAACGCGAGAACAAATCAAGCTATCGAATCCAAAACCATTTTTCATATTTTGGTGTGCCCTCATTCTCTATTTCTTGATTCATGTTCCCACGGCAGTGCTTGGAAATTGTTCCACAAGTGTGAATTCTAGGTTCGAAAATTCTACCAACAGGAAAAATAATTATCTCATGGTAACGGACGCCAAACCGAAGCCTGTAAAGTTCAAAATATAACACCATAGTTGCATTGCAGTCAATGCTTAGGACATGGAAGAACCACTTCTGCAGACGATGATGAATTTCGCTGGTCGATGAAGACGATACAAGCTCCCAAAACCTTCTACCCGACTTAGACGAATTAAAATAAGCAATATCTAAGCTTAAGTCTAATAAAGCCACTTTAGCTGACAAACTATTCCAAGCCGCGGCGATGACTTGGTAAGGAGTATGGATCAACTTATCTGCAACAAATGGTAAGAATAAAGCACGCCCGATGGAATCTTAGTATTGTTTGGCCAATTCTGAAGAAATTATAATGTCTTTGCTTCCGTGTTATGTGAACACCAGCAGTTCGTCAACAACCTAATAGGTCCATATTAATGTTGGCTTGAACCAATAATGACCAACATAGACCAAACAATAACATCATGACAGATCTTGGAAAAAACCTAGAAGCCACCACCTTTTCATCAATTTCAATGTTGTCGTTGACAGAACCCACCGAGAGGGGATGTTTCATATGAAGCCATGTCTAGGATTGGCATCTCTGCCAAGCTCGTCCTATTGAGCAGGATGACGATAGAAAACTAAAGCTGCTCCATTTAGGTTGAAAAAGACGTCACCGACCCACTTGATGTCAAACAACATTTAAGACAATGCGATGCACTGTCATACTTAGTGCAGTGCAAAAGGTCTGTTCAATAACTCCTATACGCCGAAGATATTGATATAATGACGCAGCTTGATGTCAAAAGTGAGTTTATGAATGTGCAGACAGAAACGGCAAAGATGGTTTTTAGTTGAATCTGAGGGCACAAAGAAGCATATGTTGACATGAGGAAAGTATATCCAAATCTTAAGTGGTGGTCAGAACAGAACCATAGACAACTATAAGTTTGCGATAGTTAGGGACTCTTTCTGCCTAGGCTCCGTGGCAAACACAAATAATCACATCAGGACTGAGATCATACGAAGAATTATTTTGGCTAAGAAAGCAATTGAGTAAAGCCCTCTCTCGAAGAACTTAAGGGTCGCTGTATAGCACCCTTGTCATCTTAGTCCTGCTATATGGTGCAGGAGAACGGACACTTTCAAAAACGTATGAAGGCGACTCAGGTTGTTTCGTGAGAAACGTGTGATCTTTGGTCCCGTCTGCTTTGACGGTGAGTGGAGAAAACGATTCAACGAACTCTACGATACGAGTTGAACAGCGACATCGACTTAGCCAGAAAATATGTCTTGAAAAATTTATGAATAAAACAAAAATTCTAAATTTTATTATTAAATTAGTAGAAATGTTACTTAATCAAAAAAAAAGTATTTCCAAATTGTTGCCCTGTTAACTTGAAATAATACATTTTTTAGGGAATAAAAAATGTTTTCATAACCTAAAGTGAAGTTGATGCTGCGGGTAAATAAATAGCACCTACAATTATTTTTATCTGCCATTTAAAAAAAAAAAGTTCATGGTTACGATTATTGACGAAAAGGAACATTTGTTCTCAAGAGTGGTAATTAACTTGAATTTATTTTTCCATTAATAATTTTGTGTACGAAGATTGCATAAATTGATGCTCTTCCATCAGCAAGCAATTATTTAGGTTAACTAGCATATCCCGTTGACGATAAAGACCAATGACTTTGCCAGTGAAGATGTCAATATACAAACAGAAGATATTGCTTTTGGACGGATTCGGTTCGTTCATAGTACGGAGACCAAACGTATTCCAGTACAGAACCAACTAGTCTTACGTTCGAGCTTTTAGTAAAATATGGGTCCTTAAATTCTTTGGAGCATTTCTTAACAATTTCTAAGCGGGCGTTGGCATTACTCACTATTACATCAGAGTGCAACTTGAAGTCCAAATTGGGACCGAATTTAACTCCTCAATCCACAAAGTGAAACACTCTCTCCACCTTAAAATAATTTATAAAGTGTCTTCCAATAGGGACTTCCGAATTGTGACAAAAATTCCTAACATAATCTTTCGACGAGCATCATCAGTCCAATGATATGAAAACGAATTTTCTGCCGCCATTTTTCTGACAGCAAAGGTGAGATCGTTACCAACATCACATCTGCACAACGGGCTGGGTTTTCAAGGGATGTCGGAATTTCACACTTCCACGAGTAGCTCATCCCTAAAAGTGCTTTATATCAATCGTGTGTTTTTTTTTAAATCTGGAATCCGAATGTTGCCAAGAGATCTTAGCCATTCAGACGTTTTGAAAACACAGATCTTATATACCAAGTTAAACAGTGACCTTTCCTTAGAACCGGGTGAACGATAAGAAGCAACCAGGCAAAAGGCGTACTTTCATTCAATCATACTTGACAAATGATAGTGTAAGCAACAAACGAGGCTTATTCAAAGGACTTATCCAAAAGAATTACGAAGCAGACTAGTCACTTTCAAACTAACCTCTTGCATCAGAAAGAAAACATATATTAACGTAAATGAAGAAAATATTAGCTCAAAGAAACTGACGTCTTGCCATAGGCTTTCATAAACATGGATTCTGATTATATTCTTGAAGCGACATGCGAGTATTTTACGGAATCGTAATCAGTTCGATAAAAATGTACACGAAATAATAAATGAAGAAATCGGCATAGCTATCAAACAGGACAATAAAGACACGTCTTAGGCTGTTTTACATCACAAAACTCGGACAAGGACTGACTGACCGAGTCTACGATAAAGCAAATCTTTACAATAAGACAAATCCTGGAAAAGACTAGCGTGTTTCAAGCCTATACTCACCACATAATCATATACTTTAAACCTCAATGTTTATTGCGTTAAATAGCGTGAGGTACAGCGTTCAAATCCGGTAAGAAACATCAGGCACTTTTTATTTCCCCACCTCTCGCAACTGTCTTTGTCTCCTAGAAAAACAACCACGAAGATAGAGCTAGGCGGTTCGGAGCTAGGCTAGGCTAGGCTTGCCATTTGTGAAAAATATTCAACACAAATAGAGAAGCCAAGCTATGGTTCCAAAAACGTTGTATTTGTACTTGGATATGAGAATACACCGCCCCGATTTGTACAAGGCGACCATTGAGTTTGATCTTGAGAGCGTTCTAGACAAAGAAATTCACCGAGACGTTTCGAACCACCGCATTCATATACGCACCAGAATAGAACGAATATTATGATGGGCAAGTAAAAGGTAAGCCACAAAAAAAGGAAGCAGAGGGAGTCACCGGACTAATGACAGAAATAAATCTAAGGCAGTCTTGCTGTATTGAAAGAATGAACAATAATGCTGAAGCTCAGAAAAAATGTATATCCCAGATTTCAAGTTCGCCAACAAAAGGTGCGACCAAAACAACTTTTTAAGAAGACCAGCGAGGGCAGACTTTAAAAACTGTACTCAAGATCGTCAGGGATGTAAGACAGTGCTTGGATCACCATCCTGAGTACTGGGTAAGTGAGTGTGATTTAATCCCAGCTTTTGTTCCGAATGCTCAGGGTGTACAAATTTGGAAAAATAATTAGTCTTGCATTAAGGAACGCTTTCAATAAATAATTTTTTTACTCGCAGCATTCAAATATTTGATTTCTGCTTATATAAATCACTGTAGGCTATTTTGATTTTCATTCACCTCGCTTATACCAATGGTTCTGAGACTTACTAACTTATACCAAATGCACATTAGCGGTTTGTGTGTATGATACCAAAATATAATAAACAGTACGTACAAGAACCCATGGGGATTAAGTTTCTGCTAACGTCCACTAGGTGACCCGTGGTTCGTGCCACAGCTGATACCATTCTTCATGAGCTCATTTTGCTCAATTTTGGCAACATTTTGAATTCCAATTTTTAAAAATAACATTGAATGGAAGACTTCAAATGAACTACGTAGTCGGCTCATTTAAACGTCTACCATTTACCTTTTCGTATGATTCGTTCAGCTTCCGTTTTGGTGATGGAAAACATTATTCAAGGAAATTAATATTTTTGTTCGTTTAAATGAAATTTGTTGATCATCCTTTTTACTTGAGAATCGCTGCAGTCTGAAAAATAGATCACTTTTTCCAAATAGTTCATGAACCGGTTGGTGTTCCTTTTTGTTTGTCTACAAAGAGGCCAGGTATTCTCATGTATGTATGAATGTGAGAAGATTTTGTCCTGCAGCGGTATCAAACAGACTTAGACCGTTGTAACGATATTTGCTTAACCGATCGTTATAATTATGCCAAAGTACGATTATATTGTAATAATTCCAACAGCTTTCTTCGGGAAGCATGTGTACGGATGAAATTAATTTTTGCCGAATGGTGTTGTAATGCTTGACCCTATGTAACCGCGTAACGTATCATCATTAAAAGGGTATTCATGATAATCTTGAACGCAATTGCATTAGAAAAAAAATACGGATTATTTATCAAAGGGCTCAAGACTTCTAACCTAAGTCTGGATATTATTTTGTTTCCACATCCAAGCTTTCATTGCCTTTGCTTTATGAAGCTATAAGCATATTTCACTGCATTCTTTTTGATCGACTCATTGCATCTTATTTCTTAAATGAAGCAGTCCGAAAAAGCTGTTGGGCTACACGTGGACAGAATTCAGATACGAAATGCGAAGGTTGTCAAATCATCTTAATCCAAGGTACCATCTCATCATCATCTTAATCAATGATGCACTGCGAGAAGCACTGTTCCTCTCTGATGCCCTTGGGTTCTTAGTTTACCATATTATTAAGCACCTTACTTTCGAATAAAATACTGTGAATTAAGCGAACGCAAAAAAGAAAAAAAATAGACACTATCCATTGAGCAATTGAAACCCAGATATATCTGAGTCTCGAACCACTGTACAATCTTTCAATTCAACTTCTAACACCAGAAGGCGAGCAAATTACAAAAAAAAAATGTAAAAATTATCCTAGAACCCAGCATCCATTCGAACAATCCATGCCTGCTCATTAATCTTCTCTCCAATACAAGCTTTCAACGCCATCATTACAACACCCTGTTGTCATATTCACATCCAGTAAGTCTCAGAGCTTCTTTAAATCCATTCAAATAAAGATCGGAATTTACATTTTACACGTTAAAGATATTTAGCTTGTCAAGCCTCCCCCATAAACCAGCTTCTGTCTGGTGAGACGTTCTGTTAGCCGCTTTCACTCTCAGCAGAATAGTTAATTAAAATTGTAAAATTGTACAATTAGCAATTGAATAAAATCATTTGGATTAATTAATTGCTCAGTAAAAAAGAGCGCGCGCAGTGCATGCAGATTGACTGCCTCATGAATTTACAACTTCCACGGTCCAGCCGGGCTTATTTTTATGCATTCCATGGAAATTTATTTAAATTTAGAATCGGAGCCGGCCAAGTCGGATCGCTTCGAGACGGAGCTGAGGGCGGTTGGAGACGCAACGTTCTGACGGCATTGGAAAGGTGTCAGATGGTCGAAGGATTATTAATTGTTCGTTGATGGTGTTGTTCTTCATGATTTGCTTCCTGATGTCGGCATGGGGGTGAGTAAGAGAGTGAGTGAGTTCTGATTTGGGTGCGTCATCAGTGGAGAAGGCTTTGTTGAAAGGTCAAAGCTCCACTAATATCGATATTTGTTTGGTAAATTTCTCCGTAAATCGAGTCAATTGAGAAAAATTGTGAAATTGTGGTTAAGGGCTTCCGGGGATGTGACGTCTTTGAGTCCGGAATAAGGACCGTAATTTTCCGCGTAATATTATTTTCATGCCTTAAGGTGGAGTCTTACTTGCAGAGCTACAACCAACGCCTTTCCTTTACTTAAGCTCGAAAGACAACATTGCCAATGCTTCTCTTCACTTCACGCAGCCAATTTGGCAACGATATATATTTTGAAAGTGGGCTCTGCCTTACTTTAAGGACATTCCAACCCCAAAGAGCATATAAATATAGCGTTGGGGTCCGATATAACGAAGGCTGTTTAAAAATCGACAAAATAGATTTGTGACGACTTTACATTAAAGGGCCATGGATTGAAAAGTTTGGTGTTAGACGTGGTGTTAGTTTCCCATTTACTTTCAGATGCTTTACAAAGCTCGGTAGAAGGCTTCCGAACATTGCGATTTTCAATAAGATATGAAGAAAGTAAGTGAGCCTAATTTGCTGATTGATAACCGAACATGTCCGTCCTGTATGCCAAAAGTCTCCCGCTTACTGCATAAAGATCTCGGAGTATGTCCTTGAATTGACTCAGGAATTAGAGCAAAATGACCATCTGCTTCGTTATAACCTCATCAACTACGCAGATGACTTGATCGCATACAGGTCAAGTCCGAAGATCGAGGTTATTGTAAGTCTTTTGCAACGTGACAGGGATATTGCGATGAAGATCAATTTTCAAAAGTGCGAGACCCTTCTGTTCAGGACTCCGTTGTCTGGAGCTTCTAGAGATACTAAAAAGGAGTGGCGAATGTTTTCTACCATTGGACTAAACTGGCAGCCACTGGCGAATCGAAGTGTTGTCAGATATCTTAATTTTAACAAGATATAGATACTGCTCTTTCCAGAGCCAAAGCGGCCTTTGCCTTGACAAAGAGACTGTTTCACAGCAGTCACCTCGATGCCAAGGTGAATGTGATTTGCTACACGGCCATGATTCGACCTGTCTTAGGGCTTGTCTCCATTTATATAGAACTTCAGAGTCTGAGTACAAAAAATTCTGTAGTAATGAGGTCCTACACAACGGGGCCAACCAAGCTTATTCAAAGCAATGACTTCGAAAAACAACTTGATCTCCGGGGCTTTTTTCTCCAATGATATGCACCAAGAGACAGTGCGCCTTAGTGGTCTTATTCCCCCCAGAAGCGTTTCTCTATCTGGATAGATAAGTTCTGGTGCCTTCATCTTCCACGTTGGTCTGAAAGCTGTGGATGGGCGAGTCACGACCGAGACGTCGCAAGTAGCTCACCGGAGACTCTTCGTTTTAGTAGGGCGGAATCAGACCGCGACCGAGCCGATGTCGTAAGGCAATATTCATACTATTGGTGGTTGGACGAAGAGAAGAACTCAGGCGTCTTTATTAATCTTGGGTGCAAATCGTAGCATGTCCTGTTAGCCTTGGCCGGCTTACATATACAATATTTAAGGTAGTGTAAGTTGTATTGTATCCAGTATCTAGTTTTAATGTTATTTTAAGTTAGGTTAAGATTTTATATTTTGGATTAAAACCGACATATTTAGGACTCGGAAAATCCAACAAAACCATCCTCAACTGCTTTATGTAGTTTGAGTGATGGCATTATCGGGCTGCTTTTCTTCTAACTGTGACTGACCACAATGAAAGAAATATAAGAGTCAATGGATAGAACTGATTAACTCATGGCCAGATAGTGGTTTTTGAGACTTTGTTGAACTAAAATTGCAGGTAAAAGGAGGCTGTCACTTGGTTCGATCATCATCGTAAAAATTGAGCCTAGATTTGACTCTGACGGACTTTTTTGTAGGGTTCCATTTAAGGTAAAAAAAACTAAATGTGCCGTGCACATAATTAGAAGCGCCAAACTTGACCAGCTTTCTTTCTTTCTATCTTTTCTTTCTAATCTATGGGCCTTTAATCAAGAATTTCGGATTTCTGCTTTTAGTGTACATATGTGGTACATGTTTACAAAAACTCATGATAATGTTATAAAGTACCTTGTGGGACGTCGCAACCAGAGCACCAGGTGTTCATTATTTCAAAAAGAATGGAACAGTCCAGAAAGTCAAACGAAAGCTAAAGGCGAAAATAACAACAACTCGCGAAGACCAACTCATTGTGCGGCATAGTAAAAAGTTCCCACATGCTACAGCTAGGGGTATTCGAACTGATAATGAAAGTGGATCATCCGTAGGCACTGTTAAGCGAAGGTTGCGTTAAGCTGGTTTAATTGGACGGAATGTCCGGAAGACGCAACTTCTTACTGACCGAAACCGCAAGAAAAGGTTGGAGTTTGCGTACAAATATAGGCATTGGACCGCTGCCCAGTTGAAGAATGTATTATTTACTGATGAAACATAAGTAAAGTGTGTATACGCCGTCCCAGGTACAAAAAATTTGAGCCAAAATACACTCGCCCGGAGGTCAAACATCGAGGCGGTTCCACTATGATATGGGAGGCAATGTCGTTGGTACGCTGATGAAAATTTGCCTGTCATTTGGATTTTACAACAGGACAATGATCCGAAGCACAAAGCGTTTCATACAAAAAAAAAAATGGTTTCAAGATTAAATGGTTGCCGTGGTGAAGTGGTGTGAGGTTACCATACGCCTGAGTCCAATAGACCTTCTGCAGAGTGACTGAAAAGCCCCGAAAGCTAACCGAAGTTATCATAAGACCAAAGCTTGCCCGGGAAGGTTTCGGCGTTCGTTTTTTTGAAATAACAGTCACAGGAAAGTATTATTCGGCGTTTTGGGACACATGATGAGATGACAAAGTTCTGTCGCAATCGCCTTTGAAAGCGATGGCCGAACTGGACTAATGACGATTCGAATTGGTTGCTCACCTCTCTTATTCGACTATTCTGATTTCCAAAACTTCAACTGGTTAATTCATAAAATTGTCATAAAAATGCTTATTTTTATTAAAAATCGGGGGACTTTTCAGCCCATGTTCGAAATATTCATCCAACTCGTCCATTAAATCCATTTTAGGACGCTTGGAACTGCATTCTACGCAGTCTGACGTTGAAATGCTTCGAGACTTAAGACTTCTTTCGACATTGCATCGGCATTTGAAATGAAAATAATCCTCACCAAACCTTGTTCTTATTAATGCATTCGAACGGCGTACCCAATATAACGGTTCATTAAATGAAAAATGTTTCAAGACAGTACGACTTTTTATCAACAATCTCAAAAAGACTGTGAATCAAGTCTAAAAGGCTTTAAACTGCCGACAAAAATGGCTCCAGAATGTCGAGGGAATAGTCAGCAATAGACTGACTGTCCAAGAAGATGCCTGAAATTTTGTTTTACTAGAAAAAAGCCAATATAACTCAGGTTCAGATTGTTCACGGATCGAGCGCCTAGTAAAAAACTGTATCCCATTTACTTCTTCATCTTTGCCCAAAGAGGTGGTGCCCACTGATGACCGATATGACACACCTACTGTATACCATCGGTGGACTTTGTGTGCCTGTCGCTTGTCGAACGTAACCAGCGAATCAACAAGCCACTTAATGTACTCCAGAGCATTTGGTGACGTACTTAAATCGATCCCAAATACCTTACTTTTGTCACCTTTGGAAAGGTTTCAAAACTCTAATCTGATTTCTGCTTGATGAGGATCGGAAACTGCTAAACCATTCATTTTCTGAATGGTGAAGCTATCAACCAGAGTATTCTAAGCTTATTCTATGCACTCTTCGTGCTTATGGACATAAAAGGAGAAATTTATTCTAGTGGGACAAGGTGTTTTCCATTTCTGCCTTCAACATGTAAACATCTCACAGCGGCAAGGTGGCCTATCTTTTTATGAATATATACTTAGAGGCAAGTTCCTCAAACATCTGCAGACAATACCATCCCCTGATAGTCCCGAAGAATGGTCTTGAGCAGTAAGTCATAAGAAGTTGCTATGGCTCGCTTGTAAGGATGTTGAGTTGCCGGGACCATTATTTCGATATAGGTTCAAAATTCTAATGAACGTCAGTCTTGATTTTTTAAATTTCTTCATTAAAATGATTGCATACCGTTTAGGATTAGTTCTAAGAAGATTGACTTCGGTCGGTAAAAAGCCCGGGAAAAAAGAGATCTTCAGCATATCTATGTATTCTGGTTTAACCATTGACAGTTCATTGATTCCCCATGACATCTACCCTCAATTTGCATTGAAAGTGGAGATCTTTGCAACCGTCGTTGATGTTGCATATGGTAACGACTATGACTAGGTGGGTCATCACCAGCGGCTATGAAAGATCTGACACTCCTTCCAGAAAAGACTCAGCAGGTGCCTTTATTTTCGCAATTGAGCTTATTTTCATTAAAAATGTCGACACGTGAAAAATAGATCTATTGGATATGACTTCGGAACCTTGTAAAATATCAAACCAGAGTCCCTTAAGCTTCGAATATAAAGTCAATAACCCTAAAACTTCCTCCCACCAAGGCTGAGAATGATTTTCAAGCATTTCGTTAGAAATCCTCGCAAAACTCCGCTCAAAAAGCTTTCCACTTTTAATTTTGAGCTGCGCTCTTACTGCTCTGCTGACCTCAACTGAATTCCATGAAAAAGTTAGCCTGCCAGTACTCATCATCTCGTGCTGCGTTCAATTGTCATATTCCCCTACGGATCAACCTCTCACCAGAACCCATGAGGTATGAGCACATAAATCAATAGCAACTGGACAACCAAGACGACCGCAAACGCGCTTATAGGACAAGAACAAGTGCGGCGATTGCGACACGACTAAAAACGAAGACTGAGACGTCTTAGACAAAGTCAGAGAGCTGGCGTGATATCCGCCTTGTTTTGCAACATCCAAGGTCTTTAATTAATAATATATGTAATTAAATCATAGAACACCCATTTGTGTAGTGTCCGATGAACGACCACTAAGAGTGGCGCGACAGTCACCATTAGCCAGCCAGCGCTGGCGTAGCGCCCGCACACATAGAAATTCAGTTCAATTAGCTTCTTGATAAGTGCGATTCCCCGCAATGCTGAATCCGAGCCTCCGCGCTCGAACCCCTGCATACCGATAAGGGTGGAGGGAGACTTCAAGCCCACCATGAACCGGGCAATTTGTCAACCAACATTAGAGCGTTCCTCGTCTATCGAACGCCCAAGTGAGCCGAGATTGCAATTGTGCGTTCATTAAATGAATTACACTTTTATTTAAATTTGGTTGTGTGTGGGGCGAAAGGGACGAAACGAAGGGGGGGTGGTTAATCGGTCGGCAAGCGAGTGGGGTGTCAAGTTTGATCGGTGTCCATGGGAGTCAGGGTTAAGGGAACCAAGAGGGTTGGGATAGGTCGCATTAATGTCAAGCGACATTTTTCTGCCATCAGCTTCGAGAACAGGCTCTCGAGCAACAAAAAATTAGCTTTTGGAATGGACTTGGCGCTGCTCTGGTGCTGGTGCTGACTTAGCTTCTGATTACCATACTAGGCTAACAATGTTGCCACTAGATTAATTGATATTATTGTTCACCAGTAAAGTAGGGGGAAAGCTAATTGAGGGAGCTTAACCATGACCTTGGCGCGCAAGTGGATATGGATTCCTTAGTTGCCATTTGGGTGGAGCCATGGGCGATTCATGTCACAATAAATCAAAATAAGTAATTGTACTGGTACTGGAAGCTTTATGAACTGGAATTTTTTTTCAGTCTTTGGATTAATCATAATCAGTGTGAGATTCTCTGCGTGGTTCTAAGAGCAAAGCAATTTTTGGGTCTGAACATATTTTCGCTAAAATATTGTCATCACTGATCTGAAGTTCTAGCAATTCAACAGAGGATGTCGTGTTGTATGACTGGTCGTTTTTTATAAACCCATCTTCTGCGAGTCATTGGCGGCTATTTGATCGGTTTATTTGTCGAGAGAAGATTGATGGGCTATTTGAAGTTTCCCAGCTTTTAACACTTCTTCAAATGATGTACAAAATTTTTTAAGCAAGATCACAAGATCAACACATCCTTCCATCGATTCACAGATTTACGATTATTTTTCTATTTATTTGTTCTTGAAGATATAGTATCTTATTAAATATTTGTAAAGCTTTATTTGGGACACATATAACTTCTTAAGCTAAAAATTCAAAGTTAAATTACGATTAAATAAAAAAAAAATTAAAAGGCAATAAAGTAAGTTACTATTAATGTTGTGGTTCTTCTTAGAGGAAGAATGAAAGTTTGGCGTTATTTGAGAATATTTAACAACAAAATTAAGCATTCTGTACTTTAATAAGCTGTCATTTGGTTGGATAGAAAACTTTCAAGTTAAATGTCAAGTTAAATACAGATAAATTGTAGTGGTTTCAGATTTATGTTCTTTTTCAAATTTATCTCCGATAATTTCCAAAAAATGTTTTAAAATAATAAAGAAGGTTTTTCTTTTAATTTTTTGCTCGCTCTTCAAGAAGATAGCACAGAGCGAGCAGAAGAATAAGGAGGAGAAGGAAAGATTTTTGTAGTGATTTGAGAAACTCAGGTGTATTTGGTTTCAAATCTCTTCCGTGGGTGGAGCCCGAATCGGGACTTTTAATATCGACCTATTAGCTTTCACCTAATTCGCAGAATTTTATTCGACATAAGTTTGATACATGAACTTTGAAAGTTTTGAACACTTAGCTAAACACCCCACTGTCAGTGTTATGCCTTCACACAATCTACACAAACCACTTTTTTGAAAACACGAAATAAGTATTAAGCCGATACAACAACCACTACAACAACTGCATCCATTATTTAGACTACTACCATTGGTCGACCAATCCAGTGGTAGTGCCGTTAACTTGATCCCAATGGCAAATTGTGACTGGACCATATTCGAATCGAATCGAACCTGCGATCTATCAATTGAATCAATTGAAAGGCAGGCGCTCTACCAACTTCGCAACCCAGCTATAAGCTGTAGTTTTTCCTTGAAATTTCACCATCCCCTCCAATTGAGTCCAATCTGCTCCCATTGGCCATCGTCTTCATTGAGCGCAATCAACTGTCAAAATGTCTGACCCAGGGAAACCCGACTTACAACCCAAATCAATCGTCATGGAGACTCGAAATGACCTATTCGAGAAAATCGACAAACTTTTTGCTGATTTCAGCCCCCGATTCACTGAAATGAATGAACGATGTCTTCAATAGCCAGCTGGCAGACTCGGTTTTTTCAAAACATGATCTTATGTTCGCAACATTTAAACTTCCCATTAACCGAGCCCAATTGAAATTCTCGTACAGAAATTTCAAAAAACAGGATGCTGAGCTTTTGGAGCAAGATCTGTGAAATATCTTTTCTACTCCCACATTCCACTCGTAACCCAGTGCGCACGATGCTCCAATAATAAATGGTTCACCATCGAAAGTTATGAACTCAAAAATACACGTAATGCAGCTTATATGAAATGGAAACGATTTAGGCTCCCCGAGTTCTATGATACTTTCCGTGGGCTAAGGAATGTAGTCAGCTCAGAAACTGGAAGTGCCAAAAAAAAAACTGTTTTACTCAACATCTGGACGTAAAGCTAACTCCCGAAATTTTGTGCAAAAATCTACGCGAACTAGGCGTCGGTCGTACGACTACAGGAGTGCGCGTAGAGTTTGACCCCAACAAGCTGGACGTGGATTTTTTAAACGCTTAGACTTCATACATGGCATGTAAGCTACCCACCAGTGTTGCTCCCAATAGGTCCTTTGAGTTTCGCAGGGTTAAAGAAACAGATGTTGTTATAGCTGTGCATAAAATTACATCAAAAGCGCTTGGCACCCACGAAATCTACTTTTTTTCTGCTTGTTATGGAAATATCATCATAACTGGTGACTTTTAAGCTGACTTCCTACAAAACAGATTCCAGAGCACTCTAACTTCTAGAATGCATTGCCGAAACAGGGCTGCCTGTTATTAAATCCTATCTATGCTTCCCGTTTCGCTCCAAATTCCGCCCAAATTCCACCCAAAGCCTTCTGGACTGTTTAGTCGTTTCTGACTGCTCGAATATCCTCCATGATCAATATTCGCTAGATGGTCTATCGGACCATGATTTGATTTTTTGTACTTATAACTTAGATTTTTCCTGCTCCCTCGCCCCATTAACTTTCCAGTTCAGCAATGGACTAAATATGGAGCCCTGAGGAACCCCTCGTAGTACGGGAACGAAGTCCGATTTTGTGTTCACAAACAACAGCGTGTTTTCTACCAGATAGATAGGCCGATATAACTGTAATTGAATGGGGCGAGAAATCGTAAAATCTAGTTAGCTTTTCACAGAGGATCGAATGGCGAACTACGAATGAGGCATAGTCTTTATCAATTGCTTTCCTTATACTACATTGAGGAGAGCCGCGGTGGTCTCTGTATTATCGATTATACTATATATAGTATATTGTAAATTGATGTGTTTTGCATAATTTTCTTTAAAAACTATTGAGAGGAAAAGAAGTATGATATGGGTTTGTATTTATATTAACTGCCTTCTTTTGACATAAGGATAACTTTTGCTACTTTCCGATGCTGGATATCATCAGTGCAACCTTTGAAAAAAATTTATGGTTGAGCGCTTGCAGCCAATCCCCGAATGACACTCGCGCTTTTGTTTTCCTATATAAATAGTTTTCAAAAGTATTCCAGTTTTTTCGTCAAAAAACTGATATAGCCATTTGTTTTAAAGGACTTTCGACTTTGTATCTATGATTCCAGTAATCGAACACACATAAAGTAGTATTGTAGTTCACATTTTGTGTCTACCTACTACGGTTCTACTGTGACGGACGGAAAGCGGAGGCTAAGTAATAGAGTTTCACAGGCACTCTTTGGGTACGGAACCCTAAAAAAAACGGTCACCATTCCAGAAGTTTTCTTTACCTTCCTCCCACCTCCCAACAGGTTCATTTGGTGTAATGTAGTCTGCTGAATGCTCTTCGGTGAGTTTTAATCGTTCAACGTTCAAGTGACACCTGAAGTCCAAAGAAATTGTTGTACTAACTAAGAAAAGGGTCATCGAAGGAGTGCAGTTTATAATTCCCAAAATTGAAATCGAATCGCTGAACGAGGGGATTTACATCGGTGACAAGAGCCGTGCAGTTAGTCACTAGCCGTATCTCTTCTTTTAATCGAATAGCCATTCATTTACACGGGTCGATTAAAGTCGCAGGTGATTTAGAATATATTTTTCGTAACACTCGAAAATTGAATTAAACTATTTTTATTCATTGTATCGACAGTGCAAACAAATTGATAGCAAAAGACGATCGGCTGTGACTGAGCATTTGCACGGTCGGTTAAAGTCGCCAGCTGTCTCCCACTGGTAATTCAACATTTTGTACATTTGACGACAATTAGGCTCATCTTGTTGCACTGTAAAACTAGAGAGACTACTGCACTAACTTATTTGAGTAATGATCGGTAAAATATGTTTCCTTAAAAATCTTTTTGAAAATATAAATGTGTTGAATCCTATGTAGAACATAAGTTCATTGCAAAAGGGTTAGTTAGCCTTTGAAATATTCCTACCCTCTTTTAACAATACCAACTAAAAAATAATAAAGCCATTTCTTAAAGGACGAAATCGAACTAGCCTTATCACAGACTGTGCTGACAAAATGCTTTACAGCAGCATCATGTTGTTATTCACCGTGCATTTTTGACATGTTTACAGAAAGTCGCAAACGCAAAATGCATCTGAGCTGGCGAATAGCCCTTGTCCTTTTTTACAGAGCCGCTTTGCACCCGTCTTGTTCAGCTGTATGGTGAGTGAATGATGCCAGTCTTGTTGCTGCGCTTGATATGTAAGGCATACGATTTTTTAAGACACTTTAGGGTAAGCGATCAGGAAGATTGTGGTCGGGTTAACATACATATCTTCACTATCGTGCTCGACTTTCTTCAATTCAATTTTTTAATTTAATAGTCCACCGAGTATATGTTGGCTGCTCGGAACGTCGAGGACAATTAAAGACTGTCTTCCGTCTTTTGCATGATGGTTCGTTGTTTTTGGGAGCTAATTCATATAGTCCTGCAGTTAGTCTTTTTAAAAATTAGCACAAATGAGACTAATGTTGCCGAAATGCAGCTTTATACTTTTACTAAACAGTCCTCTTGGCTAAATTTGCCTCGACTCGAAACCTGTCAAATATGTGCTATTTTTGCTACTCTTTACAGATATTAAGGTAGGCACCACATCAATTGATTCTGGTTTTGCTCGGCACATTCCACAGTATTTGTTGGACGGCGGTAAAGTCCAATTTTGGAGTCTTCTAAGAAAACCGCGATTTGTTCGCCTGTCCCTGTCAAGGATTTTAACATTTCACATGCCGATTACCTCTTTTCGATCTCGTCGAACCTAAAATTTCTCCGATTTGCTTACTGCGTAAGGTTTTTTGTGTCTCTTTACGAAGTGCAATTAATCAAACATTTACGAATTTACTTCGACCTGAGGAATCAGTAAGAGAGTGGAAAGGCCACTCTCAGTCTGAATTATTCAGAAGCAGTATAGTAGCTCTACCCGGCTGTGCAAGTGCAGGACGAAATATCCAGCACCCATTTTTGCAGTTGTCCAGGAGCATTTCGTCAACCATGCAGTTCGACATATTTCACAATAGTTCCAACTGAAACCTCTCATTGATTTAACTTTAAGGTTCGAATCTTCTCCGATATCTTGAACGTTCGAAGAAGCCCCAATTCTTCGAAGCTAAAAACATTCCTTGCAAGAATATTACTCCATACTAAAACTTTTAAAATGTCCTTATTGCCCTTATCCACCCGTGTTTTAGCGCATTCAAATTTGAATTTAAAATTTCCTCAAAAGTCAAATATGACGTTTGGCCTAAACTACATTATCGATCTGCATTACCGACTCATTGATCTGTCATTTGGAAATTGCAAATTGCATTTGCAAGTTTAAAGTTGCGCGAGTGAAGAACCTTTTTTAAGAAAACTAATTTATTTCTAGTGAAAAATGGACAAATTTGGGTAAGTTTTCTTGAAATTTTCATTTTCAAATATGTAAGGCAATGTTTGAAATTTTTTCGCAAGCCACATTGCCACGAAGTTTATCGAAATGATGAAATTCGTGCGTTGGCTTTGCTTGAATTCGGCCATGTATTGCATGCATGTCGAAATTCAAATAAAATTTTTTTTTATAAATTACTCCAAATTTGGATTTATTTTTCTTTGAATTAATTTCAAGCATATTCAAAAAATTGTTTGAAAGTATTTGGTTCGAATTCAGATCTTTGGAAAATTTGGTATAATTCAATTTTATGAATCGTGTCTATCACGAAATCATCCCATTTTGCAAGAATCTCGACTCAAAAAGACAATTTTTGAAAAAGTTATCCTCAAAATTTTGAGTTCAATTCATTATATTCTTGTGAACAAATAACACACGCTTTGTTTTCGACTGTTTTCGGAACTTGAAAGTCAAAATTCAACTAGTTTCGAGTGCAAATCAAAATTTGGCCAAGAATTCTAGCAAAATCAATGCCAAAACTGAATTTTGAAGCATTTTGTTCTTTTAATCCAAATATTTTTAATTTATTTCAATTGTTTTAAGTATTTTTTAACTACTTCTGAGAGAAACTTTCGTTATTGAATCAATTAAACTTTCGTTTCAGTTTCTTTATAAAAAAGAAGGCATGGATTCATGGTGTGACCATGTGTCATCGAAAAGTATTAGTGCGACCATATTTTTTTTTTTTAAAGATCGCGAGTATTTAAGATTAGTTCACAGTTCGGTTAAAAGTGAGCGTATGAATACCTCTTTTCCTTCATAACAAATTTGTCATGTGAAATCTTTAAATTTATTGAAAGTGCGGGTTTGCAAATCAGAAAAAAATGTTTTTGAGCTCTAAGTGTTGACGTAAGTGTCCATTTTATGATTAAATTTTGGATAACTTCTAGTGTTCGTGTAGTGTTAAAAAAAAATTGCTCTTATAAGCAATATAAAATGCGCGTTGCTCTTGTTTTTTTTTTTTTTGTAATTTCATCTCTTCTCTTATTCTCTTCTGTAAAATTTAAGTTTCAAAGTTTTTGAAGTGTTAAATTTTATAAATCTTTGTTATTTATTTAAAAAAAAGTGTTTGTGGCGGCTTGCAATTATTCGATTGGAGTTTTTTCTGATCTCAAAATTCACAATCTAAAGTTGATATCAATGCTATTCAGTTTGTACATGTTTCTTGTGAACTTAACAAACCATTCTAAATTTTCGAAAAGGACATCGTTGAGTACTTTACAGGAAGTTATTTAAGGTGAGGTATTTTACATTTTCGATATAAACTGATTTTATATTAAAATTAATATGTAAGTTAAACAGACGCATCTCACGCATTGGAGATAAATAGCTCCATCTCTGTGTTAAAAGGGTTTAAACTTTTTCAGGATCGTTTTTCTATTCCAGGTTATCTTAAATTGATCGATTGTTTTTTTCCTGCTTTCATTCTTAACCTGTCAGAAATACACGTAACTTTTATTTTATGTGAAAATTTGAAACGATCTTGCAACACTCTCTTTGAAATAACTTTATGCCTTAACACGCACGTTTCATTAATCTTCGAGAGTAAAAATCAAAAAGAGGCAGAACGTGTCATTTTCTTTCCTATATCTCGCATATCAAAAGTGTCAGTTGTGCAGTGCTACCAACCCTTAGGATATGCGGATTCCCTTAAAAGGCATTGCCATAATTACTAAAATAGATATGATTATTAAGTTCACTACAAACTTCTCCCCTTTAAACAAAAATATCAACCATCAATGCCTCCATAAAACTTTATACACTTTTTGCTTTCAATCTCTCAGAACGTCGTTGTTGAGTTGGCCAGTTCCATCTAGTACGATTTCTTCGCTGATGCGTTGATTGAGGGTGACTATTACATTTTTCTGTGCTTGCTAATGATTGAAAAACTTCTTTTCATTATTAAATCATAAAACTTTTCGTCTTAAGTAAATTTTCGTATTTGATTACTATGTACCGATTTGATAACATTTTTCACTATAAACAACAAGGTTCTGTTACTTAGAATTTTCATTAAAATTCCAGGAATCCAATTAACATAATCGTTTCTAAAGTTATTTAGATACAATATTTTGTCTTTATACTTTTGTAATTTCACTTAACAATTTTCAACATCTAGGAATATAAAGATTACTGGAGCTTTACATTTCCTTAGTTCTTACTTAGTTTTATTGTTAAATTCTTTTTATTGCTTCTTATTCATAATTTCTTATTGTGTTCTTATTTTATAAACAAAAAAAAAACAATTCCATGGAAGTTTTATTAAACGGAGCTGTAAGAATATTCCTCTGGGAGAACAGAAACTTGGAAACCATACTTGAAATATTTAATTAATTGTTTTCCGAATAAAATTTTTTTAAAGCTTCTTTTACGGTCTGAACATTTCTCTCAGCCGAACCAATGCCTTGAGGATGATATGGTGGAGGCTTTGTTACCTTTATGCCATTCTTCTTACAAAAATTGAGGTATTCAAATGCTCCAAATGGTGGTCCATTATCGGAAACAATTTCTTTTGGTAACCCGAATTTAATAAACAATATACGCAATTGACGCATTCGTGTTTTTCATCAGAACTACATTAAAGAATTTAGGAAACGAAGCTTCCACTATTAAAAATGAAAATTGAAAAGCTGAAAAAAATCTAAGTGAATCTTTTGAAACGGAACTTTAGCCTTTGGCCATTCTGAAAAATTAAGATTTCTGGGAACTTAGCTAAGCCGAGTTAAGCTCTTCATTTTGACAATTCCAGAATGATTCATTCCATGTACCATCTTAAGCAATGCATTTAGGAGGACTTTTGGAATCAAAATACGATAGCCATAAATTGTACATTTATAAACTATGTCGTTTCCAAAAATATGGAATGAATTCAATTCAATTCAATTCAATTCAATTCAAATATCGTTTATTCTTCAGTTCATTAGATACAAATATTATAACAATGATAAATAAATCCTGTACATAAAACATGAATTTTGGATTGCTCAAATATAGAGATAGTTTAAATTCATGTAACAAGAAAACAAATATAAATATGCAATAATTCATGAGTTTGAGCAAGTATAGAGTTAAATTTAATTCAGGTTACAAGAAAACAAAGTTATAAAATAATCAATAATTCATGAGTTTGAGTAATAGTATCTTTCTGTTATTGAAGAATATTTAAGTACATTCTGTAGTTCGAAAGAACTAGAGTCGAATGTACTGTTTAAAAAATTATTTTTCTATTTTTAAAAACAGTGGTGGTGGTGTGTTTCTGCATTTTTGAATTTCGAGCTTCTTATTCAGTTTAAAGAATTAAATTAATTCACAATAGATATTAGGTTCCTTATCTCATTAAATTTAAAGTTAAAAAGCCATTTTTTGATCTCTCGATATAAGGATAGAGATTGAGTTCTACGCCTTAGTTCAATTGGTAGTAAATTATAAAGTCGAGGAGCAACTGAAGAGTAGAAGTTAAGGAAGTGGCTAGTCTTGTGTGGTGGAACAAATGCTAGGTACTGATTTATACTTCGTAAACCATAATCAGGTGGATTGCGATTGAGAGAATAGCCACTTCTTAAGAAAAATATTTTTAAGACTTTATAAAAGTATAGGTGGTTTAAAGGAAGTATTCCCGAATTGCGGAAAAGTAAAAAACTACTTTCCAGGCGTCGTTTCCTCCACATTATTCTAAGGATGTGTTTTTGAATAATCAGGAGTGGTTGAATCTTGCTGTTATGAGTGCCTCCCCAACATGCTAAGCCATATTGTAATTTAGAATGTACTAGTCCATAGTAGACTGTTTCCATGAGCTTACGAGAGCAAAACTGCTTCAAGTGGTACATAGTTCTCGTTGCTTTCAGCAAATATTTCCTTAGTAATGAAGTTTGTGTGTTCCAATTCATATTACTATCAAACTCAAGGCCCAAGTACTTAAAGTTGGCAACGCGTTCAACAGTAAAACATTTTGAAGAGCAACAAAGGTCTTCGGTAAAAGTTTTTAAAAAATTACTTTCATTACACGTGTCTTTACTTAGTAAAAATTTTTTACAACAATGGCTGTGAAAAACTAACTCAGGATACTGTAAATTCACTCCAGATAAATTAAAATATAAGACCTTGGTTTTATCACTGAGGACTAATTTATGCGTTATGAACCAATGTCTAAGGAGTTCTAAGTCATGATTTATGTTGGTAATTAGTTCAAATGCCGAAGAACAAGAATAAGAGCAAGCTATGTCATCCGCAAAACCAGTTTGAGTTCCTTTAAGCTTTATATTAAAAATGCAATTGATAAAGATCAGAAAAAGAACTGGACCAAGTACCGAACCTTGAGGCACACCAATAGGAATATCACGACAGTCGCTAAATTTGTTTGAAATTTTCACCACTTGCTTTCTACCAGTTATAAACGAGGTAAACCACTTCAGCATAAATTTTCTGAATCCCACTGTTTCTAATTTTTCTAATAGAAGCACATGATCCACAGTGTCAAAAGCTTTGGTAATATCAATATATAAAGCAGCTGTAGCTCTTTTGCTATTTAAGCTTTCATAAACAAATGTGGAAAAATTTAGAAGTGCATCTTCTGTAGATTTATGCGATCTGAACCCGTATTGATTAGGGCTAAAGAAATCATTTTTTTCCAGAAATTTTATAACTCTCACTTTAACGGCTTTTTCGAAGATTTTCGAGAATACTGAGAGCAAAGAGATTGGCCTGTAATTGTTTAAGATCTTATTGTCATTTCGCTTAAACACAGGAATGACCTCAGCAATTTTTAAATTTTCAGGAAAAATTCCACAGTAAATGCTTTTATTAAAGATGTGGGCTAGGACATCAACAATATTGTAAGAAATTTTTTTTATAAGAGTATTAGGAAAACCTTTCCGAGTTGTCGAGTTTGAATTATCAAGTGACTTAATTATATTCAATAATTCAAATGAAGTAATTTCCTCAAAATAGAAACTGCGAGCTTCTCGTATTTCATTCTTAGAACAGTTGTTATGTTGATTGGAAGCATAAGTAGTGTTGGAGGTAATGTTAGTGAAGAACTCGTTAAACACATTTGCCATTATTATGGGATCAGTTATATCCTCGCCGTTGTGAGAATTACAAGATGGCGAGTTGGGTCTTATTCTTCTATTAAGTAGTTCATTTACCACTCCCCATTCCCTTTTCAGATTACCTTTAGCTACTTGAAATTTATTCACATAGTAATTTTGCTTACATGCCTTTACTTCATTGTTAATTTCCTTACAGATTTTGCCGTAAAGATTGCAAAGGTGTAAATTATAAGGATTTTTTTTGCATCTCACTCGTAGTTTATTTTTATATAAAATTTTATCCAACAATGTCTTTGTCATCCATGGCTTAAGGCGTTTTAATTTACTACTTTTTTTATGTGAACCCTGTAAACTTTGTTGAACATGACTGTTTAGAGAACTCAAGAAAAGATCAAATGCTGTAGATGGGTCATTTTCACTATATGTTTCTGCCCAATTTTCTCTCAACAGGCGGTCATTAAGTATATTAAAGTTTATTGATTGAGAACTTCTGAATGGAACACTCTTCAACGGACTTATTTGAGGAGTCTTATCGCTAGTAAAAAAAAGTCCAGTCATACAGTGGTCAGAAATTCTGTAGTCTGATATTGAACTAGTAAGTGAAAAACTTGAATTTCGTTCAATTCTTCCAAAGATGTGGTCAATACACGTCTGAGTGGTATTAGAGACCCTCGTAGGTTCAATGAAACCGGGTTCTAAACCATTAGCTGACAGCATAGACAAATAGCTTAGTGCAATTGGAGACTCACTCAAAACATCCAAATTCAAGTCACCTAAGATAAATAAATTTTTCGCCTTTTCGCAACTCAGTATACTACTTAGTTCCTCAACAAAAAGATCCTTGCTTTTTTCGTGTAATCTATAAAAGCACAAAAAGGAAAACTTATGTAGATTGATTGTACATTTTACTATGACAGCATCGGCACTATCCATATTAATTTCATTGTAGGAAAAATCCAGGCCTTCTCGAATAAAAACTGCAATTCCACCCGCAGCATACCCATTATTGCATTTAGCATGAAAATAGTATCCGGGTATACTGTAAAACTCTTTTTCACAATCATATATCCATATTTCCGAGAGAAAGATGAGATCAGGCTTGTTAACAAAAGAATCCAAATGAGCTATAAGTACATCAAAATTTTTTCTTAAGCTACGAATGTTTTGGTGAATAACGGAAAAGTGATTTTTAACTGTTTCCGAATGAAAAATACTATTAAACATCTCTACATTAAATTTACAGAAGAGAGGGTCAGCCAGAACATCATTGTCTATATCAACATTTATCCTATTATTTACACAGAACATTATTTTATATTACAATTAAAAAGAAAGAGGTAAGTGAAATTAAAATGATTTTAAACTAGATTTTCTAAATCCTCAAATGAGCAAATATTTATTATTTTTTCCCCTTCTGATTTCCTTAGTAGAATACGCCCGTTCTGTATCCACAAATAAGCTAATTGTTTTTCTGCTTTTATTGTTTTAGCTTTATTGAATACAGCCCTATAATAATTTGAGAGACTTTCGTTAATAAAAATCGGCTTCTCTTCTGAATAGTTGTTAAGCAGTCTGGTTGATAATTTTGTTTTTCTCTTTTTACTGAGAATTTTTTTCTTCAATTCCAGAGTTTTGAATTTAATGCGAACAATGCCCAACGATTGTGCCCGTGTAGATGCTGCTTTAGATGGTTGTTGGTGTTTAATTGTTTTGACATAACACGATTTAATGTCATCCGAAGTAATATTTTCTCCCAATCCTTCTGACATTATTTTGACAACTGCTTCTAAGGTGTTTTGGTTGTCAACAACAGGTATACCGACAATATCCACACACTTTTCAAGCCGTTTTTGTTGGAGAATGTTAACTATATTTTGGAGATAGTTTACCTTTTTAGAAAGTGTATTGTTTTCCTCCTGGATAGAAGTAGTCAGCAGCAAAGCGTTTGCAACTACTTTTCTTAGTGCGACGATTTCGTTGTATAGGATGTCAAGAGTGACAGCAGCCGGTGGATTTGTGCTTTCGTCAACATTAAGTGATGGCGAGTTGACGGGTGGGGTGGAATGCCCTTTATCCGCTGGTGCATACGAGTTGCTTTGGTGATCGTTCGCTTTTTGTTGGGTAGGAGGGGGGGAGCGAAGAGACTTACGTCTGTGTTGGTTACAGGATGCACAATGGAATGGAACGTTATTTTTTTTCATAAATGCACTATCACTTTGATGCAAGTTCACACAATGCAAGTGGAAGTAGACTTTGCACACCGCACATTGAATCTTGGCATTAATTCTTTCTACTTTTAAACCACAAATGCAAGGCATATTTATGTCAAATTGGTCACCAATTTAGATGTTAAAGTAAAAAATATGAATAGTAATTGAAATTGATCTTTTTTGATTTGACAGAACAAGATAAGAAGAATAAGGAAAATTTAAAGATATTTAAAAACTAGCTACTTTTTATAGCCGTCCACACACCACGACGATTTGACCACGACTAAATCGTCCTCTGCTAAATCTTGTGGCCGATAATTTTATATATAATATAATAGCTTTTGCTATTTTTTCCACATCTGT
The DNA here is from genome assembly GCA_963555765.1 of Orthonevra nobilis. Taxonomy (NCBI): domain Eukaryota; kingdom Metazoa; phylum Arthropoda; class Insecta; order Diptera; family Syrphidae; genus Orthonevra; species Orthonevra nobilis. The sequence goes on along the minus strand of OY743225.1, from coordinate 50,360,821 downwards.
TCAAAAATTCCTCTGTGAATTCCCCCAATGAAGTAACAATGCTTATTGTATCGACATTTGTCTAACTTTCTAATGGCAATCGAGAACAAGTATCAGCATTTGCCATTAATGATCCCTTCCCATGCTCCAATCTTTAGTCATACATGGGAAAAATAATGGCCCACCGTTGCAGCCTAACTACCATTCCTTTTCAAGGTTTAAACGTTTCTTTTAAAGCTTGATGGTCCGAATATGTAAGAAAAGATTTTTCGTAAATGAATTTATGAAAGTTCTTTACTGCAAATACGATTGCCAACGGTTCCTTGTGAAGCTGAGAACAGTTTTTCTCGGCGTGAGAAATAAACATGAGTGGTTTCTTGACTCCATTACAGACATAAGATAGTACGGCTCCTACCGCATACGTACGGGTATCTGTGGCCACCACTATCGGCCTATTTGGATCATAGAGTTCGAGAACTTTTTCACAGGACGGAGACCATTCGAACTCACTATCCTTCCTGTATAAGCTTGGAATGAATTTGTTATAATAATTTGACAACCTTAAATAAGATTGTTCTTTGGATGCAGGGCTTGAATAATAGCAGAACTCAGAGGCGCTTAAAATCGCTTAAAACATTTTGAAAATGTTGTCAAATTCTTTTTCATGCCTCTCTTTAAGTTTGTTGTTTTTTATATCCTGCCTTGAGATAAAGCGGGAGATTAAAAATAAAAAATGAATAAAACAAAAAAAGCTTTAACAGTAGTTAAAGATCTACGTTGTCCGGATAATCTTGCCTATGACTTTAAAGGTAATCAAAACGTCGAACACCGAAAAAACGTTTGCTGGACCAAAGCCAATATTCGGACACGAGAACCAGAATGCGAACCTGACTACATTTAAAACTGAATTGAAAACTGAACTGATAATTGAGGGACTTTAAATTCGAAAAAGAGCAAACTAACGAATCATGAATTTCTTTAAGGATTCTGAATGGCAAATAAGGATTCTTCTCCCGAGAAATCTCTACAGAGTCTAATAACACTTTTAAAAATATTTAAATTTTCACTTTTATTAAAAAATATATTTGAGGAAAAGAAGCCTTTCTGCGGGCTTAATTTGATTCTAAACTTTTACTTTTTTGGTTAAACTTTTTGCATTTATATATTAAAAAGTATATTACAGCCTTTGGGAAATTTGAAATTTGAGTTTTAAGACATAAATCCTTTGTATCGTATCAGATCCTTCCTAGCTTTTATACGCGTGAAGGACATGTTCCTCAGTTGCAAATTTTAGATAGTTTTTATTTTTCAATATCGTTTTTAAGTAAATTCTTAATAAATCACAATCAGGACTAAAAAAGCCACAAAATTATTCTTATCGGAACTAAAGATGTGCCCATCAAGGACATTCAGCAGAAACAGAAACAAATTGAAATGACTTACAACAGCAAGCATGTAAACAATCCATCTCAATATAGTAGCTTTATTTATTGTTCTGAAGAATCCTTTTGTCTCCATCAAAATATTCGCAGCTTGCGTAAGAACTTTGACAATTTATTAGCTCATATTGGATCCCTTCAAGAGATGCCTGCTGTGATTATTGTGAGTGAAATTTGGATTTATGAAAACGAATTAGATTCCTATAATATTCCTGGCTATACCCTTTATGCTAATTGCAATGAATCATATGCTGCCGGAGGCGTTGCAGTTTTTATAAAATATAGTTTTGTGTGTGATTGCTCTTTTATTGACAGTTCAAGTGCAGATATTATTCGATTATTATTCTATGCTGTGCATATAAAGGTTGCAGTATTTTACAAAAAATTTATTTATCGTTGAACTACAAAATATCCTAAGTGCTTTGAAATCTAAAAATCTAATCATTTAAGGGGATACTAATATTGACATTTTGAAGGATTATGAGAAGGTGACTGAAAGCTATTTACTTCTTATGGCTTCATATGGTCTGAAGAGTGTCATCAATGAACCCACCCGTGTAACAAACTCGACTGTTAGTTGCATTGACCACATTTTTTTGCACACACACAAAAATAACAAGACAGTTTTCACTGGCGAGGTACACGATTATAGAATCACTGACCATCATACTATTGTGTCCAAAAAATAAGGTGACATTGTAATTATTTTGAAAATTCTTTATTTATTCTTCCAAATCAATTTCATCCCCTTCAAAGTAATCCCCTCCCGATGCAATGCACTTATGCCAACGGATTTTCTAATCTTTGAAACACTGGTTGTAGTCACTTTCCGGGATGGCCTTCAGTTCCGTCTTCGCTGCGGCTTGAATCTCCTCTATCGTATCAAAACGGTGTCCCCGGAGCGGTCTTTTGAGCTTGTTGAACAGCCAGAAGTCGCACGGTGCCAGATCAGGTGAATACGGTGGTTGCGGAACGATATGGGTTGAGTTTTTGGCGAAATGATCACGAATTACGAGTGCGGTATGGGATGGTGCATTATCGTGGTGTAAAAACCAAGAATTGTCTTTCCACAATTCCGGCCTTTTTAGGCGGATAGCGTTACGCAAACGACGCATAACGTTCAAATAATATTCCTTGTTGACTGTTTGGCTGGTTGGAAGGAATTCATAAAGCACAACACCACGATAATCGAAGAAAACAGTCAACATGACCTTGATTTTTGAGCGACTTTGGCGCGGTTTTTTTGGTCTCGGCTCTCCTTTGGCACGATATTCGCTCGATTGATCGGTTGTTTCGGTCTCATCGCCAGTTATAATGCGTTTCATGACATCCTGGTAGTCGGAAAGCATTGTTTCACACACATCAACGCGACACCTTTTTTCTAAAAAATTCAATGTTTTCGGTACCAGTCGAGATTTGACGCGCTTGAGGCCCAAAGCATCCTTCAAAATGGTATTGACTGAGCCTTTCGATAAGCCAACTTCATCAGCAAGGTCTCTAATCGTTGATCGATGGTTTTTCAACACCAAATCTTTGATTTGATGTACGTAAGCTTCATCGGTTGAGGTTGATGGTCGCCCAGAACGCTCTTCGTCTTCGACACGTTCACGGCCGGCTTGGAAATCACTATACCACTTGTAAACATTTTTTTTAGACATAGCCTCATCATCAAAGGCTTTCTGCACCATCCTCAACGTATCCGCAGCAGAAAATTGATTCCGCAAACAAAATTTAATGCAAATTCTTTGCTCAATAAATTTCGACATCGCAAAAAACGAAAAACTCACATGAAGCAGCTCACAAAACGACGCGTATCTCAAACACTATGAATATATTTTGACATGAAATTTCACAAAGATGTCACTGACAGTACTACCAACCTAAAAAGAAAGAAAAATTTCCAAATCCTTCGACGCGCGCAGTTTAAATTCATATGTCACCTTATTTTTTGGACACAGTAGTATGTGTTCTTTAAAAATAGGTCTAAACTCTTCTCCAAATCAATCAAACATTCAAGCTATGCGAAAAAAAGCTTAAGCACGAATATTGGGAACCAGTGTATTCTTAAAGTAATCCGTCGGTGGGTTCCGACTTATTTATTTCAATTTTAAATAAACACATAAGCAGTTGCAATACTGTTTCTGTGGAGAATACATGCAGCAGGCATTTTTTAAAACCTTGGATGACACATCGACTGTTTAAGCAAATACAACTAAAAAATGCTATCTCCAAAAAGTGCAAAAAGTATCCGCAAAACATCAAACTTAGAAAGTACTATGTTAAGCTGTGTAAAAAAAACGAAATTATTAGTTACTGAAACTTGCGATTCATATTACATCAATCAACTAAATTGTTTAAGGGGGAATATTAAAGGGGAATGGAGAGTAGTTAATTCCATACTAGGAAAAGAAGTGAAAACTAATGAAATTAACGGTATCGAAGTTGGCAATTACTTCGTTAATATTTCAGAGACTTTAAAACCCTCCGTCCCGCTGCAAACGTATTGCAACTGCAACATCTCATCAGATTTGTTCGAGGATAGTATGCAAGCAAATAGTTTTGGCTTCCAACCTATTACAGCTGGGAAGCTTTTAAAACTAGTATCGAGTTTAAGGAATGAACATTCTTGCACGAGTGACAGCATCTCCAGCATACTCCTTAAAAAAATTGTCTGGTTTGTCGTTGATGTTCTATGTTATCTATTTAACCAAAGTGTTGAAAAAGGAATATTCCCGCATTCCTTGAAGTGTGCAGAAGTAATTCCTCTATTTAAAAAAAAGAAAATCGAACGCATATTAACAATTACAGACCGATTTCTCTGACTTCCGACATTTTCTAAACTCTTCGAGAAATTAATTAAATCTAGAATCCTTTCGTTCCTGGAGAAAAACAACTTTTTCTCAGCTTTTCAGTTTGGCTTTAGGTCATTTAGGTCCACAGAGGATGCTATCCTCAAGCTATGTTGTCATCTATATAAGGGCATAAATGCTAGTCAATCAACCATGGCGCTCTTCATAGATTCGACATGTTTGATCACAGATCGCTTTTTAAAAAAACTTTATAACTCTGGTTTTAGAGGCATAATATACGAATGGTTTGCGTAATATTTACACGACAGAGAGCAAAGAGTTCTTATAAATGGAGTAACCAGCAGTTCACTTAAATTAAAAAATGGCGTCCCGCAGGGATCTGTGCTGGGCCCCATTCTATTCTTGATCTTCGTTGATTCACTTTTTAAACAAAGTTTCAATGGTAGTCCTATAGCGTTTGCAGATGATGTTACATTCATACATTCATTCATGTATAAATCAAGTTAACGAAGGCCTACAAAAGTTGAGAAATTGGTTCGCATTTCATAAACTGATTATTAGCGAAAAAACTAAAATTATGTCTTTCAACCTATCAGGAAATGTTTCAACGAACTTCAATGTTTTCTATCACTCACATGACTGCAGAAAGTTCTGTTTGCCAGTACATTCGTGCGGTCGGTCTAATAGTTGCTTCGAAATCGAGTCTGTAAATTTTTTTTAAGTATTTAGGGGTTTTCATTGACTGTAATTTGAACTGGAAGATTCATATTGAATCAGTAAAGTCTTACATGATGATGCTAACCCGTAAAATGTATCTTCTAAGACCATATTGCTCGAGAAATGTTTTGAAAATGATTTACTATGGTCTTGCTAATTCCAAATTGCAATACGGCATTACGAGTTGGGGAGGTTCTTACATGAACAATTTTGGGATCCTTTTGAAGGCTCAGAAGCACTTGATTCGAATTGTATGATTCGAATTGTATGTGGAAAAAATCGGTATACGCATAGTTGGGCTCTCTTTTGTGAACTAGGTATTCTTCCTCTTAGGCATCTTTATGTATTCAAAGTACTCAAGGAATTCTTCAAACAAAGTGGTAATACTGCAACTAGAAATTATAGAATATACAATCTACGCGTTAATAATATGACTCTTGTCGATGTTCCAATCGCACACAAAACACACTTTTTAAAATTTTACTTAACGGCTTCATCAATGGTTTTTAATAAACTTCCGATATTCATAAGAACCACGAGCAATTTTCACTCATTCTTAAGAAAAGAAAAAAATTGGCTTTTTACAATGGATTAAGAATGTATTGATCAGTTTTTAAGAGCAGTAATATAATGATGTCTGGAAAAAGGATTCTTCAGAAACTTTTTTAAAAGTAGCTTTTTATTTCTTGTATTGTTTTTGATTTTTTTTTTCTATATGAAATGTTTTTTTTTTTTAATTAAATTAAGAATTTGTATTTTATTTTTAATATTTACATATTAATCAAACTGATAGTACCCCATGTCAGTTCTATTAATCAGTTAATTGAATTAAAATGTCATTTAACACTAACTTAATTAGTTACCTAATGACTTCTTTTTGTTCAACTCCACTTTTATTATATAAAGAAATTTTTGTTTGTTAATAAGTTTAAGTGCTAAAGAATAAAATGAGTACATTACCTGTTTCTTTATTAAGCGAAGCCTAAAAGTACAACTCAAGCTCATACCTGCATCAATGTTTCTTATCCTTTTGTGTATGCATCTTACTGCGTGTAACATTCAAAATATAGTCACATCTTATCTTATAATAATAATGATCTTTATTAGTTCGTTGAACTTTAAGTTTACATTAATAATAAAATATTTGAACGAATAAAAGATTACATTGATAACATTGAAGAAGTAAAAAAATAGACAATTTTTTAACAATTACTTTTAACAAATTCTATAAGTTTTCTTTTGAATACTAATATTCTATGTTCAGTCTTCATTTCATTCGGTAATCTGTTGAAGTAGATTAAACCCTTATAAATAAGTGAGTTCTGCGTGCTGGTTAAATTACACCTGACTGGTCTTAGGTTATTAGCATTCCTCAAATTATACTGTTGGACATCACCAACCCGAACAATGTTCGATTGCAGATATTCAGGCAGCATTCCATTTGTAATTTTATAAATGAACATCATTGCGTTGAAGGTCAATCACTGTTCAATACTCATCCAGTTTAGAGCACCCAGCATGCTTTGTATCGCTGTATATCTGTTAAACCGCAATATCGTTCTCATGGCTTTGTTCTGTAGTCGTTGAAGTCTGTCTTTAATTCCCTGTTGGCTAGTGTACAAAAGAGTAGAACAATAGTTGAGATGTGGTAAAATAATAGAGTTATATACTAAAATTGCACTTTGGGTTGTCAGTACCGATCTTATTCTCTTCAAATATCCTACTTTCTTGGCGATTTTTCCACAAACATTTTCCGCATGCTTCTTAAAATTTAGCTTTCTATCGACTATTACTCGAAGATATTTAATATATTCAACACATTCAATAATACCACCATCCATTTGAACTTCAATTTGGTCCTCTATTCTGAATTTCATACACTTAGACTTTTTTAAATTTAGTTTTAATTTATTCATCTTAAGCCAATTATTAGCACTTTCGAGGTCCGCATTTAAATTTCGACACATTTCTTCAATGTTCTTTCCACAAATTTATATGAGAGTGTCATCCACAAACAAAACAATTTTACAAAAACATATACAGTTCTTAATGTCATTTATATATATCAGGAAAAGAATTACGCCCAACACTGATCCTTGGGGTACCCCCATATCAACACTTATCGAATTTGATAACACATCATTAAGTTTAGTCCTCTGAGTTCTTCCTGTCAAATATGATTTAAACCACTGAAGTTCTATACCTCTTATGCCAAGTATTTCTAATTTTTGCACTAATATGTCTCTGTCAATAGTTTCAAACGCTCGTTTCAAATCCAAAAATACCGCTATAACCGAGTTACCACTATCCACCTCTTTCTTCCAGTCGAAGATTACACAATTTATTGCTGACTCACATGAGTGTCGTCCTCTGAACCCCGATTGTTCAACAGCTAGCAACTTCTTGCTCTCCAAATAATCTTGTAGTTGGTCGGTAACGTAGCGTTCCACAATTTTCTCGAAGAATGGTAACATATTTATAGGACGAAACTCTTCGCAGTTAATCGTATTGCTAACCTTTTCTACCGGTATAACAATAGATTCCCTCCAATTATTCGGAAATGTTCCAGACTGGAGGGAAGAGTTTATGATTTTCATTAAAACGGGACCTAATATCTCAATTGAGTTTAGTATCATATCTTTATTTATTCCATTGATATCTTTCTTATTATTGCACTTTTGTATTGTATCACAGATCGTTCTAGCATCACAGTACTTAAATTTAAACGTATACGGAACATATATATTTGGTTGGTTATATTGCACGTTTGGGATTGACTTATTTATATCACAGACGCTATCAACAAAGTACAATCCCCATCTTCATTTATACCCCTTTCAACAGTCATACCTTCACAACACGTTTTTATTTTTGCATCAAATAGGTTAACGAGATCATTAAAGTTATCCTCAACATAGAGGTCGGAAAAATTTACTTCTTCGAAAAAGGGTATCAAACTGGTGTTTAGAGTACTTTAGAAATTTGAGTCTTTTTTTAACAACATTTTGAGATCCACTTTCAATATCAACTCTTATTGTTTCATGGTCCGACACCTTATAACATTCACTAACAGATGCATTTACCACGTTACACATATGCTCTCTAACTAACACATAATCAGTCAAGGACCTTGATTGCATGGTGATTCTGGTACTTTGGTGTAATTTTAATACCAGATTTTGTTCCGCAATGAGTTCTACCATTTTATCTTTGGTGGCGTCGTTCGCAAACAAATGCACATTAAAGTCCCCCATCACGATAACACGGTTCTCATTTTCTAAATAGTCACAGTACCAGTTTGAATAAAACTCAAAAAAGTCATTACTATTTAAGCTCGGTGACCTATACAAAACCACAAATGACCACCTCAGTTTATCAATCCATACATAAACTTTAAGTATCCACACAAAATACTCGATTTTCGTCTCAACTGCTTTCTCATATCGCATCCCTTTTTTTACGTTCATCATTACCCCTCCAGTATGCCTTGAATTTGAAGTACAATTTATACAATTATAGCTACTGAACTCAATTTCCGACCTCTCAATATTATCCGTGATGCGCGTTTCAGAAAGAAGCAATATATCAGGGCTTAGCCCATTCAATAAGAGTTCTATTTCACACTTGTTAGCAATAAGACTTTGTACATTTAAATAGTAAGTCAATATATATATTTTTTTTTTACTACTTGATTGCTACAACCATATTTTTCTCTCTATATCGACCACCAAACAGTCCATAATTCACTCTCAGGCTTACTTCAAAAAAACATTTACAGCCTTGAAGGCAATTGCCAAAATTGTCATCTGAATATGAGGGAAAAGATACAAATATGAGCTTTTTGAATAGATCCTTTAGATCCTCTAGAGACACCATGCTTACAAGAAGAATTCAAATCACGACCCAGGTCCAAATCCTTTTTCCGATTAGCAAAAGAAAAAAAAATAACCTTCCTTTTACTGGGGCTACAACTTCTATTTGTGTGGCAAGAAAGATTTCTCATGCCATCAAATAATTTCATGGTTTGAATTTCTGCCCTTTGCTCGGACGAAGGACTTCTCCAATGCATCAAAATACTTTACGCATTTTGGTAAAATCGTGTGTCCATCGCGGAGCGCACACATTCCCTGGACACTGCCTGAGCACGCGATTTAGTCAGAGATAGTTTAACAATCTTTTAAGCTACGTGCGGCAATTTAGGGACTTTTGCAGTCACAAAAACTTCTCTAATTCCTTGTGGAGCACGCGATCACCACATTCTTCTAATGCGCTGTGGATACTCGAGAGAATTCTCTCGTTTTTTTTTCTAACTTTTTTGCAGTTGGAATGGGATCGTTTTTAAAAAAAAACGAAAACAGATAAAAAAAAGGAGCAAACCTGTCAAACCATTGTCCGCAGAGACGCATAATGTCAATGTTGCCATGATTTTTGGACGTCGTCGTTGACATCAGATTTTTTTTATATATATTTTTTTTTTTTTGCGGCAAATCACAATGACTGAAGGATATCAAAAGGAAAAACGGTAGAGCGTCGGTTGCGTTGCGTCGCGTCGGTCTATGGCACACGTTAATGCCGCCCGCGTTTGTTTTTTTTTTCTGTTGTTTTGAGGATTATTGATGTGTCGCGGTTTATGGTGCATTGTGGGTTTAGTATTGATGAGAACAACGATATGAAAGAATGCGAAATTTTGGTTTCGTAGGGTTTTTGAATTCACTAAAAGGACACTCTGTGTCGATTTGCTGTGTTTTTGATCTTTTGATTGGCATGCATAGTGACTGACAGAGCACTCCTTGAGCTTGGAATGCAATATATTTTATGGAATTCCCGTGACTAATCTCCGATGAGGATGTTTGAACTCATTAAAAATGAATCGTAATTGTGTGGTTATGTCGGCAGGCGGTCACGATCGTAATATTTAATCCATCATAATATTCTGTTTAATGGCAGGGACTCACGGTGATCGTAATTCACAGCGAATGGCTTGTGGAGTCAACGTCGTAGTGTGGTAATCCCACAAAAGTCAAAGAAACAATGTATCTTAAAGGTGAATGTAATCTGATCGGCAGGGAATGTCATCATGCTGCCTCAAATAGACTTATCTCCTGTTTCTTAATCAATTCATCAACTCGAAATTAGTAAATTATTTGCAAAATGCTATTATTTTTCTGATGATCCAAATACATTCGCCGCCAGAGAGATTCCTGGTTCATGCGCGAATTTTTTGTCAACCAATAAGCTCAAGCTTCAGGAGTTTTACAGAATTTAACGAGCGCTTAGAGGTGAAGTTTATGTGATGATTCGCAAAGCTAAGACCCAAGTTAATTGTCGCCGACCTGACCCAAATCTGCTAGCTAAAAAACTAAGGAGAAATATTCGTAAGCTCGGTGTCGGAGGGCAAAGAAATGAATGCGTTGCGGATGTAGATCATGATGATCTTAATGCTCAATTTTTTTGACAAGTTCTTTTCCTTTGGTGTGAAAAGTTGCAAACGTCTTCACAGACAATAACTGCGTTTTCTAAATGAGAAGAAGCTTTTGTCAGGATTAAGAGCGAAACACGGCCGTATATCAGCTCTTTTGAAAGTCTCGGATGACCTTGGAAACTCTATAGATCACGACTAAGTATCGTTCCTTTGTCTCCTAGATTTTTCGAAGGCATTTCATACAATCGACCACGCAATTGTGCTCCATAAACTTAAAGCATAATTTAATTTTTCTGATACCACCGATAACTTAATATTTACTTACCTCACTGGAAGGTCCTAGGCAGTTGTTGCAGGAAAAGATGTGTTGCGCTTCTAGATCTTAAATCCGGTGTACCACAAGGGTCCCTCTTTTATTTTTTATGTTCATAAATATTCTGTTGAATGTCTTAAAAAACTCATCAAAACATATTTATGGTGATGATTTTCAAATTCACCCGAGCTGCAAGCTTGGAATGATCGAGGATGGGCTGTGGAGACTAAATAGGGATCTTGAAAATATTAGAAAATGATCCAGAAGCAAAAATTTTTTTCTTATGTTGAGTTGAGACCGTTAAGATCTTAGGAATTTGATTTAATTTGACTCCACACTAAGGTGGGTCAACCATGTTCGAACTTTTGATGCCAAAATATACGCCTCCCTGCGCAGTCTTTCATTGTCAAAAAACTTTACCAGACGAGATCTACTTGTCGTAATACAGAAAGTCAGTTACTTGTTTATGTTATCAAGCAGTTTACATACGTTAACTGCGCGGCACAAGATGTTGGCATAAATTAATAAATAAAATTACATCCAATGGCCGGCCTCATATTTTGGCTTGTTAAACAAATAATGCACAAGCAAATTGAAGGACGATTTCATTCCCGTTTACAGCAAGAACGAGGCAAGGAATAAAATATCTAACTACAGGACCTAAGTATTATTACTAATGATAAATACGGCTGATCGACGCAAATCGTTTAGCGTCTGCCTTTTAAATGGATCGCACTTTCGAATCCTGAAATATGGTCCAGTCACCAATTGCCATTACGATTACAGTCCTTGCTGTAGTGGATACTGCATCGGCTGCTGGAATTTTTAGTTCGTGTTGTCAAAAGTAATGGTTTGTGTAGATGGCTCCGATGTGATGGCATAGCAAGGTGATGAACCAATGCAACATTTTAGTAGTTCAAATAAAATCCTGCGATTTATTTTCCACCACAAGACGGACTCCACCCATGTTACAATTGAAACCCAAAATACTACTAAATTTCATAACACTACATAATCTTTCAATTCCTTGGTCGCTCTGTCCTACAAGAGGTGTCAAAATCCCTTGAGAGTGAGCAATTGCAGTCAGTAAACTCCCTCCAATATAGCACGATTTTTTGAAGGACAGCTCAACAACGACTTATCTAATAGGGTTCGTCCAAGCCGTTCATGTTAAAGAGAAGCGAAATAGTCGTTATTGCTCGCGATATAATAAAAGACTTTGGTAAAAGATCTCAAAAGCCATTCTCTTTAAATTAAAAACTTTCGACTTTCCAATACTTTTTAAGTCACGAGTCGAATTCTTATGCTTGAATATCTTGTCGAATGCAGATCCATGCTGATCTGACGTTCAATCTGATTCTTGCCGTTTACAGGACGAACTGAATAGATGCTCGATATGGCCTCGGCCGTCTAACTGTTGTCTTCGACAGTTGGCTTTATCATATGATGGCCTTAATAGTATTATTACCGATTGCTGCTTGACTACGCTAGCCATTGGCACTAATTATGGAACTTGTTAACCAATTTCCATAAAAAGCCCTGCCCTTTGGTAAAAAGCATCCATACGCATGTTGACAGGACTCTAGTGTGGCTGATCCAAAATATTTGCCAACTTACCAAGACCCCGGAGGACACCTTTTTTTCTTTTTTCTTTGATGGCTTCTTTAGGACTAAAGCAAATTCCGGTTATGGATGCACTTTTATCTTTAGAATCTACAAACGGGATCTCTTTCAAGGCTTGGGGTCTGATATGCATTCTTTGCACCACTACCTAAAGTCGTTTCTTTACGAAGGTTCACATTGACCCTAATTTCGTCCACAATAACAATTCCGCTAGAAATCCTTTGTCCCGCTTTTACGAAAGTTGTCCAAAAGCGCTCGAGAGCAATACAGGCGCCACTCAAATTGGGGTCGTCTCAAAGGGAGACTGAATGTAAAGTTTGTCTTACCCGGATAATACCCAGTATGGTTTCAATCGACAATCGATCGTACTCGTATCTGTGTTTCACACTCTCTTTCCGATTGAGTTGATTCGTCCACGATCGCTATGCATACCCATATCGCGAACTTCTGGAAAGATTTAGATGCACTAAAGAAGCCTGGAATCGTTAACGCTTTGCATGCATCCAAATAAAATAAAGCGCTATTTACGCAAGAACTCTGCAAATTTGTTCTCTTTCAAAAATTGTGCTAGGCTACCTACCACCCACAAATTTTTACTATTACTTGTGATATTCTAGTAAAAAAGTTTTGAAATGATCAAATGGCAAATTTGGGACCGGGCTTTGCTGTTTTTTTTCAGTTTTTGCATTGTTTTTTTCTATTGTCTATTGTATTTTCGAAATTATTTCCATATACATGTCGCATTTTTTTCCCTCTTCAGTGCTATCGATGTTATTCAGCACACTCTCTGGAACGCTGGAACATCGGCTTTATGCAGAGGGTGGTAGTTTTTCCTGAGATGGAGCAAACGCGAATATCGTTGTCCTTTTGATTATAAGTTCCATATACAGCAGAGGCAGCTGGTTCTCCAAAAGCATTAATATCTGTGTTGGTTTAAGTGATATCCCAAGCAAAAACCGCCATTTTGATTGGTTAGATCGCTGCATTAATTTTTTCACCACTCAAAGTTTTCTAAAAGGGTTTTACTGGGTCGGAACCTATTACCCTCTTTGAACTCTATAAGAAATCCAATCCCAAATTATTCTTAAAGCGAAAAATGTAATAAAAATCAAAAACGAGCCGAGTGCAAATCGGACTCGCGCAACGAGGGTTCCGTACATTATTGTAGGTACGTAAATTATTCGTCCATCACGAAAATCGAATCTCAAAGTGTTTTCCCGGTTTTTATTTGTATGTTGGTTAATAAGTAAAGGTGAGCTATGTTAGCTCTTCACTTAGGCATCTGGTTGGGCCCGTTGTGTTCCCCTTTATCCTGTGTGGAGAAGATTTTGGTTTAAGTGGGGAAGTTGTAGTGGAAAGAAGGTGGGCAATGTCAGAGAAATTACTATGGATTGTATTGATTTTTATGGTCGGGAAATCATTTTGTTCGTTTTGCGAACTTCATGATCTCAACGATCGCAATTTTTTTGAGGTGCGCAAAATTCTGTCTATCAGCGCTGACCCCTGTATTTTGTATCGCAGTCTCGCTGTTGCTGGGCAGTGGATAAGGAAGTGCTCCAGATCTTCCTCTTCCTCTTCGCAGCTTTGGCATGTTGAGATTTCTGCTAGTCCGAGTCTATCTAAGTGGAGGTAAAGGTTACCAGTCTCACGATTATCCTTAGATTTCGTTTACTGGAGTTCAGAGCTCGTTTCGCTACCTTGTTAGTCGGTTTTACTATCATCGATTTTGCTGTTCTTCACATTGTAAGGTTGCCCCAGTGATTTTTAAATTCCCGGGTTGCCCATTCGTTAACAGCTCTTTTAATATCTGTAAGCGGGACGCCTGTTTTCTTTACAGGGCTTTCATGGCTATTTCCTGTTCCTTTCCTAGCCAGTTCGTCAGCTTTTTTGTTTCCCTTTATACCTTTGTGTCCCGGCACCCAAATTAGACTGACGTCGTTCACTGTTGCTGGTTTGTTGAGTTTGTGTTTGAACTTCCTTACCAGTGTGTCCGTACTGATCGACGGTTTGTAAAAGCTTTGATAGCTACAGTACTATCATAGCAGATGAGTATTTGCTTCTTCCGTATGTTGAGGTCGGTAAGTTTTTCTACTCCAGTTAGTATTGCGAAAACTTCGGCTTGAACACCGTGATGAATGATTCAAGATGTTTTGAGATTTCTGTCGGTGGGTTCGAACAGTAGATCACTGCCCCTGATCCAAAGAAATGACAGAACCGTCCGTATAAATTGTGATAACTCCGGGTTCTCTTGTTGTGTTTCCGTTCGTCCAATATTCTGGTTGGAAAAATTGTCTTAAAATTGTTTTTGAAGATGAGTGTTTTCTGCTCTGCGTCGCTTTGTCGATCTAGTAGTGACCCAGTGCCTTGAGTGTTGTGGCTGAGAGTCCTGCTTGTCTTTTCACTTCCACGATACTATAATGCCGTAAAGAAGGATCGGTTTCATTACACTTTTGTACATCTAGTGGACTTGTTTTGGTTTCAGTCCCCAGGACTTCCCAAATGCCCTCCGATATATCCAATGTACCCTCTTGGCCTCCGTTCTTCCAGGTTTACCCTCCGGTTGGGTTTCTTATCGATTATCAACCCTTAGTACTTCACGCTGTCTTTGATTTCAGGTTTAGTACATCCAATTTCTGGGTCTTTGGACTTTTTTGTAAAGAGGATCAAAACCGTTTTTCTAGGGTTAACATTTAGTCCATTTTGAATCAACCATGTTGTAACGATGTTGAGAATGTCCTGCATGGTCGTCTGAGTTTATTAAGGAGCTTATCCATCACTAGTACAAAAGGGGTGATATAATTCATCCTTATGGTGTCCCTTATAGGGCTTTACCTTTCCGTGTTTCGCCTCCGATGGAGACTGTGACGATGCAGTTCGATAGCATATGTTCCAACCAGTTGTTGATTTGTTTGTTGTTACTGTAGGTCGATAGAGCGTCTACCATATTCGTTATTTTGATATTATTAAATGCCCCTTCGATGTCTGGAAACACCCCAAAGACTGACTCTTTGTTTTCAAAAGCATTTTTGTAGATTTGCCTTTGAGATAGGTTCTCGCTCAGTGGATTATCACGATAAAAGTGCATTGATGAACTTAAATCTTTGTATGGCGATGAAGCACCACCTATAGCACTGTGAAAGACTGATTTAATGAATTCAGTCTTGGTCGACGCTCGCTCAAAGACGAATTCCGTGAAGGTCGTCCAAAAACGGCCGTTGTGACAGAGAACATTGATGCCGTGCTTGAACTGATAATGCAAGATTGTCATGTGACATACCGTGAGATGGAGGCATCCCTGGGCATTTCTCCCACCAGCATACATTCGATATTGCATGAACACCTGGCCGTAAAAAAGGTTTGTTCTCGTTGGATCCCTCACAATTTGACATCCGCTCAAAAAAAGGCTCGTGTCGATTGGTGCAAAGAAATGTTAAAAAATACGATCGCGGTGCTTCAAAAGACGTTTATAAGATTGTCACAGGTGACAAATCATGGATCTATGCATATGAGCCCGAAACAAACAACAATCGACCGTGTGGGTCTTCGAAGACAAGCCAAATCCAACAAAATTTGTTCGTGGAAGAAGCACTTCGGCAAAACTGATCATGTGGCGACTGTTCCGCTTGAGCAACGTAGGACGGTCAATTCTGAGTGGTACACCACAATTTGCTTGCCTGAAGTTGTCGGGGAAATTCGAAAAACGAACAAGAGAAGACGAATCATTGTTCACCATGACAATGCGAGCTCTCACACATCGGCTCAAACCAGCGAACTTTTGGCCGGCCAAAACGTCGAACTGATGAGTCATCCGCCGTACAGCCCTGACATGGCACCCAATGACTTCTTTTTATTTCCGCACATCAAGAAAAAACTGCGTGGTTAACGTAGAAAGAACATGCTGTTGAAGCGTTCAAAAACCATATTTCGGAGGTGTCTTAATCAGAGTGAAAAAAAGTGTTTCGAAAATTGGTTTAAGTGCATGCAAAAGTGTATAAACTATTCTGGAGAATACGTTGAAAAACCACTGTTGATGATAAATATTCGCATGTTCATTATTAGGCCAGAATTATATTTAGTAGCCTACGTAGTACCCTTTAAGTTTTGACTCACTTGCGAGTATCAAAATATCCGATAAAAACCAGTCATGACGGCGTCAACTCAGAAGCTGGATTTCTTTATAGCTCTTTAAAATCATAAACAAGAGCATTTTATATTAATTTAAAATTGATAAATCCACGCTTTCCTGAGAAAAAAGGGTGGTGACAGACAGACGGACAGCACAGCGACTCTATAATGGTTCCGTTCCGAGGAACGAAACCTAAAAAACCTTAAATAAATCGCGCATAGCACTCCGAGGCAGATTTCCCCCAAACTGCAAAAAGTAAATCAGCGTGATCCCCTAAACAAATGCAGTCTAGGTTATCGCTTGAACCTCCATTAATAGCCAAAGCCAAACATTGTAGTGTAGCAACCAGCTTGAGCTTGATTAAACCACAAAGAAGGACGTCGTGATGTGGTGTACTTGCCGCCGTATAATTGCGAAAATTCCAAGTTAAACGATGAAGTTAGCCTCGACATTTCAGTCCACTTAAACAATAGATACCATCACATTAAGGATGTCAATCCTGGAATTCCCCTCTGAACCAAAGACACGTCATTTCCAAATCCGACCCCATACGGATTGCGTATGTAAGTGTTGTTCCATTCATCATAGCTACCGAATGATCATGACATATCATATTATGTCAATAAAACTGAGCACAATTAAATGAAATCCACTTGGACTAGAGCCATTCCTTGTCTACACCCCGTACACTAATGCGATAATTATTCGCACAAAGAACGAGCTAAACGTATGTAAATCTGCTGTGGAATTTCTTTATTGACTCAACTAGACGTGCTCTTTCACCGGTTAGCATTTAGACAACAGACAACAGAGTGATACGGCCGTCTCTCCCGGCTCCGCTGTAAATGTAACGAGATGAAATCGAGATGAGAGAGAAAAAAGATTGAAAACAATTCCAAAGTAGACGTCCGTTTGTCTGATCAGATGTTCCCCCGACGGACGATGATCGCAAGAAGCGATTAGAGTGGCGGCATCCAAAGCGCAGACATGTCGGATCGCCACCATCACATAATTGGCAGTCTTGCATGGAGTCGCGTCGGTTGGTCGCTCGTGTCGTCGTTGGTTGCTCCCGCTCCCCATCGTCGTGGGCGATATACGCCACACTTTAAATTGTCTCCATAAGCTACCTACCTGCCTGGCTTGGGCTTCACGCTCGACACTTTGTCACTACGAATTAGCCGCAGATAATTTGCCATAACCGCTCTAACCCCGCACTGGCTTCAATTACTAACCGGACCGTTGGCGTGTTCCTAAGTCGTCGTTGTTGTTTAGATAATTAATAATTAGCCTGCAACTGACTGAGAGGCAGCGGGACGGCCGGCAATGTGACAATTAATCGGCCAGTACATATCAATTATCTGGTATTAGGATCGAGTGGCATTATGGGCGCTTAAGCCGGCATTAGATGATTGATAGCTTAGCGATTGCCATTGTCAAGTTTGCTCTCCTGGTGGTGATAACTCGCGCGACCATATGTGGGTGGCCTTAAGCCGAACCATAGGCTAAACGACAAGTGGATTGTGAATAATTAGCCCCAGCTAATGAGCTAATGTGATAATCCATACGTTAAGAGATCGCTGATGGTCTTCAATGTATCAATCATTCAGCTGCTTGTGCCACTGGACGTTGAGTGATTTGTGGCAATCTATTAAAATTAACGATACTTTAAAATGGTACTTCAAGTCATCAAGTATCCGAATGATGCCCGGAAGGAAAGCACAGCAAACGGAGCAGAATAGAAAAAAAAATTATGAGGCTTAAGAACACATTCCGACACTGAAACACTAATAAAAAGTAAGGATAATGTGGAGTGGAAATGGAATGCAAATCAGAGGGGGTGTCAAACAGTATGGAAATGTCTCACGAAAGGTATAAAAGTCGAATGTGGATTTATATTTAAGCCTCGATAGATTACCTTCGAAAGTAGGCCACCAGTGATGACATTATTTATGGAGTTCTAAGTAGAAATAGGCAAGGTCTTCACTGAGATAATAAAGATGGTTAGTTTCCATGTAATAAGTCATCTCGTTACATGACGTTCTCTCTGTCAAGATCGTTCCAAGGCAACACTGTAAGGTAAAGATCGCATTATTGGCCTCTTTATTCTTCTTGATTCGCTTAACTTCGGTACAGCTTGGTAGTCCCATCGAATACATTTTTCTTAAACTGTTATCTGTTTGTTTGTTGTTATAATGAGCCACTTCTTAATGTCCTTGAGTAGTTGTCTTGCCAATCACCACACGGAGTATGATATGAAGCTCTGAATTGCAATCTGCTTAATACATGAAAATTTCCTACATGGTATGATATCCTTAAACCAAATACAATTAATTCTTAAACTGCCACTAAACATTCCTCAGAAAAAAGCTCGCTCCTGGATGTTTGCTTCATAAGCGATTTAAATGAAGTACTCTTTTATGACCAGCTGTTACTTGCAGGGTTTTGAATGGTCCAGATGGTTTGTGTAGATGATATGTAAATAGCTCCAATAGCAAGGTGATGAACCAATGCAACTTTTTAGTAGTTCAAATAAAATCCTGCGATTTTTTTTCCGCCCCAAGACGGTCTCCACCCATGGCACAATTGAAACCAAAAATATATCTAAATTTCATAACACTACACAATCTTTCAATTCTTTGGTCGCTCTGTGCAACAATAATTATAAGAGGTATCATAATCTCTTGAAAGTGGGCAATTGCAGTCAGTAAACTTCCTCCAATATAGTACGGATTTTTGGAGGACAGATCAACAACCAATTACCTAATAGGGTTCTTCCTAGCCGTTCATAGAATTGAGGAGTAATGCCTTTGGTGAAAGACCTCAAAAGTCATTCTCTATAAATTAAAAACTTTCGACTTCCCACTACTTTTTAAGTCACGAATCGAATCCTTATGCTTGAATCGGGAATATCTAGTCGAATGCAGATTCATACTGATCTGACGTTCAAGCTGACTCGGACGAACTGAATAGATTCTCGAAATGGTCTGGCTATTATCTTCGACAAAGAACCTTACTGACAACATTATGGTTAGGGTCAACTCTGCACTTGGCTTCATCATACGATGGCCTTAGTCGCTTTGTAACCGATTGCTGCTCGAATACGCTAGCCAAGTCTGGTTGCCAAGCGACGACACTTATATTGAACAAATTGAAGCCTTCTTCAATTGATAGAAGGGATTTCTTCGAATTGCCCTTAGAAGTCTATCATGAGATGACAAGCACAGCTTTTCTCTTTATAACCATTACTTGGAACTAGAGGTTAGACTGCCTTAAGTATCGATTTAACATCAATTTATTAACTGGTAAATCAATTGGAGTGAGCCTTCAAACCCCATTGGCACAAATTATAGAATTTTCTAACCAATTTCTATAGAAAGCAAAGCCTTTTGGAAAAAAGCAACCATATGCATGTTGACAGGACTCTAGTTTGGCTGATCGCAAATATCGATGCTGCGAACTTAACAAGGCCCTGGACGACACTTTTTTATCCTTTTTTCTTTGATGACTTCTCCAGGACTAAAGCAAAATATATTCCGGTTATGGATACACTTTTATCTTTAAAATCTACTGACAGGATGTCTTCCGAGCTCACTCTTATACCTGAAGCTTCTTGGTTGCTGGTATGAATTCTTTGCACCACTACATAAAGTCGTTTCTTTGCGAATGTTCACATTGACCCTGGTTTCGTCCACAATAAAAATTCCGCTCAACACCCATTGTCTCGCATTTACTAAATTGGTTGAAAAACGGTTTTAGAGGCGGAGTGAATTTTTTGATTGGTTAGATCGCTGCATACATTTTGACACCACTCAAAGTTTTCTGAAATGGTTTTACTGGGTCGGAACGTGTTACCCTATTCGAAATATTTGAGAAATCCAATCAAGAAATTTTCGTGAAGCGAAAAATGTAATAAAAAAAAAACGGGCCGACTGCGAGTCGGACTCGCGCAACAAAGGTTCCGTACAATCTTATGGTATGTAAATAGTTTGTCCATCACGAAAATCGGATTGGATGTTCTTCTTGCCTGGGTGCGCTAAGGTGATAGTTTTTCTCTTCGGGAGGACCCTCGACGGTTTGTGTTTAACGTTGCCTGGCTCTCCAAAACATTCCTCACGTTGCGGTTGTTTGATTGTCATCGTTACTTCAGTTTGACATGGATCTGCAATGGAAGGACTTTTAAAGATAACGTCACGAGCTCACATTTCGATTTGTTCGACACCAACTGTTAATTTTTGTCCATCGCTGCGTTTGACGAAAACAAGTTAATATGTCAGGAACATAGAGAACACCCGAAAGAAATTTAGGAACCCACTTTTTCTTATCGTATGAGAGAATATTTATTCGACCTCTACCAAGGGCACTTATTGTTGCCCCATTTCCTACACGTACATATTGCGGATGATCAAATGGTTGATACTCTTCAAACCAATCTTTTCGAAAGGTCATATGATCGCTCGCTCCAGAATCGAGAAACCATTCATCGTTCCTTGTCCCACTTGCTGCAGCCATTGTGCAAAGAAAAGCATCACGATGAATTTCCCTTCTTCTTAGTGGACAGCTACGTTTCAAATGGCCTGATTTTTTACAGTGGAAACATTTCCCTGGCTTACCTTTAAATTTATTGTTGTGATTTGCTGATTGTTGTGGTCCTCTTTTTGCAACCATTGCATTTGTCGATTCATTTCCATTCACCTGCACATCCAGTCTCGCCTCCTCCATTATCAGACGTGCTGTTAAATTATCGATTGTCTTTTCCGAGTGGCAGAATACAGAATTCTATTACATGAAAGAAAACTGCAATTTAATAGATATGGTTGAATATATTCTACACCAATATTTGGATTTCAAATGATCCAGGACCAAGTTAGTAGCGTCACCGCAATTCTCCTCTTTCCCGAGACACGTCCGAATATTTGCTGCCATTGTTGTGTTTTAAAATGTTTCTTCATCAAAATTTTATACAATATTCTTCAAATGTCATTTTTTAAAGTAGTATTAGTTTCAATAAGAAGATTTTAGCCGTGTCATCACAAAAAATTCACAAAATCATGCCTTTTTTCGTACGAATTAACCTTACACCCCCCTTAAATCTGTCACAAAAGACTTCACGTGCATATAAGCATGCGGATTCTTTGAGGGGAAAATGGCTCAGGACAAATTTCATCGAATTCAAGCCGTTTAGCGAACCCACCCAAGGACAATATCGGAATATCAATTTGATATGTGTAGATGAAGAGTCTTTGACTCTTTGAAAGATGTTGGAAAGGAGTGCAAAAATCTGGCTAAAGTGGGACTTCAATGCACAAATTGGTGAAGAATTGGCGTCAGGCTGTCAGCCCTTTCTGGACGACAGCAGATAAAGACTGAAGGTTCTGTCACCCTTTCTAGGAGAAGTTGGTGTGGCCAAAAAAAAAAAATGGAAAACAACAAAGCTGTGGCTTTAGTTATTTAATAAGCTGTAGTTTTTTTTTATGATCATCTGTCTGGCCCCAAGAAAGACGATTCCATATTTTGAAAACAATCCTTGCGGCTTTACAGATATTCGCCAAATATTCATTGACTGAAAAGTTGGCCATGACAGCATTCAATTCGCGGATAAATGGTATACAAGGTGATGGCCGAATTTGCGATCTTGGAGTAACATGAGCCGCATACTCGAACATATGTTTCGTAATGTGTTACGGAGGCTTAGACGCTTCGATTTTTACCACACCTTCACCAAATTCCTGCAAGGAGATAGCCAGTCATGTGATTTCTCTAAAATAATCCTTTAACAGATACTATGTCTTGTTAAAGTCCATCTAGCTGTAGGCGATATGAACACTATCTCTAAGAACCAGCCGAAGAACCGATCGAAGCTTTCACGGCATTTCAGGAAGAAGCCGGAAGAGCTGGCTATCATATTCATGAGGTTGTTAAGTACTTAATTTATTTCTGAACAAGTCCTATCTCCATTGACACCTCGGTGGAGATATGGCTAAGACTCGTCGCAAGCAATCGACCCTTATCCCAGCTCGAAGGACCAGAACCATGCTCCACGAAGCACTCGGCTTACTTATCAAATACTTAAGGGACCCACGAAAAAAAACATTTTCGTCGAATATTCGGTTCTGTCTGCGAGGAGGAGATGGTACGACCGCGAATTCTACGAACTTCACAGACAGAACTTTTCTTTCAAGGATAAGGCAACCGTGGATGCCAGGAATGTTGTTCTAACTAAGTGGAAGCAGCAGGCCATAAAGGAGGAAAAACAGGCTCGGATTCTCCAAGGTTTAATGGATGGTAAGGTTTGGATCACTATAAAAATTGAATCGTGTGGGGTATCGTAGAAAAGGGTTCTTATGTGGATTATTAGCATATCAAGCATCTATCGAGGTCTATCCGCATTGTGTGCTCCTTGACGAATCTCCTTCAGTAACTTTGTCAAGCATTTCATAAACAATGTAATTAACCGAACGTTATTTGACATACATTTGCGTTGTCAAAAAGGAGGCGGCATTCAAACTTGAACTCCAGCAGCTCGTGCCAACAACAAAGCAATCACGCGTAACTGAATTGCTTCCGGCAAACCAATAAACAGCATGCACCGAGCACAGACAATCCTACGCTAATCTACTCTCGTACGCCCTGGTCATCCAGTGGCGTTCAAACAATAATAATCAATTCAATGTTTTCATTACTCAAGATGCTATTATCTCGTCGAGCTTTTGTTTTTTTTTTTTGTCGCAAAACGACTTTTATGCCTACTCATGCTGATCATGCGACTTTTTTTTGTTTTGCTAGCTGAGGCTGAGCAGGCAGTGATGTGTCCGGCCGATTGAGTGCATTATGCTCCGCATGCACCTCATCGAACAACATTGGACTTGACCGCAGTTGCGGAACTGACTGAGTCAGGGCACAAGCAGTTAGCTCCGTTTAGGTTGGCCACTAAAACGAGTTCAAAACCAAGGTTGACATTTATAAAAATAATAATAATAATATTAGTAGTTGCACAGAGCGGGACCGTACCGGCCGGCCTAGCTAATCGAGCTTATAGTTCTCAGTCGCATTGTTTCTGGTGTGTCGTAACTTTTGCCGTGTGCCGTGTGCCGTGATTTGCGGGCAAGCCAGGGGAGCCTTCGATTGCGTGTTGCGCTGTATCTACGAAGTATTACATGTTTCTGCCGCCATTCCAACCGCAACCAGTGATCAGCGCCTGTTTTCCTGTTTACATTCGTAATTCATGCTAAACGTGTTGACCAGCCGCACAGCAGGTGATTGAGTGTGCACATTTTAGCGCGAGCGCGCGCACGCGGGCCGAGGAGCTCACTTTTACGGCAAAGTGACGTCTTAATTAGCCATGCTATGACACTTTATGTGCGCGCACAGCCTCAATGCCAAACATTTGAGATCTATAAAGAAACCAGTGGCAGTCCCGATCGTTCAACAAAAAAACGAGTTACGCGAAACACAAAAAAAAAATAACGAAATTTTTATTATTGCCCTGAATTGAGTAGATTCACCCAGATACTTCTGCTCCTCGGATTCTATTTGGGTGGTTTGCTGCTCGATAAACTTCGGGGGAACCCGTTTAGCATGCAACAAGGAATGAGATACCCTGTTTTTGGATTGATGCCGGTGACCTTGATTTGTTCTAAACAAGTAGGCAGAGAGGTCTGTAGATAAATTTTAAACCTATTTAGCATGTGAATTTTTTAGGATTTATGTAGGAGCTGGTTTTCAGATATCGAATGCTGAAATACCACTGAAGCCTTAGTGTTGTACGTGCGACAATAATAATTACTATTGGCTAAGTGATGCAAAGCAGGGACTCGATTGCATTATAAAAATGTTACCAACCAATGTTTGTTCAAGCTAATTGATTTGAGCTTGATTGGCTGCCTTACAGGTTCGCGATATGACATTTTGGAATGGTCCAAGCTGAGGTTATTATTGCACTGGATCGTGTATTGAAAATTACCGTAAAAGTGTTAAGAATCAAACAACAGATACAAAATTTATTAAGAATATTAACATTGCAGGCGTCTGTTATGCTCTGAAGATTTAAGAGATATCCTTTGACAGGATCGGTCTAAAAAGAGCGCCTTTGAACGTATTTTGGAAGGGAGAAGATGCCAAGACTAAGCTACCTCAATGGCCATACACTTCAATGTAGATCTGGGTGTGAACCAACAAATCTTCGCAGGCAACTCAGTCCATAGAGTTCCACGTTACCACATTTTGCTTTCATAGGTCCATGTCGCTATACAACTCGTTGAAGCTTCTCCCCCTTAGTCTTATTAAGGGAACTTGAAATCAAGCAAAGTTGTTTTTCATTCAAAGTAAAAAGAACATTATCATCGTGTTGAAGATCGATTACTGATGATCTCACCAGTCCATCGATCTTTCGAGGATCTGTGCCTGGTCTAAAGTTGCCTTACGATGGTTAGACCAAGCTTTCTCGTATTCACCACTGCTTGATCTTTGAGAAGAATTGAAAAGATTATAAAGGGTCCGCCATTGAACGTTTTTTTTTCAACTAGTGCTAATTTCGTGAATGGTAACACTTA
Organism: Orthonevra nobilis; assembly: GCA_963555765.1. Taxonomy (NCBI): domain Eukaryota; kingdom Metazoa; phylum Arthropoda; class Insecta; order Diptera; family Syrphidae; genus Orthonevra; species Orthonevra nobilis. The sequence goes on along the minus strand of OY743225.1, from coordinate 50,335,843 downwards.
GCTCATGTCTGATTTGACAGATAATTAGTTTTATCCTTCCGCTGAACGAATATGGTTATGTATACGCTTGAACAACGCTAGGAAATATTGCGACATTACTTTGAAAATCATGGTAATGTTGCAGAATGTGTGCGAAAATTGCGTACGGATTTTGGAAGAAGAGAAGCACCGTCAGCTCCGTATGTTCGTTATCTTGTGAAAAAAGTGAAAGAAACTGGCATCCTCATCGATAAACCAAAGCGTGAAAAGCCAAAAACAGTGCGTATACCCGAGAATATTGCTGCTGTGGCAGAAAGTGTGCGCGAAGCGCCATCAACATCGATTCACCGTCGTTCTCAAGAATTGAAAATTTTGGGAGACACCATTGAGACGAATTTTGCATATAGACCTTGTTATGGCGCCATACAAAGTCCAATTGGTTCAGGAGTCGAAGCCAACTGACCATCCAATGCGTTTTCGCTTCGCTAAGTGGGCCTGCGATCGACTTACAGAAAATGCCGATTTTGCCAAAAAAATCATCTGTTCAGATGAAGCTCATTTTGATCTTGGCGGGTATGTAAACAAGCAAAATTGTCGCATTTGGGGCACAGAAAACCCGCACGCATACATTGAAAAGCCGATGCACACAAAACGAGTCGCTGTTTGGTGAGGATTTTGGTTCAGAGGCATAATTGGGCCATTTTTCTTCGAAAATGAGCAAGGAGTAGCCGTAACAGTCAATAGCGATCGTTATCGGGCCATGTTGAACGAATTTTTGCTCACAAAAATTGAAGAGGAGGATATTAGCAACATTTGGTTTCAACAGGACGGCCGGCGCTACGTGCCACACAGCCTAAGATACACTCGATGTTTTGCGCCCTGTTTTTGAAGATCGCATTATCAGCCGCAGAGCTGATGTCGTTTGGCCACCTTGGAGCTGCGATTTGACACCGTTGGACTATTGTTTGTGGGGTGCCCTCAAAGATAAGTGTTACGCTGACAAGCCAGTGACAATTGACGCTCGCTTTAAAGGACAATATTCGTGAAGCCATTGGTGAAATACAGCTGCACACAATCGATAATGTGCTTAAAAATTGGACCGATCGTGTAGGCTGCTGCATGGCCAGCCGAGGCAGCCATTTGAATGAAATAATTTTCCATTATTAACCGGAAGGATTGTACTTTCAAATACAACAAGTAATTTGAAAAAATATTCAGCAGTTTTTTTTTTATAGCATTTTCAAATTTTCGGCGAATCCTTTATTAAACTTTGGTCCTTCAACTGGGAGTATTGATCGCAGAAACTTGGGCAAGCTGGAGGAGCATCGATTGTCTTGGATGAGTTTTCGTCGGATATCCACCGAGGTGTCGAGGTACCTTAACATCTTTACCACCTATAGCGCTAAAGCTGTCGACTGTGACGTTTTGTCTAAAATGGTATTCGACGAATCGATTTCTCGTCAACAGTTTGAAGAACAACTCTTCTGGCTCATTTACTATTGCCGTGAAAACTTCTGTGATGGCATATTGTGTGCAAACGAGATGACAACGTCGGTTGACCATCCCAACAACATTTTCAAATTTTCGGCGAATCCTTTATAAACTTTGGTCCTTCAACTGGGAGTATTGATCGCAGAAACTTGGGCAAGCTGGAGGAGCATCGATTGTCTTGGATGAGTTTTCGTCGGATATCCACCGAGGTGTCGAGGTACCTTAACATCTTTACCACCTATAACGCTAAAGCTGTCGACTGTGACGTTTTGTCTAAAATGGTATTCGACGAATCGATTTCTCGTCAACAGTTTGAAGAACAACTCTTCTGGCTCATTTACTATTGCCGTGAAAACTTCTGTGATGGCATATTGTGTGCAAACGAGATGACAACGTCGGTTGACCATCCCAACAGCTGAACAAACTCTTTGACAAAACTTGTCCATTGCGCATCTGTTCAAGAAGTTTTAAAGAAATAAGATACACGCGAATCTGCTTGTCGAAATTGGGGGCAAGATTTGTATTTGTATTTACCGATTTTTGTATAACAACTTTTATATTGGACTCTGTATAACCTTAAGTGAATAAATGTGAATTTTTAAAATAACATTATTTAAGTGAATTTATGAACCCTAATTTGTAGAAATTGAAGTTGAGTTTAGTTAAGTTAAGTTACCGAGTATGATGTTTAAAGCAACAAAATAATGTACAAATATTATTTCTAATTATTACCTGCATGGCCCTTCGTGTTATAGAGCCGTCTTAAGCTGAGAGGGATTGAATTCGAGAGGCGTATGGCATGAAAGAAAAATTGTCGTTTACCAACTTGGTTTGGAATGGTTTGATTGTGAGAAGCTACGTTTTTCATAAAAGAACTGAGGTTGTTTGCTGGTTATGATTTTGTGTAGACACTTGAGAGTGCAGTAGTAAAGGTACTAGTCGAGTGTACATCCAAGAATAACTTTCGCATACGTCGACAAATGATCACACTGTTTTAAGCCGTCGACGTAGCGGGCAGCCATATGTTATCAATCAATGGAATGAGTTAAGACCTGACTAGCATAAGCCTTATGTTAACTAGAGTGAGCTTTGAGTCAGAGAGAGGTTCCTGAGGCAGCCATAAAATTTCCCGATGACAGAACGCACATCCCACCGCAAACTTGTGTTGAATCAAACTCCAAAGTTTTTAGCTTTATCCAGAATTATCAATAGGGGGCATTACCAAGGTAGATTGTGGGGAAGCTGCTTGTGTAAATACCATTTCTATTTATGACCAAGCATTTCTTTTTTTCCGCAATTTTCTTGAGCCCAGCCAAAAATCTTTTATAGGTCTTCGTTACATTTCAATTTGTTTAAGGGCAAAACTAAAGTACACTTGAACATCATCCGCAAACATGTAAAACTTTGAATATTGTATTACCTTTGGAAGGTAATAACTATTTATAAAAATTGCAAAGAGCAAAGGACCAAAAATTGATCCTTGAGGAACACCTGCTGAAGTTTCAATTAATTCAGACATAATGTTGTGAGCTAAGACTGCTTGTTTTCTTCCAGACTTGTACGAATAAAAATAAAGTTTGCAGCTGATAAGGCAAAATTGTACAAAGTTGAAAGCTTAAAGACAAGTAGCGTATTATATACTGTATCAAAGGCCTTTGAAAAGTCTAAAAGTGTCAGGCAAAGTAACTAAGTTTTTATCCATTGCAGATCATACGTCATCTGTTACTCCAAGCAATGCCGAAGTGCAGTTGTGGTACAGCCAGATTGATGAACGGAAAGCAGGTTTTTGCGCCGAAAAAAGTCGGACATTTGGTTCTAGACAGAGTTTTTGTACACCTTTAATAGATAAGGGAAGATAGCAATAGGTCTGAAATCAACAAGTGAGTTAATTGTTGCTTTCTTTTTGAGGTTAGTATCATTTGAGCAAAATTTCTGGATCTGAGTTATCAAAAATTTGGCCTTTACTTTCAGTACAATGAGTACTGCTGCTTTATGCAACTTTAAAGTTGATGAACATGGAAGGTTTGTTTATTGTCGATTTTTCTGGTCAGAAGTCACAATTGTGTGTTGCAAAAAGGCTTCCGACGTTCACACAATCCACTGGATGTGAGCTTGTAAGCAGAGATATGTCTCGATTATTGTAGAAAAACAAAACATTGTCTTCTCGTAGACGACACAGATGGAGTTGATATTTCAGTCGTCCTGACAGAAGATCTGCTGGAACATCTGACCCGGCATCTGCGCTGTTTATATGGCTTATTTATGTCTTCCTCAAATCCCTTTGGGTCTGTGAATTTTCTTGTTTCTTCAAGAGCTTCTGGAAACGCATTTACTGCTCCTGTAAGGACTCCGAATCTTAAAAAAATGCATCAATTTAAGAAGATGCCCAAGAAGCGAACAATATGTAATACAGACGATACCGAGAGCATCTTAGCAGAAAATATTCCCGAAAGCACCCACTACCTTAAGGAATTATTCCAGTTTCCGTAAAGACGAAGATGAGAGAGTCTAATTTCAAATAACAAACAAAAATTTATATAATTATATTTTATTATATATTAACAACTATTTTCGATTTTCGCCAATTTTTCCTTTATCTGTGCTATAAGACGTTGCTTCGTACCATATTTCTAGATTTTGAGTTCGCACGAAGCACCCTGTAGGTTTTGATTCTCTTGCAAGTGTCGAAAATTTGTGGCATAAACGGCTGATTCTTTTGATTGCGTTGGCTTAGAAGTTTAACTTTTTTACAGCTCCAAGGGTCAATAGACCGGAATATTTGATACGTCCACACGTTCCTAAGAAAAAGGGTCTTGACAGATAGAGGGACGGACAACAAAGTGATCCAATAAGGGTTCCGTATTTTCCTTTCAAGGTACGGAACTCTAAAAAGACTGGAATTTGCTAAATAAGCATCTAAAATGCGATTCAGCAGCGTTCTGGAACACTATCGTTTTCACGGATGAATGACTCGGGCAGACGTGGTAAAGTTTGAAGAAAACCAAATGAAGAGCTAGATTTAAAAAAAAAAACATTACTGGGGGTATTCTAGTCTAGAGGCATGAATTTCATATAATTTTTGAAGTGTCATAAAAAAGGCAATTAATATTTTTAGTATCCATTTATTTCTTTAGTTATTAACTAACATTGCAAGAATACAGAAAAAAATAAAAAAATAAAAAAAGTTGAAAATTTCAAAAATTAGCAGTTGAAGAGTGGGCGTCTTAAAAAATTGGCGCGTAACCATACCCACGATTTCAACCCTCCTAGCAATCTGAAACCGAAAAAATGTGGAATAATGTTGCAATGTCTGCAACTATGGAGAAGTTGGAAAGATTTCTTTCACCAAATGGCGACTGCCTGAAAAAAAAAGAACAATTTTTATACCACTTTTTTGACTGTTTCGAATTTAAAAAACAAGTAATAGAAATTTGGGGATGAAAATAGTTCCAGACATAGAAAAATCTATAAAGAAGACTCTCTAAAAATTTCAGGTAAATCGGTTTAGTAGAACCTGAGAAATCATGGGTATTGTTTTCAAAAAGACAGTTGCGAGAAAACCGCGCTTAAAGTCTCGCGTAAAGTTTTTCGCAGTCTTAGTCATGAAATGATATCGTAGACTTACATTTATTCAATCTGCCGTTCCTGCTTCATACATCGGACCTTACTCGAATTCGAAAAAAAAATATTTTCCGCTTTTCTCTCTTCATATCGATCAGTTCTGGCGTCCTTTGATGCGTTGGATGCTCGTATCTCGGGGCGGCCAATCCGGGCGTTGTCTCGTTTCACAGCAAATGAAATTTGCTTCCGGGCCAATTTTCATTCCCACAAGCTCCATCATTTTTGAAATAGGAAATATCTTTCTTTCGATTAGTTCCGGACGAACCAGTTCGAATGCCGGGTCAGCAAAATACCGATGTCTCCGAAATAATTTGAATTTTGAAATATTCCCTTGTAGATATTTTCTTGAATAGTAAAACTTTGACAACATAAAAAAATCGGTTTTTTTAAATTTCTAGACTAGAATACCCCCTGAAGTTTAGTTTTAGGTTAAGTTACGCAAAGTTCAAAGCCCATTTACTAAGTTTTTAGTTTCGAATAGTAAAATTTTTCTTAGTTTTCTAATAAGTAAGTATAAGTATCAGTCGAAAGATCTTAGGATTAGCTTAGAGCACTCGCAAAGGGCCTATGAGTTACTTTATCTTATAGTAAAGTTAATTAAACTTGAGTTAAGCATTTTTGGTCCAGCATGTAAGGTTATGAATTGAATAATAAAAAAAATGCTGACTGACTGGGTGCCTGTTTAGAGATCCGAGTAAATTATTTTTTATTCGATTTCCTACTGGAGTTCTCAAGAAAGCCATTCGGTTCGATCCGATAAACCCTTGTCTTCCTCCTTTAAGATTCATGCCTTCGTAAAATCTTATTTGCAATGGAATAGAAATGTTGATCTTGTATTCGTTTTTGGACAAGCTTAACTGGCGATTAAATAAAATTGCATTTTTTATCCTCGATTCCAACCTTAAAAATCTGCATTCTCATACAACGCGATGTTCTGTCGATCAAATGCAGAATCGTTTTATGAGAATTCAAGCGAAATCATATAAAAAAATATTGCTAAATTGAAGCCATTCATTGTCTCCTCTTAACCTTTAAAGTTTTCTTATTTTTCCAACACGCTCGCCAAACACTTTTCCCTCCGCAAAGTCGCGAATTTTCCAAGAAATAAAATTATAACTCGCACTTATCAATTCCAGTCGCGCATACAGCACCACATGCAGTTTCGCTGGCATACTACTAACTTGCTAACTTTTATAACTAAGCTAAACTCGATTATTTAATAGGACAGACAAACTGTGATCGTGGATGGCATCGCCAAAACCCACAAACAAAATGGCAACCAACAAGCCAGGCTCCTTCTTTGCCAGGTACGCAAAGTCCGAGCCTACTTAGCAAATAGTTTGTGCTCTTAAAATTCAAGGTGGGTCATAACTTTCTTGTGTGTGCCACACAGCCAGACACATACCTCCTTCGTTGAGGCGACTCAACGACCACGATCACGAGCACGACTCTGCCACTGACCATGATGATATGGCCCGCCATTCCCCCGGCTAGCTCTTGGCTATTTTTAAAGTGAAATTCACGTTGTTGGCTCGGAAAAGTGTGTTGACTTTTCACTTTTCATTGCATTGGTCGGGGCCCGGTGCATTAGATATTCTAGCCAAGCTGCCTAGAGCAGGAAAACGTGCGTGCAAAATACTAAATTGGCCTACAAATGGTTTTCTACGATGGCCTGCAGCTATGCCAATTGGCCACTTTTTGGAGTGCCTCTGCTGTTTGTGTGCGATGCAAGGAAAAACCCCTGTCACCATTCCATCATACGCGTTTCCTTATGACATTGGCTTGGCATGGCCTGGCCTGAAACGAGACACCAATGCAACTGCAGCCACGTCTATGATTACACCCATCGACTTCCCGCTTTTAATTGTAGAATTAATTACTCGTACCAATAAAAAGTCAATTTAATTTCAATGCCAGATCTCAATTTACCTTTTGAATTGGAAGCTTATTAGCTTCGATGGTGAGATAGGAAGGGTGTGAGTGCTCTGGCAGCTATTGTCTTACGTAACGCACGCACGTTGCCCACGCCACACCGATTTGCAGCAGCCAGAAAATGGCATTTCCTGATCGCAGCCTAGTGCACGATGGCAATCAGCATAAAGCTCACGCGACTGACTGACTTGCTTTGACAAAACAAGGGGGCGGCTGAGAGAGTTGCAGTCTCTGAGCGAGCAGTTAGCCTATGTAGCAGGGCCGGTTTGGCACACTGTGAGCGGCCTGGCGACCGGCCTCAATGCCAAACGATAGCGATGCAAATTTATCACTGGACAAACCAGATGAACGACGACAGAGTGTTGTCAAGCCGGCTGGTGCTGGTGTTTTGCATAATATTTGCCAAGCGTACGGGTGCGGGGGTGCATGCCGAAGAGATCCAAATTTCAATGGAACTCTAATTGGTAAGAGAAACCAATAAGCATGAGGTTTTATGATGACAGTTTGTCCGATGATATAATGCGGCTCTTACGGCACAACCGCTACTGGCACACGTAATGGAAATGTGTTATAAATTCAAAAAATTGGTGGCAAGATCACAACAGATGCCGATACTTTTCAAATATGAGGCACGTCTTGCGTTTAAACTAAACACCTTCAATTCTACTGAGAATCAAACGTCATCTTCGTCTTGGGACTGGGATCATTGATATGAGCATCGTTCTGGCCGAAACAAAGAGGGCGCCTCTTTGGTTATTGGAATTATGTAATCATCGAAGCTATCCTTGACTTCTTAGGTGAATTTCATCCGCTCGCAATAATGTCCTGTTGGAAAATAAATGATTCCTGTAAGCCTCAATTGTCGCCACGACATGTCAAACACTGAACACTTAATTCTCCACCTCAGAAGACGCCATGCATCCCCACTCCATAACAGACTCTCCGCCGTATTTAACGGGGTATATTTGTCTAAAAATTTAAAAAAATTGATTTTTTTTATGTTTTCAAAGTTTAACCATTAAAGAAAATATCTACAAGAGGATTTTTTAAATTCAAATTATTTTCGGAGGTATCGGTATTTTCCTGACCCGGCATCCAAACTGGTTAGGCCGGAACTAATCGAACAAAAGACATAAGGGATTCTCCGTCTACCTGAATCCACATTTCTCAGTAAAACCTTTTGTCGTTTTTTATACTGTAAAATTTGTATTGTAATACAAGAACCCAAGTTGACTTGTATCTTTTATATTTAGTGTTCCCTTACGTACAGCTGCTAATAGTTGATTTATAACCTTCGTTTGGAAGTACAGATATGCTGTGAGTGAAATAAAAATATTGTGAAATATTTTTTTTTTAATAAAATTGATAAAAAATCCTCAGCGCAAACGATTACGCGTCCCGATCGACAAACAACAAGGCGGTTTTACGGCAATAGATTCACGGCACAGGAGGACACCAGTCTTACGACCGCTCAAATGAGAACTGCTCGATATGAATAGAGAAACGCGGAAAATAGTTTTTTCGAAGTCGAGGAATAAATGTTATGGCGAGACTTTAAGCGCGGTATTCTCAAAAACGGTCTTTTTCAAAACAATACCTACGACTTCTCAGGTTCTACTGGACCGATTTACCTGAAATTTTAAGAGAGTCTTCTTTATATGTCTATGTCTACCTACTATCTATTCTCATCCCCAAATTTGTATTACTTTTTTTTTTAAGTCGACACAGTCAAAAAAAGTGGTACAAGAATTGTTTTTTTTCAGTCTGTCGCCATTTTGTGAAAAAAAATCTTTCCAACTTTTCCGGAGTGCCAGACATTGCGATATTATTCTAAATAAATAATCTTTTCTTTTTTGAGACCCCCACTACATCAACTGCTAATTTTTGAAATTTTCAACTTTTTTTATTTTTTTCTGTATTCTTGTTATGTTAATAAATAACTGATAAAAAAATGAATACTTAAAATATTAATTGCCTTTTTTTATAACACTTCAAAAATTACATGAAATTCATGCCTCTAGACTAGAATACCCCGTAACCTAACTTTAGTAGTACTAAAAACTAATTACCAATTGACCAAAAATTAAACTTTTTCGCACTGAAATTTTTAAAATATGAGTTTTTCTGGATCGCCTGTTACATCGGAATGGCAAGGGATGCTTGAAAGCCGGAATATCTGCCCAGAGCCAAGAAAAATGGGTCAAAAATTAATGTGGATATAATAAAATACATGATGCCGACAAGCAATCCAACGGTAGCTCGGATAAAATATAAATAAATGTTAAACTGAATTTTGGACTTACAGTAAGTCAGCAAAATCGATTTTGGGAACCTTCAAAATAAAAATTAGAAGGTATCCAGGAATACTTCGATTCTGTAGTGACTGTAGATGGAGAACTTCGCCATTTCCTTAAAGACGCCCTTGTTGTAGGAGTCCTAAGGAGGATTCGAGAATTTGGAAATTGATTTTCAACTTCCCTAATAGTCGCAATAAGAGCAATGTGGGAGCCTCGATTTTCTAACCTGTTTTGAGTACATTCATCCACCCGTGCATTGTTTTTTACTATTCTTGAACTACGTAGGAAGGCTGGTAGGTGTGATTGTCACATTTGAAACTGTTGTGACCCACTTAGATCCTGTTTGTGTTATCACTTACCGGTGATTTATACACAGATTCCTCATTGGCCAGGGGACTAACTGATACCTTAGAAATACCTGATTGGTATCTAAGTGGTCTCCAGAGAGATTGTCCACTTTACTACCGGTTATAACCAGTTTGTATTCTTAATGAATTTCGCTATGTTCTGAACCTTTATATCTGACATATTTTCTAGGCTGCCCAATGAGTAGCTTACTAGCGTGCTTTTCCGCATTTTTGCGAGGGCGGGACAGGTGCCTAGGTAGTGCAGTGTGCTTTCTACTTCTTCCTCGTCCCTGCAGCTCCCGGAAAAGTCTTCTTAGTGCGTGTGAGCCCATGATACAGTGACCTGTGATAATTCCTACGACCTTACTCATTAAATTCCTGTTAAGGCTAAGGGGTGGACACGTCTTTTTTGGATTAGTGAGAGGCCAAATTTGCCTGGAAGTCCTACTGGTGTCTAGTTCCACCCATCTCCGATTGGTGATATTGATGGCATCTGTATTAAGCATGGTATTTATTGTTTGAATTGAGAGGTAGGGAATCTCCTGAATTATTTGATCAGTGGCAAGCTCACCCCTATGCTAGCTAGCTCGTCGACTCTTTCATTACCTTGAATACCACTATGCCCAGGGACCCAGCATAGGGCAAGGTTACAGTTGACCGCTATCTCCCAGAGAGAAAGGTGGCAAAGTTTAACGATCTTGGGTTTAATTGATTGTGTGTCCAGAGCCTTGATGGCCCCCTGGCTGTCCATGTAAAGGGTCCGCCAAATAACTTTTTTTTTGAAAATGCTATAAAAAAAACTGCCGAATATTTTCTCAAATTTCTTTTTTTATTTACAATTCAGTACAATCCTTCCGGTTAATAATGGAAAATAATTTCATTCAAATGGCTGCCTCGGACGGCCATGCAGTAGCCTACACGATCGGTTCAATTTTTAAGCACATTATCGATTGTGTGCAGCTGTATTTCACCAATGGCTTCACGAATATTGTCCTTTAAAGCGTCAATTGCCTCTGGCTTGTCGGCGTAACACTTATCTTTGAGGGCACCTCACAAATAATAGTCCAACGGTGTCAAATCGCAGCTCCGAGGTGGCCAAACGACATCAGCTTTGCAGCTGATAATGCAATCTTCAAAAACAGGGCGCAAAACATCGAGTGTAGCTACGGCTGTGTGGCACGTAGCGCCGTCCTGTTGAATCCAAATGTTGCTAATATACTCCTCTTCAATTTTTGTGAACTAAAATTCGTTCAACATGGCCCGATAACGATCGCCATTGACTGTAACGGCCACTCCTTGCTCATTTTCGAAGAAAAATGGCCCAATTATGCCTCTGAACCAAAATCCTCACCAAACAGTGACTCGTTTTGGGTACATCGGCTTTTCAATGTATGCGTGCGGGTTTTCTGTGCCCCAAATGCGACAATTTTGCTTGTTTACATACCCGCCAAGATCAAAATGAGCTTCATCTGAAGAGATCATATTTTTGGTAAAAACGGCATCTTCTGTAAGTCAATCGCAGGCCCAGTAAGCGAAGCGAAAACGCATTGGATGGTCAGTTGGCTTCAACTCCTGAACCAATTGGACTTTGTATGGCGTCATACCAAGGTCTTTATGCAAAATTCGTCTCAATGGTGTCTCCCAAAATTTTCAATTCTTGAGAACGACGGTGAATCGATGTTGATGGCGCTTCGCGCACACTTTCTGCCACAGCAGCAATATTCTCCGGTAAACGCACTGTTTTTGGCTTTTCGCGCTTTGGTTTATCGATGAGGATGCCAGTTTCTTTCACTTTTTTCACAAGATAACGAATATACGGAGCTGACGGTGCTTCTCTTCTTCCAAAATCCGTACGCAATTTTCGCACACATTCTGCAACATTACCATGATTTTCAAAGTAATGTCGCAATATTTCCCAGCGTTGTTCAAACGTATACACAACCATATTCGTTCAGCGGAAGGATAAAACTAATTATCTGTCAAATCAGACATGAGCTAAGTGTTACCATTCACGAAATAAGCACTAGTTGAAAAAAAAAAAACGTTAGATGGCGGACCCTTTACATGACGATAGATAACCCGTCTATCGGATTCATTGGCAGTAAGCGGGCAGCCACTTGGATAGCTTTAACTTCTACCTGGAATATACTGGAGTGGATGGGCAATCGAAGGGACCGAGAGAAGAAGATCTCCGGCGAGATCGCAGATACTCCGAGTCCGGTGCCTTCGTTCGTTTTGGAACCGTCCGTGTAAACTTCCAGATTTGCAGATTTTCTGACTATACAACTGTGTCCAAAAAATAAGGTGACATATGAATTTAAACTGCGCGCGTCGAAGGATTTGGAATTTTTTCTTTCTTTTTAGGTTGGTAGTACTGTCAGTGACATCTATGTGAAATTTCATATCAAAATATATTCATAGTGTTTGAGATACGCGTCGTTTTGTGAGCGTTCGTTTTTTGCGATGTCGAAATTTATTGAGCAAAGAATTTGCATTAAATTTTGTTTGCGGAATCAATTTTCTGCTTCAGATACGTTGAGGATGGTGCAGAAAGCCTTTGATGATGAGGCTATGTCTAAAAAAAAATGTTTACAAGTGGTGATTTCCAAACCGGTCGTGAACGTGTCGAAGACGAAGAGCGTTCTGGGCGACCATCAACCTCAACCGATGAAGCTCACGTCCAACAAATCAAAGATTTGGTGTTGAAAAACCATCGATTAACGATTAGAGACCTTGCTGATGAAGTTGGCTCGAAAGGCTCAGTCAATTCCATTTTGAGGGATGCTTTGGGCCTCAAGCGCGTCAAATCTCGACTGGTACCGAAAACATTGAGTTTTTTGGAAAAAAGGCGTCGCGTTGAAGTGTGTGAAACAATGCTTTCCGACTACCAGGATGTCATGAAACGCATTATAACTGGCGATGGGACTTGGATCTATGCTTACGACCCCGAAACAACCGATCAATCGAGCGAATATCGTGCCAATGGAGAGCCGAGACCAAAAAAACCGCGCCAAAGTCGCTCAAAAATCAAGGTCATGTTGACTGTTTTCTTCGATTATCGTGGTTTTGTGCTTTATGAATTCCTTCCAACCGGCCAAACAGTCAACAAGGAATATTATTTGAACGTGGTGCGTCGTTTGCGTAACGCTATCCGCTTAAAAAGGCCGGAAATGTGGAAAGACAATTCTTGGTTTTTACACCACGATAATGCTCCATCCCATACCGCACTCGTAATTCGTGATCATTTCGCCAAAAACTCAACCCATATCGTTCCGCAACCACCGTATTCACCTGATCTGGCGCCATGCGACTTCTGGCTGTTCAACAAGCTCAAAAGACCGCTCCGGGGACACCGTTTTGATACGATAGAGGAGATTCAAGCCGCAGCGAAGACGGAACTGAAGGCCATCCCGGAAAGGGACTACAACCAGTGTTTCAAAGATTGGAAAATCCGTTGGCATAAGTGCATTGCATCGGGAGGGGATTACTTTGAAGGGGATGAAAATGATTTGGAAGAATAAATAAAGAATTTTCAAAATAAACACATTGTCAACTTATTTTTTGGACACAGAGTATCTTTCGACCAGTCATCCCTATCTGGGATCAGTATTTTGTATCCCGATTCGAAGTCTATGGTAGGTGTGATATAGTCTGTATGTCTTGGAATTGTCGCACTCTTTATTATTTCTGTATGACCAGTTTCCCGTATATGTCCATGGGAAGCAGTTGTAGCATAATTTCCATGGCGGTTGAAGATGTTGAACGAAGTGCCCCCGTGATGCATAAACACGCCGATCTTTGGATTTCATTTCATTTTGTTGAACGAAATGGAATAATAATTTAGTTGAAGACTCCTTGAAGATCTTCTTGGAAATAAAGTTAGGATAAGCCCCCGTCCTCGGCGATAGCATTTTTATTTGACAACATTGAACTCAGTAAAATCGATATTCTCTGATTTCCAGTTTAAAACATCATTTGCTACTTATCAATTGGGAGTCGATTTTCCGGAGCAAGAGTGTGGTAAGTGCTAGCATTTGTCTTGCGAACTCTTCCCTACAAATTCAACTTGTCAAAAAACAAAGCTCATGCCTCAACGACTGCTAACTTTATGGTCATGTTAATATTAATCACACTCACAGGCATCAGTGGCCATAAACAAGAATACCAGCATCATCTCCTCTCACAGTTGCGCGCCAGTGTCATCTTCTCACCTAAGACCTATTCGCACAAATTATGATGCTCATTAGAGTCAGTGCGGTGGTTTTCCCTCACGGCGTTAGAGCAAAAAAAATAGCCACATGAATGCAACAAAGTTGCAAGTGCGCCCCCTAAACTGAGACGTCACGAAGCGAAGCAGCAGCATTGTGACAGCAAGCAACTTAAACTTCAATCTGACATTAGCTGGGCAACTCTTATCGGCACAATTAATTTGTCCCGAGCAACTGATTAAGACCTAGGAACGCAATAGAAGTCGCAATAGAACCCTTTGGTATGTGGCCGCCCGTCGACGTCGTCGTCGTTGGCCGGTCGGTCGGTATACCATTTGCCCGCGAAGGTTATCCGGTCAGCATGAGAGTGACAGTCGTGGCCGGTGGCTTGAGCCAGCCAAAGATCAGTTGCTTCCTTTCGCACAGATGTATCTCCGGTTCGGGGGGCTTGATTTCAAATGTATGAACCGCAATGGTCACTTAGATAGGCATCCCGCAGCCGGCCGACGCGCCGTGGTGGGGCATTCGAGGTGGCAGACGACTGCCACTTGTCAGACAACAACGAGGTCTCGGATGGATCAGAAGAGTGTGGCTGGGCTATAATTACAGACAGTGGCGCGATGTTAATCGATATGCGGGCATGCCATTTCCATTGGATCTCTTTCTCCCTTGCTCGGCCGACGATGGGGGTGGGTGGGCGGGCGGTGTGGCAATCAAAGAAAAACGCGCGGATCTGATTTATAACCTCTTGATATCGGCGCTTTAATTTGTTAATCGTTAGTATTGAACGAGCACACACACTTGCAGCGGGTGCGAATGGTACGAGGGTGTCTGGTTTATGTTGATAGAGGGGCTGGGAAAACACCGGAGGGGGGGGGGGCACTATTAATGGGAAATTATTACGATTTGCATTAATCGCCGACGTATCGTGAAGTGTTATGATGATATGGTTCTGCGACGGAATGATGGTCGGCGGCCTTCTGCGGTAGGAAATCTGAATGCGACTTGACCTTTCCCAGGGAACAATTTTGTCCTTGGAGCGATCTTCTATGATTTGTTGCGCGATTTGTGATGCTTCGACGTATGCTAATGTGTCAGTGACGTAATGTGTGACATTTGGTATTTTGGAATGCACGTGCGCAACTTGTTATTTGCAAAACAATTCATTTGTTGATTAAGATTTTTTAAAATCACGAGATGATGCGCGAAGCCTATTTAAGTTGTGCAATTGTTGAGGCTTTTTTTTGGAAAAGAAAATGTATTCCAGAAATAAAAAAAACTAGAACGTTGCTTACCTGAACCTTACGAGTATATTTCCTTTTCGAGCTAAAACAAAGTTAGTTTTGAACACCAGTTTCAATCTTGCAAGTTTATTTATTTACTTATTTGTTTGAGGCCTTGAGTCCAGTCATCTGTTATTTGTATGGCTTTACCTTCGTCAATATTCTTCAATTGCTTGTTTAAGTATCAAGCTAAATGGTTGCCTTTTGCTTCGATCAATTGTTGCGTCCCGGGTTCGAATCTTTGAGTTAATGTCAAACCTTTATCTGGTTTTCGAATCAGTTTCAGTCACCATTTGCCGTGTGGATCAAATTAAGGCACTATGATGCCTACGTAGCCTACGGAGTTTGTCCGGAGTGAGATGTACAAATTGTTCTCGCGGACTTCAATGCTAAAATCAGTAATAAAGACATCTTTGGCGGAGTTATCGGTAAGCAAAGCCTTCATGGAAAGACACCAGATGACGGCTTCCGACAAATCGTAAAATTGGTGGTAATTAGCACAGGCACCGCAACCTGGTGGTCCCCTTATGGTCGAACCGCCAATCATATCGAAACAAAACATTCGTTAACCGTACATTCGTAAATCCTCGATGTGAGAACACTCACAATGTTGACGCCGATCACTTTGCAGTGGCAGCACGATTCAGAGACCGACTATCCAATGCCCAGAAAGCTGCCACAATCCATCAAGATAAGTTTCAACATTGGACGCCTGAGTACACCAGAGGCTGATAGATCCTACAGAGGCCAGTTGGCGGAAGGACTCTTCAATACTCTCGAGCTGAACACAAAATACGAGCCGTTTATAAAAACGCCAAAACCCCGGCAGCAGGTTTTGGGACAGGCAGCAGGCTCCTCGAAATCGCAGAGTTAATCTTGTTAATGACCCGCAAGGAACAGTGGATGTACTCAAGCAGAACTTCCATCAGCTGCTAAGCGACCATGGAGTAGAGAGAATGATGGAGAACGAAGAAATCCCAACTCAAGTGGATAAACTAATCCAACCACCCAGCATTGAAGAAGTAGGCAAAGCTATCAAAAAGCTTAAGAACAACAAGGCCGCAGGTTCATATGGCCTAACATAAGAGCTCTTCAAGGCTGGCGGCAATATTCTAGTAGGGAGCATTCACAAGATTATATGCAGAAAATGGGAAGATGGGAAGCATGCCCGACGACTGGAATATCAGCTTTATTTGCCTCATCCACAAAAAAGCCGATTCAACCTCATGCACCAACTACCGAGGTATAACGCTGCTCAATGTTGCCTGCAAAATCCTATTCAGCGTGATGTGTGAGCGTGTTGAACCATTTGGCTTGGCGAATCTATTGAAGACCAAATTTTAACACTGAGAAAAGACTTGCGAGTTTCAAATATGCACCGCCGCATACAGTAGCCTTCATCACATAGAACCCGGGAAAATTGATCCATTTTTGTCCCATTACACTTCAAAAAACTTGGGGTCCTAAGACCTCTGTTCCTCTCGAAACGTGCACCGGATTTCGGCAAGTAGATGCTCTGTCATGTGACTTCATTAATCTGGTACTCGAACAAATAATGCGAGGCTTAACACGTTGACATCATCGCCCATTCCCAATGAGCCGTTGTCGAAACTTTCACGACGATTGAAGAGGAGGCGAAGCGAGCTGGTCTAAGGACAAAACAACGCATACGCTGTCGCACAAATTCAGTCCTTCAACCACCACTTAGGACAAAATGTAACAATTGACAGCTTAAATTGTGAATTCCACAAACGACACCATGGTGGAGCCGTTGCTATTTTGAATTTGTCAAACAAATCCTGCTCGTCAAAACCCTTATCCTGCCAGTCGCATTTATGACGCTGAAAGCTGAACAATAAGCGGGAAAGCAAACTCCTAAGTTGGATTTTTGGTCCTGTTTGCGAGGAAGGTGAATGGAGGAGAAGAAATAAACGCTTTTCCTATGAGCTCTGCAACGATGTGGACATTGCCCGAAAGGCAAAAATCTGTCAATTTAATTGGCTCGGCCACATCGAGCTAAATAGGCCTTCGAATCCGAGCCTCCTGAATCAAGAAGAAGAGGAAGACCGAACCTTCGGTATAAAGACTAAGTGACCGCGGATGCAAGATGACTTGGTCTTGTCAACTGGAAGTAACGCGTCCGCGACCGTTCGTCAAGGATGGAAGGCAGCCTTAGCTAGGGCTAAGATGTACGTTTGTATGTATACGTAGGCTGCTGGATATACTTCTGGCCTTATAATGAAAATGCGAATATTCATCATCAAAAGTGGTTTTATTGTTTTTCAAAGTATTCTCCAGCATGATTTAGACACTTTTGCATGCGCTCAAACCAATTGTCGAAACACTTTTTCCACTCCGATTGAGACATCTCCAAAACATGGTTTTTGAACGCTACAACAGCATGTTCATTCTACGTTGACCACGCATTTTTTACTTGATTTGCGGGAATAAAAAGAAGTCATTGGGTGCCAAGTCAGGGCTGTACGGCGGATGCCTTATCAATTCTTATTAAAAGGCGCTAGTTTGAGCCGATGTGTGAGAGCTCGCATTGTCATGGTGAACAATGATTCGTCTTCTCTTGTTCGTTTTTCGAATTTCTCCGAAGACTTCAGGCAAACAAATTGTGGTGTACCACTCAGAATTGACCGTCCCACGTTGTTCAAGCGGAACAGTCGCCACATCACCAGTTTTGCCGAAGAAACAGGCGACCATTTGCTTCGAAGTGCATCTTCCACGAACAACTTTTGTTGGATTTGGCTCGTCTTTGAAGACCCACACGGTCGATTGTTGCTTTGTTTCGGGCTCATACGCATAGATCCATGATTCGTCACCTGTGACAATCTTATAAACGTCTTTTGAAGGACCGCGATCGTATTTTTTTAACATTTCTTTGCACCAATCGACACGAGAATTTTTTGAGCGATTGTTCAATTGTGAGGGATCCAACGAGAACAAACCTTTTGTTTTGGGAGAAATGCCCAGGGATACCTCTATCTCACATTATCAGTTCACGCACGGCTTCAATGTTCTCTGGCACAACGGCCGTTTTTGGACGACCTTCACGGAATTCCTTTTTGAGCGAGCGTCGGCCATGCCTGAATTCATTAAACCAGTTTTCACAGTGCTATAGGACAGTGCTTCGGTGCTTCATCGCCAAATAAAGATTTAAGTTCATCAACGCACTCTTGTCGTGATAATCCACGTCGAAATTTGTGAAAAATTATCGCACGAAAGTGTTCACGAGTTAATTCCATTTTTTGCCGAGACGAATTTTTCAAGTCTCGGTAAACAAAACAATTCACGATTAAATGACAACACGTTCTGAGTGATGTTATGCTAAAAAATGTCAAACTTTCCAATGAAAATGTCAGATTGCACCTGGCAACACTTAGTGTTTGCCTAGGCCAAAAAATGTCTAGCAACCTACGTATTTATGATCTGTCATCTGTGAGGACATTTCACTGACAGCAGGATGACGAACCAATCTTCCAAACTAAAGTTTTTGTATCTCAAATGCTTTAAAAAGCATTTCAATTCAGACACCAACCAAAAAGCAATCAGAACGAAACTACACCATAGTTTCAAACCACTACAATAATCATTCCATTTTTCTCCTAATCCCTCTGCTCGCTCTTGGGAACGAAATAAACACACAAGCCGATACGCTCGAAAAAGTGACTCAAAATGGGGCTCTCTGCATCGTTCCATAAAACGTAGTGTTAGCCAAAATTTACATGAAATAATCCTTAAAATGTAATTGACAAGAATTGCTTTAACCACACAAATAAAATTGTAGACAAATTTGCCAGTTTTCTTTACGTACAGTCCTTCAAAAACCAGCAAACAAAAACTGCCAAAAAAAAAATAGCAACATAAAATGGCAACCCTTTTTATGGTTGCTTATCCTGAAAATCATTTTGGTTACGCCCCGATATTTTCAAAAACTATATGCACTCCCACAACAATTATATTTAAATATTTTAGTTGTGCCGGTTTTTTTTTACGCTCTCCGAAATGCATTTAATTTCGAAAATAGCCGCGCATAATTTCATACCGAGAACCCAAAAAAAAAGGAATCCAAAAACGCAAACATTCATTGGGCATTATTCGTGATTTGATCGCGTTTCTATTTCAGATACAGATACAGATACTTCAGCAAAACGATGGCCGGCATAGTTGCATGCATAGATGGCGGGCGGCAGTGAATCGATTTAATTTCGATCGGAAAACGATTCCATTCAAAAGACGTATACTTACGGGATTAGATTTGGAAAAACATTTAATAATAGCAATGTGCGCGGATTGGTCATTCCGTTTATAATGATGGGTTGTCGAAGGATGTGTTTTGCAGATGGTTTTGGGCATTCCGATTTAATGTTAAGCTTGGTGATCGTTGTGCGGGAACATCACCTTTTTTGGCAAAGTTCAAGGATAAACCTTAAATGTCAGACTTCATGGTTGACGAGCTGCCGGAAATGTGTGGAATTTTTTTTTTCGATTCGAAAGAACAAAAGAGCCGAAGAAAATCGAAACGCCAATTGAAAGTAAAGTTGGGGGAGTCCAGCAGATGTGTGAATGAATCCTTTTCAGCTGCATTGAAAAAAAAGTGAAAATTCTCGCTCGTGGCACAGATGCCGCAAGGAATCGATATCCTTGCGTCAAAATGTGCCAACAAGCAAAATCACACCACATCGATCGATTGAAATCGTATTTTTTGTTGTCAGAGTGAGGGCGTGTCAAGGAGAAAGCAGTTGTCAAAGGGTTGCTTGTCATTAAGGTATTTTCTTTCTGACACGTGATGGAAGGGGTTGCAGAATAAAGACGCAATCACCTTTGAATCGTTTTTTGCCTTGATTAAGAAAATGTGTATTTCTTCCTTAAAGAACTCATTGTATTGGGGGAGGGTCTACGAAAGTGACAACAAATAGAACGGATAAAAAGTATTCTTTTGGGTACAAAAATGGTCTTAATTTTGTTGAGGAAAACGAAATCGACTTGTTTTGTAAGTCCGCAATATTTTTCTGCTGTGTAAAGTTTTTTGAGTGTGAAGTTTTGTTAACTAAGAAGTGGTAACGAATGTTTGATATAAAAAAGCCGCATCGTATATCAAAGAAAGTACCTCGAATGAGTCATCGATCTAAACTGAAATCTTCGGAAGACAGTAGCTTTGTTTAAAAAAAACTCATACAGAGCTAGAATGCCAAAAGTTTTGAAAACCCCCACCCAATCTGCCAATCTGATTGTAAAGGAAATCATGTCACTGATATTCAAGCATCATGAAAATGAAGATGGTCTGGGGAAATTTCGACCACAGCTGATGAAGAAGAAATTGAGAAGATCAAAAACAGCCGGCGCGACGACTGTAATATAATTTCCATCTTTCTAAACCAAAGCAGATTTCAACCTAATTTAAAATAAATAATGCACCTTCTAGAATACTGTTTTCAATTCATCACTTATAGCGGCTCGAAGAGTTGAAGCCCATATCAGAAAGTTACAGGAATACAACCAGGATTGGGGAATCCGCATCAATCCAAGGAAAACGGAGCTGATGTGCTTCCGTAGGCCGGCCAACTCCCGGAGAACAAGGTCCGCTTAGAACTGCCGCCTCACCACGATTAGATTCGAGGACGGTACAATAGTCAAGGCCTCGACAAAGATTAAGTACCTTGGAGTTAACTTCACGGAGAAGTTCAACCCTCATGTGGATGCAATTCTTCGCAAGGCTTACTTCGCCTTCCATCGGGTTACCCTTTAATGCGCAAACAAAACGGCCTCAGCCAGAAGACAAAGCTGCTTTTATATAAACAGCTCATCAGGCCGGTGATAACTTATGGACTCCCCTTATGGTTCACAGCCTCGAAGACTTATATCAAGAAGCTTGCTATGTTCGAGAGGAAGATCTTGCGCATATGCACTGGCCTCCACTTCAACAGGATCACGAGGAAACACTTCAGCAACAGGCGTCTCTACAGCAAATCAGGAATCAAACCCATAACCCGGTACATGGTTGGTTTATTTCAAAAATTCGTAGCCACCGCCAAGGACCACCCTAATCAACTCGTCAACAACATGGCAAACCAAGGACACATACCCGAACACCGATACCTCAACGCAATGGCATTACTGCAAGAGGAACTATTTCCCCCAGATGCAGATGAATAACCAGCATTCTTCGAAGAAATAGGATCCAGGTATCATCGAGGATGACTTGCTACACAAAACCTCTCTATAGGACCGACATCGAAGCCCAGACTTGAACACTATGTAGCAACTTTTTCACCATTCCATGTAAAAAATGTTTGTAATCCTCAATCCAACCGTTGGGCCCCTATTGTTGAGCCAACAACTATAAAATAATAAGTTCAATAAAAATTAAATGTAATGTAAATGTAATACTGTTTTCGACTTACCTGCGGAGAAGACGAAGCTACGAGCTGTACAAAGATGAAAGTCTTCGAAGAAAATCGGTTAAACAAAAAAGAAGAAGCATGCTCATGACTGGATCTTATAAGCAACGATGTACCAATGAGTCCCGATGTCACACTTTACAGGTAACTCTAGGCCAGTATTATGTGGTAAAAAAACCCTCCAAATAAATTACAGAACTTGTTTTTGATTCATGTTAGCAGGTTCTTTGGCTTGTTTTCGAATCACCTTCAGATGAGATAATGTTCTCATTATTAAACAGAATCCATGATTGTTGCGGCAAGCAACTTCCATTTGGACTCCCGTTTTCGTAGTAAGCGAGGAATCAGTATTTTTTATGCGTTCTTTAGGGTTCCGTACTTATTAATAATATCAGGCTCTTCTCTCCATCCGCGCGTAACAAGGCCGTGTATTCTGAACCATAAAAGGTAGACACTTGTAATTTTCCTAGAATGTTTTACAATGGCTGTTTTAACTAAATAATTTAATGTTAAAAATTAACTTTAATCGCTTTTGCTTTAAAAATATGTGGTATATTGAATTGTACTATGGAACCTTCCATGTGCATGTTCAATTCGTACTTGGCCGCTTTTTCTTACGAGCTGCTTTTTCATATAAAAATGAAATAACAAAAATTATATAAAAAAATCAACATCAAATGGAAACTGACCATGAAAAAGGATGAGAAGAAGCAGAATCGAAGACGAAAAAGTTTGACACGATACGTAATTAAAGCTCCTGATATGGACGAATGACAACTGAAACAATATTTTGAATCGTTCTCCGCTATCAAGCACTGGATTCATACATTTCGGTTCAAAGGGAGTTTCGGAAGGTAAGAAAAGGAAGAAAACGGCATGCTTAGTTAAAAGCAATGTGGGGAAGTCTAACTAAAAGTTTCGAAACTCCTAACTCAAAGGACGAAATGTATGCTATCCAAAATTTTGATCCTGCCAGTTCTGCTATATGGAGCCGAATCGTGAATGATAAACAGAAAGGCAGAGCAGATTTTGAACACTTTCGAGAGAACAATTCTTGATTCCTTATGGAAAGGTGGGCGAATGGTGCTGTATCAAAATGTAGATGTAGTCTTAAAAACCAAAATAAGACGACTACACTCCACCAAAGAGGATTTTCGAATCACAACCCACAGGTTGAAAACGGCAAGGAATACCGAACGATCAAACGATCGCGGTTGCCAGAGTGCTTGACCAAGAAGCAGCGTGCTCAGGATCGACAAGAGTGTAAGGCTGCCGTGTCTTAGGCAGAGAATAATTAGAAGTATTGTGAGTAAAATTTGATTTCCTTTTGCTTTTGTAGTCAACGTTACAAAAAAAAACTTCGACAGAACTCACAGAAGCCCGTAAACTCTGCCAATTGTGAAGATATGGTGGTTTTCCCAAAAAAAAAATGTGTGGTTAACTTTATTTCCAAAATTTCTGACGGTATTCACTTACTCTATGCTAGACTGTTCAAGTGAAAAAAATCTTCAAATCTAACAAACTCCGATAAATGACAAGTGCCTGAGATTTGCTGCGGTTTAGGCGAAGACTATGGGCCTTAGCCAACCCCAATGTTCGGTTAACGTCATCGTTCAGTTTGGATGCGGATTCCTCTTCTAAGTGCAATGGGGAGCTTGTGAACAACTGAACATCGTCACCATACAAGTAAATGGAGCAGTGCTGAGCTATATTAGGCAGCAGAATCAGATAGGTCCAAGTATGGAATCCTGCAGAACACCACTAGTCATTGTAAGGAAATTAAATGCATGTCCGTTTACTTCAACAGATTGCTATCTTCCAATCAAATATGAATGAATGAGAACGAAATCCAGTCCAATTACAATCGATTTGATCGATAACAGCGCTTCTACGACATCTCCATCGATGAATTTCAATCACGATTACTTGACTTTTCTTTGAAGTTAATTTTAAATGATTTCTAATGATCTGAACACTGCGCGACAAGTGATAAATCTTCGTCTATTCGGGCTTTTGCATCTTTTACCGAACCCAGGCGATAGCTGAGATGGATTTGTACGTCATCTGCGTACATTTGAATCTTAGAGTGTTTCAGCACTTTGGGCAGATCATTGTTGAACATTGTGAATAAAAGAGGACCGAGAATCAACCCTTGTGGAACTCTTGCTTACACAGACACAGCGTGACTTCTTCCAGTTAGATAGCTCTCGTGTAGCTTAAGCGCGGTTTCACAACAGAGTCCTCGTTCGGCTTTACTCGAAATATTCGACAAATATTGGGTGGTTGATGATTGAGTGAATGGCAAAGAAAATTAAAAGTGCTTCTGAGATTTTCCTCTGGGAGAAATGGCATCCCAGCCAAAACAGCATCGGTTGCAACACTTTTCATCTGCAGATCCTCCAGTTGCGATAAATCCGAGTAAGTTTATAGCATATATAAACTCTTAAACACTATTTTAACATTATTGTAAATGACCGACCTGATGTGGGGTCTCGTTACTGAACTTATTATTTGATTTACAATAGTAAAAACCTATTCGTATAACAGTATATTTAAACTATGAATTAACAGAGAAGAAACGAACTCCTATAAATTAATATTTTTACAAAAAAAATTAAAACCTAAGACAATAAAACAAACCAAAAAAAAAACGAAAAATAAAAACTTAACCTAACTTAAACTAAGTGTCAGCTTCTCCCCAATCTAGTCACCAGTATTTTTTATGGTTTGACCTCTCGTCATTATTTATATCTCTATTAGGTACTCTCATGCAGTATCTCCAGTTGATGGTACAATCCCTTCAATGTGTAGGCACATTGAGAATTCTTTTGAAACGGTTTGTTCAACAGGGACGCTACAAAAGTAGAGCGACAGGGACAGCAAACGACGCCATATTTCTTGCCGCTCTTTTGACATTTCTCTTCAGTAAGGTTTACCATTTCATGATGGAAAGGTATACGAGCCAACAACGAGTCGAAATTATTAAAATTTACTACCGAAATTCGGAGTCAGTGGCCTCAACGTTAAGAGCGCTACGTCCAATTTATGGTCGTCATAATCGTCCTAGCAAATCAACAATTGAGCGTCTAGTGGAAAAATTTGAATCCACAGGCACAGTACAAAATGTTCCCGTGCCAGTGAGACAAAGAAGTGCCCGTAGTGTCGAGAATATTGCTGCCGCTGAGGCTTCAGTTGCAGAAAGCACAAATGTGTCGCTCACACGTCGTTCTCAAGCGTTGGGCATTTTTGTGACGTCGTTGTGGCGAATTTTGCGAAAAGATCTTGGCCTACAAGATTAAATTGACGCAAGAACTTAAACCGCTTGACCACCAGAAGCGTCGTATGTTCGTGAATTGGGCTGAGCAACAACTTGAAAATGATTCGGATTTTCATCGAAAAATCATCTTCAGCGATGAGGCTCATTTCTGGCTGAATGGCTTCGTCAATAAACAGAATATGCGGTTTTGGTCAGGCAGCAATCCACACGTACTCCCTGAGTCATTATTGCATCCCGAAAAAATTACGGCCGAAGTACGGCGGCGTCATTGGGCCGTACTTCTTCCGTGATGATCAAGACCAGCACGTAACTGTGAATGGAGAACGCTATCGTTCAATGATAACCGAATATTTTTGGCCCCAATTAGATGATATGGCCTTGGAGGATATGTGGTTCCAACAGGACGGCGCCACAAGCTACACAGCGAATGTCACAATCAATTTATTGGACACCAAGTTTGGATACCGTGTTATCTCACGAAATGGTCTAGTCGCTTGGCCGCCTCGGTCGTGCGATTTGACGCCGTTAGGGCTACGTCAAGTCTATGGTCTGTGCCAACAAGCCAGCGATGATTGATGAACTTCGTACGAATATCGAACGTGAAATTGCAGCAGTATCGGCCGATTTATGCTTGAAAACCGTCGAAAATTGGGTTCAGCGTCTGGGCTTCTGCAAGCGTGCCCGTGGTGGCCATGCAAAAGAAAACGAGTCTGTACATAATGGCATCGAACGTACTTTTATTAGTTAATAGATAAAGAAAAGAAAAATAATAGAATTCAGTGTGAAAAATAAACAAAAATTGAAGTAAGGATAGTTAAATAACAATTAAAATAAAATAGGAATAACAATGGTGGGAATGGGGGAATTATTGCCGCATTGAGAAGCATTCCAATCTATTTTTTTTTAAGTTAGTTGAATTTCTAAATCTCTTGATGCAAAGAGGTAGAGAATTCCACAGTCTGATTGCACGAACACAAAATAATCGGGAGGAGTTTAAGTATTTAAACGGAAGAACATTAAACCCGAAGTTGCTTTGGGATCTGGTAAAAGATGTCTTATGATACAATTAAGTGCTTTTAGACATTGGTGCAGAGAGCATCCAAGAACACTATACGATAGTTGAGATATGAGCTATGCAGCGATGTGGACATAGTCCGGAAGGCAAAAATCCGTCGACTACATCAGCTTGGCTACAACGAGCAGATAAACACCAACGATTCAGCTAAAAGAGTTTTCGAATCCGAGCCGCTTGGTTCGAGAAGAAGAAGACCTCACCTTCGATACAAAGACTAAGTGACTGCGAATGCATGACGACTCGGTCTTAGTTACTGGAAGCAGCTCGCCTATGGCCGTCGAGGATGGAAGGCGGACTAAGCTCGGGCTCAGACCCTCGATGAGTGGCTGGCCTGAGATGTTTGTATGTGTGTGATGAAACTTCGAGAACGAAGCCTCACCACTTAAGATGAATTCGCATCATTACTTTCAATCTCTGAACTAATTAGATAATAAAATCTTGAAGGTCAAAATCTTCCAATTAGAGGTCGAAAAAGGGCTAAAATTGCTACAAATCGAGAAATTCAGCCACACTCATAAACAGATTACCATATCGGAAGTTTACTACCTCTAAAAAAGATACCCGACGCATTGGTTTCCATTGCCTCATTAGAGGATTCTTAGAAAATTAGATAGAGATTTTTTTTGCATTCGCCCAATTCGCAGTATTTTATTCGCTTAATATAATTTTTTTATTTTTTGGAAGATTGCGTCATTACTTTGTCTTCATAGAAGAGTTAATGACACAATATTCACTTACCATAATTTTTATATCACAAACTGACAGTTCCAGCACGACAGCCGATAGAGGATCGCTGATCAAAATTGATTGCATCTCAAATATAGACGAAGATTTGTCTTTTCCTGCAAAAATTTAGTGTACACAACGGGCTCTTTGACGGTCTATTTGACGAGCACAGTGGAAAAATTTTAAGAACACATATTGATGCACTCAGTAAAGAGAAAGCCGTCTCTCCAAAAATAATATAATCAAACTGAATTATTGCATCTGTCAACTGGATTCATACTCGAAAAGATCCCTAATCTTAGTTTAAACAATTAATAATTAACACTTGATCAAAACCTCGTTATCCTCCCTACCAGACGGTTTGCCTGCCTGGCCCAACCATCAAGCCGGATTCCATAGTTAGAACTTGTTCTTCCAAAAACACAGACCCAGACCACATAATTTAAAAACAAACCCTCTCAGGGGATCCTGTATTTGACGATGCTATTAGAGTGTTTGATTTATTTTCGGGAATTCCCATCGTAAGAGAACCACAAACATTCTGTAATTTGTGACAGGGTGACAATGTTGTTAATTGATGGAAGCCTCTAGCAGGCTCTCCGCCCGAGGTAGATTATATAAGAAGAAGACACACTCACTGAAATCGATCCACCTAATAACCTGAGAAACCGGAATGGATTGCATATTGGAAACGACGACGGCGGTGGCGGCGGTGCGCGGTTGCATTCTCACACTTGACCTTACTGCGTTCAGGCAACGAGATGCAATGCGTTGAGACAAATTGTCAATTTGATTGATTGACGCAGAGTCTGATGTGATGATCGTGAAGTGCGAAGAACATCTCGAATGTGAAATCAGAGGTCAGATTCAATTTAGAATATGAATTGGAAACTAAAGCGAGGTCGTTGCGGTTATGTTGCTACGCCAGCGCTCGCACAATGAACAATGATTCGATTAGAATCTGTTAAGTTGGACAAAGTATCAATTACGGAGCTGGGGATCGTTGTGGAGGTTTCATGTCGCTGTCGCTGTCGCCGTTGCCGCAGACTCTCTCGCTGAATGTGGGCAGATAGACTTGGTTGATGCTGGTTAAGGCTTTTGCCGCAGCAGTTTTGTTATGGGAATCTGGTCTGAACGACAGGCACACATGTTTATATGAGGAAACCGGAAATGCATTCGCACTCGTCATAGGCAGCTAATTGAATTAGGCGTACAAATGTCTTTGACAGGCGATCATGCATAGTGGATAGTGGGATTTTTCATTCAAGACACAATTGCGCGTATTTAAATGTCTTCTTGGGAAAAATTGATTCATAGCAACGCCGACGATTGGCGTCAAAGTTTTATGTCTTGTCATTATAAGCATCGCTGAAAGCTTTGTAGTCTTGAGGTCAAATTCAAGCTGTAAGAGACAAGTTATTGAAGAATGAAGGTAAACAAAATTATGATCGCACAAGGTGCTTTCGAATTTGTGAAATGAAATTGCAGAGCATGATTGACTTGATAGATCAAAGTCAAGGAATACAGTCTGCCGCACTTATAAGTAGTCAACTGAACCTTCAACAGGCTGTGCACAAAAGCCAGTCATTTGCTGCAGCCTGCACAAAGCTGGAAAAGTGACTGAGTAAAATGCACATTATATACTCGACAGCAGGTAAAGAGAAACTCTTAGTCGGCCGGATAAGATTAAAAAAAGTTTAGCATCTTATTCGCAAAAATGCTGACTCCAATTCGAGTTTTATCCGCATCCCCGTTCCACTTAAAAATAAATCTTATTCTCCACGCAATCGTGTCTCCTTTAATCTTCTGCCGGACTTCCACCCAATAGCCTCCCTAAACCAACTAGCTCCTCTAAAAGTGGTGCAAAAACTTTCCCTTATTACGTTCGTTCCCATATTCTTAACCCTACTCTCTCTCCTTCCTCATCGTCTTCCAATCCAAGCCCAGTTGTATCACACTCACTTTCGATTTTTAACCCGCTTCTCCTACCATGAGCTAAGCTTACTTAGCTTAATAAGTCTAAGCTGGGTGATGATGGTCGCTACGTCCTGTCTCGGACAAGAGACCGTAGTATTTACGAAAACGTTCGACTTTACCTTACCTATTTGCATGACCATCCCGACTCTTGCATCGATGGAACTACCAGAACTAATGTCATTGTATCAATGCAAAAAGAAGGTCTCCCAACAGAGTCCGGAGAATTAATTCTTAACGGTTTTCTCATGTCCAAAGAACTCGGTCTCAACTCAAGACCTATTTTCGTCCTTAGCTCTGATCACATGGCAACTGATTTCCCTGTACAACTTAAACGTCAAAAACGTGGAACGTTCTTCTCCTGTCTAGTGGATATCGGAAAAGCCTTCGACACAGTTTCGATTGACGGGCTTATAGGGGTTTGTGCATGTCATCTTAATAGGATGATAACATCTATGATACGCGAAAAGAAATTTGTGGTCACAGTTAGAAAGTACACGACGACAAAGGTTTTTGACGCCATTAATGGTCTGTTACAAGGCACAGTTTCAGCACCAACACTCTTTAATATTCACGTTTCGAAAGTGCTGAGGGATTTGGATAGTTCAATAGCATTCGCTGACGATATATTCTTGTATGCTCATTCCTATTAAATATCATGCTGCTAGAAGAGCCACAAATCGGGTTTTTCAATAAGAGCGCTACAAAAGTTTTTTTAAATTAAACAAAAACGGTTTTGTATATCAATGAAATTCTTTATTCCTGTGAAAGTACGATCGATGCCATTATGTATGAAGCTCGATTTCTTTTGCATGGTTACCACGGGCACGCTTGCAGAAGTCCAGACGCTGAACCCAATTTCCGACGGTTTTTAAGCATAAATCGGCCGATACTGCTGCAATTTCACGTTCGATATTCGTACGAAGTTCATCAATCGTCGCTGGGTTATTGGCATAGACCATAGACTTGACGTAGCCCCACAGGAAACAGTCTAACGGCGTCAAATCACACGACCGAGGTGGCCAAACGACTAATCCATTTCGTCAGTTAACACGTTCTCCAAACTTGGTTTCCAATAAATTAATTGTGACATTCGCTGTGTGGCTTGTGGCGCCGTCCTGTTGGAACCACATGTCCACCAAGTCCATATCATCCAACTGGGGCCAAAAATGTTCAGTTATCATTGAACGGTAGCGTTCCCCATTCACAGTAACGTCCTGGTCTTGATCATCACGGAAGAAGTACGGCCCAATGACGCCGCCGGCCCATAAACCACACCAAACCATAATTTTTCCGGGATGCAATGATGACTCATGGAGTACGTGTGGATTGCTGCCTGACAAATACCGCATATTTTGTTTATTGACGGAGCCATTCAGCCAGAAATGAGCCTCATCGCTGAAGATGATTTTTCGATGAAAATCCGAATCATTTTCAAGTTGTTGCTCAGCCCAATTCATGAACATACGACGCTTCTGGTGGTCATACGGCTTCAGATCTTGCGTCAATTTAATCTTGTAAGGATGTAGGCCAAGATCTTTTCGCAATATTCGCCACAACGACGTCATAGAGATGCCCAACGCTTGAGAACGACGTGTGAGAGACAGATTTGGGCTGTTTTCAACTAAAGCCTCAGCGGCAGCAATATTCTCCACGCTACGGGCACTTCTTTGTCTCACTGGCACGGAAACATTTTGTACTGTGCCTGTTGATCTGCTAGGACGATTATGACGACCATAAATTGGACGTAGCGCTCTAAACGTTGCGGCCACTGACTCCGAATTTCGGTAATAAATTTTAATAATTTCGACTCGTCGTTGGCTCGTATATCTTTCCATCATGAAATGGCAAACCTTACTGAAGGGAAATGTCAAAAGAGCGGAAAGAAATATGGCGTCGTTTGCTGTCCCTGTCGCTCTACTTTTGTAGCGTCCCTGTTGAAAAACCCATTATATATGGACACCATGGAAACCGTGCGATTTGACACCTTTTTCTTGTGGGCTTTTCGGCAGTCGCAGGTCTATGCGATTAAGACACAAACCAGAGCGGCTTTAGGCCAATAAGTTCAAATACAGCCTGATGTATGCACCAGTCATGAAAATTGGACATTTCGGATGCGCGACTCTTTCAAATGAATAAAAAAAGTCCATGATGCCTCACAGACGCTTTGTCTTTTTTGAATTTTTAGTTAGAAAGCGCTTAATCCTTTACTTCATCAGCTGGATCACTCCCTTCTTATGAGCCTCATCTATTGAGTTCTACTTCTGCTCGCACTCTTCTCACTCGCACATTTCTTGCTGGCGTTGTTTGGGAATCTAAAACGGTCTTGCCTGTTTCCTGAATGGTATTTGTTTCAAACAAAAAACCCTTTGAAAACCCTTTCACCATCAGGCTCTCTGCAGAATCTCGATATTTCCAGAATGCAGAGGGTTGCGGTGATCAGCCTCCTTAAAGTAGTCAGATGCTTTTGACTACGTAATTCTGACGCGAACTGATCTCGTATGGAATTTACAGCTTCGTCTGTTGTTACAAAGGCACATATAAAACTCCTTCGATTTGGATCACAGTCGAAGGCCTTTCTATCTCGCATCATCTCAATCTCCATTTCCTTGATCATACTGCAGAAAAATAGCTTAGTTGCTCCTGCCATGAAATGCAACCACAAAACAGATACACGCGCCGAATATGTCCTCTCATGTGGAAATACGAGTTCAATAAAATAAAACTGTTGTCAGTATAATTGTGCTAAAACTTAAATGACGACTTGTATGCATTTTTATTTCCACTTGGTTGCTAACTTGATACTCCTTGACGTCAGTCACATATCCCCAAACCTCATCCGAATTAAGTCAGTTTACTTTTTTTTTTGAAACAAAAACGAAACTCGAGCTAAAAATAAAACCCAAAAAAAAAGACCAAATATTTGCTTCTTACAGATTTTGTTATATAATCAAATTTTACGATTATTACTGATCGAAATTGCAGTTTAAATTAAGTACATTCACTTAAGAACTGTCAAATAAGATTTATAGACTCGGTTTTTGTTTTTTTTTAAATTTAATTTTATAAATAATATTTAATTAAATTTTCTATGATTAAACGTTTTAGATGTCATCAAGATCATCGACATACACTCGCATAAATCAAAAATAATTGTTTCTTTCTCTATAAGCTTTATCTAGATACTTTGAATAATTTTCCATAGATTATAATTTCGAAAATAATAAAAAAAAAAAAAAAATGTAAACAAATGAAACTAGTTTCGGTGGTGTCTATGCATGAGTCAAAATGCCAATCAATAGGTCAATGATTTGTGTAATACATTTCTCGGTTCCGAGAGTCTATTGGTGGGCATTGGACATATGGTCATCTCCTCAGCTGGCTGCTGGCTGAGCTTGATTTGTAAATTAGATTTGTTTAAGTGTTAATCGATGGATACTCATCGTAGATACAAATTTTTTTGTTCTTTGTGTTTTAAATAACTTTAACATTCCTTTAAACCGGGTCATGAGATGGATACTAATTAAGAATGCTTTTAATTTTATTGAATGTAAACATTTTTCTTTCTCTTTGTTGAATAATAAAAAAAAAGAACTTAGTAATTAATCAGGGAAAGGAATGCGTGAGGAATGGATTGGATTGGAATTTATGATGAGTTGTGCATCAGAATGTGATCGAATTGCAATTGAAGCCGTCGAATGAATTTAAAAGGAGATGATCTTCTTAGCCTAGCTTAGGATAAAAAGCCACTTTAGTTTATTAATTATTAATTTTTATATAATTTATTATTATAACGTTAATAAGTGTGAACCACTTTTCATTTTTTATACTAAGAAATGCTTTCAAAGGCTTTTTAGCTTCAAAAACATCATGGGACTTGGCATTGCCGTCTAAGTGCTTTTTAAAAATTTATAAACATACTTGCTACCCGACCAGTGAAGAGTCTCAGGGCAGTCTTTCACTCTCTTCAATCTCGGATACGTTGTTTCCAGTTAGAAAGACCAATCATACGTTCTGGCATTTGCGTAATCTTCATACCTGAAATGCAGGCTTAGTCTGTGGCTTGATCTCCTTTGCTTCATTGTCCATTCCCTGGATATGATCGGTCCTCGCATAGAGGATCAATATTCTTGATCGTGATCGCGGTCAAGTGGATTAATTTTTCCCTTCTCAAAATTATTCAACAGCTGCCTGGCTTTCCTGCTTACTGTCCAACACTCTGTTCCACAAAGCTAAGGCAAGTCTTTGCCAAATGCCAACTAAAGGTTCAATCGACACTTCTTACCTTACCACGAAGTCACTGTTCCCTACAGTGACGTCTTGTCCTAGGCTATGGATGGACGCCTTCTTGTTCGTACGTCTAAATATCATGTTCTTACGCCTTTACTAAAATTGTGGTCAGGCAAATGTAAAGGCTCATATACAAGGGAGCGACTACCTTTTCCATTGAAGAATGATAAAGCATCTCCCTACCGAATTTCGGTGTAAATTGGGTTTTGTTTAGCGTCACGGTGCACAGTTGGATCAGTTTTCCTGATATCACGAACTGCTCAAGACCATAAACGCTATGACTGTTCCTATGGCAGGAGTCTTCGATAGCCTCGAGCTGTGAGATCATTTTGGGAACTTTTTTATCCACATGCAGAATGGTCTCATCCCTGCCTATTTGGATCATACTGCCCGGCAAAGTTTGAAGATTTGCAATTTCTGTAACTTTATCTAAAGTATTCAAAAAATCAATACTCAAGCAGCAATCAAGCATTCTAAGCTCCAAATAGTTTACTAAGTTCAGCTCAGTCCCATTTTCGTGCGAATCGAAGTTGTAAAGCGGCTCAACTCAAGGGTGATTTTTTAAAAGTTATAGGAAAGGTTTTCAAAAAAAAAAAACACATCGAATTCAGAAAAATGCATGAAATCTTTGTTTGAATCTTTAGAAAGGTCCATATAATGTAATGTTTGAAGATTATTTCATCTAAATGTTGACCTTGACTGCGCCTCAAATGGTCCATCCGCTTAGTCCAATTTTGGCATACTCTTTCCAACATTTCGGCCGGTATCTCACGAATAAATGCTTCAATGTTGTCTTCCAATGCGTCAATTGAAGCGGGCTTGTCTGTATAGACATGAGCTTTAACATAGCTCCACAAAAAATAGTCTAAAGGCGTTAAATCGTATGATATAGGCGGCCAATTGACCGGTCCCGAACTTGAAATAAAATGTTCATCGAACTCGCATCTCAATAAGTCCATTGTTGCGCGTGCTGTGTGGCATGTGGCACCGTCTTGTTGAAACCACATGTCATGCAAGTCAAGCTCTTGCATTTTGGGCAAAAAAAAGTTGGATATCATCTCATGGTAGCACTCACCATTCACAGTTACGTTACGATTCGCATCATCTTTGAAGAAGTACGGTCCAATGATGCCACCAGCCCATAAACCGCACTTCTTGCAATGCTTCTGGCTGATATTCACTCCAATTCTGCTTCTTTACGTACCCATTGATCCAAAAATGAGCTTCGTCGCTGAACACAATTTTTCGGTAAAAAAGTGGATCTTCGGCCAACTTTCCAAGAGCCCATTCACCAAAAATATTACGTTGCGGTAGGTCGTTCGGCTTCAATTCTTGCACCAGCTGTATTTTGAAAGGCATCACACCTAAATCCTTCCGCAAAATTTTCCACGTTGTTGAGTAACAGAGGCCCAATTGCTGCAAACGGCGACGAATCGATAATTGATGGTCATCATTAACACTGGCCGATATTTTCTTCAGTTCGCTTTCTACGTAAGCGTGTTGGTGGTTTAATGTCTAACAATGTAAATTTGGTGCGAAATTTAGTCACAATAGCCCGAATAGCCGCTTCAGTGGGTCAATTAAACTGACCATAAATTGGAAGAAGCGCGCGATGAACTCTCTTAACAGAGCACGCAATTTGATAATAAAATTCAATAATTTGCAAGCGTTGTTCGTTTGTAAGACGATTCATGGTTAAATTATAGACCAAACAAAGATGTTTGACAGTGAAACAAAACACGAAACGTGCGTCAGCTGTTTAAACCAGTATTGCCAAAAAGATAATAGCTAAAAAATCACCCTTTACTTTTTGTTGATAAATAACGAGACGCTCTGGATCGGATTCATCTCTAATAACTTACATTGCTGGATTTTTCAAAGGCGTTTGATTCTGTGATCATTCCATTTTATGTGTCAAATTATTTAAAACTTTTAATTTCTCGACGAAAGGAACAAACCTCTTGCATTCATATTTAACCGAGAGACAACAAAGTGTGGTTGTGTGTAATCAATCCTCTACGTTCCTCAGTATATCTAATGGTATACCACAGGGCTCCATTTTGGGTCCCCTGCTCTTAACTTGCCAAGTATTGTTTCATTCACATGTATGCGTATGATGTTCAACTTATTTTAAGCTATCCATACTCTAGCATGACAACATCGGCTCTAAACTTAATGAACGAGAACTGGGATCGAATTTAGCAAAGGGCATTAAATAATAATTTGGCCATAAGCCCACAAAAATCGAACACTTAATGTATTTTTAAAAGAAAAATATGGACACATCTTCTTTTCCACCAGTAAAACTCGGTTCTCCCCCTATTATGAAAATTATTGTCGCACAGCTCGTAATTTAGGGGTTATCTTCAATAAGACTCTCACTTGGACAGATCATTTGGCTGCGACAAGAGCAAAGGTTTTCAGTAGACTTCGCTTGCTTTGGGCCACTAATTCATTCCAACAAAAACAAAAATGATGCTGGTCAGGTGCTTACTTTTGCCTGATCTATTAAATGGATGTGAACTATTTTTGCTCTGGACTAAATAAATACTATATGTGCTCTATTTATTTATTTATATTATCTTTTGTGTCAACATTTAGAGTAACTTCAAACTCAGCTGTTTGGAATTGGACTTGGATTTACTTGTCCAACCACATTCGGTAGCAATATTCTGTAACTCTTGTGCCTTTTTTTTATAATGTCGATGGCAAAAATTCCTATTTCCAATTTCTAATTTCGGCTGCTGCATCATTGTGGGCACACTTTTGAGGTTGCAGACATTTCAACTTTTTGACAGAAGCATACTCCGCTACTAAAGCGCATCAGTGGCCTCATTGTGTTCGGGCGGTAATCATCATTCAAATGGTTTATTTTTTAAGTACTTCTTTCAAAAATAGCGGACATCGGTGAATGTTGAATGCACCACAACTAACTCTTTCGCTTTCGTTTCAATAATCCGTCTACTCTAATCATGCTCAAGCCTACTAAAGTTAAACTTCTTTTACTAGCTTTTCACAGGTTCCTTTTGTTTGACATCCGAGCTCTGGGTTCGGCTGCTGTTTTGTCAAACCATTCGACCATTTCGAAAATGTGTGAATGCTGAAACGATTCGTTGTTAACCTAGTCCCACAACTTCGAGCTGCCGTTCCTTCAGTCTAAAGACTTTTACCGTAAAACTGGTGACGCCAAGTCGAAGATATCATAAGCTTAAGCATGAATGTACATTTGCTCGATTCGTCAGGACAGTTTGAAGACTTGATCAATCGCCAATTTAATGGACTGTTTGCTAAACCGGTGTTGACTGATAAGTGTGCTGACAAAGGCCTCATTTTCAACACACTAGAAATGATCTTGAGGCTGTAAACTAAGAAGGCATGAGCATTGACACAGAATCTGGTTTAAGGAAAAAAGAAAAGATTGAACTTATGTTTCAGTCTTCTGGTTTTCCTGACCAGCCCCAAGCCATTTCTCAAATGTCCAGCTGCATGAGTACCTGAACCCGCAGATTTGTTGCTTCACAGATTTTTTCATGAAAAAAACAAGATTCTTCTGGATGGGTGAACTTCTTCACAGGCTGGAGTTAGTGTGACTTCAGACCTCTCTCTTTGCAATGATCATTAGGTTGTTGTTACGTTGGTTTAATCTATCCAGGATTCGACTTTCGACAATGGAGAGTTTGGATGACTTTTATTTTGAGCCTGAAGAAGCTTGTGAGTGTTTTATAAACAGAACGAGTCTGTTTAATAAGGGGAACCTTATTTAATTAGCAATATTTTTTTTTCCACGCTTAGCCCTGTTACTTCAATTGTTGTTCGGCTTTTTCAAGCAGTGTCTTCTTATGCAGCCCGTCATTCTCTTTCACTTCATCGGTGCTTTTTATGTCTCTTAAATCGAATGAATTTCATTTAATATTATTGTTCGCAATGTGATGTCGGCTCAAGTGTCCATCTCTGGTCGTGGAACGAAAAATATTTTCAGTCGTCCGTTTCCTTCAAGCAGCCTCAAAGAAAAAAGTTGAGAGCGGTCGAGCCAGACTTAGTTTTTCGGCCCGGAAAGCGTCTCAAAACTTACAACATAGCACAAGCTGGTCTTGATGTAACTATGAGAAGCGCTTTGTGTGCCTAGCTATCTCACATTCCTTTAAAGGGCTTAATCTTCAGATGCGCTCTCAAATATATCAACACAACATCGAACAGGCTTCATAATCACGACTCATAAAAATGGCCCTAAGAACGATGGATTGATGCAACTCGTTTGTGCCTTTCAAGAGGGAAGGCATTTGACAGAACATTGCACACAATATTCCTACTGCAACTAAAAGCTCCTTGTGTACCTGTATCAGATATATCTGTTCCAAACTAGAAAATCGGCAAACGTTGTCCTCTGTAAATCTTCCAATTCCGTTTCAAAACCACCTCAAGTATCCCCCAAGGCAGCCATGTTGGCCCGATACTCTTCATCTTGTCAGTCAATGATGTCTACCTTATCGTCAATGACTCGTATATATCTGTGGAGGTCGATTATCTGAAGGTATGAATCCCCATACTGTTGACTCTTGAATCCTTGAGAACCATTTGCCAATCTGTCCCTTTTCAGAGCTTATTTCATCTGGCATCAACCTTTTTCAGCGCGGATTCCTTCGTGTTGCTTGACTTGGCCTCTCGTGGATAGAAAGCTAAAATCTTCCACCATACTCAAGCGCATTGTAATGTAATAATATGCAGTCCCTGAAGCCGTGACAGCGTGAAATTTATTTTGTTTATATGCAAAGAAGAAGGAGCTCAATCTCCCCTTCGAGGACTTTTTGGTTATGTTTATTCCAATTCTCGATCAGCAATCAGTGACTTCAAAGGCTCTATGGATTCAGGTCTCCTTTCACAACAGCCTTTCCTTCACCTAATAACAAAATGAGAGTGCAGCGTTCCTTAGGAATTTTAAAGGGTTCCGTACCTCAATGATGCCAATGGAACCCTCACACTAAACATCTGCTATGCATCCGTCTGTCCGTTCGGCCGTTCCATCATTCCGTTCATCCGTTCGCCCGTCCGTCCGTTCATTCCGCTCAGCCATTCGTCCGTTCATCCGTCCGTCCGTCCGTTTATTCGTTCGCCAGTTCGTCTGTTCGTCCGTCCTTTCGTTTGCCCGTACATTACTTCGTTCTTTCGTCTGTTCATTCGTTCGTCCGCAGGTAAGTTCGTATGTACGTTAGTTCGTCCGTTCATCCGTACGTTCGTCTATTCGTTCGTTCGTTCCTTCGTCTATGCGTAACTTCATCCGTTCGTCCGTTCGTTGGTTCCTCCATTCATACGTTCCGTTAGTTCGTCTATTCGTTCGTTCTTTCCTTCGTCTATGCGTAACTTCATCCGTTCGTCCGTTCATCCGTTCGTTATTTCCTCCATTCATCCGTTCTCCCGCACGCTAGTTTGTTTATTCATTCGTTCGCCCGTTCTTTCGTTTGTCCGTTCGTTCTTTCATCTGTTCATTCGTTTGTCCGTTTGTCCACTCAACTTTTCGTCCACTTGCCCGTACGTTAGTTCGAATGTTCGCCCGGTCCGCTCATCCGTTCGTCCGTTCGCCCGCTCATCCTTCCGTCTGTTCGTCTGTTCGTCCGTTCTTTCGTTTGTCCGTTCATCCGTTCATCCGTTAGTTGGTACCTCCATTCATCCGTTTTCCCGCACGTTAGTTCGTTCGTTCATTCGTTCGTTCATTCGTTCGCCCGTTCATCCTTCCGTCCGTTCTTTCGTTGTCAGTTCGTTCTTTCATCTGTTTATTTATTCGTCCGCACGTTACTTCGTTTTTTTGTTAGTTCGTCCGTTCATCCGTTCGTCCATACGGTAGTTTGTCCGTTTGTCCTTTTGTCTGTTCGTCCATTCGTCCGTACGTAAGTTCGAATGTTCGCCCGCTCGTCCGTATGTAAGTTCATCCGTTCGTCCGTACGTTAGTTCGTCTATTCGTTCGTTCGTTCCTTCGTATATGCGTTACTTCATCCGTTCGTCCATTCGTTCGTTCGTCTATATCCCATAGCTATATCTTCTGAACCATAATAGATCGGCACTTGATATCTTCGCAGAATGTGTACTACTAAAGGCACATAACCATCAAATAATAAAAGTTTAGATACAGGGGGTCCGCAGCCAAAAAACATGTTTTCAAAAATCTTCAATTTTACGCTTAAAAGTTTTAAATTAAAATAAAAAAATATTTACATGGTGTATAATGGGTTATTTACTGTACGGTGTTACGGAGCGTTTCGTTTGCGTGTTCGATTCGCATTTGGCCGCTTTTTTCCTTGTGAATATAAATCTCAAGGCGGACATTATTTTAGTACACGTTTTTTCGCTGCCGTCAAACTTGATGGTTGAAAAAATTGAAAATTTTCGAAACAGCCACTCTCCCATGGGATAACACAAAATCATAAAATCGTATAAACAAATAAACCTCCAAGCAAATTATGCAAATTGTACAACAATTTGATAAATATAGAATGCAAAAAGTTTAATTATAACCACCTTAAACAGGTTAACCAAGTTCAACTATTGGCTCAACCTATCGCAATGCATTAGCTCCACGATTTGTCCATAAAACACTCGAAATCTTTGATGAACAACTGAGTGTATGCTTCGAAAAACATTTAACAATCCCTTGACCATTTTAAGGTAGCATCCCTATTAGACGAGCGATTTTATGGGCAAGGGTAGGCTTGTCTTGCTAACCGTCGATTCGACATTGGCCACGACATTCAGCGCTGCCGGCCTCAAAGCCAGTCGTCGAAGCCCACCCAAAGCAGTTGACCTCCAGAATCTAGAATCGCGTTTAGACGTTCGAGTCACATCATAACGATGTTGTTAAACATTTATGACGGCAGTGCGCGAATTTATGCAAATTGCAACAAGTTAGTGGACGTGGATTGTTGGTATCTTTTTTTTTTGTTTATATTTAGTGACACTGGCACTGTCACTCTGACTCTGCAGGATGCGATGATGTCTGTTGGCGGCTTTAATCATCCTAAAAACTTGAATCTCATGCTAGCAGCCGGGTGCAGACAGATTGATACTAATAAGTTTGACCGGCTTGAGAGATGACAGCACAATCGTCGAGATCCACTGAAATAGGAATCAATTAAAAAAAAAAAAAAAGCGCAAAGATTTTGGGTTCTTTTGTGATTTGTTTTGGTTTGTTTTTTTTTTTGTTTTTTCCATTTATTTAAATTGTGGCTAATTTTTGTTGTGCAGCGCCAGTGGCCTTGACTTTTGTCATTAAATTAAAAAAAAAAGACCAATTAGTGTATGCATACGAATGTTTGTCGAAGATTTCTTTCAAGTGTAATTAATTTGCTATTTGAATAAGAATTTAACACAATTAATCATTGCAGCGAGAGGTTTGTGGGCGCCTTGCAATAGTGAATAAGGTCTTGGTAGTTTAAGTGGCGCAGTGATTTCCATCGCCATTAAGATTGGCCATAAATCTATTTTAGGCGCACGAGGAGAAATCCAACCAAAGAACCAGATTGCAATTGTAAAAGATTTGTGATTCGATATCTCTGCGGCACCGATGTGTCCATATATGACATGAGTCTGGCTGGAGTTTGGGCCTACACTTGAATGAATTGTTTTGCTGACAAAACGCATGTGTAAGACCAGGGTCAGATGTCTTAGTCATCATCAGGGAAGCTAATCTTGTATGTGAGTCTTGTTTGCAAGCGAATAAATTTGTCTAACAAAATAAGTTCCTTGGAGATAATAAATGTGAACT
The DNA here is from genome assembly GCA_963555765.1 of Orthonevra nobilis. Taxonomy (NCBI): domain Eukaryota; kingdom Metazoa; phylum Arthropoda; class Insecta; order Diptera; family Syrphidae; genus Orthonevra; species Orthonevra nobilis. The sequence goes on along the minus strand of OY743225.1, from coordinate 50,295,180 downwards.
AGTTTATGAACTGTTGTGACCTTTTTTAGGAAATTGATAAATAAGACCGCACGTTACACAAAGTTACTTTAAATTAAAAGGTGTTAAGAGGAAATGTTGATTTGATGCTGCTTAATTTGGATGACGGAATTTAAGAGACACAGGGACTTATATTTTAAGAGTGCATCGAAGGAGCACCCGTTTATTAGTTTTGAGAAGTTTGAAATATGGTCTCGTTTTCGCAAATTAAATATATAGCGAGCTATGTTGTTGTAGGCAACATTAAGTTTTCGACTACTGTTGGAGTCTGGACACCCGAAAATCTCACAACCGTACGCTGGTATGAGGAGAGTTTTAGCTAACAAGAGTCTAGTTTTTAAAGGAATGAAGTGTTGAGTGGCCCATAGAGTACGGAGCCCAGCATAAACCTTACCGATCGTGCTGTTAATATGAGTATCCCATGTTAGAGTACGGTTAAAAACTAGGCCAAGGTTTCTGGAGGTATCAACCCACTCTATAGGCGTTAGCGCAAGTTTGACTTCAGTAAATACTGAAACATTCAGTACCCTGCGGTATATTGGAATCACTTTTGATTTATTAGCATTAAGGCTTAGATCATGTGCGGTGGACCACTCAAATATACTTGCGAGGTCTTCGTTAAGCAAGCTAACGGTTTCCTTTACCTTTTCGCGAGGACAGCTTAAGTAAAGTTGTACATTGTCTGCGTACATGTGAATTGAACAGTATTTAATAACGTAATGTAATTCATTCACATATATAAAAAAGAGTAGAGGTCCAAGGATTGATCCTTGTGGCACTCCACTTTGGACTTCTAGAAAACCGGAGGATTTTTCTCCTGCGTTTACACATTGTCGTCTACCACTCAATATGAGGAAATGAGCTTCGTTGCGAAAGTTGAAAACTAAAGCTGTGTTCTAAGCTTATTGCACAAGATCGCGTGATTTACTGTGTCAAAGGCTTTCGAGAAATCAAGAAGTCTAAGCAGGGTTAAGTGATTTTTATCTAAGACTTTACGTATCTCATCAACAATAAAAAGTAAAGCAGTTTAACAACTTCTCTTTGAACGAAATCCTGATTGATGCCAACAAAGCAGATGCTCTTTGTGTAGATATTTTTGTATTTGCGATAAGATGACTTTCTCGAAAACTTTTGACAAAAACGGTAATATGGACATAGGTCTATAGTCTTTTGCATGACTGGATTTATTTGGAACGGGAATAATTTTGGCTTTCTTCCATTCGTTGGGAAAAGTTGATCTAGTGAGAATAGAGTTGACAATATGCGTGATATATTTGAGGATATAGGGGAGAAGTAGCTTAAAAAACGATGGGTGGATGTTGTCAAGACCTAACTACTAGAACGGCTTTCACTATATCATCTTCAAATATTCTGCTGAAGCAAAAAGATGTTGCACTGGCAATTGTTTCCACTGCTAGGGGCATATATGTTTTGGGAGGAATAGATCAGGTAACAAACTCTCTGTTTAATTGATCGTAGTCTATGTCATTTGGTAACTTCGGATATTGCCTTCCATGTCCAATCTGACGGAGCTGCTTCCATAATTCCCTACCTGATGAGAGGGAACTGAGCTTGCTGTTGAAGAACTTGTACTTTGCAGCTCTTATTTTCGCAGTAACCTTATTGCGTAGGGCTCGATAGGTTGGTCGATAGGTTAGGTACGCGACCGAACCTATCTGCTCGGTATAGATTATACCCTTCCATGTTGTAGATTTGATCAGAAAATTCTCGAGAGAACCACGTTTCGGATATGCATATAATATCAACATGCGAGTTTATAAAGAGTTTTCGTAGGTCGTCAAATTTAGGATAGAGGCTTTGAGCGTTAATATAACAAATGCGTAGTCCATCATTTAGTGCTCTGAGTATACGGATCAGAGCATTATCGTACGCGACTCGGGAACCTCTGTTATACGAATCGTCAGCTATATTAATCGTAGGTAGAATACGAAAACAAGAGAAAAATGGCGACTAAACAAATAGAAAGTAATGTATAAAATTGTGCCTGTGAGAAGTAGTTATTTTTAAAGCGTATTATGATATGGAAAAAATAATTAAAATATAAAAGGAAAAAGTTGTAAAATTAAGTGTACAGGGTGAGGTAGCTCGATGGTTCATCGCTTAATTCTCAAGGGGCAGAGAGTTCTATAACCTTATCAAGACTTAAGAACAATCTAGACGAGTTAAGATATCGTAAGTAAGGTGTGTTGAGGTAAAGTGTCCTACGTGATCGATAGAATTCCAGCTTGTGAAATAAATTAAGTGGTGACTTAGAAATAATTACTTGATGAAGGTAAATACATGCCCTCGTCTTAAGATACTGCTGTAGGGTGCAACCCAATAGGTTTTTTAGTTAAAACTGAAATTCGGTCGTACCTCTGAAGGCCATGAATATATCGTACTGCATCGTTGAAAGCTACCTGCAATTTGTGAATCGGGACGATAAGTACACGTACAAGTCGTCGCACAGTGCGTCGATTATATGAGAATGGTGGACAAAAATCTAAACTCTAATAAATTTGTTTTGTTTGTGTAAAATAAACTCTGAAAATAGAAAAGAGCGAATTTGAAAGACTTACGGTACTTAAAAGACGGTCTAATCATGCAAACACCTCAAGGAAGGCTTATCACCTAAAAATCAAATATGCATACTGAGATACTTTCATTCACTTAAATTTTTAACTTTTATTGGCGTACATCAAAAACATTTTACATGCTTAGTTTTCTTTAAAAAATAAAAAAAAACGAATATTCCTAAACAGAAATCAAATAACTGATATAGTAAATTATGACCTCTAAGTCAGACTAATCAGAACTTTCGCTCTCTATATTACTAGGTATTCCCAATAATGATTCCGTATTTTTTGAGGTCGTCATCGTCTTCTCTTAACATTTTTTTCGAAATTGAATTCCTATATTCAGATATTATAGGATCAGGACGAAGTAGTAACACGGTCATAAGTTCTTCATTTGTATATTTTCGTGAGGTTTTCCTAGTGTGAGCAAGACGATGCTTTCGAAACTCTTTATGACTTGCTTCTAAAGTTTCTTCTGAGAGCTGGCCAATAGGTATTTCAAAATATGATATAATTTCTTGTCCATGAATTAAGAGCTTGTGAACACTCCTCGGCATAAAATACCAACTATAAAGCTGAAAATGTAGGTAGATTTATATTTTTCCCAGAAGCTATAACCCTCAGAATAACATAAAACTTTTGTATTAGACTTTTATCCAAACCAGTTATATCTGCAGTTATCTTTGGATTTGCGAAAAACCGTCTCGCAGTTGTTTCCATTATTAGTTGATCCGAATCCTGGCTTTGGATTGTCCACAATAAGGCCCATTCTAGTTTTAAAAGAGTTTTGGATTGGACAATGTAGGGTGGATCAACCAAAACGTTAGTTTTCTTCATTCGGAAGCTTTTCATTGATTGCTCTCCAACTCATGTCTTTTTGAGTCGCACCGCAAATGTAACACTTAAATGCAGCAATGTTTCAAACACTCCCAACAATCATTGTTAGTAACATTTTAAAAGATATTTGTATATCAAAACCATCTTTTTGAATACAATAGTTAAATAGTTGACCAATAAGTAATTCATTTTTGCCTCTTCATCTTGCACAAGTCTTGCATTTTCTTTCATATATAGAAACTTTATTGGTCTGCAGTACATAGTTGAAGAAGAATGGGGATTTTTGCACAACTTCTTATCGGTACTATCCTCGACCAACTTAAGGGGACAAAAATTCGTCAGTGCTTTCTGAATCATCAAACCGTTGTTTGTACTGACTATGCCCGGAGCTTCCGTCAAAGCCCCACTTACATACAAGCGTCGCAGTTGTGTTTTGCTTTATATGAGCTACAGCTACACTTTCTCCAGTCATATTCAGCAGTTCTTGGAGATCCACTGATGCTATAGTTTCTGTTGCCTCTCTATTAACAGGAACCACTTGTTTCTTAAGTTTTTTTAGTTTATACAAGCTCGGAAAGCAATCCTTATGCAAAGCATTGACAACTGTTCTTAGTATGTTTTACCTTCTCTCTGAAATGTCTAAGTCTAAATATAATGCTAATGCTTCTTGGGTTGAAAAAACTGTTTTATTTTCGACACTTGATGCCCCTGCACCAGATAAATGGCCAGATAGTTCTGCCGCGTATTTTAACTCCTCACTTGTTTTTGAGACCAAAAGATCTTTTACTCTGCGGTTTTTGGTTTTCTTGGAAGCTTCTGCAAATGCCTCTTGGGGTCTTCCGCGACTAGTTCCCGGAAGATCGAAAGTGGTGGTTGCATTCATTATATTAATGATACTCAGAGGAAGGATAAAATCACTTTTTAACCAAATATTGTGGCGCTTGACAAGTATAGCGCGGTTTCGGGAACATTGTCTCCATCACCTGGCAAGATTGCAATCAAAATCTCAGATTTTTTTGGTCAACTCACTTTTAACCACATTTGAGCAATTGTTTATTCTAAGTAAACTCAAAATATAGTCCATTAGGTCCTCGATCTTTGAACCTTTTTTAATCGAAACCCATTTATCGAAAATTGTTTCATTTTTTATAATTGGAATTGGTCCTACAAAAGGTCGAATTTTTTAAAGGCTAGCAAATATTAGCAAGAAAACTGCTTTCTTTTGTAAAGTGCAAGAATGGAGGAAAATAATTAGATAAAAGATTTTGCTACAGCTAGGTACTTTCTTAATTAAAATTAGACTTTAATGCATTTTCGCTCCTCAAAAAAAAACCTTTTATTTACTTATTTATTAAAAAAATAATTTCACTCGAAAATAATTAACAAAAATACACGTACCAGCTCGAGGGGTATCCATAATAAGAGTTCACCAGGAAAAAAAAAATGCTTTGAGTTGGGATTTTTTCATACGAGCTAAATAACTATGCAGCAAAAAGTAATTGCAAACTGGAACTAAAGCTAAAATTGCCCAACCTTCGGAGAGAATTTCCGCTAGTCCACTAAAACAAAAAGTGTTAATAATGCAAAAATAGGAATTACTCTTATTACATACAATGCCAATTGTGTTCCGCAGCATTACATCTCTTTAGCGGACATTCGATTTTTTTGTTTTTGTCCACTAGTCAATGCACTGCGCGTCGTCGAGATTCAATCGGAGTAAAGCTAGCTATGAGCCATAGTTTACGTAAGCGCCCATAGATGCGACCTATCACCCAGTTGACGTGGTTGTATCAAGACATGCTCCAGTTGACGACAAATCGTAAGGAAGTAATTCTTTCAACAACTTCTAACTTGTAAGTCTGGAACAGCATTCAAATTTAAAGATCTTTGTGATATTGGTATCACCTTGGATTTGGTTGGGTTTATGAAAACCCATTTTTTAACGACCACTCGTTGATGGGTGTCAAGTCTTCGTTAAGACAGGCTCTCTGGTGACCGGACAGATAGAGCTGAACATCGTCTGCATATAAATGAATCCGCACATGCTTTCATACCAAATATAGATCGTTTATAAATATGAAGAACAATATTGGCCCTAGGATTGAGCGCAGTGGCACACCCTGAGTAAGACGTGTTAGAGTCGAGCACTTACCATCAACAACAACTTTTTGCCACCTGTCAGTAAAAAAACTTTTTATAAGTTCAACCGCTCTTTCATTGAAACCAAACAAAAGCTTCAGTAAACAGCAAAGTATATGGTGGTTGACTTTATCGAAGGCCTTCGAAAAGCCCAGAAGGCAAAGGAAGGTTGCGCATCCCATATCAAAGTCCTTCCGAATATCGTCCAAGATATTAAACATTGCGGACGAACAGCTACGATCTTTCCTAAAACCAATTGAAACGGGCGAAGTTAAAAATCTATATAGAGATGGTTTTGAATCTGCTTCGCCAGCAGTCTTTCAAAGACCTTCGCCAAGCACGGCAGGATGCTTATAGTTTTGCGGATTTCAAAGTCACAATGATTTGCTGCTGATGCTGATTTATGGTGCGTCTGAATACGCATATTTGCTCAAAAGTTCGAACACGAAGGGATAGTGATTTAGCAAAATCCTCCGATACGGTATCCATAGTAATAGTAACGGCAGAACATGTGGCTCAAGTTCGAGGCGAGACTGTTCACTATTCGCCAGAGCTGTTTAATATTGTCATATTTTGACAACCTTCTTGCTATTGAATTCAAAGGCCTATTTTCAGTCTTATGACTTCACTGAAATAATTTGATTTTAATTAAAAAGAAAACGGCCAAGTGCGAGTCGCGCATTAAAGGTTCCGTGAATAGTTCGTCCATCGCACAATAAAGGTTCCATAAACAATTTGTCCATCAAGGAAATTGAAAATATGCGGCTGTAACAGAAATACCTTTTGACTTGAATTTTTTAAGCTCTATGGGACCCTAAACATAAGTATTCGATATTCATTTCTGCTTGATACCTTGACGTGTTCCTGAGAAAAAGTTTAGTAGAAGACAGACGGATCACGAAATGATCATTTAAAAAAGCTACCAAGAGTGAGTTTAACTCTCACGCGAAGGGTTCCGTATCACTCTGCAGTATACAACACTTTATGTATCTTCAATTGTAGATTTCTCATGCGCATGACACATATTATATACGACTATACCAATATGTATATTTTTCCCCATATTTTTTTATATTATATTTTGCTCGGCCTAAAGAGGTAAGCTTCAGAAGATACAGACAGTCGGGCGGACAGCGTAGGCTTAGTAATATGGTAGCCTTGATACTCTTGGCACCCTTTGGGTACGGAACCCTTGGTTAGGTTAGATTAGCATCGGTGTCCTACAACTGACCATTATGCCCATAGTCGAGATGTATCTATGGAAGAAAGGAATTTAACGGTTAACCATTGAACTATCAAGATAAAAGAATAAATCTCAGAAGGAGTCTTGGGTTAGAATTACCCAGGTCGCCTAGCGCATTAAGAAAGTAACTGCTAAGAGTTCTCAATCTTGTTGTTGCTAGTGCGGGACATTCGCTGAGCAGATGGCGGACATATTCTATTTCTTCGACGTCTCTGCTGCTTCTGCAAAAGTCGTTATGTGGAATACCGCGTCACTCCGCATAAGTGCCTATTGTTCCATCAATTTAGAAAGCTAGCTTAGCTTCAGGAAAAACAGCATCATTTTCCTGCTCCTCCCTACTTGGATTTTAATACAAAATTTCTGTTGTGGAAATTATGTCCGTTTCAGTGTTTTCTTTTAGGGCTTCTCATTGCAGTAGGATAAAGGCGAGTCCTTAGGCTTCTCTTAATCTCTTAAACACTGTCGTAGCCGCTCTGTTGCCGCTCATTATCTCCAGTGCTGCGGTTTGTGCCGATCTCATAGATCCGATTACACCTAAACAACCAAGTCTTTGAACCCTTAAGACTCTTGCAAGAATATTTTTCTTCTCAAGTGCCTTCCAACAGACTAGTGAACCATAGGTAAGGATACGCCTTACAGTATAGCCAGTGAGTCATCTTCGGTTTGAGTACCCAGGCGTTGCCGAACATCTTTTTATACATATAGAAAACTGCACATGCCTTTCCGACGCTGTTTTCGATGTCGTCCTCCCAGCTAAACTCTGACACTTTTTTACAGTCAGCAGTGCCATACATCTTTGGGGGGGTTGAACGTTGGTATCGTTTTTCTCTTAATGAATAGCAACTACCTCAGTTTTAGATGAGTTGAGATCCAGTATTCATCCTCTGGCACACGCCAGAATTGAAACGAATTTTCCTAATATCATTACAATATTATCCGCGTAAGCCATGACATTGAAGCCATTGGTATCTTTATAATTTCGTCTGCAACGGCGAGACAATCCCTCCTTGTGGCGTGCCCCGGTTGACCTTCTTTTGCAGATAATTTATTTATTTATTTAGCGCACAGTCAGACAATTTTGAATGGTTCTAGAACTCACGTTATTAACGCTCCCTTATGTCCAGGAATACTCTGAGAATGAACTCCTTATTGTTGATAGATTTTTCGCTCTTGCTAACTTCTTTATGTTGTGCAGTGTCGACCAATCTAAATTTCCAAGGTCTTCAGAAGAAAAGAAGATAGGCTAGTGACAGAATTGCGACCTGTTTTACCTGCCTTTCGAAGTCATTTCAATTCGAAGTGTTTGAATTAATCAAATTTCATTTTAAAATCATTGATCTGACGGCTTTCAATTTCAACCTATTTATTTAAGGCTTCACTTTTCTTTATAAAATAATTCATTATCGAACGAAATAAAATTAATCACATTTTGGTTCCCTTGAGACATTCAAAAGAATCAAAAAAAGTCAAAATACTTCAACATTAAGACTGAAATTAAATCGAAAGCCTTTAGTTGAATATTGAATGGTTTCAAAAAGTCTTCAAGGAATTCAATACGTAAAAAACGTTGCAATCTTTTGACTCCAAGATAAAAGCTTATGATTTCTTCAAACATTTCGTCTTGCAATGACTTCAACTTTAATGAGTTATGCAATTGGAAGTTAAAGTCTTTTCATTTAATTAAAAAGAATTTATCAAAAGCTTGTGACTTGAGAAATAACATTCTTTTAACAACTCTGCCGTTCTTGGAAATCAACTTCAACTCGTTAAACAACTACTGAAGACGTAGTATCCTTCCTTCATAACGTCGAGAAGATCTTTGAAGAAATTAAAAAGTTCATTTTGTTTAGGTGTAAAATAAATTAGGAACTACACAATTGATTTCGGATATCGTGTGAAATCTTTAAGCAAAAAGATGGTACAACTATTCGATACGAAGTTCCAAATCGTATTCGTAAAATGAAGCATGGAGCTTACATGATAATACAGTTTTCTTGGCAGATGAACGTAAGACGACCACTACTTTTTTAAATGCTATTGATGGTCTACTGCAAGGCACATTTTCAGGGCCCATACTTGTGAAGCATTTCTAAATAACTGAAACTGGATTAGTTACTAGCGTTTCCCGACGAGATTGTCGGCTCAAAAATTAAAGGCAATCAAGTCGAACTTCTGTGTGGGGAAATTCAATAACCTCAATTTATTTTGCCAGGTATGGGGCCTTAAAACTATTCTGGTTTGTGACATTAAAGTGGATAGTGTTGAAAATTAAATATAAAGAATTCAATTGCCAATCTTGGAAAATTTTCAAAGCTTAAGTGAATACTGAAATAACCATTTCCAAATGTAAAGGCGGCATTTATGTCTCGTATAATTTAATTTGCGGTCCGATGTGAAGCTCGTGTGCTATCCATCCATTAATCCAATCCTGACCAATGGGAGGATCCAGTACGGAGGAACTCCTCATAATTCTGAAAGAAAATATCTCCGAGCGTGCCTGTACCTATCCTTACCCTAAAGATTGGTGCAGTTAAGCGAGTACCACATATCAAACCAGTGTTTAAGAATTGTAAAAATGTTTTTTCTTCCATTATGGCGAAATTATAATCCGTAAATTAGATATCAGATCTTCCTATTCCATTGCATCCCTACCGGGCCGTTAATGGCGACCTTCACTTGATCCCTGAGATCAACCAAGTGGTGGTGTTACATTCATGTGATTTACGTTTGTGTTTTCAGTACTGCCTAATTCACGCGATGTCATCAGAACGTTGATTGACCTTCCATCTTTGAAAGTTATGATAGCATCACTTCTCAGTGCCAACTGACTTTCCACACTTAATGAGAAAAGTTGTCTGACGAGAAGTCTTTCTGGAATTTTTGAATCAAATCTTATTAAAGCGTCAATTTGCTCTCATACCTTTAGCAAATCGTCCACAATTTCAATCCAAATCAAAGCCATGGACGTACAAGTGCATAGGATTCTTCATTACAACTTAGGGAAGTCACAGCAGATATCCTTTTCCTCAGCGATGGTTGTTGTCGTCATCATAATTTGCCTTACAATTGAATATTCATTCCCGATATTCAAACTTTTCGCTCTTAAAATAAATGTCTGGAAGAGGGCTGAATGCGTCAGGGAAGGGCACAGTTACGCACTCTCTTTTGGATTGAAGCGATATCTATGCCATTCCAAAAACATGCCGACTACTATTTTTGAACATTGCTGATTATCCTTCGGAAACATTTGGGAATGCTTACTTGCTCCTAAATGCGGCAAATTATGCTTATTTACATAACGGCTGGATGGCATAGTTTGGAACAATTGTTGTGTCGCAGGTTCGAATCATGGCAAGCATCTAATTCATCTAGTTTCAAAAAGTGATGAGCCGGTCTTCCAAATTACAAGTCTTAACTATATTTTTTAATAAAATCCTGTGAACTCAGCGAATGTTAACAAGGCGATATCAAAATCTCCATTCCAATTCAGACACCAACCATAGAATAATTGAATACAAACTACACCAAAGTTTCAAACCACTACACAATTTTTCCATTCTTCTACTATTTCTCCTTCTCCGCTAAACGCATTTAAAGGGAAGGCATTCAACACTTTGCCACAACACAAAGAGCTCGTTATTCCTGCCCGACTTATGTCTAAAAGTGCTGATGATGTGTCTTTCATGATACACCTCTCGATAAAATGTTTACCAATAACCCAACCACAAGATTCGAAATGAAATTCCCCAAAAAAAAAAAAAAAAAAACATCAGAAGTCTTTAGTCAGAAGCACGTCTGATATTCTAACACGCATGTCAACATCATCATACACACAACAATCCAACAGTGTCAAAATATCAAATTAACCTTGACATTCGATGATAAATCGAAATGGTGATAAAACGACACTCGAGGCTATGGACCCCTAGTGTCAGTCACACTTCAAATTTATGAATATTCCCCAGACATTTCCTACGCTAGTCTGCTCAGCTTTTTATTATTATTCCTTTCTACGTCTCAATTAATCAAAAGGTTAAGAGTTACATACGCTACAAAACAAATCTGCAACAATTAGCATACGCCTTATGGTTAACTCTTGATTTGGCAAATGAAAACAAAAACGTTTCCATAAGCTTAAGATTGACGTCTTCAATGCACATCATCCATTAGGACAATTAGTCAAATGCTAATGCCGCCGTTAACCCTTAACTCAATAAATATCTAATCACAGATTAACACCCCAAAAACTGCAGTAATATTTTTTTTTTGACAACTGGCAACTGAAATCCGCAAACACACATCCATAGATACATCCATTCATTCATTAACGAAAAAAGTATCTGCGACTCTTTGAGCCGCCAAACATCATTGTCTGTGTGGCCTATAGTATCCGCAGAGTTACAAAAATATTTTCTTGTTTGCATTTTTACGATATTTTCGGACAGCGGACAGTCGGATAGTACATTGAACCTGAAGCCTGACAGAAAAAAATAGCATACGACGAGGCGAGGAAATGTTTATGTCACGCAGTAGTTGTTCCGCCCCACTCTGTCGTCACCGCCGGCGAGCATAACGTCCGACGTCGCGGTCGCTTTTCGTTCACATCGCATTCGTTGAGCTCATGGTAATCGGCGGCGGTTAGTGGCGTGCTAATTTGCAGAAGAACGTCAAAATTGAAGCATTAATCAGCAGCCACTCAGAAAATGTATCATTTCACTGAGAAATCGAATGTGGAGATGAAGATTAAAAAACATGGACATCGATAAGGACTCCCTGCGTCCATCGAAGGTTGTGTGCAAGAGGTTCCCAGTTTAGTGAGATTCGAATCAATGAATGAAATGAAACGTATTCAAAAAAAAAAGAATGATTTTTAGAGATTTGCATAAATTTTGAGAGGTCAAAAGATTCAAAAAAATTTACATAGTTAAAATAGTGTTTTCGAACCTTGTTAGGAAAGTTTTTTTAAGCCAATCGAACTGATTTTTAAATCTTTTTTAGGTTGTAATCAAAAAGTTGTGGCACACCCGTGGTATTCAAGCTCATTTTGTATCCCATGTCATACTGAAGTCTTTGCCGCGATTGTATTATCTGTCGAGGAATTAGGCCATACTTCAAGAAACGCCTCAACTGTTGAAAATTTGCCAATCTGGAACGTTCGAAACCTCGTTGAAATGGTCAAAAGGTTTGAAGTTCAAATTCCGTGTACTCTTTGGCATTCGTGCATTTCCTAAACAATTGAAAACGGTAGAGTCACGAGCGAGCAGTCTTAATCAGAAGTTTATCCAGGCTACAAACAAACTTGCAAGGCGGGAAGACTCATGGTACAAGTTATATGTTTTCAGTAAAAATCTTCCCGGCGGGAATGTTTACACAGAATGAGTTTTCGACGGGATTTGGAACAGGAGCCAGAAGTGACCGAATAAAATTTTTGTTGGCTCCTGTATCTACGATGTACCTAAGTATTTTCCCGCCCCGCTTGACTTTATCTAAGTTTGGTACGCTGGAAACGGGGCTCATATCATAAAATTTTAAGGAGTCGGGTTTTCGTTGGTAGCATGAGTGGGTTCGATCGATTCATCTTCACCTGGAGACCCTGATTCTGCAGGCGACAAGTGGTAGAAACGTTGTTGCTTGCGAAGGTAATTAATGGAAATTGGTTCTCTCTTGAAGACGTAAGGTCGTTTAACAAAGCTCGTGTTCCGTCTATGAATGGACGGTGGGGTCAGAAGCGCTGGTGGTGAACGCTGTGCAAATTTGTTTCTTGAGCTTAACAGCCGATTTATATTTCGGGATGGGCCTGTATAATTGCTAAAATTACAATTTGGAGGAGACGTTTTTGCTTTAGGGAAATTGACGTGAGCCGAATTGTTCAGGTTTTGCATTTCTAGGCATGTCGAATAGGCCTCAGGTAATGTCCTTGGTTTTTGAATAATTAAGAGCTTCGAAAGGCCTCATTCAGTCCTCTGATTGTAGGATTGGCCGATAGATAGGCTTGATGCGAACTTTTTCGTTAACCTGCAATACCTTCTCCACACTGTGTACCCAAGAGACATAATGAACCGGGTTTCTCTCAAAGACCTGAACTTCTTTAACAGAATCGAGGAGGTTGGAAATTGCCTACAAGTCTTCTTCTTTATTTACACAATGGTGTCAATAACTTTAGATTTTTGTTAAAACCAGAATTTATTTTTATTTTCCCTAGATGCCCGTTGAGCGCTTATCGTTAAATTTACTTCTTCACTGTCACTGTTTTCCTTTCATTACTGTGAATGATAATATTTCCATCTTTTAGACTTTATATCTTTACGCTTTTTTTTAACGTTTTCACATATTTAAGTTTTTTACGTTCGCTTAAGGATTTTGAGGATGTCTCTGCTCGGGCGCCAGTTAAAGTCATTACTTTACTTTATATTTGCGCGGACTAATCCGTACCACACAATTTAAATTAAAGCAATGAGTTCTGAAATACAAATTTTATTCTTCTCGACTACTCGAGCGCCAAACTGAGAATGCCAATACAAAAGAATATTTCCCTTATGAAGGTTTGGTTAGCGCGTGTAGATAATAATGCATCTGTCAACATGCGATCAAATTGCCAGAATTGATATCTGCACCCGCCGCTGAAGTTTCGTGGGAACCAAAGTCACCATATGGCTGACCAAACCTTGGATTTTTGACGATCTGTTCCTGAGCTAGAGCTATTATCCAGCCAATAAGATGGCTGGTATTCGAAGACAATTTAAGCCCTCGCATTGTTGTCAAGTCGCATTAGAAACATTAATTTGATGAATAAAAGTTTTCTTTCTGATTGTCAGCCCTCATTTCTCGGAAATTGGCCAGTTAAAATCAGAAGATACTAACGATCAGTAAAAATTTCCCTCGGGAGAGCCATATTTGAACGAGCTGTGTGAGCTGTAGCTCCATCTTGTAGGAACCATTATTCTGATTTGTTCCCTTCCTCTGGCCGTCATTGCCCAGTATTGAAAATCATCCACATAAACCGCAACTTGTTCCACGTTTTTGGAAAAATTAGTTCCAATAATTCCACACCTTTAGCTGTTCCCTGCGAACATGTCTTGAAAATCTCACCTGCTGCTAAGAACGGCGCCTTGTGGAAGTTTCGGGGTTTTCCTCAATATTTGCTTGCACCCGAGCAATGTTCACATCATTTTCGAACTGTACAAGGTTTTCCAGCACGCAGATAATCAAAGACAGCCTCTTGTCACTGAAAACGCGGGACCAATTTGTAAATTGTTGGAGCACCGGACGTATTTCGAACATAAAAGAAATTTCGATAAAATCTTTGAGTCTGTATAGATGAATATCAACTTTCAAAATAAAATTGAGCAACTTTGGTTCTTTGTTTTGTGCTGAATCTTTCCATCATAAATTTCCCAAGTTTTTCAAAGCTAATTCTGGAAAAAAAGAAGAAACGTAAACAAAAATGTATTTAATAATTAAATCTTAACGGTTCTTATGCGCCACGCTGACTTTTTTCCTCCGAGTTAGAAGTGTAACAGCTTTTCTTTGAATTCCCACATTTGACGGCAAACCAGAAGCACCGCAGCTAGAAAGCCACACGTCTTATTTTTAAATATGATAAAATCAAGTCTTAAGGAGGCAGGTTTCGTCACAAAAAGTTCATTGGATGAAATGATCCTGCCAGCCGGAATCGAAGACAGTCTTAAAAATTTGAAGCCGTAGTCTAGTGCCCATGTTGAACTCAATCAGCCAACCAAACACTCGAAGAATTTTGGGGACCGAGGAAATCGCATACTGTTATGTCAGCGCTCAAAAAATTCGGGATAATTTTATGGCTACAAACCTTCAAGGACGTTCTTTAAAATTCTGCTCTCTGAACATAAATGGAATTGTAAAATAAAGCTGCTTTTAAATTACAACTGAACTATAAAGCTATGTTCGTTATGAACCTTTAAATAATTTATTTATTTATTTATTGTTCCTACAGTAGCCACAGTTCTAGAGATTAAAGCCAAACGTGACAAAGGATTGTTCAACCGTCCAATATTTGCTACTAAAATCGACAATCAAGCGTCTGGTTGTTACTCTTTTCCGAAGCATGTCGTATCTTCAAAGTTTGTTGTTTGTTCTTCCCTATGGGATTGTAGGCGCCTTTCCGACTGAGGGTTGATAGGATCTTACCGGTTTGCTTTCTCTTACGGTGATACCTTTGCCGATTAGAGAAAAATTGTGTTACATATACTCAGATACTCACAACCGTCTTGCTGAAACCAAAGTTCTGTCACGTTAATGCAATTCAACATCCATTGAAGAAGTATCGGCCGATGATTCCATCACCCCGCACCAAACAATGAGTTTTGATGGGCGTCGCGATAAAGGCTTCTGAGTATTCTCCACTCCAAATTCGACAATTTGGCTTGTTTACATGTTCATTAAGCCGAAATTTTGCGGTGAAAATTAGGATCAAGCTGAATTATGTTTTCGGCTCATTCACTGCACCTATGACGCGTATAATCATCACGCGGTTTCAACTCTTGCACAAGCTGGACCTTTTAAGCTTCCACTAGAGTAAGTAGTCCGAAAACAATTTATCGTGTTTCGATTAACTTGCTTAGATGGAAGACTTTATCGATTGTAAAATATACGTACGATTTGGTGGAACGAAAAATGATGGTCAAAACAACTTTGCACAATTTGCACGCTTTGTTCTGGCGTTAATCTTTTCATAGGAAAATGGCAAAATATATTTATCGCAAATCAACTTTCAACTGTCAAATTGATAATCTGAAGAAACAGCGTTGCCGGCTTAGAAACCAAACCTCTTAAAAAAACACACAGTATTAGGACTATCTACGGCGTTTAAGTTAAGGTAAATCGCAGTGCTCACAACTTTGTTTGTTTGCGTATCTATTCAGACGCAAAACGGGCCTCTTGGCTCTTGATGAGCTTCAACTGAAAATCGTTCATTATATCGTTGAAGTTCAGGAGAGCGTGAGCATAGTTTTACTGTGAGTGGCAGGCGGTGACATAACACCTCGTCTGTTTTCTATCCAACCACAAAAGTTAACAAGTTTTTGACGAGCTTCGCTTCGGTTTGGAGAAACAAATGGGTTCAAAATTCTTAACTTGGAAGACGAAATGTATTTATGACTTTGATCCTGCCAGTTCTGCTATATGGAGCCAAGTGCTCCAAGATCAGCAAGAAGCTAGAGTCGATTTTGAACAATTCCGAGAGTAAAAAATTCTTCGTCGAATATTTGGTTCCGGAGAGGCAAGAAGAGCGAATGGAGGAAAAGATTTATTTGCGAACTCTATGAGCTGTATCAAGCAGTGGATACAGCCCAAAACACCAGAATACGGTGACTACCCTCCTCGGCTACATAGAGGGACAAGAAAGAGCGAACCTCTACTTTAAGAACCAAGTGATGACGGATGCCAGAACGCTTGGTCTACATAACTGGAAGCAGCGTGTCTCAGGCAGAGTGTCGAATATTTCAATGCCATTTATGTAATACAAAACGCACAAGCCTTCGAAATACGCCTCGGTTTCCGCGGCGACTTCCTCTCGACCTCGACCTTAATCTTTCAAAAGCATATCTTCAGGGTTGGAAAAAGATAATAGTTGCTGAGAACTAAGTCTTGGAATTACGGTGGGTGAGCAATCAATTCGAATCGTAATCAGACCAATTTGGCCATCGCTTTCAAAGACTTTTGATGTTACAGGACATTTTTCTTTGCCATATGAGGTTTCCGATTTCGTCCTCCAGTTTTTCCAATAATGCTGCATAACACTTTCCTTTCCTGTTTTTCCCGAGCTGAGTTTTGGTCTTTCGGTCGGCTTTCGTTTCTTTCCTGACACTATGCAGACTGCCTTTTCGACTAAGGCTTATAATATTTTCAAATCACCGAAAAAAGTCCGCTCAATTACGCTCAAATAACCGGCCTGTGAATTTTTAAAACTCGGCTGTGTTTGATCGACTGTCAGAAAACGCATCAACCATCGAGCTGATAGTTTTTCTATCCCGCCCTTTTTTTTTAAATACCCGCGGTTTAAGGATTCTCGAGCAACCTCATTTTTCGTACACTCAAATCGATTGAATGCATTCGAAGCCTCTTTTGGCCTTCGAGTGGGAGGTGCACCTTCGACGCTTGTACAACTTATGGTATTTCGAATTGATTAAACTGCCGATTAAAATTTGTTCTCGAAGGAGCAGATGTGCTATAATATATCTGCAACCTATTTTTCGAAAGATTTGTTCAAGATGCAAAACTTCTGCTCATCAATTATTTTTACCAGGGCGAAGGTAGCACCACTCAAAAGTCTGCAGTTTGCAAACGAAGCTACGAAATGTCATGAAACTTCATATAAAGGATTTTCAATAAGAGCGCTAAAAAAGTTTTTTTAAATAAAACAAAAACGGTTTTGGATATCAATGAAATTCTTTATTCCTGTGAAAGTATGTTCGATGCCATTATGTATGGAACTCGACTTCTTTTGCATGGCCACCATGGGCACGCTTGCAGAAGTCCAGACGCTGAACCCAATTTTCGACACATAAATCGGCCGATACTCCTGCGATTTCACATTCGATATTCGTACGAAGTTCATCAATCGTAGTAGGCTTGTTGGCATAGACCATAGACTTGGCGTAGCCGCACAGGAAATAGTCTAACGGCGTCAAATCGCACGACCGAGGCGGCCAAACGACTGAACCATTTCGTGAGATAGCACATTCTCCAAACTTGGTTTCCAATAAATTGACTGTGACATTCGCTGTGTGGCTTGTGGTGCCGTCCTGTTGGAACCACATGTCCTCCAAATCCATATCATCTAATTGGGGCCAAAAATATGCGGTTATCATTGAACGGAAGCAATCCCCATTCACAGTTACGTGCTGGTCTTGATCATCACGGAAGAAGTACGGCCCAATGACGCCGCCGGGCCATAAACCACACCAAACCGTAATTTTTTCGGGATGCAATGATGACTCATCGAGTACGTGTGAATTGCTGCCTGACCAACACCGCATATTTTGTTTATTGACGGAGCCATTCAGCCAGAAATGAGCCTCATCGCTGAAGCTGATTTTTCGATGAAAATCCGAATCATTTTCAAGTTGTTGCTCAGCCCAATTCACGAACATACGACGCTTTTGGTGGTCAAGGGGCTTCAGTTCTTGCGTCAATTTAATCTTGTAAGGATGTAGGCCAAGATCTTTTCGCAAAATTCGCCACAACGACATCACAGAGATGCCCAACGCTTAAGATTGACGTGTGAGAGACACATTTGGGCTTTCTGCAACTGAAGCCTCAGCGGCAGCAATATTCTCGACACTACGGGCACTTCTTTGTCTCACTGGCACGGGAACATTTTATACTGTGCCTGTGGATTCAAATTTTTCCACTAGACGCTCAATTGTTGATCTGCTAGGACGATTATGACGACCATAAATTGGACGTAGCGCTCTTAACCTTGAAGCCACTGACTCCGAATTTCGGTAGTATATTTTAATAATTTCGACTCGTTGTTGGCTCGTATATCTTTTCATCATGAAATGGCAAACCTCACTGAAGAGAAATGTCAAAAGAGCGGCAAGAAATATGGCGTCGTTTGCTGTCCCTATCGCTCTACATTTGTAGCGTCCCTGTTGAAAAACCCTTTAAAAACTACTGACAAATACGCCTCTCGTTAAGAGTCATGATCATTTTCTAGTGGCGCCACCTACTATAAAATCCCGGGACTTTTGAGCCTAAAAACTCTTCTTTCTTGTTTCCAAAATTCTCCATGCAACTGGCATGCCATCATTCCAAAAGATCATTTTCTACAACGAAATTTCTCCAGACTTAAAAATAGACCACAAAAAAAAACACCTCGGGACAAGAAGCAGTCAAAAGCTGAAAAAAAGGGGAAACGAAGAAAAAAAAATTGTGCATAACTCCCAAAAAAGTCCATCAAACAGCTGTTGTCTCCGTCTAGCTTTCCAATGTTGTTCTGTATCTTTGTGCACATCGGAGAGTTCCGATACACATATGGCTAGAAGTTATCTTCGGTATGGCACGGCAATCTGGTCTGTTCTTATTCAACATGACACTAAAACGCCTCGCCATGTGCTATACGCCATGCTGCTGCACGGCTATGTCGTCGGTCTTCGGCATCAACGTCTTAAGCATATCAGAATTCCATTCGCCTCCAAAAGACTTCGACAGACAGCCACGATGAAGACAAAAGAAGTACCATCGCCGCAGCCGCCGCCGCTATGGCCACCGCCATCGAAGGTGGTGTTGTTGAGCGCGTAGTAAGTGTAATATGATGACAGTTGGTATCACATCTATAAGCGTCCGAGCGACGACGAGGTTCAATGAACCGAGCTTTTTTATTATTTATTTATTTATTTACGATTTTTTTTTTCGTCAGTCTTTTATATGCCGTCGCAGACAGACACAGTCTACATAGTGTAGACACTTTACATTCCCCAAAGAAACAAAATAAAGCAGAGAATCCAAAGACCAACTGGTGTCGGCCTATGCCAGGCCAGAGTATCATATCTCAGGTAGAACGTAAGCGTTATTACAAGGCTTGAGCCTACCACGAACGCATGCTCTTTTAAGCCAGTCAAACAGTTGCGAAGGGGACATAGAGATGTCTATAATTTTGGTGGGACCAATCTCCCACCACCGATTGGGGATCAATGTAAAAATTGGCCACACGATTGTCGGCAGATTGGGTTCTAGGGGGTTTGAGATACTCTCTCGTATGCAAATGTCAGATGTGCTAATGACGTGGTGAATGGAACTGAGATGAATAAATTTATTCGTTTAGCTGGTGGTGTCTATCTTCCAATCAGCTGAGCTTTGTGTGCGGATTTGTCATTCGCCTAATTGAATTGTGGTGGATCGAATTAAATGTTAAATGAAAGTTTAGAGATGCCAAAATGTATGTGAAAGTCATGAAATCCTCGTTTAGATACTTTAAAATGATTCACTAAAGTTTATCGAATAAACTTGGGCTCAGATAGTCATTGAGAAGGATGTGAATCTTAATGGATCAACAAATCCGATACACCTTGTCGATAGTTGGCGTCCTTTTAAACGTCGCTGGTTCTCATTACGATGTAGACAAAGTTGCTGAAGTTTATTGAAAGAATTGCAGTGCAGTTTATTAATTCCTAATGAAAGCACCTTCTTCGACAACGACGCTGTGTGTTTTGACGGAAAATAATATCGGTTTTATTTAAGTGTGAAACCATCATATTATTCATCTATCGAAAACACAAAGCGTCGTTGTTGAACAACTGAATGTTATCTGCTATTCTAATAGGACTACCGGTTGAAAATGTCGTTTTTTTTCAAAAATCAATGCCTTATTGAGGAAAAATAGATATAAATTCAATATTCAAAGTATTGCCCATAGCTAGCCACACATTTTTCCCATTTTTCTGGCAATTCATGGATACCCGTTCTGAAAAATTCGACCGGTTTGGCCGCAAACCACGAATCGATCCATTTTTTGACATCATCGAAATGACGGAAGTGCTGGTCAGCAAGGTCATGTTGCATCGATCGGAAGAGATAGTAATCGGATGGCGCAAGGTCTGGACTATACGGCGGGTGGGGTAGGACATCCCATTTGAGCGTTTCAAGGTAAGTTTTGAAGACATTTGCAACATGTGGCCGAGCATTGTCATGTTGCAAAATACCTTTATCGTGTCTTGCGACCGTTTCCGGCCGTTTTTCCATCAGTGCTCAGCTCAATTGTCGTCGGTAGACCTCGCCTGTGATTGTTTCATTCGGTAATAGTAGCTCATAATACATAACACCCTTCTGGACCCACCAAATGCACAGCATAACCTTCAGGCTATGAATATTCTTAACGGCCGTCGATGTTGAGGCATGTCCGGGGTATCCATACGTTGCCCGATGTTTTGGATTATCGTAATTTACCCATTTTTCATCACCAGTGACTTTCGCATCATTCCCATTGCTTTCAAACGATCGGAAATGGTTTGCTGAGCGACGCCAAGTGATTTTGCAAGTTCTTCTTGCGTTTGCGACAGATCTTGATCGAGCTAAGCCTCCGATTCATGGTCTTCAAACTTTTTCACCTGGCCGGGGCGTTTTTTGTCTTTGGTGTCGAAATCACCATCTTTGAACCGCTTTAACCACCGCTGACACATTCTAACCTCTATAGTTAAGCCCGGGTAAGCTTCGGTATGCAATTGATGCGCTTCGGTTGCTTTTTTCTTTAAATGAAAGAAGCTTTACAAAAACTGAAATAATTAGACAATGACATGAAGTTTTTGATGTGACAGCCGTCATGGTCAAAATTCACCTCAGAGTTGTTGTCTGCAATAACGACATTTTCAACCGGTAGTCCTATTAATTTAATTTTTATTTATTTCAACAAATAAAGAAAGTCTTTCAATTAAAGTAATATTAAATAAAAAATCTCCGAGACTATAGATAATTTTGAATTAAGGTGTATTTGTGTACCGATAATGTAGACATCGCGTTAGCAACAGAAACCTGGCTAAACTGTGATATAAAACTATCATCTAGCGAATTCAAATGCTATCGTTCTGATAGGCTTGATAAAATGGGTGGTGGAGTTGCAATTTTTATGCGAAGATCAATTCATCAACATCAATTCAATTCAGCATTCCTCTTTACATAGGATCAAAACAAATTATGTGAAAAATGTAACTATTAAAGTGAAGCTTAAACATAATAATTTTGTTAAAGTTGCTTGATTATATTTTCCTGGTAAACGTATGCCTGTTGGTGTAAAATGCGTCTTAAAAGCGATTTTAGAAACATGTTCTCGGAGGAGATCTAAATTTGCTCGCTAATATTCTAGTGACGATGCCTATAACCCTGTTATTCCCATCCAGCCCCAGTTTTGTTCCTGCCAGCTGCCGCGGTTCCCCATCTGTATAAGACATATTTTTAACAAATGTCCCCGGCTATGTATCACAACCTAGTGCAATAAATGCACTTACATCAGACCATAATCCTGTTATCTGCCAGCTGAATTCGGAAGCAGAGTTTTTCATTCGACCACTTAAAATGAGAAAAGCTTGTGGACTTGATGGTTTGAGAAATATGTATTTTAAAAAATTGCCGAAGGCGGGAATAAAAATTTCCCCTGCTAAAGGTGTCTCTATTTTAAAATCTGTCAAACCACCAGACAATGTTCTAAGCTATAGGTCCATTAGTTTTCTTAGCTCTTTTAGAAAAATTTTTGAAAGAATTTTTAAGAAAAAGTTACTTAAATTAATTGACGATAAAAAAATTTATCCAAATATGAGTAATTCGGTTTCCGTCGCTTCCACAGTACATCCCACAAAGTGCTAAGGATTTGCGAGCATGTAAAGCGAAATAGAAACCGCTGGTGACGAAACCCATTGATTTCAATCCGATAATCGATTGCCTGGCTGTGATCCGCATCAGCAGAATTTTCAGCGATGTTATTTTTCTGTGTACATGCGCTGACCAGTAAAGCTGAAGGCTCGATGATAGAAGAATTTTGTGAACTTTTAGAAGGTAGAAAGATGTCAAAATTGTACAGGGCTATTTCAATGCTTAGATCAATAAAGAAATGGTCTTTTGTGCAGTTGTCAGAAAGTACGGTTTCCAACTCACAATCATTCCGGCAGCTTATAAGACGCTCATAAGTGGATTTCCTCACAAAAAGTTGATCGATCTGCCATCTTAGTCGAAAAGATGTTAATTGGAAAATGACAATAGTCAAACATACTGGATTTGCGAATGATTCAGGGCCCCACTGTCCAACGAAATATAGCAAAAAACTTATAGAGAACATTTAACCCAAGAATACTTTCGCTTTCGAGCAGGCTACTTATACCTACTTACCTTGATTCGACTGAGGAATAGTTCTCTCCTCTATGTAAACTCGACTGCGGACTCGACGAAGATGAGTTATATGTCAGCTTATCATGGTAGAGATATCATAAAAGTTCATATTGTAGAATGATAAAACAATTTGAAAAAAAAACTGGACAAGTAAGAATCTTCATCAAGAATATACAATTAGGAATAAAATACTATGAATTGAACGAATGGCAATAAGTCGATATCTCCACTTCTCTGTCGCTACTCTGTCGCTACTCCGACGCCACCCATGGCACAATCGAAACCGAAATTCATCTGAGTTTGGAACCAGGTTTTGGAAATTCATTCGCAGAATCAAAATCAAAGAATTCAAAATTTTGATTGATGCAATTGAATTCAGTAATAACTGCAAATTAAAAATATTTTAAGCTCCAGTCTTTTGTCTTTTGAAATCAATGACGTGAGTATTCAATTTTTGGCCATCATAGAATTGAAATAATTTTTGCAGATCAATTGAATTCACTTGATTTCAGGTGCAGTAAGCAGTTATGTCATTGAAGTCTGTGAATTCAAACATAATTGAATGGAGTTTGTGAATTCAACTTAAAGTATAAAATTTTTAGCCATCATAGAATTAAAATAATTTTCGCAGGTCAATTTACTTCACTTGATTTAAGATGCAGTTAGCAGTCAGGTGAAGTCAGCAGTTTTGTCGTTGAAGTCATGACCGGATTCAATCTTAATCGAATGAAGTCTGAGAATTCAACTCAAAGTCTTCAATTTTTAGCCATCATAGAATTAAAATAATATTCGGAGTTCAATTAAATTCACTTGATTTAAGATGAAGCCAGAAGAATATTGTTGAAGTCATTACCGAATTCAATCTTTGTCGAATGAAGTCTGTGAATTCAACTTAAATTATTACAATTCATTTAAATAAAGTGAATTCAATTCATTATTACGTGCTTCATCCTTTAGTCGGCTCGGATGTGATCAGAAGTACCTGAATCACAACATTTCCACTCAACTCTAGCACTTCTGATCTGCCTGAGGGATTCGCACTTTTATCTATTTTGCAATAAGCATGACTGCTAAAAAAAATGAAGACAATAAGTGAGATTCATACGCCTTGCCCCCCTCTTTGATTAGCCATTGCCCAAGGGCGATTAGCGTGAGGCATGTTCACATGTTTTGTATTATATTTTTGATTTTATTTTTTAAAGGGTCATCAAACCCATACCGTTTCATTCATTCATTTGCCTCGCCTACAAAGAAACGTATAGTATGTGTACATATTTTGGGTCCAGATGTCAACAACCCACTTAAAATAACAGCGTAACATTATGCCCCCACAATTCAAAACAATTCAAAAGATTTCTGTTGAATTCATTGACTTCAAATGATTTTATGTGAATTCACATCAAGCAAATTCAATAATGTAATTCAAAAGAATGCAATTGAATGCACAAAAAGCTGAATTCAAAAGAATGGTGACCCATGTTTTTTTTTTTTCGTCCTTTTCAGCAAAAAGACTTCAAATCATTATTAATGACTTCAAAACATTTTTTTCTCTTACAACTCTGGTTTAGATACTTTTTTTGTCCCTACGCTTCAGTGACAAGGCTTCTTCGGGTTCGGTTTTGAAGAAAGTTGCTAGTTGCTTGGTTTTCAAACAAAAAAAAAAAACGCCCAGATCCTTTGCGTTGTTCCTATCGTTGGAATCAGTGCTATGCCGGATCTGCGATACACAGTTTTAAATTTGTCTGCAGAACCTTCTCTAAAATTTTTCTGACTCGATATTCTTTCAGTTCTGCTCTCTTTTTGCGCTTCAGCGGTTCTACAAGTAGATGCACATTTTCTGATACTTTCGTTTGACATTTGAATTAATTTCCGTACCAATGATCCTTTTGATCCGGTTGAAGATAACCTGTGGTGGTTTGTCGAGTGTTAATAAGTATTTCAACAATAGGGCAAAATTTACAATGACACCTCATGTTGAGTGGCGTCACAGTTTCTTATCTTCTTTTTGTCGGACACATCCCATTGCTTCCAAACTGTCCTCTGGCAGAACCGAATCCATTTGAACCAATTCCTCGATTCGACTCGACGACTCCCACTCACTTACAAAAAAAAAACCTTCTGAGCTTTAAATATTCATGAACTTCTTTTCAAATTCGTCCAGAATTCCATTCGGAAGAGACAAGTTTTCATTTCTATCTCCTCCTTTCGATTTGACTTTCATTAGATTTCTTTTTCTTGAAAAGAAAAGTTGGAAAATTAAAAACAA
Organism: Orthonevra nobilis; assembly: GCA_963555765.1. Taxonomy (NCBI): domain Eukaryota; kingdom Metazoa; phylum Arthropoda; class Insecta; order Diptera; family Syrphidae; genus Orthonevra; species Orthonevra nobilis. The sequence continues at coordinate 50,270,249 of OY743225.1, read as the reverse complement.
ACCAGAAACAAATCAGGCCATCAACATTCAAGACTTTAGCTGAAGCTGAAACCAGGTCAGAGAATGCATACGAATGGTAGTGTGATGTGACTCTTGGGTGCAAAGTCCCTCTAGGATAGAAAGTTCCGTCGTTTATGGAAATAGCAAGCAGTGAAACACCCAACTGCATCGCTAAATAAATGATTCATTGGTTTGTTGCATTTTTGTGCCAACAGAGATTCCCCAAAACGGCTCTGCGAAGAAAGGAGAAGATGAATCACTCTCGTGAATCATCAATCGAATCTCCCAAAATTTCACTTTGGCCAAAACCTCCAGATCGGAAGGAGATACAACTACGAATTTGCAAATTGTATCTGCCGCAAAAACTGTTGAGATACACAAATCCGCACGAGAAATAGCGACATCACAACTATGAAAAAAAAAACAACTATGACCAGTTTTGGGTCAACTCTGTTAAAAGAGATTTCAGATTACAGATTTCACCCACGGTTATTGGTGTGGAGTGACGCGCGAGGCCGGCGGCGGTGTGGTGTACACCAACCACTTGTTGTTGTTCGATGACTCCGCACTTCCCTCGCGGAGACGGTCATAATGGCTAAAGCGGCTACGATTGTTGCCGCCGCCGCCGCCGGGGTTGATGCTTAAATGGTTGACACTTGATGGCTTGACGGTTCGCGGTTCGCGGTTGACGGTCGGGGCTGCTGCCCGAGTCTCTTATAGAAAGTGAACGCGACTAACGGCAGCAGGTTATTTGATTGTTTTGTAACTCTAATCCGTCGGCTGTCATGTTAACACAGCTATCGCTACCGCTGCCCATCGATGTGTCAATTTGCGAATTGTTTTTTTTTTTTTTTGACTTTTTTTTCGCGAAGCCCACTCGAGAGAAGTGGTTTCTTTTTTGGCATCAGGACAGAGGCTGAGAAACCAAGTGCCAAGCGGAGGTAGCTCGAGAGAGCTTAGCATTTGAAAGTTTAAGCAGCTTTTCACTTCAATGGACTGCAATTGAGATGGGAAATAAATTTCACCGATAGTTTATTGCACTCTTGGATTAATTAAATCATTTTCAAGACATTGTTTTTTTTTGTTTTTTTGTAGCTCAATGATTTTCTATTGAAGAGGTTGTGTGTGTGTGTGTGTGTGTACGGAGGGGTGCTCTGGCGTTTTGTCGTCGCAAGGGGAGCGAAAAGTTGGCTTTAACAACGAAGAGAAAAGAAAATCGCGCGCCGTTGTTGTCTGCAAAGTGGTTGGAGTTGTTTGTTTGTTTATTTGTTTATTTGAGACGGGCACCTCCGGAGTGGAGAACTTTCTAAGTGAAAGTAGAAGTACGAACGCGCGAGCGTGTTGAATTGGCTTGGTCTTGTGTTCGTATGTGAGGACATATTGTGTCTTGACCTACATTTTGGCTTCGAAGAGAAAAAGACATGGTGTTTTTTTTTTCCATTGTTGTAGTTGTTTGATCAGTTTAGTGCCAGCGGGCAGCAACTTGACGAGGTTAATGACTTATGGATTTCTTTGGATTGAATGTGGGCAGGCGTTGTTGTGCTATGGACTGAAGAGAAATCTTGGCTAATGGAATAATCTGGAATTGAAGTCGTAGAATCTTGAATCAATATTTGTGGGCTTTGAATTGAAGAATTGTGAAGAATTTTTACCACGGCGTATACGTAACCCTTATTTTTTGTGTTCAATTTTTTTTTTTCGTTTGGGGAAAAAATATATTTAGGTCATAGCTGATCATACTGGCTTTTAATTGGTTTTATTGTGTTTTAAATTTGGGATCGAAAGGAGGTCATATTTTGAGGGTTCTAGCCAAGTTTAGATCATTTAAGTTTTCGGAAATATTAAACTGTTTAAGGGGACATTCTAGTCTAGAAATTAAAAAAGAATATATCTACAAGAGAATTTTTCACAACTCAAATTATTTTCGGAGATATCGGCATTTTGCTGACCCGGCATTCAAACTGGTTCGGCCAGAACAAATCGAACAAAAGACATTAGGGATTCTCCGTCTACCTGAATCCATATTTCACAGTAAAACTCCTCTGAGTGATGAAGTTTTGAAAATTATAAAGCCAAATTACGTGAGTTTATCATCAGAGAAATTACTGACTCGATGTTTTGGTTCAGAAACTCAAAATAATAATAAGTCTGTAAACTCTTTGATTTGGACTTTCGATCCAAAACATATTCAATCCGGACCTAAGATGACTGAGATAGTGACATTTATTGCTGTTTGTATATTTTATAGAGGCTTCATTTCTATTTTAAAAATGATGGAGCTTTTGGGAACGAAAATTGTCCCGGAAGCTCATTCATTTGCTGTGAAATGAGAAAACGTCCGGATTGACCGCTCCGAGATACGAGCATTCAACGCATCAAAGGAGACCAGAACTGCTCGATATGAAGAGAGAAACGCGGAAAATAGTTTTTTTCGAAACCGAGGAAGGTCCGATGTATGAAGCAGGAATGGCAGATTGAATAAATGTAAGCCTTAAATATCATTTCATGACTCAGACTGCGAAAAACTTTACGCGAAACTTTAAACGCGTTTTTCTCGAAACTGTCTTTTCCAAAACAATACCCACGATTTCTCTGGTTTTACTGGACCGATTTACCCTCCGTACAATTAGAGAGTCTTCTTTATAGACTTGTCTATTTTTCGACAATTCGAAAAAAGTGGTACAAAAATTGTTTTTTTTTTAAATTGCCATTTTTGAAAAAAAAAATTTCCAACTTTTCTGCAGTTCCAGACATTGCGATATTATCTTTTTTTTTGATTTCAGATTGGTAGGAGGGTTGAAACCGTTGGTATGGTTACACGCCAATTGTTTGAGATCCCCACTTTATCAACTGCTAATTTTTGAAATTTTCAACTTCTTTTATTTTTTTCTGTGTTCTTGTTATTTTATTATAAGAAACTTATAAGAAAATGGATACTAATTATATTAATCGCCTTTTTTTATGACACATCAAAAATTGCATGAAATTCATACGTCTAGACTAGAATGCCCCCTTAATCTTACTTAACTTTTTGCGCTTTAGGAACAGCGTTGGTATTCAGCAAACGCTGTCTGCATGTGGTTGCGATTTTCAAAGTATTGAATTTTTCTTTTACTGCTTCGAGAGTTTTCATCGAGAAGGATTTTGAAGCACAAATCGCGAATCTTTACTCCGATCAGCTTTGTTTCCTGTAAGTCTGATTAACATACTATATAAATGGTTTTCCCATAGGGACTTGACAACTTTGAATTCAATTTGTGAACGCATCCTTTCACTAATCATCGAACTGTCATTGTCAGTTTTTTCAGTAAATTCAAAATTTTCATTATGGTAATGTAAACGAACGAGCAACGTATGAAAATAATAAAAATGTTCTACCCAAATTCGGAGTCGCTGACCACAACTTTTAGAGCGTTAACTCCAATTTTCAATCATAATTCTCACCCTAATAGATAATAGGCAATAACAAGTGCAAAACTCTGAGTCTACATATTCGTTGTGTGATGTTCCGCATCATTGAGACAACGGGTTGGTCGAAGTGTCAAAAATATCACTGTCGTTCAGACATCCGTAGTAAACGTTCCAAATCAGTCAATCCCAAGGCGTTCTCAGGAATTGCTCAGACCATATTATGGCGTATTATGCGTAAGGACCCTTACTTACACCCATACAAGATCAAGCTGACTCAAGCATTAGAGGCCGAGTAACCATTAGAAGCGACGAGCGTTCTCCGATTGAGCTCTGGAGAAGATGTGCCAAGATGACGAATTTCATCGCAAGATCATCTTCAGTGGCTCGATGGGTTCGTCAATAAGCATTAGGTGGGTGAAAGTCCACATTTGCTTCATGAGTCACCATTTCATCCACAAAAAATAACTTTTTGGTGCGGTTTACATGCCGGTGACGTTGTTTGGCCATATTTTTATGTCAACGATAACGATCGTCACGTTATCGCGCCATGATAACCGATTATTTTTGGCCCGAATCGGAAGATATGGATTTAGCCGACATATGGTTTCAATAGGATGGTGCCACAAGCCACGTTACGTTAAGTCATTGGCTTATGCCAAAAAGCCGGCGACGTTGGAAGAGCTCAGAGCCAACATTGAACGTGAAATAGCGGCCGTTACGGCCGAAATGTGTGGCCGAGTCATGGAAAGTTGGGTCCAACGATTCGACCGCTTCAAACGTTCCCGTGATGGCCATATGAATGGAGCCGAGTTCCATTTATAAATGTTTTGATCCGACTTCAAGTCGATAATAAAGTTTTTGAAATACCTCAAATAGTTTGCGTTTAAATTAAAAAATAAAAGTTGCCATGTTCTTTTTGATAAACCATTTATTTCCCATCTGAGGTCGTCCATCTATTCTCGAAGCTTTCAAAAATAAAAAACCATTTGTCATAATTCAATCTTTTTTGTGTTAACTGAACAAAGGTCTTATCATTTCCCTGTCATCAGTTTCCTGTCTTCCTTAATCCTGAAATGAATGAAATACATTTCCTAGATTTATAAACAAATCGAAATTGAATCTTTCTAGGTTTTCAGGCTTCGAAACGTTATATTAGAAAATGTAGACAGCAAGGATGTTTGTGGCAAAAAATCTGGAACCAAATGTTTAGCACAGCTGCTTGTTTGAATTGATTGTGTCAAAAGCAAGTTATATTTATCATGTTAGAGACATTCCAGTAAACATAAAAAAAAAGTATTTCGGAATTGGTTAAAGCTCTATCATTGATTATGATTTAAGACTCAGGTGCGATATTTTAACTGTGAAGGCTCCACCGTAATTCTGAAATATCTTAATAAAAATGCAATATTGCTAAGACATGAGAAATAAAGTCATAAGTACTTCTGGTATCTTTTGTACAGATACGGATAAGGCAAACGGTGTTGCTGCAATTTTTATGAAAAAAAAACATAATTATAATATGCAAGACATCGGTGATCTTAATATAAACTTTGTGTGCAAAAATTTTTGCATTTTAATGAGAACCTAAGAACCCGGGATTTTAAAAGGCTTAAGATTTAAGCAAGCAGTTGGAATAGAGTGAGTCAAAGGTCGATTAAAGACAATTACCCACAACAGCCTTATGATATCTTCTTTTCCTTTTATGCCCCTGCACATGCAAGGAAAAGAGAAAAAATGATGAACTTTTTGAAACTTGGTCAAGATAGGGAATTTCAAAACAGATAAAAACCTATAAGATCTATAAGTCTTCTAAAAGTTTTTATTAGGGTCTTAAATAAGAGGCTCATTAAATATAATGATGATTCCATATTCTGGCCTAGAGATGGACATAAAACCTTACATCAGGCAACTTTTACGCGAAAAATTAAAAGTGGAAAACGGAGGTAACTTTAACAACGAAACGTTTTCTTCAATATTATTTAAAATAAAAAATATTTGAAAACGGAGAGCACAAAAAAATGTTTTGTGCCAAAACAGTTTTCAAAAAAGTTACCATAAATTGCAATTGACACTCTGCAGACTGAATGAAGTTTTACTTTTTTTGTGCCTTGGCTTCACGTACTATACTTCAGTCCAGTTAATTGCAATGAAACCGTTCTGCAAATGAAATTGTTCCTCAAATTGTTTTTCAAACTTAAAGTGCAAAAATGATTTGATTGATGAAACGAAGTGAAATAATTTTTGCAAACTAACAAAAATTTGTGTTTCTTGTAAAAAAAAAAAAACGCAAAGATTGATTGAAAAGTTGCAAAGTATAAAGTGAAAAGTAGTGTTAAAGTACGCATTTTTGAAACCATACTCTAGGAAATTCAACTCGTATAGTGCTCTTAAGCATTTGACTCTGAGTGATAGCATCCAATACCTTTTACAAATCTCGATAAGAAACTAATTTTTAGTAACAAATAATGTAGCAATCAAAACGCACTTCCCTCTCATTAAAATAAATTCCTTACACAGTAAAAGGGACACTGAAAATTATATTTCAAACCGGTCTTCTCTATGGATGCCAAGAATGGGGAAACCGTCATATTTAAAAAATATATCCAATTTCAAGCAATGCTTCATCTTGACTCACCAGCAACTGCTGAACTAACTGATGTTGGCTCAAATGAAATTTGTTGTACATGTGTGCATATTGTGATAACCCTTTTTCTTGCAGTTTGTTCTCAGATAACATAGACTGCCTTTCAATTGGACCAATTAAAATCATCTTCAAAACCACCATTGCCGAAGGGATCGACTTGTGGCGCTATCGGCGACAGCATTCTAATCAATTGAGTGACCTTACTGAAGAATTTATCACGTTTTAATTGTTTGTGTAGATGAACTATCATTGGTGATGACCCCATCTTCCAAAACACAACTTTCAAGTATGTTTGTCAACTATTGTCAAATAAAATTCTGAAGCGAATGCAAACAAGTTGATATCACTACCCGACTAACCATGGCATAATCAAAACCACTTCACAATCTTTTCATTGTTCTCCTAATCCTTACCTATCTCTGTGTTAATTTTTCGGCAGCAGAAAATAAAAATATCTAACTTTAAAGCCTTTTTGGTTCCTTAGAAGTATCCTTCAAAAAATAGGCCAACGGAACTCACATTTTTTAGTCACCCTTATACTTTACTGCACCAATGAGGAAGGAGATCTGGACGTTCTCTTTATTGGCATATTGAAAGGGCCGTGAAAATTTTCATGACACTCATACTCTCAGTAGATTTTTATTGACATGCAAGAAATGCGGCCATAAAAAAATGTTTGATGTAATTTCCTGGTATTAAGCCTTGTGCCTTTCGCTCATCAATGTATTATTGCCATATTTGCGATTCCATGAATTCCGCATTCAGAATGTTCTATCACAAAGAATTTTTGAGATGTTCATTTGGAGACTATCAACTAAGTCCGTAAAAGCTTAAACCAGGGAACCAGCATCTAACTTCAATAATGCTCGTTAAGTTTTTGGTATAAATAGTTGGGGTTAGAATTATAGTCAATTGCAACTTTCGAATGAATATATGAGCCTTCTCCTGACAGTAAGTATATATAAAGAAAGAATGTCAATAATAGAAAGAAGAATTCGGAAATATGATTTAAAATCCATCATTTCTTTTTATAAACTTTTACCCGAGACTTTCGTCTATCCTATCGATTATTACCTCAGAAAAAAAATCTCCTCACTCGAAAACAAAAAGAAAAACCATGCCTTTCTTGTCATGTCTTTTCTTATGAAGTCGATTGTTAAACGAAAAGCAAGACAGGCTTTGATTTTAGGGTTCTCGAAAGGAAGATTGTAAATTCTACGAGCTAAACAAAGATGTAGATCTAGTCAGGAAGTCAATAATCCTTCAGCCTCATATAGCGAATGAGAAACAAGACTATATCTAAGAATATCTCTTTATTTTTCCTCTTTGCCGTCAAAAACAAAAAAAGATTTTTTGACAAAGCTTCGAGAATATTGAACGGAAGACAGTTTTTGGCTAAAAATGACCCCATCCAGATATACTCAGAAATTTCCAATAGAAACATGACCGCTAAGTTTGTCTTGTACGAGTCGGAAACCTTTGCGAACTTAATTCAAGAGCTTGTTTGATCTTTTTCAGTCCTTTAGTGGCCTAAGGAGCCTGACTGTGGGCCATGAGTCTTAACGACCACATCGCCTTCAAGCGCTAGCTGGTGTTTCATTGACGACTTCCTTACTGAGACTGCTCGTAGTTAATGAAACCAAGTACAGGGTGGGTACATTGTGACGCTACTGTAACTGCTGTACGAATTCGGCATCTTTCGAATTTCCGGATATAGTTTTTTCCAAAACCACGATGTTTATTGTTATCGTGTTGACCTCTGATTTTTTCTTGAGTTTTTGTGCGAAAATTTAGCCAAGCTATGACCAAATTGACCTGAGAGCCTTGATACCTGCATGGTTCTGCTTTACTCTTTGCTCCTATAGAAGACGTCCGTCGGTGTAAGATTCACCATTGACTCCAAAATGTAAATGCCAAAGAGAAAGGCTTATTCCATTGATCCTGTAACCCCTAGATATCCAAGTCTTGAATTATCGCTATTTGTAAGACGGGTATTCTTGGCTCGGACGGAAACAGAATGCCAGAACAAAACAAAAAAAACGGATCTAAAATTCCGAACAGATCTATTTAAGCCTGATTTAAATGGTCTTATTGATATTCCAAAACTTTGTTAAAGTTTCTGTGTGCAAAGGCTTAAACGTTTTAACCCTCTGGAATTCTGATTAAGTTTCGGATTCGGTTAGTAAAAATGTCATAGAGTTTATCGAAGCAACGAAAGCATGCGTTTTTCAATCATGTCTAACTTACCACTGTACTGAGAACGTGAACAATTTTTTTTCAATTGAAATCTGGAAGCAACTCCACATGGTAAGGTCCTTTGCAGTACAATTGCAGCTTGGAACTAACACGTAACTTTTCTTGTCGTAATGGAATCAAACAAAGTCTCCGACCTGAGAAGAATATAACTTGGAAGTGAGGCCATACCTAGTTCTCATTGTGCTACCAACTTGTACCTTGCGTGAGTTCTTGGCTTAAACTTGCCAAAACGAAATCAAGAAAATTAAAATTTGGCAAAAGTCTCATGTCTCCACCAAAAATAATTCAATACGAGGATTGTTTGATAAGGTCCTTTTGGTGTGCTCAATTTTTCATAACGTACACAGGCAAAAGGTCATCCCAATGGTCCTAGTTGCCATTCACAATTTTTTTTAAAAGATTGTATTCTTCGTGCATGTGACTAGGTCTGATGGTAGATGAAAGAGGAATCGTTATGGCTTTGTTGATTCCTATAATCTCCTCAGCAGCTGCAAACTGCCTTCCTTAGTTCGAGTGTAACTCACCAGGTACCCGGCAGGATCATTTGCTATTATATCCGCATTCCTCCACAAAGACTACTGCTCGGCTCAAACTTATTTTATAAATTGTCTGAAATGCAGTAATGTTCCCTTAAGTTGAAGAGCAGTAAATGTGAAATTTATTCTTAAAACCGGTAGGTCTGTTCACTCCACGGCTAGAGTTATAGACCAATCAGTCTGTGCTCTTTTATTTTAAGGAAAATGGTAAGACTAATCAACATTCATGTTAGGGGCCATCTCGATGAGCATAACCTGTGCAATACGCAAAATGCATACCAAAAGTGTAGATCCGTAGAGACAGCGCTGCATTCAGTAATCAGCATCATTGAAAAGAGCCTTTACTACAGGCACTATACAAAGACAGCATAAATAGACACAGAAGGGGCTTTCAACAACGTCAAACCGAAAGCTGTCCTCGAGAAAGTCAGACTATGGATTACGAATGTACTCAAATGAAGAATAATAAATTCACAATTGGTAGAAAACACTGCCAAAAAAAAAATGACAAACAGAGGCACACCGCAAGGTGGTGTAATTTCACCCTTAATTTGGATAAACAAGGTTCTGACAATCCTCAAAGCCAAGGGTATAAATGCAGTGACGCAGTGAAAGTATCAACCTGCTGTCAGCAGTCTTATAGAGGCAGCACTTCAAGAACTTACATTGTAGATTCAAGCCACCAATCCTGACAAAATGGAACTTGTTTTCTTTTCAACAACATGGGAACTAAAGCAGTTTGAATGGAACACCTTTGAAACTTCTCCAAGAAGCTAAATGTTTATCATACTGGACTCGAAGCTTACGTGGAAAAGAAACATTGAAGATTGAGTGAACAAGGCAATCTCTGCTCTCCACCTATGTAAGAGAAGCTGCGGCATCCTTTACTTACCTACGGCCCTATTGCATGGTGGAAAGCAGCCTCTAAGTTGCATAAAGCACAAATGCTAGCCTATCTTTATATAACAGGAGCAGAAAGATCAACGGTGCAAGCAGGTCTCGAGACTACGCTTGACCTAACCAGTTTCTTCAAATATTTGAAGAACACTGAAGCGAAGAGTGCGATTCGACTGAGAGAGTCTTCCTCTTAGAAGAAAGCCTCCTACGGGCATTTATTAATCCTCAGGTATTTCAGGACGATAGAGATAAATGCGAGGACTAGTAACGCGATCCCTTCTTACAACTTCACAAAAAGGTCTCCAATTTGGCCCTAGTAGAAAGGATTGCGAATCAAGCTTCCTAACCGAAGCACATGGTATTTTTTTTTTTCTTCATCGATAGATCAAAGATGAAAAATGGAAGAAGGGACTTGTGCTGTAGTCTTCTGTAATACGTTGCGCTGAAATCTTTGCCATCGAAAAAGCTGCTTCGACAGTACTAAGAATGCACCTCGCTCCTGCAAGAGTGAATAACTTTGTGGACAGCCAAGCGCAAAAATAGCACTAAACAAGGATACCATAAAATCGAAAGAATAAGGCAGTTGCATAACAGTTCTAAATGATCGAGGCGAGCGCCAAAAGGTTACCATCATCTGGGTTCCGGTCTAAAGTATCATAGAATGAAATGAAAATACAGATGAACTTGCCAAAAAAGGATCTTTGCTGGAGCTGGAAAGGATGGAAAAATTACCACACATATGATTGTCTGAACTAAAGAAACAACTAGACATAGGGATTCGATAATGTAAGGACGATTGTCTCATATCCCGTAGTCTATGGCCGGAACTTGACACAAAGAGAAGCAAAGGCCTTCTTGCCTTCAACAAGCAAGTTATACGCCTCCTGACGGTAGTCCTGACGGAGCTTTTCACAATGGCCGTCAGAATGGGTGTCATCTACAACCATTTTTGTACGAGCTGCCAGGTTGAAGAGGAAATGGAGACCATTAAGCACCGCCTTTGCCAATGTCCCAAACTACAGTCAAAGTGACTTCGAATCATGGGGGACAGAACGCACAAGGAATTGCGAGCAGTGGTAAAGGACCTAGTGGGGTTCATCAGGAGCACTAAATGCTTTCACTAGAAAAAAAGTTCCATAATGGACATTGTTTGTTATGGGGAATCATAAAGGCCCCCGTGGTTACCTCCAACTTAAAGAAGTTCATCCCCTCTAACCTAACCTAGCCTTACCTACATGCGAACTACAAACCTTCGGCAAAAATAGCTTAAAATAATGAGTCGTTTAAGGTGATTGAAGTCGCCACACGAACGGTCAAATATTCCATCAGTGAACTGAAAAGCTATAGGAGCTGTAAGCCTTTCATTGATCAACCTTATAACTCACTCGACTGCACTGATAACGATAGTCTAGCCAATCAGCTGCATTCTTATTGAGTCGCTAAGGCTTGAGTTTGTGAAGATTGTGCTTGTTTGAAGTCTGGTTGAAACCTGCGAATTTATGGCTTTCTGCTCTACCGTTGCAACTTCTACCCTGGATAGTTTCTCTGCATGTTTATGTTTGGCATACTGTTGGCCACACCTTCGGGATTGTGTGGATTCGCAGGATAATTCTTCTGACTCGGCTTTCCACTTTTGACAAGCATTCCTCAATTCAAAAAACTGGAAGCGAAGCAAGGTGATTTAAAACACAATCATTCCAGAACTCTGTAACCCGTTTACAATCAGCCAAATGCAAATCTCAATCTTTAAATAAAACTCCAAATGTTTCAATATCCTTAAAATAACAAACACCGAGCCTTATGTAATCCGAATTCGCTTCCCATGCGCTTCCCGAGTCACCATCACCGTGAGCGCGATCGTTCTCCAATCATATTATCGTTATTCACTTATGACATAATCTTATTTATTTATAAACATTCCACCTGACAATCAGTCCCGCCACCTCCTTCATCCAGGCACCTCTCTTCTCTTCTGCGTTTCTCTTCCAAAGAGATGATGCCGACTACTGGCTGGCTGGCTCTAGACTTTGTATTAAGCCTGAAGGTCTCTTTTTTCTAAAACGCTTGGTGGCTACGCTACTTCTTCCGATTGTGCAATAAAAATGCAATAATTATGAGAAACTGGGCCTCAACACGTACGCGAACGAGAGAGCATCTGCTCGTATGTATCTGCAGAGTCGCATGCGTGTAAACACTGATTTATTGTTATTTGCAAACTGCGCTGGGCGTGCATTCTTCCGCATTTTGCTTGGATTCTTAGCGACTAGTCGGGTGTTGTTATTGCTAGACTTGGTGGCTTAAACTCACCCGATATTTTAGCTTCAGTCGAAATGTTAAACTTCAAAACTGTGCCGACGCTGCACTTTGTTGGGGAAGTAGATTGCTTGGCATGGTCAACAATTTACAATGTTGCAGTTTGACTGGCAGTGTAAACAATTCTGATTGCCAAATGGAGAAGTAGTCAAAGTGTTGTGTCTCAGGGTTGATTGTGTGCTGACCTTTTGCTTGGTCAGCACATGAGAAAGGTGTTGTTGGAATTGTTTTAATAATTGCTTGAGTCGCTTGAACGTCAGCAAATGTCAATCTTTAGTTATCAGTCATCTCTAGCGTGCCCAAGGGGGTATATTTACTCGTCTATTACTCATGTTATCTTAATTGTCAGCCGACTAAATTGCAATTAATCAGCAAATAACAGTAATCACAATTATCGTCGTAACAATTGGTCAAGGAATGAGGAAATGCTTGTTTAAAGGGCGTCGAGAACAATTCAGATAGCAGAAGGTATCGAGTGACGGAATTATGTTCTTAAATGCTGACTTTTCAAAAAGTCATAAATGTTGAAGAGAGGACTGGTGTCATTAGTGCGGGTAAGTCAGTCACAAAACCCCAATGAGGATTGTTCACTGACCAGCAATGACGTGTTTTGGAAATGACAATATTTATTCGGTTTGGTGGATGTTAGGGTTTCGCTTAACTTATCCAGGATTGAACACTGCTCGGATTGGAAAACAAGATCATTTAAAACGTTTCAGCTGCGATCCCAAAAGAAATGTTTCATGACATTCTAAAGGAAGATTTCAAATTTGATGAAATAAGAATAACAAAAAATACTGACTTACTTTTGATGTTGCGATCATGGCCGCATCGGCTTCTATGGCCGCGCTTCAAACGGTCGGTCCGATTTTTGACAACTCATTTCAATTAGTGTGACGTTGTTCCGGCATTGAATGATAGCCTCAAGCTCGTCCAAAGTGGTTGGCCAAAAAGAATTGACTAACAACTTGATGTAGCCTAGAGAAAGTAATTTAGTCGCATGACCGCGGGACCAACACTCACAGTAAGATGATCCAGTCGCTCAAATTTCACCTTCTTAACTTTGAGCATTGCGCCTTTTGCATGGCATATAATGGCGCCTTTTTGACAGCGCAGCTCGGATGTCGTGGAGCTCTGGCCACAGGAAAGTCGGCTAACATGCCTGCTTTCCTAAGACCGAATCGACCGAGTCTGGTCTTCTTCGATACACGCCGATTTTGTTTATACATAACGCATCAATGTCCTTCTAGTTGGTGACTGATTAATGGTCCAAGTGAGTGTACTCACGCTTAAACCTTTCCACGGTGCGACAATTTGCCTGAACATCGAAGCCATGATGTCGACAAATCACACGACGTTGAGAAATTACAACACAGCCGGAGTTTCCATAATATTTTTTTTTAATAAATTCCGCATGTTGGCAAGCGTGAAACGATGCATGATGAATTGGCAAACTTCACCTGAAAGTGATTGGTAACTTTGACATTTGCTGAAACGAAACCAGTGGAAAAGAATGATTGCTTCCTGGTAACCCTATACTTTTGAGATTCAAATATTTCATAAACCTGACAAAAATTGCCCCCAAAAAAATATAATGGAGATTCCGAACTATAAAATGTGTCTTTTCATGCGACGCGTCTCGCTTCCACCTGAACAGCCATGCAAATAAGGATCGCTGTCGCTACTGGGCTCGACGAACCTTTAGACTACCTTATTGACAAACGAAATATTCGGTTCCTGGTCTTAAAAAAATTTCAGCTTATGATCTTAGGTTTTTTCGAGCCTAACTTGCAAAACAACAAAAAGTCTCAATTGCATATATCACCAGAGCCCTCCGAAAATTGATCAGGTGCTTCGAAGAAATCCATATCGGCCAAAGTCTAATGACCTTAGACTTTCTCTCAAGAGCAGCCATCGAAGCAATTCTTTACATAACACTAGTACAACTGGAAGAGAAGAAACAAGCAGGACTCTCGCCCATAAGACTCAAGGCACTGGGTCGCTTTGACGATAGAAAAAACAACGGGCATAAGAAAGTTGTGAACGTTGTAAGGGCGATGACACCATAACTGCAGCACCAAAACGACCTAGATAAGAAAACGTTCAACTTCAAAAATAACTTAAGGACAGTTTTTCCAACCAGACATATCGTCTGAATCGAAACGGTTTTCCAAGCAGAATGTTTCGGAATACCAACAGGAGTAGAAAAGCTCACCGACCTCAGTATACGGTAGAAGCAAATACTCATCTGCTCCGACAATATTGCAGCAATCAAAGCCATGTCAAACCCTCTTCCAACATCGACATTGGTTAGGAATTGCAAACACAGACTAAACAAAGTAGCAGCACTAAACGACGTCAGTGTAACATGGGTATTGCTAATAGACAAACCAAATAACAAGGTAGCGAAACGGGCACTAAACTTCAGCAAAAGGAATCTTCGGTTTATGACGGAACTGGTAACAATGTAAAAAATTTGAGAAAAAGCTTAAAACTAAATAAGAATTTATTGCAAATTTACGGTCACAAAGTAGATACTCGTGAAAATATAATTTATGGCAGGGAGAAGGCAGAGGCACTAGAAAGTACGTTTAAGACAAAAAAATGCTTATTCTAAATTTAATAACAAAATTGGAAACTAATTGAATTTTTTTTTGTTTTTTAATTGGCGGGCGGTATTTAAATAATTTGTTTGCGGGACGATCTTGTTCTTCTCTTTGACCAACTTACATTTGATGTTTCTGATCATGACCTCCTGTTTTGTACATATGATATTAATTTGTCAAAAATTGCTGTACCTGATACCTTCGCATATAAACACTTCAACTCTATTGAACCGATTGTCCTTCAAATCGCTGCTCTTTCTGCTCCCTGCGAGCAATGTCGACTAACTGATGACCCAAATGAAAAGGTGAACTTATTTCAATCGATTCTGTTGCAGCTGTTTGATCAATATGTACCGGTAAAAACAGTCAAAATGCAGAATAGGACATGTCCCTGGTTTACTCCTGATGTAGTTAGAGCCTTAAAAATGGGAAACAGATTGTATAGCAAATGAAAGTCTGCGTATTAAGAAGCGCGTAATTATTCTAATTCAATCATACGTATGTCTTAGAAAAATTATTATGCTTCTAAACTAAATACATCCCTCCCAGCAAAGAAACTTTGGACTAACCTACGCAAAATGGGTATATCCAGTAGTAGTAGCAGCTACAAGAATTGTGTTCTTGACCCTGATGAGTTAAATAATTTCTTTTTGGGTAGTGAACCTTATAAATATAAACTTGTCTTGCAATAGGACCGAAAACCTCATAAGCTCTATTCCAGGACTAGAAGACTTTGAAGTAGCAACAGAAGGTGAAATAATCGAATGTGTAACAGCTATAAAGTCAAATTCCACAGGCGAGGATGGCATTCCAATACGCTTAAACTTATTTTATCACAGATTGTCTGTCATCTGACACACGTTATTAACTGTTGCATAACAACATCAACATTTCCTCAGTCCAACATGCAAGAGTGATTCCTATAGCAAAAAAAAATAAGCCCTCAACTCCTGCTGACGAAGGTCCTCGAGAAAATTATTGCAAGGCAAATAACAAAGCATTTATCGTTCAATAATTTGTTGTACGCTCAGCAATCTGGTTTCAGAGCTAACCACAGCGGTTCCACAACTATGGTTAATTTACTCGAAGGAATTAGACAAGATTACGATAAGGGTTATGTTACGGTCCTCTGCTTGCTTGATCGAAGGCCTTCGACAAGGTTAACCATGAAATCTTATGCTGGAATCTTAAGAACAACTTCGGTTTCAGTGAGACGGGAGTTAAGTTAATAAGCAGCTGAACGATTTCCATTCTTTAGGGAAATGAAACAAGGTGTACCCCAAGGCTCAATTCTAAGACCGATACTCTTTTGCATGTTCATAAATGACCTCCCTTCTGTTTGTCAATATTCTTCGGTGCATTTATATGCAGACGACGTCCAATATCACTTAGCAAAGCCTTTCATTAACTTAAATGAACTAACTCTACTTATTGATAAGGACCTGAAAAATATTTATAATTGGTCAGTGTCAAATGGATTATTACTCAAGCCGGCTAAAACGCAAGTTATTCCCATTTCTAAAAAAAATGTTAATTTAAATCTACTGCCTGATCTACATCTCAATAATAATAAAATCTCTGCTGTGGAAACCGTCACAAGCCTTGGCTATGTAATCAACCGTAGTCTATCTGGCTACAGTCATATCAACGTGGTCATTGGTCATATATACGGGTGTCTTCGCAAATTGTGGCTTAGCGCTAACTATACCCCACTGGAAACACGACGAAAGCTGGTGATAGCCCTAGTCTAGTTTTAACAAGTTTAAGTTTTTTGGCAACAGAGGTATCACTTGAACTCTTGTTTTGTAGAATTAAGGCAAATGTGTGGAATTCATTTAGTTTTGTACGATTTTTTCGGCACACGAACTAAATGACATTTTGTTGGATTTAAAAAGATGCCATTGCAATACGACCAATTTACAATTTTTGACAAAACCTCATTAAATCTTTAGATCAGATCCTCCACCAGTCCTATAGGTCTTGAGCATTGTGTGCATCTATGTGCATCGATACAGCAGAGCACGCTTTCGGCAAGTCATTCATGAAAAGCCAAAGAAAGAGTGACCCCAAAATAGATCCTTGTGGTACTCCCGCCAATAATTCCTTAGATAGTGTGTACTTATCACATTTGACTTCGAATACTTCAATAATCTTTTTGCCAATTGCATTGAACTGTCGCTCATTCCAAGGTACAAACCAGATATTTTTACATAAAATTCTATGATCTACAATGGCAAAAGCTTTGAAAAAGTCGAGAAGGCACAAAACAGTTTCAATCTTATCTCGTCAAAGACCTTAATTATAGCCAAAGCACAACTTTGATGTGGTCTAAAACCAAACTGACGTGCAGACAAAAGGTTATGTTGGCCCGGGTAATTTGATAACTGTTCCGCAAAAAAATGTTTCCAAAACTGTGGACAGAATGGCGAAAGACAGTGGTCAATAAGGCGTTCGATTTCTATGGTACTGGTTTAACTTTGATCATAAGGAGGAGGAAGAGCAGGACATTATGCTGAAGTTGATTTGATCTAACGCAAATAAAGGGTGATTCTTAAAAAGCTATAGGAAATTTTTCAAAAAAAAAACACATAAAACTCAGAAAAATGCATGAAATTTGTATTTGAATCGATAAAACGGTCCATCAAATTTAATGTTTGAAGATTATTTCTTGCAAATGTTGACCTTGACTGCGCCTCAAATGGGCATACTCTTTCCAACATTTCGGCCGGTATCTCACGAATAAATGCTTCAATGTTGTCTTCCAATGCGTCAATTGAAGCGGGCTTGTTTGTTTAGACATAAGCTTTAACATAGCCCCACAAAAAATAGTTTAAAGGCGTTAAATCGCACGATCTAGGCGGCCAATTGACCGGTCCCGAACGTGAAATAAAATGTTCACCGAACTCGCCTCTCAATAAGTCCATTGTTGCGGATATCATTTCACGGTAGCGCTCACCTCAGCCAAAAATGAGCTTCGTCGCTGAACACAATTTTTTGGTAAAAAAGTGGATCTGCGGCCAACTTTCCAAGAGCCCATTCACCAAAAATTTTTGGTTGCGGTAGGTCGTTCGGCTTCAATTCTTGCACCAGCTGTATTTTGAAAGGCATCACTAACACTGGCCGATACAGCTGCGATATTTTCTTCAGTTCGCACTCTACGTAAGCGTGTTGGTGGTTTAATGTCCAACAATGTAAATTTGGTGCGAAATTTAGTCATAATAGCCCGAAAAGCCGCTTCAGTGGGTCGATTAAACTGACCATTAAATGGAAGAAGCGCGCGATGAACTTTCTTAACGGAGCACGCATTTTGATAATTAAATTCAATAATTTGCAAGCTTTGTTCGTTTGTAAGACGATTTATGGTTAAATTATTGACCAAACTGAAGATGTTTGACAGTGAAACAAAACACGAAACGTGCGTCAGCTGTTTAAACCAGTGTTGCCAAAGAGATAATAGCTAAAAAAAACACCCTTTAGTAAGACAACTTAAAATATGCGAAATTTCAAATCATTTTTATGAAACGAATTTGTATACCGTCCTTCCCTACAGCATTAGACTTAAGAGCGCAAATATGCTGGATAATTTCTGTCTCCGACACAACTTCGGAATCAAAAGGATTGAGCGGAATGAACTGTGAATTGTTGACGGAGAAGAAATAAATGCATTCTTCCATATTCGTATGCATTCATTTGCATTCTTTTGCACCCTTTTGCATTCGTTTGCACTCTTTTGCACTCTTTTGCACTCTTTTGCATTCTTTTGCATTCTTTGAAGTAACGAAAATAATATTTTCAAATTGTTGAAAGAAGGAGCTAGGAATTATCGTGAATTCATCATGCCTTGACTTCAAAAAAACACGTTCGGTCTTCAGAAATGAAAAGACTTCTAACCTGGACGAATCAAAAAGTCTGTTTGTACAAAACTCCTTGGAACATTTCACATATCCTTCGACTGAATTTGATGCAAAATCACTGGAAGAATGCAAATAAGTTTCTGAGATGCATTCAATTGAATGATGAAAAAATTAATGCAATCTTTTCTATGCTAAAAAAAAGATTGCACTAATTTTTTTCGTCGAATCGAATCCAATCATTTAATTTAATTCATTGATTGCTGTTGTTCAGTCTTAATCTTACAAAAATTCGTGGTGTTCTCAATCAATTTACAATTTAATCTTTATTGCTCAGATATATTTTTGATGTACAATTTTTCAATAATTTTTGACTTATGACTATTTTTAATACATTCCTGCGAGCGCACAGGGCTTTGCGTTGGCCTTAAGGCTTAAAATAATTAAATTTTTTTTAGAAATCAAATTTGTTTTGTGTATATATACGTATATACTGTCTTAATTAAACGCCGTGCGTGAGCAGCGCCGACGGTCTATGATGATGATGATGATGATGATTATTATGCTGTTGATGATGACAAGAATGCTTCTAGTTTCTTAGTGTCATCCCCGGTGATAGTTGGGGTGATTCTGCTTACTCTTGTCGAAGTCGTCAATGAATCCTTCTTCATTTGCTATTCTATACCCCGGGTCCATCATGGAAGGGTCATTGAGATAGCGATTTTCAATGGGCTACCTGTAATTATATTAACAATATTGTTGGAGTGGGAAGGGATTTTGCGTAGCATCTTTACGCATAGATACTTTTCTATGGGTGGCATGTTTGCCGTTGCAGACCTGTGCAGTAACGAAGTGCTTTTCGCTCGAAGATTTGAATTTTCTTCATTAGGCTTGGACTTATCGTGAACCATATTGGGAAACAATATGTCACGATGGGACGGATTAGTTGCTTGTATAGCAAGAGTATGGTTCTTGTATCAAAACCGTTCCTTATTCTCATCAGTGCGAGGATTAGGGATAGCGCATGGTTGGCCTTTTTTAGTGTGGCTGTCGCATGGGAATTGAACCTGAATCTTTCTTCGAAGTGAATTCCTAGGTATTTGACTTTTTGTTTTGGTCGAATGATCAAGTTATCGGGCATGGTCAAGGCAAGGTTCTTGCACTTGGTGGCTGAACCATTGTATGAGGCAGTCCTGAAGCAGATTAGTTCGGTTTTGGTCGTGTTTATTTTTATTCCCCATTTTCGATAGAAGTCCCAGAGTTTAAGGATATGTTCCTCAACATTGCGGAGAGCTACAGAGGGCATTCTGGAAGAAGAATACGTGACTGAGTCATCCGCGTATAGCAGTGTTGTTGTTTTCTCACAATTTCGTGGTTGGTCATGGGTATGGAAATTGAAAAGGGACTTCTGCATGAGTTTCAAAGACCGGTGAAGTAGATGTTCCTATACGAACGTAGAATCTACGACCCGTAAGAAAACTGTGTATGATTTTAATAGTAGTATGGGGAAAATTCAGTCTCATTAGTTTGTATACCAAATCATTGATCCACACAGAATCGAACGCCTTTTCTATATCAAGAAGGCAGGCAACTGTGATCTGCTTTTTGTTAAGGCCTTTTGTTGTGTCTGTATGGAGTTTCAAAAACGGGTGAAAAGTGGAGTGCGTTAGTTTGAACCCAAATGGATTTTATTGGATTACACCAATTACCAGTTTGCTGAAATTTGGAAGGAGTGAAATCGGCCTGAATTGGGATATACAGTTTGCGCTTGGCTTTTTGGGGATGGGAACGATTTCAGCTATTTTCCACTTGTTCGGGAAATAGCTATTATTCACGCAATTATTCAATATAATTGTAAGAAATATGATAGCAGTGGCAGGTAGTTTCTTAATAATAAAGTTGGAAATTTTATCGAGTCCGGAGGATTTCTTGGCGTGTCCGCTGCGAATCTCGAAAGAGAGATCGGATGGGTGAGTGAACTCATCTGGGAATATCGGTGAGACTGAGGAATTTGTTTCCGTACATTGGGTTATATGTGGCACATTACCAACGGCTAGAGATGATACTTCCGCGTTAACTTCGTGCAGAAATTGTGGAAGGTGGGATGGAAGATTTGGACGAAAGCTATTGGCAAATCGGTTTGCAAAGGCGTTAGCTTTTTCTTCGTTAGATGATAAAAAGTGATCACCATGTTGAAGTTGGTCCGCAATTGGGGATCTTTTGCCAACTAGTTTATTGATTTTTTTGAAAGTATCGGGGCCTGGTTTGATTTTATTGAGTCTTTTCCTAAACTCAATGTTCACAGAATCTTGAGTATTTTGCTGCATCAGGGAATTCAAGCAGTTGATGGTGTTCTCAATTATCAAGAATCAAATGCAGTATCAACGCTAACGATCATTATACTGGGCACTCAAGGGTGCGACATTGGTCGAACAAGCGTCACAAGCCTATCATTCGAGAATATTGAAAACTAATCCCGATTTCATTCTGGCGGTAGATTCGACAATTTAACATCAATCAAACATCAACTTTGTATCATGACACTAACCACTTAGCTCTTCGGTTTACTTGGAAATGCATCTCGTTGGCATGGGGTAAGGCATGCGCCATCACTTTTGGCATTGTGACAGCATGCATGATCATTGCCAACCGCACACTATTGGACGTGCAATGTGGAATAACCATTGAATTCATAATCGATCATTTTTATGATCCATTAGGGATAACACGTCACTTTTCAGTGCTAACGAAATCCAATGCGATACTTCCCAACTCGAACGCATTTCAAACCAAACAACATATCGCTGTCCACCGCCACATATTTTTTTATTCAATCCTATTCCCCATTCGCATCATCATCAATTGGTCGATTTAATCTTCTTCGCATTAGAAACGACGACCAGGTGACAAATGACTTAAGTGACAACCTCACACCACAATGCAAAACAAAAGCTCCACAACGACAGTCTCACCGCAATAGAACGTATCGGCTAGCTCCGACTGCAGCTAGCGATCGAGTACCAACAAACCAAGTACAAGTTTCGCCAGACGATCAACGACGACAACGACAGCGCGACGGTGACGGTGACGGAAATTTGTCGTCATCGCCATGAATGCGATTCCAGCAATTCTATACTCCAATCTGACTAGTTCTAGCCTAGCCCTCTTGCCCCGTTTCGTTTCGAATTGTTCAGCGTAGAACGTGGAAGAAGGTCTCCTTGTAGCGCAACAGCAGATTTATCCAGATCTCTGTTGATGCAACCAGTTACAACAACAACATTTAGTTCCCACAATAGAAAATCCAATGCATGCGGAAGTAAAAGTTCAATGCTCGTTCCTGCTCCACAAGTGATTAGGTCAATAATGGCACAAAATGGCAATGGCAACATCAGCAAAACTTAGCTGTAGATACGTAGATACATCTGTAGATACATCTGGCCATTGCAGTATTAGTAGAATGCTGGCAAGCAGTTGTTTTACGAGTCTCGTGGCGCACGGTAGTAACACACCAAAGTAAACACAACGACTGATGCAGCGTCCGAGCAGTCTGCCGAAGCATCTCTCCGATTGTGGCCATACGAGAGAGAATCGCATTCGAAAGATTTGAATAATGCATCGCATTGAGCGAGTCGGCGACCGCGACTGGGATAAGGACGCAATTATGGCGGATGCATTCTGGGTGCCAATCTCGGATGCATGTCACATTTTTGTCAATAATTTGCACAATCGGTGGGAAAAAGTCTTCAACTGAGGCAGATGCAATGTACTCGTCCACACGAAGGTGCCAGCAAATTGGAGCAATTAAACGAGTTAACGAATAACACTGCATCGCCTGAGAGCTTGGCTTTGAAACGAAAATAACTAAAGGCGTCAGAAAAGGACTGGAATATAGCCAATCGCTGTTTAAGTCGGAAAAGGATTAAGAGACAAAGAGGGAGGAGCTACTGCATTTGAAGCACAGGGTGATAAGTAATTTAAACGAACTTAAAAATCATGAACTATCACAAAACTTAAAATACTCCAGCCTATATCTCAAAATTAGATTAGAATTAGAATGTTTCAGGAACTTTGTCAATAAAAAAATTGGTTTGGGTGCCAGTAGGCCTGCCCATACCATGAACTTCCCATCTCAAGATACAAAAGGAATAGGTGCTATTTTTTTTGCCTACATCCCTTATCAACAAATGCATTGCAAACAAAAAGAACAGATACATATACTTTTAGCTGCCTTTGAGGAATACCATATACTCGTATAAGTTTTCGTATTTTTGGATCATTTAGAATACGAGTTGCGTATTTAACATTGATATATTAACATATTTAAATTTGGAAATACTTTTTTTCTGACTGAGTTACATTTGTACTAAAAGAAATTTTTTTCGGTTTTTATTTTTAAATGATAGCTGGTTGCACTTTTTTTGTCATTAATCATCTAATTACTAACTTGAGGTGGCGTTACAGTCCGCGTGGCATTGGAATTTTATCCTTTTGGCTAAGTCGATGTCGCTGTATAACTCCTAGCGTACAGTTCGTTGTTGAATCTTCTCCTCCACTCACCGTCAATGCAGTTGGGACAAAAGATCACACTCTCTATCGAAACAACGGGGCCTTCATCCGCTTTTGAAAGTATCCATGCTTCTACACCATATAGTAGGACGGGGATGATATTGGTCTCATAGAGCGACACTTCAGTTCTTCGAAAGAGGGCTTAGTTTTCTTAACCAGAGGTATTCTTCACTTGATCTCAGCGCTGGTGTAATTATCTGTTTTTACAGCGGAGCCAAGATCGATAAAGCCCTAACTACCACAAAGTTATAGCTGTCTATGATAACGTTCTGACCCAGACGTCGGATTTGGTTTTTCTTGATGGCAGCACATGCACCTTTTTGCCCTCTGGTGTTGACAAGGTTCTTTTGCACTATTTTCCCAAGTATGATGTTGAAGAAATCGCATGACAGTGCATCACCTTGTCTAAAATGTTGTTTGACATCAAGTGGGTCGATGATGTCTTTGCCGACATCGATGGAGCAGCTTGATTTCTCCATCGCCATCCTGCACAAAAGTACGAGCTCGGCAGGGATGCCAAAATTAGACATGACTTCATAAATCTCGTCTCGAAAAGGTGGTGCGTACTGACTACTTGGCGCCCCTGGGTTTTTTCCAAGATTTGCCGTTATGTTAATATTTGGTTTATGGTGAACTTTTCTGGTCGAAAACAACATTAATACGGACCTATCAGGATATTGACGAACTGCTTCAGACGTTCAAATCATACAGCGGAAAAGATGATTAGGGAATTTTAAGGAGATTGATACCTCAATAATTGGCTTCCTTCCTTCAGGGTTGGGCAACCAATACTGAGATTCCATTCATCTCGCATGCTTTCTTCTGACCATGTATTGCAGATGAGTTGGTGCATACTCCCAACTAAGTCATCGCCGCCGCTTTTAGAAGTTTTATCTTGCTATCTGTACTTCGTCTAGGTCAGGTAGATGGCATTGTTAGTTCTTCCATGTCCTCAGCATTGACTGCAATTCTACTATGATATTTTTCCATTTCGAATTTTGCAGGCTTCGGTTTGGGATGTGTAGTCTTGAGATAATTGTTTTTGCTTGCTGGCTGTCCATGGCTTGCGTAAAACGACTCAATGAAAGCATTTTCGACTGTAATATAGGACCAACGACCAAAAATCTTAGCCAGTCTTCCCTCTAAGAGTATCCAACTCAATGTGAAGATAAGATATTTGAAATTTAGAGTTGCGAAAATCGATTTCATAACAATAACTCTAACATTGGAAGAGTTGAATTTGTATTTGCTTCTGGCAGTTGTTTTTCAACTTCTTCAATAAAGTGTTGTATCAAATTATTATCAAATATTATAAAGCTCAGTTTCAAAAGTATTACATTTTGTAAGAACTCTGTTTATTGGGATTCGTATTTTAAAATTTTGAGGACCAACTGCTAATTTCAACTTCATGTATTTTTGGAATTATTTATAATCAATCAAATTTATTTGATTGCTTTACTTTGGAAGATATTAACCACTGCTCGGAATATTAAGGCGTGATTAACTTTATGTCCTTTTTGAAAGGGTTCAAGAGTGCATAGTTTCAATCTAGAGATTTCGACCACCTCTTCCTTCCGAGCTGGTAACTGCTCAACAAAGGATCTTTTTCTGTCTGGTAAATATATGGCTAAAAGAGGATCACATTCAGTCCAGTTTTCTTTGCAGATTTCGATAAGATTTTCCACGCCGATTCCGAGAGATTTTTTTTATCTCTGTGTCATATTCTGGAAAGACCTCTAGGATTGGGTTCATGATTTAAAACCACAATCTAAATCGGATGTTATGGTCTTCCTTGCAATATACGAGTAATGCACTTTTAGCCATGTGTTTTAACTTTGTCATTTAGGTATATCTCGATGCTTTTGCTTTAAATTTAATTCAATTGCCTCATGTAATTTGAGCCATGAGCTTCTTTTTGCTAATATATTATAACTATAAAAAAGCGTCAGGCTTCAGTCGAGCAGGTTTTGAACAAAAGAACTGGTGGCTCCATAATTTTCTAAGGATGTTTTCATGTGTCAGTGTTGCAGACGTCACTCTGAGTCTTGAAAAATGGGAAAGACTTACAGGATTCACATTTCTGAAACAATTTTCAAAGAACTTCCGTGGAAATTTAGATCAGGAAATAGAGAAAGGGGCACATCAATCAATGAAATGGCCTCAACTAAATACTGTCTTAGTCTATTTGGTAGTCTCTAGTTAGTAACTTACTAAGTTTAGTCAATTGGCTAAATGAACATAAATTAAAGCTGAACAAAAAAAAAAATTTATATGACTTTGTCCGGAAACTTATGAACGGCAGTGTATATATTTATGCATATTTTTTTATCTGATAAGGTAGATGTAAACTGTACTTTTAATTAATTTTGAACTATTTTTATTGGAAAACTAAATTGATTTTAATTGAAGAAGTGAAAATGTCCCTTTTTTGACAGTTTTTTCGTCATAAAATTCAAACCACCCTGTGAAATTTAACCAAAAGCTTTTCAGGTGATCTTTATGCACACACGCTTCGAATGAAACCGAGTAAGGCTGTACGAAAGAATCCGCACAAACGTATGTACGTACACACACACAAACAGACATCTTTCTTAAAATAATGGAATTCGACTACTGGGACCGCCAAACGTGGAGAAATGTAAAAATTTTGAATTTCGAAAATCGGACCGATTACAAGAACTTCCTGATGGGAAGTTAAAAATTTAAAAAAACGAAAACGATTTTCTGTGGAGCAAAGTTCTCAGATTATCGCCTAGATCCGAAAAATAACATGGAATTTAATTAATGATGAAATTCTCGGGAGAAAGAAACTGTATTTAGATGGAGTGATCGAAAGAAATTTTGGAAGTGAAATTAGCTCAAAGAACATTGCGAACGAGTTCGCTTCAAGTTTTGTTAACGAGGTTGAGACCGTAGTCAACAAATGTAAAATAAAGACATCCAATACTGAGATTTCAAGTTCAAGGCAATCAATTTATAAATCACCTGCCACAAGAGAAGAAATCGTGAAAATTCTTATTAAATTAAATAAAAATAAGTCTCCAGGATCAGATGGAATACGACCAAAAGATATTCAAGTGAACGTAGTCATCCTAGCCCCAATAATTGAACAATTCGTTAATTTGAGCTTCGAACAATCTTATGTATAAGACGACCTAAAAGTTGCCATAGTTAGACCAATATAAAAAGCTGGTTTGAAAACAAGGGTGTCTAATTTTGGACCTATTTCCATCTTGCCGATAATTGACAAAATATTAGAACAAGTGATGTCGCAGCAACTTCAAAGTTACTATATATAGACAAATACGAAATCATAAACAAAAACCAATTTGGATTTTACGACAAATAAAAATACAAGTAAGCTTCTTGCAGAATTCGCAAATCTTATCAATCAAAATCTGAATAAGAATTGCCACTATCTTGTCATTTTTATCAATTTTAAAAAGGCTTTTGATACGCTAAGACACGAGAAACCCCTCGAAATGCTGCTATTTCGCTTATCTTCAACAAGATGCCAAGAGATCTACTGAATATATATTCCAAAGCCTTAAGAAAAAATTGTATAAGAAAGCATATTTTAATGAACTCATAAATATATAAAAACAAAATCAAAACCACTAATGTAATATATAAGATATAAATTGTTATATAATCGATCTTTCACGAACTGATTAAAAAACTTATGTAACTAACTAACCTTCTGCAGAAAAGTCTTTTAAAGCTTCGCAGATTCTCTTTTGTGAATATTTTATTCTAAAAATTAATGTGAATAAAGAAAAAATTGAATTGAAATTGAAATTGAAAATTGAAGTTAATTTTCGCCACTTAAAAATATGCGATTTTGATATTTTATGGCAGGACTTTTTTTTTTGTATTCGAGTTCTTCATGCGATCTTTGTTCCTTAAAGCACAGACGTCGAAACTGTAGATTATGGATTTCACACAAAAGGTATTCGATGGTCTCAGGCTCCCACATAAAGACGATAAGCTATCGACTTTAGTTTTTTTTCTCTTCAAGTTCTGAAAGGTTTTAATTGTTTTTGCATTGACCATCCAAGCAAAGTGTCTTTCTGTAGTCCGCCAAAATATCCGCAGCATTCGGAAAAAATGTTACTGAGTTTTTAACTCACCTTGCGTCTTTATTTTTGAAATAAGCGGACCGGACAGACGTTTTCATGTATGAACTTTGACTTGTATGAGGGTTCATCAAACATTTTTTGTTCGAAATTTTTACTTACTTTTGGCATTGAGTTTGACATTTTTCTTTCAATGAGCCGTTTAACACTCTGTTCACTTAATTCAACAACGATGCACAACCACTACAATCGATTTTTTCATCACATAAGTCAAAACTTTAGAACCTATTAATCTATTTTAACAATCGACAGGAAATATCATACACATTTATGTAATAAATTTTATTTAATATTTATTGCATATATTTTGGTAAATATCTTTAACCTTTTAAAACGCAAACATTTGCTCAAGGGAAAGCGACGTGGGACCTCCTTCTGTGTGCTGTCTATTTTATTGTTGTTTTGTATTTTTTTTTTAATTTAGCTTAACTCAGTAAAGTTTCCTTAAAAAACAACGTTTTTTGTGAATATTTATTCCGAACTTGAAGCTTATTTTCCTTGATGAGGACTGTGTATTACGTCGAGTTGCCCGTGTCTTAAGGGGGCATTCTAGTCTAGAAATTTGAAAACATCTTTTTTTTTATATTTTCAAAGTTTAACTATTCAAGAATGCGGGCAAGACGATTTTTTAAAACTCAAATTATCGGTATTTTGCTGACCCGGCATCCAAACTGTTCGGCCGGAACTAATCGAACAAAAGACATAAGGGATTCTTCGTCCACCTGAATCCATATTTCTCAGTAAAACTCCTCTGTGTGATGAAGTTTTGAAAATTAAAAAAGCCAATTTACGAGAGTTTATCATCAGAGGAATTATTGACTCGATGTTTAGGTTCAAAATCAAATCAAAATAATAAAGAGTCTCTAAACTCTTTGATTTGGACTTTTGATCCAAAACATATTCATTCCGGACCTAAGATGATTGAGATAGTGACATTTATTGCTATTTGTATTTTTAATGAAGGCTTCATTTTTATTTTAAAAAAGATGGAGCTTATGGGAATGAAAATTGGCCCGGAAGCTCATTCATTTGCTGTGAAACGAGACACCGCCCGGGTGGACCGCTCCGAGATACGACCATCCAACGCATCAAAGGAGGCCAAAATTGCTCAATATGAAGAGAGAAACGTGGAAAATAGTTTTGTCGAAGTCGTGGAAGGTCCAATGTATGAAGCAGGAATGGCAGATTGAATTAATGTTAGTTTAGAATATCATTTTAT
This sequence comes from Orthonevra nobilis, assembly GCA_963555765.1. Taxonomy (NCBI): domain Eukaryota; kingdom Metazoa; phylum Arthropoda; class Insecta; order Diptera; family Syrphidae; genus Orthonevra; species Orthonevra nobilis. The sequence continues at coordinate 50,241,814 of OY743225.1, read as the reverse complement.
GACTTAGACTGCGAAAAACTTTATGCGCAAATTTAAACGCGTTTTACTCCAAACTGTCTTTTTCAAAACAACACCCACGATTTCTCAGGTTCTACTGGACCGATTTACCTGAAATTTTTAGAGAGTCCCTTATGTCTATGTCTGAGACTATCCCCGTCCCCGAATTCCTATTACTTTTTTTTTTAAATTCGAAACAGTCAAAAAAAGTGGTACAAAAATTGTTTTTTTTTCAGGCAGTCGTCATTTTGTGAAATAAAAATCTTTCCAACTTTTTTGTAGTTCCAGACATTGCGACATTATTCTAGATAAATAATCTTTTCTTTTGCTAGGAGGGTTGAAATCGTGGGTATGGTTACGCGCCAATTTTTTAAACCCCCACTTCATCAACTTGTAATTTTTGAAATTTTCAACTTTTTTTATTTTTTGATTGTTTTCTGTATTCTTGATATGTTAATAAATAACTGATAAAAACATGGATACTAAAACTATTTATTGCTTTTTTTTATGATACTTCAAAAATTACATGAAATTCATTCCTCTAGACTAGAAGACCCCCCTAATATTAATTGATTCACTTAAGCGACATATTATCAGCTGTTCCTCAATATTTCGCATAAAAAGTTTTTACAAGAGGCCATAAATTTCCATTGATGTACCGAACAAAGTTAAGGCTTAAAATAAACTAAGATCTAAATGCCATGACACCCTGGAAATATTATTTTCAAAAACCTGTGTACTGAACCAATTTGTCGTGACAATTATTACATTTAAGCATTCCATTCAGCTAGGGGCAAATTAAAATGTGAATAAAAATTTGTAAATAGTTTCTTAAACAAATTTTCTGTTACAAGAAAACCGTCTGCTAATCGTGTCGATGACTGTATTGTATCATTTAACTTCTATTTTTCAAATATAGCCTCAAGTTTGCAATCTTCGCAATCTATCTGTGCATCAGCTGATTGCTTTGCTGAACCAAATTCTTGCAGCAGTTTCAGATTTTAGCCTAGAGTATATCTCCACATGAAGTTCTAAGGGTGATCGGTAGGTATTCTAAAAAATACTAATTCGTGTGGCCATGACGGTATCTGAAATATCTTCGCTTAAAAAAATTGCTTTTTATTTAATGGATCATTCATTTGAAATCGATACATTTTTGAGGAGGTATTTCCAGATGAACTCAAGTGTGCTGATATTGTACCTTTATTCAGAAAGGGTTCTTCTTCAGAAATGTGCAATTACAGGCCCATATCACTTCTCCCATTTCTCAGTAAAATTTTTGAAAAGCTCTTAAAAAAAAACTAGTGAGTTATCTTAAAAAAATATTTTTTTCTTAAATGCAAATCAATTCGACTTCCAAAAGAGTAAATCAACTAAAGATGCACTATTTCAGTTTTGTAATATGGGGAAAAAAGATGCTCAACCTTAGGGTACCACAAGGAGCTGTCCTTGGTCCGATCCTCTTTCTTGTGTACATAAATTCGCTTTTCTTACTCAGTTTTCAATGTGCTACAACTGCTTTTGCGGACGACTAGAACTAGGATCTGAGAGTCGTTTTGACTTGATATCCGACATTTATTGGGACCTCGACCTTTTGAGAATTTGGTTCTCTAAACACGACTAAAGTTATGTTTTTTAGTTTGTCGCATGTACATCAATATTTATTATCATGCTCCAGAATGCCAAAGATTCAAACTTGCATGTTGCTACTGTCCGTCTGGCTTTTCTACTTAATTATTTATTTATTTGATGCCCGGGGTATACCCCGGACTTAACTTAATACAAGCAGTTCTAACTTATAACTAGGGATTTAGTGGATGAGAGAGGTGAGACGGTAGGATGTTTTTAAGGGATCTGTTTAGATGGAAATTAAAGATGTCTTGCGTGACATTGGCCTTATGCAACATTCTGGACATAGGTTCATGAGAACCGTAATTGGTGAGGTGTGAGTCTAAGCGGAATAGATAGACTGATCTCAGGTTACGGGGGTTTGTAGATAAAGAGAACGATTGAAGCAACGTTGGACAGTCAATGATGCCGGATAAGAGCTGATGAATGAAAAGAATGTCGGCAATGTCACGGCGTTGCTCCAAGGATTGGAGATTGATGAGTTGCAAACGATGTGTAGGTAGGTTAAAGCTGTCTGTACAGAGGAGAACACGCATTGCGAAGCGTAGAAAACGGCGCTGAACAGCCTTGATTAGCCGGATATGGATTTCATAGTAAGGGGACCAGACTCGGGAAGCATATTCTAGTAATGGTCGAACAAAAGTAATGTAAAGGGCTATGGTGACATAGGGGTTGGAGAATTCTTTGGACCATCGCTTAACGTAGCTAAGGGCGAAGTTAGCTCGACTAATGATTGAGTCGATGTGTGTGCGAAAATTGAGTTCTTTATCGCATATAATACCCAAATCGCGGAGAGAAGAGACTAGAGGAACAGGTTGATTAAAGATGAAGTAGGTCCTGGAGGGCTGTGGAAGACGCTTGTTATGGCTTGGCATTTGCTGATGTTGAGATCTAGAAAGTTTTTTTGGCACCAAATTGAAAACTTGCTCCGATCATGTTGAAGAAGAAGGAGGTCGGTGGTAGACGAAATGGACGAATATAATTTTATGTTGTCGGCGTATATTGCTATGTACGAGTTGGGGATAATAAGGTCGACATCATTAATAGTTAGGATGAAAATAATAGGGCCAACGTTCAATAAAAGTTATTTTATGACTGCCTGAATTGTAGAGACAAAGGTTTTGGGACTTACCTTAGATCCTAGGCTGAGCTTCTCGAAGCTTTTTGAATTCTGGAGCTTACCTTATTAAAAATTATATACTATGGTATTTTTCATTCGACGCTAGAATATGGTATTCCTTGATACGGATGCATTTACAAGAATAAAATACAACCTCTGTTGGTTTTCCAACAATATGTTCTAAGAAAACTGTGCCACAAACCGAGTTAACATCATATTTTCCCCTGTTCTTTGAATTAAAAATTCTTACTATCCCTCACTTGTATTGTTTAAAAGTTTTGAAGATCTTCTTTTTGAATTCTGGTAATCGCAACTTCCGAGTTTTTTATTCAAACTTGGTAAAAATTGGTTTCTTTAGTTTGGCTTCGCAGACAGAGAATATATTCTGGTAACTAAAGAAATTAGTTTTTTCTTGAATTTTGTTGCTTTTAAAACTTTGTTTATCCAAAAACTATAAATGTTTTTCTTTTTTTCTTCTTGAACTGTAAAATAATAAAATGATTTTTTGTTTTTTAAGAAGTTATAGAATGCCAAAAGAATTTCTTATTTTATTGAATTTTTAATCTTATGAATTAATTTATATATGAGTTGTTAAACAAGAAATTTCTGAAAAAAAACAATTGATTTGCGTTGGAAAAAAATGTTCCTCGTAACTAAATACTGAACTTTTCATATGATTGTAAATAATCGATTTTCATAGTAAATGCTAATTGAAATAATTATCAATTTTTATACCCCAATTTTGATCTCCGTATGGAAAAAGTAATGAATAAACCATTGGAATGTTTATCCTTTCAGCTGCAGTGAACTAGCGAGACTCTGTCAAGTGGTTGCTCGGCATCAGCTTTTTGTAAATCGACAGCTTCTTCATAATTAGTTAGTCTTAAATCAGAATCTCTATCTTGTTTTCGTTGCTACTGTTCCATGCATTGGTGCATCTCTTTTTCTTTCCTGTTCGACTTCTTGCAGCATTTTAAACTAATTTTAATTGTTATAGTTTTAACCATTTTTATTTAAAGCTCCTCATACACTTGCTAAGGTACAGGCTTCTTTTTTTATTTTTCCTTGCTCATTAGTATCACTTTTTATATTATCTTTCTGAACGTCATACTGTTGGCTAATTTCGAGACAGGCATTTTTTGTTTGAATGTTGTTTTGCCTTCTCTTTGTTTTTCTAAATTTTGGGAATTCATCAAAATAGCTGTTTGCAACATACATACAGGTAAACTCCTAAATCGCATAAATTGTCAACACTCACTTTTCGAAAACGTCATTGAAAAATTCAAATTCTACTTTTAATATAATGAATGTTTTGTATATTTTCCAAAAGAATATATAGGGAACTAGAGCTTATGTTTAATATCTAGTTAGGTCTCCAACTTTTGAACTGCGGTGTATGTTGTGCGCCTCTCAATCTTCTCATTGTTTTTTTTTTTTTTTAACTTAATTGTTTGCATACAATCTCTAAATTAATTGTTCCCATCTGATACCTATCTTGCTAACGTCACAAAAAAACAAAATGAAAGACATCTACTTGAGTTTAATTCCGAATAAATTGCCGATCATTACGCATTCAAAAAAAAAAAAAATCCCTTAAAACACTCGTTTTGTTTTCATGAAATTTAGGCATTTCACGCCACCTGCGTTAATTAACAACCAATCAATAACCAAAAAAAAACGAAAAAACAATATATTGGAATGTTTATCTAATAGGTTAATCATATCATGAATACCTTGTTAATGGGCTCTTAAAATAAATACCAGGTGGAGCACAGTGAAAAATGAAATCGATATTTAAGACTGGACTAAAAAATATAATCCTGTTTAAACACGGGCTTGCTCCAGATACTTTTCTTGAAGAGCGACTTAATGACTCACCAACGAAGATCACATAGACAGAAAGGTACCCACAGACAGTGTTGTCTGAAGAGGGGATTTCTCTTCAAAAAAAAGGGAAAATAAAATTATCAAAATCTATAACAATCATCTTTTGCTTTTATTGTTCAGTCGTAGATGTTTTGTAGACAAAAACGCTTAAGCCGCATAATCGAGAGATAGATACGAATGGATCCGAATTTCGGAATCCAAAATGCTGGCACATCTCCTTCAAAACTCTATTGTTTTTAAATGGATTACCGCGTGTGTGTGTACCTACGTACCTTCGTGCGTATTTTTTCGCCTCGCTTATCATGTGAATACATAGAGTTACGGAATCCAAACTGGTTTCATTCGAAGCGTAATTGCAATCCGAAGACCGACTAAGATTTAAATTTTATAATAGAAAGAACTTAAAATTTTTACTCACATAGAGGTGAAGGCTTTCAGTCGGTTGAAATCCAGTCCTGGCTCAGAAGAATTGTGAACTTTTACATAGGGAATAATATAGTACGGCTTAAAAGCGCGGATTCACAACAGATTAAGGTAATTTAAAAATAAAGTGCCAACAGTCTGGTCAGGGGTAAATCCACCTGGGATGAATTTTCACTGCGCCATGCACAACAACGTCTGCAAAAGTTGGTCTAACAAACGAGGCTTGCATGCATAACGCAATACAACAAACATACCTGAAAATTCACAATAGACGTTCTAACGTTCTCTAAATGGGAATAAGATGTCTTTGTGAACTCATCACCCACTTTTCTTAGACGGATCTAACCAAACCAAACGTTTATATTCTTTCACCATCGACTGGAAATCGCATCCAAACCTACAAATCTTCTTCATTTCTCTTAGGGCCAAATTAAATGTTAATCTTAATTTTAAAAAATTTTCAAGCTTGAAAAACTCGTCCGATTCCAGGACAGTCGATTAATAGATTTACATTAAAATAACTTGCAAAATTTTGTATACATCATTATTGGAAAAATCGCACTAAAAATAGCAGCCCCTTGAAAAAAAAATATTTTCGTTTTATTCGAACCCATTCTTCGAATTTTTGAACTACAAAAATACATGTATCCTGAAAATTGTCAAAATATATTTTACATAAAAAAAGACACAATGTAAATGTTTTTGTTTTTTTTTTAAATAAACTTCATTCTTTAATTTTAAATATTCTTCTTTAGGATTTTCTATAAATAATTAAAATATCTTTATAAAAAAAAAAGTTCGATAAAAAAAAAATAATTATAATTAATAGTAATACATATATTTGCGCGCATATGTATAATAAAAATAGTAGCATATATTTTCACATAAAATAAAGTTTTTTTAATTATACAAAAAAAAATCAAAATCTTCTAATATGACACTTAATTTAATACTTTTGTTTTAAATTAAATTAAACATGTTTTCTGTTCTCGTTTGTTTTTTTACTATAAGGCAAATGAATAAAAATTATTAACATCCCAAATTTTATGGTACAACGACAATGATAGAGTGATGCATATGAACAATATTTTTTATCATTTCTTTTTTATTTTTAATTAAAATGAAAAGAAAAGATCCTTTCCCTTAAACAATAAAAAATTTATAAATAGAAAAATGTATGATGTATTTTGTTTTTTAATTCAAAAAAAAAAATTAAAAAATATATTTTATTTACTTTTGTTTTGTTTTTTTATAAATTTGAAAAAAAAAATATTATTCATGTCTAAAATGGGGCATTTTCAATTTTCTTCGATGGCGGCAGCTTGAAGTCTCCTCACGGCCACGAACACGCCTCCAACGTGTTTTAAAATATGTCGAGTTCATTATTTTCAATGCAGTTTTTTTTTTACGTGTTTTCAAGTATTTTCGAAAAATAAAAAACTTACATTTTTTTGGAGAAAATATGAATTTTAACAAAATGTGAATAATTAATATTGTCCAGTAGGATCAAGGTGTGAATTGGTATTTGTTCGTTTTGTGTTGTTTGTTGTCCTGGTGGTGTTAGGACGACGATATGTGCCGGTAGGATCGAGGATATTCATTTTTATGTTGTTTTTTTTTTTTTATTTTTGAGATCGCTCAAAAGAAAATTGATTGTTGATTTTCTTTCTTTAATTTAACAATAAAAATATTTGTTTTTTTTTAATTAAATCGGAATCAATAGGTTCCAGTGGGATCCAAAATGTTTGCCATTTTTAATATTAAAAATTTCTCAAAACTTTGTTACAAAAAAATTACAGAGAATATAAAAAAAATAGTATCTTAGTACTGACCAGTTGGGTCCAAAACGAGAGCCATTTTAAATTTGACAAAATAACGAAACTACAAAATACACTAAAATAAATTCCCAATCGAACAAAGACAACTTTCTTTGAATTTAGTGATAACGATCAATCGATCGGTGATCTTACTGATTGTCTGCTGCTGGAGCTGTTGAAGATTCGTAGATTGATCAAAGCCAATGTGTTGTTGACCTGTATTCGGATGAGATAGATACTTTTCTACGATTCGTCTTGCACAGTTGACACTGAACTTTTTCTTTCTTGTTTTGTTTTTTTGGTGAAAGTCACTAGTACTGGCCAGTTGGATCGAGATTAAAAGCCATTTTTGATTGATCGTTTGTAAATTTTCAATTGGAGCACTTTAGTCCCTTGCGAGGCGGAACGATACACAATTCGAGTATCAAGAAAATATTCACTGACACTGTTTTGTTTTTTAGTTTTGTATTTTGATCATGTAAATACGATCGCGATCACTGAAATTTTGTGCAACTTTGTCACTATTACTCTACAAATCGTACGTAGATACTTTTTTTTGATAAAATTATTTGGACAGATACTTTTTTTTTCGACAAGAGAAATCTTTAGTGCGCTCCTTAGCTGTTGATGTGTCGAACGTTGTCGATCTTATGAATTGATCTTCGTTAAGTCGGGAGCTTAAATCCTAATGCGGCTCACTGCTGTATTGGTGCCTGTGAGCATCGAAGAGAAGAGAAAAACAATAACAGAGTTTCGCTTGGATGTGTGTGCGTGAACATATGATCGGTTGCGCTTAAGAGCACACCCGCATACAGTCATAAGGCGCTGCAGCCAGCAGGTGTGATCATAATATCAATGTGTGAAAAATTGAATTGTTTCTCTTACGACGAGATGGTAAACGCCTCTCTTTCGTCAGCGAGTCGTTGTATGAGTATTCCTCTATTTTCACCTGGAATTCCCTTATAGTGTATTTGTATCTATGATTTGCACCTTTGCGCTAAAGAGAGGGATACACCTTTTTTACAATATATGGATGTGTATGTATAGATGTACATATATATTGATCCCTTGCGGTTCTATAAACATCTGTCTGCCGGTGAGCGCTGGGCAGTTTCGCTGTCTTCGCTAGAGATAGACGATAGGCCTGTGTGTCTAACAAGAACCGAAGAGGGTGGGTATCTTTGGAGTTTCTTTTGTTAACCTATATCCGTGATAATAGGTTAACATTTTAATATGCAGGTATCGTTCATTGCCTCAGGTAGCACGAGGCTGGGCAATGTGGACGCTTATTGGTTCAAGGGTATGTGATGATCATGATGATGGAGGTGATCGGATCGGAGTGGGAGCCTATTTACTATTCGATAGAATCCTTTTTTTTTGTCTGCTGCTTCTTCATTGATCCTTCTTGTGTGAGAGGTGGTTTCAGTTATTTCGCTTCCTTCTTTGGTATTCATAGGTAAAGGGTGTGATCGTTTTGGTTGATATTAATGGACTTACACTCCGCCTTTGTATGTACGCAAGATTTCGTATTTGAATTTGTGAAGCAGCCGCAATTATTACAGGATGCAATAGGGATTTAGGGATCAATTTCCTTGTTCTTCATTATTTTAAACCAAGCAAAAAGAATCATTTAAGTTACTTGTCTGCACTTTATATGGAACCGTGAACACGGACACATATTGACGCTAGAAAAAAGAACTAATTCCATTATTCCATCGTTCCTGATTTCAATCAATTGATAGGCTTAAAAGTTTGACATAATTTAAACAAAGATATCCGCGTGAGATCTTCACTTGAAACGTCCATTGTGATTCCTGAAAACTTGCATTGAAAATGGAAAAGTCAACATTGTGCCATAAGATTCATCAAATCCCAAAGAGCCGAGATTTGGTCATGCCTTTTGTACCCTGTGAATCGTAAACGTCGCAACTTTGGATTAGGATTATCACGCAGAACGTGATAGTCACAGGCTACTCTTCATCTTGACAGCTTCTAGAGTTATCATTAGATGTTTAGTCTGACGGTTATTGGAAAAATCAATCAAGATCAAGATGCGTAGTCTCTTGAGATCTATGGTCTATTTTTGTGTTCGCAGGGTGCTCGGAGACAAGGCTTTCTCAAAATCTGAAACAAACTAATTTGGTTTTAATCCTTAGGATCCTTGGAGGGTCTGACTTTGAGATAGATTTGCTTTCTTTACTTCACGGATTAGTCCATGTTGGTTCCAATTGCTAATCCCAAGCAATCTAGCGTCCACGATTGCTGAATCGGCTTGGCGAAAATTTTGAGCGACAAATAATCGCACTCTGACCGTGTACTTTCTTTGAAAGCGTCCAGTCATTCTGTGACTTTAAAGACCCTCGACAACGGGGCAAGCTGAACGCCAAAAAAGTTGCTTCCTCCTGTAAAAAAAACGACATGTCCTCCAATTACAACTCAACACTTTGAGGCCATTTAAACTGGTTGATCTCGGTTCTGCGTCGATCACGAGTCAGCTATGGCGTTCTCGAGAAAAATGAACCCTAAGGATGATGGAAACGAGGTCCGTCTCTTACTGCGTCGCAGAAACTCAGACAAACCTGACTGACTTCTGACCGTCAGTAGCTGTTGGACTCCCTGAAACGTCTTCAACCCTTCCATTTAAATGCGCTACGTGTTGTAATATGAGCTTGAAACTTTGCAAGATCGACGTCGGCAGTTAATCTGCGACATCTTGAGCCAAAACGGCGATATCCTCGTCGGAACGTCAAAGTATTACTAGTTGGCATAAGTCGGTCAGGGACTCTGCTCCAATGTTCAAGTTGCACCAAAATCAATGATAAATTATTTCATAAAAAAATAGTCACAAGTATTCCTTCACCTCGAGTACAGTTTCCGTCATTTGTTAAAGTAATTGCAACTTCCGATAGGGTAATTCATTTTGGGCCACTGTTTATACGAATTTACTAATTTAATTTTGAAGTTGTGTGAGTGAACGTTAAACACCGTTCAATCAAAATTCAAATACATAGAACTATTGTAAAAGTCTTTAGTTTTGGACCTTTTCTTTCGTAAGCTCGAAAAATTGACAGATTCAATCTTTTGCCGGGTTTTAAAAATAAATTTGAGCCGAAATAAATCAGCAACTACACCAGAAAGTGAGGTAATTGGCAATACTAGTTACAACTCCATTACGAACTCTATTCGGAGTAAAGGTTGGTTCCTCGCTTGGAAGTGTATCAATGTACGTCGCTGAAACCAGAGATTGTCGCCCCTTCTTTGGTCACTGGTCATAGACAAACCTCTTGTCAGCCTAAATGAGAAAGGCTATGTCACAATGGGCTATGCTGATAATCTGGCGATTGTCATAAGAGACAAAAATGACACAAGTCTAAGAATCGTGTAGTTGTGAAGGACTCTCTGTGAATCTTAGCAAAACCATTCTGTTCACCTTTACACTGAGGAGACAAGTGACTCTGTATCCAATTGTCATTAAGGGAAACTCACTGGAATGCTCCAGAAAAGTCAAGTATCTCAGTGTTACCCTGAATAAGAAGCTGAACAGGACTTTACGTATCAAGTACATCACAGAACGCGTAACCAAGGCAAATCTGGGCCTGTAAGCGGGTATGCAGCAGGACCTGGGTTTCCCACCCTTAGATGCTATACTGGTTGCTCATCATAATGGTCAGACCTATTATGACATATGCAGCCTTAATAAGGTGGCCCAAAACTTTAGAACTAACAACTTCTAAAAAGCTAAAAAAAAGTTAAACGTGTAGCTTGTTTGGGCATCACTGGTGCTTAATTTCATCACGGATAAGCACATGTTCTGATCCGTCCTAGATACTCCTTACCGTGACCTTTGGTCGAGCCCAGAAACCCCAGAAACTTAATCTGGTAAACTGATGGCTCAAAAATGGCAAATTTCTTATGGGAATGCATCCAAGAATTTTCAACGCCAAACTACAAATTAATGAGCCCGGCGACATGGTAAATCTGCTAGTGGCCAAAAAGGGGCCAGAATTCTCATTCATAAATTCAGACAGGCAAGCAGTGCTAAAGGTATTGTCATCCAACCTAATGGACTCCAAATCTGTTGCCTTACAATCCGTAGCCCAACATACGTCACAAAGTTAGATAAGGATCGGTTCCAGGTCATAATGAAAAAGGGAATGAACTAGCTAGGGTTGGTTCTTAAAGCTTTGACTGGTCCGTAACCTTTCTGTAGCGAAAACTGGACTACGGCCACAGGTCCGTATCGCCCACTGGATAAATTTACCGAAGCTAAGACAATCAAAATAATTGATTCGTCTCTTCTCTTACAAAAAAATCCTCAAATTAAACAAAGAAAGCTTGTGAGCTTCCTCTCAGCCCATTACCTCTTAAAATCACATCTAACAAATTTAGTACAATCACCGACAGCCGACTCTGTTTGGAGAGAACGGCGAAAAGGCTGTTCACATTCTTTGTGAATTTCCAGCTCTAATTTGGTGAAGAACGCTTATTTTCCTCAGTGAGATATGTTCCCAAGTGGACATTAGACAGTCCAATAACGAAAGACATTCTGACCTGCATTAGAGGAATGGAATGTGTTTAAGCCTAATCTAACTCCCCATAATACAAAAGGCCTTCTCTCTAAGACCCCAGTGTCAGCCACTTGGGAAAGGGTAAGTAAACAAATAAACCTCCAAATTCAGAAACATTTTGCTCAAAAAACAACTAGAACGCTTTCGAGCCATGATAATCAATTTTACTGGTCGAAACTGAGGAAGAACCAAGAACCAAGAAGCGTGTCACACAAGCTAATCCAATATCAGAATAATTTCAATAAACAGTCGTATTGTTAATATTGCTATCCAAAAAATTCAGACACAATTGAGGCACTAAAGAATAACAAAGCTTCTCAAGAAATAGGAGCCGAAAGCACCAAAAACTGTATTAAAACGTTGGCTTGAAACGGCTTGAAACGAGGAAGAAATAATATTTTAAAATCACAATCAAAATATTTATATTTAAAAAAAAAATCCAACTATAAGTCTACCCAAAATACTCGGGATAAAGAAATTGTTGCCGTAAGCTTAGTTTCCGTCTTCACTGAAATCACAGAAGATTGCATTCATTTGAATCCCCAATCATCATCCCCAATCAATGACTTCTAAATGAATGGTAGTTTCATATTCTTTAACTGTCTCTGAAGACAACAGAGCTGTAAAGGAATGCATTATTTCGAGATTGCATTCTGCAAAGTCACATTATTTTGATTAATTCCTTTAACTTCAGTTAAAAGACTTCAAATTAATACTTTAACTTCCACTTAAACAACCCCTTAATTTTTAAATCATTGTACTTAGAATTCCTTGAAGTACTCAAAAGACTTCAAGTAAAAAGAATGCAATGCTTTTAGACTGTTTGAATTCTTTGAAGTCTTTTGAAATCATTGATTAATTCTGTAGTGAAGTCTTTTGATTTCATTTCAGTTTTAACGTTTTGAAGTCTTTTGACTCACTACAGAATTAATCAATGATTTTAAAAGACTTCAAAGAATTCAAACAGTCTAAAAGTATTGCATTCTTTTGACTTGAAGCCTTTTGCTTACTTCAAGGAATTCTAAGTACAATGATTTCAAAATTGATAATGAATAATTTTTTAAATGGAAGTATTTCAGTGAAGTCATAAGACTGTAAAATAAGCCATTCTATTCAATTGATTAAAAAAACTCAAAAAACTGCATTTTTTACAGCTCTGGAAGACATCAACCAACTCACTTAAAAAATAAGACCGAATCCCACCCAAACCTTTCTTTTTTAAATCATTTTCAAAGTCATGAAAATGCATCACTCATACAATTTGACTTCTTGGTATGGCCTTCATTCACATCACCAAATTAGTTGTTGCATTCCATTACACCATTTCTTCCGGCAGTTTACGTCAAACGCGAACATTATCCTTTCCTGGAAGCAACATTGATGAATGAGACGATCTTCGGAAACTCGAAGCTTTCAACTCCACAAAAAAAGTAAAAGAAAAAAAAACCACCGACAACTGCGTGAGAGCCGAGTGGGCAGAAGTTTCCCCTTCATACCAATGTGGATACCAACACGAAAGGTTCTTGGCCGCTGAAGAAAGTAGGTTAACCGTTAAGAGGAAAAGAAGTATACACAAAAGCAGTCAATTCACCCATGGGACGCATACGAGAACGAGTACAAATACAAAGTACCCCTCCCCCCAGCAAGAACGAGAACACAACTTCAAACGGTTGTAATTTATGGCCAAGCCATCATTCTTAATTTTTCGGAGAACTGGAGAGGCCGGTCGAGAGATATGCATCGGTTTGCGGTACGCTTTGCGGCTTCCGCACTCGTAATCGTTCGTGTTGCAGTTTTTATACGACCCGAACGGAAAAATTGAGCAATTAAACAGGATGGCAGAGCTTTAATATTTTTGGCTATCCACTTAGCAGTAATTAAATGAAGTGGCTAACGAGCTATTGTCTAGATCTACTGTTTAACTGTTTGATGTCTGAAAGTACCTAGTTAAGATACCTTCAATCTTAAGACAGTGAAGCTTCAGTTATTCGCTTCCGATGAGGAAAGTGGCAAAGACCTTAACAGCTTATGGAGATTGGGATGTTTCTGAATGAACTTAACTGGATTGATAGAACGACTGCAAATAAACTGCTTTGTATGCAGGCTCAGCGATGATTTTGGCTAGATTGTTTTGGAGAAGATCTAGTCCCACTAAGGGTGAGTAAGCACGACACCTTGAAGGGTTCTTAGTGATTCCTCATAACATAATTTTGAAGTATGTCCTTGAGTCTGATTTTTGCTAGTTACACAAATCGAGTCTGTAGATAAGGGCAGTCTCAAAGCAAGTCTTCAATAGTTTTAGGCTCTTCTTCATCTTGACAGAATTGCTGAGGCTAAGACCAGTGTGACATCTATAAACATAGAAACCTTCAATGCCTTTTTTTGTTAATTTCAAGATAAAGGCATCCGGGAAATAAGTCGCAATCTCAAATCCATGAGAGAACTTCTAAAACCATTTTTTCACGTTCCACTTCTCGCTAGAAATTGACAATCCTCCGATTGAAACCAAATGTCAAGATAGAGCTTCTGGGACCATTCGGAGTCAGTGAAGATGAAGCTAGGCATTGGCTTATATGGTGTTAAGTCGGAATAGAGAAGGAGAATTCAGTACCAGTTTTTTTCATTCACTCAATTCGCAGTATTTTATTTCGTAAAATTGATATACCAGTAAGTTCGGATTCAAGAAACTTGATAAAAGTATGCCTTGCAACTTTATGATAAGAACAGGTGACCTTGCAATTGAATCAATTGAAAGGCAGGCGCTTGACCGACTATGTCACACAGCTTTTTAAATTAAATTGTCAGAGAACTTATGTCAAAATCGTTGTCAAGTCGATCTTATTGTTTTGTTTCCGTGAATTCGACTGCTGATCCTGCAAGGGAAGATCGATTGAATGGTGTCCATGGCAACAAAGCTCACCAAAGATACACAAAAAAGATTAAAATCGCTGACAACCGAATCAAAGTGCGCGGCATAACCTAGGAGCGATTGCATAATATAAGCATTAAAGAATGAACATGAATGGAGCTGATAAAGTGCACTCCCGTTGACTTCAAGAATCATTTCGTGAACGTTGACAAAAATTTACCAAGCGAAACTGCTACCAAGAAGTCCATGACTGCCAATTTTAGGATTCGTAAGGTGTAATTCTGATCGATTACTTGCAGAAGGGAAAAGCGATAACAGGGCTCTTCTATGTTGAATAATTGGCTTCATTTGTGGAGAGAAACCAATGAGTTCATGGTGACTAGCAAAACGTTCTGCATACATATGAGCTCCTGGATCCCGTATGTGGTGGCACAACAGCTCCGTTGAGGGTCAGGGACTAGCTTCACCATTTGTTTGTACGTCTTACATTTTTCGCAAATGGCGGTGGTTGGACCCCTACAGTTTATTGATTGTACTTATCGGAGTGATTGTAAGTCACTCGCGAGAGGTGGAGTCGTGAAAAATGCCAGATGTTCTTACCCGGATTTGAGCCCGGCTCCCAACGCTCAGGAGCAGCACTTAGCACTGAACCACTGAACTGAAGGTTCGCATTTTAAAATTCCTTCGGGCGTACAATGAAGCTTCTATTATGAAGCATCTACCACAACCCGACCATTTACATATCAGAAATCGCCACTGGACACTTGGCCGAATATCTCTACGAGTTGTAACCCCACCATTACTGAAAGAGAAATCGGTTAAAATGACTATGACCGCCAAAGAACCTATTTTCAAGGTTTGAAAAAAAATTATTTTTTGACAGGCTTAATAACTTGGAGCAGCGCTTCGTAGATTGTATCCAGCAAAAAAAAAGTAAATAAATAAATAAGTTATTTTGAAATCAGTTATGTTTCAATCCACTACCATTATTATTTGTTCTGGTCTTAGTGTCGGTCCTATTCTGTCCTCTGGTTACCAACGATATTTGTTTGGCTACCCACCAGGTTGATGGTGATCTATCGGTGTCATTTTAAGCCTCTATGTAGTTTTCTACCGAAAGGTTGGTGTTTATTTTCGAGGATTCCAAACATGTTGTAAGCATATTCCGTGCTTCCTTTTCAATGGCGAAACTTTCCGGCCGAAAGGCACATCACTCTTCACGACTCGACCAGTCTTTCCTGCTAGGTAAAAGGATGAACAATTTTGTGTCTCAATGTGAGTTGCCTTCGAATTAGTTATTAACAGTGTGGAGGAATTCTTGCAAAAGTAAAGTATTTTTAAGACAAATTAGACCTATGACTTCATATACCCATGAATACCATGAGAGTGGAGTATGAAATCAGGATATGATCTCAAGGCCTCTACACTTTCTTTACGTTCTATGACTTACTTTAATTTTTCTGCTGCTCTCCAACAAGAAATTAAGAAACAATCCTTAGTCGGTAACCGCTCCCTACCTTTTTCCACGATTTTTGGCATATAAAGAAAACGAAGCGTCTTATGTAATCTTTGTTAATCCTTTTCTCCAATGAAGTTTCGAATTTAGTGTGACATCTTTATTTTTTTACTAATTGATTGAAAGTCAAGGGGAGATTTCTTTTAGCTTTGGGTTGTTGAAGCTCTAGTTCGTTGGAGTAGCAGAGACCAATGTCATTTGACCAATTTTGCGAAATTGTTTGATTGATATGTTGGCCAAACCGTCCTTGCGACTTCATATAGTTCGTTCGAATTTTCAACTTTGTGTTTACCGATTTCAATTTAAAATTTAGACCACGGGCTTTCTGAAGGATTAGGATCCGGACAACATTGACAGAATTCTTTCCGAATCTACATAACCGGTCGAATGCAATGATCAAGACAAGCACGTTACTATGAATGGGGATCGCTACCGTTCAATGATAACCGAATATTTTTGGCCACAATTGGATGATATGGACTTTGAGGACATGTGGCTCTAACAGGACGGCGCCACAAGCCACACAGCGAATGTCACAATCAAGTTATTGGAAACCAAGTTTGGAGAACGTGTTATCTCACGAAATGGTCCAGTCGCTTGGCCGCCTCGGTCGTGCGATTTGACGCCGTTAGACTATTTCCTGTGGGGCTACGTCAAGTCTTTGGTCTATACCAACAAGCCGGCGACGATTGATGAACTTCGTACGAATATCGAACGTGAAATTGCAGCAGTATCGGCCGATTTATGCTTGAAAAGCGTCGAAAATTGGGTTCAGCGTCTGGACTTCTGCAAGCGTGCCATTCAAAAGAAATCGAGTTTCATACATAATGGCATCAAACGTTCTTTCACAGGAATAAAGAATTTCATTGATACCCAAAACCGTTTTTGTTTTATTTACAAAAAACTTTTGGAGCGCTCTTATTGAAAAATGCTTTATAACCCTGTACATATATGTATAGTTTCATAAATAATAATAATAATATCTTTCACCATCTGATCCCCCTTCTATTGATTTTTGTTTCATCGATCCATAATATTTTCTTCCAATCCTTGACTGTTGCTCCTTGCTTATCGCTTTTTCAGAAAGTTGGCTTTCATTCAATCGTTCCCGGATAAAGTGTGCTGAAAGGGCTTTCGGGTTCTCAACAAAATTTCCTTAAGATTTATAAAATCGAAAACAAATTGTAGAATGATATTTCATCCCTGGTGTTCTTTGTATGGAGGCAAGGTGAATAAGTACCGTGAAGTTCTGATCAAGACGTCGGTGTTGGGTGTCTTTTCTTGATGACAGTGTATATAGTACTTCGTTATACCCTCGATAACCGCCAATACTCCAATTCGCCAAGGATCCAATTCGAGTATTTGCTGAAAAGAAAATAAAAAAAAATAACCACACAGAGTTTATGAAAACATCCAGTGTAGACGAACCTATCGATCTTTTTTCGAACTCTTTTGACAAAACTGGATTTGATTTCGACTTCCTTTTTCTACATACACTGGGTAGCTCTGATTATGTGAAAAAAAATTTCTATAAAATCTGAACCTTCAATTGAGCAAATTGTGAAATTACATTCGTCTCTTCTTGTCGAGCGTAGCTATGAACTGATTCAAATCCAGCAGGTCGGTATCATCCACTTCATTGCTTTGGCTTCCATCTGATGTGTTGAAACTGTCACTCTCGCATTTTCTGCCGCCAAAGCTTGGCAACATCGGAGATTTTCGGCTTGCTCCCCAATCCTTCTAACGCATCCAAGTTCATCTTGGAGACTGGCAGTGGTTCCAACACGAAGCTTCAATTGTCGTCTCATTTTGCGAGTCGGTGTCGTTTGCATTTCCTACAAACTGAAGGGATCGCTTTGAGCGGTCGCGTTGTGTCCTTAACTTTCGGTTTAGACTGAACACATTCGGACATTTCGTCTAATGTATCGACCAGGCTCAAGTGGGTTTTTTCGATCTCCTCTCCATGGGCCGATATCATTATGTCGCCGCCTGCAACCTTTGAAGTCTCAGTTTCTGTTGCCGTTTTATGCTGTACACATTCTGACATCTCGTCCAATGTGTCTACAAGACTCAAATAAGTTTTTTCGATCTGCTCTCCCACGACCGATAGCATGATGCTGTCATAAGTGAGCTCTACATAGCTCTTCTTGAACTTCCCAAGATTATGCGCTGTATCCTCTGAATCGGAAGATTTGGGCACTTGGTCATCTTCATCTGAATATTGGCTGACCTCTAATTTGCACAATTTCTTATCTTAAAAAAGGCAAGCCACATCTAATGGCATGGAGCTCTTGTTTGTGCCCATTTTTATTCAATCAAGTTCTAAATAATCAAAAGTTTATTTTTTTTCTAAATTTTGAGCAAAATCCTAAATTTTTGCTATTATCTCTATTAATAAATTTTTTTACAAATCTTTGTTGCGTCATTCTTAATTAATAACCCATGTGTAATTAAATATATTAAACAATGCAATTCTATTTTAAAGAGCTGTTACAAAATTGAATCCTTTTCATGGGATGCCATCTTCATTTTATTGCATTCCCGATTGTACTTAATCTTTTCAATGGTTCCTAACTAAATCGCCACGACTGTACGTCCAAAATCGAAGCTTATAGTATGTCTTCATTTAACCACAATTACCAATCGCCGCAAGCGAAAACATCAAACAGTTTCCCTCAAAATCGGTTAAAAAATTTTGTTTTTTTTTTGCACTCCCAAGGCGGCTAATGATGTCCGCAAAACCCAGTCACAACCACCTGCAGCGAGCATACCAAAATCTGAAAATACCTTCCTAAATGCCGCAAAATCATAAACCCATAGATAAATATTTAAAAATCTACTTTGTCCATTGTTGGAACAAGGGACCCCATTGTGGTTTGAAAAAAGGATTATGCACGTGTAAACAAATAGCACATGACACAGACAGGTAGTCCTGCCACCAGAAAAAGAACCAAAGTTAATCCTGAAATTAATGATCTGTTATCCTTTGGACAATTGCCTGACCACATGAAGTGCAAAACGAGAGATTGTAGGCGTTGTCGAGGTCCACTACCAGGATGGACTTTCCTAATGATTCTTTAATAAAATATTTCACACCTTTCGTCCTGTTTTTTTTTTTTCGTTGATAACACTTTGAATCCTAAAAAAAAAATCCTTCTTTCCTTATCGGAAGGATCAAGTTGTCCCACTATTCTGTTCGGACGACAACGATGGCATGTTTTGTTACATCTGTTGACAAGATCCTTTTTCACTCACCTGGAAAGTGATTACATCCTTGAGTTTATGTTTTATTTTCAAATAAAACTTGAATAGGAAACATAAATCTAATCCTTTTTCCTGATCACTCAAAGTGAAATTCTAGCAAAAAAATGTCTATGAAAGAAAGAAATACTGAAAAGGTGTCCTTTGTGAACAAATGTTGTAAGGAAGCAGCAAAAAAAAACAAGGATAATAAAGCGCGTGCTACTCACGTGTAAATTGATTTTTTCCCTTCAAAATGAAATCGGAAATAAAATATCAACTCCTTTTTCAATCTTTTTGATGTATTTTTTTCTTTTTGTTGTTTGTCGTTGAAAAAAAAAGGAGAGAAATCCTGTCGGCAGGACAACCGACGACGACACGGCGCTAAACATGTTTACATTAGCATATTTGACGCCAAAGGAAGCAGCAGTCGAAAGTCGACGGACGATGTTCGTTTATAGGATTTACATGTTCGATGATCCTTGAAGATGTTTATATTTTTGTTGTCCTTATTTAAACAAACATTCTGAAGTAGCGGACCACACCGTTAGCAAAGAAATCATTTTTTCCTTTTCGTTTCTTTGTATAAATTAAAAGTGCATCCGCATAACGATAGGAAATCGAAGGGTAACAGGACACGAAGGTTGCCGTCTTCTCTTCCGCGTCCCCATTAGACACGTGGTCGTCGAGTGCAACTGCTGTTGTGTTGATTTTTCACGTAAGATGATGCAACACACACACACACCCCAGTGAGAGTGATCAAGGATACACCTAATGAAATCAAAAGGAAGACACCTTTCCTTCTTCGGGGGAAGGTGAACGAATGCAAATGCTGCTACGCAAATAAATTGGAATTTTAACGGTGTGAGGGGATCCTTGACGGATGCTTTGGAATTTTTAATTGCATGTTCATGCATTAGCATTGGCTGAGATCGATGGTGGAATGGAGGTTGATCTAAAGCATCTGTACTGGGCTATGCAACGTTCGCCGATGCGCAGAAGGGAAAGTCGTCCCTTCGTGTGTTTTCAAATAGGAAGGATGACTAGAAAGGTAAATTGAACATCTGAGCAAACAAAAATATATAAATTTTTATGCTCCCCCGATCCCATGAAAGCGTGCTGAATGCTAGCAACCAGATGGAAGCAAGTCACAAATTCTGTCCCGGAGATAACTAAGCCGACAAACAAGCTCCAAGTAGAGGCTCCTAGATAACTACCTAACTCAGCCACCGCTAAATGGTGAACAAAAGTTTACACCGAACTCACTCGTCCAGAAGGCAGTTTCGTTTTTGGGTTAACATCCTAACCATATATCCTGCTGGAGAGGGCAAGCTTCATCAGTTATCGCATAAGGGATGACGAAACGTCGCGAAAAAGGACAACAATAAACAAATAAGCTCATAGAATGGATTAAGACATTAAAACGATCCTGATTCGTGGAAGAAATTTAACTTAGACCGAAGGCTATCGATTTTAAGGCCGTAAGCAGTAACCACACAGACTACGGACATATTCAAGTAGGACAATTGTGATACATTCTCGATATGCCAACGTTCAATGACGACTGCCCAGTTTTTATTCGAACCCCAGTTCAGTGGCCAAAGTGAATTGTTGCACCCAGCAATGATTTGGAGGTTCAACGTTGAACACCTCACGAGTCCAGATGAGCCATTACGTACCACAAACTTCAACAATGTCAGAAAGCCGCACTACAATTCCGGAAACAGGCAAGACCATCTTAAGCTATCAACGAACCGCGAGCACTTACATAATGAAGAAGGCAGACACGAAAACACTATGGAAAAGACAATGATAGATGCAGTTTCCAGGCTGACGACAACGGAGAGTCTTAGAATGGAAAAATAAGGAGTGATTTCTATAAAAATGTCAAAAGTCCTGCTCCTTCAAAACAGACACAAAGTCACTCTATTATTCTAAAAGAAATGACCAAATTAGAGTGGTAGGGTTTGAAGAAGACCTAACACCAACCGTTGAGGTGGTGGAAAATTTGGCTCAGATGGTTAAAAAGCTAAATCTGTAAAATTTGGGAAGCGATGCTCAAAAAGGCACCACACTCTAATCATCAGTCGGTTTTGGAAAGACGAAAGCATTCTCAAAGATTCGAATACAGCGGGCGATTACAAATTAGAACTTTTGGAAATTCGAATCTTTCAGAAATTTGAATTTGCGTTTCAAATACATTGAAACCTGAAGTTCTAATTTTGGAGCAATTTTTTTTTTGTCTTAGCTTTGTACACATAGAGGGAATCTCTATTTTTGATTTTTTTTTTTCTGCTTCAATAAGGTAATTCAAAATTACAGGTAGTGGCGAATCCCTTCGCATATACATATTAAGCTCAGTCTTAATTGTCTTAGGAAACCAAAGTCAAGATTTTAAAAAAGCTCCTGAAGACGTGCAAGGAAAGGCTCCAGTTTTTAATGTGATAAAATCCGCCATCAGCTTTATAAAGTCGAAGAATGAAGCAATATTAGATTCTGTTTGAAAAAATTATCAAGAAGCAAAAACTAAATATTCAAACAGCGCTGAATATCCCGAGATGGAAGGTCGTGTTTTTGAATTGTTTTGAAAGCAATGTGAAAAGAAGTGCACAATGACAAGACCAATATTAAAGTATATCTCGATAAAGATGAAAATGCATTCCGTGAAAGTGACGGATTGTTTACTAAATTTTAAAATAGTCACGGTATTTGCTTCTTAAAAATTTATGGCGAGATACTTTCTAGTGATGTTGGTGATGTGACAATGTTTACGAACAAATTTCGGGCAAATGGAGACACAATTATATAATGCGGACAAAAGCGGATTAGTTTTCTGTTGCCTTCCTGGATACAGCATACAAAAAGAACGAATTTCAATTTTACTAGGCGCAAATACTGATGGCTCTTCACAAATCGAAGCCATTCGTTTTCAGAAAAGCCAAAAGAAACCAAGGTGCTTTAAAGGATTTAATAATCCACTTCATTTGAAAAATGCTTGTATGACGTCGCAGATCTTTCATGAGTGGTTTTGCAAGATATTTATTTAGAAAAAGGAGGAGAAATAATGGTATTTCTTAGTTTCATGATTTTTTAAATATTGTTCATGTAACAGGTCATGCCTCCAAAGGCCCTTTTGCTTATTGGCAACTGATCTGATCATGCACCTATTGACAAACTTCAAAGTGACGATGGAAAAATAGTTGCATATTTCTTTCCACCAAATGTGACAGCAGTTGTGCAACCAATGGATCAAAATCCCATAAAGTAAACAAACTTGATCTACACAAGTCAATTACTTGCTCAATTTATCGCTGAATGTGGTGAGATGAATTATGTTTTAAAAAGCCATTCAATCCGCAATTCAATGTTATTAATGAAACAAGCTTGGGATGTGTTGCCACAAAGAGTGCTTGGTCCAAAAAAAGAGAGAGTTGTTTTCAACTATGTACATGACTGATATTTAAGCTTTCCGTAACGATATCGTTGTATCAAGTTCAATTAAACAACCAAAAAATTGCTTGTGACTTGTGACAAATAGACGGACTTGTGTAAAAATAATAAATTTTAGAGGCAGTTTCATTCTTTTTTAAATTTTTAAGTGAATTAAAAAACGTCCAGAAACAAGATCACTTCAAAAATTAGAATTACCCCAAGAATAAAGTGCTACTAATTTCTTAGCGTTCACTGTATCAGCACAATATGTCCCACCTACAAAAACGGCGGTCCTATGTCCAGCAACAATCGAAGCTTGTTCATGCTTATCCTATCGAAAGTTTTGTCTGAACGTCCGAAACATTTGGCAACACAAAAATCGAAAAATTGACGATAAAACAAGTTTTCAAACCACGCCACAACCTCATGCAAAGCCTGCATCCGAATTCCGACATGTTCTAAGATGTGTTTCCATCAAGCTTAATTCTTGAATAGATGTTGCGACGCAAAGGTCTGGCAGACGATATTGACATACGCGCACCATTGAAGCTATCACGGCATTCGAAGAGTAGGCAAGAAGAGTTGGTCTTCAGATTGATGCAATCTGTCGACAAGAAACCGACCCGTCTTGCACGATATACGTCACATATCCAGCTTTAATCCTGGAGCAGTACAGATGTTATCTCCTCCTTTGCGGAGATCTGTTGAACATTCGACACTAGCAAGACAGTTGAACCCGATGGAATCACAACATACACAGACAGTTTACTGCTCTAGTCCTTCAATTAAAAGTGGAAAAAACCCATCTCGAAACATTCCAAGCAGAACTGGAGTAGAAGCGCTCAACGATCGTAACATACAGCGGAAGTTAATACTAATCTGCAGACGGAATCACCATCGACACTAATAAGAGAGTGTAAACATAAACTTAACAATCTAGCAACACTAAACGATGTCAGTTTAACATCGGTACCGGGACACGAAGGTGGAACAAACTGAAAAGCTAGCTAAGAAAGGGACAGGAAAAAGAGTCCACATGACAGTCATTAAAAGTACTATCAAAATTGCAAACCAGGAATTTAAAAACTACCGGGATAATGCTGAGACTGCTTACAGGGCACTTAACCTAAATCTACACTTATCCAGACTCGGTTTAACAGAAACCACAACATGCGACAACTGTGAGATGGCAGTGGATGACTTGCAGCATTCCTCTGGAACTGTCCAGCAACAGCAAGATTGCTCGACACAATATTGACATAGCTCGAAAATAAAAAAAAATCAGGGAAATTATGGTCTTTCGAGAAAGAAGCGAAAGATTTCCCGACCATACAAATCAAGCTGCTCTTTAGTTATCCTAATGTACCCTATTCCTCTCACAACAATAAACCCCTTTAACTTTAACTTTTTTCACACAGAAAATATGCAATACAAGCTCACCATAATGCGAACTCTAATCCGCCGACTACAAAAGTTCGGCCACAATGAGTGACTGGACAACAATGCTTCTTATCTTAAACCTAAATTCTTCACCTAATTTAAAATAACATTGAAACTTTTCAATAACAAAAACTTATTCTACCATAAAAATATGCAAGCCGGCCAAGTCTGACAGGACATTCTAACAAATTTCTCGAAGGGCACCAATGATTATTAATAGACGACCGAGTTTTTATCCTCGTCCAACAACCAATAGGTTTTTTTTATTGCGGTCTGATACCGCCCTACTTAACCGAAGAGTCTCCAGTGAGCTAATTGCGACGTCTTGGTCGTAGTTTGATCGTCCGTTCACTAACCTTTTCTATCAAGATAGAGGAAAGCTTCAAGGGGAATAAGACCGTTAAGGCGCACTGTCTCATGGTGCATATCATTGTGGAAAGAAACCCCGGAGATAAAGTTCTTGTTCGAAGTCATTGCTCTTGCAGTATGACTTCGAATAAGCCTGCTCTGGAATTTATACACTCTTATCAGGTTTGCTCCGTTGTACAGGACTTCATTAATATAGCGATTTTTTTTACTCAGACTCTGGAGTTCAATATTAGTGCAGACAAGCCTTAAGACATGGTCTCTCGAAAACCCCGAATCTTTTCCATTAAGCTTGTTCCGACGATAAACCAAACGGGACATCCAAAGGCAAGGACAGGCCGAATTAGGGCCATGTAGCAGATCACCTTTAACTTGGCATCGAGTTGACTGCTGTGAAACAGTCTCTTTGTCGAGGCAAAGGAGGCTTTGACAGCAGTATCTATATGGTTGTAAAAATAAAGATACTGGTCTAGATCACAAGATATCTGACAACACTTCGATTCGCCAGTGGCTGCCCGTTTTGTCCAACGATAGAGACCAATCGGCTCTTTTTTTAGTATTTCTAGAGGCCCAAGACACCGGAGTCCTGATCAGAATGGTTTCGCTCCTTCGGAAATTGATCTTCAACGTCGAATAATCGCAATATCTCTGAATCTTTTCGAAATCACGTTGCAATCGACTTACGATTATCTCGATCTTCGGACTTGCGCTGTACGCGACCAAGTCACCTGCGTATGCTATGTAATGGCGGAGAAATCCTACAAGATCACTTGTGAAGATCGTAAATAAAATCGACGAAATAACTACACCCCGTTGTAAACTGTTGTTAATTTTAAAAGTCTCAGCAGACGTCACTCTGCCATTTTTCACAATAGACTGTCTGCTGGTGAGCATATCTAAGATTATGTACAGCAGCGGTTTATGCCGACTGGTCAAGCTTGAAAAGGAGCCCCTGGAACCATACGCCGTCAAAGGCCATTTCCAAGTCAATCAGCAAAGGACCCGTGCATTGTATTTATTTTTGTCCTCTTGTGCAACCCATGCCGCTCTGGCAAGGACACCGCTTCCTGAAGAGGTCTTTTGTAACGAAGGGTTGGAGTTAAACCAGAAGACTTGTTGCTTCCCTTAAGAAAGATAGTCTTGTGGATCTCCTTAGTATCTTCTTGCGGACATTCATATAACATGTGTTTGGATGTTTCATCCTCTTCCAGGCACACTTGACATTTCTTATCACGTCACAGGTTCATTTTTTTAAGGTGGTAATTCATGCAACAGTGGCCAGCCAAAGTTTGAGGTCTGATTAATCGCTTGGATTGCCTAAAGCCTTCCCCTCATCCTCATTGGTTTTCGAAAATGTTTTTGAAAACCAGTTTTCGAGGCAGCCGTAGCTTCAGGGACCCAGCCCAGCTTCACTTTGTTGTGTCTGACAAAGGATTGCAGTGCATTAGGTTGGATGGTAAAGACCTAAGTGCTGCTTGGCTGTCTGATAAAGGATTCTAGAACCTTTAATACCCTTGAGAAGAGTGGGTATGGCGCAAATCTCGATGGCGTGGATTTAAGCTTAAAACACGCCTTGCACCTGAACCCATTGACATTTCCTAAAAGTTTTACCGCAAACTTTTCCAACTACAAACTTTGAGCTCGAGCTAAGGTTTCAGTAGAAAGAGGCTTCTTAGACCATCCAAAATTCGAATCTTCAGTTCCATACATAAATGAATTCACATGTCCATTCTGGAAGCAACCAAAGATAACTTCGCATCGTCTTCCATTCACGAACCGGTCGTCCATTCAAAATATCCATTCACTTTGGAACATTCGCCAAACAGTCATGACGTGACAACAATTTGACTTGTTTTTTTTTTTTTAATCCAGAACGGCGGTACTGTCATTCCAGAGAACGGTTCTTGGAGCTCGTTGCAAAGCAAACTCATTACGAAGCAAATGACCAATAACAATGTGAAGCGACCACATCACACGGCAATGGAATGACAAGCAGCAATAATGCGCGGCGGGGAAAAACGTTTAAACGTAAAAAGATGCACGAGAACCGAAGATCGTAGGATGGATGGCTCCTTCCAAGGTGTGCTGTGTTTGCACACAAGGCAACGACGTTCGAGTGACCTAAATTTAGGTCAACATCAGGAAGAGAAAGAAGATCCACAAGAAAGCCAAACGAGTACTAAAGTATCGATGGCCATGCAGATTGGCAATTGACTCATGTTTTCTGATAACACTGTTAGATTCCGGCTCGCGCACCCTCTGGAGACGCTTGGTTCGTGGTACGTGTTGGTACCACTCTGATCATGATGATCGTCGTCAACCACAGCCCAAGCGCAACCAGTCCACCTCTTCGTTCAAAGACTATGAAAATGGGAACGGGAATGGGAATGCATCCAGAGAGGTTGTCTCATTTTTTATTTTTTTTCCTGCGTCTTTTTTTTTTTAATATGCATGGCATCGCTCTTCGCATTACTATGCAGATGGCTTGACTCCTTTCGGTTGGTTGGTTTTGGCTTGCCCATCAAGAGTGGGCGACCGGCAGTGTTCGATCCGAGCTTATATTCCCACTGTCACTTTTGGGCCACATTGCTGCGTTTGCGCGCGTGTGTGTTTGAATGAAAAATATCCGCGATGGCATTTCCTCATTGACATTCCAAATGGAGTTCTGGAGTTCTTGTGCCTCGCATGCATTAGCGAGTCTTGGGCGTATGTACTCGTATCCATTTATTTTCGTTGGCCATTCCCTCCCTTTTGGAATAGAAAGACTTTTACCGTGGCCTAGATTTTTTTAAGCGTCTGTCCAAGCCCACATAGGTCGGTAATCAAAATTTATAATGGCCCTCAGCGCAGGCTGATGAGTCAGATTTCATGGTGCTTCCGTGAATTTAGCGGCGCGTCGCGTCGCTTCGGTCGCTACGGATCGGCTGGCTTTCGTTTGTTTTTCGGAATTCGCTGAGATTCTGTTGGCTTCTGGCTGTTGTGTTGATGTTCCTCATTAGTGGGCAAGGTGGTGCTGAGAGGGTTGAACGGATGATTGTGCTAACGGCATTCGCACACATGGCGGGGGGGCTAAGAACCACAGAAGCTACTACAGGTGACCCATATTTTGAGATGATCATTGGACGGGTTGTGTGCTTGTGAGAGGCGACCTCAAAGAGTTTGTTGTTCTCAATTTTGTATGATTTTTTGTTGTTTATTTTGCTGGGGACTTTCCAGAAATGTGAACCCCAATTAGGTCACCTCGTTTATTTTTTTATTTTTGTTTTTTTTTTCGTTTTCTTTTTTTGCGGAAATGAGAAACGGATGGTTGACAAGTATGAACATATTTTCCGAAATAACATGCTACGAAATGTTGATGTTTATTTGTTTGACATCAATTCGATGTTGCCTTTAGTTAGCCCGTAATTAGCCGGGTCTTTGTGTTTTATTGAAAAAAATGTGTTTTATATTTCGTCATACTTTTTTTCGGTGGAAGAAATTCGTTTATGGTGTTTGTCTTCCCTGATCTGAAACTTGTGTCTTTACACTGAACACTTTCGCCCATGAAGATCGATTTTGGAAAATTTGCAAATCCAAAAAATTCTTATTTGTTTAAATAAAAGAACCAAGGATTTTTGTAAAAAACCAATGGTTGAAGAATTAACCTTACGAGGCTTAGCGGGACAAAGTTTCGAGAACATTTTTATCTATCCCGTTTTTGAATAGAGGAAGTGTGCCGATTTTGAAATACGCTCCTTATACGGAATAGTGTAGTTTTTTGAATGCATCTGTTCATTCCTAGCAAGGCTTTCTTTTCATTAGCATATTTATTGTTCGCATCCTTATGCGCAAGGGCCCACTTAGTATTGCTACTTTAAAGTCAAAATACTCAAATTCGCAAGATCGGTACTCTCTAATGCGAATAGCAAATACAAATGTGCTACTATCGAACAGTCTTAGGTTGTCAACTTAAATTTTGATTTATTTTCGAAAAATTCGTAGGTACCCTCCATTGCTATTTTAAACGTCAAAGTAGTGTCCGACCGAACATTCGGTTTCGGTTTGGGCCAAAATATTGGTTTCGTCCACAGTTTCGGTTTCGGCAAAAAATCGGTCGAAACTTCGGCGGCTACGAAACTCAGTTTTCTTCAAGGCACACAGCGATTTGGCCCATTGTGATACCGCGAGGATTATGTTGATTAACGTAAGTTGGGGAGGAAGTGAATATTGAGAGTTTTTCCTCCCGGACGGTGAAGAAGGAGAAGGTGGAGAGAACTAGTTTACTTTTCAAATGAACTGAACGAGTTCTTTTGGGTTTGCTTAAGCTGGACTATAGCCCATGATTTCAAAATGCACTTTTTTCCTGAAATCGAGAATTACGATTTCTGAAACACTGATAGCCAAGAGAATCAGAAACTGAACACTTGTTTGAAATTTTAGCTCTGAGAACCTTTTATTGACAAAAATATGGAGATGTGAAATCCGAGGCTTTTTTGCAAAATTCTGCTGGACTATAGCCCATGATTTCAAAATGCACTTTTTTCATGAAATCGAAAATTACGATTTCTGAGGCGCAGATAATAAAGAGTTTCTCCAACTGAGTACAAATTTGAAAATTTAGCTCTGAGAACCTTTTATTGACAAAAATATGGAGATGTGAAATCCGAGGCTTTTTTGCAAAATTCTGCTGGACTATAGCCCATGATATCAAAATGCACTTTTTTCCTGAAATCGAAAATTACGATTTCTGAGGCGCAGATAATAAAGAGTTTCTCCAGCTGAGTACAAATTTGAAAATTCAGCTCTGAGAACCTTTTATTGACAAAAATATGGAGATGTGAAATCCGAGGCTTTTTTTCAAAATTCTGCTGGACTATAGCCCATGATTTCAAAATGCACTTTTTTCCTGAAATCGAGAAATATGATTTCTGAAACACTGACAATAAAGAGAATCAGAAACTGAACACATATTTGAAATTTTAGCTCTGAGAACCTTTTATTGACAAAAATATGGAGATGTGAAATCCGAGGCTTTTTTGCAAAATTCTGCTGGACTATAGCCCATGATTTCAAAATGCACATTTTTCCTGAAATCGAGAATTATGATTTCTGATGCGCGGACTATAAAGAGTATCCGTAACTAAGCACAAATTTGAAAATTTAGCTCTGAGAACCTTTTATTGACAAAAATATGGAGATGTGAAATCCGAGGCTTTTTTGCAAAATTCTGCTGGACTATAGCCCATGATTTCAAAATGCACTTTTTTCCTGAAATCGAGAAATATGATTTCTGATGCGCTGACTATAAAGATTATCCATAACTAAGTACAAATTTGAAATCTTAGCTCTGAGAACCTTTTATTGACGAAAATATGGAGATGTGAAATCCGAGGCTTTTTTGCAAAATTCTGCTGGACTATAGCCCATGATTTCAAAATGCACTTTTTTCCTGAAATCGAGAAATATGATTTCTGATGCGCTGACTATAAAGATTATCCATAACTAAGTACAAATTTGAAATCTTAGCTCTGAGAACCTTTTATTGACGAAAATATAGAGATGTGAAATCCGAGGCTTTTTTGCAAAATTCTGCTGGACTATAGCCCATGATTTCAAAATGCACATTTTTCCTGAAATCGAGAATTATGATTTCTGATGCGCGGACTATAAAGAGTATCCGTAACTAAGCACAAATTTGAAAATTTAGCTCTGAGAACCTTTTATTGACAAAAATATGGAGATGTGAAATCCGAGGCTTTTTTGCAAAATTCTGCTGGACTATAGCCCATGATTTCAAAATGCACATTTTTCCTGAAATCGAGAATTATGATTTCTGATGCGCGGACTATAAAGAGTATCCGTAACTAAGCACAAATTTGAAAATTTAGCTCTGAGAACCTTTTATTGACAAAAATATGGAGATGTGAAATCCGAGGCTTTTTTGCAAAATTCTGCTGGACTATAGCCCATGATTTCAAAATGCACTTTTTTCCTGAAATCGAGAAATATGATTTCTGATGCGCTGACTATAAAGATTATCCATAACTAAGTACAAATTTGAAATCTTAGCTCTGAGAACCTTTTATTGACGAAAATATGGAGATGTGAAATCCGAGGCTTTTTTGCAAAATTCTGCTGGACTATAGCCCATGATTTCAAAATGCACTTTTTTCCTGAAATCGAGAAATATGATTTCTGATGCGCTGACTATAAAGATTATCCATAACCAAGTACAAATTTGAAATCTTAGCTCTGAGAACCTTTTATTGACGAAAATATAGAGATGTGAAATCCGAGGCTTTTTTGCAAAATTCTGCTGGACTATAGCCCATGATTTCAAAATGCACATTTTTCCTGAAATCGAGAATTATAATTTCTGATGCGCGGACTATAAAGAGTATCCGTAACTAAGCACAAATTTGAAATCTTAGCTCTGAGAACCTTTTACTGACAAAAATATGGAGATGTGAAATCCGAGGCTTTTTTGCAAAATTCTGCTGGACTATAGCCCATGATTTCAAAATGCACATTTTTCCTGAAATCGAGAATGATGATTTCTGATGCGCGGACTATAAAGAGCATCCGTAACTAAGTACAAATTTGAAAATTTAGCTCTGAGAACCTTTTATTGACAAAAATATGGAGATGTGAAATCCGAGGCTTTTTTGCAAAATTCTGCTGGACTATAGCCCATGATTTCAAAATGCACTTTTTTCCTGAAATCGAAATTTACGATTCCTGAGATACTGAAAATAAAGAATATCCGTAACTAAGTACAAATTTGAAAATTTAGCTCTGAGAACCTTTTATTGACAAAAATATGGAGATGTGAAATCCGAGGCTTTTTTGCAAAA
Source organism: Orthonevra nobilis (assembly GCA_963555765.1). NCBI lineage: Eukaryota > Metazoa > Arthropoda > Insecta > Diptera > Syrphidae > Orthonevra > Orthonevra nobilis. The sequence continues at coordinate 50,210,677 of OY743225.1, read as the reverse complement.
TTCTGCTGGACTATAGCCCATGATTTCAAAATGCACATTTTTCCTGAAATCGAGAATTATAATTTCTGATGCGCGGACTATAAAGAGTATCCGTAACTAAGCACAAATTTGAAATCTTAGCTCTGAGAACCTTTTACTGACAAAAATATGGAGATGTGAAATCCGAGGCTTTTTTGCAAAATTCTGCTGGACTATAGCCCATGATTTCAAAATGCACATTTTTCCTGAAATCGAGAATGATGATTTCTGATGCGCGGACTATAAAGAGCATCCGTAACTAAGTACAAATTTGAAAATTTAGCTCTGAGAACCTTTTATTGACAAAAATATGGAGATGTGAAATCCGAGGCTTTTTTGCAAAATTCTGCTGGACTATAGCCCATGATTTCAAAATGCACTTTTTTCCTGAAATCGAAATTTACGATTCCTGAGATACTGAAAATAAAGAATATCCGTAACTAAGTACAAATTTGAAAATTTAGCTCTGAGAACCTTTTATTGACAAAAATATGGAGATGTGAAATCCGAGGCTTTTTTGCAAAATTCTGCTGGACTATAGCCCATGATTTCAAAATGCACATTTTTCCTGAAATCGAGAATGATGATTTCTGATGCGCGGACTATAAAGAGCATCCGTAACTAAGTACAAATTTGAAAATTTAGCTCTGAGAACCTTTTATTGACAAAAATATGGAGATGTGAAATCCGAGGCTTTTTTGCAAAATTCTGCTGGACTATAGCCCATGATTTCAAAATGCACTTTTTTCGTGAAATCGAAATTTACGATTCCTGAGATACTGAAAATAAAGAATATCCGTAACTAAGTACAAATTTGAAAATTTAGCTCTGAGAACCTTTTATTGACAAAAATATGGAGATGTGAAATCCGAGGCTTTTTTGCAAAATTCTGCTGGACTATAGCCCATGATTTCAAAATGCACATTTTTCCTGAAATCGAGAATTATGATTTCTGATGCGCGGACTATAAAGAGTATCCGTAACTAAGCACAAATTTGAAAATTTAGCTCTGAGAACCTTTTATTGACAAAAATATGGAGATGTGAAATCCGAGGCTTTTTTGCAAAATTCTGCTGGACTATAGCCCATGATTTCAAAATGCACTTTTTTCCTGAAATCGAGAAATATGATTTCTGATGCGCTGACTATAAAGATTATCCATAACTAAGTACAAATTTGAAATCTTAGCTCTGAGAACCTTTTATTGACGAAAATATGGAGATGTGAAATCCGAGGCTTTTTTGCAAAATTCTGCTGGACTATAGCCCATGATTTCAAAATGCACTTTTTTCCTGAAATCGAGAAATATGATTTCTGATGCGCTGACTATAAAGATTATCCATAACCAAGTACAAATTTGAAATCTTAGCTCTGAGAACCTTTTATTGACGAAAATATAGAGATGTGAAATCCGAGGCTTTTTTGCAAAATTCTGCTGGACTATAGCCCATGATTTCAAAATGCACATTTTTCCTGAAATCGAGAATTATAATTTCTGATGCGCGGACTATAAAGAGTATCCGTAACTAAGCACAAATTTGAAATCTTAGCTCTGAGAACCTTTTACTGACAAAAATATGGAGATGTGAAATCCGAGGCTTTTTTGCAAAATTCTGCTGGACTATAGCCCATGATTTCAAAATGCACATTTTTCCTGAAATCGAGAATGATGATTTCTGATGCGCGGACTATAAAGAGCATCCGTAACTAAGTACAAATTTGAAAATTTAGCTCTGAGAACCTTTTATTGACAAAAATATGGAGATGTGAAATCCGAGGCTTTTTTGCAAAATTCTGCTGGACTATAGCCCATGATTTCAAAATGCACTTTTTTCCTGAAATCGAAATTTACGATTCCTGAGATACTGAAAATAAAGAATATCCGTAACTAAGTACAAATTTGAAAATTTAGCTCTGAGAACCTTTTATTGACAAAAATATGGAGATGTGAAATCCGAGGCTTTTTTGCAAAATTCTGCTGGACTATAGCCCATGATTTCAAAATGCACATTTTTCCTGAAATCGAGAATGATGATTTCTGATGCGCGGACTATAAAGAGCATCCGTAACTAAGTACAAATTTGAAAATTTAGCTCTGAGAACCTTTTATTGACAAAAATATGGAGATGTGAAATCCGAGGCTTTTTTGCAAAATTCTGCTGGACTATAGCCCATGATTTCAAAATGCACATTTTTCCTGAAATCGAGAATTATGATTTCTGATGCGCGGACTATAAAGAGTATCCGTAACTAAGCACAAATTTGAAAATTTAGCTCTGAGAACCTTTTATTGACAAAAATATGGAGATGTGAAATCCGAGGCTTTTTTGCAAAATTCTGCTGGACTATAGCCCATGATTTCAAAATGCACATTTTTCCTGAAATCGAGAATGATGATTTCTGATGCGCGGACTATAAAGAGCATCCGTAACTAAGCACAAATTTGAAAATTTAGCTCTGAGAACCTTTTATTGACAAAAATATAGAGATGTGAAATCCGAGGCTTTTTTGCAAAATTCTGCTGGACTATAGCCCATGATTTCAAAATGCACTTTTTTCCTGAAATCGAAAACTACAATTTCTGATGCGCTGACTATAAAGAGTATCTGTAACTAAGTACAAATTTGAAATTTTGGCTCTGAGAACCTTTTATTGACAAAAATATGGAGATGGGAAATCCGAGGCTTTTTTGCAAAATTCTGCTGGACTATAGCCCATGATTTCAAAATGCACTTTTTTCCTGAAATCGAGAATTATTATTTCTGATGCGCTGTTAATAAAGACTATCCGTATGTTAGTACAAATTTGAAATTTTGGCTCTGAGAACCTTTTATTGACAAAAATATAGAGATGTGAAATCCGAGGCTTTTTTGCAAAATTCTGCTGGACTATAGCCCATGATTTCAAAATGCACTTTTTTCCTGAAATCGAGAATTACGATTTCTGAAACACTGATAGCCAAGAGAATCAGAAACTGGACACATATTTGAAATTTTAGCTCTGAGAACCTTTTATTGACAAAAATATAGAGATGTGAAATCCGAGGCTTTTTTGCAAAATTCTGCTGGACTATAGCCCATGATTTCAAAATGCACTTTTTTCCTGAAATCGAGAATTACGATTTCTGAAACACTGATAGCCAAGAGAATCAGAAACTGGACACATATTTGAAATTTTAGCTCTGAGAACCTTTTATTGACAAAAATATAGAGATGTGAAATCCGAGGCTTTTTTGCAAAATTCTGCTGGACTATAGCCCATGATTTCAAAATGCACTTTTTTCCTGAAATCGAGAATTACGATTTCTGAAACACTGATAGCCAAGAGAATCAGAAACTGGACACATATTTGAAATTTTAGCTCTGAGAACCTTTTATTGACAAAAATATGGAGATGTGAAATCCGAGGCTTTTTTGCAAAATTCTGCTGGACTATAGCCCATGATTTCAAAATGCACTTTTTTCCTGAAATCGAGAATTATTATTTCTGATGCGCTGTTAATAAAGACTATCCGTATGTTAGTACAAATTTGAAATTTTGGCTCTGAGAACCTTTTATTGACAAAAATATAGAGATGTGAAATCCGAGGCTTTTTTGCAAAATTCTGCTGGACTATAGCCCATGATTTCAAAATGCACATTTTTCCTGAAATCGAGAATTATGATTTCTGATGCGCGGACTATAAAGAGCATCCGTAACTAAGTACAAATTTGAAAATTTAGCTCTGAGAACCTTTTATTGACAAAAATATGGAGATGTGAAATCCGAGGCTTTTTTGCAAAATTCTGCTGGACTATAGCCCATGATTTCAAAATGCACTTTTTTCCTGAAATCGAGAATTATTATTTCTGATGCGCTGTTAATAAAGACTATCCGTATGTTAGTACAAATTTGAAATTTTGGCTCTGAGAACCTTTTATTGACAAAAATATAGAGATGTGAAATCCGAGGCTTTTTTGCAAAATTCTGCTGGACTATAGCCCATGATTTCAAAATGCACTTTTTTCCTGAAATCGAAAACTACAACTTCTGATGCGCTGACTATAAAGAGTATCTGTAACTAAGTACAAATTTGAAATTTTGGCTCTGAGAACCTTTTATTGACAAAAATATAGAGATGTGAAATCCGAGGCTTTTTTGCAAAATTCTGCTGGACTATAGCCCATGATTTCAAAATGCACATTTTTCCTGAAATCGAGAATTATGATTTCTGATGCGCGGACTATAAAGAGCATCCGTAACTAAGTACAAATTTGAAAATTTAGCTCTGAGAACCTTTTATTGACAAAAATATGGAGATGTGAAATCCGAGGCTTTTTTGCAAAATTCTGCTGGACTATAGCCCATGATTTCAAAATGCACTTTTTTCCTGAAATCGAGAATTATTATTTCTGATGCGCTGTTAATAAAGACTATCCGTATGTTAGTACAAATTTGAAATTTTGGCTCTGAGAACCTTTTATTGACAAAAATATAGAGATGTGAAATCCGAGGCTTTTTTGCAAAATTCTGCTGGACTATAGCCCATGATTTCAAAATGCACATTTTTCCTGAAATCGAGAATTATTATTTCTGATGCGCTGTTAATAAAGACTATCCGTATGTTAGTACAAATTTGAAATTTTGGCTCTGAGAACCTTTTATTGACAAAAATATAGAGATGTGAAATCCGAGGCTTTTTTGCAAAATTCTGCTGGACTATAGCCCATGATTTCAAAATGCACATTTTTCCTGAAATCGAGAATTATGATTTCTGATGCGCGGACTATAAAGAGCATCCGTAACTAAGTACAAATTTGAAAATTTAGCTCTGAGAACCTTTTATTGACAAAAATATGGAGATGTGAAATCCGAGGCTTTTTTGCAAAATTCTGCTGGACTATAGCCCATGATTTCAAAATGCACTTTTTTCCTGAAATCGAGAATTATTATTTCTGATGCGCTGTTAATAAAGACTATCCGTATGTTAGTACAAATTTGAAATTTTGGCTCTGAGAACCTTTTATTGACAAAAATATAGAGATGTGAAATCCGAGGCTTTTTTGCAAAATTCTGCTGGACTATAGCCCATGATTTCAAAATGCACATTTTTCCTGAAATCGAGAATTATGATTTCTGATGCGCGGACTATAAAGAGCATCCGTAACTAAGTACAAATTTGAAAATTTAGCTCTGAGAACCTTTTATTGACAAAAATATGGAGATGTGAAATCCGAGGCTTTTTTGCAAAATTCTGCTGGACTATAGCCCATGATTTCAAAATGCACTTTTTTCCTGAAATCGAGAATTATTATTTCTGATGCGCTGTTAATAAAGACTATCCGTATGTTAGTACAAATTTGAAATTTTGGCTCTGAGAACCTTTTATTGACAAAAATATAGAGATGTGAAATCCGAGGCTTTTTTGCAAAATTCTGCTGGACTATAGCCCATGATTTCAAAATGCACATTTTTCCTGAAATCGAGAATTATTATTTCTGATGCGCTGTTAATAAAGACTATCCGTATGTTAGTACAAATTTGAAATTTTGGCTCTGAGAACCTTTTATTGACAAAAATATAGAGATGTGAAATCCGAGGCTTTTTTGCAAAATTCTGCTGGACTATAGCCCATGATTTCAAAATGCACATTTTTCCTGAAATCGAGAATTATGATTTCTGATGCGCGGACTATAAAGAGCATCCGTAACTAAGTACAAATTTGAAAATTTAGCTCTGAGAACCTTTTATTGACAAAAATATGGAGATGTGAAATCCGAGGCTTTTTTGCAAAATTCTGCTGGACTATAGCCCATGATTTCAAAATGCACTTTTTTCCTGAAATCGAGAATTATTATTTCTGATGCGCTGTTAATAAAGACTATCCGTATGTTAGTACAAATTTGAAATTTTGGCTCTGAGAACCTTTTATTGACAAAAATATAGAGATGTGAAATCCGAGGCTTTTTTGCAAAATTCTGCTGGACTATAGCCCATGATTTCAAAATGCACATTTTTCCTGAAATCGAGAATTATGATTTCTGATGCGCGGACTATAAAGAGCATCCGTAACTAAGTACAAATTTGAAAATTTAGCTCTGAGAACCTTTTATTGACAAAAATATGGAGATGTGAAATCCGAGGCTTTTTTGCAAAATTCTGCTGGACTATAGCCCATGATTTCAAAATGCACTTTTTTCCTGAAATCGAGAATTATTATTTCTGATGCGCTGTTAATAAAGACTATCCGTATGTTAGTACAAATTTGAAATTTTGGCTCTGAGAACCTTTTATTGACAAAAATATAGAGATGTGAAATCCGAGGCTTTTTTGCAAAATTCTGCTGGACTATAGCCCATGATTTCAAAATGCGCTTTTTTCCTGAAATCGAGAATTACGATTTCTGAAACACTGATAGCCAAGAGAATCAGAAACTGGACACATATTTGAAATTTTAGCTCTGAGAACCTTTTATTGACAAAAATATGGAGATGTGAAATCCGAGGCTTTTTTGCAAAATTCTGCTGGACTATAGCCCATGATTTCAAAATGCACTTTTTTCCTGAAATCGAGAATTATTATTTCTGATGCGCTGTTAATAAAGACTATCCGTATGTTAGTACAAATTTGAAATTTTGGCTCTGAGAACCTTTTATTGACAAAAATATAGAGATGTGAAATCCGAGGCTTTTTTGCAAAATTCTGCTGGACTATAGCCCATGATTTCAAAATGCACTTTTTTCCTGAAATCGAGAATTACGATTTCTGAAACACTGATAGCCAAGAGAATCAGAAACTGGACACATATTTGAAATTTTAGCTCTGAGAACCTTTTATTGACAAAAATATAGAGATGTGAAATCCGAGGCTTTTTTGCAAAATTCTGCTGGACTATAGCCCATGATTTCAAAATGCACTTTTTTCCTGAAATCGAAAACTACAATTTCTGATGCGCTGACTATAAAGAGTATCTGTAACTAAGTACAAATTTGAAATTTTGGCTCTGAGAACCTTTTATTGACAAAAATATGGAGATGTGAAATCCGAGGCTTTTTTGCAAAATTCTGCTGGACTATAGCCCATGATTTCAAAATGCACTTTTTTCCTGAAATCGAGAATTATTATTTCTGATGCGCTGTTAATAAAGACTATCCGTATGTTAGTACAAATTTGAAATTTTGGCTCTGAGAACCTTTTATTGACAAAAATATAGAGATGTGAAATCCGAGGCTTTTTTGCAAAATTCTGCTGGACTATAGCCCATGATTTCAAAATGCGCTTTTTTCCTGAAATCGAGAATTACGATTTCTGAAACACTGATAGCCAAGAGAATCAGAAACTGGACACATATTTGAAATTTTAGCTCTGAGAACCTTTTATTGACAAAAATATAGAGATGTGAAATCCGAGGCTTTTTTGCAAAATTCTGCTGGACTATAGCCCATGATTTCAAAATGCACTTTTTTCCTGAAATCGAAAACTACAATTTCTGATGCGCTGACTATAAAGAGTATCTGTAACTAAGTACAAATTTGAAATTTTGGCTCTGAGAACCTTTTATTGACAAAAATATAGAGATGTGAAATCCGAGGCTTTTTTGCAAAATTCTGCTGGACTATAGCCCATGATTTCAAAATGCGCTTTTTTCCTGAAATCGAGAATTACGATTTCTGAAACACTGATAGCCAAGAGAATCAGAAACTGGACACATATTTGAAATTTTAGCTCTGAGAACCTTTTATTGACAAAAATATGGAGATGTGAAATCCGAGGCTTTTTTGCAAAATTCTGCTGGACTATAGCCCATGATTTCAAAATGCACTTTTTTCCTGAAATCGAGAATTATTATTTCTGATGCGCTGTTAATAAAGACTATCCGTATGTTAGTACAAATTTGAAATTTTGGCTCTGAGAACCTTTTATTGACAAAAATATAGAGATGTGAAATCCGAGGCTTTTTTGCAAAATTCTGCTGGACTATAGCCCATGATTTCAAAATGCACTTTTTTCCTGAAATCGAGAATTACGATTTCTGAAACACTGATAGCCAAGAGAATCAGAAACTGGACACATATTTGAAATTTTAGCTCTGAGAACCTTTTATTGACAAAAATATAGAGATGTGAAATCCGAGGCTTTTTTGCAAAATTCTGCTGGACTATAGCCCATGATTTCAAAATGCACTTTTTTCCTGAAATCGAAAACTACAATTTCTGATGCGCTGACTATAAAGAGTATCTGTAACTAAGTACAAATTTGAAATTTTGGCTCTGAGAACCTTTTATTGACAAAAATATAGAGATGTGAAATCCGAGGCTTTTTTGCAAAATTCTGCTGGACTATAGCCCATGATTTCAAAATGCACTTTTTTCCTGAAATCGAGAATTTATATTTCTGATGCGCTGTTAATAAAGACTATCCGTATGTTAGTACAAATTTGAAATTTTGGTTCTGAGAACCTTTTATTGACAAAAATATAGAGATGTGAAATCCGAGGCTTTTTTGCAAAATTCTGCTGGACTATAGCCCATGATTTCAAAATGCGCTTTTTTCCTGAAATCGAGAATTACGATTTCTGAAACACTGATAGCCAAGAGAATCAGAAACTGGACACATATTTGAAATTTTAGCTCTGAGAACCTTTTATTGACAAAAATATGGAGATGTGAAATCCGAGGCTTTTTTGCAAAATTCTGCTGGACTATAGCCCATGATTTCAAAATGCGCTTTTTTCCTGAAATCGAGAATTACGATTTCTGAAACACTGATAGCCAAGAGAATCAGAAACTGGACACATATTTGAAATTTTAGCTCTGAGAACCTTTTATTGACAAAAATATGGAGATGTGAAATCCGAGGCTTTTTTGCAAAATTCTGCTGGACTATAGCCCATGATTTCAAAATGCACTTTTTTCCTGAAATCGAGAATTATTATTTCTGATGCGCTGTTAATAAAGACTATCCGTATGTTAGTACAAATTTGAAATTTTGGCTCTGAGAACCTTTTATTGACAAAAATATAGAGATGTGAAATCCGAGGCTTTTTTGCAAAATTCTGCTGGACTATAGCCCATGATTTCAAAATGCACTTTTTTCCTGAAATCGAGAATTACGATTTCTGAAACACTGATAGCCAAGAGAATCAGAAACTGGACACATATTTGAAATTTTAGCTCTGAGAACCTTTTATTGACAAAAATATAGAGATGTGAAATCCGAGGCTTTTTTGCAAAATTCTGCTGGACTATAGCCCATGATTTCAAAATGCACTTTTTTCCTGAAATCGAAAACTACAATTTCTGATGCGCTGACTATAAAGAGTATCTGTAACTAAGTACAAATTTGAAATTTTGGCTCTGAGAACCTTTTATTGACAAAAATATGGAGATGTGAAATCCGAGGCTTTTTTGCAAAATTCTGCTGGACTATAGCCCATGATTTCAAAATGCACTTTTTTCCTGAAATCGAGAATTATTATTTCTGATGCGCTGTTAATAAAGACTATCCGTATGTTAGTACAAATTTGAAATTTTGGCTCTGAGAACCTTTTATTGACAAAAATATAGAGATGTGAAATCCGAGGCTTTTTTGCAAAATTCTGCTGGACTATAGCCCATGATTTCAAAATGCACTTTTTTCCTGAAATCGAGAATTACGATTTCTGAAACACTGATAGCCAAGAGAATCAGAAACTGGACACATATTTGAAATTTTAGCTCTGAGAACCTTTTATTGACAAAAATATAGAGATGTGAAATCCGAGGCTTTTTTGCAAAATTCTGCTGGACTATAGCCCATGATTTCAAAATGCACTTTTTTCCTGAAATCGAGAATTACGATTTCTGAAACACTGATAGCCAAGAGAATCAGAAACTGGACACATATTTGAAATTTTAGCTCTGAGAACCTTTTATTGACAAAAATATAGAGATGTGAAATCCGAGGCTTTTTTGCAAAATTCTGCTGGACTATAGCCCATGATTTCAAAATGCACTTTTTTCCTGAAATCGAAAACTACAATTTCTGATGCGCTGACTATAAAGAGTATCTGTAACTAAGTACAAATTTGAAATTTTGGCTCTGAGAACCTTTTATTGACAAAAATATAGAGATGTGAAATCCGAGGCTTTTTTGCAAAATTCTGCTGGACTATAGCCCATGATTTCAAAATGCGCTTTTTTCCTGAAATCGAGAATTACGATTTCTGAAACACTGATAGCCAAGAGAATCAGAAACTGGACACATATTTGAAATTTTAGCTCTGAGAACCTTTTATTGACAAAAATATGGAGATGTGAAATCCGAGGCTTTTTTGCAAAATTCTGCTGGACTATAGCCCATGATTTCAAAATGCACTTTTTTCCTGAAATCGAGAATTATTATTTCTGATGCGCTGTTAATAAAGACTATCCGTATGTTAGTACAAATTTGAAATTTTGGCTCTGAGAACCTTTTATTGACAAAAATATAGAGATGTGAAATCCGAGGCTTTTTTGCAAAATTCTGCTGGACTATAGCCCATGATTTCAAAATGCACTTTTTTCCTGAAATCGAGAATTACGATTTCTGAAACACTGATAGCCAAGAGAATCAGAAACTGGACACATATTTGAAATTTTAGCTCTGAGAACCTTTTATTGACAAAAATATAGAGATGTGAAATCCGAGGCTTTTTTGCAAAATTCTGCTGGACTATAGCCCATGATTTCAAAATGCACTTTTTTCCTGAAATCGAAAACTACAATTTCTGATGCGCTGACTATAAAGAGTATCTGTAACTAAGTACAAATTTGAAATTTTGGCTCTGAGAACCTTTTATTGACAAAAATATAGAGATGTGAAATCCGAGGCTTTTTTGCAAAATTCTGCTGGACTATAGCCCATGATTTCAAAATGCACTTTTTTCCTGAAATCGAGAATTTATATTTCTGATGCGCTGTTAATAAAGACTATCCGTATGTTAGTACAAATTTGAAATTTTGGTTCTGAGAACCTTTTATTGACAAAAATATAGAGATGTGAAATCCGAGGCTTTTTTGCAAAATTCTGCTGGACTATAGCCCATGATTTCAAAATGCACTTTTTTCCTGAAATCGAGAATTACGATTTCTGAAACACTGATAGCCAAGAGAATCAGAAACTGGACACATATTTGAAATTTTAGCTCTGAGAACCTTTTATTGACAAAAATATAGAGATGTGAAATCCGAGGCTTTTTTGCAAAATTCTGCTGGACTATAGCCCATGATTTCAAAATGCACTTTTTTCCTGAAATCGAAAACTACAATTTCTGATGCGCTGACTATAAAGAGTATCTGTAACTAAGTACAAATTTGAAATTTTGGCTCTGAGAACCTTTTATTGACAAAAATATAGAGATGTGAAATCCGAGGCTTTTTTGCAAAATTCTGCTGGACTATAGCCCATGATTTCAAAATGCACTTTTTTCCTGAAATCGAAAACTACAATTTCTGATGCGCTGACTATAAAGAGTATCTGTAACTAAGTACAAATTTGAAATTTTGGCTCTGAGAACCTTTTATTGACAAAAATATAGAGATGTGAAATCCGAGGCTTTTTTGCAAAATTCTGCTGGACTATAGCCCATGATTTCAAAATGCACATTTTTCCTGAAATCGAGAATTATGATTTCTGAAACACTGATAGCCAAGAGAATCAGAAACTGGACACATATTTGAAATTTTAGCTCTGAGAACCTTTTATTGACAAAAATATAGAGATGTGAAATCCGAGGCTTTTTTGCAAAATTCTGCTGGACTATAGCCCATGATTTCAAAATGCACATTTTTCCTGAAATCGAGAATTATAATTTCTGATGCGCGGACTATAAAGAGCATCCGTAACTAAGTACAAATTTGAAAATTTAGCTCTGAGAACCTTTTATTGACAAAAATATGGAGATGTGAAATCCGAGGCTTTTTTGCAAAATTCTGCTGGACTATAGCCCATGATTTCAAAATGCACTTTTTTCCTGAAATCGAGAATTATTATTTCTGATGCGCTGTTAATAAAGACTATCCGTATGTTAGTACAAATTTGAAATTTTGGCTCTGAGAACCTTTTATTGACAAAAATATAGAGATGTGAAATCCGAGGCTTTTTTGCAAAATTCTGCTGGACTATAGCCCATGATTTCAAAATGCACTTTTTTCCTGAAATCGAAAACTACAATTTCTGATGCGCTGACTATAAAGAGTATCTGTAACTAAGTACAAATTTGAAATTTTGGCTCTGAGAACCTTTTATTGACAAAAATATAGAGATGTGAAATCCGAGGCTTTTTTGCAAAATTCTGCTGGACTATAGCCCATGATTTCAAAATGCACTTTTTTCCTGAAATCGAAAACTACAATTTCTGATGCGCTGACTATAAAGAGTATCTGTAACTAAGTACAAATTTGAAATTTTGGCTCTGAGAACCTTTTATTGACAAAAATATAGAGATGTGAAATCCGAGGCTTTTTTGCAAAATTCTGCTGGACTATAGCCCATGATTTCAAAATGCACATTTTTCCTGAAATCGAGAATTATAATTTCTGATGCGCGGACTATAAAGAGCATCCGTAACTAAGTACAAATTTGAAAATTTAGCTCTGAGAACCTTTTATTGACAAAAATATGGAGATGTGAAATCCGAGGCTTTTTTGCAAAATTCTGCTGGACTATAGCCCATGATTTCAAAATGCACTTTTTTCCTGAAATCGAGAATTATTATTTCTGATGCGCTGTTAATAAAGACTATCCGTATGTTAGTACAAATTTGAAATTTTGGCTCTGAGAACCTTTTATTGACAAAAATATAGAGATGTGAAATCCGAGGCTTTTTTGCAAAATTCTGCTGGACTATAGCCCATGATTTCAAAATGCACATTTTTCCTGAAATCGAGAATTATGATTTCTGATGCGCGGACTATAAAGAGCATCCGTAACTAAGTACAAATTTGAAAATTTAGCTCTGAGAACCTTTTATTGACAAAAATATAGAGATGTGAAATCCGAGGCTTTTTTGCAAAATTCTGCTGGACTATAGCCCATGATTTCAAAATGCACATTTTTCCTGAAATCGAGAATTATGATTTCTGATGCGCGGACTATAAAGAGCATCCGTAACTAAGTTCAAATTTGAAAATTTAGCTCTGAGAACCTTTTATTGACAAAAATATAGAGATGTGAAATCCGAGGCTTTTTTGCAAAATTCTGCTGGACTATAGCCCATGATTTCAAAATGCACTTTTTTCCTGAAATCGAAAACTACAATTTCTGATGCGCTGACTATAAAGAGTATCTGTAACTAAGTACAAATTTGAAATTTTGGCTCTGAGAACCTTTTATTGACAAAAATATAGAGATGTGAAATCCGAGGCTTTTTTGCAAAATTCTGCTGGACTATAGCCCATGATTTCAAAATGCACTTTTTTCCTGAAATCGAAAACTACAATTTCTGATGCGCTGACTATAAAGAGTATCTGTAACTAAGTACAAATTTGAAATTTTGGCTCTGAGAACCTTTTATTGACAAAAATATAGAGATGTGAAATCCGAGGCTTTTTTGCAAAATTCTGCTGGACTATAGCCCATGATTTCAAAATGCACTTTTTTCCTGAAATCGAAAACTACAATTTCTGATGCGCTGACTATAAAGAGTATCTGTAACTAAGTACAAATTTGAAATTTTGGCTCTGAGAACCTTTTATTGACAAAAATATAGAGATGTGAAATCCGAGGCTTTTTTGCAAAATTCTGCTGGACTATAGCCCATGATTTCAAAATGCACATTTTTCCTGAAATCGAGAATTATGATTTCTGATGCGCGGACTATAAAGAGCATCCGTAACTAAGTACAAATTTGAAAATTTAGCTCTGAGAACCTTTTATTGACAAAAATATAGAGATGTGAAATCCGAGGCTTTTTTGCAAAATTCTGCTGGACTATAGCCCATGATTTCAAAATGCACATTTTTCCTGAAATCGAGAATTATGATTTCTGATGCGCGGACTATAAAGAGCATCCGTAACTAAGTTCAAATTTGAAAATTTAGCTCTGAGAACCTTTTATTGACAAAAATATAGAGATGTGAAATCCGAGGCTTTTTTGCAAAATTCTGCTGGACTATAGCCCATGATTTCAAAATGCACTTTTTTCCTGAAATCGAAAACTACAATTTCTGATGCGCTGACTATAAAGAGTATCTGTAACTAAGTACAAATTTGAAATTTTGGCTCTGAGAACCTTTTATTGACAAAAATATAGAGATGTGAAATCCGAGGCTTTTTTGCAAAATTCTGCTGGACTATAGCCCATGATTTCAAAATGCACTTTTTTCCTGAAATCGAAAACTACAATTTCTGATGCGCTGACTATAAAGAGTATCTGTAACTAAGTACAAATTTGAAATTTTGGCTCTGAGAACCTTTTATTGACAAAAATATAGAGATGTGAAATCCGAGGCTTTTTTGCAAAATTCTGCTGGACTATAGCCCATGATTTCAAAATGCACTTTTTTCCTGAAATCGAAAACTACAATTTCTGATGCGCTGACTATAAAGAGTATCTGTAACTAAGTACAAATTTGAAATTTTGGCTCTGAGAACCTTTTATTGACAAAAATATAGAGATGTGAAATCCGAGGCTTTTTTGCAAAATTCTGCTGGACTATAGCCCATGATTTCAAAATGCACATTTTTCCTGAAATCGAGAATTATGATTTCTGAAACACTGATAGCCAAGAGAATCAGAAACTGGACACATATTTGAAATTTTAGCTCTGAGAACCTTTTATTGACAAAAATATAGAGATGTGAAATCCGAGGCTTTTTTGCAAAATTCTGCTGGACTATAGCCCATGATTTCAAAATGCACATTTTTCCTGAAATCGAGAATTATAATTTCTGATGCGCGGACTATAAAGAGCATCCGTAACTAAGTACAAATTTGAAAATTTAGCTCTGAGAACCTTTTATTGACAAAAATATGGAGATGTGAAATCCGAGGCTTTTTTGCAAAATTCTGCTGGACTATAGCCCATGATTTCAAAATGCACTTTTTTCCTGAAATCGAGAATGATTATTTCTGATGCGCTGTTAATAAAGACTATCCGTATGTTAGTACAAATTTGAAATTTTGGCTCTGAGAACCTTTTATTGACAAAAATATAGAGATGTGAAATCCGAGGCTTTTTTGCAAAATTCTGCTGGACTATAGCCCATGATTTCAAAATGCACATTTTTCCTGAAATCGAGAATTATGATTTCTGATGCGCGGACTATAAAGAGCATCCGTAACTAAGTACAAATTTGAAAATTTAGCTCTGAGAACCTTTTATTGACAAAAATATAGAGATGTGAAATCCGAGGCTTTTTTGCAAAATTCTGCTGGACTATAGCCCATGATTTCAAAATGCACATTTTTCCTGAAATCGAGAATTATGATTTCTGATGCGCGGACTATAAAGAGCATCCGTAACTAAGTTCAAATTTGAAAATTTAGCTCTGAGAACCTTTTATTGACAAAAATATGGAGATGTGAAATCCGAGGCTTTTTTGCAAAATTCTGCTGGACTATAGCCCATGATTTCAAAATGCACTTTTTTCCTGAAATCGAGAATTATTATTTCTGATGCGCTGTTAATAAAGACTATCCGTATGTTAGTACAAATTTGAAATTTTGGCTCTGAGAACCTTTTATTGACAAAAATATAGAGATGTGAAATCCGAGGCTTTTTTGCAAAATTCTGCTGGACTATAGCCCATGATTTCAAAATGCACTTTTTTCCTGAAATCGAAAACTACAATTTCTGACGCGCTGACTATAAAGAGTATCTGTAACTAAGTACAAATTTGAAATTTTGGCTCTGAGAACCTTTTATTGACAAAAATATAGAGATGTGAAATCCGAGGCTTTTTTGCAAAATTCTGCTGGACTATAGCCCATGATTTCAAAATGCACTTTTTTCCTGAAATCGAGAATTATTATTTCTGATGCGCTGTTAATAAAGACTATCCGTATGTTAGTACAAATTTGAAATTTTGGCTCTGAGAACCTTTTATTGACAAAAATATAGAGATGTGAAATCCGAGGCTTTTTTGCAAAATTCTGCTGGACTATAGCCCATGATTTCAAAATGCACATTTTTCCTGAAATCGAGAATTATGATTTCTGATGCGCGGACTATAAAGAGCATCCGTAACTAAGTACAAATTTGAAAATTTAGCTCTGAGAACCTTTTATTGACAAAAATATGGAGATGTGAAATCCGAGGCTTTTTTGCAAAATTCTGCTGGACTATATATAGCCCATGATTTCAAAATGCACTTTTTTCCTGAAATCGAGAATTATTATTTCTGATGCGCTGTTAATAAAGACTATCCGTATGTTAGTACAAATTTGAAATTTTGGCTCTGAGAACCTTTTATTGACAAAAATATAGAGATGTGAAATCCGAGGCTTTTTTGCAAAATTCTGCTGGACTATAGCCCATGATTTCAAAAAGCACTGTTTTCCTGAAATCAAGAATTATTATTTCCGATGTGCTGTTAATAAAGAGTATCCGTAATTAAGTACAAATTTGATATTTTAGCTCTGAGAACCTTTTATTGACAAAAATATAGAGATGTGAAATCCGAGGCTTTTTTGCAAAATTCTGCTGGACTATAGCCCATGATTTCAAAATGCACATTTTTCCTGAAATCGAGAATTATGATTTCTGATGCGCGGACTATAAAGAGCATCCGTAACTAAGTACAAATTTGAAAATTTAGCTCTGAGAACCTTTTATTGACAAAAATATGGAGATGTGAAATCCGAGGCTTTTTTGCAAAATTCTGCTGGACTATAGCCCATGATTTCAAAATGCACTGTTTTCCTGAAATCAAGAATTATTATTTCCGATGTGCTGTTAATAAAGAGTATCCGTATCTTAGTACAAATTTGAAATTTTGGCTCTGAGAACCTTTTATTGACAAAAATATAGAGATGTGAAATCCGAGGCTTTTTTGCAAAATTCTGCTGGACTATAGCCCATGATTTCAAAATGCACTTTTTTCCTGAAATCGAGAATTATGATTTCTGATGCGCTGTTAATAAAGAGTATCCGTAATTAAGTACAAATTTGATATTTTAGCTCTGAGAACCTTTTATTGACAAAAATATAGAGATGTGAAATCCGAGGCTTTTTTGCAAAATTCTGCTGGACTATAGCCCATGATTTCAAAATGCACTTTTTTCCTGAAATCGAGAATTACGATTTCTGAAACACTGATAGCCAAGAGAATCAGAAACTGGACACATATTTGAAATTTTAGCTCTGAGAACCTTTTATTGACAAAAATATAGAGATGTGAAATCCGAGGCTTTTTTGCAAAATTCTGCTGGACTATAGCCCATGATTTCAAAATGCACTGTTTTCCTGAAATCAAGAATTATTATTTCCGATGTGCTGTTAATAAAGAGTATCCGTATCTTAGTACAAATTTGAAATTTTGGCTCTGAGAACCTTTTATTGACAAAAATATAGAGATGTGAAATCCGAGGCTTTTTTGCAAAATTCTGCTGGACTATAGCCCATGATTTCAAAATGCACATTTTTCCTGAAATCGAGAATTATGATTTCTGATGCGCGGACTATAAAGAGCATCCGTAACTAAGTACAAATTTGAAAATTTAGCTCTGAGAACCTTTTATTGACAAAAATATGGAGATGTGAAATCCGAGGCTTTTTTGCAAAATTCTGCTGGACTATAGCCCATGATTTCAAAATGCACTTTTTTCCTGAAATCGAGAATTACGATTTCTGAAACACTGATAGCCAAGAGAATCAGAAACTGGACACATATTTGAAATTTTAGCTCTGAGAACCTTTTATTGACAAAAATATAGAGATGTGAAATCCGAGGCTTTTTTGCAAAATTCTGCTGGACTATAGCCCATGATTTCAAAATGCACATTTTTCCTGAAATCGAGAATTATGATTTCTGATGCGCGGACTATAAAGAGCATCCGTAACTAAGTACAAATTTGAAAATTTAGCTCTGAGAACCTTTTATTGACAAAAATATAGAGATGTGAAATCCGAGGCTTTTTTGCAAAATTCTGCTGGACTATAGCCCATGATTTCAAAATGCACTTTTTTCCTGAAATCGAGAATTACGATTTCTGAAACACTGATAGCCAAGAGAATCAGAAACTGGACACATATTTGAAATTTTAGCTCTGAGAACCTTTTATTGACAAAAATATGGAGATGTGAAATCCGAGGCTTTTTTGCAAAATTCTGCTGGACTATAGCCCATGATTTCAAAATGCACTTTTTTCCTGAAATCGAGAATTATTATTTCTGATGCGCTGTTAATAAAGACTATCCGTATGTTAGTACAAATTTGAAATTTTGGCTCTGAGAACCTTTTATTGACAAAAATATAGAGATGTGAAATCCGAGGCTTTTTTGCAAAATTCTGCTGGACTATAGCCCATGATTTCAAAATGCACTTTTTTCCTGAAATCGAGAATTATGATTTCTGATGCGCTGTTAATAAAGAGTATCCGTAATTAAGTACAAATTTGATATTTTAGCTCTGAGAACCTTTTATTGACAAAAATATAGAGATGTGAAATCCGAGGCTTTTTTGCAAAATTCTGCTGGACTATAGCCCATGATTTCAAAATGCACTTTTTTCCTGAAATCGAGAATTACGATTTCTGAAACACTGATAGCCAAGAGAATCAGAAACTGGACACATATTTGAAATTTTAGCTCTGAGAACCTTTTATTGACAAAAATATAGAGATGTGAAATCCGAGGCTTTTTTGCAAAATTCTGCTGGACTATAGCCCATGATTTCAAAATGCACATTTTTCCTGAAATCGAGAATTATGATTTCTGATGCGCGGACTATAAAGAGCATCCATAACTAAGTACAAATTTGAAAATTTAGCTCTGAGAACCTTTTATTGACAAAAATATGGAGATGTGAAATCCGAGGCTTTTTTGCAAAATTCTGCTGGACTATAGCCCATGATTTCAAAATGCACTTTTTTCCTGAAATCGAGAATTATGATTTCTGATGCGCTGTTAATAAAGAGTATCCGTATGTTAGTACAAATTTGAAATTTTGGCTCTGAGAACCTTTTATTGACAAAAATATAGAGATGTGAAATCCGAGGCTTTTTTGCAAAATTCTGCTGGACTATAGCCCATGATTTCAAAATGCACATTTTTCCTGAAATCGAGAATTATGATTTCTGATGCGCGGACTATAAAGAGCATCCATAACTAAGTACAAATTTGAAAATTTAGCTCTGAGAACCTTTTATTGACAAAAATATGGAGATGTGAAATCCGAGGCTTTTTTGCAAAATTCTGCTGGACTATAGCCCATGATTTCAAAATGCACTTTTTTCCTGAAATCGAGAATTATGATTTCTGATGCGCTGTTAATAAAGAGTATCCGTATGTTAGTACAAATTTGAAATTTTGGCTCTGAGAACCTTTTATTGACAAAAATATAGAGATGTGAAATCCGAGGCTTTTTTGCAAAATTCTGCTGGACTATAGCCCATGATTTCAAAATGCACTTTTTTCCTGAAATCGAGAATTATTATTTCTGATGCGCTGTTAATAAAGACTATCCGTATGTTAGTACAAATTTGAAATTTTGGCTCTGAGAACCTTTTATTGACAAAAATATAGAGATGTGAAATCCGAGGCTTTTTTGCAAAATTCTGCTGGACTATAGCCCATGATTTCAAAATGCACTTTTTTCCTGAAATCGAGAATTACGATTTCTGAAACACTGATAGCCAAGAGAATCAGAAACTGGACACATATTTGAAATTTTAGCTCTGAGAACCTTTTATTGACAAAAATATAGAGATGTGAAATCCGAGGCTTTTTTGCAAAATTCTGCTGGACTATAGCCCATGATTTCAAAATGCACTTTTTTCCTGAAATCGAGAATTACGATTTCTGAAACACTGATAGCCAAGAGAATCAGAAACTGGACACATATTTGAAATTTTAGCTCTGAGAACCTTTTATTGACAAAAATATAGAGATGTGAAATCCGAGGCTTTTTTGCAAAATTCTGCTGGACTATAGCCCATGATTTCAAAATGCACTTTTTTCCTGAAATCGAGAATTATGATTTCTGATGCGCTGTTAATAAAGAGTATCCCTAATTAAGTACAAATTTGATATTTTAGCTCTGAGAACCTTTTATTGACAAAAATATAGAGATGTGAAATCCGAGGCTTTTTTGCAAAATTCTGCTGGACTATAGCCCATGATTTCAAAATGCACTTTTTTCCTGAAATCGAGAATTATTATTTCTGATGCGCTGTTAATAAAGACTATCCGTATGTTAGTACAAATTTGAAATTTTGGCTCTGAGAACCTTTTATTGACAAAAATATAGAGATGTGAAATCCGAGGCTTTTTTGCAAAATTCTGCTGGACTATAGCCCATGATTTCAAAATGCACTTTTTTCCTGAAATCGAGAATTACGATTTCTGAAACACTGATAGCCAAGAGAATCAGAAACTGGACACATATTTGAAATTTTAGCTCTGAGAAGCTTTTATTGACAAAAATATAGAGATGTGAAATCCGAGGCTTTTTTGCAAAATTCTGCTGGACTATAGCCCATGATTTCAAAATGCACTTTTTTCCTGAAATCGAGAATTATGATTTCTGATGCGCTGTTAATAAAGAGTATCCGTAATTAAGTACAAATTTGATATTTTGGCTCTGAGAACCTTTTATTGACAAAAAAATAGAGATGTGAAATCCGAGGCTTTTTTGCAAAATTCTGCTGGACTATAGCCCATGATTTCAAAATGCACTTTTTTCCTGAAATCGAGAATTATTATTTCTGATGCGCTGTTAATAAAGACTATCCGTATGTTAGTACAAATTTGAAATTTTGGCTCTGAGAACCTTTTATTGACAAAAATATAGAGATGTGAAATCCGAGGCTTTTTTGCAAAATTCTGCTGGACTATAGCCCATGATTTCAAAATGCACTTTTTTCCTGAAATCGAGAATTATGATTTCTGATGCGCTGTTAATAAAGAGTATCCGTAATTAAGTACAAATTTGATATTTTAGCTCTGAGAACCTTTTATTGACAAAAATATAGGGATGTGAAATCCGAGGCTTTTTTGCAAAATTCTGCTGGACTATAGCCCAGGATTTCAAAATGCACTTTTTTTCTGAAATCGAAAACTACAATTTCTGATGCGCTGACTATAAAGAGTATCCGTAATTAAGTACAAATTTGATATTTTAGCTCTGAGAACCTTTTATTGACAAAAATATAGGGATGTGAAATCCGAGGCTTTTTTGCAAAATTCTGCTGGACTATAGCCCATGATTTCAAAATGCACTTTTTTCCTGAAATCGAGAATTATGATTTCTGATGCGCTGTTAATAAAGAGTATCCGTAATTAAGTACAAATTTGATATTTTGGCTCTGAGAACCTTTTATTGACAAAAAAATAGAGATGTGAAATCCGAGGCTTTTTTGCAAAATTCTGCTGGACTATAGCCCATGATTTCAAAATGCACTTTTTTCCTGAAATCGAGAATTACGATTTCTGAAACACTGATAGCCAAGAGAATCAGAAACTGGACACATATTTGAAATTTTAGCTCTGAGAACCTTTTATTGACAAAAATATGGAGATGTGAAATCCGAGGCTTTTTTGCAAAATTCTGCTGGACTATAGCCCATGATTTCAAAATGCACTTTTTTCCTGAAATCGAGAATTATTATTTCTGATGCGCTGTTAATAAAGACTATCCGTATGTTAGTACAAATTTGAAATTTTGGCTCTGAGAACCTTTTATTGACAAAAATATAGAGATGTGAAATCCGAGGCTTTTTTGCAAAATTCTGCTGGACTATAGCCCATGATTTCAAAATGCACTTTTTTCCTGAAATCGAGAATTATGATTTCTGATGCGCTGTTAATAAAGAGTATCCGTAATTAAGTACAAATTTGATATTTTAGCTCTGAGAACCTTTTATTGACAAAAATATAGAGATGTGAAATCCGAGGCTTTTTTGCAAAATTCTGCTGGACTATAGCCCATGATTTCAAAATGCACTTTTTTCCTGAAATCGAGAATTACGATTTCTGAAACACTGATAGCCAAGAGAATCAGAAACTGGACACATATTTGAAATTTTAGCTCTGAGAACCTTTTATTGACAAAAATATAGAGATGTGAAATCCGAGGCTTTTTTGCAAAATTCTGCTGGACTATAGCCCATGATTTCAAAATGCACATTTTTCCTGAAATCGAGAATTATGATTTCTGATGCGCGGACTATAAAGAGCATCCGTAACTAAGTACAAATTTGATATTTTAGCTCTGAGAACCTTTTATTGACAAAAATATAGAGATGTGAAATCCGAGGCTTTTTTGCAAAATTCTGCTGGACTATAGCCCATGATTTCAAAATGCACTTTTTTCCTGAAATCGAGAATTACGATTTCTGAAACACTGATAGCCAAGAGAATCAGAAACTGGACACATATTTGAAATTTTAGCTCTGAGAACCTTTTATTGACAAAAATATGGAGATGTGAAATCCGAGGCTTTTTTGCAAAATTCTGCTGGACTATAGCCCATGATTTCAAAATGCACTTTTTTCCTGAAATCGAGAATTATTATTTCTGATGCGCTGTTAATAAAGACTATCCGTATGTTAGTACAAATTTGAAATTTTGGCTCTGAGAACCTTTTATTGACAAAAATATAGAGATGTGAAATCCGAGGCTTTTTTGCAAAATTCTGCTGGACTATAGCCCATGATTTCAAAATGCACTTTTTTCCTGAAATCGAGAATTACGATTTCTGAAACACTGATAGCCAAGAGAATCAGAAACTGGACACATATTTGAAATTTTAGCTCTGAGAACCTTTTATTGACAAAAATATAGAGATGTGAAATCCGAGGCTTTTTTGCAAAATTCTGCTGGACTATAGCCCATGATTTCAAAATGCACTTTTTTCCTGAAATCGAGAATTATTATTTCTGATGCGCTGTTAATAAAGACTATCCGTATGTTAGTACAAATTTGAAATTTTGGCTCTGAGAACCTTTTATTGACAAAAATATAGAGATGTGAAATCCGAGGCTTTTTTGCAAAATTCTGCTGGACTATAGCCCATGATTTCAAAATGCACATTTTTCCTGAAATCGAGAATTATGATTTCTGATGCGCGGACTATAAAGAGTATCTGTAACTAAGTACAAATTTGAAATTTTGGCTCTGAGAACCTTTTATTGACAAAAATATAGAGATGTGAAATCCGAGGCTTTTTTGCAAAGTTCTGCTGGACTATAGCCCATGATTTCAAAATGCACTTTTTTCCTGAAATCGAGAATTATTATTTCTGATGCGCTGTTAATAAAGACTATCCGTATGTTAGTACAAATTTGAAATTTTGGCTCTGAGAACCTTTTATTGACAAAAATATAGAGATGTGAAATCCGAGGCTTTTTTGCAAAATTCTGCTGGACTATAGCCCAGGATTTCAAAATGCACTTTTTTTCTGAAATCGAAAACTACAATTTCTGATGCGCTGACTATAAAGAGTATCTGTAACTAAGTACAAATTTGAAATTTTGGCTCTGAGAAGCTTTTATTGACAAAAATATAGAGATGTGAAATCCGAGGCTTTTTTGCAAAATTCTGCTGGACTATAGCCCAGGATTTCAAAATGCACTTTTTTTCTGAAATCGAAAACTACAATTTCTGATGCGCTGACTATAAAGAGTATCTGTAACTAAGTACAAATTTGAAATTTTGGCTCTGAGAAGCTTTTATTGACAAAAATATAGAGATGTGAAATCCGAGGCTTTTTTGCAAAATTCTGCTGGACTATAGCCCATGATTTCAAAATGCACTTTTTTCCTGAAATCGAGAATTATGATTTCTGATGCGCTGTTAATAAAGAGTATCCGTAATTAAGTACAAATTTGATATTTTGGCTCTGAGAACCTTTTATTGACAAAAAAATAGAGATGTGAAATCCGAGGCTTTTTTGCAAAATTCTGCTGGACTATAGCCCATGATTTCAAAATGCACTTTTTTCCTGAAATCGAGAATTATTATTTCTGATGCGCTGTTAATAAAGACTATCCGTATGTTAGTACAAATTTGAAATTTTGGCTCTGAGAACCTTTTATTGACAAAAATATAGAGATGTGAAATCCGAGGCTTTTTTGCAAAATTCTGCTGGACTATAGCCCATGATTTCAAAATGCACATTTTTCCTGAAATCGAGAATTATGATTTCTGATGCGCGGACTATAAAGAGTATCTGTAACTAAGTACAAATTTGAAATTTTGGCTCTGAGAACCTTTTATTGACAAAAATATAGAGATGTGAAATCCGAGGCTTTTTTGCAAAGTTCTGCTGGACTATAGCCCATGATTTCAAAATGCACTTTTTTCCTGAAATCGAGAATTATTATTTCTGATGCGCTGTTAATAAAGACTATCCGTATGTTAGTACAAATTTGAAATTTTGGCTCTGAGAACCTTTTATTGACAAAAATATAGAGATGTGAAATCCGAGGCTTTTTTGCAAAATTCTGCTGGACTATAGCCCATGATTTCAAAATGCACTTTTTTCCTGAAATCGAGAATTATTATTTCTGATGCGCTGTTAATAAAGACTATCCGTATGTTAGTACAAATTTGAAATTTTGGCTCTGAGAACCTTTTATTGACAAAAATATAGAGATGTGAAATCCGAGGCTTTTTTGCAAAATTCTGCTGGACTATAGCCCATGATTTCAAAATGCACATTTTTCCTGAAATCGAGAATTATGATTTCTGATGCGCGGACTATAAAGAGTATCTGTAACTAAGTACAAATTTGAAATTTTGGCTCTGAGAACCTTTTATTGACAAAAATATAGAGATGTGAAATCCGAGGCTTTTTTGCAAAGTTCTGCTGGACTATAGCCCATGATTTCAAAATGCACTTTTTTCCTGAAATCGAGAATTATGATTTCTGATGCGCTGTTAATAAAGAGTATCCGTAATTAAGTACAAATTTGATATTTTGGCTCTGAGAACCTTTTATTGACAAAAAAATAGAGATGTGAAATCCGAGGCTTTTTTGCAAAATTCTGCTGGACTATAGCCCATGATTTCAAAATGCACTTTTTTCCTGAAATCGAGAATTATTATTTCTGATGCGCTGTTAATAAAGACTATCCGTATGTTAGTACAAATTTGAAATTTTGGCTCTGAGAACCTTTTATTGACAAAAATATAGAGATGTGAAATCCGAGGCTTTTTTGCAAAATTCTGCTGGACTATAGCCCATGATTTCAAAATGCACATTTTTCCTGAAATCGAGAATTATGATTTCTGATGCGCGGACTATAAAGAGTATCTGTAACTAAGTACAAATTTGAAATTTTGGCTCTGAGAACCTTTTATTGACAAAAATATAGAGATGTGAAATCCGAGGCTTTTTTGCAAAGTTCTGCTGGACTATAGCCCATGATTTCAAAATGCACATTTTTCCTGAAATCGAGAATTATGATTTCTGATGCGCTGTTAATAAAGAGTATCCGTAATTAAGTACAAATTTGATATTTTAGCTCTGAGAACCTTTTATTGACAAAAATATAGAGATGTGAAATCCGAGGCTTTTTTGCAAAATTCTGCTGGACTATAGCCCATGATTTCAAAATGCACTTTTTTCCTGAAATCGAGAATTACGATTTCTGAAACACTGATAGCCAAGAGAATCAGAAACTGGACACATATTTGAAATTTTAGCTCTGAGAACCTTTTATTGACAAAAATATAGGGATGTGAAATCCGAGGCTTTTTTGCAAAATTCTGCTGGACTATAGCCCAGGATTTCAAAATGCACTTTTTTCCTGAAATCGAAAACTACAATTTCTGATGCGCTGACTATAAAGAGTATCTGTAACTAAGTACAAATTTGAAATTTTGACTCTGAGAAGCTTTTATTGACAAAAATATAGAGATGTGAAATCCGAGGCTTTTTTGCAAAATTCTGCTGGACTATAGCCCATGATTTCAAAATGCACTTTTTTCCTGAAATCGAGAATTACGATTTCTGATGCGCTGTTAAAAAAGAGTATCCGTATCTTAGTACAAATTTGAAATTTTAGCTCTGAGAACCTTTTATTGACAAAAATATAGAGATGTGAAATCCGAGGCTTTTTTGCAAAATTCTGCTGGACTATAGCCCATGATTTCAAAATGCACTTTTTTCCTGAAATCGAGAATTATGATTTCTGAAACACTGATAATAAAGAGTTTCTCCAGCTGAGTACAAATTTGAAAATTTAGCTCTGAGAACCTTTTATTGACAAAAATATAGAGATGTGAAATCCGAGGCTTTTTTGCAAAATTCTGCTCGACTATAGCCCATGATTTCAAAATGCACTTTTTTCCTGAAATCGAGAATTATGATTTCTGAAACACTGATAATAAAGAGTTTCTCCAGCTGAGTACAAATTTGAAAATTTAGCTCTGAGAACCTTTTATTGACAAAAATATAGAGATGTGAAATCCGAGGCTTTTTTGCAAAATTCTGCTGGACTATAGCCCACGATTTCAAAATGCACTTTTTTCCTGAAATCGACAATTACGATTTCTGATGCGCTGACTATGAAGAGTATCCGTAACTAAGTACAAATTTGAAAATTTAGCTCTGAGAACCTTTTATTGACAAAAATATGAAGATTTGAAATCCGAGGCTTTTTTGCAAAATTCTGCTGGACTATAGCCCATGATTTCAAAATGCACTTTTTTCCTGAAATCGAGAATTATGATTTCTGAAACACTGATAATAAAGAGTTTCTCCAGCTGAGTACAGATTTGAAAATTTAGCTCTGAGAACCTTTTATTGACAAAAATATAGAGATGTGAAATCCGAGGCTTTTTTGCAAAATTCTGCTGGACTATAGCCCATGATTTCAAAATGCACTTTTTTCCTGAAATCGAGAATTATGATTTCTGAAACACTGATAATAAAGAGTTTCTCTAGCTGAGTACAAATTTGAAAATTTAGCTCTGAGAACATTTTATTGACAAAAATATAGAGATGTGAAATCCGAGGCTTTTTGCAAAATTCTGCTGGACTCTAGCCCATGATTTCAAAATGCACTTTTTTCTCGAAATCGAGAATTATGATTTCTGAAACACTGATAATAAAGAGTTTCTCCAGCTGAGTACAAATTTGAAAATTTAGCTCTGAGAACCTTTTATTGACAAAAATATAGAGATGTGAAATCCGAGGCTTTTTGCAAAATTCTGCTGGACTCTAGCCCATGATTTCAAAATGCACTTTTTTCCTGAAATCGAGAATTATGATTTCTGAAACACTGATAATAAAGAGTTTCTCCAGCTGAGTACAAATTTGAAAATTTAGCTCTGAGAACCTTTTATTGACAAAAATATAGAGATGTGAAATCCGAGGCTTTTTTGCAAAATTCTGCTGGACTATAGCCCATGATTTCAAAATGCACTTTTTTCCTGAAATCGAGAATTATGATTTCTGAAACACTGATAATAAAGAGTTTCTCCAGCTGAGTACAAATTTGAAAATTTAGCTCTGAGAACCTTTTATTGACAAAAATATAGAGATGTGAAATCCGAGGCTTTTTTGCAAAATTCTGCTGGACTATAGCCCATGATTTCAAAATGCACTTTTTTCCTGAAATCGAAAACTACGATTTCTGTTGCGCTGTTAATAAAGAGTATCCGTATCTTGGTACAAATTTGAAATTTTGGCTCTGAGAACCTTTTATTGACAAAAATATAGAGATGTGAAATCCGAGGCTTTTTTGCAAAATTCTGCTGGACTATAGCCCATGATTTCAAAATGCACTTTTTTCCTGAAATCGAGAATTATGATTTCTGAAACACTGATAATAAAGAGTTTCTCCAGCTGAGTACAGATTTGAAAATTTAGCTCTGAGAACCTTTTATTGACAAAAATATAGAGATGTGAAATCCGAGGCTTTTTTGCAAAATTCTGCTGGACTATAGCCCATGATTTCAAAATGCACTTTTTTCCTGAAATCGAGAATTATGATTTCTGAAACACTGATAATAAAGAGTTTCTCTAGCTGAGTACAAATTTGAAAATTTAGCTCTGAGAACATTTTATTGACAAAAATATAGAGATGTGAAATCCGAGGCTTTTTGCAAAATTCTGCTGGACTCTAGCCCATGATTTCAAAATGCACTTTTTTCTCGAAATCGAGAATTATGATTTCTGAAACACTGATAATAAAGAGTTTCTCCAGCTGAGTACAAATTTGAAAATTTAGCTCTGAGAACCTTTTATTGACAAAAATATAGAGATGTGAAATCCGAGGCTTTTTGCAAAATTCTGCTGGACTCTAGCCCATGATTTCAAAATGCACTTTTTTCCTGAAATCGAGAATTATGATTTCTGAAACACTGATAATGAAGAGTTTCTCCAGCTGAGTACAAATTTGAAAATTTAGCTCTGAGAACCTTTTATTGACAAAAATATAGAGATGTGAAATCCGAGGCTTTTTTGCAAAATTCTGCTGGACTATAGCCCATGATTTCAAAATGCACTTTTTTCCTGAAATCGAGAATTATGATTTCTGAAACACTGATAATAAAGAGTTTCTCCAGCTGAGTACAAATTTGAAAATTTAGCTCTGAGAACCTTTTATTGACAAAAATATAGAGATGTGAAATCCGAGGCTTTTTTGCAAAATTCTGCTGGACTATAGCCCATGATTTCAAAATGCACTTTTTTCCTGAAATCGAGAATTATGATTTCTGAAACACTGATAATAAAGAGTTTCTCCAGCTGAGTACAAATTTGAACATTTAGCTCTGAGAACCTTTTATTGACAAAAATATAGAGATGTGAAATCCGAGGCTTTTTTGCAAAATTCTGCTGGACTATAGCCCATGATTTCAAAATGCACTTTTTTCCTGAAATCGAAAACTACGATTTCTGTTGCGCTGTTAATAAAGAGTATCCGTATCTTGGTACAAATTTGAAATTTTGGCTCTGAGAACCTTTTATTGACAAAAATATAGAGATGTGAAATCCGAGGCTTTTTTGCAAAATTCTGCTGGACTATAGCCCATGATTTCAAAATGCACTTTTTTCCTGAAATCGAGAATTATGATTTCTGAAACACTGATAATAAAGAGTTTCTCCAGCTGAGTACAAATTTGAAAATTTAGCTCTGAGAACCTTTTATTGACAAAAATATAGAGATGTGAAATCCGAGGCTTTTTTGCAAAATTCTGCTGGACTATAGCCCATGATTTCAAAATGCACTTTTTTCCTGAAATCGAAAACTACGATTTCTGTTGCGCTGTTAATAAAGAGTATCCGTATCTTGGTACAAATTTGAAATTTTGGCTCTGAGAACCTTTTATTGACAAAAATATAGAGATGTGAAATCCGAGGCTTTTTTGCAAAATTCTGCTGGACTATAGCCCATGATTTCAAAATGCACTTTTTTCCTGAAATCGAGAATTATGATTTCTGAAACACTGATAATAAAGAGTTTCTCCAGCTGAGTACAAATTTGAAAATTTAGCTCTGAGAACCTTTTATTGACAAAAATATAGAGATGTGAAATCCGAGGCTTTTTTGCAAAATTCTGCTGGACTATAGCCCATGATTTCAAAATGCACTTTTTTCCTGAAATCGAGAATTATGATTTCTGAAACACTGATAATAAAGAGTTTCTCCAGCTGAGTACAAATTTGAAAATTTAGCTCTGAGAACCTTTTATTGACAAAAATATAGAGATGTGAAATCCGAGGCTTTTTTGCAAAATTCTGCTGGACTATAGCCCATGATTTCAAAATGCACTTTTTTCCTGAAATCGAGAATTATGATTTCTGAAACACTGATAACAAAGAGTTTCTCCAGCTGAGTACAAATTTGAAAATTTAGCTCTGAGAACCTTTTATTGACAAAAATATAGAGATGTGAAATCCGAGGCTTTTTTGCAAAATTCTGCTGGACTATAGCCCATGATTTCAAAATGCACTTTTTTCCTGAAATCGAGAATTATGATTTCTGAAACACTGATAATAAAGAGTTTCTCCAGCTGAGTACAAATTTGAAAATTTAGCTCTGAGAACCTTTTATTGACAAAAATATTGAGATTTGAAATCCGAGGCTTTTTTGCAAAATTCTGCTGGACTATAGCCCATGATTTCAAAATGCACTTTTTTCCTGAAATCGACATTTACGATTTCTGATGCACTGACTATGAAGAGTATCCATAACTTAGTATAAATTTGAAAATTTTGCTCTGAGAACCTTTTATTGACAAAAATATAGAGATGTGAAGTCCGAGGCTTTTTTGCAAAATTCTGCTGGACTATAGCCCATGATTTCAAAATGCACATTTTTCCTGAAATCGACATTTACGATTTCTGATGCACTGACTAAGAAGAGTATCCGTAACTAAGTACAAATTTGAAAATTTAGCTCTGAGAACCTTTTATTGACAAAAATATGAAGATGTGAAATCCGAGGCTTTTTTGCAAAATTCTGCTGGGCTATATTTCAAAATGCACTTTTTTCCTGAAATCGAGAATTACGATTTCTGAAACACTGATAGCCAAGAGAATCAGAAACTGGACACATATTTGAAATTTTAGCTCTGAGAACCTTTTATTGACAAAAATATTGAGATGTGAAATCCGAGGCTTTTTTGCAAAATTCTGCTGGACTATAGCCCATGATTTCAAAATGCACTTTTTTCCTGAAATCGAGAATTATGATTTCTGAAACACTGATAATAAAGAGTTTCTCCAGCTGAGTACAAATTTGAAAATTTAGCTCTGAGAACCTTTTATTGACAAAAATATAGAGATGTGAAATCCGAGGCTTTTTTGCAAAATTCTGCTGGACTATAGCCCATGATTTCAAAATGCACTTTTTTCCTGAAATCGAGAATTATGATTTCTGAAACACTGATAATAAAGAGTTTCTCCAGCTGAGTACAAATTTGAAAATTTAGCTCTGAGAACCTTTTATTGACAAAAATATAGAGATGTGAAATCCGAGGCTTTTTTGCAAAATTCTGCTGGACTATAGCCCATGATTTCAAAATGCACTTTTTTCCTGAAATCGAGAATTATGATTTCTGAAACACTGATAACAAAGAGTTTCTCCAGCTGAGTACAAATTTGAAAATTTAGCTCTGAGAACCTTTTATTGACAAAAATATAGAGATGTGAAATCCGAGGCTTTTTTGCAAAATTCTGCTGGACTATAGCCCATGATTTCAAAATGCACTTTTTTCCTGAAATCGAGAATTATGATTTCTGAAACACTGATAATAAAGAGTTTCTCCAGCTGAGTACAAATTTGAAAATTTAGCTCTGAGAACCTTTTATTGACAAAAATATTGAGATTTGAAATCCGAGGCTTTTTTGCAAAATTCTGCTGGACTATAGCCCATGATTTCAAAATGCACTTTTTTCCTGAAATCGACATTTACGATTTCTGATGCACTGACTATGAAGAGTATCCATAACTTAGTATAAATTTGAAAATTTTGCTCTGAGAACCTTTTATTGACAAAAATATAGAGATGTGAAGTCCGAGGCTTTTTTGCAAAATTCTGCTGGACTATAGCCCATGATTTCAAAATGCACATTTTTCCTGAAATCGACATTTACGATTTCTGATGCACTGACTAAGAAGAGTATCCGTAACTAAGTACAAATTTGAAAATTTAGCTCTGAGAACCTTTTATTGACAAAAATATGAAGATGTGAAATCCGAGGCTTTTTTGCAAAATTCTGCTGGGCTATATTTCAAAATGCACTTTTTTCCTGAAATCGAGAATTACGATTTCTGAAACACTGATAGCCAAGAGAATCAGAAACTGGACACATATTTGAAATTTTAGCTCTGAGAACCTTTTATTGACAAAAATATTGAGATGTGAAATCCGAGGCTTTTTTGCAAAATTCTGCTGGACTATAGCCCATGATTTCAAAATGCACTTTTTTCCTGAAATCGACATTTACGATTTCTGATGCGCTGACTATGAAGAGTATCCGTAACTAAGTACAAATTTGAAAATTTAGCTCTGAGAACTTTTTATTGACAAAAATATGAAGATGTGAAATCCGAGGCTTTTTTGCAAAATTCTGCTGGGCTATAGCCCATGATTTCAAAATGCACTTTTTTCCTGAAATCGAGAATTACGATTTCTGAAACACTGATAGCCAAGAGAATCAGAAACTGGACACATATTTGAAATTTTAGCTCTGAGAACCTTTTATTGACAAAAATATAGAGATGTGAAATCCGAGGCTTTTTTGCAAAATTCTGCTGGACTATAGCCCATGATTTCAAAATGCACTTTTTTCCTGAAATCGAGAATTATGATTTCTGAAACACTGATAATAAAGAGTTTCTCCAGCTGAGTACAAATTTGAAAATTTAGCTCTGAGAACCTTTTATTGACAAAAATATAGAGATGTGAAATCCGAGGCTTTTTTGCAAAATTCTGCTGGACTATAGCCCATGATTTCAAAATGCACTTTTTTCCTGAAATCGAAAACTACGATTTCTGTTGCGCTGTTAATAAAGAGTATCCGTATCTTGGTACAAATTTGAAATTTTGGCTCTGAGAACCTTTTATTGACAAAAATATAGAGATGTGAAATCCGAGGCTTTTTTGCAAAATTCTGCTGGACTATAGCCCATGATTTCAAAATGCACTTTTTTCCTGAAATCGAGAATTATGATTTCTGAAACACTGATAATAAAGAGTTTCTCCAGCTGAGTACAAATTTGAAAATTTAGCTCTGAGAACCTTTTATTGACAAAAATATAGAGATGTGAAATCCGAGGCTTTTTTGCAAAATTCTGCTGGACTATAGCCCATGATTTCAAAATGCACTTTTTTCCTGAAATCGAGAATTATGATTTCTGAAACACTGATAATAAAGAGTTTCTCCAGCTGAGTACAAATTTGAAAATTTAGCTCTGAGAACCTTTTATTGACAAAAATATAGAGATGTGAAATCCGAGGCTTTTTTGCAAAATTCTGCTGGACTATAGCCCATGATTTCAAAATGCACTTTTTTCCTGAAATCGAGAATTATGATTTCTGAAACACTGATAACAAAGAGTTTCTCCAGCTGAGTACAAATTTGAAAATTTAGCTCTGAGAACCTTTTATTGACAAAAATATAGAGATGTGAAATCCGAGGCTTTTTTGCAAAATTCTGCTGGACTATAGCCCATGATTTCAAAATGCACTTTTTTCCTGAAATCGAGTATTACGATTTCTGATGCGCTGGTTATAAAGAGTATCCGTAACTAAGTACAAATTTGAAAATTTAGCTCTGAAAACCTTTAATTGACAAAAATATGGGAATGTGAAATCCGAGGCTTTTTTGCAAAATTCTGCTGGACTATAGCCCATGATTTCAAAATGCACTTTTTTCCTGAAATCGAGTATTACGATTTCTGATGTGCTGGTTATAAAGAGTATCCGTAACTTAGTACAAATTTGAAAGTTTAGATCTGAGAACCTTTTAGTAACAAAAATATAGAGATTTGAAATTCGAGGTTTTTTTGCAAAATTCTGCTGGACTATAGCCCATGATTTCAAAATGCACTTTTTTCCTGAAATAGAGTATTACGATTTCTGATGTGCTGGTTATAAAGAGTATCCGTAACTTAGTACAAATTTGAAAGTTTAGATCTGAGAACCTTTTAGTAACAAAAATATAGAGATTTGAAATTCGAGGTTTTTTTGCAAAATTCTGCTGGACTATAGCCCATGATTTCAAACTGCACTTTTTTCCTGAAATCGAGTATTACGATTTCTGATGCGCTGGTTATAAAGAGTATCCGTAACTAAGTACAAATTTGAAAATTTAGCTCTGAAAACCTTTAATTGACAAAAATATGGGAATGTGAAATACGAGGCTTTTTTGCAAAATTCAGCTGGACTATAGCCCATGATTTCAAAATACACTTTTTTCCTGAAATCGAAAACTACGATTTCTGTTGCGCTGTTAATAAAGAGTAGCCGTATCTTAGTACAAATTTGAAATTTTGGCTCTGAGAACCTTTTATTGACAAAAATAT
Source organism: Orthonevra nobilis (assembly GCA_963555765.1). Classification (NCBI taxonomy): domain Eukaryota; kingdom Metazoa; phylum Arthropoda; class Insecta; order Diptera; family Syrphidae; genus Orthonevra; species Orthonevra nobilis. The sequence continues at coordinate 50,176,516 of OY743225.1, read as the reverse complement.
AGAGATGTGAAATCCGAGGCTTTTTTGCAAAATTCTGCTGGGCTATAGCCCATGATTTCAAAATGCACTTTTTTCCTGAAATCGAGAATTACGATTTCTGAAACACTGATAGCCAAGAGAATCAGAAACTGGACACATATTTGAAATTTTAGCTCTGAGAACCTTTTATTGACAAAAATATAGAGATGTGAAATCCGAGGCTTTTTTGCAAAATTTTGCTGGACTATAGCCCATGATTTCAAAATGCACTTTTTTCCTGAAATCGAGTATTACGATTTCTGATGCGCTGGTTATAAAGAGTATCCGTAACTAAGTACAAATTTGAAAATTTAGCTCTGAAAACCTTTAATTGACAAAAATATGGGAATGTGAAATCCGAGGCTTTTTTGCAAAATTCTGCTGGACTATAGCCCATGATTTCAAAATGCACTTTTTTCCTGAAATCGAGTATTACGATTTCTGATGTGCTGGTTATAAAGAGTATCCGTAACTTAGTACAAATTTGAAAGTTTAGATCTGAGAACCTTTTAGTAACAAAAATATAGAGATTTGAAATTCGAGGTTTTTTTGCAAAATTCTGCTGGACTATAGCCCATGATTTCAAAATGCACTTTTTTCCTGAAATAGAGTATTACGATTTCTGATGTGCTGGTTATAAAGAGTATCCGTAACTTAGTACAAATTTGAAAGTTTAGATCTGAGAACCTTTTAGTAACAAAAATATAGAGATTTGAAATTCGAGGTTTTTTTGCAAAATTCTGCTGGACTATAGCCCATGATTTCAAACTGCACTTTTTTCCTGAAATCGAGTATTACGATTTCTGATGCGCTGGTTATAAAGAGTATCCGTAACTAAGTACAAATTTGAAAATTTAGCTCTGAAAACCTTTAATTGACAAAAATATGGGAATGTGAAATACGAGGCTTTTTTGCAAAATTCAGCTGGACTATAGCCCATGATTTCAAAATACACTTTTTTCCTGAAATCGAAAACTACGATTTCTGTTGCGCTGTTAATAAAGAGTAGCCGTATCTTAGTACAAATTTGAAATTTTGGCTCTGAGAACCTTTTATTGACAAAAATATAGAGATGTGAAATCCGAGGCTTTTTTGCAAAATTCTGCTGGGCTATAGCCCATGATTTCAAAATGCACTTTTTTCCTGAAATCGAGAATTACGATTTCTGAAACACTGATAGCCAAGAGAATCAGAAACTGGACACATATTTGAAATTTTAGCTCTGAGAACCTTTTATTGACAAAAATATAGAGATGTGAAATCCGAGGCTTTTTTGCAAAATTCTGCTGGACTATAGCCCATGATTTCAAAATGCACTTTTTTCCTGAAATCGAGTATTACGATTTCTGATGCGCTGGTTATAAAGAGTATCCGTAACTAAGTACAAATTTGAAAATTTAGCTCTGAAAACCTTTAATTGACAAAAATATGGGAATGTGAAATCCGAGGCTTTTTTGCAAAATTCTGCTGGACTATAGCCCATGATTTCAAAATGCACTTTTTTCCTGAAATCGAGTATTACGATTTCTGATGTGCTGGTTATAAAGAGTATCCGTAACTTAGTACAAATTTGAAAGTTTAGATCTGAGAACCTTTTAGTAACAAAAATATAGAGATTTGAAATTCGAGGTTTTTTTGCAAAATTCTGCTGGACTATAGCCCATGATTTCAAAATGCACTTTTTTCCTGAAATAGAGTATTACGATTTCTGATGTGCTGGTTATAAAGAGTATCCGTAACTTAGTACAAATTTGAAAGTTTAGATCTGAGAACCTTTTAGTAACAAAAATATAGAGATTTGAAATTCGAGGTTTTTTTGCAAAATTCTGCTGGACTATAGCCCATGATTTCAAACTGCACTTTTTTCCTGAAATCGAGTATTACGATTTCTGATGCGCTGGTTATAAAGAGTATCCGTAACTAAGTACAAATTTGAAAATTTAGCTCTGAAAACCTTTAATTGACAAAAATATGGGAATGTGAAATACGAGGCTTTTTTGCAAAATTCTGCTGGACTATAGCCCATGATTTCAAAATGCACTTTTTTCCTGAAATAGAGTATTACGATTTCTGATGCGCTGACTATGAAGAGTATCCGTAACTAAGTACAAATTAGAAATTTTAGCTCTGAGAACCTTTTATTGACAAAAATATAGAGATTTGAAATTCGAGGTTTTTTTGCAAAATTCTGCTGGACTATAGCCCATGATTTCAAACTGCACTTTTTTCCTGAAATCGAGTATTACGATTTCTGATGCGCTGACTATGAAGAGTATCCGTAACTAAGTATAAATTTGAAAATTTTGCTCTGAGAACCTTTTATTGACAAAAATATAGAGATGTGAAGTCCGAGGCTTTTTTGCAAAATTCTGCTGGACTATAGCCCATGATTTCAAAATGCACTTTTTTCCTGAAATCGACAATTACGATTTCTGATGCGCTGACTATGAAGAGTATCCGTAACTAAGTACAAATTTGAAAATTTAGCTCTGAGAACCTTTTATTGACAAAAATATGAAGATTTGAAATCCGAGGCTTTTTTGCAAAATTCTGCTGGACTATAGCCCATGATTTCAAACTGCACTTTTTTCCTGAAATCGAGTATTACGATTTCTGATACGCTGGTTATAAAGAGTATCCGTAACTAAGTACAAATTAGAAATTTTAGCTCTGAGAACCTTTTATTGACAAAAATATAGAGATTTGAAATTCGAGGTTTTTTTGCAAAATTCTGCTGGACTATAGCCCATGATTTCAAAATGCACTTTTTTCCTGAAATCGAGTATTACGATTTCTGATGTGCTGGTTATAAAGAGTATCCGTAACTTAGTACAAATTTGAAAGTTTAGATCTGAGAACCTTTTAGTAACAAAAATATAGAGATTTGAAATTCGAGGTTTTTTTGCAAAATTCTGCTGGACTATAGCCCATGATTTCAAAATGCACTTTTTTCCTGAAATAGAGTATTACGATTTCTGATGTGCTGGTTATAAAGAGTATCCGTAACTTAGTACAAATTTGAAAGTTTAGATCTGAGAACCTTTTAGTAACAAAAATATAGAGATTTGAAATTCGAGGTTTTTTTGCAAAATTCTGCTGGACTATAGCCCATGATTTCAAAATGCACTTTTTTCCTGAAATAGAGTATTACGATTTCTGATGTGCTGGTTATAAAGAGTATCCGTAACTTAGTACAAATTTGAAAGTTTAGATCTGAGAACCTTTTAGTAACAAAAATATAGAGATTTGAAATTCGAGGTTTTTTTGCAAAATTCTGCTGGACTATAGCCCATGATTTCAAAATGCACTTTTTTCCTGAAATAGAGTATTACGATTTCTGATGTGCTGGTTATAAAGAGTATCCGTAACTTAGTACAAATTTGAAAGTTTAGATCTGAGAACCTTTTAGTAACAAAAATATAGAGATTTGAAATTCGAGGTTTTTTTGCAAAATTCTGCTGGACTATAGCCCATGATTTCAAACTGCACTTTTTTCCTGAAATCGAGTATTACGATTTCTGATGCGCTGGTTATAAAGAGTATCCGTAACTAAGTACAAATTAGAAATTTTAGCTCTGAGAACCTTTTATTGACAAAAATATAGAGATTTGAAATTCGAGGTTTTTTTGCAAAATTCTGCTGGACTATAGCCCATGATTTCAAAATGCACTTTTTTCCTGAAATCGAGTATTACGATTTCTGATGCGCTGGTTATAAAGAGTATCCGTAACTAAGTACAAATTTGAAAATTTAGCTCTGAAAACCTTTAATTGACAAAAATATGGGAATGTGAAATACGAGGCTTTTTTGCAAAATTCTGCTGGACTATAACCCATGATTTCAAAATGCACTTTTTTCCTGAAATCGAGTATTACGATTTCTGATGCACTGGTTATAAAGAGTATCCGTAACTTAGTACAAATTTGAAAGTTTAGATCTGAGAACCTTTTAGTAACAAAAATATAGAGATTTGAAATTCGGGGTTTTTTTGCAAAATTCTGCTGGACTATAGCCCATGATTTCAAAATGCACTTTTTTCCTGAAATCGAAAACTACGATTTCTGATGCGCTGTTAATAAAGAGAAATTTAGCTCTGAGAACCTTTTATTGACAAAAATATGAAGATTTGAAATCCGAGGCTTTTTTGCAAAATTCTGCTGGACTATAGCCCATGATTTCAAAATGCACTTTTTTCCTGAAATCGACAATTACGATTTCTGATGCGCTGACTATGAAGAGTATCCGTAACTAAGTACAAATTTGAAAATTTCAGCTCTGAAAATCTTTTATTGACAAAAATATGAAGATTTGAAATCCGAGGCTTTGTTGCAAAATTCTGCTGGACTATAGCCCATGATTTCAAACTGCACTTTTTTCCTGAAATCGAGAATTACGATTTCTGAAACACTGATAGCCAAGAGAATCAGAAACTGGACACATATTTGAAATTTTAGCTCTGAGAACCTTTTATTGACAAAAATATGAAGATTTGAAATCCGAGGCTTTTTTGCAAAATTCTGCTGGACTATAGCCCATGATTTCAAAATGCACTTTTTTCCTGAAATCGAAAACTACGATTTCTGTTGCGCTGTTAATAAAGAGTAGCCGTATCTTAGTACAAATTTGAAATTTTGGCTCTGAGAACCTTTTAGTAACAAAAATATAGAGATTTGAAATTCGAGGTTTTTTTGCAAAATTCTGCTGGACTATAGCCCATGATTTCAAAATGCACTTTTTTCCTGAAATCGAGTATTACGATTTCTGATGCGCTGGTTATAAAGAGTATCCGTAACTTAGTACAAATTTGAAAGTTTAGATCTGAGAACCTTTTAGTAACAAAAATATAGAGATTTGAAATTCGAGGTTTTTTTGCAAAATTCTGCTGGACTATAGCCCATGATTTCAAAATGCACTTTTTTCCTGAAATCGAAAACTACGATTTCTGATGCGCTGTTAATAAAGAGTATCCGTATCTTAGTACAAATTTGAAATTTTGGCTCTGAGAACTTTTTATTGACAAAAATATGAAGATTTGAAATCCGAGGCTTTTTTGCAAAATTCTGCTGGACTATAGCCCATGATTTCAAAATGCACTTTTTTCCTGAAATCGAAAACTACGATTTCTGTTGCGCTGTTAATAAAGAGTAGCCGTATCTTAGTACAAATTTGAAATTTTGGCTCTGAGAACCTTTTAGTAACAAAAATATAGAGATTTGAAATTCGAGGTTTTTTTGCAAAATTCTGCTGGACTATAGCCCATGATTTCAAACTGCACTTTTTTCCTGAAATCGAGTATTACGATTTCTGATGCGCTGGTTATAAAGAGTATCCGTAACTTAGTACAAATTTGAAAGTTTAGATCTGAGAACCTTTTAGTAACAAAAATATAGAGATTTGAAATTCGAGGTTTTTTTGCAAAATTCTGCTGGACTATAGCCCATGATTTCAAAATGCACTTTTTTCCTGAAATAGAGTATTACGATTTCTGATGTGCTGGTTATAAAGAGTATCCGTAACTTAGTACAAATTTGAAAGTTTAGATCTGAGAACCTTTTAGTAACAAAAATATAGAGATTTGAAATTCGAGGTTTTTTTGCAAAATTCTGCTGGACTATAGCCCATGATTTCAAACTGCACTTTTTTCCTGAAATCGAGTATTACGATTTCTGATGCGCTGGTTATAAAGAGTATCCGTAACTAAGTACAAATTAGAAATTTTAGCTCTGAGAACCTTTTATTGACAAAAATATAGAGATTTGAAATTCGAGGTTTTTTTGCAAAATTCTGCTGGACTATAGCCCATGATTTCAAAATGCACTTTTTTCCTGAAATCGAGTATTACGATTTCTGATGCGCTGGTTATAAAGAGTATCCGTAACTAAGTACAAATTTGAAAATTTAGCTCTGAAAACCTTTAATTGACAAAAATATGGGAATGTGAAATACGAGGCTTTTTTGCAAAATTCTGCTGGACTATAACCCATGATTTCAAAATGCACTTTTTTCCTGAAATCGAGTATTACGATTTCTGATGCGCTGGTTATAAAGAGTATCCGTAACTTAGTACAAATTTGAAAGTTTAGATCTGAGAACCTTTTAGTAACAAAAATATAGAGATTTGAAATTCGAGGTTTTTTTGCAAAATTCTGCTGGACTATAGCCCATGATTTCAAAATGCACTTTTTTCCTGAAATCGAGTATTACGATTTCTGATGCGCTGGTTATAAAGAGTATCCGTAACTTAGTACAAATTTGAAAGTTTAGATCTGAGAACCTTTTAGTAACAAAAATATAGAGATTTGAAATTCGAGGTTTTTTTGCAAAATTCTGCTGGACTATAGCCCATGATTTCAAACTGCACTTTTTTCCTGAAATCGAGTATTACGATTTCTGATGCGCTGGTTATAAAGAGTATCCGTAACTAAGTACAAATTAGAAATTTTAGCTCTGAGAACCTTTTATTGACAAAAATATAGAGATTTGAAATTCGAGGTTTTTTTGCAAAATTCTGCTGGACTATAGCCCATGATTTCAAAATGCACTTTTTTCCTGAAATCGAGTATTACGATTTCTGATGCGCTGGTTATAAAGAGTATCCGTAACTTAGTACAAATTTGAAAGTTTAGATCTGAGAACCTTTTAGTAACAAAAATATAGAGATTTGAAATTCGAGGTTTTTTTGCAAAATTCTGCTGGACTATAGCCCATGATTTCAAAATGCACTTTTTTCCTGAAATCGACAATTACGATTTCTGATGCGCTGACTATGAAGAGTATCCGTAACTAAGTACAAATTTGAAAATTTCAGCTCTGAAAATCTTTTATTGACAAAAATATGAAGATTTGAAATCCGAGGCTTTTTTGCAAAATTCTGCTGGACTATAGCCCATGATTTCAAAATGCACTTTTTTCCTGAAATCGAGTATTACGATTTCTGATGCGCTGGTTATAAAGAGTATCCGTAACTTAGTACAAATTTGAAAGTTTAGATCTGAGAACCTTTTAGTAACAAAAATATAGAGATTTGAAATTCGAGGTTTTTTTGCAAAATTCTGCTGGACTATAGCCCATGATTTCAAAATGCACTTTTTTCCTGAAATCGAGTATTACGATTTCTGATGCGCTGGTTATAAAGAGTATCCGTAACTAAGTACAAATTTGAAAATTTAGCTCTGAAAACCTTTAATTGACAAAAATATGGGAATGTGAAATACGAGGCTTTTTTGCAAAATTCTGCTGGACTATAACCCATGATTTCAAAATGCACTTTTTTCCTGAAATCGAGTATTACGATTTCTGATGCGCTGGTTATAAAGAGTATCCGTAACTTAGTACAAATTTGAAAGTTTAGATCTGAGAACCTTTTAGTAACAAAAATATAGAGATTTGAAATTCGAGGTTTTTTTGCAAAATTCTGCTGGACTATAGCCCATGATTTCAAAATGCACTTTTTTCCTGAAATCGAAAACTACGATTTCTGATGCGCTGTTAATAAAGAGAAATTTAGCTCTGAGAACCTTTTATTGACAAAAATATGAAGATTTGAAATCCGAGGCTTTTTTGCAAAATTCTGCTGGACTATAGCCCATGATTTCAAAATGCACTTTTTTCCTGAAATCGACAATTACGATTTCTGATGCGCTGACTATGAAGAGTATCCGTAACTAAGTACAAATTTGAAAATTTCAGCTCTGAAAATCTTTTATTGACAAAAATATGAAGATTTGAAATCCGAGGCTTTTTTGCAAAATTCTGCTGGACTATAGCCCATGATTTCAAAATGCACTTTTTTCCTGAAATCGACAATTACGATTTCTGATGCGCTGACTATGAAGAGTATGCGTAACTAAGTACAAATTTGAAAATTTCAGCTCTGAAAATCTTTTATTGACAAAAATATGAAGATTTGAAATCCGAGGCTTTGTTGCAAAATTCTGCTGGACTATAGCCCATGATTTCAAACTGCACTTTTTTCCTGAAATCGAGAATTACGATTTCTGAAACACTGATAGCCAAGAGAATCAGAAACTGGACACATATTTGAAATTTTAGCTCTGAGAACCTTTTATTGACAAAAATATGAAGATTTGAAATCCGAGGCTTTTTTGCAAAATTCTGCTGGACTATAGCCCATGATTTCAAAATGCACTTTTTTCCTGAAATCGAAAACTACGATTTCTGATGCTCTGTTAATAAAGAGTATCCGTATCTTAGTACAAATTTGAAATTTTGGCTCTGAGAACTTTTTATTGACAAAAATATGAAGATTTGAAATCCGAGGCTTTTTTGCAAAATTCTGCTGGACTATAGCCCATGATTTCAAAATGCACTTTTTTCCTGAAATCGACAATTACGATTTCTGATGCGCTGACTATGAAGAGTATGCGTAACTAAGTACAAATTTGAAAATTTCAGCTCTGAAAATCTTTTATTGACAAAAATATGAAGATTTGAAATCCGAGGCTTTTTTGCAAAATTCTGCTGGACTATAGCCCATGATTTCAAAATGCACTTTTTTCCTGAAATCGACAATTACGATTTCTGATGCGCTGACTATGAAGAGTATGCGTAACTAAGTACAAATTTGAAAATTTCAGCTCTGAAAATCTTTTATTGACAAAAATATGAAGATTTGAAATCCGAGGCTTTGTTGCAAAATTCTGCTGGACTATAGCCCATGATTTCAAACTGCACTTTTTTCCTGAAATCGAAAACTACGATTTCTGATGCTCTGTTAATAAAGAGTATCCGTATCTTAGTACAAATTTGAAATTTTGGCTCTGAGAACTTTTTATTGACAAAAATATGAAGATTTGAAATCCGAGGCTTTTTTGCAAAATTCTGCTGGACTATAGCCCATGATTTCAAAATGCACTTTTTTCCTGAAATCGACAATTACGATTTCTGATGCGCTGACTATGAAGAGTATGCGTAACTAAGTACAAATTTGAAAATTTCAGCTCTGAAAATCTTTTATTGACAAAAATATGAAGATTTGAAATCCGAGGCTTTTTTGCAAAATTCTGCTGGACTATAGCCCATGATTTCAAAATGCACTTTTTTCCTGAAATCGACAATTACGATTTCTGATGCGCTGACTATGAAGAGTATGCGTAACTAAGTACAAATTTGAAAATTTCAGCTCTGAAAATCTTTTATTGACAAAAATATGAAGATTTGAAATCCGAGGCTTTGTTGCAAAATTCTGCTGGACTATAGCCCATGATTTCAAACTGCACTTTTTTCCTGAAATCGAAAACTACGATTTCTGATGCTCTGTTAATAAAGAGTATCCGTATCTTAGTACAAATTTGAAATTTTGGCTCTGAGAACTTTTTATTGACAAAAATATGAAGATTTGAAATCCGAGGCTTTTTTGCAAAATTCTGCTGGACTATAGCCCATGATTTCAAAATGCACTTTTTTCCTGAAATCGACAATTACGATTTCTGATGCGCTGACTATGAAGAGTATGCGTAACTAAGTACAAATTTGAAAATTTCAGCTCTGAAAATCTTTTATTGACAAAAATATGAAGATTTGAAATCCGAGGCTTTTTTGCAAAATTCTGCTGGACTATAGCCCATGATTTCAAAATGCACTTTTTTCCTGAAATCGACAATTACGATTTCTGATGCGCTGACTATGAAGAGTATGCGTAACTAAGTACAAATTTGAAAATTTCAGCTCTGAAAATCTTTTATTGACAAAAATATGAAGATTTGAAATCCGAGGCTTTGTTGCAAAATTCTGCTGGACTATAGCCCATGATTTCAAACTGCACTTTTTTCCTGAAATCGAAAACTACGATTTCTGATGCTCTGTTAATAAAGAGTATCCGTATCTTAGTACAAATTTGAAATTTTGGCTCTGAGAACTTTTTATTGACAAAAATATGAAGATTTGAAATCCGAGGCTTTTTTGCAAAATTCTGCTGGACTATAGCCCATGATTTCAAAATGCACTTTTTTCCTGAAATCGACAATTACGATTTCTGATGCGCTGACTATGAAGAGTATGCGTAACTAAGTACAAATTTGAAAATTTCAGCTCTGAAAATCTTTTATTGACAAAAATATGAAGATTTGAAATCCGAGGCTTTGTTGCAAAATTCTGCTGGACTATAGCCCATGATTTCAAAATGCACTTTTTTCCTGAAATCGAAAACTACGATTTCTGTTGCGCTGTTAATAAAGAGTAGCCGTATCTTAGTACAAATTTGAAATTTTGGCTCTGAGAACCTTTTAGTAACAAAAATATAGAGATTTGAAATTCGAGGTTTTTTTGCAAAATTCTGCTGGACTATAGCCCATGATTTCAAAATGCACTTTTTTCCTGAAATCGAGTATTACGATTTCTGATGCGCTGGTTATAAAGAGTATCCGTAACTTAGTACAAATTTGAAAGTTTAGATCTGAGAACCTTTTAGTAACAAAAATATAGAGATTTGAAATTCGAGGTTTTTTTGCAAAATTCTGCTGGACTATAGCCCATGATTTCAAAATGCACTTTTTTCCTGAAATCGAAAACTACGATTTCTGATGCTCTGTTAATAAAGAGTATCCGTATCTTAGTACAAATTTGAAATTTTGGCTCTGAGAACTTTTTATTGACAAAAATATGAAGATTTGAAATCCGAGGCTTTTTTGCAAAATTCTGCTGGACTATAGCCCATGATTTCAAAATGCACTTTTTTCCTGAAATCGAAAACTACGATTTCTGTTGCGCTGTTAATAAAGAGTAGCCGTATCTTAGTACAAATTTGAAATTTTGGCTCTGAGAACCTTTTAGTAACAAAAATATAGAGATTTGAAATTCGAGGTTTTTTTGCAAAATTCTGCTGGACTATAGCCCATGATTTCAAAATGCACTTTTTTCCTGAAATCGAGTATTACGATTTCTGATGCGCTGGTTATAAAGAGTATCCGTAACTTAGTACAAATTTGAAAGTTTAGATCTGAGAACCTTTTAGTAACAAAAATATAGAGATTTGAAATTCGAGGTTTTTTTGCAAAATTCTGCTGGACTATAGCCCATGATTTCAAAATGCACTTTTTTCCTGAAATAGAGTATTACGATTTCTGATGTGCTGGTTATAAAGAGTATCCGTAACTCAGTACAAGTTTGAAAGTTTAGATCTGAGAACCTTTTAGTAACAAAAATATAGAGATTTGAAATTCGAGGTTTTTTTGCAAAATTCTGCTGGACTATAGCCCATGATTTCAAAATGCACTTTTTTCCTGAAATCGAGTATTACGATTTCTGATGCGCTGACTATGAAGAGTATCCGTAACTTAGTACAAATTTGAAAGTTTAGATCTGAGAACCTTTTAGTAACAAAAATATAGAGATTTGAAATTCGAGGTTTTTTTGCAAAATTCTGCTGGACTATAACCCATGATTTCAAAATGCACTTTTTTCCTGAAATCGAGTATTACGATTTCTGATGCGCTGGTTATAAAGAGTATCCGTAACTTAGTACAAATTTGAAAGTTTAGATCTGAGAACCTTTTAGTAACAAAAATATAGAGATTTGAAATTCGAGGTTTTTTTGCAAAATTCTGCTGGACTATAGCCCATGATTTCAAAATGCACTTTTTTCCTGAAATCGAAAACTACGATTTCTGATGCGCTGTTAATAAAGAGAAATATAGCTCTGAGAACCTTTTATTGACAAAAATATGAAGATTTGAAATCCGAGGCTTTTTTGCAAAATTCTGCTGGACTATAGCCCATGATTTCAAAATGCACTTTTTTCCTGAAATCGACAATTACGATTTCTGATGCGCTGACTATGAAGAGTATGCGTAACTAAGTACAAATTTGAAAATTTCAGCTCTGAAAATCTTTTATTGACAAAAATATGAAGATTTGAAATCCGAGGCTTTTTTGCAAAATTCTGCTGGACTATAGCCCATGATTTCAAAATGCACTTTTTTCCTGAAATCGACAATTACGATTTCTGATGCGCTGACTATGAAGAGTATGCGTAACTAAGTACAAATTTGAAAATTTCAGCTCTGAAAATCTTTTATTGACAAAAATATGAAGATTTGAAATCCGAGGCTTTGTTGCAAAATTCTGCTGGACTATAGCCCATGATTTCAAACTGCACTTTTTTCCTGAAATCGAGAATTACGATTTCTGAAACACTGATAGCCAAGAGAATCAGAAACTGGACACATATTTGAAATTTTAGCTCTGAGAACCTTTTATTGACAAAAATATAGAGATGTGAAATCCGAGGCTTTTTTGCAAAATTCTGCTGGACTATAGCCCATGATTTCAAAATGCACTTTTTTCCTGAAATCGACATTTACGATTTCTGATGCGCTGACTATGAAGAGTATCCGTAACTAAGTATAAATTTGAAAATTTTGCTCTGAGAACCTTTTATTGACAAAAATATAAAATGTGAAATCCGAGGCTTTTTTGCAAAATTCTGCTGGACTATAGCCCATGATTTCAAAATGCACTTTTTTCCTGAAATCGACATTTACGATTTCTGATGCGCTGACTATGAAGAGTATCCGTAACTAAGTACAAATTTGAAAATTTAGCTCTGAGAACTTTTTATTGACAAAAATATGAAGATTTGAAATCCGAGGCTTTTTTTGCAAAATTCTGCTGGACTATAGCCCATGATTTCAAAATGCACTTTTTTCCTGAAATCGACATTTACGATTTCTGATGCGCTGACTATGAAGAGTATCCGTAACTAAGTATAAATTTGAAAATTTTGCTCTGAGAACCTTTTATTGACAAAAATATAAAATGTGAAATCCGAGGCTTTTTTGCAAAATTCTGCTGGACTATAGCCCATGATTTCAAAATACACTTTTTTCCTGAAATTGAAAATTACGATTTCTGATGCGCTGTTAATAAAGAGTATCCGTAATTAAGTACAAATTTGAAATTTTAGCTCTGAGAACCTTTTATTGACAAAAATATAAAATGTGAAATCCGAGGCTTTTTTGCAAAATTCTGCTGGACTATAGCCCATGATTTCAAAATACACTTTTTTCCTGAAATTGAAAATTACGATTTCTGATGCGCTGTTAATAAAGAGTATCCGTAATTAAGTACAAATTTGAAATTTTAGCTCTGAGAACCTTTTATTGACAAAAATATAAAATGTGAAATCCGAGGCTTTTTTGCAAAATTCTGCTGGACTATAGCCCATGATTTCAAAATGCACTTTTTTCCTGAAATCGACAATTACGATTTCTGATGCGCTGACTGTGAAGAGTATCCGTAACTAAGTACAAATTTGAAAATTTAGCTCTGAGAACCTTTTATTGACAAAAATATGAAGATTTGAAATCCGAGGCTTTTTTGCAAAATTCTGCTGGACTATAGCCCATGATTTCAAACTGCACTTTTTTCCTGAAATCGAGTATTACGATTTCTGATACGCTGGTTATAAAGAGTATCCGTAACTAAGTACAAATTTGAAAATTTAGCTCTGAAAACCTTTAATTGACAAAAATATGGGAATGTGAAATCCGAGGCTTTTTTGCAAAATTCTGCTGGACTATAGCCCATGATTTCAAAATGCACTTTTTTCCTGAAATCGAGTATTACGATTTCTGATGTGCTGGTTATAAAGAGTATCCGTAACTTAGTACAAATTTGAAAGTTTAGATCTGAGAACCTTTTAGTAACAAAAATATAGAGATTTGAAATTCGAGGTTTTTTTGCAAAATTCTGCTGGACTATAGCCCATGATTTCAAAATGCACTTTTTTCCTGAAATCGACAATTACGATTTCTGATGCGCTGGTTATAAAGAGTATCCGTAACTTAGTACAAATTTGAAAGTTTAGATCTGAGAACCTTTTAGTAACAAAAATATAGAGATTTGAAATTCGAGGTTTTTTTGCAAAATTCTGCTGGACTATAGCCCATGATTTCAAAATGCACTTTTTTCCTGAAATAGAGTATTACGATTTCTGATGTGCTGGTTATAAAGAGTATCCGTAACTTAGTACAAATTTGAAAGTTTAGATCTGAGAACCTTTTAGTAACAAAAATATAGAGATTTGAAATTCGAGGTTTTTTTGCAAAATTCTGCTGGACTATAGCCCATGATTTCAAAATGCACTTTTTTCCTGAAATCGAAAACTACGATTTCTGATGCGCTGTTAATAAAGAGAAATTTAGCTCTGAGAACCTTTTATTGACAAAAATATGAAGATTTGAAATCCGAGGCTTTTTTGCAAAATTCTGCTGGACTATAGCCCATGATTTCAAAATGCACTTTTTTCCTGAAATCGACATTTACGATTTCTGATGCACTGACTAAGAAGAGTATCCGTAACTAAGTACAAATTAGAAATTTTAGCTCTGAGAACCTTTTATTGACAAAAATATAGAGATTTGAAATTCGAGGTTTTTTTGCAAAATTCTGCTGGACTATAGCCCATGATTTCAAAATGCACTTTTTTCCTGAAATCGAGTATTACGATTTCTGATGCGCTAGTTATAAAGAGTATCCGTAACTAAGTACAAATTAGAAATTTTAGCTCTGAGAACCTTTTATTGACAAAAATATAGAGATTTGAAATTCGAGGTTTTTTTGCAAAATTCTGCTGGACTATAGCCCATGATTTCAAAATGCACTTTTTTCCTGAAATCGACAATAACGATTTCTGATGCGCTGACTGTGAAGAGTATCCGTAACTAAGTACAAATTTGAAAATTTAGCTCTGAGAACCTTTTATTGACAAAAATATAGAGATGTGAAATCCGAGGCTTTTTTGCAAAATTCTGCTGGACTATAGCCCATGATTTCAAAATACACTTTTTTCCTGAAATCGAAAACTACGATTTCTGATGCGCTGTTAATAAAGAGTATCCGTATCTTAGTACAAATTTGAAATTTTGGCTCTGAGAACCTTTTATTGACAAATATATAGAGATGTGAAATCCGAGGCTTTTTTGCAAAATTCTGCTGGACTATAGCCCATGAATTCAAAATGCACTTTTTTCCTGAAATCGACATTTACGATTTCTGATGCGCTGACTATGAAGAGTATCCGTAACTAAGTACAAATATGAAAATTTAGCTCTGAAAACGTTTTATTGACAAAAATATGAAGATTTGAAATCCGAGGCTTTTTTGCAAAATTCTGCTGGACTATAGCCCATGATTTCAAAATGCACTTTTTTCCTGAAATCGACATTTACGATTTCTGATGCGCTGACTATGAAGAGTATCCGTAACTAAGTACAAATTTGAAAATTTAGCTCTGAAAACCTTTTATTGACAAAAATATGAAGATTTGAAATCCGAGGCTTTTTTGCAAAATTCTGCTGGACTATAGCCCATGATTTCAAAATGCACTTTTTTTCCTGAAATCGACATTTACGATTTCTGATGCGCTGACTATGAAGAGTATCCGTAACTAAGTACAAATTTGAAAATTTAGCTCTGAAAACCTTTTATTGACAAAAATATGAAGATTTGAAATCCGTGGCTTTTTTGCAAAATTCTGCTGGACTATAGCCCATGATTTCAAAATGCACTTTTTTCCTGAAATCGACAATAACGATTTCTGATGCGCTGGTAATAAAGAGTATCCGTAACTAAGCGCAAATTTGAAAATTTAGCTCTGAGATCCTTTTATTGACAAAAATATGAAGATTTGAAATCCGTGGCTTTTTTGCAAAATTCTGCTGGACTATAGCCCATGATTTCAAAATGCACTTTTTTCCTGAAATCGACATTTACGATTTCTGATGCGCTGGTAATAAAGAGTATCCGTAACTAAGCGCAAATTTGAAAATTTAGCTCTGAGATCCTTTTATTGACAAAAATATGAAGATTTGAAATCCGTGGCTTTTTTGCAAAATTCTGCTGGACTATAGCCCATGATTTCAAAATGCACTTTTTTCCTGAAATCGACATTTACGATTTCTGATGCGCTGGTAATAAAGAGTATCCGTAACTAAGCGCAAATTTGAAAATTTAGCTCTGAGATCCTTTTATTGACAAAAATATGAAGATTTGAAATCCGTGGCTTTTTTGCAAAATTCTGCTGGACTATAGCCCATGATTTCAAAATGCACTTTTTTCCTGAAATCGACATTTACGATTTCTGATGCGCTGACTATGAAGAGTATCCGTAACTAAGTACAAATTTGAAAATTTAGCTCTGAAAACCTTTTATTGACAAAAATATGAAGATTTGAAATCCGAGGCTTTCATGATTTCAAAATGCACTTTTTTCCTGAAATCGACAATTACGATTTCTGATGCGCTGGTAATAAAGAGTATCCGTAACTAAGCGCAAATTTGAAAATTTAGCTCTGAGAACCTTTTATTGACAAAAATATGAAGATTTGAAATCCGTGGCTTTTTTGCAAAATTCTGCTGGACTATAGCCCATGATTTCAAAATGCACTTTTTTTCCTGAAATCGACATTTACGATTTCTGATGCGCTGACTATGAAGAGTATCCGTAACTAAGTACAAATTTGAAAATTTAGCTCTGAAAACCTTTTATTGACAAAAATATGAAGATTTGAAATCCGAGGCTTTCATGATTTCAAAATGCACTTTTTTCCTGAAATCGACAATAACGATTTCGGATGCGCTGACTATGAAGAGTATCCGTAACTAAGTACAAATTTGAAAATTTAGCTCTGAGAACCTTTTATTGACAAAAATATGAAGATTTGAAATCCGAGGCTTTTTTGCAAAATTCTGCTGGACTATAGCCCATGATTTCAAAATGCACTTTTTTCCTGAAATCGACATTTACGATTTCTGAAATACTGATAATAAAGAGTATCCGTAACTTAGTACAAATTTGAAAATTTAGCTCTGAGAACCTTTTATTGACAAAAATATGAAGATTTGAAATCCGAGGCTTTTTTGCAAAATTCTGCTGGACTATAGCCCATGATTTCAAAATGCACTTTTTTCCTGAAATCGACAATAACGATTTCGGATGCGCTGACTATGAAGAGTATCCGTAACTAAGTACAAATTTGAAAATTTAGCTCTGAGAACCTTTTATTGACAAAAATATGAAGATTTGAAATCCGAGGCTTTTTTGCAAAATTCTGCTGGACTATAGCCCATGATTTCAAAATGCACTTTTTTCCTAAAATCGACATTTACGATTTCTGAAATACTGATAATAAAGAGTATCCGTAACTTAGTACAAATTTGAAAATTTAGCTCTGAAAACCTTTTATTGACAAAAATATGAAGACTTGAAATCCGAGGCTATTTTGCATAATTCTGCTGGACTATAGCCCATGATTTCAAAATGCACTTTTTTCCTGAAATCGACAATAACGATTTCGGATGCGCTGACTATGAAGAGTATCCGTAACTAAGTACAAATTTGAAAATTTAGCTCTGAGAACCTTTTATTGACAAAAATATGAAGATTTGAAATCCGAGGCTTTTTTGCAAAATTCTGCTGGACTATAGCCCATGATTTCAAAATGCACTTTTTTCCTGAAATCGACAATAACGATTTCTGATGCGCTGACTATGAAGAGTATCCGTAACTAAGTACAAATTTGAAAATTTAGCTCTGAAAACCTTTTATTGACAAAAATATGAAGATTTGAAATCCGAGGCTTTCATGATTTCAAAATGCACTTTTTTCCTGAAATCGACAATAACGATTTCGGCTGACTATGAAGAGTATCCGTAACTAAGTACAAATTTGAAAATTTAGCTCTGAGAACCTTTTATTGACAAAAATATGAAGATTTGAAATCCGAGGCTTTTTTGCAAAATTCTGCTGGACTATAGCCCATGATTTCAAAATGCACTTTTTTCCTGAAATCGACAATAACGATTTCTGATGCGCTGACTGTGAAGAGTATCCGTAACTAAGTACAAATTTGAAAATTTAGCTCTGAGAACCTTTTATTGACAAAAATATGAAGATTTGAAATCCGAGGCTTTTTTGCAAAATTCTGCTGGAGCTTAGTTTGACCGCAGCTAATGGTATGTCAATATATTGTAAGGTGCATCTGTGAGGGTGAATTTTACCTTCACAGGCAAGTTCTTTTGCTTTGCAGTTTCCATAGAGAGTCCTATGTCCTGGCACCCCGTAAAGGTAAACCTAAAAAAAGTCCGCTATCTCCTTAAGGGATTGAGTCTTACCAAAAAAAATTTACTAAAATCGAAAAACTTCAGTTCCAGTTTGCGTAAGCTATTTTCTTGCCGTGCACACCTCGGGGGATGAATTAAACATTTTCTGTTGCCCAACCTCATCCTGAATCGCCGACGCGGTCAGTCATTTGCAGAATCGAATTTTAAAACATGTGTTTCCTCTCGCATGAATTTCGATTTCCAGTTCCACTTAACATCTTCGAGCAATGCACTTTGCATGGCCAAAGACACGTGAAATCAAACGACGCACGACGACAGCGTCGACTCTCATTCCAAATGAAGCTGAAGTGATCCCAGATTTGCATTTGGGAATTTTAAAATCCAATTGATAGAAAAACCAAAACAAGAAAAGATATTTTTGCATAAACTGCTGTTGTGGCGTCACTTTTATAATAAGTGCAAGAAGCCGTTTTATTGTAAATATTACTGACCGTTAGAACTCTCGAATTCGCGCCCATTCAAGGATGCGGCTCGAACTATGAATGGGCAGCAGGACAGTGCAGCCGGTTACGCTACGGAAATTGCGTCCGTACCGAAATTTAAATGCAGCAAACAAAAAAAGGTTCATTTAAATGCAAAAGATTGCCTCAGCGTCGATCAGTGATTTTTGTTTACATTTTGATGGACTAGGGGCTCACGTTTGGAAGCACAGTGCTCCTGATTACATGTCAGGATTTATGCATTCATTTCTCTTACTAATGCATCAGTGGCGCGAAGTGTGCTGGAATCACATTGCGGATGGATGTCCGGTGGAGGCGATGTTTGCGTCTGGAATTTGCATTCTGATCTTGTTGTGGTGCTGAGTTCTTCTCGGGGCATTGGTCCATTTGTTCGCAAAAAAGTCTCAATGCCGGTGTATAGCGACTTAAGGTTTCGAGTGCTTTAATTAAATGCTTTTGGGTGGATTTAAGGACTCAAAGCATATAATGGTAAAGTGGGGATTGCTGATAATTTTTAACCAGCCCAGAGTTTGCCTTAACCTGTGTTTCGAAGAATTCTAAGCTGAGTGTCTCCGAGTCTCCGAGTGGCACGCCTCGATTACCATCACGATCATGGATCATATTCTGACCCCGATTTTGGCAAATTTTGTTTTAAAGATAATATCTCTTAAATGATGCACATCGTTTTTTTTTTAAATTTCAGGTCCCAGCACCCTTACTGCTTCTAGGATATTTCCCTTGAGCTGTTGGCTTTTGGGCATACACCTTACTTTTTAGGTAGCACCAAAAGAAAAAAATCAGACATTATCCGATCACGAAAAATTTCCCTCAGGAGAGTTGAACGAAGTGGCTTCATCTTGTTGGAACTAAAACTCCTTTCGGACGTGTGTTTTTTTCGCTCCCTGACTTTTTCTATACTCGATTTCTGCCATTTTCGCGAAACGTTTGATCGAAGTTGAAACATACGCCTGTTACCCAAATCTTCAATTTTCTTCTGACTCACCAACGACCAACGCCCTTAGTGATCCAGTTTCGGTGTTCAGGTTTTATATCTCTTTCCGTACAATACCCTCTGTGAATACAATAACAAAAAATTCGCAAAATTTGCTGATACATGGAAGCGTGCGGTAACCCAAATTGCACCGAAAACTCCAACGCTGACTGGATTCTTTACAACGGTCTTTGTGGCAAATCTTTTCACACCTCCTGCACTGGATTTGGCAGGAGAGCCGTGACTTGTCTAAGGGAATTTGCAGCCAACTATCTGTGCTTTTGTGATGCCTTTAAAGTTCTCCCGCTTTCAGATGTGCTGGAAGCGATTAAGTTACTAGGCGGAGCAACCAATCGTGCACTAACTGAAAACAAACTCCTCCTAAAAAAATTTGGGGATAAAACTTCTAAGTTCGAAGACTTAATAAAGGCTGTCGACGATCTTAGCACCTCTATCGAATCCAGCAATAACTCCAACAACTCTAGATTCCGGATTATTGAAAAACACCTCCTTACTCTCACCGAGAACCTTTCATAAGAAATGACTGTGTTATTTAAATCATATAGTCCACATCCAGTTCAGCAATCTCTGGATTCGTTGCGGTCTGACCTCGATATTTATTTTCAAAACTCCTCCAAAGAAGCGCACCCCCCCACCGGCCTGAATCGGACCTACTGTTAATCGAACACTTACACAAAGTTGGGGTGATTAGTGAAGAACTTCTTTTCTTCTGGCCTTAAAAAGTTTCCATCATTGCCCGGTATTGAAAGTCATCCAAATCAACCGCAATTTCATCGTCGTTTTCGAAAAAATATGGTCCAACAATTCTTTCAGCGCTTTTTCCAAACCGTATTGCGCATCTAAGAGGGTACATTTGACGTTCAATAATAATGTTTCGATTTTCGAATCGCCATGCCCGTTGAGGGTCTCGTCGCTCTCTCGGAACATGTCTTGTTCCGTGTTTGAGTTATGAAATTCATTCCCTAGACAAATGCATTGCGAACAAAAATATAAGATAAATATTTTTTTAGGCTGCCCGAAGGAATATATTTGTTTTGGCATTTTTGAATCATTTAAAAAAAATGTTTGCGATTTTAACATTCATAGAGCCCACTTTTCTCTCGAAACAACCTAGGGCACCTTAATCCGCTTTTTAAAGTGTCCATGCTTCTGCACCATGAAGCAGGTTGGGGATGAGCGACACTTTAGTTCTTCGAGGGAGAACTATATTCAAATGTTTTGTTATCCCAAAGGAACAGCGATTTGCAAGAGGTATTCTTCGCTTGTTTTCAGCGCTGGTGTGATTATCTATTTTTACAGTGGAGCCCGAGTAGACAAAGTCCCTAATATCTATGGTAACGTTCTGACCAAGACGTCGGAATTGGGTGTCCTTTATTGATTATCGCATAACCCTCTTTTTGACCTCGTATAACGCCAAACTCATCGTGCCATTTCTGTCTCAACACTTTTTGCTTCAGATCCATGAGTCTAATTTCAATAACCTCTAATGACAGTGCTTTGCCAGGGATCCTTGCTTTCATACTCGAGGCATCCATTCACCAAAGAGTTTTCCCAAAAATTATGGAAAAATGGTTTCATAATTCCGGTACACAAAAAAGGTTGCCGGGATGATGTTACTAATAAGCTATCTTTTTTGCCTTAACTCTTTGAGGCTATAATTTTTGACAGTTTTTACTTTAGTTGCAAGCCTTTCTTCACTGACAAATAGCATGGTTTTGTAAGAAACAAATCCACTGTGACTAACTTACTGGAGTTTACTTCTTTACGTATAAAGCATTAGAAGAAGGGGGTCATGTCGACTGCATTAACACTGACTTCAGTAAGGCATTTGATAAGCTTTCCCATAAGGTATTAGCTATTAAAATGAAAGGCCTTGGTTTCCCTGCATCCCTTGTAGAATGGATATGCTAGTATCTTGACGGGCGAACCTATCAAGTCTTGTTAAGAGGATCAACCACTTAATCAATTTGCGCTACATCAGGTGAGCCCCAGGGTAGCCACCTAGGTCCTCTGTTATTCATTATATCTATTAACGATGTTGTAAGTGTGCTCAAGAAATCTAGAGTTCTAATTTATGCCGACCACCAAAAACTATTTAACGGATTAAACAATCTTTCAGACTGCTGGGCTTTGCAGGATGACCTTAATTCATTCGCAAAATCGTGTTCCAAAAATAGCCTATCATTAACCACTTCTAAATGTTTTGACATGTCCTTTTGTTGAAAACTTAATCCTCTGACCTCTGCGTACACCTTAAATAGTTCTGCGCTGGTCAAAGTTAACCTGACAAGGGACTTGACTTGAATCTTGACTTCTCAATTCATATTGAGCAAACTGTCAACAAAAGTAACTCCCTCCTCGGCTTCATAAAACGCTGGAGTAAAGAATTTAAATGTCCATTAATAACAAGTACCATTTTGCACAATTGTTTCAAGAATGATGTTGAAGAAATCCCAAGTGCATCCCCTTGTCTGAATCATTTTTTGACATCGAAGGAGTCGGTGAGGTCTCTGCCGACCTTAATGGAGCAGCTTGAGTTCGCCATTGTCATCCTGCATAAATGGACGAGCTTTTTATTCTTAAACTGTGTATGTTAGAACTTCTCAGATTTGCGCTGTATCCGCTTCGTATGAAAAAAAACGATAAGAACCATGAATATGTAAAGATGATTTATTGGAAGTATTCTCAGGCTTAGTAATAGTAGCCAACTGTGAGCTAATCGATTTTGCTTACAAATTATTCTTACTATATGTTTTTGAGCTAAATATAAAGCTGCAGATGTGCTGTTTTATGTACCGCCCCAACTTGCAATGCCGGACTGGAGCTTGGAGTGCACCAACACGTAATAAAACATAAGCAAAACTTTTTTTTGGACACTGATATCTTAAAAGATACATTTTACTAGTCACAGATAACATATAGTATATTTCTTTAAGTCCTCTACGTGCGCGTACCAAGTCATGTTTTTGTCTATTTATACGCCTAGATACTTAAAGCTAATAACACCCTCTATTTTGAAGCACCTTGGACTGCACAGTAAATCTTTATTAAAGTTATTTTTACCACATGTATGAACAGATTACGATAATTTTGTGCAACAGCTCGAATGAAGATGGCATCACAGTCAAGTCAAGATAGGCTTCTCTAAGGCTACATATCATAAGTCGGGTTTTATTACTACTTATGCTTAGCGAACCATTGTTGTTGTATAATTTTGTAGTCTTTATTTAGCTGGATTGCAGAGCTAAAAATACTTTTATTGTCGTATGCTAAGGCCATATCATTAGCAAATGCTAAGATTTTGGTAGAACAATGAATTGACATAAATTAAAAATAACAATGGTCCCAAAACGGATCCTTGAGGGGCACCAATTTGTTTTTCTAAATGATTGATAAAAATTCCATTGAGCTTTACTCGTTGTGTTCTGTTGGACAAATAAGACGAAAACCACTTAAACAATTATACAATTTGTTGGGAAGAATATTGTGGTTAACCATATTAAATGCTTTAGTCATGTCAATGAAAAGTACTAGATTGGGATTATTTTTATTAAAACTATCAATAATTTCACTACACAGCTTAAGAAGAGCATCTTCAGTAGATCGTCCTTCATGAAAGCTAAATTGTTCATTTCTAAAAAAAAGGTTTTTATTTAAAAAGGATTTAATACGTTTTTTCATAAGCTTTTCAAATAATTTAAAGAATGTAGGAAGTATAGAAATTGGTCGATATTGGGTTAGCAAATTTCTGTTGCCTTTCTTAAATAGAGTAATAACTTTGGCATTTTTTAATGACAAGGGAAAATTACCACAGTGAACACTCAAGTTAAACAAATAACATAAAACATCAATTATATAAAAAGAAATAAGTTTTAAGAGACAATTAGGTATACCATCGGAGGTGCAAGAGTTCTTATTATCAAATGACACTATACACTTATGGATTTTTAATGATACGGTGGTATGTTCTATTGTATCTACAAATCCTTAGGGGAGTATTCTAGTCCAGAAATTAAAAAAAATCGATTTTTTTTATCAAAATTTAACTATTCAAGAATATATCTACAAGAGTATTTTTAAAAATTCAAATAATTTTCGGAGATATCGGTATTTTGCAGACCCGGCTTCCAAACTGGTTCGGTCGGAACTAATTTAACAAAAGACATTAGGGAATCTCCGTCTACCTGAATCCATATTTTTCAGTAAAACCTTTTGTCATTTTTTATATACTGTAATACAGGAACCCAAGGAGACTTGTATCTTTTATGTTTAGCGTTCACTTACGTCCAGCTGCTAACAGTTGAATTCTATCCTTCAAACCACGTGGACGTACATACTATATGTGTTGTGAGTGAAATAAAAATATTGTGAAATATTTTTTTTTTAATCAAATATATAAAAAAAACCTCAGCGCAAAGGATTACGCGCCCAGATCTACAAACAAAAAGTCGATCTAACGCCACAGGAAGACACCAGTTTTACGAGTTCATCAAAGGAGGCCAGAACTGCTCGATATGAATAGAGAAACGCGGGAAATAGTATTTTCGAAGTCGAGGAACGTCCGATGAAGCAGGAATGGCAAATTGAATAGATGTAAGTCTACAATATCATTTCATGACTAAGACTGCGAAAATCTTTACGCGAAACTTTAAACACGTTTTTCTCGAAACTGTCTTTTTCAAAACATTACCCACCCTCAGGATCTACTAGACTGATTAACCTGTCTTCTTTATAGACTTGTCTATGTTTGGAACTATCCCCATCCCAAAATTTTTATTACTTTTTTCTTTTTTAAATTCAAAACAGTAAAAAAAAAGTGGTACAAAAATGTTTTTTTTCAGGCAGTCACCATTTTTTAAAAAAAAATCTTTCCAACTTTTTTGTAGTTCCAGACATTGCGACATTATTTTAGATTAATTATTTTTTTTTTTTGGTTTCAGATTGCTTGGAGGGTTGAGATCGTGGGTATGGTTACGCCTCAATTTTTTGAGACGCCCACTTCATCAACTGCTAATTTTTCAAATTTTCAACTTTTTTTATTTTTTTTATATTTTTGTATTCTTGTTAAGTTAATAAATAATCAATAAAAGAATAGATAGTAAAATTATTAATTGCCTTACTTTTATGACACTTCAAAAATTATAGAAATTCATGCCTCTAGACTAGAATACCCCCTCAATATGATTTTGCTAGTAGTGCTAGTGGTCAGGTGGTGAAGCCGCTGGTACTTCTTGGCTGGTTTTAATTCATGATTTTACCGATCCCTCTAAAGAAACATAATGCGTTAATTCTGAATTTTGTGTTCATATAATAGTTATTGGTCTGTAAGAAGTTAATTTTGTCTATTTCTCCATTTTTGTGAAAAATTACTACTGTCGTTTTTGACCTTTGCTGTGGTATTTCATCTGTCGTATGAACTTCACTGAATATTCCTTTCTGTAGTGGTGTTATAAATTGTTTAAATTCGTCATTTCCCGCTCCGTCTATAGACTTTTCGATTTTCATCCAAAACATTGAAATGTTGTCGCAGTTGTCAAGCTCTTGAAATAAAATTCCGTAGCAGTTTCGAATATCTGTTCTAATCTTTCCCTTCAGTCAGACTGCCGGAAAATATAAAATAAAATATTCTTAAATAGAGTTGTCCATAAGTCAGCTTTTCATTTAACTTGTAAGCTTTCTCATTTATTTTTTCTCAAACCTAATGAAGCTTCTTCCATTGTTCATCGTGAATATTCAACATCCATCATCCCCATTCAAAATTATGACTTAACTCCTTAATGACATCTTATCACGTCCAAGATATCCACTTATCATCTGACAATATCGCCAATTAGCATTCAAAAATCTTAGCTTATCGCATCTTACACAATAATAATCAACACAACAACCGACAACCGAAAGAGAAATCATTGAGAGACAACCGCCGTTCACACTTAATCACACCCTAGGCTTCCCAGCTTCAAAAGTGTACACCCGTGAAAACCACATTACGCCCGTACCATGTTTTTTTTTTTTTCTTTTTTTGTGTCTCTCCACTTAGCATAATTGACACGATTCAAATTCTTCCGGATTCGACAAAGAAACGACAAAAAAAAAAGAAACCAAAACCGACGAATGACTACGAGAGAGAAGACTACAAAAAAAAAAAAAAACATCCAAACACAACTTAACACCACCAAAATAAGCCATCCAACTCACCTGAGCTTGTCATCGAAAGACATTTGGAAAAAAAAAAGAAAAAAACTTTCAATTCCAAGACTCTCCAGCCAAGTTGCCCGAGTACTTGAGGCTTAGCTCAGGTCTTAATCCATCTATTCGCGCGCTTCAAAAGATAACAAAACAAAAAAAAAGTAACTAAAAATAAAACAGAAAAAAAAACGAGCGCTTAAACATAAGCACCACCTCATATCGGCCTGTCTGATGGAATAAGCCCCAAACCACCGCAGCCCTGTCTCTCTTTACACCACCACCACCAACCCGTGTGGGAATGGTAAGGCTGCGTTAAAGGGTGGCTGGTGGAGACCGGGCCGAACGAAGAAATAGATGGTTGGTATGCACCCATACAGAGCATGACTTATGTTTCAAACTAAACACCAACAACAACAACAACAAAACGAACAAGAAACAAGAAGAAGAAGACGAAGAAGTAAATGAGTAAAAATAACCTCAACTAAGTTCACTGGGGCGAGGTTGAATGAACTCGCTGCGATGTGAATATAAAAATTGTTGTTTTTGTTATTTTGTTCCTACTTGTCTTGTTCTTCATTTCATTTCCCCACAAAGCACAAACACACACACACACACACACAAACATCTCCTCCCCAACAGCTGCTCTTTGCGCAAAAGATACACAACTATACTCTTCACAGAGATACACTCTCAATGGCCAAAGAGAGTACGCGTACTTATAGTACATCAGCAACATCAGTACATGTCACGATCGCAAGAGGAGCGAAGTTGGAGGAGTTGAGAGCCCCCTTAACTAAAGAGCGTAAAGTTGTTCAGCCATAACTTAGACCACAAACTTAGACCACGTGGGTACCCTGATAATGAGCTAAGAGAGTGACAAGCATTACCAGCGGCTCTCTTCGATCGTGCCGATCCATGAGGAAATCCAAGTTACGATTACAAAAGTATTACCGGGCCAAAGTCCGACAGGTCTTCTTCAACATAAAAAAAAACAAATAACTTAATATTTTTATAACGATCCTCGAAGAGATCCTCTGCAAGTGTCCCTCGATTGGAAGAAATCCATGCAGAGATACAATTGTATCTATGATGATCGGAGATGTGCGTAAATGAGGTCAACACGTGGAACACTCTCAGTCATCAATTGAAAAAGGTCTTTGAACCTCTTTTCTTTTTTTCGTAGGTATTACACCCGACTGTGTAAGACTGTGACGAGCTTAACGCTATCAGTTTAAGCGCGTAGGTGTAGCTGACTCGTTTGGTAATGAATTCGTTAATGCGATACTTCCAAATGGTTGAGGTGGGATCCGATCGTGGGGCCTCTTACACTGATAGAGTCGCTACTTGCTTTTTTGTTCTTTTTTGGAAGTTTGAGTGCAACTGAAGTCGGGTTGGCTATGGGATAAGTGCATACACGTGTGCAGCTGAGCGGACTTTGAACTGAAACTATATCTTAAGTGGTTACACGTGTATGGCCAAGCTGCTTTGCTGTGCAGTAATCACTGTTCATTGTTTACTTTTTTTTGGGTATTACTTGTGCCTCGAGATATGCACTTACGTGATGTTTGTCATGAAAGAGCGACCGAGTGGAGCCAGTACGATAAAGTTAATGCTGATCGAAAGCACAGAGCGCATGGAAGTGAGACTTCTTTCAAAAGATGTAAGAAGTGATTTCTAGTTTCCGGAACGGGCAAAATCAATCGGGGAGAAAATCATATGAAGCGGTCCCATGAGTCTTAAAAATTCCAAAACTTTTTGAAGACGATATCGGTCAAATCAAAACCCGCCACTTCCGCTTTTGCAAGCATTTTAGAGCTTGCAGATATTGCATCTTCAAAGAAAGTCAAAAGAAAAGAGTCTGGAACGATCAAATTTGTCAATCGTCAAAACGCCAAATCAATTCGAGGTTATGAAACTCGCTGATCTAATGGCGGTTGTATTCTGGTAATATGTCTCAATAATCTCAGGTCAAAACTGACCCGCGTCTCCATTGATGAATGCAAACCGGTCGCACTTAAAGATAAGATGTGGACACCTAAGGTCGAGTTTTGTCTGAAATGCTTTGCTAGTCTAGAAGGTTGTTGCAAACACCTCTCGATGAATCTTAGCACTGCTGGGATTTTGAAATTAACAACGGCCTGCAATTCGGGATCAACTTCCAAATTTCATGAATTCATTCTGGTAAGGATGCCGTTGACTGTGGTCTCGAGGAACACCAGTAAAAATTTAACAAAGCGATAAGCCAATAGCGACTCGAATTGAAGGCAAATATTTTGGAGTCTGGCTTGATCCGTATCTTTGTTTAAAAAAAACATGGTCTAGCCAGAGCCAAAACGGCCAATGTAAAGAGGCTTTTTTGCAACAGCCAACTGTGTCCGAGGCTCAGTTGTAAGCGCGTCTGCTTCTGAACGCGAGGACCCGGATTCAAATTCGGGTAATAATATCTCACATCACTGACAATCACATCGATAAATTACATCGTTTATCGTATTTTGAAACCAAGCACTCCTGAGCTTTGGGTAAACTGAAAAATGGCAATGAAAAATTTTTCTAAAATGTAAAACTAAGCAGAAAATGCTTTTCAAACTGAAGGGGGTATTCTAGTCTAGAGGCACGAATTTCATGTAATTTTTGAAGTGGCATAAAAAAAGGCAATTAATATTTTTAGCATACATTTTTGTATTGGTTATTTATTAACATAACCAGAATACAGAAAAAAATTACAAAAAATTGCAGATTTAAAAATTAGCAGTTGATGATGTAGGGGTCTCAAAAAGTTGGCGCGAAACCAAAACAATTTTTGTAGCATTTTTTAGACTGTTTGGAATTAAAAAAAAGTAATTGAAATTTCGGGGATGGGGATAGGTAAAGACAAAGACAAGTCTATAAAAAATACTCTCTAAAAATTTCAGGTAGATCGGTTCAGTAGAACCTGAGAAATCGTGGGTATTGTTTTGTAAAAGACAGTTTCGAGAAAAACGCGTTTAAAGTTTCGCGTAAAGTTTTTCGCAGTCTAAGTCATGAAATGATATTGTACACTTATATTTATTCAATCTGCCAATCCTGCTTCATCGGACGTTCCTCGACTTCGAAAACACTATTTTCCGCGTTTCTCTATTCATATCGAGCAGTTCTGGCCTCCTTTGATGAACTCGTAAAACTGGTGTCTTCCTGTGCCGTTAAATCGACTTTTTGTTTGTAGATCTGGGCGCGTTATCATTTGCGCTGAAGATTTTTTGTATCCATTTTATTGAAAAAAATATTTCACAATATTTTTATTTCACTCACAGCAAATCTGTACGTCCACGTGGTTTGAAGGTTGGAATTCAACTGTTGGCAGCTGGACGTTAGTGAACACTAAATATAACAGATACAAGTCACCTTGGGTTCTTGTATTACAATTTATAAAAAAGGACAAAAGATTTTACTGAGAAATATGGATTCAAGTAGACGGAGAGTTCCCTAATGTTTTTTATACGATTAGTTCCGGCCGAACCAGTTTGAATGCCGGGTCAGCAAAATACCGATATCTCCGAAAATAATTTTAATTTTGAAAAATCCTCTTCTAGATATATGCTTGAATAGTAAAATTTTGAAAATAAAAAAAAAAAAAATCGATTTTTTTTAAATTTCAGACTAGAATACCCCTTAATCGGGTTTGTCTCGGGGCCTCTTCATCTACCTCTTTACCCGAATAAAGATGGTCCAATTTAGTTTCATGTAACACTAAATGATTTTGATGATGTATTGAAAAAACAGATTTTTAACATTGCGTTCTTCGCGAATTTTTGAAATTGAAATGTGCTGTTATGGTACCTCTATTTAAAAAAGGTTAGAAAACAGATAGAAGTCACCTAAGACCAATCTCATCGTTACCCTCAATATGAACGGTTTTTTAAAATGTCATTCAAACTAGGATGTTACGATTTCTCTCAAACAAACTTTTTTTTTAGCCCAATGCAGTTTGGTTTCTAATCAAGGCTTTCTTGTGAAGATATTCTTTAGACTTTTGTTTCTATTAACAAACTTTTCGTTGACATAACCCAGGCCTTTGATATGATAAATCACAGTATTCCTTACAATATTGGTTTCCGTGTTTTTTTATTAAATAATCGAAGTCGAAAAGTTAATGTGAGTAATTTCTTAAGCGACTAGAAGGGGTATCACAAGGATCTGTGCTGGACCCCATTCTCTTCATAATTTACATAAATTCTTTGTTTGAGCTGTAATTTTTCAGGAATGTTAACGCCTTTGTTGATGATCTTGTAATTAGATATGATTCAGTCAATCTAATAAATCTACTTGCTGAAATCAATTATGATGTCCTTTAATTAAGATCGTGGCTCTCTGAGTATAAATTTCTTGTAAGCAATAAAACTAAATTAATATTTTTATTATTTTGACTCAAAGGCTTAATCTTTTGAACAACAATTGTTAAGGACTAGGTTATCAGTCTCTTCTTATTTCTAATGCTGCATGTAAGTAGTCATTTCAAGTATTTAGGAATTACTAAATACCAACATTTTAAATGGACTGAACACTTTTTGAATTCAAAAAAGTACTTTCTTTTAGCAGTTCTTAATTCTTATTTCATATTAAAAACTGTTTTAGAAAATGATATATGCTGTGGGGGTGTACTTACCTCAACAAATAACAACCTCTGGTTGTCCCTTAGGAAAATTTGCAATTCTACCCGATGAGCTCACTCTATAGAATTATTTCGAAAAAGAAAAATTTTGCCAGTACGAAACTTATATTATTATAAAGTTTTAAAAATATTTTTCATACTACAGGGGCCATATGCAAAGCCCTATTGTAGGCTTATATATATTATAGAACAATTCTCGCACTGTTCTAAATTAATCGTTCCGGACTACACTTTTTGGAAATTCATACTCCATGGTATCTCGAAAGTTGTTTAACAAACTTCCTACAGAAATACGAAACATTGGAAATATATCGGCATTTTTAAAAATAAAAAAAAACGTGCCTCTTCCTTTTTAAGATACAGTGGCAGTCAATGAAATCGCAGCACCCCTAAAAAAATAAATATTTTCTTTCGCATAATTTATGAGGACTATCGTAAGACTTATTTTATATAAATTAGGTTTCCATGTGCAACTTCTGTTTATTCCGAAAAATTTCAAAAGTGTTAGGGAAAATTAAAGACGAAAAAAAATAATTAAGACAAAAGTGTAAAAATGTCGAAATTGACGCCAGAAGAATAGTTGTGGACTGTATGTCTTTCGGAAGGTGAATTAACTGCAAGGGAAATGTCCGTGAGAATCGGACGCCATAGCACGACAGTGGACCATGTTTTAAAAAGAATTTTTCGAAAAATCTGGAGAAAAGGAGCGGAAAAAAGGTTCCGGCTCAAAAAAAAAGGCTTTGGCCTCACAAGACCGGTGTAATATAAGAATGAGACTGCTTGACCGTTTTAAAACAGCAACAGAAATATGGAGGGAACTCGAGGTAAACGTGAATTTACGAATCATTTTGAAACTGTTCTTAGAATCTTAAGATAAGGAGGATCAATGGCTTAGAAACCAGCAAAAAAGCCATTGCTCACAAAAAAGATGGAAACTGCTCGGTTAAAATGGGCCAAATATCACCGAAGTTCGACTGTGGAGGATTCGAAAAATGTCATCTTTTCAGACGAAAATAAGTTCAACCTTCACGGTTCTGATGGTATGATTAACGTTCGAAAAAAATGTTGAGAGCGTTACAGTGACCAATGCACGAGAAAAACGGTTAAGCATTATGCTGGAAAAATGGTTTTGGGGACGCTTCTCTTATTAATGCGAAATTAATTGTTAGAAAACCTTCTCGCGCACGTTGATTTTTCCGCTCCTTGCCACCGAGGAAAAATTGTTCGTAGAAATTCTAATTTTATAAAACTTTTGTTGAGGTTATCTTAATTATTTTATTTTTTCTTAAATTCTCTATTCAAATTGCAGGTAATGAATTTTTTAAAAAACGCAGAGATCAACGCTTGGATAATAATAGCCCGGATAAAAACCCCATCGAAAACCTATGGAATTTGATGAGCATTAAAATATCAAACAATAAACCTTCCTCTATTAAACAGCTACAAATGCAGTAAGAAAAAAATTTGTATGAAGAAATTTCAAAGGACACAATAAAAAGTCTGGTTGAGTCAATGCCAAGGAGGACCTCTGCAGTCATCGCAGCTAAAGTGGGTGTCAAAAATATTAAATATGGGCTTAATATTATCTTCATTTCATAAAATAATAAAAACAACAAAACTGTTTTCATTAACTAGTTTGTTTTTATGTTATTTGTCGTGGTTTATTTGTTTTGGTAAAAGAAGTGTATTTTAATGATGCGCATATTTTATGCTTCGCATGATATTGTCTTTGTTTTTCAAAACGTTATTATGCGTAAACTATTTTCACAAATAAATTTAAATTCAAAAATAAAACAAACGAGTTCTGCGATTTCATTGACCGCCACTGTAAATGAAATTTCGCTACACATTATTTAAATACATAGATACTTTTGATTTCGAAAATATATTTTACAATATGGAAGTTATCACACATTTCACAGTACAGAGATTCGATATAAGTATTTATACCTTACTGCTGAAACATTTTTTTGTAAACATTATCAACTTGTGTATTTAGGAAAAAGGTAACAAATTACGAAGGAAAATTCGAGCAAAAACCTTCACATTAAGAACAAAAAAAAAGTTTAATAAATAAATAAATATTAGTATTATTAAAATCAACAAATGAATAAATAAATGCATTTAAATAAATAAGTAAATATGACTAAGCAATAAATAAAAAAAGAAATAAAAATAACTTAATAAATGTATATGCAGTTATAAATAACTTAATAAATAAATTAATGAATAAATAAATAAATAAATAAATATATGAGTATATATAGTATAACTAAATAAGTATATAATAATAAATATTTTTACCTATTTTTAAATAGTTTAAGGTAACGAATTTATGTGTACAAATTATATATTAAAGCATTATCCACGGTATATTATTATCTCTCGGATATCAATTCAACTTTCGCTCTTTTGTGGAGGTTCAGTGTTGAGTGATGCCAGGAAAGATTAAGCATCACTTTGAGAATTTTGTTCCGTGATACTTGTAACTTTTTAATATGACACTATGCAGAACCTCCTCCCCATACCTGGCATCCATACAAAAGTATTGATTGGAAAACTCCTTCAAGGAGTTCATCCCTGTGAATTTACCTTGTGCCCGATTCCTCTTTACTAAGTTGCAAACACCGAGTACTATGGTCCGATCTGAAGCTAAATTGCACATCAGAGTAGATGTTCTTTTCGTCTAAAAAATTTCAAATTTTTTCCTTCAGTACTTTTTCGTACAATTTGCTTACACTGCTAAGTAAACTTATTGGTCTATAGCTTTCTGGATCGTCAGGGTCTTTTCCAGCCTTTAATATTGTTATGACCTTAGCTATTTTCTAAGCATCAGGAAAATATTGTACTTTCAGACATGCATTTAAAATGACTGTCAAATACATCACTCCGACTTTAGATAACTGCTTAAGGTAAACATTTTTAATTTGGTCAAAACCTGGAGTCTTGTGTGCCTTCAAGTTATCGATACGAAATTGTTTATCATCCTCTGTGACATTATTTGATTTAAGTTTTTATTATGAATTTTTTTATTTGTCTTCTTTCTTCTTCATGCCTTTTCTTTGTTTTTTTTTTAATTATTTAGTGTAGCTTTCTGTATGGCATTATGCTTAAATATTATATAAAACTTTTCAATCCACATAAAAATTAATATTGTACAAAATGTGGCTACAAACGATTCTCCCAAATTCGAAATACGTAAATGAATTATTTTTAATAATAAAAAATCAACAACAACAATTTGTTAAAGGGCCCCGCTAAATTCCTTCTCAATTTGAATTTGAAACACTGCAGAATTATGATCAAACCAACGAGTGCGTCAGTGTCTAGCTTCTTTTCGAAGGGGAGGAGACACTGTGCATTCTGAGTTTGAGTGTAATGAGTATGGACATGGTCCTCTCCCAGTCCCTGGTGCCGATATTCTGCATGTCATTAAGAATACAAGGAAACTTCTCTAAAAGGATTTATGAGTACGAGTACAATAGTCCATTTGTTTCTGAGGGTTTGGGATAAATTTATGATTATTTTCCGCACACACAAATCATTTGAAATCATCTTCGAATTTTGGCTTATGAAATGGTACATTATATTTTGAAACCTCAAAAGCTTTAAGTCACCCAAGCATATCCGCAAAAAGTTTCTTCCCATTCGACTTCCTCTTTTTCCAACTGGGTTGGAAACTAAGAAATAAAAAAACAAATTTCTATTCACTCCATTTAATCACAATGTCCTTGGATCTAAAAATACTAAAGTCAAGCTGTCCCCACAATAGGAATACTAATTTTGCCTCATCATTCTCTACCACCAAAGATTTCTTTCCATAAATGTTCATAAGAGAAAATCCTTCTGCCAACTGTCAACAACCATTAATTTGCGTCAAACCAACTATTGATGTCCTTTCACAAGGAATACACCAAAGGACTCCATTATGTCAAGTATCCTCGATTACCTCAAAATCCAATCGACATTATAAAAAATTCACTTTTTACAAACAAACAAAAAAAAAATGGAAAAGAAGAAAAAAAAAACACGGAAACGTCTGTGGCACGGGTTTTTTTTCATCAGGACTCTCCTAAAAAAAATCACCCCTCAAGGATGTGGTAAAAATCTGAATTCCTGCACTCACATCTTTTTTTTTTTTTTTTCTTTTTTATTCATCTCCATTTCAAGGCAGATCCTTCGAACACCCACATCAGTATTTATTTTTTTTTTCCAATTTAGAATAGGAATATCTGCCTTCATTATGGCACCCTTAGCGGCATGTGCGTTTAGGGACAACAGGATTTTAAGGATTTTCATTGAATTTGAGCGTTTTTTGCATCGGCTTCTGTTTGGGTCGGTTTTTTACGTCTCCGAATGATGAAACCGAGAGTCGCGCACACTTTCGCTGGGTAAGAAATTCGAAAGACAAAAAACTTTATATCCTTAATGATATAAATCGCAGGGTAATGGACCAGTTGGTGTGTGTTTTGTGAATCTTGCCATAAGGTAAGGTAAAGAATAAAAAGCAAAAAACATTTGGTTCCGAGTGCGCACATGTTTTTTAATCATAAGTGTATTGTTGTGGTTCTGTTCCTGGTAGTCTCTCCTAGATATTTGAGATGATTGAGGCGCGTGCCAATATATTCAGAAAGGAAGAGTCCTCATGGTGTTCCATTACGCATTGTTGTGGTTATTATTATTATTATTTTTTTGTAATTTTCTATTTCATTTGCGTAAAAAGTGAATCAAAGAATTGAGTTTTTTTTTTGTAAGGACGTTGGAGCGTGTAGAATTGTTGTGATGCCGCCATCTGACTTCGCATTTTAATGGTTTCGCATTATTTTGTTTTTTTTTTTGTATTCTTGAATAGTGAAAGTGGAGTGGATTAATTCAGGATTTTTAAGGAACAGGAATTAAGAGAAAGTTGCATGCGTTACTTGGTTGATTCCTGATGTGATGCCTTGTTGCAAAAGGTTGAAGTACAGCAAGGGTCACACTTCCAAATACAATTTAAAATTATGAAGTTTCAAGCTAAAAGAATTCGCAAATACAAAAATAAATTGAGTGAGACACTCACCGTCTTATAATTAGAGCTCAAAAAAAAAAATTAAAAATCAACCAAACCCAGAAAATCTTGTACAAGGTGGTCCAAAAGTCTCTTTCCTATGTAAAAAAAATTAATAATTCTTTTGTTTATAGATATTTTTGAGTATTTTTTTCTTTTGATGCAGACAAAAGACTTGGGAGATTTGACATGGAGCAGTACACACAACGAACCTACCTAAAATGCTTCCACTATTCGTGCAAAGATGGTTAAAGTAGAGCAATATGGGAACATTGGCGATGTGCGGTGTAGAGGTAGACCTCGTTATGAACGACCGACCGAAAACATAGAGGTCGTAGGTGAAAGTGTTGCAGTTCAGTTAGGTAGGTAAAAGTGGTGATTCAGTGAGAACCTTATTAGCACTAAGTGCCGTTTTAATACCACAGCTCTATTACCTTATTTATGATGTTATTTTGGTGTATTTGAGATATCTCTAAATCCAGCCCGAGGTATTTAAGAAGGACATTAGTTCCTAAATATCCTTAGCATCTCATTCATTGAGTTGAAGAAGGGTCTACCAAGCGCCCGTTGTCTGGCTCTAGCAAGAGCCGGACAGTCACAAAAGAAGTGTGTTAGGGTCTCCCTCTCAGCTGTGTTTTTGCAGCTGCGACAATGTGAGTTGTGTGGGATACCTAGCTTAATGGCATGATCTCCAATCGGCCAGTGTCCTGTGCAGACCGCCACTAATCTAGCAATATCATGATGGGCTCGACGAATGAGATCTTTTGTTTTAGATTGTTTGTATTCCGGCCATATTTTCCTTGATGTTGCACAGTTCGTAAGTCTGACCCATCTAAGATTTGCTTTAGATGAAAACCTCACCTGCACGCGAGCGCTGAAGGACAGATCCTTTTCTAGCAAGTTCATCGGCCTTCTCATTACCTGGGATGGCACTGTGGCCGGGAACCCATATAAGGGAAATGAGCTGACCTTCTAACGACGCTATTTCAGCTCGGCATTCCTGTACTAATTTTGAATGTGAAGTAAAGGAGGCAATAGCTTTGATGGCTGCTTGACTATCAATGCATAAGGCAACCTTGTGGCTTGGCAGGATATTTGGATGTAATTTGATTTGACGACATGCTTCCCGGATTGCAAATAGTTCGGCTTGGAAAACGCTGGAATTGTCGGGCAGTCTATAGGCTTTACAGATGTTCAGAGATTCTGAGAACACACCCGCACCGACTCCGCCGCCCATCTTAGAGCCGTCAGTGTAGATTGTCCAGTTAAAGTCCTTACAAATCTGTCCACTATTCCATTCCGCTCTTTCTGGGATTAGAGTGTCAAAGTTATTTAATGGATAAATTCTAGGGACCAAATAGTCCGTTGGTGAAGATACCAAATCTCTCGGTATAAGATCAAGTATAGCGGTATGACCATAGGGTTTTGACGTCCAGCATCCAGACTCTCTGAGCCTAATGGCGCTGTGAGCAGAGTGTTTTTAATGTGTGGGTCCAAAGGTAGGAGATGCAGCATTACCGTCGAAGCATCCGACGGAGTCGATCGTAGAGCTCCTGTGTTGCAGTTCAACACAGTAGAGCAAATCGTGAGTCAAAAACTCAGTCCTGGTGACACACAAAAACCTTTGGAGTACTGCAGAACTATCCTTGACATCGCCGAGAATCACAAAGAATTTTTAGGAAATGAGCAACGAGACACATTTTCATCTGAGGAGATTTGCAAACAAACACATTTGCAGATTTTGGGTCACACAGGAACCCAAAAATCTCCATTAAGGTCCCTCACACTCATTTCGTGTAACTGTTTGGTGTGGAATAACTCGCCGAAGATTAATGGGCGATATTTTTTTCAAAACGATGTAAGTGCAAGCATTCTAGTCAAAGGGTATTGCTACAGAACAATGCTTAAGAACTTCTTTATTTTCCACTCATGCAAGTCGAAAACAATATTGAGCTCATCTGGTTCAAGGAGCTACTGTCACACCGCCCGTGAGACAAGGAATTTATTGCGCAAGGAATTAACAAATCGCATTATCTCAAAAAACGGTCATATGGAATGGCCAGCACGATCATCTGATGCTCTAGACTTTATTAATCGGGTTACCTGATGACATTAGCAAATCACATAATATAAAGGAGCTGAAATTCAACATTCGAGAAGAAATCGCGCAAATTACGTCGGCAACACTTCAAAAAGTCATGGAAAGTGCATTCTAATGGCGGCCGCTTAACCAACGTAATTTTGCAAACATAATCAAAAAATTGCCCATGTTATAAACACTTTTATTTGTAATTGATTTCATTAGTTTTTTTTTCTTTTTGTTCAAAAGTTGTGCCAGATTTACATAGGAAAGGGACTTTTGGCCCACACTTTGAAATTTGAACAGAGGAGTCTTGTGTACCACTTAACGTCCTTCCTTCAATTGTAGGAGTATATGTAAGCCGCTGAGTAGCCAGGCTTGTCCTGACTGACCAAACAAATGCGATCTATTTGGTGTCTGAAGGCCAAGACGCATGAACCTGGCTGCTTGAAAATTGAAAATAATATCGGTCCCATGGGCGATGCTATTGTTGATGACTTTGCGAAAAGTTCAAGTGAAAAATTCTGGTGCCTATAAGAGCTTCCAGAGTTTGTACCCTTCAGACTTCAAATTAAAATAGAAATAAGGAAATTTTGGGTCCGGATCACCTTATTTGAAAATCTTGACTGCCAGGGTCAACAACGCAGGGTTAAGCGACATGACAACGCATCCATCGTTGTGTGTACGATTGCTCCATCCTTTTGTAACCGTATGTCCTCTAGCAATAAATTCATCATTTGTATCGCTCGAAGTGCTCGATGCTCAATGCACTCGAATGACGATACTACTCGAAGTTTTGGGCGATAGTATCGAGTACTCAGTATTGGATACCGAATCGTAAAGTATCAATACCTACTCAGTATCGAAAGTAAATTAAAATAAGATAAGGAAATAAAATATCTTTAAGACGTAGACATAACACATAGCTTTATACAGACGGCTCCCACATATCGTTTGAATCGGGGCAGGCATTTATTGCCCAAACCCACCAATCGAAATTTCAAAACATCTGGAACCATTCGTAAAGGTATTCTAAGCTGAAGTTTTCGCAATACTAACAGGAGTTGAAAAGCTCAACGGCCTCAATATACGGAAGAAGCAAATACTCATCATATACTCCGACAGTACTGCAGCAATCAAAGCCATTACAAACCCTCTTGCAACATCGACGTCGGAAAGGAAGTGCAAACACAAACTAAACAAACTAGCAACAATAAGCGACGTCAGTCTAAAATGGATACCGGGGCAGGAAGGTGTAACGGGGAATGAAAAAGCTGACGAACTGGCTAGAAAAGGAGCAGGAAACAGTCACCAAAACCCTGTGAGGGATATAGCCAACTAGGCAACCCATGAATTTAAAAACTACTGCGAAACCTACCAACGTCCAGAACAGCAAAATTGCGAACCGAATTACGCGGTGACGAAACTTTAATAAAAAAAAAACTTCGGCTTATGGCGGGGCTGGTAACAGGGCAAACTAACCTATATCTCCACTCACATAGACTCGGACTAGCAGAAACCTCAACATGCCAAAGCTGTGAGGTGGAAAGGGAAGATTTGGAGCACTGCTCTACCACTACCCAGCAACAGCGAGATTGCGATACAAAATACTGGGGTCACCACTGATACCGGATTTTGCGCACCTCAAGAAATTAGGAATCGGTGAGATCATAGAGTTCGCAAAACCAACGAAAAGATTTTCCGACTATTCTTATCAAGACAATCCATAGAAATCCCCCGATATCCTCCTGTTTTCCGCTACAGCCCTCCCATTTTAACCAAAACCTTCTCCACAAAGGAAATAGGGGAACACAACGGGCCCAACCAGAGGCCTTAACAAAGAGTTAATAAAGCTCACCCTAGCCTACTAACCAACCAATATCAAAAGTATCATTCGAACCATAGGTGTAACCAGAAGCCCGTAGAAAACTTTTAGGTCGCTTCTTGTTTAAAGTAGGACTCATAAACTACAACGCAAACAAATTGTATTTTAGGCTGCAACTCCGCATCAGGTTTCGCGATGGGCCCATTATAGCCAAACCTGACCCAACATAAAAAGAAGCCTGTATTATTTTTGTTTACTGTTTGAGTCTTTTACCATAAAACCTCCTTTCCGCCTTCCAACTCAATCTACATCGGCTGTAAACTCATCTTTGTTTGAAACTCGCTTAACTTTGTTTTAACCTCAAGACAAAATCGCAATAATTCCTTTTAATTGCAATTAATGAAAGGACTTCCCATTCAAATTGTTTTACGACTTCAAAAAATCACCACAGCAAGGGTCATCTTATTTAATTACCCGCCCCTACACGCGGTAGCGTCTGCGCTGAACTTCTTCAATTGATACTTCCCTCCAATCAAGCGGACTCTTAATGATAACTTCCGCTAATTTGAGACAATGACAGATCTCTCTCTTTGTGGATGGCAGTTCCATTTCATCATTATCATTCCCCCTCATCATCGGTGCATGCATTCACTTCCACAGCACACCAAGCCAGCCAATGCAACAAAGTCAATGATGTCGTTTACCAAGATCATCACTCTCCGTCTACATAGCCGCCGCGCCGCCGCACTCGTCAGACTATGATCTCCGTCCCTAGTGTCAAGTTCTTCTCTTTCTCTTGACATCGTCGTTGTTTACGGATTCCCTCTTCAATTTACCAATCACCACCCGGCCAAAGCCGACAAATTCTCCATTAAACTCGAATTGTTACGACCGGGAACAAATCGTTCGCCTCATAAACTGACGGCAAACGCCAAGAGTCGAGGCCGACCAAACGTCTGTTCGTCCGTCTGTCCGGCGTATGATGATGTGCCTGTTGCACGCCATGAAGGCGAAACTCGGTTTCCTACATTTCTTGGGAATTTAACGATGTAGAAAGCTGGGCCGAGGCAGTTGACGCAGCCACTGCAGCGCTAACTAGCTTAACAAATTGCTAGCCCCGCTGCCGTTGCCGCCGCCGTTCGCTCCTCTGAAGCCTGCTGAATGCATCCCGGCAGAGCCTAACGACAAAAGTATGAAACGAACTGGTGTGTGTGTGTGTTTGAGCGAGATTAAAAACGAGCCACAAAACGCCAGTGGTTGGATGACATGACAATAGTATCAGGTGGAGGGGGCTGGCTGACAGAAACGTCAAGTTGAGGTTTTTAACCCCATGTGACGGGGCATTAGTTTCACCGAAAGTGAAAGCGGCCTCTCGGCGCTGACTAGCAACAATAATAACAAACAATAAAGATGAGGGGGGGTAAAAAAAAGAAAAGAAAAGAAACAAATGAAAGAGAAGTGCAAAATGAAAATAAAAATCGGGATTTGTTTTTTTTTTGGACTGCGCTGCTGCGCTTGACACGCGAGTCGCGGAATCCATCCTCGATTGCCTGCGGCACGGAAATAAAATTTATGATTGCTATCGGCGTTGTGTCGGGTGGGGGTGGTGATATGAGTGGCACTGCCATTTCTTAATCTAGGAACTCTAGTGATTCAGTTTTTCTTGGAATAGTGTGAGATACATTTAGTTAACATCCCATTAAGATGATTATTTCTGCGGCTTAAACGCCTTAATTATTCAGCGGAGCCTCATGTTATGGTTGGTTGCTTATCGGTTAAGAGCTGCAGACCACCCATCATATCTCGACTTGTCCATAGTTCCAGCGGTCATGGGTAAACAGGAAGCCTATGCTTCTATGCCTCTTTGGTGTCATCTTTGGATATTCAGTTTTATCGTCATTATGACGAGCCAGTTTGATTCCAAATGTTCCAGTGTGGATGAATTTGGCTCACAATTTGGAATTGAATTTGTCAAACTTTCTTTTGGCCTCACTTCGTGATGGAGGAGTTGTGATTTGTCGTTGTTTCTCAATAGATGACTCCAGCAGAAAAAGGCTGATTTAACATATCCGAAATGTTTTGACACATTAGTGATTTAGTTTTGGCGCCATTTACGTTTGGTTGTGTGAAAATGTCTGATTTTGTGCAGAAATAATCGTCATTTGCGGGACGTGTTGATTTTCTTTTGTCGTTCGTGAGCTCCAAAAAGTTTACGGAGATCCCGCTCAAAGTGAAACAACGTGCCGTGATTGGTTTTCTCGTTTTAAAGACGGTGATCTCGATGTTGATGGCTGGTTGCGTGGAGGAAGGCAAAAATCCTTCGAAGACGCAGAATTGGAGGCATCGCTCGATGAGGATCCGTGTCAAACGTAAGAGCTTGCTTCAGCGTTAGGAAGTACCCCCCGAGCCACTTTCAAGTAACTGCATATGTTCGGAATGATAAAAAGGCACTTTGAGCGTCGTTTTGTCGCCTGTGAACAACTGCTCCAGTGGCAAAGAAGGAAGGGATTTCTTCGTTGCATCGTGACGGGTGAGGAGTCATAGGGACTGCCCGGTGATGCTTCTACGTCGTCGAATCGGCCAAGTATTCACGCTGCAAAGGTGATGCTGTGTATTTGATGGGACCAGGTCGGTGTCATTGATTATGAACTGTTGAAAGCCAACGAAACCCTCACTGGGAAAGGGTATCGACTTCAATTGATGCGATTGAAGGCGGTACTGTGCGAAAAACGGCAACAATACGAGCAGAGGCACGAAAAAGTGGTTCTACAGAATGACATCGCTCCACCAAACTTCACGTTGCCAAACCCATTTAAATCTACATGGAAACGTTAAAATAAAAAGTCTCACCGCACCCGCAATATTTCCCAGATATTGCGACATCAGATTATTGCTTGTTCCATTCGATGGCGCATGGTCTGTCTGATTAGCAGTTCCGTTCATATGAAGACAACCAAAAATAACCTCAAAAGATGAAAAAGTTGTAGCAAGCGGTGGGCAATAATTTCAATTGGAATTTTTCACTATAAAATTGCATTTCCATCAGAATAGGATACAGGAGAACTTAGTTGCGCATCTAATGGAATCTTGGTACACTTTTTTGAAAGTTAATTGAAGCAAGTTATGTTTTTGTGTCAACCTACCATGGTTCAGAAGCTACAGCTTTGTGACAGACGGACGAAGGGACAGTAGATGCTTAGTAATGAGGCTCCATAAGCGCACTTTGGGTGTGGTAAACAGTAGTCCTAACACCCGAGCTCCTGATTTTATTGAACATAGCTAACAGAATTTATTTTTATTAACTTTCTTTCCTAAGTGGCACTTCAGTGCGGGACGGACCACGGCCGCTAACCCGGTCCTTAGCGTTGCTGTATCCGGGTTTAGGCCACCTAAGCCGCTGTCGTCATTTTCTGCGGCGTCCCTCGGGGTGGATTTGAAGACTTTCCGGCCCGGAGCAAATGTTTTTTGACATGTTGGTACAATTTTTCCCTTGAGACTCCAAACAGGGGTTTGAGCTCATCGTCAGTTTTCATTATATTCGCTTGACTTCCAAAAATCTTTTCTTTTGAGGATTTCTTCGATAATTAGCTAAGTCATTTGCATCTTGCTCAAACCCAATCGTGCCTATATTTTGCTACATAAATACGCTTATATG
This sequence comes from Orthonevra nobilis, assembly GCA_963555765.1. Lineage (NCBI taxonomy): Eukaryota > Metazoa > Arthropoda > Insecta > Diptera > Syrphidae > Orthonevra > Orthonevra nobilis. Next base: position 50,133,461 of record OY743225.1, on the reverse strand, counting down.
AGAGCTCAAAGCTCAGAGCCTTATAACAAAATTTCAGAGCAAAAAATTGTGTGGTAATTGTGAAGAAAATTGTATGGAAGGCTGTAACGTCTCTTTTAAAGAAGTTTTAACGAAGCTTTTTTTTGTCAATTTTTTCTGTCAAGAACTAGGAAATAGTATCCAGTTTATTTACTTTATTTTATTGCTAGAGAAGCTTGCCTGAATTAGTTTTGCCAATTTGAATATCTTCTACCCAGGTCCTATGTGTTAGCGGTGGGATATCTGGTCGATGAATGAAAAGCGCGGTCCTTTGTAAGCATAAAAAAATATTATAAACCAGTTATAGAAATTAAGACATCAATTAAGATAACTATTACCACCAGCATAACCGAAACTTTTTTGAAAAAAGAAGCTGAAATGACAATTGGGGAATTTTACGAAGCACGCAAGGTCTTAACTCCGGTTCTCAAAGTTACCAATTATTGATAAGAACGATCCAAGTAAGACTCAATATTTTTCATGTAACATGAAAGGGTATTTCCAGTAAAAACGCACAATAATAACAGACGCGACTATGTCTCACATGAATGGATTCTAGCTGTCATGTTCAGAAGATGTGTTCTACGAAAATTATTTCACAAATTGACAGTCATTGACAGCCACAAAGACTCATTTTTCGGGAGCGCAGCAAGTGCGGTGATTCGAAAACACTTTAATGTGTATTGAAGTTTGGAGCATGCAACTTATCCGTAATCATAATGTTCTAAATAGACAGAGATTGAGCAAAAAATGTAAGGGGGTATACTAGTCTAGAAATTTAAAAGCATCGTTTTTTTCATATTTTGAAAGTTTAACTATTCAGGAAGATATCTACAAGAGGATTTTTCAAAATTCAAATTAATTTCGGAGCTACCGGTATTTTGATGACCTGACATCCAAACTAGTTCGGCCGGAACTAATCGAACAATAGACATTAGGGATTCTCCGTTTATCTGAATCCATATTTCTCAGTAAAACCTTTTGTCCTTTTTTATAAATTGTAATACAAGCCCCCAAGGTGACTTGGATCTGTTATATTAAGTGTTCACTTACGTCCAGCTGCTTACAGTTGAATACTTACCTTCAAACCACGTGGACGTAAATATATGAAATAAAAATATTGTGAAATATTTTTTTAATAAAATGGATAGAAAATCATCAGCGCAAAGGATTACGCGTCCAGATCGACAAACAAAATTGGCCCGGAAGCTCATTTATTTGCTGTGAAACAAGACAACGCCCGAATCGACCGCTCAGAGATACGAGCATCCAACGCATCAAAGGAAGCCAGCACTGCTCAATATGAAGAGTAAAACGCGGAAAATACTTTTTTCCGAAGTCGAGGAAGGAATGAGTGATGCAGGAATCGCAGATTGAATAAATTGTAAGTCTACAATATCAGTTTTCTCGTAACTGTTTTTTTTCAAAACAATACCCACGATTTCTCAGGTTGTACTGGACCGCTTTTCCTGAAATTTTTGGAGAGTCTTTTTTTTAATTCGAAACAGTCTAAAAAAATGTTTTGGTTACGTGGTTCATCAAATGCTAATTTTTGGAATTTTCAACTTTTTTTAATTTTTTTCTGTATTCTGGTTATGTTAAAAAATAACCAATAAAAAAATGGATGCTAAAAATATTAATTGCCTTATTTTTATGACACTTCAAAAATGACATGAAATTCATGCCTCTAGACTAGAATACCCCCTTAAGAGGTGAAATCCGTTTGAGTTTCTATGCCGGTTGAGACAAGAAGCGAAATATTTCTTGATACCAATAAAGAATGGATGCAACCGTCGCTGGAGGGAAAACAATTTTATTGAGGTAGTGAAAAAAAAAATAGAGGGGACTTTAAAACAATCAAATCTTATGATAATTATATGGATGCCAATAAATAAAATGCAATTGTTGAAATAGACCTAGTTTGAATATCGGAACAAGTGCAAAAAGTTTTGGGGTTTTAACCATCTGGCAAAACATTTTACAAATAAGAACAAATTAAATGAATGTCAAAATGAAAATAAACAGTGTGTGAATTGCATAAACTAAATAAATTTAATCTTCATATATATCCACATCATGATGCTAGTCTTATAAACTATCCAGTGTATTTGAGAAAAGTAGAAAAAGACAGGAAGAAAGTTGCTTATTAGCAACCAATGCTCTTTGAGTGCATGAAGTTAAATATACAAAGGTTAATCAATAGTTTTAGTGAATTACAAAATTTTATCTATGAAAATAAATTTGATATGATTATACTGACCGAGACACATATAGGAACAAAAGTGGACAATAAGGAAACAAATATAAACAAATATCACAAAATAAGATGCGAAACCACATCCTCCCATACAGGTGGAGTGCTTATACAATAAACCTTAAAGCCGCGAAGTATTCTTATTGGTTTGGATACTGCTAGTTAAAGTTGAAATTGAAAACAAATCAATAGTGTTTCTAACTTTAAATAGATCTTAGAATTTTGTGATTGGATAGATGAACAACCAGATAAAAAATTGTGCGTGTCAGCTCCGACATGCTTTTAAAAACAGTGATTATGAAAAAAAATTACAACGGTTTTGAATTTTCACAATAAATAAATAAATGAAATAAGTCTTTCAACGCAAGTTGGTGAACATATGACTGAGTACACAAATATGTTTGGAAATTTTATAAAACACTACTTAACGAGTACAAAAGAAACCTTCTAAAAACAGAACGCGACCACATAAATTATAAAATAAGATAAGCAAAAGATCAAAAATCAATGTGGAAGAACATTAAATCACTGGTTCTAGCAAATTAAATAGTAGATCAAAGTGGTATCGAATTTGAAGGAACTTAATAATATTATTAATACTGAATAATATTGAAAGAAGTCAAAATTGTTTCAAGTTTAAACCTCTAAATTCCAGAAAAAAACTCTTAAGAATATTTATTATTATTATTATTATTATTTATTAACATAAGAAAAATTAAATTAATATGCTAATACAAAAATATGAGCACTAGCTGCAGAGGCTTTCAGCTCTAGAAGGATAATAATAATTTAATTTATTAAAAGTTAGATTCAAAAAGTAATAGATAGATAAAGAGGAGGTCAAAAAAAAATATATTTTATATAACTAAATTCGAACAATGAAGGAAGTTGTTGACTCTATTTATATTTTCGTTGCTTATGGTATTAAGAAAGATGTAGACTGATTGATTATCAGGCAAGATGGCGTTGAATGATCCAGAGATATGACACGGTATTTGTCCGAGAATGTGTGAGACATCAATGTTGTTGTTGCATGCTGGGCATTTTGGTGGGACGTTTTTTTTTAAAATGTGTTGATGCGTTTGGATAGTGTGTCCCAAACGAAGCCGGACGAAATTGGTGTTCATGAATTTAGAGGTAGATGTTGGGTATACAGGGGAGGAAAGTTTTGTGTTAATTTTTGCGTAATGATCCTGGTAGCTTGACCAATTTGAGAGTCGGCATTTTTCAAGCATTCGCGATATTTGTTTTTTTAAATCAAGCTTCGAAAATATATTGAAGTTGAAAATAGGCGCATTATTGCACGACTTCGCGGCGATGTCAGCAAACTCGTTCCCTTGTATCCCCGAGTGGCCTGGAATCCACATTAGTTTTATTTTGTGGGTATTTTTGGCAAGAATATCTCTAATTTGGCTTATAAGGTCGGTGTTATGGTTTGGATTGAGAGTGGCATTCAAAGCAGATAGACTGTCGGTGCATATGATGACATTACCACGAAGTTTTGTTGATATTTTTGTTGCTTCGAGTAAGGCGAATGCTTCTGCAGTGAAGATAGATGCGTTTTCTGGCAAAATTCCAGCTTTTAACACTGACCCATTTTCACAAGTAACAGCAAAAGAGGTTGTGTGCATTGATTTGGAACCGTCTGTGAAAATAGGCTTCCAACCTGTAGATTTAAGTTCGGTCATAGTTTCGAGGAAAAGTGACTGGTATATACGACTATCAGTGTTGGCTTTGTTATATTCTGCCAGTGTGAGCTCAAATGAGGATGGTTTTATGCACCACGGTGGGGAAGATGAAAAGTAGTGTTTCATTTGTTTGATGGGAAGCCCCATTTCTTTTGCGATGCTTATTGTTCGGGCTATGGCTGATGGGAGTCGCTTCACCGTTTTTGATCTGATAGTTGATGAGATATCATTGTCGATTATAGAGTTGTAGGAGAAGCTGAATTTAGCGAGAAGCTTTATAAAACTTTCTGCTTGACGTTCTTCTAATGTAGGAAGTCCAGATTCTGCCATAATATTTTTAATCCTGGACGTACGATATGCATTGATGCTCCTTCTTGCGGCATGATGGTAAGTTGATTTTAATATGTTAATTGTTGTTTTAGGACATTTGCCATATATGAATATTCCATAGTCAATTTTACTTAAAACTAAAGCCCTGGTGATGTTACAAAGAGTATTTATATGTACATTTAATCTTTTACCAGCTAAGTAATTAACAATGTTGGCTCTCACAGCTAGGCTCTTCTTAAGATCTATACAATGATGTTTCCAGTTGTATTTATTGTTAAATATAAGACCTAAGATTTTCAAATTAGTTACATTTTGTATATTTACATTATTTACAATTATGTTTATTTGTGGACAAGAAAGCTTACGACAAACATGCAGTGTCTTACATTTATCTAAGGCAAGTCTGGCGCCAGAGGTGGTTGACCAGTTTAAAATATCTTTAAGCACTTCCGATAGTATATTTTTAGCTCTTGCTAGATCATTGAGTTTACACATGATGAAGATATCATCTGCGTAACAGCAATGATCTAGAGGTGTATATTTTTCTATTATTTTGCTTATTTCATCAAACGCTATAATGAAAAGAACTACCGACAAAGGGGATCCTTGGGGAATGCCGTTATGTAGTGGAAATGTTGAAGAGAAGAAATTGTGTACTTTTACAGAAATTTTTCTATTAGAGAGAAAAGATTTCACATATCCAAATATTTTACGGCCGATGCCCCATGTTTTTAATTTGTTTAAAATTAAATGGATTCCAATTTTGTCGAAGGCCTTTTCGAAATCTAATGAGAGTAGAGTGACGTGATTACGTGAAGACAGAGCATTCGAAATGTTATAGTCTATGTGAAGCAGGGCATCAGCACAACCCCGATTTGGCTTGAAAGCAACTTGATTTGAACAAATTCGTTTGTTTGAATCGATGAACCAGAGAAGGCGTTTCGCCACAATTTTTTCTAAAACCTTAGACAAACAGGGAATTAGAGAAATTGGGCGGTACCCACCAACAGTGTTTATGGGTTTGTTAGGCTTAGGTAAGGGAATGATTGTAGCTGATTTCCAACTTTGTGGAATTACGCCAGTATCAAGAATGATATTAAATAATCTGCAAAGCCTTGATTTTGTTGAAGGGGGCAGGTTCTGAAGCATTGGGTAGGAAATACGGTCTCTGCCTGGGGTTTTTCCCTTTAATTTAACCAAGCAGGCATTTAGTTCAATTTCAGTTATTTCGACTTCAATGTGCTGAGCTGATGGATTTCGTGCAACAAGAAGGGAAGTATTCTGAAGACTGTTATTTTTTTCGTTGCAGAACATGTCGGAAAAATGGTCATCTTTTGACATATCGGACCAAGAACGGGCGAAAAAATTACTGATCTCTAAAGGGCACGAAGTTGGGCCTGTTGGTGTTTCTATGCATTTTATCGAACGTGGAGCCGTGTTACCAGTTAGGCATCGGATTTTATGCCAAATTGTGGCGGGGGAGGAATTTGGATTAATTGAGGATGTGAAGTCATGTAATGTTTTAATTTTGATTATTTTTACTTCTCTCCGGAATAAAGCGTTACTTCTTTTGTAGGCTATTAGGTTGACATTAGTGGGGTGTTTCTTAAAAAATCTCCAAGCTTTAATTTTTTGGGTTTTTAATGTGCTTAAAGTGGGATTCCACCAGGGAACATATTGTTGGCTATGAGAGGGACTGCTTTGAGGGATGGCAATATTAGCGGCAGAGCGTAAAGCTTTTAGGATAAGAGCGGCTTCTTTGTTAATGTTGGTGGAAGGTAATTTTTTTGAAAGGAAGTTTACAACATTGTCTTGAAAACTTTCCCAGTTGGCTAAATCGGTTTTAAATCTAAGGACAGGAGGTGTATCTGCTTTAACTGGACATATCGCAATCTCTGAAGTGATTGGAAAGTGGTCACTATTGTGAAGGTCTTCAAGAATTTTCCAAGAAATTCGTGGATGAAGTTCGGGTGAGCAGCAAGTTATGTCGATATGTGTTAAGGTACCGTGTGTGGAAAAGTGTGTTGGCGATCCGTCATTTAAAATTATAAGATTAGAGTTAAGTAAAAAATCTTCAAAAATAGCTCCCCTAGAGTTCGTGGATGCCGAGCCCCAGAGGACGCTCCAGGAGTTTATGTCTCCAACCAGCAAAACGGGAGTGGAAACCTGGTTGAGGATGTTTTCAAGGTCGGTATTTGAAAATTGTTGATCGGGTAAGATGTAAAGGGAAATAATCGTGAATTTTAGAGATAAATTAATTTGGAGGGCTATGGTTAGAATATTTGAATTTATATTGATTTGGTTGTGCGGAATATTTCGTTTTATTAAGAGACCTATGCCTTGCTTTGCCGTGGTATTATGAGAAAAGTTATGGAAATAACCTACATATGATTTGGGTACAAAAGGAGTAGAACCAAACGCACAATGCGTCTCCTGAAGAGATATAACACAAGGCGTTAGTTCTTTTATCAAAATATTAAGCTCGTCATAGTTGTTAATATAACCCTTTATATTCCACTGGAGAGCTTTAAATATATTAAATCTATGATCTAAAATTGAATCAGTTGAGTTATGATGTGGATTGTTACTGTGGCTTTGGTGATCAGATGTTGAAGCATTCAAGCTGCAAAAAGAGCTGGAATGATTCAATCTCCGAGTGTTTTGGCCATGCGCATAAAAAGAACTAGATGTTGTCATCATCTGATATGGGTGAAAGATAAACTGCTTGAGTCTTCATAGCGATGCCAGTTTCTTGGGATTGATTGGAGATTTGCTGTGGGAGATTAGTGGAAGGTGAATGGGAAAAAATTTGGGTAGAATTTGTGTTAGTGGTTGGGGGAAGTGAAGGTGAAAGTTGCTTAGGTAGTGGAGAGTTAGTGGAGAAAATTATTTTAGAGTTGTTAGATTCTTGGATAGGGTTGAGTGTATGTGTGTTTTGTTTTTGTGGGAAAATTTGTTTGTTATGTTCGTTTGAGATCATTGTCGTGTGATGAGATGTAGTTGTTGTATGGTTAGGTATTGTCGGAGGGGGAAGTTGGGTGTTTGATTGACTATGAGAGTACGCGGAGAGCGTTGAATTATTGTTTTGGGTGAGGATTCTATTTTTGATGATTTCGGCCATGGAGGGCTTAGCCCCGGGATATTTTTTTGGAGCTGGTATAAGATGTAGGATGGGGTCGTCGTTGTATATCTGCCAAGCTTCCCGGATAGTGCACCGTCGGTTGACTTTAATTTTGTTGATGGATTTATGGCGTAAGAATGTTGGACATGATGGGTCATAAGAAGTATGAGTGTCTTCTTTGCAGTTTATGCAAAAAACACGAGAGCATTGTTCGTGTGGAAGGGGAACACCGCAATCTTTGCAGACTGGTGAATTGTTGCAGTGGTTTTTTGTGTGACCCAATTTTTGGCATGAAACGCACCTCATCGGATTTGGAATATATTCTTCCACCTTGCAATTAACCCAACCTATTTTTATATCACTAGGGCGTCGTATGAGATCAAAAGTAACAATAGCGGCACCTGTAGGCACTAAGTCATTGTTGACTTTTTTGAGAATTTTTTTGATTCCGGTGATTTTGTATTTTTTTAATTCCGTCAATAATTCGTCTTCCGGTATATCGATTATGTGTCTGGAAAAGATTCTTCCTTGGATAGAGTTGAGCGCAACATGAGAAGCTACTTTCACGGGGATAGAGTCGACGAATTTGGCCTTGATGAATTTTTCGGCTGTCGGAAGGTCGGATACTTTTACCAAAAGGTCACCGGAGCGCATAGCCTTAACCTCTAAAATGTCTTTGGAAATGTATTCCAAACCACGATTTATTTGAAAGGGGTTGTATGCAGAGAGTGGTTTGAGTTTATCGCCTAGTTTTTCTGATCCGGAAATCACTACATACCGGGGAATGTTGTCGTCGTTTGTGGAAATTGTTGGGAGTGCTGGGAAGTGGTCGTCAGTACATTTGCGTTTTGCTTTTGTGTTCCGATTTAAAGGCACATCCGGAGAAAGATCTTTAAATCGGTTTTGGTTGGGGGGGTCCGTACCCCCTTTCATCGTTCTATATTTTTCAATTCAGAAATGAGGAAAGAAACTCACTGTTTGAAAAAAAAACAAATATTCGATGAAAAATATTACACCGCTTTTGCAAGAAAAATTTGACAGAAAAAGCACAGAAAAAAAATATTTTTTTCAAACTAGCTGCGCACCTAACACACGTCTTTACACGGCGATTGCCTGGTCGAGACTCAATCTCTTAAGAATAATTAACTTACTAGTGGATAAAAGTGATTCTAATTTTATGACCAAAAAAATTTTTATCTGAGTAGGTCCCGCCCTTTTAAATATGATAAGTTATTCATTATCAAGTGGAATCTTTCCAACACATTGGAAAACCTCAGTAATAGTTCCTGTACCAAAAATTGAAAATTCAAACAAGTGTGAAAATTTTAGAACAGTTAAAATGCTTCATTTACATGAATAAATATTTTGATTGAAAAAAACTTGAAAATACGTTAAAAAAAATATATGCGAATCTGCTCTGTGTTAATCTGTGTTCTTGGATCTCTAGCGAGCATTCGAGACAATAGGCAGGAAGGTAAATGTTAATGTATTTATCATATTCGAAATAAATTTTACAAAGGTAGGTGTTACCGTACATTTTACAATTCAGAGATACAATACTACTGTGTTTTACAACTAAAATATTGTCTTAATGTTATAGAAAAAAAAGTTAAATGAAACTATAAAAACCATTTTAGGAAGGAAAATTCGTGAAAAACCTTCGCAAATATAAAAAAAAACAATAAATAAATAAAAAAATGACTAGATAAGAGTTTACCGTATGTAGAAACGAGAAAGAATACATTTAAAAACGTTTATATATGAAAAAAAAAACAAGCTGAAAAATAAATAAAACATTGAATATATCAACAACGAATCAACGTATTTACAAACAATATAAATAAATGAATAAGTAAACAAACAAATAAATAAATAAATAAATAAATCAATAAATATATAAAAAATAAACAAATAAATTAATAAATATATTAATAAATAATGAAATGTATAGAAATATAAATAAATAAATAAAAATAAATAAATAAATAAGTAATTAGATATTTAAATGTAAAATGCATAATGAACAAAAAAAAAACTTTAAGTATGAGATATAATACAACGAGTTTTTTTTTTTTGCTTTGCAACTAGCTATTCAATTGGTTAATGAGGTTATTATTAGCTATAATACAGCTCGAAAAAAAATTTCTATTTCAGAAACCAATTCAACATTCGCTCTTTCGTGGAGATCCATCGTAGAGGGGTGCCATGGTAGGTTAAGCATAATTTTAAGTGTTTTGTTTTGAGACACTTGCAAACGTTTTATGTGGGGTTTTGCGATATTACCCCAGACTGGACAACCATATAACATTAGTGCCTGGAAGATCACCTTAAGAATTATTGTTTTATTTTCATTCGTTAATTTAGACTTCCTATTAATAAAGGGGTACATGAAATTAGTAGTATTTGACTTTGCTCACTGTTCTTGTATTGTGTTCTTTAAATGTCAATTTGGTGTCCAGATAAATTCCCAAATACTTAACGGATTGCTCCCAAGCTATATTTTTCCCATTTAAATGGAGTTGCCTGCTGGGCAGAAAGCAAGCTTTTCTTTTTCGGGTGAAAAAAACCCTCATTTAGCTTAATTTTCCATTTGTTACAATATTTTCTTAATATTTGAATCGCATGGTTTAGATTCGTCTCAATGTTGAGAGCGAATTCGTGTGAAGCAAATATAGCTGTGTCATCAGCAAAGATAGCGGCCTGACACTGAGGTAAGTTTGGGAAATCAGACGTGTACAAATTGTACAAAATTGTGTGACAGTACCGCACCTTGGGGAGCACCCATTGGGACGAACGTTTCATCAGAAACACCATTAGGCAGGAAGCTATTATTGGAAAAACTATTAAAGTATGGAGTTAGAGGTGTTGAATATCGCAAGCAGGTGGTGAGTTTCAAGAGTGAATTGTCTGAAGCCTTCGAGTCAGGGATGGGAGTTCCTCAGGGATCCATACTGTACCCACTTTTGTTTTTGCTCTATATAAACGATATAAAGAATTTATAGAACAAATTAATATAAAATTCTTTGCCGATGATGGTCATTTGTATACTGTTAGATGAAAATGAATTTGATGATTGTATAAGAAAAATAGCGAAAGAGACAAAATAAATATGAAGACTAAAATAATGAAGAATAAAATAACAACAATTTAAATGTGTATGTGATATAAAATACTTAGCAATAATATTAGACTGTCAACAAAGTTTTAAGAAACACTTCGAGTATGCTTTCAAGAAAAAAAAAATGCTAAGAAAATTTATAACGATTTATAAATTTAAAGTTTGATAGATTTCACTCCGATTCATTCATTCAAACGTATATTATTTAAAGAGTCTTCCTTCATTACCAACGAGCAGTCTTAGTTTTCAACATTTTAAATGTCTTTTATTGCGTTCAACACTTTTTTGTGTAATTCCCTTTCCACATTAATGGCCCGTGTGCATCTTTTTCAACACAGATACGAGAGTCCATATCGATCAAAATATAGAAGCCTCGATATCCGTCCCTACAGTAATAACAATAATCACAACAACTCGGCAATGACAACTGACTCACCAGGAAGTACGCGCAGTGCATCTTAAGCCAGGTCACGACAACGTGGCCTATTCAGCAATTCATTAAGTCCTTGATCGATTTGTCCAGCGGTCTCGACGAAACGTCACAGTACGCACGTTCCTACTTACAGTAAGAGCATCAACCGAACTGATGGAGACTCATTCATCGAATTGCTATCCTTTTTTTTACATGATTCAATTTTACTTTTTCTGGCTCGAAATATTTTTTGCTTGCAAAAAAGGATGTCATTAATTCATGCTTGGGAAAAAAAAACCCTGTTACCCAATTACAGCTCGAAACGAACATACTCACATATCCTATGACATCATAGCTTTTCTTTGAAATGAGATATTTAAATTCAAAGCAGGCCTTTCCTCCTTTACTGTATTAAAACACACCAACATCTCTCATCTCTTCTGAGTCCTTAGAAAAAAAGCAGCCCTCTTTTCCTGCATACAGAGTTTTCAAAAAAAAAAAAAAACCTATACACAGCAGCAGCAGCATAAAAACCAAAAAAAAAACAGTAAGTGGAACACATCCTGTAACAAAGTACCAAGGAGTGTAAAGCCTAACCACATCCACTCTCCGCAAGTTGTAATAGATGCAAAGAGTACTGATAGGTCTGTAAAACCTAACAGGCTCCCATCAAATCTCCCCCAAGCAATAGGTATACTCCCAACATTCAATCTAGTCCCTTATGCTATGGGGTTGCAAAAAGGAAAAAAAAACCCACCCATCCAAATACTTCCGCCTAAGCCCCAATTTTAACTTCACTGCAAGTCCTTTTTTTATTTTCTCCGCCAATTTCCCCAAGAAGGTTAAAAACAAAAACAAAATTATTGAGAGAAGGAAAACTTTCCTTTTCTATTCTAATGTCTCCAACATTCCAACGGTAGTCTACAAGTCCTGAGCGCCCAGTGCAAATTTCTACAGGAGTTCTTTTTGAATTCCAACCACGACAGTCCGAGAAGCCATGCCGGTTGCACTCTTAAGGCACTCAAGGACAACGAAACAAGTGCAGACAAATGAAAATGAAAAGAGAGCGACGACAACAAGGAATCCATGGATTAGGATTTTCGGAATGGACTATGCAATTGTAGGGAAGCCCCACGTGGGCCCGCAGCATGTCCTTTTTTAATCCGGCTTTAGGGGGATACGAATTCCGCAAAATTCTTATCAAAACCCTAATTCGAACAGGAAAACAAAATCGTCCAGCAACTATCCAGAGCAAGAGTACGTACGAGTGCGAGTAAACTCTCAATAAAGGATTCTGCGCGGAAAAACAAAAGAAAGACACACACTCGTAGGATTAAAGAGAAAAAGGACATACGTTGTGGGATATTCTGGCGACCTGGTAAAACGTCACGTCAGTGAGATGACTGCTTTCACATAAAAATAGAAAATTAATGGGCCTAGTTGGAGGGAGGACATAGTTACCGCAGTTGGTTACTTCGCAACAGCGATTCTCAGCTAACTTTGATCATGCAATCCATGCAAGGATTCGCCGGAATTCGCGTGGGTGGGCGTGCTTAGAAAGAATGTATTTTTTCCTAATATTTCTATTCAAATATCTCGTTGCCAGGGGACAAGGACTCACCAGCAAGTCTAAGGTGCATTCCTTAATTTTCGTACTCGTAAGTGACGTGGGTGAAAGGACTTTCACCACCCACCCCCTACGATATAAAGAGCAAACGTTGTAATGTCAGATTCACTTGCTTTTAGCTCTGGTATCCTGCTGAAGTGTGACGAGAATGGAAATTTCTTTGCGCTTCCTTTCGCGTGCGACAAAGAGCGATAGATGAAAAGAGAACGACTTTGTTTTGGTTATTGGATTGGTGCCTGCTTTAGCAAGGATACCCGTGCCGCTTGCTTCTGCTGGCCTGGTGAAATGGACGAAAAGATTGATGACTTGACATGTCAATGACATGACATAATTGTCCTTTTATGTTCAAAATATAATTTCGGTAATTGTCTGAGAAGTGAAGCTCTTACGCGATAATATCCTTTTCCTGAACTCATGTGAACCTGGTAACCAAATCTTAAGAAATGTTTTTTTTTTGTTTGTTTAGAAAAAAACAAAAGCAACAAACAAGCTTAGATTTTGTTCTAAGGTTGTGTAATTATCCTTTCGTGCTAAAAACGAACCATCCTTTCGTTTAAAATAACTTATAAGTAGCGTATCCTGTTTGCCTGGTGAATTAAAGCCCTGCGATGGCTCTTTAAGTGAACAAAACTCCAGTGAAAAGTTTAAAGCCTTCGAGGGGTTATCTTTTCTGCCAAAATGGGGGGCAGATCCTCTCATCCATGGCAGACTTATTGGCTCCAAAAGCGGAGCACATTTAATTGTAGGATCCGCATTTTTTGTTTACTCCTTTTTGTGTGGGAGCCAATCAACGACAAACGTTTGCTGGGCAACTTGCTAAAATCCATGCTCGCCGGATAAAGGATAGTCAAAATCTAGGGGGAGCCGTGGAACTTGTGTGGAGCATTCGAAAATTGAGCCCACCATTGATGGCCAACCAGGAAGAAAATGACAAACAAAAACGAGAGACTTGAATAAAGTGGGAGGAACCTATGGATGCATAGAAATTCAAGCTTCATGTGGCTTACTTAACTCCAGCTCCGGACCAATCCCAATTTCGAATTTGACAAAAGGAAAAAAACAAAACGTAAAACAAAAAAATATATTCTGCTGGATAAATTTAAGGGGAGCCGATGAAACGTAAGAAGGCGTTGTTCAAGTACAAAAGTGTCTGAAGCATGAAGTCCTTGAGAAGAAGCTCAATCGCTTTCGCTAATGAACTGCGGCAGGAATTTTCCATTCGGTATTTGTTGGGAAACGAGGAATTCTATGAAAACCAAGGACGCAGAAATTTTAGAAAACGATTTCGGAGTTTGTTGCGGATTGTTTGGCTGGATTTGCAGATTGGAATGTGCGACAGGAATGCTTGGAATGTGTGGTGTTTGGAATTTTTAGTGACGCCATTGCGGAATTCGAATTGGGAATCAGAATTTCATAGAATGTATCTAATAAGGCGGGCCCTTCTCAATGGATTTCTGTTAATAGATAAATGTCAGTGCAAGAGGTGGTACGTCAGCTTTGCTGGCCCAATCGAGGGTTGGCTTATGAGTGAGAAGACAAAACGAGAGGAGGAATTTTAAACGCAAATATTGAGTGAGGTCAACGACTGGGGTAGTTTTTTTTCTGTACAGATGTTTCTTTTGAAAGGAAACGTGAGAAAGATGGTCGACCTACAAATGGGATCCGAGAAGCAATTTATTCGCGAACGTCCAATGGAGATGATGACCGAAATATTGTATAAAAGGGATCAAAAGGATTTTTTTTTTAAATTTATATTTAAAAACAATGAAAATTTCAACTCAAATGTGGAAACGGATAACAAATTACTAATTACTGAAAAACTTTTTAAATGGGATCAGAGACCTTAAATTATTGAGAGGTTGTAAACGTTTTTTGATTCTATTTTGTAAAAATACCTTCGTCAACTTTTGGAAATTCGATTCCCTTTTTTTTCTTCACCGTAAGTTTCTAAAGAACCAACACAATGTCAAATACAAAAGTGAGATCGGGAGCGAAGAATCAAAACTAGACCGCCTCACGGCTGAACTTTCCATTCCAAAAAACAAATCGATATTTCGTTCAAAGCCTATGTCAATCGAATAGAAAACAGTAACGAAAACAATTTCAAATTTGAATTAGTTCAAATCAATGAACTGAAGAACACAATGAAGAGGATGAATAATACGAAAGACTTCAACCTTATATCAGTAAAAATGATGTTAAACGCATTCGAAATCGTTGGGCCCATCTTTCTTCAGATAATCAATGAATCACTTCGTGCGGGTATTTTTCCTGACAATTGGAAAGAGGCTGCTTTAGTACCTATCGCGAAAGTTAAAAATTCTGATAAGCCAGCGGAATTCCGTTCAGTAAATATGTTGACCGGAAGTAAAATTGTTTGAAAAATTAGTCTTTAAACAATTAACCAAATATATGGAAAATAATAATTTAATATCGGAGTATCAGTCTGGTGGTAACACAATGAAAAATATACGTACATGACAAATGGGCGTTCGAAACTATATCCAAACAAATCTTTATTGAGAGACAAAAAAATTATGTGAAAAAGGGAGTGGAGCTGAAATGGTTTGTCAGCTTTTTATTAAACTGACAACAACGTACTCGACTGTAAGAGTATATGCCAGACACGCAGACTGACACTCTAGTGAACAACACTCTTAATGCGTTTAATATGTTGACCGCTGAGACTCCAACCAATGCGCTTATTACGGAGGCAGATATCCAATTTCTCCTCGACAATTTGAAAGTAAATAAGAGTGCAAGTTTTGATGGCATATAGTATATCTCAAGCAATTACCTCGAAATGGAATAAAGTTTTTGGCAAGAATTATAAATGCGTGCCTTAAAATTCAATATTTTCCTGATGCTTGGGAAATGGCCAAAGTTATACCAATACTTAAAGCTGGGAAGTCACCTGAGGACCCTTATAATTACAGACCAATAAGTTTGCTGAAAGAAAAGATTACTACAACTTATACAATTTGGTTTTAGGCCAAATCATAGCACATCACACCAAGTGCTCCGAATATGCAATTTCGTTAAAATAAATCGAGTACAAGGAAAATCAACAGGCATGATTCTCCTAGACATTGAAAAGGCATTCGATTCTGTATGGCATAATGGTCTTTTATATAAAATGATAAGTCTTTACTTTCCTCCGTGTTTATGTAAAATAGTTCAAAGTTTTTTTGTCTGGTCGTTGCTTCAAAGTCTTTGTCAATAGTGCGTTATCTAGTCTTATTTATTTCAAACTGGGAGTTCCTCAAGGCTCTGTTTTAGGACCTCCTTTATACAATCTATTCTCATCTGACTTTCCGAGTCTGAGTGAGTGTGAGGCGGCTATTTTTGCAGATGATATCGCTTTATTTTCATCTCATAAGTTTCCTCAAAACGTTGAGACAAACTTAAAGGATGCGATGAAAATTATCGAAAGTTACTACAACAAATGGAAAATTAAGCTGAACGGTACTAAAACGCAAGCCATCTCTTTTACCAGAAAAAGAAGTCCTTGCCTCCTCCCGAACAGCAGCATACAAATCTGTGGAGCCGCAGTCAGTGGAGCAACTGTGTGAAATATTTAGGAATTAATCTTGACACAAAACTTACGTTTAGTGAACATATCTCTAAGACCATTCACAAAGTTAGAATAGCAACAATAGCAAAATGTTATACCCTTTTGTTTTTTTGTTTGTTCACACAACAAACTACTTAAAATGATGCTTAACCTTCCCTGGCATCACTCCACGTTAAGTCTGCATAAAAGAGCGAATGTTGAAATGATATCTGTGAGAATACAAAAACTTTCAGAAAGATTCATCAATAATGTAGAAAATACACTGATATCGAATTTGTGCTCTTAAAAAAATTTTGTTAAATATTCTGTAAAATCCGTTTTTAAATTATTTAATTAATTATTTATCTATTCAGTCACTTTTATGACTTTATTTTAATTTAGTATTATACTCTTAATTTTTTTTTTATTATTTATTTATTTAATTTATTTATTTATATATATATTTATTAATTTGTTTATTTATTTATTTATTTATTTATTTATTTATTTATTCATTTTATTTTCTATTTATTTATTTATTTATTTATTTTATTATAATATTGTGCAATAAAAATTTATATAGTCACGATGAAACTCCATTTCGAATACTGCTCGACAATCGTATTTCCAAGCCAAAATGATTTAAAAGAAAGACTGCAAAAACTACGAAATAAGGGAATGAGAATTTTTTAATGTAAAATCAGCATTAATGAATGTTATTTTTTTTAAAATGAAAAATAATCTTACACCAAAGTATTTAACTAACCAATTAGTTTACGTGGCGGATATTTAACCATATAATTTAAGAAATCGTGATAATTTAAGGCTTAGATTTTTTTCTAATAATAGATTTCAGAATATACTATTCGGCAATGGTTTAAAATTATTTAATAATTTGTCAAATGAACTAAAAACTGAACATAATTACAATACTATTAAAAGAATATTAGTTGCGTATATTAAATTACACTACAATTAAGATATGTTTAGTTTCTAAGAATAATTATACCTTTGTTAGAATAGCTTTAAGTTGAATAAAGAAATCTATCTATCTGCCTATCTATCTTCTATATTAAAATTCTGGAGGATCGTTTAAATAAGTTGAATCATTCCATGAGTACGAGACATGTCGAGGAATACAAAAAAATCAGCGGTAACGCAATTTTTTAAAATAAGCGGAAAAACACTGCAACGTCTGAGAAAAAATTATGTTACCATATCCAGCATTTTGCAGTGCATTGATGGTCTGGAAGCCAAATCAACAATCCACTCAGCTCAAAAAGACTCTGCGCATAAAGAGCTCTTGAACATCAAGTGGTTTATTTAGAACAAAAAGAGTTAGCCTCTGATGCCGTTCTATTTGGTATTCCTGCAGCACCCAATGATAATATAAAATCTACATTTATCCGATTTTTTCCGACTTGAAAAATAATTTGCGGACAAAGAACCCCAATCCTAAGAAGAATCCTGCACCAGCTTTTATTATATATCATAACATAATGAAAAGAACTCTGTGCTGAAATCGGCTGCTCTTTTACGGAAAAATCAAAACAGAGGGCTCATACTACGTGATCTTGGTATTGACTCGACAACAAATGCTTCTTTAACCAAACTGCGACCCGTTTTAAGAACAACAAACAACTGTTTGCTGTGTTTACCAAATTCCGCCAAGTATTTTTTAAAAAAATCACAACCAGTAAAAGTCTCACAATAAAAGTCCTCAAATTTTGGAAAATGGCGGCAATTAAAAAAAAAAAACTAATTTTCGCTTTATAAGATAAATAATAAATGCAAAAATGTATCATTCGCAAAAAAATGATTCGTCATTCCGTGAAGATATATTTTCTCAGAATGCTCTCATATTTTCGGGTCGATATGTTAATTACAGCGGCAAGGAGAATGTCAGCCAATTTAAAAAAAAACGTGTTTTCGAAATAAATGCGTTTAAAGTTTTTGAACGTGTTTACACAAATATGTTTATTTTTGCCGCTAATCTGCAATGCCTGTTCCATAGAGGCATCCTTCCTCTTCTTCTTGCTGCTCATGTTGAGCTCCTTACATCTCCCGCTGCTCAGTCCGGGCTTTTTTTGCTGCGTCGGTCACCTGTCTCTCCGTGCGCTCAATCCTGTCAGAGCGCGCTGACGGTGTCAATTTCAAAAGTGTTTCAAATATCGTAAGCGTTCGAAATAAGGGAAACTCTTCGACGGATTTATTTCTACTTACATGTAGATTAAGAATCCGTTGAAAAAACAAAATGATTTTTTGAAAATTTCAAGGACAAAGTCTCCCTTAAGGAAGCGCAGTCGTTATACTTGGTATAAGATTAAACTGAATACCTCCACTCGTTCCTGAGAAAAAGGTCGGTGACAGACAGATGGACACAAAAGTAATTCTTAAGTGGTTTTGTTCTGGAGAAAGAAAAAGACTGCTCCTATGATGATACAAATTTTATCCAACCTTGTAAGACGTTTTTCAATAAGAGCGCTACAAAAGGCCACCACGGGCACGCTTGCAGAAGTCCAGACGCTGAACCCAATTTTCGACGGTTTTCAAGCATAAATCGGCCGATACTGCTGCAATATCACGTTCGATATTCGTACGAAGTTCATCAATCGTCGCTGGCTTGTTGGCATCGATCATAGACCATAGCCCCACAGGAAATAGTCTAACGACGTCAAATCGCAAGACCGAGGCGGCCAAGCGACTGGACCATTTCGTGAGATAATACGTTCTCCAATCTTGGTTTCCAATAAATTTATTTTGACATTCGCTGTGTGGCTTGTGGCGCCGTCCTGTTGGAACCACATGTCCTCCAAGTCCATATTATCCAAATGGGGACAAAAATATTCATTGAACGGTAGCGTTCCCCATTCACAGTAACGTGCTGGTCTTGATTATCACGAAAGAAGTACGAAACCAATGACGCCGCCGGCCCATAAACCACACCAAACCGTAATTTGTTCGGGATGCAATGATGACTCATGGATGTACGTGTGAATTGCTGCCTGACCAATACCACATATTTTGTTTATTGACGGAGCCATTCAGCCGGAAATGAACCTCATCGCTGAAGATGATTTTTCAATGAAAATTTTCAAGTTGTTGCTCAGCCCCATTCACGAACATACGACGCTTCTGGTTCTTGCGTCAATTTAATCTTGTAGGGATGTAGGCCAAGATCTTTTCGCAAAATTCGCCACAACGACGTCACAGAGATGCCCAACGCTTGAGAACGACGTGTGAGAGACACATTTGGGCTTTCTGCAACTGAAGCCGGCCAGCGGCAGCAATATTCTCGACACTCCGGGCACTTCTTTGTCTCACTGGCACGGGAACATTTTATACTGTGCCTGTGGATTCAAATTTTTCCACGAGACGCTCAATTGTTGATCTGCTAGGACGATTATGACGACCATAAATTGGACGTAGCGCTCTTAACGTTGAGGCCACTGACTCCGAATTTCGGTAGTAAATTTTAATAATTTCGACTCGTTGTTGGCTCGTATATTTTTCCATCGTGAAATGGCAAACCTTACTGAAGAGAAATGTCAAAAGAGCGGCAAGAAATATGGCGTCGGTTGCTGTCCCTGTCGCTCTACTTTTGTAGCGTCCCTGTTGAAAAACCCTTTACAACAAAATAATTAACGTAAGGTCAATCCTTACTAGACGTTCAACATTGACTGAATCGCTATTTGACAGCACCCGTGTGCTTCATGTCGAAAACACATAAAAAAAAACATTCAGTTTGCAGTGTTCATGATGACGTATTCAACAAGTTGCCCCTTTTGTAGTGTCACATTTTCCGAACCCCCAATGTCCCCAACACAAAAAACTACACCACTGCGGCTGGCTTCGTAGTCCAATGAGCTTTTTATGCATTCTGATGTCCTGATAGATTTTCATCTTGTTATGTATGTTACATTTAAATTTCTTTGCGCTATTCTATGTGCTGTGTTCGGCCAATAACATTCTCTGTTATATCATTTTCTCTCCTCCAACACGCAAAGTGCCTCCGGCAATGAATTCTAAGCAGACACGACCTAGCTTCGCTGGTAGCCTATTCCAATGGCGACTCAACTTTCTCCGCCATTGTTGCTTTCTCTTAATGTTCGTAATCCCACTTTGGGCACACACACACACACAAACACACCGATGGACGACTGAGGTCCTTTGATATCAGGCGATGATTGAGGCTTCTTCAAAGCGAGCGACATCGGGTGCTAGTCTATGATAACATCAAAGTTACCGAATTCTCTTTGATTCTCTATTAGGCAAACGGCTTTTAAGCGGCTGCTTTGGGTTTGATCTTTTTGAAACTCATTATCAGATAAAACGAACCGTTTTCTCCAGATTAAACAACTTCAAACGAATTTTAAACGTTTTGCTATCTTCAAAGCTCGAGAAATGTTATAACACCAGGGGAGCAGCACTCGCAAGACTGATTGGCGTCGCGTTGCATGTTTTACTCGTATGTTGGTGGCTACAGGTGGATTTGGCACAAAGGTCAGGATCCAGACATGCGTAAGAAGCACACCATCTCCGAAGGGGTTTGCTCTGCGAGGAAAGTATCTAACCCAGTGGGGGTAGCTCGTGGGTGTACCTATTGGGGTAGTCTGTGCGCCTGATGCTATCTAATATCAAAATTCTTCGCACGTTTGGGCAGTTAAACGGAGATTCGCAATTTTTCTTTTTTTTTCTTCTAATGTTATTTCTAAACAAGGCTCCGTTGGGTTTGAGAATTCCTAACGCCGCGCCGTTATGTGACCCGGTTATGAAATATCCTATCGTGTTAGAATTTATATTGCTTCTCTTTTTCGCCGTTAAGAGTCAGTCAGTCAGTTGGTGCTTTGTGTGCATGCGGTTTTGGGGGTGGATGCAAGCTAAGAGTTTCTCGGAGAAATTCCGATACACCATAGGCTTGCTGAGGGCCTGGTGGGTACAGGTAAATTATGCAATCTTTTTATCACGTAAACGTTGTTAGGATGTGATTGATGATGGGTGTCGCGTCGTTTGTTCCTGGCTGCAGGTGAAAGACACAGACAGGTACGACGCTAATGGAAAAGGTAAGGTGTAATGGAAAACCTTTTATGCAGACGTTATACATTAAAGCAGGGGGTGGTAAGACTTAGCTTGAGCGGGGGGTTGAGTGGCATCTGTAAAAGGAATCACCTTCAGAAAAAAACAGTCTTATTGGAGCTCAGCAGCAATAGCAAGTATCTCACAAAGAGGGTGGTTATTTCTATCCTCACATGTGTGTACATGCGCAGTTGGCATGTTGGTGAATGGGTGTTTGAACTTTGCACCCCTACCATGCGAATAAGTTGTAGTTTGCTGAGTGTACACATGTGGGGGTGGTAGACAAATTAAGCTGATAGTTTGGGGGTTTTGCTTGAATTTCTGATTGCCTGGATGTTCTGTATGGTAATGGCGATAGTGGGAAAACTAAAACTGTTTATAAAGAGTTAATTTGGAGTTCGCTGAACCTAATTTGGGGTGGGTAGCCAAAAAAATTTATCAAAATAGTTGGAAATGGGATTCGCTGTAATAAGTTTAGAATATTATAACAGAATAAATTCTATTACGGTTAAAACACTTTCTCTTTTGCACAGGATAACAGGAATGAAGGGCGGGCTACCTTCTGCTTTATTCGGGTATGTAAATCGTTTCGTTTGGTATTCATGAAATGGGAGCAGTTACTGGTTACTCTCCTGGATACCTCTTGTACGTTTCGTTAACTTGAAAAGGTTTTCCGATTCTGGAAATGCTTTTGTTTTGCTGTAAGTGTTCCAATTTTAAATAACTATGGCCTGCGACTTCGTCACATTCTTCAGGAGCATTTTACTCCACAATAAGCAACCAATTTCATCAGTCGATGCGATTCAGGCGGACAACACCGGCAGTGAATTTACAATTATCGTTTTACAAATAAAAAAAGGATTCTTCTATGAGTTGTGTACTACATATTTTGTTATTATCTTATAACTATCATCATTTTTCTCTTAAAAAGGGTATCAAACACCCTATATGCAGGGTGGGTAGGAATAATTGACATTTGTCCGTAATGTTAAATGATTTTTGGTGCTGTGGATGGAGTTTGTCCGGTACCTAAGTATTCGACTTTAGTGCCTCTTAAATTTTCACAAAATATAAGCAATTGTGTAAAGTCGTACCAAAACAAATTGCACATAAGCAATATAAGCTCTTTAAAATGATATTATTAAATACCTCCGCTGCACTCTCCGGAACTTTTTTAATTTTTTCAAATCAAAGCTACAATATGGTATCACGTGTTGGGAAGGTACAAATATGAACAAAATTTTGCCTCTTTTAATCCTGCGAAGGAATGTTTTGAGAATAATATGCCGTAAACATCGTCCTCATGCCAGTTATCCTCTGTTTCGTGACATGAATGTTCTTCCAGTCAGTCATTTATATTGTTTTAAAGTCCTAAAAACTTTCTTCAATAGGTCGGGATACGTTAACTGGAGGTAAATTGAAGATTACAATTTGCGTAGAAACTTTTTCGAATTTTGTTTCTGTGCCCAATTTTCGTACTACTGCATTTCGTAATTTTTACCTAGCTTCATCGTGTCGTCTTTTTAATAGACTTCCACCTGCAATTTAAGCTTTGACAATTTCTGAAGGGTTTGTAAATTGTTTAAGACAGTGGCTTTTGGAACTTAACTTTGCATCATTTCAAAAAATTTTCTCTAACATTCTGATATAATTTGTGGAGCATTTTAAGGGTTTCCTTCTCTTTTTAAATTTTTTCATCTTTTTTTTTTCTTCTTTGGTGTTTTTAATTTTATTCCATTTTCTTTCAAATTAACTTGAATTTTTATTGTTTTGAGTAAAGTTAATAAGGGTCACCCCACCCATATATTTTTTATACTTTAAGTATGAGTGAAGTGGCATTTGACACTATTTCTATACTTCATGTATTTCAAATATTAGATGTCACCTAAATTAATTTATTTCTTCTTAAACTATTTAAAATACAATTGTAAAAAACTGAATTCATCTCCGACAGAATAAGAAAACTCAATGCTCTCTCAATGCTCTCATAAATGAAATGTTCAATTTATAGCACATGATGTTTGAATAAGCTAACGTTATTTATTAATGCATTACATCTGTTTGTTATTGTAAAAACTATTTTTTTACTATTTATTTTTTGTTATTTATTTATCGAAATAGGTATTTATTTATTTATTAATAGATATATTAACCTATTTACGTATTTATTTATTTACTTATTTTTTATTTGTTTACTTATATATTTATTTATTTATTTATTTATTTACTGATTTGTTTTTATTTTATATTTAATTATTAATCTATTTATTTAATTATTAATTTATTTATTTATTGAAGATAGTTATTAAATTTATGATAATATATATCTGTGATTGCCATCATTGGAATTATTTATTTACTAACAGAACCAGTTAATATGTATAGAACTTAATTATTTATTTATTGTATACTTTTCTGTGTTTATTTATTTTTATTACTTTTTTTTTGTTCTTTCGCTTATCAAATAAAGGATTTTGTGTTCGTGGTTTCCTTTTATTTACATACATTTGGCAGGATTGATCCTTATATATTTATTTAAATTAATTTAGTTTTGCAGTTGAACGATATTATATTTATATCAAATCTCTGTTTTGTAAATTGTGCAGTAGCAGGCCTAAAATATTGTAATTTTTGCTCACGAAATAAATCAAACAAAAATATTACTTAGACATGGTGTCCCGTAATTAGTCTAGGAAAATTGAAGGGGTGATTCTTGGGTATATTCTAATCAAATAATTGTTCCACAGTAATGGCCTATCTTTAAAGTTATTATCACTTATGGTGATGATGATTTAAGAAAACGCTGACCCATGTTAATGATAATAAAATATCGTTGTGTGCTAGAGTTTGTCATTTTTCATCAATTATATTTTAAGGGACCACTGTCTCACATGCATAATCAATTATTAAGAAAATAAATTGAATTGATGTGAATTGAATTGAAATCCGTGATGAATCACTTTCTTTGTGTGGTGACCCCTTTTTATTTTTAACTTAAAATCATTTTTATTTTTTGTTATTGTAGCGACAATAGCAGTACACATTCTGTTCCAAAGATCACACTGCAGCCTTTTATTTTTAATCAAAGTGACCAAATCCTAGACTAAAATTTTAATTTGCTTATTCCTCTTTTAGGCAATTTCATGATTTATTCTTTGTCTTATGTTTTCAATTCGAAATTGTTATGTATAATCCTTCTCAAAGCCTACATCCCTCGCAAGTGAAACTGCGCAAAAAACCTTAAAGACATTACAAATAAACCCCCCACAATGAATCTTTTGGATTTTTTTGCGCAAATTATGCAGATGATGTTCAGATTGTTCTCGCAATAAAGTCAAATAAAACAGGCATCGATGAAATTGATCCCAGGTCCATAAGGCTCCTGCTGTCCGTTACCCATATTTTTAATTTTATCATTACCACTTCCGAATATCCGCACGAATAGAAAAAGGCAAAAATCATTCAATACTTAAAAATGGAGATAGAGACTATAGACCCATTGCAATTCTGCCGTATTTTGAAAATGATTGAAAGATTCAAAGATTCAAACATATTTGACAGCGAAAAAGCTTCTCAGCAGTCGCCAGCTTGGATTTCATGCCAAACACAGCTGCAAGACTGCATTGCTGTCGGAAGTTGATGATGTAAGGGAGTCGCTGGAAAAGAAGTTTGTAACCTTCATGATTCTTTTAGAATTTCCCAAACCTTTGCAAACCTCAAATCGTGTTCTTCTATGTGGAAAGCTTCAGACCATGTACAAATTTTCAAAAGAATCCGCAAAGCTTATATACTGTTAATTACGAGAGAGATTGCAATGTGTTGCGGTTAGCGCCTTGTCCTCTTCCTTTAAGTTTCAAGCGGCGTTCCACAAGGAGTAATAATTGGACCTATTTTATTTTCCATTTATATCAACGACATGCCACGCTACCTGATTCATGTGTGTGCCAATGATGTCCAATTGTGTTTGAGTGGACCTGTAAACAATCTACACGAAGCCATTGCAGAGATTAACGATGAGTTGAATGATATTTTTTTCTGGGCCCGATGCAACTTTCTGGGCTTGAATAGCAAAGTACTAGGCACGTGTATCTTGCCAAAAGTTAAACTTGGTCAAGAAATCAAAGCAGTTCTGGCATACTGCCAAGAACCTCAATTAAGTTTTTAATGATACCCTCACATGGAACGACCATATTAATGCCGCCGTCGAAAAGGTTTTGGGAGGTCTTCGATTGCTTTGGCCAACGAAAATAATTACACCACTAAGTATAAGAAAAATGCTTGAAAAAACGGCAAGGTTTACGGAGGTTTACGGCAAGTTTGATTGTGAGAGTATAAAAAAGCTTAATGTTGAATACAATAATGTTACTTGACTTGACCACGTATCAGGTTTTTCAAAACGTCTTGTAGGCTGCTCGTTTAACAACCTCTTAGTTTTCGTTCGTTATGTTGTTTGCATGATCAGACACATCAACCTGAGTACCTCTATAGTAGATTACTTTTCCCTCATTTACAAAAGACTTTCGCCGTAATTCTGTCTCAACTTAGAGCGTCAATTCTTCGTCCATGCTATCCGCATCTGGAACTCCCTGTCCACTGAACTGAGAGGACGTGAAACACTTAAAATCTCTACTTTTAAGTCACTTTGCTAGTTCGTATGGTAAGTAACCATTTAACTCTATGTTTTTTTCTTATCTGTTATGCTATTTCTCTTCTTTCTTGATTTAATATTTAAAGCAATTACTATTTAATAAATATAAACACAAATAATATAAAACCATTTTGAATTATAATTATACTACCATTGTAAATATTTCATTCCATTCTTCATCAACATATAAATTAATTAATTATAAACTGGTTAAATTAATTATATTAATAGTTTAGCAGTCACCCGTGTTCTTATATAAATATTTTGTTATATTCTCTTATGAACATGATAATAAATCAATAAATAAAACGCAGAGTTAAGCGAGCGTCAGAGATCCTAAAGTTGTCTTCTAGGATGCCACCTTCCAGCTCCACCATCATACCCTAACTACTATCTAGGAACAGACGAAAAAAATTTAATGTGTATAAAAATGTTTCGTGTCTGTTCTGTTGACCGTGGAGGAGGTCAAAAAGTTTGAAAAGAACATGTAATTAGCTTTTTTGAAAATATTACAATTATATTTCTTGCATAGAGCATTGTGACCTGAACTTATGTTGTTTCCAACATTTCAGCAAAATTGGTTGGTAGGACATAGTTCAACATTCAGTTTGTAAATTTTCGTTACTGAAACTTAATTAGAGCTTTAAAAAAATTAAGGGGGCTGGTGATGTATCCATTTGGCCAAATGTGCAGTCCAAGAAATCTCAAACCGCGCACTGGTTCATGAATCAGTTGGTTCTTATTTTTATTGTTATTTATCTCTGCTGTCTGCTTTGGCATTTAAGGACCTTTATTTTTTTTTTTAATGATCACGTGCGTACAAGGGGTTATGACTACCCTTAAAATGTTGGTACATAACGCGAGTGGAAGGCATCAGGGTGGGAAAAGTACTGATGCACATTGATTTTAATTTCTGCAGATTGTAATGAGTGGGAAATACTGAGCGTGGTAGAGCGTTCCACATTCGTGTCGTGCGTCTAATAAACGAGTTTCTATACTTGACTGTACGACCGAAGTTGGGCTTGATGGTGAACTGATGAGCATTCCTGACAAGACGGGTGTTTCACGGTGAAAGTGATAAGGGGGTTGAATGAAGCCATAAAATATGGGCCCATGATAGTATGCTGTTAATATCGGAATTTAATGAGTCAATCATTCGCTGCCGTTCCATTTCCACTGCCGAAGATGAGAAACGTGAATTTGGAAACGAATATGATAGCTGAGAGTACTACAATCAGCGAATGAGTGTATTGGATTAGATGTAGCAGATAGAAGATCGTTAATGAAAATTAAAAAGAGAGTCGGTGACAAAACGGAGCCCTGGGGAACACCAGCATTTATTTTTATTTTATATATAAGACTTGGCACCGTCCAATACAACTTGAATTGAACGGCGCTAAAGAAAGAAAGTTTCTAATCAATTGAATAAGAGATTCGTCGATACCAAATGCACGCATTTTCGACAAAAGAGCCTGGTGCCAAACTCTGTCAAATACTTTAGAAACATCAAGTGCAACAATCTTGCTTTCGCCAGAAAGATGTAGAGAGTGGTTCCACTTTTCGGTGAGATGTACCTTCAAATCACCAGTGGATCTTTGCTACGTGAACCGTACTGCCGGTCATTGAGGAGTTTTCGTGTTTCGAGATATTTCATTAGCTGACGGTTTGTCAGCGTTTCCATGACCTTGGAAAACAGGGACGTTAGTGCAATGGGTCGATAGTTGGAGGGAGAAGAAGATTCGCCTTTGTGATCGCTTTGAGTCCATCTTTCAAAGTCCTGACGATACATGATGATGATACGGTGCAGCTGTACAATGTCCAAAGAGTCTCAAAAAAAGGGAAGAGCAAAACTCATATTGAAAGAAGAACCAATCGGGAATGGCAGGAAATGTTTTTAAGAAACCATAAAAATTTGGCTGTGTTTTAATGGAAAGCTTGTTGAAAAGTGTAAAATGGTCAAATGAAAAATTTGCTCTCGTTTAACATCATTTTGAAACGATTCCTAAAAGTATCCGACTCCAAATTGAAACATTTTACTTTACTGCAAGATTTTTGGTTTGTTTTCGTGGAAACAAAATTAAACAAAAAAAAAACGGAAAGGACAGTTTAATTCGCCAAACAATACAAGGACGGTTACTTCCTCTAATATCCCCAGTGGACCCATATTTCACGACACGCTCAACTTAATTGTTCGTGAACATTGTTAGGGAGCACAAGTTGGGTTGAAACACGGGTTAAACAGTTAAAGTTCAGTCTCATGATGGTCCCTACAGGAGTCCCCCTGGACCGACTTGATGCCTTGCCCCATGAAGCCACAAACACGTATTCAAAGTAACCTAAACTTACAGTCCAAAAATCAATTGCATGCGACTAAATGAATTGATTTGTGATTCACTTGAACTTCCCAAACTCCATAAATACATCTCGACCTGGAAAAAAAATGTTCCCTTTTCAATCCATTCTCAACATGCACACCAAGGATAAAAACTAGGTCAACAGAAACGGAGCAAGTAAATTTTATCCTGAAATAGAAGTCGTATGCTCCCTTTAATGGAGACGTGTCCTACTCATAAAATGTATTCCAAGAGAACCCTTGGCGCAAATCAAACTAAACAAGCTACCTTGTTTAAGGGTTGTGAAATTTCGTCCCTGAACTCTCTCTCGTTAGAATACATCCTTTTTTTTGTTTTGGGGCGAATCAAAATTCGTCTCGGTTACTATGGCAGTAACAACATTGTAATGGAATCATGGGATTCCATAATTAAGTACAGCGAGGCTTGCTTATACTTTTAGGGACACCGTGTCTCTATTCACTGGATTTAGGGAACGTGAAAGAGAAAGTTGGAAAGCGAAATGCTTACAGCAGTCAATTTGAAAAAGAGAGTACAAGGATTGTGTGGGCAATTTCCGAAAGGAACTTCATATTGCGCGATTCTGGAGGAGTGAAAACAAAATAGAAAAAATAAGGTTGTAACTGGAAGACTGCTACAGTTCCTGTTCGGTTGGTGAAAAGTGATTTATAATCAATCTCGCTCCTGAAGGACCTTATCACTCAAAAGAGTCTCTAGCTCATGTGTGATATCTTTTTTTTGCTTTACATCTGCTTTTTCTTTGTTAATCTTCACATGTTTATGAGCAATCACTGATTGTCTATGGGCATGTGTCTGTCCATGAAGAACATCATCACCTTGAATCGACCCATCAATCAAAAAGCGTCCAGCGCCACATTTTCTACTTCATTTCTTTATATAATCCATTTCATAATTGAATACCTGGTCAAAGGTGTTTAGCCACAATGGAGAATGGGAATTCAGGAAGTGTCCTTCCTCCATGGTTCATCCTTCGCTCATGCCATCGGTCATAAGCGGAACTCATTTTGCTTGCATTGTGTCTCGAATGCAAATCGCATTATTAACGCTGCATTTGCCAGTGTGTCCTTTAAGCCGATGTCCTCCAGCTCATCCAGAATTAATCGAGCGCACACAGGACTTATGGAAGATTGACAACAAAGGTCCGGTTTTCTTTTTTTTTTTGCATGTCCATCAATGCTATCCCATTTAACGAAATTGCAAAGAGCAAGCCACAAAGTGACACACATTGCGCCTAGATGCACGGGTTCCACAGGTAAGAAGCAACACAATGGAAAGGTGATGACTAGATTAACAATGCAAAGTTGTGACCAACCCCTCGTGTCGCCAGTGGCTTGCGATGGTCTTCTTCAGCAAGCAGCGGTATGCACTGAATCTATGGATACAAATACCGCGTAAAGGTACGGATAGATCACGTGCTAGTTTTCCAAGTGTCACTGCCACTTGAGTTGATGGTGGATGGAATCGATTATGAAGGGAATGCATGCAGGAGTAGAGGGATTTTTTCTTTCGCCATTGGGTGGGTGTGTTAGTAGTGTGTTCTGGTAACGCAAATGCAGGCCAAGACTTTAGGTATTCGGCAAGCGTACTAAAGGGGAGAGTTCGCGACTGATGTAGTGAAACATTTTTGCAGTGACTCGAATCGATGGCTGCTGGGAAATCAGAGGGGATAGGAGTCTTCTTTTGGTGAAATGGAAAATCCAACATTTGCAATGCTCCTGGTTCCCTATGATGGGAGCTTTGGGAATCCTCAAATTGTAAGAAAAATTGACTACGGAATTCTTGGAGAATATTTATGCAACGATTCAAGGCTTTAACTTTATAAGTAAAGCTGTAACTTTATAAATATCCTCCCTCTACAACTCAACGTTGTTTTACGCCTTATTCAAGAAGATTTTCTACTCATCTCGATGCTTCCAATTACTAGTCTTGTTTTAGTCTTTTTTGCAGTAATGTGCGCCATCAAACATGAGGTCTTCATTGACGGCACTGTCTTTCTTTACATGTAGTTTCAGGCCACCTGAGCTGTTAAGGTAGATAGGTAGGTAAAAGTGGTGGTTCAGTGAGAACCTAATTAGCACTAAGTGCCGTTTTAATACCACAGCTCTGTTACCTTATTTATGATGTTATTTTGGTGTATTTGAGATATCTCTAAATCCAGCCCAAGGTATTTAAGAAGGACATTAGTTCCTTAATAACCTTAGCAGAAATCTCATTAATTGAGTTGAAGAAGGGTCTACCAAGCGCCCGTTGTCTGGCTCTAGCAAGAGCCGGACAGGCGCAAAGGAAGTGTGTGAGGGTTTTACTTATAGCTGTATTTATGCAGCTGCGACAGTGTGAATTGGGTTGGATGCCTTGCTAAGCGGCATGATCTCCAATCGGCCAGTGTCCTGTGCAGACCGCCACTAATCTAGCAGTATCATGACGGGTTCGCCGAAGGAGATCTTTTGTTTTTGATTGTTTGTATTCCGGCCATATTTTTCTTGATGTTGCACAGTTCGTAAGTCTGACCCATCTTAGATTTGCTACTTCAAGGAACTATGAGGATATATAAGCCTTAACTGCTTGTAGTGAGATGAAAACCTCACCTGCAAGCGAGCGCTGAAGGGCAGATCCCTTCCTAGCAAGTTCATCGGCCTTCTCATTACCTCGGATGGCACTGTGGCCCGGAACCCATATAAGGGAAATGAGCTTACCTTCTAACGACGTTATTTCAGCTCGGCATTCCTGTACTAATTTTGAATGTGAAGTAAAGGAGGCAATAGCTTTGATGGCTGCTTGACTATTAATGCATATGGCAACCTTCTGGCTTGCCATTGGATTTGACGACATGCTTCCCGGATTGCAAATAGTTTGGCTTGGAAAACGCTGGAATTGTCGGGCAGTCTATAGGCTTTACAGATGTTCAGAGATTCTGAGAACACACCCGCACCGACTCCGCCGCCCATCTTAGAGCCGTCAGTTTAGATTGTCCAGTTAAAGTTCTTACATATCTGTCCACTATTCCATTCCGCTCTTTCTGGGATTAGAGTGTCAAAGTTATTTGATGGATAAATTCTAGGGACCGTATAGCCCGTTGGTGAAGATACCAAATCTCTCGGTATAAGATCAAGTATAGCGCTATGACCATAGGGTTTTGACGTCCAGCATCCAGACTCTCTGAGCCTAATGGCGCTGTGAGCAGTAGTGTTTTTAATGTGTAGGTCCAAAGGTAGGAGATGCAGCATTACCGTCAGAGCATCCGACGGAGTCGATCGTAGAGCCCCTGTGGTATCTATGAATGCAGTTCTCTGTACCTTGTTAAGTTTGATGACATTGAATTTTTTCATGAGGGCCGGCCACCATACTAGTGATTCGTATGTTAGTATCGGGCGAACCACCGCCATATACATCCATAAGATCAGCTTAGATTGGAGACCCCACTTTTTGCCAAAGGTTCAACTGCAGGCGTAAAAAGCTATGCATGCCTTTTTAACTCGCTGATCAACGTTTAGCTTCCAGCTGAGTTTAGGGTCTAAGGTAACGCCTAGGTACTTGGAGCTGGTAGACAGAGAAAGCGGTTGTTCATTCAGACGGGGGAGTGGGAAACTGGGTATCTTGGTTTTAGTAGTGAAGAGATCAGTTCTGTTTTGCTTGAGTTGATACCAAGGCTAGGTGCAAAATTTCCGCAGTGCGCCCTCCATGATCTCACTGATCAAAGCCGGAAACTTTCCTGATACCAAGATCACCATGTCATCCGCGTAGCCTACTACCTTTACCCCATCTCTGTCTAGTTTTGATAGAATGTTGTTCATGACAATAAGCCAGAGAAGAGGAGAGATGATACCGCCCTGTGGTGTACCTCTGCTAGCGAATTTGATTATATGACTATTACCTAGCGTTGCTTGAATACACCGAGTGCTTAGCATGGTAACAATCCATTGACAGAGAAAGTTTTCGATTCCAAGTTCGGTTAAGGAATCAAGTAACGCTTCCGTATGAACGTTATTGAAAGCCCCTTCTATGTCTAAGAAGGTAGCTAGTGTGTACTCTTTATATTCAAGCGATTTCTCAATTGTACGCACTACTTCATGGAGACCCGACTCTGTGGATCTCCCTTTCAGGTATGCGTGTTGCCAAAAATTCCAAGAAGAATATAAATATCGAGACGAGCTAAAAGCTTTGTCATCCATCTTGTATCGGGCTTGTTGAGGTTTTGTTAAATGCCAGTTTGGAACATAATTTGACACGAGTGATTCTGAATCTGAATTGAATTTCAGCGGTGGTGATGTTATACGAAGTTACTGCGGATTCTAGGTCGACGAAGTCATTGAAAACCTCGAAACCTTTTTCCTTTCCTTTTTTTATTTCTGAAGCGTCTCTGTCGAGTCTATCAAAGGTTTACTGCTCTAGACGTTGATGGCATAAAATCTTTTCAATGACAAAAGGAAAAGTTATAAGTGGTCGCGTGCTCTCTTCATGATGGCTCTCGAGATTCTTACAGTCCGGGAAATTATTTGCCTACCTGTAACTGAGTAGCTGTCCGTGCCAATGCTGCCTTCTTGGATCGGCCGTACCTCTAGAATACTCGATATATCTTTGGCCAATATTCGCGTAAAAACCGCCTTAAATGAGGCAGCTTTGGAGCCCATGGAAGTTTTCCTTGGTAAATTAATTATTTTCCTCAGTTGGAGTATACGCTCAGAGGAGACTAGTGAATTTGTCTTAAATGTGGATTCGTGTCCAAGTCTGCCTCTATCCAAAAATTCACATCCAAACGTTGGTCCGGAGCGGTCACCGTAGTAGATCCAACGGTCCTGTTTTTGCCCAGACAACTTTTTCAAATGTCTTGGACGGCGTTGATGTTCGAGCTGCATTGGTCGATAGCTTCCGCAAATTTTTCGGCTCCCGGTGGCCTGTCGAGGGTCCTTACAAATATCCTTTTCCGAAACTAGTAGAGAATAGAATTGTGAGCCTCTGAAGGACGTGGACGTCAGTTTCTTACGTCCTTGGTGATACCTCAATCTAAGGATTACAAGTCGACATTTGCCATGTTTATTTGAGCCAATTAGCATAAATCAAAATATACCCGGGGGAAAAAAATCCACGTTTTTGTCGGCGTCTCGGCGCTTCCCATCATGGTGCATATCATCATTCCTTAATTTGGAATGTAGTGTTGTGGTAGAAGGAGAACTTTTGGCTTCTAGCTAACTTATAAACCAAAATGTTTGCCCATTTAAATTAACAAACGAAGGGTTCCGCATTCTCAATTTCTAGAAATCGTCGTTTTCTCGCGTTTGGTTTCTTCAAACTTTTCATTTTTCAATTTTAGGTTTTGCGTTTTTATGTCGTAAATTTTGTCGAGGGAACGATATATTTTTCGATGGTTCTCTTTTACGTCTTCGACTAAAACCTCAACAGGCGAACTCAACTCTTCGTTCTCTTTCACGTCTCCTACGACATCATTGATGACCTCACATAATTCTTTTTGAATGATGAGTTCCTTATTAAAAACTTCAGAGGCTGTACTATTTCTTTCACTTTCTTCCGGCAAAGAGTTGGACCACTCCAATTTTTTTTTGGGCGTCACTTGTTGGTGGGTTTCCACACCCACATCCACTGAAGTGCCAGAATCCGCTTGTATTGGTGAAGAAACCACAGAAAAAAACTCAAATTATTCATTCACTCCCGAGCACATATTTGGGGAAAAAACTACGACGGAAATTAATTCAAATGCTCTCAACTTTTTAAATTTTATTTAAAAAAGTAGTAAGGGGAAAAGGAAACAAAATCCCCGAGTGGTTTTATTAAGAATCGAGCCGAACCAGAGTAGCACTGCGCCCACTTTTATTTTGAATTAATTGATAGATTGTCAATGCATACACAGAGTGCTGATATAATTTTCAAGTAATTGCGAATAAAATACTGCGAATTGTAAGAACACAAATAAAAAGATATCATACTATTCGGAGTCAACTCATGGAGCAATCGATACCAATATGCATCTGAGTTTTAAACCACAACACAATCTTTAGATATACTACTGTGTCCAAAAAATAAGGTGACATTGTATTTATTTTGAAAATTCTTTATTTATTCTTCCAAATTTCATCCCCTTCAAAGTAATCCCCTCCCGATGCAATGCACTTATGCCAACGGATTTTCCAATCTTTGAAACACTGGTTGTAGTCACTTTCCGGGATGGCCTTCAGTTCCGTCTTCGCTGCGGCTTGAATCTCCTCTATCGTATCAAAACGGTGTCCCCGGAGCGGTCTTTTGAGCTTGTTGAACAGTCAGAAGTCGCACGGCGCCAGATCAGGTGAATAAGGTGGTTGCGGAACGATATGATTTGAGTTTTTGGCGAAATGATCACGAATTACGAGTGCGGTATGGGATGGTGCATTATCGTGGTGTTAAAACCAAGAATTGTCTTTCCACAATTCCGGCCTTTTTAGGCGGATAGCGTTACGCAAACGACGCATAACGTTCAAATAATATTCCTTGTTGACTGTTTGGCCGGTTGGAAGGAATTCATAAAACACAACACCACGATAATCGAAGAAAACAGTCAACATGACCTTGATTTTTGAGCGACTTTGGCGCGGTTTTTTTGGTCTCGGCTCTCCTTTGGCACGATATCGCTCGATTGATCGGTTGTTTCGGGGTCGTAAGCATAGATCCAAGTCTCATCGCCAGTTATAATGCGTTTCATGACATCCTGGTAGTCGGAAAGCATTGTTTCACACACTTCAACGCGACGCCTTTTTTCCAAAAAATTCAATGTTTTCGGTACCAGTCGAGATCTGACGCGCTTGAGGCCCAAAGCATCCTTCAAAATGGTATTGACTGAGCCTTTCGATAAGCCAACTTCATCAGCAAGGTCTCTTATCGTTAATCGATGGTTTTTCAACACCAAATCTTTGATTTGTTGGACGTAAGCTTCATCGGTTGAGGTTGATGGTCGCCCAGAACGCTCTTCTTCTTCGACACGTTCACGGCCGGCTTGAAAATCACTATACCACTTGTAAAAATATATTTTTAGACATAGCCTCATCATCAAAGGCTTTCTGCACTATCCTCAACGTATCCGCAGCAGAAAATTGATTCCGCAAACAAAATTTAATGCAAATTCTTTGCTCGAAAAAACGAAAAATCTCACTTTTAGCAGCTCACAAAACGACGCGTATCTCAAACACTATGAATATATTTTGACATGAAATTTCACATAGATGTCACTGACAGTACTACCAACCTAAAAAGGAAGAAAAATTTCCAAATCCTTCGACGCGCTGATACATTTTTCTCCCCATCTGTGAAAAATTAAATTGATTCCTTTCCGGATTTTAACGCAAGCCCCGTAAGCTGAAAATCTGATGCACTCCGCCACAAGCACTCACGCTGACACTTAACCTGTAAGCAAAAACAAGAACAACGAGAGTTAAGAAAAAAAATCAACTTTCGTAAAACATTTTAATCAATCTTTCTAAATTCATTGCGTCTCTTCATTCTTATTTTCTTACTCTCTTTACGATCAGAGTTTCCCTCAGAGTCCTGTTAAATTTCCCGCCAAATCTGAAACATCATGGGGTCAGAAAACTTCCATCAGACATTTAAAATGCACACTCTCTGGCCATGCCACCAACACCCAATTATCCTCCCTTCCACAATTAGGCCCATTTCGTCAGCAGCTTATACGATCAAGCGTTACAATTTACACCTTCGACAGTCTTACACGTTCGTTGTCGCTCGTCACCTCGCGCCCAGCCGGCGGCGACGACTTGCCAATTAAATGCACCATCCTCAGTTCTTTTGCCGAACGGATTAGCCGGGTGCCAATAATGGCACATTATATCGGCTTTTAGCGTCTCGCAGCCATCTACCGATTTATTGTGTGCCAGCTTATGGGGGCAAGTCGATTAAATGTGATTCGTTTTCGTATTTATTTTGCCTGGCATACGGAGCACCGACTATGGCTATCAGCTGAGGATCAAAACCAAATCGCATTCAACTGTTTAACAGCGCCAACATGGGACTTCAGGTGGCAACAGTCAAATTGGAAAAGAGTTAATTTTATTGGAATAAATATGGTTCACTTAGGTATGATAGGGTTTGGCTTCTTAATAGCCTAAAAGATACATTGAGCTCATATATATTCCTCTGAGGGCCATCCATTTGGAGGTTCTGAACTTGATTTAGATTTCGGTCAAATTTATTAATTTTATCATTTTTATTTGGAAGTTAGGATGATTCAAACGTCTTTAACGGTGGCTTTTGCAGAATGATCTTCGAACAAGGTTATTGCAACTCCTATTGTGTAATAATTTCGGACATGATGAATGATCGTTTTCAAAGCATCAGGAATTTGCATAATTTGTGCTGAAACACGTTCTTTTGTATAGCTCCGTAAAAAGATATTCCATGGTTGTAAATCTCACGAGTATGGTGACCACTGTTGTAAGGGCTGTGTCATCGGCTTTCAATGTCTTTCATATCTATATCTTGGACTAGGGACCAACAAAATTCAGGCTTCTATCCCCCCTAACATTGTCCGATGGTTCGGACCTCGACCCTTTGTCCTGCAAGTTGTGATCCAGTTAAATAGGAAGGGCCCTCTCAAAATATCACCTAAATATTGAGTCTTCGAAGCGAGCTTCAATACGGCGGACGATTATCCAGTATATCTCAGGATAGGCGGCCATTAAGAACATGACTTCCCTCGAGATACTAATCTCAAAAGATTGAGGGCATACATACATTTACGTATTTTGCCAAAGGAAAGTCAAAACATTCAAAAACTTATTAGGAAAGCCCATTCGAATTTTCTAAAATCAAATAATGATCTACTAAAAGAGGATATAAAAGGTTAAACCACTGGCTAAAATCCGTCCTAAAATGATTGACCTTATTCTGATGATTTCCAGAGTGCAATCTGCCACCTAAAATAACTAATAATTTAAAAAAAAAAAAGTTCATTTATGGTTTCCTTGAGCCACTCTTAAACAATCGTTTTTTGCGAAGATAGTTTTATTTTTTCCGAAATTAGTTGAAACTTTAATACAATAAAACAAACAACAGTTTTTGAAACACTGCTCTTATGAATCGGAGCACTGTCATGAAAAAAGCAACACATTGCGATGGTACTTTTTTTTTGTAGCGTGAAGTATCAGCATCTTTCCCCGAAGACAGCGACGGGATTCTGCCGTTCAGCCTCTAGTCGCCGTCTACTGTCAATGCAATCGTACTAAAATCGAGCAAAGAGCTCTTAAAATTTTCTGCAGTACTCGCTTTTCATTGGTTTCTGAGGCGATTTGAACAGTTGTGCCACACATCTTGGACAGGCTTTTGAAAGAATCAGAACGTCTTGAGAAATGACGTGGTTTCTGCGAACGGAAAGAATTGTAGTCTGTGCTATCATTTCGACCTTCAATAGTCGCTCCGACTAGTTTAAACTGACATTCGCACTTGTGGACTGTAGAAAACGAAGTAACATTCTGGATACCCAACACCCGATAGATCCTTGGATTGTTTAAAACGTTTCATGATACATTTATGTCATGGGAGCAAAAAGTTATCAGACCGAAAAATGGGTTTTTTTTGTGTACGTGGCTCATTTTTAGGGACAGCATAAATGCGTTATTGGTGTAGTATTCTTTATTTTTCGTTTACTCTCAGAAACATTCATGTATGGTGCAGGTATGGTGTTCTAAGTCCAGATAAGTTCATTTTTAAGGCTTTCAATTGACTCTGCATGCTTTTTCACAACCTTAAGTATTGACCAGATATTCTCGATTTGATTGAGATATGGACTGCATGGAGGCAAACTTAATGCATCGACGTTTTTATCTTCGTAGTACTTTATAGCCCTAGAAATAAAAAAAAAATACAAATATTATTTACAAGCTGCAGCAGTGACTTTCGATTCTCGAAAGACCGTCAAACCTTTTTCATCTCCACCTTCAGATTTTGAGGACTGGGATGATTTCAGAGCTCAGTCTTTTCTTTGGCTCTCCAACATGCAGCTTAAAATTTTATTCGTTTGAAAAGGAAAATATTTTTCCACATGTTTTGAGTCCAATTTAGATACTTCTGATTCCAGAGCAATCATTTTTCTCTGACTCTTATTGGAAAATCCGGCTTCAGTTCTGACTTGAGTGCTCTAAGTCCAGCTTTCAAGAGCCTCTTCTGCACTGTGCTTGATAAAATTATTTTTCCTATAGCTCAACGCAGATCACATTTAAGATCCATCGAATTCTTGAACTGATGCCGACGGCTTGGGAGGACCAAAAGACGATCTTCCACTGCGGGTCGTCTTTTTTGGCCTTCTTGAGCCTTTCGCTCTGGTGGTAGATCCCGTCTTATGATATTTTCTTAAATTCTATGCGACAGTTTGAAAGAACTAGTTACGAATGTTCTATTTTTAATTTTTTTTTTTCAAACACTGGTGATGGTGGGCTTCTGCATTTTTTGATTTTCCTTCTCCTTTTGAATCGTTAGGTAAAAGGTTCCTTATCTCATATCTTACCAATCAAAGTTAATATGCCATTTTTTGATCTCTTGATATAACAATGGAGATTGAGTTCTACTCCTTAGTTCAATTGGTTGTAGATTATTAAGTCGTGGAGCAACTGATGTATATAAGTTTTAGAAGTGGCTAGTCTAGTGTGGCGACACAAATGCTAGCTACTGACTAATACTTTGAAAATCATATTCGGATAACGTATGGAAGAGAAGTCACTCCTTAAGAAAAAGTTTTTTTAAACTTTATAAAAGTAGAGGTGTTTTAAAGAAAAGTATTCGCGAATTGCAGAAAAATTAAATAATTCTGAGAATATGTTTTTGAATTATCAGGAGGGGTTAATTGTTATGGGTGCCTTCCCAACTTGTTATTTTGAATTTACTAGTCCATAATAAACTGTATCAATCAACTTACGAGGAAAAAACTTCTTCAAGTGGTACATAGTTCTAGTTGCTTTTAGCAAATAGTTCCTTAGAAATGAAGTTCGCGTATTCCAATTCATATAACAATTTAACTCATGCCTCAAATACTTAAAGCCAGCAACGCTTTCAGAAGTTAAACATTTTCAAGATCATCTAATGTCTTCAGTAGACGTTTAAAAAGATGCTTTCAATATACGCTTCTTTACTTAATAAAAAAAAGCTAATCCGGAAAATGTTAAATTCAATTTAGTTAAATTAAAAAACATGACCTTGGTTTTATCACTTAGAACTTATTTTTGTGTGTAATTAACCAGTGTCTAAGCTGTTCTAAGTCGTGATTTATATTAGCAATTAGTTCAAATGCCGAAGAACAAGAATACAAAAAAGCTTTGTCATCCAAAAGAACCAATTTGAATTCCTTTTAGCTTAATGTTAAAAATGCACTGACAACGATTTAAAAGAAGGATTGGACCAAGTACCGAACCTTAAGGCACACCGATTTGAATATCACGATCGTCGCTAAATTTGTCTGATATTTTAATGACCTCCTTTCTTCCAGTAAGAAAAGATGAACAACACTTCAGCATAAATTTTCTAAAGCCCACCTTTTCTAAGTTTTCTAAAAGAAGTACATGATCCACAGTGTCAGTTGCTTTGGAAATATCAATATTCAAAGCACCTATAGCTCTCTTGCTCATACACAAATTAGGAATGAAATTTAGAAATTAAGAAGCGCGTCTTCTGAAGATTTATGTGATCTAAGCTCGTATTGATGAGGGCTAAAGAAATCTTCTTTTTTTCCCGAACATTAACGACTTGCACTTTAACGGCTTTTTCGAAAATTTTCAGGAACACGAGAAGCAAAGAGACAAGCTTGTAATTGAATAACCCGTTTAAATTTTTCAAGTTTCTGGAAAAATTACACAGTAAATGTTTTTATTAAAAATGTAGGCTAGAATATGGACAATGTTTTGAGGAATTTTTTTAATAAAAATATAATTAAAGCCATTCCGAGCTGTCGACTTTTAATTATCAAGCGACTGTTTGCATTTCAAAATAGGGATCATGTTTTTTGCTCTTTCTGCTTCGATCTCTGGGAAAAGTGCGTTGGTTACAGTGCCGCCGAATATGAAGAATATAAAGATAGCAGAATCTATTCCAAACGTGAGGTCCTTTCCCAAATGTGATTCTTTAAGGCATACTATTTTTAACAACCCTAATAACAACCGTTTTCCACAGATTTTTCAGATAGATAAGAAGAAAAACTGAAAGATACAGTGATTCGGAAATCAGACGACTTTGTGTCTTGATTCCTCCATGGAGAGAAGAGTTTGATTTCTACTTCTTCTTTTTTGCATTCATTCAATTCGCAGCAGTCTGGGTCTTCTCTGGTGAATCAATCTACAGCATTAGGTTATTTTTTAAAATGACGTTCTTAATTAGCTCTCAAGCTTGTGCGGAAGTAGTGTCCTCTTCTGGATATATCGTGTAAGTGCATCAGACTTCCGATTGCAATTGTATGAAGATGAAAAATCATTACTTGTTTAGCTATCTTTGGTAAAGGTCAAGAAAATGCTGAAGAAGATTTCGTATTCATTTGTCTATTGATCCTGATAGGGCACTTTATATTTTCTTTTAAAAAATAGTCTACTCAGGCTCTTTATAAACAATCAAACTATATTCACAAAAAAAATAAAAAAAAAATATTCATATTAAATATTATCTTTTGAAAAATAGTGTAGGCAGGATTTTAATAAAAAAATAAAGCTATATTCAGAGGATATAAAACAAAACTCGTACCAATTGTCAAAGTCATGGCTGATAAAAGAGTTCATCATAATTTTGATAAGGAGATGATTAACTGGCACAATCGGTTCATCAAGTGTAGAGAGACTTTTACTCCACGATTTAAACTACGTCTTATGGGAGAAAAGTTCTATTCGAAGTACTTGTTCTCTTATGACAAAGTACTTGCCGATGAAACCAAGCGAACAAAATTCCTCGGATATGTGGATAAGGTCTGCCAACGAAAAGAAATGGGACCAAAAGCGATTTACGATTTTCCCATGACAGAGAATCAATTGTACGGATGGCTAGCAGATAAGGCGCAACATTTTGAAGACGAAATAGATCGGGAAATACTCTTCAAAGGCAGGAAAGAACATCCTTCGACTAAGATTCAAATTGAACTTCTCTCCAAAGTAAATAGATGTATTCTTTTCCAAAGAAGGAAGTAATATTTAACACGAACGCGAACATGTAGTTCGTACTTATGTATTTAATAAACGCCGATATACTAATATATATTTTATAGAAATGTACGGAAAAAAAATATCGGTTTTTTATTGGGCCTAGGTGCGTGATGGAGGTTAAATCCTGCAACCCAATCTTTAGGGTGAAGAGTACAAATCCAACCCATAAGACTGTCGTGATGGATTTGGCTATCTCAGCTGTTGATGGAACTATCAAAGGGGGAGCTTGCCTCATTGAAAAATTAACCTCACAAAGAAAGAACAAAACAAAGATTGACTCAAGACTTTCTATTCTCACAACTTTGCTTTATAAGAATTGAGTTTTAAGCTGTGAGTTTGCAACCACAGAATTTTAGAGTCGGCACTTAAAATATACGCGTTCTTGAAAAGAATCTCTTCGCTACGTACGCGCACATACAATAATTTAGACCAGCTGTCTTGGTTGCGAAACACAGGTTCAGGTATCAACCTACTTGGATATAGCTTATTGTCATTATTCTTCTCACATCGCGGTATCGTCATATAGTACATAGTATAATTCTGAAGAGGTGTTGTTCTACGGTGGCAAAACCACTGCCTACTCTTTAAATCTCTTTCCGAGTAGATAGAAAATTGCATTTGTCCTGCCTGTCTTTAAGAAAGGCGAATCTTCTTCACGCACCCATTACACATCCATAGCACTTGAGTCCCTTCTTTCTTAGGTCATGGAAGCTGCTTACTGACCGATAATACGGCTTTCGTAGCATATCAAGTCCACAGGTGATTCGATGACCTGTCTCACCGATAAAAAGGGAATCTAAGATAGTTGCATTGATATTTTAAAGGCATTTGACTGAGTTTACTCCTTGATGGATTAGAAACTACCTTTCGAGTCGTTCAGTACAAGTTGCATTGGACGGTTCGACATTCGACAACAATGGTTAACGTTCTTGAAGGAATAAGGCAGCCTTTCGGCAAGGGTTCCCTTACCTTCCTTTGCTTCCTGGAATTCTCGAAGGCATTCGATAATGTAGATCTTCGGATGCTCTGCTTGAAACGAAAGAAGTATTGTCCATTTTGAAAGCAGTGCAGTGAACTTAATAAAAAGTTTCTTATCTGATAACATGCAAAGAGTTGTTGTTGGAGATTGCTTTCTGCATGGAAACTGCTTTAACACGGAGTTCCTCTGGATTCAATTTCAGGGCCCATCTTATTTTGCATGTTTATTTAAGATCTACCCTCAATCTGTAAGCATGCCATCAATTATTTGGATGCGGACGATGTGCAGCTTCACCTATCTGGACCACGCAATAAAGTTATTAAGGTAGTTTACAAACTAAACAAGGACCTGAAAGTAATTCACGGTAGTCTTTTAAAAATGGGCTTCTATTGGATCCTGACAAGTCCCAGGTGTTACCAATTTCAAGCAGTCTAATTGCTGAGGGTACAATGCCTAGTATTTGGCTCTCTACCTCGACGCTTACGATAGTAAAACCCGCTACAAGTTTAGGTTTCATATTTTTTATGTTTGTTTATGGATAATAGCTTGATTCATACCGGTAGAAAACACAAATTCTACACAATAACATCATATTCAGAAGCATTGTACAGAAGTCTTGACTCGTTGTTCCAACACAAGATTCAAGTAGCATTTAACGATGAGGTGTGGTATATTAACGATCTTCGAAGGTTTGATCAGATATCGGTCTACAGGAAGAAAGTCTTGGAGTGCCCTTTAAGTGACGCAACGAATCTATAACCTATAGACTCGTTCGTGCAGGCATGTCTCCTGGACGATGTTGCTCTCTCGATACTGTCCTTGAAGTTGAAGCATCATTTTTTATATCTAGCCTTAAGCCAAAACACTTAGCAGGGTTAAATGGTACCTACTAACGTATTTGAATCATAAAAGCTTTTACTATGGTATATTTCCAGAATGTCTGAAAACAGCTGCCATAATTCCGCATTATAAGAAGGATAAACGTGACTCTTATAATTATAGACCGATATGCCAGCAATCAGTTTGTACTCCTTTTAAATGTTCACTGAAGATGGGGTTGATAAAGATCAGGAATAAAATAGGGCTCAATACGGAAC
The DNA here is from genome assembly GCA_963555765.1 of Orthonevra nobilis. NCBI lineage: Eukaryota > Metazoa > Arthropoda > Insecta > Diptera > Syrphidae > Orthonevra > Orthonevra nobilis. Next base: position 50,090,002 of record OY743225.1, on the reverse strand, counting down.
CCTATGGTACACCGATTGTAACATCTAGACTCTCACTGAATTTATCGCCTACTTTGTCGCCCTTTGTTTCCTGTTTTTGAGATATGAAGCAAACCAACTGAAGAGCGGTTCTTCGGTAGATATAATAAAAATTTCTAAAAAGCTTCACTGCGGCTTCGTCAGCACTGGAAGCTGTCATTGGGCTGCCTCCTCTTGACATTTTCATTAGGAAAAAAGCCACCAGAAATGCCCAAAAGATGCAACTGGCAATGAAATACAAACCAGGTGACTAATTTCAGCACGGATACAGATATGTTCTGTTCGATCCCAGAACGTTTTAAAGGAAACATACTGCTTTGGCCGTCTATTTGCGGTAGACAAACCGTGATCATTGGTCGAGCAACACACCTGTCCCCAGAAACTTAATATGGTAAACTGGTGGCTCACAAATGGTAAATGGAGTATGTGCCCGTGTCTATGGACCCAACTCTTAAATTTCAATACCCATGGGAAAGCATCCAAGTATTTTTCAGTCTGAACTACTAGCCTTCGAATCCTGTGCCATAGAAAACCTTGCAAAAGGCCATAAATGTGCCAGAATTCTAATATATTCAAACAGCCAAGCAGCGCTCAAGGCAATGTCATCCAATCTAATGGAATACAAATGTTTCAAAAATTAGGTTAGGATGGGTTCCAGGTCATCATGGATGGATGATCATGGCAAAAGCTGGACTACGGCCACAGGTCTGAGCAAAAAGTGGGAAAGCAAGCCCACTGGAGAAATCTAAATTACTAATCAACCCTTTCTCTTACAGAAAAATCCTTGAACTCAACAAGGAGCACATTAGAAAGCTTGTGAGCTTCCCCTCCGGTCATTGCCGCTTGAGATCACATCTAACCAAATAAGAACTCAGTGCAACCACCGAATGCCGACTCTGTTTAGAAGACGATGAAACCGCTGGACACAGTCTTTGTGAATGTCCAGCCCTGATTTGGTTAAGAAGGAGTATCTTCCTCCAAGAAACAAGCTCCCCATTGGACATTAGGCAATCCAATGCTTAAAGCATTCTTGCCTTCATCAGAAGGATGGAACATCTGTAAGCCTAATCTAACTCCCCAAGATACAAAAGGTCTATTCCTTCAGACCGCAGTAACTGCCACGATAAAAAAAAAAACATTCAGAGGATTTTTTCAGCGCCAGTGGATTGCCTCAGGGTGAAGAAATGAGGCTCAATACCGTGAAAAATGGTTACTCAAGAAAGCGAAGCCTTATGTTACGACGAGCTCCCGAGGAACTGTCTAGCTTTACCGTTGGACATTGTCACGCAGAAAACAACTGCTCCGCAGACACATTACAAAGTGCAGGCCAATTTGGAATGAAAAGTTGCCACCGACCCACAACCGAGAGGGCCAGGCGGGGTGCCGGATCACCCGCTACTTATATGCCTTAGCCCAAGAGTTTCCCATATAAGGTCTTCACTGAGTAGTTCAACCTAACTGGAACTACAGACGCCATCGTTGATCCCATCAAGGAAACCAAGGATGCCTGGACATCGAGAAGTGCCTCAGTGTATAACACTCTCCACAACAACCTCCCAAAGGGATTCTCAGACCAATCTTCAGTTGAGTTACTTCCGATGTTGACCATCTGGGGGTGAGAGTATGAGTTGATAGACAGAGATTTGGTCTTGAGAAAGACCTGTGGACGCTTGTGTTCTCCTGCATCCTGCTGGAACATAGAATTGCACAGAATCTCCCCATCGCAATAAATGTTCCAAGTCACTGTAGGAGAGGATGAACAACGGATTACAAGGATGCACAATAGCTAGGAATGAGCTGCCAGATACCCTTAAATGCAGTCGGCATACTGAGCTTTACTTTGAGCAGATGAGGTTACTATGCGACTAACTCTTCAGCAAGACGAAACCACGAGTCGAGTGTTGGAACCATGTCTCGAGACACTGTTCCATTGAAAATGATGATATGGCCGGCAAGCGGATAAATTGTTGGAATCTTGAAAAGAAGGCGATACGAGACAATGATTGAAATACCGGGACAAAGCTAGACTCCTAAAAATAGAAATTAGATTGACTTAAGGAATTCCTTGAGTGACCTCTGCACCTCAGTAAAAGTTCGCTGTAAAATGTGTAATTTCCGAGGTTCATACTTAAGTCGGGACAAGATCAGCCGAGGTCTCAGTTCTTTCTTCAGATCTATGCCACAGCCAATCTTCATTTGGACACATTTGACCCGAATTTCAGTCTAAACGAATCATTAGACACCTATCCCCAAACTGATTTAGATTAGGCCCTTGAATTTCTTGAATTTATGTGTAGGACAATATCTTTCCGTTCCATGAGTCTTTGTCATCGGATCCTTCTGACTGTGTCGATGTCGCAGTGCAGTCCCTACAGATCTTCTTCTACAATCAATTTAAACCACAACCCTCGTTGCCAAATCATTCAAAAAACATATTGTAGCTTAGCCCGCAGGATGCATGATCAAAAAGCCAAGTTAAAAACTTTTCGCTTGGAGTTTTTCAATCGAAAACAAAAACACAAGTGCACACTTTTTTTTCGAAAGATTTAGTCTTGCCACGTCAATTTTAAAATTCATCTCAACATATGATAAAAGCGGTCCCGCTTTATTCCCAAGTTGACGTCCATTTGAACCTTCATAATCACATCGACCTGCTTGCACCTACGAAGCAGCTCGATATCATTTGGAGAGTCGTACTTCTCGGCTTTGTCCCATAGCCAACCATACGTTTGGCTTTCTGTCGTAGGTGCGTCAAAGAGTTCCCTTGGGCCAGACATTTGACGCCTTCCAACTTCGGTCATGTATTTGGAAACATTTGGCTTCTCGGCAGCCTCCTCGGTTAGCGAATCATATTTCGAATAGAATTTTTCTGTTACTAACGTATTGCCAAAGTGTGGGGAAAAATTATCCTTAACTGTTATGAACCGATCGTGCCAATGAAGCTTCTCTTGTTCGAAGCCATGATGTTCCTTTTGATCTTTATTTTCGGCCATTTATAATTTTTTTTCCAAAAAAAAACAAAAACTATAAATATATATGAAAATAAAAAAAAAAAGTCAAACGTTAAGTCAAAAGTTTTGAACTTTATAAGGTTTATTTATCAAATGACAAATTTAAGGAAGGCTTCTAGGAGCCTCTTGGCAAAGTTAAAGTTGGGTCGGGCGTTGCATTGATCAAGTTCCTTTCCTTTTGAGTTGATCCAGCAGTTCAACAGTTTATTGGGATGCACTCTCATCAAGATCGACTTGATTTCCAAGCGGAACCGAACCTACCATTAATGGTTCCCCTCCAGGTTGCCAGAGTAGCTGCATTTTCCGACTAATTGTCGCAGTTCATTTTGGGTCTACGCTCTCTACGGAGCTTTGTTCACATGACTTACGACATGAGCTGTCTATATCGAGATAGAACTCATGCATTCTTGTCATGCGTAATGACAAGGAACTCGCATGCAGTGACAATGAATCTGATTCGTGAATTTACTTTACTGAACACCGAAGGGACTTTAATCCCATCGGGATCGCCTCATAAGGCCACTTACGTGATATTTTTTTGTTGTGATTGCTCAGTCCGACTAGGAATGAAGAGTATGATATCCATTTATTTGCATTCTTTCAATTCGCAGTATTTTATTCGTCATTATTTGAATGTTACGTCAGCACTCTGTTGTCAGTCAGACCTCGCCAACAGGACGATCCCGGACATCCAATATGGATTCAAGGACTCGTTCACAAACACTCGACTTTCCTACGTCATTAATAAAAATCATTTACTCCTTTCTCATCCACAGGAAATTCTACGTCCAAGTGAACCAGGAGCGGTCCAGCCTAAAAATAATGGAAGCCAGCTTAGCCAAAGGATCTAAAGTTGGCCCGAAGCTGTTCAACATTATGACATGCGACCAACCAGCGCTGGACAATACCACCAAATGCTGTTTGTATGCCGAATACTCGCTGACATACGCCAGCTCGATGTCACCAACGATCGGTGCAAGGAGAGTAGAGACACACATCCGCCGTCTTTACGAGTACAACAAGAAGTGGGGTATTCAAAAAAACCCCAGCAAAAGTGAGCTGCTCTGCATCAGGAGGCCGATAGCAACAGCCAGACGAGCCACAAGATGATCAGCCGCCAACTGTCGAGGCATCAAAATTGGACTCCAGAATGGCACCATCATAAAGACGTCCCTGAATGCCCGCCATCTTGGAATACTATTCCATGAGCGGATGAAATTTAACGGACACGTCAAGTCCATTTTGAAGAAAGCCAATTTTGCATTCCACCGGATCCATCCACTTATGCGGAAACAAAACGGGCTCAGCCAACGGACCAAGCTTCTGCTGTATAAACAACTCATCCGACCCGTAATCACATACGGGTTCCCGGTATGGTTCACCGCATCGAAAACATACATGCTGAAGCTGGAAGCTTTCGAACGAAAGATTCTCCGTATATGCACCGGACTGCACCTGGGCAGAGCCGCCATGAGACATGTGAAGAACAGCGAGCTCTATGCGGCTGCCCGAATAATTCCACTCAGCGTGTACATGCCGCGGATCTTCAAGAAATATCTCGAGGCAGCAAGGACCCACGACAACAACAGCAGAGGTGAGCCCAGCAGTTGACATAAAAGAGGAGGAAAGCAATAATTCTTAATATCGGTTAATTGAGGTTCTCAGTGGAAAACTGAAAAACAAATTCGAGACCGATGTCGATGCTACGGTCTTTTTCGAAATTTTGGTAAACTGTGAATTATTGTCAGAAGGTCAATTCTTGACTTTTAAGAAGGTTTATCGGTGAATTAGTCGTGAATAAATATTGGTGACTGAATCAAAACCATCCAGCCACCCGCTCAAACGCATCCAAAAAAATCTGGGCTCTATGCTGGCCACTTGACGGTTTGAAATAACTGCTCCCAAGCAAGTTTTAAACCGATTTTCACACTGTGTTCAGGGTCTCCGTCTTCTTTGAACATTATGGGGTTCTCGCCCTCGTGAACAAATTTTGGTAAATTGGTCCGCAGAATATCGTGGTATTTTTCCTTTTCCCTGACCTCTTCAATTTGAAACGTGAAACAACCGCATACCATCAAGCTTCCTCCCCCGTTTTTTCATGGTCTTTTTAACATGGTGTTTTTGAAGGCTTTCATTTGGGCGATGCCAGTAATTCTCTTTTCCTATCTGACTGAACCGATTAACCGATTAAGATCAATTTTTATGATCTTTGTAGAACTTTAAGCATGCCTTAAAAAGGCTGTCTGACAAGGCTGGTTTGTTTTGTTTGTTTTGTTTCGAAGAAAATTCGAGATTTTGAAGGATGCTGTTTCCCACTTCAATTGATATTTTTTTCCATTTTGTTTTTATTATCCCTAATAACATATTTTTTTATTAAAAATATCTTACTTAACGCCTTAAATTACTTACTGTCTATTTGAATCTAGTGTTGCAAGTGCTACTGTAGTTACAGAAGAATTATATTCACAGGTATACACAAAAGTCTGCGTACAGCACTTAAGTCAAATGGAAAAAATAAATTCAATTGAATAAAAATAAATTTTATATTTTTCATTCTATGGTCAATATTTAGTGGGATACCCCTTCATCTTAATTACCTTCTTAAAACGGTTTTGCATAGGAGAAACCAATTTTTCTGTGCATGAACTACCAATATTTCTCCATTCTGTTGGTAAGGCATTCCTTAAGTTGAATTTTATTGCGTATTTCGCGCATTCGGTACCTGCGTTCTAATTCAACCCATAAGTGCTCAATGGGATTGAGGTCTGGACTGACAACAGGCGAGGGGTATGGAGCAAAAATCACAAACGCACAAACGCACATTATGTTTGGGTTATTATCTTGTTGGAATTAAAAATCATCCGAGACTCCTCTTGAGGATATTAATGTTGGTGCACTGGTCCATGATTTCTTCTATTATTTCTAACTTTCCGACCCCCGATGCAGACATACAGACCCATACCATAAAACCTCCACCTACATGTTTCACCGTTTTGACGGTGTACCTTGGATTAAGTGAATTGTTGCGACGTCGCCAGACTATCAAGCGGCCGTCCGAGCCAAAAATGTTATATTTTTATTCGTCCGAGAATATAACATTGCGCCAATAGGAGCTCCTCATCAAATGGAAAATGTCCTCACTGCGAGCCAGGCTCTTCGAAATTAAGGAGCACTTTCATCAGCTGCTTAACGAGGACGAACGAGAACGAGAACGAAGAAATCCCAACTCCAGTCGATGTAGTAGTCTTTTCACTGAACATTGAAGAACTAGGCACAGCTATCCAAAGCTGAGGAACAACAAATCCGCAGGTTCATATGGCCTGCCACCAGAGCTCTTCAAGGCTGGCGGCGATGTTCTGGTAGAGTGCGTGGACAGATCATATGCAGAATATGGGAAGATGAAAGTATACTCGATGACTGGAATGTCAGTTCGATTTGCCTCATGCACAAATAGGGAGATCCTACCTCGTGCGCCAACTACCGAGATATATCGCTGCTTAATGTTGGCTACAAAATCCTATCTAGCGTGTTGTGTAAGCGTCTAAAACCTTTCTTTCGTGTGACTTCTTCAATCTGGTACTCGAACAGTGCGAAGGGCAAGGGTAAACACGTAAGCCTCTATCTTTCATAAGTCTGTCCAATTGTTGGGATACGCAGACGCCATTGACATCATCGCACGCTCCAGCTAAGAGAGTCTTCGAGTCCAAGCCCGCTGGTTTGAGAAGAAGAGGAAGACCGAACCTCCGATATAAAGACTTAGGTACCGCGGATGCTTGGTGACTTGGTCTTGACAACTTTGAGCAGCACCGTCAAGGATGGAAGGCAGCATATATTTAAAAATTCGCTTCAACTTTCAGTTGACTTTCAACCCATTCACCGAACGCCCCAATCACTGCAACAGTTGGACTTTTATGGTATAGGCCAAAATCTTTTACATTGCGAACGGGCAGAGTTGGATGAATTTGGTCCCTCGACCACACTCATCTCTACACAGGCGATGGAGTCTTTGGTGCCCACAGTTTGAGCTCGCATTGAATGAATGTAAGTATACATTTATCGATCCATAGTGTTGGGATTATGAGAACAGTTAATTGGACGTAGAAGTTTCCCGAAGTAGCCTGAACATAAACAAAACGACGTTCTGATCTGCCACCTGGCCCAATCCGAATTTTTATCAAGTGTCGCAATGATCCTGCGTGTTTCCATCACTACACCAGACCTGACCTTCTGCTCGTATGGTGGAACTTTTATTTCTGCAGGCTTACCTCTTCTTAATGATATTTTCAAACGCCTTCGAAAATCGTATTCTTTTAAACATGGCATCGGCTCATATTTAAACCTTTTTTAGGCTGCTTGAGGTCCCGTAAGATTGCCTGCTTTGAGGATAGATATATTGAAACATGTAAGCCTTAAGAATTGGTTCTTTTAATGTAAGAAGGTTAAGTGAGTATAGACTGAGAAGGCGATACGCTTTTCTGAATGGTCTTAGCTAAAATTCTGACCCCAATTCTAGGGCATCCAGTGCACCGATCTTGTTGCCTTATTGCAACCTCGATGGAATAGGAAGTTTACTCCAAAATTCGAGGTTAGAATTGATTATTTTAATTTCTTCTTAAGGACGACAAGGACTTACTTCCATGGGTCGATGTTAAATCCCTTGTCTTGACATCATTTTGCAATCTACCGGCATACCGAATTTTTTCCTGAAACCGCACCGTCTCTATTGTAATAGTTGTTTTTTTTTTTGTTTCTTGTCATAAAAAACCGAGTCTTAAATATCAAAGAACTTAAAGCGTAAATGTTTCCTCTTCTACCCTCTCACCCTATTAATCAATTATTACATTAACCACAGCCTGCCGAAGGCAACTTGAGAATGCGACATTGTTGTGCCGAAAGATTGCATATTACCGTGATGCAACTTAGGCTTGAGTAGACATTAAAAAAACTGCAAACTGCATACTCAAAGGTAACCATCTGAGAAGTAATTAACGCACGATGGCTAATAAATTGATTATGAAAAGCGGCGGGAGGCCACCGCACGCATCGCACCTACCGAGCGCTACGGATTTCTTGACGTTTGGAGTTGTCACCCAAAGAGCATGGGACAGATTTCTCTTCCCTAAGAGGTTTAGAGAAAATCAACTTTATCCCAACAAGTTCTTTTGACTTCTTGCAAGCAGTCAATTTATTGTCTGTGAATAGTGTTGCCATATGCAAGTTTACTAAGGATAGACTTGCAGCATGTAATTGCGACATGTGAGAATTTTTTTTGCACAATCACATACATTTTTATATATACTGATATCATATTTCGATGGCGCTTTTGTCCAGGTGGGCTTCTCAATTGCGTCCATTCGCCCTAAGTTGAGGTCGCTTTTTTTTCATTTAAACGCATTTTTATTAATTCATTTCATTTTCATTTTACATGCAAGACAAAAACGCTTAAAGCTAGCTATGTATACACTTAATTACTGGACCTCTTTGGGTGCTCTAAGCTAGACCTGACAAATTAAAAATAATGTCTTTCGACTTTTTACTACTTTTCATTTTTAAATTTATGTTTTTATTTTAAATTTAAGAAAAATATCGTTTTTCGCAACAAAAAACTTAATGTCTGGACAAAAAAACTAAAACTCTGGACTAAAATCTTAACCTTTCTTATATAAACACTAAAAATACTTATCAACTTTAACTACCTTAAACATATATAAGCCGGCTTAGGCTGACAGGACATGCTGTCAAATTGCCCTACAGGCGCTCAATATTACTTAAAGACGACAGAGTTCTAGTCTTCTTTGAACCATCAAAACTGTTTATGTTGCCTTACGAAATCAGCTTAGTCGATGGCAGGTACAGTCCTTCTGAACAGAAAAGCCTCCAGTGAGCTACCTGCGCCTTCTTGGTTGTAGTATACACCCGTCCATTGCTCTTCGAACAACGTGGAAGATTAACGGCACCGCTAATCTATCCTGGACCAGAACTTTTCTAACTAAATAGAGAAACGCTTCAGGAGGAATTAGGCATAAGGCTCCATTGGGGTTAAAACACCTGAGATCAAATAATTGGTCAAAGTCAATGCTCATGCAATGTGACTTCGAATACCAGGAGGTAATCCACCCTGATCAGGTTTGCTCCGTTGTATAGGACTTCATTACTATAGAATTTTTTTTACTCAGACTCTGGAGTTCTATATAAGCAGAGACCAGCCCCAAGACATCGTCTCTACAAAATCCAAATCTTTTCCATTAAGCTTGCTCCCACGTTGAACCACACGGGACATTCATAGGCAAGAACAGGTCAAATGAGGGCAATGTAGCAGATCACCTTTACGTTGGTTGCTGGGATCACAACGTAACTGACAACGCTTCGATTCACCACTGGCTGCCTGTTTTGTCCAACGATAGAGAACGTTCGCCAATTCTTTCTAATATTTCAAGAGGCTCTAGACAACGGAGTTCTGAACAGAATGGTCTCGCACTTTGGGAAATTGATCTTCAACTTCCAATCGTCTGAATATCCTTAACGTCAAAATGCCATTTTTCACAACAAACTGTCTGCTGGTGAGCATATCTAAGATAATGTACAGCAGTGGTTTGCTTATGCCGAGCTAATCAAGCAAGAAAAAGAGCCTTAGCAACCATGCAGTGCCAAAGGCCTTCTCCAAGTCAATCAACAAGGCATTGTTTCTTTCATTTGTATGCAATCATTCCCCGCTCTGAAACCGAATTGGTTATCCGGAATAATATTATTGTCCTCAACCCACTCGGTCAGGGCTCCATTAATCACCTTTTCAAATATCTTACTGATGTTCGCAAGAGGACTTGTCGACCGGAGATTTGCCGGATCAGCTGAGGTCTCTTTCGACTTGTGTGTGCCACTGAAGGTGACTGCTTTTGACAAGGACTATGGCAATTCTGCATGGGATATTTTTTCCGGCTTTCAGGAGATCACATCCAGTCCGATTATGTTTGCAGATTATGATAGTTCCTCACAGGCCGATTTCGATAGATTGCTTGTCTTAGAAAGAAATTAACCAATAATCCGAATATCGAATAAGTTATTAGCATGTGCGACTAGCTCAATGTCCTTTTCTGTTAGGATCAATAGGATTTGGTCCGACCTCTAGTTATGTTGTCCAAACAGCCAAGCATGGCGATTGCTCCATAATTGTGTAAGGATGTTTCTTGATTACCAGTATTGCAGACCCCATCCGAAGTCATGATCAGGGACAAGAATACGCTTTTAGAGAAAGGTGCCCTTTAAAATGTGCAAAGGCCCATGCTTCATAGAACTGTTTTGTGACGAACTTGATAGAAAGGTTCGCAAAATTCTGAGAGGTAAATTAAGGAAGATGAATCAACGCATTTTTTTCGAATGCCTTGACTCGAAATTAATGTTTAACGTGAATACCATGAACACAATAAAAAAATTAATATAACAACAAAAATGTTTTATCCATTCATTAATAGAAAATCTAAACTCTCAAATGAAAACAAAGTTATTATTTGTTAAGTCAAATTTCAGTCAATTCCTAACTTCAAAAAATTACAAATATCGCAAAATAAACTCTTGAAAATTATGTTAAATCTTGACCTCCGACAGAATAAAGAATACGAAAACTCAAGTAGACGTATCTTATGAGATGCGACTTTTCAGACAGCGCTTTTGTAAGTGAAATGGTCAATTCCGAGCACATTATATTAGGACTACCGGTCGTTGTTGTTTTTTTTTCAAAAATCAATGCTTTATTGAGGAAAAATAGATATAAATTCAATATTCAAAGTATTGCCCATCGCTAGCCACACATTTTTCCCATTTTTCTGGCATGGATATCCGTTCTGAAAAATTCGACCGGTTTGGCCGCATTCCACGAATCGATGCATTTTTTGACATCATCGAAATGACGGAAGTGCTGGTCAGCCAGGCCATGTTGCGTCGATCGGAAGAGAAAGTAATCGTATGGCGCAAGGTCTAGACTATACGGAGGGTGGGGTAGGACATCCCATTTGAGCGTTTATCGTGTCTTGCGACCGTTTCCGGCCGTTTTTCCTTCAGTGCTCGGCTCAAACGCATCAATTGTCGTCGGTAGACCTCGCCTGTGATTGTTTTATTCGGTTTTAGCAGCTCATGATACACAACACCCTTCTGGTCCCACCAAATGCATAGCATAACCTTCAGGCCATGAATATTCTGAACGGCCGTCGATATTGAGGCATGTCCTGGGTATCTATACGTTGCCCGACGTTTTGGATTATCGTAATGTACCCATTTTTCATCACCAGTTACGATTCGGACATGCGAAATCGGCGTTCGACGTCTCGTTGCTTCAATTCATACGGCACCCAATGTCCTACCTTTTGGGATCATTCCCATTGCTTTCAAAGGATCGGAAATGGTTTGCTGAGCGACGCCAACTGATTTTGCAAGTTCTTCTTACGTTTGTGACGGATCTTGATCGAGCAATGCCTCCAATTCCTGGTCTTCAATCTTTTTCACCTGGCCGGGGCGTTCTTTGTCTTCGGTGTCGAAATCACCATCTTTGAACCGCTTAAACCACCGCTGACACATTCAAACGTCTATGGTATAGCCCGGGTAAGCTTCGGTAAGCAATTGATGCGCTTCGGTTGCTTTTTTCTTTAAATTAAAGAAGCATATTAAAACTTCCCACAAATGTTGTTTTGATGGCACGAATGTAGACATTAAACGGCTTTACAAAAACTTGTGTGTTTTCAATAATGACAAAAAACCTAGACTGAAATAATTAGACAATGACATGAAGTCTCTGAGGTGACAGCTGTCATGGTCAAAATTCACCTCACAATAATAGATATGAAGTTGTCTGCAATAACGACATTTTCAACCGGTAGTCCTATTATCTGTGTAAGCTTACGTTGTTTATCAATGCATATATTTATTTTTATAGAACTATTTAATTCGCTTGTTATTGTAAAAACGACTTATATCTATTTTTTTATTCTTGATATTTTTTTTAATAACTTAAATATTTATTTATTTACTAACTAATTTATTTCCTTATTAACTAACCTATATAAATATTTATTTACGTTTATATATATGTATATATCTACTTACTGTTTAGTTATTTAATATTTATTTATTTATTAAGCTAGTCATTAAAGTTATAATAATAAACAGGTATGATTACCATCATTGCAATTATAAATTTATTAACTGAACCATAAATATATACATAAAACTTAAGTATTGATTTACTTTATGCTATTTTTCGGCTTTTCAAATAAAGGGTTTTGTGTTTATTTGTCCCTATTTATTTGTCACAAATAAATAAAATTATTTTTTCAGTTGTAGGATATTATATCAAATTTGTTTCAAAACTCTGTATTGTAAATTGTGCGGTATCGGGCCAACAATGTTGAATTTTTGCTCACGAAATAAATCAAATAAAGTTAAAAAAATAAGGTTGGAAACATTAAGAAGTTGATCTTGATTTACGCCCACTTTCGTGCAAGTATGATGCGGGCTTTCGACTAATTTGAGATCGAACTACATTTTATTATCAAAGTATTTTTTGTTGCAAGGTAAACCTGATTTGGTCTTTGGCTAAATAAACGTTATTCTCTCAAGCTAATAGTTGCCGTAATTTTTATAATAAATTAATAATAAAAACAAAGAATTTAATACGAATTTCGGAATTTGACCGGAAACTTAAGTGGGGAAATCACAGTAGCACACAAAAAAATAGGCATATTTTCGGGATGTAATTTTGGCTGATTAAAAGTAAAGTAGGTTTTTATAGCAATACTTAAAAAGTACAAAATTTAATTTTTTCAATAAAAATATTCAAAAATGACGGCTGCGCAGCATATGCCCCAAGACGCCTATTTTTGAAAGCATGTCGATGGCCGAAGACTTAAACTCCTTAATTCTTGACCTGGAAGAAAACACCAAAATTTTTTGGTTTTCATATAGTAACAGCTAGCGACCTACGTAGGATTTTTCGATACATTGTTTTTTTTTACAAAATGGTGCATGTTTGAAAATAAAGTTAAATTTTAAACAAAAAAAAAACGCCATAAAATCGTAAAAATTAAGCCTTATAAAATAAAAAAAATCCTGCATAGCTCCTTGGAGAATGATATTTCGAAGCTACTGTCAAAATTTCAAGTCGGTCGGTAAAGATTTGCTCGAGTTATGTCTTCGGCGAGCTCAAAAAAAGTGTTTTCGAGCAAAACGCGTTTAAAGTCTTAAATATTGAGAAACTATGAAAATATATGAGCATACCGGAGAGGCGTTATCGCAGAGTCATTTTTAAGACCCTAAAGCATTATTTAAGCGATAAATTTTTTTTTTCGAAAAATTGAAAATTTTACTGTGATTTCCCCCCTGAAGAACTGTAGTGTTTATATTTATACATGTGCTTATATAGTATGTTAAAAAAAGAGCTGGAAACTGCTAAATGAATTTTCAACTTTTTCACTGGAAAGCCTGTTTTGACAGTTTTTTTGATACAGTATTTTTACCAAAACTTTTTCAGATGTCCATTCTGCATATGCACTTCGAACGAAATCAAATAGGATTCGTTAGCTAGATATATGGGCGAGATATGCGAGACGAACAATTCCGCGCAAACGAACACGGACAACTTGACGAAATCGAAACGTGGAGATATTTAAAAATTTTGAATTCCGAAAATCGGACCGTTTACATGAACTTCCAGATGAAAAGTTAAACATAATTTACGTAAGAATTCTGAAACATAAAATCTTCTCACTTTGGCCGGCTCTGTGAACATAAAATAAAAATCAGAAGTTTATCAGTCGCTTATTCATGAAAAAAGTAAAGTCTAAACCATCTAGAGACCCATTCAAACACACACAAGAAATTACATTAAAATTGGTCCATCCGTTTAGGTGTAGTTCAGTAACATACATACAAACAATATATAATAAAAGTCCTTAAAATGTATTCACTATCTAATGAACAACAAAACCCACACGACTAAATTCAAATTGAATTCGATTGTAGTGTTTTATTTTAAGTCCCTTCAGTCTGGCAATGCTGAATCAACACCAGATGAGAGCTTCTTGTTGAGTGGGTTAGATGGTTTGATGTGTGGTTGGTTGCCTGCTGTTGAGGTAGTAGCCGAGATCGTACTCAGCAGACAATCTGGGTCAGAATTTGCCATTGAACCGAGTGACGTCACAGGCCAATGAACCCATACCCAGAGCCAAACGTAGTAACGAACCAACATACTGGCTCCAGTCGGTATGAGTACATCTCTTCTCCGCCGTCGCGTCGCGTCAAGTCACCTCGTCGTAGAACGAATGCGCGAACCAAGCCGCCAGAATACCAACACAAATCTGGCTCGCTCGCTCGATTATCAAATGCCATAGCGAATGAGATGATATGCTCCACGCTTAGGTCTGAGTGTGCGTCTTCTTCGCCTGTATAGGTTTGATATGACGAGAGAGACTGTAAGTCTCTGTCGAAGCTGTGGAACTCGGCGATGGCTTTGTTAGAGCTGACAAATGCGCCGAGTTTGGAACTTGGAAATCATCCTCTGGCTTCACAGCAAAAAACAGGCTTTGCCCAGATGCACTAGCGCTATACTCGTATAGCAGCGCCAGAGGGAGCCGCGACGGACTTGGGGTGGTTGGGGTGGTGGCCCCACTACCTAGTACTTAACACTTAGCACTCACTCTGGAGTTGTAATTATGCTACCACCAACAAACTTGTTGTCGTCGTCATCGTGGTCGTAGTCGTTCTCGTTGTCGTTGATGATGACTCGGTTCGGCTTGGCCAGGTTGAGGATTAGGCTTTTAACGAGTATTTAAATGCGTCCATCTGTGGTATGGTCATGCATACTGGAGCCCAGCCATGGCCTGTTGATAGTGGACTTGTAATGACAATTATTAATTTGATTGTCGGACATTGTGTGCGGATTCGTGTGACTCGTTTATTTGTAGCAAAGCGCTTAGGTTTGTTTGTTTAGTTTCGTTTAGTTTAGTTCCATTTGCAAGAAGGGAGTAATTGGTGATGATTTGTTGGCAGAGAGGGTGATCGTTGTTGTTCGTGTCGTTCGCCTTTGTTGCATGTTGCCTTGTCGTGCATGTTGGGTCCGATGGCTGCTGGCTGGCAAATTATGACGGAATTAAGGTTTCCGGGTTGATTGTGACTTATGACGCTTGCACGACAATCTGAAGGTTTTATGAGGATAATTGTGGAAGTGGAAGTCTTAAAAATGAAGACTCACGTGAGGTCTGACAAATGTGATGATACATTTTAATTACGTACTCTTGATTCACAAGAACAGAATTTGAAGACAAATGACTTGAGAGGAACATTAAAAAAGATTTTGTGAGTCGAAGCCTCACAGGAAGATAGTTGAACTTTAAGGTTAATCACACCAATGGACCACCGAAGCCAATTTTGAATCCGAAAATGCAATCCTACAGCTCGCCAATTTATCCGACCATTGATCGATAATTGCAGAATTTAAGCTTGAGCTTCAGCTTCCTACCATTGCTTCCAGTTATTAAGATCGAGGTGGCCATCATGCCTGCGCCGGACTTTCTGTTTCTCCTATTTCGTGTGTCTGGTGGTTGGGATACAAAGGCAGTCTAACGCACGTTTCGTGTTTTGTTTCACTGTCAAACATCTTCAGTTTGGTCTATAATTTAACCATGAATTGTCTTACAAACGAACAACGCTTGCTAATAATTGAATTTTATTATCAAAATGCGTGCTCTGTTAAGAAAGTTCAGCGCGCGCTTCTTTCATTTTATGGTCAGTTTAATCGACCCACTGAAGCGGCTATTCTGGCTTTTGTTACTAAATTTCGAACAAAATTTACATTGTTGGACATTAAACCACCAACACGTTGGTTACGCCTCTGTTACTCAACAACGTGGAAAATTTTGCGGAAGGATTTAGGTGTGATGCCTTTCAAAATACAGCTGGTGTAAGAATTGAAGCCGAACGACCTACCGCAACGTAATATTTTTGGTGAATGGGCTCTTGGAAAGTTGGCCGAAGATCCACTTTTTTACCGAAAAATTGTGTTCAGCGACGAAGCTCATTTTTGGCTCAATGGGTACGTAAATAAGCAGAATTGTCGATTTTGGAGTGAATATCAGCCAGAAGCATTGCCAGAGCTACCAATGCATCCAGAAAAAGTCACAGTTTGGTGCGGTTTATGGGCTGGTTGCATCATTGGACCGTAATTCTTCAAAGATGATGCGAATCGTAACGTAACTGTGAATGGTGAGCGCTACCGTGAGATGATATCCAACTTTTTTTTGTCCAAAATGCAAGAGCTTGCCTTGCATGACATGTGATTTCAACAAGACGGTGCCACATGCCACACAGCACGCGCAACAATGGACTTATTGAGAGGCGAGTTCGGTGAACATTTTATTTCACGTTCGGGACCGGTCAATTGGCCGCCTAGATCGTGCGATTTAACGCCCTTAGACTATTTTTTGTGGGGCTATGTTAAAGCTCATGTCTATACAGACAAGCCCGCTTCAATTGACGCATTGGAAGACAACATTGAAGCAATTATTCGTGAGATACCGGCCGAAATGTTGGAAAGAGTATGCCAAAATTGGACTGAGCGGATGAACCATTTGAGGCGCAGTCAAGGTCAACATTTGCATGAAATAATCTTCAAACATTAAAAAATATGGACCGTACTATCGATTCAAATAAAGATTTCATGCATTTTTCTGAATTTTATGTGTTTTTTTTTTTAAAAAACTTTCCTATCGCTTTTAAAAAATCACCCTCTATAAAAATGTACTAGGAAACACCGCTTTTCAGACCACTCATACTGACCTTCGAGTAAGAAGAACTGTAAACAGTAGACAGACTCCTAACCCAGTCCAAAGCTTACTTTCTCTTAAGTCTGTCTTGAGTAAAGCCAGTTCTGCAGTTGGCTGGCTCTGCAGACAGTTCTATAGCTGGTTGATTCCTAAGCCAGTCATTAGCTGGCCTTCCTCACCGGTTTTCGACCACTTTTGCGTTTTCGAAGCACAGTTTTTGCAAGCGAATAATAGGAATAATCTTTTAGAATCTCATCACTTTAATGCAATTGAGTCTTTAAGACATGGAAATACTGCTGCTTTCGCTGACGATCTAGCTCTTTCATACACTTACCGCTTACACCAATGACGAGATAAAACAAAAGATAAATATGGACTTATCTGTGCTAAGTAACTGGTTAAGATATCACCAAATGGTGCTTAGTAGCAAGTCAAAAGTCATGTCCTTTTTCCCTTTTAAACCGAGATCTCATCAACGGTGTTCGTTTTCATTGTTTTGGCTACGATGATGGCACCTTCAGCAACGACTGTATAGACTTAGAATCCGTTCCCGAATTAAGGTACTTGGGTATTACGCTTGATTGTTACTTGAATTGGAAAGCACTTATTGATAATATTAAAAAGGTAATAAGGTGTGGAAGACTTAATTTGCGTACTATCATAATTGTTGCCAAATCGTAATACACAATTCAATTATTAAATATAATTACACCTTCTTTACTTACTGTCCTAAGCAGTTTATTCATTCATCACATTTTATCATTGCCACCTTCTGATTTTATTTTGAGCTTCTTGAATTCTTTAATTTTTAATCCTTATTTTATTTCTTATTAGATTTATATTTTTTTATTTTTCAACCCCTCAACCCCAGCTCAACTTAACCCCTACAAATCATATTTAAGTTAATTAATGCACTTGACACTGGCTTTCAGAAACCACAAAGTGCATGCCAGTAATCGTTTCATTTGACTTTTTTTTTGTATATACTACTGTGTCCAAAAAATAAGGTGACATTGTATTTATTTTGAAAATTCTTTATTTATTCTTCCAAATCAATTTCATCCCCTTCAAAGTAATCCCCTCCCGATGCAATGCACTTGCTTGAATCTCCTCTATCGTATCAAAATGGTGTCCCCGGAGCGGTCTTTTGAGCTTGTTGAATAGCCAGAAGTCGCACGGCGCCAGATCAGGTGAATACGGTGGTTGCGGAACGATATGGGTTGAGTTTTTGGCGAAATGATCACGAATTACGAGTGCGGTACGGGATGGTGCATTATCGTGGTGTAAAAACCAAGAATTGTCTTTCCACAATTCCGGCCTTTTTAGGCGGATAGCGTTACGCAAACGACGAATAACGTTCAAATAATATTCCTTGTTGACTGTTTGGCCGGTTGGAAGGAATTCATAAAGCACAACACCACGATAATCGAAGAAAACAGTCAACATGACCTTGATTTTTGAGCGACTTTGGCGCGATATTTTTGGTCTCGGCTCTCCTTTGGCACGATATTCGCTCGATTGATCGGTTGTTTCGGGGTCGTAAGCATAGATCCAAGTCTCATCGCCAGTTATAATGCGTTTCATGACAGCCTGGTAGTCGGAAAGCATTGTTTCACACACTTCAACGCGACGCCTTTTTTCCAAAAAATTCAATGTTTTCGGTACCAATCGAGATGTGACGCGCTTGAGGCCCAAAGCATCCTTCAAAATGGTATTGACTGAGCCTTTCGATAAGCCAACTTCATCAGCAAGGTCTCTGATCGTTAATCGATGGTTTTTCAACACCAAATCTTTGATTTGTTGGACGTTAGCTTCATCGGTTGAGGTTGATGGTCGCCCAGAACGCTCTTCGTCTTCGACACGTTCACGGCCGGCTTGGAAATCACTATACCACTTTTAAACATTTTTTTTAGAAATAGCCTCATCATCAAAGGCTTTCTGCACCATCCTCAACGTATCCGCAGCAGAAAATTGATTCCGAAAACAAAATTTAATGCAAATTCTTTGCTCGAAAAAACGAAAAACTCACTTTTAGCAGCTCACAAAACGACGCGTATCTCAAACACTATGAATATATTTTGACATGAAATTTCACATAGATGTCACTGACAGTACTACCAACCTAAAAAGAAAGAAAAATTTCCAAATCCTTCGACGCGCGCAATTTAAATTCATATGTCACCTTATTTTTTGGACACAGTAGTATATTCATATATTACAAATTAATTAATAATAAAAAATATTCACATGTAAAGGGTTTTTCAACAAGGACGCTACAAAAGTAGAGCGACAAGGACAGCAACCGACGCCATATTTCTTCCCACTCTTTTGACATTTCTCTTCAGTAAGGTTTGCCATTTCACGATGGAAAAATATACGAGCCAACAACGAGTCGAAATTATTAAAATTTACTACCGAAATTCGGAGTCAGTGGCCTCAACGTTAAGAGCGCTACGTTCAATTTATGGTCGTCATAATTGTCCTAGCAGATCAACAATTGAGCATCTCGTGGAAAAATTTGAATCCACAGGCACAGTATAAAATGTTCCCGTGCCAGTGAGACAAAGAAGTGCCCGGAGTGTCGAGAATATTGCTGCCGCTGAGGCTTCATTTGCAGAAAGCCCAAATGTGTCTCTCACACGTCGTTCTCAAGCGTTGGGCATCTCTGTGACGAATTGATCTTGGCCTACATCCTTACAAGATTAAATTGACGCCAGAACTGAAGCCGCTTGACCACCAGCAGCGTCGTATGTTCGTGAAATGGGCTGAGCAACAACTTGAAAATGATTCGAATTTTCATCGAAAAATCATCTTCAGCGATGAGGCTCATTTCTGGCTGAATGGCTCCGTCAATAAACAAAATATGCGGTATTGGTCAGGCAGCAATCCACACGTACTCCATGAGTCATAATTGCATCCCGAAAAAATTACGGTTTGGTTTGGTTTATGGGCCGGCGGCGTCATTGGTTTCGTACTTCTTTCGTGATAATCAAGACCAGCACGTTACTGTGAATGGGGATCACTACCGTTCAATAATAACCGAATATTTTTGTCCCCATTTGGATGATATGGACTTGGAGGACATGTGGTTCTAACAGGATGGCGCCACAAGCCACACAACGAATGTCACAATCAATTTATTGGAAACCAAGTTTTGAGAACGTGTTATCTCACGAAATGGTCCAGTCGCTTGGCCGCCTCGGTCGTGTGATTTGACGCCGTTAGACTATTTCCTGTGGGGCTACGTCAAGTCTATGGTCTATGCCAACAAGCCAGCGACGATTGAGAGCTTCGTACGAATATCGAATGTGAAATTGCAGCAGTATCGACCGATTTATGCTTGAGAACCGTCGAAAATTGGGTTCAGCGTCTAGACTTCTGCAAGTGTGCCCGTGGTGGCCATGCAAAAGAAATCTTTCACAGGATATCCAAAACCGTTTTTGTTTTATTTAAAAAAACTTTTGAAGCGCTCTTATTAAAAAAAAAAAAAAAAATTCAAATCGGCCAGTCAGATTTTTCGCGGACTGAAACGGGTTAAGACAGTCTCGAGGTGACCTGTTATACGGCCCATTCTGTAGATGGCTGGTTATACAGCCAATAGCTATAGCTAACGTATTCCTAAGCCAGTCTAGAGCTGGCCTCCTGTTAAGCCAGTTCTCTGCTGTTGGCACTGTAGCTAGGTGAGACTAAGCGGAAGACCGTAGCAAGCTTTTATAAGTCTATGCGAGTTGTGTTAAACTTGAATGGCCACTTGTATACTAGCTTCAAACT
This sequence comes from Orthonevra nobilis, assembly GCA_963555765.1. Classification (NCBI taxonomy): domain Eukaryota; kingdom Metazoa; phylum Arthropoda; class Insecta; order Diptera; family Syrphidae; genus Orthonevra; species Orthonevra nobilis. Next base: position 50,069,397 of record OY743225.1, on the reverse strand, counting down.
ACAACTCACCGCGTTCATAAAGCTCAAACTTTTGTCAAAAACAAAAAGAGGCAGGAATTTCAATTTCATTTTTGTTGGCCTTCGACTACACTCCCAGCTTTCATTACTTCCACATCACATTCCGGCAGTTCCTTATGTCGAATCGGCAATCACGCAGTCACCATTATTCTCCTCCGATCACGTCGCACATTTATTAGGATCCTCAACTCAACTTGAGAAATCGATTTTTGTCACCTCTCAACAAAACGTCATTCCAAGCCGAGAATAGCCTACGTTTTGACGAGCTCCTCGCAATGTCAAATCCATTGTCAAGATATTTATTACAATTTTAACCTTTATGACCATTGCGAAGAAAACCGCATGCGCACAGGCTTGGTATCCATTAAAATGTCATTAAAGTCGGCCGTAAGTACGCTTTCTCTCGGGCCCGATCAGCGTGCCCAGGAATTGTCGAATCAATTATATTATCTCGATGGGGTGCGCATGTAAGTTGCAATTCCAACATGCAACTCGAGGAGGAACGAAAAAGAAAAAAAAAGAAGAACATCCAAACAAATACTTAATTGCACGCGAGTATGCCGTCGTAAGGGAGACAGACGTAGATACACACCAGTAAGATTCGGTGGCGGAGCTGTGCTGTCTATGTAGATGTGGAGGGATTTGCTCTTGCTCCCAGCGACTCCAGCTTCAGGTGAAGATCATGAACAACTCGTGCAATTGAATTTGTTGTTAGTGCTCGTTTTTTTTTGTACTCTTTTTTTTACTCTTTGAAGAGAGGGGCTTGTTTTGGATCGTTGTATCTGTGAGTGAGAACAGCTGATTTTTGGGGCCTGGTGCAGCGACTCACACGAATGCATCACGGATCATATGGTAGACTAACAATGAGTGTTGCCATTGGATGGGAAATTTATTACGATCAGCTGGTTTACGGGGGGCTCTCTTTTTTTTTACATTCGCCGATCATGCACTCTCTTTGTGGTGGTGGAGTTCTCTTTTGATCGATGTTAAAAGTTTTCATTTTGAAAACAAGGAAGTGAACTGCACCGGCCAAAGATTCCCATGGATGCAATACATTTTGCAACAGATGCACATATCGAGGTTCCTTATATTTGTTGCGTTCCGTAGTGGACGTGGGACGTAGGTTGGTTGCTTTTGATGCTTTAGCCTACGGGGCAAATTAAATGCATTCCATCCCCCCAAAAATTTGTGGTAAGGTAGTGGTGGTTACAGCAGTGGATTTTTTTTTTTCGGGCATCTTGTATGCCTTGCCATATTTGGACGCGCGATCATTTTGGGTAGGTTTGTATTTTTGGCATGTAACCAAGAGGCTCGATTTGATTTGATTTTTTTTTTTCTTCCAAACGTGGGACAATGATTACACTCACTGTGGGAACAAGAGGGATGTGCGTTCTTTTTTTGGTTCATCTTTTGCCGTCGTCGTTGTCAGTGGATTTGTCAGTGGAGTGAATCCAACTTGATTCCCAATTTCCTTCTGTTTTTGTTTTATAATCTTTTCTTTAGCCGGATTTTTTTATATTTTTATTTCTGTTTTTTTTTTTGTTTCGTCCCCTCATTACATATTCACATATTCAGTGTGTTGTTCTTATTTCTTTTGTTGTGTATTTTTTGGGGTATTTGGCTTTCTTCCTCCTCTGGCTTGCCCCCCTTTAACGATGTGGTTCTTTATGTGTGTACCTGGCCGTATGTACTCTATTTTAATTGTAATTGCTCGTAGTTACTGCCTTGGCATTTGTTTAATGGTAAAAAAAAAACCGAAAAAAGCAACAACAACAGCAGCAAGAGGGGAGGGGGGGAACTTATGGGCACTTTCAGGCCCATATGGAATCGACAGAAGAATTGTATATCTATGTATGTATGTAAGAAAAAAAAAACTAAAATAAACAGAAGAAACGATCCAAGAAAAGTGTATTCTTTGGCCGGACCGAATTTTTCGGAAGGTGAATGGCCGCGGCGGCCGCACAGCGTTCAGTATTTTTTTTTTTTCTGTGTGGTTCCCTGTCAACGTTGCTGCTGGTGTGTAGTTTCTTCGGTTTGGCCAGGCCGGGCCGCAGTAACACTGAAAAAGCCGGAAAAAAAGAACTTTCGTGGCATAGTGGGGTTAGATGCGGATGGGCGGCCGATTTGGGGGAGGTGGGAAATGTAGAGGGAAATCTTACAATTCGTTTCGTTTCTCCTTTCACGTTTCGTTTGAAGAAAAAAAAAAAACAAGAATTATTGCAGTTCAATGGTAGTTGTCATTGTGTGGATGGATGGATGGATGGATGGACAGATGATTAGAGGATTTATGACCGTAGTCTGTATACTAAGTCTTGGTTTGTATTTGTGTGCGGAGCATGGGTATGGGTGAGCTAAGTTTAGACAATTTCCACGGAGACAAAATCAAGTCAGTTTTTTTTTTGGGGGGAATGAGGGAAAAGTTACGAGCAAGTTTATTGGTTCTATTTTAAGAACGAAAGAACTTGCCAGTCAATCCAGGCAGGAAGTACATTTAATGAACATTTGCATCGTTTTTCTTTTTTTATCGAAGAATCTTGATTTTGAGGGAGCATCACAGTTGCAGTACTTGAAGTATGGGTTGATGTTGAGGTTTGGCAGAATTCATTATTAGATCCATCCCGACCTATTCCAGATTTTAATTTGAACGGAAAAGTTCTTACCAAGTTTGAAATGTTGAAATATCGGAGATTTGTGATCAGTTCTCAAACAGAATGAGAGTAATTCGATGGTAGCTGAAATGGAGGTGACTCAGCATGAGTTGAAAAGGTTTATCAAATAAGAAGTTCGAAGATAATACCTCGATGGGACCGACTCATTTGTTCAGGACATAATCAATCTACGTTCCAATACGGTTGTGTATAAAAGGCAGTCCTTAGAATATCCGGTTCACATAAATGCAGGAACACCAGCGTTTGATTGGTCTCAACGATGAAGTAGTCAAGGGCAGTCGATAATTTTTCTTGCGGCTAAACGGACGAAACCCACCGGTGTACCAGTAAGGATCATGATACGGAGTCAGAGGGTTGTGATCCCTTAAATTCGGGTCATCACATCGTTTCAAAGGTAAATGAAGAAAACGTTAAATCATATTAAAAGCAACGGATCTAAGACACCGGATAGGGCTTTTGTCCTTTAGTTGTCAGATTGACAGTAAGTCAAGACTCTCACAAGTGAAAGAAAGAAGACAGATTCAATAAAATGAGATAGAAGACAAGCCTCTCAGGGAATCGTGGGTAGAATTTTCGTTGACTCAAATGCGGACACGGAAGAGTGTCATCGAATGACTTTTTAAAAGAAAATAACCAAGAAATGCAGACTCAAAAGTTTTATGGTCGATTACAGAAAGTTTTAAGAAATCATGAACTGTCTGCAATATTAAGATCAGGCATTCTTTTGGATCTTTTTGCATCTTCTTTTATCTGTCGATAACTTTAATATTTAAGGTGCCTCAAACTTTGAAATGCCACGCCAACATTTTGTATCGCAGGATGCGAGCAAGTCGATTTTCTTTTTTTGCTGGCCAACATTATGTACAAAATTTTATATTCAGTTGACTTACATACTTACTTTACGAAACGGGCTCTCGAGCCGTCGATCCCGGGCACACTGCTTCGAGTTATGTAGACCAAGCGCTCTAGCATCCGCGATCAACCACTCCAGTCGTCATATTGTAGATTTTCGGAATAAATACACATCTTCATACAGCTCATTGAGTTCAAGGTTATATCTTCTCCTACATTTGCCCTCCTCGCAGTCGGGGGATAATGATTCGATGAAGAATTCTTCTCTCGAAATCGTCCAGCTTATTCAGTGGACTTTAGTTTACTATTCAGACGCCATTTTAAAGCTTAAGTGATGTGCCCCTATTGCGAGTGCAAAAAAGATTCCATCAATTTTCCTTCCGTCATCGGACTCCACGCTTAGTTGGTGGTAGTTTTTTCAGTTTTTCTCCGAGTATCTTAGTTCGATCTGCGCAAAATCATTGCATAAAAATATTTTATTTCAGACGCCCAAAATTTATTCAAGAATAAATGCCTTAAGGGCACTACAGTCGGACTGATAAAATGTAAAATAAACACTAAGCGATCATGGAAGCCCTTAAAGATTTATTGGTTGATCCACTTAACAGGACCCAATTATCCTTATCTATTCAACATAAGATACAACAAAACCAATGACTTTTATCTTAATACTATAAGCTTCCAAAATAGTTTATCAAAAACCTTACTGGAGCCCTTATATACACATTCGACTTGAATTCCTTCTTCTATCGCATTTTTGTAAACGGAGTGAACTCCCACAAAAACTTACGGAAGCCTGAGGATTTTTGGCATGAAAGACATGACCCTGGCAGCGATTGCACCGGAATTAATAAACAATTTTTCTATTATGTAGTTAGTCAAACTTTTTAGGCTCAATTTATAATAAGTCAATGTTTACTTTGCCGATTGAAACTGTACGTTGAATTTGTTTAAAAATAACCATCAAAATACCATAGTGGGCGCTACAAATCAAGTTCCATCACTTCAAGATGTTAGCATTGAACAACATTGTATCTTGTTATCAAACAAACCATTCCCGAATAAACTTAAGACCACCTTTTTTAAAAATCACTCGCGAAGGACTATGGGTACACTTATGATGCACTTTGTACAGAGCGGTATAATGACTTTATGACCAAATTTTTCCGCTCGTTCAATTCGCAGAATTTAATTCGCCAATAGTAAATCGAATCCAGTCGACTAAATTTCTATATAAAATAAATATTTCTGTTTGTAGAATGAACTTCATATGTAAAGCAATTTATATATTTCTTCATTCTTTTGTACATTTAGATTTTCATTTGTCGTAGTATCGAGGTGCATTCCTCTTTTGCTCTGCATAGAGCTCTCTGTAAGTGAGTGCCACATCCTTTTTCACTTTGCACCGTATTCAAATTCAAGCTGAAGATCGCATTTGCATCATCTAGGAGTTGTGTGCTCCCGACAATTTGTGGGTTTTCAAGGAAGGAATACAAGTACCACGAGGTGATTTTATCACTTTCTGTTTCATCTTCAGTCTTAACTTGGAGATTCAAAAAGTTAGACATGTTCTACTGTAGACATTTCTTCATTATGAGAACCGAGTAGACTTGCAAAATCATCGTTGTCCATATCAGAAAGTCCAATTTTATGTGCTAAATTCAAAATATCTGACTGAATACTAGGACGGCTAAATGGATTCCCTTAATCCCGTCAATATAGGCATTCCGAATTGCGGCCTTTTCAATAAATGAGCCTTGATCAATTTCAATTATAAGCTGGATAAATGTTCGCCTAAAGAAGAAAGCCTTGTCGACCCTTAGTCGGCATTTAGAGTGGCATTTGGAAAACCTTCACATTCGCTTCCAGAAGAGGCTGTCTCGTCAACATTGAAAAAACGTGGAAATGTACAAAGCACCCGATATGTACAAAGATAATATCGGCTTAATTCATGTTGTGGTGGGAATTTTCGAACGACTCACTTTTGGAATCAATCGGGGCCCTCCTGTCTTCACAAATAGACAGACGAAACTCGCCCTTCGACCACTTCGATAATTTTATCTCAAAAGCCAATGATTATACCAGACAAAATTTCAAAAGTAAATAAGAGTTCGAGGCTTCATCTTGGACCTGATACCATTAATTGACCCGGACGTTTGATTGTCAAGAAATATTTTGAAGCCCTGACTGTTTAAATTTTCCGAAAACCCTTCCGCTTCCGTCATTAACTGCGCCGCAAAGTGTAGCAACAAAAATAGTGTCATTCTAACATTGGAAGGCTCATGCAAGTTAAAAGTTCAGCTACCTCAAACCTATCGGCAAAACCAAAAAAAAAAATACAAGAAAACATTTAACTCAAGGTTTAACCAACTCACTGTCGGTCGAATGACAATCAGTTTCCCATAATCGTCATTCACACAAATCGACGATGTAAATTATTTGCTTTCCGCTTCAAAAAATTACCAAAAACACATTCACCGAAAATAAACCCAAAATAAAAATAAAAATCCAAATCTGAATCCGAATCCGAAATTGCCTGATAATTGCTGCCCCCTCTTCGGCGAGCCCTCCTCTTCCACGCAAGCGAATTGCAGTTACAGCTCAGTGCGGCGAACCACAATATTATTACATAAGACCGATCTCTTTCGGTGAGAAGTTAAATCCAAAGTCACTTCCTATCCATGAAAGTTCTTGGAACAAGAAAAGAGAACTTTTCTACACTTGGACTCTTTATTCGTGGAACTGATCGCGTTGCATGCGCCCACACCCCACCACAGATCGTGCTAAGAGAGAATGCTTTGCTGCCAAAGAGTACGTCGTACACGTTCACAGGAGAACAAGTAAACGTATGTACACGACGGACGACACCAACAACAACAACAACAACAACAACAACAATAATAATAATAATTGTACTTGTTTGTATGTTGTGTAGTTAACGCGGTGCACAGAGAGCAACAACTCATACTCTGACTGCAAGAGCAATTGGTTCTCACGAAGAGGCCAAGAGTTCAACGACCGTACAAATAGTGACCCACTAACATCCGCGAGTACGTTCACCCTGTGACGTACTACTCTCCGTGTGTCGTGTCGGCGGCTTGATCACCGTCTTCGTCGTAGTCGTCGTCGTCGACGTAGTCATCAGAGTCTCTGTAGTATCGTCTTCGTCTTGGACGAAGCCGTTGATCTTTTGCCTCTTCTTTAGCTTGTGGGGCGTGTAGCCGTGGTGTTTGTGTTCTTTGGTGTGATTGTCGTCTTTGGGCCTTATTATCTCTCGGCCAAGATGATGCCGCGGACCAGGGTGGGGGTATCTCGGTATCTGGGAACTGGGAACTGGATGAACATTGGATTGTTTCTTGTTTTTATTTGTTAAATGCGGCTGATAAGAAATTAAATCATTTTATAGCTTTTAGATTGTCGCCAAGGGGAGGTTCTTGAATTAATTTTAAAGACTGACTGGCATTGCCAGATGTGTGAAATTATTTTTTTTTATTTTACAGAGGAGAAAAATAAATCTTTTTTAACTGCTTTGAATGGTTTGATTTTAAGTTGAATTTTATAAGTCACACAAATAAATTTTCATAGATCCGGATAATTATCTTTGTACATGTCAAAAATTTGATATAAACATTTTCTACGGAAATAGGCAAATTAAGTTGTAAATGGTATAAAAAAAAATTAATGAGTGATTTTGTTTTTTCTGGTTTGGTTTAATGCTCAGAGCCTGGTGCGTTGCCACTTCATCAAGGAAAGAATTGTTCCCGATCTTTGTCTAAAACTCGTGCAAGAATTGGAACAAAACGACCGGCCACGGCGGCGTCCAGTTTTAGGCGAGTTGGCCTTAGAAAAGCTGGAGGAAGAAGTGACGATTTCTAGTTGAATGGGTATGTTAAAAAGGAGCGACCTCAGGCAATACAAGGGATTCCAATGCAATCGGCAACATGCAATGTTTGGTGCAGTTTATGATCTGGTCGACGAATCATACTTTTTCCATGATGACCGTGAGAACAAACTTACCGTCAATGGCGATTGTTATTGTTGAATTGATGCGGTGAACCTGGTCGACATGTGGTTCCCACAAGACGGCGCTTCATGCAACATTGCAGGCAAATCGATATTGACTTCGATAAGCAATTTATTTGTCTTTTTTGACCGATTGAAGAGCCATGACAACATTACATGCCTTCCTTTGACGTTGGCAATCCGTGAATCCTGCAACAAATAAATATATAAAAAAATTTGATGAAACGAGATTACAAAACGATTTTTTTCCTCGCGTTCATTTTGGGCCTCTTCAAGTGTCTTCTCTTTTTGGGCGGATTTTGGCAAGAAAAATAAATCCGCAAAATTGACGGGCACGTTCGGAAAACATGTAATAAGCGAGATACTATCAAAGAGGCTCAAAATTGTACACAACATTTACTCTGGAATATCCTAAGAAAACCAAAGGATGATCAAATTAAGGCTTTGCACAATATTCTTGTTTTTTTTTCTAACCCGAAACCAAATCACGAATTAGGAATTTGGGTTAAGAAGGATATTTGTTGTCGGTTTTCGAAATCGAAGAAATTATCACATTTGGGCTTTTATATTTCGTTATGCGAAAGGCAAAATTTTCAATAAATTATTCGATCCGGCATTTGTGTTTGTCTTTACCTCATGATTCTGACATTATTTTGACTGCTTCAGCTGAATTGAAGTGTACTGGAAAATACCCCAAAACATAGCTGACTCTAATTTTTACGGGTAAGCCGGGTAATTTTATTACAGCCTCTATTCGGACTGCGCAAGGTGTCTCATACTGTATCACCCTATGTATTCATACTATAACTTTTGCAAATGGGCACGTCTGTAAGATATGCTTTAGTACTTGTGAAGTCACCTTCTGAAGAATAGATCAGATCAATTCTGTTTCTTCACAAACTTATGAAGTCAAAAGAACCTTTGTATCTGTATCAAAAGAATAGGATTCGTTCGTCCACGCTGTTTGTCGGTTACTTCTAACAACTAGTTCTTTCCCAGCACTGTGAAGGCCTGGAATCAGTCACCAATTTATATTAAAGAAGCTTTGGCAAAGGAAATTTTCGGGAGATTCTATTTGAACATTTTGCGAAACTAGATTAATGAATTTTCTTTTTTTTTTTTCTTATTTTAATTTAATAATATTTTTTTTTCTTTCATTCAGTAATTTATTAAAATAAAGACCTTCTTCTCCTTTTATTTTATTTTTATTATATTTATTATGTACGAACTACCTTAAATATTGTATCGAAACATCGCTAAATAATAAGGATGTTTTTTTCCTTACTCCGTTTGTTAAATCTTAAGTTCATAAATAAAATAAAAATAAAATAAAATAAAAAGAAATTCAAAAACAACTTTTCAATCAATGTAACATATTTCATTTACTATATATTAATATTGTATAGAAAATTAAATTTAATTTTATATAACTAATTGTTTTTGAAGATGATGGACCATAAATGACCTCCAACACCTGTTTTGAAAATTTTGAATTGTGGCCTGAAGGGTTGAAGTCACGATCACCTCAGTTATTGTTTAAATGGACTTTTGTTCACCTCTTGCTTGACATAACTTGGTTTGGGTGCAATTAGGCCTGCCCATACCATGAACTTGCCATCTCAATATAAAAAAATGCAGGTGCTTTTTTATTTGCCGCCACCATCAAATTCAAGTTGGAATATGAAAACATCATTCATTCCCTTGACAAATTCATTGCAAACAAAAATAATGCCCGTAGAGATATATTTGTTCTTTGAATTTTTGAATCATTTAAAAAAAGATTTGCAAATTTAATATTAATAAATCACATTCTTTTCTTTTCAAACAACCTCAGGCGCCTTTATTCACGTTTGAAAGTGTCCATGCCTCTGCTTTCTGTAGCAGAATGAGGATGATGATGGTCTTATAGAGCGAAACTTTATTTCTTCGAAATAGGATTTAACTCAATAGTTTTCTTAGCCCAGCTGCGAACTGCTCAGCATAGGATCTTTTTCTTTATTTTCCAAATGGCTTTAAGAGGATCATATTAAGTCCAGTTTACTTTGGAGATTTTGAAAGCTGTGTCCAGGCCGTTTTCGAGAGATTGTTCATCTTTATGTCATTTTCTTAAAAGGCCTCTGCGGATGTTATGATCTTCCTTGCAACGTTTTTTTTATAAACGTTTCATAGATTTCATAGATTTGTTTGAACTTTGTCATTAAGCTTTTTCTTGATGCTTTTTCTATGAAAGTAATTGCCTCATCTTAATTTTCCAAGAACTTCCATGGGAACGTGGATCAAGAATAAGGGCACATCAAAATTTGAGATGGACTCAACTTAACACTGCTTAAGTCTTTGAGAAGTTAGTCTTTATAACTTAATAGTAACTTATAGCTAACTAAATTAAGTCAATTGACTTATGAATGAAACTTTTGGAATTAAAATTGAACAAAAAAAATATATGAATCTGCCTGGGATCTTAAGAACGTTTTTTGACAGTTTGTTCGTCATAAAATTTAAACCGCCCTTAAATGATCTAATGCATACACGCTTCGAATGAAATCAATTTGGATTCGATAGCTTGATTTGGTCTCGACTTAGGCTGTACGAGAGAATCGGTAAAACGTACACACACACAAACATAGACATCTTTCTAAAAACAATGGAATCCGACTACTGGGACTTCGAAACGTGGAGATTTGTAAAAATTTTGAATTCCAAAAATCGAATCGATTACAAGGAAGTTAAAAATCTTGAAACCTTGGGGCCAGCGGAAAGTGGAGTTTCTTGATATTAACTTGTTTGAGAAGTTTCGTTGGAGATCCGCCATAAACGGTCTGGCTATTTGTGCAGTTGCTTCATCTTGCTAGATTAAATGCTGTAGAAACTAATACTTCTGTGACATAATTCTGGGTAAAATAAAAACTCCTTCATCATCTTTAAATAACGCTTCCCATTGATAGTTATTGATAAACCGTATTCTTCAAAGAGGTATGTGCCCATAATCCACCATGATGACACTATGCGCCTCACAGTAACTCGTTCTGGGTGCAGTTCCGTATCGCGCAGTATTTCTGGATTAGATTCACTCCATAAAATTTGTTTACCATTACCGTGTTTAGATCAAAATGATTGATGAAGATTTTGTCTTCTTTGGCCATTTCAACTATTTTTGGAAAAATTCCAGGCGAATAGACATATTAAACTTGCTTGTACGAAAACAAGTTTAAGTCATCATAAATTATCCGATGTAATGACCGTCTCCTAACTCCAATTTACGGCGATTAGTTTCGAGTCGAAACGCTTGGATTTGCCCGCATTGATGATGCAGCCGCCGCGATTGTGACTTGAACCTGAACATAGGGATCTCGATGGTACATTCTTCGTACAATGCTTCCAGATTCGGCAAGTATGGTACCGCTTCACTATACAAATCATCTTTTTGGTACCCCCAGCGTTCATATTAAGAAATTTAAATAATAACCTGCCAAATAAAAATAAAGTAAGCTGATTACTCGCACAGAAAAAAGTTTTGTTTTGTAGCACGATTTGTGCGCCGCCCTGTAAATCGATAAGCTACGGGACGTTATTAGCCTCAAGAAAGCGATATACTCGAAGCAGGGATCGATAAGTGGCGCCCGAGCGGGGAGCGTTAAAAAACATATTTATATATTCATTAATTGTCTTTTCATCAAATTCGATGAGAGTTTTTATTATGACCTTATACTTTGCTGGCGAAATATCTCAAAATCCAGAACTCAAAAAACGACCAAACAATTCTCCCATCACACTTCAATTACGATCTCAAGAGAAATACATGTTGATCATGTTGCATGCGCATGATCTTGCGTTTGCCTTAAGTGAAGTATTGTAAAGGATCTTCCAATAGGAACTTCCGAAATTTGACAGTTGAAAGCGGCCATATTGTTGAACGTTCATCTGTCAAATTGGCTGTCATTTTTTTCAGTTTGTTTTGCCAAATCACAATGGACGGATATAGCGTTCAACAATACGTGCAAATAATAAAATTGTTTTATCAAAGTGGGTGTTCTGTTCGGGCAATGTTCAGAGTGCTTCGCTAATTTCTTCCCAGAGTACTGTTCGCCGTGTGATGGATAAATTCGAGTCCACCTGTTCAGTAAATCATCAGTCGCCCCTCTCCATGATAGTGTACAGAAGAATTCAAAGCTGTCGATTTCGAGTCGCTTACAAGAATTCGGCCTTTCGCAGACCACAACTTCGCGAATTTTGCGTAATGATTTGGGCCTGCAGCCGTACAAAATTTAACTGACCCAGGAGTTGAAGGTAAACGCTGAACAAGCAGTTGGAAAATGAGTTAAGTTTCATCGAAAAATCATCTGATCATCACATGAGATCCAAGAGCATCCAATGCATCCCGAAAATGTCAATGTTTGGTGTGGATTTTGGGCTGGCGGCGTCATCAGTCCATTTTTCTTTGAGAACGACGATGGTCAGGCCTTCATCGTCAACGGCGAGCGCTATACTATATATTGATAATTACCAACTTCTTTTGCCTTGAATTGGATCATATGGAAACCAACGATATGTAGTGTCAACAATATAACGTGCCACACAGCTAACGCCACATTGGAAATTCTGCACGTTAAGGCAACCCCAAAGAAGAATCTTCCGTTCACTTTAGAGAAGGAACTCCAAGTTATTCTCGACGCATGACCGCCTTCCTCTTGAAGCGGCAGATACTCACGCTTCACACTATCTGCTGAAAAATCCTTATATGCATTCATTGAAAGTCCGCCAAATTCCCAGTTGACAAGATTCCTTTCGACCTGTGGGAATTCGTAAAATCGACAACGGTCTGCAATAGCGATTTCGTAGATTCATTTAGCAGCGTTAAAGCGTACGCAGATGACTTGATCGTATTAAAGATTGAACTATTGTTAGTTTCTTGTAGCCTTATTTCGACGACTGTAAATGAATGAAATTGAACAGAGCCAATTTCCTAAGGATCTGGCTAGATAGTGGCGAAGGCAAAAAAGACTTTTGTCAAGACCATGACCCTTCATACGGCCTGCGCTTGCATTTGGATACAATTATTGGTTCAACATGGGATCGAGTTTGATGGAGAAGAGTCGAGTCTTCGAGAGACAGAGTTCAGTAGTTTGTCTGAATTTATATAGAACTGCAGAGCCGCTATAAAAGGGTGACAACCTAATCCAAGTGAATAATTTTCAAGCCAAACTTATTCGAAGGCAAATTTTAAGAATAATGACTTCTGATCTGCGGGGCTAAGCATCAGTTTACCAGAGGCTTTCTATTTTGACCTGAACGGCCTGCTTGAGATAAAAATGTTTTTTTGTTTTTTAGTCTTCCATATGGCCGGAAAAAAAAGATAGGCGACTTATAAATAGAACAGGATCCAATGAAGACTTCGCATTAGGTTAAAGTGTGAACCTGCGACTCTTTGCGGCGTATCAGTCCGCGAGAAGGATGTTACTATACGTACGCAGCACCAATGGTTTTGAGGATAACTGGAAGAAAAAGCAAACATCTTTTCCAACAAAAACCAGGACTATCGACTACAGAACTCCCTCAGCAGGTCATGGAACTTTGGCTGAAGAAAAACACCTCAATTGTCTAAGACTTAGCGATCTCCAACTCAAATCCAACTCACAGATTATTCGGCCTATCTTTGCACTGGAAATGTAACCAAAGCAAATCCTCCGCACGAATGTGATTTCTATCAGCGAGCGTCAGCACGCCAACATCAGCAATGTCGGTCGATTAAATGACATCTTTATGTCAAGTCTTCAAACTATCAACGCTCTTCCTACCCACACTCTATGGCCATGTTCATATACACACATGTTTGTATATGCGAAAGTCTTAGACCCCATACGACATCCCGGAAGCGAATCTCTTGTACTCCAAATGTTTATCTCCAAGATGCAGTCAACTGTGTTTATACTGTGTATGTCTGGTGTTGAGGCTGTTGCTGCTGCTGCTGCTTTCTTTCTTCCTGGCTAACTGGCTTCTTGGGTTGCTTTTGGACCCTTGCCTTGTGCGGTGCGTACCCACGCTCATGTTTATCCCCAGCATATGTGCGCGCCGGTACGGATTAGTTATGTTGCCATGTGTGACACTCTTTTTCGATAGACAACAACGAGATTCAATTTCACAGGAAAGCCTAAATGACCACGACTGCAAAAAAACAAAAAAAAGCTCCATAAGAGCCAGAATGTCTGTCTGTCCAGCAGCATCTTGTTGAGATATTGTTACTGTGGGAATAAGTCACGCTTCCGTAGTGATACCTGATATTGAGATTTTTTTCATTTTTTTTGTAAATTAACCAAAGAAGGATGTGCACAGGATGTAACCGGAGATGAGGATCCTTTAGAAATTTATCAAATTATCTAGAATTCCAGCATCTGTAGCACCGTTCTGCTCATGGGTGGGAATCGAGTCCAAGGCTGGTGGGATATTAGGAAATGAATATCCCAAAGGACATCATGTATGGGAATTAATTATGAAATCGCCAATGGACGCTGCCGCTGCCGCCGCCATCGACGCCACCATTCATAACTGTCCATAAATTATCCTTTTTATTTCGGTGCGATATCTGATTATCCCAAATCTACTTGTGTCGCACAAGAAGACAACAAAAACAAAACAAAGGTGCAAGGATACGCATTTGTGTGTGTGTCATTTTGGATGTCATAAATTTACCGTAAGTTATGACTTTGCCGATTTTATTTTTCCTTTTAATATTTTGTCACCTTTCTTTTAATCTTTTTTTTTATGGCTACAGAAAGAGGCCTCACAGGCTCACTCACACCTTAATGCTTTCACGCGGTGCAAAAGGTTATTTACTTTCACCCGCCGCGCCGATTGGCAGATCCTTTCTTGCGGTTCAGTTAGATTTGTTTGGATGTCGGGGTTTTCCAACTTTTCGGTGGTCTCTCGTCCTGTCCCATCCATTTCGAAGGCCCAATTTTGTAGGTCTTCATTTTCGAATCGATTTCGCATGAAATCATTCGTTTTTATTAGTTTTGACACTTTTATGGGTCTGGCGTTTATTGCTGTTGGAATAGTGTGTTGTGAATTATGACGGCGCTTAGGATAAGAAGGCGCCTTGTGTAAACAATTGTTTTTTTGATTTTATTACCAGTAATAATTCTGCTCAGCATGATGTGGTATTGTTTGCAATGAGGGAATAGTTCGTCAAGGAATAGCAGATGTTTTATGTAATTATGCAAGATAAACGGGAAAGCTCATATTAGAGGTTTGTCAGATAGTTTTGACACATAATTTTGAGACGGACTCAAACTTTCAATTGTCATTCGCCACTCGAAAAATGGAACTGCTTTCAAAAGCGAGAAGAATGACTGAAGGGATTTCTACTGAGGATGATTTTGAAAAATTTTGGAATTATAAAAGTATAGTTAAAGATGGATTTATGTCTATCTTTAGATATAAATAAAGTTGTTTATATATATTTTTTTTGTTAAATGAACTGTATTGTGCACCTCAAGTTTCTGTGCTTGGTCCTATTCTGTTTCTACAGTCGTGGAAAACTAATGAGAAACAATTTATTTTTGTTTCTTTGTTTTCAACTTTTGGTACAAGATATCTGCAACGGAAAAATATCCCTTTGGAGGCAGTTGTCATTGTGCTTTTTATACATCTTGTTTGTATTTGATTAGTCCCCTTATTGCTGGTGGGGGGAAGACTTTTGAATAATAATCGATTGGAGTTCTGTTTATCAAGTGTCTTTTTTTTATTTAATTTATTTATTCAGTTCATAATCTTAAAACTATTTAACAATAATAAATTGAATTGAATATTAGTATCACTCTTTAACTAACTAGTTAGTGGTGAATGGCACATCAAGCTTAACATAACAATTGACATCTGATGGGGGGGGGGGGCAGTCAGTGTTTATTTAAATAAGATTTTTGAAGTTACGTGAAAGAAAAGAGAACTAAAAAAGAAGACTTGCTTAGCATACAGAGAAAACTGAAAATTTTAGTGATATTATACAATATAACGTAAAAATTCATTTATAATATTTCAAAATTTACATTTAAATTTAGTTTATATTCATGTATTTATGTTGTGCATAAAGAAAACAAAGAAAAAGCAAAAAGCAATTTAAAAATGTGACTCGATACATTTATAGTTTAAATTGAATAACCAGTGAAACATGAAAAACGGAAATGTCTCTTATAAGTAAGGGCAATTTATTTAAAATACTTGGAGCTGTAAATGTATAAAAATATGAAAAATGTGTTATATGTGCAAAAGGTACATTTACTAAGCTCATATTGTTTACTCGTAGATTGTGCATTTGTATATTCCTACTAGGAATATTACCGCTTTGCTTGTAGAACTCTTTAAAAACATTTTAAAAACATATAATTGTCTGATTGGCAAAATACGCAATTTTTTAAATAAAGCCCAACTTCTAGCAAAATGATTTTTCTTTAAAATAATTCGTAATAAATGCTTTTGTGCGGTAAATGAGGGTCTGAAAGTTTGAGAATATGAACCTCCCAGCTTGTTATTCCGTATTGCAACTTTGAGTGTGCAAGACCATAATAAATAATAAAACTTGTTGAGAGCAAAATTAAAGTACAATGAACGTGTGATCAATAACAAATAAGTTTTAATCATGTGTGATCTTTCCAGTTTAAGTTGTAATCAATTACTACTTAAAGTTTTGAACTGACTCGATTTTGAAGCAATTTTCGGTACAACGCAGATTGGCTATAAATTTGACATTAAAGCCAATTGTTTGCAATCACGTGCATGAAACCATAAATTAAAATCCTGTAGGGTGTTTCCAGCTACCTTAAAACATATCAATTTTGTTTTTTCGCTTTTAATCAATTTGTGATAGGTGAACCATAGCCGTAAGACTTCAAGATCTTCATTTATCATCACAATGCTTTCGAAAGTAGTTTGAGATTCGTACGTTAAAACTATGTCGTCCGCAAAGGCAGTTGAAGTTCCATTTAACTTGAGTTTAAAAATAGAATTTATGTATATCAAGAAAAATAAAGGGCCAAGTACAGATCCCTGAGCCTGGGTTCACTTGAAATACCGTTAACATTAAGATTTTGTGTTCTATTGTTTAGGTAAGAATTTAACCAATTTAAAATGTTACCTCGAAAACCAACATTGAATAGTTTAGTTAACAAGAGATCGTGGTTGACAAGATCGAAAGCTTTTCTCATATCTATAGACAGTCTAATAGTTGATTTGTTGTTGTTTTAACTTCCATTGACCTGACTTCACACCCTTAAAATGGCATCCTCATTAGATAAACCTGTTCTAAAACCAAACTGAAATGGTCGAAAGATGTGATATAGGTCTATGATTTTAAACATGCCTTCTATTTCCTCTTTCAAAAAGAGGAATAATTTCAGCACATTTAAAATGGTCAGGAAAGCAACCCATTTCAACACTTTTATTTAATAAAAAGCACAATACATCTACGACATTACAGGCAACATTTTTTAATAGAATGCTTAAAACACAATCACTTGTGCAAGAAGTTTTACTTTTGAGGGACAAGATTACATTGTAAATTTCTATTGGCGTAATTTCATTGAACACAAAACTATTACATGGCAGATGTACAAGGTTCGATAGTAGGTTTCAATTTTTCAGAGGTTTCAGTAAAGTACTCGTTAAATTATTTGAAATCTTGCCTAAATTGGACTCCATTATGCACTCAACTTCAATACTATCAATTTTTACAGATTTTCTGTCCTTTCCTTAAATGTTATCAACCACACGCCACTCTTCGCGTACATTGCCTTCAGCTCGTGCAAACATTTCACCGTAGAAGTTGCTACGAGTGTCTTCGATTTCTTTGTTCACCGATTTACAGAAACTTTTGTTTATTAAGTTTTATATTATTGTGATGTTTTTTGCATTTTAAGCTCAATTTCTTCATTTTCCTAATCTTATTCAGAAGGTTGTTAGTCATCCAGGGTCTTAAATGTTTCTTGCTACCCGACAGTGTTCTTTGGAAAGTACTTGATTTAATGTGTTTAGTGAGAGTATCAATAAACAAGTCAGAAGCCACAGAAGGATAACTCTCACAATAAACTGGATCCCAACATTCGAAGGTTAAAAATTCTTTCAGTTTCGTTTTTTTATTGTTAGCTCTACTTATACATAAAATATCCTGAGTAACATAAAATAACAAATAAAAAATAAAATTTTGCGCAGCTGATATGTGGCTTACACATTCTCCCGCCGATCTGCTAGGCTGATGTTAACTGGCCCTGTTCTAGGAGCTGGTGTAGGAAGTTTGTGATTCTTGAGGTATCTTATAATGCTGGATATAGCTTGAGTAATGTAAAACGTGGTGTGTGTCGCATAAACTATTAGACCTTGAGTCTTCCGCTTCCTTCAGGTTTTGTATGGATTTTTCCAAGTTCCTTACTTGCTCGTCATGATAGTGAAACAATCTTACTGCAGCATTTGATTTCTGCGATCGTAGTTCCTTTTTGCCTTCGGCGCGTTCAAATTGTTCGTGTATAAATTATGAGCTGTGATAACCATAGTCTCTAGGTTAAACTGAAATCCTTCTTCAAAAGTTAAAATACCATCGTTAGTTAGTTAGTTAAGTTAATTTATTTCTTTAAAATTCATTACAATAGTTTCTTAAAAATAGGAAGAAAGGAAAACAAAAAAGAAATATGAGGCATTCTATATTTTTGTATGATTAATAAAAAAATAGTATTGAATGCCACTTCAATGGGCGAAATAAAAAAACAAAGTCAGTTTTTATATTTTGGGTGGGATGACCCTTAAAAAAACAAATCAAATATTTTACGTAGTTCAAGAATTTGAATAATCACAAATGTGTTGATTGTAAAAACAAGATGGAGTGCATGAATAATGATAAGCTACAAAAGAATAAACTAATTTTAAAGGAAATTAAATTACTTAATAAAGGCGCAAGTACAATGCAAAGATATAAACAATTAAAGATATAAAAAATGTGTAGGCATTCCGGACCCTTATATTGCTTTTATAGACTGTGGAAGCTCATTAAATAGACGATATGAAGACACTGAATAAAAATTACGATAAGCAGTGGTTCGATAATGTGGCAAAGATACTTAATTCAAAAGGTTTCCACGCAAATTATGATTCCAGATTACTCGAAAGAAAGAAATTCCTTAACACTTTAAAGCAGTACAAATGATGAACTGGCAGGATCTTCAGGTCACAGAACAAAGGAAAACTGGGATGCCTAGCAGGTTTACGGCAAAGTTTTCGAAGGATTTACTTCTACAAAATTAAAAGACGTTGAATTTTATTCTGATAAACACCTCCCCAGCAAACAATACCATACTGCAATTTTGAGTGGAAAATACCATAGTAAATAATTTTTAGAATTATCACTGCAGCTCAAGTTGTTATAAAATGTGGGTGAACATGGACTGGACGCACAAATGCAAATAGAGAGTCTGTATTTTTGGCACTCTGGTGCATGATAAGAGACTTTCGGATCTACATTTTGAAAGGACGACAGACTGAGGAACATTATCTTTGTTTTAGAGCTAATAGCCAAATTGTGTTCCCCAAAACAGTTTCTCAATAAATTAAGATCCCAATTAATGTCACAAACACGATCCAGAGGACTATTCAAACCATAAGAGAAACCTATATCATCCGCAAAAGCAATAGGTGAGCCTTTAAAATAAAGTGTAAATAGTGAATTTATGTAGATGAGAAAAAAAATTTACCCCAAAATTGAGCCTTGAGGTACACCCAGGTTGAAGAACTTAGTTTGGCTCCTGACCTCATCTATCTCCACCCTTTACGACCTATTCCTAAGGTAAGACCCAAACCAATCAAGCATGATACCACGAAAACCAGCTTTTTCTAGTTTTCTCAGCAAAATGTTGTCGTTGACCATGTCAAAGGCCTTATCAACAAAAAGGCCAGCCGTACTATTTATCGTCGAGGTTAGACATGATTTGGGCATAGAACTGCAGGAGTGCATCTTCAGTCGATTTACCTCTCTGAAAGCCAAATTGATTTGGGTTAAAGAACTTAGTTTTATTCAAGAAATTCACCATTCACAAGTTTTTCAAAGACTTTACTAAAGACTGAAAGAAGTGATATAGGCCTATAGTTGCACATTTCAGTAGCAGAACCTTTCTTAAATAATGGTACAACATCTGCACATTTGAGGGCTTCTGGAAAGATTCCCGCAAATACACAACGATTAAATATATCTGCCAAGCCATCAACCAAAAAACATCCTACTTTTTTGAGAAACATACTAGAAATGCCATCAGCTCCACACGAATTCGAGTTCTTTAGAGTTCTAATAGCTTTTAATACCTCAAGGGAAGTTATGGGCTTAAGCACAAAGCTGTTTCCTGGCAGTTCAGCAGAGCTACAGAAGGTCGAACAGGAAGAACAAAGCGGTAGAACGGGGCAAGGTTGGAAACTATTTGCTATATTTGCATAATAGCAATTAATTGACTCTAATGACACTCGGTTTTGAGCAGGCTGTTAACTATCTGCCATTCATTTTTTAGGTTGACTATGGTTATCATCAATGCTTGTTCCTTGCATACAAGTTTAAATGTGGTCCTTGTATCCATTACATAAATCCACATGTTAGTATTTTGCAGTGGTATCCATACTTGTCGAGATGTAATAGATATTATTTCGCACCTTCCTTCTATGTCACTGTTGTGGCTTAAGAAGTTGATTTCGCATTGAGATGTGTTAGATTGAATTTTATAGATTGGATGAAGTTTTGGGCAGCAATGCAAAACTTTTTCTGCTGAAGTGCATAGTTCAAATCTTTTTCCATTGGGTAATATTTTTCCCGCATCAAATTGGTAAGAATATGTTCTGAGGTTGGCGCAATAAATGCAAACTTATCTTGTTACGGTTTAGGTACTGGTATTACTCAAAATACTTGGTATTGTTCTGGTTCCAATAACGTTCTCCCGTTCACAGTCATCAGTTTGTAGATCTGAAGTAATTGATCAGAAATTTCATATGCTGGCAGCATCATAGTTGAAGGAATATGTTGACGAATATCTACCAGGTGTTTTCTTAATTGCTGTGGTGTGATAACCAAGTGATGAGTTGTTCCGTGTTGTGTATTTAAGACCGCATCTTGAAATGGATCATGAATTCTTTCAATGTTGTTGACATACATGTGAGTGGTAAGTCCTAAAACAGTTAAGAGATGAGTCTTTTGAACATTGTCGATGGTATTTTGCAAGTCCGATTTGATGTTGCTGATTCTATCTTGCAGCCTTGATTGAGTGTAGATTCCACAATTGTAAAATTTTAGTTTATTAATTAAGTTCTGTGCAGCTTAGACCAAGATTCTCCGAATTCCTCTCAGCCGGCATCGGATTCCGGGAACGAGATGTGATATTACTGGATTCTTCAAACTAATTTTGAGATCGAAAGTGCGACTTGCTGATGTCAACATGGAAAGCAAAATGATTTTCGAGTCTGTCCAGCTATTTAGATACTCAGACTGGATTGTCACCATCGGTTGCTTTCAACTTGTCGTCATTTAAGCTGCAAACAAGGAAGCGATCCATCGAATACGCTCTGCGACAAACCAACAAATTCGACACCAACAACATTAACAAAGTAATGGTGCTTAGTTCTCTCGGACCATAAATGACAACTTGGCCAATCGATGCTACTTGGGCTTACCTAAGCGACTCCGATCTATTATCCAAACTCGAAGTACCAAAATCATTCTTTACAAACCACTTGAATTTTTAGTTCTTCTAGGTGGGGCCAAATTTGCGACGACAAGCAAGGCAGTAAAACGGATTTTTAGGGACCTTCAAAAGAAACATCTCCGTCGTCGAATGGAGGAAAAAAGTAAAACTGCGAATCTCATGCAAATCGAACGAAGCTGTGGAGCTAGCCGTCGTAAAAATGGTCTAAATAATAAAAATTTCACATTCTGGCCACAAGTTTCACAAAAGTGCAGAAGATCGAGATCGAGTTTTGGCTCAAGGATCAAGTGATCGATGTGAGAAGCATGCCCGGGATCTCGATTGCTGAAAAATACCAATAAAGCTCAGGCTTAGATTGCTCAAGGATCGAAGTTCGAAGTTAAATTCTTTCTAATTTTCTACAACATACTAAAATTTCATCAAAATCGATTCGGTGTCAATTCATCAGCAGAGCTTTGATGCATGGTATGAAAAACCTTGCGAAGCTTAACGGATTGACAAACTTATTCAAGCTTTTGGAACAACAAAGTAAGGAAATGAATGATTTTGTAAAAAAAAAAGTATACACCTATTGAATTCAAAATTTCAAAGCCTTGCTGAGTTATGAAAAATCTCGAGCCTTCGATCAAGACTAGTACAGAACCAATCAAGCCACCTATGGAACCCCACCGTAAGATCTTTGCTGGTCGATGTAGAGTTCCATTTTGTAGCCAATGGTAAGGCGAGTTCACTTTTGAGAACTCAAAGAAAATTTGCTTTTGACGTCTAAAGCTTAAGCGTCCAAAGCTTCATGTCTTAAAAAATAGCCAATCATTATTTACAAAATTAAACTTGACATCTTAAATTAAGAGGTAGCGTGGCCGAGCGGTCTAAGGCGCTGGTTTAAGGCACCAGTCTCCTCGGAGGCGTGGGTTCGAATCCCACCGCTGCCATAAGTTTATTTTTTCATGTCAAACAGCTTGTATGATAAAAACTCAATTAAAACTTCCCGAATGCACTTGTACCAGTCACTCAATCGCGCCGTGCGATAATTAACGCAATTATAGCCGCAACCGCATATTTTGCGTGTCAATTGATTTATGCTTCGAAAAGAGTGTATTTTTTTTTTTTTTTTAATTGAAAATGCCTACGGTACGGGGGAATCGAATCGAATCGAATTGAATCAAAAAGAAAAAAAAAATCAAATTTCATCGCGCGGTAGTCTCTCTGAGGTGATGTTTGTGTGTGAATGTGTGTGCCTGGTTGTTAGCATTCCTGTTAGATAAGGCCTGTATAGGTAGTTGTACATAAATCTTCTCCTATGTACACATGCCAGTTAGATTCAATTTCAAAAGAAGCAAACCTCAAACTGCAAAACCAAACCGCTGAAGCTGTAGATGTAGCTGTAGGTAGCTCCGAAGATGAAGTTGGCTGGCTGGAATAGCGTTTGGCATCGTCGTCGTCGTCGTCGTCGTCGGTCGTCCAAAGTGACGACTGCTGTGGCAGGGAGCATTGGTTGGCAGCCAACGGAGGCGAGTGCACCTTCATCACCGGTTAGATACTTAGATACTTGTTAGATTCTAATACTAACTCGGGGAGCTAGTTACGTAATGCAAGAAAAACTTCCGCATTCATTTTAAGAGTATTTCTTGCTGTTGTTGTTGTTGTTGCTGGCTGTTTTCTGTGTTCTGTACTGGGTACTGTAGTAGTGAAGCTGATAGCTTTTACGGATGCATATAACGGGGAAGCTGTCACAACTATAGCCACTGATTTAGATGCTGGTATTGGTGTGGTTTTCCTTAAAGAAAAATTTCTCCGGTTGGCTCAGTTTGGTTATAATTAACGTATTTTTTCTTTACATTTTTTTTTTTGCTTCCATTGAAGTTTGTTTTTCTCGGTTTTCCTTTCGGGAAAAACTGTATTTCTTCTCTGTTTTTTTTTTTGCCAACGAACTGGGAACTTGGAAATACCCATATGCATTATGAGGTGATGATGTAGCATGGAAGTGTGATGAGGTAATCCAATGTTGATGCATGAATGTCGAAGTGGTAATACTACCGCTTTGGAAAAATCTCCAACAGTAGACGAGAGATTAGATAAAAGTTGAAATGAGTTGAGTCTTTCTCTCTGCCGATATGCGAAGACTCTCATTAACAAATCCAGAATGATTTTCGTTTATTTTTTTGGAATGGAACAGCTGATTCGATGCTGGTTGATGACTTACCACATTCATTTGGGCTTCGCTTCCCCGAAATGAGCCCGACAGACAAATTTCACTTAAAGCAAGACTGGGCTCATTAGATGCAGCTTAATTTACTGATTGCAATTTTTCTCCAATTCACATAAGGTGCATGTTAGCAATGGTCAAAGTCATGTGCTTGGGTAAAACTTGCATAAGTAACTGACTTCTGGATCTTTTCCATTAGCGCATTCGTTTCCCCTTAAAATCGTGTATATTGCGTTATGAACACCATCGAAGCCAGAAGCTTCTGTCGTGACTTAAATTCTTCAAGCAGTTTACTGACTGATAAAACCAACAGATGAGGATTTTGAGGACGTTCATAAAACAACATCCAAGAGCTTATTAAGAGAAATTCAAAAATTTTATACTGTGATCAATCAAAATCAAACGATCGCCTTCGGCGGAGCCGTCATGATATTGCTAGACTAGTGGCGGTCTGCATAGGATACTGGCCGGTTGGAGATCATGCCGCAAGCTAGGCATCCTACACAATTCACACTGTCGCAGCTGGTCAGTCTCCATTAACGGACTCGGTGAAAAATAAAAGCAACGAGGAGGATAAAGAGGAACTCCATCGATAGAAATCGACTCGTTTCAGGAAGAGAACAAAACTTTAGTGTATTAATGTCTCCATCGTAAAGTACATCGCTTCCTTCATATTCCGCTATTCATGACCACATTACTGACGAAGATCATTCTTACAAAATTTGTCAAGTCGAAATAAAAATGTCGAAACAGTTTGATACTAAAAATTTGCTGTGAAACACTTATAACCGGGTTATAACAGAAGTGAACAAAAGAACAGGCAATGCTCAAAGTCGAATGGCATCCGATAAAAATGACAGCTTTTGTTTAAAGCCTTGAAGAATGAAGCAACTTTTGAAGAACTTAAGTAAATTCGAGTTTAAGCCTCACCGTTTCATGACTTATGAAAAAGATGAATAAAATTATCACATGGAATGCAAACGGTCCCATGCCCGAAATCGAAGAATTTGAAATATTGAAACAAGAAAAGAAACACTTTTTATGTCTTTTCGGTCTTTAATATCGTAGGCGATTTGAACTCAAAGAATACATGCTGGGGCTATAAGCGTAACTTGTTGAAAAGCATAAGTATAATTGAGGTCTGTATTGACTCCCGAATTTTTGAATTTTCCTGTCGCAAAAGCCGCGGGAAGGAACTGACTTATCCTCAAAATACTGCCTGCTTAAAAAAAGTGGAAGCCTCACGAAGAGAGAAGAAGCACCAACAAGAACGTACCATGCGTAAAATGTATGAAATTAGGATTAGTCAAAGCGCCGCTTGGAACAACACTTCGTACAGGAAAAGACAATCCGGATTCGACGGATCCACATTGATCAAAAAGTTCCCGGAATAACCACCGTGTGGCGTTCCGATCGTTCCGAAATGATTTCTGTTTTTTTTTTTTAAGTTGGTACATCTGTTGTTGGCGATTTTTTACAATTTTAGAAATGGACGTCGCAAAAAACATGATTTGCGAGGCTGAATCCGATCGCACATTAATCAAAAGGACGACACGCAATCCAGACATCAGGCAAGTGAATGACGTTTACCAAATGAGCCGAGACAAAAAAAAAAACACGTCGTTTTCAATCAAAAAAGAAGGTTATACTCATGGTTTTCATGGATTACAACGGTGTACGTGCATCATGAATTTTTGCCAGAAGGCCAGACAGTAAACAAAGATTTGGGCGTTATGAGACGTTTGCGTGAAGCAATTCGCTAAAAGAGACCAGAATTGTGGGCAGAAAACTCGTGGATTTTGCACCATGATAACGCACGGTCGCGTTGCACAGGGCCAACATTATTCATAATTTTTTTTTGACGAGAAATGCAACAAATACCATACAAGAACCACCTGATTTGGCTCCCTGTTCAATCGAGTTAAAAAAAAACCATAACAGGGAACGCATTTCAGCAGCCGAGAGGAAGTATTGGAAAAATGGCAGGAAGCACTGATGGAAATACCGAAAATCGAGGATTGGATCAAGCGCAGGCGTAAATGTGTTGCACTCGATGGGGATAACTTTGAGGGGGACAATATTGATTTAGATGAATTAACTTGTATTTCTAATTTTCTGAATATATTCCGGAAACTTTTTGATCAAGGTTGTATATGTGTATCCATCTGATAAGTTGCGTGAAAAAATGAGAGCGCGGAAAAATTGCAGTCATCTGGCTCATCTCAACATAAAATGAGGTTGAACGCACTCAAAATTTCAAACATCGCAAATGCAAAAAGTTCCAACTTCTACGAAGAGCTTCTATGAAAAGGTTCGAAACTTATTAAAAAATCGCAATTGCCTCCAATCGAAAATGGCATTCTGACCTAGTAAGATTAAGATTGATCGGACTAAATTGCCGATAACTTTGAGGTACCATTTAAAACTGACGATGTATTAACAAATGATCTTGACCCAAAGGTTACAGCGTAAAACAACTTTCGTATAACCGACCGAACTTTATCCAGCGATTAAAATACGATTTATTAACTATACAAATCTTCAATGGGTTCCCAAAGAAAGTTGCAGTAAAATTCGTGGTTTAAACGAATACCACAAAAAGGTTGAAACATATTCCAGGCCAGTGGAAGCGTTAATTACCCAACGATAAAAAGTCGAAAGAATTTGGAAAACTATGAAAATTTTGAAGCCCCAACAACCGATCATCGGAGAAATCCTAATTAGGCCAGACTATAATGTTATTTAGGAACAATTATTCCGTGAAATGAGTTCATAAATATAAATACTGTGCCTGTACTGCCTGATTCTTAATCTATTCTGGCCTGTTCTTGACATTTATTTCAATTGCGTATTTATTTGGGATCCATGATCAATTGTGAAACAACTAAACATATGTTAACCAAATCAATCATGGCAGGAAAACTTTGCAGTCTGCGGTGATTCAAAAGTGTGCTATGTGCCGAAAATGGAACTCAACATTTTAATTGTGTGCTCGAAAATGGTTTACAAAATTGGACAGCGCACAGAAAGAATGATAGTAAATTGACGACGACGCGACGACGTGAAGACGTTAAGCTTGACCGAATATGAAGTTCATAGATTATAGGAAGCCTTTACAGGGAGTCTCCGAATCCCGAAAAAAAGGAAAAACCGAAAAATTCCTTATTGACATCTACCATCTACTGATTGATTTCTGGGCTGTATATGACAGCATTAATTAAGACGAACTGTGCTTAACATCCCTGCAAAATTCGTTCGCTTGTGCAGAACGTCGTTGGAGAATTCTCAAAATCGCAAATAACATCACTGAACCCTTAAGTTTAAAAAAAGGGATCCGACTATGTGATGAGCTGCTTTAACATCACGCTCCAGCTAACAACTGACAACATAAGCCGTCGAATTACACTGAAATAGTTTTAATATCTCTACGAGCTGTCTGTGGGGCATTAACGAGTATAGAACGCCGACTTCAAATAGGCATTCATGACTTTGAGATAGCTAAGGACTTTGTCTAACTCGGCACCTCTATGAACATTGAAAATGGCTTTCAATATTGAGCGACAAAGGTGGCCTTAATCATCCAAGTCGTGCTTTATGGCGCTGAAGTATGTGCTCTATTAATTCCGTATGGAGACATCCTTGGCCGGTTCGAGATAAAGATATCTAGTTCCATTTACGTTGACGGACACCTTCCAATCTATCCTAGAGGGATTGCTTAGCAAGGGACGACCACGCTTGTTAGTTGGGGCCCAGTATAACTCTCAACTGAAGAGCCACACATAAAAGACGAAGTAAAACCCATAAAGAAAGGAGAAAACTTATTTACCCTCGCCATTCGCGAAATCGACCGGCGAAAAAATGTTTTATCAAATTTGAAAAACTTATTTTGCTAAAAATAAAGCAGTCATAATTTTAAAATAAGACTCGACTTAAAAAGGTGCTCGATTTAAATCTTATTTCCTTTGCCAGGGCAACCCTTAAATCGACAACAATTCGAATTTCGAAATTTTCAATTGCTCACTTCCCTGTAAGATTGGTGATGATGGTCGCTACGTCCTGTCTCGTTCGTTCGACTTAACCTTGCCTATTTGCATGACCATTCCGACTCTTGCATCGATGGAACTAATGGAACCAATGTCATTGTATCAATGCAAAAAGAAGGTCTCCCCTACAGAGCCCGGGGAATTGAATAAAATGTGTGTGGATATTGCGAATGATCTTTCAACATACACATCTAAACGGCTTTCTTAACTCCAAAGAAGTCGGTCTCAACTCAAGAAGATTCTTCGTTCAACGCGGCCGGTACAACGATAATTTTTTTTTTTTATGGATAACTTTAATTTACCGCATCTGCAATGGACTCTTTCCAACCCACGCCAACTCTGAAAAAGAAATCCTTTTAACTGACCGTTTTTCTGACTCTTGTCTATTTCAGATCAACCCCGTCCTAAATAATCTTAACCCGCAATTGGATCTCGTGTTTTCTTCTGATCCAATGAACTCAATACTAACTGCGAGTTAATATCTCCCTTCAGCTTTAGATAAATACCATCCCCCTCTACATCTTAACAACTTCGGTTTTATCTCTGGTCGCACACCCAAATCTTCAGAGACTTCCTATCACTTTAATTTCCGCAAGACAAACTTTACAATGCTCAGTAGCCTTTTAAGTAAACTTTGACATACTACTGTGTCCAAAAAATAAGGTGACATATGAATTTAAACTGCGCGCGTCGAAGGATTTGGAAATTTTTCTTTCTTCTTAGGTTGGTAGTACTGTCAGCGACATCTATGTGAAATTTCATGTCAAAATATATTCATAGTGTTTGAGATACGCGTCGTTTTGTGAGCTGCTAAAAGTGAGTTTTTCGTTTTTTCGAGCAAAGAATTTGCATTAAATTTTGTTTTCGGAATCAATTTTCTGCTGCGGATACGTTGAGGATGGTGCAGAAAGCCTTTGATGATGAGGCTATTTCTAAAAAAAATGTTTAAAAGTGGTATAGTGATTTCCAAGCCGGCCGTGAACGTGTCGAAGACGAAGAGCGTTCTGGGCGACCATCAACCTCAACCGATGAAGCTAACGTCCAACAAATCAAAGATTTGGTGTTGAAAAACCATCGATTAACGATCAGAGACCTTGCTGATGAAGTTGGCTTATCGAAAGGCTCAGTCAATACCATTTTGAAGGATGCTTTGGGCCTCAAGCGCGTCAAATCTCGACTGGTACCGGAAACATTGAATTTTTTGGATGAAACGCATTATAACTAGCGATGAGACTTGGATGTATGCTAACGACCCCGAAACAACCGATCAATCGAGCGAATATCGTGCCAAAGGAGAGCCGAGACCAAAAAAACCGCGCCAAAGTCGCTCAAAAATCAAGGTCATGTTGACTCTTTTCTTCGATTATCGTGGTGTTGTGCTTTATGAATTCCTTCCAACCGGCCAAACAGTCAACAAGGAATATTATTTGAACGTTATGCGTCATTTGCGTAACGCTATCTGCCTAAAAAGGCCGGAATTGTCACCTTATTTTTTGGACACAGTAGTAAACACTTTCTTAATTAAAACAATAAAAATGAAACAATTGACAATACAAGCGAGTTCTTTTACACAGAAATTTTTAAATGCCTAACACTCTCGGATCCGTACTGTCCATCGTCGCCACCCTGATACAAAAGAGTGCTACATTCACTATGCAATCGCAGAAATAAATTATGGGTCATGTTCTTGCGTACTAAATCCATGCGTGATTTCAACAAATATCGTGAGATGTACATCCGTTTGTCCTCACTTTGCGATACACTATACAATCGATATATCACCTGAACGCAGGCCAACTAATGTTCCGACTCCAAACGCTTCTACAAATTTATTAACACTAAAAGAAAATCTGGCGGCTTCCTTTCTGCAATCAATTTTCGGATACCTCTTCATCAGACCCAAAAATAGTTGCAAACCTCTTCGCAAACTTCGCAAACACGATCACCAACCATGATCTACACCCTGATACGAATTATTTCTCCTAGCTGAATAAATGCCCACAAATATCCATCATGTCTTTGCATTTATCAATTAACGATGTCGTCGAAGCCTAAGGTATCTCCCCGATTGTACTGAAAAAATGTGCAATCGCCATATCTCAGCCCCTAACCACTCTTTTTCGCTCGCACAATTCGTTTTCCCGAAAGCATGGAAGGATACGTATATTTTCCCCGTTCACAAGAAAGAACGGAAAAAAAAATCTCAATTTATCGTCCCTTTCCTAATCTCTTTGCAAGTAGTGCTAGTGCCACCAACTTTAGTAAAGCTTTCGATAAAATCTCTCTTATCGAATCACCTGCATCAAATTCGAGGCCCTTGGGTTCACACTGCCTTCATTGACTGAATAAAATCATATCTACAATGTCGGCCAAACAGGGTCCTCCTCCGCCTGTCAGTATCTAATCCTTTCACTGCAGCCTCAGGTGTTCCCCAAGGCAGTCAATTAGGCCCTATTATCTTTATATTAACGATTAACAACGTTGGACACATTTAAACTTACTCCGATCTGTCAATCTATGCCGATGATATGAGAATCAGCAAACATATATCATCCCCTTCTGATCACCTCGAACTACAAACCGATTTGAATAGCTTTTATGTTTGGTGCAATAAAAACCACTTAAAGCTGAATGTTGCTAAGTGACCATCACTTATTCTCGTAAACGTCTTTCCCCGAGTTCTGTTTTTTTTTTCTTTTTTAATATCTACCCCTGCCTAATTTGTGGACACTGCGGTCTGAAAGAATAGACCTTTTGTATCTTGGGAAGTTTGTTTAGTCTAACAGTCATTCCATCCTTTTGATGAACGACTGAATGCTTTTAGCATTGGATTGTCAAATGCCCAATGGGGAGCATATCTCTTTGAGGAAGATACGCCTTCTTAGCCAAATTAGAGCTGGACATTCACAAAGAATGTGTACAGCGGTTTCGCCGTCTTCTAAAAAGAGTCGGCATTCGGTGGTTGTATTGAGTCAAGCGGTAATGGCCGAAGAGGAAGCTCACAAGCTTTCTAATGTTCTCGTTGTTGAGTTAAAGAATTTCTCTGTAAGAGAAGGGATTCTTTGGTAATTCAGATTATTAGAGACCCGGTAGATTTCTCCAGTGGGCAATGCGTAGCTTGTTTTCTCAGATCTGTTGCTGTAGTTCAGCTTACGCCACAGAAAGTTCCGGACTAGTGAACGAGGTTTTTGAACTAGCCCTGGCTAGTTCGGCAGCAATTTCATTGCCTTCGATGCCATGATGACTTGGAACCTATCCTAACCTAACTTTATTACGTCGGGCTATGGATTGTAAGGCGTCGTGGCAGCTTTTGATACATTTTTATTCCATAAGATTGGATGACAATGCCTTGAGCGCTACTTGGCTGTCTGAATATATTAGAGTGCTGGCCCTTTTATGGCCTTTTGCAAGGTTTTCTATGGCATAGGTTTCGAAGGCTAGTAGTTCAGACTGAAAAACACTTGGATGCTTTCCCATGGCTACTGAGATTTTAGTGTTGGGTCCGTAAACACTTTCTGGGGTGGGGGCAGGTGTGTTGCTCGACCATTGATCACGGTTAGGAAGGAAGGCAGTTTGTTGCCTTCATCCAATCTGTGATCGAGCAGAACATGTCTTTATCCGTGATGAAATTGATTAATTTCAAGTGTCCCGTTTGGTCACCTGGTTTGTATTTCATTGCCAGTTGCATCTTAATGGCTTTTCTGGCGGCTATTTTCCAAATGAAAATGTTAAGAGGAGATAGTCCAATAACAGCTTCCTGTGCTGCCGTAGGGCAGGTACTCATAGCGCCAGTGATGCCTAAACATACTATACGTTGAACATTTTTCATTGTTTTAGAAGTTGCTACTTAAGTGTTTTGGGCCACCAAATTATGATGTGCAACCAGTAAAGCATCTTTGGTTTGAGACCACAAGTCCTTCAGTAAAACCGCTTACACACCACTATGGCCTTGGTGGCGCGTTCTGTGATGGACTTGATATGTGAAGTCCAGTTCAGCTTCTTATCCCAGATAATATTGAGATACTTGATTTCACTCGAGTACTCCAGGGAGGTTCCTTCAATTACAATTGGAGACAGAGTCAGTTGTCTCCTCATTGTGAAGGGACCTAGAACGGTTTTGCCAGGGTTCACAGAGAGTCCTCCACACTTACACCATTCGTAGACATGCATTATACTAGTCTATCTCATTAAGGTTCACAAGGAGGTTGTCTATGACCAATGACAAAAGGAAGGCGACAGAACACCTCCCTAAGGACATCTTCTCGTTGCAGTGACTGACTTTGACACCCTTCCAAGCGAGGAAGTTATAAATCAATTTTCTAGCATGGATCTTATCCATGAGTTAGTCCAGTCGTCAATACCTTTACCAATTTTCGTTCTCACATTGATTCAATCTTACGCAAAGCTAATTCTATCCATGGCTCTATTAAAAAACGGTCAAAAGAATCCTCAAATCCATACGTCACAAAGTCCCTTTATATATCGTACGTCAGACAAATTCTGGAGTACGCTAGCCAAGTTTGGTTCCCCTTTTACGACACCCTTTCCCTTAGAATTGAAGAAGTCCAACGTAGATTGATGCGCATGCTTCGCGCTTTTCAATGGATTGACAATTATAACTTGACACCGAACGTGAACCAAATTAAAGTGATTAACCTTCAAACCCTTAAATCACGTCAGGATGCTGTCGATGCTCTATTTGTTCAACTTTGCTCTGCTTCAATCGATTCTTCTTCTTCGACAAAACAAAATAAGAACACTTAAGAACACTTCAAACTACATCGACCGGCTTCGTTCGCTTATAGCCGCCCGCCGTTAAACTTCGCCGCTCCTGCCTTACATAAATCATCATCATCACACCGATTCTTGAACTTCCCTAAAATAGCTCGCCTCACATCTAACGGAAAATTTCATTTGGTAAAAGAAAGAAACAAGACACAGATCAACATATCTTTTACCGCTGAAAGATAGAGATATGTGACACACCTCAACTCACAGAAACACACTCGCCAAGGAACATAGGAAGCTATTGCATATCCCATTTATGCCCATGCCATGTTGTTGTCATCTCTCTGGCTGGTGACCGAATGGGTGTACACACCTTGGAAGAACGCATCCATTACCACCTATGTAAGGCCTATTGGCATAGGTGCCTTTAGGACATGAAACGCGCAAGCAATAACTATCGCCGTCGCCACCGCCGCCGCCGCCGCAATGGGAGGGAGCACACCAAAGTACCCTCGTCGTCGTCATCGACGTCGCTCCATGCACAATGAGGACGCAATGAATTTTCCACATCTGATAATTTGTCGATGTGGAATTTATTCTCTGCGCTGCTATGTGTCTTCACCCAAGAAGTCTATCTCGCGCTTCCTTAAGACTTGAAACATCGAACCTCAGCGAACGAGAAGCAGACAAAAATCACTTTTGACGAATGCGGAAACCGAAGCACCCAGACTATTAATGGCATAGTTGTTGATTACTCCGGGCTCTGGACGAAGGTGCGTGCGCATGTTGGAAGCTCGAGTGCAATTAATAGCCAGCTATGGGATAACAAATCAATTTAGGAGGCGCGATGTATGGAGAAGAACTGATGTTTGCCTGCGTCAATTCAATGTAGGGTTTGGCTGGAGTACATGATCGTATTTTAGGATCCTGTCCAAACTTTGGTAATTGAAGTCGATAGGTTTATCAAATCGTTTTAAAGATTATTTCTTGGGAAACTTGAAACTTGTGAAAGCCTTGAACTCTGA
The DNA here is from genome assembly GCA_963555765.1 of Orthonevra nobilis. Taxonomy (NCBI): domain Eukaryota; kingdom Metazoa; phylum Arthropoda; class Insecta; order Diptera; family Syrphidae; genus Orthonevra; species Orthonevra nobilis. The sequence continues at coordinate 50,036,121 of OY743225.1, read as the reverse complement.
ATAATTAGTTTGGTTTAGTGCCTCTATAAAGTGCTCAAAATATATGAAGGGGTTTTTAGAAACAGTAGTGGGAGTCACCGATCGGTTCTTAAAAGAATTTAACATTGGCAATTAAATTCTAATCGAAATTCTGATAGGTAAGCTTAAGGGAATGGACGAAACTCTTTTTGTGTTCAACCTGGAAGAGATGAATAGCAAGCAAATCCAGAAGCACAGTAAAACGAACTGATGGTTCCAAGTACAAAGAGGGAACGGGTTCTGGCATCTTTTTCACAAACCATAATCAAAGAGTCTCCTTAAGACTATCAGTACTCGTAGCGAATTCCAGGCGTAGGTTGCAGAACTACCAGGAATGAAAACGATATCCAATCGGGATATCGCTATCTACATCGATAGTCAAGCTACGCTCAAAGCCCAAGCAACGTGTGAAATAAAAAGGTAAGAGTCAGAAACTGCCACACAATAATTGAGTCAGAATCGAGTGAAAATATGTTGGGTGCCCGGACACTCCGGAATCGAAGTAAACGAAATAGCGGACGAATTGGCCAGAAATCGGGGAAATCTATCTCCGGCCAAAAGTGTTCTTTTTTATAATTTGCTTGCTCTCAAGAGGATATGTATACTCTTATAATGCGTGTAGTTCAGAGCGAGTGGAAGAATTTAAGAGAAGAACGGAAGATTGAGAAGAGATTTGAGAAAACCAGATGGAGCCCGAAATGGGACGGACGATTTGATATAGACTTATTAGCTTTCGCTTCAATTCGCAAGATTTTATTGTTGAAAGATTGGATGATTTAGCTCAACACTCGGATGTCAGTATTAAGCCATCACATCATCAGCCATCTACACATAAATCTACACAAACCACTGGTTTTGAAAACTCGAACTAGGTGCTCTAGCCGATACAACAACCATTTAAACAACGCCACCCATCAGACAGTTCGACCAAACCGTTGATAGCGCCATTAATTTTTTCCCAATGGTTATTGGACTTGGACTTAAAATCCCTCATGCGCTGTACCAACTGCGCCATTAAGACTCCTGCACGTGCCGTTAAGGCAACACTGGTAGATATGGCAACGAAAAACGCCGACCAAAGATGGTCAAACTCAATAAAAAAGCAGAATACCTCGCATTCGTCTGCAAAAAGACAAATAGACTGAGTCTCTCGAATACGCTCATTGAATCCTTAAGGATTCTGCCTAACTTTCCAATCAAATCTAATCAAAACATATAGTAAATCCTGGTTTCATCAAACTACACTATGGTACTTCAACTGATTCACTGAGCTTGTGAATACCCATTTCTCAGGGTGCTTGAATGGCCAGCCAAAAAAGGAGAGTAAGAATATCTCGAACAAGAAATTCCGAGACCCGGAAGAACATGTCGAAAGTTTAAGGTTTACTTGCTTCAAAGTGTGGGTCCAGTGGGAGAGTAAAAGTGTCCAGTGGGAGATTAAAAGTGCTGCGAGTCAGCTGCACTCGAGAGCTACTTAGCAATCTTACAAGTTAGCACAGTCTTAACAATAGCTCGGTCTTTTTGAGAGTCATTCGGAGGTGGACACAAGTTTTTACCACCATCTGAAATAAGTTCCAAAACAGTTCGTACTTTGCTGTCGAAAGTCAACATTTCAAAACAGTGGAAATTGGAAGAAACAAATCAACTCATAGAGAATGATTCCAAAGACGTTCTATTTTTGGTTGATCATGAAACGGCTCTGACTTTAATAAAAAGTTTATCATGACAAAAGCATCTTCAGACACAAAACAGTCTGGCACTGGCTTATTTTGATCAGGCATTTTTGATCCGTTTTAGAAAGAAGTGGGAGACATATTCTGCTCGATCCCAGATTGTATGGAGGGAACATACAGCTTCGGGCTTCTCTTTGAGGTAGACATTCCTAACTGTGTTCAATGGTCGAGCAACACCCCGACCCCAGAAACTTGATCTGGTATGCTGATGGCTCAAAATTGGCAAATAGACTAGATGCCGATGTTTGTGGACCTAACACTGAAATGTCCATACCCATTGGAAAACATCCAACTGTTTTCCGGGCTGAACTACTAGCCATCGAATTCTGTTCCATAGAAAACCTTGCAAAAGGCCATAAAAGGGCCAGCACTCTAATATATTCAGATAGCCAAGCAGCGCTCAAGGCATTGTCATCCAATCTCATGGAATCCAAATGTTTTGAAAGGTGCTACGACGCCTTACAATACCTTGCCCAACGTAATAAAGTAAGGTTAGGATGGGTTCCAGGTCATCATGGAATCTAAGGCAATGAAATTCAGAACGAGCTAGCCAGGGCTGGTTCTAAAACCGCGTTCACTGTTTCGGAACCTTTCTATGGCAAAAGCTGGACTACGGTCACAGGTCTGACCAATAAGTGGTAAAACAAGCTATGCATTGCCCACTGGAGAACTCTACAGGGACTCTGACAATCTAAATTACTAATCAATCCCTTCTCTTACAGATTACAGAGAAATCCTTAAACTCAGGACATTACCGTTTGAGATCACATCTAACCAAATTAGGAATCAGAACAACCACCAAAAGCCGACTCTGTTTGGGAGACAACATATTCTCCCCACTGGACATTAGACAATCCAATGCTTAAGACATTCTGACTTTAATCTCAAGGATGCAAGGTCTGTTAGCCTAAACAAGATCGCAGTGTTCGCCACTTGGGAAGTTTTAAAAAATACTCCTTTAACAGAGAATAAATTATTACATCCAAAACCGATGAATATGAACTTGTAGTTAACGTCAAGAACCTGTATTAAAACGACGCTGTGAGGACCTTTCTAGACATGTTTGATCCTTTTGTAATGTTTGTTTCCTGGGCAGACTCAATGTCACGCTCACAAATACTGGTATGGCTTTTGTTTAGAATCCATTTTTAAAAATAATGGGACCAATGAATTGTTTTAGATAATCAAGTTCACTAGTTGTCAAATTTTTTTAAAATATTGAGGATCTTCAATTTGAAGGTCTCTTCTTAGAGTGGACCCTACACCGAATTGGTGACGACGGTCTATCATACCATTAGTTTAAACCAGCAATTTTATTTTACTACTTTTTTCCCCTTTTAAGAACAATGCTAAAAATTTAAGCAGATGCAACCTTTCGCATGTCATGTTCATTAGTTAGTTAGTTTCTAAGTTTTGTTAGTTTCTAAGAGTTGTGTCTTAGTTTTAAGTGATAGCTTGTACTAAGCCCAATAAAGAAGTCCGGGGTGTACCCCGGGCAACAAACAAACATACTAGCAGAAAACATGTGTAAATCCAGTGGACAGAATTATGAGAGTGCTCTCAGGACAAAAACTCTCTTATTTCTGTCAAAAAACTTGCTGAAGAAAAATTTACTAAATTATCACTCTCAAGTTCAGAATTTATCGGAACGGAACTGCTGCTGTTTACTAATGAGAGCAAAGTACCGACACTTAACCTTCCATGGCTTAGCAATTAACTACTATCCCTCTTTGCAGTGCAAGATATCTCGGCCTTATCCTGGATCAAAAGATTAAGTTAAAACTCGATACCGAAATCAGGATACCAAAAGTTAATCTTTTGGCATAAAGTGGGGTCTTAAATCAAAAATTGTACGATGAACGCAAATGTTCAGCAAAGCCTTTTACATAATTAAACAAGGCAGAGCTCAGACAACTACTTCTATAAAGCTTACGTGGCTCCCGGTCAAGTCTTACAATCAACGTACATATAAGATTCGTTTCGTCAACCGTGCTGTAAGACTAAAGGAGTCCGATGTCGAATTAATTTTCGTCTCTTCGACACCCAAATCATGCACATGTGTTTCGAGGAGACTCAAGTTTAAAACGAGCGGAAATCTTGACTGACAGCCAAGTCTCTCCAGAGAACTCGTGCAAAAAGATCCCAACCGATTTGAACAAACCTTTTCACATAATCTGGGTTGAGAGATATAATATCGGCTAATATACTAGCGAAGCCAGATCTAGACCCCCAAGCCATCGGTCGAGTAATCGAATAGTGAACTTCATACAAGTCTTAAGCTAAGCATTCTTAACTTTCAAGGAGTAATTGTACTAACCATCAGTGTCATCGAAAGGAAAAGATTAGATACACATCAAATCTCTCATCAGATTACCCTGATAGGTCGATTGCTAAGGCCAGTGTATACTGTGTCCAAGACCTTTGAGTTAGGCGTAATAACAATATTTTTGAAGACGAAATTTGAGTCCTTAACTTTACTTACTTTTTCGGCGGTACACTTACGGGTGAACCTGAGACTTAAAAAAAATCTAGCTCAACGCCACCAATTGCATACACTTAGTTGTTCGAAGACTTTTCCAGCACGAATAACGATCCGCTGTAAAGCTCTTAGTGCTATGAGTTGATGTACTCGAAACCTTCTGGCTATCTCCATATAACTCTAGAACCCGAACCCGTCAGCTTCGCCAATGGTCATCTGCTGTTTATGTTGGCGACAAAGAGAAAGAGTATGTTTATTGGCGATCTATAGCGTCGACATTGAACTCATTAACGACAGTTGGCGGGGATCATAGAGTCTGGGGAATCCTCATTGGGATCCTGGCTGCAGCTATGTAAAAATGGGTCCAGTCTCGAAACGTTGGGACATCCGAATTACTTGAAGTGTGGTGTCCTGGAGATGACCAATCGACGATTTGTGAAGCTTGAGGTGTTTAAAAAGTGTGCTAGATGTTATGAGATTTTGTCCTGCAGCGATTCTATCAGCCTTAGTCCATCATCAGTGGTATTATTACGACACGTCTTTTTTTCTATAACAATACAGTAGATCCGAACTTATTGGGACCGAGACTAGTTCGGATAATCAAAAGTTCGGATATCGGAATTAAAGAACATCTTTTCACACAAAAATAGTACAGTCTATTAAAATTTGACATACATATTAACGTTGTAATATAAAACACCTTAAAAAAAGTCAAAATATTATTTTTTTTATAAAATCGTCAATTCTTAATTGACGAACGGCTGCAACGCGTTTTCGGGCGACCAAGTCTCGCAGCCGTTTCAAGAAGTTGCGTCGGGCAACATTCTTCTTGTTTTTCGAACCATTCGAGACCCTTCTCAAAAGCGACAAATGCATCCGCATGCGAAGGTTTGTTCGGTGCATTCACACTTTCGTCACTACTGCTGTCGTTGTCGTGATCATCAACTTGATTTTTTATTGATGAAATTATTTCATCGTCGTCCAAAATTTTATACCCAGGATCATTAGAATCGTGGTTTAACCAATCCACAGCATCGTCTTCATCGCGGTCCTTGAATCCTGGAATGCTGCCGAATAAGTCAACGAATTCGTCAAGATCGTTTTTCTCCGAGTTAACACTCACTTCTTCAACTTGCTTGGCCTAAATGCTTAGCTTTAGTTCTATTCATTAAAGGGTTACCAACATCGAAATATGTAACTCGAGCAACAAATTTGCGCCAACGTTCGGATAATTAAGCGTTCGGATAAACTAAGTCAGCGTTCGGATAATTGAGGGTTCGGATAAACAAGGTTCGGATAATCGAGGTTCTACTGTACTTAAAATAAATTCTTTAGAAATCTTTGCTTTAAAATCTGCGAGTACTATTGGGGCATACGTAGCTTTGGCCGATTGGCTCGTTTTAACTTTCTTTGGTAGTTTCTTCCTTTTCATCAGTTAGAGCATTTCTTCAGTTAAGACTGCTGTTTGTGAACTAAGCCGGTGTTATCAAACGTTCGATCTCTTACTTGAAGCACAGGACTTCTTATCATCATCATTTCCAAATGTGTTTACTCCGTATATCCATCTCTTCCATGGGTGTAAGTTTTGTTCTACTTATAACTGATGAGGACCACTGCAAATGCTTTGGCTGTTTGTAACCTGCTAGTGGGCTTATTTGTATGGATGATTAATATCCTTATCCGAAGCTTGTATTTACTTAAGCACATGTTTAATCATTTTGAATGTTCGTTGTCTATAAATTGCTAATTGAAATCAGTCAAATCCAAGGCTGTGGTTCGATTCAAAATTAGGCGATATCCTGATGGGAGTTAAAACGGAGCACACTTTACTGAGGCGTAATGTCTCGTGCCTTACACTGTTTTGTCATTAAGTGAATAATCCATTCGCATTTCTTTTACCCCCAAACTCACTTGAAGACTTGAATTACAGGAATTATTTTAATTAAAACCATGTTCAGCAACGTCGTTTCCTTTTCCTTTCTTATACTTCGGAACCCGCGTTCAGGCGAACAGCGCAAGGGTATCCGTAACCCCTTAAACAAGTGTGAATTCAAAAGGAAAATGGGTAAATAAGGTTGTCATAGAATTCAGGCAACGTACTTCAACATACAAAGCTGCGAATTCAGATGGCTAACAAGCTAAACTTTTCGAAACATGGGGGTGATGTTCATTTACAAGGTTGAATCGGGACTTATCCCTTCTTAACATCATTCATAAGATATTATGCAGCATATTTCGTGAACGTATCAAAAATCAAAGCTCAACAAAATCTACATTTAGTGGCTCCTTTTCCGGCACCAAATCCTAGAAAAGACTAGTGATTTTGATGACTTGTAAGCCTCAGGATCGTGGGAAAAATTATCCGATTTTACTGTGCAGTCTGTACCAAATTCCGGCAAGGAGTTGAGATGTGATTTCTTCAAACCCAGCTCGTATTGCATGTATTGCAACAGGTACGAGTCTGTTCAGCTTTTGATAAACGAAGACGATATTGACATCACCGCTCGCATCCAACGTCAGCCTTCAAATTGATGAGCACAGAAGGCTTTGTGTCGATCTCAGAATAAATAAAAACTCGAAAAACGGAACCACAGTGGACATCCGAAGAAGACAAAAGGGACAAAAATCACCACGAAAGGCTTTGTGTCGATTTCAGGATAAATAACAACTCGAAAAACGGAACCACAGTGGACATCCGAAGAAGACAAAAGGGACAAAAATCATGCTCATCCAAGGCAATCAATGCTCCTTCAGTCTGTCCAAACAAGAAGAAGCAAAACTCCTAACTCGAGGGACGAAAATCATGCTTTGTTTGTCCGTCAGTGAGAAGAACGATTGGAAGAGCATGGCACCGTAAATCGATTGACATCAATGCGTTAGACTTCTTATCACAGTCATCAAGTTCAAAACAAAAAGAAAGACTGAACATTCGATTCACAGATTACGTAATCGCAGATGCGAACTACAGTGCCCGGTGCCGTGAAGGACCTTTGGCGCTGGCACATATTCTCAATGGGTTCGATGTCTCCAAGGAGATGGCTTAAAATAAAGCTCTCATAGACAATGAAGGAAGGTTCCGTTCTTTACTTTATTTATAAGTTTGTATGTATGAGGTATTCTTCGAAACTACCCATCCGATTTCAAAAATTCTTTGACCTATACTTAAACTTACCTTCGGAATGAACATAGACTATAAATGATCCCATTTAAATAAAAGGGTCTTTGGTAGCGAGCAATTTTGTTTAGTAAAGTTGTTGAAAAAGCGGTAATTTTTTGCGAACGCTGTCGTTAAGGTTAGAGATAGTTTCTTGCTTTCTTGAGAAAAATTTTAGAACTGAAAAGCTCCTTTAAAAAAGTCCGCGATGACATATCACTTAATTTTAAGGTTGAGAACGCAGGAAATTTTGAAACCTATCTGAGACAATCAATTCGCTTTGGTGTCACTACGCGGGGACGAAGTCGCAGGACACCGCTAGTAAATAATAATTTGGTGGCAAAACAGCTCTTTTGGGGACTATTTACGTGTGCGTCTTACCAATTTTCACAAATGGTGGGAGTGTTGGGACCCTACAGTGTATTACTGATTCCAAAAGGCCACCGAACGCTGTTTTTTGACAGTTGTACTCATCGGAGGCATTATCAATCACTCGCGAGACGTTACTCCGTGAAAAAATGGGAGTATTTCTTACCCGGATTTGAGTCCGGTTCGTTACTGAGCCACGGGCACCCACTTCAATCATTTCCGTATGAAGATTATTCTAGACTAGTTACTAAGTGGCTACAGCTCCTACTCCTACTATGCAACAATGTTAACTCTCTTGTAACACAAAGTTCAGGAAAATTGTCTCACGTGAACGTTCCCTAAAAGTACTGCCATTCCAATCTTTAACAATTGGCTAGCCATAATGGCCAACGAGCTATCTCATTTTCCTCTTTCATATTACTCCACAAATGGCCATGAACAACGGTCAAACACCAACCATGGAAATAAAATTACATTACCATGCACAACACAAGCACCCTGCGCACCTAGTCGTATTTTTCCTCTCCCACCTCTCACTATGGACTTGGTCTACGAGCAACGAACAACACATCCCGAGTCCCAAGAGATCCCACAAGTCTCCCACTGCAACACGTAAACCGTATTGCGGAAGAAAAGGGATAACAAAAGCCCACAGCACACAATAACATGCTATACCGTTAGGAATGTACTGCATCTGCTCACGACCGTAGTAGAACGGATCATAACATAACATGCCACTGTTGGCCTACATTCGGCCTACGATCGCCACGGCGCTCGTCGTCAGTTTGCTTAGTCCACAATGCCCGCCTGGCTTGGCAATAGTTAATGCACCTCTTCGGGAATGGTCTAGGGTAGCTGCTTGCCGAAGACGGGTGAAGACGAAGCGCCGGCTGGTTGAGTACGTACGTAGATCGTCAATGGCAAATGGCCAGTTGTGGCCCAAGTGAATTAACCACGACACTGTGATCCCTGCCTCCTTGGGGAAGATCGTCGGTCGGTTGTGGATGCAGTCATACGCAGTTGGACGCTGCGCTGGCTGGCTGATTGGGTCTTGGGATCTCCCACTGGAAATTAACGAAGACGGCAATGCAAGCCACCACCGTTTGGTACACTCGGAATTCGATCGTGCCAAGCGGGAAATGTACTCGTACATTCGAGTCTGTATGTATATGAACCCATGGATCGCAGGAGCACGGAGTAGAGGCGTCGTTGTTTTCTGGAGGCAACTTTTTACTCGTGAATGGAATCGACTGTTGCACATTGAAGGTGATGGCCAGTCAGTATGTATGTGCATTAGTGTCCCCTCTTTGTAGGATGTTAGATTTCCTGTTGGACTTCTTGATGGCCAACTGTTTCTGCCCACTCGTTTGCAGCGTCATCTGGTTGGCTTGCATGTGCATTGATGGCAGAAGTGGAGCAAGGAACTCGCAGCTGAGGTGAACTTTGTTATTTGTTTTTGTTTGGGTTTATTGCTCTTGCGGCAAGTGTTGTCTGGCTGCTCATAAAAATAAGTGAACTTGACTACGATGCAAACACGGTGTTAGAGTAGAAGTCTTCAAGCAATTTATAGAAAGCTTAACCGGCTTGTTTTCAGTTGGAAAAAATCAATACTATTTTAAATCTATTGGCTTGGAGGATCCAACTTCCCTAAATAACTATATGAAGGCTTATCTTTCTGAAGTTAGCCCAGCTAGGCTAGGTTAAGATTAAGCAGAGTTATGAAGTGGAACTTCATAAGACTATAGACACCATAACGAGCACAGGGCGATCCCTGATGTGGAGATGCAGCCAAAACTCTTTAAAATTTAATAAACTTGTTTGTAGTTTATGCGCCCTACTTCCTCTGGGCTTTTCTACGACTTCTGGCTATGCTCTGACGCACAACATATGATAAATATCCTTTGGGCACTCAAGTCAATGCAGAATTTGCATTCGTCCGTATTCGAGAGATCCAGATTCCTTGCATGTTTCCCTTAGAGGCAAACGGTCAGGCATTTAATCCACAGTTTTGCGTTCGAAGTCGGGCATTAAGGCATTTTACGTCCTGCTTTTACTTGGGCTTATCCATCTATCGGCCGCAGGTAGAATTTCCCCACTTCCGGCCAATTCGTTTTCATCGATTTCGCCCTATTCTGTGTTAAGAATTCTGTAGCATTTTCTAACTATAGAAAATTTTATTTCTGACGATTCTGGAGCTTGACTATCGATGTAGAAAGCAATATCGATTTCATTTCTAGTAGTTCCTGGAATGCGCAACGAGTACTGGTAGTCTTAAGGAGACTCTTTTATTATGATTTGTGAAAAAGATGCCACAACTCAATCCATCTTAGGGCTTGGAACCATCAATTTATTCTGTTTTTATGACACAGGCCCTTCTCTGTCGGTACTGCTGCTACTTTGCTTTAGTCAAGTAAAGCCAGTGCTGGTTTGAACACCTCATGCTTTTCCTATTAAATTCTTTCTTGTATTTTCAAGTTCCAGTTTAGTTTTCTATCAAGAATTATCCCTATTATTTTACAATTTCCGTAAGGGCCAATTTTATCCCGTCTATTGGTCTATTTTCTGCTGAACTAAACCAACTCCTCTCGAGCTGGATTAACATTAAGTTCGCAATTTACTGCCCATCTAGACAATATTCAAGTATTTCATTTAATGTGTTTAGGAATTTGCCCTGCGCCATGAACACGAAACGTGGTGTAGGCAGTTGCGTCTATGTCTATTCCATGCAGTTTCTTAAGTTTTGATCTACGACCATTACCCATAGTAGCGGGGATATGACCCCACAGCGAGGAGTACCTATTGTGGAATAAATGTTCCCGGTACCTTATATTTTTCATATCCAATGCGATATGCCTTGCTCGACTTCCATTTTATCAAGAGCGATTTTAATAGTTAAAGCTCCCTCAAAGTCCTTATGATGGATGTTTTTTTTCGTGCAGAGCTGTTTCTGTTGATTAACACTCGAGATATGCGTGTTGTGAATCGCATAGAAGACTATTAATATGATTTGGGTATCCGGGAGCTCTCGGGGGTTTTAATTGCAAACGACGAAAGACTCATTAGCCCAAAATTTTTCGCCATTGTTTGCATGCACGGTGAGAATTCCCAAATGGACCACCGTAACTTCTTTCAGCTGACTAACTCATCTATTCTATGATCTGTAAATGATATGTTTTCCTGTGAAGGAGACTCACACTAGCTCCTTGTTTTGGTGACGGGCTCCCTTGAAAGTGAGTTTCTAACCATTCTTGGCTCTTTTCAGTCCAAGTACCATGTTTCCTCTTATTAAAACTAGGAACGTTTGCTTTCCTCGAAAGTACTTAACGAGCCTCTCTGGTATCTTAAATCGATTCGCAGAATTGTTTCCATGATATTCTCTTATTTGAATGTCTTCTCCCTTCCATATACTAGAGCGTCTTCTTTTTTAAGAATCGGGAATACTTTCATCTGAAAAATAAAAGATCTTCTCCTGCTGTCTTGAAAAGCTTGACTGGAAGTCTGTCGTCCGTTGTTGGTTGGACATGAGTTTGGAAGGTCGGCTTTCTGGGTGAAAGCGGTGGCTTTTTCATCCGCTCCGATCAACTCCATATAGGTTTTTCCATATCTTTCTCATCGATGGTGAATCGAATACATATTTTTCTCCATCAGAGGTGGCATCTGTGATTGCTCTATGGCAATTTGCATTGATTTCTAGAGAGGCATTCGAATACGCAATTTGCGAAATTATTGTTCTTCTGGGTTCTCTTCACAATGATATCCTGGTTACTTGTAGTACGGGTAATCTTTACTCAAACCCCTTACTGAAACCATAAGTACACTTCATCGAATGTTTCTTTACTCCTGAACATTGTCTGGTGTCTATCTCAACGTCCTGCCATCGAAAAGTCCGCCACGAGAGTGTGAGGATGTCTTTACACAAAGGATTCTTTATTCTTAGACCAAATTATAAGGGACCTACTGTTACTTTCAAAATTTAAGCTTTCTTTGACCAAAAACGATAGGACGGTGATGTTGGGTTGTGGTTTCCTTAAAAACTTGTACCTCCTTATTTTATCACCTGTCGTAGTCACTTGCTTCAAAGCTTATCAATTCAAAATCAAAGAAAACTTTAATCAAAAATTTTACAGCAAAGAAAATTCCCAGAAAATGAGAATACTTTTGAACTCAATCCGTTGCATTTTACGAATTATGGCTGTTCGCTTTTTATAATCTTCCTTATTAATTGATTTTTTGGAAAACAGGCGTGATAAGATTATTTGAAACAAATGATAAAATGCCCAATAAAATGAACAAACAAGAGATTTCGACGAAGACTGCAAGTTCACTATGAGAACTGCTCATAGGATTCCCGCACATTGTCGGCTACTCGATCAGATCGTTAGCTGGACCCGCTAAATATTTCAACTTCCCATTTATCTCGATTCATAGTCAGCTGCTTCTAAGTCGTTTCAGGTCGCTTACAACTTGTTCTATGTTCCTTAAATCACGCAAAGAATTTTTCCCTCGGAAGGAAAATCGAAAGATTGTCGAAGAGTCAACTAAATTGACACAAAGCACTCGCCAAACATGTTGGACTAGCGAACGTTCAGAGGGGCGCATGTCGACTCTGACCACTTTTTAGAAGCAAACAGCCGACAAACGGGGGGTTTAACATTGGACGCCTGAGCACCGTCGATAGCCAGAGACTATTGAGTGCAGCTGAGCCAATGACTTTCCAAAGTGCAATTGCTAACAACAGACGCCAACAATATGTAGGAACGATGCCGCGCTGTCATACAACAACTAGCCAAGACCACCTTAGACTATCAACCACCTCCGACAAAAAATCTGAGGCATAAAAGAAAACACTGCAACGAAAAACGAGAGCAGCATGCGAGGAGTACAGAGCTCATAGGAGCGAAGAGAAAAAACTGTTGCGAAAAAAGAAAAGAACACTCGCAGTGTCCTAGCTCAAGGACGTAGAAGAGTCTTGAAAACGACATCCTGCCAGAAGCTATTATAAAAAAGCGTCTACGAAGTAGTTCCCCCACCCACCTTAGAAGAAGTCGGTGCAGCTACGAAAAAGATCAAGCCGCCTGAACTTACTTTTAAAGTGTGGGGGCGATGCTCTGGTTGGGAGAGAAAACTTTTTTCTCTGTAGTTAATGTTGTTAAGTGACAAGATAATCAATAGCTGCTTTGAAATTTTTGCCGTGAAGTTCATTGAAAACGGGCACCGTACCCGATTTTGCCTTTTCCTGTTTTCACTTCATCACAGTCAGGTGGTTCGTCATCAAATATGTATGACAGTCTCAAGAAGTGATATTTCCTTTTGTTCCGTGTCGCTTATCCTTTCAGCTTTTTGTTCTAGATTTAAAATTCTGCTTTCTAGATCAGCACAATTGATGCTGGCTTCATCAAGACAGTAATCGGTTTTCGATTCAGAGAAATTCTCTTTAGAACACTGGCCTTGTATTTAGTTGAACATCTGAGAGTACCCGTCTCCCAACCCGTCAATCAAACAATTTGGTATTAGTAGTTCAGTTCAAAGCTATCCAGTTGATTCGTTTTTATCCACAAATCTTATTAGTTCTGATTTTGATCCGTTCGCAAAACATCATTTATAAGATGAAAAAATGGATGGCAATGCCTAAAAATCGTTTCATTCACAACGCATCTTACTACATATTTATTTGCGAAATTCGTTACGTTTTTATAAAACAATAAACAAGAGATACTTTATCAAAATGTGATACATTATGTAGTGGTTTACAATAAGTACTTAGCTTTATACACCATTATTGACTCGAGAGAAAGAACTATGAAGCCATCACCTGGAAATCTTAAATACTTTAAGCAAAGGACACACAATAAATACTCATATTAGGCAAAACTCTAAAGATGAGTTTTTGCCAGGGCAATAATTGGGGCGCCTGTTGGCATTTTAGGATATTCTCCAGCACTAGCGGCAATATCCAAGTGGGTATACTTGAGAGGCTTTTCCGATTTAATTCCATGCTTATCCAATCCTGTGGTGACAATCATAAATGCAGCAGGAACCTACAAAAACAAGGGATAAATGAGAAAACTTTATAGATATATGATAAGCAATTTAATCTCACCTGATGTCCACGAGGAGTTCTGGATGAGGCGGCATTGTTGCACTGTACAATATCCTCGCCGATAACCTTTGCACAATTGAAATTGAAGTCGTCCTGTCGCAGTTGAGAAATTTCAAAGGGCTCGCCAAATGAAGTGCCGACTTCTTGTAGTTTCAATGCATGTCCAGCCTGCTGGGCAACACTGTTATCAATCACAATTGAGTAGCCTTCGCCAACAGCAAGGCATGCGTGTCCAGTCAAAGTGGCAATAGTGAATAAATGCGGATCGGGCAAATTCCTTTCGGTAGCAATTTCTTTCATCCGACACAATGCATCAGCCATGCACATTCGTCCTTCAGCATCGGTATTGCCGACACGAACACGGATACCAGCGCGAGATGTGATCACTTCGTCCGCAACGTAGGCTTCTTCGCCAACTGAATTACGCACCAGACAGAGAGCGGCAATCACATTGATATCGGCTGGTTTTTGTTGTTGAACGATCTGGAAAAAAAAATTGGTAAAAAGCGTAAGATAGTAATAAAAAGTTTTTCAGCGAATCATGCTGATTCAAGGACTATAAGCGCGGGTTGTGTTTCGTTATATTTGTTTATGCTGATTAAGAAAGACTAAAAGTAAAACAAGTTATTTAGAAATATAGAAATACTTCGTGGAAGTGGAATTTTAACATTGAACATCGTCGTTTACCACTATAATCAACCGAAATTCCTCACACTTGTAGGGAAAATAGCAAATCTTATGTCTTACGATTGATTAGCGATATGTCCTGTTGAAAAGAGAGACCTTCGCATCAGAATGTGCGGTTGGACATGCATTTTTCAGCCTCCACTAGATTTTTTAGTAACGAGAATTGAGGTTAAAAATTTCCCTGTTTTACTCCGATCACGTATTTTTCCTTTTTCAGTAGCCCATTAAGTCGGCCATTCTTCATAACATGCAATTCAATCCTTCAAAATATTTTTGAACTCATCCTGATGTTATATATTAACGGACTTCTAAGATAAAACTTTTCTACAGAAAAGTGTTTTCCTACTTTAATTGTTAACAAAAATTAATTTATGTTTGAAGTAATCCGATTAAACGCTGTTGCCACTTATCTTAATTTTGTTTTTGAATTTCCTAATTTTTCCAAGTCGATTAGCCGGTGCCCCAATAAAGTGGAGCGTAAATTGCGAAATTCAAAGACCCTTACTCTACGCTCAATAAAAAACGACATTCAAAAATGGATAAACAAGAAAAAATCACCATTCTGCAGCTCTTAAAATACAAATTGAACACCAGAAAAAGGATTTCAAGAAAAATTGTAATAAAGAACGTAAAATGAAAAAAAAAAAACACCTTACTACGTCTCAGTTACCTGCATAAATCCAGCTACTGCAGCTGCTCCGCATTTGTCCCTAGACATACCAGCCATAATACCTCCAGCCTTGATGTCAGCACCGCCAGTATCATAGCATACACCCTTACCCACAAGCATGAGTGTTTTTTTAGCCGGCTGTGGTGCTTTGTATTCCAAAAATATGATACGACCCTGATGACGCTTCACCTCGTTGGCCGCTCGATTAACTGCCGCAAAAAGTGGATACTCCTTAGTCAAAACATTTACGTCGCTTATAATGTCCATCTGAAGTGAGGGGAAAATGTTTTTAATATATTCCTCTACTCTCGGTGGGCACATGCGTTCAGGATCACCGACACCTAAAAATACCGTGAAGCGTAAGATCTTGGCACAAATGACAAATGTAATCTCCTATTTCATACCAATGTCGCGAGCTACAAATCGTCCGGATTCCAGCACCAAGGCGTCTTTGTAGATCTCTTCAGCCTTAGGATTTGAAATCATCAGCGAAAGGTTGGTAATGCGTTGCTTTTTATCAGGAACACCTTCTCGCAGTTGAATTGGCTAATAGAGAAGAAAAGATTCAGTTATTGGTGGATTTCTTTGATTGCTTGGTTGATACATACCACATAAAGCTCTTCGAGAGCCCCCAAAACTGTACAGAGTTCTGCATTAGAAAAGTTCTTGCTTTGCGGAACCAACAGCAATGGCGATTGGTAGCCAGCCTAAAAAGAAATGAACAATTTAGCATTGAGCAAATGAGTTGGATGATAGCTTCCATTACTTACCTTAATAGCTCGACTAAGTGATTTTGCTGCAGCTTGTTGGTAAGCTCGAACATCATGATAGTCACTCAGCTCAACAACTGGTGAATACACAACTGGCAGATCTAGATTATGTGATTTAAAGCAAGAAACCTAAACCAAAGGAATATTAAATGAACAAAAAGAAAACATTTATCAAACATGTTTGCCAGCATACCACACTATCGAATGCCTTGTCGAATGCCCTGAATTCATTGAACTGGTCTACAAGCTCCGATGGAATTTGCTTATCAATGATGCACAGAACATCGCAACCAGACTTCTTGATTAGCTTTGCCAATTTCACTGTGCATGGCAAAAGTCTGCAAGAAACAAAACAAAAAGAAACGATTTACTCATCAAATAATCATACTTTATTGCACCCTACACAATTACAATCTCATTTCCAATAAAGTGTTATTTCGATTTTCTCGCATTCCGCGACCGGTCGGTTTTCTCCTTTGAATTCATAAGCGTCATCGGAGTGACTTGAACCGGTAGACACAACCAACGAGACGATTGACGACGATCATCATTAAATTGCTGAATGAATTTCTATAAAGAGCGAGTCGGTGGTGTTTATTTAATTCATGATGAGGTCAGGTTCATTGCTGAACAATTGCCAATGAAAATTCAAGTTCATGTGCATTTATTGATGTGGCCGAATGGCTTATCATTAACTGCGTGGGTAAAATGATGAATTAGCTTTGCGTTTGAGAGAAACTATTGATGCTGATATCATTTTTAATGCTTGCGGATCACATTTCATCGAAAATCAGTCCAGTAACAAAGGACCTGCCTTGAAAGAGACAAATTCGCGATCGAAATCACTTTTGGCAGCTTTATTAAATTCAAGCCACTAACTAGGATTGACAAAAACAAAACACTGCTTTGTGTAGATTGGTTCCACTTTTCGATGAGACAAGTCATCAAATCACCTTTAGACTTGCTGCGAAAACCACATTGCCGGTCATTAAGGAGTTTTCTTGATTCAAGATATTGCAAAAACTGAAACCTAAAAAAGAAGAAGACGAAAGTTCTTTGGGTTTGTAATTGGTGCGAGAAGAAGATTTGCCTTTTTTAGGGACAGGCTGGACAAATGCAGTTTTCCATTTACTCGGAAAGATACCCGAAGGGAAGGCAGTGGTCTTGCCAGCGTGGAAGAACACCTCTTTAGAACTATATTGGAAATACCCACATAGGGCTAGCATATTTGCGTATATCTCGATCTTTCAGTACTCTTGCGAAAAGTGCGAAAAGTGGATTTAAAGCGCAATCTCCAAGTGTGGAATTGACTGCAAAATGCGCAGCAAGCAGATTGGCTTTGTCTTGAGTATTAATGACGGGAGTGTCATTCGAGATGAGCGTCGAAATCGAAGACGTCGTGGAATTCTTAATATTTCTTACGAAGGACCAAAATATTTTACTACCTCTGTGACAACTAAGTTTTTTTTGTCTTAATTTTTGTCAGTCATTTCGGACTCGTCGAAACTTTTTTCGGTTTTCCTTAGTAGGGTTTGCCTCAACTCCCTCAGTCTAACATCCATTAACAGCTCGAGTCGAACCATGAGTTCTCTCTTTGCCTGACTTACTTCACCTTGTTTGGGATGAAGTCATTCATTTCAGTTTGAGGATATAAGGATACAATTCTTAATTTGGAGTTTGAAGACCCATCAATCTCGTAAAAGTAGACGAGCTATTAAAGTTTGGACTTCAACAAATAAAGCAGAAATGAATTGTTTTCTTATGGACGTAGAATTTACACCACATGAAATTTAATTCCAGATCAGAACATTGGCCGTATTGTGCTTGATGTTGATAAGCAATTTCTTTACGCATATATGTATATGGCGATACAGCTAAGTGAAGAATAATGGCAAAAAACTATAGATAGGTCAAAACCAGAGTTTGGCTGAACCGATTTTTCACAAAGAGCCAAAACAGCTGGCCTAAATTTATGTGTGTAAGCGTACACAGCGAAGAGATTCATAGAGATGATACAAATGTCGACTCTTAAATTCTCACACATTTCAACCGCCCACAGTAACGTAAACATCGGATTGTGATATTCCAAGTATTTGCTAGCATTCGTGGCCTGAAAAATACGAAATGTCTGAATCTTCTCAATTTCCTTTCATATTTTGTCCTGTAGATAACTCGTAAATAACTCGTCCTTTCATCTGCTAGTTCAATTTTTAAAACCCATTTACCAGAATTGTTTAGGAAAATCATTGATATTCCCAATCCAAGCCAGTCACACATTGAGTGATTCCGATTAAGTGAACTGAACTGAAACTTAAAACCATATTTATCCTGTCGTTAGGTTGAGGGAGGCATAGAACATTGCGAGCATGATCAAGTGACTCATGCGCCTGTATCAAGTATTTATGCCATATCACGTTAGAAGTATGCATACATCACCATCTTATGTGCATTTGAATGCGAAGTAAACCACATAAAAAATCAAAATTAATGTTGTCCAGTTTCTAGGTACGCACGAACTACGATTAATGGCTTTTTTTTTTCTTTTTTTCATTTGCTGATTCGATGATGCTGATATTATTTAAACTTTTTAATTTACGATATTCCACGATAGTCGTGCATTTATGGGCGTTCAATTTTATATTTTTTCACGAGTCACATTTTGACTGCCAGGACTTAGCCGAACATTTTTGAAGTTCTCATAATTAAGCTTTGCACGTTGGACAGGATGCACACCGGCAATTGTTTCATAATTTTTTTTTTGCCCATTGTATTCTAGTTTGTTGTAATGATAGGGAATTGTTGAACTTTTAAAATGACAATGAGAATTGAATCCTTTTGTAAATCGTAGTCTCCCCGTTCCCGGATAGTGCCAGAGGAAGTGTGACATATTCTTTTGTTGCACTCAGTTCAAGGATTTACTTACATCGAGTCTGTTTTCGTTGGAGATTCTAGCAAATTTACTCCATTAAATAACATTAGATAAAAAGTTGAGAACTCGTTTTTTTGGTTTGCTCTGTCTTTTCATTATGAATTTCACCATTCTGCATGTGGCTCTTCGTTTCCTTAGTAACATAGTTGTGGTTATTCTGATTGTTCTGATCGTCGGCGTGCTAACTAAGCAGGCGAAGCTTTCTGTCTGGAATAACGATTCCAAATGGACTCCGACTTATGCGTAATGTTCTTATCTAGCGAACGTTACAGTTTATATTACTCTATCTACTCAAATTCTGACCTTAAGTTATTTTTTAAGGTTCTATACCTCAAAATGTAAGACGGAACCATTAAAGGATCACTTCGCTTTCCTTCTGTCTGAAACCACGTTATTCCTCAAGAATCGAGTTGTCCTTAAATCTGGTGAAAAAATCAAGCTTCCCAATCGATATTGTCAAAAACATGGCTGTTTCGAGATTTCGATTTTGTACGGAATCTTCGTTTTGCGAGCCAATTTTAACGAAAGCAGATCAGTAATTTTTTTCGCAAATCGTGAACTTTGCTTGATTCCGATGCAAAATTAAAATTCTAAAGCTGTTATTGAAAGGAGTCTCGAGAGCTTAGTTTTAGGGGAGCAATAAATCATACCACGCTCAAAAATATTTCATGAAGCTAGTCTACAAACGAGGTTACAACCATAGCCCCACTTATTCGAAAAGGTCATTAAGAATATATTAAACTGCTTTGAAAGCAATGGGAAAAGATGCGACTTGAAGTGTAATAATATTAAACACTCGAGTTTATCTGACATTGAAGCCTGACCCTGATCTCAAAGTTTAAAATAAAGATCAGAGACAAATCACAATACAAAACTATTTTTGTTTTGATCAATAAGTAAACGCAACAGATTAAATTACTTATGTTAAAATGTCAATAACCCAGCACTTGAAACGAAAACAACGCTAGCCGGCAAAACACTCACCAATAGTTGTTCAAAGAGATTACACGCCATTCGTACAGACATTAGCAAGTTTTTAGCAATAACTGATAAGGAAGCAACTTGTAAACACTATCGTTAATAAGTTTAAAACCAGCGCTACATGACAGACGAATCTTCTGGGAACTATATTTATCTCGTCTCGGTTCCATGCACGAGAGAAGTGAGGACTTTATTGTTTTATTGTGTTATCATAGAAAAACTTTAGACTGCGACTTAACAAGTAATTTGCGTCTTTGGGAGCCAAATTTATTTTATATGTTCCAAAAAAAAAGCTGCTGGAATTTAAAGATTAATCCATGTATAAGCAGTTTAACAACAAAAAAAAAAAAGGTTTTGATTCAACTGTCCTCAACACAAATGGCTTTACGTACAATGATTCGTCCCCAACTTCACTAAATATGTATAAAAAATAAGGTCCACCTGTAAGTCTGTCTGTCTGAATGCGATGAACTCAAAAACTACAAGCTACTTTAAGGTAGAAAAATGAAACTGCGTCCTTATACGAAGCTGTTTACGGAAAGAAATAATTTTATTCTAACCAAAAGGAAAGTTTCATAATTCTTCAATTCAGCCTATTCGACATGTTCACGGTGACAAAATATTTATAAGGCGAAAAATAGTTTACAGGGTGGTACATTGAATATTTATTTTTCTTTTGTCAGAATTGACTTTTAAAAACTTGAAAATTTATGATGGAAAGATTCACCGCAGAACAAAGAATCAAAGTGGTTCAATTTTATTTTTGAACATTCAATTATTCAGATTATATCGAAATTTCTTTCATGTTCGAAATGCACACATTGCTCCAAAAATTTACCAATTGGTCCGGCATTTTCAACAACAAAGGGCCTGTCAGTGATCTTCCGTCTGCTGGAAAACCTCGTACAGTTCGAACTTCCAGTTATACCTTATACCATATGAGATTCCAACAACAAGACGGAGCCGCAACTCACACAGCTCTGGTGATCGGATAATATAGCATTTTTTTGATTTAAACTGGCCACGGCTTAAGATTTTTTTCTTTGGGGCTACCTTAAAAGTAAGATACATGTCAATAAGGCAAGAGCCATACAACAGCTTAAGGGTAATATCCGAGAAGAAGTGAGGAAGCTGAGACCTGAAATTCTAAGAAAATTAAAGGAGAGCAAAAGAAGGATACCATTTGAGAGATATCATCTTAAAAACATAATGTGAACTTATTTTCAAATTAAAATCTAAATTTTATGTTGAATGAAATCAGAAAGAAAAAATGTAATGTACGTTAAGTATAGTTAGTATAAGAATAATTCTTATGGTATTGGCTCCATCGCCAGATGCCCCGAAAAAATGAGACAATCACATTATTTGGAAATTTTAAACTATGTTGCAACAGTTGTATGGCAACTTTTTATGCTTCAAAACTTTTATGCACAAATTGATTGAAAATTAATTTATTAAAAAAAAATATTTGTCGGAAGTTTCGCAGGATGTGTTCAAACCTAAGAGTGTTTTGTTTTGTTTTAAATGCATTTTTATTTATTTCAAAGTACTACTTAGACACTAGAGAAAAACGCTTAAACTAGCTTATATATGTACCTTAATTTTACTTAACTTAACTAGCTTACTGGTCCTGTGCAGACGCTCTAAGCTAAACCTAGCACTTATTTTATGTCTTTCGACTAAAAGTTATTATTTAATATATGTCTTAAAGATAACAATTATAAACTAAGAAAATTTTGGCAAAAACTTAGTGAAAGTACGTTTTTTTTTTAAGATATAAAGCTTAAATCTATCTTAAAATAACTTATAAATATAAACTTAAATTTAACTTAAGCCTACGTATATATACAAACCTATTATATATATACCCTAATCCTACTTAAACTTAAGAAAAACTAAATCTATGTAAGTCGGCAAGGCTTTTCTAAACAAAAAAGAGGCCAACTTTTCCCCGTAAGGAGACCTGGCTTTGAAGGATATTTATGACAGAGATCTCTACCCATTTTCTAGGAGCCACCAAAATTGATGGTGCTGCTTTTGCGAATCTGCCTTATCGCGGGTTGATACCGCCCTGCTGAAACGGAGAGACTCTTCGGAATTTTGTGCGATGTCTCGATCGTAGGTGAGTCGCCTGTCTACACTGGAACGGGCGACGTGGTAGATTAGCGGCACCGCCAGACTACTCTGGATCAAACCTTTAGAGTCGAGGTAGAGAAATGCCTCTGGAGGGAAAAAACCGTTAAGGCGCACACTCTCGTGGTACAACAAGTTGGGGTAAAAAGCCCCAGAGATCAGGTTGTTGATCGAAATCATTGCTCTTGCAATGTGCCTTCGGATAAGTTTTATTATGAAATTATCCACCCTTACCAGGTTTGCTCCATTGTAAAGGACCTCATTGCGATAGAATTTTTTGTATTGGGACTCTGGAGTTCTATATAAACGAAGACAAGCCCTGAGACATTGTCTTTCAAAAACCCGAATCTTTTCCATCGAACTTGCTGTCACGTTGAACCACACTGGACAGCCATAAGTAAGCATTGGTCTGACAAGAGCCATGTAGCAGATGACTTTCACCCTGGCATCGAGTTGGCTGCTATAAAACAGTCTCTTTGTCCTGGCAAAAGTCGCTTTGGCTCTGGCTAGAGCTACATCGATATGTTTGTTAAAATATAGATATTGGTCTAGCCAGATCCCTAGGTACCTGACTAAACTTCTGTTCTCCAATGGTTGCCCGTGTTGTCCAACGATTAAGAATTTTCTCCAATTCTTCCTAGTATCCCAAGAAGCCCTACACAATGGAGTCCTGAAAAGAATAGTCTCCGATTTTTGAAAGTTGATCTTCAACTTCCAGTCATCAAAATAACGCTTAATCTTATCAAAGTCACACTGCAAGTTCAATCTGATATCTTCAATCTTCGGTCCCGATCTGTACGCAATCAAGTCGTCTGCGTTCGCTATGACATGGGAAAGAGACACTAAAAGATCAAACCTAAGAGTCTGGAACTCAATGTAATGAATAGAAGCGTTATCTATCAGAATCCTGGATCCGAATTATTTTAAAGTGATTATAACGTTTTTAAGTCAATTTCAATTTCAATTTAATTGATATCTGGGGTGTAAACAAAACTTAGTCCTTTTTAAGCACACATGTTTAATGTAAGGTTACATTAAAGTACTGATAATTACACAATTCAAATAAAAATAAATTATAATATACCTTTAAAGATGAACAGGAGATTAAGTTTTAAAATATTAAAAAAAAGGTTTCAAATATTATGTCAACGACTGCGTAGTTCATCGGAAAAACATTTGCTGAACTCAAGCAAACGTTCGGACAGGACAACATTTGCTCTGTAATAAAGTTGATTCTATGTATTTAAGTGTCGGATACCTTTTCTTCCAGCGTATTCGTTTACATATATAGCAAGTATCTTAACGAAGAGGGCCAAAGGAACATTCTAAATGAGAATGCTTTCCCAAATCATTTTCGCTTCTTTGGTATGGGTTTTGTTTGTTAACAAGATAACGACCCTCACCACACTTCAAATATGTGTTTAGGGTTTCTGCAACAGGAGGAAGAAAAAAGGGTGCGGATTGACCATCTCTTGAACTTTTATGGGATCACTTGTACACCTAGCTCCTGTCTCCTTCTTCAAGAGGAACATAAGAAAACCACCCCTGGAATAGTGTTTCAATCGAAACCACTTCAAAACTAATAGAGAGAGTGTTGATATCTTTTTTCCAAAGAGCTTACAAATGGCATAAAACTTTTGAAAGGCAGTGTAGGCAAATGCAATTTGAGCAAATTAATTTTGCTTTCATTGAAAAAACAAAGTCATATATTATTTATGATTGCCTTAATCGTAAATCCAGCTGCAATACATAAATTTATACTTTGTACTTAAAAATGAAACATTCGGCCAGATAAGATGTTGCAAAATCCCATGTTTACAGATAAAACGAGCGTTTATGTCCGCTTAATCAGGTATAATACAGAGAAGGCAGCTGCTGGAGTTCTCTGGCGTGACAAGTAATCTTTACAAGTTGATAAGATAGTATTTTTTTTATTAACGAAATTGAAACTTTGAATTTTTGAATCTGTTGAAAGATTGTCTGCTAATCCATCTCACTGTAGATAAACAGGACGGATAAGAGGAATTTGAGAATTTTATAAATAATCGTTGAAAAGGTTGGTAACAACTAATTTCAATTGTGTGATTACTGTTGCTGTATTTAAACAAATAAAAAGAAATCTTATCAAAGGAATTTATGACCATTTTCCTTCAATTCAAAATGCCGGGTGAAAAAAAAAAACAACGAAACAGAAAAAAGTGTTTGTTATTATGAATTTTGTTGCGATTTGATAATATCCAGCAACTCGAGATTTCACTTTGCTGTTCTTCATATCCACTTTTGTACCAATACCACCCAAACTAAATCCCAGAATATGGTCATGTTTCTCGATGCTAAAGCTTGAGTTGGTAGAACCTGAACTAGTAAACCGCAATCCTACCAGCAGTGTCATAAATCCTTCAAAATACTGCATGGAAATGAAACAGCATCCGGGCAAAATTTATGAACTTATGAACCCCATATTATAAGCTGCAATTCGAGACGATGCTAAATACAAGTTTGCTAAGCTAACAAAAAACTGAAGAAAAACAAGGCCGCGGGCTCTGATAAACTACCAGCGGAGCTTTTCAAGCATGGTGGCGATTCTTAGGTAGGGTGTATGCATCAAATTATCAGCCGAGAATGGTTGGATTAAGTCATGCCCGATGACTTGACTATCAGCTCTAAATGGCATCCACAAAGGTGATCCAATGTTTTGTAAGGACTATCGAGGCATATCCAACGCCTTTCTGCAACACAGTCCTTTGCACGTACCACGTGACTTCTTTAATCTTGTGCTGTCTTCAACAAATTCGGTTGTTCACAGCGCGCCGTCTCAGGAGCATTGGAGAATAGGCGGAACGAGTTGGCCAAGAAAGGTGAACAAGGACAAAACCAAGTTCATGTTGTCAAAAACAAAGAAACATCTGTCCATCGCGTAGGACAAAACTGTTGACAACAGTAATTTCGAGGTGGTTAAGGAGCGAAGACTCACCCAAGGCCACCGATGCTACATTGGTTTGGCGAAACAATTGGGTTCAAAACTCTTAACTCGAAAGACAAAATGTATGCTCTCTATGGAGCCGAGTGATGGACGATTAGCAGGAAGGCAGAGCAGATTTTGAACACTTTCAAGCGAAAAACTCTTCGTTTTTATATAGAGAAGATATAACCGCAAACTCGGTGAGCTGGTGTCAAGATGTGGATGGAGTCTAAAAATCCAAAATACGACGAATACACTGGCTCAGGCACATCGAGCAAATGGACAATAATGCTCCTGCAAAGAGGAAATTCGAATCACTGCCACCAGGTTCGAGACGACAAAGAAGACCGAACCTCCGTTTTAAAGATCAAGCGATCGCGTATACCAGAGCGTTTGGTCTAGATTAGTGGAAGCAGCGTGTCCGGAGTCAACAAGACTAAAAGGTTGATGTGTCTCAGGCAGAAACTCTTCACCGGTCGAGACGTAATTTAATGGTTTATGTGGTAACTCAACCAAGCAACAGATCTGGGTGTTTCTCTGCAAGATGAATAAGGAGCCAGGCAAAACAGTATTGACTTCCACTTACATTTGCACAGGTGTAAGAAGGATTACTCCGAGCAATCAGCACGAAACCACGACTGGAGGAAGATTACTCAACCGACGATTCAAAGACGGACAGTCAGAATATCGACTAAGAATCGATCACAGAAAAGTAATCGAATGAAAATGTGACTTTTTTTAACGAGATTTTCAAGGCGGCTTAAAAATTGTAAGTTGAAGCCAAGAAAAAAATAAGAAAAGACTTAATTTGAATTAAAAAAAAAATCCGAGCATGTGCTTCTCTATTCTCCGCGTGAAATTTAGAGACCGGCGAAAAATCCCTCTCTTAGAGCTTGCTATAGTTGTTGAAGGAGCAGGAGTTCCGAACTGGACTCTTTCTTATTCATTGTGGGGCTCGAAAAAAGCGTCACTCGAACACGAAATCGAATTGAAACAATGCGCTTAGAAGCGAAGACAAATTTTTAATTATCGACTCCTGGATACTCACAAAAGTAAATGCAGAATTTGTCAAATGCAGGAAAAAAGTTACTAATCGATCTAACGATTTCAGACACAATGCTTCCAACATCAAAATAAAGTTGAAACAAAACCGCTTAGAACCCAAATGCATCTGCAGCCTTTTATTCACTTGTCTACTTTACGCTGGTAAACCTCAATTCAAATAAATCTTTAAGTATTCAATTTCCAACACAATCTCATGAGACGTTAGACATTTTATCAAAGAACTAAGTATTCTGCGCAGTTCAAGTGCATATCCGGCTAGAAACAAAGAACTTTGGGCAGAGTAGAAAGCGCCAGCATGAAAAGCAACACGAAACGCTGCCAACATCCAATGATTTCGATCGCAAAGATAGAAAAAACATCTTATTCGAACCAAGAACAAAGCTGCAAGTTGTTTTTCTTCTTGCATCACTTTATGACAAAAGAAGTACCCACCTCCGATGACTAACGTTTCCTATCACAGCAACTCTAAACTTCTACTTTAAATTACAGACTCCATATTCAGTAATCAATGAGAATTGTTATCTAACAACGTGGACTTCGCATTTTGTTGTTTGCTAAATAAATGTAGTACATCACAATTATTGGAAACTTACTTGTCGATTCCTCCCATTGTTGTACTTCCGATCGGAGACTGCAAAACTCTGAAATCAACGACAATTTCAGCGGAACTGTTAAACCACGACGGTAACTGAATAAATAACTGAACTAGAAAGGAGTACGGACCAAGTCACTAGCCCGTCAGCAACGAACTGAGTACACAAAAGCGAGTCTAAAGCTAAAGGCCCGTCAGCGGCACAGCAAATTGATAATAAAAACGAATGCACTGGAAGAGCAATCAGCACGAAACCGCGACAAGCTTTCAATTGTTTATTGTTCTTTCTGGTCTTGTCTGCTCGATAGGTCTGTGCTTCTTGGAAACTTATTATCAATTGCGTGGAATATTGCGGTTCAGAAGCTGCACGTACCTCCAAAGAATACGTTTTTTGTTAGGTTATAGGTCGGTGTCGGCGATTGCCGGATGACGTTTGTCATGTCAGCTGAATCACCGGTGCAAGTGACAGCTGCATTGAATAAAGTTGATAAAGAGTTGAATGGTATGAAAATCGAGAAGACGTGCGCTTCAATTTAAAAACCGGAAATCAACTCAAAATTAAAGTAAATTTTGCTGAAATCTAACGAATTCCGGGTGCAAAAGGGTAAAAGGAGGCGGAAGGCCCAATGGCCGTCAGGATGGGCTTTATCTCCATAGACTTTTGTAGGAGCTGCAATGATGAAAAGGTAATGAAGACCATGAGGCACAGGCGAAACGACTTCGACTGACCTTGCCATAAGAGAAAGCCAACTCGGACGGCCTTAACAATGTCTTTCCCAATTATAACTGATTTGGATGTTACCGTCGATATGGAAGAGCATCGAACCAAAGCCAAATTCGTGGCTTGACCTGCAACAAACGAAATTGCAGAAAGTAAAACCAGGCGACTTTTTGAAATGAAGATCACCAAACGCTCCATGGGACGATCTGCTTTCGCACTCGTACTCAAACATCTTGACATTTACAAATCTTCTGGGATATTGCTCTTAAGAGGTGTTGTTCCTCATTGGCAACTGGCTTCCTAAATGAATGAAAAAGCATTTGTGTAGCACTCCCTTTTGAAACAGGAGAATTTTCTTCTTCCTTCAACTACTGCGCTTACTTCATGCTACCTGCATCTGTTCCCGCTGTTTAGCTCTTAATTCAGGACATCACCTAGGTATCTTGTTCTGGCAGAAAGGTATAATGGTAGGTAACTAAGCCGTGTAAGCGTAAACGTAGATATGTCGGTAATGGTACTTAAAAAAGAAAAGACAGTTAGGTTTTGCCTTGATCTACGATAAGACCACAGTAAGTAGCCCATGCTTTGGCTAGTTTTAAGACGCAATGATTCAACATTTGGGGGCCAAAGTTATTAAGACTTTTACACCTGATCAGAGCCTTCTGAATAGTTTATCCACTAATTCTTTAGAAGTCATCTTCTATTATCTAAGAAGTTGTCGAATTGAACGAATTGTACGTAAAAATGAGACTTTTCAATGATCTCCGTTACTATCTAGATCTAGCTTACAGAAAGACCCTAGAACGGTGGTTTAGCTACGAGAAAGTTCCTGTTGTCATGCACTCTTATAGAAAAAGAAAGGAAAAATCGGAACAAACTTTTTAACAATTTTATTCATTGTTGATGAACTTTTGTATCCCATTTATAAGTTGTGGCAACTTGTTGGCGTCAAACAAAACAACTTTTCTGTATGGAGTCATTGTGGAATCGCCTTCCAACCAGTCTCCAGTCATTCCACTGTCACACTCACCAGCCACCGAATACTCGAAACTCTGTAATGCCTCCTTGGCGATCAGTTCCTCCTCAGCATTCGAATAGAAATCCACAGCTGGTTTGTTTTTCTTTGCTTCCCGCCGATAGAACTTGATAATCATCACAAAGTACACAAATCCAAAAGGCATCTTCTTCTGGTTTGCCTGCTTTATCTCTTTTTGTAAGTTCTCCATCAGTGGTACAGAAATCTGCGGAGGAATGTTAATGAAACGCTCGTTCAGAAGGAAACCCACTGGCCGTGCATCGTTGCCGAGCACATCACGCAAATGAACTAAAGTCATGTCGGTTGCATGTTTCTCTGCCTTCGATATGATATAAGAACGTAGTTGTTCAATGCATTGCTTGTCCTTCTTGTCGGTCATGTTGATGGCGGTGGTTATTCCAAAAATTACATTTTCGTCATACATCTCGTCATCGTCGTTGTCGTCTTCGCCTTCCATCTCGCTCTGGATTATCACACTACCAACATAGTTTTGTGCTGGAAACAAAGGTTACAGTGGCTTTATGCTAAGAGGAAACAAACTGTTTGCTCACATATGATAATTTCAGCCATTTCGTTGAGATTGATGTGCGCCTTCAGGAACAACTGATGGAGAAGCTGAACAAGTCCATGGAAATCTGTGTCAGTGGGATTGCGGCCCTCAAAGTCAACTTGAATTTCCTAAATATTAAGATTAAGATAAAATTGAAAGAGCATGTTCAGTGTGTTAGGATCGAGCTAACCTCATTACCGGTGTATGCATCTGGATGTTGTCCCTCATCATCGGACGCAGTTTCGGAGTCACTATCGGATCCTTCCTCCATGACTTCAAGGGCTTTCTTCTTGTTAGCTGACATGTTAAGTCGAATAAAAACTTTTTAAAAGAATATGAAGATGAAAAGTTAAAAAACTTTTTAAAAGAATATGAAGATGAATGCTTTTCAAGCATGAACACTCCGCATGGTAAATATCAAAACAAATGACAACTGTCAAAAATGAATGCCCACCGACGGACAGAGATGTGCAATTGTTCAGTTTGTGAACACGTTGCGTTCAAATATGGAAGTTCCATAAGATGAATTTTAATTGATAGTGGTTCAAAGAAACCAGATGACAAATAGCTGAAGCTCCCGCTTATGTACGAGCCCAAATCCAAAAAAAAGAAGCTAGAATGGCTCAATTCATTCCATAAGAATACAATACAAAGCACAAAAAACAACAGCAGCACATCCGATTTTTTTGGGAAAGGAAGCAAAGAGTCCCAAATGGGTATATACCGTGAACACTCCTATTTGAACTGTATATAAATGACATGCCGGACATTGTTAAACTCTTCAAGATTGTTCTACATGCCGAACTAGACTAGAAACAAATTTATGGAGACAAGCACAAAAAAAATGTCTGAAAACAGAGAACTAAAACTTGAGGAACAAGTGGAGCCCACCTGCTGACAAATTGGGTAGAAAATTGAATTTTTTCAAAATAATGTCATTAAGAAAAGCCTCATTTCGAATCTGGCTCAACGATTCTGTATTCGTGGAAAAAATGTGCTTGACACGCGAAGTTGGATATACATAATACAAAGACTGGAGCTAAATACCCTTCTTACAGTTTTTTTTTTTAAATAAAAACTTGACATTTAACACCATAAGACTTTTGCCTTTGGTTTTGAGTTAAAGATTGATTCTACTCCTATACTCCCCAAGTGTTTCCGCAAAAATAAAAGCAGAACCGAGGTGGATCTTGTGTTTTAGATGGAAATTAAAATATAGCCACTTTTTTATAACAAATGTTGCTTTAAAAAAAACACTCTCTCGAAATCACTTATCTCTCAAAAGTGTAACATCAGAACGATGTAAGCTGCGATGCAACTTGGCCTCAACTCATTTTATGTCAAAAATAAATAACCACACTTTGTGGGGCATTGTTGAAAATTTGGCTGACAGTTGTCATACCTCTGTTACGTATTCGTCGGTGTTTTTGAAATTTTCCATTTAGCAATGCACACGGATTTGTCTCCTCATCTACACAGTCCCGAATGCAATAAATACATTAGCCAACTAAAGGCTTGCCACGCAGAGGTACATTCAAATAACACAATCCACATCCACATCAACTAATTGTGTAATCTTATCTCATGATTTTCCTAGAATAAATTTGGTCGCTTCCTTGGCTACTGCAACGAGCTAGATTCCCTCGTGGTAAAGTGTTTGAAACAAGAACGTATCAAAAGATCGGCTGCCAATCGCGCCAAAGCTTTCGAAAAACAAAAAGCCATTCGCGAGAAGATGCAACAACCTGGCAGTCCATTTACATAGGAAATCAAATAAACAAACATAAACGAAATGGATCCATTGGCTGGGTTTTATTTCGAACAGCAAAAAGAAGAGATCTGTGGTCTGGCCGTTCCGTCAATTACTGACGATTTCGTTGAGGACTACCCGTCGGTTGTTGATCGTTTTTTTACGCGTTATTATTACATTAAGCCTGGTGCAAAGCGAGAGCCCTATCTCGTGCTCTTCCATTCGAATAGGGTTTGCCTGATATGCATTGCTCCGGAGCATCCTGCCTTTAAGGATGGCATTGCTTCGGTCACGTTTAATATTGGAAACATGGACCGAAGCCAGAACCAAGTCAGTGGGAAGGGCAAGAAAGGCGGAATGGCTCTGCAACAAGATTCAACGCTCGCTATTGTTACTGGGAAGGATGGTGTTGCATATAAGGTGCCCAGTTGTATTCGTGGAAAACTGATAGAAGTGAACCCCAGAATTGTAGAGCAACCGAATCTTTTAGCCGAAACTGGCGAAGGTTATTTAGCGATTGTACTGCCTAAACCAGAGCACTGCGATGAGATCCGAAAGAATTTGCTAACCGAAGAGCAATACAGACAACATTTGAACGGAGACAACGACAGGCCTCCGGTGACTGATTGATATTTTGTAATTGAAATCATTAGCCTGGTGGCAATTATATGAGCATTTGTTTTTTTTTTACATTTAAAAAATGACAAGTTTGTTTCTTTGTTTTCGAATGTACTTCGGATTGCTTGATCCGAAATGGGTCAACAAATCAACCGAAGTATTTCCCAAATCTAGCAAACAACGTTTACATCTGCATTGAATATTTACTAGCTGACCCGGCAAACGTTGTCCTGTCCGAACGTTGGGCCAAGTTCAGCAAACGTTCTTATTTCCGATAAGTAATAGTCATTGAAACAATATTCAAACCCAAGTAAGTCTGTAACTTCTGATTTTGAAAGCGTTTTTTGAATTTTTGAATACTTAAATAGCGTTTTGCGTTCGTCATTTGCGGTCAAAATCAGGTCTATGGAAAAATGGGTCTGAAAGTCGAAAATTCAAAAAACATCACTTTATTCCTTTGTTTCAACCTACCGAGCTCCTTTTCCTATTTCTTGATCCACATTTCCACGGCAGTGCTTGGAAAATTGTTTTAGAAATGTTAATCTTGTAAATCTTTTTCATTTTTTCATGATTCAGAATGATGCCTACTACTGACACATGAAAATTTCCGTGGAAAATTATAGAGCCACCAGTTTTTCTGTTCAATACCTGCTCTGCTGTAGCTTGACGCTTTTTTAACGTTGAAAAATGTCAGCAAAATGAATATAATATAATATTAACTACATGAGGCAATTGATTTCGTAGAAAAAGCATCAGGAGGGAGCTAAATGACAAAGTTAAAACACATGGATGAATTTGCATTAATCGTATACTAAAAAAGCGTTGCAAAGATCACATCCGAAAATAAAATTTGTTTACAACTGATGTGGTTTCATATCACGAACCAAAGTCTAGAGTTTTTTTTTCCAGATAATGACATAAAGATAAACAATCTCTCGAAATCGGACTGGAAACATTCTATTAAAATCTCCAAAGAAACTTGACTGAAT
The DNA here is from genome assembly GCA_963555765.1 of Orthonevra nobilis. Taxonomy (NCBI): domain Eukaryota; kingdom Metazoa; phylum Arthropoda; class Insecta; order Diptera; family Syrphidae; genus Orthonevra; species Orthonevra nobilis. The sequence goes on along the minus strand of OY743225.1, from coordinate 50,003,815 downwards.
GTGTTCCTCTTGAAGCCGTAAAGAAAAGAAGAAAGATCCTATGCTGAGCAGTTTCCTGCTCGGAAGGAAGAGGTGATGGAAATCTCTCGACTGAAACTTTGTCCATTTGAACCCTTTCGTAAAGGACATAAAGATAATCAAAATGGAATATTCCGAGAAATGGTAAATATCTTGCAAAGAAGGAGTTGAGTTAAGCGTTCTTCCACAATGTTTATATTGAAACAATTTAAAATTGAAAACAAGAAAAAAAATAAAGCAAAGCCTGGTCAGAAATTTGCCTTTTGCTCATTTCAAAACAACTTTTTAAATTTGTTTCCCTATAGAAGCACTAGTAATAGAAATAATTTGTAAGAGATGTTTCAGTGATCGCACAGCACAAGTTTTAATAAAAAGTTTTCTGACCAAGGGAAATTTTTCAAAATTAAAACAGAGTAAGTTCTTGCGAAATGTAATGCTCTTGAAACTTACCTATGCAAATCTCGGAAAACGATTTGAGGCTAATCGGTTTTGCTGCGGGGCGATTCATTGTTTTAGCAAGTACGAGGATTCCATACCTCAAAATCCACAAGGGGACATAATGGTCTCTATATTTCGACGTGGATATATGCTGTAAACAAAGATAATAACACTAAGAAAACAATTTAGTAAAGTCCTATCTCGAAGAAATAAGACCGTCATGCAGAAGCATGGACACTTTCAAAAGCGGATGAAGGCGCCTTAAAGGAGAATAGTGTGATCTATTAATGTTAAATTCGCAAATCTTTTTTTTTAAATGATTAAAAACTTCAAAAACAAAAACAATATCCGTAGGTATAGGGCAGTTTAAAAAAATATGTATCTTATTTTTTTGTTTGCAATACGTATGTTTTTAAAACACGAATTAAATTTGTTGGTAAGTAAAATAGCACCCACATTTTTTTTCATGTTAACGTGACAACTCAGCTGTGTACGCCCACACACATCAAGTTAGACCACCTGTTTTGGCACTTTGCGAAACACAGGTTTGCGAAAACTCTGGTTTTGACCTACCTGGATATAGTTTTGTGCCATTATACAATCAATTCATTACTGTTTCATTTATAGCAGTCCAAACCTGAACAGTTCCTCTACTTTTAACGAGTTTAATGAACTGTTCAATTCCATTTTAAGAATTGTATCCCTGTATCCTCATACTGAAATGTCGTTCGACATTCTGGTCAGACAACACCCGAAGGAAGGTATATTGAAATCTTCGCTGAGATGAACAATTTAACTTAGCTAGTAAATGAGCAAACACGAATCCCAGACATTGCATGTCACAAAGCCAACACTTGGGACTTGTTCCTCACTTCTCACCCTGACAAATACTCCATTGATGTATTGGCGACCCTAGGTTCGTCGGCCAACTTCCCTTCTTCAAACCACCCAGTTAAGAAAAAAATTCCTAAAAGACTTCTTTGGCAATATGAAAAAGCCAATTGGGGCGGCCTTAATAACTTTTTTAGGAGGTTTAAATGGTCACTATGTTTCCTCGATAGTGACGTGGATGCCGCCGCTGATAAGGTCACAAATATTGTTCTCCAAGGCATGAATGACTTCATCCCAAACAATGTGAAGACAATTAGGCCAAAAGAGAATTCATGGTTCGACTTGAGCTGTAAAGAGGCTGTTAGGTTGAGAGAGCTGAGTGTAATGCTCTTCTACGACGTACGAAGTTTTCCCATGGTCAAAAATTAAGGCAAAAAATACTACGTTGTCCCAGTGGTAGTAAACAATTTTGGTCCTTAGTCAAAAATATTAAGAACTCTACTTCGTCATCGATTCCGACGCTCATTTCGAATGATACTCCTGTCGTAAATAATCTTGATAAAGCCAATCTGCTTGCCGCACAATTCGCGGCCAGTTCCACACTTCTAGATTGCACTTTACCACCACCTGTGCTCGAGAGCGTTGAACATTCTATGGGACACATATATTTTCGCACTCGCACAGTCGCAAGAGTACTGAAAGATTTAGACATACACAAATCCGCTGGTCCAGATGGTATATCCCCTATAGTTCTGAAGAGGTGCTCTTCCATGCTGACAAAACCACTGCGTAAGCTTTTTCATCTTTCCTACTCCTCAGGTCTCTTTCCGAGCAGATGGAAAACTGAATTTGTCCAGTCTGTCCCTAAAAAAGGCGTTTCTTCTTCTCCCTCCAGTTACAGACCCATAGCACTTACGTCCCTTCTTTCTAAGGTCATGGAAACGCTGATTAATCGTCAGCTTATGAAATATCTTGAATCACGAAAACTTCTTAATGACCGGCAGTACGGTTTTCGTAGCAACAGGTCCACTGGTGATTTGATGACTTGTCTCACTGAAAAGTGGAACCGATCTATACATAACTTCGGTGAAACAAAGATAGTTGCACTCGATATTTCAAAGGCATTTGACAGAGTCTGGCATCCGGTTCTTTTGTCGAAAGTGCGTGCATATGGGATCGGTGAGTCTCTTCTTCGATGGATTAGATACTACCTTTCGAATCGTACAATACAAGTTGTATTGGACGGTTTCAAGTCTGAAATTCACCAAATAAATGCTGGTGTTCCCAAAGGCTCAGTTTTGTCTCCGACTCTCTTCTTAATGTTCATAAACGATCTCTTGTCTATCACATCTAATCCAAAATATTCCTTCGCAGATGACAGTACCCTCAGTTTCTCATATGCGTTTAATGATTCACGCCCCTGCTCTTCGGACGTGGACATCGAACGACAACGTATGTTTAACACATTAAATTCTGATATTGACAGCATAATCAAATGGGGTCTAGCTAACCGAGTAGAATTTAATGCTTCCAAAATACAATGCTGTCTTATGTCATCAAAGCGAATTCCTTCTACACAACCATTGTCCATGAATGGCACTTGCGTCGATGAAACCGAAAAACTTTCAATGCTCGGTATGTGCGTGAATTCTAACTTACGCTGGAAATGCCGGTGCAAGAAATACTTAACCCCTTCTGACTTAGCTACAATTTATAAGGCTTTTATTCGGCCTAAAATGGAGTACAACGCTCACATCTGGGCAGGTGCACCTAAAACCACTTTGCACCTGCTAGATAGAATCCAAAAGCGTGCGGTAAAACTTATAAACGATAGCACTATTACGAAATCAATAAACTCGCTGGAACATCGAAGAAATGTTTCCTGCCTGTCGCTCTTTTATCGCTACTTTTACCACCAATGCTCCGAAGAAATAGCTAATTGCATTCCGCCCCTCTAACAATTCACTCGCAACACCCGCACATCATTGAATGCTCATCAGTTTACCCTTAAGCCTATTTTCGGGCGTACTGTAAAATTAAGAGAGTCTTTTATAGGCCGAACAACGCATTGCACTGCAACCTACAGCAATTTAAGACCAATGTGCACCGCTACCTTCTTTCTCTCCCTTCTAACTTTCCTTCTGCTCGTGCTGTGTAAACGCACTATAAGGGTCCTTGAGCACGTGCACTATTTACAAAAAAAAAAATGGGCTATAGTCCAGCAGAATTTTGCAAAAAAGCCTCGGATTTCACATCTCTATATTTTTGTCAATAAAAGGTTCTCAGAGCTAAATTTTCAAATTTGTACTTAGTTACGGATACTCTTTATTATTAGTGTTTCAGAAATCATAATTCTCGATTTCAGGAAAAAAGTGCATTTTGATATCATGGACTATAGTCCAGCAGAATTTTGCAAAAAAGCCTCGGATTTCACATCTCTATATTTTTGTCAATAAAAGGTTCTCAGAGCTAAATTTTCAAATTTGTACTTAGTTACGGATACTCTTTAAAGTCAGCGCATCAGAAATCGTAATTGTCGATTTCAGAAAAAAAGTGCATTTTGAAATCATGGGCTATAGTCCAGCAGAATTTTGCAAAAAAGCCTCGGATTTCACATCTCTATATTTTTGTCAATAAAAGGTTCTCAGAGCTAAATTTTCAAATTTGTACTTAGTTACGGATACTCTTTATTATTAGTGTTTCAGAAATCATAATTCTCGATTTCAGGAAAAAAGTGCATTTTGATATCATGGACTATAGTCCAGCAGAATTTTGCAAAAAAGCCTCGGATTTCACATCTCTATATTTTTGTCAATAAAAGGTTCTCAGAGCTAAATTTTCAAATTTGTACTTAGTTACGGATACTCTTTAAAGTCAGCGCATCAGAAATCGTAATTGTCGATTTCAGAAAAAAAGTGCATTTTGAAATCATGGGCTATAGTCCAGCAGAATTTTGCAAAAAAGCCTCGGATTTCACATCTCTATATTTTTGTCAATAAAAGGTTCTCAGAGCTAAATTTTCAAATTTGTACTTAGTTACGGATACTCTTTATTATTAGTGTTTCAGAAATCATAATTCTCGATTTCAGGAAAAAAGTGCATTTTGAAATCATGGGCTATAGTCCAGCAGAACTTTGCAAAAAAGCCTCGGATTTCACATCTCTATATTTTTGTCAATAAAAGGTTTTCAGAGCTAAATTTTCAAATTTGTACTTAGTTACGGATACTCTTTAAAGTCAGCGCATCAGAAATCGTAATTGTCGATTTCAGAAAAAAAGTGCATTTTGAAATCATGGGCTATAGTCCAGCAGAATTTTGCAAAAAAGCCTCGGATTTCACATCTCTATATTTTTGTCAATAAAAGGTTCTCAGAGCTAAATTTTCAAATTTGTACTTAGTTACGGATACTCTTTATTATTAGTGTTTCAGAAATCATAATTCTCGATTTCAGGAAAAAAGTGCATTTTGATATCATGGACTATAGTCCAGCAGAATTTTGCAAAAAAGCCTCGGATTTCACATCTCTATATTTTTGTCAATAAAAGGTTCTCAGAGCTAAATTTTCAAATTTGTACTTAGTTACGGATACTCTTTAAAGTCAGCGCATCAGAAATCGTAATTGTCGATTTCAGAAAAAAAGTGCATTTTGAAATCATGGGCTATAGTCCAGCAGAATTTTGCAAAAAAGCCTCAGATTTCACATCTCTATATTTTTGTCAATAAAAGGTTCTCAGAGCTAAATTTTCAAATTTGTACTTAGTTACGGATACTCTTTATTATTAGTGTTTCAGAAATCATAATTCTCGATTTCAGGAAAAAAGTGCATTTTGATATCATGGACTATAGTCCAGCAGAATTTTGCAAAAAAGCCTCGGATTTCACATCTCTATATTTTTGTCAATAAAAGGTTCTCAGAGCTAAATTTTCAAATTTGTACTTAGTTACGGATACTCTTTATTATTAGTGTTTCAGAAATCATAATTCTCGATTTCAGGAAAAAAGTGCATTTTGAAATCATGGGCTATAGTCCAGCAGAACTTTGCAAAAAAGCCTCGGATTTCACATCTCTATATTTTTGTCAATAAAAGGTTCTCAGAGCTAAATTTTCAAATTTGTACTTAGTTACGGATACTCTTTAAAGTTAGCGCATCAGAAATCGTAATTGTCGATTTCAGAAAAAAAGTGCATTTTGAAATCATGGGCTATAGTCCAGCAGAATTTTGCAAAAAAGCCTCGGATTTCACATCTCTATATTTTTGTCAATAAAAGGTTCTCAGAGCTAAATTTTCAAATTTGTACTTAGTTACGGATACTCTTTATTATTAGTGTTTCAGAAATCATAATTCTCGATTTCAGGAAAAAAGTGCATTTTGATATCATGGACTATAGTCCAGCAGAATTTTGCAAAAAAGCCTCGGATTTCACATCTCTATATTTTTGTCAATAAAAGGTTCTCAGAGCTAAATTTTCAAATTTGTACTTAGTTACGGATACTCTTTAAAGTCAGCGCATCAGAAATCGTAATTGTCGATTTCAGAAAAAAAGTGCATTTTGAAATCATGGGCTATAGTCCAGCAGAATTTTGCAAAAAAGCCTCGGATTTCACATCTCTATATTTTTGTCAATAAAAGGTTCTCAGAGCTAAATTTTCAAATTTGTACTTAGTTACGGATACTCTTTATTATTAGTGTTTCAGAAATCATAATTCTCGATTTCAGGAAAAAAGTGCATTTTGAAATCATGGGCTATAGTCCAGCAGAACTTTGCAAAAAAGCCTCGGATTTCACATCTCTATATTTTTGTCAATAAAAGGTTCTCAGAGCTAAATTTTCAAATTTGTACTTAGTTACGGATACTCTTTAAAGTTAGCGCATCAGAAATCGTAATTGTCGATTTCAGAAAAAAAGTGCATTTTGAAATCATGGGCTATAGTCCAGCAGAATTTTGCAAAAAAGCCTCGGATTTCACATCTCTATATTTTTGTCAATAAAAGGTTCTCAGAGCTAAATTTTCAAATTTGTACTTAGTTACGGATACTCTTTAAAGTTAGCGCATCAGAAATCGTAATTGTCGATTTCAGAAAAAAAGTGCATTTTGAAATCATGGGCTATAGTCCAGCAGAACTTTGCAAAAAAGCCTCGGATTTCACATCTCTATATTTTTGTCAATAAAAGGTTCTCAGAGCTAAATTTTCAAATTTGTACTTAGTTACGGATACTCTTTAAAGTTAGCGCATCAGAAATCGTAATTGTCGATTTCAGAAAAAAAGTGCATTTTGAAATCATGGGCTATAGTCCAGCAGAATTTTGCAAAAAAGCCTCGGATTTCACATCTCTATATTTTTGTCAATAAAAGGTTCTCAGAGCTAAAATTTCAAATTTGTACTTAGTAACAGATACTCTTTATAGTCAGCGCATCAGAAATCATAATTCTCGATTTCAGGAAAAAAGTGCATTTTGAAATCATGGGCTATAGTCCAGCAGAATTTTGCAAAAAAGCCTCGGATTTCACATCTCTATATTTTTGTCAATAAAAGGTTCTCAGAGCTAAATTTTCAAATTTGTACTTACTTACAGATACTCTTTATTATAAGTGTTTCAGAAATCATAATTCTCGATTTCAGGAAAAAAGTGCATTTTGATATCATGGGCTATAGTCCAGCAGAATTTTGCAAAAAAAGCCTCGGATTTCACATCTCTATATTTTTGTCAATAAAAGGTTCTCAGAGCTAAATTTTCAAATTTGTACTTACTCACAGATACTCTTTATTATAAGTGTTTCAGAAATCATAATTCTCGATTTCAGGAAAAAAGTGCATTTTGATATCATGGGCTATAGTCCAGCAGAATTTTGCAAAAAAAGCCTCGGATTTCACATCTCTATATTTTTGTCAATAAAAGGTTCTCAGAGCTAAATTTTCAAATTTGTACTTACTTACAGATACTCTTTATTATAAGTGTTTCAGAAATCATAATTCTCGATTTCAGGAAAAAAGTGCATTTTGATATCATGGGCTATAGTCCAGCAGAATTTTGCAAAAAAAGCCTCGGATTTCACATCTCTATATTTTTGTCAATAAAAGGTTCTCAGAGCTAAATTTTCAAATTTGTACTTACTTACAGATACTCTTTATTATTAGTGTTTCAGAAATCATAATTCTCGATTTCAGGAAAAAAGTGCATTTTGAAATCATGGGCTATAGTCCAGCAGAATTTTGCAAAAAAGCCTCGGATTTCACATCTCTATATTTTTGTCAATAAAAGGTTCTCAGAGCTAAATTTTCAAATTTGTACTTACTTACAGATACTCTTTATTATAAGTGTTTCAGAAATCATAATTCTCGATTTCAGGAAAAAAGTGCATTTTGATATCATGGGCTATAGTCCAGCAGAATTTTGCAAAAAAGCCTCGGATTTCACATCTCTATATTTTTGTCAATAAAAGGTTCTCAGAGCTAAATTTTCAAATTTGTACTTAGTTTCGGATACTCTTTATTATTAGTGTTTCAGAAATCGTAATTGTCGATTTCAGGAAAAAAGTGCATTTTGATATCATGGGCTATAGTCCAGCAGAATTTTGCAAAAAAGCCTCGGATTTCACATCTCTATATTTTTGTCAATAAAAGGTTCTCAGAGCTAAATTTTCAAATTTGTACTTAGTTTCGGATACTCTTAATTATTAGTGTTTCAGAAATCGTAATTGTCGATTTCAGGAAAAAAGTGCATTTTGATATCATGGGCTATAGTCCAGCAGAATTTTGCAAAAAAGCCTCGGATTTCACATCTCTATATTTTTGTCAATAAAAGGTTCTCAGAGCTAAATTTTCAAATTCGTACTAAGTTACAGATACTCTTTATAGTCAGCCCATCAGAGATCGTAATTGTCGATTTCAGGAAAAAAGTGCATTTTGATATCATGGGCTATAGTCCAGCAGAATTTTGCAAAAAAGCCTCGGATTTCACATCTCTATATTTTTGTCAATAAAAGGTTCTCAGAGCTAAATTTTCAAATTTGTACTTAGTTTCGGATACTCTTTATTATTAGTGTTTCAGAAATCGTAATTGTCGATTTCAGGAAAAAAGTGCATTTTGATATCATGGGCTATAGTCCAGCAGAATTTTGCAAAAAAGCCTCGGATTTCACATCTCTATATTTTTGTCAATAAAAGGTTCTCAGAGCTAAATTTTCAAATTTGTACTTAGTTTCGGATACTCTTTATTATTAGTGCTTCAGAAATCGTAATTGTCGATTTCAGGAAAAAAGTGCATTTTGATATCATGGGCTATAGTCCAGCAGAATTTTGCAAAAAAGCCTCGGATTTCACATCTCTATATTTTTGTCAATAAAAGGTTCTCAGAGCTAAATTTTCAAATTCGTACTAAGTTACAGATACTCTTTATAGTCAGCGCATCAGAAATCGTAATTGTCGATTTCAGGAAAAAAGTGCATTTTGATATCATGGGCTATAGTCCAGCAGAATTTTGCAAAAAAGCCTCGGATTTCACATCTCTATATTTTTGTCAATAAAAGGTTCTCAGAGCTAAATTTTCAAATTTGTACTTAGTTACAGATACTCTTTATAGTCAGCGCATCAGAAATCGTAATTGTCGATTTCAGGAAAAAAGTGCATTTTGAAATCATGGGCTATAGTCCAGCAGAATTTTGCAAAAAAGCCTCGGATTTCAAATCTCTATATTTTTGTCATTTAATGGTTCTCAGAGCTAAATTTTCAAATTTGTACTTAGTTACAGATACTCTTTATTATTAGTGTTTCAGAAATCATAATTCTCGATTTCAGGAAAAAAGTGCATTTTGAAATCATGGGCTATAGTCCAGCAGAATTTTGCAAAAAAGCCTCGGATTTCACATCTCTATATTTTTGTCAATAAAAGGTTCTCAGAGCTAAATTTTCAAATTTGTACTTAGTTACAGATACTCTTTATAGTCAGCGCATCAGAAATCGTAGTTTTCGATTTCAGGAAAAAAGTGCATTTTGAAATCATGGGCTATAGTCCAGCAGAATTTTGCAAAAAAGCCTCGGATTTCAAATCTCTATATTTTTGTCATTTAATGGTTCTCAGAGCTAAATTTTCAAATTTGTACTTAGTTACAGATACTCTTTATTATAAGTGTTTCAGAAATTATAATTCTCGATTTCAGTAAAAAAGTGCATTTTGAAATCATGGGCTATAGTCCAGCAGAATTTTGCAAAAAAGCCTCGGATTTCACATCTCTATATTTTTGTCAATAAAAGGTTCTCAGAGCTAAATTTTCAAATTTGTACTTAGTTGCGGATACCCTTTGTTATTAGTGTTTCAGAAATCATTTTTCTCGATTTCAGAAAAAAGTGCATTTTGAAATCATGGGCTATAGTCCAGCAGAATTTTGCAAAAAAGCCTCGGATTTCACATCTGTATATTTTTGTCAATAAAAGGTTCTCAGAGCTAAATTTTCAAATTTGTACTTAGTTGCGGATACCCTTTGTTATTAGTGTTTCAGAAATCATTTTTCTCGATTTCAGAAAAAAAGTGCATTTTGAAATCATGGGCTATAGTCCAGCAGAATTTTGCAAAAAAGCCTCGGATTTCAAATCTCTATATTTTTGTCATTTAATGGTTCTCAGAGCTAAATTTTCAAATTTGTACTTAGTTACGGATACTCTTTATTATAGGTGTTTCAGAAATCATAATTCTCGATTTCAGTAAAAAAGTGCATTTTGAAATCATGGGCTATAGTCCAGCAGAATTTTGCAAAAAAGCCTCGGATTTCAAATCTCTATATTTTTGTCAATAAAAGGTTCTCAGAGCTAAATTTTCAAATTTGGACTTAGTTACGGATACTCTTCATAGTCAGCGCATCAGAAATCATAATTCTCGATTTCAGTAAAAAAGTGCATTTTGAAATCATGGGCTATAGTCCAGCAGAATTTTGCAAAAAAGCCTCGGATTTCAAATCTCTATATTTTTGTCATTTAATGGTTCTCAGAGCTAAATTTTCAAATTTGTACTTAGTTACGGATACTCTTTATTATAGGTGTTTCAGAAATCATAATTCTCGATTTCAGTAAAAAAGTGCATTTTGAAATCATGGGCTATAGTCCAGCAGAATTTTGCAAAAAAGCCTCGGATTTCACATCTCTATATTTTTGTCAATAAAAGGTTCTCAGAGCTAAATTTTCAAATTTGTACTTAGTTACGGATACTCTTTATAGTCAGCGCATCAGAAATCGTAGTTTTCGATTTCAGGAAAAAAGTGCATTTTGAAATCATGGGCTATAGTCCAGCAGAATTTTGCAAAAAAGCCTCGGATTTCAAATCTCTATATTTTTGTCATTTAATGGTTCTCAGAGCTAAATTTTTAAATTTGTACTTAGTTACAGATACTCTTTATAGTCAGCGCATCAGAAATCGTAGTTTTCGATTTCAGGAAAAAAGTGCATTTTGAAATCATGGGCTATAGTCCAGCAGAATTTTGCAAAAAAGCCTCGGATTTCAAATCTCTATATTTTTGTCAATAAAAGGTTCTCAGAGCTAAATTTTCAAATTTGTACTTAGTTACAGATACTCTTTATAGTCAGCGCATCAGAAATCGTAGTTTTCGATTTCAGGAAAAAAGTGCATTTTGAAATCATGGGCTATAGTCCAGCAGAATTTTGCAAAAAAGCCTCGGATTTCAAATCTCTATATTTTTGTCATTTAATGGTTCTCAGAGCTAAATTTTCAAATTTGTACTTAGTTACGGATACTCTTTATAGTCAGCGCATCAGAAATCGTAGTTTTCGATTTCAGGAAAAAAGTGCATTTTGAAATCATGGGCTATAGTCCAGCAGAATTTTGCAAAAAAGCCTCGGATTTCAAATCTCTATATTTTTGTCAATAAAAGGTTCTCAGAGCTAAATTTTCAAATTTGTGCTTAGTTACGGATACTCTTTGTAGTCAGCGCATCAGAAATCGTAATTGTCGATTTTAGTTAAAAAGTGCATTTTGAAATCATGGGCTATAGTCCAGCAGAATTTTGCAAAAAAGCCTCGGATTTCACATCTCTATATTTTTGTCAATAAAAGGTTCTCAGAGCTAAATTTTCAAATTTGTACTTAGTTACAGATACTCTTTATAGTCAGCGCATCAGATACCATAATTCTCGATTTCAGGAAAAAAGTGCATTTTGAAATCATGGGCTATAGTCCAGCAGAATTTTGCAAAAAAGCCTCGGATTTCACATCTCTATATTTTTGTCAATAAAAGGTTCTCAGAGCTGAATTTTCAAATTTGTACTTAGTTACGGATACTCTTTATTATAGGTGTTTCAGAAATCATAATTCTCGATTTCAGTAAAAAAGTGCATTTTGAAATCATGGGCTATAGTCCAGCAGAATTTTGCAAAAAAGCCTCGGATTTCACATCTCTATATTTTTGTCAATAAAAGGTTCTCAGAGCTAAATTTTCAAATTTGTACTTAGTTACGGATACTCTTTATTATATGTGTTTCAGAAATCATAATTCTCGACTTCAGGAAAAAAGTGCATTTTGAAATCATGGGCTATAGTCCAGCAGAATTTTGCAAAAAAGCCTCGGATTTCAAATCTCTATATTTTTGTCAATAAAAGGTTCTCAGAGCTAAATTTTCAAATTTGTGCTTAGTTACGGATACTCTTTGTAGTCAGCGCATCAGAAATCGTAATTGTCGATTTTAGTTAAAAAGTGCATTTTGAAATCATGGGCTATAGTCCAGCAGAATTTTGCAAAAAAGCCTCGGATTTCACATCTCTATATTTTTGTCAATAAAAGGTTCTCAGAGCTGAATTTTCAAATTTGTGCTTAGTTACGGATACTCTTTATAGTCAGCGCATCAGAAATCGTAATTGTCGATTTCAGGAAAAAAGTGCATTTTGAAATCATGGGCTATAGTCCAGCAGAATTTTGCAAAAAAGCCTCGGATTTCACATCTCTATATTTTTGTCAATAAAAGGTTCTCAGAGCTAAATTTTCACATTTGAACTAAGTTACGGAAACTCTTTATTATATGTGTTTCAGAAATCATATTCTCGACTTCAGGAAAAAAGTGCATTTTGAAATCATGGGCTATAGTCCAGCAGAATTTTGCAAAAAAGCCTCGGATTTCACATCTCTATATTTTTGTCAATAAAAGGTTCTCAGAGCTGAATTTTCAAATTTGTACTTAGTTACGGATACTCTTTATAGTCAGCGCATCAGAAATCGTAATTGTCGATTTCAGGAAAAAAGTGCATTTTGAAATCATGGGCTATAGTCCAGCAGAATTTTGCAAAAAAGCCTCGGATTTCACATCTCTATATTTTTGTCAATAAAAGGTTCTCAGAGCTTAATTTTCAAATTTGTATTTAGTTACAGATACTCTTTATAGTCAGCGCATCAGAAATCGTAATTGTCGATTTCAGGAAAAAAGTGCATTTTGAAATCATGGGCTATAGTCCAGCAGAATTTTGCAAAAAAGCCTCGGATTTCACATCTCTATATTTTTGTCAATAAAAGGTTCTCAGAGCTAAATTTTCAAATTTGTACTTACTTACAGATACTCTTTATTATTAGTGTTTCAGAAATCATAATTCTCGATTTCAGGAAAAAAGTGCATTTTGAAATCATGGGCTATAGTCCAGCAGAATTTTGCAAAAAAGCCTCGGATTTCACATCTCTATATTTTTGTCAATAAAAGGTTCTCAGAGCTAAATTTTCAAATTTGTACTTAGTTACGGATACTCTTTATTATTAGTGTTTCAGAAATCATAATTCTCGATTTCAGGAAAAAAGTGCATTTTGATATCATGGTCTATAGTCCAGCAGAATTTTGCAAAAAAGCCTCGGATTTCACATCTGTATATTTTTGTCAATAAAAGGTTCTCAGAGCTAAATTTTCACATTTGAACTAAGTTACGGAAACTCTTTATTATATGTGTTTCAGAAATCATAATTCTCGACTTCAGGAAAAAAGTGCATTTTGAAATCATGGGCTATAGTCCAGCAGAATTTTGCAAAAAAGCCTCGGATTTCACATCTCTATATTTTTGTCATTTAATGGTTCTCAGAGCTTAATTTTCAAATTTGTACTCAGCTGGAGAATATCTTTATTATAAGCGCATCAGAAATCGTAATATTCGATTTCAGGAAAAAGTGCATTTTGAAATCATGGGCTATAGTCCAGCAGAATTTTGCAAAAAAGCCTCGGATTTCACATCTCTATATTTTTGTCATTTAATGGTTCTCAGAGCTTAATTTTCAAATTTGTACTCAGCTGGAGAATATCTTTATTATAAGCGCATCAGAAATCGTAATATTCGATTTCAGGAAAAAAGTGCATTTTGAAATCATGGGCTATAGTCCAGCAGAATTTTGCAAAAAAGCCTCGGATTTCACATCTCTATATTTTTGTCAATAAAAGGTTCTCAGAGCTAAATTTTCAAATTTGTACTTAGTTACGGATACTCTTTATTATTAGTGTTTCAGAAATCATAATTCTCGATTTCAGGAAAAAAGTGCATTTTGATATCATGGTCTATAGTCCAGCAGAATTTTGCAAAAAAGCCTCGGATTTCACATCTGTATATTTTTGTCAATAAAAGGTTCTCAGAGCTAAATTTTCACATTTGAACTAAGTTACGGAAACTCTTTATTATATGTGTTTCAGAAATCATAATTCTCGACTTCAGGAAAAAAGTGCATTTTGAAATCATGGGCTATAGTCCAGCAGAATTTTGCAAAAAAGCCTCGGATTTCACATCTCTATATTTTTGTCATTTAATGGTTCTCAGAGCTTAATTTTCAAATTTGTACTCAGCTGGAGAATATCTTTATTATAAGCGCATCAGAAATCGTAATATTCGATTTCAGGAAAAAAGTGCATTTTGAAATCATGGGCTATAGTCCAGCAGAATTTTGCAAAAAAGCCTCGGATTTCACATCTCTATATTTTTGTCAATAAAAGGTTCTCAGAGCTAAATTTTCAAATTTGTACTTAGTTACGGATACTCTTTATTATTAGTGTTTCAGAAATCATAATTCTCGATTTCAGGAAAAAAGTGCATTTTGATATCATGGTCTATAGTCCAGCAGAATTTTGCAAAAAAGCCTCGGATTTCACATCTGTATATTTTTGTCAATAAAAGGTTCTCAGAGCTAAATTTTCACATTTGAACTAAGTTACGGAAACTCTTTATTATATGTGTTTCAGAAATCATAATTCTCGACTTCAGGAAAAAAGTGCATTTTGAAATCATGGGCTATAGTCCAGCAGAATTTTGCAAAAAAGCCTCGGATTTCACATCTCTATATTTTTGTCATTTAATGGTTCTCAGAGCTTAATTTTCAAATTTGTACTCAGCTGGAGAATATCTTTATTATAAGCGCATCAGAAATCGTAATATTCGATTTCAGGAAAAAAGTGCATTTTGAAATCATGGGCTATAGTCCAGCAGAATTTTGCAAAAAAGCCTCGGATTTCACATCTCTATATTTTTGTCATTTAATGGTTCTCAGAGCTTAATTTTCAAATTTGTACTCAGCTGGAGAATATCTTTATTATAAGCGCATCAGAAATCGTAATATTCGATTTCAGGAAAAAGTGCATTTTGAAATCATGGGCTATAGTCCAGCAGAATTTTGCAAAAAAGCCTCGGATTTCACATCTCTATATTTTTGTCATTTAATGGTTCTCAGAGCTTAATTTTCAAATTTGTACTCAGCTGGAGAATATCTTTATTATAAGCGCATCAGAAATCGTAATATTCGATTTCAGGAAAAAGTGCATTTTGAAATCATGGGCTATAGTCCAGCAGAATTTTGCAAAAAAGCCTCGGATTTCACATCTCTATATTTTTGTCAATAAAAGGTTCTCAGAGCTAAATTTTCACATTTGAACTAAGTTACGGAAACTCTTTATTATATGTGTTTCAGAAATCATAATTCTCGACTTCAGGAAAAAAGTGCATTTTGAAATCATGGGCTATAGTCCAGCAGAATTTTGCAAAAAAGCCTCGGATTTCACATCTCTATATTTTTGTCATTTAATGGTTCTCAGAGCTTAATTTTCAAATTTGTACTCAGCTGGAGAATATCTTTATTATAAGCGCATCAGAAATCGTAATATTCGATTTCAGGAAAAAGTGCATTTTGAAATCATGGGCTATAGTCCAGCAGAATTTTGCAAAAAAGCCTCGGATTTCACATCTCTATATTTTTGTCATTTAATGGTTCTCAGAGCTTAATTTTCAAATTTGTACTCAGCTGGAGAATATCTTTATTATAAGCGCATCAGAAATCGTAATATTCGATTTCAGGAAAAAAGTGCATTTTGAAATCATGGGCTATAGTCCAGCAGAATTTTGCAAAAAAGCCTCGGATTTCACATCTCTATATTTTTGTCAATAAAAGGTTCTCAGAGCTAAATTTTCAAATTTGTACTTAGTTACGGATACTCTTTATTATTAGTGTTTCAGAAATCATAATTCTCGATTTCAGGAAAAAAGTGCATTTTGATATCATGGTCTATAGTCCAGCAGAATTTTGCAAAAAAGCCTCGGATTTCACATCTGTATATTTTTGTCAATAAAAGGTTCTCAGAGCTAAATTTTCACATTTGAACTAAGTTACGGAAACTCTTTATTATATGTGTTTCAGAAATCATAATTCTCGACTTCAGGAAAAAAGTGCATTTTGAAATCATGGGCTATAGTCCAGCAGAATTTTGCAAAAAAGCCTCGGATTTCACATCTGTATATTTTTGTCAATAAAAGGTTCTCAGAGCTAAATTTTCAAATTTGTACTTACTTACAGATACTCTTTATTATTAGTGTTTCAGAAATCATAATTCTCGATTTCAGGAAAAAAGTGCATTTTGAAATCATGGGCTATAGTCCAGCAGAATTTTGCAAAAAAGCCTCGGATTTCACATCTGTATATTTTTGTCAATAAAAGGTTCTCAGAGCTAAATTTTCACATTTGTACTAAGTTACGGAAATTCTTTATTATATGTGTTTCAGAAATCATAATTCTCGACGTCAGGAAAAAAGTGCATTTTGAAATCATGGGCTATAGTCCAGCAGAATTTTGCAAAAAAGCCTCGGATTTCACATCTCTATATTTTTGTCATTTAATGGTTCTCAGAGCTTAATTTTCAAATTTGTACTCAGCTGGAGAATATCTTTATTATAAGCGCATCAGAAATCGTAATATTCGATTTCAGGAAAAAGTGCATTTTGAAATCATGGGCTATAGTCCAGCAGAATTTTGCAAAAAAGCCTCGGATTTCACATCTCTATATTTTTGTCATTTAATGGTTCTCAGAGCTTAATTTTCAAATTTGTACTCAGCTGGAGAATATCTTTATTATAAGCGCATCAGAAATCGTAATATTCGATTTCAGGAAAAAAGTGCATTTTGAAATCATGGGCTATAGTCCAGCAGAATTTTGCAAAAAAGCCTCGGATTTCACATCTCTATATTTTTGTCAATAAAAGGTTCTCAGAGCTAAATTTTCAAATTTGTACTTAGTTACAGATACTCTTTATAGTCAGCGCATCAGAAATCGTAGTTTTCGATTTCAGGAAAAAAGTGCATTTTGAAATCATGGGCTATAGTCCAGCAGAATTTTGCAAAAAAGCCTTGGATTTCAAATCTGTATATTTTTGTCAATAAAAGGTTCTCAGAGCTAAATTTTCACATTTGTACTAAGTTACGGAAACTCTTTATTATATGTGTTTCAGAAATCATAATTCTCGACTTCAGGAAAAAAGTGCATTTTGAAATCATGGGCTATAGTCCAGCAGAATTTTGCAAAAAAGCCTCGGATTTCACATCTCTATATTTTTGTCAATAAAAGGTTCTCAGAGCTAAATTTTCAAATTTGTACTCAGCTGGAGAATATCTTTATTATAAGCGCATCAGAAATCGTAATATTCGATTTCAGGAAAAAAGTGCATTTTGAAATCATGGGCTATAGTCCAGCAGAATTTTGCAAAAAAGCCTCGGATTTCACATCTGTATGTTTTGTCAATAAAAGGTTCTCAGAGCTAAATTTTCACATTTGTACTAAGTTACGGAAACTCTTTATTATATGTGTTTCAGAAATCATAATTCTCGACTTCAGGAAAAAAGTGCATTTTGAAATCATGGGCTATAGTCCAGCAGAATTTTGCAAAAAAGCCTCGGATTTCACATCTCTATATTTTTGTCAATAAAAGGTTCTCAGAGCTAAATTTTCAAATTTGTACTCAGCTGGAGAATATCTTTATTATAAGCGCATCAGAAATCGTAATATTCGATTTCAGGAAAAAAGTGCATTTTGAAATCATGGGCTATAGTCCAGCAGAATTTTGCAAAAAAGCCTCGGATTTCACATCTCTATATTTTTGTCAATAAAAGGTTCTCAGAGCTAAATTTTCAAATTTGTACTTAGTTACGGATACTCTTTATTATTAGTGTTTCAGAAATCATAATTCTCGACTTCAGGAAAAAAGTGCATTTTGAAATCATGGGCTATAGTCCAGCAGAATTTTGCAAAAAAGCCTCGGATTTCACATCTCTATATTTTTGTCAATAAAAGGTTCTCAGAGCTAAATTTTCAAATTTGTACTCAGCTGGAGAATATCTTTATTATAAGCGCATCAGAAATCGTAATATTCGATTTCAGGAAAAAAGTGCATTTTGAAATCATGGGCTATAGTCCAGCAGAATTTTGCAAAAAAGCCTCGGATTTCACATCTCTATATTTTTGTCAATAAAAGGTTCTCAGAGCTAAATTTTCAAATTTGTACTTAGTTACGGATACTCTTTATTATTAGTGTTTCAGAAATCATAATTCTCGACTTCAGGAAAAAAGTGCATTTTGAAATCATGGGCTATAGTCCAGCAGAATTTTGCAAAAAAGCCTCGGATTTCACATCTCTATATTTTTGTCAATAAAAGGTTCTCAGAGCTAAATTTTCAAATTTGTACTCAGCTGGAGAATATCTTTATTATAAGCGCATCAGAAATCGTAATATTCGATTTCAGGAAAAAAGTGCATTTTGAAATCATGGGCTATAGTCCAGCAGAATTTTGCAAAAAAGCCTCGGATTTCACATCTCTATATTTTTGTCAATAAAAGGTTCTCAGAGCTAAATTTTACATTTGTACTAAGTTACGGAAACTCTTTATTATATGTGTTTCAGAAATCATAATTCTCGACTTCAGGAAAAAAGTGCATTTTGAAATCATGGGCTATAGTCCAGCAGAATTTTGCAAAAAAGCCTCGGATTTCACATCTCTATATTTTTGTCATTTAATGGTTCTCAGAGCTTAATTTTCAAATTTGTACTCAGCTGGAGAATATCTTTATTATAAGCGCATCAGAAATCGTAATATTCGATTTCAGGAAAAAAGTGCATTTTGAAATCATGGGCTATAGTCCAGCAGAATTTTGCAAAAAAGCCTCGGATTTCGCATCTCTATATGTTTGTCAATAAAAGGTTCTCAGAGCTAAATTTTCAAATTTGTACTTAGTTACGGATACTCTTTATAGTCAGCGCATCAGAAATCGTAATTCTCGATTTCAAGAAAAAAGTGCATTTTGAAATAATGGGCTATAGTCCAGCAGAATTTTGCAAAAAAGCCTCGGATTTCACATCTCTATATTTTTGTCATTTAATGGTTCTCAGAGCTAAATTTTCAAATTTGTACTTAGTTACGGATACTCTTTATAGTCAGCGCATCAGAAATCGTAATTGTCGATTTCAGGAAAAAAGTGCATTTTGAAATCATAGGCTATAGTCCAGCAGAATTTTGCAAAAAAGCCTCGGATTTCACATCTCTATACAGATACTCTTTATAGTCAGCGCATCAGAAATCGTAATTGTCGATTTCAGGAAAAAAGTGCATTTTGAAATCATGGGCTATAGTCCAGCAGAATTTTGCAAAAAAGCCTCGGATTTCGCATCTCTATATGTTTGTCAATAAAAGGTTCTCAGAGCTAAATTTTCAAATTTGTACTTAGTTACGGATACTCTTTATAGTCAGCGCATCAGAAATCGTAATTCTCGATTTCAAGAAAAAAGTGCATTTTGAAATCATGGGCTATAGTCCAGCAGAATTTTGCAAAAAAGCCTCGGATTTCACATCTCTATATTTTTGTCAATAAAAGGTTCTCAGAGCTAAATTTTCAAATTTGTACTTAGTTACAGATACTCTTTATAGTCAGCGCATCAGAAATCGTAATTGTCGATTTCAGGAAAAAAGTGCATTTTGAAATCATAGGCTATAGTCCAGCAGAATTTTGCAAAAAAGCCTCGGATTTCACATCTCTATACAGATACTCTTTATAGTCAGCGCATCAGAAATCGTAATTGTCGATTTCAGGAAAAAAGTGCATTTTGAAATCATGGGCTATAGTCCAGCAGAATTTTGCAAAAAAGCCTCGGATTTCAAATCTCTATATTTTTGTCAATAAAAGGTTCTCAGAGCTGAATTTTCAAATTTGTATTTAGTTACAGATACTCTTTATTATAAGTGTTTCAGAAATTATAATTCTCGATTTCAGGAAAAAAGTGCATTTTGAAATCATAGGCTATAGTCCAGCAGAATTTTGCAAAAAAGCCTCGGATTTCACATCTCTATATTTTTGTCAATAAAAGGTTCTCAGAGCTGAATTTTTAAATTTGTATTTAGTTACAGATACTCTTTATAGTCAGCGCATCAGAAATCATAATTCTCGATTTCAAGAAAAAAGTGCATTTTGAAATCATAGGCTATAGTCCAGCAGAATTTTGCAAAAAAGCCTCGGATTTCACATCTCTATATTTTTGTCAATAAAAGGTTCTCAGAGCTGAATTTTCAAATTTGTACTTAGTTACGGATACTCTTTATTATAGGTGTTTCAGAAATCATAATTCTCGATTTCAGTAAAAAAGTGCATTTTGAAATCATGGGCTATAGTCCAGCAGAATTTTGCAAAAAAGCCTCGGATTTCACATCTCTATATTTTTGTCAATAAAAGGTTCTCAGAGCTAAATTTTCAAATTTGTATTTAGTTACAGATACTCTTTATAGTCAGCGCATCAGAAATCATAATTCTCGATTTCAAGAAAAAAGTGCATTTTGAAATCATAGGCTATAGTCCAGCAGAATTTTGCAAAAAAGCCTCGGATTTCACATCTCTATATTTTTGTCAATAAAAGGTTCTCAGAGCTGAATTTTCAAATTTGTACTTAGTTACGGATACTCTTTATTATAGGTGTTTCAGAAATCATAATTCTCGATTTCAGTAAAAAAGTGCATTTTGAAATCATGGGCTATAGTCCAGCAGAATTTTGCAAAAAAGCCTCGGATTTCACATCTCTATATTTTTGTCAATAAAAGGTTCTCAGAGCTGAATTTTCAAATTTGTACTTAGTTACGGATACTCTTTATAGTCAGCGCATCAGAAATCATAATTCTCGATTTCAAGAAAAAAGTGCATTTTGAAATCATAGGCTATAGTCCAGCAGAATTTTGCAAAAAAGCCTCGGATTTCACATCTCTATATTTTTGTCAATAAAAGGTTCTCAGAGCTGAATTTTCAAATTTGTACTTAGTTACGGATACTCTTTATTATAGGTGTTTCAGAAATCATAATTCTCGATTTCAGTAAAAAAGTGCATTTTGAAATCATGGGCTATAGTCCAGCAGAATTTTGCAAAAAAGCCTCGGATTTCACATCTGTATATTTTTGTCAATAAAAGGTTCTCAGAGCTAAATTTTCAAATTTGTACTTAGTTACAGATACTCTTTATAGTCAGCGCATCAGAAATCGTAGTTTTCGATTTCAGGAAAAAAGTGCATTTTGAAATCATGGGCTATAGTCCAGCAGAATTTTGCAAAAAAGCCTCGGATTTCACATCTGTATATTTTTGTCAATAAAAGGTTCTCAGAGCTAAATTTTCAAATTTGTACTTAGTTACGGATACTCTTTATTATAGGTGTTTCAGAAATCATAATTCTCGATTTCAGTAAAAAAGTGCATTTTGAAATCATGGGCTATAGTCCAGCAGAATTTTGCAAAAAAGCCTCGGATTTCACATCTCTATATTTTTGTCAATAAAAGGTTCTCAGAGCTAAATTTTCAAATTTGTACTTACTTACAGATACTCTTTATTATTAGTGTTTCAGAAATCATAATTCTCGATTTCAGGAAAAAAGTGCATTTTGAAATCATGGTCTATAGTCCAGCAGAATTTTGCAAAAAAGCCTTGGATTTCACATCTGTATATTTTTGTCAATAAAAGGTTCTCAGAGCTAAATTTTCACATTTGAACTAAGTTACGGAAACTCTTTATTATATGTGTTTCAGAAATCATAATTCTCGACTTCAGGAAAAAAGTGCATTTTGAAATCATGGGCTATAGTCCAGCAGAATTTTGCAAAAAAGCCTCGGATTTCACATCTGTATATTTTTGTCAATAAAAGGTTCTCAGAGCTAAATTTTCAAATTTGTACTTAGTTACGGATACTCTTCATAGTCAGCGCATCAGAAATCATAATTCTCGATTTCAGTAAAAAAGTGCATTTTGAAATCATGGGCTATAGTCCAGCAGAATTTTGCAAAAAAGCCTCGGATTTCACATCTGTATATTTTTGTCAATAAAAGGTTCTCAGAGCTAAATTTTCAAATTTGTACTTAGTTACGGATACTCTTCATAGTCAGCGCATCAGAAATCATAATTCTCGATTTCAGTAAAAAAGTGCATTTTGAAATCATGGGCTATAGTCCAGCAGAATTTTGCAAAAAAGCCTCGGATTTCACATCTCTATATTTTTGTCAATAAAAGGTTCTCAGAGCTGAATTTTCAAATTTGTACTTAGTTACGGATACTCTTTATAGTCAGCGCATCAGAAATCGTAGTTTTCGATTTCAGGAAAAAAGTGCATTTTGAAATCATGGGCTATAGTCCAGCAGAATTTTGCAAAAAAGCCTCGGATTTCACATCTGTATATTTTTGTCAATAAAAGGTTCTCAGAGCTAAATTTTCAAATTTGTACTTAGTTACGGATACTCTTTATTATAGGTGTTTCAGAAATCATAATTCTCGACTTCAGGAAAAAAGTGCATTTTGAAATCATGGGCTATAGTCCAGCAGAATTTTGCAAAAAAGCCTCGGATTTCACATCTCTATATTTTTGTCAATAAAAGGTTCTCAGAGCTAAATTTTCAAATTTGTACTTACTTACAGATACTCTTTATTATTAGTGTTTCAGAAATCATAATTCTCGATTTCAGGAAAAAAGTGCATTTTGAAATCATGGTCTATAGTCCAGCAGAATTTTGCAAAAAAGCCTTGGATTTCACATCTGTATATTTTTGTCAATAAAAGGTTCTCAGAGCTAAATTTTCAAATTTGTACTTAGTTACGGATACTCTTTATTATAGGTGTTTCAGAAATCATAATTCTCGACTTCAGGAAAAAAGTGCATTTTGAAATCATGGGCTATAGTCCAGCAGAATTTTGCAAAAAAGCCTCGGATTTCACATCTCTATATTTTTGTCAATAAAAGGTTCTCAGAGCTAAATTTTCAAATTTGTACTTACTTACAGATACTCTTTATTATTAGTGTTTCAGAAATCATAATTCTCGATTTCAGGAAAAAAGTGCATTTTGAAATCATGGTCTATAGTCCAGCAGAATTTTGCAAAAAAGCCTTGGATTTCACATCTGTATATTTTTGTCAATAAAAGGTTCTCAGAGCTAAATTTTCACATTTGAACTAAGTTACGGAAACTCTTTATTATATGTGTTTCAGAAATCATAATTCTCGACTTCAGGAAAAAAGTGCATTTTGAAATCATGGGCTATAGTCCAGCAGAATTTTGCAAAAAAGCCTCGGATTTCACATCTGTATATTTTTGTCAATAAAAGGTTCTCAGAGCTAAATTTTCAAATTTGTACTTAGTTACGGATACTCTTCATAGTCAGCGCATCAGAAATCATAATTCTCGATTTCAGTAAAAAAGTGCATTTTGAAATCATGGGCTATAGTCCAGCAGAATTTTGCAAAAAAGCCTCGGATTTCACATCTGTATATTTTTGTCAATAAAAGGTTCTCAGAGCTAAATTTTCAAATTTGTACTTAGTTACGGATACTCTTCATAGTCAGCGCATCAGAAATCATAATTCTCGATTTCAGTAAAAAAGTGCATTTTGAAATCATGGGCTATAGTCCAGCAGAATTTTGCAAAAAAGCCTCGGATTTCACATCTCTATATTTTTGTCAATAAAAGGTTCTCAGAGCTGAATTTTCAAATTTGTACTTAGTTACGGATACTCTTTATAGTCAGCGCATCAGAAATCGTAGTTTTCGATTTCAGGAAAAAAGTGCATTTTGAAATCATGGGCTATAGTCCAGCAGAATTTTGCAAAAAAGCCTCGGATTTCACATCTGTATATTTTTGTCAATAAAAGGTTCTCAGAGCTAAATTTTCAAATTTGTACTTAGTTACAGATACTCTTTATAGTCAGCGCATCAGATACCATAATTCTCGATTTCAGGAAAAAAGTGCATTTTGAAATCATGGGCTATAGTCCAGCAGAATTTTGCAAAAAAGCCTCGGATTTCACATCTGTATATTTTTGTCAATAAAAGGTTCTCAGAGCTAAATTTTCACATTTGAACTAAGTTACGGAAACTCTTTATTATATGTGTTTCAGAAATCATAATTCTCGACTTCAGGAAAAAAGTGCATTTTGAAATCATGGGCTATAGTCCAGCAGAATTTTGCAAAAAAGCCTCGGATTTCACATCTGTATATTTTTGTCAATAAAAGGTTCTCAGAGCTGAATTTTCAAATTTGTACTTAGTTACGGATACTCTTCATAGTCAGCGCATCAGAAATCATAATTCTCGATTTCAGTAAAAAAGTGCATTTTGAAATCATGGGCTATAGTCCAGCAGAATTTTGCAAAAAAGCCTCGGATTTCACATCTCTATATTTTTGTCATTTAATGGTTCTCAGAGCTTAATTTTCAAATTTGTACTTACTTACAGATACTCTTTATTATTAGTGTTTCAGAAATCATAATTCTCGACTTCAGGAAAAAAGTGCATTTTGAAATCATGGGCTATAGTCCAGCAGAATTTTGCAAAAAAGCCTCGGATTTCACATCTCTATATTTTTGTCATTTAATGGTTCTCAGAGCTTAATTTTCAAATTTGTACTCAGCTGGAGAATATCTTTATTATAAGCGCATCAGAAATCGTAATATTCGATTTCAGGAAAAAAGTGCATTTTGAAATCATGGGCTATAGTCCAGCAGAATTTTGCAAAAAAGCCTCGGATTTCACATCTCTATATTTTTGTCAATAAAAGGTTCTCAGAGCTAAATTTTCACATTTGTACTAAGTTACGGAAACTCTTTATTATATGTGTTTCAGAAATCATAATTCTCGACTTCAGGAAAAAAGTGCATTTTGAAATCATGGGCTATAGTCCAGCAGAATTTTGCAAAAAAGCCTCGGATTTCACATCTCTATATTTTTGTCAATAAAAGGTTCTCAGAGCTAAATTTTCACATTTGTACTAAGTTACGGAAACTCTTTATTATATGTGTTTCAGAAATCATAATTCTCGACTTCAGGAAAAAAGTGCATTTTGAAATCATGGACTATAGTCCAGCAGAATTTTGCAAAAAAGGCTCGGATTTCACATCTCTATATTTTTGTCATTTAATGGTTCTCAGAGCTTAATTTTCAAATTTGTACTCAGCTGGAGAATATCTTTATTATAAGCGCATCAGAAATCGTAATATTCGATTTCAGGAAAAAAGTGCATTTTGAAATCATGGGCTATAGTCCAGCAGAATTTTGCAAAAAAGCCTCGGATTTCACATCTCTATATTTTTGTCAATAAAAGGTTCTCAGAGCTAAATTTTCAAATTTGTATTTAGTTACAGATACTCTTTATAGTCAGCGCATCAGAAATCGTAATTGTCGATTTCAGGAAAAAAGTGCATTTTGAAATCATGGGCTATAGTCCAGCAGAATTTTGCAAAAAAGCCTCGGATTTCACATCTCTATATTTTTGTCAATAAAAGGTTCTCAGAGCTAAATTTTCAAATTTGTATTTAGTTACAGATACTCTTTATAGTCAGCGCATCAGAAATCGTAATTGTCGATTTCAGGAAAAAAGTGCATTTTGAAATCATAGGCTATAGTCCAGCAGAATTTTGCAAAAAAGCCTCGGATTTCACATCTCTATACAGATACTCTTTATAGTCAGCGCATCAGAAATCGTAATTGTCGATTTCAGGAAAAAAGTGCATTTTGAAATCATGGGCTATAGTCCAGCAGAATTTTGCAAAAAAGCCTCGGATTTCACATCTCTATATTTTTGTCAATAAAAGGTTCTCAGAGCTAAATTTTCAAATTTGTACTAAGTTACAGATACTCTTTATTATAAGTGTTTCAGAAATCATAATTCTCGATTTCAGGAAAAAAGTGCATTTTGAAATCATGGGCGGATACTCTTTATAGTCAGCGCATCAGAAATCGTAGTTTTCGATTTCAGGAAAAAAGTGCATTTTGAAATCATGGGCTATAGTCCAGCAGAATTTTGCAAAAAAGCCTCGGATTTCACATCTGTATATTTTTGTCAATAAAAGGTTCTCAGAGCTAAATTTTCAAATTTGTACTTAGTTACAGATACTCTTTATAGTCAGCGCATCAGATACCATAATTCTCGATTTCAGGAAAAAAGTGCATTTTGAAATCATGGGCTATAGTCCAGCAGAATTTTGCAAAAAAGCCTCGGATTTCACATCTGTATATTTTTGTCAATAAAAGGTTCTCAGAGCTAAATTTTCACATTTGAACTAAGTTACGGAAACTCTTTATTATATGTGTTTCAGAAATCATAATTCTCGACTTCAGGAAAAAAGTGCATTTTGAAATCATGGGCTATAGTCCAGCAGAATTTTGCAAAAAAGCCTCGGATTTCACATCTGTATATTTTTGTCAATAAAAGGTTCTCAGAGCTGAATTTTCAAATTTGTACTTAGTTACGGATACTCTTCATAGTCAGCGCATCAGAAATCATAATTCTCGATTTCAGTAAAAAAGTGCATTTTGAAATCATGGGCTATAGTCCAGCAGAATTTTGCAAAAAAGCCTCGGATTTCACATCTCTATATTTTTGTCATTTAATGGTTCTCAGAGCTTAATTTTCAAATTTGTACTTACTTACAGATACTCTTTATTATTAGTGTTTCAGAAATCATAATTCTCGATTTCAGGAAAAAAGTGCATTTTGAAATCATGGGCTATAGTCCAGCAGAATTTTGCAAAAAAGCCTCGGATTTCACATCTCTATATTTTTGTCAATAAAAGGTTCTCAGAGCTAAATTTTCAAATTTGTACTTAGTTACGGATACTCTTTATTATTAGTGTTTCAGAAATCATAATTCTCGACTTCAGGAAAAAAGTGCATTTTGAAATCATGGGCTATAGTCCAGCAGAATTTTGCAAAAAAGCCTCGGATTTCACATCTCTATATTTTTGTCATTTAATGGTTCTCAGAGCTTAATTTTCAAATTTGTACTCAGCTGGAGAATATCTTTATTATAAGCGCATCAGAAATCGTAATATTCGATTTCAGGAAAAAAGTGCATTTTGAAATCATGGGCTATAGTCCAGCAGAATTTTGCAAAAAAGCCTCGGATTTCACATCTCTATATTTTTGTCAATAAAAGGTTCTCAGAGCTAAATTTTCACATTTGTACTAAGTTACGGAAACTCTTTATTATATGTGTTTCAGAAATCATAATTCTCGACTTCAGGAAAAAAGTGCATTTTGAAATCATGGGCTATAGTCCAGCAGAATTTTGCAAAAAAGCCTCGGATTTCACATCTCTATATTTTTGTCAATAAAAGGTTCTCAGAGCTAAATTTTCACATTTGTACTAAGTTACGGAAACTCTTTATTATATGTGTTTCAGAAATCATAATTCTCGACTTCAGGAAAAAAGTGCATTTTGAAATCATGGACTATAGTCCAGCAGAATTTTGCAAAAAAGGCTCGGATTTCACATCTCTATATTTTTGTCATTTAATGGTTCTCAGAGCTTAATTTTCAAATTTGTACTCAGCTGGAGAATATCTTTATTATAAGCGCATCAGAAATCGTAATATTCGATTTCAGGAAAAAAGTGCATTTTGAAATCATGGGCTATAGTCCAGCAGAATTTTGCAAAAAAGCCTCGGATTTCACATCTCTATATTTTTGTCAATAAAAGGTTCTCAGAGCTAAATTTTCAAATTTGTATTTAGTTACAGATACTCTTTATAGTCAGCGCATCAGAAATCGTAATTGTCGATTTCAGGAAAAAAGTGCATTTTGAAATCATGGGCTATAGTCCAGCAGAATTTTGCAAAAAAGCCTCGGATTTCACATCTCTATATTTTTGTCAATAAAAGGTTCTCAGAGCTAAATTTTCAAATTTGTATTTAGTTACAGATACTCTTTATAGTCAGCGCATCAGAAATCGTAATTGTCGATTTCAGGAAAAAAGTGCATTTTGAAATCATAGGCTATAGTCCAGCAGAATTTTGCAAAAAAGCCTCGGATTTCACATCTCTATACAGATACTCTTTATAGTCAGCGCATCAGAAATCGTAATTGTCGATTTCAGGAAAAAAGTGCATTTTGAAATCATGGGCTATAGTCCAGCAGAATTTTGCAAAAAAGCCTCGGATTTCACATCTCTATATTTTTGTCAATAAAAGGTTCTCAGAGCTAAATTTTCAAATTTGTACTAAGTTACAGATACTCTTTATTATAAGTGTTTCAGAAATCATAATTCTCGATTTCAGGAAAAAAGTGCATTTTGAAATCATGGGCTATAGTCCAGCAGAATTTTGCAAAAAAGCCTCGGATTTCACATCTCTATATTTTTGTCAATAAAAGGTTCTCAGAGCTAAATTTTCAAATTTGTACTTAGTTACAGATACTCTTTATAGTCAGCGCATCAGACATCGTAATTGTCGATTTTAAGAAAAAAGTGCATTTTGAAATCATGGGCTATAGTCCAGCAGAATTTTGCAAAAAAGCCTCGGATTTCACATCTCTATATTTTTGTCAATAAAAGGTTCTCAGAGCTAAATTTTCAAATTTGTACTAAGTTACAGATACTCTTTATTATAAGTGTTTCAGAAATCATAATTCTCGATTTCAGGAAAAAAGTGCATTTTGAAATCATGGGCTATAGTCCAGCAGAATTTTGCAAAAAAGCCTCGGATTTCACATCTCTATATTTTTGTCAATAAAAGGTTCTCAGAGCTAAATTTTCAAATTTGTACTTAGTTACAGATACTCTTTATAGTCAGCGCATCAGACATCGTAATTGTCGATTTTAAGAAAAAAGTGCATTTTGAAATCATGGGCTATAGTCCAGCAGAATTTTGCAAAAAAGCCTCGGATTTCACATCTCTATATTTTTGTCAATAAAAGGTTCTCAGAGCTAAATTTTCAAATTTGTACTTAGTTACAGATACTCTTTATAGTCAGCGCATCAGAAATCGTAATTGTCGATTTCAGGAAAAAAGTGCATTTTGAAATCATGGGCTATAGTCCAGCAGAATTTTGCAAAAAAGCCTCGGATTTCAAATCTCTATATTTTTGTCAATAAAAGGTTCTCAGAGCTGAATTTTCAAATTTGTATTTAGTTACAGATACTCTTTATTATAAGTGTTTCAGAAATTATAATTCTCGATTTCAGGAAAAAAGTGCATTTTGAAATCATAGGCTATAGTCCAGCAGAATTTTGCAAAAAAGCCTCGGATTTCACATCTCTATACAGATACTCTTTATAGTCAGCGCATCAGAAATCGTAATTGTCGATTTCAGGAAAAAAGTGCATTTTGAAATCATGGGCTATAGTCCAGCAGAATTTTGCAAAAAAGCCTCGGATTTCAAATCTCTATATTTTTGTCAATAAAAGGTTCTCAGAGCTGAATTTTCAAATTTGTATTTAGTTACAGATACTCTTTATTATAAGTGTTTCAGAAATTATAATTCTCGATTTCAGGAAAAAAGTGCATTTTGAAATCATAGGCTATAGTCCAGCAGAATTTTGCAAAAAAGCCTCGGATTTCACATCTCTATACAGATACTCTTTATAGTCAGCGCATCAGAAATCGTAATTGTCGATTTCAGGAAAAAAGTGCATTTTGAAATCATGGGCTATAGTCCAGCAGAATTTTGCAAAAAAGCCTCGGATTTCAAATCTCTATATTTTTGTCAATAAAAGGTTCTCAGAGCTGAATTTTCAAATTTGTATTTAGTTACAGATACTCTTTATTATAAGTGTTTCAGAAATTATAATTCTCGATTTCAGGAAAAAAGTGCATTTTGAAATCATAGGCTATAGTCCAGCAGAATTTTGCAAAAAAGCCTCGGATTTCACATCTCTATATTTTTGTCAATAAAAGGTTCTCAGAGCTGAATTTTTAAATTTGTATTTAGTTACAGATACTCTTTATAGTCAGCGCATCAGAAATCATAATTCTCGATTTCAAGAAAAAAGTGCATTTTGAAATCATAGGCTATAGTCCAGCAGAATTTTGCAAAAAAGCCTCGGATTTCACATCTCTATATTTTTGTCAATAAAAGGTTCTCAGAGCTAAATTTTCAAATTTGTACTAAGTTACAGATACTCTTTATTATAAGTGTTTCAGAAATCATAATTCTCGATTTCAGGAAAAAAGTGCATTTTGAAATCATGGGCTATAGTCCAGCAGAATTTTGCAAAAAAGCCTCGGATTTCACATCTCTATATTTTTGTCAATAAAAGGTTCTCAGAGCTAAATTTTCAAATTTGTACTTAGTTACAGATACTCTTTATAGTCAGCGCATCAGACATCGTAATTGTCGATTTTAAGAAAAAAGTGCATTTTGAAATCATGGGCTATAGTCCAGCAGAATTTTGCAAAAAAGCCTCGGATTTCACATCTCTATATTTTTGTCAATAAAAGGTTCTCAGAGCTAAATTTTCAAATTTGTACTTAGTTACGGATACTCTTTATTATTAGTGTTTCAGAAATCATAATTCTCGATTTCAGGAAAAAAGTGCATTTTGAAATCATGGGCTATAGTCCAGCAGAATTTTGCAAAAAAGCCTCGGATTTCACATCTCTATATTTTTGTCAATAAAAGGTTCTCAGAGCTAAATTTTCAAATTTGTATTTAGTTATGGATACTCTTTATTATTAGTGTTTCAGAAATCATAATTCTCGATTTCAGGAAAAAAGTGCATTTTGAAATCATGGGCTATAGTCCAGCAGAATTTTGCAAAAAAGCCTCGGATTTCACATCTCTATATTTTTGTCAATAAAAGGTTCTCAGAGCTGAATTTTCAAATTTGTACTTAGTTTCGGATACTCTTTATAGTCAGCGCATCAGACATCGTAATTGTCGATTTTAAGAAAAAAGTGCATTTTGAAATCATGGGCTATAGTCCAGCAGAATTTTGCAAAAAAGCCTCGGATTTCACATCTCTATATTTTTGTCAATAAAAGGTTCTCAGAGCTGAATTTTCAAATTTGTACTTAGTTACGGATACTCTTTATAATCAGCGCATCAGAAATCGTAATTGTCGATTTCAGGAAAAAAGTGCATTTTGAAATCATAGGCTATAGTCCAGCAGAATTTTGCAAAAAAGCCTCGGATTTCACATCTCTATATTTTTGTCAATAAAAGGTTCTCAGAGCTGAATTTTCAAATTTGTACTTAGTTACGGATACTCTTTATTATAGGTATTTCAGAAATCATAATTCTCGATTTCAGTAAAAAAGTGCATTTTGAAATCATGGGCTATAGTCCAGCAGAATTTTGCAAAAAAGCCTCGGATTTCACATCTCTATATTTTTGTCAATAAAAGGTTCTCAGAGCTAAATTTTCAAATTTGTATTTAGTTACAGATACTCTTTATAGTCAGCGCATCAGAAATCATAATTCTCGATTTCAAGAAAAAAGTGCATTTTGAAATCATAGGCTATAGTCCAGCAGAATTTTGCAAAAAAGCCTCGGATTTCACATCTCTATATTTTTGTCAATAAAAGGTTCTCAGAGCTGAATTTTCAAATTTGTACTTAGTTACGGATACTCTTTATTATAGGTGTTTCAGAAATCATAATTCTCGATTTCAGTAAAAAAGTGCATTTTGAAATCATGGGCTATAGTCCAGCAGAATTTTGCAAAAAAGCCTCGGATTTCACATCTGTATATTTTTGTCAATAAAAGGTTCTCAGAGCTAAATTTTCAAATTTGTACTTAGTTACAGATACTCTTTATAGTCAGCGCATCAGAAATCGTAGTTTTCGATTTCAGGAAAAAAGTGCATTTTGAAATCATGGGCTATAGTCCAGCAGAATTTTGCAAAAAAGCCTCGGATTTCACATCTGTATATTTTTGTCAATAAAAGGTTCTCAGAGCTAAATTTTCAAATTTGTACTTAGTTACGGATACTCTTTATTATAGGTGTTTCAGAAATCATATTTCTCGATTTCAGTAAAAAAGTGCATTTTGAAATCATGGGCTATAGTCCAGCAGAATTTTGCAAAAAAGCCTCGGATTTCACATCTCTATATTTTTGTCAATAAAAGGTTCTCAGAGCTAAATTTTCAAATTTGTACTTACTTACAGATACTCTTTATTATTAGTGTTTCAGAAATCATAATTCTCGATTTCAGGAAAAAAGTGCATTTTGAAATCATGGTCTATAGTCCAGCAGAATTTTGCAAAAAAGCCTTGGATTTCACATCTGTATATTTTTGTCAATAAAAGGTTCTCAGAGCTAAATTTTCACATTTGAACTAAGTTACGGAAACTCTTTATTATATGTGTTTCAGAAATCATAATTCTCGACTTCAGGAAAAAAGTGCATTTTGAAATCATGGGCTATAGTCCAGCAGAATTTTGCAAAAAAGCCTCGGATTTCACATCTCTATATTTTTGTCAATAAAAGGTTCTCAGAGCTAAATTTTCAAATTTGTACTTACTTACAGATACTCTTTATTATTAGTGTTTCAGAAATCATAATTCTCGATTTCAGGAAAAAAGTGCATTTTGAAATCATGGGCTATAGTCCAGCAGAATTTTGCAAAAAAGCCTCGGATTTCACATCTCTATATTTTTGTCAATAAAAGGTTCTCAGAGCTAAATTTTCAAATTTGTATTTAGTTACAGATACTCTTTATAGTCAGCGCATCAGAAATCGTAATTGTCGATTTCAGGAAAAAAGTGCATTTTGAAATCATGGGCTATAGTCCAGCAGAATTTTGCAAAAAAGCCTCGGATTTCACATCTCTATACAGATACTCTTTATAGTCAGCGCATCAGAAATCGTAATTGTCGATTTCAGGAAAAAAGTGCATTTTGAAATCATGGGCTATAGTCCAGCAGAATTTTGCAAAAAAGCCTCGGATTTCAAATCTCTATATTTTTGTCAATAAAAGGTTCTCAGAGCTGAATTTTCAAATTTGTATTTAGTTACAGATACTCTTTATTATAAGTGTTTCAGAAATTATAATTCTCGATTTCAGGAAAAAAGTGCATTTTGAAATCATAGGCTATAGTCCAGCAGAATTTTGCAAAAAAGCCTCGGATTTCACATCTCTATATTTTTGTCAATAAAAGGTTCTCAGAGCTGAATTTTTAAATTTGTATTTAGTTACAGATACTCTTTATAGTCAGCGCATCAGAAATCATAATTCTCGATTTCAAGAAAAAAGTGCATTTTGAAATCATAGGCTATAGTCCAGCAGAATTTTGCAAAAAAGCCTCGGATTTCACATCTCTATATTTTTGTCAATAAAAGGTTCTCAGAGCTAAATTTTCAAATTTGTACTAAGTTACAGATACTCTTTATTATAAGTGTTTCAGAAATCATAATTCTCGATTTCAGGAAAAAAGTGCATTTTGAAATCATGGGCTATAGTCCAGCAGAATTTTGCAAAAAAGCCTCGGATTTCACATCTCTATATTTTTGTCAATAAAAGGTTCTCAGAGCTAAATTTTCAAATTTGTACTTAGTTACAGATACTCTTTATAGTCAGCGCATCAGACATCGTAATTGTCGATTTTAAGAAAAAAGTGCATTTTGAAATCATGGGCTATAGTCCAGCAGAATTTTGCAAAAAAGCCTCGGATTTCACATCTCTATATTTTTGTCAATAAAAGGTTCTCAGAGCTAAATTTTCAAATTTGTACTTAGTTACGGATACTCTTTATTATTAGTGTTTCAGAAATCATAATTCTCGATTTCAGGAAAAAAGTGCATTTTGAAATCATGGGCTATAGTCCAGCAGAATTTTGCAAAAAAGCCTCGGATTTCACATCTCTATATTTTTGTCAATAAAAGGTTCTCAGAGCTAAATTTTCAAATTTGTATTTAGTTATGGATACTCTTTATTATTAGTGTTTCAGAAATCATAATTCTCGATTTCAGGAAAAAAGTGCATTTTGAAATCATGGGCTATAGTCCAGCAGAATTTTGCAAAAAAGCCTCGGATTTCACATCTCTATATTTTTGTCAATAAAAGGTTCTCAGAGCTGAATTTTCAAATTTGTACTTAGTTACGGATACTCTTTATAATCAGCGCATCAGAAATCGTAATTGTCGATTTCAGGAAAAAAGTGCATTTTGAAATCATAGGCTATAGTCCAGCAGAATTTTGCAAAAAAGCCTCGGATTTCACATCTCTATATTTTTGTCAATAAAAGGTTCTCAGAGCTGAATTTTCAAATTTGTACTTAGTAACGGATACTCTTTATTATAGGTATTTCAGAAATCATAATTCTCGATTTCAGTAAAAAAGTGCATTTTGAAATCATGGGCTATAGTCCAGCAGAATTTTGCAAAAAAGCCTCGGATTTCACATCTCTATATTTTTGTCAATAAAAGGTTCTCAGAGCTAAATTTTCAAATTTGTATTTAGTTACAGATACTCTTTATAGTCAGCGCATCAGAAATCATAATTCTCGATTTCAAGAAAAAAGTGCATTTTGAAATCATAGGCTATAGTCCAGCAGAATTTTGCAAAAAAGCCTCGGATTTCACATCTCTATATTTTTGTCAATAAAAGGTTCTCAGAGCTGAATTTTCAAATTTGTACTTAGTTACGGATACTCTTTATTATAGGTGTTTCAGAAATCATAATTCTCGATTTCAGTAAAAAAGTGCATTTTGAAATCATGGGCTATAGTCCAGCAGAATTTTGCAAAAAAGCCTCGGATTTCACATCTGTATATTTTTGTCAATAAAAGGTTCTCAGAGCTAAATTTTCAAATTTGTACTTAGTTACAGATACTCTTTATAGTCAGCGCATCAGAAATCGTAGTTTTCGATTTCAGGAAAAAAGTGCATTTTGAAATCATGGGCTATAGTCCAGCAGAATTTTGCAAAAAAGCCTCGGATTTCACATCTGTATATTTTTGTCAATAAAAGGTTCTCAGAGCTAAATTTTCAAATTTGTACTTAGTTACGGATACTCTTTATTATAGGTGTTTCAGAAATCATAATTCTCGATTTCAGTAAAAAAGTGCATTTTGAAATCATGGGCTATAGTCCAGCAGAATTTTGCAAAAAAGCCTCGGATTTCACATCTCTATATTTTTGTCAATAAAAGGTTCTCAGAGCTAAATTTTCAAATTTGTACTTACTTACAGATACTCTTTATTATTAGTGTTTCAGAAATCATAATTCTCGATTTCAGGAAAAAAGTGCATTTTGAAATCATAGGCTATAGTCCAGCAGAATTTTGCAAAAAAGCCTCGGATTTCACATCTCTATACAGATACTCTTTATAGTCAGCGCATCAGATATCGTAATTGTCGATTTCAGGAAAAAAGTGCATTTTGAAATCATAGGCTATAGTCCAGCAGAATTTTGCAAAAAAGCCTCGGATTTCACATCTCTATATTTTTGTCAATAAAAGGTTCTCAGAGCTAAATTTTCAAATTTGTATTTAGTTACAGATACTCTTTATAGTCAGCGCATCAGAAATCGTAATTGTCGATTTCAGGAAAAAAGTGCATTTTGAAATCATAGGCTATAGTCCAGCAGAATTTTGCAAAAAAGCCTCGGATTTCGCATCTCTATATGTTTGTCAATAAAAGGTTCTCAGAGCTAAATTTTCACATTTGAACTAAGTTACGGAAACTCTTTATTATATGTGTTTCAGAAATCATAATTCTCGACTTCAGGAAAAAAGTGCATTTTGAAATCATGGGCTATAGTCCAGCAGAATTTTGCAAAAAAGCCTCGGATTTCACATCTCTATATTTTTGTCAATAAAAGGTTCTCAGAGCTAAATTTTCAAATTTGTACTTACTTACAGATACTCTTTATTATTAGTGTTTCAGAAATCATAATTCTCGATTTCAGGAAAAAAGTGCATTTTGAAATCATGGGCTATAGTCCAGCAGAATTTTGCAAAAAAGCCTCGGATTTCACATCTCTATATTTTTGTCAATAAAAGGTTCTCAGAGCTAAATTTTCAAATTTGTATTTAGTTACAGATACTCTTTATAGTCAGCGCATCAGAAATCGTAATTGTCGATTTCAGGAAAAAAGTGCATTTTGAAATCATGGGCTATAGTCCAGCAGAATTTTGCAAAAAAGCCTCGGATTTCAAATCTCTATATTTTTGTCATTTAATGGTTCTCAGAGCTAAATTTTCAAATTTGTACTTAGTTACAGATACTCTTTATAGTCAGCGCATCAGAAATCGTAATTGTCGATTTCAGGAAAAAAGTGCATTTTGAAATCATAGGCTATAGTCCAGCAGAATTTTGCAAAAAAGCCTCGGATTTCACATCTCTATACAGATACTCTTTATAGTCAGCGCATCAGAAATCGTAATTGTCGATTTCAGGAAAAAAGTGCATTTTGAAATCATGGGCTATAGTCCAGCAGAATTTTGCAAAAAAGCCTCGGATTTCACATCTCTATATTTTTGTCAATAAAAGGTTCTCAGAGCTAAATTTTCAAATTTGTACTTAGTTACAGATACTCTTTATAGTCAGCGCATCAGAAATCGTAATTGTCGATTTCAGGAAAAAAGTGCATTTTGAAATCATAGGCTATAGTCCAGCAGAATTTTGCAAAAAAGCCTCGGATTTCGCATCTCTATATGTTTGTCAATAAAAGGTTCTCAGAGCTAAATTTTCAAATTTGTACTTAGTTACGGATACTGTTTATAGTCAGCGCATCAGAAATCGTAATTCTCGATTTAAAAAAAAAGGGCATTTTGAAATCATGGGCTATAGTCCAGCAGAATTTTGCAAAAAAGCCTCGGATTTCACATCTCTATATTTTTGTCAATAAAAGGTTCTCAGAGCTGAATTTTCAAATTTGTACTTAGTTACGGATACTCTTTATTATAGGTGTTTCAGAAATCATAATTCTCGATTTCAGTAAAAAAGTGCATTTTGAAATCATGGGCTATAGTCCAGCAGAATTTTGCAAAAAAGCCTCGGATTTCACATCTCTATATTTTTGTCAATAAAAGGTTCTCAGAGCTAAATTTTCAAATTTGTATTTAGTTACAGATACTCTTTATAGTCAGCGCATCAGAAATCATAATTCTCGATTTAAAAAAAAAGGGCATTTTGAAATCATGGGCTATAGTCCAGCAGAATTTTGCAAAAAAGCCTCGGATTTCACATCTCTATATTTTTGTCAATAAAAGGTTCTCAGAGCTAAATTTTCAAATTTGTACTTAGTTACAGATACTCTTTATAGTCAGCGCATCAGAAATCGTAATTGTCGATTTCAGGAAAAAAGTGCATTTTGAAATCATGGGCTATAGTCCAGCAGAATTTTGCAAAAAAGCCTCGGATTTCACATCTGTATATTTTTGTCAATAAAAGGTTCTCAGAGCTAAATTTTCAAATTTGTACTTAGTTACGGATACTCTTTATTATAGGTGTTTCAGAAATCATAATTCTCGATTTCAGTAAAAAAGTGCATTTTGAAATCATGGGCTATAGTCCAGCAGAATTTTGCAAAAAAGCCTCGGATTTCACATCTCTATATTTTTGTCAATAAAAGGTTCTCAGAGCTAAATTTTCAAATTTGTACTTACTTACAGATACTCTTTATTATTAGTGTTTCAGAAATCATAATTCTCGATTTCAGGAAAAAAGTGCATTTTGAAATCATAGGCTATAGTCCAGCAGAATTTTGCAAAAAAGCCTCGGATTTCACATCTCTATACAGATACTCTTTATAGTCAGCGCATCAGATATCGTAATTGTCGATTTCAGGAAAAAAGTGCATTTTGAAATCATAGGCTATAGTCCAGCAGAATTTTGCAAAAAAGCCTCGGATTTCACATCTCTATATTTTTGTCAATAAAAGGTTCTCAGAGCTAAATTTTCAAATTTGTATTTAGTTACAGATACTCTTTATAGTCAGCGCATCAGAAATCGTAATTGTCGATTTCAGGAAAAAAGTGCATTTTGAAATCATAGGCTATAGTCCAGCAGAATTTTGCAAAAAAGCCTCGGATTTCACATCTCTATATTTTTGTCAATAAAAGGTTCTCAGAGCTAAATTTTCAAATTTGTACTTAGTTACAGATACTCTTTATAGTCAGCGCATCAGAAATCGTAGTTTTCGATTTCAGGAAAAAAGTGCATTTTGAAATCATGGGCTATAGTCCAGCAGAATTTTGCAAAAAAGCCTCGGATTTCACATCTGTATATTTTTGTCAATAAAAGGTTCTCAGAGCTAAATTTTCAAATTTGTACTTAGTTACGGATACTCTTTATTATAGGTGTTTCAGAAATCATAATTCTCGATTTCAGTAAAAAAGTGCATTTTGAAATCATGGGCTATAGTCCAGCAGAATTTTGCAAAAAAGCCTCGGATTTCACATCTCTATATTTTTGTCAATAAAAGGTTCTCAGAGCTAAATTTTCAAATTTGTACTTACTTACAGATACTCTTTATTATTAGTGTTTCAGAAATCATAATTCTCGATTTCAGGAAAAAAGTGCATTTTGAAATCATAGGCTATAGTCCAGCAGAATTTTGCAAAAAAGCCTCGGATTTCACATCTCTATACAGATACTCTTTATAGTCAGCGCATCAGATATCGTAATTGTCGATTTCAGGAAAAAAGTGCATTTTGAAATCATAGGCTATAGTCCAGCAGAATTTTGCAAAAAAGCCTCGGATTTCACATCTCTATATTTTTGTCAATAAAAGGTTCTCAGAGCTAAATTTTCAAATTTGTATTTAGTTACAGATACTCTTTATAGTCAGCGCATCAGAAATCGTAATTGTCGATTTCAGGAAAAAAGTGCATTTTGAAATCATAGGCTATAGTCCAGCAGAATTTTGCAAAAAAGCCTCGGATTTCGCATCTCTATATGTTTGTCAATAAAAGGTTCTCAGAGCTAAATTTTCACATTTGAACTAAGTTACGGAAACTCTTTATTATATGTGTTTCAGAAATCATAATTCTCGACTTCAGGAAAAAAGTGCATTTTGAAATCATGGGCTATAGTCCAGCAGAATTTTGCAAAAAAGCCTCGGATTTCACATCTCTATATTTTTGTCAATAAAAGGTTCTCAGAGCTAAATTTTCAAATTTGTACTTACTTACAGATACTCTTTATTATTAGTGTTTCAGAAATCATAATTCTCGATTTCAGGAAAAAAGTGCATTTTGAAATCATGGGCTATAGTCCAGCAGAATTTTGCAAAAAAGCCTCGGATTTCACATCTCTATATTTTTGTCAATAAAAGGTTCTCAGAGCTAAATTTTCAAATTTGTATTTAGTTACAGATACTCTTTATAGTCAGCGCATCAGAAATCGTAATTGTCGATTTCAGGAAAAAAGTGCATTTTGAAATCATGGGCTATAGTCCAGCAGAATTTTGCAAAAAAGCCTCGGATTTCAAATCTCTATATTTTTGTCATTTAATGGTTCTCAGAGCTAAATTTTCAAATTTGTACTTAGTTACAGATACTCTTTATAGTCAGCGCATCAGAAATCGTAATTGTCGATTTCAGGAAAAAAGTGCATTTTGAAATCATAGGCTATAGTCCAGCAGAATTTTGCAAAAAAGCCTCGGATTTCACATCTCTATACAGATACTCTTTATAGTCAGCGCATCAGAAATCGTAATTGTCGATTTCAGGAAAAAAGTGCATTTTGAAATCATGGGCTATAGTCCAGCAGAATTTTGCAAAAAAGCCTCGGATTTCACATCTCTATATTTTTGTCAATAAAAGGTTCTCAGAGCTAAATTTTCAAATTTGTACTTAGTTACAGATACTCTTTATAGTCAGCGCATCAGAAATCGTAATTGTCGATTTCAGGAAAAAAGTGCATTTTGAAATCATAGGCTATAGTCCAGCAGAATTTTGCAAAAAAGCCTCGGATTTCGCATCTCTATATGTTTGTCAATAAAAGGTTCTCAGAGCTAAATTTTCAAATTTGTACTTAGTTACGGATACTGTTTATAGTCAGCGCATCAGAAATCGTAATTCTCGATTTAAAAAAAAAGGGCATTTTGAAATCATGGGCTATAGTCCAGCAGAATTTTGCAAAAAAGCCTCGGATTTCACATCTCTATATTTTTGTCAATAAAAGGTTCTCAGAGCTGAATTTTCAAATTTGTACTTAGTTACGGATACTCTTTATTATAGGTGTTTCAGAAATCATAATTCTCGATTTCAGTAAAAAAGTGCATTTTGAAATCATGGGCTATAGTCCAGCAGAATTTTGCAAAAAAGCCTCGGATTTCACATCTCTATATTTTTGTCAATAAAAGGTTCTCAGAGCTAAATTTTCAAATTTGTATTTAGTTACAGATACTCTTTATAGTCAGCGCATCAGAAATCATAATTCTCGATTTAAAAAAAAAGGGCATTTTGAAATCATGGGCTATAGTCCAGCAGAATTTTGCAAAAAAGCCTCGGATTTCACATCTCTATATTTTTGTCAATAAAAGGTTCTCAGAGCTAAATTTTCAAATTTGTACTTAGTTACAGATACTCTTTATAGTCAGCGCATCAGAAATCGTAATTGTCGATTTCAGGAAAAAAGTGCATTTTGAAATCATAGGCTATAGTCCAGCAGAATTTTGCAAAAAAGCCTCGGATTTCGCATCTCTATATGTTTGTCAATAAAAGGTTCTCAGAGCTAAATTTTCAAATTTGTACTTAGTTACGGATACTGTTTATAGTCAGCGCATCAGAAATCGTAATTCTCGATTTAAAAAAAAAGGGCATTTTGAAATCATGGGCTATAGTCCAGCAGAATTTTGCAAAAAAGCCTCGGATTTCACATCTCTATATTTTTGTCAATAAAAGGTTCTCAGAGCTGAATTTTCAAATTTGTACTTAGTTACGGATACTCTTTATTATAGGTGTTTCAGAAATCATAATTCTCGATTTCAGTAAAAAAGTGCATTTTGAAATCATGGGCTATAGTCCAGCAGAATTTTGCAAAAAAGCCTCGGATTTCACATCTCTATATTTTTGTCAATAAAAGGTTCTCAGAGCTAAATTTTCAAATTTGTATTTAGTTACAGATACTCTTTATAGTCAGCGCATCAGAAATCATAATTCTCGATTTAAAAAAAAAGGGCATTTTGAAATCATGGGCTATAGTCCAGCAGAATTTTGCAAAAAAGCCTCGGATTTCACATCTCTATATTTTTGTCAATAAAAGGTTCTCAGAGCTAAATTTTCAAATTTGTACTTAGTTACAGATACTCTTTATAGTCAGCGCATCAGAAATCGTAATTGTCGATTTCAGGAAAAAAGTGCATTTTGAAATCATAGGCTATAGTCCAGCAGAATTTTGCAAAAAAGCCTCGGATTTCGCATCTCTATATGTTTGTCAATAAAAGGTTCTCAGAGCTAAATTTTCAAATTTGTACTTAGTTACGGATACTGTTTATAGTCAGCGCATCAGAAATCGTAATTCTCGATTTAAAAAAAAAGGGCATTTTGAAATCATGGGCTATAGTCCAGCAGAATTTTGCAAAAAAGCCTCGGATTTCACATCTCTATATTTTTGTCAATAAAAGGTTCTCAGAGCTGAATTTTCAAATTTGTACTTAGTTACGGATACTCTTTATTATAGGTGTTTCAGA
The DNA here is from genome assembly GCA_963555765.1 of Orthonevra nobilis. NCBI lineage: Eukaryota > Metazoa > Arthropoda > Insecta > Diptera > Syrphidae > Orthonevra > Orthonevra nobilis. The sequence goes on along the minus strand of OY743225.1, from coordinate 49,962,384 downwards.
AATCATAATTCTCGATTTCAGTAAAAAAGTGCATTTTGAAATCATGGGCTATAGTCCAGCAGAATTTTGCAAAAAAGCCTCGGATTTCACATCTCTATATTTTTGTCAATAAAAGGTTCTCAGAGCTAAATTTTCAAATTTGTATTTAGTTACAGATACTCTTTATAGTCAGCGCATCAGAAATCATAATTCTCGATTTCAAGAAAAAAGTGCATTTTGAAATCATAGGCTATAGTCCAGCAGAATTTTGCAAAAAAGCCTCGGATTTCACATCTCTATATTTTTGTCAATAAAAGGTTCTCAGAGCTGAATTTTCAAATTTGTACTTAGTTACGGATACTCTTTATTATAGGTGTTTCAGAAATCATAATTCTCGATTTCAGTAAAAAAGTGCATTTTGAAATCATGGGCTATAGTCCAGCAGAATTTTGCAAAAAAGCCTCGGATTTCACATCTCTATATTTTTGTCAATAAAAGGTTCTCAGAGCTGAATTTTCAAATTTGTACTTAGTTACGGATACTCTTTATTATAGGTATTTCAGAAATCATAATTCTCGATTTCAGTAAAAAAGTGCATTTTGAAATCATGGGCTATAGTCCAGCAGAATTTTGCAAAAAAGCCTCGGATTTCACATCTCTATATTTTTGTCAATAAAAGGTTCTCAGAGCTAAATTTTCAAATTTGTATTTAGTTACAGATACTCTTTATAGTCAGCGCATCAGAAATCATAATTCTCGATTTCAAGAAAAAAGTGCATTTTGAAATCATGGGCTATAGTCCAGCAGAATTTTGCAAAAAAGCCTCGGATTTCACATCTCTATATTTTTGTCAATAAAAGGTTCTCAGAGCTAAATTTTCAAATTTGTACTTACTTACAGATACTCTTTATTATTAGTGTTTCAGAAATCATAATTCTCGATTTCAGTAAAAAAGTGCATTTTGAAATCATGGGCTATAGTCCAGCAGAATTTTGCAAAAAAGCCTCGGATTTCACATCTGTATATTTTTGTCAATAAAAGGTTCTCAGAGCTAAATTTTCAAATTTGTACTTAGTTACAGATACTCTTTATAGTCAGCGCATCAGAAATCGTAGTTTTCGATTTCAGGAAAAAAGTGCATTTTGAAATCATGGGCTATAGTCCAGCAGAATTTTGCAAAAAAGCCTCGGATTTCACATCTGTATATTTTTGTCAATAAAAGGTTCTCAGAGCTGAATTTTCAAATTTGTACTTAGTTACGGATACTCTTTATTATAGGTGTTTCAGAAATCATAATTCTCGATTTCAGTAAAAAAGTGCATTTTGAAATCATGGGCTATAGTCCAGCAGAATTTTGCAAAAAAGCCTCGGATTTCACATCTGTATATTTTTGTCAATAAAAGGTTCTCAGAGCTAAATTTTCAAATTTGTACTTAGTTACGGATACTCTTTATTATAGGTGTTTCAGAAATCATAATTCTCGATTTCAGTAAAAAAGTGCATTTTGAAATCATGGGCTATAGTCCAGCAGAATTTTGCAAAAAAGCCTCGGATTTCACATCTCTATATTTTTGTCAATAAAAGGTTCTCAGAGCTAAATTTTCAAATTTGTACTTACTTACAGATACTCTTTATTATTAGTGTTTCAGAAATCATAATTCTCGATTTCAGGAAAAAAGTGCATTTTGAAATCATGGTCTATAGTCCAGCAGAATTTTGCAAAAAAGCCTTGGATTTCACATCTGTATATTTTTGTCAATAAAAGGTTCTCAGAGCTAAATTTTCACATTTGAACTAAGTTACGGAAACTCTTTATTATATGTGTTTCAGAAATCATAATTCTCGACTTCAGGAAAAAAGTGCATTTTGAAATCATGGGCTATAGTCCAGCAGAATTTTGCAAAAAAGCCTCGGATTTCACATCTGTATATTTTTGTCAATAAAAGGTTCTCAGAGCTAAATTTTCAAATTTGTACTTAGTTACGGATACTCTTCATAGTCAGCGCATCAGAAATCATAATTCTCGATTTCAGTAAAAAAGTGCATTTTGAAATCATGGGCTATAGTCCAGCAGAATTTTGCAAAAAAGCCTCGGATTTCACATCTCTATATTTTTGTCAATAAAAGGTTCTCAGAGCTAAATTTTCAAATTTGTACTTAGTTACGGATACTCTTCATAGTCAGCGCATCAGAAATCATAATTCTCGATTTCAGTAAAAAAGTGCATTTTGAAATCATGGGCTATAGTCCAGCAGAATTTTGCAAAAAAGCCTCGGATTTCACATCTGTATATTTTTGTCAATAAAAGGTTCTCAGAGCTAAATTTTCAAATTTGTACTTAGTTACGGATACTCTTTATAGTCAGCGCATCAGAAATCGTAGTTTTCGATTTCAGGAAAAAAGTGCATTTTGAAATCATGGGCTATAGTCCAGCAGAATTTTGCAAAAAAGCCTCGGATTTCACATCTGTATATTTTTGTCAATAAAAGGTTCTCAGAGCTAAATTTTCAAATTTGTACTTAGTTACAGATACTCTTTATAGTCAGCGCATCAGATACCATAATTCTCGATTTCAGGAAAAAAGTGCATTTTGAAATCATGGGCTATAGTCCAGCAGAATTTTGCAAAAAAGCCTCGGATTTCACATCTGTATATTTTTGTCAATAAAAGGTTCTCAGAGCTAAATTTTCACATTTGAACTAAGTTACGGAAACTCTTTATTATATGTGTTTCAGAAATCATAATTCTCGACTTCAGGAAAAAAGTGCATTTTGAAATCATGGGCTATAGTCCAGCAGAATTTTGCAAAAAAGCCTCGGATTTCACATCTGTATATTTTTGTCAATAAAAGGTTCTCAGAGCTGAATTTTCAAATTTGTACTTAGTTACGGATACTCTTCATAGTCAGCGCATCAGAAATCATAATTCTCGATTTCAGTAAAAAAGTGCATTTTGAAATCATGGGCTATAGTCCAGCAGAATTTTGCAAAAAAGCCTCGGATTTCACATCTCTATATTTTTGTCATTTAATGGTTCTCAGAGCTTAATTTTCAAATTTGTACTTACTTACAGATACTCTTTATTATTAGTGTTTCAGAAATCATAATTCTCGATTTCAGGAAAAAAGTGCATTTTGAAATCATGGGCTATAGTCCAGCAGAATTTTGCAAAAAAGCCTCGGATTTCACATCTCTATATTTTTGTCAATAAAAGGTTCTCAGAGCTAAATTTTACATTTGTACTAAGTTACGGAAACTCTTTATTATATGTGTTTCAGAAATCATAATTCTCGACTTCAGGAAAAAAGTGCATTTTGAAATCATGGGCTATAGTCCAGCAGAATTTTGCAAAAAAGCCTCGGATTTCACATCTCTATATTTTTGTCAATAAAAGGTTCTCAGAGCTAAATTTTCAAATTTGTACTTAGTTACGGATACTCTTTATTATTAGTGTTTCAGAAATCATAATTCTCTACTTCAGGAAAAAAGTGCATTTTGAAATCATGGGCTATAGTCCAGCAGAATTTTGCAAAAAAGCCTCGGATTTCACATCTCTATATTTTTGTCATTTAATGGTTCTCAGAGCTTAATTTTCAAATTTGTACTCAGCTGGAGAATATCTTTATTATAAGCGCATCAGAAATCGTAATATTCGATTTCAGGAAAAAAGTGCATTTTGAAATCATGGGCTATAGTCCAGCAGAATTTTGCAAAAAAGCCTCGGATTTCACATCTCTATATTTTTGTCAATAAAAGGTTCTCAGAGCTAAATTTTACATTTGTACTAAGTTACGGAAACTCTTTATTATATGTGTTTCAGAAATCATAATTCTCGACTTCAGGAAAAAAGTGCATTTTGAAATCATGGGCTATAGTCCAGCAGAATTTTGCAAAAAAGCCTCGGATTTCACATCTCTATATTTTTGTCATTTAATGGTTCTCAGAGCTTAATTTTCAAATTTGTACTCAGCTGGAGAATATCTTTATTATAAGCGCATCAGAAATCGTAATATTCGATTTCAGGAAAAAAGTGCATTTTGAAATCATGGGCTATAGTCCAGCAGAATTTTGCAAAAAAGCCTCGGATTTCACATCTCTATATTTTTGTCAATAAAAGGTTCTCAGAGCTAAATTTTCACATTTGTACTAAGTTACGGAAACTCTTTATTATATGTGTTTCAGAAATCATAATTCTCGACTTCAGGAAAAAAGTGCATTTTGAAATCATGGGCTATAGTCCAGCAGAATTTTGCAAAAAAGCCTCGGATTTCACATCTCTATATTTTTGTCAATAAAAGGTTCTCAGAGCTAAATTTTCACATTTGTACTAAGTTACGGAAACTCTTTATTATATGTGTTTCAGAAATCATAATTCTCGACTTCAGGAAAAAAGTGCATTTTGAAATCATGGACTATAGTCCAGCAGAATTTTGCAAAAAAGGCTCGGATTTCACATCTCTATATTTTTGTCAATAAAAGGTTCTCAGAGCTAAATTTTCAAATTTGTACTTAGTTACGGATACTCTTTATTATTAGTGTTTCAGAAATCATAATTCTCGATTTCAGGAAAAAAGTGCATTTTGAAATCATGGGCTATAGTCCAGCAGAATTTTGCAAAAAAGCCTCGGATTTCACATCTGTATATTTTTGTCAATAAAAGGTTCTCAGAGCTAAATTTTCAAATTTGTACTTAGTTACGGATACTCTTTATTATTAGTGTTTCAGAAATCATAATTCTCGACTTCAGGAAAAAAGTGCATTTTGAAATCATGGGCTATAGTCCAGCAGAATTTTGCAAAAAAGCCTCGGATTTCACATCTCTATATTTTTGTCATTTAATGGTTCTCAGAGCTTAATTTTCAAATTTGTACTCAGCTGGAGAATATCTTTATTATAAGCGCATCAGAAATCGTAATATTCGATTTCAGGAAAAAAGTGCATTTTGAAATCATGGGCTATAGTCCAGCAGAATTTTGCAAAAAAGCCTCGGATTTCACATCTCTATATTTTTGTCAATAAAAGGTTCTCAGAGCTAAATTTTCACATTTGTACTAAGTTACGGAAACTCTTTATTATATGTGTTTCAGAAATCATAATTCTCGACTTCAGGAAAAAAGTGCATTTTGAAATCATGGACTATAGTCCAGCAGAATTTTGCAAAAAAGGCTCGGATTTCACATCTCTATATTTTTGTCAATAAAAGGTTCTCAGAGCTAAATTTTCAAATTTGTACTTAGTTACGGATACTCTTTATTATTAGTGTTTCAGAAATCATAATTCTCGATTTCAGGAAAAAAGTGCATTTTGAAATCATGGGCTATAGTCCAGCAGAATTTTGCAAAAAAGCCTCGGATTTCACATCTGTATATTTTTGTCAATAAAAGGTTCTCAGAGCTAAATTTTCACATTTGAACTAAGTTACGGAAACTCTTTATTATATGTGTTTCAGAAATCATAATTCTCGACTTCAGGAAAAAAGTGCATTTTGAAATCATGGGCTATAGTCCAGCAGAATTTTGCAAAAAAGCCTCGGATTTCACATCTCTATATTTTTGTCAATAAAAGGTTCTCAGAGCTAAATTTTCAAATTTGTACTTACTTACAGATACTCTTTATTATTAGTGTTTCAGAAATCATAATTCTCGATTTCAGGAAAAAAGTGCATTTTGAAATCATGGGCTATAGTCCAGCAGAATTTTGCAAAAAAGCCTCGGATTTCACATCTGTATATTTTTGTCAATAAAAGGTTCTCAGAGCTAAATTTTCACATTTGAACTAAGTTACGGAAACTCTTTATTATATGTGTTTCAGAAATCATAATTCTCGACTTCAGGAAAAAAGTGCATTTTGAAATCATGGGCTATAGTCCAGCAGAATTTTGCAAAAAAGCCTCGGATTTCACATCTCTATATTTTTGTCAATAAAAGGTTCTCAGAGCTAAATTTTCAAATTTGTACTTAGTTACAGATACTCTTTATAGTCAGCGCATCAGATACCATAATTCTCGATTTCAGTAAAAAAGTGCATTTTGAAATCATGGGCTATAGTCCAGCAGAATTTTGCAAAAAAGCCTCGGATTTCACATCTCTATATTTTTGTCAATAAAAGGTTCTCAGAGCTAAATTTTCAAATTTGTACTTAGTTACGGATACTCTTCATAGTCAGCGCATCAGAAATCATAATTCTCGATTTCAGTAAAAAAGTGCATTTTGAAATCATGGGCTATAGTCCAGCAGAATTTTGCAAAAAAGCCTCGGATTTCACATCTCTATATTTTTGTCAATAAAAGGTTCTCAGAGCTGAATTTTCAAATTTGTACTTAGTTACGGATACTCTTTATAGTCAGCGCATCAGAAATCGTAGTTTTCGATTTCAGGAAAAAAGTGCATTTTGAAATCATGGGCTATAGTCCAGCAGAATTTTGCAAAAAAGCCTCGGATTTCACATCTGTATATTTTTGTCAATAAAAGGTTCTCAGAGCTAAATTTTCAAATTTGTACTTAGTTACAGATACTCTTTATAGTCAGCGCATCAGATACCATAATTCTCGATTTCAGGAAAAAAGTGCATTTTGAAATCATGGGCTATAGTCCAGCAGAATTTTGCAAAAAAGCCTCGGATTTCACATCTGTATATTTTTGTCAATAAAAGGTTCTCAGAGCTAAATTTTCACATTTGAACTAAGTTACGGAAACTCTTTATTATATGTGTTTCAGAAATCATAATTCTCGACTTCAGGAAAAAAGTGCATTTTGAAATCATGGGCTATAGTCCAGCAGAATTTTGCAAAAAAGCCTCGGATTTCACATCTGTATATTTTTGTCAATAAAAGGTTCTCAGAGCTGAATTTTCAAATTTGTACTTAGTTACGGATACTCTTCATAGTCAGCGCATCAGAAATCATAATTCTCGATTTCAGTAAAAAAGTGCATTTTGAAATCATGGGCTATAGTCCAGCAGAATTTTGCAAAAAAGCCTCGGATTTCACATCTCTATATTTTTGTCAATAAAAGGTTCTCAGAGCTAAATTTTCAAATTTGTACTTAGTTACGGATACTCTTTATTATTAGTGTTTCAGAAATCATAATTCTCTACTTCAGGAAAAAAGTGCATTTTGAAATCATGGGCTATAGTCCAGCAGAATTTTGCAAAAAAGCCTCGGATTTCACATCTCTATATTTTTGTCATTTAATGGTTCTCAGAGCTTAATTTTCAAATTTGTACTTACTTACAGATACTCTTTATTATTAGTGTTTCAGAAATCATAATTCTCGATTTCAGGAAAAAAGTGCATTTTGAAATCATGGGCTATAGTCCAGCAGAATTTTGCAAAAAAGCCTCGGATTTCACATCTCTATATTTTTGTCAATAAAAGGTTCTCAGAGCTAAATTTTCAAATTTCTACTTAGTTACAGATACTCTTTATAGTCAGCGCATCAGAAATCCTAATTCTCGATTTCAAGAAAAAAGTGCATTTTGAAATCATGGGCTATAGTCCAGCAGAATTTTGCAAAAAACCCTCGGATTTCACATCTCTATATTTTTGTCAATAAAAGGTTCTCAGAGCTAAATTTTCAAATTTGTATTTAGTTACAGATACTCTTTATAGTCAGCGCATCAGAAATCGTAATTGTCGATTTCAGGAAAAAAGTGCATTTTGAAATCATAGGCTATAGTCCAGCAGAATTTTGCAAAAAAGCCTCGGATTTCACATCTCTATACAGATACTCTTTATAGTCAGCGCATCAGATATCGTAATTGTCGATTTCAGGAAAAAAGTGCATTTTGAAATCATAGGCTATAGTCCAGCAGAATTTTGCAAAAAAGCCTCGGATTTCACATCTCTATACAGATACTCTTTATAGTCAGCGCATCAGATATCGTAATTGTCGATTTCAGGAAAAAAGTGCATTTTGAAATCATAGGCTATAGTCCAGCAGAATTTTGCAAAAAAGCCTCGGATTTCACATCTCTATATTTTTGTCAATAAAAGGTTCTCAGAGCTAAATTTTCAAATTTGTATTTAGTTACAGATACTCTTTATAGTCAGCGCATCAGAAATCGTAATTGTCGATTTCAGGAAAAAAGTGCATTTTGAAATCATGGGCTATAGTCCAGCAGAATTTTGCAAAAAAGCCTCGGATTTCACATCTCTATATTTTTGTCAATAAAAGGTTCTCAGAGCTAAATTTTCAAATTTGTATTTAGTTACAGATACTCTTTATAGTCAGCGCATCAGAAATCGTAATTGTCGATTTCAGGAAAAAAGTGCATTTTGAAATCATAGGCTATAGTCCAGCAGAATTTTGCAAAAAAGCCTCGGATTTCACATCTCTATACAGATACTCTTTATAGTCAGCGCATCAGATATCGTAATTGTCGATTTCAGGAAAAAAGTGCATTTTGAAATCATAGGCTATAGTCCAGCAGAATTTTGCAAAAAAGCCTCGGATTTCACATCTCTATATTTTTGTCAATAAAAGGTTCTCAGAGCTAAATTTTCAAATTTGTATTTAGTTACAGATACTCTTTATAGTCAGCGCATCAGAAATCGTAATTGTCGATTTCAGGAAAAAAGTGCATTTTGAAATCATGGGCTATAGTCCAGCAGAATTTTGCAAAAAAGCCTCGGATTTCACATCTCTATATTTTTGTCAATAAAAGGTTCTCAGAGCTAAATTTTCAAATTTGTATTTAGTTACAGATACTCTTTATAGTCAGCGCATCAGAAATCGTAATTGTCGATTTCAGGAAAAAAGTGCATTTTGAAATCATAGGCTATAGTCCAGCAGAATTTTGCAAAAAAGCCTCGGATTTCACATCTCTATACAGATACTCTTTATAGTCAGCGCATCAGATATCGTAATTGTCGATTTCAGGAAAAAAGTGCATTTTGAAATCATAGGCTATAGTCCAGCAGAATTTTGCAAAAAAGCCTCGGATTTCACATCTCTATATTTTTGTCAATAAAAGGTTCTCAGAGCTAAATTTTCAAATTTGTATTTAGTTACAGATACTCTTTATAGTCAGCGCATCAGAAATCGTAATTGTCGATTTCAGGAAAAAAGTGCATTTTGAAATCATGGGCTATAGTCCAGCAGAATTTTGCAAAAAAGCCTCGGATTTAACATCTCTATACAGATACTCTTTATAGTCAGCGCATCAGATATCGTAATTGTCGATTTCAGGAAAAAAGTGCATTTTGAAATCATAGGCTATAGTCCAGCAGAATTTTGCAAAAAAGCCTCGGATTTCACATCTCTATATTTTTGTCAATAAAAGGTTCTCAGAGCTAAATTTTCAAATTTGTATTTAGTTACAGATACTCTTTATAGTCAGCGCATCAGAAATCGTAATTGTCGATTTCAGGAAAAAAGTGCATTTTGAAATCATAGGCTATAGTCCAGCAGAATTTTGCAAAAAAGCCTCGGATTTCACATCTCTATACAGATACTCTTTATAGTCAGCGCATCAGATATCGTAATTGTCGATTTCAGGAAAAAAGTGCATTTTGAAATCATAGGCTATAGTCCAGCAGAATTTTGCAAAAAAGCCTCGGATTTCACATCTCTATATTTTTGTCAATAAAAGGTTCTCAGAGCTAAATTTTCAAATTTGTATTTAGTTACAGATACTCTTTATAGTCAGCGCATCAGAAATCGTAATTGTCGATTTCAGGAAAAAAGTGCATTTTGAAATCATGGGCTATAGTCCAGCAGAATTTTGCAAAAAAGCCTCGGACTTCACATCTCTATATTTTTGTCAATAAAAGGTTCTCAGAGCTAAAATTTCAAATTTGTACTTAGTTACGGATACTCTTTATTATTAGTGTTTCAGAAATCGTAATTGTCGATTTCAGGAAAAAAGTGCATTTTGAAATCATGGGCTATAGTCCAGCAGAATTTTGCAAAAAAGCCTCGGACTTCACATCTCTATATTTTTGTCAATAAGAGGTTCTCAGAGCTAAAATTTCAAATTTGTACTTAGTTACGGATACTCTTTATTATTAGTGTTTCAGAAATCGTCATTGTCGATTTCAGGAAAAAAGTGCATTTTGAAATCATGGGCTATAGTCCAGCAGAATTTTGCAAAAAAGCCTCGGACTTCACATCTCTATATTTTCGTCAATAAAAGGTTCTCAGAGCTAAAATTTCAAATTTGTACTTAGTTACGGATACTCTTTATTATTAGTGTTTCAGAAATCGTAATTGTCGATTTCAGGAAAAAAGTGCATTTTGAAATCATGGGCTATAGTCCAGCAGAATTTTGCAAAAAAGCCTCGGACTTCACATCTCTATATTTTTGTCAATAAAAGGTTCTCAGAGCTAAATTTTCAAATTTGTACTAAGTTACAGATACTCTTTATAGTCAGCGCATCAGAAATCGCAATTGTCGATTTCAGGAAAAAAGTGCATTTTGAAATCATGGGCTATAGTCCAGCAGAATTTTGCAAAAAAGCCTCGGATTTCACATCTCTATATTTTTGTCAATAAAAGGTTCTCAGAGCTAAAATTTCAAATTTGTACTTAGTTACGGATACTCTTCATTATTAGTGTTTCAGAAATCGTAATTGTCGATTTCAGGAAAAAAGTGCATTTTGAAATCATGGGCTATAGTCCAGCAGAATTTTGCAAAAAAGCCTCGGACTTCACATCTCTATATTTTTGTCAATAAAAGGTTCTCAGAGCTAAAATTTCAAATTTGTACTTAGTTACGGATACTCTTTATTATTAGTGTTTCAGAAATCGTAATTGTCGATTTCAGGAAAAAAGTGCATTTTGAAATCATGGGCTATAGTCCAGCAGAATTTTGCAAAAAAGCCTCGGACTTCACATCTCTATATTTTTGTCAATAAAAGGTTCTCAGAGCTAAAATTTCAAATTTGTACTTAGTTACAGATACTCTTTGTAGTCAGCGCATCAGAAATCGTAATTGTCGATTTCAGGAAAAAAGTGCATTTTGAAATCATGGGCTATAGTCCAGCAGAATTTTGCAAAAAAGCCTCGGACTTCACATCTCTATATTTTTGTCAATAAAAGGTTCTCAGAGCTAAATTTTCAAATTTGTACTAAGTTACAGATACTCTTTATAGTCAGCGCATCAGAAATCGCAATTGTCGATTTCAGGAAAAAAGTGCATTTTGAAATCATGGGCTATAGTCCAGCAGAATTTTGCAAAAAAGCCTCGGACTTCACATCTCTATATTTTTTTCAATAAAAGGTTCTCAGAGCTAAAATTTCAAATTTGTACTTAGTTACGGATACTCTTTATTATTAGTGTTTCAGAAATCGTAATTGTCGATTTCAGGAAAAAAGTGCATTTTGAAATCATGGGCTATAGTCCAGCAGAATTTTGCAAAAAAGCCTCGGACTTCACATCTCTATATTTTTGTCAATAAAAGGTTCTCAGAGCTAAAATTTCAAATTTGTACTTAGTTACGGATACTCTTTATTATTAGTGTTTCAGAAATCGTAATTGTCGATTTCAGGAAAAAAGTGCATTTTGAAATCATGGGCTATAGTCCAGCAGAATTTTGCAAAAAAGCCTCGGACTTCACATCTCTATATTTTTGTCAATAAAAGGTTCTCAGAGCTAAAATTTCAAATTTGTACTTAGTTACAGATACTCTTTGTAGTCAGCGCATCAGAAATCGTAATTGTCGATTTCAGGAAAAAAGTGCATTTTGAAATCATGGGCTATAGTCCAGCAGAATTTTGCAAAAAAGCCTCGGACTTCACATCTCTATATTTTTGTCAATAAAAGGTTCTCAGAGCTAAATTTTCAAATTTGTACTAAGTTACAGATACTCTTTATAGTCAGCGCATCAGAAATCGCAATTGTCGATTTCAGGAAAAAAGTGCATTTTGAAATCATGGGCTATAGTCCAGCAGAATTTTGCAAAAAAGCCTCGGACTTCACATCTCTATATTTTTTTCAATAAAAGGTTCTCAGAGCTAAAATTTCAAATTTGTACTTAGTTACGGATACTCTTTATTATAAGTGTTTCAGAAATCGTAATTGTCGATTTCAGGAAAAAAGTGCATTTTGAAATCATGGGCTATAGTCCAGCAGAATTTTGCAAAAAAGCCTCGGACTTCACATCTCTATATTTTTGTCAATAAAAGGTTCTCAGAGCTAAAATTTCAAATGCGTACTAAGTTACGGATACCCTTAATAGTCAGCGCATCAGAAATCGTAATTGTCGATTTCAGGAAAAAGTGCATTTTGAAATCCTGGGCTATAGTCCAGCAGAATTTTGCAAAAAAGCCTCGGATTTCACATCTCTATATTTTTGTCAATAAAAGGTTCTCAGAGCTAAAATTTCAAATTTGTACTTAGTTACGGATACTCTTTATTATTAGTGTTTCAGAAATCGTAATTGTCGATTTCAGGAAAAAAGTGCATTTTGAAATCATGGGCTATAGTCCAGCAGAATTTTGCAAAAAAGCCTCGGACTTCACATCTCTATATTTTTGTCAATAAAAGGTTCTCAGAGCTAAAATTTCAAATTTGTACTTAGTTACGGATACTCTTTATTATTAGTGTTTCAGAAATCGTAATTGTCGATTTCAGGAAAAAAGTGCATTTTGAAATCATGGGCTATAGTCCAGCAGAATTTTGCAAAAAAGCCTCGGACTTCACATCTCTATATTTTTGTCAATAAAAGGTTCTCAGAGCTAAAATTTCAAATTTGTACTTAGTTACGGATACTCTTTATTATAAGTGTTTCAGAAATCGTAATTGTCGATTTCAGGAAAAAAGTGCATTTTGAAATCATGGGCTATAGTCCAGCAGAATTTTGCAAAAAAGCCTCGGACTTCACATCTCTATATTTTTGTCAATAAAAGGTTCTCAGAGCTAAAATTTCAAATTTGTACTTAGTTACGGATACTCTTTATTATTAGTGTTTCAGAAATCGTAATTGTCGATTTCAGGAAAAAAGTGCATTTTGAAATCATGGGCTATAGTCCAGCAGAATTTTGCAAAAAAGCCTCGGACTTCACATCTCTATATTTTTGTCAATAAAAGGTTCTCAGAGCTAAAATTTCAAATTTGTACTTAGTTACGGATACTCTTTATTATTAGTGTTTCAGAAATCGTAATTGTCGATTTCAGGAAAAAAGTGCATTTTGAAATCATGGGCTATAGTCCAGCAGAATTTTGCAAAAAAGCCTCGGATTTCACATCTCTATATTTTTGTCAATAAAAGGTTCTCAGAGCTAAATTTTCAAATTTGTATTCAGCTGGAGAATCTCTTTATTATTAGCGCATCAGAAATCGTAATCGTCGATTTCAGGAAAAAAGTGCATTTTGAAATCATGGGCTATAGTCCAGCAGAATTTTGCAAAAAAGCCTCGGATTTCACATCTCTATATTTTTGTCAATAAAAGGTTCTCCGAGCTAAATTTTTAACTTCCCATCAGGAAGTTCTTGTAATCGGTCCGATTTCAAAATTTTTACATTTCTCCACGTTTGGCGGTCCCAGTAGTCGGATTCCATCATTTTTAGAAAGATGTCTGTGTGTGTGTGTGTACGTACGTACGTACGACGTCTGGGTCAGAACGTTACCATAGACAGCTATAACTTTGAGGTAGTTAGGCCTTTGTCTATCTTGGCTCCGCTGTTAAAACAGATAATAACACCAGCGCTGAGATCAAATGAAGAATACCTCTGGTTAAGAAAGCTAAGCCCTCTTTCGAAGAACTGAAGCATCGCTCTATAAGACCCATATCATCTCCGTCCTACTATATAATGCAGAAGCATGTACACTTTCAAAAGCGGATGAAGGCCCCTTAGGTTGTTCCGAGAGAAAAATTGTAATCGTTTGTCCCATCTGCATTGACTGTGAGTGGAGAAGATTCAACAACGAACTGTATGCTAGGAGTTGTACACCGACATCGACTTAGCCAAAAGTATAAAATACCATGCCACGCGGTCTGTAACGCCACCTCAAGTAAGTAATTAAATGATTAATGATCATATATAAATATAATATATGTATCTGATCTTTTTGTTTGCAATGCATTTGATTAGGCAATGAATGATATTTTCATAATCCGAATTGAATTTCATGGTGTAGGCAAATAAAATAGCACCTATTTCTTTTGTATCTTGACAAACCAATGATTTTTTGTCTGTCTTCTTGTTAGGTTAATAAATAACTAATAAAAAATTAATATTAAAAATAACAATTGCTTTTTTTATGACACTTCAAAAATTACATGAAATTACCCCCTTAAGAATTGAAATTACCCCCTTAAGAATTGGAAAAATTTATAGTATGCGGCATAGCTTGACAATTTACGATACATTCCTAGGAGTTTGTACGGTGTCTTCGTTGCGCGAGTCCGACTCTCACTAAGTGGGTTTTTTTTTAAAACAAACCGAAATCAGTGCATGTCCTACTGATTTGTAAAACTATGTTAACCCATTTATTCCCATGGTTGCGTTAACGCAACATTGAAAAAACTAATCTTTTTCGAACTAAAAATTTAAAATTTTTGATGTACTTTCTATTGCATTAAAGAACATTTAAACCTTCATCTAATTTTATTCATCGCATTTTATTTATGCGTAATAGCTCTTGGAGTTTTGATTACATCTAAAATAAAATTGACAAATTTTCAAGACAAAAACTGCATTGTTTATAAATTCCTTAAATAATATTATTTTTCCAATTTTTTATAGTGCGAATGACGTTTCGTATAAAATATACTGCTAATGAAAGTGATTTGAAAAAAATAATAAACATTTACTCTCCGTTAGTACTTTTATTTGGCTTTGAATAGTAATGTTGCGAAAACGCAACATTGGGAGAAACGATGAAACTTTAGTAGGCTCCGAAAAATATTCCCAATCGAAATTGTTATGTCAACAGAAGGTATTTACATATTTGATTATTTGTGGTGCTTTGTTTCTGGTTATTGGAAGTGCAGTGTCATTGTGATATACGGAAAGGTTTATAACATACATTCATGATACATTTGTGGGTTTTTATAACTATTTTAGAATAACATGAAATATCACGATGATCCCAAAAGGCCTTTGACTCTGAGAGAACTTGAGGCACTTGTTGAAGAAATTGATCTGGTTGAGGAAGTAAACATTTGTTACATACCACCCGAAGTCGATGAGCTAACGGACGAAGAAAACATCGATGATGACGTTATAGGTGGAACGGAAAATTTGCCTTCAGATTTGGCGGGAAATTTTGAAATGGTCGAAATGGAGGATAATGTGCATCATAAAGTTAGTCAAGCTTCATCAAGCAAATCATCAAGAGTTGAAGATGTAACTTGGTGTAAAACACCGGTTGACTATGATATTGGTGCTACGTCAAATGAGGAGGCTGATATGAAGAAAATTGTTGAAGATCTGCATGGAAAGTCTGTGCTTGATTTCTTTAGACTAATGTTCGACGAAAATGTTATGCAGTGTATCATTACGAACTCCATAAAATATTCAAGAGATAAGAACCTCTAATTCTAAGCGGATATCACACTCTTCCACAAGCAAAACTTTACTGGTCATCTGATAAAGATAAAGGGGTTCCAATTGTGAAAAATGCGATGTCTCGAAATAGATTTTTTGAGATCAAACAGAACCTGCATGTGGCAGATAACAACCAGTTGGACAAGGAAGACAAATTTGAGAAATTGCGTCCGCTATTTGATCTTTTGAGCACCAACTTCTTGAAGTATGGTATCCTTGCACATCATTTGTCAATAGTTGAACAAATGGTTCCCTACTTTTGCCGCCATTCAGCGAAAATGTTCCTAAAAGGAAAGCCAGTACGTTTTGGGTTCAAGATGTGGTGCCTGACGTCGAGCGATGGATATTTGTATCAGTTCATACCAGTACATTGCGAGTCTGCTCAGCCAAATGTCATGGTAAAACGATATAATCGTGAAGAAAAGAAAGACATTTCGATGCCACAACCACATATGATTGCCATGTACAATAAATATATGGGGGGTGTTGACTTGCACGACCCCACAGTGGCAAACTACCGTATACACATTGGTATACGGTAGTTTGCCACTGTTCTTCAACAGTGAATGCTTGGAAGCTACACAGAATTGTGTACAAGGAAAAACCAATCTCGCAGCTGGACTTCAGGTCTGAGTTAGTTCGGAGTCTCCTCGGTGCCAACAAGTGCAAAACACAATCTGTTCGAGGACGCGGCTCAACTTCATCACTACCATCCACTTCGCGATTAGATAACGTTGGCCACATTATTGAGAGGAATCATGAAAATTGGAGAAGACGGTGCAGGGTTTGTAAAAGCACGACTGTATTTATGTGCAACAAATGCGCAATTCCATTGCATTCCAATTGCTTTAAGGCTTATCATACTTAATTTTTATTATATGTATGGTGCCAATGTTGCGTTAACGCAACACCCAAAAAGTGGGAGTGGCTGATTAAAAAAAAAAAAAAATCTCAAATATTTATAAACTCTAAAATTAATTATTATGAATTCAAATATAGGCGTTTTTCTGAATATTTCTTATACAGGATCTAAATGGGTTAAAAAATCAAACAAAAGATTGTTAAAGTTGTTTGGTTTTTAAATTGTTTTTCTCATTTATTTATTATCAATGTCTCTCTCAATCTCGTAGTACAACGATAAACATCGCATTTTGTTTTTGTTTGTATTTTATTAAGACTCATCCGGTTGAACATTTCTATATATAAATATCAACAAAGATCAACTCTGTACATTCTAAGCGATAGATTGTTGAATTTATTTTATAAATAATTATAAGTTTTACTTTGTGATTTGTCTCTTTATCGTTTTTTTTTCACATGCATAAATCTGCATGCGCTTAGATTTTTTTTTCTATATAACTTAAAATTAATAACAATTACAGAAAAAAAAAATAAAGGATTCAACAAATTCATTTCATCTTCTATCTTCACAAATAACTTACAAGCTAATAGGCTTCACATTTTAATTAAAAAAGGATACAAAAAAAATTAAAATAATAATAAAATTGTATTTTCTTTTAATTGTAAAATAAAACAAGAACACAGTGCAAAAGGATTTGATTTTTTTTTATATGACACGATTAAGGATAAAATAATAATAATAAATTCATTGAAATTAAATGCGTTGAATGTGATATTTGCTGTTGTTGCTTAATTTTAATGCAAAATAAAAAAAACGTTACAATGTTTTTAATCAAAGAAAAAAAAAATATATCCGATCGTATTTTTTTTTTGTTTTTCGTTTGGTAGTTTTGCAGGCGACAAATATGAGTAAAAGCAACACCAAGAAATTGTGCAAGTGTTTAAAACAAAATATACATTTTCTTTAATAAATTAAATATTTTAAAGCATGGGAATTCCTAGATGTCTCCTTTTTTTCTCTCATACTAAAGGGAAATGTCATTTTTTGGCCAAAAGTTAACAAAGAATCAATTAATTACTCTTTCTCTCTCTTCGCCTCTTCTTTGTTGTGTGTATAAAACATATTTTCTCTCTCTTTTTTTATTCGTTGTTCCTCTTCTTCTTCCATTTTTCTATTTGTGATTTTAATTAATTAACATTTCGGCAAAAAGTGATAAATTTTAAGAGACAAGTTGAAGGTAAATCTTGTCGGGCAATTATTAGAAACAATTTCTATATCAGTTACCGTTAATTGTGCTAGCTCAACTTTTACTTTTCTGAGCTGTTGACTCAAGGCTTGACAGCGCCGCTTCAGCCATTTTCTTATATTTACCAGTCAACTCGGGTAAATCGTAAGCAATGGCCACGTCCAGTTTACTAATGGGACAGCCCCGGAAGTAGGTGCACGTTTCCGCTAGTTTCTTGAACTCATACAATGGATTTAGGCGGAAAAAGTCGCGGTAAACCTCTGGATCGGGCAAGTCATAACGCGAGATATTCGTCAGAGTCGATAGACCTTCGTAGATGTGATAGTTTTGAGGATGGTTAATGATGTCGTCGGTGATGCGTTTCTTGTTGCCGAAGAGGGTCTTGTGATTGAAGTAGGTAGTCAAGTAGCAGTCAACCATTTTGGCATGATTTCGAACGCGTACCTAAACGTCGAATAGAGTCGATAATTTAACAAACTTTTAAGGTGCAATTTAACTTACAGCAAATCGCCGAGCACTGGAGATTTTGTGCTCGATCCTTTTGTCTATGGCAGTACGCATGTCCCGAAGGAATGCACGTTCCTGAGCTTGTAGAAGACGCACTGGCGATCCAACTTCATAGGGATGCGACCACAATGATGTGGTATACATTAGTGGTGGCTGTGCAGAGGACATTAGTGGCGAGATATTCCAGATAAGAGCACTTTGTACGCGGAGCAGTTCTTCGGGCTTAACCGTGTCGGCTTTGTTCAGAACGATGCGAGTTTGATATTCGCGGCCTTTGAGCTGATCGAGAATGGCTTCAGTCTCTGGACCAACGTCGAGCTTGGCTGGATCGTATACTAAGAAAATTATATCAGCGCGATCGATAAACCACTGACAGGCGTCGTTGAAGGGGAACAGTCGGGAAACCTGCTTGCGAACCTCCAAAATGCCGGGAATCTCAACAATGTTCACCTAAAAAGAAAAATAATTTTTTTAACAGTAAGCTTAAGAATCAATTTTTCGAAACATGGTCAGCTATGTTTGTGTTAAGTCCCCCTTCCCTGACGGTTTAATTGGAAGTCCTGGAAACAGGTATGTAAATTACGATATGGAAGCTTTATAATTTACGAAACTGTTCTCGAAAGTGATGTGTTTGAGGAAAAAAATGGAGCTTGGACTCAAATGAGCCAAGAAATATTTCCGCTTACAAATCTTGTTCACTGTATTGGATGAATATCTGAAACCATTTTGCAACAAACACATTAGCTAGTATGATTATTATTTCCAGCCCCAGCAGATTGACTATAGACCAGATTTTCATTTTTCGGAGAGAACATACCACCATGTTCAAATGATGTGATGCTGGTTCTCATTAACTGGAAGCAGCGTGTCTGAAAGAGACCATTACATCGGAAGATATGCGCCAGAAATAAAGCAATATTCTAGGCTCAGACATTCCGATTATCATTGGTCTTATAATAAAGCAAGAAAAAAAATATTTAGGATTAAATAATAGTAGCCAAGTGAGAGTTGACTCCCACATGAAGGGTTCCGCGCCTCTTAAAGATATGCAACACTAAGTTTCTTTAATTTGAAATGCATGTCTCATAGCATCGCGCACAAAAATACATGATTAAGCCAGACAAAGTAAAACCTCTGTTTACTTTTTAATTTCAATAAGAAAAAGAACTTCCAGATGGGATATTTAAAAGTCTAAACAAATAAGGACTTAAACCGATCACAAAATCAAAAGATTATTTGATGCAGACTTACTGTAGAAATGTGTGAGTCTATGATTCTGACGTCAAAACGCGTCTCAGATCTGTTTACGTGTTTTATTAGCGCAACTAAAGATATTGATTATGATGTTTTTTTCTTGAAAATAATAAATTAAAGACAAGCGTATCACGTGATTCTGGAGCGTGTTTATGATATAGTTGTCAACGGCATTCATTGTTTACAATTCAATGTTTACATTTTTCAACATTTTGTATTGAGTGATTTATTGAAATGCTGGGAAAATCGTAACTCAAACAAACATCAAAATCATATGAAACATTTTTTTTTTTAATAATTTATTTTTCAAAAATGACATTGTTTTTAATTTTTTCCGGATTGACAAAAAAGCCGCCACGAAAGCAAAACGCGGATCTATGGATGTGACACTTCCTTTGGTTAGGTAGAAAACTATACAACACACAATTCGTTCCACCACCTCTACATTTTGACATTCGTTATGTTTTTTTTTTTATTGGAATTTGAGCTTTTACCTGTCTCCCTATAACGGTTAAGGGGAGCTCTGTGTCATACGGACAGATAGCGGAGGCTTAGTAATACGGTAACAAGGGTGAATATGGACCCTTTAGGAATGAAACCCTAAAAAAGGGGCAATGTGTGAAATTATTTTTCTAAATCTGGTTATCATCTAAAATGCCACAATTTGTGAAAAGTAATTTAAGGATCAATTTAATTTACAATAGAAATAATTTGCCTTAAAACATACCTTTTCGAACACTCTTTTTCAGAAATTAAACTTTTTTTTTTAAAACAACTTTTAATGAAGATACCTTGATTGAAAACCAGGCAGGCATATTGTATCAACTGTATATTTGATCTTAGCTCGTAACATTAATGCTACTGGTTTTATTTCCAGACTATAATGGAGCTTAATGCTATAAACTCGTACTATTGACATAAGATCCGTTATATTTTTAATAATTATCTGGCTTGTCTAGCCTATTTCAATAGGGACAATTCTCGTAAATAACCCCTCTTTATGTCCAAAGATTCCGGTTCCGGGTTGTGGTTGTTTCTGACTAGAGTCTCTCTCTCGATTTCCAAATGAATCTGGCATGTTCAAAGTTGAAAGTTTGTCAGCTTAGAATATATCTTTTCACGAAGGACAAACTTTATATTTATATGATATCTAAGCAGCGTTAAAATTCCTATCTTCAGTCTTGAAGGAAAGTCTCAGATTTCCATAGGAAATATTGGGATTGGATTCTTTTTGTGGCACTTCTGCAAGAACTGCAGCGCTAAGCAACCGAGGAAAATTTTGTGCTTTTTGAGATCACCAAGACGAGCGTCGAGTAGGAATTTGTTGAGTAAGGATAACTATTCTGAGGACTAAAACCCTTTATTGATAGACGAAACAGTGAGATTGAGACACTGAATTCAATCATACAAATTATACAACTTGATTTGACCACAAACTCGAACGGAAAAAATGAATTTCGAGCTGCAACAACATCTCTTAGATAAAATTATTCAAAGGAAAATTAAAACAATCTCCCGAGCCATAACATCCTTTGCACATTCAAAAAGCCATGTCGCTTGAAATCATTATTGGATCCAATAAACTCATATTCTCAGGAAAACGTATCCCTGATTAAAAATCCGCTGGAAATAGGTTGAAGTTAGAGTAGTGTAGAGTAGTCAAAACCGCGGTGTAGAGTGTTAGCGTGGGGAAGTAGATACTTCAAAATACAACTTGGAAAAACTGAAATTACAACGTACGGCGCTCAAACTAATTCCAAAAGCCCTGAATTAAGCACTCAGCTTTGCGGGTAACGAATATTTTCAGGATTAGGTAAATATATGAATAGATATCGTTTTATGCTGATCAGAAGATGGAAATTCGTATCCGTCCCTTTCGACCATCAACGAGGTTTTTGTAAAATTCTCAACAGAGCCGCGACTAAGAAGGTAATGAACAGAAATTTAACCCCAGGCTATCGATTCTTATTGCGAACTAGGCATACCAATATTCATTCTAAACTGGGATCAGATATCCTTATTTGGCTGACATCTTGTTGGCCTTCAGTGCCGTTATGTAAAAAGCGCTCAGGCGTAGCATGTGCTTACCAAAAGAAAGTTCGTTGCGAAAAATGACAATGAGGTTGTTGAATGCAAAAAAAAAGAAGGCACGGCTGAACCAATTGTGGTCAACTACGAGTACCCAGGAAATCGCTGAAGCCAGAGCCAAGGTGCCTTTTGTCAAGATACGGAGATTATACCCATCGAGGCTTTACTAATCATATTGGATAAAATTCCTTGAAAGGTACATTGCAACGGCAATTTCCCCTGGTTTAATCTTGCATTTTTGTGAGCAATGCTATAAAAAATTTTAAATTAAAGAAACATAGTGTTGCATATTTTCAGGAAGTGCAGAACCCTTCGTGTGAGAGTCAACTCTCACTTGGCTACTTTTCTTCCTCGTAAAAGGCTACAAAAATACACTATACAATATTTCTGAGTAAAAAGGTAGAAACCTGCCTGCTTCTGATGAGTTCAATTTTTCAATAAACATATTTTCAGTATAGGTAACCCTCATAGGAACAATTTGCTGTCCGTCCGTCCGTCTATCTGTCATGACACTTTTTTTTCAGGAACGCGTGGAGGAATCGAACTGGAATAAGAAAGAGAGTCTCATACACAGATGCTTTCTTGAGTTCATTTATTGTCGAATACGACTTGGTTCTGATGCCAAATCAGGCAAGCTATAATGAACTTTTGCTTCCTATGAAGCAGAATATAAGTAAATTCGCAACCAAATTAATAAGGAATTATTTTGTAATGCGATTCAACCAAGCAAACAAAAACCCAAAAAAGACTTGGAAGGTCATAAATGAAGTGTTGGGAAAGAAAACACCAAATCTCGATGATGTTATTATTAGACAGTATTTACTAAACAAAAGGATCACTACACTGACGTGTCTCTGCCCCTATATAAGCTAAAATTATAAATATGAGCCTGAACCAGCGTAAAATGCCAAATAAATTGAAGACAGCAACGGTGCGGCCAATATACAAGGCTGGAACCAAAGCCAACATAAGTAACTACAGACGAAGTGGTGAAGTGAAGAAAGTGGTTTTAAAAAAATAAAAGTACGGGCAAGCTTCTGGGGGATTTTGCACGTAAAATTAATGAAGCTCTTAACCACCTGCTGGTCATGTTCCTAGACTTCAGCAAAGCGTTCGATATCCTGAACCATGAAAAACTGATACAGGTATTAGAAAATGTAAAAGAGGAAATCAGCGAATGGAAGAAACTTGGGTACGGTGTACCGCAGGGATCTAAGATCGGCCCGATTTTATTCATCTTGTACACAAAAGAATTGCTTAAATTTCTCAAAAGAAGCAGTACATTTGCGTACGCAGATGATACGGCAATCGTCGTTCAACACATGTCTTTGGATACAGCAACATCGATTGTGCAGGAAGAGTTCGACGAAGCAGTGAAATGGTGCCATGATATGGGCTTGGTAATTAACGCAAAAAGACCAAGTTAATGCACATTCGTGGAACGCATAGGGTAAAATAATGTTTCAAAGTCCTAAATGTCCATATAAGAAGTCTGAAGAAATTGAATTCGTGGAACATTAAAAATATCTTGGACTCACTATTGATAGCCATTTTTGATAGGAGCTTCAGGTGAAATGGCTCAGAGCAGATTTAAAGAGGGCTATACTGGCTATGTTCTACTAAAAAAGATGTTCAACACCAGGGGTTCTTAAGCAAGTTTATTACGCACTGGTAATGTTAGCATGGGGAAGTACTTCAAAATACCACTTGGAAGAACTGCATAAATTAAAACGTACGGCGCTCAAACTAATTCCAAATGCCCTGAGTTAAGTACTGAGCTTTGCGGGTAATGAATATTTTATTGTAAATTCTTATTTTATGCATAATAAACTTCAAACTTCAAACTTCAAACTTAAAAACAAAAACACTAACTAAACCACTTTTGGTTCATCTCATAAGTCGAATGATGCAAAATTCTCCTCAAACTTGTGCCACAAATGTTCAATTCCTGCAATCGTGTTGCATATTTCAGGAAGTGCAGAACCATTCGCGTGAGAGCCAATTCTCACTTGGCTACTTCGCTTCTTCGTTAAAGACTACAAAAAAGCACTATCCAATATTTTTCAATAAAATAGCAGAAACCTGTTTGCCTCGGATGAGTTCAATTTTTCAATATACATATTTTCAATAGTTTAAACATTTTTTGAGCAACCTTATAGGATCACTTTGTTGTCCGTCCTTCCGTCCATTTGTCTGTCAAGACGCTTTTTCTAAAGAACGCGTGGAGGTATCAAACTGGGATTTATATCAATTACTCTGGTCTACTTTCCCTTTGAACTGTGAAAAAATCAAACTTCTAAGACAACGCAATAAAAAGATTCAGCCGTTTATGCCGGAAATTTTCGAAAATCAAAACCTCAAAGGTACTTCCAGTTGATTTAGAATCATGAAATTTGAAATTTGGCATGAAGCAATGCGATCTTTGCCACGCTAAGGCCTTCGGGCTGATGGTGTCAAGAGATTTCCAACCCCATATAAATTCATATGAAACGTGGAAAGACTTAGAATCAGTGTAGCAAGGGGCTAAATTCACTGAAGTCATACAATCTTGTTCTAGCTATTTCGTTTTGTTCTTAAAATTGGGAAAGAGTATTTTCCTCAAAAAGCCTGCTCTGTCGTCATAAGCATTCTCGAATTTCTTTTTTCGCTTTGAGAAATCTCAAGCCATTTGTGTAATTCAAATTTATTATGGCGGCGCCCCAAAACGAAACAATGTTCCTTACGAAAATTCCATTAATCATGCGTCCACCTTTTTTTTTTTTGCGGATCAAAAACATGCAATGTCCTCGTTGGTAACAAAGCACCAAATAGCGACGAGCGCCAATTAGCCCGGCCAAATCTTGCATTAGTCTAATCATTTCCGAAAATGAATACCCTTCATGTGCTCTATGTTCTTAAAAATAATTTACACTGTTTCTATTCACATAAAAATAGGGGGCCATTAGGTGTGCCTATGAAGTATGGGTCGCATACCGTCTTAAACGTGGGCAGTGAGCGGATTTTCCTACCTATTTTTAGTTCAACCAAATGGCAACATATAATTTTTTGAGAAACTTTGAAGAAATTTCCCCTCGCATGGGCTTGCATGGGTTGCATAAAGATTGCATCGTGTGCTCTGTCACTGTTTAAATGGCATTTTGATGACTTACCTTTTCGAGGAGTTTGCTTGGCAGTTTGAGTCCACGGAGACGGTCTTCTAGACCTTGACCGAATTTTTGCAGGCCAGAGAATGTATAATCAGCGGCTAGCTGGTTTCCGTCCAGCACTTCAGTCTCATTGCCCCAAGTGAGAATGTTAAAATAGGCAGGGGATGGTTCAGCGCCTAGATTATTTATAGAAACAAGAGCATTTTTTTCGGTATGCCTGTGGAATGTGCCTTACCTGTTCGCAGTGAGTTCGGAGTGTATTCGTTGCCGGTGAGGTAGTTAATAATAGACGATTTGCCGCCACTCCATGGTCCCATGAAGACGACAAGCGGCTTGGAGAATATTTCTGGGTCGCCAAAGTGGCGATTGCTGAGATCACGGTACTTGTAGAGTGTTTCGAGGGGCTTGATGGCATTCTCGTAGATGCGTTTGATGTCGCGTAGAATAATTTCGGCGACACGATCGACGGCTTTTTCTTTGGCCTCAAAATCTGCATCCAGCTGGAGGAGTTCGGTGATGTGGCTACGACTGCGAAGATTCTCAGGAATTTCACCTTCCTGCAAAATGTTTAAAAAATGTTTTGGTTACAAAAATAGAGCTTGTATCTTACCCAAAGAAGTTCGTCTTCTGGTTTTGTGTCGTCCTCTTCTGAATCTTTGGCTTCCACTTTGTCTTCTGCTTTGTCTCCCTCAGTTTCTTCACTGTCCTCCGGATTGCTACTATCACCATCTTTTTCGGATTCCTTGCTATTTTCATCATTTTCAGCCGATTTGTTGTCCTCTTTGCTGTCCTTGTCTTCTTCAGTATCCTCGGGCTTTTCGTCTTCTTTGCTTGCGGCTTCTTCACTCTGGGCTTCGGTGGCTTCCTTGCTTTCTCCTTCATCAGCCTTGCTATCATTTTCTTTACTCTCTGCATCATCATCGGGCTTGACATCTTCTTTACTTTCTTCCGCAGCAGGTTCTTCTTCCTTACTATCCTTTCCGTCATCTTCCTTCGAATCAGCTGCTTCATCCTTGCCAGCTTCGGCCGATTCCTCAGGAGACCCTTCAGAGCCAGTAGCTTCATCTAAACTTCTTTTCGCTCTCGTAAGTACTTCTTCATCGGCCTCCTCTTCGGCACTTTGAGATGGTTTGCTGTCGTTATCATCGCCGTCTTCTTTGACTTCTTCTGTCGCCTCGTTAGACTCTGCTTGATCACCATCAGTTGTGTCTTCTTCAGTGTCATTTTCGCCAGATTTTGCACTTTCTTCTTCGTTTTCGTCGGCTGAACCCTCAACATCGCCGGCAGAAGTAACTTCTTCTTGCTTCTCATCCGATTGAGTGTCTTCCTCATCCGATGGTTTTTCTGTTGAATCACCTTCATCAGCGTTTTCGGTAGACTTTGTGTCATCCTCATCAATCGTCTCTTCAGATTTCTTTTCAACACTACCATCGTCGTTGTCAGGTTCTTGTGTAGCATCTTCAGCAGATTTGGCAGCTTCCTCAGACTCGGCGTCAGTTATTTCAATTGTTTCCAATTGATCCTTGGCTTCCTCTGGGCTCTCGTCCTTGTCATTTTCATCAACAACTTCCTGCGCTTCAGCTGATTCAGCAGATTCAGCTGCAGCTGCATCTTGTTGAGGTTGCTCGCCAGAATCGTCGTTAGTACCAGGTTCGGTTTCTTTACTCGTTGTGTCCTCGCCGGAGACTTGTTCCGGGCTAGCGACACCGTCATCATCAGCGGATTCTAAGCTCAAAAAAAAAAACAAATTAGTTTCGCATTAAGTATGTAGGTACCCTCTGCGTGCAGCGGAATAGTGAGCAGAAAAATGTTACGTATACGCCCCGCCCTATCCGCGAACTATTACATAACCTTTAACGAATTTTCAAGACCGGATATTGTAAAATACCTTGTTGGTGTGTATTAATTATTTTTATGTGAAGGGGATTGGGGCTAACCAATGCCCCCCGAAGTCATTGTCAATTATTATTTTCGTATTTGCGCTTGGAAAACCAATGGCGTTTCTGACGTTAGAGTGCCGGGGGTTTTCGAATTATTTTTTTTGGAATTATTCCAACGGCAAGCGTTTTTTTTTTTACTCTTCCCGGTGAGTCTTATTTATGCATGCGCATGAAGCATCTTAGACAATAGAAGTGAAATTTAATAAGGAAAATAGTTTTTTTTTGGTTTAGTTCCGTCTCGAAAGAAAGGTGAAGCTAACATTCCTGTAGTAAGAGCACTGGCCATTTGCTCCTTACAAACAAGGCAGATGGACTACTCATGTGGTTGCTAGAAGAAGTCTTAATTTAAATCTAAATTAATATGTGAACATCATTTTTTTACGAGCTGTCTAAGTGAAGAGCTCTGTAGCAGTGGGTTAATTTATTTAGGCGAGGCCGACCGGGCAACTGAGTGGACGTTGATAAACAAATAAAAAAATACTTTTGGGGATTGACGTAAACACGAACTGTCAAGATATTCACGGAATTTCTTAGCTAAAAAAAAAGAGACATTTACATTTGATTTTTGAAATTGTAAGTGCTGGGGTTGTTTTTTTCAATTTACAATTGTGACATCTGTGAACGTACTTTTGGATTCGAAATCTCATTCGATTTGTAAAGAACGAAATTTAGTTTTGGTCACAATGATTCAGATGAAATGTGAGTGATCGAAAATAGCAGGACGAATATAAATAGAATTAATTTGTCTCATAAAACTGCGTCCTGTCGTCCAAGACGTGTTTCCAATTTGACATCATTGTTTTCATAACATGCGTCAAACTGATCGTCACCCGAGACTGTATAGTGCGAGTGCGCGCTTGCAAATTGTATTTTTCAAATCGCTGTTTGACAAATAGTAGATAGTACCACCTTCTAAAATAGGTATGTGATTTTTGAAGGTAATTTATTTTAAGAAATGAAGGTAAATCTTACGGCAAAGTAGCCAAAACTGTGGACAGATGTTATGACAGAATAAATTAAATGTTGGCCAAATTTAAAAAATTGAAAGAATTCAAATATCGACCACGTTCCGAATGACTCAAGAGACTGTGGGGATGAACAGGATATTGTGAGGCATGTTCCGTCGGTCCAGGAGTCATTGCAGTGAATTGTCATTTTTTTTGTTGTTCATATTCTGTTTTTTTTTTCGTTCGCCATATTTTTGGCGGTTTTTTAGGCAAAAGTCTTAAATTCTTGGTCCCGGCACTTAAACGAACATTCCCTCAAAAATGACAAGGCTCAATAAAGAAGTCTTCGCTTTCGTTTTTTTTTGGAAATATATGGCTTTTTGTGAGCGACTCTACCATGAAGCCCATTACTTTAGAGGGTGCGATGAACAGTGCTCGGGCTAACGTTAGCTCCAGAAGATTGGGTAATGTTTTCAGCAAACTTCACTGCAATGACTCCTGGACCGACGGAACATGCCTCACAATATCCTGTTCATCACCACAGTCTCTTGAGTCATTCGGAACGTGGTCGATATTTGAATTCTTTCAATTTTTTAAATTTGGCCAACATTTAATTTATTCTGTCATAACATCTGTCCACAGTTTTGGCTACTTTGCCGTAAGATTTACCTTCATTTCTTAAAATAAATTACCTTCAAAAATCACATACCTATTTTAGAAGGTGGTACTATCTACTATTTGTCAAACAGCGATTTGAAAAATACAATTTGCAGGCGCGCACTCGCACTATACAGTCTCGGGTGACGATCAGTTTGACGCATGTTATGAAAACAATGATGTCAAATTGGAAACACGTCTTGGACGACAGGACGCAGTTTTATGAGACAAATTAATTTTACTTATATTCGTCCTGCTATTTTCGATCACTCACATTTCATCTGAATCATTGTGACCAAAACTAAATTTCGTTCTTTACAAATCGAATGAGATTTCGAATCCAAATGTACGTTCACAGATGTCACAATGGTCTATGAACGACGCTATCATTTGGATTGAGAAACCCGCCTTTATTGAAAGTACGATGAAAAGAGAAGATTGTCTTCAAATTTTGAGAGACAATTTGCCGAGTAGTGTGGCGAAAGTGGGGTTAAGTGATTCTTAGGTCTTCGAACATCAAAATTCGTCAAGGAATCGTTACTTTACTGCCTTAGCAACTGGAACACCGACCGCAATCCCTGGACCTTAACCCTTTCGAGCATTTGTGGGAGTATATCGGTAAACGGATCCGAAAGAGGAACATTTCAAGCAAAGAGTCACGTAAATCAATATAAGTTGAAGAGTGGCAAAAAATCCCTGCCAAATTCACAAGGAAGCCAAGATACATGGATGCTGTCCTAAACGCGAAAGGAAACCAAATGATGTTCAAGTTTTAAGTTTTCAGCTTTAATTGAATGTACACTTTCTTTTGAACGCCATGAAAATGAAGTGTTTTTTTGTTATTTTTTTTGTATTTTAAGTAAAATATTTTATGCTTAAATGTCAACGCAAATTTAAAAAAACCTCCTCAAAAATTATGTAAGGAATTTACTTGAAAACTGAATCCACTTACTTGAATAAGGTTTCAAATACTCAATGCATGTAATTCATAGTTGTTTTTTTGACGTTCACACTATGTTTTGGATCGTTAAAGTCGATATAATCGACCAAATGCAGTCTAAAGGCTTATCCGTCATCGCAAAAAATATTGTTGACTTCGATATCGATGAAGAAGACAGAAATTATTGTATAAGAAAAACCTTCTGAAAGGGAAAATGAAGATGAAAGGACAAAAGGTTTAAGCCAGTAATTTCAACAATTGGTTAGTGGCTGGTACTCGAAGCGGCGCAGCCCGGTGCGATTGTTTGAACATGGAGCGATGAGGTAAATGCATCAGTGAGTTTAGTTAATTTAAAGTTAAATAAGGGAAGTTTTATGTAAATTAAAGAAGAAGCTGATATTGATTCAAGAAAGGATAATCTTAGCATAAAGTTATTTATATTTTTGGGTTTCGCTCAGGCTTAATTCGATTAGCTGGGGTACCTCTTTCTCGTCATTTCATTTTCAAGTTCCTTACAGAAGGTCTTCTTTCAGCACTGTTTTCTGTCTTCCCATTTCTCAAATAAGTTTAGCTTTCGGACTTTTCTTACTGATCGTATTTTGCATTAAGATCTACCGGCAAAATACAACAAAGATCGACCATTGGTTTTTGCTTTAAAGCCAAATCCCCTATAAGGGTACAGACTATAATTTCCTGTATTTACTATATTTCAATATTTGATGACGCCTTGTCCACTGCACGACCCTGTATTAAAAGTTAAGAATAAAATGTTACCTCTTTTAGAGTAAAGGTATCAGAGAAAGATTAGATAATAATTTAGCTTAGTTTTTCAATGGATATGAGCTCAAACAAATGAGAAAAGATGTTGAACAGATTCTAAGCCTATCTTTGTTCAACGGCAGTTTGTAATTCAGGGTATTTACATAATTAAATAATATGAAAAATACTCTTAAAGGAATGGATAATATTCCATAGATAATTCTTGTTTTCCTCCAAGAAGGCTACTCTTTTTTGAGGTTATTTTCGATAAGTGTTCATACTGTATTTTGTAGCTGGCCACAAAATCAAAATCGGAGACATATTGATGATGCAAATTAACCATTTGTACTTGGACAGAGTCTGGTTATAGCAGTGTGGTTCCAACTTTGAAAAAGCGTGACAGTAATATATATATTTATGTGCCAAAAATGGGTATTTCAACAGTTCATGCTTATGCTTGGATAACTTTCAAAATTTTGGTATTTTTAAGTTCAACGAGAAATTTCATCTTTACACTCAAAAAAGTATGTATGCAAAAAACATGATTTTTATAATTATCTTTCTATTTGTGGTATAAGGAGAACATTTATCGAATTTGAAAAGGATTTTAATTAGTAGGACTACTGGTTGAAAATGTCGTTTTTTTCAATGCTTTATTGAGAAAAAATAGATATAAATTCAATATTCAAAGTTTTGCCCATCGCTAGCCACACATTTTTCCCATTTTTCTGGCAATTAATGGATACCCGTTCTGAAAAATTATACCGGTTTGGCCGGAATCCACGAATCGATCCATTTTTTGACATTATCGAAATGCCGGAAGTGCTGGTCAGCCAGGCCATGTTGCGTCGATCGGAAGAGATAGTAATCGGATGGCACAAGGTCGGGACTATAAGGCGGGTGGGGTAGGACATCCCATTTGAACGTTTCAAGGTAAGTTTTGACGACATTCGCAACATTTGGCCGAGCATTGTCATGTTGCAAAATATTTAACTTTATCGTGTCTTGCGACCGTTTCCTGCCGTTTTTCCTTCAGTGCTCTGCTCAAACGCATCAATTGTCGTCGGGGTAGACCTCGCCTGTGATCGTTTCATTCGATTTTAGCAGCTCATAATACACAACACCCTTCTGATCCCACCAAATGCACAGCATAACGTTCAGGCCATGAATATTCTGAACGGCCGTCGATGTTGAGGCATGTCCGGGGTATCCATATGTTGCCCGACGTTTTGAATTATCGTAATGCACCCATTTTTCATCACCAGTAACGATTCGATGCAAAAAAGACTTCTTTTTGTGGCGTTCAAGCAGCATTTCGGACATGCTTCAATTCATACGGCACCCAATGTCCATCCAAAAGGTAGGATTCCTTTCAAACGATCGGAAATGGTTTGCTGAGCGACGCCAAGTGATTTTGCAAGTTCTTCTTGCGTTTGTGACGGATCTTGATCGAGCTATGCCTCCAATTCATGGTCTTCAAACTTTTTCACCTGGCCGGGGCGTTCTTTGTCTTCGGTGTCGAAATTACCATCTTTTAACCGCTTAAACCACCGCTGACACATTCTAACGTCTATAGTATAGCCCGGGTAAGCTTCGGTAAGCAATTGATGCGCTTCGGTTGTTTTTTTCTTTGAATAGAAGCATATTAAAAGCATAATAAAATGTTGTTTTGATGGCACGAATGTAGACATTTACAAAAACTTGTGTGTTTTCACTAATGACCAATAACCTGGACTGAAATAATTAGACAATGACATGAAGTTTCTGATGTGACAGCTGTCATGGTCAAAATTCACCTCAGAGTAATAGATATGAAGTTGTCTGCAATAACGACATTTTCAACCGGTAGTTCTATATAAACCGTCTGATCTGACTTCTGTTTTTAAAGGTAGTACCTGCTCCATATTCAAGTTAAATGATTATCAATATAAACATTGAAGTCTCTATTTCCCCCTTGATTCCTTTCAATCGCGTTAAGTCGAACATTTTAAGAGTATTCGTAGTCCCCTTTACGCGTTAATTTATAAAAAAAATGCACGGGTAGAAGTTGAGTAAAAGTCAAGTCAAGTGGATTATGGACGACTTATTTATAGAAATATGTTCCTATAATTATGCAGATAAATAAACCAGCTGTGAGTGTTTCTTCACAAAATTTAAACGAATCCAATGAATAAGGAAGAACACATAAATCGATCACTTTAGGCAGTTTAAAAAAATGTTTTTTTTTCTTTCTTCTTTTTATATTTTAACAAAAAAAAATGAATTGATTAATGAACCTTCTTTATGACAAGGAGACATAAAACCGATATCCTTTTATTTTAAATTTCCTCATTTCAATTTCAAAAACGAAACCTCAGCTCCTCGAATTTCATCAATAAATCTTTTGTTTTTTTTTCCGAAAAAAAAGAGGTTGCTTTTCAAAAACGATAATTTTTCAAAATAGAGGACAACATCACATATTCCGCTGCACAGTTATATAAGTTTTATACATTTTTTGAAAATACAAATAGACGTACCTTTTTCATTTGGATCACCTGTTTTCAATTCGTTAATAGCCTTCTCGATGTATGGACGACATTCGGACTCGCTAGGGCCGACATCCGCGCTGGCCAAGACGTCTAGAATGGGAAATTATTGCAACATATGCTTTGTTAATTTTCATTCGACTAAATTTCATTTGTTTTCAGACGTTGCTGCTGTTGTCGATGATTTACACAATACCAAAAGAGTCTTTTTAGTCTCGAATAAATTTAAGTCTCAAAATACACTCACAAGCACTGCGTTTATTATAAACAAATAAAATCAAACTTAAAATAGAAAAGAAAAGAAAATGTCTTTTGTAATATTGCATTCATGAGGGCACTTCTATCTCACGAGACAGTTGATGACACTAATTTGTATTTATTTTGAACTATTAAGAACTTTTCGTTCACAGCATTTTGGTTGAGTTTAATTTTTTTTTTTCGTTTGTTCTTATTTTAATTTTCTTGGCATGTTGCCCTTGTCCGACTTGATCTTTTGAGTTTAAGGCCACATTTCATAGTTTTTGGTATTAAGTAATCGATTGCAAATTTTTCTATAATTAATTCTTTTAACTTTTTGAGACCAAAAAAAATATTTTAGATTATTTTTTTTTTTTGAATATAAAGGATATTTCATATTTATATTTATGAACGCTTTATGAATATTATTATATTAATATTATTTATCATAAAAAGCTGCAATATGCATTAAAAAAATTAGATAACAGGTTCAAATAAAGAGCGATGGTAGACAAAGTAGAAAAACATTGAAAAATGTCAACAATAATAAGTTTTTTTAAATAAACTACAGATAAAGTAGAATATATATTTTCAAATCCTGATTTGATTGAGTGGCACCACATATTTTACAATACACAGAAAGGGTACAATTGTGTTTTACAACTGAAATTCGAGAAACAGAAAATTTTGATTTAGTATATGAATTTTATGTAAGTAAGAAAAAAAATTGTGAAAAACCTTCGCAAAACTAAAAAACGTGGCTAGATTAGAAACGCTTGCACAAACGGATAAGAATGAATATGCAGAAGGAATATCAAGTAATTTACTTAAAAAAATTACCATTTATGTCTCAGATGTTTTATATAATTTATTTAACTTGAGCGTTGAACGGGGCTGTTTCCCCCAACATTTTAAATGCGCTGAGGTTATTCCACTTTTTAAAAAACGAGACAAAAAATGTATAACAAACTAAGAGCTATTTCTATTCTTCCTACTTTTTCTCAAAATTTTGGAAAAACTTATGATTAATAGAATAACTTGCTTCCTAAACAAAAACAGCTTTTTAAACGAAAATCAATTTGGTTTCCGTTCAGGAAAATCAACCGAAGATGCAATTCTTAGGCTTTGCAGTCAGCTTTACGGCAGCTTAAACAAAAATAAATCAACGATGGCTCTCTTTATCGATATGACAAGGGCATTTGATTTGGTTGGTCATGACTTACTACTTAGTAAGCTGTACAATGCAGGATTTAGAGGGGTTATTTTTTTTAAATGGTTGCAATCATATTTAAAAGGTAGAGTACAAAAAGTTACCGTAAATGATACACATAGTGAGCGCGCTTTTTAAAAACAGGAGTGCCGCAGGGATCCGTACTGGTCCTTTTATTCTTCTTGGTGTATATTAACTCGATTTTTAAGCTTCAATTAAATGGCCTATCAGCGGCTTTTGCACATTCACTTACCAGTCATATTCGGATCTTAATTGTGTATTACAAATTGAAGAGGACCTTGAAGTTCTAAGAACTTGGTTTTCCCAGCACAAATTAATTGTAAGTCAAAAAACTAAGTTCATGACCTTTAAAACTTCCAGTAATCCAGTTTGTAATGTCAATTTTTTTTTTAATGATTCAAAGTGTGAAAAATGTAGTTTTCCAATACAGAATTGTGGTAAACCTAATTTCCAAGATAAGAACTCATGCTCCGATTCTTGTTTCAAAATTGATCCAGTTAAAAATTTCAAATATTTAGGAATACCAATTGATGCTAATCTTAATTGGAAAGACCATTATCAAAACCTGAAAAATTACTTGATGATAATAATGCGAAAAATGTATCTTTTAAAACGATTCTGCTCTAAAAAGATTTTAACTTCGGTATATTATGGCCTTGCACACTCTAAATTGCAATGCGGGCTGTCTAGCTCGGGTGGTTCATATGCAAAGACTTTTAGACCTTTATTGATTCCTTCCTATGAGGCATCTTTATATTTTTAAAGTATTGAACAAATTTTTCAAGCAAAGTGGTAACTTTCGCAGTAGAAATTTACAGATTTAGAACTAACAACATACACCTTGTCAATATACCGACTGCTCATAAAACTCATTTCTCTTACTTTTATACTGGTGCAGAACCAAAGTGTTTTAATAAATTACCCTTGCCTATCGTTTTTTAAAAAAGTGAAAGACTGGCTATTCACGATTGACTCTAATTCTATTGATAACTATTATTTGTGAAAGCTTTCATATATCATATATTTTTTTTTAACTTCCAATCAGGATCTTCTGTTTTTTTTTATTTATTATCATTATCTTGCTTTTTTCCTATTTTCTTTCATGAATCATTATACTTTTTCCATATCCTTAGTTAGATTATCTCTGTAAGTTTATGATCTTTTATGCTTTAAATATAAATGTAACGAAACTTTATTTGCTGATTGTCACCTCACATCAGATTCTTATTATGTAAATTTGCTTCTCAATGAATAATTCGATACTCACTCACGAGTTAAAGAATGGTCACTATTATTTGTTCATATTATGTTATTAATTGTAATAGTTTGTAAGTTGAAATTATAAAATGAATGAATAAATAAAATGAAATGAAAGAAAAATGAATATGTATACAAGAAACAATAAAGTAATAACTAAGCTAAACTTAAAGGTAACTCAATAAATGATTTTAAAGTAAATAAATTAATTAATTCATAAATAAATAAAAACTGAGATAAATTAATGTGTAAATTGCACTTCGACAAAACAAAAAAATCCATATATATATATATATAAGTATGACTGAATACGAGTTTTTTGTTTTTGTAATCAACTATTCAATTGGCTTACGAGGTTGTTATCTACCAAAATGTAGCTCGATTAAATTTTCATATTGAGCTGTTTTGAGCTTTTTTTCAGAAACCAATTTAACTTTTTCTCTTTCGTGCAGGTCTATCGCTGAGTGGTGTTATGAGAAGTTTAGTAACATTTTAAGTGTTTTGTTTTGTGGTACTTGTAATCTCCAATGTGGGATTATGCAATATTACCCCAGACTGGACAACCATATAACAGGTAATATCTGGAAAATCACCTTTAATATAGAATTATTATTTAATATTCGATCGCTCATTTTGACTAAATATTAATGAAGGGGTACAATAAGTAAGTTGCCTATTTTGACTTTGTTCACTGATAAGTAAATATAAATTTCCAAATACTGAACGGATTGCTCCCAAACTTTATTTTTTTTAGTGTGCTGGAGTTGCCTGCTGGGTAGAAAGTAAGCAGATTGTAACATTTAACGTGTTCAAATTGTACAAAATTGGTGACAATAGTGTACCTTGATGTGCACCCATTGGGATGGACATTTTATCAGAGACACCATTATTAATGTGGACTTTAAAACGACTTCCTTAAAATCATTTTATAAGGCAAGCCATCTATATCAATATTTTTCAATGATTGTCGATTGAACAATAGAAAGCCTTGATTTAAATGACTGCCTCGACTAGCTCGATAGTACACCAGTCTGACAGACAATTTTTTTAAATACATTTTCGATAGTGTCTTTTTGAAGAACGGCTGTTATATTTAAGTGCTTAGATCGAATCTGTATTGTTAGATGACTTATATGACACGGAATTTATACCTCGACAAAGTCCAAATTATTTGAAAAACGCGGGTGGTCATTTGGCTTTAATGCCGGCCACAGCTGGACAGACGAGGCAACCGCGACTTTAATACCAAATTCTTCTCGGGTTTATGCTGAGTTGTGTAAATTTTTGGCAAATTGAGGTTCTCGCGCTTAGCAACGGCTGCAACATTTTCGTGGAGCGCCGTTGGTGCATTATTTCGACAGCAGTTAGGAAGTAACTTTGCAATATTTCCTTCTTCAAATGTAAATTAAGCCATTTAGCTCATAAATAGCAGTAAGGTTTGCCATTTCATGATGGAAAGATATACGAGCCAACATAGAGTCGAAATTATTAAAATTCCGAAATTCGGAGTCAGTGGCCTCAACGTTTAGAGCGCTACGTCCAATTTATGGTCGTCATAATCGTCCTGGCAGATCAACAATTGAGCGTCTAGTGGAAAAATTTGAGTCCACAGGAACTGTACAAAATGTTGCCAGTGAGACAAAGAAGTGCCCGGAGTGTCAAGAATATTGCTGCCGCTGAGGCTTCAGTTGCAGAAAGCCCAAATGTGTCTCTCACACGTCGTTCTCAAGCGTTGGGCATCTCTGTGACGTCGTTGTGGCGAATTTTGCGAAAAGATCTTGGCCTTCATCCTTACAAGATAAAATTGACGCAAAAACTGAAGCCGCCACCACCAGAAACGTCATATGTTCGTGAATTGGGCTGAGCAACAACTTGAAAATGATTCGGATTTTCATCGAAAAATCAGTTTCAGCAATGAGGCTCATTTCTGGCTGAATGGGTCCGTCAATAAACAAAATATGCGGTATTGGTCAGGCAGCAATCCACACGTACTCCATGAGTCATCATTGCATCCCGAAAAAATTACGGCCGTACTTCTTCCCAGATGATCAAGACCAGCACGTTACTGTGAATGGGGATCGCTTCCGTTCAATGATAACCGAATATTTTTGGCCCCATTTGGATGATATGGACTTGGAGGACATGTGGTTCCAACAGGACGGCGCCACAAGCCACACAACGAATGTCACAATCAATTTATTGGAAACCAAGTTTGGAGAACGTGTTATCTCACGAAATGGTCCAGTCGCTTGGCCGCCTCGATCGTGTGATTTGACGCCGTTAGGCTATTCCCTGTGGGGCTACGTCAAGTTTATGGTCTTTGCCAACAAGCCAGCGACGATTGCTTAACTTCGTACGAATATCGAACGTGAAATTGCAGCAGTATCGGCCGATTTATGCTTGAAAACCGTCGAAAATTGGGTTCAGTGTCTAGACTTCTGCAAGCGTGCCCATGGTGGCCATGCAAAAGAAATCGAGTTCCATACATAATGGCATCGAACGTACTTTCACAAAAATAAAGTATTTTATTACAAAAATTACAAAAATAAAGAATTTTATTGATACCCAAAACCGTTTTTGTTTTATTTGAAAAAAACTTTTGTAGCGCTCTTATTGAAAAACCCTTTATTTGTCACCCTCTAATAAAAGTCGCTTAAATTCCTTATAAATATTTTATAGTTGATATCCAGGCAGCCATTTAAAAAATGTTTTATTTTTTAGAATTTTAAGATTGATAAAGCTTTTTTGTTAATTCTAAAAAACAACTGCCTTTTTCACACGAAGCCATCACACATCGCACATAAACTTCTTTGAAATGTAATTGATCTTGTGACATACATTGGTTACAATTCCTTGTGGGCATATAGACTGTAAGCGGTTCTCGACTAATCATGGCGCCATCCTTTTATTATTATGAATTCCAGAAACTGCCAAGGGCTAACAATAGAGAAATAAACTCGTTATTGCTTAGGGATCGGCACATCAAAATCTGCATTGCGATAGTCATAAGGCAAATTATTGGCAATTACAGTATCCAAGGCCAAATGAAAAAATTTAAGTTTCTTCAAAGCCAGTGGATTCGTTCAGTGTCTACGTCATCTTGTTTCTCATTGCTCACAATTTGAAAGATTTAGATACACCAGAGATGGTGAAGTAAATTCAATGACTTATTTGATTCTGATTTTCATTTAAAATGTGTTTGGAGACCAATGTTTGGGCAACTCACGGCGAGATTAAATCGTCGTTTGAGAGATGAGAGATTGTATTAAATCTGGAACTAAACGACTAAGGGGATGCCTTATAAGAGAAGAAATTAATTAATTGACCCCAGTATCTGTGCTTACAAATTATTAGAAATATATAGGAAAAAATAAATTATTTGCGCAAATCAGAGGCTATATTATAGCGCTTTTATTTATAAGAAATTCCCCTTCAATTTGAAAAAATGTGTGTCCCATTTTATCATTTCCTCATTAATATGGGACCATCGTCTCTTCTTCTATCATTCTGCCTTCCCCAATGACAACCATTCAAACATTCTTTTAAAGTAAACAATATTTATTTAAGAAACCAAGTGAGTACTTATGAAGAAGATAAGCATCTGCATTCCCTTATAAATCGTCAGAAAATCAAGCAGTCAAGATTAAACGTTGTGACCTACAATACCAAGAAAAACAATAATTTACTACAGGTCCACAACAAATTTTATGAGCACACGAATCATCGCTCTAATCACAACCCTCGATTATTTTTCCGCTTAAATTATTTCTAAAAAAACACATTTTTCGTAAAAACATTTGTAGTTTTTTAAAAAGTCTCTTCATCCCGGTGTGTTTTTCTTTTTGTTCCATGGAACATGAAAATCCAATAAAAATGTCAGTCGCAAATCCATATCAGCTTGTACCTAATTAAACATTTACGACCGGACCCGCAAAAATAAATTGAATTCTAAGATTGCCGTGTTAATTAACAACGAACGAACATATGCTGGGACAAAAATTAAATAAAAATTTGATTGAAAAAAAAACATCGAGTGGGCGTGTCAAATTTCAAAACATTTTATTAATCTTACATTATTTTATTTCACGATCTATGACAGCGATGAGATCTTGTCGCATTACAAAAATATTTAATTAATAAACACTAAATTTTGAGTGACATGCTCTAAGGGAAAATTAGAGGACATTCAAGGGTGAAGAGGGTTTTTTTCGAATGCTGATCTTAACTCGAAATTTAAATACATTTTATTCATTTTTGGGTCTGATTTCTTAGACTTCAAATTCAAAATAGGACTAAGTTTTGAGTTGGTCCTAAGAAGGATTTTTAGCAGATATGCAAGCTACGTAGGCTGCTAGATATATTTCTAGTGCCAGGTGCAATCTGACATTGCCATTGGTAAGTTTGACATTTTTAAGCATAACATCACTCAGAACGTGTTGTCATTTAATCGTGAATTGTTTTATTTACAGAGACTTGAAAAATTCATCTCGGCAAAAATTGGAAAAATGGAATTAACTCGTGAACACTTTCATGCAATCATTTTTCACAACTTTCGACGTGGATTATCACGGCAAGAGTGCATTGATGAACTTAATTCTTTGTATGGCGATGAAGCACCATCCTCTAGCACTGTGAAAAACTGGTTTAATGAATTCAGTCATGGCCGACGCTCGCTCAAAGACGAATTCCCTGAAGGTGTTCCAAAAACGGCCGTTGTGCCAGAGAACATTGATGCCATGCGTGGTCTGATAATGCAAGATCGTCATGTGATATATCGTGAGATAGAAGCACCCCTGGGTATTTCTCCCACCAGCATACATTCGATATTGCATGAACACCTGGCCATTAAAAAGGTTTGTTCTCGTTGGATCCCTCACAATTTGACAATCGCTCAAAAAAAGGCTCGTGTCGATTGGTGCAAAGAAATGTTAAAAAAATACGATCGCGGTGCTTCAAAAGACGTTTATAAGATTTTCACAGGTGACGAATCATGGTTCTATGCATATGAACTCGAAACCAAACAACAATCAACCGTGTGGGTCTTCTAGGACGAGCCAAATCCAACAAAAGTTGTTCGTGAAAGAAGCACTTCGAAGCAACTGGTGGCCTGTTTCTTCGGCAAAACTGGTCATGTGGCGACTGTTCCACTTGAGCAGCGTAGGACTGTCAATTCTGAGTGGTACACCACAATTTGTTTGCCTAAAGTATTCAGAGAAATTCGAAAAACGAACAAGAGAAGACGAATCATTGTTCACCATGACAATGCGAGCTCTCACACATCGGCTCAAACCAGCGCCTTTTTGACCGGCCAAAACGTCGAATTGATGAGTCATCCGCCGTACAGCCCTGACTTGGCACGCAATGACTTCGTTTTATTCCCGCACATCAAGAAAAAAATGCGTGGTCAACGATTTTCGTCGCCAGAACATGCTGCTGAAGCGTTTTGGAGGTGTCTCAATCGGAGCGAAAAAAGTGTTTCGACAATTGGTTTGAGCGCATGCAGAAGTGTATAAATTATGGTGGAGAATACTTTGAAAAACAATAAAACCACTTTTGATGATAAATATTCGCATTTTCATTATTAGGCCAGAAATATATCTAGCAGCTTCCCATTTAATGGTTACAAAAAAAAATCCGCTCGGTTAGATCCGGTAATAATAGCTCATTTGAATCGTTAGAAAATTAGGTTAAATTTGACTTAACTGAATAGTCGCATCCTCATATTCACTACCGGAGCGCGTGCAAATAGCTTGAAGTTTTAAGGACAAATTTAATATGACAAAGCGAAACGTAACTACTTCAGTGAGAATACATTTGGAAATTTTTCAACGACCAAAGGATGTTCAGTATTTTATTTAGTACGACAAATGGTGTACTTTTAACAAATTTGAAATTGGAGCCTTACAAGAATTTTCTGTAATATTATCCTTTGTCTCTTTCGCTACGATATTCTTATGCCCAAAGTACTTTGACTTCATGATCACTCATATTGTTATGAAATTCCGATATTTTCCCATAATACCAACATTTGATTTTTTATGAGATTTCCTGCCAGAATGGTTATGTTCGAATAGGAAAGATAACATGATAACATTCAATATATACATTAGTCTTTTCAACTTAGACCATCTAAAAGGTTCATAAATTGTCTGGAGTCCTTTTTTTAACCTCTCTGCTATATTTTTATAAAGAATTTAATGCAAGTTTGGTGTCAAAAGACACATAACCTCAGCCGAGATGCGGGAAAAAGTCGAAGTTCCGGCTTCAAAGTAATATCATCCAGTTGGGTTTCGTTTGAAGA
Source organism: Orthonevra nobilis (assembly GCA_963555765.1). Classification (NCBI taxonomy): domain Eukaryota; kingdom Metazoa; phylum Arthropoda; class Insecta; order Diptera; family Syrphidae; genus Orthonevra; species Orthonevra nobilis. Next base: position 49,921,017 of record OY743225.1, on the reverse strand, counting down.
TTTAAATTGTTCCTCACAGGCTACAGCAGGCCTCTACGGTGTAGTAGCAATAATACGGAAGCATATATTCGGACAAGTACATATTTGAAGTTTTGGGACAAAAAATGGACTTTACGTTTGCCTGTGTTATCGAATCAGTCAAGCCTGGCGATGGCTCCATAATTGTTTAAGGATGTTTCTCGTGCGGCAGTGCTGCAGACATCATCCGAATTCATGAACAAGGAAAAGAATAAGCTATTGGGACTCACATTTCCGAAACATTTTTCCAAGCTTTGCCATAGAAACGTGGATCGGAAGAAAGAGAAATGGGCGCTTCAAAATATCAAATGGTCTTTAATTTATAGAACTGTTTCGGAACGAACTCAAGATAAAGGTTCGCCAGACCTTGTCCCACATCGAAAAATAAATTTAAGAAATATTTCAAGTAGTTTTGTGATCAATAACACTCAAAAATATTAAAAAGATGTTAAGTGATCGAAATGGGTGGATGTATGAGTTATTTATTTATTAACCAAAGTCTTTTTAGTTACTACTAACTTGATTTGGTCATTCACATTAATTTAATTTTTATTTTATATAAGAAAAAATCCGAACAGATTTATGCGAATTTCTGTTTCTTTGACAGAATTTATTGTCCGGAGACTTATGAACGGTAGGGTATATGCTAAGACAAATATTCAGAACTTATAAGGAAGTTGAAAGCTGTAAGTTAAATTGATTTTGAACTGTTTTCCTTGGAAAACTAATTTGATTTTAAGTGAGCAAGTGAAATTGACCTTTTTTGACAGTTGTTTTTATTAAAACGTTTAAAGCACTCTATCAAATTTTCCGAAATATTTTCAGTTCTTCATTCTAAAAAAATGCTTTGAATGAAATTACTATGGACTCGATAGCACGATTTGTTGTCAACATATGCGAGACGAACAAATCCGCACGCACTAAAGAACGAACGTACACACACGCAGACATCTTTTTAAAAACAAGAGAATCCAAATATGTAAGAAAATTTAATTTCGGAAATCGAACCGCTTACAAGAACTTCCATATGATAATTTTTTTCAAAATCAAAATAAGTTAGCAGTCTGCACTGTTTTCAATCAGTTGCGTTTTTAAGGCCCGAGGGATAAAACATTATACTTCAAGGACTCAGAGTGTATAAAATATGGTTTTCAGGGGAATGCGGATTGAGTGGAACTAAAATGGCAAATGGCTTGGAGTACCTCTAAATTTACGACGGACTTCGGACTTACCAACCTAAGTGAAAATTTTGTGACTTTAAAAAGCTTAGAATGCAAAAATTTTCAAAGGAACTAACGTTTAGAAAAAGTCGCCCAATCCAAAAAAAATCCAATATTTTTTAAAATTTACTCGATCTCAAGTAGTCTCATGCAAAACGATGAGGAGAAGAATGGGAAGCTTGTGTTGTGGCTTAAAATTCAGATGTATTTTGGATTTCATTGCTGAATGGGTGGAGTCCTAACTGGGACGCTTGATTCAAGGGAGTTCATTCGACAGTTGATTTACCGGAAAGTTGTGTTTTTGGAAGTTTAGCTCATCGCCATGCTGTCAGTGTTATGCCTACTAAGCTGAGTCCATAATCTGTCTTCTTATTTTTGATAGCAAGAACTAAGACCATTAACATTTGTGTCAAAACGTATTTCGAATGCATCGAATTCAAGGAAGAATGAGGCAATTTTGGGGAAGCCAGAGTCATTACTCTTGTTCGTTTTGAAAAAAGAGCTCTTTTTATGTATTCAGGCGAAAAGACACGACTAACTTCCGACGCTTTTTCTGATGAACCATTCGTACGTGTTTTGTACTAGCAAATCTTGAAAATGAATCGAATATACGTGCCGCTAAAATTTATTTTCCTCGCAGCGAAACGATGTGAATTTTAAATGAGGATCCCAGGGGATTATTGAGCTGCTTTTCTATATCATTTCAAAACTATTGCTTTCATTCATATATCAGGTAGTTCAACAAATAAAAAATCTTATTAAATAAAAAATATCTGGCTTTAGTATTTTCATTTAGATTTCTTTCCAATTTCATTATCAGCCGAAATATTCTCATAAAAGAAAAGTGTATTTTTAAAAAACGCTCACGCCGGTGTCAAGGTTAATTTCGTTGTGTCAAAATATGTCTAACAATAGACGCACAAACAATTTTCTTCTCAATTCTTTTTCGTTTAGCTTTCAGACCTTGAAATTCAGTTTTGTTGTCTTTTTAAGCTTCCCACAGATGATTTAATTTATCAAATAATTAAGTGGAACATCGATTGTCGATGCAGGTTATTTAAGGTTATTGTCATCACTTGGCATAGTTTTCAAAAACAATTAAATTCATTCATTTAGAAAATTATATTTAAAAAGATCAAGAGAAATTTTTAAAATTATAAATTGTCAAGAGTTTCGAATATTTTCCCAAAACAGTGCGTATAAGTTTTCAAGTCATGACGAACGTGGTCGGAAAATTGTTGGAGAAATTAAGCTGTGGAAAAAACAATGAAAATATTTTTCGCCCACTTAGAGGACGCTTGTTTAAAAACAGTTTAATCTGTTTTGATTTATTTGTTTAGAAGAAACTTTGTCCAGAAAGCCACAGTGACATTTGTGACATCAATTCTACCTCTCAAGGGTGTAATTTTATAAAAAACTAAAACTTCCAGATGGGAAGTTAAGAAACTTATTGGTAGTGGTATTTGAAGATTGAGTTCGTCACCCAAAAAGCTACTCGAAATCTAGCCTATGGAGTACAAAGTGAATATTGATACGATCCAAAAAGCATGTTCGAAAGGATCAGCAGACATAAAGAAGAAATAGTGTGAATCCAAAAGCCGCTCAGATTGAAATGATGATTTTTCGTGAGAAGACAGCGAAGTCGACAACTGATCGTCTCAAAAAAACGTTCCATAACGTCAGTTTAAAATGCGCACATGACAGTATCGACAAAGCTCAGTGCTCTATGAATGAATTCTTTGGCCTCTTTGGCTTTCTATACTGAAGGTCTTAAAACTGCCCCAAGCATGGGAGCCGGTGTATTACGTAAAATAAAAACTAAACGTTTTATCAAGATGATAAACCTCAGGTCTACCGGATATAATAGGGAACGAAAGAGTGAAAAAACTTGCTAAAAACGGATCAGAGCTGGGAATTAATCAAATTCGACCCTTTATAAAAATGCCAATTGGCCCTGTCCACAAAGTGATTGACTTGGAAACAAAAGACTGGGCTTACAGACGCTGGAATTAAACCGAGATATGCAAAAGCCAGGCTTTTGTGGCCAGTCATCGACGACCATTGTTCCAGAAATCTCATAATAATAGGTTCAGAGACTTCGAGGAAATAGAATCTGTACATCAACTGCTCATCGAATGTCCTGAACAATCCACAACAAGACAGAGAACTCTTGGCAGTTACTTTCTTAATGGGCTGGACGGCCTGAAAATAATTCTTTTATCTGGATGGTTCAAAGGCAATTTTCTTTCTTCTAAAGAAACATAACGACTGTGGGGACAATTGACTTAATGTCGTCTAAGGCAGTCGCTGGATTCCCATTCATAATCAAAACTTGGCCTCCTTAATGGAGCGTACGGTATCTCCGTTAAATAAGTCCTCTAAATCGCTCTAGGGAACTTCAATGAAAAATTATCAAGAGTAAATTTTGCGGCGAGGTCGGATGGCGTGGCCTCCACAAAGTATTAACAGACAACAGCTCCCAACTCACAGCCTTTGTAGGTCACCAGTTCTACAGTAGAATACGATGCCCTCACAGAAAGATCCAAACAGAAGGCTTGCTATCCGCTAACTTGCTTATTGACACTACTGTCAACTGTGAATGCCTCAGCTCACAGAAAATATATGGTCAATAAGACAAGAAATACTTATGTGGTGTGATGGCGATTGTTTGCAGAAAAAGACGGCAACAGACGAGGTGCATAAGAATAAGAAAAGAACTCGAGCAGCAAATGACGAGTGCAGAGCTAGACTCGAAGAACAGAAACAAATTCTGCGAAAAAAGAAAAGAGCCTTGGCAAAGTCTTGTTGTATGGTACAAAATGTGAACCCAGTCTCTCCGTTATCGTGGTAGAACCCTTGGCACTGAATCGGAGGAAATAGTAGATGTATTCAAGCTGCTTTACGAACACAACTGAAAAAGAGTGGTAGAGTATGATGAGGAAAACCCGACTCTAGCCGATGGAAATGTTCTCCCACCAACTGTAGAAGATGTTTATGTAGCCATAAAGATAAAGACTTAAAACCTATTAAGCAGCAGTTCTTAAAGTTCTTACAAGCTGAAGTGCTTGAATGCTGGAACGGTGTCAGGCTTTGGAGAACGAAAACATATTCGAAGACTAGAATATTAGCTCTAATTCTGCTGGTCGCCGTTGTTCAATAAACAAATCGGCCAATTCCAGTGTGTCTATCGTCCCTTTAAATCAGCAATATTCCCAATTTTCAGTCTGCCTCAAATACTGGAATAACATGACAGCATTCATCACAGAAAAAAAAAACCGGTGGCCGAATTTTAGAATCTCCAAGAACTGATCCGATAATGCTACACAGCGCTCGAGAAGAGCAACATTCTGCTGTTTTGATATGCAAATGATATTTACATAATCGCACCAAACATGCCATCACGCGAGCTTCATGGTGATTGAAAAGGATGCCAGAAGAAATGATCTGCAAATCCAAATTAAAAAATTACTTGCTCTTATCAAGATTTGATGTCCAAGAGAAAACAACAAAACACTGAGGCTGTGAAGGTGAAAGATATCATTTAAAGCAGGCTTAGCAACAATTCCACAAAATGATACCTTCGGTTTTTGGATGTCAAGAAGCTTGGAAGAATTTAAAGCAGCTCCAACTGAGGTTCAGATCTTCCAAAGACCGATAGCCCGATAGTTATTTAATTAAACAAGTAGTTGAATAAAAACTAGACGGTACCAGAAACTCGTCGATCATTCGGCAATGCAATCGACAGTGATTGTTAAAAAAATGTGGACTTGTAATCGGGCTGAAATTGTACCTAATTTGCATTGATGGCAATGATTTCTGTAAGGGTAGTAGTTCATGAAGATCTACTCGCCTTTGCAGCCTATCCTCGCCGACCAAAAGGGTTATAGGTTTCCGGTTGTGCGGTGGACATGTTTGTTCGAAAATGAAGTTGGTGGACAGAATAAGCAAAAGTATTTATAAAAGAAAGCGGAATTCAAAATTTGGTCAAAAGTATACTCTGAATAAAAGAAGAGCTCACCTTGAAGTAAAAACAGATCGCTGCAGAGATCTTGCAATAAAGAAGTACACTCAGACTTAAGCATTCCGTGGGTGGAGCATGAAATAGGATGGAGGTATTTTAGATAATGACTTATTAGCTTTCGCTTGATTTACAGGATTTTATTCGGCATGAGTTTGATACATTTTAAAGTTTGGAAGATAAAGCTTAACACCCTGCTCTCAGTGTCATGCCTGCACAGGAAAGCCATCCACACAAAGTCTACACAAACCAATATTTTTTGATAACACAACAATACAACAACCACTACAAGAACGCGACCCTTTAATCAGAATGTTATTGCTGATCGACCAATTAAGTGACAGTGCCATAAACTTTATCCCAATGGCAAATGGAATCCAACCTGGGACACATCAATTGAAGCAATTGAAGGATAGGCGCTCTAGCAACTGCTCCACCCAGCTTGAGCAAGGGCGAAACCATCTACAAAATAAACGTTCTACAAAGGAGAAGAGTTCGTTCGCTCGAATCTATGGGGATAGCCAGCTTCTTGTGGATAACAATAGCATCCACCACAGGTGGTGATATTCTCATGAGGGACCATTTAATGAAAATTCTCCTAGATTAGCTTCCCTAAGGCCGCTCCAAACTACGGAGCTACGGAACTACGGAGTCATTTGGTTTCTCATCGTCAAACTTATGGAGATGGTTCAATGAAGAGGGTGTGCTCTTGTGAGCTGATGTCATACACTATGACGATCGTTTAGCGGGTATTACGAGGAGATGATGGGCTTTGACTTTCTGAAAACGGGTATGGATTTGTTGCGAGTCGATCGACTACGCATACAATTTGGGTTATAAGGAAACCATCATAGTATTGATTGAAGTTGCAAAGCAGTCGTAGGTAACCAAGATATTTAATATGCGTGGCGCTAAGAAAAGGAGCTGTACCGGCAACATACCTACATACATATGATCATGGACATTCGTAATGAGGCGATGAAACAATATAAAAAAACCAACCCAGGGGAGGCATTAAAAATTTCCAGATCTAATTTGGTGTACACCAGGGGAGTGTCTTAAGTCCTTTGCTTTTCATTGTTGTCCATTTAAGGAAATTGACGTACTCAAACACGCATCAGGCATTCTTTCCTAACGATGCAGAAATGCGTGTGTGCAATTTCTGAAAGGGGAATCGTAATCGCATCAGTCAAAAAAAATACTATATATCTGTGCGACCAACTCTCTGATTCACTCTGGCCTATTTCTGACATTTATTTAGATGGAAAATTGTGAAATGTTTGACCATCATTTAGCTATGGCTACATCAATACTGCAGTATGAGGGCAGCTTCGCGTCACAGCACGAGTAACAAAATCTTACCGAGAGACAAGTTCAAAGATTCGAGCATTCCTTCGAACAACACATTTCAATGATCTCTACCAAAAAGGCAATGTCAAATAGCGTTCCACATCGATGGCGTAGAATTGCCAGATCTAAGAACAAAAACAGCAGCACCACCATTCGATTAACCTCATTGATGTGGTGGTCCAAAAGCTGGGGACATGAAGAATAAATTATTCTAAAAATTGCATGAAAAGAGTTAGTAGTTTATTTTCTTATAGTGCCTGCGCTCTCTAGGGATTATGACAACCCTTATAGGATGAGAAGACTAGAAAGACAAATGCAACTTATTTGGTTTCGTTGCTCCATAATAGAAGTCAAATTATGGACTGCGAATTTAATATTGACATCCTTACTTTGAAGTGTATTTTTTTGTTTAGGGGTCTATCATTTGATCCAATAGCAAGGCAAGGGCTAAATTAACTTCGTCAAGAAACACCTGCGGCAGACAATTGAGATATAATGTAAACCACACCTTTGGAGAAAAATATTCTGATTCAAAATGACACTCCTTGACAAATAAAAGGGTCCTAAACTGAAAAATTGAAAATTTATCCAGAATTGCTTCATTACTGTAGTAGAAAATTGAGCTTATGCTAGATTTTACTGTCTAGGAATCAAACGTTTCCAATAAGCTTTTAGAGATTGCTTCAGAAGCTTGAAGGGAATGAAAGTACCCGAAGAAGCAGTAAGACCAAGATCCGCATTTGTTCGCCAGTGCCGAAATATTATGCAAAAGAATCAAAAATATGAGACATCTAAAAATATGAATCACCAGCTTTGAGCTTCATGAAATTTGTCGGAATAAAATTCACCCAAGGAGGCCTACGTGAGAAGTATTCTGATGGAAATCGAACAACGAATTGGCAAAACTGAATAACTTGTGTAACAATGTATTCTTCGACATTTCTGTCTTCAATCAATCATACATAATTTTCAAGGCATTTCATTTGACGGCGCGTGCTTATTTCTGACCTAAGAGGGCACCAAGCCAAAAAGGAAACAAGACAAAAAAAAGAAAATTTCAAAGAAACACATCTAATTGCACAATGGATATTGAAATATTGTTACAAATTAGATACCATTGAATCATTTTCAAACATTGAAAGCTGTCAATGTTATGCTATTAATTTCCAACACATTTTCCTCCCAAGAACAAAAAATAAAGATATTTAAATGACCAATACTTGAGATAGTTTGAATACATATGAATAAAGGAGCAGAGCTCACTTAAAAATGTGGCACAAGTGTCGTTCGTCCAAAAAGAAAATCGCTGGCCCTGCGTCTACATACCCGCTGGGATATTTAATATTCCATCAACTTGTTTCCATTTTTACTTGCCATATATTTTCTCTCCTTTACCAATCGCACTTTTGACAATCAATACACACAAAATGAATTGCAAAATTAACGTAATTTTTTTCACTGTGAGAAACACTTTTCCAATTATTTTTTTTTTAATTTATCCGTAGATATAAATTTACATATGTTTTTTTTTATTTCACATTTTATTCATTTTCTTTCATTTGCCATATTATTTCACAATTCTAATTTTAAATTATTACAAACACCTCTTTCGCGTTTGTATATTATTCTCCCCTCGGTGGTGTCGTTATGTGTTTGACAAAAAGAATACAAAAAAAAAAAATTTTTGAAAATTTCCTTTTCTATTTATTTATGTTTTATTTTGTTTCATTTTTTTTTGCGAAAGAGTTTGACGCGAGGCTACAAATTTTCTTTTCTTTTCTTATTATTTTTTTCTCGACATAAAAAAAAATTGCATAATATTTTTTTTAGCCTATCTCGATGCGGATGAAATTGAAAACGTTTCTTATATAATAACAGTTTATTTTTGTTTTTAAATTAACGATGATATTTAAGTTTTTTTTTCTTTCACAATCGACAACAGCACAAAATTTTTTTTCTTCACAGGACCTACCATTGAATGAGACAGCGAAAAGTGTTAGTCCTAAAAGGACCCATAATGAAAACCGCCCCATTTTTTTATATATCGTTTTTTTTTTTTATTTTATTTTTTTTTTACTATTTTTAAGTTTAAACCAAAGAGAAATCAAACCAAAAAAAAAAAAGAACGCTTCACTCGAAAAAGAATAAGACTTTCTTTTTCGACTGCTGCATTAATAAGATTTTTGTCGCGTTCACTAAATAAAATAAGAAAAATATATATTTAAATATATATTAAATAAAATAAAATATAAAACACGTAAAAAATCGTTTTCGAAGTTTAAAAAAAAAGGAATTATTCGTCGAGTAATTTTTTGTACATCCTTTACCGAAAGGATGTGTTTTTTTTTTATATTATTTTTTATTTTTATAACCCGAGCCGTTTGTTTCGATCGATTTTTTATTTGTTTCAATAGAATTAATTTAATTCAATTTTATATGTTTTTTTTTTTAATGTATATTTAGGATATTTTTATAAATACACTGGTCGAACTCGCCCGGTCTAAACTCAATTCGTAACAGGGTAGCTAACGAAAATTACCTTGTGACCGCGAAATATCCTAAAAGACCGACTGGCGTACGCGTACTCAGCTTGCGACGATGCCACGTTTTCTCTGCGTTCTCAGTATCTCTCAGAGGATCGTCATCGTGCTTTTCTCTCATCATCGAGATGATCTTTTTTTGTCGTTGCGAGTCGTATTGGCTTGCTGTACGGACGACTGTTGCAATGATAATTTTAGACACTTGTATATTTGGGAGCGTATGTGTTTTTTTTGTTTGTTTTGAGGTTCTAGTGCACAATCAGATATTCAACTACCTTGCCTTGGGTCTGGCAGAGTCAGCTGCTGTTTGACCAGTTCTCTCACCAGTTGTAGTAGACAGCATTCGAGGTGATTTTAAAAATTTTTTGCCTTGGCTGTTTGTGAAATAATCGAATTTTTCATCTTGAGTTATTTTGACCACAAAATGTCGTATTGGGATGCTCTCTTCGCCTGATAGATGTCATCGAATTTTTTTTTCCACTAATGTTGAGTATGACTGTAAGGCGTGATGATAAAGATAATTGAATTGGAGCTTCTTGCCAGAAAATCAGCGACAGCTCTCGCCTCTCTCGGTATTTGATGTTAAAAATCTTGGATAGGCGGCGTGAAAATTTGAAAGTTTATTTATTACAACTTTTTCCCTTCAAAATGTTGTTGGAGTTCAGCATAAATTGACGCACAAACGAAGCACAAGTTTTTACTATTACTTTTCAAAACCTATTACAAGTGACTTTTAATAAAGTCTGTCATAATCAGAGGCAAAACGTTTTCAGTGTCGGATTCTTGTCTAGATTCAATCTTATCTTTTTGAAGTATAGTATGCGGGATGACTGGGTCTTTCATTTTGCTTTGGATCGAGGTTTTTTTTTTTTTAAATGCATTTTTATTTATTTCAAAGTACTACTTAGACACTAGACAAAAACGCTTAAACTAGCTTATATATATACCCTAATTTTACTTAACTTAACTAGCTTACTGGTCCTGTGCAGACGCTCTAAGCTAAACTTAGCACTTATTTTATGTCTTTCGACTAAAAGTTATTATTTAATATATGTCTTAAAGATAACAATTATAAACTAAGAAAATTTTGGCAAAAACTTAGTGAAAGTACGTTTTTTTTAAGATATAGAGCTTAAATCTATATTAAAATAACTAATAAATATAAACTTAAATTTAACTAAAGCCTACGTATATATATAAACCTATAATATATATACCCTAAAGCTAACGAAAATATGTACACAATAAATATATGTATACCCATATAGACATATAATATCATTGTATATATTTTCCCCGACTAATCCTACTTAAACTTCAGAAAAACTAAATCTATGTAATTCGGCAAGGCTTTTCTAAACAAAAAGAGGCCAACTTTTCCCCGTAAGGAGACCTGGCTTATTGCGGGTTGATACCGCCCTGCTGAAACGGAGAGACTCTTCGGAATTTTCTGCGATGTCTCGATCGTAGGTGAGTCGCCTGTCTACACTGGAACGGGCGACGTGGTAGATTAGCGGCACCGCCAGACTAACCTGGATCAAACCTTTAGAGTCGAGGTAGAGAAATGCCTCTGGAGGGATAAAACCGTTAAGGCGCACACTCTCGTGGTACAACAAGTTGGGGTAAAAAGCCCCAGAGATCAGGTTGTTGATCGAAATCATTGCTCTTGCAATGTGCCTTCGGATAAGTTTTATTAGAAAACTATCCACCCTTACCAGGTTTGCTCCATTGTAAAGGACCTCATTGCGATAGACTTTTTTGTATTGGGACTCTGCAGTTCTATATAAACGAAGACGAGCCCTGAGACATTGTCTTTCAAAAACCCGAATCTTTCCCATCGAACTTGCTGTCACGTTGAACCACACTGGACAGCCATAAGTAAGCATTGGTCTGACAAGAGCCATGTAGCAGATGACTTTCACCCTGGCATCGAGTTGGCTGCTATAAAACAGTCTCTTTGTCCTGGCAAAAGTCGCTTTGGCTCTGGCTAGAGCTACATCGATATGTTTGTTAAAATATAGATATTGGTCTAGCCAGATCCCTAGGTACTTGACTAAACTTCTGTTCTCCAATGGTTGCCCGTGTTGTCCAACGATTAAGAATTTTCTCCAATTCTTCCTAGTATCCCAAGAAGCCCTACACAATGGAGTCCTGAAAAGAATAGTCTCCGATTTTTGAAAGTTGATTTTCAACTTCCAGTCATCACAATAACGCTTATTCTTATCAAAGTCACACTGCAAGTTCAATCTGATATCTTCAATGTTCGGTCCCGATCTGTACGCAATCAAGTCGTCTGCGTACGCTATGGCATGGGAAAGAGACACTAAAAGATCAGTCGTGAAAACGCTGAAAAGTATCAGTGAATTAACCGCACCTTGTTGTAGACCTCTTAATAATTCGAAAATACCAAAAGAAGTAACATTGCCATTTTTCACAACGAACTTTCTATTGAAAAGCATGTTATAAAGCATGTACAGTAGTGGTTTGCCTACTCCAAGCCTGTCTAATTTGTAAAAGAGCGCTTCTAACCATACGGTGTCGAAGGCCTTTTCCAAGTCAACCAGACAAGCACCCGTGCACTGTTTTTTAGATTAATTCCATTGTACATCTGATACCAGTTTAGACGCGGCATGTATGCAATCATGCCCGCTCTGAAACCGAATTGATTATCAGAGATTATATTTTTGTCCTCTACCCACTTAGTCAGGGCTCTATTGACTACTTTTTCGAATACCTTACTGATTGTCGGAAGGAGACTTATTGACCGCAGATTTGCCGGATTGGAGTTATCTTTGCCGGATTTGGGAATGGGCTGTACTATTGCTGTTTTCCATAGCGCCGGATAATGTGCATTATTCAACGCATTGTTAAACAGTACAGTGAAAATGTTTATAGCTTCCAGGGGAAGATGTCGAAGCACAATATTGGGTATCCTATTGATTCCTGTGGACTTTTTCTTTTTCAGTGATTCGAAGATCTTTTGAAGATCTATCTTGGAAATGAACGGAGGATTCTCCCTATCAACAGCGACGCCATTATCCATTATGCCAGATTATCGTCATGTAATTCGGTAAAACCTCGGTTTTTGATCGCCATTGTTGGATATCATTTCGTAGGTAGAAATTGTGGAAAAGGATACGATTTTCCAAGTCACGGTTCGGGCCAGTGCAAGCATTTGCCTTATGGACCTCCTGAAAGGTCGCTCCTATAACCTCAACCTTTTCCTGTGGATCTTCAATCACGAAAAAGTTTTCATCATCAGCGGCGTTTATCGGATCTACGCCTGCTGTCAATAGTATACGTTCGTTGTCTGTCGTCCGTGGGATCTTAAGATTCAGAAGTTCGTTATGATTATTTCTTCGGAATATTTTATTAATTTGAGGGAACATACTCGGGTTGTTGAACTTAATCGCGCGAATTTTGTTGTTCCAATACAAATTAACAGATTTTCTGTAATTTTCCTTGATAAGTTTTTGAATATTTTTTAACAAAGACTTCAGTGTCTTAATCTCCGTACCTTGGGTATTGGTAAACCGTCTGTACAAAAGTTTTAGTCGTGAGAGAAGTCTACTCTTTTGCTTGTGCAGTGACATTTGACAGATTCCTATTTGAGGGTGGGTTAAGTGAGCTGGAGGAGAGGGCTCTTGTCATAACTCTGGAGAAACGTGTCCAGTGCATCTTACTGTAATCGTAGGAGTACGTTTGGACGAACTCGTCCAAAGTTCGCAATGGTCACTTTCGTATACAACAGTCCGTAGGCAGTTAATAGTATGTCGGCCCGTATTAGTTTCGATCGAGGTTTCTTTGGAATACATTTGTTTACAGATCTTGCGCCACGAGTTTATCATCGCCAATTTGGTTAAATGTTGGAAAACGTTTAGTTACCGCAGACAAACCTTTATTAAAACATCAAGAAAAAGTTTTTGGAAAGTAAAGAGCCCCGAAAAAAATGCTTAAATAAACTTTTATTAGTTGTTAATAAGAAGCAACAAACTTAAAAAAATAATTATTATTTAAATATTATTTTTAAACTTTAATTTTTGTTTGTTAACGCGTTATAGAAACAATTTAAATATTTTTTACTAGTTTAGTGAGGTGGTCTTTTATTCTATATTTATAGTAGCAGTAAATTTACAGTCGTATTTTATAAATTATTGCACATTGACTTAGTATAACGCTACCTTACAACTGAAAAAAAGTTTAGATTTTTAATAAGTATATCACAGTTGAAGAATAGAGAATGGAAGGAAAAGCTACTGGCAAGAACCTTCTAGTGGTTTTGATTAGAGAGAAGAGGAGGTAGCAGTTCTAGCACAATCAGACCGACTTTACAAATGTGGACTAATAACATTTGAATATACAAATAATTAAACACAATGTTAATAAATAAACATATAAATAAATAAAAGTTGAATAAATAATCATATAAATAAATAACAAGAAAACATAAATAAATAAATAGTAAAATAAATAAATATATAAATAAATAAACAGATAAATACTTAAATAAATAATTATATTAATAAGTTAATAAATAAATAAATAAATAAGTTAATAAATAAATAAATAAGCAATAAATTAGGGACAATGTTTATAAACTCGTGATTTGCGAGTATGGCTGTAAGCACAGTTTTCCCAGACTGGAGAGCCGTAGAACATAATGGCTTGGAAGATCGCTTTAAAAATTACTGATTTATTTTCCTCACTCATTTTTAATTTGCGATTGATAAATGGGAACAATGTTTTAATTGTAACATTGATTTTGTTTATAACTTCGCTTATATGTATAGAGAATAAGTAAGAGTTTTGTCCAAGTGTACCCAAAGCTACTTAGCCTTTGACCCCAATTGATCTGTTCACAATTTATTTTTAATGTGTTGCTTGGCAAGAAACAAGCCTTCCTTTTCCGTGTAAAAAGGATAGCCTGAGTCTTGGATGCATTTAATTTAATTTTCCAATTATTAAAATATGATTCAATGGCGTTGATAGTAGATTGCAGGTTGATTTCAATGTTGGAACCAACCGAATCTGAGGAGAAGATGCAGGTGTCATCGGCAAATATAGCAGATTCACAGTTCGTGAGGCGTGGAAAATCTGACGTGTATATATTGTATAGGACAGGACTTGTTACTGCTCCTTGGGGTACACCAGCGATCGCATCACAATCGTCCGAGAGCGAGTTATTAACAGTCACCTTGAGTAATTTTTATCAAATAGTTTGGAAAGTTCAGGGTAACAAGTTTAGTAATTTTCATCAAATTTAAAGATATTTTATAAATGGGAGTTTATATAATTTACGTTGCAACAGTCGACCAATTTATTCATCAGACCGTAGAACCAGAGTACTTGTCAAGACAAATCAAACTATGGGGTTGCGTCATTTTATCACAGAGTTCGCACAGTCGCCTTTTAGGGTGCCACCTTCTGACTTCATTGTCAGACCCAGAGTCCTTGTCAAAACGAAACAAATTGAATGTGTTTACAAAATGGTGTGTTCATTTTGTTCACCTTTGAAAAGGTTATGCTTTTTTCGAGCTCTTTCATTTGATACCCATATAAACAGGGTTTAATAAAATGTTAACCATCCGCCATCTTATGAAGTTGGCCATTTTGAAAATATAACAATATTCAATATTGCATATTGCGACTAACTAACGACAGTAAAATCGAGTGCGAGGAAATGTTTCGAAATTCATTTTCAAAGTTTAATTTCTGACAGGCAGACTGAATAGAAGCTTTTAAAGGCTTCTTAAAAGGTATTTTAAATGGGATTTCATTCTACGAAAGCCTTATGAATTTTTGCAAGATAATGATCTGAAATATTTTTTCAAGCCTTGCTGAAAAAAATGTGAATCAAGAAGAAGAAAAAAGGATATTGCACAGTAAAGAATGGTTTGCCCTCAAGTAAA
Organism: Orthonevra nobilis; assembly: GCA_963555765.1. Classification (NCBI taxonomy): domain Eukaryota; kingdom Metazoa; phylum Arthropoda; class Insecta; order Diptera; family Syrphidae; genus Orthonevra; species Orthonevra nobilis. Next base: position 49,905,962 of record OY743225.1, on the reverse strand, counting down.
TAAGAAAGATTCGTAAAAGAATGCCCAATAGCGTTGAAGACTAAATTGGTCCTAATATGAGCTGGTTTTTTAAACGGGAAAAAGATTGAATTCCATTTTAATTTTAATTTAGTCATTCTCTTACTTACAAAAACCTAGTCTCCATGGCAGATAACACTTAAAAAATCTTTTATTTCAAAGGTAAACAAAAGATGTATGGAAATATTTATAATTCGAAATTTTTGGTTAAAAAACACTTTTTTGGAAAACACTGAGGAGCAAAAACAAGGAGCTAGATCTTCAAAATATTTTAACCATAATAAAACATTGTCACGGTTGTGTGATGGTTTTGGGAATTTATTGAGGCTTCTAGCATTTATAACTTGGCTCAAAAAGATTCAATTATTGATAAAAAAGGGGGCAAGAAACGTGCAAAAACTGAGCGTGCGAAGAACATGGGTTTTGTCAACACGATACATGCATCGTACATGGTTCGAGGATGGTTTGTTTACTATACTCCAAAGAAATTGGACCATTCTCCCCAATCACCGGATCTAAGGCCAATTGAACATTATTATTTTAACCGAGTGATTCGTAAACAACTGAAAACTTGAACAGGGAATAGGCTCAAATTTCAAAAAATGTTTCTAAGAAGCTTGTTGAATCGATATTGTGAAGTATGAAAGCAGTTTTAAAATCAAAAGGAAGCCAAAAAAAATAATTTCTATTTTCCTATAAAATAAGTCTGTTAGAGTACAATCAGATAGAAATTGATCTCCACGAAAATAATCAAAATTATTTGCATGCACGTTTTATTATATTTTTTTTTTTTTAATTTTTATATTAATGCATTTATTGCTATTGTGACACTATTGCTGAACACATACACTTTGTAAATATAAGGCAATAATACGAAAATAATCATTAATAATTCGGTCGATATATCCGAAAATTTAAAACTATCTGAATTAAAATTATTTGATACAACTTAATACAAACTGTTTAATGAAATGTGTTTTGGTGTTAATGTTAAAGAACTTATTGATATAAATAAACTTGACCCGTGTGAGCTTGGTTCACTACAAACACGAATAAGGGCATTTCATATCGAACTCGTTGAACAAATAAAATAAATGTTTTGATTTTAAAAATTCAGTTTCTAAGAGTCATATAAATCCCTCTGATATTCACATTCGGGTAAACAACTAAATCTAGAAAAATTTCCAAATCCAATCAGAACAGAAAATATGACGATGCCATATCTGAATGAAAGCTTCTTACGTTTTCTACGTTGGAACATTAAGACAAAAATGTTTAGCATGATAAATGCTTCTGATGAGCCGTTTTTTTGAAAGTATTTCCAACTTTTTAATAAACCTAACAACATTTTCTTTAAGAAAATGTTCCGAGCTTAAGTTGATAAAAAGCAAAAAAACTAAATGGGTTCGACTTAGAAAACGGTGAAGTTATAACCTTTGCAAGAGAGGCTATGTGAAGTTAAAGATTGCAAAGACTGGATTCCATGTTAAAATGAGTTGATCACATTGGCATAAGGCTCAATGTTTTTTAAGTATATACAAAGTTACCGAGTTTACCTGTTGATGCAATGTGTTTTTTAATCGATGGTAAGTACATGAGTACATACTGTGAGCATCACAGTTGTAAACCTGCAAATTGTATTTTGCAAAAAGCTTTTTGAAAATAATATAGTACTTCCATTTAAAAAAGGTATTTAATTTTTGAATGCAATAAACTGACACAAACACAAACTAAAGAAAAAATGTAAAACAAAAAATTTTCAATTTTCTTTTTAATTTTTAAGGTACCAAAAAATAAAGTGTACTATACATGTTGCCGCAAAAATTTATTTTTTCATAATTGATCGAATAACAGCAACCAGTGTATTTCTATTGAGTTCATTTGCATCTAAAGTTGCTTCTTGGAAATTATTTAACAAAATTACTTAAAATGGTAAACAAAATGCTCTTGAAGCAAGAGAACTAATTTTAAAATTAAGAAAGTGCAGTGAAGATTTCTGAAAACATAACCCAATCTTTTGGAGTCAATAAGAGCCCGAGCACTACTGGCCGGACCCCCCATATTAATAGGCTGCGTCCCTCCCGCCATATATTTTCGAAAAAAACGCAAAGACTTCCTTATCCCAAGAAATATAAAAATGAGAGCTTGTCATTCGGGGGCAATGTTTTTTTAAGTGACCCGAAAAAAATTTGAGATTACTGGCTCGAGAAAACCCCCTTAAATATGGCGAACGAAAAGAACAGAATACGTACAACAAAATCTAAACTTATGGCAATATTCGTCTTCATTGAAAGTACGATGAAAAAAGAAGATTACGTTCAAATTTTACCATGTAGTGGTGTAAAACTGGGGTTAAGTAACTCTTTGGTCTTCCAACAAGACAACGACCCAAAGTACACATCAAAATTCATCAGTTAATAATTACTTTATCGTACGCTTAAGCAGCTAGGTCACCCTCCCTAATCCCCACCCCTTAATCCTATCGAGCATTTGTGGGAGTATCTTGATAAACACATCCGAAATAGGGACATTTCAAAGAAAGATGAAGAATTGCCGAATCGACAAGGAAGCCAAGATACAGAGATGCTGTCTTTAAGGCGAAAGGAAACCAGACGAAATACAAGTTTTAAGTTTTTTAATTTAATTGTACACTTTTTTTTGTGAGCCCATAAAAATGAAGTATTTTTTGTTATTTGTTCATCGTAATTTTAGTCTAATATTTTATACTAAAATGTAAATGTTTATTTATTTAAAACAAACTGCCTTAAATTATTATATAAGCATTTTATTTGAAAATTGAATGCACTTGCCTTTATAATTTTTCAAATATGCAGTTAATATTTGCACACTTTTTTTGACATTTACATTATATACTCTTATATGAGCGTACAAAGTATAAAAATTATTTATTTTATACTCAACGTACATATCATTCATATTCAGAAAATTACGAATATGAGTTATTTATTTAAAATATTATTTTTTTGTTCGTAATTGCTGTTTTATTTTTAAATGGACTCAGTTTTTTAAAATGTATACATTTTTTTAGTTTTTTTTTGTCTAAAGTGGTTACACTGATGTCAACATTAAGATCCATTCTAATTATTGGTGAGAGATTTTTTGAAATTAACATTAGCAAACTTTGGGAGAGTTTTGAAATTCGAATTTTTATAGAACAAGCAAAATTGAATAGTTTTGGAAGTTTTTTTCGTTATAAAGATTTAAATCGCTTTCAACGAAAACCTTTTCATGTATTTAGTATGCATTTTTTATTCTCAATATTTGCGAAATGAAAAGGTTCCGACATCCTTCTAAAATCAATGAAATCGAATTCTGGGGACCTGACCTCTTGACGGAGAGATCGCAACCATTACGAAAGCTTTCAAATACTCGTGCTCTATGAAATAAACAAAGAAGAAGATGGCGAAATGAGGTGTGTATGTATCTTCAAATGTTTTCCATACTCCCCATGCCATAGCGTACGCAGACGATTTGATTGCGTACAGATCAGGTTCGAAAATGGAAGTCATTAGAATTCTCTTGCAGCGTGACTTCCGAGATTCAATGTTATTGCGAGGACTGGAAGATGAAGATAAACTTCCAGAAATGCGAAAGTATTTTGTTTAGGACGCCGTTGTCTGGGGCCTCTAGGGATACTATAAAGAATTGGCGAAAGCTGTCAATTGTGGGACCGCACGAACAGCCACTGGCGAGTCGAAGTGTAGTACGATACCTCGGTATTTGGCCAGACCAGTTTCTATATTTCAACAAAAATGTAGACGCTGCACTAACCAGAGCCAAGGGTGCTTTTGCCCAAGCAAAAAAACTGTTTTATAGCCAGCAACTCGATGCCAGGGTAAAAGTAATCTACTACATGGCCCTCATCCGGCCTATGCTCGTCTATTGAAACCCCGTGTGGTTTAACGTGGGAGCAAGCTTAATGGAAAAGATTCGGTTGTTTGAGAGGCGATGTCTCAGGGCTTGCCTAGGTTTATACAGAACTCCAGAGTCTGAATTCAAAAAATTCTATCCCAACGAGGTCCTGTGCAATAGAGCGAACGTAATTAGAGTAGACAATTTTCTTATAAAGCTGACACGAAATCACGTTTCAAGAGCAATGAACTCTGTCAACAATCTGATCCGCGGTGCCTACTATTTCAATGACAGGTATTACGAGCAGGTGCTTCTTAACGGTTTTATCCCGCCCGAGTCTTTTCTCTATCTAGATACGGTAGGTCTCATTCAGGATAGATTAGCGGTACCGCTAATCTTCCACATTGCCCGAAGAGCTGTGGATAAGCGGCTTAACTATGAGCGAGACGTTGCAATTAGTTCCACGGAGCGTCTGAGGTTTAGTAGGGCGGTTTCTGATCGCGATATAAAAGAAGCCGAACGCCAGCATCGATATCTTTGGTGGCTTAAGAATTAAATGGAAGGAACTCCATCCTCAATTCCTTCGTAGCTCTTTAGGTAAAGTTGGTCGACTTCGACGCGAACGTTTTTCGCACGGGTGGCTGAGTTACGGTAGTTAAGGTCGATTAGATTATATTTTTTTTATATATATATATGTGCAAACAGAGGATGTTCACATATCCGTATATGTGGGTATATGTTGCCATATGTGCCTCTACCTGTTTTGCATGTATATATGACGTAATATTAAGGTAAAAATATGTTAGTTTAGTTAGAGTTAAGTTATTTTAAGTAAGATAATAAGTTACTATTAGTATCTGTAACTAAGTTTTTTTTTTAAAGCCCGATTTTCTTTGTTTTAAGATACCTTGATATGTCCGAGGTTCAATTCTTGAACAAGTATCAACTAGTATCTGGTTCAGTCTGTTGTGAGTACACTACAAAATGATTTTTCAAGTATTTAAATTGTACGACGAATAAAATACTGCGAACTAAGCGAATGCAAATAAGGCCATGGAGCAAAACATATCCATGTTTCAAACCACTACTGCGTCTCAATATGGATATTCATAGTCTCTTGATAATCTGAAAATGGTAAAAAAAATTCTAAACGCGCTTTAAAAAACGTAAAAATAAAAAATTTCTTTAGTTATTTTTTGTTTGTGGAATGTATTTGAATCTCGTCTGTGCAGCAGTTAGAAAAAACAGTACAAAAAGTTTTATTATCCTAATTCAAGTCCTTAATTGACTTCTAATTATTATCGACATCATTTTCAAAGTCCTTCTTCTTCAGTCGTGTGCAGTAGTATCGGTCACTGTTCTCAATCCAGTCGCATACATGAGTCACCGTATGGAAAGCTGTTCCAGGTCTACATTTGAATTCAACTGGTTTCCCATGAACACAACGGTAATACTGTAAGCAAAGTATTAAGTCTGCTGTCATCGATGTTTAAACAAAAAAGAAGCCTACCTTTGCACAATCCGAATGTGGAACGTAATCCCTACTCGAGCAGTCGACCTTCTCAATCTCATCATCGCCATGTGTGGATGAATGATGGCTCCCATCATACTCTGTGTCAGCCGCACCGGACGAAATGGGGCTTACAACTTCCGGCTCCTTGGTGGTAGTTGGTCTCTAAAAATAGAACAACGCAAATTCCCCATCAATGTCAATGCCAAATATTTTCGCCTGATCTTCACACCATCGATCGATTAAGATCAATTCGCTTGCAAACGAAGAATACCAAGCGTACGACGACGGCGAGGCGCTTCGATTGTCAATTATGTAGTAAGAGCGGGCTTCCGAAAATAGATTCTTTTAAACTTACGCGAGTCGTAGTGGTGGTGGCGATGGTGCTCGTGCTGGTCGTCGTCGTCGTCGAGGCAACTGTAGTGGGACGCTTATTTGTTGGCTTCGGTTGTGGCCTTGGCCGACTTGTTGTGGGTTGAAGCACTACATTGCCCTCATCAGGCGATGCTGGGGTTGACGGAGGTTTCGCCCATTCAGGCTAAATTAAAAATAAAAAGAAATTGTAATGATGGTAAACATGGTTCTATTGGTGATGATCCTACTCTTGGGGTGGTTTTCCTCGTAGGTTCGGGAACTTTATAGTCAATCATGTTGTAGTAGAGAATTTTCGAAAGTGGATTCTCCGCACCGCAAAGTCCATGGAAGTCATCCATGTCAATGGCCCAGGTCATGGCACCCGCATAGCCCTTTTGCTTGATGTAGTCCATTTTGATTTGAACCGATTTTGGGTCTTCATAGCCAACCCATTGGTTTCCCTTGTACGTATAGGGAACCATTCCAGCATCATCCCATTTCACTGTCCATCCTTTTTCCTTGTCTTGAACTTCGGTACAGATTTCGTAGTAGGCCAAGAAACCGCTTGCGTTTGTAAATGGCCCTGGTGCACCGCCACCAGCTTCCTTGTTGATGTATGTGCCCAAGTTGTAGTTGTTGTTCGAATTGCTCAAAGTAAATGTGCGCCCGTAGAAGGGAATTCCCACAACCAGCTTGTTAGCTGGACATCCCATCTCTTCCCACAACGCCAGCCCATCGTTCTAAGCAAGTAAAAACAAGCTACAGAGATTTCCTCATTTAAGATATCACTCTTTCTTGATACTAACCACATTTAACTTCTCATATGCATACTGATCATGAGGTCGCTTATACAAGGCGCTGTGCACATCAGCAAATCCAGCCCAATTTCCCCTCAAATCGTAAGTCATCGCGTGAATGGCATCGAGGAGCCTGAAAAAGATCCAATTAGTAGAAAAGAGTCCAGTTCACTTATAAATTAGTAAATCTTACTCGCACAACTCTGGCACATGATAGCCCTCCTGAAGTCTGAACCTAGCCACTGGAACAGCCATTGTTATTTCCCAGCCTCTGCCCTCACGATCGAAAGCTCTGCGAAGCTCCTCCACAAAATACAAAAATCTATCCTTATCACTAAAGCTACCGCCTCGATCTGCAGCGCCTGGATACTCCCAATCCAAGTCGAAGCCATCAAAGTCGTACTTTTTCATAAACTCCACCACACTGCGTATGAACGTCAAGCGACGTTCCTTGAGCAGACACATTTCTGAATACTTTTTGCCACCTTCAGCCCAACCGCCGACAGCGACTTGCAGCTTCAAATTAGGATGTGTCTTCTTAAGATTTGTGAAGTTCCGGAAACCATTCTGTTCGACATCCAACTCTGGATCAATGACTAGAACTTGCCAATTCTTGTCATCGACACCAATGAACGAGTAAATCAAATGTGTGCAAAGATCGACGGGAACATCGTCGATGCCATAACGTCCCACGCCAGGACGATAGACAGCCCAGTTACTAAAGTAGCAGACAATTCGTGCGGGCTGATCCTCTGCTAAAGCTGCGGCAACACCCAAGAGCAGGAATGAAATTATTAGACCGAACTTACCTGAAAAGAAAAGAGAATGAATCAAGTGTTTTTGAATTTTGAAAAATGCTATGAAAAATGTACGTTGGTATGCAATTTGCTCTTTTGTATCACACACGCAACGTGGTTAAAAAACAATCATTGCCAGTAAAATTGCAGAAATTTATTTAAGGAGCTAGACTAAGCCAGCGTAGATTTTACAGGCTTTCCAACAACCAAAGGATCCTTCAAATCCCATCGATCTAAGGTTACTTCAATTTGCATTCTCAAAAAACACCATTTGGTGGTTCAGACTCTATACAGCCACCTGGCAAATGGATATCAAATAAAGCCTATGGAACCATTTGAATCGTGATGAATGTACAGAACCATAACAGAGCAAAGGACTAAATGTTTTCCAAATTTATTTTGACAGGCAGTATAAGTTTTTTGAAAAACAAAGATCATATTGGAGTTTCTTTGTTGTTCGTAATGAGTTTTCAGCAACAAGAAAAGGAGCTGTCTGTGATCCTCTAATTGTCCACAAGCAAGTATAGAGGAGTAGTGCGAAAGCAGGCAATTGGCTTACGAGCTGAATTTTTTAAGAATTGTTCCAAGAAGCGCATCAATTCTGGGCTTCAGAATAACAGATGAAGCCCATTTTTACCGAAACTGCCGAATGTTATTTTTATTTAGTTATTCTAGAGTGTGCTTGTGCATGAAGTCGAAAACCTCAGTAAGTCTAAAAAAATGCCATTCCCTTCCGCTGATCCTTCTACATACGCGGTATCTCGAATTATTTAGACGATAGACAAAGTTCATATATTTATGTATATGGATAGGACAACATCTTCATTCCATCCCTTTTACTGAAGTTATTCATTCCTTCAAGCATTTGTACATTTGTTTATCAAGGAAGGCAACAAGGAAGGACTTTCAACAGACATGGATATTTTTCTAGAACACCAAGAACGAAAGCGTCCGTAAAGACTTTGCCCCTCTGCACAACGACGTTCAACATTTTTAGTCACTATGGTCCTTCCAGAGTTTGACGAAAGATTGGCACTGAGTTAGTGTTATGGTGTGGGGGAGCTTGAGTTTATACGGCGTAGGAAAGCTGACTACTTGGAAAAACAACTTCACAAACATCGAATTTCTTCAAAAGTGACTCCGAAGGAAGCTCGTACGCAAAATCTTATCACTTCTATGCCATGTCGACTACAAGCTGAATCTGTTGGAGGCCCAACAAGATCCTGACAGCCCGATTTCATCAAGATATTAATGTAGAAACTTACCGTACGATAAATTTTGTCGTTTTAATGAAATAAATTATAATAATAAATTAAAAAACGATTTCAATATAATCTAATATCTAAAAAACCATCGTTTTTATTATGATTCTTTCATCTTTGTCCTTTTTTGAGTAAACCGATCAACCGATATCTGCCTCACGATGAATTATGTCGGCCTGTGTATTTCATTATAACTCGAATTTCGAAAAGGAGAACGCGTGAATAGTAGTCGACGTCTTAGTCAGCTTTTCCACGATGGGACTTGTGTTGCTCTACTCTTGATTTTGTTGGGGACAGGAGAGAGAAGTAGCGATTGTAGCCCGTGTCGTCCGTGTAAAGGAATCGGTGGAACTTTTTCATTTCCTCTTTTTCTATTTCGTATTTTGCTTTGTGTTCGTGTTCTCATTCATTTAACATGGGTGCGTTACTCCGTTAAGGGTGTTTTGTTTGCGTTTCTTGAAAATCGAAAATGGACAATTCTTAACGGTCTCGGGATATAATCCAAAATTAAAAAGTGCATTTTGAAAAGAACGAAAATCTTTTTAACATCCGGACTACATAAGTGTACAATCAATAAAGAAAATATCGGAGAAATTAAAAGAAGTAAATGACGCTGTTACCGTTGACGGCACGAGTACGATAACTTGGGCGCCAAAAATTGATAACGGGTTTTTGTAGAGGGGTAAAAACAAGCATTTTTTACTATGGGAGGGGGGGGGGGGTCTATCTTGCACCGTTTAGGTAGGGGCCATTTAAAAAAAAATGACTTAAAATGAAAAGAAAACAACAACGGCAACACTTACAATAAAGTACTATACCGGCTTTGAAAGCCAGAAACATTTTCTTTAGTCCTGGGCTTAAATTAAATAGTTTACTTTAATAGTTTTTGAAAAATTCGCATGCAAACTCAAAATTTTGATAAATAAAATTAAAAAAACAAGTTTAGACAAATTTTTTTCAAAATTGTGAAATGAAGTGCTAAATTTGCTTTTTGTATTCAATGCTTGTTTTAATTCTGAATAAAACACAAAAAAACGAATGGTTTTATGTCTTCTAGTTTTTGAGAAAATTGAAAATTACTATTTCCATTTTGTGACATTTAAGTCATGATGTTGTTGAAAGAGGTTTCGTTAAGGCTTTTCGATTCACTGAAAACTTGTTTGTCCCTGTCATCCCTCCACAATGCAACTAGAATACGACTTATTGATAGCCTTAATTCTCAATTTCCACCTATCAATTGCTAGAAATATGCATTCAATCGAACCAGTCAACATTTTATTATTTTTGTCTAATTTAATTTAAAAAAAAAAACACTTTGTGTGGCTTACAAAAACAACAACCTCTCAGATAGTATGAAGCCTCAATGGTGTGACACCTTGAACGCATTCATTTTACGAATGAGGAGCAACATCAGGAGTCTTTTAACAAAAGTCTTTCAGCGTAAAAGTTAAATTGCGACTCCAAAAGGAAACACACCAAGTCCCACCGTGGAAAAGCTGACTTACTTGGAATTCCACGAAATAAAAGTGTTTGTCTTGTACTCGTGCAATATTGAATATTCGAGGTTTACAGTATAACTTCTTGAATGAGGAAAAGCCAAAATAGACAATTGAACATGTTGCAGTGTCTCTCATGACATCTCTAAAGTCGTTGACAGAGTAGAAAATAAAGATTAAAATAACCTCATCGTTTTTATACTATGGAACGATCAATATCAATTTGTTATGGAGCAGTGTGGAAGGAACACTCTTTATTTGAAGAATTTTTCAGTTGCGAATACGTCGACGAAACTGTGTGATGATTTGTTTCTAAGGGGATACAGAACAGCTTCAAATGATTCTCCAAAGTTAACAACTTGAACGTGGAGCAACCTCATGATGCGCCGTTTGTGTCGGCGGCGTCATTGAGGCAATAGAGGCAATGCTGCAACAGAAAACGTTCTTGGGCCAAAATTAAATTAAATTAAATTAAATATTAGACTTACAAGACATGCTTAAGGCAGACTTTGTCGTTGAAATTTTCAAAAAATCAGTTTTTTTTTAATCTACATGTCTGGAGAAATAAATCTGTCGAAGCGTTTCCTGGATTTCGAACGTTTACGATATTTTAAAAGCTTTTGAAATTGACAACGTTAGCGCGCTCTGACAATTCACGGGACAAAGCATAGATCGAGCACGCGAAGAAGAGCAACGAGAGATGTTAGCGGCTCAACATGAGTAGCAAGAAGAAGAGGAGGGATGCCTGTATGGACCAGACATTGCCTATTAGCGGTAGTTATAAACAAATTTGTGTGTACAAATTACAAAACCTTAAGCACGTTTTTCTCGAAAACATCTTCTTAAAAATGGCTGACATGCTCCTGAGCGCTGTAATAAACATTATCTTTTTATGCGAACAAAACGCGAATACTCGATTTTTTTTTATTTGCCGCCATTTTCCGAAATTTGTACAAAACGAAAATCCCATCCATGACGAAAGGGACACAGATTGTTTATAGGCTTTGAAGAGGGGGCAGTTATGTCAGCCGTTTACGTCCCGTGATCTGAGGACCTGTTTTCGCGGAGCTGCAACTGCCGCTTTTAACGTTCTGTATATCATGAACAAAAGCAAGAAAAAAACTGCACTCAAAAATCTTTACTCATCTCCTTTAATAAAAATAAAATGCAAATACCTGAAATGTGATACTCCAAGGACAGAGTCTCCCTCAAGGAGAGCATTCGACATAAATTTGGTAAAATTGCAGTAGCACCAACTTGATCATGATTTCATACATAATTTTTCAGACCAAAAATTTGATTAATAATTTTTATTATAGTTGAAGGCAATTTGAAAAAAAAACGCCTGGAAAAAGAAATAATTCAGGGTGATTTGAATAAGATGTGACAGAGAACTAGAGCGAGTAGTTTATGCCGAGACAAGAAATTAATCGTTTTGGCCTGTCTTCTCTCATTTCGGCGGAAGGGGATATTTTTATAAAAAAAATATTTAAAATGGAAAACAAAAATATTTAAATTTAACGGAACCAAATACGATATCCCATTCTTTAATTCCACGTTTGACTGAAGTTGTTTCAGTAAATGATTTTTAAAAAATTAAATGAAAGAAAAATATTGAAATTTTTTCTTCAAATTAAGTTTTCACTTAATTTTGCATAATGAAGTGTAACTTTTTTTCCAATTTTTAATACACTTTTTAATTTTTGTCAGATCTAATAAACCTGGTGCCAAAAGATGTTTAAATTTTTGAGTAATTAAAAAACAATGAAAGGCATTTTGTCTCCCACTAAAACCCTTTTCAAATCATAGAATTTTAATTTTACAAAAAATCAAGCTTAGTATTTATCTATTTTTCGAATCTTTTCAAATATCGTTCCCGAATGAAGCTAAATATTTTGAAATAACGAAGAGGCTGAGTTGAAATAGCGAGGTCAATTGAAAAAAAGCAGAGCTTGAATATAAAAATAACTTTGATCGCCAATAAAAATAAATTATTGGATAAAACTTAACTTGTTAGAGAATAATGTTAGAACAATGCACATGTACCTACAGCCTAATAATAAGATCTGGGATATCACACCTAAGCTGATATTCGGGTCACCTATGCGTCAAAAACCTTGTGGACCAAAACACAAAAGACCAACGCGCAAAAGCATTTTAGTTCGTCTTTGAAGGTATCATGAGGCTATAAAATGTGGCCCTGTAGCAGCTGTAGAAACAATGCTGAGCCTGCTTTCTTTACAAATTTACATAGGCTTCTTAGGCTTCCAAACATACCAAAACTTATTATAGGAAAATTTATTGGATTTGCTGCAAATCTCAAAATGATGAGAAGATGATTCAGGATTAATCAGACAATTCTGCAGAAAGTTGCAAATTATTTTAAAGCAGAGACAAGTTTGGAGAATAAATGGTATTGGTAACCATTACCACTGTTGCCAGAGTCAAAAATTGCAGCTTCAATCTAAAAAATTCATAGCACTAAGGAAATCATCCACGAGTTAAAAGAAGATGTAAGGAGCATCTTTCCGTAGACGAGTCAATAATGTTCACTAACCGTCAAGCTGGTTTTAGACCCTCAACTAATATTATATCGAATCGAAGCTACTTGAAGAACATCACAATAAATATGATGCCAGCTTTCGCAAGGTTTTAATGCGAAGAAAAGGCGCTCGGGAGCCGCTCTGTTGAATTCTGCTGAATAAATATTTCATCAAGTCAGATCGAGCTAAAGTAAAAAAGAAACTTGATATTTATTAGGAAGACCCAAGCAAGAAATAGCTTTTCTTCTGGGCACTGGTCACGTACATAGATGCCGCTTTAAAAAAAGAAACATTATCTGACACTGACCCAGCAACATGCAAAAAGCCCGCAGAGACGTGAAAAACCTAAGTCTGCAAATGCCTCGCTTCGGCAAATAAGAGAGCGATCCATATAAACAAGGATTCACAAAAACCTAACTACCTAGACCCAGACCAGTTTTCAATGTTATCAAAATCCTAACTTAGCTTAACCGAAGGGAATTTAAAACGGACCGGAACTAAATTTTAAATATTACCTTACAGTGATGTAGGGATACCCGCGAGGGTGTCCTTGGCTCAAAATAAGTGCGTGGGCTCCCGAGCTCAAGGACTGTTTAGACATTTTAAACAGCCCTACATCTCGTGGGTTATCTCCGAAGAGCATAACTGCCATAGGAAAAATTTCGAGGCTGTTAAAAGCCAATCAAAGACTCTTTGGGTAATCTGCAATTTTGTTCAAAACATAGAACTATTCGGGTTCATCAATGGAGCTTGACCTTGGCTCCATAAGGAGCTGTAGTGGCAATAATTTATTTTTGAATTAATACACGAGTACGCAAGTGATTTCCCTTCCAAAGGTGAAATTGAAAACTTTTCAAAACTGAATTCATAATGAGTGTCCTTACTCAGTTGTAGAGCCACAAAAAATGTTGGCAATTTCACCGAGTAATAAAGAAGTGACACCGATTAATTTCAGAGCTTAATCAACCCATCATCTATGACTCAACAGGATACAATTACAAATTTGATTGCCTATCTAAAAAGACACATTTGAGTAAACACAATCACTAGATTTGAACTGACTAAGAGTTGAACCGCAAAATCGTAGGAATTTCTTGTGTGAAAGTCTCCATAAACCACAAAACTCATACCTTGGCTCATCTTCATTTCGAAACGGGCAACTTAAATTTATAGTTGGCACTTAAATCGCGTTACACTAAGCCTCGTTCTAAGGAAAGGTTATAAATTGAAATTATTTGTTTTTCAAAATCCAAAAAAAAAGCACCAACAACAACAACAGAAACAAATAAACGGAAAAGCCTTGCTTAACACAACGAATAAATTATTTTGTAATTTTTATCTTTCTTCTTTGGAAATTGATCGTCGGACGCACTTTTGAATACAAATTAATCGCGGACGCGCACACAGACACTCAGATGGATTTGGAGTCTTCAATGAATTTCTTTATTTTTTTTTTAAGTTGACTGAACTTGTTGATACGACACCGACACAGTTGTACAATTGAATAAATAATTTAATAGAAATAAAATTGTTTATGCGAGATTCACTTACCCATGTTAAGCGGGCGAGTTGACTTCTTCAAATGACAGTGCTGTGGGGAGTCGTTGGTGCTTTTTATACTGAAGAAAGAAAGACTGTCACTTGGATTGTTTGTACTGTATTTGGCCGGTGTGCGGTGGACAGAACAGAGAATCTGGTTTGAGGCCTAATCACTTTTTGGTATATGGTATGGCTTTTTGGCTCCAGCTGTGACCGGTCTGATAAATGCGCTTCACAGAGCTTTGCTATAGATGGGCAAAAATAAAGGAACACTCACCAAATTAGAAGCTTCTCGTGATAAGAGGTATTTTGATATGTATCCATTGGGCAGTTGTAAAAAACAATTTACATTTGATTTCGTCTGTAATTTTATTCAAACATACTCGAAGTATTTAAGTTAATTGTTTGCTATTAGTTGCGGAAACGTTTGCATGCGTTGCTCAGGATTTATTCCTTGCTGTACACCTCTTGCGAGAGTTAAAATGGTTTTGGTCAGCATGCTTGAGCTGTAATGGGAACAGAGGAACACCAATTACAAAGATAAGGATTTCTAGAATAATCATGATGAGGGATAACTCTGGGCAAATATTCACCACAGCTTACCGAATGTTTCAGTAAAGCTGGACCCCGAACTGCAAGTGAACATGATCGAAGAATGCGATGCGAGCATTCTGCAATCGAGCGATATTGCGAAGTTGACAACCAGGGATAAAGTTCTCAGACGTGTGTTGCATTGGGTGTTGAGGGGATGGCAGGAGTCACAACACGATAACGTGATCAAACCGTACTACCTTCGCAGGAACGAGATCACTGTTAACAAGGATTGTTTGTTATGGGGAGAGCGAATTGTTATTCTCGAAGCTGCTCGGAGAGATATGCTGACCATCTTACATGCCAGTCACCCGGGAATAGTCCGAATGAAAAGCCTCGCCAGGAGTTACATTTGGTGGCCAACTATGGATGCGGACATTGAAGCAACAGTGAAGAAATGTATAGTTTGCCAACAATCACGACCCGAAAAAGTGAAAGCTAGTATCCATCCATGGGAGGAGACCTCGAAAGCATGGTCACGCATTCACGTAGCCTTCGCAGGGCCGTTGCAAGGTAAGATGTTTTTTATTGTTGTGGATTCCTATTCGAAATGGCTTGAGGTTAGGACAGTAGCAACAACTAGTTCGACATGTGCAATAAACAGTCTTAGATCCATATTTGCGACGTTCGGGCTACCAGACTTGATTGTATCTGACAACGGGACTGCATTTACCTCAGAGGAATTCAGCCAATTTTGTAAAAGAAATTTAATAACACACATACTTACAGCTCTCTTCCATCCATCTAGCAACGGGCAGGCAGAAAGGATGGTCCACACTACGAAAGACCATCTGAAACGCATCAATTCTAGCCATATGCAGCTGCGCCTAGCAAGATTTCTGCTGCACCAACATTCCACGCCATCGTCTACCAAAGGCAAATCGCCGGCTGAGTTGTTATTCAAGAGGCGACTAACAACTTATTTCGATAAACTACATCCAGAATCCAAGCAGCTGCGAATTTCAAAAGGAAAATACGAGAATTCAGAACTGGAGATTGATGAACCAGTTTGGGCTAGGAAATACTCAAGTGGACCATCGTGGATACCAGCAAGCGTATCACAGCAAACGGGCCCTGTCTCATGCAGGGTTACTACTGAGTCAGGGAATACGATGCGGAGACACTTAGACCAATTGAGAGTGAGGTCTCCTGCACAGGGTTCAATCGTCACGGAGCCAAATGAAAGCATAGACCAGCAAGAACCAGTACAACAGGAATCGGCAATATCTCCGGTGGTACGGCGTTCAGAAAGATTGCGAAGTAAACAAAAATAAGTTCAAAGTAAGAGGGGAGGGGTACTATGTCTGAATGCTATCATCGGGTTGGCAGGCTAGCCCATGCCGATAGTGGCAGACAGCGGCCATTTTTCTTCCGCCGACTCTACCATCTACAGGTCATTTATCTCTCTTTTAATTTAATTGTGTAAATTCCTTTTTTTATAAATTACTAATGATTGAAATGTTAAATAAAACTCTGAATTAAAATTATTTGTTTCAAACATTTTAATGTGATAATCAGTTCGTTCTCATAAGGAATGGTATCCTGGAACTAAAGTGAAATAGCTGAAATACAGTTCCGGGAAAATGGTCTACAATGCCATTAAGCTGGTTAAGGAAGGTGTGATTTATCTAATTAAAAACCCAAACCAAAAAAAAAACTATTGTCTACTTGGATTAAGCCATTATCCGAAAATGCAAGAAAGATCCCTTCAAGTCATCTCGGCAAATTGGAAATGAAATCAACGAAGAATGTGATGCTAATGTTTCGAGCCGATTAGTCAGTAGAAGATTAAATGAAGCTCAGCTATTCAGATGAATGAGCAGAAAGAAACCACTCTCGTCAAAAAAGAGTATTCGAAGACGCTAAGCTTTTGCCCATCAAAATAACGACCTACACTTGTGGAGTGTACGGAAATAAGGTAAATAGAATTGGGCCAAATGTGCAGGACAATTGACAACCGTCCAACAGACCAAGCTTTGAATACCAGATACACTATAAAAACAATTAAACATGGTGGAGGCAAAATTATGACTTGGAGTGCATTTTCCTAACATGGACTAGAACCGCTTGTTAAATTAAGTGGAAAATGGAAAAATTTCAGCACTTAAATATATTGAAAAATACGATGGAGCTGTACTTTTAAGTCTATGACAGTTGGTTGGATATTCATGCACGATTATGATCCGAAGAACTCCGCCATCATGTTTCAGATTAACCAGCACAGAGTCCCGACTTTAACGCAATAGAAAATTTGTGGAATGACGTTAAGGTAAAAAATGGGCAGTAAACTTCAAAAATATGGATGAACTCTGGGACGGCATAACGGAAGCTTAATATTCTATCCCGAAGGAAAGATGCCAAAAGCCTGTTGAAAGTAGATCTGGGCGGAGATGTGGACAGTTATAGAAAATTCTGGTTATAGATCAAAAAAAAAACTGAGGAGGTTAAAATCAAACAAAGAATCATTTTAAAATATATTTTGAAAATTTCATAATTTAATTTTTTTTTTCACAAATCAAGCTTTGTGCTATTTCTGTGTCTAGACGAAATCCTTATTCATTAATTTCTTTAAGTTCAAACAGTTTCACTTTGCACAGTGCCATAAATTTATGAGGTAAATAAAATTCACTATTAATGAGGTTTTTAAATAAAACTAAGTTCATTGTTGTTTTTGAAACTTTACATAATTTAATTAAGTCTTCATTCTGGGCAGTAGATTTGTGTTATTTATGTGTCCTTGGCTGTATGCCAAACGTATGGCATATCACCAAATCCTTTTATTGCCGATTCTACAGACGCTGTCATATCTGAAAGATTGCTTGTCTTCTATAACTGAGCTTAGCAAACGATTTTTCGATATATGAATTAACATAAACTTTTTTGAACACTTTTTTGCCCACACTTTTATACCTGTCAGGTACACATATCCATACGTTCACGATATGTGTACCCGCCAGGTACTATTTTGTACAAATAAAAATAAAATTTCAGAACATTCCCTTAAAATGGTATGTCCGAATTCCAAAAACATGGTGTCACTCCTTATCAAAAAAATTGCCTTACTCCTAAAGTGACTAAAGGGGACAACTGAGTTTTGCAAATATTGTTTTAAGTCTCAGCTCAAAATTTCTATTCCCTGAAAATACACATACAGTTGATCAATTATGAACTCGCACGCTACAAATACAAAATATAAAAATTATTTTCTTTTGTTTAATAAAAAACAAAAAGAAAATGAAACAAAATCACTTGTTTTTTTTTATAAAAAATATAAAATTTAAAAATTAAAAAATTGGCCTTTTGATGAAACTTTTGGAATTAAAAATGAACAAAAAAATTAATGTATTTGTACTATGAATTAAAGGTGGTTGTAAACTACAAACTTAATTGATTTTCATTTAAATTGAAGAAGTGAAACCTCCTCCCTTTTTTGACAGTTTTTTTCAAACCACTTTGTCAAATTTAGCCAAACGCTTTTCAGGTGATCTTTGTACACACACGCTTCGAATGGAACTTATTTAATAATTTGAAAGAATCGGCACAAATGCACGTACGTACGTATTTGGTTTGTTGGCCCATGTTCTTGAGAACATTATTAAATCCAATGGGCATGGATTCTATAAGCATTTTGCAGATGAAAAGATCAATTTTGGATCATTCATCCATGAGCATCGATTCCAATGCTTTCCTATTCATATGTGTGTACTTTTTTAATTCATTTCCCAAATTTGCTCAGAGATGTTCAGTTGCGTTGATGTCTGGTAATTGTGGTGGCAAAGCAGCCAATAGCGTATTTTGTGTACCTAATGTTTATGGCCGTTGTCTTGGTAAAAGTAGAAAGTTCCATTATTATTTCCAATTTTGCAGCACTTTGTACATAATTTTCTTTCAAAACTGTTAGATTTTTTTTGTCTTATTCAAAGTTCCATCAAATATTCACAGCTGTCTTGGACATGTTGCCGCACATCGTAACAGAGCCAACACCGTATTTAACCGTGGCTTTAATATTGCATTCTTTCAACTCCACCTGATCCAAATAAATCAAATTTACTCTCATCCGAAAATAAACCTTGATTCCAAAAGGAAAAATCATTATTTTTATAGGCTTTAGCGAATTTTAACCTTTTAATTCTGTTGTTTTTTTTACTCGTATGAACGGTTTTATTCTTTCACAAAACCAGTCATATTGTTTTAGGATGGACGTTTTTTTAAGGCTCTGTGACCCTTTTGCGGCTGATTTGAGAGCACTTAGCTTGGGATTCTTCTTGATTTGCTGCACAATTTATCGCTTACAATAGGTATGAATAGTTTAGGTCTGCCAGATTTGGGTTTATCTCTACAGATTATAATGTTGAATGAACCGTTTCATGTCATGAACTGTGGTATGCCGATCTTTTTGATAGGATGCCCTATTTTAAGAGCCCCCACTTTTTAAGAAGCCTGGCCACGCTGCCTTCTCATATTGATTTGTTCGTCTTCGATTTTGGGAAAAGAGTAAAAGCGCTTGTTCTACATGCTTCAGTTGAACTAGCACAGAAAAAAGAAAATAAAAATTGGCTATTGTCCTATTAGATTAAACCAAAAGTGAAGGAAATGATTTCTGTCCGAGTCTTTTTTTTGCTACTTAAATTTTTTCATACGAAAACGTGACTTTCTTCCATTTTAATGTATTTTTTTATATGATTTTTTATAACCACTTTGACGCTATAAAATCGTGAAAGGATACAGTGTCCGAGATCGTAATTGATCCACTATACTAAAGTTTCACAAGTTGAAAACCTTTATTTTCTCGTTTCCTCAATGTAAGAATTGGAGAAACTGCCCTCTTTCAAACATCAAAAGCGTATCAACAATGTTCATACATTACAAAAGAGATTGCCCTCCAGAGTGTTCTTATGTCACTCTTCTCCCCCTCACTTAAACGTTTTAAGCAATTTTCCTAAATTGATAATTTTTGATTTGTGAAACATAAGAAATAAGGGTGCGATGCACAGGATGTTTTTTTGAAAAGCCAACTTAAAGCTCAATAAGGGTCTAAAAAAAGTTCAAGGAAAGAACAAACAAAAATTGTTCTGAAATTTAAAATCATCACTCAATAACTTATCGAATCAAAATACTCCCAGTTTATTTCAAGACAAAGTGTACCCATTTTTTTTTTTTCAAATTTGGCACTTTGAAAAATCTAAATCTAAATCAGTGCAGTCGTTTAGGACGAGTTCAGTGACTAACACATATACGGGGATAGGGTTGTTTCACGTGCAATTTTACACAGACAGTTGTAATGCGTCCCGAAAATGCAGAGAATCTTAGTGTTGTAAAATCTTTGTTGTAAAGGCATTGCGAAAATTTGATCGGAATATAGCACCAACTCCAGCTAGTGTAGGCGAGTTTGCAAAGAGAGCTCTTGATGCTGGTTTCCTTATTGATACCAAAAAATATTCCCCTGTTCTTAACTTAACTCGACAACTGAGAATATCAACGAGAAATTAATCTCAGATCAGATTCCGGATTATTCACTCACAAAGTTTAAATGATCAATGTCTATTCGGGCTTTAGAGTAACGCGAAGCAAAGTGCAAGTTGGCTGACAAAAATTATTGATTCAGGTAGGCTACATTTCCATCATGTAGGCTAGGTAAACAAGCAAATTTGTAGTTTTTGGGGTTTGAAAAATCCACAACTTTCCAGAGGGATGGCAATACACCCTAACCATGAGACTTTTTGACGTGGTTTTGGAGTATCAGCATAACAGGTCCATTTGTCATCCAAAGTCGTGTGAATCGTGGTATGTCCACATAAAGATCTGAGGAGTGATAGAGGATTGCAGGCGCATAATCATTCATTGGTGGCGTCAACCTTCTATGTCCTGCGTCAACGAAATTACCAAACCGGTATCCGATAATTTCCTTTCCACATTCATGGATAGTCTTAACTTGAACAAGGACATTCGAAGGCCATCAAAACAACATTCAAAAATTCTTATCTCATTGTCTTCATCAACATCATCTCCATGGCTTGTCATGCACTTCAAACTTACAGTCGATCGCCCTGGAAAGGCATGAGTTCTCATAGCAGTATTCGCCAAGTCATGGGATCTCAATTTTTGCGAGGTCAATTGAAAATACATTGCATTCTCAGAGCAGTTCTTGTTTATGGAAGGCACTTAAGAGAAATGTTTGAATACGAGTTCCACAATGATTAAAGATGAGTGATGTGGGGCTATCGGATCTATAGTAAAGGCATCCGTCTTGGCGATGGGATCAATCTGCAACCTATCACCGATCGATCTCTGCTGCTGAACTATGAATCGACTTATCAAAAGATAAATGAATGGTGATTCTACGTTGACGGTTCAAAAGTTGCCTCCAAAAGGTGTTTTCTACCAAGGAAAGTTCCTGTTGAATAGGATTCAGCTGTATCGTCTTTCAGACCCGAATAATAACCATCCTGCAAGTCGCAGAAATGATTAATAAAAAAAAATAGTATAATAAATAAATACTATATAGTTAACCGAAATCAAGACAGCTAATGAACCCGCAAAACTGAGCAACGGACCAAGCCAATACACGTACACTTCCCCTTTTTAAATTACGAATCAGGCGTCTCCATCGGAGCAGCCAAGGCACATTTGCAAAGGAATCGTGTAGACTCAACTTCCCGCAGCGGTTTGACTCTTGGATGGAGTATTGTTTCTTGAATGTGGATCTTATGGCTTTTCCCATAGCGTTGCATAGGCTTAATCTTTAGAAGGAAATCATGTCCAATTATGCCAAACTTATACAAAGTTCACAACATGGTGAAGTGATGCACCTTGCAGGATGGGTCTTGGGAGTTTTGCAAAAATTGTGCTCTCAAACAACGGCAATTTTACTCTTTTATCATGCCCATTAAGCCAGAAATAATCCCCAAATGTGAAGATGATTTGATGGCAAATATTCTCCTTAAAATTCACTTGATTTCTTGAGCATTCAGCGAACGTAAAGGTAAGACGCATAGTTCGAACTTATATGGTTGTAGGTCAAGATTTTTCCTCAACACCGAGTTTGGTCCTCAGTCGCGTGCCCTCTACAGAGGCGATTGATTACTGTTTTGCATTGCCTTATGTTGTAAGATGCCATACAAAATTTTTGGCCGCAAAAGAATGTTTCAGTACCTCTATCTTTTCAAACTCTGAAAAGTGGACTTGCAGGGATATCAACTAATAGTGAATAAAATACTGCGAATTGAATGAATGCAAATAATTTCCTCGTCCCTGTTGGAGCAATAGAAATCAAAACCCATCTAAGCTTTAAACCACTTCCTTTTCAGTCTGAAAAATTCCAACGCCTGTTTCAATCACATCCTTCCAAGCGGCATTGTTCTAGTCAAAGCTTTGTTGTAAACGTTTATCTATACGATACGATACGATACGATATACGGCATAAACGATCACACAACACAAATAAAGCTTATCTCTTTACTATGAAAATTTTATTTTGGTTTCCATTGCTGGTAAACATGATCGAATGTTTTATTGCAAAAAAAATTAGGTGTCGAAACGTAAAAGAGTGCTTCCATACAAGTCGTCTTACAAAACGCTGTGCGTGACATTTATTTTTATGAAGCAATCAATGAACCTATAATGCACCCAAGGAAGTTTTATTCAAAACCATAGTTTTATGACTTGTAGAGGTTGAAAAATAATACTTGATAATAAAATTTCAATAGGTAAGGTGAGGTTTGCTTAAAAGGGATGTTCTCGCTGAACTTATACGTGCAATTATTTTTGCACGCTTTGTAAGTGGTCTCATGGTGATGGGTAGTTAGAAGAACTTTCTCTTGTTTGTGAAGTAAATCAAGTATAGTCCAGAACTCACTGAAGTATTATTTTAAAAAAAAAGGAGTCACTGGTATTTTGGGGATCTTGACGAGAGATTGCATTACAGTCTTTACTAAAAACATTACAAAATAAAACTGACAGTTGAGGCTATTACGCAAAAGTTATAGCATCTTTCGATCCGGTGATATATTTTGAACCATCTTAAACTTAAGGGTTACTCTCGAAAAAGTCTTGCGTTCTCCATGCCATTCCATTTTTATAAATTTTAACATTTAAACATATGGTGTTTGGGGTTTAAAGGCTCTTCTTTAAACACTTCTTCTTGCAGCTTCTAGAATGGTGGTCAAGGGCGGACATAGGACCAAAGGTGCAGTATTTCGTCAATGCACGAAACAAGAAGAGGTCTGCCTCAACGGAGCCTTTCAAGCATGGCGATGGTATTGTAAAAGGAAGCATTCAACAAATTAAGAATAGAACGCAGCGTCAGTCGATTATGTCCCATGTAAGGGGTAGGCAGTGCCATTCAGCCTGGCAGATTTAAGATTGATCTAATTTGCACAGTAAGGCAGATCCTTGATAAGACCAAAGACCAACCACTGTTTAAGGGCTAAAAAGTCACATATGATAGCATTCTTCGTCGGGAGCTATACAAAGCGATGACCGAAGTGAAGGTCTCGGTAAAACTGGTCTGAAACTCTTTTCGGAACATGCACCGCATTTTGGCAAGGAGGTGCGCTATCCTGTGACCTTGCCAGCTGCTGGGTAATGCCCACAGTGATATTTCAAGTCGCTCCCAGAGCACCATAATATTTAGTATCCTTGACGTTTATTGAAGCAGATGCGAGAAAAAAATAACTTAGCCTAATTTAAACTAAGTGTCAGCTTCTCCCTAATCTAGCCACCAATATTTTTCATGGTTTGACCTCTCGTCATTATTTATGTCTCTATCAGGTACGATCATCCAGCTTAAACTACCATGCCCTGAATGTGTATGCACATAGAGGATTCTTTTGTCTATTGTCCTTCTAGCAGGAATATTACAAGAGTCGGATAAGTAGCCATATGCATCCAGGTATAAAAATGACTCAGGAGGTTTCCGTACATGAGCTGACGTTTATGTTAATGGAAATAAAAACAAGTACAAGTTGTCAAAAAACACGAAAGTACTTTTTGACCATCGAGGACAAAACGTTAATGCTGCCAGGAGAAATTACATAGTCTTTCAAAAGTCTTTTTCTCGAAGGATAAACTCCACGAATATCATCTAATTGGAGATTCGGCGAAAGCTTACCTTCGGCAATCGCTGCAGCTTCGTTTTTTGGCAAAAAGGGTTGAATTCTCTCTCCAAGTTTTGTTATCCTTTGATCATGACAGATCTGCCGAGTGTTAAGCGGCTACGGAAAGCAGATTTTGAACACTTTCAGGAGAAAAATTCTTGGTCGAAAATGTGTAAAGACGCCGAAATTTATGAGCTGTGTGAAAATGTGATTGAAATAGAAAAATTGGTTCAGTGGACTTCCGTTTTAAACATGAAGCTTTCGCGGATGTCAGAACGCTTGTTGTCCAGGCGAATATGATTGTGAGCCCAATAAATTCATCAACAGATCGAGGTTTGAAAATGCACCATCGAAAAAGCAGCCATGGTAATCTGCTGTGAAATCTCAACCCGGAAGGAATACAATATTCGTGGACAACTTACTAATAACTTAAGCCCTCATTTATGAAATCATAAATTTAAGAACGATTTTTATATTTATGTATGAAACAACCACAAGCACCTCCTGAATAAAAAGGCATAGCTACTTTTTATCGAACGTAACGAAGGAGCAGATGTTTAAAACAGATAACAAGTTCTTCGCGCAAAGATCTTTCAAAATCTTACTTTTCATGAGTTAAAGCGAGATTCTCGTGTATATGCATGATGGCGTTAAGACTAGTGAAGAAACTGTTTTCGCTATTTGGGAACAGAATTTAAAGCGGGACAAAAACAATCGTGGTTTATGGGGACTCGAAAGCCGAATTCGACAATAAACCACACGATTTTGTAAGCGATTTTTAAAGCCATTTATCTAACAGGAGGATCTTGAAGATCCTCCATGACAAAAAAAACGAAATCAATATCCACAAGATTACAGAGTGGCCCCAAAAATACTTACCCACTGGCGAATAATTTCACTGCACGTCACGAGGAAATGAAAGGATATGAAGAACTAGATGAGCTCAAAAAAGTGAGAGGCAAATTAAAACCAGTTCCGACAGTATGGGGACGACAAGCACAATGTAAGCCCTCGTAAGGCATCTGTGCTGGAGACGGGTAACAAAATATGATAAACGAAGTATTTTCATTCTACAAAGTCAGTTTAACTTCAGTTTGGGTGTACGTCGGTGTAACAGGCCTCGAGTTAGCATATGAAAAAATGCTGCCAACTTAAGAGGCTCAAAACGATGACCTGTAGACGAAATCCTGGAGGAAAATACAAAAGTCACCTCATACTTGCTATTGATGACCTCCCTGGTTAAGATTTCTAGTAGACTTGGCAAAGTTTAGTACCGCTTTTGGCAGGTCAAACTGATTCTAATAGATACGGACAAAAGGTCCGGGCTTGTCACCTCGACTACACCTGAGAAGGTCATTATTCAAACAGGAAAGAGCACATCGATTCCGGCTACCTTGAGCAGCGGTGGCGCCATAGGGCACACTACCCTTAAAATGCAACTGGTAAGAAATACAATCAATGTGACAAGACTCAATTTCATTACGAATAAAGACATGTTCCGCTCGATCGCAGATGAATTCGACATAGAGTTCTGCCTTAGGCGAGTCTTTGAATTCCTAACCGTGATCTTTGGTCGAGCAGCATGCATACCTGTCCCCGACCACAGAAACTCAAATCTGGTATACTGGTGGGTCAAACGTGGTATAGCTGCCGGTGTCTATGGATCCAACACAACCATCCAAATGTTTTCCAGGCTGAACTACAAGCCATCGAATTCAGCGCCATACTAAACATAGCTTTGGTCCAAAAAGGGCCATTGTCATCCAATCTAATAGACTCTACATCTGTTAAAACTTAATACGAAGGCTTACAGTCCCTAGCCCAATGTAACAAAGTTAGATGAGAATGGGTTCTAGGTCAACATGGAATCGAAGGCAATGTAAATGATGGACGAACTAGTCAGAGCTGGTTCAATAACTGTTTTTACTTGTCCGGAAGCTATCTATCGCGCAAACTTGATTATGGCCAAAGGATGGACCACCGTACAACACATGTAATTATTTTTTTTATCTTCGATCACTCATAGCCTACTTTTCAGCAGGTAATCGCACTGAAGAGTTAACAACTGTATTGATTCAAAATTTTGCATAGCCTACTTCTTCATTCATTCGTCAAATAGGGATACATTCATGAGGGTATACCTCAGGGAACAATTCTGGGACCAATTCTGTTTTGCATCTTTATTAATGTTCTGCCATTTGTATGTAAATATGTTTCTGTCTACTTGTACGCTGATGATGTACAATTATATTTGTCTCTGCTAGTCTCAAATTAAAATAATGATCGGTTTACTGCTTAACGCATCAAAGTCCAAAATTGTACCTATTTTTCAAAAATCGCTTCATTTCAATCATATTCCTGATGTATGGCTGGCGGACAACAAACTCAAACTTGTTAAATCTGTAACCACCCTAGGCTTTGTTTTGAACACGAAAATTACATGTACTCAGCATATCTATGGATGTCTTCGTAAGTTATGGATTTCGGCATCTATAATCCCAGTTACCACTCGAATGAAGCTTGTTAGAGCACTCATAGTTCCTGTTCTACAATTTGCAGAAGTTAGCTACTGCAAACTAGACTATGAGTCCTTGCATAAGCTTCAGATAGCATTTAACGATGTTGTTCGATATGTTTATCGCTTGGAAAGATACGTGCATATTTCCGAGTATTCGAAAACCGTTTTTCGATTGTCTGTGCAGGAGTTTTTGAAGCAAGATGTTGTTTATTTCTTTACAATTTAATAAAAACTAAATCCCCATCTTATCTGTTCAACTTTCCAGATCCGGCAGGACACTCCATCTTATGTCGCTTAAATATAGATACCTGGAATCCGCTCGCCTCTTGTATGTATCGGGTTTTTCAAGCGTGCTACAAAAGATTTTTTAAATAAAACAAAAACGGTTTTGGATATCAATTAAATTCTTTATTCCTATGAAAGTACGTTCGCTGCCATTATGTATGGAACTCGATTTCTTTTGCATGGCCATCACGGGCACGCTTGCAGAAGTCCAGACGCTGAACCCAATTTTCGACGGTTTTCAAGCATAAATCGGTTGATACTGCTGCAATTTCACGTTCGATATTCGTACGAAGTTCATCAATCGTCGCTGGCTTATTGGCACATACCATAGACTTGACATAGTCCCACAGGAAATAGTCTAACGGCGTCAAATCGCACGACCGAGGCGGCCAAGCGGCTGGACTATTCCGTGAGATAACACGTTCTCCAGACTTGGTTTCCAATAAATTGATTGTGACATTCGCTGTGTGGCTTGTGGCGCCGTCCTATTGGAACCACATGTCCTCCAAGTCCATATTATTCAATTGGGGCCAAAAATATTCGGTTTTCATTGAACGGTAGCGATCCGCATTCACAGTAACGTGCTGGTCTTGATCATCACGAAAGAAGTAAGGCCCAATGCCGCCGCCGGCCCATAAACCACACCAAACCATAGTTTTTTCGGGATGCATTGATAACTCATGGAGTATGTGTGGATTGCTGCCTGACCAATACCGCATATTCTCTTTATTGACGGAGCCATTCAGCCAGAAATGAGCCTCATCGCTGAAGATGATTTTTCGATGTAAATCCGAATCATTTTCACGAACATACGACGCTTCTGGTGGTCAAGCGGATTCAGTTCTTGCGTCAATTTAATTTTGTAAGGATATAGGCCAAGATCTTTTCGCAAAATTCGCCACAACGACGTCACAGAGATGCCCATCGCTTGAGAACGACATTTGAGAGAAACATTTGGGCTTTCTGCAACTGAAGCCGGCCAGCGGCAGCAATATTCTCGACACTACGGGCACTTCTTTGTCTCACTGGCACAGGAACATTTTGTACTGTGCCTGTGGATTCAAATCAGATCAAGTGTTGATCTGCTAGGATGATTATGACGACCATCAATTGGATGTAGTGTTCTTAAAGTTGAGGCCACTGACTCCGAATTTCGGTAGTAAATTTTAATAATTTCGACTCGTTGTTAACTCGTATATTTTTCCATCATGAAATGGCAAACCTTACTGAAGAGAAATGTTAAAAGAGCGGCAAAAAATATGGCGTCGTTTGCTGTCTCTGTCGCTCTACTTTTGTAGTGTTCTTGTTGAAAAACCCTTTAAATGCCATCAGATTGTGGAACACATTGTCACTCTGTCAGTTTCAGCACTTTTCAGCGCAGCTATAATTTCGAGCACATCCTCTCCTGTCTCTTTCTTTTCCTACGTCATAATTGTAATCATCTAAAAAAGACGCGATCTTGCTAAATTGAAAGATACGCAATGGACCCATTGAAGATCACTCAGCTCAAGGACTTGAAGAGTTCCGTTGAAAGCGAAGGAGATTTTTTTCCACATTGGACTAGTGGATCTATGAGCTCCCTTCTCTTGGATGCATTCCGTCTTACTTTACCCATTTCGCATGGTTGAAGTGTGTAGGACAATAATCAACTACAAGTTCCATTAAGTGTACATCCAGGTTGATCTTGCTCTTGAATCCGAACTTCAAGTAACTTCACGACAAACATTCGAAAAAAAAGACGACACGCTATAACATATGGAAGCAGATTCCTTGTGCCACATTTGGCTGAATAAATAATTGTAAATTTATTCACTGCAATTCCATTGACAGGGCATTAATTACCTTCGAGATAGATGGCGATCATTAAACCCACATCAGACAAACAAATGCATTTCTGGTTTGTCTTCTCCGATTTCTCGTTGTAAATCTGCCATGGAAAACTTTCCATTGACCACAATGTGGATAAGAATTTTCCATGCGCATTCTGTCTCTTCTTAAGATCCAAACCCCGAATGAACTGTGGTTATCGGTCAGACCGCACCAAGTTCAAGGAACCCCCCCCAGAAGATACTATACCAGTTTGATTGGTTCCACTCAGCCCTCAGCATGGATATCGAGTGTCACTTTGTATTACTTGCGTGGGATTCAACGTGATGTAAGTTGATCTCATGTAAATTTTGACCCAATTCTTCTGAAATGCATCCATTTTGGAAGGGGATGTGAATTATGAATTCTGCATTGCAGCATCCAGGGAGTCAGTTGAGTGGCTTGCTGCAGACAACCGACACGATCGGAATGTGTAAGCTCGATTTGCATAGAAACCTTTGCAAATTTCTAAGATCAAGTAGCGAAATTTGTATCTGCTCATTAAATAGCCGATCGATAGTTCCACAGATAAGCAATTTAAGTGCGAGAAAACTTTTACCAATAAAAACAAAAGTTTCTTCCGACTTAAATGTGGGTTATTGCGCGCTCCAAGAAACCAAAACAACCAAAGAGGTGTGTCAAGTAGTTGCTCTGGTCTCGAAGATTAGAATTGAAAGTGATCTTGTCTCGTGGGCGAATTAAAAAAATTTATTTATGAAATTCAAATCGCTGTTGGCCATTGTTGATGACTAGACTGGGCATGGGACAGTTTGGATTTTAATGTTCGGATGTTAATCACGAGATAATGGATGGAGAGTGCCATCGAAAGAGAACGTGCCAAACATAAAATATCGAGGGATTGTTTTTTTTTTCAATACGCTTTCATACATCATGCATGTTGGATTGTTGATAGTTGGCGCATGTCCATAATAAGTCTTGATTTAATTCATTGTTTTTGGCAGTGCAAGAGACATTGAATGTGCATTGTGTACATTAGTATTCCAGACACTTGAAGAAACTTGTGACAAAACAACAATTGTGTAAAGTTTATGCAGATACTTTACAGAACCTTGATCATGAAAAAACTATGTTCCGGTTATTGGGAAGGAATACAAATTTAAATTGGTTTTTAAAGGGGTATGGGATGCACTTATCCTCACTTCGTAGAGGATCTATTTCAAGTAAGCTCATAATGAACTTCAAGTCAGTCCTCTGATTTTGTTGGAACTTACAGAACTCTTTTGCAAGTGTGGCTCTTTTAGCAATATTTCTGACAAAAGGAACGTTGCTCGCATCTCACGAGTACATCAAGATACAGAACCGACGCAGGTGTCCCTTATTAATTTCTAATATAACCTAGATAAGTGAAAAACAAGGACAATATGAGTTCGTTCTCAATAACATTTGCCAATTTTCTATACAAGCGTGTCTTTTATTTCACTTTACTTGACTTAAAATTGGACTCACAACAGGTTACTAATTGGTCATCAATCTGGGGTCTCATCACATAACTTCTGGTATTCTTCTGGTTCTCTTGTTTTGTTTTTGTGCACTGTAATCCTCCCTTAAAAACTTCGAGAGTTGCCACAGAGTCCAATCTTATATATAAAATTCTCGTGTCACAATGTTAGTTACCATACTCCTACGAAACGGCTTGACCGATTTTTATCAAATTTTGTATGCATATTCAATAGGTCTGAGAATCGGCTACTATCTCTTTTTCAAACCCGTAAGTGATAAGGATTTTCCACCCCTATCATTTCATTTTTATTTTTTGAACAAAATTTTAATGTTTAATTTTTTTATAATGTGCCATTAAAAAATACATACAACCCTAATATCACCAACCCCTTTTTTTTAATAGTCATTTTAGCCATTTAATCATTTTTCATCCCGCTCGATAACTGATCAATTATCACTTGGTAAGTTATCCCAGCCAGTTGAGCCTAACATTTAGGACAACGTCATTCTAAGATGTCGTGAGTTTTGTCAACAATTCATGGTCAACATGTACACAAAGATAGAGGAAGAGTATATTCATTTGCGAGCCGCTATTGTCAACAAAGCCGACGCCACCGAAATTGGAAACTCTGTCATTCTACCATAATATATGGACGAACGTGTTTATTTATCACGTTCATATCCAAAATGGCCAGAGATAACATGTTTGCTATTGCCTGGCCAAAATGCAATTCATCGTCATGACATTACAGCACGTGTGTTCAGACAAAAGTTGAAGTCCTTAATGAGTTTCATCACTAAATTACATGTATTTGGTCTCACACGTTGCTGGCTGTATTCGGTCGAGTGGCAAAAGCGAGGATTACCATGCATGCACACATTTTGGTGTGAAGAAATCGATATTATAATTTCTGCGGAAATTCCAGATCCGTCTACTGACCAATTGCTGTTTGATATTGTTTCAGCAAACATGATTCATGGTCCATGCGGTACTCTTAATCGTTCATCGCCTTGCATGGCAGATGGAAAATGTACCAAAAATTTTCCTAAAGATTTCACTAACTATACGATCACAAATGTCGACGGATATCCAATATATCGTCGAAGAAATACCCGAAATGATTGTCCATTTATTAAAAACATCAGCAACACACTGGTGCACTATGTACTATAAGCATTGATTGTTATTGAAGATCTTTGCATTATCATTGCCAACTTACCACTCAGTCATTTCTGTATGAATTCGCCAAATCGAACTGCATCTGATTTAATGAACACTGAAATGAATCGTGAACTGCAGTACAACACTGTAGAAGTGGCGGCGATTGTTACTCGCAATGTCCCAATAATGAATGAGGAACAAAGAACCATTCACAAACGCATTATGCTCGCAGTTTCAGCAGGACAAGGTGAGTTCTTATTTTTGGATGCGCTAGGTGGAACTATCAAAACACCTTATTTCGCTAATTCTCGCGGAAATACGATCAAATAATGACATCCCATTGGCCGTTGCATCGGGTATTGCGGCAACTTTATTGGATGGAGGCAGAACAGCTTATTCAGTATTTAAGCTACCACTAAATATTCAAATTAACCCTGACGCAGTGTGCTACATAAAAAAACAATCATCCGTGGCCACAGTGGTGAAACAGTGTAAAATTATCAAGTGGGATGAATGTACTATGGCACACAAACATTCGCTTGAGGCGTTGAACAGGACATTGAAAGATATTAAAAACAACGACAAACTATTTGGCGGCACTCTGTTAGTCCTTTCAGGTGATTTCAGAAAAACACTTCCCGTCATTCCACGTTCAACATACGCTGACGAGATCAATGCTTGCTTAAAATCATCGCCATTGTGGCGTATGTTGAAAAAGTACAGCTGAAAGTAAATATGCGCGTTCAAATGCTTCAAGATCCATCCGCTGAAACACACTCAAAACAACTCTTAGATATCGGTGATGGAAAAGTTACTATAGATGAAACTAGATGCGTAAAATTACCGACCGATTTCTGCACAATCATTGATTCGCAAGATGCTCTCATTGAACAAATACATCCCGATGTACACACACAGTACATAAATCATTAATGGCTTGCAGAAAGAGCAATTTTCGCGGCAAAAAATGTGGACGTTGACGATTTAACTCTGAAGATACAACAGTTGTTGGCAGGGAACTTTGTATCATACAAATCTTTTGATACAGTTTTCCAACAGAGTTTTTGAACTCACTGGATTTGCCAGGCATGCCACCACATAATTTACATTTGAAGGTGGGATCTCCGATTATTTTGATGTGCCAATTCAATTTAAACGTATTCAGTTTCCGATTAGATTGGCTTCTGCAATGACTCTCAATAAGTCCCAAGGCCAAACGATGTCTTTTTGTGGCTTAGATTAGAGCACGCCATGATTTTCACACGGACAATTATACGTTTGCTAAAGATGGGCTAACAAAAAATATTGTTCACGGTATAGCATTAAGAGATTGATATTGTTTGTTAGCGTTACTGTCGTAATTAATTAATGATATATATAATTTTAAGGAATAAATTATAATAAATAAAATAAAAAATGTTTGGTGTTTTGTTATTTTTATATTCGCTCATCGCTCACAGCGCTGCATGGATCTTTCACCCATATACCACATCCTTACACATTAACAATAAGTAAGTTATTTTTTCCCAACACTAGAAATATTTTATGTGGCAAAACAACGTTTGCCGGGCCAGCTAGTGACTATATAAAGGACTATGTAATACAAAAATATTGTACAATTGCTGACATCGATTTTTGCATTTATTTCGTTAATAAGTTACAATGTGTTATCGCACAATTTACACAAATAGATATACAGAGATTTGATATTTATTAAATCTTTCTACTGGAAATTAGTTTAACATATTTTTAAATAAAATTTAAGTCTCAGAGTAGAGAAACAAAAAACATATATTGAGGAAAATAACGAAAAAAAAACCTCAAATTTAAAGACCAAAAACAAAAAAAAAATTGTATTTATGCTTGTACATACATGTGTACATAAAATAGTATCTATGTTTATGAGCATATATACTTTCGTATTTACACGCATTTAGAGAGGTATTGCACAGCTGAATAAGATAGCTTAATTATTCTTATATTCAGTCTTTTATCTCACAAATTGCCGGTGCACATTAATTGTTATATGCAAATAGATTCTTGAACAATAAATATATATAAAAATAAATAAATAAATAAATAGAAAAGTATTTCAAATAAATATATAAATAGTTGAATATATAAATAAAAAAAATATAGAAATAAATATAAAAATAAATAAATAAATAAATTAATAAATAAAAAAATTAAATAGAAATATAAAAATAAGTAAATATATTAATAAATAAATAAATAAATAAATAAATAAATAGATACATAAATAAAAATATATAAATAAATATAAAAATACATTCATTAATACATACATACATATATAAATAAATAAATAAATGAATAAATTCACATGGAAGAAGAAAAAATATATAGAGAAAAAAAAAACAAAAAGAAAACTAAATTAATATTGCTTTATGAGGTGGACCTCAAACAGTATTTAATTGGTTTATTAGGGGATTATCTGGAATTTAGTTTGCCGATTCTTGAGGAGATCAATTCAACATTAGCTTTTGTATGTACGTCTAATGTGGAGTGATGCCAGGGAGATTAAGCATCATTTTAAGTATTTTATTTTATGACGTTTGTAACTTTTTAATGTGACAAGTTGCACAATCACCCCATATCTGACATCCGTACAACAGAATAGCTTGGAAGATTGTTTTGGGGATAATCACTTTGTTTTCAAGGGAAAGTATTGACTTCCTATTTATAAAAG
Organism: Orthonevra nobilis; assembly: GCA_963555765.1. Taxonomy (NCBI): domain Eukaryota; kingdom Metazoa; phylum Arthropoda; class Insecta; order Diptera; family Syrphidae; genus Orthonevra; species Orthonevra nobilis. Next base: position 49,872,085 of record OY743225.1, on the reverse strand, counting down.
GGTATAACATTTTTATCACTACATTTATTTTGTGAAGCGTTCACGTAATATGCTCTTTAAACGTTAATTTGGAGTCAAGGTGTATGCCCAAATACTTAACGGAACGTTTCCAAGTTATTGAATGTCCACTTATTAACAACTGGTTAGCCGGAATATAACAGGACTTTCTTTTTCGCGTAAAAAAGATAGCTTGTATTTTTTCGGCACTTAATTTGATTTTCCACTTTGTGTAGTAGTTTTGAAGTATTTCAAAAGCATTTTTTAAGTTCGTCTCAATGTCGAGACTGAACTCATGCGATGAAATAATTGCTGTGTCACATCGTGGGAGGATGGGGAAATCAGATGTGTACAGATTATACAACACTGGTCCAAGAACAGATCCTTGGGGTACACCTGCATAAAAATGTATTATATCTGATGCGCTACCATTTACGTACACTTTAAAACGAATATAGACACAAAACTTTGAATAATTTTACAAAGAAACGGTGGGAAATTTAACATTAACATTTTATAAACGTGACCCTTATGCCACACAGAATCAAAAGCCTTTTCAATATCGAGTAATATCATACCGGTGGATCTACCATGTGCTCGGTTATTTTTCACTATATTACGGATTCTCAAGACCTGATGTGGAGTCCCGTGGCCTTGCCTAAAACCAAATTGTTCATCAGGATATATTTGCTGATCATCAATTATGCTAACAATTTTATTTTTGAGAACCTTTTCATAGATTTTGCTTATATTGCTTAACAAACTTATAGGTCTATAGCTCTGTGGATTTTCAGGAGGTTTCCCCGCAGCTAGTGTCTGTATAAAGGACTATGTAATACAAAAATATTATACAATTGCTGACATCGATTTTAAAACAAAATTAACAATTAAATAAATAAATAAATAGTTACTTGAATAAATAAAGAAATAAATAGTTAAATAAAAAAATAACTAATTAATTAATAAAACATAAAGTATAATAAATAAACTTATATTTTAAATAAATATAAAAAACAAGAAAATTTTGTTATAAATTATTTAACAAACATTAACATTAATTTATGAACAAATTAATAGTATCTGAAGTATAAATATAGTTGTTAAAGTGCATAATAAACCAATAAATAAGTACTAACAGTCAATGAATAGATAAAAAATTAAATCAAGGATTTTAAAAAATATTAAACAATAATTGCTTAAGAGCATAAATGCGATACAAGGGTATTTTCAACAAAAGCACATTTATTTATAAATCATTCTGTAAGTTTTTTTACTCTTACAAATAATATTAATTCAACTTCCGCTCTTTTGTGCAGGTGCGAGTGATGCCAAGGAAGTTAAGCGATCATTTTAAGTAATTTATTTTGTGACACTTGTAACTTTTTGATGTGATACTTTGCACAAGCATACTTGGCAACCGTAAGGAAGTATCGATTGGAAAATTTATTAATTTTGTATGATTTCGATTGCATTTGTTAGCGAAGATTTCCTGTCAACAAATGGGTATAATATTTTTGTTCCAATTCTAACTTTGTGAGGATTTTAGAGATATGTTCACTGGGGGCTAGTTTTGTTTCAAGATTTATTCTTTAATTCTTCACCAAGTTACTAAATTCTACTGCTGCTCTACAGATTTGTATGCTGCTGTTTGGAATGATGCAAGGACTTTTTTTCTGGTAAAAAAGATGGCTTGCGTTTTAGTGCCGTATAGCTTAATTTTCCATTTGTTGTAGTAGCTTTCGACAACTTTTATCGCATCATTTAAGTTTGTCTCAACATTAAGCGGAAAGTTCATCTGCAATGATTTCCTGTTCAATTTCATGCAGCATTTTTAATGCGTCTCCCAATAGACCCTTGTTTATTCGAAACTTATATTTTCATTCAAATTTTGATTTTCATCGGCAGCTGCAGCAGCATCAAGAATATACAACAGTTCGAAAATTCTTTGTTCACCAATGCTCCAACATTGTTCCAGTACGATGATTTATGTTTCCGTGAATTCTGAAAGAGTGAAGCCCATATTCAGGTGGTGGCGCAATATTTGCCCCCAAGGAAACGAAAGCCAATATGAAAAATTTTTAGTATCTCAAAGTTGTTAATACGTTCTCTTTGTGCATACCGCACACTTAACATATTCACCGCCTTCAGTCAGAAATTCGGATCAGAAATTCTGACAGAATGTTGTCCAATTGCCATTGACAACAAAACATTGGAAATTCTAATCAGGATATTTCTATCCAGAAAAACTGAACTGGCTTAAGCTACGATTAGATTGTATGAAAAAATGACAAACCTATTCCTGGATGATTGGGTATGTCAACAAACGTTATTGTAGAATTTGGGACGAAACCAATCCACGGTAGATCCAAGAGCGTCCAATGTATCTCCAAAAAGTGTGGATTTTGGGCTGGCGGTGTCATCGGTTCATATTTCTTTAAGAACGACATTAGCCAGGCCATCACCGCCAACGGCGAGCGCTATAGGTGGATGATTACCAATTTCTTTCGGCCTGATTGGGAACAAATGGGCAGTCAGTTGGTTTAATCAGGAGAGCGCTACATGCCACAAAACTCACGCCACATTGGGAATTCAGCACGAGCGATTCGAGGGCATGGTCATTTCACATGGAGGTGATGAAAACTGGCCACCGATCCTGCGATTTGACCCCGTTAGATTTTTTCTTGTGGGGTTTTCTGAAAAGGCAAGTCACTGCGAATAAGCTTCAAACCAGAGCGGCCCTAAAAGCCAACATAGCCCGCGGCGGACATTTCAATAATGTTATGTTCCATACATAATGGTAACAAGCCTTTCAAAGGATTATAAAAACGATTTCCGGACACCGGATGGCGCGAAAACGCGATGTACTGCACAGATTAACAAAGAACATCCGAATTAAATTCATCGGATCCGAGCTCGGAGATGGACTGTCATGTAATTTCATTAAAAAAATTTTTTCAATAGCGACTTCGATGACAATTTCTTAATGCAAGACTGGCTGTTGTGATACGCAGACGACAATGAAATCATAGCTCGCACCACACGGAAAAGTTAGTTTTCGGTCGATGCTCCTTTGGTTTGCCTAACATTTTCAAAAAATTAGTTCAAATAAATATTTTTATTAAACGGGGGAGAAAAAGAAGGTACCGATGCACATTGGTCTTAAATTACTGTAGGTTGCAATGCAGAGGAAAATTAGAGCGATGAACGTCCTTAAAAGAGTCTCAAAATATCACTTAAGGGTAAACTGATGAGCATTCAATGATGTAAGGGTGTTGCGTGTAAATTGTTGAAGGGACAGAATACACACATTTCTTTGATCTTCCGGCGATTGTATTGATTTAGCTATGTTCCTGTCGTTTATAAGCTAAAATTATCGCGCTTATTGAGCATTGAAAGTTTTTCGGTTACGTTGGTGCAAGTGAAATTCATGGACAACAAAAAGAAGGAATTCACTTTGATGACTTAAGACAGCATTGTGTTTTTGAAGCACTGAATTCTACTCGGTAAGCTCGACCCCATCTGATTATGCTGTTAATATCAGAATTAAAGAGTTAAACATACGTTGCCATTCAATGTAGGGACGTGAATTATAAAACGCATATGTGAAACAGAGGGTTCTGTCATCTACGAAGGAATGTATTTTATTAGATGTGAAAGACTACAGATTCGTTATGTTAATTAAAAAGAAAGTGGGAGTCAAAATTGAGCCCTGAGGAACACCAACATTTATATGGTGAATTTCAGACTTTAAAACGTCAAATAGAGTCTCACCGATCCCATATGCTCGCATTTTCGAAAGATTGGTTCCATTTTTCAGTGAGATAAGTCATCAAATCCCCAGGTGACCTGTTTTGGAAAAAGTACTGCCGGTGATTAAGAAGTTTTCCTGATTCAAGATATTTCACAAGCTGATGAATCATCAGTGATTCCATGGCCTTAGAAAGGAGTGACCTAAGTGCAATGGGTCTGTAATCGGAGGAAGAAAAATATTCGTCTTTTTTAGGTACAGGCTACTCGGAAAGAGACCTGAAGTGTAGGATAGATGAAAAAGCTTACGCAGTGGCTTAACTAGCCTCAGAACTATAAGGGGGAAAAACACAGATAGGGCCAGCGAATTTGTAACTATATGCGTAGAATGTTCGACGCTTTCAAGCAAAGAGCTGTTTTCCTCTATTTTCCTCTATAGTTTTGGCTCTCTCAACCTGACACCCTCTTAACAGCTCGAGTCGAACCAAGAATTCTCTTTTGGCCTGATTGTCTTTACTTTATTTGGGATGAAGTTTTTCATGCCTTAGAGAAAAATGTTTATTAACAGATCAACGGAGGCGAACCGACTCTGTCGAGGAAACATTGTGACCAGTAAAATCTCCTTAAAAAGTTATCAAGGCCGTCCTATTTGGCTTTCTCATTTGCCAAAGTTTTTTCCTTTACTGGATGGTTTGGAAAAAAGTAGTTGGATAACATGACACAATGGTCATATGAAGTTAGAGCGCCTGTAATACATGCAATTATCAGGATGCGAAGTGAGGAATTAAACAAATGTGTTGGCTATGGGGAAAGGCAATGTCCTTGATTCGTGTTTGCTTATTTACTAGCTGGGTTAAATTGTTTAAGGGGGTATTCTAGTCCAGAAATTTAAGAAAATTGATTTTTTTTTATATTAAGAGGATTTTTTGAAATTCAAATTATTTTCGGGGATATCGGTATTTTGCTGACCCGGCATCCAAACTGGTTCGGCCGGATCTAATCGAACAAAAGACATTAGGGATTCTCCCTCTACCTGAGTCCATATTTCTCAGTTAAAACTTTTTGTCCTTTTTTATAAATTGGAACACAAGAACCCAAGGTGACTTGTAGCTGCTTACAGTTGAATTCTTACGTTCAAACCACGTGGAGGGACAGATCTGCTGTGAGTGAAATAAAAATATTTTTTTTTTAATAAAATGGATAAAAAATCCTCAGCGCAAAGGATCACGCGTCCAGATCAACAAACAAAAAGGCGATTTCACGGCAATAGATTCACGGCACAGGAAGACAAAGTTTTACTATTGCATCAGCAGCAGACAACGCCCGGATTGACCGCTCCGAGATACGAGTATCCAACGCATCAAAGGAGGCCAGAACTTCACGATATGAAGAGAGAAACGCGGAAATTACTTTTTTCGAAGTCGAGAAAGGTCCGATATATGAAACAGGAATGGCAGATTGAATAAATGTAAGTCTACAACATCATTGCATGACTTAGACTGCGAAACTGTGTTTTTCAAAACAATAACCACGATTTCTCAGGTCCTACTGGACCGAATTACTTGAAATTTTTAGAGAGCCTTCTTTATAGACTTGTCTATGTCTGGAACTATCCCCATCTTCAAATTTCTATTACTTTTTTTTTTTAAATTAGAAACAGTCAAAAAAAGTGGTACAAAAATTGTTTTTTTCAGGCAGAAGCCCTTTTTTTGTGAAAAAAATCTTTCCAACTTTTCCGTAGTTCCAGACATTGATATTTTTTTAGTTTCAGATTGCTAGGAGGGTAGAAATCGTGGGTATAGTTACGCGCCAATTTTTCGAGACCCCACTTCATCAACTGCTAATTTTTGAAATTTTCAACCTTTCTTTTTATTTTTCGATTTTTTTCTATATTCTTGTTATGTTAATAAATAACTAATAAACAAATGGAAACTTAAAATATTAATTGCATTTTTTTTTATGACACTTCAAAATTACATGAACATCATGCCTCTAGACTAGGATACCACCTTAACAGCTCAATTCGAACCAAGATATCTCTTTTGGCCGCACTGTTTAAGTGTTCACAATATTTGTTAAATATTTTTTGCAACGAAATAGAATCATTAAATCGACAATAAGTTTTAATAATGTTCCTGAAACGTAGTGAAACACATTTTAAGAAAATAAAAAAAAACACCCCATCTTTGTAATTCATTCAATTTATTTAACTTTCTTTTGTCTTACGATTAAAATAACATGATAATGATAAGATAATTGTATTTGCATATGTAATTTTATTCATATATGTATATGTTTATATTTATATAATATATATATATATATTGTTTTTACAATTAAATTTGTTCGCGTTTTTTTTTATTTTAATGCTTTTTTTTGTTTTGTTTTTTTACAAACTATTTATTTTTGAGGATATTCATAATGACAACGTGTTTTTTTTTCATTTAAAATATTTATTATGCAGTTATTTTTATTTAAATATATATTTATTGTTATCGTGTTCAATTTCTCTTTTATTTTTTTATTTAATATTCAAAATAAAAGCCAACATAATTTTCTATTTAATTCTATTAAATTTTTATAAACAAAAAAAAATAATTGAAACTATATGCATACTGTCCATAAAAATATATTATTTACTCGTAAATCAAAATTAAAATACAATATTTTATAAGATTCGAATATTAATTATAACTATGATTATAGCACCGACGAATATCGATAGAACTATAAAATAAATATTAAAAAATAAACAAAACATATTTTTTTTTTGTATTTATACACTCTGCAAATAAATTTTATATATTTACAGTAAAAATTTAAATAACAAAAATTTTTAAACAATAAAACGAATTGTTTTATATTATTTTTTTTGTAAAAATTAATTGTTTGCTTTTTTGTACATATGTAATTCAATGTTTAAATTGATTCTAATAACGATAAATTATTTATTTGTTGTTCAATTGTTGTTAATAATAATAATAAAAATAATTGTCGTTGACTTTCGTGTCGTGGTATTTAATTGATTTTGTTTGGATATTTTTTTAAAATTTATGTAAAATCTTATTTGCGTAAATTGTGGTGTAAGGACATTTAGAAGGATACTAAGTTATTATTTTGTCCTTGCAACGCTTTATTCAATTTCATTGCTTTAATTGACTTAAATAATTAACACATTTCTTTTATTTCTAGGTCAACATTTAACAGCATTACTTTATGTTAAATATTTTGTCTTTTTTAATATGTTAAATATGAAGTTGAGAATTAATTTGTTTATTTAGTTGATAGGTACTCGATGAATTGCTAATTGTGTAGTAATTTTGTTTTCCTTTTATTTTCAAGGGCAATCAGGAAGAATCGCTTTTAAAAGGATTTCTCTGGGATTTATTTTTTGTTGACAATATTTTGCCTTGATAAGGTGCAGGGTGTGGTGTAGGGAATGAAAGATGTGCAGAGAAGTGTAAGTGTTATTTATTTTTACTTACGAGTGAAATAATAGAATTTTGTTTAGAAAAATTCACGATGCATTTTGACAAGGCAAAAAGTTTTTCAGCGATTAACCACGAAGAAGAAGGTCACAGAATAGCACTTCAATGCCGATGATTGAAGATGAGCTTTGAAATCAACTCAAAAGCGACCCCAATGAGCACAATTTCTAGAATTTCGCTTCAAGCGGTTCAGGGTAAGCTGCACTAAAAGGAATATAGTAGATCCCAAAATTGGCGAGAGAAGAAGCTTTTTATTGTGGACAATGAGGCTACTTCAACCTCAACAAGTTTTTCAAGGCTTAATATAAACTTTTTAGGCACAAAAAATCCAAGAATAGCCTTCAACCTTTAGTGGTGATTTTTTCCTGGAAGATGATACTCGAAAAATGTACCCTTAATGGCAAATGGTATGGAGAAAACGTGACACACCAAAGGTACAGTCAGTCGCAAAATAGTTAAACTCTCAGGACAAATTTTTGAAAGAATTGTAATGACGTTAAACCATGATAACAAGTGTCCGTCCGGCTGACCTGCATTAACTGCTTCAGATTTGTATTATGGTAGTTTTCGAAAAATGGATTACACCACAACACACTTCCAGATCTATTTAACAATTGATGACGATCGTCAGTGAAAAAGTTGAGATAAACAGCTAGAGGAATGAACGAGTACATAAAAAGGAAATGGAACTTAGGCAAAGCTTTTTTAAAAGGATCAAACGAACGGCTGACGTCAGTATAGAGGGTAAGTCTGCGTATAAAGTCCTCGATCAATTCCAGTGCCTAAAAAAGGAAAATTTGAAAATCTTTCATTCATAAATGAAATAAAACATTTTTGCATATCGGGAAAAAATCATTTTTGCAGATTCAAAATAAAATGGGACCCAATATTGAATCTTGCGGCAGGCCAACGTTATCAAATATCTCAGATTTGAATTTTTTTTTACAATAATGACCCTCTTAATCCCTTTTTCTAAATAGTTCAATCCAAAAAAAAAATCCTTGGACAAGTCAAGGAGACAAAGGGCTTTCAGGTTATCATTATCGATCTGCTGCTTGACTCAAACCTGGCCTGATAGTGACCCCTCAACGATCTATGGCAAGCCATGCAAAATGCTATTGGAAGGATTGTGGGTGCAGATGTTGTGGTTGTGCCAGAAAATTACCCACTATCCGGCCATTGTCGGGCCTGGTTTTAACCAGAGGACAGCGTCGCTAAATGTCCTATTTGTAGACTTGCTTGGGACTTCTTTGTCCTTAGTTTCTTTTTTAAATCTTAAGGTCTGTGAGGTGTAGCAATAAAATTATAACAAATTATAATGTTCTCATGTTAAGTTGCTGAAAAGATTGGCAATGGCAAAAAACTTTATTTAGTGTAACACAAACACCATAGACTTTTAACATTGTCATAAACTGTTTTTCTTCAGTACCATTTTGAAAAGCATTCCCGACCCTCGAAATGATCATAGTGCATTTATTTTTTGTGCATTCTTAAATAGTCTAAACTTGTTACTTTCAGCTTAAAATTTTCACTTCTCAGTGCTGCGTCATTACTATACTTTATTTTTTTTTGCTAAAATTTGTAATCTTCCACTTTTAGTTTGGTTTTTTTTTGTTTGGTATTTTTCATTGTGTACTGATTTGTATGCGTGCAGTTTTCTTTTTTATTTATGTTTTTTTTTCGACATGTTGTTGATGGTGTTTTACAAAATCTACAGCTTTAGTTTAGTTATAGTTACTTTCTGCATTAATTGAAATCAGTCTGTTGTCCTTTTGTTCATTGTTGTTGTGTGTAACGTGGATGAAATTTAATATTTTTTTTTTCCGTTAAATGGATGCGTTTTCATTAAATACATATATAAGTCTTTTATTATTGTTTCAAGTTTTGTTTTTTTCTTTTTTTTTAGTGACAGTAAAATTATTTTTTAAAATTCAATTATAGCAGTTGATATGTTTTGTAGAAATCCTTCAAGGATATTTGCGAAGAAGAAACAAAGAATAATTTAAATGCCTGCGCGTGAAGCCATTAGATATGATTTTATTTTATATTTAATGATATTTAGCATTTTTTATTTGTTTTAAGTCTTTTTTGCATTTTTTTTTTATTTAAATTATCAGTCAAAATTTATTTATGTATATTTTTTGTTATTTTGTTTTGTTGGATAAGGCAGGTTTGCTAACAAATATATTGTTGTACATTTTCTTGTTTTTTTTGTTATAGCCAATTGTTGTTAACTGATATATTTTGATGATGTTTTATTTAAACAAAAAAAAAACCACTCGTGTTCTTATTCAAAATTTGGTTTTAAGCTGTATATAATGAAAATCTACAATTTCGAAATGCGAAACAAAAATGTATAAACAATAAAAAAAAATTATATAAATCAATTAATTGTAAACTTACAGACAAAAATACGGTTTTGGTAGACTTTGTTTGTTTGTTTTTTTTTTTATTTTTGTTGCTGTTGTTGTTGTAGTTGAGTAAAAATATAACCATGGTCAGCTTATGTAAAAAAATTGTCTCGTTGTTGGTATATTGGCAGTGAGCCTGTTGGTGAGGACGAACGATCTTCTTCAGGTGTGGAAGTTCTAGTCAATTCGTTTACTTTCGATGGACGTGCTGCCATTGCCTTTTCTGTTAAAAAGAAAAATAACAATTTATGTAAATAAAAAAGTTGAAATCTATTGTTTCTTTAAGTCTATGATTATAGTTTCTAAGTATGAACATTTTTACTTCTATGTACTTACTATGGCGAGTTTTTTCCAGTGATAGAAAGAAATTTTAGGGATTTACGAGAGCTAGCTTTAAGCAACTATTAGGCAAGCTTTTTTGCTGGCACTTCTATGTTTTCCTTGGCAATTTGAAGCAAGGGGCCTTAGAACTTGATGACAAAAATTTCATCACTCAAATAAGCCCTTCTGTTCGAAAAATATTGTCAAGTTCAAAAAGCGGCTCGTTATTCAGCTTTCGTCAAGCTTTCTTGACTTTATTTATTGTAGAGATCCTTTCAACACGAAAAAGTCCAAAGAGTATTCAGTGGCAAATTTATGCCCGATGTACTCATGTTGACATTGGACCTCTTTTTATACCAAGAACATAACGTGAAGAAGAATTTAAAGAGTCTTTTGGAGACAGTTAGGACTTTTGATTGTTTGTCGCCGTGCTCAGCAAGTTGTGCTCAATAATGTAGTAAGTGTATGAATTGAAGCCAATGAACTTTCCTTCTCATCAAGAAACCGATTTATGGGCCGAAAATTAAATTGCAGAAAGATAAACTGCAAATTTGAATTAGCGCTGAGGATAATTTTTTTAAAAAAACTACGTCAATCACTACAGTCAATGCCGAGGATAGGGAAGAACAATTCCTGCAGACTCTATGTTGAATCAAATTGCCGCTGGCAGGCAGGCTGAATCATTCGGTCAAGACGACACCGGCCAACAATACCATCTTCCCGACCTAGACGAACTAAAGAAGGCAGTATATAAGCTTAAGTCTAGAAAAGCCTCTCGATTGGACGACTTAGCTGCCGAAGTTTTCAAAGGGGCGACCGATGACTTGGTTGGGAGTATGCACCAACTTATCTGCAACAGGAGCTCAAAATCGACATCCACCACCTTTTAATCGATTTCAAGGCCGCTTATAACAGCTTCAACAGGAAGAGCTGTAAGGAGCCATGACTAGTTAAAGCATCCCACGATGGTGGATTCATATTGCTTCCTTAATGTCGCAAGGACCTCGCCGACCCGTTTATTGTCAAAAAGAGACAAGGTGGTACACTGTCATGCGATTTCTTCGACATCATACTTGAAAGAATAGTGCAAAAGTCCCGTGTCAACACAAGAGACTCTATCTTTCAAAGGTATGAGAGTACTGAGACAGAAGCGGCAAAGACGTATTCGGCGGCTAACGAGAGAAAAACGATGTTTATTCTGTCATCAGGAAAGGCTACCCAACACCAAAGACTTGGTCTGAACGTCAACATAGACAGCTTTAACATTGAGGAAGTAAGGGACTTTGTCTACCTAGGCTCCGTTATAAACTCTTTGAGCTAAGAAAGCATTTGAGAAGTACTATAGTGTCGCTCAACAAGACTCTAAATATATATGGTGCAGAAGTATGGACACTTTCAAAAGCTGAGATGGCTCAGTATTAAATAGCGAATGGGCACCAATGCTCCGGCCCAGAAAGTCATGGCACAGTAAACGAAGACTACGACTCAGGTGGCGCATGCAAGTGCAAGGGGATATCAACCAACTTTGGCGTGCAAAACTCAAGATAACTAGCTAAGGACAACCATTATAATGGATTGATCATTCGACGATTGCAAAGCATGGTAAAAGATATGTGATTCCAATGTGATGTGGAACGCTGCCTGTGACTGAAAGTAAGGTTCTCTAGTTCAACATGGGTATCGATCTTCTAGGATGCGCAACCGACAAGGTGCATGAAGCATTCACGGCGTCAATGACGACAAAACAAAATATGTGCTGTCAACAAGAAACAGATCCGTCTCTGATCATCTCGGCCAAAACATAACGATTGACAGGTACAATTTTGTGGTTTTAAATTAGTGCATCTACGTTGAAACTAATGAATCTTTTACAACCGATACCACAGTGTCACATTCGGTCTGTTAAAACTACCAGGATCTTAACTCCTAACACAAGGGACTAAAATATTGCTTTGCAAGATACTGATTTTGTCAGTCCTGCTTTATGAAACTGAATGCTGGACGTAAAGCAAAGCAGCTGAACAAATATTAGACTCTTCCAAAAGAAAGCTCCTTTGTCATATCTGCGAGGGGGGCGAATGGAGGAGAATGCATAAGGCAAATATAAAAAGGCAAGAATATGTCGACTACACAGACTCGGCCGTATCGAGAAAATGAACAACAACGCTCCAGACACAAAGGCTACGAATCTAAGCAACCAGTTTCGAAAAGAACGGGAAGACCGAACCTCCGGTTCAACGTTCCACCAATCCCGGATGCTGGAAAGCTTGGAAGCTTTGAAGGAATTCCTAACTCGTGGTAAAATATGTCTGAGAGGTGTTATGATGGTCAAGAAGCCGAAGAGATATTTTGAAATATAAGTAAATTGAGAAAATAATTCTCCCGAGACCTTTGAAAATATACAATCGATTTTTTTTCTAGAACGTTTGTAACGGTGATGTCCATCGTCCTTGGTCAAAAAATATATTCCAAACATCCTTTAACGGGTCGGATCGGACTGCCCTGATAAAATTTGAACCACTCCTTTGACCTGAAGGATTTCCAGGCTCCGATATTTGTAACTGGTTGGGGAGGTTTAATGCCCGTAATTCTGATTGCCTTGAGTAAGTTAAAATCTAGGCTGCTGCGAAGAGTCCATATCCATAGAGTAGGGTTAGCCTGGTTTCCTGAAAGTTAGGCTTCTGTCTGTATGGACATAAAACATTTGGCCAAAAACCACTTTGGTGGAGACATTAAAATAAGACACCAAGGGACCTCCAGATGATTTAATAAAAGCCGGGACCTGAACTCTCACAAAATTATTTGAAATGAAACGCGGTATGAAAGAAAGGAAAACCCAAAACTTGGCATGAATAATCCTCTTAGATAAAGGAAAACGAAGAAAAAGCTCGCCTTGAGCTGTGTGCCAAGAACAAAGACGTTCTGCCATGGGCTCACAATGAAGAAAAAAAGTGCGCCCAAATTTGTCAAACAATGGTTGTCCTTAGTTACAGGAAATTGAGCTCAATCTTAGGGTACCGCATTCTAACAAGAGTGCTTGTTTGTTTTGATTTCAATTTCAAATTTTTGAAATTTTATACTAGTATAAATAAATTTAATATTAATTGAAAAAAGTTCATTCATTTGCATAAATTAAACGCAAGCAACAAAATTCAGGCAAAAAAAAAAAACAAAATAAAAATAAAAAATTACTATAGTACAATAAAATTGTTTATGTTTATAGTTTTATATAAATAAATAAATAAAAAAATTTAAATAAACTTAAAAAAAACGTGTAAGAAATTGTTTAAATTTTTTTGTTTGTACAAACCTGTGGTGGTGTTTTGTGTGAACCGTTGAACTTTCTTTTTTTTTTTTTTTTGCAAAACAAATAATTTTTGTTGATGATTTTATTTTCTTATAGTATAGCATTAGATAGAAGGCATCCGCAAAAATAAACACAAAAGAGCTCCAACTACTTTTGGTTAGACTGGCTAGGATTTCCTATTTCACATCAGGAGCAAACACAAGCATAAAAAAAAATATTAAATAAAAAAATAAATAAAAAAATGTTTATTTTTAAAAAATAAAATTAAATATTATGCTTTTAGCGAAAAACAAATCGAAATAAATGCAAATACTCACAAAAAAAAATTGAAGCAAGTCAAATTCAAAATAAGAATTAATAAAATATATAAATTTTTTAACTTCACAAATTTAATGAATGAAATGACACGCGATTGATGATGATGTAATTTTTTTAATGTTTAATGGACCACGATGATGATGATGATGATTTCTGATTGATTTTTTTAGATTATTTAAGATTTTCATCTAAATATTAAATAAAATAGGATGAAAACATGGAAACATTATAATTATTTATTTAAAAAAAAAAAAAATATTCGTAAAAAGAGTTATTAAGAGTTGTTTTTGACAGATTTTCTTGTATTTGTTTTGAAGATAAAAATACAGCAATATTTAAATTTATTTTAAAGAAACATAAAATAAACACGGATAAAAAATCATTCGGTGATTTTCAAAAAGGTGATGTTTACTGAACAAATAAAAATATGTAAAAAAAAAATAGCATTCAAATTCGTTTTGTTATTCGACAAAAACAAAAACAACAACAGAAAAATTAAATTAAAATTAAGACTGTGTGTATATAAATGTAAATAATTTTTTTAATTCGCTTTTTTACGTACCTGCGACAATTTTACTCATTTGCATCACTTGTTGGGCGAGTATCTGATTTAGTTGAAGCAAATGTTCACGCTGTTTCTTTTCGGCGTTGATCTTGCTCGGCGGCAAACTGACTGTGTCCTAAAAAAGGGTTAAAGGGGATTTAATTAAATTCTATGCAAATGGAATTTGTTAGAAATAAAGTTTAGATAAAGTATAGTCACATGACAACAGAAATATGTAAGAATGAATCAGTACCTTAACGCTACTCTGTTAAACATTGGAAGGAAGGTAGAGCCTCAGCCCTGCACTTGCCCAGCTAAGTTAGCTCTTCTCTGACTGGGTTTGGGCACTTGTGCAGCAGAGTGACACATTGCATATCCGGATGCTAAGCTCAACATCAGAATGAGGTTTCATCGAAAAGGTGGAAGAACCCGACAAAGTCTGATTAATCGCACCTCAAGCAAGGACTCACAATCCATCTCGTTAAATAAACAAGTATATGACGAAACAGCAACAAGCACAGAAAAGGACAATGAATGTCTACCAGAGATAACGCCTCTGATTTGCCTGAATTCTTTCGGCTAACATAATTACGGTTTTGACGAAGAGTCCAGATGATAATTGGACGAAGAAATCTTCCAACATTCGAGATGATCGACCAAAATGGACTTCCTTCCGAGCTTTTAAAAGCAACTGGAAATGAAATAGTCAAGAACTTTAGCATGCTTTAGAAACTGCATCGATTTATTGCTCGTAAGGAAAGAAGACGCCTTATAGAGCGAAAACTAGAGGGTTTAATTTTTTAAGGGTTCCGCCAAAAAGGAAGAGGGCTCCTTATGGAACAACTTTTTAAGCCAGGCAGTTTCACATACTTCATACTACGGAAAATTCAATCCTAACCACCTTTTGTCCATAATTTAGACTGTGCCATGCTTAGTTTGACGATGACGATGCATATTGTTCGTTCGGTTTAGACTTGCAGTTTTTTTTTTATTTTTTTTGGAAGAGTCGATCGAAACTCGCATGTGAATACTGGAGGCACGATTTTTCAGAAGAATAAGGGTACGACGATGCAAGTGGCTAGGACATATAAAGCGATCTCAAATAAAAAAAAAAAAAAAACAAAATACACTAGTTTAGAGAATCATCATAATTTTCGGCGCATGGACAAGAGAGTCCACAGCTAAATAAGTCTATGCAATTGGAGGCATAAAGAAGCATACCGAGGTAGATAAATCTCCTTAACATTGTGTATCATTTTTTGTTTTCCGTTTTGTTTATACGATTTTAGGGCCGCGTATGACAGTATTTATAGAAACGAATAGCGCTTTGTCTAGTTTTGACATCCCTGGAAGATTTTTCCACCCTTGCAGAATAACGATTGAGAACGCCCGTTGCTCCGTCAAGGTCGGTAAAGATTATACCGAGACCTCTGAGATTTAGACAAGGCGATGCATTTTCATGGGACATTTTAAGCAAAATTCTCGAGCAGATCGTGGGAAATACAGACGTCAACACTAGAGGCACGATGTTCCACAAGTCTATGCAATTGCTCGCATATACCGATGACATTGACATCAACGGAAAGACTCAACGGGCTGTCGGTGTGGCATTAGTGTGATACTCACAAGGGAAGAAGTAAGGATGCGGCTAAGATGTGTCTTTTTGTGAATGACGAAGTACATGCTGTCTACAAAGCGTCATAATGAACTGATTCAACTTCGAGGCAGTAAAAGGCTTTGTCTATCTAGACTTCGCAGTTTAGTCCGGAAATGACACGACCGCCGAAATAAAACGAAGGATAACATTTGTCAATCGCTGTTATTTGGTCTTAGACGGCAATTGAAAAATAAAGCCATCTCTCGAAGAAGCAAGTTATCTCTATTTAAGACTCTGATAGTTCCATTCCTGGTGTAAAGCGCAGAAGCATGGACAAGTAAACTTTTATGAAAATATCGAATATTTTTCAATTTTTGTTTTTCGTAATTGAGTTTTTTTTAACGAAATATCTGGAAAAACGCATAAATTTTCCAAAAGCCGAAATAAAAGAGATGCGTGATCATCTCTTAGAATAGAATGAGAAAGGGAGACATATTTTTTTCAGGCAATTCTTCTTGGCTAGAAACCTCAACAGGTACAAATGCATTCAACGGGCAAAAAAGATCTTCTATCCTAACATGGCTTTGACCAAATCGTCAGCAGAGATTCAGCTCCAAGCGCTGCTCGACTATATGACTTGAGGTCTTCTTAACTGACTGGGGGTTCCATCATGTACAATACCTGATTAGAATAATTAAGTCGTTTCTCACAAGGAAAGCCCTAACAGTATTTATTAAAAGTTGGTATACTGTTTGGTGCGATTTGCATGCTGGCGGCCTTATTGAGCCATAATTGCCAGCGTTATCTCGCCATGATTAACGACACGATGGTGCCAAAAGCCACACAGCACACCTTACAATCGATTTATTGAAGAGTAAGCTTGATGAACGTGTTATCTCAAAAAATGGGCCCGTCGATTGGCCGCCTCGTTCGTTAGATTTAACGCATCTAGATTACTTTCTTTGGGGCTACGTTAAGTCATTGGTTTATGCTAACAAGCTGACGATGTTGAACGAGCTCAGAGCCAACATTAAACGCGAAATAGCGGACGAAATGTGTGGCTGAGTCATCGAATATTGGTGTACCCTTGGTGGCAATATGTAGTCGAGTTTCATTCTAATGTTTTGATTGTACTTCAAGCCGATAGTAAAGTTTTTGAAATATCTCAAATGGTTTGCGTTTTATTAAAAAAAAAGTTGTCAAGTCCTTATTGGAAAAAACCTAAACATTATTTTGTTTATTTAGTTAACTTAGTTAAGTATTTTTCCCTTGAATTATTTAAATATCATTTTAGTTTTTATCTAACTCATTCATTTTTATATTTGCGCAGGTTTTAATGTAGTTTTTCTACAACTAGGATTTGAAAAGATTAATATTTGTACACAATAATTTATATGTACGCGATTTTAATAATTTTTATTAACATGTTATTTCAATTGTATATTAATAAATAAAAATAATAATAATAATAATAATAGTAATAATAATAATAATAATAATAATAATAATAATAATAATAATAATAATAATAATAATAATAATAATAATAATAATAATAATAGTTATAGTAATAATAATAATAATAATAATAATAATAATCATAATAATAATAATAATAATAATAATAATAATAATAATAATAATAATAATAATAATAATAATAATAGTTATAGTAATAATAATAATAATAATAATAATAATAATAATAATAATAATAATCATAATAATAATAATAATAATAATAATAATAATAATAATAATTTTTAGTAGTAAAGTTTAATGTACCATATTTTTAGAAAAATATGCAATATAGTTTAGGAACAAATGTACTACGTATGCTGCAATAAATACTCATACAATACATGTTGATTTCATTGCTCATCCAGCCATTCAGAATATAAACACAGGCTTTCAAGTGAATCAGCTAAAAAGTCAAGTGTTTTTTTCTAATTGATAATTTTGAGGTTAATACTTTGGAGCAATACAGGAACTTAGTCAACAAGAAGACCTGAACGGCCTAACTGAACCTATATTTGAGCGACATTTACACTCTTTTAAATATGTTAAACATTTGGTTTTGGGAGTTCAGTCATTAAACTTTTTTGTAGACATTTTTAGGTGCGATTAAGCATTGTCAGCTGAAAAAGTAGAAATGATCAAGTGTGTGTTTTTTGCGAAGTCTGAAGGAAAAGGCCGATATAGCAAAATCTTTGCTTAGATATTTTGCAAAATCACATTTCGTAATGAGTGAATCCCGATTTTTTTGATTATTTGGCAAAAAACTTATCGACATATTTTTCTAAGCTTCGATCACTTAAGTTATTGAGAGAGTTTTCGAGTGCTTTCATTGAATTTCTTAGCTCTTACTTGGTGGTGGGAGATCTGTCAACGAATTCACCAAACGAGACTTCCCAGTAGCTTTTTGCAGGGTGTAGGTTAAGATTGTTTTTCTAAATCGAAAAGGCTTAAATCCCGCCCGACAAGAAGTGTGCTCAGTAAAAAAGACTCGTAAAGCTTCTTGCAATTCTTCCATTGTTCGAATCACAAAAACGCAGGGTGTTCGCGACAGAGTCTACAGTTCGATGCTGAGACGAGATAAGCTTAAATATGAACTTACATTTGAAGAATTGATGGGTGCCTCCGAAAGCATTTTCTTAATGGCTTCAACTTTCTCCTGTCGCCTTTTCTTTTCCTCTGGTGATAGCTCTGGAGTCTAAAACGAGAAACAAAATATTCATCTAGAAATATTTAAAATTAACTTTAGTGTTATACCTTTTCTGGAATATACCGCTCTGGGATGACAATTTTATTCGGTGCCAATAAAAGATTGTCAATAGTGTTTTCGGAAATTTTCTCGCCATGCGCCAGCGCCGATCTTACAACGTCTGGAGCATTTATTCTTGGCCTCAGGGCCACTTCCATATCCAGATCATCTCGAGCCCGCCAATTTGTATTCTAAGAAAATCAAGCTAAAATTAAGAAGACTAAAATTTCTTCCCTCGAACACTTACATTTCTATTCATATCGTTCTCAGCTTGTATATTCTCCATAGCCTTGGCGTTTACATTATTTGGCGCCGTGTAGTGGCGTCTCTTCTCCCTAGGAACTGCACGTCGATGCTTATGCGAGGAAGGAACCTTTTCCATTGCCGATGTCGAGTTTGTCGTAGTTGAATTGTCCTCTGAGGCACTTCCTGCAGACATTTCGTTCATTATTTGTCGAGCGGCTTCACTCTGGAAGACTGTACTCAAGTCGGTGATGCTCTTGTTGAGGCTTTGCATTGATTCGGTCTTATGACGTAAAGCACTTTGTGTGGATGATGGCGGCGGAGCTTGTGGCGGCTGCTGTTGCTGTTGCTGCTGCTGATGCTGATGATAGTGTGCCGACTTTTGGTGATAACCGTTCGGAAGCGATGACTGTTGTTGATGGAACGGATAGGCATTGCAGTTCCTATCGTACATGGAAACCATATAAGGATTGTTTGGCGTCGTTGATGGTGCAGTACCGCTGTAGTAATCGGAATACTTGATGGATTGTCTTGAGCCGGAATGATTTTTATGAACCTTTGGCAGTGGTTTTGGAGGCTCGGTATAGGTGCGTGGTAAAGATTTTGACCGCGACTGATAGTCGTCAGTGATGAATGTTGAAGAGTGGTTCTCTTCCTCTAGGACTTGATCGAGATTTTGAGTGGAATTGTTGGTGCTACGTTCACGATCGCGGTGTCGTCGTTCCGATTCGCGTTTCACAATGCGAACGGTTTTGATTTCCTGCTTCTCTTGGTTGGAGAGGTTCGCAAATGGATTTGTTTCAAGGAATCCATCACTATCTACTGCACTGCTTTCCAACGCATCCGAGTCATTGTATCGATAGCTTCGATTGCTCTTGCCACTGTCATCGAACTCGCTCAGTTTGCTGGATCCAGAGAAGTTCAAAACGTTTTCGCTGGAATTAGCCGAACTTGTGTCCACGTAGAGAGGAGTGGATAGGTTGGGAGTATCATTAACCGTGCGATCGACGCTGATCATTGAATCGAGATCGGTTTCGATCCAGCATGTACTCGAGGTGCGTTTCTTTATGTGCGATGATGACACTGAAGGAGACGATGAGTTTTCCTTGTTTCCAATCTCCTGATACAACCGATTCGAATTCTCAGTTAGCTGGCGAACTGCCTGACTTAGTTCCTGACGCTGGCGTTGCATATCTCCCACCAGTTGCTGAACACGCTTCAATTCGGATTCCAGAAGTGCCGTGGTGGAGCTGGCATACTGCATACTCTCACCTCGCAGTGGATTGAGAGCATTTTGCGATCCGCGAGATGCCTGCAACTTCTGCCGAAGAACAAGAAGTTCCTGCTCCAGTCGAGCATTTCCCGCCACTGTCTGTTCAAGTTTCTATGGAAAAACAAAGGTCGTTCAAGGTGAATTAGTTTGATGCAGCTGAAGTGAATGAATTAGCAATTTTGTTTAGGTGATAATGATTGCGTCTGCTTTCGTGCAAGTTAAAGAGAAGTAAGATTGATAACGTTTAAAAGGAGGAGTATCACAAGCGTAAGCATGATCGTGCGTATGTGTCTACTTCTAAATGATAGAAGCAACATTTAAAAAAAAAAAAAACTGATTGGAAAAAAAAACAGACGACGACTACTAGGCACCTCGTCTACCTTAGAATTTTCAGCCAATAGCTGGTGTACCCTTGAGAGTTCCCTCTCAAGCATATGTTGTTGCTTTTTGGCCGCTTCCACTGCCATTGGTGTGCCATTGGAGTCATGGATTCTAGCACGGAGACCACCCAGAGCACGTTCCAA
The DNA here is from genome assembly GCA_963555765.1 of Orthonevra nobilis. Lineage (NCBI taxonomy): Eukaryota > Metazoa > Arthropoda > Insecta > Diptera > Syrphidae > Orthonevra > Orthonevra nobilis. The sequence goes on along the minus strand of OY743225.1, from coordinate 49,851,551 downwards.
GTCCTCCTTATCACGTTGCAAGTTCTGCAATGTGCCGGATTCCTCCTGCAACAGCTGATCCAGCTGATACAGCTGTCTGACTTTGGACTACAAAAAAAAACCCGAGGATTTAATTCAATTCGTAGTGAGAGATGGAAGGATGACTTTGAACATACCTGTAATTCTGTATGATTTGGGCTTAAGCGGTCCCATTGCTTTTGTTCTTCCTGTAGCATTCGTCGTTCCTGCACCCGTTGATTGAACTCCAATCGATCGAGGGTCACAGATTCAGGTCGTTGGCCACCGTTAAGGCGTCCGGTTGTATCGTTGCTGCGGTAGAGTGAACCCAATTTCACCATATTGTCCACCAGATTCACCAGCGGCTTACTCTTCTCATACTGACGCTCCAAATCGAGCAGATGCTGTTTCAAATATTCGAGGCGTTGGATTGATTCGGCGCGAGTTAAGCCTTCGGCTGTGCGTATTCGGTTCTGTTAAGCAAAAATTAGACACTCGGATTAGAATATAAAAGTCTTTGGAATTACAAGTGTAATAAGTTTGTTAGCAGTGCAATGATCTTGTTAGCGTTAGCGAGTTAAAAAAGAATAAATTTTAGTGTTAAAAATTCGCATAGCCATGCATTCTTTGGCGCCTTAACATGAAAGATAGTTTCCGAATACATATAAAGCTGTTTTAAAGAGTTTTGTTTCCCATCACCCGTATTTCTGTACTCTATAATCTCAAGAAAGAGATGTCCTTTTAGCAGCATTTACTTACCCGAATCCCCGACGATAGGATGAAACATCAAAGAAATTCACATTTAAGGGGTTTCGAGTACCTTTTTAATGCTACCATATTAAGCAGGGGAGCTTTTGAACTATTTCAAATTATGTACGAAAAATTGATTCGACATTCCACGACCGTATTGATCGTCCGCAATAAGGGTTTCGAAATGAACTGAGGATCATTCCTGTCGTGGCGTTCGTCAAGGGGAAGTTGAAGGAGCAAGGAAACCTATTGGCATGTTTACTGAAGCACTGTTTTTGAAAAAAGGAAGGTCAAAAGGCAGAAGGAGAGACTTCAATAGTCAGCTGATTGTCGCCGATAAGTTTTATCTCTCGAATTTGAGACCATGTTAATCTGGCTCAGGATGGTTTTGGGAAAACCAAATAAGTAAGAGGACTAAGAGATAATCTTGCAGGTTTCTTGAGAAACCTACATAGACATCGGTTATTGTGTAGCCTATCCAATTGAAATTTTTCAGCATGATAATGCCATTCAAATATAACGACTAAGCATTAAGTTTCTAAAGCATTTGGTACCTCGAAAATCAAAATTGGAAGACAAAATGGAACCCTGTGGCATATCAGAATATCCAATTCGTCTTGACAAAAGACCTATGATGCCAAAAATGTTGTCAAAGCATGGTTATTTTACTTCGACCTGAAAGACTCACTGAATTGTTCCTCTTTTCGAAGCCATCAGAGCACCAGTTTATCAGCTTTGCCATGAGCTAGTGAAATTTATCAGAGTGCAAGATTAGGACCAATGGGGCCGTGAACTCCGTCTGAGTCGATTCAGTTGTATAAGAGACCAATAAATACCCTACAGGTTAAACTGGACTATTGATGTAAGTTTTTGTAAAGCGTGATTTTAAATTTTTTTTCTTCATTTCGTGTATTTCTTTTTGAAAATATGTGTTTGAAAGTATTTTTTTATTTTCGTTAGCTAGATGACAAAAAAGAAGTTTCAAAACAAAGATACTTCAAGTAGGTTCAGCGCTACTTTACGTATAATTAATTTTCCAGGAAGAATCCTCACGAAGTCCGAGTTCGAATTTCTTTGTTTGATGAGGTTCACACCCAAAATGAGGATGCAGGCGATGACAATGATGAAGATGACATTTAAAAGCGTGAAGAAAATTCTGAAACTGAGCAAGGCTTTGGAGAAGCATCTGATGATCAAGATGATTCATGCGTGGAGTAAAAGTCCTCGAACAAAAATGTGTAAGTTCACCTCGCAGACATAATTGGAGAAGAAAAAAAAGCAGAGACTATTCTTGAAACTTCGTTTCTTCATTTTAATGAAACAATTCTTAATTCAATTGCAACTTGGACTAATCCATACATTAATAAAGTGAGACCGAAATTTGAATGGTCCAGAGATGCTCGTCCAATACATCTATCTGAAATCAGGGCTTGTATAGATTTGTTTTTCTTAGCTGGTATATACCATGCGTCGTGCCTCAATTTGGAATACCGATTGAAATGGAGTGGAATCATTCAGACACACCATGCCATTGAAACGGTTCCGATTTTTGATGAGATGCTTTCGATTTGATGTAAAAGAGACTCGAAATTGAGAAATTGACCGACTTACTGTCAGAAAAAAACTATATTCTTAAGGAGAACGTCACACGGGATGAGAAACCCGAAGCATTCCAAAAGTGCGGTATCGAAATCTTTGCTTTTTTTGATGCCAAAATGTGCTTAACATCCAACATGGAGATATATGCTAGCAAACAACTGGAGGGACCATATTATATCAGAAATGACGTTTTTAGAAGAATTGTCATTAAAGGACACAACCTAACCATCGACTATTGTTTCACAGATGTATCCCCGATGAGTGAACTAACTGAAAAAAAGCAATTTCCTGCAGAACTAAAAAATGTGTCCTGAGGATCAGAAAATTCGAACATCTTTGGTTTCAGAAAAATAGGAACCAAACGCTGTCTTACATTCCTCAGAAAAAAACAAAAATATAATTTTGATATCCAGCCTTCACTTTGACAATGCAATCGAAGATAAGACTGAAGATTTGCGAAAACCGTAGATTATAATTTTCTCCTGGATGGTAAATGTTTACTTTGCTCTTAACGTGGCTGGTATAAATGAGAACGGATTCTACACCGGGTATGGCTATTCAATAGACAGCCGAACGGTTCTTTTTGCGTCAATCCGCTAATAGTCTTATAATGGAGGAAATGATACAAAGAAGCCATACCATAGCCATGCGCTTCAGATCACAAGCTCTTATTTCTTCACAAAGCTCTTATTTCTTCACAGGAAAATGCTAACAAAGAAAGTCATCCTTGGATTCTCAAAAGAGATCGAAAGATCACTTAATATTATTATGTTAATTGTGGAAAAAAATTTTGATTGGGGCACGTAATAGCTATTTACAGGGACTGTCACGCTAGTCAAAGCGTTGATCAGGAAATGGATTTTGGTAGTTCCTAAAAAGCTAAGATCAAAAAACTTGTTTACTTTATTCTAATGAGTTACTTTTGTTTTTGCTTTTTAAGACCATCTTCTCAGTCTTAGTTTGTGTGTTTTATTGTATTATTACTTATCAGTAATAAAAACATTTACCACTTAAATTGTGATACACCGTAAAGCCTTATTTACTCGATTCCAATGTGTTTTCTAGAATTTCTCCAAAAGTTTTTTTTTTATTTTGTTTTTTTTTTATAAGTTTTGTTATTATTATTCTAAAACATAATAAATATTATTTGCTACAAATAATATGGTTGTTTTCTACTTTACTTATGAATTTTTTACACACCACCCAGGTGCTTTTAGAATTGTTTATTGGAACAGAGTTGAAAAAGCACCTCTCAGGTTTAGGGCGACTATCGCTGGGTGAAAAAAGGGCATACATTATGAAAGGCTATGATATTCTAGAGTGTCGAGTACAGCTAGAATTGTGTGCGATGGAGCCTGCAATAATGATCTAAGTACGAGGAAAAGGGGAAATAATTATTAAAGCGAATAGACGATATGGAATCAATGATGCGGCTGATATTGTAGTATACCCATAAAAAAAAACTGTAGTGAATAATCATGTAGTTTTTTTTTACTGACAGGAATTTCCGTACATTATTGTCATGAGTAATTCATATTTTCAAATTAACTCGATTTCATCTAGTTTCATCAGCGTTTCGAAAAGGAAACAAAAAATTCATGTGAAGCCGTAGCATAGAGATTCCTTCATTCTCAAGACTTAGGTATGTAAAAGGTTCTAAACTTCTCATCGATCTTAAGACAATCCAAAAAAAGTCATTTCTGACTATTTGTGAATTCAATTAAGTGCAACGTTCTCATTTGCATTCTTTTGCATTCATTTGCATTCATTTGCACTCATTGCAATAATTTAAATTGAATAAAAGTGGATTGGTGCTTCATAATACTGATGTAGTCAAGTTTTCTTCCACCTGAAGAGTAACATTAGCCTTATGACAATTCTTTGTAAGTGAATTTTCAATAAGTTCAATGGACAGTGTGCTGAATTCTTCAAATCTTGACGGACCAGATTGATTGAATTTTTAAAAATCCCATAATCACACTTTAAATACTCATATTTTTAAAATAAATACAAAATAAAATGAATGCAAAGATCGGTATCAATTCAATTTAAATGAATCCAAGGAATTCGTATGAATGAATAAATGAACGATTTCATTCAATTGAATGGTGGGAAATTGAATGCAGTCCGCTCTATGCTTTGAATATGGAAAAAATACCCACATTTCGAAAACAAAAAATAGATTTAAGGAACGTCATTTTAAATGGCTGGATTAATCACTCTCCTAAATGATGTATTGGGTTGGCAATTAAGTAATTGCGGATTTAACTCATAGCTGGCTTTAGTTGAATTTTAAAGTTTGCTGCCGTAATCGAAATGTCAAACACATTTTGTTATTTGATAGTTGGTACTTCTACTATCAATCAGTAAATACAAAATTTTTGTATATATTAGGTTATGTAGTTTTTGTTAAGCGTCTGTTGAAAAATGGAAAACCAAAATGAACATTTACGTCATATTTTGCTTTTTTATATCCGGAAAGGAAAAAATCACATCGCAAGCTCACAAAAAGTTATATGCTGTTTATGGTGATGAAGCTTTAAAAGAACTGCAGTGTCAAAATTAGTTTGCCAAATTTCCTTCTGGTGATTTTTCACTCAAAGATGAAAAACGCTCTGGTCGTCCAGTTGAAGTTTATGACGACCAAATCAAAGCAACGCATTTACAATTGCGACTTGTTAAAGAAACGTAATGAAAATGATCCATCCATGGGTTGTTTACAACAATGGCAATCGGAAAAGATCGTGGAGCAAGCCAGATGAACCAGCTCAAACATCATCAAAAGAAAGTTATGCTATCATTTCGGTGGGATTACAAAGGAATTGTCTACTTTGAACTTTTACCACCCAACCTAACGATCAATTCAGATGTCGACATTGTAAAACCAATAAAATTGGCCAATGGAGTTGAAGAAAAGCGGCCCGAATTGTCAAATCGAAAAAGGTGTTGTATTCCATCATGACAATGTAAGGCCACAAACATCTTTGGTCACTCGGCAAAAATTATTGGAGCTTGGTTGGGATTTGTTTTGATAGTGCTGACCTAGCTCGTAGCTGGTTCAGTTTTTTGCCGATAAAAACCAGAAGTTTTATGAACGTGGACTTATGATGATGCCCGAAAGATACCAAAAGGTCATTGCTCAAAATGGGCAATACATTACAGAATAAAGTTATTTCGTTCCATGAAAAAATTGTCTTTTATTTTCTAAAAAAAAATCCGCAATTACTTAGTTGCCAACCTGATACAGTATTGTGCAAAATGTAAGCAACCGTCTCATTTTTTCATCTCAAATATTTTTTTTTCGTTTTACGTTCATAAAAGAAATAAAATATTTCTTTGAAAATTTTATTTATAGTATGTATGTTTTATATTAACTGGAAAGAATAAAGTAAAAATACTTTGAATATTTTAAAACAAGAAACTCATCGATTTTACCTGTGCACAATATAAGCAACTTATCAATATTTCGTATGATGCCCCTTATTTTTGAGCACAGAAGCACATCTTTTCGGCCAGGACGATATAAAGTTTGTAATTATTTTCGAATCCATGGTTTTCCATTTATCCTTCAAAGCCGACATGAGTTCTCTTTTATTTTGAAATCGGTGCCCTCCGACTTGTCGCTTTAGGATCTCAAAAAGATTTTCTATGTGATTCAAATCTGGGGATTGTGGTGGCCAGTCAAGAACTTGTATCCCTTTTACCACAAGCCACTCTTTTACCAATTTCGATATGTGTTTCGGGTCGTTGTCATGTTGAAATACCCCTCGAAGTGACATTTCCCCTTCTGCGTATTGCAATATATGGCTCTCTGAAATTTCCATGATCCCTTCTATTTCAATAGAAGGGCCTGAATCATTTGCGGAAAAGCACGTCCAAACCATAAAACTGCCACCACCAGGCTTGGCTGTTACCTTGCAATACTTGGGATTGAGCCGTTGGCCTTTGCTTCGCCGGACAGTACTGATGCCATCTGAATTCAAAAGATTAAATTTTGATTCATCGCTGAAAAGTACGGTTTACCACTTTTCAATGGACCAGCTTGAATATTTTTCTGCCAAATTTAACCCGTAAATTACAAATTGTGTAAAAATAAATAAATTTGTTTGATGTCAGGAGCGTAACCTTTTGCGCAGATGCGCTTTTGTAAGCATTGGCTTCTTCCATGGTCGGTAACTTCTCAAACCATTTTCTATTGCACGCCTTCGAACAGTGCTTGAGTCGACATCAAGATTAAGTGATTTCACAAATTGCATTGAGCTGATGAACGCCTTTTTTTTCTTTCCCCTTTAAAAGCTTATGATTAGGAAGCTTCCATTGTAACGCAATAGCATTGAATTGTTTTCGTTTTGTCCGGCGATTGTAAACATGAAAAAATTCGGCTTACATTGTTTCTATGAAACGGTTGCTTATATTTTGCACAACACTGTATATGATTGCGTTCAATGAAGATATGAATACGAACCTTTCTTTACTATACGAATGGTGTTGGCAAAAATTGTGTTTTTGGGGTTAAAATTAAATCAATGAATGCAATCATAAAAGTGGATTCTTTAAAAAAAATTGTTTGACGAATGCATTTTTTAACAATTCAGCGTAAGCACCAGTAAGGAAAGGACAGAAGCATCAAAACTAATGACCTAACTTCGAACAGACCGCTGGGAAGATGAAAGTAAATTAAAAAAACTGCCTTCTGTATACGAATGCATCTACACAAGTCCAAGCTTTAACCAATTCAAAATTTTCTCAAAATCAATTCAGTTTTTTCGACGCGATTGTGTAACAAACAAACACTTTATCGAGAAGGTTAGTGGAAGAAGAACTTGTGGAGTTTATTGTTAAATGAATTAAATTAGAGCTATGAATATGTTTGTGTTTAGGTTTTTTTTTTTTTAAATTCGTTGTTTGTTTTTTGTTTTTTAATCCCACCACCAAGATTAGTCTGCGCCCCATAATTAATATTAAAGCGCATTCTTAAGCACAATTAACACATATAAAAATAAAAATCATAAAACAAAGCTTATCAACCTGAATTTCATGAATATCGGTGCAACATTGCTCAATGGCACGAGCCGTATTACTGTTTTGTCGACGCAATTGGATCAATAATAAAACCAACTCTTCATGGGTGCGACTTAATAAATCTCCAGCCGATACGTCCAGATTCTAAATGTGTTTGTGTTACATTAAAACATAAAACATAAATCAAAATCAAAATCGAAACTCAAAATAAAGAAAATTGTGTGTTCAGAGATGCTGAATTCGGTACACCGTTTCTGGTAACCAAACACTCACCCTCATTTGGCAGCTGGTCTCACGTTCGAGGAGATCGATTTCAGCCCGACTTCCGATTCGTCTCATGGGATGATATCCGTTAGTGTCCCTGTAGGCGTTGGCTGCTGCTGCTGCTGCATTGATATCATAGCTGCTGCCGTTTATATCCATTAGCACCCCGGGTGTCATTGTTGGGGTGGCACCGTATATGTTACGGTCCCTTTCTGTGGCCAGTTGGGTTGTTTTGGCATATTTCGCATCCATGGCGCTGCCGTAGTATGAGCTGGCGAGCTTGGAAATTTGGTCATAGCCAAGCATTGAATCAGATGGATCCGGTTTGACGGTCAAGTTTACTTTGGGGATGTTTCGAACATTGCGAACAGATATCGATGCTGGAAATACAAGCAGACAGAGAGAGAGAGGGAAACAAATGAATTTTCATTAATTTAATGAACGTGTACTTAAGTGAATTTGATTGATTAGAAAACAAAGACAGATAGTTATGTAAATAAAGAGGAAAACAAGATGTAATTTTTGAATGTTTGTGAGCTTGTTGCGAGGCGTTAAAAGTATTATTTTATTTTAATTTAATTACATTTGGTCTGCGTAATTTTGGAAACGATAAGAGGCCGATACAGAGATAATCTTTGAGCCAATTTTAATCCCTAATCAGTTCCAAAACAGCACAAAAGTGTCCTTGTGATTTTTTTTCCATAATTCATATAATTCCCAAAGGAGTTTTTAGAACACAATTGGGCAGAAAAGGTCTCATCGTGAGGCGGATTGCAGGAACAATCTAGCCCTAAAGAAATTCTATATAAAGATCTGGAATGTACTCCTCTGTTAGAGCTTTACAGAAACTCGAATTATTGACACATTTTTCTTCTAAGACGAGAGCGAAAGATAAGCTTTGGTACTCAAAAATTCAAAATTATGGAATAGAGTTTTTCAAAATCTTTTCAAAAAGAATTCAGTCATTGCATTTGATGGAGGTTAACTTTGAAATATCGTGGTAAAGGGCTTTTCCATAGCCTAGATAGAGTGACGTAGCATTCAATCTTTTATTCTGCAGCTGTGGTTGTCAGGGTCAGCTTTTATTGCTATAAGACTTGATATGATGCAGACTATAAAACTCATCCGTCTGAGATTAGAATATATTCTTTGTTCGTCTTCTTTTGAGGACCGAATCGCCACCTGGCTTCTCGATTGAATGTTGGCATAGTCAAAGTGCCAGTTAAATTATATGCTTCCGTTCCTACGAGAGGCGGGAGGATGCTGAAACATTAAGCTCCTTTTAAAAATAAATTCAATCCAACACCCCGTTTTAGAGCCATCCTTCAGAATCAGGATTTATGTGGGAGAATGTTATCTTTCTATTCGCCCTATGAAAGGACGAACATATTTGTTTTGTGTATTTATGAGAGTATAGAATAGAAACACCGATGGTGCATCCAAAGCTTCGACTTCGTCATGGGGTCTTACTGATCCGAAATCTGTCCCCTGATCGGCGCAGTGAATCTTGTACGACGGCCAATTTGTGCAGAATTGATTAAGGGAGCACATCGAGCATAATCTTTAACTTACCTCAGAGCTTGCAAAAGGCTAACAAGAAGTATTGTACGTTTGTCTAGTGCATAGAAATTAGGATATGTTTGGTTTCGAATGGTATCCAAATGGAAACGAAAAACTTTGCTACCGAATTATTTGCATTCGTGCAATTCACAGTATTTTATTAATTTTGTTTCCGAAGGCACATATTGACTTGACCGAGTTTGATAACTGAGAATAAGTTCAAAGATCCTTCTTTCGTTGGTACCCAAGACCTAAAAATTTATTCAATTGAAAATTGGAAATTTAATGACTTGTATTTTCACAATGTCTACAGCTTGTAGGAGCGTTTGTACTAGATATCTATTCTTTCTTTAAAGCTGTTCTACTTGACACAAAATGTCCTTCTTGACTGCTATCATCTCTGGGCAAAGGAACGAATAAATTTTGAAATTTAAGATTAAAAGAAAAAACAAATCCGCCGTCGTCTTACTCTGTTCTATTGACTGTCAGTGACTAGATCGCTGATTGGATGCCTCTTCCAAACTACTTATTATGTAGTTCGGACATAGAACCTCCGAATTATGCTAATGTTTCTCCGGACTCTTCATCCATCTATTAAATGACTCGAGGGAATGGACAACACTGTTCCAGCTCAGGCTGTCTCCAAATCAGAACCATAAGTTTCACGAAAAGAGTGTGGACTCAAATTCACGTGCTAGGAATTTGCGACCGAAGCAGGTTGCCTTTGAGGGCTGGAGGGTTGAAAAGCAGCAACGAGTCAATTCTCTAGGAATCAAACGCCTGATAAGTTAGCACTTTAAAGGCAAGTTCATTCCTTTTCACCTTAAGTCCTTTTTTCAGTCACAGAGTCGGTATGAGCCTAACCGATACACATAGCTTGTTTTATGAAGCGTGTAGATGTAAATTTTCTTAGCAGGGTTTTCCAACACCGACCTGAAAACATTGAATTTAATTTGTGAACGCACACTTTCACTAATCATCATGGCAAAGTACAAGAACGAGCAACGTCTGCAAATTATAAAAATTTTCAACCGAAATTCGGAGTCGGTGACCACAACTTTAAGAGCGTAAACTTCAATTTTCGGTCGTTACTCTCGTCCTAGTAGTCAGGCAATAACAAGTTTCGTTCAAAAATTTGAGTGTCGCCGTGTTAGTGAGACAACGGGTTGGTCGAAATGTCGAAAATATCGCTGCCGATGAAGCGTACCTAGCAAACGATCCAAATCAGTCAATTCCACGGTTTTCTCAAAAATTTGGCATCATTCGGATCACGGCGTAAGGTTCTTGGTTTACACCCAAACAAGACCAAGCTGTCTCAAGAATTGAAGCCGATGGACCATTTGAAGCGACGTACGTTCTCCGATTGGACTCTTGTGAAGACGCGCCAAAATGATGAATTTCATGACAAAATCAACTTCAGTTACGAAGCTCATTTTTGGCTCAATGGGAAAAACCACATTTGCTTCATGCATCACCACATCATCCACAAAAATAACTGTTTGGTACAGTTTGCAAGTCGGCGGACTTATGGGGCCATATTTTTTGTCGACGATAAAGTTCGTCACGTTACTGTGAATGGCCAGCGTTATCGCGCCATGATAACCAATTACTTGTGGCCCCAATTGGAAGATATGAACTTGGACGACATGTGGTTCCAACAGGATGATACCACAAGCCGCCGTGTTAGCTCAAAATACGGGCCAGTGGATTGGCCGTCTCGTTCGTGCGATTTAACGCCTCTAGATTAATTTCTTTGGGGCTACGTTAAGTCATTGGTTTATGCAAACAAGGTGACGACGTTGGAAGAGCTCAGAGCCAACATTGAACGCGAAGTAGCAGCCGAAGTGTGTGCCGAGTATCGGGAGCCACATTCATCTCCCCTCACAGATTTGAAAAAGTTGGCCCATCTTAAAACTAAAGAACAAGTTCGCCAAAGTCCTTTAGTCCTATAGCGAAACTTTTCAAATACATTGATGGATTTGTTTTGGCAAGGTGCTTGTATAAAATAATGCAAGATGGCTGCCCCTTCATATATAAATATGGAAAAAACCAGGCAATACCGCATAGAAGATCCTAGTCAACATAAAGATTTAAATTTAAAGACTTTCTTACAGTGTGACTTTGGGTCTAGCGACGATCGACAGGGCTTTTAACTTTGTCCGAGGCCAATGAATTTCAAGTCGAGACTAACTATCCCTTAATCTCCTTTAAAGGAGATTCAAATACAGTACCCTCCGAACTTTTCCAAACCTATTACGGAGATGAACTGCCATGTGGCTTCTTCAAACTCGTGAAGACAGAAAGCTCGCAGTTAGCATTGGAGGCACTTTCTTCACAGCAATTGTAGAAGAGGCGTAGAACTCTCAAGAAGAAATGCGTGATGAAGCCCCGTCCTTAGAGAAAAACTCTCCATCAAATAATCTTCATCCCGCTGTATGAGAAAGAAAGTTGGATAAAATTTTTTATAAGACCACGAACTCTATGAGGTCTAAAATGTGGATCCAGAAGTAGAAGCCACCTTGTTTGAGGAGAACCACATTAAGGCAGAGACTTCAAGGGCCGGCAGAACATTAAGTCAAGAAAACATAACCAAAAACCCAAAACCGATCGAGAATAATACAAACGGAGTGTACTATTTTTGGTACTCATGTGTGCAATTTGGTTAAGTGATGCCATTGCTTCAATCCTAAGGAGGCTTTTTTTGAAAGTCTTAGAAATTTTGCCATACTTTTTAGAATTCTGAAAGTTATTCTTTTTTTTAACAAAAGAAAAGAAAAGAATAACAATCAATTCAATTCAAGCTCACAAACATTATATCCGCCTAACCAGGCAAAAAAAAAGGGAAATTTAAATGGATTGAGTGAAAAAAAAAATTAAAGAATATTAAATTGTTTAAAAAAAAAAAATCTTACCGTGAGAAAAATTGAAACAAAAACAAAAAATGTGTAGGTAGTAGTAAGTGCGTGTATATATGTTCAGTTTATGCAAACAACTCAAATCAATACCAACAACAACAACGATGTTTGACTTTTTACATATTTTTTTTTTTTTATAATTTTTTACAAAAGATTTTAACAATCATAAAATCATGCCTCTGGAGTTTTCGTATTTTTTTGCTTTGTTTTTAAGGCTCTCATGTATTTTAAATGCGCCCAGTTGACATTTTGTTTGTTGTTGTAATTTTAAATGTTTTTTCTGGGATGCAAAGTTGCACGCTCATTTTCAGTGGCAATGGTTTCTGTTGTCAAGCAGCTAGAAGTTTGGCTCGGCATTGAAGTGTTTTCGCCGCCCAGCCCATTCCCATTTGGATCAGTTTTTAGTGCACTATTCTCGGGTGCAGTATTGCCATTGCCATTGCCAGAGTTGTTGTTATTATTACTACTGTTATTGCCACTGTTTTTCATTAGGCCACTGGACATTGAGTCCCATTGACGGATCGTTTCGCGATCGATTTCGACGGATTTTCGCGAGTAATTTGAGCCGCCACTGTCTTCGCGGAGAACCTCGTAGACATCAGAGTTGCCATCGTCGATTGTCGCTGCCAATTGTACGTAAACATCGTTCTCATTCTTTTCGTCAGTTTCAACTTGGGACTCTTCACGTTGGGGATCACTAAGTCGCAACTTGTACGATGATCGTGCCGTTACGTTGTCATTGACATAAGTGACGTCTCTGGATATTTTCACTTTAGTCTGCTTAGGTTCGGTTGGCAGTGTTGGCTGTATGCGATCCAATTCGTCCATTGAGCGGGCATGTCGTTGCGACACCCTTCGCAGACTCTCTCGCCAGAGAGTGTCTTCTTCCCAGAATTGTTCGCCAGCACCGCCGCTGCCGCCGCTAAAGCCTGGAAGTTTGGATTGATTATTGGGTTCGGTTGTGCTACTTCGTTCTATGTTTATATGCTTGCTTAATTTAGCCGCTACCAATGGATGGTGGGGTGGAGATGATGATGCATTGGATGTAGACGCAAACGATAATGATGACTGACGCTGGTGATGGGTATGAAGGCCTGTGGTTAGTATGCTTTCGAGAGGTGGGTCGCCGGTGATCTTAAGATTCTTACTTGTGCAGTAGCTTAGCTTTTCTATGTTTGTTTTCATTTTGTACAAGTTTTTGCTGTCGATCGTTTGATCCTTCTCGGTGAGGATCTCTACAGAGAGTGATCGTGCAGCACCCTTGAGGGTTAGATTATCTATCACAGGATTAACATGCTTGCTGATGGGGTTATGAATGTGGGATATGCCGGTGGCCGATCGATGTGGATCTACGGCTATGTCCCGTTGATTATTTAAAGTGATCGGATTGGCCACCAGTTCCCGACTGCTGGTTAGCTCGGAGTAGTAATAAGGAGCTGATTGCTCGGAAATATTGCTGTTGTTTCGACTGTGTATCGGCGTGTTTTGCGTCAGATCGAAAGCCGTGCAGAAGGATGTCTGATCGAGGTCCACTGACGACAGAGTCACACTCTTTGGACCTTCGGCGGTTAGATTTGAACCGGAGATCGCCGAAATTTCAGAGCTCAAAAGTACATCATCCGATGCACATTGGGCATCATGCAAGGATAGATTTTTTTCTTTAAGCATTGACTGCTGTGGATGATCCTTTTCGGTGCCGGCTTTTTGAAGAGAATCAGTTGACGACACAAAGTTTATGTTCCCATAGAAATGCTCATCTCCCTTGTTGCGGAATATCTCCGGAGGCTTGATCAGTTTTCCAATTATACCACCCATCACTCCCGACGCCGAGGCATCACTCAATCGATTCGGCTCCGAGTTCTGGTAGAGATACAGATCGTTTGTGGTTTGCAGCTGGCTTAGATATGAATCGAGATCGGTGGTGGTGAGGATCTCCTCAAACTGTTCGCTCATAGACTCTATTTCACTGATGGACTCCTCGGACAATGGGCGGCGACTTCTTTGCCTCTCAAGCTCAGAATCGGATCCTTGGCGATGCCGGTACTCCACAGAGTCTGTCTCACTGCTGTCGCCAGTGGTGAGCTTTTGTGGCAGTGAACTGTTTGACTGGTAACGTGGGCTTGACACAAAAGATGGCGAATTATTTTTGAGCTTGTTGTACAAATCAAAATCAGACGAGGTGTTCGAACTGTTGTCGGTTTGAATACTGTAATTCGAGTCGGAGAGGGTCCGCTCGTGGTTCTTTAGTATCGGAGTTTTCAGTCCGCGAATTTTTGTAAATTGATCGGGCAGTGAGAGGCGAGAACTCTTCAAGCCCTCTGGTTTGCTCATATTCAGTGAGGAGTTACTGGAATGTATCTTTGGAATCTGATCAAAGGAAATATTGAATTTTTCTTTCCGTTTTACCGTGTCATAGATTTCGGAGGAGAAGATCTCCTCGGTGTTTAGCTCTTCCATTGGGGGTGGAGACAGGGGTATTGGTGGTGGCGAGACGATTTCACTGTCAGAACTTTCGGCACAATTCGCCAATGGATTTGTGGCGCCCAAATAGTACGAAGCCGGACGGAATGTATCAGACAAACTAAACCTTGATCTCGACCTCATTTTTTTGCTCTCCAAATTTTTTGATGATTCATCATCGGCGTCCGAACTGTCACTACTCATGATTGTACTCTGAGAGGGCTTGAGAATATCGGGCAGATCTTTACGCTTGCTCTGCAGCCGCTCAGAGGATTTCTTTGATTTTTTCTTCAAAGTCTCCGAGGACTTCTTCAGGGTATCAGTGTTTTTCTTCAACACGCTTTTTTTCAAAGTCGATTTTCCAGAGCTTGTCGTTTCTTCAGTGGCAGCTTTACCTTGGGACAATTCCATATAAACTGGTTCCGGAACTGATTGCGGTGCACTTTCAGTGATCGTGACCTTCGCCGTAGACAAAGACGCAACACAAACCACTTCATAGTTCGAGTTCGAGTTGTCCTCCAGTCCCTTGGTCATTTCCACGTAAGGATTTTCATCTTCCGCTGTCGAGTCGTTCAGATTGGCGAACATCAAACTGGCCGAAGGGCTAAGAACCAGCCTCTTGGGTGTCATCGGAAGATAATGATCCTCGGGTTGGTTTGAAAGCTTTGGAGGATCATTTTCATAAAATTGTTCAGTTGGTAAATCTTCCAACCGAAGACTGTTGGCAGATTCATCTTCTCTTGGACCAGTGGGAGTTGTTGCCGTCTCCGAATCTGCTAACGCTTCATCCAAATCATCATCAGTATATTCACACAATAAATCGTCAGCATCTTCTTCATCTTCTTCTTCTACTTCTTCCGAGTCTGACTTTGCAGCTTCTTCTGATTGAATTTCACTGGGCTCTACTTTCTCCGAAGTTTCTTCAGACTCTTCAATGTCATCATTCACATTTCCATCTTCATCATCAACAGCATCGTCATCGTTCGAAGCGATCGTAACATTTTCATAATTTTTGCTCGCCGATGTGGCGCTGGAGGCTTCTAGAATCTTGGGCTTATAAACTGGCACATAAGACATAACCATATAATCATCGAGTAGGCTTGAACTCAACTCTGTCTTAGCTGTCGATGAATTGCGTTTCGGCAGCGACGGCGGCTCCGCTTGAACTGCGATCGTCGGGCTATCATTTTGTGACTCTTCAATTTTACTCAAACAATGGGAAGGGCTTTTTAGAATGGGCTTAGGGCTTTGTACACTACTATTTGGACTATTAAGCGTTTGCAACTTATTAGTGGCATTTCTAATCTTAATTGTATTCACGTTTGTTTGCATTGAGCCTAGGCCTATTGCACTTTCGTTTGTTTCAATTGCATTTATGAAGGATGAGGGAGGAGTTGGAGTAGTAGTAGTAGTAGTAGTAGACCTTCCTGCCGGCGATTTCTTGGGCCCATCTGACGGAATTATACATAACAAAATTTACAGAGAACAAACAAAAAAAATGTGTTTTCTTTCGTTAAATAATTGTGTAATAAATAAGAACAACTTAACAAAAAAAAATTTGATAAATTAATGAAATGTGAGTCTAGTTTGAACTAAAATTAATCACTAGGGAGCTTCTGCATTCTGTTAGACCAACCACCACTGTATTTTGAAATGTGAAATGAAACTAGGTAGGAGGAGTCGCCTTTTCACCCGTCAGCCGACACCATTAACTACAAAATTTACAACTCTTTCGACTACTCTTAATGGATTTCTGGATATGAGACGTTCACATGCATTTTGTGGTGTAAGTATTTCTAGAGAGTCACTTCTCAGACTTGTTGCCGCTTTTTTTTTGGTGCTCTTACATTCACATTGAATGAACAATTTTAAAGTTGCCTTCATTGTGTGTTGGTTAAAAGGTTTTAGATACATGGTGTTAGGGTAAAATAAAATAAAATAAAATAAATAAAAAAAAAAATAAATAATATTTGGCGCGCACGGCAGGAAGGTAGTTACGATTTATTTTTATTATTTTTTTAAATTGTATTTTTTTCTATTGTAAAATAAAAAATAAAAAATTGTATATTTTGTTAAGACTATGGAAAAAAAAAAATAAAAATTATTTAAAAACAAAAATTAAAAAATAATCAAAGCATTCAAAAGATATTTGTGATAATAAAAGAAATGTTAGGAACAAGGTAATTGAGGATGAAATGAAAGCAGGAAATTTCGAAAGCGGTTTAAAGTGACATAAATCGAGCTCAGTCGCAAGGGAACTCGAGAACAGTTAACGCAGTTGAATTTCCAACCGATGTATACGAAATTTGAAAACGTTGTGAAAAATTGTGACTCAAGGCAAGGACAAAAATCAGCACTTAGAAAGAATTAGCGTATTATTACTGCATCTAATCAAAAATAAACTTTTTACTGCGTTTTCTCAATTTTGGTTTTTACGATTTTTGTAAACTGGCTGGCGTGATTGCAAAAAAAAAAATAGACGACCAATCAAAACAAACCAAGTTTTGTTAGCTTCAGTTTTGTGTACTCTTAAATTTGAACGAAAAGAATTTTAAAAAAAATTATTTCTAAACAGCCTTTTTTAAAACCCTTCTGAGGAAATTTTTCAATTTCAAAATTTTTTGACTTTTTCTTAGAATTAGAAAATAAAAATTTTCTTTGGTTTTTTATTTCAGATGAAATTTTCAGCTTCATCTTTCCCGCCAATTGTAGACTACTATTGCAAGGTAATCGATAATCGTAATTGATATTCGATTCCGAAACGTATTGGCTTATAATTCCAATTTTTGAAAGAACACACGCGTACAAGGGGTTATGACTACCCTTAAAATGTTAGTACATAACGCGAGCGGAAGGGATCAGGGAGGAAATAGGGATAGGGAAGTCAGGAGACGTTACGACGGTGGTGAAGACAGTCAATTTGTAATATTTTTGTCCCCTATGAAGATGGTCTTTGGAGCGTCTGTCCATAAATGGAAGTTGTATTCCAGTTTGGGGCGAATGAATGCTTTATATATGGCAGCCAGATCAGATGGGGTAAAGTATTTCTTGCACTGCTTCAGGAAACCTAAACATTTCGCAGCATTTTTTGGCGATAACGGTTATGTGCTCATTCCAACCGAGGTTGATATTGATACACATACCAAGTACTGAAAGTTTTTCAGCTTCAGCAATGCATGCGCCATTCATGGATAATGGTCGAGCGTTCTCGTTTCGCTTTAGTGACAGAAGACAGCATTGAGTTTTGGAGGCAATAAATTCCACTCTTTTCGTAGAGTCCCATGATAGTACGCTGTTAATATCGGAATTTAATGAGTTAGTCATACGCTGCCGTTCCATTTCCACGGCCGAAGATGAGGGACGTGAATTTGAAAACGAATATGAAAAACTGAGAGTACTATCATCAGCGAATGAGTGTATTGGATAAGATGTAGCAGACAGAAGATCGTTAATGAAAATTAAAAAGAGAATCGGTGACAAAACGGAGCCCTGGGGAACACCAGCATTTATATGGTGGATATCAGACTTGGCACCGTCCGAAAGAAAGTTTCTAATCCATTGAATAAGAGGTTCGTCGATACCAAATGCACGCGTTTTCGACAAAAGATCCTGGCGCCAAACTCTGTCAAATGCTTTAGAAATATCAAGCGCAACAATCTTGCTTTCACCAGAAAGATGTAGAGAGTTGTTCCACTTTTCGGTGAGATATACCATCAAATCACCAGTGGATCTTTTGCTACGAAAACCGTACTGCCGATCATTGAGGATTTTTCATGTTTCGAGATATTTCATTAGCTGACGGTTTATCAGCGTTTCCATGACCTTGGAAAACAGGGACGTTAGTGCAATGGGTCGATTCGCCTTTTTTAGGGACAGGTTGGACAAATGCTGTTTTTCATCTACTCGGGAAGAGACCAGAAGAGTAGGACAGATGAAAAAGCTTACGCAGTGGTTTTGCCAGCGTGGAAGAACACCTCTTCAGAAGAATGGGGGACTACCATCTGGACCAGCGGATTTATGGAGTTCAAGATCTTTGAGTACTCATGGAAAAATTGACGTGCTCGAGTACAGGAGGCGGCAAAGCAAGTTCTTGAAGTGTTGAGCTGGCGGCAAAATGGGCCGCGAGAAGATTTGCTTTGTCCACAGAGCTGACAGCTGGGGTTGGGATGGAAGATGAGACACAATTTTTTACATTCTTCACGAACGACCAAAAGTTCTTGCTACCCTTGGGACATTGTAGCAGTTTTTGTCTCAGATTTCGTTCGTGGGTAAATTTTGCACAACGAATTTAAGCATTGCAGATGGATCGGTTTTGTAATTCCGAAAACTCAACTCCCTCAACCTGATAGCTTCTTTACAGATCGAGTCGTACCACGCGTTAGCTTTTGACTTGAATACTTTCAGCCTGTGAGGGATGAAGTTTTTAATAGCAAGAAGAACAATATTGGTGACCATATCGGCGACGGCATCCACGTCGCTATAGAGAAAGCATAGCGACCAGTTAAAGTTCCTAAAGAAATCGTTAGGCCGTCCCAATTGGCTTTCTCGTATTGCCAAACTACACTTTTAGGAACTGGGTCGTTCACTGTTGGGTTGTTGTACGAGAAGTAAGCCGATATGACACAGTGGTCCGAAGAGCCTGGAGGCGACAATAGGTCTAAGCATATTTGTACAACAAACTGTGACAAGTGCTTAAACCAAAATGATCCCATGAAATATAAGTCCCATCAAAAACATTTTCATGTAAAATGTTGCCAAGACGAGACTATGTGACTCGCACTGTCAAAATGTCACCAGATCTCATGTAGAGCTAAGCTTCTAACTCTAGACGCTCTAACTCTATAACAGAGCTGTAAAGGAATGCATTATTTCGAGATTGCATTCTGCAAATTCACAGTATTTTGATAAATTCCTTTTACTTCAGTTAAAAGACTTCAAATTAATACTTTAACTTCCACTTAAATTACCCATTAATTTTGAAATCATTGTACTTAGAATTACTTGAAGTACTCAAAAGGCTTCAAGTCAAAAGAATGCAATACTTTTAGGCTGTTTGAATTCTTTGAAGTCTTTTGAAATCATTGATTAATTCGGTAGTGAAGTCTTTTGATTTCATTTCAGTTTTAACGTTTTGGAGTCTTTTTACTGCTGTGAAGTCTTTTGATTGCTTGAAGTCTTTTGACTGAAGTCTTTTGATTTCTTTATTCTTTTGAAAACGTTACAACATTTCAATTTCTTTGAAAAATATTAACTAATAGTACTAAGTAAGTCGCTTTATGAATTTCTACATTCTTTAACAAAAAAAATTATAATCTGAGGTGTTTTTAAGTTGTCCGTTCAAGTGTAACTGCTCAACCGGAAACCTATTTCTATGCCTACGATGTTCTTTCGAGACTTATACAGCATCGTGCAGTTACTAAGATTATCTACAAGTTTAGTTTGAGGAGGGATATGTCCCCTTAGATTTCTTCATGTTGGCTTGCGAATAGCTAGGATCCGCTTCGTAGTCGTCCGATGAAAAGTCCATGATTTTCCTATGTGAAAAATGGCAATAAACGAAACACTACACTTAAAAAATTGTCTTTGACCACTCTTAACGGATGGCGCTTAATTTCAACAAGCTCTCGACGACTTCAAAGCAGTAAAAAGACTTCAAAACGTTAAAACTGAAATGAAATCAAAAGACTTCACAACCGAATTTATCAATGATTTCAAAAGACTTTAAAAAATTCAAACAGCCTAAAAGTATTGCATTCTTATGACTTGAAGCCTTTTGAGTACTTCAAGTAATTCTAAGTACAATAACTTCAAAATTGATAATGAATAATTTTTTAAATGGAAGTATTTCAGTGAAGTCATAAGACTGTATAATAAGTCATTCAATTCAATTAAAAAAAACTCAAAAGACTGCATTTTTTACTCTTTAAGACCTAACTTCACAAATTCTAAACCTGAGTCAAAATATGTGGCAATCGACAATCGATGCGCTCGCTGTCAAGGACATTCGTTTTTTATTTTAAGCTACTGCGTGGACGTAAGAGGCAGAAGAGATTCGCCGTCTCAATATACTATATGTCGATAAAGATTAAATTTTTTTGTATATTTTTTTTTTCTTTATTTTAAATAATTTATAAAAACAAGGAGTACGTATTTATCTGAGGGCATCAATTTTCAGATCAAATCAGACCTCTAGCGTCAAAATTGCAGGTCTCATACAAACTCCCATCGCCTAGTTTAAGGGGTTGGGGCATAAAAGTTACAAGTTTTATAAATTTTTTGGAATGTTTGTGTTCTTTTAAGAGCTAATATACAAAATTGCAGCTTTCTAGGACATTAGGGAATACCCTAAGAATTTTGATGATCATCAGTGAGTCAGTGACGAAATCAGGGTTTTTTAGATATCAATAAAATCTAAAGTGTAGAAGCTATGCAATTAAAACTTTATATGTTTAATGAATCCACTATTGACAACATATCCTGAAAAGTTTGTTGATCTGGCATAATCAAAACCTCAGTTATAGCGGTTCAAAAAAACGACCAAGTGCTTTGAGAAAGGGTAGGTAGTGCCCCTGAGCTTCGCTTGGCTCGTCTTGGCTGTGATTGTGAGGCTGTATTTAACCAAGCGAATAAGAAAATTTACACTATTTTCCAAAGAAATGACTGATTTCACGAGTTTTTCTAACTCTCTGACCTATTCCTGACCGATTCAAATTATTTTGCCAAGTTGTGCAAGGAAGATTTACCCTCGGAGTCTATTTTTTGTTTTTTAAATCTTGGAAAATTGCCTCCATGATAAAAAATAAAACAGGACAAAAAAAAGTAAACGAGCTCAATGATTCTAACTATGACTAGGCTTTCAATCGGTGCGAAAAGTCCATAAAGCTTAAATTAGACTTTGTCTCCATTTTAGGTCTGATACCCTAGAACATTTTTGTCAACATTCTGACTTATAAGCCTCGGTAGCTGTCAACTATATTAGCTGGATATACTAATCCAGAAATTAATTGGGTTACGGGGAAAAGGCAATAATTAGAATGGATTGAATAGGACTCGAAAATGCGTTAATAACTTCCTTTGGCATGATATCATGCTCCGAAGCTAATTGAGATGGAGACGTCGAATTTTTTAAGTTAGGAAGGTATTTAAGCAGGTTTTTTTATTGTTAAAAAAGGACTTCACATAACATCTAAAACAGTGGATAAGTTTCGCTGTAGGACGAGGTTTTTTTTTAAGTTAACGCCTAAATGTGTAGAATAAGTTTGTGTCGGTAAGTCTTTCTTTTCAGTAAAATAAAAGGTTGTGGGCTTAGACGCAATTCACTCCGACTTTATGAAAATACTTCTGCCACCAAACAAAGTCACAATCCTTACAACATCATGTTTTCCTTAAGGCTGGAAGTAGGCCGAAATTGCGCACGTTCCCAAGGGAATCTTAGACTTGAGGCCGATAGCCATAATTCCCTGCCTGAGCAAAAAGATTAAGCTTATTATTAGCCAGCAAATACGAAAACGTTTCGATGACAATATGTGGAGACAAGTACAGGAAAAGAAAGACCGCGGCACGGAGCCTTAAATAAGACTACTTCTGTACCGCGGTGAGGCTTTATAACCGACAAAAATGCAGCATACAGTGATAGCCAAAATAAAATCCAACTGAGCCGCTGGTGGCAAAGGAATTCCTGCAGATCTCTTTAAAGCAACACTGATGAATCCAGTATGCTTGGATGGGTAAGAGGAATGGAACTTCAGCATAGCGGCTTGCCGCGTATTTTTGGTTTTGATTTTTGACATGCAGAGCGGATAGACTGTGTTATGTGCCTTTTTATTAAATTAAATTAAATTAAATTAAACGCTATTTCTGGAATTGTCGACGACGGAAAGTTATCTGATAAAGCGAATGGCATTTGGAATTTTGCATAAGGATCTCGGAGTTTTTTTCTAACAAGGGTCAAACTAAATAAGGAATGGAAGCCAAATGATCGCACTCGCTATTTCATCTCAGTTTGGAAGCTCGGAATTGATGACAATTCTGTAAAAAAAAAAAAAAACTCAGCGGCTACGTAAAAATGCAAAACTGCCGTATTTTGGGCTCAGAAAATCGTACGTGCCACACAAGTCATTCAACCATCAATTAAGACACACTAAGTCCAAAAACGTTTTGATGATGTTGCTTGGAAGAGGCGGAGCTCCGATTTGTGGGTTGGAGTAAAAGATCTATGAAAAAATAAATGGACGCATGAATTATACACTCAAAAACAATATGCATCAAGTTGTTCATTTGAGTCGACCCGAAATCAGGAAAATTTATTAAAGGATTGAGTTGACATGATGGCTGACTATACCAAGCCAATAAAGACACTTTGAACGAAATAAAAATCCCTAATAACTCGTTTTAACAAAAGCGAAAATCGTTGAAAAAAATTGAAAACAGTTTTTTTTAAAGCCTTTTTAAAAATTGCTAATGTCATATTGCTGCCATTGATTCAGGGACCCTTATCATTTCACAGGATTATTCAAGGAGCTGCTCAAGTGTAAAACATTTAGCACCACATTGTTTGGGACATTGAAAAATTGTTAAGCAAATCGTTTTATACCGCTCCTCAAAGAACAAGGATAAGTAAATTTTTAAGTTGGTTCTACCAATCTTAGACTTGCCATATATTCGAAATTTTTCAAAAATTCACCTCTCGAACGATGAAGAAACGAACTTGAATGAACGTTGTGCCATGAGCTTTTAAAAAAAATCGTCGATGAAAGGTTCCTGATTAAAGAGGTTTTCTGATCCCTGCAAAAAACGACTCAACTCATTCATCCACGGCGGCAAGGATAACATCAAAACTCGATTGAATTTCACCAAAAAAACAGATTTCAAAACGTTATTCGATTGTGCTTCAGCACTCAACACTCATCTTGACCGATAAAATCATAAACGAAAAATTTAAAAGGAAAATCTTTCCACTGAGAGGTCACTTAGGAAGCAGGTAACTTACAGGCTTCCAAAGAGCACAGAGTGCATGAAACTTTTTTCCCATGAAATCAAAATCACTTTCCACTTCAAAATGCTTTCAAACGAAACAAATCGAGAATATTCCAAGGGTTACAAAAAAAAGCACACACACACATGCACAAAAATAAGGAAATGAAAACAGAAAAAAAGCAACTACAAGAGGGGGAAAGCACTAAAGAGTCCTTAAACAAAAAAGGAAGAAGTTGTTTCATTTACCAAAATCTTTACGGGGGGGTGTTACGTACGTTATTCAATATGCAAGCATTAAAGTAAAATTAAAAAAAAATTATATTCATTTACTGTAAGACAAAGGATATGTGGAAAGAAAAAAGGACTTACCTTCGTCATCTGATGAGTAACTATTGTAGCCTCCTGCATTGGCATGGGTCTCGGAGCGGCTCCTTTGGATGCCAGAGACTCCTCCAACGACAACACCACTAACATTTGTATTCTGAGGAGTGACGACAGCGGTGGCAGCACCACCACCATTGTTGGTCGCTCCTGCCGCAAGGATATTCGGATTGCTGCCCAATTTTGTCATCAGCGTTGCCGAACCACTTTGTTGCATACCTTTACGGGTGAGCGGCGATTGCAGCATCCTTTGCTTCCATTCGAGTAGACGCTTCATTGACTCCTCACGTTTCCTTTCACCGTCCTGCAGTGACATTGTCGGCGTACTCGGTGTATCGTCGTCCCTGTTGCGCGGCAAACGGGCACTGGCCGACCTCAGGAATTGCTCATGCTGGTTCAATTGTTGCTGAGCGGTTGCATGGTGTTGAGACTGTTGTTGTTGAGAGCGTAAATTAGCACTGCTACCGGTGATGTCCTTGCTAATGGCACTGTTGCTTACACCACGACTCATTCGTGGTACACTTGATGTTCCCTGATTTTTGGACGTCTCTTGAAGGAGCTCGTTTCGTTTGTAGGCCCTCTCGTAGGGATTCTCATAGCCAATTGTATGCATACCACTAGCACTGCCACCGGTCATATATGCCGACGACGATGGATACTCCTGATGACGTCCTCCGTATGCTGACGCTGGCGCTGGTGGTGGTGGCTGCTGCTGTTGTTGTTGCTGCTGCTGCTGTTGTTGCTGTTGGGGTTGAGCCGTCTGTGGACTCTGCAGATAGAGTGCACTTTGGCGCATTTTTTCAGCATAACTCGCCTCCGAGTAGTAGAAACTGTCTGGTGCACGATTAATGTCTAAACTTGATTTGGGTCGTGGCGCACGAATTGCATCTGGTTTGATGGCGCCACTCGATGATGATGATCCTGCTGCTGCTGCTGCAGCGGCTGCCGCTTCAGCTCTGGCCTCATACTCGAGAAAATCGGCCGAGTGTGGCCGTATTATGGATGCGGTCGAAGGTTTTGTACGCAAGTTTGTACTGCTTCCAGTTGCCTGCACATGAAAAAAAAATATGAAAATATATGAAAAAAACTATGGAGGACAAGTCACTTTGGGGATTTCTTTATGGAACAAAAAATGAAAAAAGGACGTCATCCGTCTTGTCATAGATATGTAGGCTCAGTCGTTTAGGTTGCAGTACATTTCCGGGAGGGACTTTTGTTAGACCCATTAAGTCGAGGATGCTAAAATGTGCAGCAATGAAACAAGGATAATTCCTTGGCCTGTGTAATGATGGAATGTCCCATAAGGAATCTTATCCATGAAGTGTGTTTGTTTTTTTTTTTCTAAATTTAAACCACTTTTTTGTTCCCTCTTGCTCCCCTCCCAAGGAGTCCTTTGTAGCCGCATATCTAATGTAACAAGGAAAATCTCGTTACAAGTTATTTTTGCCGTCGAGATACTGTTCTTGTGTGTGTTTGTTTTGTTTTTTGTTTTGTTGCCTTTTCCGTCTTCCTTTTGTCCTAGTTTCTTCATGTTGATTAATTTTCAGTTATGGAACAAGAGGGTGTTTGTTGTAATAGCTGGAAGGCGGACAACAGGATGCTTGTTATTTAGTGCACTTTTGTTTAATGCAATTTCTTGTAGAGTCCTATACACATACTCGAACACACCCCTTGCCTGTGTGTGTTTGTTACAGTACAATAATTGTGCTTGGAGTATGTTAGGAGGTACTTTAAAATTCAGATTGAGGTACCCGTTTGGGTGGAGGTTACTCCCAGGGGGATTGTGTACTATTTCAGAATTTGGCTTAGATTGAATTTTTATGAAGAGTGGTACTTCAGTTGATTGGGGATATGACACGGGGGTAGGTGCTCATCGGGGGATTGAAGATCTACTTAGCTAACATGGGTACTGGTTATTTATGGAGAAACGGTTTAATTGAATTACCATAAATGGTTGCGTCTATTTTTGTTGTGGCCAGCGTGAGTCCACATCTAGTAATGAATCGACTTCCAAATTCAGGCATTCGGGATTTTTTTCTATAAGCTTCATGGAGGGAAGCTTTTCACAATAATTGACTTAACTACAGATCCAGACACCGTTCGAGTATTCGGTTCCCTTTGGGAGAATTCTTAAACATCATGGAACAAATTTTTGCCAACATGTCCGTAAATGTTTATTAAGATGACCTCGCCGATTGAGGGAAGGACGATGTGAAACAGTTGCAAATGTTGGAAGGTGTCTTCGCACGGTTGTAGAGTAGGAGATTTCGGTGCAATAAACAGAAGAATTCTTTCTCTAAAGATGAGCTGGAATGTTTGGGGCATACGCTTACTATTTCCGGGGTTTCCACCTCCGACAAATACCTTGAAGCACTCCATGACATGCCGCTGCCTTAAAACCTAAGGGATCTAATAGCCGTGATGTGTTAACTCAATTTTTATAATAAGTGTATTCCAACCCCCTCACAGGCAATAGGTCCTTTTAACGCATTCAGAGTAAAGGATGGCGTGTTGAGTTCACCGGCTAAGCCACAGAAAGCAGTATTTGACAAGTTCATTAAGATGACAGGCTTCGTCTTATCTTAGCCACGAATGCTTCCAGTTATGGAATTTGTGCGGTCACAGATGTCTGGATGGAACCAAATTAAAGAATAGGCTTTGTCCGTAGCTTATGGCGTAGAAAAGTTGTTATTTGTAAGGCTTTTTTTTCATTGCCTTCGATTCCATGATGATCTGGAATCCATCCTAACCTAACTTTGTTACGTCAGTAAAGGGATTGTTACGCGTCGTAGCCACATTTGGATTCCACAATAATGGATGACAGTGCCTTGAGCGCTGCTGGGCTGGCTGAATATATTAGCATTCTGGCCCCTTTATGGCCTTATGCAAGGTTCCTATGGGCCATTTTTTAGCCATCAGTAAACCTGATTTAGTTTCTGGGATCGGGGGTAAGTGTGTTGCTCGACTTTTGATCATGGTTAGAAATGTCTACTTCAAAGAGACGCTCAAAGCCGTATGTTGCCTTCATCCAATCTGGGATCGAGCAGAATATGTCTTTATCCATGATGAAATTAATTATTTTCAAGTGTCCCGTTTGGTCACCTGGTTTGTATTTCATTGCCAGTTGCCAAGGCATTTCTGGCGGCTATTTACCATATGAAAATGTGAAGAGGAGACAGCCCAATAAAAGCTTCCAGTGCTGCCGTAGGACAAGCGAAACGTTGGACTTTTTCAGTTTTTTAGCAGTTGTTACTTGTAAAGTTTTGGGACACCAAATTATGGCTGCATAGGTTATAATAGTTCTAACCATCATGATGTACAGCCAGTAAAGCATCTTAGGTTTGAGACCCCAAGTCCTACCGTAGAATCGCTTACAGGCTCACATGTCCTTTGACGTCCATTTTCAATCGCAGCAAGCATATCCCAATAATGACGATGCACTGTCTATGAAATTGGGCTTTAACCGTCTTGGAAAGTTCCGCCCTTCTGCAAAACAGGGAAATTCAGAAGCGGCTTCCGGTAAGCCCGGATGCTGACTTCGATTAGTTGGAAGGAGGCTGCCTGGAACTGAACAGCGTCACATGGAAAGATTTGGAGAATGGTCCACTAAAGGTCATACTAATTGTCAAATTAGACCGTTTTAACTTACATAAGGAACGGATGGCCTGGCAAATTGGCTGACAATGAAAGGGACGTGAAGCCGTATTTTGATCATAAGTCAGACCAAACCAACCAAGGCAATTTTATTCTTTTCACCAGGATCGAGTTGTCATATCGGAAGCTTTAAATCGCTTTGAAAAATGATGTACAAAAAAACCATATCGATGATGTACAAACCATATCGATAACCATATCGATAAAGTTAAAGGCTCTCAATTGACTACACAGACTTTCAAATGCAACATTGGAGAGCGTCATTTCACCCAGCATCAAATGGGCAGGCCAAAAGATTTGTTCAAACATTTAAGGAACCATTTAAAAAGACCATGGCGGAAAGCAGAGATTCGGAGACGGCTCTAAGCTCGTTCCTTTCCACTTAAGGGTCCATACCAAAAACAGCATGGTCGATAGCCCCGAAACCTGCTTTCGTGTTTCAATCCGGTGGCAAAGAAGACTGCATCGGAGTATTGTTCAAAGTTGGAAATCAAAAAGGTGATCTACGAAACCCCGTTTTGGGAATACATTTTATGGAATTCAGACTCAAGACCAAACATGTTTTTTACGACAGAACAAGGACATCGAGCTCCTGCGCAAAGAAGGTATCTTTTGTTTGTGTATAAAGGGTCTTTCATTAAACGATTCCTATCCCTTGAAAAGCACATCGTTGCAACTATGTATGGAATATAATATGGTTCAAATGTCCTCCGCGGCTTCTCTTCGTGGCGCGCATCCGAAATGTCCTATTTCCCATGACTGGCGCATAAATAAGACTAATAAGACTGAGGGCCGCTCTGGTTTGTGGCTTATTCGCATAAATATGACTTCAGAAAATCCCACAAGAACAAGTCTAACGGGGGCAAATCGCACGATCTCGATGGCCAGTTCACATCAATTCCACGTGAGATGACCATGCCCTCATATGGTCCAATCAAGGCCAAAGGAAATTGGTAATAATCGACTTATAGCGCTCGCCGTTGACGGTTTACCTTCAGCTCGTGGGTCATTTGAATTTTGTACGTGGTCTACGAAAGGCCATGCTCTTGTGAGGGAAGCGAAATCAGCTGCCTCGAATTCTTCTGAGTTAAATAAACAGATAATGGTCCTCAAAGTACGATAATGTCTCCTGTCGCTTGACTGAAAGGCTTTGAACGATTTCGGCACCAGTAAGACTGAAGGGCGAGATACTTAGGTTTCGAGTGAAGCTCCTACTACTGACTAGTTCTCTGTCAACGAATCTCTCTTCTCTGAGGTTAGACGATCAGGGATCCTGTCCTTCATTGGCAACTAGCTTTTGTGGAACTGCTATTTCAGCCGTGTTGGCCAATGAAAAATTTTAGTACAATTTTTCAGCTCACTTAAAATAAGTTGTTACTTAATTTTGGGAATTTGGCTGCATATCGTTTGTAAGTAGATCCATTTAGGAGCTTCAAGAAGATTCTTGGAGTGTGGGTAGAAGAATTTGTGATGAATTTTCGGAAACATTACAGATCCCGCTCTAAAAAAATCTTCATGCTGAGGTATGAGGACCTTCTTTGCCTTGACAATTACTTATTTAAAACAGCACACACAACAGTATAGTCTACTACATGAAATGTGAGATCATGTTTCAAACATATGATTGATTTGTAGAGACATGGTGACAGCTTTTGGCTTCCCATTTGGAGGTTTATTCCTTGTTGGATGTTGTAGACATTAAGTGGTATCCGCACGTAATTAAGAGTTTCACATATCGACTAACTTGACTCAAACAGTGCCCTTCGAAATATTTCATTCAAGCTTGTTTCTTACTCTTTCGGATGACAGTTTTGCACTCAGTAACAAAATGTCTATCTGAAAAATATTGCTCAATGAAGTTTGTCAAGAAACCAGGAGACCGGGACTACCAGGAAATAGAAAATCTCGATGAGACTAAAAAGACGATCCCAGTGGAAACCCGTTTTCTTTTTTTTTGGTGTCGGTTCAAGACTTCAGTGGATTTTAAAAAAGATCTTTCTCAAGCTATAGAAAAATTAATTCCAGCAAGCTCAGCTAGTAAAATGCTCGTTAATACTGGACTCAGAGCACCTAAACCAGTATTGAAGCAGGAGTTTCCGATGATAGTCAAAGAAAAACGATTGTTCGGCGCACAGGAGCATCGTAATTGAACTCATGACATGTGAAACAATGTTTTTTTTTAACAATTTAACGTCTTAGGAAATGAAGAGAGTTTAGCTTATGATGAAAAAGGCAGAATCGTGGTTTTGGAATCGTAAGTCACAGCAGCAGTTTATCTACGGGTCGTAGACAATGAACTGGAGCTATGTGCACTGTAGCTTTTTAGTAAATCGTAAACCATGAAATTGATATTCGTTTTAATTTAAAGGCAGATTACTTTTAAATAAGCTACAACATTTTTTTCATAGGTTAAAGAGTATTTCGGAAAAAACAATATCGACGTTCTGACCTATCTTTAGCTCTGAGTTCATTCCAATTGAAAATATTTTGTCAATCATGCCGCTTAAGATTGCATAGAAGCGTCAATTTAAGCTCTTAAAATTTTACTAAACCAGATGTAGAACACCAAAAAGCAAAAGGAGGTCCAACTGAGCCTGCTTTTAATGAGCCATTTATTCCAAAATAGGAGACAGCTACGCAAAACCCCCATCTTTCGGTCTAATACAAATTTACTTCTATGACAGTTCAAAATTCTGGCACTCTAAAAGTGCAATGAACCGTTTGCAACCAAAACAGTTTGAACAAAATTTTCGAACAGCACTGAATTTACGGCAGTTTGGGAGCTCTCTCGACGAAGTCAATGGTTTTGTCAGACCATGTAATGAAGCGGAAAACACATGCTTCCCCGGTAACTTCGAAACATGCGGCCGATAAAACTTTCCAAAAATAAGTCCGTTTTTTTTTTGGAGAAGAGATCGAAGTTTATGTGGCAATGACCTACCTCCGAAGTGGGTAACTAATGATGGATAACATCAGGTGTAAAATAATCGAAAAACTGGCAGTAACTTTTACATTTGTGACGATGCAGTTTTGTCTTTAGTTGTCTGTCTGTAGCTGACTTAAACTCGATCGGCTATCGCTAAGTTGGAATCCGCATCATAAAAAAATATGGATACACGCCCCTATCGACAGCTGAAGACCTAATCAAGTAAGAGTTTATTGACTTTCTCGACGAAGCCTATACTTTCAGGTATTTTTGAGCTCATAGAATTGTTAGACATACAATGTTTCCCTTCCAACCCGAGTGCGGTTTAAGGTTAAAATGGATTCAAAACAAAGTTATACGACTTATAAGGCGCACATCCTTCTTTTTCCTTGTTAAATTTAGTGCGCACAAGTGTCAAAAAAATAGCCCCGAAATGATTCATGCGTAAAATTTTGCACGTGGACTGAAAAGAATCGAGAATCTCCTGTCCGGACGATTGAAGACATTTCCGATCCCCTATAAATTTTCACCACCTTACCACGACGCATGCAGACCGTTTAAATCTACAGAACCTGTTGGTATTATCTCAAGTATGCTCCAGCTTTCATCAATAACGATAGCTCCTTGCTTTAAGCTATGCTTGGTTAACTGCCTGAATTGCAGACACATGTCCGGTTGTAAGTTATCAGCACTAAAGACTGGACATATGACGAGGAAAGACTACGACATTTATTACAGCTGTTATAAAAGGATGCAGCTGAGAACGAAGGTAATAAATATCATGGCGTTAAGTGCTCGCCCAGCTGTGTTCCGTATCCTAGAAGAATTTTACAATAACAAAACCCAAGGACTCAACGAAAGAGGAATCTCTCTGACAAAAGTACGACGTCAAAATCATATAAGGAGTCTTTAAATAAAGGACTTCTACGATTAAATTAGTAAAGGAAACACCTTCGGCATGCCTACCAGGGATTAAGATTCAACCTAGTCAATTAATGCAACTTCCGTACTGGAATAATGAATTTTTATATTGACTTATTTGCATTCGTTTAATTCACAGTATTATTTTCGAAATAAGTTTATACACTTGAAAGTAATGTGTTCGAAGACTGGTTCTTCACCCTACTGTTAGTATGCCTTCAAAGCCGAGCCAATGTCACATCATGTACAAAAACCATTCTTCTGGCGATGCGAACATGTGAACACGCATGAATTCCAGCGTGACTAACCACTTGGTCAGACTGTTGGAGGTTAAGCGCGATAAGAGAGCAGCTTTAAGGGACCTATGAAAGCTTGTCTGCAAAGAGAACGAATCTATGAGAAGGTACAAAGGTTATTACGAGCAGCACAAAGACGCAGAACTAGTCAGAAACGCAAAATTCGTCGTCAGTAATAGCTCCCCAACCATGAAGGATTGACATCGGGATCCGAAAGTGCAAGGATCGGTAGTCTAATAAATTAGAAAGCGGTGTCAATTGTATCATTTGTGCAATGGCCATCATTGTAGGTCCTGCCTAAATTGACTACAGTAAGCGATGTCACGAAGGAGCCTTGTGTGGTTTCAATAGGTCACTGCAATTACCTAAGGAGCTTAAATAATGTCCTTTTGGTTATGAGCAACAAAAGAAAAAACAGTTACTCACCTCCAAGTGATTGGGTGTATATCGCGAGGGCATCGGTGGAATATGTTTGGTGGTATCGTACGTTGGCGGGCTCATCGGTCTACGATAGCCAGCCGATGCGGCTGTCACTTCATGCGGTTGCGGTGTCTTGCACTGCGTCAGATTGTAGATATCTTCATAATCCGAGAATGGCCTATTTTTCGATCGTCCATATGCGTCGGGCGTTCGTCGTTCAGCGTTCGCGTAACCTATCACCGCTTGCGGCGTCGGCGGATAGCGCTGCTGAATGATCTTTTGCATGTAAAGCTCACGTTCGCCGTAGATATCGTCGCCAACACTGCGTGACGGCATTCGCATTAGTTGCTCCTCGAGATCCATTCCCGGATGATTGTAGCTGGATCCGGGAATTGCCTGTGGCATCGAACCGCCCTGCTTAGTGGTGTATTCGTTGATATGATAGGGCGACTGTCTGTTCGCATCGAGTGCCATTTGTTGGAATTGGCTGACCAAGTTATCCGCTGAATTTTGCATTCTCAAAGAAGACGTTACATTTCCAGTGCGCGAATCATAAATGGCGTGATGTTGGGACTTTTGCATCTGCTGGAGCGACGGGGACATCATGGCACCACTTTGTCGTGCCTGCTGACTAGACGCATGCTTTCGTCCAACGCTGCCTTCATTGTCGACCGAATGTTCGGGGCTGGGTGATGAATAGCCGCCGTCATTGATACGCCTTGGTTTTGGCGGTGCATTAGCATAGAGCGGCTGAGCGCCATTATCAGACGCAGGCGTCACAGGACCTTGGCTGAGACTCATCTTGCTCTGCTGCGATTGTAGCGTATGAATTCCAGAGTCGCTGTTGTCGGCACTTTGATTCAGCGACGAAACGCTTGGTTGCGACGTCTGATCAGACTCACTGCTCGCCTGCATCATGGTCGCGGCGGTGAGTGCCCGCACCCATTGAATCATTGCCTCGGCCGTTTCGGCAGCCAACCAATATGTCCGCATGTTGGTGTGCTCACATTTAAAAGCATACTTTCGATAGATCTTATCCTCGGGCAAACAGGCGGATACCTTGTACGAGGGCAGGAGAATGGATCCCAATAGTTTTTCCTCCTCGGGGCCTTTGTAGTAGTACAGACAATACTCGGCGAGCACGAACCACCGCTTTCGCCATACTTTCAGTCCATCTGAACCCTGTTTGTATAGCCAGCCCGACATAGCCACCGGTGATGTGGGCGGACGCTTTGTTATGGGTGACTTGAGTGCTTGTATTGAACCGGAACTTTTCTTTCTGTCCAGTTGGGAGTGGGCGGCTGCGGCAGTGGTGGTGGTGGAGCTCGATGTGCCTGATGGGCTTTTGTTTGAACTGTCATCACTGCTGGGCGTTTTTGCGGGCGTCTTATTGCCAAGGGCTCCAGAGATTTGTGTCTGGCATGCCTGATTCACAACGTGTCCGGGATGATTCTGTTGGATGTAGACGGGGCTGGGCTCACTGCCGGGGGTTACAACACTTAACTCACTTTTCAATTGCGGCGCTACCTTTTGTCTCTGCTGCTGTGCATTGTCCTGTGGCAGCTGAGTGGATAATAGCTGGTGATGCTGCTGCTGCTGCTGCTGCTGTTGTTGTTGCTGTTGCTGCTGATGTTGTTGCTTTTGTAGAAGTTGCTGCTGTTGTAGCTGTAATTGTAATTGCAACTGATGTTGTTGTTGTGCGTATACACTGGCTTGATCCTGATGGAAGTTTTTATTGCCGGAAACTACTTTCAATGGACCAGGCGCCGGTTGGAATTGACTACTCAAGTTGAGCGTTGACGGGGGCACCGTTCGATGTGTTGGGGTAACAGCTGACTGATGGTGTGGTGACTGTTGCTGCTGCGGTGAGGACATCATGCTTGAACTTTGGCTCATGTGGTAGTGGCCCTGCGGAACTGGTGGATTCAATGCCTGACGCATGGCGAAGGTTCTTTGCTGTTGCAGGAGAGCTTCATTTTGCGTTTGGATTTGAGCCTGAATCTTAGCCTGCTGTAGCTGTTGGTATTGTTGCTGCAACGCAGTGACTGGATTATGCTGATGCTGGCTGGCCGACGATTGATAGAGTGGTCGACCTGCTGCCGCAGACATCTGATAAGATCGTTCAGGTGGTGCCTGATAGATTTGCTCGCCAGTGAATTGCTGTTGATGGTAAGCAGTAGTCTTGAGCATAAGTTTGCCTTGCGGCTGCACATCAATTGGTGTTAGCTGTGATCCACTGGAATTTGGTGACTGTTGTTGTTGTTGTTGCTGCTGCTGCTGCTGCTGTCGGTGCTGGTACATCGACTGATGACCACCATGGTATTGAAGGTGGTGATTCTGGAAGACTGGCGAATGAGCTGAAGTTCGATAGTCGTTTAAATTGGATTGATACGACAGTGGCACTTTTTTCTGTGGTGCCAAATGGGAATTGGCCTGCTGCATTTGTTGCAGCTTTTTGCTTTCCATGGTCGCTGCGTTGAAAAGCGGCGGAGATTCCAACCTGTAATTAAAACAACAAAAAAAAAACACAAGTTAGCGTTAATACAAAACAAATTGTATTTAAGATTGAATGTTGCTGCGAAACATGTTTGCGAGAATGGGGGGAAATTTAATTGGACATAATTGATTAATTGTGTGGTTTGCTGTGCAGCAACGTCCGCCGGCGACTCTGAGGTCGAACGGATAGAATAATTGGACACAAATCTGACTGCGAAGCATAAGTATGTTTTGATGTTTTGCGGGTGTTCACAATGGTAATTTCATAGGGAATTGGGGTGAACTTTTCGCGGAAACCGTGAGGCTGGTTCCATTAAATTTTTGCATTATTTTTCAAAACTTAAAACAATAAAAAAAACTTAGTGAATACTTGTGATACTTTATATGAAGCTTCAAGGTCTTATGCGAAAACAAATATTTTGTTAAACAAAAAAAAATAATTACATTTTTTTAAAAATACTATTATTATTTTATTTATTTATTTATTTATATATTTATTTATATATTTATATTTATATATTTATATATTTATTTATTTTTTTATAGCAAATTTATTATAAGCAGAGGCAGAAAATTTATTTGTGTTTTTAAAATAAAACTGTTTCTACAGGAAAACACTGAAATCTCATATGTTCAACTTGAAAAAAAAGGTCTGCTTCAAGAAAAACTAAATGCATGATTGTGGCGCAAAAATATACCGGAAGTTTTGGCAAGAATTAATTTAAACCTAAAAAAACAAATAAATTATTTTATTAAAAGCTTCATCTTAGCTTTTGTTGAGCAGAGGTAATGGTAACTTTTTTTTAGTAATCAAAATAAATACATGAGAGGTTCATACAGATTGATTTTCGGGAGACCTTTTTTCTTTTCCTTTCTAAAGAAGTCAATTTGAAATAAATGGTTTTGATGGGATTTTATTTATGGGGGACTTTGTCCTTGAAATTTTCAATAAATACATTTTTTTGATACGGATTCTTAATCTAAATGTAAGTAGAAATAAATCTGTCGAAGCGTTTCCCGCATTTCGAACGTTTACTATATTTTGAACGCGTTTGAAACTGTCACCGTCAGTGCGCTCTGACCATTCACGGGACAGAGCAAGCGGGAGATGTTAGCGGCTCAACTTGAGCAGCTAGAAGAAGATGAGGGATGCCTCAATGAACAAACACATTTTAGTGTACACATTACAAAAATTGAAGCGCGTTTTTCTCGACAACACGTTTTTAAAAATGACTGACATTCTCCTGACCGCTGTAATCAACATATCGACCTGAAATTTTGAGAGCGTACTCAGAAAATATGCCTTCACGGAATGACGGATCGTTTTTGTCGATACATACGTTTTTGCATTTATTATTCATCTCTTTAGGGGAAAAAACGCGAATATTCCATTTTTTTTAATTGCCGCCATTTTTCCAAATTTGTACTAAACGAAAAACCCATGTCCCAGCTTGATAATAAGCTTTGAATTTGTGTTTCAGATCAACAAACTGGGGGCAGTGATGTCGGCCGTTTACCTCCCGCTATTTGAGGACCTGTTTTCACGGAGCTGCAATGGCCGTCATGTTGTTTCTTTTCCAAATTTTTTTTGTTAGCATTCTGTATATCATGAACAAAACCAAGAAAGAAGACGCACCCAAAGAGCTTTACTGGTTCCTTTGACAAAAGTAAAATGTAAACACCTAAAATATGGCACTTAAAGGACAAAGTCTCCCTTAATAAAAGAAACACGCTCAAGGGTTGTGACTTAAATACAAGGAAGGAAAAAGTCAACCTATACTCTAGAGACTTTTCGTCATAAGACCGAAATTGGGATTTATTATGAAACGATTCGCATCTCTGGTGAGGCTGGTCTTACGACAAAGTTGACGGCGTAAAGAAATGCATTTGACTTATTCCCTGGAGCACTGTTCATAAAAAAGTAGCCTAGTGAGATATGCTTCTCACACAAAGGCTTCTGCGCCTCCTAAGAGTATGCAATACTATATTTTTTTAAATTTAGTTGACTCATAGCATCGTACATAAATGTGAACGAGTAACCAATCAAAGAAAAACCTAGATTTAAATATACTTGTAATTCCAACAGAAACAAGAACTGAATTGAATTGTGAATTTTTGATTCAGAGGAATTTACCACAAACGGAGTTAAAATTTCGGAAAAGTTCGGAAAACGTTGATGACTGTCAAAATTTAGTGGTGTTATTGCGAACTCCAATTTACGAGTACCATCCTAACGTGTTTTACATCCGTGTTCGTATTTAGCAGTCGCAACTAATGATACTTATTACAATGGTATTTTTTTGATAATAATTATTAAAGACAAGTATATCATGTGATTCTCGAGCGTGTTTAAGTTATAGTTATCAACGCATTCAAGAAATTGCTGTAAAGACGGGATTGGAAAATATTGAATAATAAGAAAAACGTAACTAAATATTTAATATCCTTGTGTGCCTTAAATGCGTAATCAACACTCACAACGTCTTTCAATATTTACATTTTGCTTTTCACCTTTCTGTTTTAAGTGATTTATTGAAATGATGGAACAATCATCACTCAAAAACACATCCAAAACACATAAAATATTATTTTTCAATAATTTATTTTGTGACACTTCGTTTTTTATTTTCTTATTGGAATCCGAGATTTTGCGTTATGTTGAGTGGACGAAATGATTGCATACTTTAAAAGGTTGTTAGGGTCCTCCATAAATCTAATTTTCTTCAAAAATTATTTTCTAAAAAATAATTATTATTATGTGAAAATTCCAAGTGTCTCTATATAACTATTTATGAGATACAACTCTGTGACAGACTAACAGACAGACGGACAGCGTAGGCCTAGAAACAGCGTTGCTTTGGACTCTTTAGGAACGGAACCCTAAAATAAGGGGTTAAGATACCGCAGGTCCGCAAGGTGGGATATCAATGCAAAAACCTTTATTGCAACTGCAAAATAAAGTCCAGCGGAAATCGAACGCCTAGTCGAAAGCCAGACATATATTTGGACGGGTCCAAATATGGACTTAAAAAAATTCCTCCGAAAGTTCTAACCGCACACAAAATCAGACATTCTTCCATATAAAATTATATTTGACTCCTGGAAACTCGAAACGAGGAAATATGGCAAAAATTTGAACTCCGAAAATCGGTTCCATTTATCGAATTTATCGAATTTTCGGATGGAAAATTAGGAATAAAAAAAACCATTTATTAAAATGGGTTTAATTGAGTTTTCAAATAAGGGACTTTTTTTGCCGCACAAAATAATGCGACGCGTACTTAACTAAATGACTGGCATCCTATTCGTTTTGCTTTCGAGGTTGAATAAAAAAATGATTTAAAAGTGGATCGAAAAATGGGTTTCTAAAGCATTTTTCAAGTATGCAGTCAAAAATCAAGTTTTAAAAATATTTTTTTTGCAATTTTAAAATACACGGAAGTGTCATAAAGGTGGAAAAAAATCTACCTGAGTTATGAAATCTTCTTAAATAATAAAAGGATTTAAAGGTGGATTGAAAAATAGGTTTTTGAAATATTTTTCAAGAATTCATTCAAAAATCAAGTTTTTCAAATATTTTTTTTGCAATTTTAAAGTACATGGAAAGTGTTAAACAGTTGGAAAAAAATCATCCTCGAATTGTTAAGTCTTCTTAAATAATAAATGGATTTAAAGGTTGATCGAAAAATAGGTTTTTGTAGCGTTTTCCAAGCATGTAGTAAAAAATAACACTTTTTAAATATTTTTTATGCAATTCTTTATAACACGGAAAGCGTTGTAAAATTGGAAAAAAATCATCCACAAATTATTAAATCTTCTTAAATAATAAATGGATTTTTGGGTGGATTGAAAAATAGGTTTTTGCAGCGTTTTTCAAGAATGCAGTCAAAAATAACACTTTTTAAATATTTTTTATGCAATTTAAAATAGCACGGAAAGCGTTATAAAGTTGGAAAAAATCATCCACGAATTATTAAATCTTCTTAAATAATAAAAGGATTTAAATGTGGATCGAAAAATAGGTTTTTGCACCGTTTTTCATGTATGCAGTAAAAAATAACACTTTAAATATTTTTTATGCAATTTTAAATAACACGGAATTCTTATAAAGTTGGAAAAAATCATTCTCGAATTATTAAATCTACTTGAATAATAAAAGGATTTAAAGATGGATCGAAAATTAGGTTTTTGAAATATTTTTCAAGAATTCATTCAAAAATAATTTTTTTTTTAAATTTTAAAATACACGGAAAGCGTTGTAGAGTTGGAAAAAATCATCCTCGAACTATTAAATCTACTTGAATAATAAAAGGATTTTAAGGTGGATCGAAAATTAGGTTTTTGAAATATTTTTCAAGAATTCATTCAAAAATCAAGTTTTTCAAATACTTTTTTTTGCAATTTTAAAGCACACGGAAGTGGTATAAAGTTGCCAAAAACTCATCATCGAGATATTAAATCTTCGTCTAAAATAAACACTTACCAATCCCATAGCTGATACAAACAGGTGAACATGGTTCCAGTAAGTATCTACCTCCTCTTCCCGCGAAAAATAAAATTATTTATATTATTTTCTTTCTGTTTAAAAAGAAAACACTGTGAAACGGAATTTATTTAATTTTTTCTTGTTCACTGAACCGAATTAATTTTATTTCTATTCCGAAATATTTCTCTATCCACTGATTATTCTCATTTTTTCGATTCATTTTTGCTTTTGTATCTTTGTATCTATTCCCCGCACGTAATCAAAATAACACGCAGCGCGAAATCACTATTAAATAAAAATTAAAACTTTTCTTAATAAATCACTCGATGCATTCAGTACACATTTTTTTTATAGGTCAACGATGTAATAAGCCAACACGGTCCATGAACTAATCTTTGCCGGATTTAGGCACGTCTCATGCGAGGAGGAAAACATTACCGGATTGCTGCGCCGTTTGCAATGCGATTTTGAAGTGAGATTTTGACCAACGAAAGCTCGCAGATACTTAGGGTTATGCGACCGGACCAGGGCAAGATTCAATACAATAGTGAAGTACCGGCGCGAGGCAGCGTTGATGCTGTCGCAGCAGCTGATAGACGAGAGTCTGGTTGTAGAACGTTTGGCCCCGATTCAATCATGAGCCGAGAACTATCTAC
Organism: Orthonevra nobilis; assembly: GCA_963555765.1. Classification (NCBI taxonomy): domain Eukaryota; kingdom Metazoa; phylum Arthropoda; class Insecta; order Diptera; family Syrphidae; genus Orthonevra; species Orthonevra nobilis. The sequence goes on along the minus strand of OY743225.1, from coordinate 49,811,772 downwards.
TTGAACAACAAATGAGACGAAATCACATTTGGAAATAAGGAATTTCTCTCGTTCGGTGTCCATCTGTGAGTTGCTATTTTGCGCGTTAAGGACGACGACGTGCGTGACGATGTGTGCCACTTGAGTTATTTCGACAGGAATTTATTTGATTCGACATTTTAATTTTTGTTTATTTTTAGTCGAATGTGTGCCTAAAGTAGTTTCTGGTGGCCAAAGTTAAAAGTTATATTTAGCTGAAGTACATGTTTATAGAAAGATCAGCTGCTTTGGGGAGAGCGATTGTTGGCTGAGTGCTTTTGGCATTCAATTAGTCCGAGTCCATAGAATGCTGCAGAATTGATGTCGCACACGCTTTTGGCTCCAAAGTTGAACTGGTCTTCTGTCTTTTAGTTCAGGTCATTTGGAAGCATTTGAAATGGGATTATACAGAAGAAATGAATTAAAACAGAACTTGAAAACAGAGTACTGGAATGACAGACGAAATGCCTTACTTTGCTGGTTAACATAGTTTGTGTCTTTAAGGATATTTTTGTAATTTTGTTCTCCAAAATTTGTTTAAGTTCTCATGCGCCGCCAAAGAAGGTTCAAAGTTTTAGTTTTTCTTTTTTAATTTACTATCTTCTAAGAGATTTTGACTACCCTTATAATGAATTTTGCTACTTTTTTGCATTCACTTAATTCGCGGTATTTTATTTGAGCTTAGTTCATAGTTTGTTAGAAAACTTTGTTTTGGGAAATGGGTTCATCACCCTACTGTCGGTGTTATGCCTTCGATGATATATCTTCTTCCTAAACCATTTGACGACACGAACTCGGAGTTTCCGCATAATAGGCAGATACATAAGTCACCGCAGGAAGGCCAGACTACTATCGTTGGTCGACCAATCCTAGAACGATACCGTAAATTTGATTCCAAAGGCAAATGATGACAATTCGCAAATGGGACTAGATTCAAACTAGATAAAAGGTCAAAAATTACTCTAGCACTAGAATACGGGACCTGTCGTTTGACTAAATTGAAAATCAGGCACTCAATTAACTGCACCAGCCAGAAGCCGTCGCGCAAAACCCGCAATTATAGTGGGTGTACACTGCAGGACAAAATTTTGGGGGGTTCCTAAGCTAAACTTTTTATTTGAACAAACCAACGCATTTTAGAAAATAAAGTCGGATTTCAACACCCACGTTTGTGAAATCAAGATTCGGGGCTACACAATACTTGACACAACAGGACTGTGTGCTTCATAACGTCAAACATGGAGCCGAGTAGCAGATCTGGTTCGAATCAAAAGAACAGATTTTCATTAGCCGGCGATAGAGAGTCCACGCCAAAAAGATACATTCAAAAACGTCAGTCAAATGTTCCGGGACACAAGGTTGTAATAAGGAACGAATATGCTCTTACGCTAGACACACAAGTCGTGTAATATCAGTGTGGCTTCTGGCTAATCAAATCGACAATAGACCAAAGTTTGGAAACACTTTATTGATGACATTCTTGACAAGGTCGCAGAAAATCTTATCCGCTTATGTCGTAAAGCATTCAAAAACACACGTTTTTCTGTGCAGCTTGGACCATGAAGCTCCGAGTTTTTCAGTACAGATTTTTTTGACATATCGATGTCGACGCGGAAGGCTCTTTTAAGTTTTTTCAACTGTAGGGATACGCAGACGATATTGACACCATCGCTTGCACACTATGAGCCGTCATGGAATCTTTCATTGCGATTGATGAAGAGGCTAGAGGGGAGAATTGGTCTTCAAGATAATATGGAAAATACAAAGAACATTCTCTCAACAAGAAATAGATTCATCGAATTAATCAGTGAGTAGGAGTATTTCTATCTCAGGACGTATAACAACTCTGCATTTGCTACTTTGATAAAGATCCGACGAAAACTCGTCCAAAGCAATCGATGCTACTTCGTCATGTCTAAATACTTATGAACTTATAATTCGAAGGACCGAAGTCAAGCTTCTCAAACCACGCATCTTGCCAGTTCTTCGATATGCACCCGAATATTGGACGAACAAATTTCTCCATTGGATAAACAGTCCTGTCAGAGGACGAATGGAGACAAGCGTAAAGCTACATCTAGTCTAGTCCAGCTGAGAGTGTCTTTGAATCCCATCCGCCAGGATTACGAAAAACGCGAAAACGGAATCCTGGAAAGCTTGGTCTAACAAACTCGGTGGAAGAATGGGAAGCAGATTTTGCTCAGCGATCTCCTGCAAATCATTCTAAACATTTCGTGTGAGGACAGAAATGACTATTGTCACTAAAAATCATTTGATGGTAAGAATTCGGTTCAACTTCGATTTGGCTTTAAGCAGATTCACCAATCGTACCTATGACGTAAACGAGGGTCCATTGGCTTCATTTCCTACACCAGTTAAGTCTTATAATAGTGTAGGTCATTCGAATCGTATTCATCTCTACAGAGGCGTTAGCTGCTTGATAAGCACAATTTCTAAACAGTGATCATGAGTCCGTGTTTGTATGGCTACTTTACAAATTTTTGCAACCTGACTTTTAATCCTCTCGGAACTTCCCAAACACAAAAAAAAACACCCCGTTTTACATGTCGGCTGGTTTTAATTCAACTGAACCTTGTTCGTTTTTAAACGTCGTTTTTAAAAGTTGCAAGCTACCCTTGACCACATACTGAAGACCATGCTTCGTCTACATTGCCATCGAAGCAGGAATATATTCGAATTAAAAACGAATCAAGTTCGGCTGATTGGAAGTTTCAAAGCTACGAAATCCAAAATAAACAATTGATAAATATTTTTTTGAACCACCTCCAGATACATTTCCAATAAAGCTCATTACTTTTGTTTTTAAAGCTTATGTACATCTGACAAATGAGAAGTAGATCCTTAAAATCCTTCTGTTTATGTTCACAAAATTGTATTGTTGTTGTCACTTTTGACATAAACACTTAAGTCACAGAAGATCATTTTCGATTGGAAGAAGATACTCGCATCCTGTGTAAATCTTCCCCATTGAAATAGAACAGAAACTCGAGCAAAATTGTGTAAAGTAAATCCTTTAATGGAAGGGCACACGTGGAAGACGACTGTCGCACACATATACACTCGCTGAGTAAATCCTGTGTAAATGATTATCTAAAATAATGCTTGGTGGAGAAAAGGTGGCACGAAAAAGCTCCACGCGAGTGATAAATGTAAAAAGCTGGGAACATAGAAGGCAATACTTTTCTTGGGATTTTGTGTGACTTAATATTGGTGTTCTTTTGCAAGGACTCAAGACTCAATTTCCAATAAATAAATGGATTGGGTTTGTGCTATTCTAAAGAAAACAACACCGATAAAATTTGTTAAAAGAGCTCAGAGAAATGAACGTGAATATAAATAAAAGTGTGGAACTTGCATCGAAGTTTGCCACAAGAAGTTGACTGCATTGTTTCAAGGACGATGAAAAGTTGTACGAGTAGTGTTGTTATTAAAATTTGGAAACACTTTTGACTACCTTCAGAGTGAGAATAAATATTCCATCTGGGTTTTCTGATAATGTATAAATTTAATTTTTATTTATAATAGTTCAGTAAACAATGTCATTTAAAAAAATTAAAATACAAAACGTGGGTCATAACGACGGTATTTTAAAAAAATTGTGTGCCCTTAAAGAGTTGTGAAATTGTGAATTTTTTTTAAAATATGATGTACTCGTTCCTAACCGCTTTAGGAAATCGAGCATCGTTTTGCTGTGAAAACGATTAAAAAAAAGTAGAAAACAAACAAACCAACATTTTAACGGGGACCTTTTATGTGTTGACCTATCGGAAAATGCTTCACCTTAACTTGTATCGGCAACTGTCAATTTTCATTTGATATTTATAAAGGACGTGGCTCTGCACGACGATAAGTCATGGAATGAAATCCTCCACAAGAACGCTGTATACTCGTGACTATTTTTCGACGCAATGTTAATTTTTGGCGCAGATATCTCATCTGTCCAATGACAACGGATGGAACACTCATCTAGGAGAGACTTGAACGGAACACGTGCGAGAAGAGGCACTGACCTTGCAGTGCTGTCATACCAGATGAGCCATCAACGCCGTTTCTGCATCCAGTTTCAAAGAAGGATAAATTTGTTTTCTTACAGGGTGCAAACAGTCCATCTACCACTGCACTCAAACCCTGAAATGCTTCATAACTAAGCTCACAACATCGAGACCTTTTTCCATCTGAACACATCCGTAAAAACAAAATTGTAGCATCCGAAGCCATGAGAATCCACGTCCAAAAAAAAAATCAATATGTCATGGCATGGTGCGCCACGACGTTAGAGATTTCATCAAGCTGCAAATTTTGGAGTATGTCGTGTCAGTATCGAATTTACTGGCTACTATGATTGAGTGAGCGACACCCAGAAACTTGAGGATATCTAAGGGAGTTTAACAAGAGACTGCGGTAACACCTGTTTTCATCATATGTTGATCGCACCGAGCTTAACTTAACTAACTTATTGGTCCACCGACTAACCTCGGTTTTCTAACCCAGTCTTTTTGGTAGGAATTTTTCATTAAAGTTTTATGTCGATTCATATAAGAGAGGTGACAGAATTGATGTATCGGCCCAATGACCTCTTGCCATAAAATTGTGCTTTCTCAAGCCTCTCAAGAGTATTATAACCTCTGTAAAATTTATTCAAATCAGCACGGCTTTTTTGGGGTTTTACAAAGCAAACGAATAGGAATCTCCAATTCTATGTTCCTTTTATTTCTCATTTCATTAAGTCTTTCGTAAGGGGCAATTAGGGCCAAGTGGGTCGAAAGTGTTTCTACGGTCGGACTTTGGGTCTCAAGCCTAAGTTGTTATATTGGTTGTGCATCACGATGATCAGCCATAGTTTGGTGGCTCCAAGCTTTAGAACTAAGCTAGAAAATGTTCAACTTGGGAATACTCCATTCCATCATGAAAAAGGATCGACCTTTCGTCACTCTTTCGACACTCTTGTCCCAACTTAATTTGTAGGTGTAGGTGTCGGTGCCTATTGATCCAACATAAGCATTCAAGTGTTTTTCAGGCCGAACTATAAGCTATCGAAGATATAATAGAGTCCAAAAAGGGGCCAAAATTCTCATACATTCAGACAGCCAAGCAGCGCTAAAGGCATTGCCATCCAATCTAATGGAATCCAAATGTGTCAAAAGCTGCTACGACACCTTACAATCCATGGCCCGACGTAACAAAGTAAAGTAAGGATGGGTTCCAGGTCATCATGGAATCGAAGCAATGAAAATGCGGATGAACTAACCAGGACTGGTTCAAAAACCGCGTTCACTCACCCGAAACTTTTCTGTGCCGTAAACTGAACTACGGCCGCTGGTCTGATCAATAATTTGGAAAACTAGCTCCGTATTGCCCGCCGGAGAAATTAATCGGGACTTAGACAATCAAAATTATGAATCAGTCCTTTCTTCAAATCCTTAAACTTCCTCTCAAACATTGCCGCTTGGTATCATATCTAACCAAGTTAGTACAGTCACCGAATGCCGACTCTGTTCGAAGGAGTTCGAAGGAGAGTTCACCTGTAATTTGGTATCTGCATCAAAGAGATATGTTCTCCATTGAACCTAAGACAGTCCAATCCTAAAGACAGTGTGACCTTCATCAGAAAAGGTAATACAATATGTTTCTCCTTTCAGACCACATCGTCAACCACCTGCGCAAGGGTAGATAATTAAAAACAATAAAATGTGCCTTGTGGGATAGAATGACGCGGGTTGGACCTACAGTTTATTGCCGACTCCGAACGGTCCCAGAAGCTTTTTGTTGACAGAAAGATTGTCAGTCACTTGCGAGAGGTGGAGCCCTGAAAAAGAATGCCAGATTTTGTTACCCGGGTTTGTGTCTGAGTCCTCACGCTCACGGTCCTCCTCACTGAGCTACGGGGTGTCCTTTCATTAGCATTCATAAATAATGGATGCTGGTTTCATGGCTTGAATGAGCTTAACAATTTCATTTCTACAGCCAAATTGCTAAGGAATCTAATCCGATGTCGTAGAAAATTAAAAAAAGTGCTGGGCATAAGACGGAGGCCTGGAATACGCCCGAATTCGTACGATTAATTGCAGCCTTGAAACCGCTGAAAAATATTTGAACTGGATAACTTCGGCACGCATTGTCAACAAAATATCCTGGTGCCAAACTTTGTCAGAGGTTGGTTAGTTAGGGTAAGCTTTGTTATCTCTAGACTTAGGGCTCTGGTTGGGCCCGTTGTGTTCCCCTGTTTCCTGTGTGGAGAAGATTTTTGTTAAAGTGGGGGATTTGTACTGGAAAGAAGGTGGGTGATGTCAGAAGGATTTCCATGAATTGTCTGGTTTTGTATGGCCGGGAAATCCTTTTAATCGTTTTGCGAACTTCATGATCTCACCGATCCCAATTTCTTTGAGGTGCGCAAAATTCGGTATCAGTGCTGACCTCAGTATTTTATATCGCAGTCTCGCTGTTGCTGGGCAGTGGAAGAGGAAGTGCCCAAGACCTTCTTCTTCATCGCAGCTTTCGCATGTTGAAGTTTCTGCTAGTCCGAGTCTATGTTAAGGTTAATGTGCCCTGTTTTCAGTCCCATCATAAGCCTCAGATTCCGTTTGCTGAAGTTCAGAGCTCATTTCGCTATCTTGTTAGTCGGTCTTCCTTCTATCGATTTTGTTGTTCAGCACGCTGTAAGATTGACTCAGTGATTTTTAAATTCTCGGTTTGCCTATTCGTTAAACAGGATTTTGGTGGCTCTTTCCTGCTCCTTTCCTAGCCAGTTCGTCAGCTTTTTCGTTTCCCTTCACAAAAATTAGACTGACCTCGTTCACTGTTGCTAGTTTGTGTTCATACTGATAGAGGTTTTGTTAAAGCTTTGATAGCTGCAGTACTATCGGAGCAGATGAGTATTTGCTTCTCGCGTATGTTGAGTTCGGTGAGCTTTTCTACTCCAGTTAGTATTTCGAAAACTTCTGCTTGAAACACCGTGACGAATGCTTCAAGATGTTTTTTGAGATTTCTATCAGTGGGTTCGAACAGTAGATTCCTGACCCTGATTCAGACGATATGCAAGAACCGCCCATAAAAATTGTGATAACTCCGGGTTCTCTTGTCGTGCTTCCGTTCGTCCAAGGAGTTCTGGTTGGAAAAATTGTTTTTGAATTTTCCTATAACAAGTGTTTTTCCTATCGTCAAAATGACCCAGTGCTTGAGTCTTGTGGCCGAGAGTCCTGCTTGTCTTTTCTCTCCCAGTTGTACTGGTGTTTTATTTAGAATTGCTTTGATGGCGGCGGTCGTACAGTACACTTCATATTGTGTGGGATTAACATTTTCATACCAAGAAGAAAAGTGTTGGTCATCAATAAAGGCATCTTCATAACCATAGAGGAAGCGTAGGGACAATTTAAATATATCCTTAGAGAATAATTTAAGCCGTTCCATTTGGCTTTCTTGAAACATCAGACTGTGTAATTTCATTTCTAAAATAAGCTGATACGATGCAGTGATCCTGCAATAACGATGTCCTTGTCCGAAAAAATTACGACGAAATCTCCTTTCAGAAACCCATAAAAAGGACCTCCTCAAGCTCTAATTAAATTATATTCCAACAAAGGTATTTCCATTTTGAGTTTACCAAATCTTTTCCCCCAATACATTTGTAATCACAATTCCCCCATTCCTTGCAAAAACGAACCCTATTCCCCTTTATCCTTATTAGTCCTTTTTTTCTTCTTCTTTTTTTGGTCTCATTTAGATGGCATAGAGGAACAAATTATATCAACGTTCCGCATTACGGATTCATCACAGGAAACAGCACGTATTTACTTTTATTCTTGGAACAAATTTTCTCTTTGGACAATTTCCAAAAAGGATATCAGTAAGCAACAAAAAAAAGAACAAAACACCATGACCAACAGGAAAGGAAAAAATGTGTTTTGATATAAAATTTAGGAAAGAGCTATTAGGGGGGAAAAAAAAGGAGTCCGACGAATGGGAACGATCTCAATCAGTGGCAAATATTAACAAGGAGATGAAACGGAAACAAGGATAAAATATCCTTTTTGGTTATGAATAGTTTTTTTTTTGTATCGAACAAAGCCTTAGATTTTAAATTTGTAATAGGGTGTAGGTGCATCACAGGACATCCTGCAGGACATTTGCATAAGTGTGATAGTAAAATCAAATGTTAAACTTTAGTCACTCTTAGTATGGCCTCATTATGTGAGCTCACATGGGTTATGGGTTCGTCATAAAATTTATATCAGTCTACATATTTCACAGGCAACATCGAGAGTACTAGTGTGATAGGTGGTGTAATCATTGTTCATGCTTTAGGGGCGGTAGGGACTTGGCATTTAATATTCATCGTGGTTTATGGTAAATGATGAATGGGAATTTATATGCTCTAGGATATTTATTGGAATATCTCGGGTATGATGCACAATCGATGCGGGGGCAAGGAGTATTCAATTTTAGTGCCTGTTGATGGAGAATTATGGGGAATTTTGATTTACATTGTTTATAGAATGTTTTTTTCATATTTTAGTGGGGGCTATTGTAAAAGCAAGGTCCTTTGTGTAATAAATTACGATTTCATTGGATGGATTTGTTGTTTTTTTTTATAGATAATATTGATTGCGTGAATACTGTGCGTGAGCTTGGCGAATTTATAAGTCTTTTTGTTTTTTTGAAACGAAATGAATTTAAGTTTTGTTGCTAATAAATAAATATTAATTTAGTGACTTATTTAATTTGTTCCTTTTTTCTATTGAAGCGACTTAAGTTTTTTTAATTTGAACCTGTTAACTTAAGATGAGAGGTTGACTTAGGCATAATGTTGAGCTACAGATAATAAAACAATCAACGGTAAGACTAACATTCAGTCTCGTCTGAAAATTATGACGCGTCGAAAAAAAAAAGGTTTCTATGAGCTCCTATGTTAGGCTTACGAGTACTTGCAATGCCTCAATCATGATTTAAAATCCTTTTCGTTGATTTTAAAGCAAGTCTGATTAGATTTACAATTTGGTGCAAGAAAAAGACCTTGACATAACCTTGTGAGCAAAAGCCATCACACATTGAGCAAGGGTATACCACAACCTCCGAGATCAGTACTTGAATACATAACACACATTCACAAAGAGTTCTTCTCTGTCCCAAAATCATTTCACGTTGCTTTGATTAGACTTCTGAAGCCTGGTCTCCTTAAAAGCGTTAAGCATTAAGTTCAAACCAAACTAAACCAGGACAAAATCATATTGTAAAAAAAAAACACTTTCCCCCTTACTCAACATCCATGAAGAAACATGGCAGCCTCTAGATCAACACAAAATGCTCTTCAAGTATTTTGCTTGTTCTGAAGTTTCGATTGATCCCATGACATCAGCATAGATCTCAGAAGACCATGATGAGTAACACTTGCCTGAGATGGGCAAGGCTTGATTCAGCTGGTACAACGAAACCTAGGATTTAACGAGAGGGTAAGCAAGTTCATGCAGCTAAACAGGAGGTTCCTGAAGCGACCTGCGAAGTATGGACGAAGCGATGAACTTCAGCTTCTCAAAAGCAAAAATAAAAGGATCAAGAAAGTCGCAAACGAATGCATAAAGAAGTAGAAGAAGTTCAGTTGAAATGACGTTCTTCAATGTCATCAGCTTGCTTGGCAAAAATTCTAAAGTTTATGACCAAGAACAGAATTCTGGAGGGATATAGGCTTAAGCGTTGAAGTGGTAGTGGAGAGAGATGACCCAAATGAACCCGAGACAGTGAAAGCAAAGTTGAAGTTTTCTGAGGTTTCTGGTGTCGATGGACTTTCCACTTGATTTTTTTTTGTTTTTTAAAAATGCTGAAGTTCACTTGGTCAGCTACATTTTAGGTATAGTCGCAAAAAAGTTGCGTAGAACCTCAACCTTAACTGTGTTTGTACTCTTTGAAAGGTGACCACCTTAAGTGCACCAACAACAGACGCATAAGTCTTTTTTTAACGCAATTTTAAAGATCCTTTCTGCTTTAAATCCTTTGATTACAACCTCATGGATGGAAAGCAGAGCAGCCGGGAAGGTTCACAATCGATCATTGTTCAAAGGTCGCGTTTGACCGTATTTAAAAAGCATCACGGCCATACTCATCCAATTTTGCAGGATGACGATGAAGCATACTTACTTCGCTATTCAGGTCAGTAAAGACCTCATCGAGAACTCTGATGCTAAACGCCTATTTTTTTATTCAATGCGAAACTCAGAAGCCTGGACCAGAGTCATAATCTGTCCAATCAGGTCTTCCAATAGGGACTTACAGCTTTGACAGTTGATAGCAGCCTTATTGTTTAAGCATCATCTGTCAAATTGACTGTCATTAGTTAAGTTTGAATTGCCCACTCGTCGTGGACGGATAAAGTGTTCAACAACACGTGTCAATAGTAAAATTGTTTTATCAAAATGAGTGTTCTTTTCGGGCAACGTTCCGCGCGCTGCGTACATTTAACGATCGCCATACTTGTACTTTCGAGAGTACTATTCGCAGTGCGATGGTTTTGTAAACGGTCAATCAACACAATTACGTCGACGAAACGCAAGATCTGCCGAAAACGTCGTCGCTGTCCGTGAGAGTGTGCAGGAGAATTCGAGGCAGTCGATTTCGCCTTCGCAGACCAAAACTTATCGAATTTTGCGTGGTGCTTTAGGCCTGCAACCGCATAGAATTCAACTGGGCTCTGAAGCATTTGCAAACTGACCCTAAACGTCTTCATCGATGAGTTTCTGGATGAATGAGTACATCAACAAACAAAATTGTAAAATTTGGGACGATACCAATTTTTATGAGATCCAAGAACGTCCAATGCATCTCGAAAAAGTCACCGTTTGGTGTAGATATTCAGCTGGTGGCTTCATCGGTCCATATTTCTTTGAAAACGTCGTTGGTCAGACCATCACCGTCAACGGCGAGCGCTATGTGTCGATTATTACCAACTTCTTTTGGCCTGAATTGGATCATATGGACACCGTCGACAGGAAAGCGCTGCACGAGCGATTCGAGTTCTTTGTCATTTCACGTTGAGGTGAACTGGGCACCGAGATCGTGGGATTTGGCCCCGTTTGACTTTTTCATGTGGGGTTTCCTGAAGTTGCAGGTCTTTGCGAATAGATTGTGTCTGATTTATGCACCAGTCATGGAATTTTGGACAAATCGGATGCGCGCCATCCAGAGAAACCACGACAGACATTTGAACAACTTGGAGCAAAATATCCTTCGGGCGATATGGGCCTTTTACAATGACTCAACGTACATTAAGAGTGGATGAATATTAACACTCCAATCCGAATCATTGCCATTGGTGACACGCACTAGAAAAAAGGATCTCCTCCAACTTTCGTTCGTATTTGGAGGGAACTATTTACAGAACGAGCGGACTAGAAAGATCTGGAAATATGTAATAAGGTAGAGTTTTTAATACCTAATCTTATAAGTACAGCAAAACTTGTGCTGATTGCATAACATTTCATAAGCTTTCTAGACCGTTTAAGACATTGTTTACAATGGCCTCAATTCAAATTCAGTCATGCCACAAGATTTATTCGGTTACATGCCCATTCATATGGCTCAGCATTACCGGCTCCCTGTAAGCCACACGCACTTCAAAAAATGCCACTTCAAAAAATTAACAAAGCCCAAGTAGAAAAATAAGCCAACATAATTAAAAATCTAATCAAAATCCGAATATTAAATTTTGAATTTGAATTTTCAAATGTAAAGTGTTATCGATAGTTTCGGTCAATTATCGAATCTGCATCATCGACGCATTGATCTGTCAGTCGGAAATTAAAAGTTGCAATTGCATGTTGTCATTTTGTGAAAGTTGCAAGTAATTTTTAAATAAAGTTAAAATTTTCAGTGAAAAAAGGACGAATTTTGGTGAGTTATTCTGTTATATCCTTAGTTAAAGACTTTTCACATTGTTTGGATGTAATTTTATGCTTTTCGATCGTTTAAATATGAAGAAATTTGGAAATGCATGAAATGTCTTTGTGGGAAATTGGCATAAATTTGCATGCTTCCGAAATTGAAATGGATTTTTTTGCCAAAAAGACTTAAAAGCTTTACGAATCTTTGAAAAATGTTTATTAACAAATAACTGAAAAGTGATTTCTGGAGTTCAAATCTATTTCGTTTTAAAAAATAATGAAAATAAACTTGTAGTGGATGTTCCACGAAGTTTGCCAATTTCCCGAGGATGTCAATTTTAATATTTTGTTAATTGAAAAGAATATTCGAAAATTTCGGGGAAAATTTAATGAATTCCATTGAACAAATATCTAAAGAATAATTTTTGTCTATTTTGCACACATTTGATCAAAAAAAAAGAGTTTTTCGAACAAAGTTCAAAGTGGCCAATAATTTGATACGCAAATTCACATATTTTGAACCATAATTTGATTGTCAAATAATTTATTTTATTATTTTCAATCCATCTAGTTAGATTTTTATATTTTCAATTCAAAAACTTTCATTTCAGCTACCTCCTCTGAGAAGGCAAGCAACCGGGTACTGGTGTGACCAAGAGGTCATCGCGAAAAGTTAGTGTTACCCTTTCCTCGTGAGTTTTAATGTAATGTTCTTTTAAACTTTTTTTTTGCTGATCGTGAACTTTAAAAGCAATTCATAAGTGCGTGTGTGGGATAATGTTAAATCAGTGCATATAAATAATCTGTGGCCTTTTTAAATCTTATGTCTAATGCCCTTAAGTGCTTTTGTTATTCTTTTTTGAATTGGGAGTTTTTTTATTCAAGAAATTGCAAGTGCGCGTTTGCAAACTAAAAACCAAATTGTTTCCCTGTCATTGTCCTTAAAATGCCCCTTTGAGCTGCCCCAAAAGTGTATTAAAAGTGTTATACAGTGCTTTTTTAGTTTAAAATAAATCTTATCTGTGAAATATGTTTTTCCTTAAAATAGTGTTAAAGTGTTTCTCTTAAGTCTTATGCGTGTTTCTGTTCTTAATGACTCAAAGCCTGTTTTTTTTTTAAATCGAATCGAAGTGTTTTTGGTTAATTTTTAAGTTGAAATGTGATCTGAGTGTCTTTTTAAATTAAAGCCCCTTTTAAATGTCAGTTGAAATGCGCGTGTTTATAGATGAAATTTATATTAAGCCATTCAAAATCACATCACGCATCAAGAAATTTCAGGTGAGGTATTTTTCGATTACGAATTATATTTAATATAAATTTTTTTAAAATACAAATCTTTGTAAAATTTACTTTTTTCTAAATTTGTTAATTGTTTCACAGCTGCATTTATTAAGACAAATTATTATTACATTGAATTTAATATGAAGTCATCCGAAAGAGAGAAGCGTAAAGACCTTTCTATCTAGTAAGTCACTGACGACCATCTAAACTTACTTTCGAACTTAAAAAAATAAACGAGAAGAAGGGTATAGTACAGCAGTAAGCTCAATAAAGTACCAAAGCAGTGCCTTTACCTGCTTACTCGCTGTTTCAATATCGACACCTACATGTAACCGGTGCACACGTTACTTGGCGAAGCCTAAATCTGCGTAGGTTTCGGGCAGAAAAAGAAAAGGATTCTCTTACTTTATCGCTTTTAGAGCGATATTCTCAGCGGAGCCGATCTAAAAATTCGACTCCTTAAAAGAAGAAAGCTCATCGCTGCTTAAATCTGATGGCAGATACAGTGAGGCTTAGGCGAATGCAGTTAGTCTGCGACTCGATAGTAGTCTGAATGATGGGTAGCGTATTGTAGTGGTTATTGTATCGGGTGCTGCAATTTTTAGCTAGCGTTGTAAGAAAAAAGGTTTGTGCATTGGTTCTCCTGTGAAGGCATAATACTGACAATAGTTGGGTTAAGCTTATCATCCAAAATTTCAAGTATATTAAACTCATGTCGAATAAAATCCTGCGAACTAAGCTGAAACTTATAAGTCTACTCTACTCTCTACGCATAAATCAATTGAGACAATTTTAAGTTTCAAGTCACTACACAGAATTTTATTCTTCTCCTTGTTCTTCTGCTCGCTCGGTCCAAAATGCTCCATAAGAGTAGTCATAATCTCTGAAGAGCGAGCAAATTATAAAACAAAAAGCGTTAAGCGTGACGCTTTATCTGAATGAAGCCAAGACCGATTGAATCCACTCAAAACTGATTCCCTTTTGCTTCTGTGATACATTCCTCGATTGAAATTCATACTGAACATTTTTGAAAGACGAGCAACTAATCCATGTGCCTTCAGTGCCTCAAAAGCATGAAGACACTAGTTAAAGCTTACGTGTAGAAAGTTGTATTAAAAATGATTCCCCATCGGAAATACGGCTTGGAAAACAATCCTGTAAGATTTTTCTGCGAAATCTCGATGAAAGAAAAGCTGTGCATTCGACGCGAAAACAAATCGAAAACAAGCAAGTGATTAAAGCAACACGCGTTCGAGTAAATAGTTGTCTCACGGATAAAGACTTTGCTCATAAATAGACGACAGATGGTGGGCATTCAAAGCATTGGTAAACAGATACTACCCTCAAAATAGGTGGTCAGTTCCCTGCTTAACATTTACGATCCCGTTTATATATATATATAGTATATATGACACAGTGTCTGATCCATGGCAACGACGACCCTTGACTTGATTGGCGGGCCTGATGCAAGAAATTGACCTTATCAAGGGGGAGACTAGCTCTGTCCGTACTAAAAGTCGCTTTAATCCAGCTTACACCCACACATGTCCACATGGCTTTAAGTGAGTCCTTTGTAGCTAAACATCGGTTTTTTGATGGAGTCCAGCTTTACGTCACCTCATCTTAAAGGAGATATTAAACAAGAAAAATTAATCTTGAATGCGAACAGGCTTCTCGTAGCATGTCAGAAACGGCTCTAGTTGCTTTACTTGATGTTCCTGTCAAAGGTTATTCAAGGTTAAAGTTAATACCAATAAACGACTATATTTAAGGCTTTCTTTCTAAGCTGCACTTATCTCTACCCATGTTCTAAGCTTGTTGCTGACTTGCCTGCTCCCTCAGACAGATGCTCTTTTGCCAACTGCGAATCTCGTAAAAAGCTAAAAACCAAACTAATGGTTCTTAGCATTGACAAGATTCTGCGGCGGGCTTGCTTTATCTTAGCGTTAAAGGCTTTCGAAAAACATTGTGACTTTTCTACCTATGCTGGCCCCAGCCTGCAAATTTTTTACTCTAACATAGAAAATGTAATAGAGTGGGTCTGGGAACTTTTTTCAAACCCAAAACACAAAATGACAATGAGCTTAAAAGAACTAACTTCAGAAACAAGCCAACTTAACTTCATCTTCAGAATATATTATTGTTCCACCCCCATTTTGAATAAAGAAGATTGAACACTTATGATTGCGTACGCCAGACGGGTTGCAAACCAGAGCACAATCCTTACGAAGGAGCATTAAAAGTACGCAATTGCGTCAGACCAGCTTTTGTAAATACCTCGAGTAGATTCCATCTTCAACAAGAACGACCCACCTTGGCAGCCCGCATGCTGGTCTTCTCAACAATTAATTTCAAAACTTAAACGTCCTTTCCTAACTGGGGTAACAACTGTACATTACCTTCCCCCTGCGCCACGCCGCTCACATAAAATTCGAAATTATTTTCGAAAAACAAAAAAAAAATTGTAAGCGTTTTACTATCATCATAAAATTATTCCCCATGAAAAACGCTCGGCTTGAATTGTTGTTTGCTCGTTCTACTTTGGAAGAAGTACTAGTTGTGGAAAGGATATCACATCCTCAAGTGGACAAGAATAAAGGAAGCGAACAAACACACACACACAGACAATGAAACCAAGTTTACAAACTAAAACAATGGAAATCAAATATTGATCGTCGCAGTACAAGAATAAACTTTTTCCATTCTTTCGTCGTATCCATTGAGGCAAATATGAGCAAGAAATAGCAAACAAAAAAGTCCTTTAGATCTTCGTCCTGTTTACAGTACTATAACCATTAGTTTTGTCCATTTAATTCAATTACAATCGTTTCCCGCTTTTACCTTCCTACGGTTCCCATTCATGCCAGACTCGTCCGCCGACGAAAGATAAGATTATGTCACTCGAAAGGAGCAAAAGGATTTTTTGTCCAACTGAGTTTCGTACAATAGAAGGACGACAGGGAAATGTGAAATGCCATAGATAAGTATATCGAATGTTCAGCAGGACTTGACAGAATTTACAATAAAAAAAAAAAAAATGCACTGTTTTTCAAAATGCATTCGATATATCGAAGGATGTGTGGGGATTTCAGGAACTCTATACCACTACACATATACTATATGTGGTTTAAATTCAGGAAAAGGAGGTCGTTTTTGTGTCTTTATTACTTGCCGAGGAGCTTATCTCCTGTGCATCTAGATGGAGGAAAATTTCATCAAAATTCATTGGCAATGTTTGTTGTGACAACATCCGTCAAAGCTGTATGCGTCCGGAAGGCTGAAGGAGAAGAAAATTGTTTTTATGTGATTGGTACTCTGGTTAAGGTTGTCATTTCCTTTTGAAATCGAGAAGATTACATGCGAGCTTCTGCGATAAATTGGTTGTGAAAAGGATCAGAAACGCAAGTGATGCAATTGCAGAAGAAGGTGATTTAACTTGGAATTTTTTCTCATGAAACAAGGATCCTGAGTATTGAACGTAGATAGCGTTTGATAGACTGACTTAGTTGAATGTTTAAAACAAAATGACTTGGAGAAACAACAAGTCTTTTGGATTATCTGAGATGAAGTTTGTTTTTTTTATTTTATCGAGAAGCAAAATAAGAATTAAGAAACTGACGAAATTAAATTTAAAATGCCGCACTTTTGTTTTGAATTTAAAATTTTACTTTAAATAGTTAAAAAGTTTAAACCTTAAATAAATTTATATAAAATGGGGGAGAACCTTAAATAAAATAGTTTAAATTTAAAAAAATGTAAATTAATATAAATGAGGCATTAATAAATAAGGGAAGATTTTAAATCACACCAAAATGTCCCTGGAGACAGACCCCAAGCAACATAACCAGTTTCAGAACTTCAGTGATTGTTCTCACCACTACTGCAGTAGTGCGTGCGTGAAAAGGGTACAGATTTCACATTTAAACATTTGAAAAGTTTCTGCGTAGAAATTTTTCGGTATTTGAAATTGGCCGAAAAAGAGCAGAACTTACAGCGTGCTGAAGACCTGTACTTCATTCATAATTGCACTTCCTCATCACGCAATACAACACTTAGAAGGCTTGATTGGAAAATATCGTTACAAAAAGATCCCAGTTGTTTTTCTTATACAGTAGTAATTTCTTGAAGAAGTTCTCCAGCTGTTTTGCAAACTCATTCTTTTTTTGAAGAATTTCCCCACATTCTTAGCTTCAAAAGTTTTCAAACAGAAAAACACGTACATAAGCAAGTTGGCAATGGAACGAGTTTTATTCCAAACCAAAATTTTATTTTGAAAACTTATGTTGAAACTATACTCGAGGAATCATAAACGAAATAGATTCCTATCACCCAAAAGAACAGCCTGGAGTCAACTGCGAATTAATTCAAGTAAGAAATAAAATGGGACCAAAAATAGAACCATGAGGTACTCAGAAAACAAGTAAACGCCTTTATCAATCGGAAATGGAACTTTCCAGAAGTTTTCAGATGCTTTTCTTGTGTTAACCAAAATCCTGAAGGGAGCTGGTTGTAAAAAAGGACCACGCACATGTTTGTCTTAATATTATAAACACATTTTTTTGACATCTTAACTTAAGAGGGGCTGATTCTGCAGCCATCTATATCTCTATAAATCTATATGTAGATTTAAGTCTAAAAAATTGAATTTAACATAAAAAAAATACTTTTTTTAAGCAGTTCAGTTTAATGAAAGAAAGACCAACGAATAAATATCTGAAGTAATGGTTCGTCTAAAAATCTCAGCTTCAATGTCAGCTGTTTTTTTTTTTTAATTGTTTGCTCGCTCTTCAAGAGGATATTAAGACTCTTATAGTGCATGAAGCACAGTGCGAGCGGAAGAATTAGGAGAAGAATGAACGATTGTGTAGTGGTTTGAGAAACTCAGGGTGTAATTGGTTTCAACTCACTTCCGTGGGTGGAGCCCGAAACGGGACGGAAGATTTTCATATCGACCTATTTGTTTTAACCTAATTCGCAGAATTTTATTCGACATTAGTTATGATGTATGAAGCTTGAAAAGCTGTCAGTGTTATGCCTTCACAGCAGAGCCATCGACACACAATCTACACAAACTGCGATTTTGAAAACACGAATTAGGAACTAAGCCGATACAACAACCACTACAACAACGCCACCCATTAGTCAGACTACTATCACTGGTCGACCAACCCAGTGATAGTGCCATTAACTTGATCCCAATGACAAATGGTGACTGGACCAGATTCGAAAAACTAGACCACTAGATACTCTAGGAATCAAACCTGGGACCTATCAACTAAATCAATTAAAAAGCAAGCGCTCAACCAACTTCGCCACCCGGCTTGTTTAAAGTTATAAAGGAACTTAGAATTTAAAACGAGTCTGGTCACTTAATTTATTTCCAGACTCCTAATGGACATTAATTACATTTCATTTGTAAAAAAAAACAATTGAAAACATCAGTTTTGTATTATCTAATTTAATTTCGGTTTAACGGTATAAAAATAAGCTGCACTAAAATTTCTAAGTCGGCACACTGATTTTGAGCCAATACTTCAATTTTTGATTTTTGCCATTATACAATAATTTAAAAACGCCGCTTTAACATTTTAACTAGCCTCAAAAGCTTAAACGTCTTCTTATTAATCATCTTGAATCATAAATAAAAAGCCTTTGTCTAGATGTGTATAACTACTCCGCAATTGAATATCATTCAAATTCAAAATTTAGTCTCCCTCTCATTTAGGATAATATTGGCATTTTACTTTGACCAAAAAATTACTCGTCCAGTTCATTGAGGTCTTGAATACCAACCCTCCGACATGAGTGAAAAATCGAAAGGGCCTATCGAAAAAAAATTTTTTATGGCATAACCTTATAAAGTCTTTACAACTGAAGAGGATTCGTAAAAGTCAGCTGACTTAATATCGAGTTGCTTGCATTTCGAGACAATCACAGGACTTTGGCTCAGCCGAAACTTTTTTTTCCCACATATTGTGCAAGGATTTTGGCGTAATTGTGACGAAGGCCCAGTTAACAGAAGCGTTGAAGCCTGCCTAGAAATCCGGTAAAAATAATAATAAGTAATAAATTGGGACCAGAGCCTAGCTTCACTATTTGTGTGTGCGTCTTATATTTTTTCCTGACAAAGAACAGAAGAAGCACTTTTCCCCTAAGTCACGGGTACCCACAGGAAGTCGACCTCTTCATATAGAACGAGTGAAAACACGACGTATTCTGAAAGCTGGCGGCGCCATAAGGCCATATTTTTGTGCAAAACTAATGCCATTGGGATGTTTCAGTAAAAGGATTGCATTGCAGAACGATATTGACTTAGCTTAATTGTCTGAAATCAATGCTGTAAACACAGAGGACGTTAAATTTCAGCACGACGTTGTCACATGCCACATGGCTGTTGAAAAAAAGGCTCTTTTGCATTTTTATATTTATTTAAATAATTGAATGCACAATTTTTAAGAATATTGTGTCAATCTGAGCTAAATTGACGGAGTTACGAGTATTTTTATACCTGACGGATGACAGTTTTATACCAGATTTTTTGAGGTTCAAAACTTTAAAGCGTTTTCCCCACGACTCACGCTTTCGAAGTCGGTGTACCTCATAAATTCACTGATCCTTTTGAAATCTTGAACACTTTTTCGATACGTAAGAAACGGTGGGGAGTTTTTTTTTCAAATTTCTTAATAATAAATAACAAAATAGCGAATTTATTTTTCGCAAAAACACGTCTTTCCCTTCAAAGTGTTCCGAAAAAGTGAAAAATTAAAATTTCGAAAAACCCTCCCAGCATTATCTAGCAAAAACTATTATCAAACGAATGAGTTTTGGTTTTTTGATTTGAGATGATTCAGCATCAAGTTATGAGGGTCACCGCAACCATCCTTTTTAACCTTAGTCTCGCTTAAAGCATTATGATGAATAAGAACTGGAAACGTGGAAGCTCTTACGTACAGATCATGCAACGTTTTCGATTCGTTTCTGATGGTTATCCTTCCACTCTTTCATACTTAAATAACTCAAGTAAAAAACCAGAATATATATGTAATTTCTTTTCCTCTTTTTTCAGTTCCGCCTATGATTCTGATAATTTTATACCCGACCCAAAAGAATTCGCTCACCTAGAGACCTTTTGCCCTAGTTCAATGGGTCAACTATTAATAACTAGTGACGTGGAATTCCATCTTGCTCGCCTTGGAACTGACACCACCTGCGGACCTGATGGGATACCTCCAATAATCTTTAAGTATTGCTGTAGCTCTCTTGCAGCTTCTTTGGCTTTTTTATTTCAAGCCTCTATTAACTAAAAAGTTTTTCCAAAATTTTGGAAAAATGGTTTCATAATCCCGGTGCATAAAAAGGGCTTCCGTGGAGACGTTACTAATTACAGGCCCATAGCTAAGCTATCTTGCTAAGCTTGCCGAAACTTTTTGAGGCTATCATTTTCGACAGCGTTGATTTTAGTTGTAAGCCTTTCCTAACTGATAAACAGCTTTGCTTTGTT
Organism: Orthonevra nobilis; assembly: GCA_963555765.1. Lineage (NCBI taxonomy): Eukaryota > Metazoa > Arthropoda > Insecta > Diptera > Syrphidae > Orthonevra > Orthonevra nobilis. The sequence continues at coordinate 49,791,084 of OY743225.1, read as the reverse complement.
TAAAACAAATACACAGTTACAAATTTGTTAGAGTTTACTTCATTTACAAATAAAACCCTAGAAGTCGACTGCGTGTACATTGATTCAATAAGGCCTTTGATAAGCTTTCCCATAAGCTAATAACTTTTAAAATTAAATCCCTTGGTTTCCCGTTATCTTTCGTGGAGTGGATATGCTCGTATCTTGACGGGAGAACGTATCAAGTTTTGTTTAAGGGATCGACCTCTAAAACAATAAACGCTACCTCAGGTGTGCCTCAAGGTAGCCACCTTGGTCCTCTTTTATTCATTCTAGCCATTAACGATGTTTTAAGTGTGATCAAGAACTCAAATGTTCTAATTTATGCCGACGATATAAAAATATTTAAGTGTATCCACAATCTATCCGACTGCAGCGCTTTACAGGATGACCTTAATTCTTTTGTAAAATGGTGCTTCAATAATTGCTTATCATTAAACTTATCTAAATGTTTTAGTATGTCCTTTTCGAGAAGACTTAATCCTCTCTCCTCTGTGTACACCATAAATAGTTCTACGCTGGCTAAAGTAAAACTGACAAAGGAATTAGGTGTACAATTCGCTCCAAATCTTGACTTCTCAATTCATATTGAGCAAATAGTCAACAAAAGCAACACCCTTCTCGGCTTCATCAAACGGTGGAGTAAAGAATTTTCATGTCCATTAATCACGAGTACACTGTACACTACATTTGTAAGGCCACACCTTGAATATGCATCTAATGTGTGGTCACTGTATAACCTAACACAAATTGACCGTATCGAGTCTGTTCAACGCAAATTTGTTCGTTTCGCACTTCGGCATTTATCATGGACTGATCCTTTTCGTCTTCCACCTTATAAGGACCGTCTTCTACTTATCGGCCTTGATTCATTACAAAAACCTCGGGAAGTCTGTGATATTGTGTTTTTACATCAGCTTATTGCTGGAAATATTGACGCACGACCACTTCTTAACCAAGTCAATTTTAGTGTAAATGATGACTGAGACAAGATGAGTATTACTCTATGAGTAACACTGTCACTTACAATGCTTGTTTTATAAGCAGTACTGATAGCGTTTAGCACTCGGTCTGCTTACAAGTCTCTTCTTCAAACTTCATAAGCTTCATAGAATCTTTTTTTCCATAAAGCATGTCTTGCTGAATTACAGTCTTTTCTTCAGGCTTCTGCACATTCACTCCAACCTTGTCTAAGGATCATTGCACATGTGGGAAAAAGAAAATGAATCATGGCCAATCTTGTGCCTAACCGGTGAGTTTAGAGGAGGGCATTGATTAATCGCATCGTTCTTGTATTCGTCCTGCTTCGAGTACCGACTTCACTCATTGATTCTTGTCTAGTCATTCGTTTCTTTTACGCCAAAGCAAAACTTTGAATCCATCCTAAACCGTGAATCCTTAAACTGTCAAATCGCAAAATCAATTTACCCAATACAAAAATAAAAAAATTGATTGTTGCCAATTCGAGGAGCTGCTCAGCTTCTAAGAAAATTTAATTACTTTACTAATTATGCTTCCGACAGTTTCGATGGTAAGTAATTGCTTTGCTTTATATCCTTTGGGGATATTTTGCTCGCGCTATTTCTTTTTTCCTTTTTTTTGCAACTTAAAGTAGGTCACTAAAAAATCGATGGCATCACAAAGTAACGAAGGAGGAAAAGTTCAAATGAAGAACAAATTACTTGCACGTGTGTTTGTAATTAGTTCTTTTTTATGTGGCATACAACTTAAGGGAGAAGTTACATTGCTTACCAATTGGTTTTGTCGATTTTGAAACAAAGTATCATTGTTTTTTTTTTTAAATAGTGAATTGATTTATCAATCGGGAGAAAACGAGCAGGATTGAAAGAAAACTAGCTTGATCGTTCATAAGTTTTTGGTTTGGTATGATTTTTCAACAACAAACTGGACTGCTTAAAATGTTACGTATACGCCGCCGTTCAAAAGGACACTAATACTTTCCAAACCTTGGACCGAAAGACCAATTGAACTCGAAAAAAACACTAAGGGATAAAGTAAGACCAAATCATTTCAGATTGAAGGTATAAGCTGTTTTCTTCGAAATGAAGATATCAGAGCTCTCCCACGCCACTGCAGAGCTATTGATCCGTGTTGTCCTGAAAAAATACCAACTTTGTCCTGAAATTTGAGACCAATCAAATGCAGGTTTTGCTGCATCCAAATGTTCCCAGACCTGCATCTGTTATGCAATCACATTGGCAACTTTTTGACAGGTTTCGTAGGATGTCTTCTTTTACCATGACATGACTGCAACTCCACACAGCATTCTTATAGCTTTGATGAGAACATTCGACATCGACCGAGGCCCAGGGCCATGTGTAGTATGTATTAGAAGGACCTTTGTGATATTTTCCACATTGGGTTATCTAGTTTTCTTCTACGGGTACGTGCTCCTATTATTATTTTCTGTCTGATCCCACTTTGACCACACCGGTGGTCTTCGTTTCAGCCCGTTACCCCAATTGCGGCCTCACCATGACTGCCAGAACATGTTCGTTGCATCACAGTTGATTCATAGCGTTACGAAGTGTAATTGATGATACAAAGTAGGCGATTCCGAATATTATTGGCATCCCACAAGGTTCCATTTTTGGTCCCCTTTTATTTTAAATGACGGGTTTACTACTTTCATTGATAAAATCTCATTACATAAGAATGCATGAGTTCAAATTTTGCTTAAGCTGCCCACTCGGGTTTATCAAACTTGGTGAATGAAATTTTACCAACGTTTTGGAGCGAATAGAAAAAACGGGATTTTTTTAGTCGTAAAAACTTTTAAGGCTTTTAAAAACATGAATAAACGGTCCCAGATATCTTCTCTGACTATGGATTCAATCGTTTAGACAAGAGTGAACAGAGGTTTTTGCTCAAGTCAGCAGCGATCCCTGAACCCCGACGTTAAATTATCCGCGATCCGTTTAAACCACTAACGAAGATTGTGGCCTATTTCAGAACTATTCAATAAACAGCCAGTTTAAATAATGTGAGTGTCTTCTTTGAATGAATTATGTCGTTAAGATCCCTTGCACCACCGAGCGACTGAAGGATATCGAGAAGCAAAGTCGACCTTGTCTTTTAGACGAAATACTTGATGACGGCTCTGACTCAGTTTTTGACATTTCTAACGAGGCTATAGGCAGGGTTTTTAAAATAAATATCTCGAAGTCGAACTTTTCAGCGCCAGAAAGTGGGTTTCAAAGATCCTATTTCATGCGTTATGATGCGATGGCTTACTTCAGCAGTGCTTAAAATGCGGTTTCTTGAATTCACTACCGAAAATGGAAAGCTTATTCTTCAATAGTTCTTTTCGGTCCTCGAATTTGTTGGCGAAGTCGACTTTTGTTGAAGATTGCTAGCCAATTAGTTTGATTATTTTTCCCAGTGGATACTTGCATCATTCGAAATAAAGATGGTTGAAAATAGAAACCTTACCAAGGAGAAGAATTTAAGCCTTCGGGCTGGACACGAATACAGAACTTTTAGTTCAAGAACCAAACCTCTGCGGATGACAGGATGCTAGAACTTATAAATTAAAAGTTTGAGTGCAGACTCGGAGTCTTGTAAGTAAGGTGCAGCTTTTTCTTATACATAAAAGAAGGCTCGCCGTATACCCTCTAATGTTCTGTTTCCCATTTGACAGGTCACAATGCGATTGCAAATGCGGCAAAACAATCTCTTGTAGACACCTTCTAAACAACTTCTTTCCTTACATCTTTGTTTTTATAGCCATCATGAACCTTTCAGTCGCTCCCGTGTACCAATAACGACATCAATAACCTAAGCAAACACAGAACTCCATTAGGATTTTACAAGACTGAACCATGACCGTCTATAAAAGACTCAAAAAAAAAAAAAACAGCTCCATATTGAAATTGAGAATTTATTGTGGGCGGATGCTGAAAGCTTTATGAAGGTCCAAAATCAAAAAGGTGCTCACATAAAAGTGTATTTCTCGCCCCAAAGGGGTAAAAATCAATTATTCAGCCTTTTACGATTCTTTCTGTCAAGAAAGCGGGGGTTGTTTTTTTCTCATTTTTTTTTGTTTCTTTTATCCTTTCTTTACTTGGCTGTTGCTTTTGTCATTTACATGCAATCCCATGATAAACACGACACGGAATCTTGGTTTTTATAGCATGCGGCGCATGAGTTACGATTGTTGTTGGTCAGGGGTGTTAAAAACGATGTAGCAGAGAGAACGTGTTGCCTTGAGAATTTTTTTTAATTCGATGTAGATTTTTAGGTAAACAGTGAACTTTATACAGGACCATCCAACAAGAGGTGTCATCTTAAATTGACATATTGAAATTGTCACAGAAGGTTATTTTGCATGTATCGAAATACATTCGCACGATGTGTTGAAGAAGTTGGAATTTACTTCGCGGAACATTTAGTCTTAAGTGCGCACAGTCATAGAAAATCTAGTAAGAGTGACTCCAACTACTATAAACCACTCTGCACAGCAGTTACCTAAGGCCTAAACCTATTCAGCCATAAGTTATCTGTTCCAACATCAAATAAAATGCACTATCACTAGAATGGTAAGCCTGTGATAGAAGTCTTATTTGGTTGGTGGACGAAGTGTAATAGTTACTCTTTCGGCATGTCCCAAGATCGCGTTGTCAATGGTTTGTGAAAGTGACAACAGAGTACTTAATAAAGCTTCAAATAATTGCAAATAAAATACTGCGAATTGAACGAATGCAAAAATGTTTTTCAAGTTCTTCTCGCGCTGTGAAAAATTAATTTTAAGGGTAGTCTAAATCTTCTGAAATTGAACAAACTATAAAAATAAAAGTTAATTACGTCTTTGAAACCGTCTCTATGAATGGATTGCGATTAATCAATGCATATTGGGTCGTCTGATTGAATGAGGAAAGGCCTCGACACCATTAGGTTAGGAGAGTGCTCTTAAATAGGTTTGGCAAGCGAACCGCAACGTCCAGATTGTTTGAAGGTATGACGAAGTTCCTGTATTCTGTTTAGGACTCCATTGTCTTTGGCCCGTTGTGATACCAGAAAGAGTACATTCTTTGTCCGCGAGCAGCACAGACGATTAGCGAAACGAAGAAGTGTAGTCAAATACCAACATGTCTTAGGTAGGTAGGTGGAGTGGCTTCCGACACATGTGGAGGGGCCATTGTGGTGCCACTGAGCCAGCTAAATGCCGTAACTCCTGGAACCATTTTTATTTCTGGACGAATAGCTTTTCGGATATATTCGTTTATGTCATATACTCCCAGGTTTCCTTTATTATGAAGTCTAGAATTAGACAATCAGAGTAAAGTAGTAGAGGGTATCTACTCTTCCTCTAAATTTACACATCTGGTATAGTAGTCGATGTAGGGAAGTCTCAGTCTTGTGGCGTGTCTACCCGTAGCGCAGTGTAGCGTGAGGACTCTCACTAGGTTAATTAGATTACTCCAGAGGGCTATAGTTTTTCGCAGGTCCATTTCTGGCCATGTTTGCATTGCGTATTGACAGGTGTAGATGTGTCTACGTGTCTTTTGTTTGTGATGGCACGTAGTGGGCATTGATTGCTAGAACCGTTTTTACCTTAAGGTCTTAGGAAGGTTGGTACAAAGAGAATTTGGTGCCCTCATGGCTTTGTGGGCGCGGCTCACTTCTATTCTATTTCTTCCTCATCCCTGCAGCTTCTGCAAAATTCGTTGTGCGGTTTACTCAGACACATCCGATCAATGATGATGATCTCTTCTTGCTCAGCGTCGGCCGTAGAGCCATTGCTGAAGCTTCGATACCCAGACCAAGCCAACGAGATCTGGTTCTATCCAAGGCTTCGTCTTCTAGTTTTTTTCATTATGCAGATGAGTGGCGTATTCGCATACGGGATTGCTAGGGATTCTCCTAGCAGTCTTTGACTTGACCATACATATCATACATACAGATCTGGGCAATGGTAAAGTGGCTTTCCTCATGACAAAATGCAACATGGCTTTTCCCAAACCTCGGAGCTCTGTGAGTACCTCAATATTTAAACATGCCGTCTTCGCGACTTGCGAAAACACTTTCATTAAGGCCGTAGGTTGATTTCGATTGGAATTTTTGGAGAGAGCTCATTTGGAACAAAAGTAAGTCCTTTTTGATATTTGCTGCTAGTGAACGAATCCCTTCTAGCCTGACGTAACCCAATCGAGGCTTATGCTGATCGTTTCTAATGAGCTTTCAGTTGATTACAACTAGTTTAATTACAGCCGTTCAGGTTTCGTCCTTGAAAGGGTTTGTGGTATTCCTATTTGTTCATATTCCTTAATGTTGGAAATCATAAACATTATAAGCTGGAGCATAGTTATCTAGACGCTCAATCTAGGCTGGCCGAAGATTGAGGTTGACAAATGACTCCTGTCAGACATGTTGTAGAAAAGATTCAAGTTTTTGAAAGACAATATCTCAAGGCTTGTGTCACGAGAGTGTACGCCTTGTCCCTTCAGATGCGTTCCTCTACTTAAGTTCTAGTTAAGTTCAAGAGTCTTTTGGCGGTGCCGCTGGTCTTCCACGTTGCCTGTTCAAGTGTAAGCATAAAGTTCCATCCGTTCAGTGCGGGATACGAAAGAATGCAGCACTAGCAATATTGGAAAATCCCTCGTCACATAAGAAACCTTCGGAACAAAGCTGGACTCCTTTCCTTTTGGAAAGCTAACGTGTACGGCTAACGTGTAATAACTATGCATGGATAGTTGGTGACAGTTGCATTTTTTAAGAAATTACAAACTATCAGTTTTTTGTAACTCTGCGGAAATAAAGAATGTTTTGAGGAGAGTCTTGAAGCTACCTTCACAAATCATCAATCAAGTTATTCAAAGACTATCTTCCAATGCCCCACATTAAATGTCTTCAAACCTACATAAACATCGCCCAAGATCGAAAATTCCATTATTATCGCATAGACATTCTGTTGACGTTGAAGTTCAACATTTGACTTGGCGCAAATGGAAAATTTCGAAATACAATCTGATTAAATATTGAATACAAACAAAGACTCCTCGCTCTCATCTGTCAAACAAACATCACTCAAGTAAATTATTCAAATACGACACGACCTTTAACAGTCGTGAGCTATTTTTAGCCTCGTCAACGTTCAAGTGAGTGTTGCGTCTATAATTGATTCAATTACGGAGAACATGTATCCCATATGGTCTAGTGGCTAGGATATCTGGCTTTCACCCAGAAGGCCCGGGTTCGATTCCCGGTATGGGAAGACCTATTTTTTTCTATTATTTTATAAAAACGAAAATAGATTTGGCTTTCGACCTTTTCTGTAAAAAAAAGTATTCCAAATGCCAAAGATTCACTCACGGACAATGCATTGAGTCGGTGATTTAATTTTAGAATCTCAAATTGGGAGGTGTGTCGAGATGTTTTTGGGGTTTCTATGAAATTGGGGTTTCTATAAATTGACTTTTTGTAGGAACAGACCGTGAACACAGGTGTAGACGCACAGATTACCTAATGAGTGGTTTTTTTTAACTGAAGTGTATGACTTCGAAAAAGCAGTTAAAGGAATCTTCACACGAAGCCACATTCCCAAAAGCACTACCCTGCAGCTTTGTAACGATTTCACAGCAAGTTTATGGAACTAAGTGTATTTTTTCTTTACGGCTAACGGGCCCTAAATAATATCGGAAAGATCCAAAAAGCAGCAAATAAACTGGCCGTAATAAGGCATATACCAGCATTTTACACGAAACAAGGACTTAATGGAAAAATTTGTATTTTGACGGAACATTTAGTCATAGACTCGATTTTGCAGCAGCTGTTATGATGCACCAATCTTTAAACAAAATGCGTCCTCTACATTGGAACATATATGGGAGGAAACACGGGGAAATCATCCAGAGAAAACTAAAGAACTTGATGAGCTTAGAGCGTACGATGTTTTCACTAGATACCTTTAGATAGAAGTAATTTGGTATTTGCATGTGAAGCCACAACCCGTCCTTTCTAAGCCTTCCCAACCAACACGCATGCTGATCGTTTCTCTTGAATTTCTTGTACAGAGTACAGTTCTTGGCTTGTTGTACAACTGAGTTTAATTTTGTAAATACCACGATCTCGTTTTCAGTTGATTAACAAAGAGTTTTTGTGAAAGTTTCATCCGTAAGAAGAAACCGGATATTTGAAACCACGAACGCCAAAATCTGGAAAACAATTTTTCAGGCTTGGGCAAGGCATCTTCTCTACCATTCGAGAATCGTATAAATTTTCCTTAAATTTTCTCTTCTGTCTGGTGATCTAAGCCGAAATCGTAGGTATTTCTGAAAATATGCTGCCAAAAAGTTTGGATGGGATTAGGTCTTCGGCGGTTTATTTCTTTAAAGAAAATTTAGGAAATTCTTTATAGTTTGAGGCTAATAACTTTTTATGAAAGAAAATTTCGTAGTCATCAAATTGAAAATAAAATGTAAAAGACTAGGAGTCACACGCGACTTTGTCTGTGTAGATTTCGTGCACGTTGAAATGTTGTAGAATTTAAAAATTGTCTATTCGTCACCCGCTGACAACAAAGCGTACTACTTGTCTAAACAATGCTGTGTTAAAGGCAATGATTATCTTTAGTTCCTCAACGACAAGCAAATGAATTTCATAAAAAATCTCGCCTCGCCTACATATATTTTTTTTCAAAAACGTGCTCTTAATGCTTCCGTCTATGTACCTTCAAAAATCAAAATTTATCTTTAACTTTCGATTGGTAAATGGCCACAAAACCTAATTCTTTTTTTTCAAAATATTATTTTTCTTTACAATAATTATCAAAAAAAAAATCAAGGCAATCAAACAAAAAAAGCTTACAAGTTATAAAAGCTGTTGCAATAATTTAGAGCATGTTTACAAAATCGAAAAAACATGTTCCAAACCTGGTTACCATTTAGAACTTGTTGGGTTTCACGGCGAGTAAGGGACCCTCTCGCGAAATATAGTAAACGCAATTCACTAAGTATTGGGCAGATTGCGATGAAATGGAAAATATCTTCTACCTCATTTCGGTTAATGAGTGTGCAATTGGAGCGTTAGTCATGCCTGTCCGGAATGTAGTTAAGGTTAAGAAGCTCTGTCCTTGCTTTAAAGATCAGACTTATTTGGTCAGCTTTTAGATCTTTTGAAAAATATTTATTGGTTCTATAAATAAGCCGAGAAGGGGAAGTCTGAGCCCGTCTAATGATCTCATGGTACAAACAATCGTCCAGTTTCCTAATACAATCGTAGAATTTATTTTGCCAATCATCTACATTTGCCTCGGAAAGACTTAAAAAACATTGTTTGAAACTGCAAGCTCGTTCCAATCCACAAAAAAAGTGATAAGTTACGGTGCAATGCAAATTTCATTAGCCGTTTTTGAAGATTTTCACCTGGCCTGCTCATCACTCTTACTATTTAGTCGGCATTGGCTTACAGATTGCGTAAATAAATTTGAGGCAGGCCAGACTCAACATGAATGGCATATGTTGGCGTTGTTGAGGAAAGCTTAAAAATACGCTTAAAAAGCAAGCATTGCACCATTTCTGGCTCGTCGAAGTTTTGGAGCCCAAAAACCTGATTTGCATAACAATGGCAAGCGTTTACAGTGGCATTATAGACTTTGAACTTCGACCCAGTGTCATCATATTTGTTTGCGAAAAAGTTCCTCCACATGAGATTTATAGCCATCTTAGCGGCTTTCGACTTTTCGTGAATATTGGGGGCGGAGATCAAGGTTCGAAGAAACAAGCATCCCTAAGTACTTAAATTGCTTAACAACTTCAATTGGCTCAATGCTCAGAGTCCATTTCTCCTGTCGTGCTGGTCTGCTACTTGAAGGTCCGAAAACCATTATCTTTGATTTAGACGTGTTCACTTTAAGATCCCAGTAGCATTTTAGTTTATTTATTTGGAGCTGGAAAGTTAAAGGATTGTCGGCTAAAATGAGTATAAAAAAGGTACTAGATAAATGGATGATAAAAGATCTTTTACTGATCTCGCTGTGACGTAGCTAAACATTTGAGTACAGTAAACGATGTATGTTAATTATTTTGCATAAATTTAAAAAACCCTGAGACGTTTTTGAGTTTCATTTAAAATAATTCACTACGTGAGACAAAACTAACTTAAAATAACGATATGTTAAAGTCGGAATATAATTGCAAAAAATAATGTATACAACAAAATTGTAACCAACAGCAAACATTTAAAATTGGTTTTGGTGCGAGTAGGACGGCCCATCATCAAAAAATAAAATACATATTTTTTTAAGCTGCCCGTACGAATATATTTGTTTTCGCATTTTTAAATCATGAAATATAAAAACACACTTCTCTCTCGAAACAACCTAGTACGCCTTCATCGGCTTTGAAAGAGTTCATGGTCTTGCAGCATGAGTGTAATTATTAATGTTTACAGGGGAGCCTTGTCCCTATCTACCTCAAAGTGTCTTTGGTAACGTTCTGACCAAGACGTCGGATTTAGGTGTTCTTTCTTGATGACAACATTTGCTTCTTTGTGCCGTCGTCTACCGCCAAACTCATCTTTGCCGTGTCTGTCTGAACAATCATAAACGCACTATTGATATCAAACTGCGTTCTCCGATTACCGACAGACCTTTAAAAGAAATGCCTCTGGTGTTGAAGCCGGACTTTTGGACTATTTCTCTAAGAATGATGTTGAAGAAATCGCATGACAATGCACCACCTTGTATAAAATGTTGTTTGACATCAAGTGGGTTGGTGACGTCTTTGCAGTACTTAACGGAGCAGCCTGAGATCTCCATCGTCATCATGCACAAAAGGACGAGCTTGGCGAGGATTGCAAAACCTAGATATTGCTAGTGGATGCTGTCAAAGACAACCTTGTAATTGATGCTTCTAGTTTTTTTCTCAAGATCTGTCGTGATGTTAATATTTGGTCTATGGTGGACATTACTGGTTAAAAGCTACACTGACTTCAACCTATCAGATTGTTGACGAACTGCTTCAGACGTTCACATTATACGAAAGCAAAAATGTTATTTTTTCATCCGGATTTGACAAACACTGCTGAGATTCCAATCATCGGGCTTGCTTTATTCTGACCATATATTGCCGATAAGTTGGTTCATACTCCTAACAATGTCATCGCCGCCGCTTTGAAATGTTCGGCAGCTAATCCGACCAATTAAGTGGCTTTTTTAAGACTTAAGCTTGAATATTGCTATCATCAAATGGTTCAGGCTGGCTACCACCGAAATTTGATTCATCATCGCCATAATACAGTCTGCAAAAGTGGTTCTTCCTTATCCTCAGCAATGACTGCAATTCCACTACGATGTTATATTTCGAACTTTGCTGGCTTCGTTTTGGGGTCCGTAACCCTGAGATAATTATTTTTTCTGTTGGTAGAATTTTCGCAACTAAGATTCACACTTCAGGAACAATTTCCAAGCTCTGCCGTGGGAACGGGGATCATGGAAAAGAGAAAAGCGCACATCAAAAAACAGAATTTATTATCCTTGATTTTGAAGCTACAATATTTCATCGGGTAAGGATTAATGTCGTTAAGCGAATGTTATCATCTTTCTATTTTACTCTTATTTTGATTAACATCACTCCACTGTCGATTGGTGTAAATTGTATGAAAATCCGATCGTAAGTTTTTAAGTTTATCGCGTTCAGACGGACAGACAGGCATGGGAACTTTGTTTCATAATGTTAAACGATTTGACGAAAATTTTCTTGTCACATTAATTGAAAGGTATTTGGTGGTCGAGCTAAGTTAAGGAACAGCACATTATTGATTTCGTTTTGGCAATATGAACTCAATTTGTGGGTCCAAACATACGTAATTGATTAGCAGCGGCTTTAAGTATATTAAAGGAATGGTCTCTTTATATTGACTGACAGAAATAAACGTGGCATAAGGCTCGGCTCTGTTTTCGAGTGTCGATTAACTAATAAAGGTTACTGACTCTTTAAAATTATGATACGCCGGACTTATTTAAGGTTTTGAACGTCATCTACGTTAATGTTTTTATACTTCACTTATTTAACATATAAAAAGAAGAGGTCCCAAGATGGATCCTTGAGGCATTCCGAATGAAAAACAAAAACAGATCTTCATTTATCTACTTGAGACAAATACTGTGTTGTAGATTTTGTGATACAATCATATGACTTAAAAAAGACGAAAGGAGATGAAGAAACAATTTGTTGCACGTTTTGTTTGCTGATACTGACAACCTTTTTTGAAAGTAGCATCGTTCCTCGAGCATAGAACGACCTGTCTTTTTGGCAGCAGAAGTTGCAGATTTGCAGCCTCATCTTAATTAAGGGTGTTTCTAAGAAAGAATTTTTTTTTTGAGTTAACGAAGAAAGGGGAATTCAGATGATTATAGTGGATGTTGCCAAACAAACTCTAACCAATTTTTAAAAGGGTCAAACTTGTGTGGGGTAACGAATTGTCTTCCTTTTTCAATGAAAAAATCCGCTCAAACAGTCAAGTCAAAATACCAATAAACTTTCCCTTAAAAACGTGTTTGCTGTTTTTTTTTTTTGTTTAAATACAATCGTGTTCAAGGGATTGTTTATCTCCCCTAAATGTTGACACATAACGTGGTTGGAACGGATTAGTGAGGAAGTAGAGCCATGCTTTTATCCACATTTCTTCTTAGCTTTTGAAAATTATAAAGAGTTGGCAAATATTGAGTGTGAAAAGGCGTTCCTCACTTGAGTTTTTCGGTAAAAAGTGGAATCCCTATCTCGACCAAAACACATCGTATTAAGAAATCCTTGAATTCAAGTAGGAAGGCATTTATCGAGCTTACATTAGTATCTGAGCACCTTAAGGTGTTCAAAACTCATCATGTTTCTGGAAGCCTACAAAGCTTGAACTGGCTGAGCTAAAATTGTTTGCCTTCTCCATCCTAATATAATCGAAGTTAAGTAATTTTTTCGAGTTTCGTTAATGATGCGTACATGATTCAAATTAGGCCCGGTTTTCATCAGCACATGCCGTTGAATTTAAAAATAAAATATGGAATGCTTTTTAGACATCAATACACAATTGCTTACACTCTTTGGTGGTCAAATTAACTTGCTTGGACACCTTTAGTGGCTACAAAATGTGAAGTCACATCAACAGGGTTTCCGCAAATCAGATTTAAGCCCACAAGAATGTCCTCTTTCTAAATACGACACTATTTCCAAATCCATACTCAACTTTTCAATCAACTTGAACACGTGTGGCCTGAGTCCTGGACTTATTTTCGTCACGAATCCAATCACTATGAGGCCCCATTTTACTCGATATTGCAGGTTATTTTGCTTATTATGGCAGCTCAAGTTGAACTAATTTTAAATTCAACACCATGAGGTCAAAAACGTGATTGGGTGTTGGACACAAATCAAAGACTTATTGATTCGTTGATCAAAGAGAACCAAAGAACTGTGATAAATCTTTTTCTTTTTTGAAAATGCGCTTCGGGACAAAGTATCTGATGATTGGTAATCCAAATCAATGCGGTGTGAAGCCGACGAATTAATTAGCAGTCAGCCCATCACATTCATCAGTGCTCATCTTTATTCCAGATTTACCCTGATCTCGGAACGGCGCCGCTGAGGGTTGAATCAAATGAGTAAATAATCTTTCTCTATGTGAACCTTTACACATGCAAGGGATGGGGTGGGATGTTGGGATCATTGGTCACATTGAAGAGTGTTGCGAAGAAAATTGGAGAGCTAGATATCCAATTTCGGAAGCATGATTCGTGGGCTTATTGCAAGGCGTCGTTTCGTGTGGTCGATGTGGAGCGCCTCATGTGGTATCTTGAACCTATGATACGGGTTTCAATTACGTTAATTAACATGCGACCAGTTTCCAGTTCAGCTAACCGTGATGAGAAGAGATTTTGATTTGTGAATATACACACGTGGACAAACAACGCAACGTTGTTGGCGGGGGGTATTAACCTTTAATTTTGTTTCATTGCGTGGAAGGAGCTTAAAGAAATCAATAAAAAAATGTTCGGAAATCCAAAAAAGCATTTGTACAGCTTAGCTTTAAATGGAATGAGTCAGGTATTAGCTAAATCGTTTCTGCTTACAGTTCTTGATAGTTGGACCACCGGAGTATCGCTGGCCGTACAAACTTACTGAGCAACGAATTTCTGTAGACTTTCTGAAGAAGAAAAAAAATAAGGCTTTAAAATGTGTCCATCCTTGGCGGGTTAGATTTTTATAAAATTCACTTCAATTTGTAAACACTTCCGACGTTATTTAGTCTATCATCCTGAGAATTTAGGATCAGATTCTTCTAATGTATTAACAGAATCTTTTGCTAAGAAAATTTCATTTTGCGATTCCCTCAAACATGCTCCATTGGATTTAAATTTGGAAACTGGAGAGGAACTTTGAAGAGTTGAGAAGAAAAAAACAAGCAAGTTAATGAAAATAATATAAAGGGTTTTTCATTAAGAGCGCTGCAAATTTTTTTTTAAATAAAACAAAAACGGTTTTGGATATCAATGAAATTTTGTATTCATGTGAAAGTACGTTCGATGCCATTATGTATGGAACTCAATTTCTTTTGCATGGTCACCACGGACACGCTTGCAGAAGTCCAGACGCTGAACCTAATTTTCGACGGTTTTCAAGCATAAATCGGCCGATACTGTACGATATTAGTACGAATTATTAGTACGAAGTTCATCAATCGTCGCTGGCTTATTGGCATAGACCATAGACTTGACGTAGCCCCACAGGAAATAGTCTAACGGCGTCAAATCGCACGTCCGAGCGACTGGACCATTTCGTGAGATAACACGTTCTCCAAACTTGGTTCCCAATAAATTGATTGTGACATTCGCTGTGTGGCTTGTGGCGCCGTCATGTTGGAACCACATGTCCTCCAAGTCCATATCATCCAATTGGGGCCAAAAAGATTTGGTTATCATTGAACGGTAGCGATCCCCATTCACAGTAACGTGCTGGTCTTGATCATCATGGAAGAAGTACGGCCCAATGACGCCGCCGGCCCATAAACCACACCAAACCGTAATTTTTTCGGGACGCATTGATGACTCATGGAGTGGATTGCTGCCTGACCAATACCACATATTTTGTTTAATGACGGAGCCATTCAGCCAGAAATGAACCTCATCGCTGAAGATGATTTTTCGATGAAAATCCGAATCATTTTCAAGTTGTTGCTCAGCCCAATTCACGAACATACGACGCTTCTGGTGGTCAAGCGGCTTCAGCTCGTGTATCAATTTAATCTTGTAAGGATGTAGGCCAAGATCTTTTCGCAAAATTCGCCACAACGATGTCACAGAGATGCCCAACGCT
This sequence comes from Orthonevra nobilis, assembly GCA_963555765.1. Taxonomy (NCBI): domain Eukaryota; kingdom Metazoa; phylum Arthropoda; class Insecta; order Diptera; family Syrphidae; genus Orthonevra; species Orthonevra nobilis. The sequence continues at coordinate 49,775,740 of OY743225.1, read as the reverse complement.
TGAGAACGACGTGTGAGAGACACATTTGGGCTTTCTGCAACTGAAGCCTCAGCGGCAGCAATATTCTCGACACTACGGGTACTTCTTTATCTCACTGGCACGGGAACATTTTGTACTGTGCCTGTGTATTCAAAATTTTCCACTAGACGCTCAAGTGTTGATCTGCTAGGACGATTATGACGACCATAAATTGGACGTAGCGCTCTTAACGTTAAGGCCACTGACTCCGAATTTCGGTAGTAAATTTTAATAATTTCGACTCGTTGTTGACTCGTATATCTTTCTATCATGAAATGGCAAACCTAACTGAAGAGAAATGTTAAAAAAGAGCGGCAAGAAATATGACGTCGTTTGCTGTCCCTGTCGCTCTACTTTTGTAGCATCCCTGTTGAAAAACCCTTCAGTTCTTCAACTGCTTTAATAAATAAAAGTTTAAAAAAGAATACAAAAATTCGGAGAACTTTTCAGAACTATTCGGGGTGCTGTGTTTTTGAATACTAGCTTTGAAAGTATATCAGTCAGTTTTGCAACAGTTTTTACTCGTAACTCAAATAGACGATTATCATTTCTATGCAATTATCTTCTATGTTCAATGTTATTGGAAACCTTTTACCCAATCGGTGTCGTGTGAACTTATAATGAGTCGTCCTTGATCACCTCCATATTTAAGAAACGTTGAATAAGTCGGAATGAAAGAAATATGGTATGTAAACCCATTTTCTCAGGTCCCGATTTCAGTGCAGCTTTTATTGGAACCAGCAGCAAAAAATTATAATGAATCCTTTCATTATATTAATCCTTATATTAGTTCCTTTTATAATATAAGGATCTTTTCAGAACCCTTTTGTACCTCAATGCGGTCATTCTAAACGACAGTAATGTTCTAATCTTATCTCTAAACATTCACCTTTTCATATCGATTTTAATGTAATGAATAAAGACTTCATCCGGTTCCTCATTTTAAGCTGCTTTATATACCAGTTGAGTTGAATTATCACGAGTGCCTTCCACGAGCTTTTCAATCATATTTTTATAATTCGATGTGGGCTCTTGTTCTTCTTTGAAACACAAATTTTAAATCAGAAATTATGTTAGTCACATTATGTTACCTTGTCGGGCCACCCATAAACTATCCAAGTTCGATTCTTAAACAATACCTATACCCATTAAATAAATTTGCTTATAAAAAAAGCTCGGTTTAGTTCTAGAGGTCCAATTTTCGACTATATAAGTAAAAAACATCAAACTCACACAGGTACTTTCCATACCAAAAAGTTCATACCAGCAAAGAGCTCACTTACTGACTAACTTAAAAGGGAGGCTTTATTGGTTGAAGTGCTTACTTTTAATCGGATCAATTAAAAGGTCCCAGGTTTGAGTGCTGGAGTGGTTTGGAATGATTTCTGTATTAACTTCAAGGGCTTGTGAAGACAGCATACCACTGTCAACAGAATGTTGACGCAGTCTTCCAAGACACAAAAACTGCACTGGATGGAAACATAAATGCACGACGAATAAAAAACTTCGAATTGAATCGATGTCAATTCATGAAGTAATCGAAGCCAAATATATCCGAGTTTTAAACCAATATTATATTGGATGGATTCTTTTAATTCTTATCATGCTTTTAGCTGTGAGTAAAGTGCTATATAATAGTAGGAGTACACTTCTCCTGCATCTTTGTACAGTTCGCAGATTTTGCCGTTCTTACTTAATCCAAGGCCAGAACAGAAGTACCTTTCCCTCAAAAACCACTTAGTTCAACTCTACTATTTAGCTTATAACATTAGGGTGCAGAAAAATACTTAAACCTGCCGAGATGAGGGATTTATAAAATAGTTTTGGGAATGGTTGTCCAAGATGTCGTATTTGGAGTTTTTATTTGTTCCGATTCAAATAAACCATGGAAAAATAAATTGCCTCTCAAGTTCACAGTTTTTGTCGTAATATCGGTTCCAAAATTTGGTTTCCCAAAATTCGGTGCCAAACTGCAAAGTATACAACGTGTTCTTGAGTTCCAGAGTAGAGTCAACTAGAAATTCAATTAGATTTGCAGCTTTTTGTACAATGTGAAAATTTGGTCCACTACCATTGGGAAGGATCTTGTAGGGCCATCAAACTAGGATATGCCTCGAAGTAAGTTACAGGATTTTTGATCACCAGTTTTCTAGATAGTGTAGGTTGAGCTGTTACGCCCTATATTTTTGACAGCTTTGTTATGATAACATGACCATCTTTTTCCTTAAAGCCTCTCGGTCTTTGTTGATCATGGTCGCTTAGCAACTGCTGGAAACAATTCTTGAATACATCAACAGTTCTGTAGTTTGGTGGCAGGTATCCTTTCAGAACCAAAAAGAAGATTAATGCCTGTTTTAAAGCATGCATCATGGTTTTTTGCCATTTTCTTTGGAACTTCTTTTGACATTTCTCTTCGTAGGACCTCCGATATTCTTGAACTGGGGGACTGCATAATTTTGTTCCCAACTCTTGTTGCTCCAGTTTTTCTTTGAAGCGTCTTCTTATGCGCCTCATAAGATCCGCTTTTCGTTCTGACATTTTACCGTGCTCTGTAAAATACAATTCGAATGAAAGCCAAAGGTCCTTATGAGATGGTCGCCAATTTGATACAGTCTACTTAAGATCTTAAATGTGGTTTGGGACTGCAATATTCTCAACTTACTTTGGAAAAAAAACCTCTCCCGAACCTAAAGGAAGTCTCTTGCGTAACGTAATGAAATGCCAAATGTCACCATCAACGTTGAGGACTGGCTTCTATCAAGGAAGGCACTTTTGAAATTTTAAGTGCAAGATACGATTTTGATTTCTTAAAAAAGAAATGATACCTAAACCTCTCTCTCAGCCTTTAAACCCGAATTTGAGCTCAAAGTAAATCCACTTCCCTCAAAAGTAAACTTTCACCTGGTTTAGGTTCCCATGCACAATGACAAAAGATCCTGATATAAACCAAATAGAAAGTGAAACTGGGTGCAGTCTACTTCCTGACATTTGCACTCGGTAGGTAGAAAAACATAACCTATGTCCTCCATCATCAAGCATCAAGGAGGCCTGCTCTCATGGCAAGAACCCCGGTTGAGCAAAAGACATGCCTACCATCCCGTAATTGCTGTCAGTTAACCATGGACTAATTCTGCACTTTTGACCCATATTCCCCAAGGACTATTATCCTGATTCCGTTCTTTTCTTTTCCATTTCAGTTTTTTTCTTTTTTTCTTTTTCACTTTCGTTATACTCCTCCTGATTAGTTTCTTTTTGTTTCTCTCTCCCTCTCTCTTTGGATGCATGAGGATGCACTTGGTGACATCTTATTTGTTATTATCTTGTTCCTATTGTGAATGAGGGTGCATATCCTGAAGCAATAGTTGGGAGAGGAAACAAGCAAAAAAGAACCTTAGCCACACCACGTCACATCAATCACCAGCGTGCAGAGTTGAGGGTGTGCAACAAACAATCAAATATACGAGTATAGTATATGGGAGAATGGTCCTCATTGTCGTCCTTGTGCTTCATACTTCCATGGGAATATTGCAAGAAAGGAGTCCTTGTCGATGCGATACTTGTTATCCCAGGGTCCAACTACACCCAAACACTTGAGTGCGTATACAAATATTGGATTAAGGACTCTTCCTCTGCAGTTGCTACACATACATACATATGTCTGCTTGCGTAACCTCGAATACGAAATATCCTTGTGACAATCGAATGGTTTTTGCAGATTAAAAAAAAAAGGAACTCCAAAAAAACACATCCTTGCTGAAATTGGATTAAATATTTCCGCATCCTTCTAATGCGAATTATAATTAAATTTTTTTTTTTTGGTCGAAAGAAGATGTCTATGCAAATTGGAAAATTGGATCCGATGTCCTTGCAGAGTAGATGCAGTATCTATGAGTAAGGTAATCCATGAGGATTACAATATTATGCGCACAGGGAAGCAAGGATGGAAAAATATTTATGATGGCATCACACGAAGCTGACATTTTTTTTTTTTTGAGCAAAATGCAAATGGCATGTCGCGTGGGGCGATAGAAGGGGTGGGAACTGGGAACTGATTTAATACATGTATGAATGTGCGGACATATGTGAAGTGTTTTTCATTAAGGACATACTTAACCATAGTGCGATGTATTTGTGGTGGTAAATGGTAGTAGATTTTTACTATGCAGGACGTGGTTTCTTCGTTTTTTTTTTTTTTTTGTGTCTGCTGTTTGGATAAGGAAACATAATGGAAAGGATAATCCCTAAGACAGGAATTTTTTCTTTTTTTTCGGAAAATCGTTTTGCAAATTTAACGAGTTAATGTCATTGTACGGGTGTGTGTTTGTGTGCTCAACCGTTAAGGGTGTACCGTGGAAACTATCGGGCAGTGGAAAAGCAAAACTGCTTACTGCTGAGTAAGTCGGCTTTTATGGCTGATAGAATCGAAATTCTTGATATCCTCTTGCTGGAAGATTAAGTATTTCGAAATCAGAAGATTACTTCACGTTTTTCTGTGGAATTGGATATTGTGTGAGTTAAATTAGAAATGGACTTTTACTGGGTCGTTTTTTTCTTTTGCTTTTGCTTTTCTCGGTTTTTAATTTGGAGCAATAGTTTGCATCTTTGTTATTGGAGGTTGTAAATGGGGAAAAAAATGCCTTTTTTTTATAAGTAAAGGAAAATGAATTAAAATTTAACCAGTAAGCCCTCGATTTTTAATAAAAACCTACAATCAAGTGCGCACTTTTTTGGACCGTTAAATGTCAAGCAGCGTCAAAAGAAAACTTCCACATTCTGCGAAGCAAGACCATGACCATGGCTAAGACTAAAGACATAGATGAAAATGTGCACAAATATCGCAGGCTAGATCGAGACCGCTAACTTTTTTTTTTGCTCTAAACACCTGCATGCCGATATGCAATCTTAAACGAAACATTTGTTTATTAGCAGCAACAGAAATGTTTTTTGCAACATTTACTATATTATTTTGTGCAGCTGAAAACGAATAGCAAACAATTCAAAAAAAAAGAAATGATTAAATCCTGAAGGCAACACCATTTTGGTACGTGAAGTTCATGAGTAACAAAACCAGGAACAAGCGTTCACCCGGAGAGGATCGTTCCCGTATGGCGACTGTTGACAAATCACGTCAAAAGCGGTATGATTTGGAAATGAAACATTCATGAGCAGGCCGAAAGTCACTTTTCAAGATTACTTTCGGTGGATTTTCCTTGCCTTTCTCTTTCAAACTCTCTAAAAAGAGACATGCCTGTCTGTTCCATAACTGTGCAGCCAGGCACTGAATAGATAAGTCGCAAACCAATGGTAGCCGATCAAGAATCACTACAGTTCTCGATCGGTTGCCATTTCTGGCTTACGAAGATTATACTGACAACAAAATAAACAGTTGACGTCCAGTATAATGAATGCTGGATATAACGAAACTATTTCTATCTATATAAGAAATGGTTTAAAAAATAAGGTACGCTCAACAAAATGAATGCCTTCGCAAAAAAGGAGGGAGATTTCTTTAAAATATGGATTACCAAAGTTTTTGATTTTTGTCATCAAGAAAAATGGAACGAGCACTTAATTAAGTCGTTTCCCAAGAAGCGCAATAACAACATTCCAATTAGCACGAGAATTCTAAAATTAAAAGCTCAAGAATTTCATAGGAAATTTGGTTGAGGATCATTTTGTGCCGGTGACGCTTGGCTATCAAAGTTTAAACAAAGGTTTGGAATTCGAACAATAAGCAGGCGTAATCAGAGAGTATCAGTAATCAAAGGAAGCGATATTCAACGCTGATGAAATGGGACTTTATTGGGAAATGTTACCTGATAAAACTTATGTCCATTCAGTCGAAAACAGTGCACTAAGGCAAAAGTTGTTAAAAGTGAGGATTACGTTTTCGGCGTGTGCAAATGCATCAGGCGCAAACAAAATAAAACTGTTGATCATTGGAAAAGCAAAAAAAACTCGGTTGCTGTCGAACAAGGTGCCATCGATGAATTACTCCCACTCTAAGAGGACATGGACCAAGAGAAATGCTAGAGGAGGCGGTTCAAAAACGCTTGGAGGGAACCAAAAGGCATATTTATAATAAATTCAAATCACAATTGTTTTTTTTTTCACTGAAAACTTATTGATTAATTTTTATTTTATTTTAGATAAATACATAAATTTCATTGTAAAAGTTGTAAAAAAATTGTTTTTTATTTTATAGTATTTTGTAGCTAACAAAAAAGACAACCGACATAATGAATTTTTCGTTTTAACGAATGACTATGCATTATAAAATTCGTTATACTGGACTTCCACTGTACTGACGAACAAATTACTGCGAATTAAGTGAATGCAAATAATTCATTATAATATTTTCGATACCTTTTCGGACTCCATCCTAAGAACAATCGAAACCAAAAAACCAAAAAGGTCGAACCTTTAACTCGAACAACCAAGTTCGTATGTTCAAAGTGGTAACAATGTATCATCCTATCGATATCTCTTGCAAACATCGATAGCATTCATTTGTGATGTCAAATATGTCAAATACACTTTGACAAGTTATGGAAGGCTATATTGCTCAAGATTGTAGAATTCTAGTGGCTTGATATTTGATATTCTGAATAACTCTTGTGTGTTTCTGGAGTAGATTTCCGGATTGACCTACGCCAACAGATCGAATACTAAGGCGATAAGCTCATTGACACTGGAAGGCGTCGCAGTGCTCGTTCGAACTAAAATAATGCCACTTGACAACTTTTTCTCTTCACCAGTTTTGAAGGAAAATTTTGAAGTACCAGCCACGACTTTGGGAGCTCTTGACGAAAATATCTGAGGTATCGCCCAAAGTTCTTGCCAAAATGGTTGAAAATGCGGTTAAAAGTTCCCAAACGAATTCAATAATGGCAGCACAGATCTGACCGATGTGATCATCATTTTTGAAGAAATTCCAAACTTTTTAATAAATAAAAAATTTGAAATAATGCACAACTCATTTGTGGGATGGATGGGACTTCTCAGCATAATATTTTGGACCAAAGTGAGTGAAAGGGTCCTATTTTCTGCGAGTCCGAAAACATAATTCTAATCACACTGTAAGTCTTACCTTCGTCAGTGGTGCACGAAAAGTTTGGCGCGCATAACTAGAATGGTGAAACGGGCTTAGGAACTCAAAGCATTGAATTCGAGGATGTGGGATGTGCTTTTAGCGAAATTCTATATTACTAACCGGATCTCTCTCATTGCCTTAGTCTTCCATTTCTTGTCGTAAAGTAAAAGTCACATCATCGGCAGAACTCTAAATTGACTACAATCTTTTTGTCATTGTCATTTCGGAAAATTACAAAAAACCACCAAAACAGTCACATTTTCAGGATGCCTTACCTTCTCTCAGATTACGTTTGGATTCTCTGAAAACTTAGTATGGCAATTTTACTTGAAAATCTGATTTTTTGAACAAAATTGTCAGTGCACAAAGTCCGAAACACAGAAACTGGAAATAATTGCAGCTCTTTACGTAAAAAAACTTCTTAGGTTTGTGGCGATGTTCATTTGAACTCTTTCAGAAACAGCTTCAACATTTTCCACTCAGTGCACATGACGAAGTCGAAAATAGGTTCCATTGTCAAACAGCAGACTTCCGAGCACAATTTCGTTTTAAAATTCGCATTGTTTCGGGAATAAAATTCATCATTGGAAGTATCTTTCCAACGTTGTTCGGACAATTATCGATCCACTTTGTATATTTAGGGTCCCGTACCAAAAGAGAGCCGATAACTTAGACTCCGCTGTCCGTCTGTCTGTCATAGGGCTGTATAGTCTGAAGGTTGTTTTTTAACAGAATTTATACTTTTAAGGCTTTTTTTTATCAACAAATAGGAAAAATAATATAAAGCTAAAAATAAAGAGGGTCCCTTCTTGCTTGCTTCTTGCCAAATTTCATGATTCGAGGTCAGCGGGAAGTACCGTTAAGGTTTTGTAAACTTTAACCTGTTAAGACCTACTTGTGTTTGCAAAAAGGTCACGTAAGCAGCCATATCTTTTGACAGCCTTGATGAAGAAGGTTGATTTTTTTTGCAGCTTTAGGGGTCCGTAAATAAAATTGTTTTTGTATTAATTCAAAAGTGATACCTTCATGCATTCCTGAGCAATACGGTCGTGATGAACAGACGGACACCGAAGTGAATCTACAATTGTTCCGTTTTTCCTTTTGAGGTACGAAACCCTTAAGAGAAACCAAAAGTTGACCCTCCTTATATATGCTTTTGGACACAAAAAAAATCTAAGTGAAGTGAAAGTGTGGATTGAAAGAATTGGCGTAGAGTTGAAGCTTTGACAATCATGAAATTATCAGGGATAAACAGAGTGTTCTGTCAATAATTTACCCAATCTACGAGTATGTCAATTTACCAAAATGGACCTGCTAGTTATTCACCCTCGTTAAAACATTTTCCACGAAAAGCCAACAAAATTGAAGCGTTCTTATTCACACAAACACGGAGTCCCTTTAATGCAGAAAGTAATAACAGTCGCAGGCAAGGACTCTCCGATTTAATTCGATCCTACGAAGGAAAGTATGTTCCCAATACAAGAGATGAACACAAACGAAATTCCTAAATAACTAAATTTCCTGGAATGCCTCGTTACAGCCAAGTCATGATTTATTCTTCCCTTGAGCAAAGGTAAAGGTATAAGCAGGATATATTGAACTTTTGCTTACTGATGCAAGAAACGAAACTCATGTATACACATTTGTATCTGAGGATGTAAAAGCGTGTTCGAAATGTATCTAAAGAAATTTTGTGTGTGCGCTTTTATTTCGAAACGCTTGAGTTGTAGATTTAGACATGACGTTGATGTTTCAGTGGAAAGTTTGATTCACGTTTGCTTGGAAATGGGATTTCAAAATCGAATAGGTCAACAATTTCGGAAAATTTTGAAACGATTAACTTTGAAGACGTCCTTTTAGGAGCCCTTTCAAAAATGCGGTTTCTTTAGATTGATTGTAGTACCCAGCAGTAGCATTGGTCTAATTACTTCTTTAACACTCAAACAAATAATTCTTCTGTGAGTGTGTATGTCGCTGAACTTCTCCTAAACGGCAGGACCGATTTTGATGCAGTTTTTTTGTCTGTGTTTGAGCGAGTCTGCGAATGGTTTATATTTACTTAACAATATTTTTTCATCAATAGTTGACCTTCTGAGAATTATTCTTGATTGGTGATTTTATTTGCCTCGTAGTTCTATCAAATATTCACACTGTCAAACGGCTCCTCGATGGAGTAATACTTAGTTTATAGTTTGTCGAAAATTCGCGTATCGAAAATACGTCAGCTAAACCTCCCAATGTGCGGACATGACAACTTCTGTTGGGTGCCCTATAAATTGAGACAAGCACTATGTCGATGTCTTTGAACATGCGAATCTTTTCTTTTGAACTTGCTCCTTTGTGGTGTCATCCACACGGGCTACGGGACAGACAACTAGCATCGAGTCTGGCGTTAGAAGACAGTGGGTTTTTTTGGTGAAGGCTCTTGCCAGGAAAACATCTACATATATAAGGGGTGTTTTTTTATTTTTAGATTTGGCTTTGAAGCTGGCACGACAGTTCTACAGTTATTTGATTTGTGCTTAATACGCTTTAAATTTTACGATGAATTGATGAACGCCAGAACAATGTGTGCAAACTTATTTTGAAAACCGTGGTTCGATTTGCCAAACTTAACGTGCGACAAAATCGTCCATCCGAGCCTGTTATTTGGAACAAAATTATTCGTTTTCGCACGACGTACTCTGAAGTGGATAAAACGTACCCTCAAAGACGACAAGCAGTGCGAACAGATGGAGTTATTGCCGCAGACGAACGCAGTGTTAAGGAGAATCCGAATGAGTCGATTCGTCATCGTGCATAGAAATTTGGGCAATGGACTTACGGAAGTTTTTACGGAACGATGTTTGCATTAAAGCTTAAAGGTCCAGCCTGTACAAGAGTTGAAACCGCGTAGCATTAAACGCGTAGTAGGTTCAGTTAATGGGACGAAACCATCGTTCAGCTAAGTACTCAGTTTAAAGCAAAATTTTGTTTTCCAACGAGGCCCATTTTTGGTTAAATGTAAAATAAACAAAATCATCGAATTTGGAGTGGAGTTAACCTAGAAGACTTTATCGAGACGCCCTTACACTCACTGTATGATGGAAACATCAGCCCATATTTCTCTTAGTCACTGGAAACTGCTATTTTTAACTTCTTCGTACCTCAGTTGAATGGCATTGAGGTAACACGTGGTTCCAACAAGATGGCGGAACATGCCACACGGCGTATTTTGTGAAACGTCATCCCATATCTGCTCCTTCGTGAGCAAAAGTTTTTTAGTGTTTAAGTGAATTTAAAATGGTTCGAATAAGCACCGAAGACGCGGAAATTGTCAAGCAAGAGCACCGAGTCGTTTTAGTTTTGTTGCAGCGTTATCGAGTGGACTTCTTTCGTCGTTTGGTTACGATGAATGAAACGTGGCTCCATTACCAGCCTGAGTCAAAAAGGCGGTCTGCACAACGACCTTAACACCAAAGCTCGGCCGGGAAGAACAGTCACATGAGAATATATGCGTCGCTATAAGACAAACTGAACGACGAAAAAGCAAAAAAAAAATGGCCTCATATGATGAAGAAAAAAAGGTCTCCACCATCATGATAACGCACCGCCACACACGTCTTTTAAAAACGATGGCCAAATTGGACTTGTTACGATTCGAATTGGTTGCTCGTCTACCGTGTTCTCAAGACTTGACTCACAGCATCAACATCAAAGCAAATCCGTTTCAATGGACGATTCTTCATATCAGTTTACATCCAAGCGGGTATCCATGGTTCAGTGTATCAGCCGCTGAGCATCTGGCATTCCTCCGAAGAGTAATACTGCCAAGATAAAGCCTTTCGGACCGTACGTAGATCGATCCTCTGCCATTTTTTCAAAAATAAATGATTCACGAAAAAGATTTTTTTTAAAAAGTCGGTTAACATTTGAGCTTCCGATGGCTCGAAATACTACCAAACGTGGTGGTATCAAACGTCAGTCGAAATCTTGACGACATTCCCGACTCCAGTATAACACAAAATTACAAGGATTATTTAACCGCAATCCTTTGGCACTCAACACCAACAAAAGAACTAATTTAGAAGCATAAAACAACAGGCACAAGTCTTACGACAAAATTCTTTCCCCTGAACCTCCACTCCACGCCTCAACAGCTATACATATAAATGTTAAACACATTGTGAATGTTCTACATTGGAAAAGCTGCAAGGATATGCCTCTGGAATTCTTAAACACCAAATTGCATCGAGAAAACTTTGCTCATTGAAGTTCGAACTGAGCCCAAAACACAAAACGCAAAAAACCCCCCCAAAATGAAGAAGTTCCGATCGAGAAAGTTTGCCAACGTCATCGTTAGAATTAAACTATTTCACAGATAAGGAGCGAGAAGCATTGATTTTCACTTTGCATATCCTTGTCGATTAAGCCCCCCCCCCCCCCCTTCTGTTTGTGTGTCTATACGGTTGTATATGTGTACTTATGTCCTGGAGACACTCTCGAAAACTGATGGGGAATTGCGTTGGCAGGCAAACAAATTGGATTTTCGAGCTCGCTCACACTCTTGCATAATCAACATTTGCATTTGAAAGCTTAAAGACGACAAAAAAAAAGGACGCACTGACAGTTTTGCAATCTTGCTCCTTTGCAAAAAAAAAATATAAAGCAGGCGACCGATATTCCTTACAAGTTCATCCCATTTTGGTCACGTGTAATCTTTCCTAAGGATTTGACTGTCATGGGGATATTTCGAATGGCCACATGGAATGCAAATAAGAATATATTTAATTAATGTACAAATCAAAAAAGGACGAACAAGACGATCATCGTCGTTGGATAAAGATATGTCATATGAGGAAAATGAATGGTCACGTCGGTTGAACATAATAAATGAATAAAGATTTGCGGGAGATGTCCTTTTTTGGTTTGCAGGATTTGCTTGTTTTTAAGAAATGAAAAAAAGGGAAAATGAAAGGTTTCAAATATCTTTCCATGTACATACGCCTCTTTTGTGATAACAATGAAGTCGAAAAAAGAGGATTCTTTTATTCCTTTCGAAAGCTTCCCACACGATATAATTTTTATAGCCCTTTGGGACTTTTTCTGTTACTTTTTAGAACCGTTTTTTTATTATTTTTTTTATTCGCCCACGATTTTAATAGGTCATGTTCAAGTGACTGTCAAAGGTGCACACCCATAAGGATGCAAAACGAGTTGTTTTCACCTGCTGACCCTATGAAGGGTTTCCAATTTATTTCGAGTAGTTCCGCTAGCTCATGAAAAAAAAAGAAACCGAGGATTTTGTACCTTTTTTCGGGTATTCTCGAGAAATTGAAGAAAGGTTTCTTCCTGCTCTTCTGACTGAAAGCATTTTAAGCAATCATTTGATTATGCGCGTAAGCTTATTGCTCCTGTCTTCAGGAAAGTGTCCATCACCTACGAGCTTTCATTTCATTTTTAAGAAGATGCCACTTTCGCATTGAATAGGGTTTGATTTGATTTCTATTTCATTGCGGTCAAATAGTCCCTTAGGAGCAAAGTATACGAGCTCTTCTAACTGCCAAAATCATTGGAGTTCTTGTGTCCTGGTATCAGAATGATCTGTTGTCTCGTTCAAAGATACTCGGCTTTCCTTGGTTGAAGAATGAGCACAAGCAAGAGATTCTAAATCGACTTAGTTGTCAGTCTCAAAATGAAAAGTTTTTTTTCACATCAGCAAAGCTGTTCCCTAACCTAGTCTTGTTGATTCCTTGAGAATATGCTTCCACCTTATTTATACAATATTAACCAATCTATGTAGTCATATATCGCGATGGGCATTGGGTATCGTAAACGAGGAAAATGGACTTGAACATTGAAAACTCAACTGCGTTTTGTGACCAGGTCCTCCTTATATGATTAGATGGTGAGGCAAAATCGTTTTTGAAAATTTAATCCTGAAAAAAATTCTTCCATCGAAGATTGCTGTCACCCTTCTAGCCTTGTCGACAAGTTTCTGACTAAACCGTCAGAACCGAAAAACCTCAAGCTCAAGTTCTAAAGATGTTCAAAACTTGCTCCGGATTCCGGTATGGAACTCCTCCTTCTATTACCTCACTTATAAAAGGAGGAAGAAAACAACTGAGTTAGGACGTGAGATCACAGTGAATTACTTGAAATGAATTCAAACTATTTAAGTTGAATTCACTGACTTCAAGTGACTTAAAGTGAATTCACTGATGACTTCAACTTAAATTAAGTAAATCTAATTGATTTCCAAAAAAAGTAGCCAACTGAGAGTTGAATTTCACACGAGGGGTCCCCGTCTCCTTCAGATAAGCAACTATATCTATCTTTATTTAGTTTTAGATTTCTCATAGCAACGCCCATAAATAAACTGTATTTAGTCAGAAAGAGTAAAAGTTCGACATCGACTTCTAGATCGGAAAATAAAATATTTTTAAAAATCTGGGTTTTAAACGATCGCAAGATTAACAGACTTTTTAATGCAGATTTACTGTTTACGTGTTTTATCATCGCAACTAAAGATGATGCTTTTTATGGTATTTACTTGGAAATAAATAATGAAATGTAAGAGTATCATTTGATGCTGGAGCTTGTTTAAGTTATAGTCGTTGTTGTCAACGTTTTCAAACAATTTCTCTAAACAAGGGATTGAAAAATATTGAAAATAAGAAACAATGTATCTAAATATTGAATATCCTTGTGTGCTTTAAATGCGTAATCAACACACACAAAGTCATTCAATGTTAACATTTTTGGACATGCTTGGAAAATCATAACTCAAACACACATAAAAATCAAATGAAAAACTTTTTTTAAAAATTTATTTAAAAAAAATTACATTGTAATTAATTTTTTCGGAATGCAAAACATTTAAAAATTGGTTGGGTAGAAAACTATACAATATTCAATTCGCACTAACACCACTCCATTTTGACATTCGTTCCACAAGTTTTTCTTCTTGGAGTTTGAGCTTTTACATTTCTTGGAAAGACTGGATCATTGCCTACTTTTGAAAGTTATTCAATTGCTCCATGAAATTCAGTGTCAACTTTTAGGAGTTTAATTAAGTTGCGATTTAATAAAACACTTTCTTTGTATGGTGACTCTTATTTCTTTTTAACTTTATATCATTTTAAATATTTGCTGTCGTAGCAGCAATAGTAGTACACCTTCTGTGAAAATTGCAAGTGTCTCCTTACAACGGTTTAGGAGATAAAAGTCTGTGGCACACGGACGGACGGACAGAGGAGGCTTAAAAATAGGGAACGGAACCATATAAAGGCATTTTATATTCCGTGCTATAAACACCAGAAACAACATTGAGTATGTGTGTTAGACTAGCGCCAGAAGGCCTGCTCAATTAAAGGCGAAAAAGAGCCTGCTTATCAAATGTTCAATAAATTGATTTATCGAGGGTCGGTTCCAAATTTCGGTATGACGATTTGTATCCCTTTAGAATATATAATATAATGTCTTTCATATAGGCAAGCTCTAAGTACCAACTTGACATGACCTAAAGTTTTTAAATGAAAAGTTTTTGAAAAAAATGGTTTGGTTTTCCAGATATTTCGAAAACTAATTGGACTACCGGTTGAAAATCGTCGTTTCAAATCAATCGTTTAAATTCAATATTCAAAGTATTGCCCATCGCTAGCCACAAATTTTTCCCATTTTTCAGGCAATTCATGGATACCCATTCTGAAAAATTCGACCGGTTTGGCCGCAATCCACGAATCGATCCATTTTTTTACATCATCGAAATGACGGAAGTGCTGGTCAGCCAGGCCATGTTGCATCGATCGGAAGAGATAGTAATCGGATGGCGCAAGGTCTGGACTATACGGCGGGTTGGGTAGGACATCCCATTTGAGCGTTTCAAGGTAAGTTTATACGACATTTGCAACATGTGGCCGATAACTTAATCATGTCTTGCGACCGTTTTCGGCCGTTTTTCCTTCAGTGCTCGGCTCAAACGCGTTAATTGTTGTCGGTAGACCTCGCCTGTGATTGTTTCATTCGGTTTTAGTAGCTCATAATACACAACACCCTGCTGGTCCCACCAAATGCACAGCATAACCTTCAGGCCATGAAAATTCTGACCGGCCGTCGATGTTGAGGCATGTCCGGGGTATCCATACGTTGCCCGACGTTTTGGATTATCGTAATGTACCCATTTTTCATCACCAGTGACGATTCGATGTAAAAAAGGCTTCTTTTTGTGGCGTTCAAGCAGCATTTCGGACATGAAAAACCGGCGTTCGACGTCTCGTGGCTTCAATTCATACGGCACCCAATGTCCTACCTTTCGGATCATTCCCATTGCTTTCAAACGACCGGAAATGGTTTGCTGAGCGACGCTAGGTGATTTTGCAAGTTTTTCTTGCATTTGTGACGGACTTGACCGAGCAATGCATCCAATTCATGGTCTTCAAACCTGTTCACCTGGCCGGGGCGTTCTCTGTCTTCGGTGTCGAAGTCATCATCTTTGAACCGCTTAAACCACCGCTGACACATTCTTACGTCTAAAGTATAGCCTGGGTTAGCTTCGGTAAGCAATTGATGCGCTTCGGTTGCTTTTTTCTTTAAATGAAAGAAGCATATTAAAACTTCCCGCAAATGTTGTTTTGATGGCGCGAATGTAGACATTTTACGGCTTTACAAAAACTTGTGTGTTTTCACTAATGACCAATAACCTAGACTTAATGGCATGAAGTCTCTGATGTGACAGCTGTCATGGTCAAAATTCACCTCAGAGTAATAGTTGTCTGCAATAACGACATTTTCAACCGGTAGTCCTCTTATTTCAAAAAGACACTATTTCAAACAACGTTATCAATATTTGAAGCTACAGTGAAGAATATTTCTGTCACCTTAACTTTGTCAATTTGATACATTTCATGAAGGTTGTGATAGTCAAGTGATCAGTTCGTCAGAATTCTATGTGGTAAGGAAAAGGTTTGAATCCAATCACACAAACGTCACATTTTATTCAAGGATTTTTCTGTCCTCCCGATTCATTGTTGATTCTTTTAGAATATGACTGTCAGCAATATCTCGAGCTAAAGAAAATATATTTTTCCAAAGGACTTTTGGCGCTGTGAAATGAGGACTTGCAAATCAATTCAAACGAAGTCACATACAAAAATTGACTGGCACAATCACTGTGTATGCAATTACGTTGTTTGGAAGGATCACAGGTTTCTATCTTTATTCATTTAAATAAATTTTTTTTTTAAAGTCCAAGTCCAAAGTGTGTGCCAACCCACCAGTTAAGATTTGCTCAATTAATATTCCATCAAATGGCCTCAAGAGGCATCCACAAATCCTCCGATGTAACAAATTTCATTTGAATGGCATTGAACGTCGCTTCCATTTGTCAAGATACACATAAATGGAAAATTCCCGATTACCTCCAAACAGCAGCTTCGCATCTGAGAGTGTAACGATAATGTGCATCGTAAAGAGAATTGTCCTCGAGTTGCGCTCGCTTCCATCCAAGGATGATGTCCTTTTCCTGTTATAAGCGATTTCATTTTTATGTTTATAAATCTTGGAAGGATTTTTTTTTTTTTTTCTTAAGAATGATAACGATTTTATTTTTACGACATACCAGTGGCATGGCAACAATACTTTAACACGTAATTCCCATAATGTCAACAATAATCCCCATTCCAAAATTGATGATTTTCAAGCCTCAAAATGTTAGCATCGCCACCGCCACCGGAGAGCAAGGATACGAGAAAAATTCCCAACAAATTAGCCCGAAAATCCACAAAATGAAGCGCCCAAAAAGCATTGTATCCTCGTGTGTTGAAATTGGAATACATACTCGGGCGCAGTTCATGTGTGTAATTTTCAGATGGCCAGGACACTGAAGTAACTACTACATATGCATTTGTTTCTCCTTCCGGTCGACCCTAATGAATACAAACGCACGGCATTTCCACTTGAGTTGTCCTATTGTCGGATTCTTGCTGATCCTCGGCACGACCCAAGACCGAAGCTACTGAAAATTCCCCAAAAATAGGGTGGTGGTGTTACTATTGTCATTCAAGTGAGGACGACTAACGAATTGACAAACAAAAAGCGTTCATCCTCTCCTGAATTCGCGCCATCTGCATTCATTTGAAACAATCTCTTCATCGATTGCGTTTGGGTTGGCCTGTAATTTGTAAAATTGCTATCTGCTTGGATCTCGAGCGTCGAGCAAAACGGAGGATTCAGGTGTATTGTTTGGTCCTTGAGGGGGAAGTGAAATGACATGTGCGAAAGCTATTATCCTTGGTTAGCATATTCAAATGAAATATACGAGCGTTTGAAGTGCCAAGGGGCTTTTGTGAATGTCAGGTTTCCCTTGTTAAGCAAATGAATGTTTGCCTATATCCTTTTTTTTTGTGGATATGGATGCGTGTGTGAAATTCGAGGAAAACACGATTCAATTAGGAGTGAGGGCGTTTGTTGAATGTCTGGCCTTGAGCTAGTCAAATCAGTCGATTCGAATATCTCATGCGGAAGGACATACATACTCGTTGGAACTGTACACACTGTTGGTATCAAAGTGTTCAGACAGTGCCTTAGAAAAAGCTATCAGACTTGTTGGCAATCGATCCAAAACGACCGTTGAAATGGGGTTAAGGAACTTCAGCAGTACTTAATCAATTCCTACATCAGAGGATATGGAAATCGCGATAAGTTGTTCCACTTGTACCATTGGAACTGGAAATCGACTTGGTCCTTTTTGATGAGTAAAATAAGATTGAGTTGTCGGTTTATATTTTAATGAGACCTTAATACCAACAGATCTTCACGTTCACACCATACTTCTTTGGGATTCCTTGCTCTCGAGAATCGTCTTTAATCAAGTGGGGAACATTTAATCGCGGAAGGATGTAAAAGTCTTTCGAGTGCCTTATTCTAAATTCCGCAAACAGTTCAGCAGTAAAGCGATGATAGGCCATTTCGTGTGCATGATGCTGCTTCCAAGGTCTTAAAATGCATAACCTTTATACTCAGCCTGGTATCACGAGCAAAACAAACTTTGAGCTCTTCGCAGTCCTCTTTTTGAATAATTTGCTCGTTCTCAAAGGATAATGATTTCCTTTAAGAAATATTTTGCTCAGTGCGATCTCAGAAGGACTGCGAGAAGAATTTTAGCGATTTGAAAGTCACGCGAATTTTTGTTTCAATTGATCCATGCGAGTAGTCATAATCGGCCGGAAAATTTTATTTTTTTGCATTCGCTTAATTCACAGTATTTTATTCAAAATTATCAGACACACTAAAAGTTGTATTTTGGAAGATTGCTTCGCAGGTCTTGTATCAATTTTGTGACTTCACAGCAGAGCCAATGACTCAGGACATTATTTTTGACAACGCGAGCTAAGAACTGTAACAAGGTCACCCGTTAGGTCAGAAAAAAGTCCTGACAAAGCACAGGAGGCTACTTGTTGATGCCATAAACTTCTTGATATGAAGAAGTTGTCTCTTTATAATTGATATTGTATTCCAAACCTCTCTAGAAAGTTAGTCTTCATCGAATTAGTGTGGATCCCAAATCAGGAAATACAGATGATGTTGCCGGTTCAGTTTGACACGCAGTCAAAAATTCCAATAGCTTTGATATTGGAACAACAAAAAGATTTCCAGCGTCTTATCGAAAGCAAAAAAAGCCTGAATTTATAAAAAAAAGTATTAACAGATCACAATTGGGCCAGACTGAAGGCCCATCTTGAGGAAAAGACGAACTGATTGATCTCGCAAACTAGAGATTAAGGATTCAAGTTTGTTGTCTCACGATGACGGTTCCCAAAAACACTACCACGAAAAACAAAACTAAGTCAATAAGGATGTTTTCAGGGTAAGGCATAAAGAAGTATTCCATTTTTTAATGAGCATTTATGGCTGGCGATGTTGGAAACAAGTTTCGATATTACCAAAAACCATCAAAATGGCTGATTATTTGAATCCTGAACGCTATCCTTCTGGAACCATAGCTCATCAATGTGCAGGTCCTAAATTTCTGATCATAAAAAATTTGTTATCATGCTTTAGACTAAAAAATTCCTCCCATTGTTGTCTTGGAAGAAAAATGGGCTCATCTATGCCGTTACTTTAAAAAAAAAAAACCCAATCATAAACTTGACTATCCCTGGATTGATCGACCAGCGATAGTAGTCTGACAAATGAGTGGCATTCTTGTAGTGGTTGTTGTATCGGCTTAATTTCTAGTTCGTTTGACAACCCGACATGTTGTCTAGACGGTTTGTCTAGATTGTGTGTAGATGGATCTGGTGTGAAGATATAAAACTTACAGCGGGACTTTCAAAGTACATATGTCGAAATTATGTCGAATAAAATAACTACCAGAAATCGTTGACTATTCTCTTCAGGACTCCACTGTCTAGGGCCTCTTGGGATACAAGAAAGAATTGGGGAAAATTCGTGGGACAGAAGTGTAGTCAGATACCTAGGGCTCTGGCTCGACTAATGTCTATATTTAAATAAACATATAGATGTACTTCTAGCCAGGGCCAAACCGGCTTTTGCTATGACAAAAAGACTGTTTAAAAGCAGCCAACCCGATGCCAGGGTGAAATAGGCACTTGACAGGCCAATAACGGCTTATGGCTGTCCGTTGTGGTTCGACGTGACAGCAAATTCGATGGAAAAGATTCGGGTTTTTGAAAGACAATGTCTCACGGCTTGTCTTCGTTTATATAGAACTCCAGAGCCCCAATACAAAAAATTCTATCGTAATGAGGTCCTTTACAATAGGGCCAACCTTGTCAGAGTGGATAACTTCCTCATTAAGCTAATTCGAAGACACGTTGCAAGGGCAATGACTTCGATCAACAACCGGATCTCCGGGGCTTTTTACCCTAACGATTTGTACCATGAGAGTGTTCGCCTTAGTGGCTTTGTCCCTCCGGAGGCCTTCCTCTACTTCGATTCAAAAGGTTTGATACAGAATAGTAGGGCGATGCCCCTTTTGTTCAACATCGCCCATTCAGGTGTAGACAGGCGACTCGATTACAATCCAGACATCGCCCATAGTTCTGAAGATTGTCTCCGGTTCAGCAGAGCGGCATGAACCCGCAATTTGATAGATGCCAACCAACAATTTTGATGGCTATTAGAAAATTGAAAGAGAACTCCGTCGTCGACATTCTTCAAAGTCAGGTAAACTTATGGAAATTAATATGAAATTAATAAAATTAGTTTCTTTAACTCGAAAGACATAGAATATAGTACTAGGTTTAGCTTAGAGCGCCCGCGAATGGCCAGTAAGTTAGTTAAATAAATTTAAGTTATATAAGCTTGTTTAAGCGTTTTGTCTAGTGTCTAAGAAGTTCTAATGAGAAAATAAAAAAATGCATTCAAACGTAAATAAGTAAGACTCGGGCTCCACCCACGTTTCGGGCTCCACCCACGGAAGTGAGTTGAAACCAAATACATCTGAGTTACTCAAACCCCTATATAATCTTTTAATCTGGTCCTAATTCTTCCACTCGCTCTGTGCTACACACATTATAAGAGCATTCATATCCTCTTGAAGAGCGAGCCAATGATAACAAAAAGAAAAAAGCAGAGGACCTAAATGGCTACCCTACGGCACCCCTGAATTTTCTTATGCATCTTAACAATTTAAGTTCGGAAGCTATCCGTGCTCAATTACGACGTGTTCTAGCCCAAAAATGTTAATTAATTAATTAGAATATAAGGATTCAAGAAACAAGGGGGAATTACAAAAAACTCCTGAGAGTATTTTTAGATTTTTGATGGTTTCTTAACTCAATTTTTGAAAACAGACATTTAATAAACGAAAGGTTAAAAGGAAAACAAGTGACTGGCTTTTTCTTTCTTGGCAGTTTTTAAGGACAGAGGTTGGTTATTTGCTATGTCATGACGGTGATTACTGGTTACTGTTAAAGCCTTACTTCCTTGACGGGTCTTAGAAGGCTGCTTTTTTGCTCTACAAATTTTAAGCCCCACATTAATTCTCGTGCAGTGAAAGAGTCTGTTGAAAATTCAGTTTTCTTTTTTCAAATTCAAGTTGCGCAACAAATTGTTTCATATTTAATCTGTCACTTGCCGTGCTCCAAGATTGGAGTAAAAAAAAAATTATGAAAAATAAAGTTTCTTCTGGAAAACAATTCAAGAAGTTCAATTTTCCAAAAGACCTTTAATCAACTGAGTAAACTAAATATAAATCGTTTCTTGACCCACATGTCCTTAGAGTTATTTCCAAATTAAGCAAGCAAACTCCCTTCGAACTGGGTCCGTATAATGAACGTTAATAAATTCATTAAATTTTCGCATATTTATCAAACTAACCCGAATAATTCGCAAAGTTTCTACAGCCCTACATTCCGCCTGCAACAACAAAATGACAAGTAAGAAGTGCCTTCAACTTTTGGTCCTTCTCTGTGCGGCGACAACCCAAGAAAGTTTTCCCTCGGAACACGTTCGAGTCGTTACCTTCTACATCATTAAATATGTATAACCCAATCAAGGAGTCAACTTCCTAACGAAATCAACCTGCCAAGTCAATTCAACTTCAACTTCAATTCCAAATGTCTTCTACTCGCTACTCACGGCAAGCTGATTAAAGGCGAAACACAGAAATGCCTCTTTTAATTCAGAAGGAAGAAAAAAAAATAATATAACGCTACCGGGATAATACCACTTAAAGTCCATCCAACAGAAAGGACTCAATTCCAAATGGTTGGAAGAGTCCTTGCCGAAAATTCTTAAAAAGGTATCTCTGCACAGGATACCATAATTCCATTATTAATTTCAAAGTATACACACTACAGTTAGCAGCAATTACTCAAGCAACGAAACAACAAAAATATCCTTTTTCAGTCGTCCTGCCGCTTCGTCTGCACGGCCGCCCACCGTCTCGGTGGCGCGGTGCGACGCGGTGGGCGGTGGTATAGGTGAGAGTTGTGTGAGTACACACGAATTGCGTGGTTCTCTTCACTTTATCACGATGAGGAACATAACCAAATACGAATTCTAGTGCGTAGAATCCAAAGCGAAAAGGACACTCGTACTTTACATTAATAATAATAATTGCTCCCGACACACATAAGTGCTGGGATCAATGTATGTATGTACATCGATGGGGGCGAGCTGTCAAAAAAACACTTTTTAGATACTCTAGGATGTACATCATCACCACGGATACACTTTTGCTTCACCAAATATCTACGCACACTTTTGTAGAATCTCCTTCAGAATTTCTTATTCTTATTCGTTTTTTTTTTTTGTGTATTTTTTCGATGTTAAGGAAACCGGAATTTAAATTGAAAATAATGGAAAAAGAAAAATCGGGGGGGAAAAAAAACCTCCAACTTAAAAGAGAACTGAACAAATAGTCGGAGGACACAATGTCGCGCGAAACCGTGGACCCGCACTTTTGATCCCACCGAAGCAATTGATGTTTCAAAACTGAGAGAGCCGACATTCTGGTTGGACGGAATATCGTATGGATTTGGCACGAGGATGACTTGCCTCCCAATAATGGGCAGGAGGCACAGGAAGTTGGTGGCAAGCTTTCGGGTTCGGCATGGGAAAAGTGGCAAATGGAATAATACTCAGAATCGGGAGGAGCTTTTTGATGACGTCGAATGGGAATACAAAACTCAGTAAGATTTGTATACCAAGAGCGAGCTTTTTTTGAATTGATTACATTTTGGAATCACATGCGAAGCTTTCTGTTTGGTGCTGCCAAATCTTATGCAGGTTCAAATATTTTTTACGACTTGAAACTTGCACTGAATCTTTTAGTTTCGGTAAAAAAATGCTTCGAGATTTATTTACGGATCAAATTCATAACCAAGAATTCAAAAGACACGATTTTTGGATGAAGTGGTGACCAAATTTGGTTCGCAGGATCAATGAAAAGGTCTATAAAAATAAACGTCTGTACCCCTTCAGACATTTTTAGCTCATTAATTGATGTAAGGTGGGATAGGAGGCTAATGAATCACAGAGGCACTATGTTTGGCTGCGAAAGTACGTTAGAATTATGGGGTCACCAACTAGCGTTTGCATCATTCTGCATTCTGGGCTAACCTCATTAAACCTTGGGAGCTGAGTGACTCAACTGTGGACAGTTTATGCAGCGGACAAGATGTGAAATTTTAAACATAATTAATATAATAACATAAGTAATGTTATCGATTAATTGCCTGAGAGTTTACTTCGTCCGCAAGGTTAGGTCGCAACCTTACTTGGACTTACTTTTTAGAATGTTCTGTACCGTCCACGGATGAGCAGCCACCTCCAAAGCGTGTTCGCCACTCCTTTTTTTGTGTGGTGCCTACTTTAAGTCACCGTGTCCAAACTTTGCTTAAAGAACCAACACAAATGATATTCAGGTCCACTTTCATGAAAAGAATGGAGCCTGCTTGAGGACATTTAAATAGACGCTAAAATTGAATAATTCCGGCAGATTTTTAGGTCTTTACTGCTTGTGCATCAGAACTTTATATACTCTCATTCATAGTAAGAGAGAGGATTCAACTCTTCCAAGGTCATTCAACTAGGCTGAAGTGCTGTTAAAAACATAGCGAAAGCATATCATGTTCTCTGTTCCGACGCAATTCAAAGTTGACAAAAAGCTTCTACGTAGAGCCCGTGAAGCCTAGATGCTTAAGCAACCGCTAAAAAATGAACGTCCACATGGCGGCTGTGCACTGACTTAACATCCCAAACACGTTAAATATTTCATGTTATAAGATAGCAAGCTGCCTCGGATATCAATGGATCCTTAAAACTATCTTCACACATGGTTCGAACCTATACGAAAGTATAGGCTCCAGGAAACTGCGTAAGATAATGAATTCCAGCTCACGGACTCTGACAGAACTTTTAATATGCCGATTTGTTGCAAAACACTTCCTCACAAAAAGAGTCTCGCAGCATTTTGGATTTTGCCAGTAGCTTAAACTGCCAACCAAATCGGTCACGCTTTTTTTCACCACTTTACGGCACCCAATGTCCTACCTTTCGGATCATTCCCATTGCTTTCAAACGATCGGAAAGGGTTTGCTGAGCGACGCTAGGTGATTTTGCAAGTTTTTCTTGCATTTGTGACGGACTTGACCGAGCAATGCCTCCAATTCATGGTCTTCAAACCTGTTCACCTGGCCGGGGCGTTCTCTGTCTTCGGTGTCGAAGTCATCATCTTCGAACCGCTTAAGCCACCGCTGACACATTCTTACGTCTAAAGTATAGCCTGGGTTAGCTTCGGTAAGCAATTGATGCGCTTCGGTTGCGTTTTTCTTAAAATGAAAGAAGCATATTAAAACTTCCCGCAAATATTGTTTTGATGGCACGAATGTAGACATTTTACGGCTTTACAAAAACTTGTGTGTTTTCACTAATGACCAATAACCTAGACTGAAATAATAAGACAATGACATGAAGTTTCTGATGTGACAGCTGTCATGGTCAAAATTCACCTCAGAGTAATAGATATGAAGTTGTCTGCAATAACGACATTTTCCATCGGTAGTCCCATTAGCAAATACCTACAAAGAGCATTTCAGCAAGAGTCTCGAAAAAATTAAATTCCTCAGATTGTGGTCACAGTGCTGCTCTTTTTCGATTTGGGGAACATCCGGGACCACTTTAAGCATCCGACTACCTCTGGCAAGAAATGGGTGATGTGAGAATGAGACGTATCAGATCATAAAACGCTGCAAAAAGAAAATTGAGCAGGAAGGAATGAGTATAAAGGTAAACGGCGAGAAAAGTCAGTCTTCCAGCTTAATTTTAAAGACAAAACGTGGCCCTTGACTACAAAGCAGGCACCTAGCCTCTTCGACCTGCTGTATGGTGAATCTTGTCACCCACTGGCAGGGAATTATGAATACATTCAAGCAGAATTTCTATCACCTGCCAAACGGTGATGGCCATGGCGGGAAATTGACTCAAGAAACTTGAAATAAACAAAGCCACAGCTTGAAATGCATCACGGATTGGAAAATAAAAATAAATATTATTTTTTGAATCACTCAACAAATCACCTGTCAGGTTGGGGGGAAGCGAAAGTATGCTCAACTCTGGAATATCAACCCATCGGAAAAAAAACACAATTACTTACATCTTTACAGGAGCCTGCCTTTCAGTCCGTCAAATCACTAGCACACCAAATTGTCACATCAGGGAACAAACCAAAGAATTTCAAGTCGATTATCGTGTCCTTTTCAAAGCCTCATACCGGTTGCCAAAATTAGGTAGAAAGTTATAGCTTTCTTAAGGACACTTCAGCTGCTCGGATGTGTAAATATAAAATGCAGTCAACGAACCTTTTACCAAATTACTTGACAGCAGATCGGTTCTTAACAGGCTTTTAAAGAAAGTTCGGATATACGAGTACGGTTCTGTTTTCAGAGAGGAATAAGTTACAACTGCGAACTCTACGAAATGAAAGAAGGCTCGAAAACATCGAGCGAATCCGTCTTAAACTATCTTCAATTGACAGAAATCTCAATTTTAGGGATTAAGCAATCTATTAGTTTTTTTCAGATTTTTCTTGCTTTCATTTTAGGGTTCCGTTCCCAAAAAGTGTCAACGGATCTCTGTTACTTAGGCTCCGCTGTCCGTCCGCATGTGACATCGCTGTATCTTCTGAACCATAAAGGGGAGACACTTGTACTACCTTGGGCGCAATAATAACAACTAGGAAAAATAATACAAAGTTAAAAGTAAAAGAGTGGCTCCTTACAAAAGAATGTTTTCTGAAAACTAAAAGCCGAATATGATGTTCCATATTTTGTGGCAGTACGGAACCCTTCGTGTGTGATTCGGACTCACATACGGCCACATTTCTTGATTCAAAGTGTCCATACCTGGAAAGAATAAACGGAACCCTTGAAGAATCATTTCGTTATCCCTCTGTCAGTCTTTCACCACCTTTGAAAAAAAATCGGGCTTCTAAAACGACGCAGTCAAAACATAAGACTGTTTTTGCCGCAAATATGCATAATCACAAGAGAATCAAAAGAAAGAAAAGAAAGAAAAGAAAGAAAAGAAAAGAAAGAAAGAAAGAAAAGCGGAAAAAATCCGTGGCTCCATACAGGGAATCTTCTTTGCGCGAGTCCGACCCGAACTTGGTCATTTTTTTATTTTTATAATTATAGTCTGATAAGGGAACCCTTAAAAGTGGAAGTTTGGGGGATTTTTTTTCATTTGGAGCAATGTTTCCGACTGCTAAGAAAAGCGATTTCTCAGGTTATGATTGATTTACGCAACCTTACAAACATAAGGTTTTCCCAAAATAACAATACCTGAAAACGGCTGTTGCTTAACTTTTTCATTAATTTATTCCGCCCTCTGAGGTCTTAAAAACGAGCTTTCAACAGTTGCTATAGAAATCCTTACTTTTCCCGGTTTCATAATTTATAAAAAAATCCTTCCGCTCAAAATGAATGATGAGATTGAGAAAAATTCAAAACTTTATAAAAGCTTTAATTTACGATAAAAGAGCGAATGTCCTTTATCACAAACAAACAAAAGCTTTCCAGAAACATGCGCACTTTTATCACGATACATTCGTGTCTCTTTGTTTGTTTTTCCATTTTTCTTCTCTATTTACTTTCTCACGATTCTCTCTCATCCCGATTGGAATTTCGTATGAAATTATGTAAGCTTTTCTCTTTCGTATTTTTTTTTTCAAATGAAAAGGGCTACCGCATCGGTTTCCTTCGAAAGGACATCGTTATCATAACAACATTGGTATACCTCGCGCCTTACACCCGCCTCCCAACTTCCCTTAAATTCCATTAGTTTTTCCCAACACAAGCGAAATTTTCCCTCGTCCTTTTTGCTTTCTTATTTTATCTGCCTTGGTTGGGCTTCTGTTCTTGTGGATATGTTACGTTGCCTAGGTTGTTCTTCGTGTTGGGATTACAAGGTTTGTTGCTATGCACATAATACTTTCCAAGCAACGCAACGCAACGGTGGAGAATAATGTCCTTTCTGGAACAGGTGTGGATTGAGTTATGAAATGATATTTTTTTAAATGGAAATTCCGCCGCACAAAACAAAAAGGACCCAGGAACTAAGTCGAAAAAATTAAAAGTTAAAAGTGAATTAAAAGACTTTTAATTAGATTTTTGTTTTTTTCCTTTTTCCTTTTCCTAAACGGAGTCGGGGAAAAAATATGATATTTTCATAGCGCCCGTGGTCCTTTTTTTCCAAATGGTCGTCTTTAGACAAATGGAAGGGTATTTGTTTCTCTTTTTCCTGCACCTTAACCGGAATTGTGTTCGTTTTCGGGGGGAGGTCCTGGTTATAGAAAAGTGGTGAAACGGAAAAGAGGATAACTTTTAGACTAACCAGAGTCCTGGCATAACTGACCTATTGCCGTGAAATTGGATTTTCTATCAAATAGTGGCTTTCGTTTTGTTTTATAGTAGATGAAAAGATTTTGCACCTGCGATTCGAATTTGTGACAAAAAAGGAAGCATATAATTTTTGGTGAAAACGAGAAGCTGCACGTCCTAAAATTACCACTCATACCAATGCTCGTTTGAAGGCAATGAATGAAAATTTTCTGATAACAGGAATTAGGTCGATTATCTAAGCTGGTTCCTGGAGAAGCAAAGATCTAAGTCCTTAAACCTTTTTTAATAATTCCCTTTAGTTTTGGCCTATAAGTTGTCCTTGTAACGATTTTCTAGAATAAAATTTTTCGCCAGCGAACGAACAGAAAATAAGTTTTGTGGATGTCCTTTTGCACTCATGGGACTATGACTACACTTTTTATTTGTGTTGCACGTAGTGAGGAGAAGGATTAAGGGAAGGACTGAAAGATTGTGTTTTGATTCAAATTCAGATTTATTCTGGTATCAATTGCTCCAGCGGTGAAGTCTGAATGGGGACTGAGAATCTTATATCGACTTATTGCATTCATTCAATTCGCAGTAATTTATTGATCATTATTTGACATCAACTTCACAAACCATTCACAACACTACCTTGAAATTAATAAAATCCTTATTCATACGGTCGCTGGCATAGGTTCAAGAACTGGATAAACTTATTCCTGGATTCGAACCTTGAACCTATCAATTGAAACATTTGAAAAGAATACGCCTAACCAACTGTGCCACAAAGATGGTGCAGTTTGATAATTGCCCTTTCCTTACCCAAAGCATTTGATGATGGAGCTGTCTTTCGAAACACTTTCAGCGGACCGGAACTTCTTCTGGCTAATTTTTCGACCGATATGCCCTTTTCATCGGCTTCCGTGCTCTAGTTAAATTTGTTCTTCTTAAGCAGAGATTTGTTATTGCAACTCGCCTTTGTTAAGCTCTGAATTGAGTGGTAAGAAAAGATCCTTTAAGAGCGTTGAAGATTTTAAATCATATCTAAGTTGAAATTAAGTTAGTGATGACCAACAAATCACTTTTGGTGCAAGTTTCACAGGTTCAAGTTCTCGTTCTGTTCAGTTCTCATTTCCCCAACAAAGTAATTTATATCGAAGTGAGCAAACTATGTGGAACTCGATTTCGTAAGCAGCTAAATTTATCAAATAATTTTTTAACTACCATGATTTGAAAAATCCAATTCAGTTTACTCTATGCATTCTTAAACAAATTCCATCTCAAAACAATACATTAAGGGGTCGTTGATCATCATTTATCAAAATTGGTCTAAGCTAAATTAATTTATTTATAACAAATAAAACAGGGTAAATTCCTTAAATCACGTTAGGGGAAAACTGCAAACACAAAACCCTGAATTTGATAAGCGAAAAAAAACATAAGGTAAATAAATACTTAAGTTCTTTATATAAATAATTAATAAGTTCAGCACTAAATAAATAATAGCAATAATGATTATCACAGATAAATATAATGAAATAACAACGAACTAACTTTATACATTAATAATTTAATAAAATATGAAATAATACATTAAATAAATAAATATTAAATAAAAATAAATAAACAAGTCAATACAATAATATCGAGAACAAAAAAAAAATAGGGTGTTTTAAAATAACAACCAAATCAACTAGTTCTATTTAAATAAATTTATACATTGATAAGCAATGTTCACTTTTACAAACATCATGTGCTGTTCATTTCGAACACCGTTGTCTGGAAAGTCGCATCCGATAAGAAACGTCTTCTTGAGTTTTCGTATTCTGTCGGAGATCAATTCAAAATTGCATTTTGTTCAAATTCGAAGTGGAATTGAGCCACGGAAGGTTAAAAATCATTTTTAAGGAGTTTATTGCGATATTTGCAATTTTTTTTAAGGAAGGACTTTAGATAATTACTCCAAACTACACAACCATACAAAAGAATTGACTGAAATATGACTTTATTTATTATAACTTTGTTTTCACTTGAGTGTTCGGATTTTCTATTTATGAATGGATGTAATATTTTTGTTGCTCTATTAATTTTTTTTAATATTGTTTATGGTATTTACTATGATATGATTTGTACTCATTTTAAAATTGATTGATTACGCGGAAGAAAGAAAGGTTTTTTTTCCTAGTAGAAAAGATGGCTTGAGTCTTCTCAGCGTTTATTTTTATTTTTCACCTCTTATAATAGTTGTCCAAGATATTGACCGCCAGATTTAAATTTGTCTCAATCACGAGACCGAATTTATGCGACGAAAAAATCGCTGTGCCATAAGCGAATATTTCTGACTTGTTCCTTGGTAGTTTCGAAAATTCAGATGTAAAAATATTGTACAAATCGGGAGAAAGAACTGCTCCTTGGGGGAAAACCATCATAAAAAAATAATATATTCGAGTACCTGGTATTGACATACCAATTGAAACGACGACCTGATAAAAAGCTTTGGATAAATTAACACAAATATGATGGAATATTAAAACGTATCCTTTTGTACAATAATCCTTTGTGCAACATAGTAACGAATGCTTTATCTTTGTCAAGTAGTTTTATACTGGTGGACTTCAACATTGTAAGGTTCTTTTTTGCGGTATTACTTGATGGGCTTTGCTACGATTCTGTTTGAATCCAAATTGTTCTTCCGGGAAAACGTATTTTTCTTCAACAGATTTTGATATTTTTTTCTTTTAAAATTCATTCGAATATTTTGCTTAAACTGCTCAGTTTTTCAGGAGGCTTTCCTTCTTTCGGAATTGATATCACCTTAGCAACTTTTCAAGCAATTTGAAAGTATTGTATTTTAAGAAAATGCAAATGAAAAGTTGTATGCCACTTTTGACATATTTTAACAAAAATATTTCTTATAAATTTCAGGCTTCTAGTTTTTTTTCTTAGTTTTTTTGCAATTGTTTATCCGATTTGGAACCCTCCGGTATTGTAATACGTCCTGCATTCATTGAGGCAATTTCGACTTCTAATCGCGTATTTGCGTTACGTAAATGATGCAAAACGATACGATTTTTCGAGAAGTTCAAGTCTTCTTTTATTTTATTTCATATATCAACCAACACGCATTTCAAATGAAATAACTAATAACTCAGAGAATTAAATTTGAGTTTAAATAAAAAATAATGAAGAGCATTGGTCCAAGAACCGAGCATTGAGTTACACCCAACCTCTGAGCAAATTTCTGCGCTACTTAAAATACTATTTATTCTTCTATACTGTTTCAAATCGATTATGCAACCAAAAAGAAGGGAGTACTTTAAATCACAACGTCGTATTTCAAACAGCTGTGCTTAGCGGTTCTAGGAAATGTTCCTTCAAAACAGCTATCTGAGCCAATGACTCGTCCTGTTGATCACAACATGTTCACAAGCCAGTCTGAATTCACTGTAAATGAAACCCTATTTTATCCAGAAAATCTGTGGCAAATATCCTTGCTGAGGAAATTGTACACCACATGGTGACTAAAGATGACTATTAAGTCCTCTGATCCAATTCTCGGAAACTATTGTCAGTCCATAGGCGCACGTTTGTTAACGCATCCGCTCAAGTGAAATGAATAAAAAAAAAAACAATTGCTTATGGAATGTTCTAAAACGGCTCCACATGCCTTCAACCGAGATTTAAAGTCGTATACGGATGGTGATGAATGTTCTGAGGTGGTTTGAGTCTTTCGTTGACTTCCAAACCAAAACAAGACCCGACGAATCACAGTCGTGTACTTTTTCTTCCGATTTCGGAAGTAGCGCCAGATTTCGTTTGCAGAACATACATTCGGGAAATGGGCCTCGATGGCAAACGCAAGCACTTCCAGGGCACTTTCGCCCATCGCATGAATTTCCTCTCAATATTGAAAGAAATCATAACAATGCGCAAGAAATACTTTTGGAGTATTACAAAAAAATGGAAGACAAAGGTTATTTCGGAAAAAATCCATGCCATTTTTTTCACACGAAAAAAAATCCTCGGAATAATTGACTCGAGATTGACTATGCTGAACTCAAATAGGGATCATCTTAAAAATATTTGGTATAAGTAAAAAACTGATTTTTAATGAACAAAGGGTATATCACAAACATTTAATAAAATTAACATTGTTACAAGAATGCCATAACCCTTCATAGACCGAAAGTCGAAATTGTCTTATGAGAATAAAATCATTATCTATAAAGTTAAAGTTGTCAAGTATGAAGGAGCTGTGCAAAAACACAATCAGGGATCACAAGTGTCACAAAAAAATTTAGTCAAAATGATATTCAATCTACCACGGCATTACTCTACATCTGTACTTAATCAAAAAAGGGAAAGTCGAATTGATCTTCGAAAGAATTCAAAAGCTGAAACATTCGCTGCGCGATTTTATTTTGGTTAATCAACTGTCTAGTAAAAGATAGACAAAACGATTTTTAGTTCATCTATATTATTATTATAATTAATATATTGATTTCTTATTTATTTATTTATTCCTTTTTATTATAATTATATTTTTATATATTTAAAATTTTTTTTGAATTTGTGCGTTTTTTTTTTTGTTTGATTTTTTTAACGTCCTTATCGACTTGTTTTATTTCATTTAATTGTATAGTTAATTTTCTGAGAAAACTGTAGTATTTTTTTTTCTTGAAATTGTAATTTATAAACTAACTACTTTTTCATTTATTTATTTCAAATTTATTTATTCCTTTTTCTAGTATTTGTTTATTGATTAATTCACTTATATTTTCATTAATTTTACATTTTTATTTATTTATATATCTATTTATAAATGTATTTCATTTAATTGTGTATAAAGAATTTCCCGAGAAAGCTGTGTTTTTTTTTTAATTGAAGGTTTTCTGGTAGTTTCCTTCAAATTCACGATGTTGTATCATATAAATTTTTATATTTAAATCAAAACAAATCACATTTCAGTAAAAAAAATATTATCTTCCAATTATCACATGTGTGTCTGAAGTGTGCGATAAGCAATCATTTTATAAAATTTCAGGACCAAAAAACTTGACCGACTTGAGCGCATTCAAGAAATGGACGTTTTCGAATATACGTTTGATACCAATAAGTTCGCACTCGTGTTTTTGTTTTTGTTAGCATAAGTATCACGAATTTTATGTAAAAAAAAATCATTTCCCACAAAAAAAAAAAACCGGCCGAGTACGAGTCGGACTCGCGCACTGAGGGTTCCGTACAAACTTGTAGGTTTATAATAAAAGTTCACCCATCACGACCATCGAGTAATAGTGTTGGTATTTTTTTAAGACAATGGTCTCTTTATCGTTTGAATATTCCTTTATTTTATATTAACACATATCATTTATTTTATAATATAACTGAAATACTAGCCTTGGAAAATAAAATATTGTAGGAACAATACAAGCAAGCTGTCTCATAATATGTTTGACAATATTATGATATAATGACAAGCTGTTTGAAAAATGTTTGCGTCCACTTAGAAATTGGTTTTATTTTCACAGCTTAAAGGCAATTAGACATCAGTATTTGATTTAAGTTTCAACTTGATAACTCTACGCGTGTATGAGGAAAATGGTAATAAGTTTATAATTATTAATAAAAAAAATATGTGATTTAACTTAAAATATCGGAATTTTTCCTTTATCTGTGCTATAAAACGTTGCTTCGTACAAAAATTCAATATTCTGAGTTCACGGGAAGTACCCTGTAAGTTTTGATTTCCTTACGAGATTCGAAAATTTGCAGAAATTCGCGACATAAACGGCTTTATCTTTTCATTGCGTTGGTTTAGAAGTGATTTTTTCACTGCTCCAAGGGACAGAAGACTTTAATATTTTAAAATTTAAAATTATCAAAATCCTCCGTTCCGTTTCGGGCTCCACCCACGGAAGTGAGTTGAAACCAATTACACCTGAGTTTCTCAAACCACTACACATTCTTCTCCAAATTCTTCCGCTCGCTCTGTGCTACACGCATTATAAGAGTCCTAATATCCTCTTGAAGAGCGAGCAAATAATTAAAAAATAAAAATTTAATAAAAGCTCCAGCTGGAAACTTCCACGCGTTACAGAGAAAAAGGGTCTTGACAGACAGACGAACGGACAACAAAACGATTCTATAAGGGTTCCATTTTTTCCTTTCGGTGTACGGAACCCTAAAAATCGAGGACTATGCCAGATTGAAAAAAATTCAAACCTTTGTTTTTGATTAAAACACAAACCCCTGATCATATCGGACTCAAAAAATATCCAACCGATTTCGCAAACATATTTCATTAATAAATAATCCGTTGACTTACCTTAAGTATCCAAATTAATTCCTAAGAACACATGTCCCTTTGTTCATCTAAAAAACACAAAAAAAATTTCATTGTTAGTTTAGCTATTTACAAAAAGTCTCAACCTACAAAAAAAAAAGTGAAAAGAATAACAAGTTTGAAGGCGAAGCCACTTACTCAGTTCAGTCACGTTCCGTCGAAAAAAAAAGCAAGAAAGCATTATTCCATCTTCTAACTGAACAAATGCACAAAAATTAGGTTCAATTCATTGATTATGTCCAAGTTGTCTTTAGGAGCCGCACAGACTCAGCCAAAGAGTACCAAGAAGAGGCCTTCACCATGGAGGAATATGGCGATTTATGACCGTTCCACCATTTGCATACATAACGAAGAGACGGAGCAGCGTTTTCGACTAAATTTTAAAATTTTCTTCTTGTCATTGTAGGGGGTGCAGCCCCTCATCCTACTTAAGTTAAATAGGCTACGTACACCTCTGGATGACAAGTAGACGATTTTTTTTGTCGAAAGAGAAAATGGAATAAATTTTGAAAGCAAAATGCACCACGCGGTGGCCAGCTACAGTAGAGTTTGGTTTTGTTTTTTTTTTTCGGTTTTAATTTGACTGTTTTGGCCGCCTTTTTGGTGTTTATTATTCTGCTGGCGCGTCCGTCGTAGTATGTCATCGTGAGCTTCGTGTTTGGGTTTTATTTTTTCCAGAAAAAAAAATAAACGACAACCGAAATTTTCTCTCAATCCATTTACAACCCTTTCCGGAGTTGAGGTATTTGCGTAGCCGCCAGGGAAATGGTTTTACTAATTTTTTTTCTTTCGGACTTTTCAGTATCAACGTCGCTACCGCAACCAGAAGTGGCACTTTAAAAAGCTTGATTCTTGATAGGGGCATCCTTTCACTCGAAGAAGCAGATAAAGGATAAAAGCGAAATGGAAAGCATCGGAATGAAGGCAAAGAACCCTAATCCGTTAAACTAGGGGATGCTAAGTGGATGAGGTCAATTAATGTGTCCAATCTCTTTCGGAATGTTTTGAAAATTATTTAGACATTTTTGTGTATTAGGCAGGTAGACTTTTGATGATTAATCGGTAAATCAGATCATGATAAACGATGTGACGAGAAAGAAACGAAGGGAAGGAAGGAGCCTATTATAGGTGTCCTCAAAGATGCACAAGACGTGAATGTTTTTTCATATAATATAAGAACGAGGTAATCCTCGAAACTACTCATCCGCTTTCAAAAATTCGTTCCTTTTGTGGCAACCATTTTTGTTACTATAGAACGATCGTTCGAAAGTGTTTTTTTGTAAACGCTGCCTTTACGGTAAAAGATATTTAATTGCTATACATAGAAAAGCTTAAGAATTCAAAAAGTTCTTTAAAAAGGTTCACCATGGCACATGTCTAAATGTTAAGGTTAACACACAATATTATAAAGGGTAGAAGTTTATTCGTCTTGGCTTGTTTATATCTCGGAGGTTATCTCCGGAGCCGCTTATCCAATTTCATTAATGCTTTCCCATTTACGAAAACAGGAAAATTTATGGCGACCAATTTTGCAACTTAAGTCGATGAAAAAACGGTTAATCGAAAGCGTTTTTGGCTCACACTGCTTTAACGATACGAGATATTTCATTTCTTTCTTTAGGAAAATTGTAGAACTCAAAAACGGCAATAAAAAAGTCCACGATGACACATCTCTATTTCCTTTTGTTAATGCACAAATTATGAAAATAAATTTTTAATCAATTTCAATCCGTCTGAGGTTATTTAAGTGCAAAATTTTAAACTGTGTCAAATTAATTAAGCTAACTGTCGAGATTTTATGTAGATAAAAAATAAATACGCTTTGTTGTCAGCGGGTGCGAATAGACGTTTTTGAATTCCTAAATTTTTCTTCGTGCACAAAATTTGAAAGGAGAGACCTATTGTATCATGGGGAGTCTCTCTGATGAAATGTGTCTAATATCCAAGGGGGAGCAAATTTCTTTGAGCAAGATATGCCTTCTTAGCCAAATAAGAGCTGGACATCCAAAAAGAATGTGTACAGCCATTTAGTCATCTTCCAAACAGAGTCGGTACGGGGTGACTGTACTTACTTGGCTAGATGTGATCTCAAGCGACAATGGCCTGAGAGGAAGCTCACGAGCTTTCTAATGTTCTTCTTGTTTGGTTTAAGGATTTCTCTGTATGAGTTGGGTATGATCAATTATTTTGATTGCCTTTACCACGGTAAGTTTGTCCAGTGGGCGATACGAAGCTCGTTTTCCCATTTCTTCATCAGACCTGTGGCCTTAATCCAGGTAACTATAGAAAGGTTCCGGACCAGGAAACGCAGTTCGTCCGCAATATCATTGCCATCGATTCCATGATGACCTGAACCCCTTCTCACCTAAACTTGTTACGTTTGGGCTAGGCGTTGTAGCAGCTTTTGACAGATTTGGATTCTATTAGATAGGAAGACATTGCCTTTAGTGCTGCTTAGTTATCTGAATATATGAAAATTCTGGAACCCTTTTACCTTTAGCAGGGTTAAATTTAGCGACTTAACATCACTTGGATGCTTTCCCATTGTTATAGAAATTTGTGTGCTGGGTCCATTAACACCGGCACCTACACCAATTGTCATTTTTGAGCCACCAGGATCAGAAGTAGGTGTGTCGATCGACCAAAGGTCGATGAATGATGTAAGATGTATTCGAAGAGTCACCGAGACCACCATGACACATTCATACTATGCATCTGGGATCAGTCAGAACATGTCCCCATCCGTAATGACATTGAGTATTCTCAAGTGTCTGGTCACTTGGTTTGTGTTTCGTTGCCAATTGCTTCATAAGGGCATTTCTATCGTCTGTTTTCCTTATAAAAATGTCAAAGGGGAGAACACCTTATACAAGTTTCCAGCTCATAGCTCCAGCTTTTTAGAAGTTTTTAGTTTTACATTTTCGGGCCATCAAACTATTGCTGCGTAGGTTCAAATAGTGCTGACCAGCATGTTGTACAACCAGTTTAACATCTTAGGTTTGAGACCCCAAGTCCTACATGAAGTTTGTTTGCGCGTTTTGCGATACACATGATATGAAAAGTCCAGTTCAGTTTCTTATCCTGGATAAAACCGAGATACTTGACTTCACTGGAGTATTCCAGAGAGGTTCCATCAATGACAATTCTTTAAAACGGATGCAAGAATAATTTTCCTAGGATTCACAAAGAGTCCTTCAAAATTAGACAATTCTAAGACTTGCATTAAAGCTGAATGCGTGGCGTTATTGATTGTTGTATCATATTTGCCTCTTACCACAATCGTCACACATACCGCATGCCTTAAGGCTCTGTACTTGGCCCCATTCTTGTGTGAAACTTGACTTCAATGCGGTTTAGAGAGGAATTTAACAGTTTTTAAAAATTCTAAACTCCACTTGATGTTTTTTGAAAATACTGTACGCGTTGGAAAATCGAATTCACCTAGAAATAACCAACTCGCTTTTTTTCGCTTTATTTAAAAAAAGAACCCTTGATTTACCAATTTAGGCTCAAATAAACCTTGGTAATGAATTGTTTAACGAAAAATAAACTTATTACCTTCAAAACGATATATCAAGCAACCCTATTAAATAGAGCCCCTGTTTGACACAATTGCTCCAAAAAATTGCAAACGCTGCTGCAAGTCTATCAGAACACTTTCGACTTTCGAAAAAAAGCATTTTCTGAACCCTCCAGCCGGAACATTGTAAGAGACTTTCTGCCATGCTTTCAAGTAGCTTTGGGATGTACTCATGCCTTCAGTTCATAGTATGAATGCCATCGACTTATTCATATCATTTTCATTACGAGTATAAACATTTCAAGAACCAAAGATGGGTCCCTTATTTTATTTCTTTTCTCGCAACAACGCAAAAAAAGGCTTTCAAAATACTTGATTAGTTTTAAGCTGAGTTGTTCGCAAACCCTCGCTAATCATTTTGATAAAATGCAAAATTAATTAGCAACTTTAAATGAATTTTTTTTTATTAATTGTTTGTATTTCTAGAAACTTCAAATGTTGTAGGTCTTTTTTTTGTTCAGTTCCAGTTCAAGGTGACGTATGATCTAATGAGTTTTGAAGGCCGACGTTGTTTATAGTTCGTTCTGTAGACCATTGAACTTACGTCGAAAAAAAATTTATTTGTGACTCTAGTGGAAAATATGAGCAGGAATTTGGAAAAATTGAAGAAGGTACGTCCTCCTTAGAAGCGTTCATGAAATATATCCGCTTTTGTTATAACCTTGGCGGCTCTCATGTGGTCCAAAAAGATGAATTAGGAAGGAGATAAAAAATTTGGGCAGTTTACGAATATTTGTTTGAATGGGTGCTGAGTATTTTATATTGACTTATTTTCACTCGTTCATAATTCGCTGTATTTTGTATTTTTTTTAATCAAGTCTGCTTCTTCTCATCAAATTTGATGACTTGTCTCACTGAAAAGTGAAACCAATCTATACATAATTTCGGGGAAACAAAGATAGTTGCACTCGATATTTCAAAGGCATTTGACAGAGTCTGGCATCCGGCTCTTTTGTCGAAAATGCGTGCATATGGGATCGATGAGTCTCTTCTTCGATGGATAATAAACTACCTTCGAATCGTACAATACAAGTTGTATTGGACGGTTTCAAGTCTGAAATTCACCATATAAATGCTGGGTTTCCCCAAGGCTCAGTTTTGTCTCCGACTCTCTTTTTAATTTTCATTAACGATCTCTTGTCTATCACATCTAATCCAATATATTCCTTCGCAGATGACAGTACCCTCAGTTTCTCATAAGCGTTTAATGATCCGAGCCCCTGCTCTTCGGACGTGGACATTGAGCGACAGCGTATGCTTAAGTCATTAAATTCTGATATTGACAGCATAACCAAATGGGGACAAGCCAATAGAGTAGAATTTAATGCTTCCAAAACCCAATGCTATCTTATGTCATTAAAGCGAAACCCTAACTCCCAGCCATTGTCCATGAATGGCATTTGCGTTGAAGAAACTGAAAAGCTTTCAATGCTCGGTATGTGCGTCAATTCTAGCCTACGTTGGAATGACCAGATATTCGATATAGCCAAGAATGCAGCGAAATGCTTAGGTTTTCTAAATCGGTGCAAAAAGTTTTTTACCCCTTCTGATTTAGCCATAATTTATAAGGCTTTTATTCGGCCTAAAATGGAGTACAACGCTCACATCTGGGCAGGTGCACCCAAGACCACCTTGCAACTCCTAGAAAGGATTCAAAAGCGAGCGATAAAACTCATAGACGATGACAACATATCGAAAACAATTCACTCGCTGGAACACCGTCGAAATGTGTCTTTCTTGACTTTGTTTTATCGCTATTTCTACCACCAGTGCTCCGTCGAAATAGCTAATTGCATTCCGCCCCTCCAGAAATTCACTCGCAACACCCGTACATCATCGAATGCTCATCAGTTTACCCTAAGGCCTACTTTCGGGCGCACTGTGAAATTTCGAAATTCTTTTATAAGCCGCACAATGCGCACGTGGAATGCGTTACCTCGCTCTATTTTTCCTTTGCACTGCAACCTACAACAATTTAAAACCAATGTGCAATGGTACCTCCTTTCTTTCCCTTCCGCTTCTGCTCGTGCTGTGTAAAAAAACACAAATCCCTTGAGCACTTGAGCACTATTTAAAAAAAAAAATACATATCGTCGTTTAAAGAAGCATCATAATCAGTCTTGAAATAGATAGATCATGGCGAGTGACGATGATTGTGAATATTTGACTGACTCCGGACTTTGTCAAAGGCTTGTTTATACTTCTTTTATATAGTTTCCACTTTCCAAGAGAATTTTGATCCCCTTCACGATGTGTTCAACATAACCTCCTCTAAGCATTTACTTGTTGAAATTTTAAATACAAATTTCAAAATACCAAGTCTTTAAGAATTTGGTTACAAACTCAGTTTTGTAACTCAGGTTTGTAACCAAATAAAGATTATTTTGTACTTTGGAATTGGTGTGCAAAAGCGGTTTTTTCGGGTCCTACATTTGTTCGAACTGTCCCTGACAAAATGACGATACTAAACATAAAAATTGTTTAATTGGCTCCATGGTCAGTGATGAACTGACGGTTTGTTCTTACTGTGAAAATATTAGAATGATCTGACATCGCAGTCAATATGGAACCCCTCGCAGTTTGGAAAAGATTGGCACAGCTATCAAAAATCTGAAGAACAACAAGGCAGGGTGCATGCACCAAATCATTAGCCAAAGTATTGTGTGAACGTCTGAAGACTTTCTGAAATACACTGATCGGGCCGATCCAGTCTGGCTCCACGAATGACACCTAAGTGGAGAATCTGGAATACTCACCACAGGAAACCGCTGCTACTTCGGAAGACGAATTGTAAACTCTGCAAAACTTTGGTACTGCCAGTTCTGCTTTATGAAGCCGAGTGCTACAGGATAAGCGAGAAGGCAGAGCAGATTTTGAGCACCTTCGTGAGAAAAGTTGTTCATCGAACATTTGGTCACTTACGCAAGGAGGGCGAATGGAGGAGAAGATATAACCATGAGCTCTATGAGTTGTATCAAGATGTGGATGTAGTACAAAAATCCAAACACCGACGACTACACAAGCTCGGCCATATCGAGCGAATGAACAATACAACTCCAGCAAAGTGTGTCTTCGAATCACAGTTCTTAAATTCGAGACGACAAGGAAGGCCGACACTTAGTTTAAAGGATCAAGCGATGTCAGAGTACTTGGTCTAAATAATTGAAAGCAGCTTGCTCGGGATCGAGAGTAGAAGGGTGCCGTGTCTCCGACAGGGCTCAAGAGTCAGGAGCCCGTTAAGTAAGAAAGTTAATCTCGTCAAATTTTGCGCTCTGCTGTTGAAAACGAGAAAGAGCTTTTTCTTCATGTCGAACATTCACTACATATTTTGGCATTGCTTCCAGCAATAAAGGTCCCGGTGAATTTTTGCGAATCGTTTTCCCTTCTTGTTTAAACTCTTCAACCCAACACCATCTATGTTGGGAGCAGAAATCCCCGTGCTTAAAATATGGCTGCAACTCCAAACGCACAGCGCGCTTCTGACCAGTGACTGAATGAGACTTTCAAGTCCGGAAATAAAGGAATTATAATTGCCCTTTTAAGAATTTTAAGAAGGATTGACAATTTGTACAATGAAACTCAGGCGTATTTTGGTTTCCATTGCCCCAAGAGTCCAAATAGGCACGGGCAAAACGATAGAACATTTTTTGCATTGGTTCAAAATTCACAGTATTTTTTTCTCCATTAACCTAGCATATATGATTTCGAAGATTGTTCCATCACTTTGCTGTTAGTCTTATAACTTCACAGCAGAGCAAATGACATGATCTTCACAAACCATGGAACCTATCGACCATCATCGACCGGAAATTGTTGCACGACCAGATTCGAAAACAACATAAAAATTCAAGATTTGCTATGCGATTGGAACCTGCGACCTATCAATAGATCAAATTGAAAGGCAGGCGAGTAACTAACTGCGCCAGTCAACCATGCTTTGAAAGTCGATCTTCAGACTCAATAAATAAAAATCTCCATGATTGACAACTCATTTGAACGACTTTGACCATGTAGGAAAAACAAACTACATCGCCGAGCAAAACTCTTATCCTATTTTATTGCCCCATTAAACTTAATGGTTCCATGAAATCGAACAAAAGAGCCACACACATTCCCACAAATTAAATAAAAACCAAAATCTCTCTGTCAATCAAGATTGTGAAATCTCTAAACACGTGAATGGCTTCGTTTTTACTCCATTCACTCGGAGGACGTCGTCAGTCCACGACAGGGTGACAACCGATGCACAAACTATTTACCCATCAGAAAATTGAATTCCATTGAAAATAGCGAGGAAAACCTATCGCTGCCGTACCATGACAACATGCAGTCATTATTCTAAGCCCGCAGCAGGATATCGCCAGGGATACTGAGCTGCGTCTGACCTCTCCCCCAAGTTAATGATCCTGTATCCGGTCGTTTCGTCCCGTGTGTGTGCGTGAATTTCTAGCACCACCATCCATAACCACCTCTCGGCAAATGTGCTGCAGGATGTGTGCCCGATTGTAACCATCCATTTGGAATGCCAGCCAGAAGGAAGTTTTTAGTCCGAACGAACGAACGAGACGTGAGTGCATTTTTCGTCTCCGAGACTTCCTTTCAAGATAACTCAAATCGATAACACTCAGCAGCGGTGATGGTTCTTTATCCTTCCATCCTTGGCATCGACAGGCTTCACACTATCACAGCGGGACATGAGTGTGTACGTACGTATGTGTTTTGGCTGGCTTCGATGTCGAAAAATGTTTGCTCCCGACGGAGAAAGAGGAAGAGACTTGGCCTTATCGAGCGGCTGTCATTAGACGTGAGACGTGTCGGCAACGAAGAGCAAGGATACGGGTTTGCTTTTATGCAGAAGAAGCACACAAACTGATATTGGGGATAATTTAAGGAACGGCGCTATTAATGAATGTGCATACTATTAGTAGACAAACAGGACTACAAGTGGATGCGCGATGCAACGGAGCTTTAGATTTCTAAACGGCGAACGAGTAAACACAAGAGTGCCACGATTATTGTTGAAGCCTTTGACTCTCAGGACACAGCCAACCGGTGTCGTTTTAATTGAAATGCACTTACCTCGTGTAGTTGGGAGAGTTGAATGTCCTTGATGTCGTTTGACAACAGTTTGTGATGAAAGAAACTTTTATTTTTTTTTTTTAATTTTTTCTCGGAGATTTTAAAATTTTGATTTAATATGAAATATTTGTTTATGTGCATTATTCAAGCAAAAGCCGTGATTTTATCTCGATGTGGTGCAAACGTGCCAGTTTTGCAGTTTAAAATCACTGAGAGGCTTAGAGTCTTGGAACTGAAAGGTGTACATCGGCAACTCATTACTTCAACCTTCTGAAGGCAATATTTTCACTGAGAGGCTATTATCAGCTATGCTATTGGAAAGGGCTCTCCCGGAAATAAAGGAGCTTAAGCGTTAAGTACAATTTTGCCACCAGCAGAAAGGCTTCAATCTTTTTTTACATCAATCACCGGCAAACCAAGTTACATTCCTTCTATCAAACTAATTTTCAGATACTAATTTTAACATTAAAGCCTTAAATAACTACCGAAAGCCTTGCTGCAGTCTTCCAAATAGTTTATGCAGCTTTTTGGCATCGATCCGCAAAGAGTCTAGAAATCTAGAAGAAGGTTCCTTAAAAGATGAATCATGTAAATATTGCGACCGATTCTGGTGAGCAGCAAATCCTTGAGAAGACCAACGAATTTAAAGTCGAAACTCATGAGAATTTTCATGGCAGTAAAAAGCCATTCTAGACAAATATAGACTCGATTGCGCATCCTTAAAATTCGAAT
This sequence comes from Orthonevra nobilis, assembly GCA_963555765.1. Classification (NCBI taxonomy): domain Eukaryota; kingdom Metazoa; phylum Arthropoda; class Insecta; order Diptera; family Syrphidae; genus Orthonevra; species Orthonevra nobilis. Next base: position 49,732,565 of record OY743225.1, on the reverse strand, counting down.
CGGTTTGGATTGGATCACGATCAACAGTCGGAAGTCGAAGGAAAAAAAATATGCATAACATTGAGACAGCAAAAAACGTCCGTAGAAAAGGTTTGTTCTCGTTGGATCCCTCACAATTTGACAATCGCTCAAAAACAGCTAGTGTCGATTGGTGCAAAGAAATGTTGAAAAAATACGATCGCGGTGCTTCAAAAGACATTTATAAGATTATCACAGGTGACGAATCATGGATCTTTGCGTATGGGCCCGAAACAAAACAACAATCGACCGTGTGGGTCTTCGAAGACGATCCAAATCCAAAAAAAATTTGTTCGTGGAAGAAGCACTTCGAAGCAAATGGTCGCCTGTTTCTTCGGCAAAACTGGTCATGTGGCGACTGTTCCGCTTGACCAACGTAGGACGGTCAATTCTGAGTGGTACACCACAATTTTTTTGCCTGAAGTCTTCGGAGAAATTCGAAAAACGAACAAAAGAAGACGAATCATTGTTCACAATGACAATGCAACGTCAAATTGATGAGTCATTCGCCGTACAGCCCTGACTTGGCACCCAATGACTTCTTTTTATTCCCGCACATCAAGAAAATAATGCGTGGTCAACGATTTTCGTCGCCAGAACATGCTGTTGAAGCGTTCAAAAACCATGTTTTGGAGGTGTCTCAATCGGAGTGGAAAAAGTGTTACGACAATTGGTTTGACTGCATGCAAAAGTATATTAATCATGCTGGAGAATACTTTGAAAAACAATTAAACCACTTTTGATGATAAATATTCGCATTTTTATTATAAGGCCAGAACTATATCCAGCAGCCTACCTAATAGCCTAATTGTCAAATGCATTATTAGAGCAAAAAGCATTGCTAAGATCGGGTTTACAATCTATTGTTGATTGGGCATTCCGATCACCAGATGAATTGAATCCGGGTTCTCTTTATAAACAATTCACTTAGTTCCTTCCTTCTTATAAGAACTCTGAGTTGGCACTTCTGGGAGTCTGTGGCAAGAAAGCAGGTTAGAGAAAGGTTAGTAGGCGAAGTAAGTAATAAGAACGTTCAGGCTGATCTGAGAGGTGTTCATCCAAGTGCTGAAAACTTTTTCGATAAAAAAGAGCTGTCCGTTTTAATACAGTAGATGGATGGAGTACAATCCTGGCTTAGTGTTTCAATTCAGGCAAAAGAAAAGAAAGTTTTGGCTGTTGGTAGAAGGAATGCATTGGATTGTAGATTTAGTTCTCGAAAGCATTACAAGAATAGCCACAGAGACAATAGGGCGAATAACTCAAACAAGGGCAAGAGTAGAAAACCTTATCCTCCCTTTCGCCCTTAAGACAATAAGTGATATAAGAAGAACTTTCAAGCGGGGGCAGTTGCAAGCTTACAGGGTAAGCTGGGAGAATCTGTGCGCAAGCTCATTTATTTTAAAAACTATTCCAGGAACAAGAATATCATTTTGCAAAAAGCCTGTTTAAGCCTTCCCATCATAAACTATTCAGATCAAATTTGCAACAACACATTCGGACAAGATGCACAAACAGATCTTGGAGATGATAAGATTTAAAATTCTAGAACCCCCTTTGAAAGCCGGTCCAGGTTTTCTGTCAAAAATGTTTTTAATAAAGAATTCGAAAAGTGGCCTTCGTCCTATTTTCGACTTGCGAGCCCTAAATTCATACGTGCGGGTAAAAACTTTGAAACTAATCTCTCATTTTACAATTCCAGAGTTTTCGCAGCCAAGAGACTGGATGATAAAACTCGACATTTCTCAAGCCTATTTTCATCTGTCGATAGCGTAAAGTCATCGATGTCGATCTTTTCCGGATGTGAGAGTAAACTGACAATAGCAACGTGTCTTTGACCATGCAATGTAGAGAGCAGGTCAGAACACCCAATTTCTGGCACTAAAAAAAAAACAAAAAACATTTGCGTTGGGTTGTCCAAAAGTAATGATATTTCTTTCAATATCATTCTCTCGACGTCATGATCTTTGTCTTTAAATTTCCTTCCCCTGTGCTGTGTCTTTAGTCGGTGAAAAAAGATAGAAGTCGCTGGACATCAGATAAGGGGGATAGTATGACTTTTCGGCCAATTTGAAGTCCGCTTCTAGAATGGCAGCCCACACAAGTTCGGCGCTGTTAGTTGACACGTTATCTTGGTGAAAAATGCACTACAAGTAGAAGTTTCGCGCTCCAAATCCATTCTCTACAAGCTTCCTGAAATCTGAATCAGAAAGACTGCAAAAGTGTCTCCCTTTACCATTATAATTCCAAAATACGGGCGCAGTTACCTATTTAGTTGAACATGCGAGTTTTTTTGTGTCGGTGAAGACAGCCTTCTTCGTAACATAGAGTGTTGTTTCATCTCACCATCAACTGATGGATTCTGGTCTCGTCCATGGCTAAAGATCACATCACATTCAAAGTCTGTCTGCATCAGCTTTGTAGCTCTCTAGATTTTACTCTCGAAATATGAAAACGTTTCTTCTTTTACTTGGCGGTAAAGGCTGTAATTGGCTCATTTTAAATTGGGCATAAAGGATCCTCGGAATGTGATCCGTGTGGAATTAACTAAATGGCCACTTTTCACTCAGCTTACACATAGATGGCGATCCTACACGATGCTCGTTTTCTGCGGATGCTCGACTGCGCTTAAACATCTTGCACCTGCGTGCAATCGTAGAATATTGCGGAGCCTAATCCCCTGAGTCAGAGTTTACTCCAAAGACATGCATAAAGCCTGGACGTATTAGATCCAGAAATTTAAAAAATCGAAGAATCTAAAGCTTTCTAGACTCTACGATTACTTTTATTGATAATATGGATTGCATTTTTTTTTTCTTGATTAGCAAAGATTCTATTTTGTTGACATTTGTGCCACCACAACAGCAAAATTCATAAAACCGTTTTTTACTAACTTCAAAACATACAGTTTGGCAGAAAAGGCTTAGATGGAACACTTGCCTCACAGATTTGTTTAGATATTGCTTTTAAAGAGAAATGGGTTATGTTGATTAACTTTCAAATCAGGACTTTTACTCAAAATACATAAATTAAAAAACGGGTTCAATTTCAAAACGACTAAACGAACAGCTTATTTTGTTCATTGTAAGAGACCAACGATCGATTTGTACATTTAAGACCATGTGCATAGTATAATCATTATTATTAATACATTTAAGACCATGTGCATAGTATAGTATTATCATAGTATACAGTTTAACTTTCTGTCATCAGCAAGAGCTGTCATTTTACCTTTGTTCTTGAATGAATGACGAATTTATTAAAACGAGAAACAGAAGAGGAGTCAAGACAGAGCCTTGGGGAACGCCTACATATATTGAGCGGGAATAATTTTTGTGTAAGAAAATCCTTTTAAGCCCGCACTATAAAGTGCATTCAAAAACAAGCTATGACGTATCAGATAGGATGTTTTTTGTTTTATCGAGCAAGCGTTTTTGATTCGTTGTCGAGAATCGATGTTTTTTTGCAGTACCGCGGTTTTGAGTGAGTTTGAGTGAGTCCAAAAAATAACACGAAATTGTTTAAAGACCCTACGCGAAAATATTATTCAATTGTAATAAAATTCGCCTGGCTATAAATATTCGGCAAAGTAAAACGAGTTGGAGAACAGAAGCCACCCGATCACGATTTCGAAAATAGATTAAATAACAAACTTGTGTTAATCTATTTTTATTAATTCGTTTAAATGAATTTTCATGACCTCTGTTGAAAAATTTGAAGGCCTTATCTCTAGGTCCGCCGGAGTTTTCCAAAAAGTTTCCAGTCTCCGCTGCCAGACAAGCAGGAAGAGCGATCACTCCATCATAATAAAATTTAGTTGACTAACGAATATAAATCTCCTGAGATTTTTTTTTTTCACGATCATATTCACGTGCCAGGAAATGATTCCAACGTCTGGCCAGACATTTGATCTACAAAAGATTGGAATGAATCTAGATCAGTGTTCGACGGTATTGCCGAACTCACATATTTTAAAAAAAAGATTCCAGATCCACATGAAATGTCTACCTTTAATTACCTTCGCATCATCCATTGTACATTACGACAGATCAAATATTGCATCTGTTTCTTGTCAAAAAAAAAAAACTTCATCAAGTCACCAGTGACACAAACGCTTGGAACAAGAGAAACAGAAAAAAACTAATTTCATCTTGCACACTGCTGCTCCAGATACATCTATCACGGCTGCAAGCGTAACCACCTGCATGAGCATATGCTTCCATCACTGGCTGCTACAGAAAAGATGAATGATCGTTCGACCTAAATAATCGGAGATACGAGCATCGGAATGTACAAATCCGTAATTATTCTATTGCATCACTCTGTTGAGGAAAAATAATATGGATGCAATTCTGCAGGACATACTGTTCCAATCAAATGCATCAGTGTGGAAAATATTCTCGAGGGTATAATTCAACACCGGCAGGGGATTCAAGCTTACAGGATGACTTAAGGAACTCATCACTTACAGTAAAAGTCTAAATATCCTTTCATATCCTTGCTAAGATGAAATTGCAGTTCATTTTGACGGAAGATAAATGAGCACGAGGCGAGCAACCTTAAATCGTTCTTCGTTCTTCGCTCATCGAGTCTATCTCGAGTTACAACTTAATCAATGTCAACCAAACATTGAAGGCTTTATTTCGTGGAATGGATTTGGTATTGCAGGACACGTTCTCAAATTACATCAACATCTCCATTGGGCCGATCATTTATTGAATTAGACCGTTCAGAGCCTATAATTTCAACCGGAAGCATTTCAAGCGTTATTAATGTGAACACATTCCGGAGCGATAAAAGCACATGCTGTTCGGGTATTGTGGTCCTCCAGAGCAGTTATGGTGACGTGTGAGAACATTGCCAGGCGTCGAGCACAAAGGTTTGCGTTAGATGTAATAAATCACCGATTTCTCTATGGACTGGGTGACTGGGTGAGGTGAGAGGTGCTGATGCTGGTGAATACCGTGCTAACTAGACCGGAATACCCTTAGTCGGTGATTCGGAAATAGTTTGTTGACTATTTTGGAAAATTGTTTTGTTGAATGAATCGACTGTGGTTACATTCATTCCAACTGGATGGCAGATTGCATCCACAAAACATATGTTCAGCGTTTCGTTGAAGAATATATTTGAGGTTTTCAAAAACAAGTTATTCAAAATCAAAACAGAATTCAATTTAATCTTTCGAAATTGAAAATTTGTTCATAGAAGGGGATAGGCTAGAAATGGGGTTTGTTTGGTTTTTTATGTAATGGAACGCATTTTCGAGGGAAAGTTTATTTGTCAATTGTTTTGCTTTGATACTCGTCAGTGACAAACTACTCATGCAACTTTTAAAGGATTTTTTTTAATTGATTGGACAACGCTTTCCCGAATTTTTTTGTTTTGTTACTTTGAGTGGAAGCGCATTTTTAAAAATGAAAAAAAAAAACAGCGATCTCGCTCAGTGATTTCTGATGAAGGGAAAACCATCTTAGCCAACAGTGGTCTATCGTTGACGACGATCAAAAATTATTTTCAGGAATTTCGTCGAGACAATACTCTGAGAGAAAACTGAAGAAAATCAATAATTTTGTACTGACGACTGACTGACGAAGGAAAGTGGGCCAATTAATTCAGATAACATCATGTAAAGGGTTTTCCAATAAGGACTTGACAATTTTTTTTTAATAAAACGCAAACAATTTGAGATATTTCAAAAACTTTATTATCGGCTTGAACTATAATCAAAACATTTATGAATGGAACTCGATTTCGTTCATATGGCCACCGCGGGATCGTTTCGTTGGATTCAATTTTCGATTTCTCGGCCACACTTTTCGGCCGCTTTTTCACGTTTAATGTTGGCTCTGAGCTCTTCCAACGTCGTCGGCTTGTTGGTATAAACCAATGACTTAACGTAGCCCCAAAGAAAATAATCTAGTTAAGTTAACTCGCATGAACGAGGCGTCCAATCGACTGGCCCATTTCTTGAGATAACACGCTCATCAAACTTACTCTTCAATAAATCGATTGACGGTGTGCTGTGTGGCTAGTGGCACCATCCTGTTGGAACCACATGTCGTCCAAGTTGCTGTCTTCCAAGTCGGGCCAAAAATAATCGGTAATCAGGGCGCGATAACGCTGGCCATTCACAGTAACGTGACGATCGTTATCGTCGCGGGCGTGTGTCCCAATAACGCCGCGGGCGTGCAAACCGCACCAAACAGTTATTTTTTGTGGACGAAAATGAAGCAATGAGCCAAAAATGAGCTTCGTCACTGAAGATGATTTTGCGATGAAATTCATCATCTTCTCCAGAGTCCAATCGGAGAACGTACGTCAAATGGTCCATCGACTTCAATTCTTGAGTCAGCTTGATCTTGTTTGGGTGTAAAGATCCTTATGTGGTCTGAGCGATGCCCAATTCGTGAGAACGCCGTGGAATTGACTGATTTGGATCGTTTGCTACGGACGCCTGAACGGCAGCGATATTTTCGACACTTCAACCAACCTGTTATCTCACTGACACGCCAACATCACACCATGAATATGTAAACTCAATATTTCCACTAAACTTATTATTGCCTGTTTACTAGGACGGGAGTAACGACCGAAAATTGGAGTTAACGCTCTTAAATTTGCGATCCAAATTTCAGTAGACAATTGCTCGTTCGTGTACTTTAACATGATGAAAATGTTAAGCTTACTGAAAAAATTGACAATGACAGTCCGATGATTAGTGAAAGGGTGCGTTCACAAATTAAATTCAAAGTTGTCAAGTTCCCATTCGAAAAACCGATACAAATGGACGCAGATAAAATGCATGAAGAATTGGGTATAAGGTAGTCAGCGGTTTGTTGGGTACTGCGTTTGCTTTCTCCAGGAGACAGGGACATTCGTGCAACAACAAAGCAGTGGTTTTTTAACCCTTTATTACACTACTAAACTTTGGAGAGCAAGCATCAGTCGAAAGAGTGGATTTGAGCAATCGAATCTGCTTTTGAAAAGGAGTAGACTGTGACATCGGCCGGATATGTGACGACTGCCAACATTTTTGGAGTTCAAAAGTGCAATTCAAACAACTCTACTATGTTGAACGAACGGGACGGAGAGGAGGTCTCTTTCACAATGACAAGAAAGTGACTTAGACCTCTGCGGTCGTTAAAATTTTTCGAATTTTGCTTCATATCGCTACTGTTAGCATCTTATCCTCCATTTGGTCCGATAAGACTTCTTTTTTCACAACCCTTGAAGCAGAGCCGAACAATGAGGTGAGGCTTTGCAGAATACGATAAATCTTATTTTTGGAGAAGTTACTAAAGTTTCCTTGTACCTTTGTCCGTTTGAAATCTGAAGACCTTCAGACTTCAAGCCAACTAGTCAAATAATCTTTAAAATGAGTAAATTATATTAACGTCCGGAAGAGGTAAGGAGTTCCTGATGCACAAGGATTGCTTTTTCTACCATTTCAATGCCTATAAGTTCGTCTCAGCATTCCCCCAAGACAGAAAAGACGAATGTTTTTGAAAGTGCTTATTTCCTGTAAAATTCAACAAATGAAAAACTTCCTATACATGATTGGGATAAAAAATTTTGGAATAAAATCAGTAGTGAGAAAAATTACAATTAACTCCATTTAAAAACTCCATTAGGAATATAGTTTACATATCCAATTTTGTTAACCAGTGAGGTCAGACTTCTAGACTTCTAATCCATGAATTACAATTTGGCGTTTTTTGATGACGTACATTCATCTCCAGAGTCATTGACAACCCTCCGAGAAAAAGCTTCTTGGGCCGATTGGAATCGGCAACAAACTGAAGGCCTAACCTTCACCATTTGCGAGCCAAATATTGCGCGTAAAATGAAAATAGAGAGCAAGTGCCTTGTTCTCAGAAGAACTGTTGCTTCACAGCACTTTCTGCATTGAGGGTTTTCGTAGCACACTTGACTTTGCACAAATTGCTCTTGAAAGCCTAGTCGGATGAAATACGCGTTTATGATGCCATCTTGTCTTTGCACGTGAAAGCCCTAAGGAAAGTATGGAGTGGGATAAAAATTTAAGGGTCGACCCCTGCCAATTGTGTGCAAAATATGAAACACAAAACAAAAAATCTTAACGAGTCTTATCTATGAATTAATTTCGAATTAAATTCTGTGAATTAAGCGAATGCAAATAAGTCTTTCAATTCATCACTATATCCTTCTGCTCGCTGTGGGGAAAATGAACTGTAAGTATATTCATAATCACTTGAGAAGGGGCTAATTATAAAAAAAAAAAGGCCAAGTGCGTATCAGACTCGTGCACCGAGGGTTCCGTACAAATTTCAAGATTCTAGGTCTACTGGTAATACCCTTTAGGTTTTGATTCCCTTGCGGCTTAAATTGCTGAGTTTACGGGAACTACCCTGTAGGTTTTGATTCCCTTGCGGGTGTCGAAAATTTGCAGAAATTTGGTGCATAAGCGGCTGTATCCTTTGAATGTTTTAGTTTAGCGGTTTGAATTTTTGCAGCTCAAGTAACAGTAGACCTGAGTATTTGGTGTGAATTCCAGTTTGATACCTCCACCCGTTCCCGAGAAAAAGGGTCTTGACAGACGGACGGACGGACAACAAGGTGATCCTATAAGGTTTCCGTTTTTTTTTTCGAGGTACGGAACCCTAAAAACTACATAAAATTGGATATGCTTGTCCACATTGCGCACTAGCTTCAAACACCTGTTATTTTAAACTAAGTAGTTTTACAACGAAAGCTCGTTCCATTTTGGCTGTCAGCTGGAAAACTGTCAAATTTTTTTAGGACATAAACGCGTTCAAGGGGATAAGCATACCCCTATTTTTTTATCAAATAACTTGGTAGGAAAGGATAGAGGATAAAATAAAGATAAACTTCTTTTAGTTATTTTGAGCCTAATATAGATTAACTTTACTTGACTAAAAGACCGAAATTTGGCTTCAGTGTGGACATATGAGCAGTCCTGTCAAGTCGATTTTTACACTGAAAGTCCTAAAGGAAGGAACTTTAGCGCTTTTTTTGAAAAGAAGATTAAAGATATTTGTACCTGAATACACAACACCCCCTGATAAAGCTGGCTTAAAAATGTTAGTTTTTAAAACTAAACTCAAAATAAAGACTTCACTTCAAGGGATTGCCTAATTCATCATCAAAGATTTATTGCCTTTCAAGATTGACACAAAAGCGTAGCCTTCACTTTATGACATGTATTAATATCATCGCTCGTATTGGCCATTAAATTGATTGAGTGATCTAACAAAGAGCCCAGATGACAGACATACATGCAACACGTCATTAGGTTTTCAATGAACTGATGGAAATTCATCCATCCCCTTCAATTGCACGCATAATCAACGACATAACCTCGAAAAGACCGAAAGATATTTAAATTCCAACTGCTTGCAGTGGCATAAATATGTTTGTATATCAAACAAAAGTTCCAAGGTGTGTCCCTTTCCGGTACGACCACATCAAGCTACACACGCCTTCATTTCCATAAGCTCATCTGACACATATTTCATCTTCAAAAATAAAAAAATGTCACTTCACTTACTCTGCATGACACTCAAGACGGCGCGAACCAATGTCACAAAAAAAAATGCCTGCCTGCTGCCTCGTCGTCGCATAAAACGATTCATTTACTCATCTCATGAGTGAGTGTGTTCAACAGAGCACACCCAAACACATTTGACAAACGTCAGACATCGCGACACCAATATAGCTCAGCTTTCTACAAATATGTTCACGTAAATATTTAAATGTTTACAATTTGGAAAAAAAAAACGAAAAATTTTAATGTTAAGCGAAAAGTCAATGTTTGCGCATCCATCCCGCCCATTTCGACGATGTTCTTTATGACTGCATGTTGTTGTATGGTAAATTGTGTCATTTGTCGAATTTATTCCAGTGACAAGGCAATTACCCGCTGTCATCAGTGTTTCAAGTTGTATCTTTTTTTATTGTTTATATTAGTTTGCCCCCCTCACTTTGGGAAAATTAAATAACACACAATTTAATTTATCTCGATACGTGATTGTTTCGTATTTTATTATGCATTCAGCATGACAGCTGGAACTGTATTTCGAAATTTTCGAATTCGAAATAAGTAATTTCCTTTTCGGATGTCATGCCACGTTCCGCTGCTGTCAAAGTTTTCCATATTCACAGAATATCAGTGAAAGTAAAATAGACTCAGTTCAGCTGTGAGCAATTTTGTCAAATAGGTCTTTCCATTTCGCGCTGACAGTAGTCGTGTCGATAATGACAGCGCGCGCTTAACGGCCCAAAACAAGCCAATTTGAATTAAAATGCACGTCAAGTGGCAAACGCCATTAACAAGATTTTAATTTATTCATACGGATATTATGTCACAAGACCATACTTGACAGTTGGCACACAACTAAACACAACTTAGGTTGAATGACTGCCAGCCTGAAAGGTTTCCTTTTGCGGTAAAATTCCCACAGTTCAGACACTTTCGCAATACCATCAGGTTTAGTTCCAGCCCAGGCTATGTACATTTGTAATGTGCCACCTTGTACACCTGTCAGTTAAAAAACTGATTTATTTCTCGCTCTTTTGTAGCTAATCTGTGGGAAAAGGTTGGTCAGACTGACGGCAGACAGCGATGATTTAGGAAGAAAGTGTTCAGTGAAATATTATTTTAGTGTCGTCGTTCAGCGGAAAGCGAAAGTATGACGGACGGAAGTGGATTAATGTTTAAGTCGAAGAGTGTTGTTGGGAATGCATAATTGGGTTTACGATGGGATCTGGTTTCAAGGGAAAGGCTCATAATTAACTGTTACAAATTAATCTTGCATAATTTGGCATGAAATATGAAGTTTTTGCGGGAAAAGTAAAAGAGGAGGGAATCTTTATCGTAGCAGTTGAAAGTGATTCTGAGTAGTTTTCTCTAACTTGGGTCGTTTGCTCGTTTGATTATGCATCTTAAGATTTGGATAACACACATGACTGTTTAGGGAGCACTAAAAGTTAATTACTTTGCCAAGGAAACTCATGTCGTAAATGAAGGAAGGTTGGAACGAAAAAATTGTGTAAACTTAAAAAAGAAAAAGTTAGTTATATTTCAGACGAACTGTCACCAGCGTCTTCACCGCGTAGATTTTGTGAACGTAAAATAATTGAAGACTTCAAAAACAGTGTCTCGCAAAAAGAATGCAAAATTATTGTTATAATATTTTGATACTTTTTAATAGGACTACCGGTTGAAAATGTCGTTATTGCAGACAACTTCATGTCTATTACTCTGAGGTGAATTTTGACCATGACAGCTGTCACATCAGAAACTTCATGTTATTGTCTTATTATTTCAGTCTAGGTTATTGGTCATTAGTGAAAACACACAAGTTTTTGTAAAGCCGTAAAATGTCTACATTCGTGCCATCAAAACAACATTTGCGGGAAGTTTTAATATGCTTCTTTCATTTAAAGAAAAAAGCAACCAAAGCGCATCAATTGCTTACCGAAGCTTACCCGGGCTATACTATAGACGTTAGAATGTGTCAGCGGTGGTTTAAGCGGTTCAAAGATGGTGATTTCGACACCGAAGGCAAAGAACGTCCCGGCCAGGTGAACAGGTTTGAATACCATGAATTGGAGGCATTGCTCAATCAAGAAGAAGAACTTGCAAAATCACTTGGCGTCGCTCAGCAAACCATTTCCGATCGTTTGAAAGCAATGGGAATGATCCGAAAGGTAGGATATTGGGTGCCATATGAATTGAAGCCACGAGAAGTCGAACGTCACAAAAATTAGTCTTTTTTGCATCGAATAGTCACTGGTGATGAAATATGGGTACATTACGATAATCCAAAACGTCGGGCAACGTATGGATACCCCGGACGTGCCTCAACATCGACGGCCGCTCAGAATATTCATGGCCTGAAGGTTATGCTGTGCATTTGGTGGGACCAGAAGGGTGTTGTACATTATGAACTGCTAAAACCGAACGAAACAATCACAGGCGAGGTCCTACCGACGACAATTGATGCGTTTCAGTCGAGCACTGAAGGAAAAACGGTCGCAAAACACGATAAAGTTATTTTGCAACATGACAATGCTCGGCCACATGTTGCAAATGTCATCAAAACTTACCTTGAAACGCTCAAATGGGATGTCCTACCCCACCCGCCTTTTTGCTTTAAAGGGTTCTGGTCACTATTTCCTGCTCCTTTCCAATTCAGTTCATCAGCATTTTCGTTACACCTTCCTGTCCCGGTACTCATGCTAGACTGTGTCTTATTAGTGTCGATATTGAGAATGGACTGGCAATGGCTTTAATTGTTGCAGGACTGCTGGAGCAGATTTGTGTTTGCTTCTCCCGAATGTTGAGGTCGGTTAGCTTAGACTTGTTTTGGGTTCAGTCCACAGGACTTCCAAAATGCCCTCCTACAAACCAGATTTTTCTTCTAGTTGAGTTTCTTGACGATTATCAAGTACATCCCAAGAACTTTACACTGTCTTTCATTTCAAGTTTAGTGCCTCCAATCTGAGGGATGAGGAAGTTACTTTTTTTGGTCTTTTTCGCGAAGAGGACCAAGATAGTTTTGCTAAGGTTTCGTTTTCAAACGCCCCTGTTTTAGTGGTGTTGAATATGTCCTGAATGGTATCCCTTATGATGTTTAAATGCTTTTCTTGAACCACGATCAATAGGTCGTCCCTTCTAGTATTATAAGGAGCTTGTCCATCAATAGAACAGTAGTTAAGAAGATTAGAAGTGGTGGTTCGGTGAAAACCTAATTAGCACTATGTGCCGTTTTAATGCCTTAGCTCTGTTACCTTATTTATGAGGTGTATTTGAGATACTCTTAATTCAGCCTCAGGTATTTAAGAAGGACATTAGTTGCTTAATAACCTTTGCAGAAATCTCATCAATTGAATTAAAGAAGGGTCTACCAAGCGCCCGCTGACTAGCTCTAGAAAGGGCCGGACAACAGGGGCAATCGAAGTGTGTTAGGGTCTCTTTCTCAGATGTATTTTTGCAGCTGCGACAGTGTGAGTTGTGTGGGATGCCTAGCTTAACGGCATGATCTCCAATCGGCCAGTGTCCTGTGCAGACCGCCACTAGTCTAGCAATATCATGACGGATTCGCCGAAGGAGAACTTTTGTTTTTGATTGTTTGTATTCAGGCCATATTTTCCTTGATGTTTCACAGTTCGTCAGACTGGCCCTTTTAAGGTTTGCTGCTTCAAGGAAGTATGAGGAAATATTAGCTTTAACTGCATGTAGTGAGACGAAAACCTCCCCAATAGGCGAGCGCTGAAGGGCAGACCCTCTAACTACGCTATTTCAGTTCGGCATTCCTGTACTTATTTTGAATGTGAAGTAAAGGAGGCAACAGCTTTGATGGCTGCCTGGCTTTCAATGCAAATGGCAACCTTCTGGCTTGGCAGGATATTTGGATTGCAAATAAATCCCCTTGGAAAACGCTAGAATAGTCGGGCAGTCTAAAGGCTTTACAGATATTCAGAGATTCTGAGAACACAACCGCACCGACTCCGCCACCCATCTTAGAGCCGTTTGTGTAGATTGTTCAGTAAAATTCTTGCATACATGCCCACTATTCTATTCCGCTCTAGTCCCATACTTGATGTCAAAGTCATTTGATGGATCAATTCTAGAGATCGTTTGATCCGTTGGTGATAATACCCAAGCCTCTTGGTATAAGATCAAGTTCTGTGCTATGACCATATGGTTTTGAAGTCCAGCATCCAGACGCTCTGAGCCTGATGGCGTTGTGTGCTGTAGTGTTTTTAATGTAGAGGCAGGAGAAGAGGATGCAGCATTACCTTCAGAGCATCTGACGGAGTCGATCGCAGAGCGCCTGTAGTAGCTATGCATGCTGTTCAGTACCTTGTTTAGTTTAATGACGTTGTGTTTCTTCGTAAGGGCCGGCCACCAAACTAGTGATCCTTAAATTAGAATCGGGCGAACCATCGCTTTGTACATCCAAAGGGTCAACTTTGATTGGAGACTCCATCGCGATATACTAGTGACTTTTTTGACAGACTAATTCATTACTGAGGGTTTTCTATGTGAAACGAACGAAATGACAAAAGTTAAGCTGGAAGGGATTACGAGGCGGAATACATGGCGGAGAATGTGTCTAGTGTTCACACTTCCACGCACTGTCCTTTATGACACTTTTATCGCTGCAGTGTGTTCTTAAAAATCAGTGGCCTGCTAGGAAACTGTTGTCCCGAACTGTGACTTGCTCTCCATTATACTTTTCTTTGATCTTTTATGATATATTGCTGGCAACTCAGGACTTTTCAAACTGCTACATGTTGACAAATTCTGTCAATAAGGAGCTTGGCAATTCACCTTCAGATTTTGCGAGTTTGACACAATTTTATAGATTTCGACGCCGGAGTAACTCTGCACTCAGTACGGCGTCACGTGATGTTGAAAGCACAATGCTTTGAGTATATTTTCAACCCTTCAAGACCAGTTACGATTTGATGGAAGCTGATCTAATTTAAGACTGAATCTGGTCACCTTTCTTGTATGAGTGGGAGAGTACTTTTGACATCATTCGGGAGGAGTGAGATCACCGCGTCTAACCCTGCAATCTCGTTGGGAATCGTTACTACGGCACTTAATCAGCAATGGTCGCTGTCATGTCACGAATGTGTGAAAACAGTTAATTGTCTGTCGGTCCATGCCAGTCAGTTGTATCCGTTCGTCAAACAGCGTAAGTTCAATTTAAGAGCCTAATCTGGGATTAGACGGACTATCCGTCCCTTTTAAATCGAGTCGAGTCAACACTATTCTGACCCTTCCAATGGAACAGTAGGCACCCTAAAGCATTTGGTGATTGATTTCACCAATTGCTATTTTTGGCGTTTATAATTCTCCTCCGAACCCAGACATAAGTACTGAAAAAAGTGTCTCGAGCTCTAAGAAAAAAACACCTTTGTTCAGTTGCTTCAGTTTCATAGGCTGCGATCACGTACATCCTCTTCCCACTACGGAGGGGGATGAACCTTATGCAATCCTCTAACACCTAGAATCGATGCACTTCACCACTATACCTAACCTTATGACTCAGATTTTTTCTAACAAAGATAGAGACGTGACCAACTCCGTTGAAGTTGGGCCTGTCTCTTCTTATAATTTTATACTGTCTGTGCCTCTACTTGTGCCTCTGAATATTTTAAACGGTGTTTTTTTGTGGTTGTCTCCTTTGTTGTCCTCTTACATCATTCTGACCATCGGCGTGCAATATTGTGACGAATCTATCGAAGTCTTTTGGGTCTATATTTGAAGCATTTTTTGAGTTGCTTGAGACTATTACAATTTGTTGTAGTTTTGGATTCCGATTCCTTCGATTCGTTTTTGAGCCGCTCTTCTTGAAGCCATAGTGGCGGATGTCCGATTTTTACTTAAAAGCTTCTTCAATATACTGTACAATTCGCAGTCAAGCTCTGTTTCTTTCGGAATTCACTCACGACTAATGAAAGTGAATGACAAGATCCATGTTCATTAAGAATAGACAGATTCTCTGGTGTGTTCGTACAATTCTTTCCTAAGATTCGCTTTATTGTTAGCTGGCATTCCAAAATGTATGACTATGCTCTAATTTATTCGACATAAGCTGTAAGATCGCTTGGCTTTGGAAACTCTTCTACGAGTGTAATACTCTTACAGCCGCGGATATGAAATTGTGATATATTCTTGAAACTTTTTTGACCATGTTTGGAATACAATCCTGGAATTCCAGCACGATAAATCGATTATATAACCGCTGGTCGAATATTCGATTCTTGAAGCTGGAATTACATTTCACTTGGCTTTGTTTGTTTGTTGTTTCAGAACTCGTAGATTTTTTTTTCTTGTTGTGAAGAGTGCACTCAAGAACAGGCGATCAAAGTCGAGCCATCCAAGAATTCATTGCCCTAATCCCCTGTCGTCCGTCTGTCTTTTACCGCACTCTGTAACTCTGTCTGTCTCTCACGAACATGTGAGTTAATGATTTTAGCAAGAAGTTATATCTTAAAACAAGTAAAGAAAAAAATCCGAACGCCGTAAGTTTGAACTTACAAGCAAAAAAAAAAATTCTTTGCGTCTTTGCGTGAGTCCGATTTTATTTTGAAAAGAAGCCAGCAGATTGCACAGTCTTAACTTAGCGACTACGTGATGAGTTGGCCTACGCGTTCAGAACGACTGATGGAGCCTGGCTTTGCTAGAAAGTAATAGCACCGAAAAGCCACAATAATTGATGCATTCTTTGACTGGCGACATCATGGAACCATACTTCTGTCAGAATGCAGGATGCAGCTGGTTACTGTCGACCCCTAGCGTAACATTTTGGAAAACATTCTTGTGCCAGTTTTGGTCCCATTGAGACTTCAGAATATGTCCTTCGATTTGACCTTTAATATTAGGATACTATTCGAAGCGAAGTTTCCGAAATAACACAAGAAGTCTGTGACATTATCTTAAATGAGCTCGCCTTTGCGCTTCGGCCATGTAACCAACTTTATATTCTGGACATAAGTCACACACATAAATGTTTAATTTAAAAAACATCCAAATGAAACATAAAAAACCCTCTGCATGAACTTTATAGGAATCAAATGGGATATCATTCGAATTCAAAATGAACAAGGTTGAAAACGTTCAGAGTAGATTTATCCCCATGACTTGATAACCTTTTATTTGAGTACTGGAACCCCCTCTAGATTTCACAATGTTCATGTCTTCTATCCCCTTTTTCGACTGCATCTTTGGCATCGATTCAAACCATTGTCCAAGTTGCTGGGTAACATATTGTTGCCGCCGAATTGTTAACCGTCGACGTTCATAAAATCGTCTGTATTGCCAAGGATACGAATGTCTGTCTCGAGCCTAAATTAAACTATTTTTATAGTGAAAGTATCTCATTCAGGGCTTCTTTGAAAAAAAAAGAAGCAGTAAGAAAAACCCCTATAAACCTTTTTCCATATGGAAATACGTCACCAGATGTCGACAAGGATACAAAAAAAAAAAAAACAGATTGTTATTTTCGTTGCAATATGCCATAACATGTCAAAAGCATATTGGAAATAAGTTCTTCCCTTTTCTTAGTTACTTTCCAACACCGCTGGGCCATTAGGAGGAATTATTGATTTTAGATTGAAAGTCAACCCCCGACGACGACATTCTTTGGGGAGCATTTTCCGACCGTCTGCAACGTAGACAGAAAGAAATCGAGGAAAAAATAAATTTGTTGATATAGCTTAGATTTAATATCTGGATTTCTTAAATTGATCTTTTTAAATAGTTTTGTTGAATTTAAAGACTTTGTACGTAAGAATTTAAATAGAAATAAAATAGTTTCGTGGTGGTTTTGCTGTTTGCTTGTTGTTCGCTTAAAATGTTTATGTTTTGGTAACTTGTTGACACCACAAACAAATCTTTTGTCAACTGTTTTGTTTTTTAATTTATTTATCCAGGTGGCAACCCTATGATAAGAAAATCGGCTCTCCTTTTTCTAGGACCCAGTCATTGCTACGTTTCCAAATGATTATCAGATTTTAATGTTTTTGAAAAACCAAGATGTTTTCGAAAAACCAAAACACAATAAAAAACAAGCTTCAACGTTTTCAACTACTGTTTCAACTGATTCAAAAAAGCAATCCTTCCGATAAATTATGGAGTATCATCTCATTCGAAAGACTGTGGCAGCTAGCTTAGAAGCAGGCAATTGAAGCCAATTTTTTAACAGAAATTTCGAAAATTTAGTCCAAGTCCAAAGGAGTCAAATCGCAACCAAAAAAATCCATTGCCTCTTCTTTCTACTCGAACCCAAGTCCAAATTCTCACTTTTTGTTGAAAGCACTCTGGTTCAACTGTTTCTAACATCATCGCTTTGAATGAAAAATGGGTCAGGAATACCGCGAGTTCAAACACAGTACAAAACAAGGACTCATGGGCTTGTCTGTGACAACATTTGGATTTTCCGAGCCCACAATTTCGCTTATTTAGGAAGCTGCCGAGATGTGAATTCGCCACTTCGCTAAAAATTGAGTTTTGTCAGCACGATTGTCGTCAATTTAAAACCGTGTTAAACTGCAAGTAGTCATTTTGCTTCAAGTCCTTTTTCACCTGCTCGCGCTCAAGGGCCTATGACTGCTCACATCATGAATTTTGCACAGAGCTAAGCAGAGGGATTGCAAGACGAATTAAGAGAATGTACAGTGTTTTGAATTTCACGTCCGAATTGGCATAGCGTTTTTTTTATCTACTTATTTGCATTCGGTTAATTCACAGTATTTGATTCGTTATTAGTTTACAAACTGAAAGTTGTATTCTGGAAAATTGGTTCATCACTTGGCTGGACCAGGTTCGAAAAGTAGATAAAAGTGCAAAACTTACTCTAGGATTCGAACCTTAAATTGGTCCTGTTTAATCAACTGCAAAACCCCAGTCGTTTTCTGATACTTAAAGCGCGTTGATGTTCTCAGGCATTTTCGACAAAGGATGATCAGTAAACAAGACTCTCTTTACATGCTTGAGTATAGTACTTCTTCCTTATTTCAATTGAGATTTCAGTTGATCTTTTGCAGTGTTTCGTTGTCGAGTCTCTGTCCATTTTTGAGCACGTAAAAGTTCTTAAAGAAGCCAACTTAACACAATGAATGGTAG
The DNA here is from genome assembly GCA_963555765.1 of Orthonevra nobilis. Lineage (NCBI taxonomy): Eukaryota > Metazoa > Arthropoda > Insecta > Diptera > Syrphidae > Orthonevra > Orthonevra nobilis. The sequence continues at coordinate 49,713,904 of OY743225.1, read as the reverse complement.
AGTCAGATTTACCCAGAACATTTTGAAATAATTTCAGAACATTATCATGACGGAGCAACTTCACTTTCTCTAACTAAACATAAAAACCTTATCTCTACGCTCTTACCTGACTTAACTGCGCAGTTTAAATTCTTTACACTCATTTATTCAACAGTCTAGCCCTATTTACAATTATTTTTAAGAAAAAAAAAACTTCGTGTAGATATTTTAAGTACCCGAGACTGCGGTTAGCATCACCGTGTAACTACGGAGCTCATGCTCGTATAAATTTTCAATTAAAATGCATCACAGGGCACAGGTGTCGCCTGGGTATAATTATCCACGTTCCACAACCACCAAAACACAGCAGCAGCAGCTTAACGACAGTCAGCGAACAGAGTGTAGCAATCGGCCTTTTCTGTGGAACTAATTAATAATGTTCGTATATAAAGAGGTCTTTCGAAGCTGTTGGCTTTGACCAGAATGCATCGGCTTGTTGGCTCCAAGAGATTTGTGTGCGTCATCGCAGGAATGTTTCGTGATAATATTTAGTGGCCACCGGTGGGAGTGGGTGTCGAATGCCGAAGTGTTGTATGAGCATTTAAGCCGGGTTCAATGATTGTTTAATTTTTTTGGGTACGCTATGGATAATTGGGGTTAAAGTTCCTTGTTTTTCATTTTGATAATATTTCAAAGTCGTGCAATTCATTTCGGCCCAGCGGGTCTAATTGGATTTGCTTTTCGGCTTAGCCGCTTGTTTTCTTCTTCTCATTTTTTCGTTATTGATATGCATAAGTACGTTGTTTACAGAGCATGAGTCATCTACGCATCATAAACGTTTTCCTTAACCATGGTACGAGTATTGAAGCTGTATAGGTGTTATTTAGGCTTAAATATAAGGCCAACTGAAAAAATGAAATTCGGAGCTGAACTTTGTTGAAGTTTAAGGATGAAACTGCAGCCATTAAGTTCAAATACCTTAGAATTGTGTGAGACGATCCTTTGCCTGTTTCTTGAAATTTTTGTTATCCGCTTGTATGGCTTTGAATGAGATGCCCTACGGCCTAGTTTATCACAAAAGTTCACAAGTGCAGATCTTATTATGGATTTCGAACTGTGAAAAATCTTTTCAAGACAGCTTAGCGTTTTTGATTCCAACAAACCTCAGCAATCGTCGGATAAGACATTCAAAATCTTAAGGCTTTAGATAAACTTTTTCTCCCTTTAGCAGGTTGTCATTTTTATTAATTTTCGTAGCTTGATATGAGCCGTGTAACTACTACCCTGTCCCAAATTTATTTAAAAAAAATCTGAGGCCAAAAGGAGGAGACCAAGCGAGGAATCTAGACAAACGTTTACGTCAATAGTGCTAACCTACGTGGAAGTCGGCTCTTAAGAGTTGAAGATGAATAGTTAGGAAATGGTTTTGTGGACAGTCTATCCCTTCCAACGCTTCAAAACTATAGGACATGATCTTGAAACTCATTTTTAAAAAACTTGGCCGGGATGTCTACTCAAATAGATAAAGTAAAGTGTGATTGTTGCATTCTATTTGGCGTCACTTAGGCAGCACTTGTCAAATTAATAATTGACAGAAATAAGTTACAAATAAAAAAATCATTTCTTTTTCGAACTTTTAAACTCTTATTGTTGAGGAAACCGGGTGGTCCGCAAGCCCGGTTTTTTAGTTTAAATAAGGGTCTACTGTTAATTGGAGCAACTAAACCAAAACAACTCAAGACAATGTTTTTATTTAACGCACCCGGCCCAACGTCCTAACAGTGATATTTATCCGCAAAGCTAGATAATCCAGCCACTCTTAACGTGAATGATAACAGGCCAAAAAGACCTAATCGTCGCTTCTTCAAATATTGAAGGGTCTAGATTCTTTTGCGAAACAATTGGTCCGCAGAACATATGCACTGCTTAAAATGCATACCGAAAAATTACAGTCAGAATGTTGAGCGTGGTGTTTCGGGTCAAATCCGAGAAATGACAGCTGTCACTTTTTATGGCTTCATGATTATGTATAATCCTCAGAAAATATTATTGCAGAGCCAATACAAGCCATTTGTAGTGTGCATAAATTGAAATTTGGTTTTTTATCTGTCAAATCGATTTCTTTGGCCGTCGTTCCGGTTTGGTTGACATATGTCAGTTGGCACTTGACAGTCGTAGAAGTAAGTCGATAACAATGGCCCTGTGCCAGCATGCCGTAGATCAAATTCACTACGCGACAATTTTACTGATATGTTTGACAGTTCTTCACGTAGAAAAGTCGCTATGGGGAAATTTAGCAAAGTTTTCTTCGCTACGCAAGGAAATCTGTAAAACACCATTTGTTTTCCTGGTAAGCATTACGTCATTAATGTTGTTGCTAGAAAAACGTTGATTAAAAATTTCGCCGTAGCGGTGGCACATAATACAGAGCTGATGCTACGACGCAAATTTTTCGAGAAAATTTTCCCGACTTAATAATGTGTAGTTAATCCGAAAATGTAGATCAGCGGCTTGTCAAAATGTGCATTGGATAAATCACATGTCCACGAATCTTGTCACTTTTCAATTCATTGTTCGGCCAGCATTGGACACCAATTCGACATGAAAAGCTTTATACAAAATGCGGTGGAAATTGGTTGCGGATAACTCCTGCGATAGTCTCGAAATGGACACTTATGGGGTTACAGTCACACTCTCTGCTACAGCGGCGTTACTGTCAGTTAACCGGACGAATGCGAGCTGGAGCCCTTACATCTCTTTCTAACCCAAATCGTTCAAATTTATTGACAATATTCACTGTTGATGTGCAAAAAAGCGTTTCAGTGATATTTTCATCGTTTTAAAGGTTCCGTACCTTAAAAGGAAAAACGGAGAAAAAAAACGGAACCCTTATAGAATCACTTCGTTGTCCGTCTGTCTGTCTGTTGCAATCATTATCCTCAGGAACGCATGGAGATATGACGATAAGATACAGCCGTTTATGTCCCATATTTTGATACTCACAAAGGAAACAAAACTTAAAATGTACTTTCCTAGAAACAGGAAATACGGTAAAAGGCAATGTCCGATAATACAAGTAAAAGGAAAAGTCCGAAAACCATTAATTTATAGTTTCGTGACAAAAAAATTGCAAATCAATTTTAGGCTAAACATTTTTAAAAATATATAGTCCATTGTACGGTCGTACGGATCCCTTCGTTTACGTGTCCGACTCGCAGTAAGCCACTTTTTAGGTTTTTGAGCATGTTGCGTGATAACAAGCCTCCTTGTTTCGCAATGATGACAGTTTATCAGGCCATTGATCGTTGGATGATTTGAGCCTCAACTTAAAATAATTTTCGTCCCTCGAGATCCCGGTCAAGCTGCTTGCATTAAGCATTCATACTCGGAGGTTCGGTCTGCCCTTTTTTCATGGACTTGGCGGTTTCGAAGTTCGAAAACAATCTTAACAAGAGCATTGTTGTATATTTGCTTAATGTGGCCAAGATATTGTTGTCAGTTAACGAGGTGTGGCAATTAAGTTTCGGTAGTAAGTCATCACTCAAACTGCGTCGTTCGTCCAGATCGGTCCAGGGACAGGTCCACAGTATTTTTTGAGAGAAACATTTTTAAATTGCGACGCGAAAATGAGTTACTCAATTTGCAAGCAACATGTGATTCAGTTTTTATTGAAATCTGGCGAAAGAGCACTCGAAAAATCTTAAAAAATTTTAGGTGGTGTCGAAAACACGTGGTTTGAATGGACCAAGTTGCCCAAGAAGTGGACGTGAATTGAAAGAAGACGATCGACTTGAAGAAGCTCCCATAACCGCTCGAACCACTGAGAACGTCGACCGTGACCATATTCCAGCGATGCAGCACCAATTCAGAGACCCGATATTGCCGACTGTGACTTTTTCTTATGCCCCAAGTTGAAGTCACACATCAAGGAAAAAAGCTGATCCCATGGTGCTGAACGGGTTTACTTCAAGGACTCTGCAAGGGTGCTTTAAAGTTGTGGGAGTAACGTTGTAATCGTTGTGTTCAGTTCAACGGAGACTATTGTACAGGGCGATAGTAAAATTTTGCAAAAATCGTGATTTGTTTGTTGCTCATTGAAAAATTCCCGGAACTTAATTGTCGCTCATCGTTCAGTTCGTAGAATTCAGGGTTAAACCTTCTCCTTCAGTCTTCTCCTCGCAGACCTTTTTAATCTTTGTCTCCCTCCTTTAACCTTGAAAGCGACATCTGGCATTTTGTTTAAAAATTCTTTATTGCAGCACACCTTTTTTTTGATTGATGCAAGTTTTCGTAGCATAAAACATTTCCCCGCCAGAGTCCCCCCAACCATTGTTCATGCTTCAATTCAATGCCCGGTCCTGTGATGCGCATCCTCGACCACAATGCATCACTTAATTAAAAAGCGTCCCTCAACTAACAGCAGCTTGAAATCAGAACATGAATATTTGCTGCCGCGCGGCTGTGCATCCGAGCCTCTGATAAATGACTTGCGACTCACTCGTTCAAGATACGAGTACTCACATCCCCCAGTGGACTCTTGCAATTGTAATTAAACTCAACTCGCCATGGCTGCTTGGGCACACAAGCATTAACCCCCAATGCTTGGTCCGTTTTGAGCTATAAACCATAACGAAGCTGCAAGTTCACAATAGCACCTCCTCCGGTCACTGTTTCCATCGTCATGCTGCAAATTATCCGATGAACAGACCATGAAATGAATTAATTACTCGACTTGTTGTTGGCCCGATTGCGTGCAGAATAATTGCAAAGAAGTCGCAAGCAGCAATGCTCCATGGACTCCGCTCCGACTCGCAGGAGCAACAACAACTACACAAGTAGAGTTAAGGGCACCGGAAATAGGGCACGTCTCCTTCTCCCAGCAATTGACAATTGATGACGATTGATTTCTTGTGGAAGCTGTAGGAAAAACATACAAACAATGGGAAAGTAGCGACAAGCGTTTTCCAAGCCCTACACAACAGATTGGCATCCAACCACAACGTGCAACTACTGCCAAGGGAAACCTATTAGTTTCTCATTAGTTGGTCGTCGGTCGGAACTCCGTAGCCGTACCTCAGTCTCAGCAGTTTTCCTTCGATTTATTTTGCTCCTCTTTCGCTTTTGTTTTATTTATTTTCTGTTGTTTTCATTTTTCCACCATGAGTGTTGTTTTTTTTTATGGGTTTCACCCTTTAGCCTTTTTATGGTAGCCATGGAATTCTGGAGAGCAGCACACGGAAAGTGAGACGAATTTGTGTATGGGGACGAACGGAGGACGGAGCACACAGTAAAATGTGACTGACTCTGGGTTAAAGACGTTTCGTGGTTTATGGCTGTGATTACACTCTGACTGTTGGTCGATTTAAGTTGAAGGAAAATGGGTCAAAAGGTGAGGTGGCTGAGATGTGCTGTGCTGTTCTGCGGCTTGGTTGTTTTAAGGGATTTGCTTTTCTCTTCACATGTACACTTTTGGTGGGAAGAAGCATCCATCCATCTATCCATCCATCTATCGATCGTGATGACTGATGAGGATTTTGGTGTTCTGGTGACACAGATTTTTTTTTTGTGTTAATTTATTTGTACAAAGAAGACTGCATTTGCAGGTGGCTGCGCCAACAGCGAAATAAATTGGATTAAACCAGCTTTGTGGTCTGAAATCGGGAAATGGCATTGTGATTCGTTGAATAGCTCATTCATTAACCCGAATTTAAGGGCATAATGTTTTCTGTTTGAGAATTACTGAAAAGCCATACAGAATATCGCAAGGGATGCAAGAAGTGGATGTGGATCTCTTTTTGAATAAGAAAACCTTTGGAACCCCACAGGGAGGAGTCATTTCACCGCTGCTTTCGGTTTATTAAAGGCACCCATAGGAAATTTTAATTCACAAGCATTTAAACTTTGTCCTTTTTTGAACTTACTTACTTAAAGCGACGCTATAGACCAGGGTGGGCTATAGGGCATCAACCAACAAGTTTCTCCAACCAGCTCGGTTCCTAACTCTGTCTTCAGTTTCGCACACCAAATTGTGCGCCTCTTGAGTCCCGATTTTCATCTACCCCGTCGGCACCCGGCATCGATAACTTTCCGGGCCAGAATACTGACGTCTTTACGTCAACGAGCCGTTGTTTTTTAGGTACAGTGAAAGCTTTTATACGGACACTTTTTCAGGAACCAATGTGAATCAATTCAAGGAAAAGTAACTTCGTTACTTGTTTACAAAGCGAAGAATGTGTTCAATGTAGATGAGAACGGCCTTTTCTTCTGTGTTAGTGTTAGTGATCCAAAAAGTGAGGTCCTCGAGCATTCAACCATGTTGCTATAATTGACCTACCAGCAACTTAGAAAACAACCAAAAATGCATGGATGACACGTGATATTATGTCCAAATGGTTGTTGCAATTGATTAGGTAAGAGGGTATTCAAAAGAGTCAAATTGTTTTGTTTTAAGCTGCGTCCCATCCTTGAGAATTAAATCTACTTTGAACTAAACTTCAGTTTGCCAACCCTTAGATCAAGGGATCATACAGAGTTTTAAATTTCATTATCAAGATCGAGTTTTAAAGCACATCTTATCTTAAGTTGAAAGTGTTAAATCGGCATCAGATTTTTCAAAAACTATTGATGTGATAGAAGCATTGTCGTTGTGAAAGTGACTTTAGAAACCATTAAGAATTGTTTCGTTAAACTTGATTTCAGAAAAGTGACGGCAACACATTTTCTGAGCGGTATAATCGAGTTGGAGCTAAAAGATGGTTTGACAAAAGTATTCAAATGAAAGACCCCAATATTGAGATTCGAAGGGAGGTGCTAGAAGGTGAAAATGACAACGAAAGTTACAGTAGTAAATCAGAAGACGAAATGAAGGCCATTTCTCAAGAATTTGTTTAATTTGATGATACATTAAAACTTACTGGCAGTTTAAAACAATTTGTAAAAGATGACTTCACGGCATTCGAGCTTTTTGAAAAATGTAGAGAGTCATTTTCATTGTTCCTTCACAAATTTAGTTTGTATAAAACGGATTGAAATTCAGTTTATTTCAGTCAATTCTCTCCAATAAATTGATATCTCCCATAACCGGACAAAAAAAGAGTGTGCAACCGTGGGTCCATGTCGTTTTACAACTCACGAAAAATTGTTTAATTCAAACGATGACTCAACCAGCTTGGCCAACCTGTCAACCCAATTTTTCAATATTTTTTCGATGGTTTGGCCCCTTTTACACGTAAAGGTTGACCAAAATTTTCATACCATCCTAAAGAAAACTAAGCCGTGACATCATCAAACCGACTGATCACGATTATTGAACTTTATGTGCTAAAAAATCGATTGTGGAAGGGCTTTTATGTCACGTAGCCTAATGTTACTTTGTCAGTTATCATGCCTTTAAGTTAATTGTGACCCTAATTCCATTCACGCCTTGAAAAATGGCACCACTACAAAAAGTGCCACATTCAGAATGTATTTTTTAAGCTTCAAAATACTGCACTCGAACAAGCGAGTTAACGTAGCCTCTGATGTAAATTGTCGTAAATGCCGAACTGATTTAAAGTTATAATAAAACTGACAGTCATTTTGCTCTTGGACCGGAGTTCCAGGTACTTTGTAATAGAATCTGAGATTTCTAGGCAGGGTAGTGAAACTAAAGTTAGGAAACAGCTGCAATATTCTCGAGTACATGATTGACTCGGAAGCTCTTCTCCAGCAATATTGCACTATTTCTCAATGTTGATCGAAACGTGAGTCTATCGTAGAAAGGATAAAAAATCCTACAGCATGTTTCAGAACACGATTCTATCTGTCTTTAAAGCTGCAAAAGTGCCAGAAATGAAATCGATATCGGATCAAGATATTGCACTTTTAATTCACAGTACGGCTGCTCTAAAAAACCTGGTATCGAGTACGGCGAAAGTAGAAACGCTTCTATGCTGTCATTTAATGAGCCAAATTATATGCGGTCTAAACCTTATCAGGCACCGATGGATTGATGTCGACTAATTTACAGTCGCTCAATTCGCATTTCTATATTTGCATTTACTTATATACCTGCAAGTGCAATTTTGTACGTGCCCCTGGCTCGGATGCTGAATTTAAGGCCCGGGTTCAAATTCGCGTAGGAATATCTGTCATATATTTTTTAAGTGCAATATTCAGTATCTTGGAATATATCATCATTCCATTGCTATCTGTGTTATGCCTCCAAATGATAGATCATGGTCACAAAAAATTTTTGACAAGCAAATACAGTAATCGCAAGGTCCCCCACTAAGTCAGAATAGTTTCGGCGTTCGAAACTGCTGATAGATTTTTGCAAAAAATAACCCTAAGCATCTTCATTGAAACCCTAGCTATGTACTTGTACGGTATGGTATCGTCTTAAAAAATTGTGATCTATTGTTGAAACCGAGAAACAGCTTCAGTTGCGACACCACAAGCTCATCCACCATTTCCTTTAAAGTGACTTTTTCGCAATGCTTAGAAGAATAAGGGCAATAATCCCCCGGACAGAAATTGTGACTTTCGTTTTAAGACAATGCAAAGGGGTCTTATGGCGTTGTCAAGGTTTGTCGGACGCCAGTATATCATTTTCTTTTTTTGAAATATTCATCGAAATGAAAATATACTTCGTCAAGTTAAAAAAATAAACGGTGCTGCTCGACAACTTTCCATGGGTGGAACTTTTGACTCCTTTGCCAAATAATATTCTTCAGTCTAGACTTATTGCCACAAATCACGTGCGTCGCCTTATTGTTTGAAAAACAAAAAAAAAATCATCTAGAAAATCCCTTTGCCATTGATTGGATCATGAAACTGATTGAGACTGCAAAACGTTTTACCTCGGGTCAAAATCAAATCCTCATTCAATTCGCATAAAAAGTTAAAAAGTTCCCTGGCAGCTTCAAAAAAGATTCTTTTCATGCTTAAAGCAACTCGTTTAAAAATGCATTCAACTTCAGAAAAAGGCTGAAATTCTTGCAATTTTATTATCAAAATGCTTTTGCGTTATCCGCCTACAGTTAGAGAGTTTCCAAGAAAATCATAAATGAAAAGCGAACGAAAAAGAAAAAAAAAACACACGCAACCATCAAAATTTTGATACCAATAAAGAAAATCAATTCCATCCACTTAACGGTCATAATTGGATGTGGGTCAGGCATGGACGGAAGAGAAATTATAAAGAATTTTCTCAGACGGACGAAGCAAAAAAAAGCAGCAAGTCCTCCTCCTTTTGACAGTTCTTCTTCAAACGAAGACAGGCACATGTATCTTGTTTTCGAACTCCTTTTTCTGGAAATCGTGTTCTTTTGTGCTCAGACTCTTTTTACTCATTGATTCGTTTGATGCTGAGTGACGAACTAACAAGCAAATCACACCGTGATGGACGAGGATACATTTTGAGACGATTACATCTGTTTCACTGTGAGGAGGATACTCGCAGAAGAACTCGACTGTGACTGAACGTAACAACTTCAAGCCTCAAAAAGTTTGAAGTTTGATGAGGCTAAGTTGCTCAGAATTTGAGTGACATCCATCAAACGCGAATGCTCTAAATGAGTTTGTAAAAATGGAAACGATGCTTTTGTTTGAAAGGCCTCAACCCAACTAATATAAAAATGGAGTTAGATTCAATTCGGGAGAAGTCAGTCACTTCGTTTACAACCATCGAAAATTGTGAGATTCAGTTTAAACAAGGCTGTATAATCTGCTTAGATGAAAATCGCAGTGGTTGCTAGAAATCTTGAAGAAAATCCGTGAATCTAGCTGAGATGGTAGGCTCTTCAGAGATGCGCCATGATCATATATCAGTGAAGTATTTGGCGGCTTAGCGAAGTTTCATAGCAATAGAACCGAGCCATAACGTCGACTCAATTCTCTGCACTTTTAATGGAGGAATAGTCAAAAAAATGGACTAACAAGTCATAGTCAGCTTCAGAAAAAAGAAAATTAGCTACACCCGCACACGAAGTCACTGCATCAGTTTTTAAGGTTCTGTACTTCAAAAGTAACTCTTATTGTCATTGTCTGTCTGTCTGTCACCAGCCTTTGACTAGGAACGAATGGAGGTGTCAAGTTGATATGACTGCGGCCCCTTTAACCTGTACAAATGAAGCTTCTTAATCGAAACAGTCAAAAGGTTCGGCTATCAATGGCGCGTATTTTAAATTTTTCAAGGAAATCGGGAAAACTCTTCTAGACCCAATTTCCGGGATGAATGCACTACAAATTTACACCCCTACTAGTATGTATGGGACTTCCGATTCGCACTTGGTCGGTTTTTTTATATTTTTTTGTGGGATTCGAGTGGGGAAATTTTCTTGGGTTGTCCATCCTTGTGACTTTTAGGCGAATACATTGTATTTAATGATAAAACAAACAAAGCTGGTCCATTTTATTGAGAAGAAGAACTGTTCGCCAGGTTACAGATTAAGCCCAGTAAGATTATGTTCTATTTTTTTAGTTGAAACAAATGGCTCGGTTGTAAAAAGCTCGCCAGCTGTTGATGCTAATTAAAGGATCTCGATTTTGTGTTTCCTTATAAACGGGGTCGACTGTATTTATCATCGCTTTGAATACTATCAAGCTTTTATTAATTTTTTGCATTTTCTTTGATGGGACGATGACTTTTTGCACTTATGGTAGCTTGATAGCCAAGAAGCGTTTTCATTACAAAAAATTAAAGCGGTCAAGTGCGAGTCGGACACGCACACGAAGGGCTCCGGACAACCGTTCAATGGTCTTGTTCTGTTCCAAGCATCATTTGATTAACCTCAAAACGGCAAAATTTGTCCGCAACGCATTTGTTGTGCATTAATATGTGACTTTATATTTTTCAAGCAATAGCAATTGTGTTTGGAAGATTTCCTTGAGTAACAAAGAAAACATTGCTTAATTTCTTTGACAATTCTACGTGAGCAGGCTCAACACTTCGCTTGCTTTCTCCATCTAATAAATCGTTGCCTACTTCTTGTGTTTTTTCTGTGTACTCATGCACATCATGTGAAATAAGTCAATAAGTCAATAAGTACCTAATATGGACAAAAAGACGAACCATTAAGTCTTAAAAAAAAGGATTCTGCTGGCACCCTTTGGGTATGGAACCCTTAAAACTATCTATGAAAAATGAATATCGCCAATCGAAATCGGTGCCGGACTTTGCATAGAACATGGAAGCATTCTCCACGACATTCACGACTTCGCGGCTTAAAACGCTTCTTTCGTCCACTGTGCTGACAACAACGTTTTACCTGAACGCGGCTCGCCGGGAATGCTCATGAGTTTACGAGTGAAGTATAAGGAACCTTTTCTTAGCCGCTTAAGACTAATGTGGAACAAAACAACTCAATGCAGTTCAAAAGTTACACGTACCAACGGCTCTATTTCCTCCTTGATAATTTCCACGGGCTGCGTTGTGGATACATTTACGTCATAAGGGTATCCATAACCCCTGAACGAGCATGAAAGTTGAAAGCCTGAGAGTACTTAGCCTCAAAGTCAAATGGAATGTTCAAATAAAGCAGTCTGAGCACTGCTCCCAGTGATGCTGCTATCACGTTTGGATAGCCTCAGAGATACCTTAACAGGTCGAGTGATCCAATCTGCATGCATATGTGATGATTGGTCTAACCCGTCGTTAGACCAAAAGTCCCAAAATAAGGTTTTATGTCATAAAGCCGTTGGCACATGTGCATTGTCGCTTGTAGTTTTTTTTAACTAGATTTAGGGTCCCCTGCATATCATTCATTAAAACAAGCAGCCAAGTGCGAGGTTGACTCTTTTATAAAGGGTCCCGTATCATCCTACAATATGCAACACCATAATTCTTTAATTTTAGATTTCTTGATTTAGCATCGCACATATGCAGGAACAAACCACTTCATGATGGGTAATGTTATCACGCGACGCGAAGCCTATCCAGTTTGCATAAAAGAAATTTAAGAAGGTATTTTAAAACGATCATTTATAGATCAAAGGAATCAAAATAAGGAGGTTTTCGATGCATATGTTTCAAATTGTTATTAATGTTATTCTGTGGGAATTGCTTGTGTCTACCTTTAATGGTTCAGAAAATATAGCTCAGTATAAGAAGAACGGATGAACGGACAGTAAATCCTTATTAATAGAGTTCCGTTGTAACATTTTGGGTACGGAACCCTAAAATGTAAATCTGAAACTTCAAAAGAGAGGAAATAATACAATCCTATGGATAGTCCTTCTAGTCTGATTCAGATTAATATGAACCTCCACAAACCAGATCTTCCTGACTATGTCTTCATTTATAGCTAAGTAAGACTTTAAAGCTGTTTGAAAAGCAATAAAGACGCAGAGGACTGTTTCTTTTGTTGCTTCAGCCCTATCAATGCTGTTAAGAAAATCTTCTTTTCCATATATTGACCTCTTATTTTTGCGTGGATCGAAATGAGCGTCAAAGTCCATTAGGATATGGCCAACTTTTGTACTCTTTTGGTATGAAGACAACCCTTATTTCGGTCCTAAGCTGGATCAAAATTTATTTACAAATGGTTTTGAATGCACTTTTATTTCTTTTTTTATTTGGAATAGATGCCTACAGTCAAGTGAATAGGCTGAAAAATAATGAGTCCATTGCATTTGATCGTTTTAATTTAATTAAATTTGTATGAAAAGCTATAACCCACTTTAGAGGCGGTACCTATGCAAATGCGACTTGGACGGTTCGTTTCAAGGAAAAGATTTGAGAAAGTGAATTTTTTAGTAAAGACTTTTTGAGGATGAACATTAATGTATTCACAGCTGCTCTCACAGACAAGTGAGTTAAAACCAGCGCCCAATTCTAGTTCTCTCAAGTTGCCGGTTTAAAAGGGATGGTCCGATGATATTTTGAACGGCAATGTTAGACCCCGATCCTCACGCAAAAACTGGAATTTGAAATGCTTCCCTTTCTCATCCGCAGATTGATGACTTCAATTGGCGGCTTTCTTCAATATGAGAAAGAAACGATGAACCTTGAATCACCATCGAAGAAAGTTATGGATGCCAACTGAAGAAAAAAAAACATAACAAAATAAATATTGCTTTCTAGACCAGACCTCTTCAAAATGGTACAGCCTAATAGTCAGAGGAATCCACAATCATAAAAAAGCGTATTGCTCAATGGACGACCGACAGGTTTACGACTCCACCATTGATGGACGGGTGTCGATGCACTCGCTGAGGTATTCTTCGGCTCGGTTTGGTTAGTCTTTTTTTGATTTATGATTGAGGTTTCGTACGAAAGTGAAACGACTGGACACCAGTCACTGTCACCGCCATCACAATTATCATCTCAGATAACTGCCGCCGATCGGACATCATCGGGCACAGTCAATTAAATAAGAAAGTTGTCGGGTGACAATCTTTTTGATTAACTTTTGCTGTTGCAGCAACAGGTACAATGAGTTATGCCTTCGCGGATGGACGTTGTTTGTGAAAATATTACATGCCTTTACTTAAAACTTAACTACAGTCTATTCAGTTGTTTAACCACTTTCTCGCAACGCGGGTTGTCTGGTTATGAAAAAGAGATTGTATGAGAAGTGCAAGCAAAATGGCCCTAGGGCGGGCGGGTTGATTTAAGCAAAAGCCAATCAATTAGGATGATTGTAAGAGTTATGGATGCGGTTAGTGGCAACAAAATGCAGACGTCTTGTGGAGACAGTGACTGATGAAGACTGGGGCTGGGCGCATACGCAGGTATGCGTAACGTGGTTCATCCGAAAGAGAAAGGTACGCAATTGTGCTGCCAGTCATAAACTGATGTTAGATTAATCGAATTATATTTTATGCATCCGATGGCATCCTGTTATTTTGTGATTTTTAAAATAACAAAGAAGATATTTTCGCGTTCCATTCCAACGATGAACTGCGTTAATAAAAGATTGTCATTTATATTTTGGTAAATTTGTGGTCAGGATTTTATGGAGGGAAAGCATGTTTCGAAACTGAAGTGGAACTGTCGAGGAACTTTTGGTTCTTCTTCTATAGGCTACAGACGACTTTCTTTTCGATTCATTATACATTAGATTTCACAATCGAAAGGAATAGTGGGTTTATGAAAAGATTTCACTAGTTTACATTCCACAGCTTTTAGCAAATTTTTTCTAGAGCAGATAAGTCCTCGAAGAGCTCCTTAAAGTTTATGTTTTTATGCTATGATACAGTCAAAAATTTGTCTGAAGTAAAGATTGCCATTTTTTAAATTTTAATACTTTTTTTGTTTCAACCTTGACTTGTACAAAAATAAAACGTTTCTCAATATGCTTCGAAAAACAGAAGAACATGACAGGTCCCAATACAGAACCACGTGGAACTCCAAATATGACCAATCGAGGTTGGAAATATCTATTACTAACACTTATCAAAGATAGACGAAAAAATGACATAGAAAAAAGCCTTTTCTTCATTTTTCGTCACGTCGAATGCTTTGGAAATGTTTAGAAAAAACATCAAGCCTTCCACGTCGTTATACAAACCAGCGAGTGAAAATTTCATTACAATTTAGCCAGGCTTTGGATGTTTCACTTCCAAACACGACCGATGATTTATTTGATTTGGTATTCAATTTCTCGTTTTACTTGGTCAGCAAACACAGATCCATTTTATTCAAGTCATCGAAGCTGTTTTTTTTTTTTCTTATCAGGATCAGGACTTGAGCCTGAGTTACTTTGACTATATAAAAGAAATTACACAATATATATTTAGATTACGTGAACTTGATACTGAGGTGCGACTGTATGCAGTTTGCATAAGAGGCAGCTCTTTTGTTTGTCAAAGGATATCAAAATCAGTTATATAAAAATATTTCGAAAAAAAAAAATCATCAAATTTTAGCCGGCTCTGCAAGCTAAACAACTTTTCGAGTCACAAAATTTCCAGTTTATTTCAAAACAAAATGCACATTTTATTTTCTTTGAAAATGTTTGAAAAAAATCAAGCGCAAACAATCAGTACACATCCAGAGACTCGCTTTAATGCACAAAAAAATTTAATCAAAATCGAAGCTGCCGTTCACAAGGAGTTTAGCGACAAACACACGTAAAGAAGAATGTTGTGTAAAAAGATATACTATTTGTGAAGCTTACTTGTCTGTGGAATAAAGCATTTTTTAAGACCTTTGCTAATCTTTGTTTTAACATAAGATTTTGCCTTGTCAATCAATTCGCATTCAAAGCGTAGGAAATTGAAGAGTACCTAGCGCTTTAACCCTTTGAGTCATGCATTTTTCTACTGCATATTTTGACCTGAAATTTTGTACTCTGTGATTTTAGGGGTCGCTGATCACGAATCTGAGCTTAGATTTTTATAATTTTCAAATCCAAGATGGCGGAAAAAATTTGTGAACTTCAATCAAATTTCAATAAAATTGGGATACAGAGGTTTTTGGGGATGCTTAGATTTGCAAAATTCAAGAAGGCGGCCTAAATTTTGTGCAATTGAATCGTTTAGACCAACCGATCAGACATAATTCTTTAGCATATTTTGGTCTGAATTTTTGTACTCGATTTTCCTTTCGTGGTGACTTATTACAAATTTGAGGTAAGATTAACAAAAAGATGGCGGACTTAATTCGTAAAATTCAATCAAATTCCAAAACAATTTGGTTTATAGGGGTTTTTAGGTCACAGATCACGAGTCTCATGTCCAAGATGGCGGATCCAATAGTAGTTTTGTAGTCAAAGGCCCCGAAAAATCCCGAATACAAATATTTAGACTAAAATATGCACTAAAATAAAGTTTAATTTGTTTGTCGAGCTGATTAGTTCAATATCACAAAATTTTCCGCCATCTTGGATCTGCCATTTTGAATTTTGTAAATACATATAACTTTGGTTTAGCGACCCCAAAAACTCCCGAGTACAAAAATTCAGACCAAAATA
Organism: Orthonevra nobilis; assembly: GCA_963555765.1. Lineage (NCBI taxonomy): Eukaryota > Metazoa > Arthropoda > Insecta > Diptera > Syrphidae > Orthonevra > Orthonevra nobilis. The sequence continues at coordinate 49,698,029 of OY743225.1, read as the reverse complement.
TGCAGTAGAACATTTTTGACAGCGGTTTAAATAGGTGGTGCTCTGGCTGTACCACTGTGACTCACAGGGTTAAGTATAAATCATAAGTGAGGCTTTGTTGCATCACTCGATGAAAACATATGGGCTCAAATCCTCAGAAGGCATGTGCCATTACAGGTACCCTAAGACACTACCCGAACAACACACTCCGACTGCCACATTTTTCTGAATTCACTACCGCTTGATTAACACATCATGTTCCAAACATGAAATAGTGGACCCTTGGGTTCTTTTCCCCAAAATATCGGCACGAGTTTAAATCCAAAATTCCGTAATTAGAAGAATCCCATTTTTACAGTGACAGATAAGATTAATGTGTGGTTTGCAAGCTTTTTAATTCATCATGGACGGACGCTAGACTCAAACACCTATAATTACTGTCCAAATATCATGGGTATATTGTGGAAGTCCATGGCTCAGCGTCAGTGTCAATGTACAGAGTGCTTAGCAGGCTTAAATCCGTCATTTTTCCATCGCTGACATCTCGGGAGTGATTGGCAAGACTCCAATCCTCCCATGAGAAAAGATGACAATCAAAATCTTGTGTGACCGTTTGGAATCAGCAAGAATCAATAGGTCCAAACTCCTCGTGAAATTGGCTCGTGGCTCCAAGAGGAGAACTCAAACCAAGATTTCGATCGCTGAGAAAAAAATAAAACAACACTGATAGAAGTTAGCTTCACGAAGTTTTACTAAGGAAAGAATCCCCACAATTGTCGAAAGCTGTTATTAACAGAGAGCTTTGTACATTTAGTCTTGATCTAGCGGGATAATCATACTATCATCAGGCCAGTAATGTGAACAAAACATTTCGGTTTCTGTAAACGAAAATACAGTGTGCTGTGCAAAAACGATAACACCAAATTTTATATAATTGTTTAATGTCAATCGTTGAATTAGTGGTTCCAAAGCACACAATCTTTGCAATAAATTATTTAATGGACGCGACAGAGAATAACAAGATTTCAATACAATCATAAAATAATTTGAACGAGAATTTAAGATTGCTAAATACCTGTTGCCAGAATAGCCGCGTCCTTGAAAACAGTTACCACAATGGCAATGGTAGTCTTTTGCGGTATACCACCTTGATTAAAACGTTCCGGGAATTACCACCGTGTGGCGTTCCCATCGTTCCGATTTGAGTTCTGTTTTTTCTTTGTTAAGTTGGTACATCTGTTGTTGATATTCTCTGTTAATCTTAGCGCCATAGCTTGACACTTGCAAAAGTAACGAGGGCAAGAGTACATCTCTCTCTCTGTGTGTGTTGGCGTTTTTTTACAATTTTAGAAATGGATTTAAATTTGCAACAACGAACTTGTATTAAGTTTTGCGTTAAAAATGGATTTAACTGTGCCCGAACGTTGGAAATTTTGGAAAAGTGTTTGAAAACCGTCGTTTATCAGTGGCACGAGCGGTTCAAAAGTGGTCGTGAAACAATCGAAGATGAAGAACGCAGTGACAGACTACCGACATCGAAAACCGATGAAAATATTGATAAAGAAAAAGAAATGTTGGTCAATAACCGCAAATTTACCATCAGAGAGATAGCGGAGCACTAGAACATTGCCTATGGATAAGGGTTTCCGTCTTGTAGCAGCAAAGTTAGTGTCAAAAGAACTCAATTTCATGCAAAAAAGTGACCGTTGACGTCGCCAAAGACATGATCGGCGAGGCTGAATCCGATTCCCCATTCATGAAAAGGATCAAAAGGTATTGGAGAAAAAACATGAGTATATGAGTACGACATGCAATCCAGAAATCAGGAAAGTGAATGGCGTTTACCAAATGAGCCGAGACCAAAAAAGCCACGTCGTTTTCAGTCAAAAAAGAAGGCAATGCTCACGGTTTTCATGGACAACAACGGTTAAGTGCATCATGAATTTTTGCCAGAAGGCCAGACTGTAAACAAAGAGTTTTATTTAGGCGTTATCCGCCGAAAGAGACCAGGATTTTGTGCAGAAAACTCGTGGATTTTGCACCATGATAACGTACTGTCGTACAGTGCCATCATTATTCGTAATATTTTGACGAGAGACTTCTTTCTGTCACAGATCGAGTTGAAAAACCATTACGGGGAACGCGTTTCAGCAATCGAGAGGAATTATTGGAAAAAATCGCAGGAAGCACGGATGGACACATCGAAAATCGAATATAAAAAATGTTTCGACGATGGGATCGAGCGCTGGCATAAGTGTGCTGCACTCCATGGCGATTACTTTGAAGGGGACAATATAGATTGAGATGAATAAACTTGTATTTTTCATTTTCCGAATAAATTCCGGGAACTTTTTGATCATGTTTAAGAAAGACGTATCAGTAACGTACCAAGAACACTTCCTTGTGGAACTCCAGCAGCCATCTCTTTGGATTCAGTAACAAAAACCGAAGAGTCTTTTCGCAAGAAATCTTTCGCTTTTTACTCGTTAAAGAAAGATCATCAGAATTTATATTTCAAGCCGTCCAAGTAATCCTTTTCAAGTAAGGGAAAACTTCAAGGAAACCTCACTAACATGTCCTTTTACCATCTTTAGTTTTTTTCAATCGGATCTTGGTCGGTCGTTGAGTTGCTCTTTTTGAAGACAGACTTAGTAGGCCAACTTGTTCAGTGGCTGGCCTACTAAGCGAAACGAATGAGACACTATAAAAGTAGACTAACATAAATAACAATCTTTTTTTGCTTTGCTTTTCGTAAACCAATTCAGCCCTAAAACTTTATCGCACATTCCTTTTGCACTTCTATCATAATATCTAGAGGCACCAACCTTCAGGGTGCAATATGTTATGCCTCATCAAGTCAATCACAAATTAAAAGAGCACACTCAAGGTTCCAATTATCTATTGAAGCCTCAAGTCTGATACACCATCGCCATTGGAAACCACTAGACAATAGAGCAACTTCAACACGGCTCATGGCGTTCGAATAATTGCAGAAAAAAAAAGCAAAGACCATAAAGCAGAAGCAACGATAAAATGTAAAAGGTCAGAGTCTTTCCATAAAGATCTAAAGCTGGCGATAGCCAAACACAAAACTAAGCTTGAGCCCAGTTTAAAAAGAACATACAATTGGATCACTGCTTCCGGCCATGACAACACACCACACCGAAAGCACATTTTAATTGATTCCCCCGTCAAAAGTACCACCGTATCTTGAAATCTTGTTAACCCAACACGTCTCGTAGTACTCGGATACCACCCCGCCCAACAATCTGACCCAAAAAAGTCACTTTCATCTTATGTCGTGGTTTCCAGTGCGGTGGCCAATGCCCAGAGGGCAATAAACTTCTATCTCGTACGTCAGCTTTCCTCCAGTTTTCCATTGTGAAGCATTCAGCGCGCCATTCGCCAGCCGTCTTGCTGCTGACCAAACCACAAACCATCTGCGGCATTCGGTCTCAATGGTTATCTCTGACAAATCAATGACCCACCCGGTTTCCAATGAAGTGCCGAAACGCTTTAAGCATAACCAAGTCTCCGAATACGAGCATTCCAAATAAAAACGGAAAAACCAGTCTTCGTGAGGAAAAATCGTTGGAAAAATCACTATTATCAGCGATTGTTGTCACTTGGATTGGCTGGTTTGGTTTTTCTTTTCTACTGGAAAAGGGAAAACATGAACACGATGCGAAAGAAGTCAATGCATGACAAAAGTTGTGTTATAAGCTCTGTGGTGATGTGTTACCCGATTTCGATTAAAGGTTCAGGCTGGTCTCGAGGAAAATGCTGGTCTCGAAAGCTAGACAGACGAATGGGCACACACACCTGCATTGGGACGATAAACAAGAAAAGAGAAAACAGCGATAGGTGTGACATTCGAATTGTACGATTCTGTTTCACTAGATGTGCGCTTGCGTAGAATCGGATACAACAATTGATCGTCCATCAACGAAATTGAGAAGAAAGTCAAATGGAATTTTAATCATTGTGACTGTTAACTCTCTCTCTCTCTCTTTCTCTCTGGAAGCGATGGTCATTTACACCATTTGCCGATTGGAGTCTAAAAATTTCGAAAACATTTTAAACTCCTCGAACTGACAGTTGTTCGATGGGTTAACAAACACCTTGTTTTTTTTTTAACCAAAAAACTTAATGTCATGACTTTTTTTTAACCTATCTTAAACTCACATTTTAAATACCTAACAATACTATAATAACTACTTAACCTACCTTAAACTTATATAAGCCGGCCAAGGCTGACAGGACATGCTATCAAATTGCCTTAAGGGCACTCAAAATTACTAAAAGACGATAGAGTTCTAGTCTTCGCCCAACCACCAAACCTTTTTATGTTGCCTTTCGACATCCGCTCTGTCGTGATCTGAAACCACCCTACTAAACCTGAGGGTCTCCGGTGAGCTACTTGAGACGCCCGTCCACAGGTTTTCGACCAACGTGGAAGATTAATGGTACCGCTAATCTGTCCTGGACCAGACCTTTTCTATCTAAATAGAGAAACGTTCAGGGGGAATAAGGCCGTTAAGGCGCACAGTCTCGTGGTGCATATCATTGGGGTAAAAAGCCCCGGAGATCAAGTTGTTGTTCGAAGTCCGCTCTGATCAGGTTTGCCCCATTGTACAGGACTTCATTACTATAGAATTTTTTGTACTCAGACTCTGGAGTTCTATATAAGTGAAGACAAGCCATAAGGCATCGTCTCTCGAAAAACCCGAATCTTTTCCATTAAGCTTGTTCCCACGTTGAACCAAACGGGGCATCCATAGGCAAGGACAGGCTGAATGAGGGCCGTGTAGCAGATCACCTTTACCTTGGCATCGAGTTGACTGCTGTGAGACAGTCTCTTTGTCAAGGCAAAGGCAGCTTTGGCTCTGGCCAGAGCAGTATCTATATGTCTAGCCAGATCCCAAGGTATCTGACGACACTTCGATTCGCCAGTGACTGCCCGTTTTGCCCAACGATGGAGAACACTCGCCACTTCTTTTTAGTATTTGTAGAGGCCCTAGACAACGGAGTCCTGAACAGAATGGCCTAGCTCTTTGGAAATTGATTTTCAATCATCGCAATATCCCTGAACCTTTTCGAAGTCACGCTTCAAGAGACTTACAATGACCTCGATCTTCGGACTTGACCTGTACACGATCAAGTCATCTGCGTACGCTATGGACCGGCGGAGAGATCCTACAAGATCGCTTGTGAGTTAACAAACACCTCATCCTCGTGAAATGTAACAAGCGAAAATCTTGGATGACCAAGAAGCAGCCTTGGTGGAATAATGTCGCCATTAAAGCTTAAGACATTGTCAGCTGGAAACCGCTTCGCTTCCACTTTTTTTGACATAAGCAGATGTTGAGTTGCGAGTTTTTTAATTGACTATAGAGCTTTGGCATCGAGAAATGGTTAGTGACCATCCGGACCCGACTTGGTAAACTTATAAGCACAAGTGTGCTAAACGAGAGCGGACAAACTCTCTCTCGATGAAGTCAACGATGACGTCACATCTTCAGGCGAGAGCAGAACACACTTTACGTGGGCTTCCTTAACATAATCGACGCTCAGGCCGATAAAGATTTCCGAGAAAATGTCAGGTTTTTGGTGGCGGATGAGCCCATATTTGAATTAACAATGGCAACGCTCACATCTCCTAAGCTGGCTACTGACATTGGGTTAAAACCGCTCCTCGTCCTAGGGGTTTCAATAAAAAATAAAACTGGTCCTCCAGGTTGGTGGTTGCGCCGCCAGGGTTACTTCCTTTAAACGCAAAACAAAAGCAGATATGAGAGAGACACCATTTAAGATCATGCCCCGGAACGTCCGCGGACCAAGTATTTAGATTTTGCACCTGGGACGTACGTACACTGTTCACTCCTGGTGCTTCTCAAAAACTTGGATTTGTCCTCTCGCGATATAAGGCAGATATAGCCGCGAATCAGGAGATGTGATGAATAGGATTGTGAACGTTATTACAGCTGTCATAAAAGATGGCGCATGTTATGATGCTCAAAAGCCTTTCAAGGAGGAATTTTATGTCCTCCTGGACGGAACCTACGGAGCCTGTCCAGAGTATGATGTTAGAATTATCAGTGACTTCAATGCCAAAATCGGTAAGAGAAACATCTTTGGCGGATAGGTCAATATGCACAGCCTCCACCATACGTCAACAGATAACGGCTTCCGGCTAACCGATTTTTCCGCAGCTCGTAGCACTAGGTTTCCAAGACTACGAATCCACACAGCAGCCTCGCATTCTCTAGACGGTCGCACTGCCAATCAAATCGACCATGTGCTAATAGATGAGAGGCACGCATCCAACATTCTGAACGTAAAAACATTCAGAGGGGCAACGTCGAATCTGACCGTTTTCTTGGTCAGCTACCCAACGAGAAGAAGCTGCGAACCGCTCAGAAAAATAACTTCAACTTTGGAAGCCTGAGCACAACTTGAGTAGCTAGAGCCTTCAGACGGCGTCTGAGCGAGAGACAAGAAAGCCAAGCAGGTGGCAGTTGGCTTCAAGCCCGGGACGCAGGCTCTCCGAAACAGTGAACGAAACCTTGTCTCCGAAGTACAGGAAATAGAAGGTGTATTGAAGCAGCATTTCCTGCAGCTGCATCAGGTAGAGAGAGAGAGAGAGAGAGAGATAGGGCAAGCAGAGAACCCGAATCCAATCAATACAGAACCCATCCCCGTCCCAGTTTAGAAGAGGTTTGCTCAGCCATCAAAAATCTGAAGCGAAATCAGCGATTTTTTTCAACCATTATGGCAATACTTTGGTAGGGTGCATGCAACAAATGTACAGCCAAGTATGGGTGGATGAAGCTATGCCCGCTGGCTCGACTATAAGCTCTAGACGCCCCATCTTCAAGAAAGGCGATCCTATCTCTTGTAAGAATTATTTCATCCGATCGAATCCTATCTAACGTGCTGTGTGAACGTCTGAAGCCCTTCTGAAAGACACTTATCGGCGAGTACCAGCGAAGTTTCCGACTCGGTAAATCAAGACTCGCCATCTCTTCATCGACTTCAAAGCAGCATATGAAAGCATTCATAGTCCTAGACTCTACAAGGCGATGCCCGAATTCGAGATGCTGGCAAAATTCAGCGTGATGCTGGAAAGTACACGGTGCAATTGTGCAATTTAGAAACACTTCTTCCGAACTAATCCATAGATGCGTCGGATTTCGGGAAGGAGATGCAGCTGCTGGGATATGCAGACGATATCGACATCATTCGTTGCCCACAGCATAGAGGCTTTATTGCAACTGGAGAACAGGCGAAACGATCTGCCCTTGAAGTAAACGAGTACTAAACCAAAATGAAGGATCCGTCCATGACAAAACGTCACTTGTGCCAACTTTTACATCGAAGAGATTAAGAGGCTTGCTAACCTCGAAATATGAATCACTTTGAATGAGGACACCTTTGTGGAAATTCTGCAAATGAATAGACTTATCCCGGGATACCGCTGCTACTTGGATAAAGTGATCTTCGAATCATAGCCCCAATCGAAACGACAAGGAAGACTTGGGGCACTTGGCACTTGCCTGTTATCGAAGAGAGTGGAAGATTACACAGAATCTTCACGGGTCGGGAGTCTAGCTATATAACTTCCGACCTCTTTTTGTACATCGAAACTGTCTCCACAAGGCGCGTCATAAAGTGCATCCGAAAATTACAAAAAGACCTCAATTCAGATTCCAAATGTTGCCGCCAAAGTATGCCATCCATTTGGATTAACCTTGTTAAGGCTCTACACAAAAGTCAATAGTCAATGACGACTGGATTGTTCACTTAAGCTTATTCCCCTTGGCCATATAGAATACTCTTCTATCCGTCAAAAGCCACTTGGCACTCCGACTGCTCTTCAGCCTATAATACCCTTAAACACAACCCCTATTGCCAACCCATCCTAGACTTGCAGTGTCATCGAAAGCAACCAGTCACTTGCCACCTATTGGCCCATTACAAGCTTCCCACTACTAACAACGGTCAAGTGAAAATCAATGAAAATGTGTAAAGAAAAAAATGATGAAAATATTTGAAAAAAAAGAACTATGATAAAGCAACGAGGAGAAGCTCAACACTCAACTCTGGGTGCACCTTTGTTGTTTATGCATGTGAATCTGTGTATCTGGGAACGATAAAGTAGCTCATTCATTATTATATGTTTGCGTCACGAAGTGCTACGTTAACCCATAATGCAATGAGTGTCAAAGTGGGTCATTGGATCTGTCATCGGCGGCGATGTCAAATGTTGGCACGCCTGCACGCCGCTTGACAGTCAATCAACGATGATGATGACGTTGGAAAACGGTGTTTGAACTGAGAGTTAAAAGCCACTTCAATCTGACACAAGTGGTGTACGTAGTTTTTTTGTTTTTTTGAGAATCAGATTATGGGATGCTTCGGGATGGTATAGTTAAACAAAAGGCGACTTACCGTTTTATATTAGTAGTTGTAATTAGCTGGAGTTCATTGTCATCTGCAAAGAAAGAGAGTGGAAGGCATAATGAATAATTAGATTAATCAGGTGGCGTGGTGTACGAGTAGGTAGGATGTATGGATGTAGGTTGTTTTGGAAAAGATGTGAAGTGCTTGTAAATAATTAAGAACTGGGGCAAGTTGCTTTACTAATTGGATGTAACGAAATAACAAACTTCTTTTTTTTTAAAGTTTACGGGAATTATTATTATTGTTAGAGAAATTCTTCAAGTTTTTTTTTTGTTTTTTATGGAATGAAAGTAGATCGAAAGTGTCGACTTTTAGTGAGTCAAGCTGTTTAAACGACGGCTTCTGGTTGAGCTTGTGTGTTCAAATGGTGTCTTTCGAAATAAGGTAAATCAGAAAAACGTTTTTTTCAGAGGCACTTATTTATAGTACTATCCTAACAGTATAGAAAAAAAAAGTTCACAAGATCTTATAAATTAATTTGTTAAGAGTAATTTTATTATTCGGCATTTTTCATATTTCATATTTATTCTTATACAATAAGATACAATATTCTCTTAAATAGTATAAACTGCATTATTTAATTTAAATGATTTGCTAAAGCAGAGTAATAAAAATATAATAATAATAATGAAAATTAATTGAAATAATAAAACTTAATTATTTAAAAAGAAGTAGAAAGAGGAATGTGGAAGAGAGAGAGAAAAATAATTGAGAAAAACAAAACAAAAAAAAGTATGGTTATAAAAAGAAAGAAGAGAAACCGAAAGAAGGACAGAAGTCACCATTACCTTAAGATAGACTTTGTTTTTGAAATTTTCAAAAAAATATTTTTTTTTATTACGGATTCTTAATCTTCATGTATAGTATGTAGAAATAAATCTTTTAAAGCGTTTCCCGACTTTTGAACGTTTACGATATCAAAACATGTTATCTCACGAAATGGTCCAGTCGCTTGGCCGCCTCGGTCGTGCGATTTGACGCCGTTAGACTATTTCCTGTGGGGCTACGTTAAGTCTTTGGTCTATGCCAACAAGCCAGCGACGATTGATGAACTTCGTGATCGATCGTGAAATTGGAGCAGTATCGTCCGATTTATGCTTGAAAACCGTCAAGAATTGGGTTCAGCGTCTGGACTTCTGTAAGTGTGCCCGTGGTGGTCATGCAAAAGAAATTGAGTTCCATACATAATGGCATCGAACGTACTTTCACAGGAATAAAGAATTTCATTGATATCCAAAACCGTTTTTGTTTTATTTAAAAACTTTTGTAGCGCTCTTATTGAAAAACCCGATATAAATGGTTGACATGGCATATTTCCTGAAATATGGCACTCCAAGGACAAAGCCTCTCCCTTAAAGTTAAAGTTCCCAAGTACTCCTTCAGCTAATTTGAAATAAAAGCCTGGTACAGCTTATCATCCTTAGAGGTCGGGGTAGAGAATACCACAGGCGTATCGCATTAATAAAAAAATTGGCACTCTGATATTAAAAAGGTGTAACGCAATGGCACTGCATTCAGTAATCTAGTAGAACGCTGTTGGCTGTTAATATTCTGATCTTGAAAAGATTGTCAAGAGTGACACCCTGTATCGACTTTGAACATTGAGAAATGTGGTCGTATTTTCTTAATCCAAAGATATACCTAGCTATACTGTTGTAGGCAATGTTTAGTTTATGCTTGCGGTTATAAAAGAGTTCACAAACAACCATAGTGCAGGATAGGGATAGTTAATGTTTTGGCCAAGATAATGCGTATTTTCAAGGATGTTATTTTATGGTTGCTCCACAGCAAACGACTCCCTCCAAAATCCCCTCCCAATCGTTGATTCCAAGAAAGCGTCTTGCTGAAAGTAATATACAAGATTTTAGCAGGTTCAACAAATTCGTTTTGCTTATTATTAACGCATATTTTGGGAAACTCGGACCTGTCGATCGACTATCTCGAGTTAACTAAACACTTGGACTGACAGACTCCATTTTTTAATGACCACCTGTGAACAAAGGTTAAGTCCCCATTAATTTCGACTGGTGCATTTTCAACCAAACCTATAGGGAAACACTTCCGTATCTGGACATCATCAGCGTACATATCTACTTTACAGTTTTGCAGAAGAAGAGGAAGGTCATAAATGCACATGGAGAACAATAGCGGACCCAGAATTGAGCCTTGTGGAACCCCTCTACTCAACATGAGAAATTAAGAAATCAGATATGTCTGGATCAACAATGCTACGGGGAATGAGATATTAGACTGGTTAAACGCCTTGGAATAGTCCAAGAGAACGAGACAAGTAACATTGTCGCAGTCCACAGCTTGCTTTATTTTTTCAGCAATATTTATAAGAGTTGTAGTACTGCTGTGTTTCGGACGGAAACCAGACTCATTTATGCATAACAAGTCGTGGTTAGACAAATATATTCTGATCTGGGCATTCATTATTCTGTCTAAGACTTTGGATAGAAGTGGAAAATCGGCAAAAGGTCGATACTCATTTTGATTTTTAGGAAAAGGTACAATCTCAGCTTGATTCCAAGCAGAAGGAAAAATATTCCACGAAAAAATTGTGCTAAAATGATGCGTTGTGTTTCAAAATATATGGAAGTCTACGAAAACCATCAACTGCTGAAAAGCTTAAACAGGGAAACAGAAATGAGTTGATCTCATATGATAAAGACGTTGTGTCATCAATGACTTCAAAACTTGAAAGAGATACAAATTTTCTATTGAGTTCATTGCAGTCAATTGTCATGATGACTTTTTTTGTGTTTTCCAACACCAATATCCCGTAGGTGTTTCAAGAGTGCATGTCTGTCTTGTGACGGCTCTAATCTAGGGGCAAAATTTTGTCTTTTTAATTCACGTTTTTTAAATTCATCGTACAGTCCACCGATATTATGGATATTATGGATATTTAAAAAAATCGTGTATTGCTTTTAGTTCCAGTAGCTATTCGGGTGAATCTCTCTCCTGACATGCCTTACGAAATACGTGTCCAAAAATACTGAACTGCCATCCATAAATTTCTGGACGGCACGTTTACTCAGAGAAATTCATGAATGCAAAACTCTGTGCCTTTGTTTCATTTGAACAATCAAAATTTAATTTGAATAGCATCATCAATTTCTTTAGAAATGGCTGCAAAGAAAGGTTCGAGCAGTGCGAAGAGAGTACAGAGCTAGACGAGGAAAAGCGAAAAATAAAAGAGCCTCTGCAGTTCTTCCAGCTGTAAGATATTGAAGAGTCGAAGAACAGAAATATCACACGTAGTTTATAACTCACTCAGTCTTTTCGGAATTCATAAGGAAGGAAAGCTTGTTCACGCAACGTGATAATGACTATGAAAAATTGACTTCAGAGCCGGCAGAGTTGTTCTCCAAGGCCATGAAATAATAGAGCTGCCGGCTCACATAATTTGCAAGCCTATTTTTTCAGATAGGGAGTATGCTCCTGATCATCTGTTTGTTTTATGAAGAACGAAACCCTGCTGATATCCTGTGATTGCGATGTGCAGGAATGAAACTGGAAGGCTAAATTTCTTTCGAAACAGTGGACATGTTTCGGTCCAAATAAACTACGAACGACGAGGCGCATTTTCATCTGAATGGAGCTGCCACTGGGAAGGACCGAACCTTTACTTTAAGGATCAAATAAATGCAGATAACTGAAAGTTCATGATTCTTTTTTTATAATTTGTTCGATTTTAAGGGTTTATTAATTTTGCACAGAGCGAGCAGAAAAAATAGAAGAAGTATTATAAGACTGTGAAGTGGTTTGAAACTCCGATGTAATTATTTGAAATTTTTTTCGTTTTTTAATTCGCAGTATTTTATTTTCTGTCGCTTATTTCTGTGTTTTAGTAAGTTCTCACTGTTTGTCAATAGATGGCTCCAGCAGAAAGCTCTGAACGATTTTGACTTATCCAAAACGTCATGAGCTAAGCTTAAGCATATGGTTAACAACTGTTTTGACATTTTATTGACATAAGTGATCAGGTTTAGCTGTCATATACTTTTGGTTTGTGCCAAACAATCGTCATTTGCTGGGAATGCTGATTTTCTTCTTTTCTTTGAAGAAAACGGCGGCTGAAGCTCATCGAGAGCTCCAAAAAGTTGACGGATATGGAACGTTAAGTGAAACAATGGGTCGTGATTGGTGCCGTCGTTTTAAGGACTGTGATTTCGTTGTTGACGACCGTTCCTGTGAAGGAAGGCCAAAGTCCTTCGAAGGCGCTGAATTGGAGGCATTGCTCTGTGAGGATCCGTGCCAGCATTAGACAAACAATAAACTTGGGTTCCTTATGATTTGAAGCCAAGTGGCGTTGAGCGTCGTGTTTTCGCCTGTGAACAACTGTTCCATCGGCAAAAAATAAAGCCTTTTTTGGCCCGCAACGTAACGGATTATGAAAAATGGGAAGTCCTTCCCCACCCGCACACTATGGTCTGGCTGAACAGCAGTTCCGCTCACATGAAGACTTCCAAGAATTGACTTGATTTGTGGAAAGCTTCAAAAGATGAACACTTTTACCGCAGCGGTATTCGAGCTCGGCTAGAAAGATGGGGAAAAGTTGTAGATATAGCTGGGCAATACTTTAAATGATTCATTTGTTACGACATAAGTGAATAATCAGCTTGCAGTGTGTCTGAATTTTCAAACTCGGAGCAATGATACATAAGAGGTCATGAACACACAAAAAATAAAAATATTTTAGAGTCCCTCGTCGGTCTTTCTGAGCAATAAAGCTAAATAAACTGTCTCTCTCCGTTCGAAAAAGATACCAATTTGGCTGTAATCACAACTATTATAGTATACTAGGCTTACTGAGAGCTTCTCATTCCGGTAACCTCTTCGATTTCCTGCAGCAGTTGGGTAAAACGAGCACGATTTTTCGACTGAGACGAAACTGTCAGAAAAATGGATTTGAGTTCGGGCCCTTTCGTTGTAAAAATGATGCGATATGCCAAAATTAATAGAGAAGGTAAAACTCTCATGACAGGCAAATTAAACTCATCATCTTGATCCAATTTGGCGCACCCCCAAAATTGAAATCTGTCACGTTTAATAATCTCATCAGTGAGAGCCCAAAACTCTTCCTCAACGTCTGGAAAAAATAATTAGTTCTAAGTACCCACCTTCCTGATAGCTGAATCAAAGTCACCCACCGAAGTCGCGTCCGAATGAGATGCAACACTGGGCAACGTGCCATATCCCAGCCGAGATCTAACCACTTTGATGGCACAACTAATTAACTTGAATTGAATCTAATAAAAGGGAAAGACGTCGCATGGCATCCGCCGCTGTCACTGTATCATTACCCCGGCTTCCGAGTTCTCGAAAATAAACTAAATCTTTCTTGCCTCAAAATTTCTCTCCAGACAGAAAGTGACAGCACCAGACTACATGGCAGGAAAATTAAAAAAAAAAAGAAGATACTGGAAAAACCACCTCGAGGAAATGTGCCATAAAAATAGTTTTCTTTCGAGCAGTCAAGAATAGACGGACCTGCTCAAGACACCCTTCTAAAGATAGATCCCTCAACCTGACACCTGCCGGGATGAAATTGAAAACAAAAAAAAAAGGCCAAACAACATTGGAAGAAGAAATTCCCACGCTCCACAAAATTCCAGCAGCAATTGTAAGCATTTTAATTATAGCAACACCGAAGCTATAAAAAATAATTTATTAAACGATTTCATTTGCAACCTCGTAGGTGCACGATAATGTTTTGTTTGAATACGAATGTGAGTTCCTTTTTTTTTTGTTTTTTTGTTTCCACTCGGTTGACTTTGACCACGAAAGTGATGCTTCTACGACATGGCCGAGGAGAGCTGCCGCTTCTAGCGCGATGTCAGTTGGACTGATGGAAATTTGTATTTGGACGCTTTCGCGGCTGGCTGGCTGGCTGGCTGGCTAGTGGGCGAGTTTTATGATGCCGCCTGGGCTGCTGAGCTGGTGGATGGCCCGTTGACGCAAGGGGATTTTCACGTCGGTGGGCACGCTGAATGGATTGTTATGTTATCTGAGATTGTGTTTAGATACTTTTGATTTTCGATGTGTTTTTTGTTGACAGTAGTCTTGAGTTTGATGGGGTGGTAGGTTAACAGCCATAGGAGTAGATGCGTAATTTTTCGTATGGAAGATTTGCTGGCAAATAGTGTGAAACGATTGTGTCGGTATAATAAATGAGTGGCCGGAATAGGTCACTGGAACAGAAGACATTTAACCATGAATGTAAATGGCGGGCTGCGTTTTGCTTAAGAGAATTTCTTTATTTCGGCATGGAACTTCATTCAACAAAAGCTAATCTAATCATTCATCAATCCAGACCCTCGGATTTTGAGCCAAGAGAAGTTGCAAAGCAGACCAGATATTGGTGGTGGATGTTATTAGAAAAACATTTGATAAAATTCATTTAACATATCTGAATACGTTGGATTTCTCAAAAGCATTTGATACTCAATCTCAATTGACAACAACCAAGTTAATTTACTCATACTTAACTGAACGGTGTCAGCGAGTTTTTCACAATAATACGATTTCGGGCTTTCTTCCAGTGTATAGTGGCGTGCCTTAAGGGAAGATTTTTGGACCAATGCTTTTTGCTTCCAGCATATATCATCAGCAATTTTGTTAAACGTTTGCTGATGATGTGCAACTTATCTTACGTCAACTTCAAGACATGATCGAAAAAGCTACTAGAAAACTAGGAATGAAGTTCTCTTCGAAATATAAAATTGGTGTGTAAACAAGATTTTATGTCCGAATATCTCCAAATCGAAAGTTTTCGCCATCATTAAAAAAAAAAGATCCCAGTTTTGCTTGGTTTTTCGATCATTCGACTTGGAGGTGACACTATAGAATCCGTCATGTCAGCGGAAAACGTAGGCATTACCTTAGTTAGAACTTGAACTAGGAATCCACATCTCAATGTCACTATTGGAATAGTCTATAGTGGACTTTCGTACTCAAACCAAAAGTAAACTAATCTTGGTTACATCTCTTCTCTTGCCGATCATTTCTATGTACGTATGGGTTCGAGATTTCCAGTCACTTTGATTATGAAAGTCAAAGAAAGTTTAACTTTGCTTAGAAAAATGTTGAGCGCTATGTAGACAGTCTGAAACAATACATCCAAGTGTCGAAATTAATGGCTGCTCAATTGCGAATCTTACAAAGTCAACCAGATTACATAAATCAAAAACTCAAGTTGTCAAGAGTACACGTGTTTTATCCTTTTTCCATTTTCTTTCTTTTTAAAATTCGTGTAAATTGAATTGTATAGGTTCGTTCTATTTTAAACAAGATCTTAAAGTTGTAAGCAACTCAGCAAAATATATGTTTATGTCAAATAAAAACAAATAAAGATCTCTACAATTGAATTTTTGAAAAGCCATCAGAACCATCTTCGGGTCTTCAATTATCTCCTCTCAGCTGATCAAACGCAAGAAACGAAAGGCATGGAGACAGATGACAGAGTGACAGTTTAAAAATCAGATTTATCCAGATGACTGCAAGTGAAACTTGAAGCTTATTGATGAATGAATGAACTCGCAAATCAGGTTACGAAGCTGGCCAATATGCCAAAACTCCTCAACAGTTGATGCAATTGATTCGATTCATGCTTTTACTTACTTCGGTAAGGTCAGATTTGAGAAATCATAGCCTTACAACTATGCAACAACCCTTCGAGTTCATCTGCTGGGCTTTGGCTTTAAAAAATATCAACAAGCCTCGGTGGACAGGATTTTTGACTCCGCGTTGCATAAACTCAACTCTGATGTAAACTCAACATCAGATGTAAACTCAACTAACCAATCTACCTACTTTGAATTTTTCAGTTCTTTCTCAGTTGAAGAATGTAAACTAGCACAAAAATAACTCGCTTTTAGACGATGGCTAAGAAAACGGTGTGCCCCAAGGCGTAGAGATAAGTCCTTATCTGTATACCTGTTTTTTTTTCTTATTGGTTCCAATGTTTCAGTTTTCAATTTGTTATTCAATTCTATTGAAAAATTAAACATAAAATTAAGCGTTTCAAAGATTTCGGCGGCCTCCTTCCTCCAAAAAAGGAAGGATCAGTCTCCTATCATAATTAACATAAAATGTGTACAGATAGTTTTGGGGTCAAAGTCTTTTAAGAAATGTCTTGAGGTAAGCCTCAATAAAACATTGCTCCATTCGATAAAAAAAAAACACCCAAGCACGAGCCAAAGATGCACACCTAGGGTTCTGTACCACCGTTCTTCTTGGCGTAAAATTAAGCTGTGACTTAAAAGACGATTTTTTTAAGTAGGGAACCTGCTTTATTTTTAAATTTACTTAACTTTTATTTTTTGTTTTTTACCAGCCATTGTAGAACATCCATTTACGATTCAAAATGTGCAAGCCTATCACGGGCGGACGTGAACACGGAAGGAGCGGAGTTTTAGAAATTAAGTTCCGTTGGCACTCTTTCGTTACGGAACCCTTAAAATTAGAAATGGGAATAACAATATGTAAATTGTTTGCACGGTAGCTCTTTTGGAAGCATGGCCGGGCAACGTCCCTCTTCAATTTTTCGCAAATGGTGGAGGTTGGACCTACAACTGACGGCCCACAAGCTTTTTTTTCGATTACTAATATTTAATTAAATTAATTGCTTTTATGACGCGTTCCTCGATCATTCTAACTACACTGAAACCTATTCTTCTGAAGTTTTCTGTGGACAAACCAGTTTTTCAAAAGTGACTTGGGGACTAATGTACCGCAACTAACTAGGACTTGAACAGCCTCATCCCTGCCAACTGGAAAGACATCAATCAGATATTCAAGCTTTTGACTTTGTGACTAACCCAGTTAAAGGCAGCATAAAGCCTTGCATGATCGGCAAATCTTTATCACATCAAACACATTCAGTAACTTCCAATTTCGCAGAACTAAAAGACAAATCCTTGAACAAAAGAGAACCAACCAAGTGAAAATTCCGCGAAAGATAAAAATAGTTCATAAACTGTGTGTGTTTTTTTTTTTTTGTAAAACTTTAAGGTTGATTTTATTTTCAAAAAGTTCAAAAGCACACATGCGAAATATGTGCACCCGTATTAAAGTCATTGCGAAAGTTGGCGTATAATTAAAAATTCAGTGAGACGTGCAAAGTCTTTGAACACAACCAGAGCATCTGCATTGGGCTGAATCTCGTGTTAATATACTCCTTTCAATTGAACGTTGGATGTGTTAAATGAGTTTTCCATGCAGGTGGGACACGTGCAGGTAAGTTTCAACAAAAGCAACGCCACAACCCCCCATGACTGTTGTTGGCAGAAGGTTAAGAGGGAAATGGGGTCTTTGTAAAGCCGTTTACTGTGAGGGTGACCCGTTCTTGTGGTTACGAAGGACGTTGGCATGCAGATACGCAATTTCAAAGGATATGGAATGTCTTTAGCCAAGTGTACGAGTACGAGTAGGACAACAGCCCTTCGTTTGGAAAATAAATTCGCGAGTATCTGTAACATACAATCATGTCTTTTGTAGAGACTTAGCTTCAGGCTTCGCGGAAATGTACAAGGAACACACAATGCAATTTCTTGTTTCCATTTTTCTAAGGTTTCGTTAGGTTTTTCGTGCCTCAAAGAGCTTTAAATGTTTGAAAATTTTTTAACAACTCCAAGAATTACAGAACATGACCTGAGATATTCTAGAAAAGAATTCCAGAGGAGAGGAATATTGACTGGGAATTAAAACAGCCTTTTAACTTTTTCTTTTATATTTTCGGCACAAGACGCCAAAAATATCTCCAACTAACATATTTTTAATAAACTCCTGAACGGTGAAGGTTGCCTTCCTGTGAGACGGCAGGACCTTCTTCGCCAAACCGAAGTTGAAGCGGTTTTCTACGGATTATTTCGTTGAATCGAAGGTACCCACGTAGATTACAACCCATCGAACCAGACTTGAAAATCCCTTCTTGATGCTGAGCTCGTTATCTCGGGATTTTTGATCTGGTATTATCACTGCACACGTTGACGATAAATCTATCGCATATTCAGTAATCGGGCTTAGAAAGTTGTCGTCCTTGAAGTTTGAATTTCGTTCCGAAAAAAAAAAACTTTTGCAGATGATGTAATAAGCTCCACTTTGGAGGCACAACACTGACAGCAACCTGATCACGTAAAGTTTAAAAGCACGTGCTCCGTATATCAACAAGTGGCGTAAAAAAATACTGCGAATTCAACGAATGAAAATTAGTCATTAAAAATCTGTCTTTATTCAGACTTCCACCCAAAGGACAATCAAAACCAAAATAAAGGGTTTTCCAATAAGGACTTGACAACTTTTTTTTAAATAAGATATTTCAAAAACTTTATCATCGACTTGAAGTTCAATCTAAACATCTATGAATGGAATTCTACTTCGTTCATATGGCCACCACGGGTACGTTTGCAGCGGTCGATTCGTTGGACACATTTCCGGCGCGTGCAATGTTGTCTCTGAGCTCTTCCAACTTCGTCTCTTCGGCTTGTTGGCATAAGCCAATGTTTTAACGCAGCCTCAAAGAAAATAATCTAGAGGCGTCAAATCGCACAAACGAGGCGGCCAATCGACTGGCCCATTTCTTGAGATAACACGTTCATTAAACTTGCTCATCAATAAATCGATTGTAATATGTGCTGTGTGGCGTGTGGCATCCCTCCTGCTGAAACCACATGTCATCCAAGTCTATATCTTCCAATTCAGGCCAGAAAATGGCGCGGTAACATGCCGATCGTTATCGTCGATGAAAAAATATGGCCCAATAACGCTGCCGGCATGCAAACCGTACCAAACAGTTTTTTTTGTGCATAAGTGGTTATTCATAAGTTAAATGTGGATTTTCAACCTCTTTTGCTGATTGACGAACTCATTGAGCCAAAAATTAGCTTCGTTACTGAAGATGATTTTGCGGTGAAATTCATCATCTTGGCGTATCTTCTCCAGTGCACACTCGGAGAATGCACGTCACTTCAAATAGTCCATCGGCTTCAATTCTTGATGCAGCTTAATCTTGCATGGGTGTAAACCAAGATCCTAACGCAAAATGTGCCATAATGTGGTCTGAACGATACCCAATTCTTGAGAACGCCGTGGAATTAACTGATTTGGATCGTTTTCTAGGGACGACTGAACGGCAGCGATATTTTCGACCCACCCGTTGTCTCACTGACACGGCAACATCACACAACAAATATGTAGACTCGAATTGCTGTTAACGCTCCTAAATTTGGGGCCACCGACCCCGAACATTTTTACAATTTGCAGACGTTGCTCGCTCGTGTACTTAACCATGATGAAAATTTTGAGTTTACTAAATAAATTGACATTAGCAGGTCGATATTCATTGAAAGGGCGCGTTCACAAATTAAATTCAAAGTTGTCAAGTTCTTATTGGAAAACCCAATATTTGAACAAATTTTCTAATGTGCAGCCGCAGATTTGTTTTTGACACATGGTTGATTTTTTTCAAGATGAAGACAAAACGAGCTATGCTGCTGTAGGCGTTGTTAAATTGTCTTCTAGATTTGTAATCAGGGCATCAATAGATCTCGAAGCAGTATAGCAGCATTGACAGTAGAAAATTATTTACCAGTAGCAGCTTTGATTTTGCAGGGACGAAATGTTGTGTGGCCCAAAGACCACGTAGACCACCATAAACCTTACCTATACTGGCATTTAAATGCGCAGACCAATTAAAGGTTTCAATTTTATATCAGGCCAAGATTTTTAGTGGAATCTACATACTCTTTTACGATCTGAGCCAACTGAACTGGTGGAAGATGGGGATGGATCTTTGTTTCGCCTGTGAATAATTAGTACTTAAGACCTATGAGCATTTGGAAACACAACAGTTTTTGATTGGCCAATTTAATATGCACTGAAGGTCTTCTTTTATTAGCAGATTCCTTACACAAATACACGGAAAATCTAAGTTTGATATGAACGTCGATTGAACTGTGTTTGATAATTTTGAGTAGCTCGTTCACATAAAGCAAGAACAGCAGTGGACCTAGAATCGAGCCCTGTGGCACTGCGAGCTGTCTTGCAACTCCGCTTTGGGCGAAAACCTGACTGGCTATCGCTGAGTATCTTTTTACTGATATTTGTATCAATTCAGAATTTTATGGCCAACATGGCTTTTACGACATCTTCCTTATATATCCTGTGAAAGTCAAAGGAGGACTCATTGAAACCATTTGGTGAGTAATCGAATGGGAAGGAACTTGTTGCAGAAAGAATGCTTGGCACTTTGAAACTCAAGTTAAGCTGTTCACAGTCGATGTTTGAAGGAAATTTGATGCCACAACCCTTTGCCTGACGAGCTTCTATTAAATTTTCTCTTCAAGTAGGCTCGTTTTGCCATTCTGATTCTATTTCATTCTGTAACGAGCGATCTTTGTCAGGCAACTCGCCGATCCCATTTTTTTTTCCAACATTTGTATACATCATCTCGCAATTTCATAAGCTGCTTGATGTTTGGTGTTAGCCACTTAGTGAGTTAAAATGTATGATTTTGGTTCTTAAGGACACATGCTCTACGAATAAAGTGGAATTTAATGCCTCCAAAACTCAATGCTGTCTTCTGTCACTAAAGCGAAACGAAAACCCTCGACCATTATCCATGAATGGCGCATGCATTGCTGAAGCCGAAAAACTTTAAGTACTTGGTATGTGTATCAATAACAACCTCGGTTGGAATGATCACATAACCGTTATCGCCAAAAATGCTGCGAAATGTTTAGGTTTTCTGAAGCGGTGCAAGAAATACTCTACCCCATCTGATCTGGCTGCCATATATAAAGTGTACATTCGCCCCAAACTGGAATACAACTCCCATTTATGGGCTGGCGCTCCAAAGACCATCTTAAGCCTGCTTGAAAGAATTCAATATCGAGCGATAAAACTCATAGAGGACAAAAATATTACAAAGTCAATTGACTCTTTTCACCACCGTCGTAACGTCTCCTGTCTTGCCATGCTTTATCGCTTCTACCATAAGCAGTGCACTAGCGAATTAGCCAGCTGCATTCCACCATCCTATCACTTTCACCGTTACACCCGTCTAGCCAGGAATGCTCACCAGTTCACCCTCAAGCCTAACTTCGGTCGTACAGTCAAGTATAGAGACTCGTTTATTAGCCGCACAACACGAATGTGGAACGCTCGGTATTTCCCACTCATTACAATCTGCAGAAATTCAAAAACAATGTGCATCAGTACTTATCCCTATTTCCTCCCTGATCCCTTCCACTCGCGTTATGTACTAACATTTTAAGGGTAGTCATAACCCCTTGTACGCGTGTGTTCTTTTAAAAAAAAAAAAAAAAAAAAGTTCGTTTGCGATGTTGCGGAAGTCTGTTTAGCTAATCCTAGACTCTTGGACTCAGAATTTTTATTTTTTATATCTGGAATCAAATTTTCTTTGGATCCCTTATTCGGCACAAAAGTCGATGATTAAGGAGCCTTGAACGACACTCTTTTCCAGAACTTAACGCAACATGAAAGCAACTTTAACGTTCACAATTTAGAAACAGTGAATAGAATCTTGTGAGCAACTTCAAAAATTTCGGAAAACAATTATTTATTTTGTTTTTGCATTTTTAACTACTATACTTCAATTTCTCGAAAGGACACCCTTAAAAATTTAGTTCTATTTGCTAAACTGTTCCCACTTGGAATTAACCAAAAATTGAGTCAAAAATAAATAGTTTTTCGAAATCGCCATTGTTTTTAAACGATTGAAATGAAAATTAAAGAAGGTAAATTCCGCCGTGCGAAATCTTCCTTTTGGAATTCTTGGTGTCATAAATACCAATCCTAGGACTAACTGTCCACATTGCGACTACGATTTTTCGAGGTCTTAATTTTGACTCCAACTGCCGATCACAATAGAAATGAAAACTAAAGAAAACAATGTTTTACGCTGTTTAATAAAGACCTTATGATAATATTTTTTAAAAAAGCCGAGAGTAAAATTGTCGAAAATATGTTTTTTTTTTTATGCCTCGATAGTTGTTGCAAGACTCAGCATCGTCAGACATTTTTTGGACTCCCAAAAATAACAAGCTCCCACTATGTCTGGCTTGTTTAAAAGGTTTATCCTGCTACTGCATTGTACTTAAGCTTCCTTATGGCTCCGCCTATTACTTCTACTTGGGCGGGAGAACGTCTGTATCGGCTGACGTTATCATACCTCATCATCCATTTTTGGTTAACAATTAGTATGGATCGTTGACAAGATTCATTTCACAAAAACTAGACTGGAGATTGGATACAAAATTTTAGAGCAGCAGGACTTTTGTTTTGTCAAAACTGTGCAATATATTTCTATATTCCAAGACTATTCCATGTACTTAAAGGAGACTTTGGCCTCGAAATTTTCAAAAGATCATTTTTTTGTTTTATTACGGACTCTTAATCTACATCTTTTGAGCGTTTACGATATTTTAAACATGTTTGAAATTGACACCGCCAACGCGCTCTAACCATTCACGGTGACCGACGCGACAAAAAAGGCCCGGATTGAGCAGTGGGAGATGTTAGCGGCTCAACATGAGCAGAAAGAAGACGAAGAGGGATGCCTCTATGGACCAGGCATTGCCGATAAGCGGTTATAATAAACACATTTGTGTGTTCACATTACAAAACTTTAAACGCGTTTTTCTCGAAAACACGTTTTTTAACACGGCTGATATTCTCCTGACCGCTGTAATTAACATATCGACCTGAAATTTTGAGAGCATACTCAGAAAATATGTCTTCACGGAATGACGGATCGTTTTTTCAAAAGATATATTTTTGTATTTGTTATTTATCGTTTTATGCGATAAAACGCGAATATTCGATTTTTTTTTTAATGGCCGCCATTTTCCGAACTTTGCACAAAACGAAAAATCCATCCGTCATTCTAGGACCAAAAGGGTCACAGATTGATAATGTGATTTGAATTTTTTTTTAGATCAAGAGGGGCAGTGATGTCAGCCGTTTACCTCTCGTGATTTGAGGACCTGTTTTCGCGGAGCCGCACTCAAAAAGCCTTACTCGTTTCCAATCTAAGGACAAAATCTCCCTTAAGTATTCAAGATCGCAGCAGCGGCCTTTTCAATTCCGCAGTTAGTTTTTTCTTATCGTCTTCCTGGCGGCAACTTCATAGCACAACATTCTAGAAAGGGATGGTTTGGTAGCATGAAATGGTTGGTTTTTCCTCCTGGATTGTAGTCCGGCATTCTGCCGACTTTAAGTTGCATTTAAAGCAGGCTTTCTGTAGGTTCCGGTTATTTTCGATGTTCTGATGAGTTCAATTTTAACACTCCTTTATGTTGCCTGGTGTAACTTTCTAACTTTAGACCTAAAATCGACCTCCTTCTAAAAAGTATTCAAAGTTCAAATTAACCCAACTAAATGTTCGCGCATCCATTCACGTTGAAATCTTAATTGTTGTGTGGATCTTTTTTGACAGAGTCTGGTGCAACTTATCATCGTTTTATTAAAAGCAAAAAAGTCCTTGAGTCTGGTGATGGAAGCTTGTACTCCACCAATAATGTTTTCCGATTTCAGCTTTGACATCCCTAAGTACGAATTCGAAGTTGTATATCGAACAGACTCTTGATTCCATCGGGTGAACTGCCTAATCCGCCTGATTCCTCGTGAGGTGGATAGCAGCTGTAGTAAGCCTTAAGAAATAATCCATTCCAGTAAAAAATAACTACGATTTTCATCTTTCTCATCCTGGCTGGCGTAGATTCCAACAGCAAAACATGGGCTCCTGATGTCCCGTACTAAAAAATCTAACAAAAAAAAAAACTGTCAAAGTTCATTACAAACTGACAAGTTCCCCAAATTTGGTTTAACGATTTCACTTTAATTAAGTCATAAAAATGACCGATTCAAAGAACGAAACAGGAGCTGAACTCTACCCCTTTTAAGTAACAGTTGGATCGGTCAAAACAGTGCACACTTAAAAGCGAAACTTAATCGTTTCACTCAAAACGCAATAAAACCATCCAAAACAGGCGAGAAATTCAGATATCATGGGTTTAATAACTCACTTGGCAGATACAAATTTTGACCACCGTAAAAACGCATAAAAACGAGCCCGAATTGTCTAAATTAAATAGCACCTTGTTGAGTCCATTACGAGACCAGATAGAGACCCTCCACGGTCTAAGTATCTACGAAAAAGACATACAACAAAATTATCTACAACATGTACACAAGTCGTTAGATTTTTTTTGTTTTTTTTTTTGTGGTTGGATAAGCGCGTCAATTAAATTTAATAACGACGACCGGCGCGGCGTCCCTTCATATGACAACCGCTTGAATTGAAGACGCAGGTCGTGCCTCATGCACTTGTTGGAACTGAGTTTGCCACCCAGATGGCTCTCGGATAAATAGCCACGAAAAGACCAAGAATCTTTCAAATTCGTTTTAAGAAGCAAAAGTATCTTCATCCACAAAAAAAAAAAAGTGAAAACGGTTGCCAAGTTAATGAATTCAGAAATTGGCTTCGAAAACAAAGGCGGAAATTTATGATTCAACTTTTCAGTCTAAAGAATGTTAGAATTTTTTTTTGGTTGTCCAATTTTTTTAAAAAAAAATCAAAATCAAAAAATTGCGTGGGCGTTGAACTTGTTCCTAATCGTCTCATAGCTTATCTATCGATCATTTGAATAATGGGTTTCATCGTTCCGTATTTTTTGGAGGCTCAATTGATTAGTCAAGCATCCGGTGGGAATAAATTAAGAACCGATTGGACGACAGAAATATTCCTGTCCTCTTCGCGTGGAAACAATTTGAAGATCCATGTTTGACATTTCGTTAATGAATTTAAAATTGAAATGCAACAGTCTTGTGCAACCGGCTTATTCCAAGTGTAAGATAAAGTTATGTACAAGGACATTTATTTTTCGGTTCAAAAAGCAGATTTAAATAAATTGGACTTTGTCATTCTGAATTGACTCATACAAGGTAAATTTCGATGACTTTTCGACACAGACCGGGCAAACCACCGGCCATAACATGACGAATAATATTTTTTAAAGCGTTGAAAGTTTGCAAATTGAATGCCATTTGACTTGAATTATTGACAGCCAAGGCTATTAAACTTGCAACAAGTCGAAAAAGGATCTTCGAATTGATGCATTTGGCTATAGAGATGACAATTGATGGTTACGATTACAGCTTCCTTATTTTCGAAGGAATGTGAAACGTCAAAATGGATTCCGAATTCTCTGTATGCGAAAATTTTGATTGTGAAAAATTGCATGAAAATTGTTTAGGTGAAACGCAAATGATTAACGTGTTCCCTAATTTGCGCTAATTTAACGTCTCACGGCTAAAATGTGTTGTGTGCCAGGGTCAGACTTTCTGTAGAAGGATAATCCTCAAGTTATCTGTAATCAATTTCTTCCTTCTACAGAAACACTTTTCTTTTAGAACGTTTTCATAAATTGAACACGTTAAGCGATTGTTTACGGATCGGATCCATATAATAAAACGTCAATCCAGAAGATGACAGATTGGTTGACGTATTTGACTGAAACGGGGACTTCAAATTAAACCCGCATTACGAATGATGTTGCACGACCCTTTACAACGAATTGAAGAGATGTTGTTTGTAACATTATTGCCTCAAGTGTCAAAAATTCCAACTGTCAAAACTGTTGTGTTTTATAGACTTAAAAAAAAATTCTGAACCCGATAAATGAATTAAGCTTTTTTATGCTAAATTCTTTACTTTACTGGTGTATTGCCTCTTTAAGTAGTAGTAAAAAAAGAAATGAAAGATCAGTGCAGTGGTTCGAAACCTGGATGTAAAGGGTTTTCCAATAGAGACTTGACAACTTTGAATTTAATTTGTGAACGCACCCTTTCACTTAACATCAAACTGTCATTGTCAATTTGTTCAGTAAACTCAACAGAGTCGGTGACAGCAACTTTAAGAGCGTTAACAGCAATTCGAGTCTACATATTCGTTGTGTGATGTTGCCGTGTCAGTGAGACAACGGGTTGGTCGAGGTGTCGAAAATATCGCTCCCGTTCCGGCGTCTGTAGCAAACGATCCAAGTCAGTCAATTCCATGGCCTTCTCAAGAATTGGGCATCACTCAGACCACATAAGGATCTCGGTTTACACCCATACAAGATCAAGCTGACTCAAGAATTGAAGCCGATCGACCATTTGAAGCGACGTACGTTCTCGAAGTATGCACTGGAGAAATTACGCCAAGGTGATGAATTTCACCGCAATATCGTCGTTCGCCAATCAGCAAAAAAGGTTGGAAATCCACATTTAATTTATGAATAACCATTTCATCCACAAAAAAAAACATTGTTTGGTGCGGTTTGCATGCCGGCAGCGTTATTGGGACACATTTTTTCGTCGACCATAACGATCGTCACGTTCCTGTGAATGGCCAGCGTTATCGCGCTATAATTGCCGATTATTTATGGCCCGAATTGGAAGATATAGACTTGGATGACATGTGGTTTCAACAGGATGATGCCACAAACCATAAAGCACACCTTACAATCGATTTATTTTATTGAATAAAGAAGTTGTCAAGTCCTTTTGGAAAACGCTGTATAAAAAACTGTGTTTGCTTTTTTAAGCATAAGCACTTATATTTAAAAATGTTTAAATATCTGGGATAACTTATAACTAGCTTGCAGATCTAATATCTGTCTTTAACTGTTAACAATACTTATGTACAGAGCAGCCTCTGCATTATTCTAGAACATAACCTGCAAAGTTAGTCGCTTCTTAAATCTTCTTGTTGAGCAGATTCTGCAATGCCAGATGTCATATTGGAGGGCAATTTCTTAGTCTAGTTCTAGCTATTTGGATACGCAGAAAATGTCGACACAAACGTTCGCACCCAAAGTGCCGTCATCAAAGAATAGTCTAGCCTATAAAGTGTTTTTTCAACTCAGCTCAGGCTTCAAGAATTACTGAAGTGTGTCATTGCTTATTTAGCAACGTTCCTTTTATCGCCCTTTCTCCGTCGTTACCCTACATTGTAGAGCTTCGAAATTCCGGTAATTTTTGGCAAACCCTATCCTTTCCCCGAAAGTGTGTTAAAAAAATTCACAAAATTCACCCAAAAAACTATCACTTTTTCGAACATAAAACCAAAACTCATAGAAACCGAGTGAAAGGAAGTGAAAGCCAGTACCGAACATGGTCGTTTCCTTAAACATGCGCTTTAGACTGATTTATTCGTGTCAAATGAAATCATAAATTAAGTCGATTTATTGAGGAATATTTTACACCTTTTACGCGCACATGTGTCAAAATTTGAAAGCCAAATTGAATAATTTCCAGTTCAATGAAATTTCAAAACACAAATGTGCTAAAAACATTCTTTGTTGGTACAACTTTGACATACTCACGCATCCATTCGATTTGCTTGCTTCATTTGCATACGTTAATTGATTGGAAAAAAAAAAATAAATAAATATAAAAATCCTTAATGCATGAAGCTTTTAAGCACATTCCATTTGCTGTTTTGATAATAATTTAGTGATGAACTTGGAGAGAAACGTCAAGTCGACATTCTGGCACAGAAAACCTTGTCGTCGAAGCACTTAACATTGTACAACAAATTCACAGAAATAAGTTAAACAAAAGTACAAAAGGCCGGTCACCTCTAAACAAGTTGCATACTCGAGCTATTCTGGCGTAAACGTCAAACTGTTGACAACGCTACGAGGTTTGAGTTTGTTTTCATTTTCGTTTCGTGGTTTCCACAGCGATTTCGAAAACAACATGCTGGCCTGATCGATTGCTTTCCGGATGAAGTGAAACGAAATTTTGGGGGGAAAAAATGGCATCGCTGTCACATCTGACATATGTTCATTTGCTAACGATGATTAATGTACCGAAAAAGTATCTTTTGTTTGAGTTGCATCAAGCCATTCAAATGTCAATAAGCATGAAAATAGAGGCTGTTTCCGTGAGGTATGTTTGTCTTTTAACGACTGTCTTATGATATCTATCAGTTGCCAATAAGCTGAGAGGCATAAATCACTTTAAAATGCATTCATAGTCACACTTATTGGTGAAGGCCGGCCATTAAACAAGCTTCGGTAAAATCGCCGAAGAAAAAAATGACTCAGAGTGAGAAATATTGAAAAACGAAAACCATAAAAACACTTCAATGAGATAACGTGGATGCTGATATCGACATAAAAAACGAATGACTTGTGAACACATGTGGAATTAGCTCAGCAGTTTTTTTTATTTTAGTTCGAACTAGAATTGTGCCGCGCACTAAAATAAAAATAAAAATAATAAGAAAAAATATTTTAGGTCCCAAAAGTTAGAAATCAATCTGAAATTAGCTCGGAGTATTGTGATTTTTTTTTGAAAATACCGTTCCGCTAAATTTTTGTAGGTAGGCTTGCCTAGGTTTGGTTTGAGCCCACATCTTCAGATTCTAATTTGATTGTAAAAATAAAATTGCAACATTAAATGAATGTTTTCAATGCATATCAATGAGTATGTTATATTTTGAGCTCAGGGAGGTCCATTGCATGGCGCCTACAATCGGAGATACTACCCTGATCAAAAAGATCTAGGACTGACCACCGTGTGACATTTGTAAAGGATATTTTGCCGAGAATCAGTCTGCCTTTGCGTAAGCTTTCGATATAATAAGTTGAAAAACGAGATTGCATCAAGTATTGTGGGACCTAAAAAAATAAGCAGAGGACTTGAAAATTGCTTGTAGACAATTTGGATAAACATTTGGGACTTAAATCGTGTCCCTGAATAGCTGACATCGACAGACTAGCATTGTATCCAATTAAACGAACCGGATTTCTGTTTGTTTTTCTTTTAGTGGCTATGCAGTTCGGTCTAAGTCTCCACTCCAAGCTATCATCATAACATCATTGGATCATTACACAATAGCACTTTTGTCTGTGAGTCTTTCACCAAGCCACCGAATTTGTCTGATTTGACTCACTGAGATTTTTTCCGCACGGACGACAAAAGAAACTGCTTCGGCAAAAGGCGAGGACATAATGAAAACCCGTAGACGGATCTGAGTATTGAAACCACCCTGCATTTAGGTCAGTGAAGAACTTTAAGAGGGTATTCTAGTCCAGAAATTTAAAAAAATCGATTTTTGATCGAACTATTCAAGAAAATATCCAAAGGGTTTTTCAACAGGGACGCTACAAAAGAACAGTGACAGGGACAGCAAACGACGTCATATTTCTTGCCACTCTTTTGACATTTCTCTTCAGTAAAGTTTGCCATTTCATGATGGGAAGATATACGAGCCAACAACGAGTCGAAATTATTAAAATTTACTACCGAAATTCGGAGTCAGTGGCCTCAACGTTAAGAGAGCTACGTCCAATTTATGGTCGTCATAATCGTCCTAGCAGATCAACAATTGAGCGTCTAGTGGAAAAATTTGAATCCACAGGCACAGTACATAATGTTCCCGTGTCGAGAATATTGCTGCCGCTGAGGCTTCAGTTGCAGAAAGCCCAAATGTGTCTCTCACACGTCGTTCTCAAGAAGCACGTTGGGCATCTCTGTGACGTCGTTGTGGCGAATTTTGCGAAAAGATCTTGGCCTACATCCTTACAAGATTAATTTGACGCAAGAACTGAAGCCGCTTGACCACCAGAAGCGTCGTATGTTCGTGAATTGGGCTGAGCAACAACTTGAAAATGATTCGGATTTTCATCAAAAAATCATCTTCATCGATGAGGCTCATTGCTGGCTGAATGGTTCCGTCAATAAACAAAATATGCGGTATTGGTCAGGCAGCAATCCAAACGTACTCCGTGAGTCATCATATCATCCCGAAAAAATTACGGTTTGGTGTGGTTAATGGGCCGGCGGCGTCATTGGGCCGTACTTCTTCCGTGATGATCAAGACCAGCACGTTACTGTGAATGGGGATCGCTACCGTTCAATGATAACCGAATATTTTTGGCCCCAATTGGATAATATAGACTTGGAAGATATGTGGTTCCAACAGGACGGCGCCACAAGCCACACAGCGAATGTCACAATCAATTTATTGGAAACCAAGTTTGGAGAACGTGTTATCTCACGTAATGGTCCAGTCGCTTGGCCGCCTCGGTCGTGCGATTTGACGCCGTTAGACTATTTCCTGTGGGGCTACATCAAGTCTATGGTCTATGCCAACAAGCCAGCGACGATTGATGAACTTCATACGAATATCGAACGTGAAATTGCAGCAGTATCGGCCGATTTATGCTTGAAAACCGTCGAAAATTGGGTTCAACGTCTTGACTTCTGCAAGCGTGCCCGTAGAGGCCATGCAAAGGAAAAGACATTAGGGATTCTCCGTCTACCTGAATCCATATTTCTCAGTAAAACCTTTTGTCCTTTGTAGATAATGTAATACAAGACCCCAAGGTGACTTTTATCTTTTATATTTAGTGTTCACTTAAGTCCAGCTGCTAACAGTTGAATTCTAACCTTCAAACCACGTGGGAATGAAAATTGGCCCGGAAGCTCATTCATTTGCTGTGAAATGAGACAACGCCCGAATTGGCCGCTCCGAGATACGAGCATCCAACGCATCAAAGGAGGCCAGAACTGCTCGATATGAAGAGAGAAATGCGGAAAATATTTTTTTTCGAAGTCGAGGAAGGTCTGATGTATGAAGCAGGAATGGCAGATTGAATAAATGTAAGTCTACAATATCATTTCATGACTTAGACTGCGAAAAACTTAAAACGCGTTTTTCTCGAAACTTTCTCTTTCAAAACAATACCTACGATTACTCAGGTTCTACTGGACCTATTTAGAGAGTCTTCTTTATAGACTTTTCGATATATATGGAACTATCCCCATCCCCAAATTTCTATTACTTTTTTTAATAAAAAATTCGAAACAGTCAAAAAAAGTGGCACAAAAATTGTTTTTTTTTCAGGCAGTCGCCATTTTGTCTGTAGTTCCAGACATTGCGACATAATTCTAGATTGATAATCTTTTTTTTTTTGGTTTCAGATTGCTAAGAGGATTGAAATCGTGGGTATGGTTAGCGCCAATTTTTTGAGTCCCCCCTCTTCATCAGCTGCTAATTTTTGAAAATTTCAACTTTTTTTATTTTTTTTTTGATTTTTTTTCTGTATTCTTTTAATGTTAATGAATACCTAATAAAAAAATGGATACTAAAAATAATAATTGCCTTTTTTATGACACTTCAAAAATTACATGAAATTCATGCCTCTAGACTAGAATACCCCATTAAGGGAGACAACATCGATAATCTACAATAAACCCGTATTTTAAATTATTTTAATAAATTCTTGAAAACTTGAGATCAAAATAGCTTGTCATTGAAAGATCTAGGGCTTAAAGCCCCATCACAGCACCCTCTGCAGATATCGTTCTGTATGGTTCAACTGGCACACTGCTTCACTGAGCTTGTATATAATAAAGTAAGACCTTTGCTTTTTTTGCTAGGTGCATGCCTCAGCATATGTGAAGTGGAACAATCGTTTCTGCGATCGAGAAAAAACACTTTTCTGAATAAATTTGGAACATAGTTAAGATTATAAGGAGGAAAAACTCCATATTCCTGCATTTAAAATTGGTGATACTGTGATAAAGCCAACGTTTTAGCGGTGCAGTTCCTTAATAATCATTCAATTAATTGTAATATTGTGAGCAGCCCAAATACTGTGGCTGCGGTTAACGAATCGGTTAATTCAATCTCCAACATAATAATGGATCACCCTCCTGTTTCGATTGTCGACATTAAAAAGGTACTGAGTACACTTCAACCTTTTAAGACTGCCGGTTTTGATAACATCAGGTATGTATACCTTAAGCCCCTCGCTAATATAGGTATCAAGTTTTTGCAGGCTTTATTTAATAGTTGCCTCAGCATTGGATACTTTCCAAAGGCTTGGAAGCTTGCAAAAGTAATAACAATATTAACACTGGGAAAAATTCCGAGCTTGCAATGCAACTATTTAGCAAATGCTTCGAAAAAATCAACAAAAACAAATTGGTGGCTCATCTCGATGCTAATAATATCATCCCTACGGAGCAGTTTGGATTTAGATCACACCATAACACGGTCAGTCAGATCCATCGTCTCACAAAATATATAAAAAGTAATCTCCAAGCAGGAAAGAGTACTGGCGTGATACTGCTTGATGTCGAAAAAGCGTTTGACACCGTGTGGCAAAATGGACTCTTGCATAAACTAGTGACTCTGAGTTTTCCAAACTATTTAGTGGAAGGACGTTTAAGGTGACTGCTAACAACTCGCTCTGCGACGATGGTTATGCGATTGCTGGTGTACCCCAAGGAGCAGTAATAAGTCCTATCCTTTATAATATATATACGTCAGATTTTCCCTGCCTTGGGAACTGTGATTCTGCTATCTTTGCTGATGGCACCTGCATCTTTTCCTCAGATTCAATTGGTTCCATTGTTGAAGCCAACCTGCAATCTGCTCTCAACACCATTGAAACGTATTTTAACAATTGGAAAATAAAATTCAACGCTTCAAAGACTCATGCTGTCTTCTTTACACGGAACAGAAGGGCCTATCTCCTGCCAAGCAACAGACTTCAAATTAATGGCGTACAGATCGACTGGGGGTCAAAGGCTAAGTATCTTGGGGTACACCTAGACAAAACGCTTACATACTCTTTACGTATTAGCGAAGTCATCCACAAAATTATTATTACAATCAAAACGTTGTACCCGTTCATTAACCACAAATCGAAAATGAGTGAGGAAAATAAATTAATAATATTCAATGTTCTATGGCTCACCAATGTGGGGAAATTGTGCTAACAGCAACCTGCTGCAAATTGCAGGTGTCCCAAAACAAACTCCTCAAAATGATGTATAATCTTCCTTGGCACTTCTCAACCAACGAGCTATGAACTTTGGCAAATATTGACACAGTTCCAATACGACTCCAAAAACTATTTGATCGCTATAACATGACCTGCAGTATTTCTGAAAATCAGTTAATATCAGATCTTGCTATTTAAACTCCTATCTTTGTTTGAAATAAATAAATAATTTTATTATTATTAATTATTAACTGCTTATATATATTAGTGTTTATTTATTAACTTATTAATTTATTTTTGTAAATATACATAAACCTTGTATCTATTTATTTATTTATTTATTATTAATTTTTGTATTTATTTATTTATTTATTTATTTACTTATTTATTTATTAATTTATTTATTTATTTTTTTTTATTATTTATTTATTTATAATCATTGTAAAGTCGATCTTGTAACATTTGTACTGGTGCCTCCTTTTCTCTCTAATGAGAGCATTTAGTTTTATTATTTTGAAGGTTTTTGCTAGTAGCTTTTCCTTTCTTCTTCTATTCTTTAACTGTGATATATTCATTAAAATGTAAACTATTTTTTCAGTTGTAAGGTAGCGTTATACCATATCAATGTGCAATAATTTTTTTAATGAGACTGTAAACATATCTAATGCTACTATAAATAATAAACGCATAACCTTGTTCTAAAAGCCTAATCACTAGGAATCTCCGTTTGGGTACGGATATGAATTTATGATTGACAGCCTGCGGGACAAACAAACAAACGCGTTGCACCTCGTCTGGGTCTTTTTAGGAGCTCATCCGCGACTTGATCGGTCACAATGGCAATATTCTCGTCTACGAAGCCATTATTGCAGTGTGAAAAATCCCCGCCAAAATTCGATTCGGTATCCATCTACGCAAGGATCAACCTTGTAAAAGTGTCAGTTGATGAGAATTCAGTTCAACCCCAGTCTGTAAGCCCGTCGGCACAGACAAGTTTGTCAAAATATTTCCATATTTTAAATTTTCAATATTTTTGTTATTCTTTGAAACCAAACTCACCCAAAGTTTTTCTCAATATTAATAAATAAAAAATGAAGCCCTTTCCTACCTGAAAAGAAAAAGAAAACAAATATTAAAGTCTTCATACGATAGGCCGAAATATAAATTCAAAAAAAGGTTCATTCACCCTTCTCGCCAGAAAGAACAACCCCCAATAACATCCCCGATAAAACTGAATACCTACATAAATATTCAATAGCAGCATATTCTTTAATATGTATCGAAAACGAATCCTCCCCCCCCCCCCCCCTGTGTCGATGAAATGAAAAAAAAAGATACTTTTCGTTCATCATTTACGAGTAGGAATTGCCACAAACCAATGCCTCCACACGAATTGTTCATTCAACTGGATATGCACTCCATGCCGGAAGGAATAATTTCTTTTCCTCCCTTTCCCATTTACTGCCCGCAAATCGAACGCAGCACGCAGCTCAAGTGTGCCGTAAAATTGTCGAAACCATTTTCAAACTTTTATCAATATTCCGTGCTCATCTGTGGCAACATATCGTGTAGGCAATTGTATCTACGCCACTGCACAGACCCCGGCGTTGGAATGTGCATAACCACAGCCCCATTCCCAATCAATATCTCGTCAAACAAAGTGAGATACTTCCCAATTGCCAAGCTGCCATTCCAGATACGAGCCTCGTTTATTGCGAAAGGAATAAAAACCGAAAACCACTTGACACACAGATTTATGCAGAAGCGGTGGCATTTTGCTTTCGATTTCTATCTAGATACTGAATGGTTGCCTTATTGCAGCACCGACCGACTGAAAGTTGCCGCGGGGCTAAGCTTTAGTGTTGCACCACTCTGCTGAGGCTGGATGGCTTCATGAAACGTGCGAGCCACTGAAGATATTTTAACTCCCCCGATAGAGACGACCCGTTTAAGAGCTCCGAATGTGGGTAATTAGTATTCACCTGGCCTTATATCCGCATACCGATGCTGTGTATCTGTTCGGCATCGAAACATGTGCACACGTCAGTAGCCAGTCGAAGATGTTTGGCAGTGGTGAATAAATTACTGGCATGTGGCCAGGATTGATGCAGATAAAGGTCACGGAAGGACCTTGGTGCCTAATGGAGATTTGATCAGTTTCCGGTAAAACTAATTACGGACGCTGTCCTGTTCATATTTGGCGAGGTAAAATCATTTTCGAAAAGGCAAGTAGTCTTTCGAAATTGACTAAGTCAGAGTGGCCCAAAAACATTCACCCGATGTTGTTTTGCTATGTCTTTAAAATTTATGGACAAAAACTTCATAGCTTTGAATTTAAATATTTATCTGGACTTTGAAGATCTTTTTCTTAAGTCTTCGAAAATAATATCGGCCGAGAAGAAGCCGGCATTGTCATTGAGCAATTTGACTGCTTTGACCGCATTTGCAATCGTTTTGGCGAGTAAAAATAATTTGTAGACGAGAAGTAACACGATCTGAAAACACATCCTTCAGTCTTGTGATTCGTTCATTTGAAATCACATGTACATACACAATTTCCAATTCTTCCCGACAATAGTCAACTTCTGCGTTGAGGTTTAGAATAGACAGAAGCTAATGAATTGTCGCGAAAACGGACTGCAGAGACAATTTGGTAACGGCCGTTTGCATTGCACATCATTTGATAGACGTTTTCGGTCCATCAGCGATTTATTCTATCACATTGGCGATTTTCTCGTTTGAATGACGAGGGCCACGTGTTGATTCAGACTCTTCGAAGTGACCGGCTATGATGCACCAGTTGAAGTCGGGAGTATAGAGTACCATGGCTTGCCAACATGTATCTTGCATCTATTTTATTTCAAACGTTTTGATACATTTGACACCATTTTGAGAAGTTATAGGATCTTTCAAAAGAATGATACATTTTGGGCCACCTTGTAGTGGAGTGATATTCAACCCTCTTTATTTTTGCCGTCTTTGAAAAAGTTGTGAATGGGCAATTTACCGGCCGGCAATCATTTCTAGTAAGTTTTACTTACCATTTGGGTGTATTTTTGGACCCTCCTTTTCATTATGTTCAAGTCTATAAAGAGACTCTATACCGCTTGAAAGAAGTTTTCAAGTACCCTTTGGAGCATCGTGCTGGAACGTCTGATTTTTTAAGGTCGAAAAAACTTTTTAAACTCCCATTTCATATCATTTTTCTTAGCCACTAAGAATGGAACTGTGTGGTGCCCATTGGGCTTTAGCCAGAGAGTGCCTTGTTGCCTGCAAAGGGATTTTGACTACCCTTATTTTGTTGAGATTTGGCAGATGATTTATATGATGAATTGAATGAAGGATGGAGGAGTAATAGCGCCAATAATTTGAGTCCAACGACAAATGCTGAATAAACTGGATTCGAAAATTTACACAAATATTCGAACCCCTTAATTGATTCCCATACGGATAACTCCTGTGAAATTGAAATATGCTTCAGAACTCAGCAAACTGAAGTACTGAATGAAGTCACATTTTCAATCAATAACGAGGTTCGAGTTATAGAGATTCCACTGTTGCACAAATTTCCCCTACCTGTCTGTCTGAACGCGGTTAACTGAAAAACTACGAAACGGATTTTCATACGGTTTTCACCAATTGACAATGGGAACAGTCTTTATGTCTATAACCCATTAAATTTTTGTATAAATTGGCTGAAATATGAAGTTGATTACAAATCAAGGTATCAAAAATTGTCATTATTTGGCGGACTTTTAGGACTACGTCTGTATGTTTTTGCTACATTTTCACGTAAAAAAGCGTATAAAAGTGTATAAAAGTAATATAAAGAATGTCGTCACGATGCTTCACGCAGCTGGTGCTACCGGTCACAGTATATTCCTAGAAAGTTTTGACTTTTCGGAATTCAAAGAAACTGGTTTGTGAGAAATCGGCTGAAATAGCAAAGCAACGATATAATGTTGACGTTTTTGCGGTTGTCAGCGACAACACTAGTAACATGATCTTGATGGGGAGATCTTTAAACATTATTCACACAACCTGCAATAGCCCCATCGGCAATCTTCTCGATTTTTTTTGCTGAGGAACCGCAAAAATTAAGAGTTCGCCAAGTTACAAACATACTAAAGGAGTTCAAAAAACCAAATTTGGAGCAAAAGCTCATAAAAAAAGGAGGAACAAAGGTAGTGCTTCCAAATGAGACAAGACGGACGACACAAAGGAGTGCAATCGATAGCTTTTTAAAAAAACTTGCCCATAATGAAGCAGATGGTTGCAGAGCCTTTGAACAGCGATGTCGTTACTGGGGTCTTGGTCAGTGCTTCCTCTGCTGAACTTTTTTTTAAAGAAGAATTTGTCGAAGACTTAAAAAAGTTCCACACCGATTTAGACCCCATATGAAAACTCATCAACAAAGCACAGGCCAGCGAATTTTCGATAGCAGATGCAGTAGAGGAATGGAAAACAATTTTAAACAAGGCCTTGGAGAATGGACATGAACGAGTCACAAAAAAATTTTGGAACGGACAGTCAAAAATAATATTTTCAATGTGCATTCAATATCAGCAAATTATTTGTACCCCAAATATAGAGGGCTACTTTTGTCCTCTGAAGAAAGGCTTATAGTGGATGAAAACATTATTTCGATACTGAGTTCAAAGGCCATGGATTCAAAATTTGCTGACGATAACAAGCAGGTGTATTCTCCTTACTGGATGAAAAGCTCGAGGACGGCAACTACAAAGTAGCCACATACTGGCATTAAGCTATAAGGCATCATATGGAACTTGCTGAATACGCCCAAAAACTTTTAAACATACCAACTTCTTTGGCACAATTGGAAAGGGTGTTTTCCAATTGGTCTATGATCCATAGTGATTTGAGAAATGGTTTGGATTTCAATAAGTCCAAAATGTTACTAAACATTTACTATTCACTCAAAATAAAGGACTCGAATAAATCGGAGCTGTAATAAAAATGAAAATGTTTTCATTGTTTTATTTCTCAAACTTTGACTTTTATACATTTTTTTCAGTTTTATACACCAGCAATATTTTTCAGATTTATAATACACACTTATATGCACGTAAAAAAGTGTGTATAATACGCCAACTATTATACGTCTACACTTACTACTGTGTCCAAAAAATAAGGTGACATTGTATTTATTTTGAAAATTCTTTATTTATTCTTCCAAATCAATTTCATCCCCTTCAAAGTAATCCCCTCCCGATGCAATGCACTTATGCCAACGGATTTTCCAATCTTTGAAACACTGGTTGTAGTCACTTTCCGGGATGGACTTCAGTTCCGTCTTCGCTGCGGCTTGAATCTCCTCTATCGTATCAAAACGGTGTCCCCGGAGCGGTCTTTTGAGCTTGTTGAACAGCCAGAAGTCGCACGGCGCCAGATCAGGTGAATACGGTGGTTGCGAAACGATATGGGTTGAGTTTTTGGCGAAATGATCACGAATTACGAGTGCGGTATGGGATGGTGCATTATCGTGGTGTAAAAACCAAGAATTGTCTTTCCACAATTCCGGCCTTTTTAGGCGCCTAGCGTTACGCAAACGACGCATAACGTTCAAATAATATTCCTTGTTGACTGTTTGGCCGGTTGGAAGGAATTCATAAAGCACAACACCACGATAATCGAAGAAAACAGTCAACATGACCTTGATTTTTGAGCGACTTTGGCGCGGTTTTTTTTGGTCTCGGCTCTCCTTTGTCACGATATTCGCTCGATTGATCGGTTGTTTCGGGGTCGTAAGCATAGATCCAAGTCTCATCGCCAGTTATAATGCGTTTCATGACATCCTGGTAGTCGGAAAGCATTGTTTCACACACTTCAACGCGACGCCTTTTCTCCAAAAATTTCAATGTTTTCGGTACCAGTCGAGATTTGACGCGCTTTAGGCCCAAAGCATCCTTCAAAATGGTATTGACTGAGCCTTTCGATAAACCAACTTCATCAGCAAGGTCTTTAATCGTTAATCGATGGTTTTTCAGCACCAAATCTTTGATTTGTTGGACGTGAGCTTCATCGGTTGAGGTTGATGGTCGCCCAGAACGCTCTTCGTCTTCGACACGTTCACGGCCGGCTTGGAAATCACTATACCACTTGTAAACATTTTTTTTTAGACATAGCCTCATCATCAAAGGCTTTCTGCACCATCCTCAACGTATCCGCAGCAGAAAATTGATTCCGCAAACAAAATTTAATGCAAATTCTTTGCTCAATAAATTTCGACATCGCAAAAAACGAAAAACTCACTTTTAGCAGCTCACAAAACGACGCTTATCTCAAACACTATGAATATATTTTGACATGAAATTTCACATAGATGTCACTAGCAGTACTACCAACCCAAAAAGAAAGAAAAATTTCCAAATCCTTCGACGCGCGCAGTTTAAATTCATATGTCACCTTATTTTTTGGACACAGAGTAAGTCACAATAATCGGAATTTTAAGAGAAAGTTTCGACATCCAGAAAGTAAAAACAAGTGTGATTTGAAAAAACAGTTCTACGCTTATTTTTAGTCTAAAAGTTACATAAACAATTTTTGTTATGAACATATTTTTTTATTGAATAAAACGAGACCATCTTTTTCGGCATTTAACCTATAATTTCTAAATAAGTGCAAAATCAAATATGTCTGTCTGTGACATGCTCACGTCTAAACCGCTGGACCAATTTTGATGAATTTTGGCCACTGATCGATTTATGGCCCTGCAGAACTTTTACTTGCGCTGCCTTGTACTTGGTAGGTAGGTAAGTAGGAAGGTATGTGTGATTGTCATAGCTGAAATAGTTGTGACCCACTCAGATGGTTAAGGATCCATGAACGTAGCTCATCTGCAGATTCGTTTCCTGCAATACCCTTGTGTCCGCGCATCCAGCTCAGGTTCACTTTGTTGCACTTTCTGGCAACGGATTGAAGTGCAATATTTGACAGTTATTTTTTACGCTATCAGTACTGCTTATAAAACAAGCTTTGTAACTGACAGTGTTACTCATAGAGTAATACCTATCTTGTCACTGTCATCATTTAGCGTGGTGTTAGTTGTTAGTAGACATAATTATATAGGGATAGCCTAACACCATATACAAATACACATAAGGAAACGGTGCCCACACATTGGAAGCGTACTAAAGCTGTGGCCTGACAAATGTTGTGTACAGGGTTCTTGTTATTAATGGACATTTAAATTCTTTACTCCAGTTACTTTTGTTGCTCAATATGAGTTGAGAGGTCAAGATTTTGAGCGAATTGTACACCTAAGTAAGGTCAAGATTTTGAGCGAATTGTACACCTAAGTCCCTTGTCAGGTTAACTTTGACCAGCGCAGAACTATTTAAGGTGTACGTATAGGTCAGAGGATACCGTTTTCTAGAAAAGGACATGTTAAAACATTTAGAGATGTTTAAAAATAGGCTATTGTTGGAGCATCATTTTGCGAAAGAATTAAGGTCATCCTGTAGAGCCCAACAGTCTGAAAGATTGTTGATTCCGTTAAATATTTTTATGTCGTCGGTATAAATTAGAACTCTAGAGTTCTTGAGCACACTTACAACATCGTCAATAGATATAATGAATAACAAGGGACCTAGGTGGCTACCCTGAGGCACACCTGAGGTAGCGTAAATCGATTTAGAGGTTGATCCCCTAAACAAGATTTGATAGGTTCGTCCGTCAAGATACGAGCAAATCCATTCCACAAAGGATGCAGCTAATCCAAGGGCTTACAATTTAAAAGCTATTAGCTTATGGCAAAAGCTATCAAATGCCTTACTGAAGTCAGTGTTAATGCAGTCGACTTGACCTCCTTCTTCTAATGTTTTATTAGTAAAAGAAGTAAACTCCAGCAAGTTAGTCACAGTGGATTTGTTTTTATACAAAACCATGCTGTTTGTCAGTGAGGAAAGGCTTGCAACTAAAGTAAAAACTGT
This sequence comes from Orthonevra nobilis, assembly GCA_963555765.1. NCBI lineage: Eukaryota > Metazoa > Arthropoda > Insecta > Diptera > Syrphidae > Orthonevra > Orthonevra nobilis. The sequence continues at coordinate 49,656,817 of OY743225.1, read as the reverse complement.
CAAAAATGATAGCCTCAAAGAGTTTAGGCAAACAAGATAGCTTAGCTATAGGTCTGTAATTAGTAAAATCATCCCGGCAACCTTTTTTGTGTACCGGAATTATGAAACCATGTTTCCATAGTTTTGGGAAAACTCTATGGTGAATGGATGCCTGGAATATAGAAGCAAGGGGCCCTGCCGCAGTTCTTTTAATTTATTGGAGGTATTCCATCAGGTCCGCAAGTGGTGTCATTTGCAAGTCGAGCGAGGTGGCAATTCACGTCATCAGATGTTATTGTTTTCGAGTCCATAATGCTAAAAGTGTTACCCTTGATGCCCTTGAGGAGATTGTGTCTGGCGCAGGTCTCAATGGCGTGGAATTTAGCTTAAAACACAGTGGGACCTGAACCCATTGATACAGAGATCCTTGTGATGAGTTCAAAGACTCCAGCTCCAACTCAAGAATCCATTTATCCGTCTGTGAACCATACCAGACTTTTGGGGTCTAGTGTGAGAACACCACAGAGACCACTTGGATGCCAAGAGGTATTTCTAAGGTATTGGTTATTCCCTCCTTGCCAATGAGGAATCGGTGTTTCAATCACCAAATGATTCTGTACAATGCCGGATAGGTTATTTAAGGTTGAAATATTTTATCGCAAAGGTAACAAAAACAAAGTAAAGGGCTAAGTCCATGGACATAAGGGGTTTGTAGGAAACGAATCTGCAGATGAGCTACGTTCATGGATCCTAAACCATATGGGAATGGGAAAACAAACTTCGCCTAGACCACTGAACCAATGGGGAAGATCAAAGGCAATCCAAGCGATAAATCAGGCCTTCTTTGTGCAGCGAAATCCTCAGCCTTGACAAGGAAGGTAAAAGAAAGCTTACAAAATTTCTTACTGGCCGCTTGGAAGATAATGGAATATCCGAAGTTCTTTTATGTGAATGTCCGGCAGTGCCCTGGTTCAGGAAACGTACTTTCCACAGGGAGATACTCCCTTCAGTAAAACTAAAGAGATCCACTTCAAAAGACATAGTATAGTTCATTTTATAAGGGAAGCAGTGCGTCCTCTGGTTTAACTCCAACTCTTTGATACAATAGACCTCTTCAGGTCGCGGTGGCATGGATTCTACAGGAAAAAAAATTGAGACATCGTTTAGTGTGATGCACTCTTTTCTGCGGTTTTCAAGTCATTCATTCATTTCAAATCTCATTCCAAAGTCATCGACCCCAAGAAATCTTTAAGCATTCAGTTCACTAATCATTCATATGGCAACAACGTAATCAGAATCTAGCTGGTGCTCTGTGTTCTGTAACAGTGCACATATTGTCATTGGTCTAACTGTATTCGTATACACTCAGTTAACCAAAGAATCTCTTCCTCATCTTCTGCCATTTGGAGCAGGCACAGTCAGAAGGCCATCGCCTTCCCATTATGAAATTCAAGTCCACAGTCCTAAAGCCTTTCATTGGGTCTCAGTCACCAGTCCCTTCCACCATGCGGTGTCTCATTTCAATTGTACAAATGTAGTCGTTGGCGTTGGCGTTGGCGTCTTCCACTATCGTGGGTTATGCCCATGCCTATGCCAATTGAAGGGATAACTTCTTGGCAACAGTTTTGAAATGACGATTGCAAAAAAAAAAAATAGCAATAAAAATGAGTTCCCTCCCTTGCAGCTTGCTGGATATGGTGTATTGAATTCTATTCATACTTTGCCCACTAAGTTTCAGGTTCAAGAACAAAACAAGTGCACTGTGCACAGTGCACAGTGGACAAGTTCCACTACACTGAGTTAGTTCCTTTGGCAATCGAAACGTTGGCATGTGCACAGAAGCATTGAACTCTCGATGGCGAAAGGTTTCGTGTTTGTCAAACACTTTAACGGAAATTACTTTTGTCGAAATCAAACATTGAACTTGAGTACCGTTTTGGAAGAGCTCTAATCCGATCAAGACACGCGTGTACTTCAGCATCAAATCGAACAGCTAAGTGGCTTTGGGCGTGCTCAATTCATTAGAGCATAACGCACAGCTCTATTCTTGACATCGGCTCCAGTCGGCTCCAGTCGTACGTGTATGTACATTTGACAAAGAGCATTTGCGCCAACCTTAATCCCATCAATGGGTCCAGAATTGTAATTCGGAATTAATTTGGGTGCGCGCTTGTGTGTTAGAACTTTGGTTGATCTGTCGAAGGTGCTCCGCTTTCGCTACGATTCGATGCGCTCCCATTTCGACGGCAATTACCAGTCTCTTTGAGGTTTGTATCTTAATTTGTATATCGGTGGTGCGTGTCTATTGACCCGTATCTGGTATTAGTTCCCCTCAACCCAATTCGATTATAACTTTACTCCTGGACCAGAGAGTGTTTTTAGGGGGAACAACATCTGCGCGAATGTTGAGTTTTTTTTTTGTTCCACCCTCAACAAGGGTGTGCGTACTTTTGTAGGGAACTGTACTCGTATGCCGTCCTGGCTGGGAACTAAAAGTGTCCAAGAGTTCATTTTCTCTATGAGGTATTTTTGAGGTAGCCTCAACTTGGGTAGTTTTAATTTTGGCAGGTGTGTGGTGTTTGAAAAGTGGCATTTGGCTTTAATTGAGGAATAATTGCACATGGACTGGTCACACAGTGTGGCGAAGTACAGGTTAATTATTTCGAACAATGAATTGTAAAAGAATGTGTTTGGGTGCATTTCAATTTGTGAGCAGTTTGCGGCCAACCAGGTTAGATCGAGTGGAAAGCACTCATTTCAGGAGTGGCAGCTGATTAGTTAAATAATTACAAAACCGTGAAATTACTTTGTTACAAAGCATGGACGTTTTCGTCATGAATTTTCAAGTGCAGCGGTCACGCATGAATGAAGCCCAAACTCGATGATTGAACTATCAGCTCTTGAGGTCTCAAAAAGAAGTGACTTTGTGTCATGTACAACTCTGCTTTATGCCTCGTGTAAGATCCAATCCTGAATCGTTTCTGCACCAAAATAATTGACACGTATTTGTGCCGCTTCCGCTACAGCCGATCGACGATAGATCATCTTTTCACATGGAAGCAAATTTTGGAATTCTGGAGCATCCTCATGACTAACCACATCGAATTAAAGAGGACATTTTGGAATATAAAAGAGAAGGAAACGATATTTTTTACGGAGTTCCCCACGGATAACATTTAGGGCCCCTTCTTTTCACCATTAGCATATATTGATATGCACTGCCTGTTCTGTAGCGAGACATGTGATATGCGTAGGCACATGATCTGTGTGATCAATACAGATAGAAGCAACAAGACAAGAACACAGCAAACCGAGATCAGAAGGCATAGTGGACCGGATCGGTTTGCATGGCTGACGTTTTAAAAGAATATCCTTAAAAAATTTCCAAATCTGTCTAAAATCTGACTTAGGACAAAATTTGATATTAAATTCGAAGTTATGAAGGACGTAACCTACCTTTGTGACATGGCTAAGCCTAGGAAATTCCTGCTGCTTCTTTCAAACGATACAAATAGGTCCAATACTCAAGTTCGGACAACCAAATGCATGACAGTTTTGCTGTTTAAGCAATACTTTTATTCGAAAGTATTTGGATAGTGACATTCTTAATATAGCCGGTGATTTTCATTAGAATCAGACCGAATTCTGGGTTTACACTCATTTTAACAATGAAAGAAACGAGGAGACATAGTGACCTTGGTTCCACTGCGATTAAGGCAAGACACTCTTTAAACGTTTGAGTAAACAATACAATACCATTTTGAATAACGCATTCTTTTGCCTCTAGTGAAAGACAAAAACATTCTACAAATGGAAAGACAGGCCCATAGCTTCCAAGAGGTTCTCCTTACTGTTGTGTGATCACTTTAAAAATATATAAAAAAAAGTATTTTGATATAAAAGAGAACACTCAATATGCATTTTAATCCATAAGGTTTGTTTTACGTCCTACTAAGTCCAAGAGTTCAGAAAGCTTCAAATATAACGAGAAACGTTCCACCTCAAGTCCCACAGAACTTATAGAGTTGGCAACACTTTTGAGAACACAGTTTGAGAAGCGATCTAATAATTCATTACAGGAAAATTGGGTGAAAAAAGAGGAGCAAAAACCAGAGAAAGATACCCCATTAGAGTCGCCAAAGATTTCGATCACCGAAGTTGGTGTACCCCAGGCAAGTGTCATTAGTCCTCTGCTTTTTATTTTTGCCTTTATTAATGTGCTTTGCTCACGTTGGAGCAAGCACAAAGAGGATCAGATTTCCTCGATTTCGAATTCGATAACCATATAACTTACTAGAGTTAACACACTTGATGCCGAATAAGCAGGTCACCGATCTGGATCGTCCTGTGTCGACCACATCAACACCTTGCAACAGTACGTTGAATATCGATCGCTACTTCACGTCTGACCTGCCAGATACGCAAATAGCAATTATCGAAGAGGTGCACATCTCACGAATCGCACAAAGGAAGGCTGTCTGAGAAATTCGCAGTACAATGTGGGGTTCCGCAAGGCTGCATTCTCTCACCAATATTATTTTTATTGGTAACAAGCCATGTGCTTTATGCCGCTTTTTCAACAAGAAAAGAAGAAATTCGATGAATACTTATATCTGAACTCAAACATCCCGATTTCACTGTGGATGTATGCCTTCACCAAATAACAACTTATGTGGAGAGGGAGGCAGATGTCGCTGGGATGAAGAAAGTGGAGCAGAATTTGAAACACTTTCGAAAGCTCCGTTTTTTGTTGAATTTTTGCTCCTGTATGCGAGGAGAGTAAGAGGAGGGAAAAATACGCGCTACATAAAGTGAATGGACAAAAACACTCCAGGGTATCTTCAAACAACAGCCCTCGGCTTCGAAGCAACAAGGAAAACCGGACCTTTGATTTAAGTTAAAAGGATCACTCTATAGCGAATGTTAAAGAACTCTGTCCAGTCAACCGCAATCACTGTGTCCGAGATCGAAGAGGATTCAAGACCTCAGGGTCTATGGCTACGAGAAAGCCAATTGCCGAGACCTAAAATAATTTTCTATATTCTAAAGAGCAAACCGAATCGAAAACGAATTGAAAATTAGAGAAACGAGTCCCAATTCGAAAAAAAGAAAAAAAAAGTGGTGAAGTTAGGCCAACGTTTTTTCTTTACACGGGACTCAGAAGTAAAAATTCGTGGCCTCAAGCTAGCTGCCTAGCTTTTCGTCATCGCTTTCCCACAAATGTTCAATTTAAGGACTTCAGTATGTCCCGAATCTGAGCTGGAAACTTTATTTTGAATGTACTTTAAAAAAAAATATTAAGAACAAAACGCTCGTTGGAAACGACAGCTCCTCCGACAATTTACTAGAGCTCAATCTGGGTCTACTAGCAATCTGACGACATATGTCATCGAAAATCGGAACCAGTCTTAACTCTTCTAGGTGAAAGCAAGATAATCTTCAAAAAATAATGGAAAAAGCTTCATAGTCGAAATAATCTTATAAAAATAAGTTTCATTTAAGATTTAGCAGAAGAATACTGAGCAAATGTTTTTATGTAACCCTGTGTGAAACAAGTTCAAGCAACAAATTATTGTCTGATCAGCTCGAATATTTTGCAAAATACAAATTTGTGCAAATTTAAGTGACAACCGAAACTAAGAAACAAAAAATAGCTTTAACACCAGAGAAGATGACCTTTTTTCCATTTTTTTCTTTTGGTTGTCAAACACGAAAAGATGCAAACACTTCGACCTTATTTCTCTCCACGAAATGCAATATGATATTTTTTTTTTTTAAATTTCTCATGAATTTGCATTTAACACAAACGCTTGTGTGCTTCGCAAATAAAACTGTCACCTTGACAGCTGTCAAAGTGCTTAACTAATGCTTGCCATCTATCACTGCGACGTCCAGTATTTGCATTGCCAGCGAAAATCTCAACTAGACAAAAGTAGCGACAACTACAAAGCTACTCATCTTGACTGATTCCCACTCGTCGAAGAGCATCCCATCCCACCCTTTGCGTTTAATGTATCCACAGCATTTGTAAATTATTTAAGCGTTCTATTAGCTCGTGTCAATCGTTAATTTACACGCTCAAGCGTAAATAAATACAAATCAATGTCAGACGTTTTCAGCAACTCTCAACGGAGAAGTCGAAACAAAAAAACAATTAATAGACGCCATACAAAATAGAAACATAAATAACAAGTTTTTCTTTTTTTTCATTTGATAAACATTAATTACTTTTTTATTACATTTTTGCAAAGTTAAATGAATACGCCACGCCACGCTACGATTTCGATGAATAACGCTGACAGTTTCATTTGCGTCTGTTTTCCTTTTTTTTCGAGTCAGATTTCATAGTTTATTTTTTTTTAACTTTGCATAATAATGCGATCATTTACCCCATGAAATCCGAGTGATCAAATAATATTTATTTGAGCCGGTAAAATGTTAATTCATTAAAAAAAAACAAAAAACTTCCAACCGTGGGATACAAGCTTATCGCAAACATGACAATGGGATGACAGTTTTGTCAGTTAAATTGAAGAGGAAGAGCTAAGAATTCAAAAACTTAACGAAACAGCATAGCGGTGTTAAAATATTTTTATTTATGCAAAGATTTGCATTTAACCGGTTCAGAATTGGATTATTTTTATTCGAAAGTATTTGGAGAGTGACATTCTTAATATAGCCGATGATTTTGATTAGAATGAGACCGAATTCTGGGGTTTAACTCATTTTAACATTGAAAGAAACAAGGAGATGTAGTGACCTTGGTTCCACTGCGATAAAGGCAAGACGCTTTTTAAGTGGTTGAGTAAACAATACTTTACCATTGTGAATCAAGCATTCCTTCGCTTTTAGTGGAAGACAAAAACATTCTACACGTGGACGGACAGGTCCGTAGTTTCCAAGAGGTTCTCCTTACTGTTGTGTGATCACATAAAAAATATATAAAAAAAAAGTATTTTGATATAAAAGAGAACACTCAATATTATTTATTTTAATCCATGAGTTCAGAAAGCTTCAAAGATAACGAGACACGTTCCACATCAAGTTCCACAGAACTTATAGAGTTGGCAACACTAACAATAAAGCAGTACACAAAATAGTACTTGAACGAGTTTGAGAAGCGATCCAACACTCCATTACAGGAAAATCGGTTGGATATGTAGGAGCAAAAGCCAGAGTAAGATGCCCCATTAGAATCCTCACAGATTTCTATTGCCAAAGTTGGGTCACCACAGGAAAGTGTACTCAGTCCTTTGCTTTTTATTTTTGACTATTTTTATGTGCTTTTCTCACGTTGGAGCAGGCACAAAGAGGATCAGATTTCCATTCAAGGAGTACTTAATGTATTGGTGGCTAAAATATACCAGGATCGCACAAGCGCACTGGTGAAGTGGTCCAAAACCGAGTGGTCCCTCGTTTTAGGCAAACCCTACATGCGGGTCATAAAGGGTTTTGTGATAGAAGACGAGTGTGATTGTTTAAGCTAGGATTGTATAATCTGCTTGAGGGAGAAAGGGGAAACAAAAAATATTGTAAAAACAATTCGACAACAACATAACTTCCTAGAGTAAACACAGTCGATGCAGAATAAGCAGGTTACCGATCTGGATCGTCCTGTGTCGATCACAACAACACCTTGCAACAGTGCGTTGAATATCGATTGTTACTTCACAACTGGCGTGCCAGATATACAAATAGCAACTGTCGAGACTACGATGTACGATATGTCCACATGTCACGTATCGCACTAAGGAAGGCGGTCTTAGGAATTCGAAGTACAATGTGGGGTTCCGCAAGGCTGCATCCTCTCACAAATATTGTTTTTATTGGTGACAAGCGATGTGCTTTAAGCTGCTTTTTCGACAAGAAATAAAGAAGTTCGATGGACGCTTACATCTGAACTCAAACATTTCGACTTCGCTGAGGATGTATGCCTTCACCAAATAACAACTTATGTGGAGAGGGAGGCAGATGTCGAAAATTATTTCGACAAAAACAAAAATGATCATCCTGTGACCGAACTCATAAAATCAAATATGGAGAATGGAATGTAGACTTTCCTATTCCTTTGGAGTATTGTCCCTTGACTGCTTCTGGTTATAGCAAGCCAAATATGCAAAGCAAAGTCTGCATTTGGGATAAGCTTAAACACCAAACTATGACTGTACCTTTCAAATGTTCAGTCAGTACTGCTATATGAATGTTATACTTGGAAAGAGACCACCACTGTCACGAGAAAGCTGCAAATGTTCGTTAATATTAAGGATTTTTTAGTCGAAACGTGTCTCAAAAGACGAACTTTATTAGAGATTGGGCCATGAACCTAAAGGCACAACTATACACAACTATTCTTTATGGAACACGCTAATGCAGAATGAAAGATATCTGGTGAAGAACAGTCGAGAAGGAAACACGGTGACTGGGAAAGAGTTGGTGAGAACTAAGGCACATTGCCGGAAACTGCACACGATAGGGAGTAGACGTCGAGGCCCTAGGACATAATGATGATGAGAGGGAAAATAAATTGCCTTGTGCAGGATACTGAAGCCAAAGCTCCTTAAGATACAGGGTACCAAATTGAGCTCACAAGGATCCATTTGAAACTTACTGAGAACGGAGAACTTAAAACATAAACATCACCAATGGTTTGAAAGCCTCGAAACCAGTTAAGCCATTGGAGGAGTTGAATACTTCATCCGGTTCGAAGGACCAAAATTTAATGTAAAATTTCGAGGAACGGAGAATAAAAGGAAACTGAATATTTAAAACATTTCAATCAATTATTTATTTTTAATAGACGCTTTCTGGTCGGTTGTCAAAAGCACACTTACGATTCATCCACAGTTAAAACCGCGGGACTTAACAAATAGGAGTCAGTTGGTGCCTATTTGTTTGATAAAGAGAAAGCTGGAATTGAGATTTCCTCGTCACTTACGAATAGATTCTTTTTTGTTCAGGTCTTTGAAGCACCAGAGCTGTTCAACATCTTAACAAACCGCTGTTCAACTAGAGAACGAACCGAAAAAAAAACAGTATTGTAGGCGTACAACTCAACTAATACTTAGCATCATTCTCTCCAACCATAGCAGCTCAAAGGATTCAGGACCATTTAAGGAAGCTCTTTAAACACTTATAACAGTGGGGACTCAAAGTCAATAGCAGCAAAAGGGAACTCATAAGCTTCGGGAAACCAACGAAGGCAACCAGAGGAAGGCGCCAATTTGCAAATTTTCCCCAAAACACCACAAAATATCTGGGAATCAACTTTAGCAAGCGGTACAGATTTAATGCTCATGCCAACAGCGTTATGAAATTTGCCCTTCATCTTGCTTACCCACTGCTGAAGAAAAAGAACGGGCTGATCAAGAAAACTAAGCGGCTGCACAGTATGATTCACCGAGTCAAGGAAATCGAACTCATGGAATCAACGATGATCCGGTGATTTACAGGACTCTGGCAAAAACTGAGCACGCAGAAAAACTTCAGCAACGCGAAACTGTATGAAGATGCATGTCTGACCCCAATCGTACAGCTGTCCGGGAGGATATTCAATAAACTAATGAACATTCTACGGGAAAGCAGACAGATGGTATAACAGAAGTAAAGACACTGCAGAAAATAGTTAATATTTTTAATTCAATCTACGAATCGCTAAACTGCTTAACTTTTTAAGGTCCCCCAATTCTTTTGTTGTGTAGTGCTGGTTGACAGCTCCTAAATGTTTAACCGCCAATGGGGTTTTAATTTGCTTTTTTCAACTAGAGGAGATGCCTATATTAAGGAGTTATAAATCTCCCACTTCTAGCTAATCGTCGTTTTCATTGCCCTCTTCGTCAGATGGACCTTGTATCTGACACAGTCTAACTTGATTTTGAGTACAAAATGCTTAAAGCATTATTCGACTCCTTATGACCTGTTCTCATGTAACCATTTAGAGTTACAGTGCCTTAAGCGGGGTCAGACTGTCTATCTTATCCGACATCGATTTCAGGTCCAGCATTTCTTCTTTTCGTACTTTAGATCTAGCACCAAAGTGAGGGTTAAGGAATCCATACCAATAATTTTTTTTATTACAATACACGGACACTTCTTCAGTGCGGCTGACTTCATTCTTGTTCTGCATTCTTCCGTGTCAGGGGAAAGCTTACGAAAGTTCCAGGGACAACAAGGCATAATTTATTTATTTTTAAATTATCACAGATAAATCGAAAATAGATTAGTTCGAACTACTTTTTTGACAGATTGTTCTTTACCTTGTTTTCTTGGTAAAGACACTTCTTCACAGCGGCTTATTTCTTTGCTTTCCCATTGTTTCATCTCATGGAAAAGCTTACCAAAGTTCCAGGGGCAACAAAGCATTTATTTACTTTTTAATAATCAAACACAATTCGAACATAGATTAGTTCGAACTACTTTTTTGACAGATCATTCTTTCCCTTTTTTATTTTGTTTTATTAGCGACTTTGAAAAACATTTATGCTCGGTTTATCCAATTTTATTTCTCAATTGACATAAAAAATTCGTCATTTGCAATTCACTTGTTGTTCAACTAAAAATAACGCATAGCAAACAAAATTTCATTTTGTAATGAATTGAAGACCCCTCAAAATCACACACCCAAATTTAGCTTTTTTCAAATCAAAGTTACCGCTTATTCACAGACACATATTCGCATAATGCAAATATAAACAAATTAAAAAAAAAAACCCAAGTATCTCCGGCAGTGATATTATATTTCTCCACTCACTTAAGCCTACGAAAAAAAATTAAAAATGAAATCCAATCCACGACTGACATGGTCAGATATAATAAAACCGTTTTTGCCCATCTGTGCGGTTTTGATTCCCATTCAAACTGGCCACCAACCACTTCGGATTATCTATACAAACTCGTCATATAAAAAAAAAATGCATGCATGCGGTTTTACTGAGAAACCCCCCTCAGCTGTACCACCCGTCAAATAAAATAAAACAAAACAGTCGAAAGGAAAAAAATAGAATAAATAAAATTTATCATAGACCCCCCTTTTAACAGACCTGTTGAATCATGGCGAAAATATTTCTAAACCAGCTTTCAGGCAAAAACACAAAAGCTATTCGAAATATTTTACCCATTCTACAGGAGTGTTCGGATTGATGCCCCCCCGATCCCCGGCCCAATCGTTACATAGTGTGACAACCTTTCCAAGCGCCAAATCCAAACACTCTCAGTGGTTGTGTTGTGTGCATAAAATAAACTAAACACGTTTCGATTCTTGCAGATACAAAAAAAACAACGAGTGGATTGTTTTCGAGCACATGCAATTACGAAAGGACTCAAAAATTCAATTTTAAACGCCATATTACAATGAAAATCAAGAGTACCGAAAGCAAAACTGACCTGACCCTCTAATCCGAAGGAACAAAAATAAAAATCAAGTCCTGACTTCTTCGTCTACCTGCAGACATCCACCCTCGGTTGGGTCCTTCTTTTGCTAATGGCTTACCTGATCTTCCTTTTTTTTGTTTTCCTGTGTTGGTGGGTAAAATCTTTTAAATCCAAATTTTAGACAGAATGCTGCTATTGTTGGTGTTGTTCGTTTTTTGATTAAAAAAAAAATAAATCTTCGCTTCCATAAAAAAAAAAACAACAACAGACCGTGAGATGCGTGATGATTCGTTTATACAGGTTTTTCGATGAGTAATCCACAAAAGATACAAAAAAAAATAACAGACACACACAAAACAAAGCCCAAAGGAAACACGGATGATGACGAGGATTTTGAAATAACTTTAGTTACACGAGAGGCACAAAGAGAAATTCCAAAATAGCGCGCTGATAATTTAAACTCCGAAAGCTGTTTATTACAGGTAAAAAAAAAAATAAAATAGAACTAGATAGACGTTTAGAAACTTGTTTAGATACACTTGCACTTGCCACACTTCTTTCTCGTCTCCATCATTGAATATTTATTTTCATTTTTATTTTTTTTTTCAAGATACTCTCGTCATGTGTGCATTTTCACTAGTAGAATTTTCATAGATACAACTTGTTTTCTGGTTGCAATTTGAGATGGGAAAACATACAAGAACACCCCATCGAACGTACACGAAGATACAAAGATACTTTATTCTATTTTTTTTTTTTTTATTTGAAAAACTAAACAGCACACACAAAAACGAATTTAATTATGAATTACAAAAAAAAAATAAAAATTAAGTAAAGTTTGTTTAACGGACGTTTGGCGTTTCGTGACACATCCGCTAGATACTGTATCTACACGTCCAACAACTCCGATAGCCCGATGGAAACTACTTTAAAAACTTGTTTTCAAAATAAACGTTTCAAACTGAATTCAATCGGTTTAACACACACATGTGCATCCCAAGCGCATTATTATTATTAACGCGCACACACACACACACACTCTCTGCTCTGCTCACAGATACAGGTAGTTTTTTGTAGTTCCATGGAGCGAGATGAACCTGCTGTAATTCTGTCTGCTGCCTTGCCCGCCACTTTTTTTTTGTTTCCTTGCTTCATTTTGAAGCACACAATTTAGCCGGTGAATGAATCAGTTTTTCGCTAGCATCTTGTTGCTGAGGTGAATTTAGTGTGGGGAGATACTTTTACATTCGACGAGTGCATTGAATGTTGACTTGATGCTTTAGAGATACACAAGTGTACTCGTATGCGTTGGCGTTGCCAAGTGCATTCAATTTTTGGACAATGTGAATAATGAGAATTCTTATCGTGGTACAGCAGCGGAGACGGGCGTCTGCTCTTCCATATGAATGCCGTCTGGTGTGATGAATGGGACTCATTGTTAAATTGACAGATACAAATTTTTGTTGTGGCGCTCCTTTGGCTAGCATCCTTTTAAGTTCTCTTCAGATTTGTTTCAAGATGCGTCAGTCGAGATGGAATGGTGGTGAATAGGGGCGTGTACTTTGGAATTTTTTTTCAATCTTTGTTGATATGATGAATAATATTTTGTTGTTTAGAACTCAATGTTATATTCCGTCGTAGATGTCTTTTAGTAAGTCAACCCAAATACTTCAGGACTCTTCCAAATGGTTAAGTAGTGTTTTCATTGTGGTAGAAATTTTTAACTGAATGGTCGTTTAAGGAATGTTAAAATGTAGCATTCGAAAATTTTGTATCTTTAAAGGGGGGTCATCCAACTTGTGGACCAGTTTGGACATCATTGTTTCAATCAAATACGTCACATCGAACATGCGTTTCGCGCATTTCGAGCGGATTATTTTTAGATTAAAATGTTTTGATTCATCGTCCAAGTTATTTACAATCATGACTTAAAATAAGGCTTATAACTAAGGTAAGGTTTGGTCGGCTCAACAAAAAACAACAAAGGGCCCGACTTCTTTCTTTTGGTTATTATACAACTCATTTTTTCCAATGGCGACTTAATCTCTAAGCTGACTCTATACAATTTTCCAAACATTGAAACATTTTTTTGGTTATTTTTTTTTTTTTAAACTTAAAATTTTAAAACTTATTATTTCGTAAAACGAAGTCTCGTAGCAATTTACGGTGTCCTCGAATCTCTCGTCGATGATAGCTCGTGGGCTGAGGTACCTCAGCGCTGGCTCTAAGGTCTGCTGGCCGATGTTCTTAATTTCTCGATTTGGATGGTCCTTTTATTTGTCGGGTATCCACCCGAAAAGCTGTAGCATGTACAAATCGATTGACGTTTGGTAAACATCTTCATACAGTTTTGTGTTGCAGAAGTATTTCAAAGTGTCAGGTTTACGCCAGAGTCCTGTACAAGACCGAAGTATCCTTTTTCCATGAGACCAGTTTTCTTAATGGTTGATGGTGACACGGTGAACCATATTGGATAGACATAAATTATCACTGGTTTTATGAGCTGCTTTTTCGGGCAGATTATGGTCAACTTAATCGTCGTCATACACGAACTTTAAACAAGGCTGTGAAAAGAATTTTAAGTAACATGCTCTGTCACAGAGCTTAGTAGACTTAGCTTACAGCACTGCAAGCTAAGCTTTACAACTAAAATGAGGCGTTTCGAACAAAATTTTCTTCTCCTTATAATATTTCTCTCCATACAATATTTAAATAATAAAAAATCTTCAAATATAAAAATTAGTCCCTGTTTTCTCTGGTCACACCATAACTTGAGAATAACAGCAGGTTCTTATGGAAAGGAAAATAAAGATAGATCATTGCGCAGAAAGTTGGATAACTTTAGAGAACTTAACCACTAATTTAGTTTCGCGCGTTTGATGAATGTGAATCTAGCAGATAGCTGTTTTTTGTTAGTTTGTAACAAACGAATTGTGTATGAATTTTTTAAAAATTTACAGATGTCTGCTACAACCCCTCATCGTGTTTGACAGCTAATTAAATATCAATTATATTTATTTCGAAATTAAAAGAAAAATTGAGCTGAGGCATTTGTTAAACAATATTTGAACGACAAAACTTTCACTGTTTGCGAATTTGATTTATTTGTTTAAATGAATGCCCTGGTAGCTACTAGCTTGTAAGTATTATCCTGTGCATTTATGTATAGTATAATAAATAATAATAATAATAATAATATTCGGTGTTCAGTGATTTCATTTTGTATACAACTTTACATTTTCTAAGGTTCTTTTTTTTATAGCAGGTACATTCACGTAGGAAAAAATACACAATGTTACAAACAAACTTGCTAAAAAGTAGTTCTCGAGAAATTCTCGAGAAAATTATATGTCCTAATTCTAGATTTTTTAAAAACACCGTTATTTTTATATTTTGTTTTTCATAATTGTCTCAGAAGTTTTTTAAACAGCAAGTACCATTATTGTTAGATAAGCCTTTATAATAAATTTTAGGTAAGAAGTTGTTTAATAATAAACTTTGTTTTATTTTGATTAAAAAAATAGAAACCAACAATTACCCACGAAATGTATTAAATAATAACAGGACTGTTGGAAACATTTTTAAGAAGATTTACAACAATAGTTGCCAAATTTTTCTGTTTATAGCTTTTTCGAAAAGCAACTAATAGCACCCTTTAAACCATCGAAATCGCCCTGGTAGTACTTTTTGCATGTCAACAAGGGCCTTGTTAAAGGCGGATAAAAATATTCTTGGTCGCTATGAGAGATAAATCTTGCTCCTGTTTTTTGTTTTGCCATTTTTGTGTATATGGAGTACGAAGGAGATAGACCAACGAAAAACTGTTCAGGTATAAGATTTTAGTCAAAAGGTTCCTTGGTACATCTCTTATGCCCAAGTTAAATTTTGTTACTAAAACTTACTCGCATTCAGGGCATTCTGACTACCTTTACATTTTGAAGGACCCTTAAGTTGATTCCGATTGCTCCATGAGTGGAGTTCAAATAAAGCATTTTATGTAGAATTTTTTGCATTCACTCAATTCGCAGTATTTTGTTCGCCATTAGTTAAGCAGTCAAAAATCATCTTTTAGACTATAACGGAAACACTGCCGAGGTCCTTGACTGTTTTGACGGACAAAATATCTAACAAGGACAGTTCTAGAAGGAGATAAATATCATTTTGGATCTTTTGAGGAATCACTTCGAGCGGTCAGCTGTTGTTTCAAAAAACGAACTTAAATAACTATTATTTAAGTAAGGTCTCACAATGTTTATAAGGACACTAAAAATCCCTTGGGATCGAGCAAATTATACAAAATACCTAATGGCTTATCTACAGATGCAGACGTACTAATCCACAGAGTGCTTAGATAACTGTGGGCAGTTTAAAAGGTCCCAGTTAAAGATTTTGTGAAATAACTAAATTTACCTAGCTGAGGCAAAATGAGTGTCAACTCGTTAAGTTGTGACTGGTGCTACAAAAGTGTCATAATGATACTCAAAAATATCACCTCAAGGTCAGAGATCCCTTTTTTTACATATTTCGACAGAATTATACCAAAAGAATATACTGACCACTGGGAAAACCGAAATATTGAATATAAGTGAAGTTATCGCATAAAGTATATAGTCACTTCAATTTATAGTTTCCACGCGATTATCTCTAAACTAGTTTTTCAAAATCTGCTGGTGTTGTAGCTCAAAAACTTATCGACCGAATTCGATGAGATTTTCGGAGGTTATCGTCAGTAATATTATCGGAAGGATATTCTAAAAGTTTGAAAGCTTGTAAGTAATTAATTTTTTTTTGTCTGTCAAATATGTCGAAAAAATGGTCGAAAATTCGAACTTAAAAGTATAAAGGTCCCAAATTTTCAATTTTGCACTTTTACATAATTTTTTGCCATATGTCAGTAAATGAATGGCACTTATTTAATTGCTCCGTTCCAGCACGCTGTAGCGCAGATCCACTGCTCGAAAAGTATACTTAGTGACAGTTCTTCGAGTAGCGAAAGAAAGCGAAGGGTAGCGAGTCTCTACGGGGAAATTTAGGCTATATTTGTGGAAAATTAAGCAAAGCCATTTGACGTCATATTTTCTATTGCTCCAAATGCGTTCCAGAGAAATTTCTCAGTAGCGGTGTAGTATACCAGTTCAAAAATAGACATATTTTCGGGAATTAATTTTGGCTAAATAAAAGTATCAATCGAAAATCTGTAAAGTAGGTTTTATAGCAATACTAAAAAAACACAAAATGTAATTTTTTCAATAAAATATATTTACAAATGGAGGCTGCACAGCATATGCCCCAAGGCGCCTATTTTTGAAAGCGTGTCGATGGCCGAAGACGTAGACTCCTTAATTTTTGACCTGGAAGAGAACACCAAAATTTTTTAGTTTTCATATAACAACAGCTAGCGAGCTACGTAGGATTTTTTCGATATTAAATCGTTGATAAAAAAAAATTAAGCCATATAAAATAAAAAATCCGACGTAGCTCCTTGGAAAGATATTTCGAAGCTACTGTCAAAATTTCAAGTCGATCGGTAAAGATTTGCTCGAGTTATGTCATCGGAGAGCTCAAAAAAAGTCGTTTCGAGAAAAACGCGTTTAAAGTTTTAAGTACTGAGAAACCATTTGAAAATTTATATGAACATACCGAAGAGGCGTTACCGCAGAGTGAAAAATTTGGTCACTCGGACACTTTTGCCGTATTCCATCATTTGGTATATTATATTTAAGACCCTAAAGCACCTTTTAAGCCAAAAAAAAAAATTTTCGAAAAATTCAAAACTTTACTGTGATTTCCCCCCTTAATCAACATCAAAGAGTTACAACTGCAGCAGTTTTCGATTTTGCAGAAAACAGGCGCCCGAAGACGCTTAACAATGCTGCCATCCCACAAGATGAAAAAAATTCAACTTGGATGTTTTAATAAACTTATATAAAAAAATTAAAAATTGATGCGTGTATTTTATCCGCTCCGAAAAAAATTCCCGAAAAAAAACTTTTTTTAACGCCCATGAAAGGAATTTCTTGCCTTAACAAGCTACGCAAGGTTTCATTGAAACGACAGGATAAATAATTCCTCGCTTTCTAAAAAATTTGTGAGGCAGGCCACTGAGCTCTGGACTGCTTAATAATTTCCCATCTGGAGGATCTTGCGACGGGTCCGAGAATTTCATATAAAATTATTTGTTTCTTTCATTTTTAATTTATTACCAAAATTTCTTTGTAAATCAATAAAATGTAAATCAACGAGCTAATCAAGTTATTCTTGTACATAAAAAGACTTGGATATTAAACTCCTTGCTGTCGAAAAAGCGTCCCAATTTGTCCATCAATTGAGACATTAATTCAATCAAGTTCTTGTTTTGTTTATTGTCCTCTAGCCTACCTTCTTGGGTACTATTTTCGAAACTTTCGCCAAGGTCTCCAATACGGATATGATCTGAAACACTGGTGCACCAGAAACGTTCTTAGACTATATAAGCCCACCCCCCATCTTGCCTGTTTGGACTACTGAGCTCTGGAGCATCTTCATTGTAGCAAGACTTCGAATTTAAACTCATTTGAGTGTAAGGCTTTAAATCAGTCACGTTTTGAAGTTGTAGTAATGGTAAGCGTATTGTTACTCCCCCGTGAAGGCCTGCTAAGTGTTTTATTTTTTATCGTTAACCCAAATTTGCATAAAAGCAACTCATGACGCAAGATCTTTGAATACTTTGATTTTATAAACGAAGCCTCATGATCCCGTTCAAAGTTAAAACACATGTTCACATCCGTTGTTTCTTATTATGAGGCCTTTAAAGAAAAGGACATAAATAACGTCGGACATGTTATTGAAAGAAACTCGCGCGGCAGGAGCCTTGAAAATCTACAAAAAAACAACGAGTAAGTGTGATTCCCTCCACTTTTTATCAGAAAGAAAAGATTTTATGCAGAGCCCTACCTTTTGCCTTTAAAGCAAAAGTTTCCAGCTCTTGACTCAATACGGACTCAATACGGAAGTCAATTGACTTTAGCTAAATAGACAAAGCTTAAAATGGCAGTTCCTTGAAGCCGAAAATTTACTTATAACTTCAATTTTAAATATGTTTAAAATAAACCATTCTCTTTAAAGCAAAAAAAAACGGAAACCTTGCAAATTCCTATTCCTCTTCAACTTCCACAGAATTTTTGGCACAACTTCAAACACAAAATACATTTTTTTTTGATTATTCATAAAGGCCACATAATTTTAAGGACTTTCATTGGATACCTTCCCAGAATGATGACAACATTTTCAGCACACCTTCACATTGACTAGACAGATAAACTTTTTGCTTAACAAAGCTCGAATGAAAGTTTTGATTTAAGCCATCAACAACAACGAAAATTGTCTACACAAAAAAAAATTTTCGAAACACGCTTATGCACTTTGTAGCTTTCGTGGTTGTACATTCATAACTTATATGGTTGCATTGGACCGCTCTTAATCTGTCAGGATCTATCCATAAAATTAATTGCTAATGGGAATTGAATTTCTGTCCCCGTGAGCTAACTGCATTCCCATCCCAATGTGCAAATATGAGCTCTACTGATCCACCATAAATGTATACAGGTAACCGCTCCTGGTAGTGGCACTAATATCCCAAAAGCTTGGCAATAAATTGAGATTGAAATTGGAGTGCAAGGCGGATTCCCACTGCCCCACTGTACTCGTCGATAATTTAAATTGATTAAACTGCAATGGACATCAACGGTATCCTCACAAGCTCGAAAGATAAAGTGCCAAAGATATTAATCTGGACTTTCGGGTGGATTGCCCATTAGTTTAGTGGTTCGATAATTATTCGGTTTTGTTTCCTTAAGGGACTTTCAAAGCTCCAACGTCAGCACGAGTTCATTATTCAGTATTTGTATAAATTTATTAAATATGAGAAAACATTTTCATGGTAGTTTAATCCTAGTAAAACTCCATCCTTGACTTCGTGGCTGTTCGTTAGAATCTACTGAGTCAACTGAGGATCTGACCCTTTCTAGCATTAGTGATTTAGTGATCTTTGAAGCAAGGGATCGATCTTCACTGTCGCATCTTTTTGGCTATTTTAATGTGGTGCGGTATGATAAAATATGTGAAACCAAAAAATGGTATTTCTTCGATTTCGAAAAACAAAAACAAATATCACTTCCCCAGTACACTACTTTTGCTATCAGGGAAGCCTTTTATTCTAAGGAGCGGCTGCATTTTTGTTTTCTCACGTTTGGGTTAACGATTACGATTCAGGTGCGAGGTCTCAATTTGAAGTCTAGTCGAATATTATAAAGAGGTTATGTTTGCAAGTTTGTATGTATGAGGTAATCTTTGAAACTACTTATCCAATTTCAAAAATTCCTTTACTTGTATTAAAGATGGAGCTTCAGGGTGAATACAGGTTATACATACTCCAGTTTACTCATTTACTAAACGTAATGTTTCATAACCTTCTATGAAAAAGTTGAAGGACTCTTTATGTTAAGGGTATTGCATAAATCTAAATCAGAAATATATTAAAAATGAATTTCACTTTGTTAATCAACAAAATATATTCAGTTCTAGTAAGAAAGTAACTAAAAAAGAATTTAGATCCATAAGCTGAAGTCCAAAATCATCATTTGTTCTTAGGTTGTACGGTTGAGTATCCCCGATTTAGGATGTATGTACATCAGAGTTGTAAAAGACTGTAATCTTTTGTAATGCAATCCCTGAATTCTCGGAAAGTATTTCATGATTTGTGATTCATTCAATTTACTTCGTATGATTACTTAGACTCCAGACTCAATCTTTACGACCAGTCTTTTGATTTGAAAACAATTGAATGCAATTCTATCGACTGACAGTGCATTCACCGAAGTCACTTTGAAGTCCTAACCATTCTCTTGAAGTCTCCCGCATTCAGTTGAAGTCTTTGGGACTTCAACAGATTTTCATTACAGTCTTTGGGACTTCAAAGTTTTTTGTTGCAGTCTTTGGGATTTCAGTATGTGAACAGGTTTGAAACAGAAAGAATCACGAATCACACTTTTATATGGAGTATAATGGGCTTTTAGGTTTAGAGGAAGAGGAGTACGCTGTGTTCACATCGGGAGGAGGGGATGGGGACGGAGTCGTACTAAAAACAATTAATAAAATGAAAGTAAATAAATTAAATTTATTTCAATTAAGAATTTACATACTTTAAATTACATATTTAACAATTTTCCAAACTATTAACTTTCAGAAGCAACAATTTTTCAAAATTGGAGTCTGAAAGGGCTCCTCGCCGAGTCGTATTCAGCAGACCAGCAACTGAAAACAGTCTTTCCACAGCTGCTGAGGCAGGTAGTGGAGTGTTAAACCTTAAAAATGTTTTGTTCAAGGCTGGATATTGGCAGAGGAGCTCTATGGATGTCGATGGATTGGCAAGATATGCATGATATTCGTTATCTACAGATGAACAGCAGTTATTAGATGACTCTGATAGCTGATCTGGAATGTGAAGTAATTAAAGTCTTTGAAAATGGTTGCTTTCATTTTCTTACCTGCATTGCCGAAATTTAAATATGGAATTTTACGTTCACTGCTTGTTTTTTCATTTTCAGAGTTTTGATCATTTTCGGAAGCAATTCTTTTTCTGACTAATGAACTTAATTCCGCTATTTTGGTGTCGTTAAACTCTGAATTTAGTGCTGACGCCCAATTGAGTTTTGCCAATGGAGAAAGTACCGAAGCAGCAATCGCAACTTCGACGTCATTCGTTAAATAAAAGTATGCGTTGTTTGTTTTGATTACTCAGGGTTTTTTCACTTACAAGAGCACCATAGGGATATTTTACACATTTAACATACAGTTATAATTTATTTTAATTAGGAACAGAAGGGGGCCAAGTATAGTTCCTTAGGGGACACCAAAACACGTATAACTTGCACTTGATGTTGAACTTCAGTACATTAAGTTTCAAATTCGATTTAAAGCATTTTAGCACAATTGCTTTAACACCATATTTCGAGAGTTTTTCCATAAGAATTCCACGATCAAGTGTTTCAAATGCTCTTAGAAAGTCGAGGAATAGTGCATATAAGTTTAAGTTCACTTATCACGACAATCTATAAGAAAAAAAAAAGATTCTAGGTCGACTGGAAGTACACTTTAGGTTTTGATTTCCTTGCGAGTGTCGAAAATTTGCGGCATAAACGACTGAATCTTTTGATTGCGTTGGCTCAGAAGTTTTTTGATTTTTTCACAGTTCCAAGAGACAGCAGACTTGAGTGTTATATGATATAAATTCAAACTTGATACTTCCATGCGATCCTAAGAAAAAGGGTCTAGGCAGACAGACGGGCAGACGGACAATAAAGTGATCCTATAAGGGCTCCGTTTTTCCTTTCGAGGTATGGAACCCTAAAAATTGCCTTTTTGGCAACATTGTTTCGACAATCAGTACGCTTAATTCTCAGCGAGCGGCGAATAACTGTTTTTGTTTTCTTCAATTTTTCAACGTACACCAAATCTACGCGAATGAAATCGCAGGTGACTGCAAGTGAGCTATACGGTGATGGAGATTTAATCTGAGAGCTAAGAGTGTCTTTGAATGCCTGCCACCAGGATCATAAAAAATTTCATCAAAAATGCGAAGACCGAATCTGCGGGTAAGCCACGATGGCAAGTACAATCCACTATAAGCAGTGCGTTCAGGACCACGTTGGAAGGAAAGCAGAATCCATTGAAGGTTTTTCATGAGACGATTTCTTTTAATAATAGATAGGGTGTGCCATTTCTTGATTTATTTTGGAACTAACAACTCTTATGCGCTTAAAAATTTGACAAGCACTCAACACTTGATCGGTCCAAATTTGGGTCGATTTTAGCTTGAACAATGTTAGGGTATATTAAAATGTTACTTAAAAAGACAATGATGTTTAGCCGAAACAGACCGAATTTTGAAAAGATATTTCGCCAGATATAATACAGCAACTGAAATTCTTGAACGCAAGTTTGTGAATTCGGTTGGTAAGACTGGTTTGCTAATTGATAGCCGAGCATGTTCCCATTTCCGTCCTGAGCGCTAAATGCATGAATAAACTTAAGAGTCTCAACGCATCAAAGATCTCAGATTATTTGCAATTGATTCACGAATTGAGGCTTAAATTGTATTTGTATTTATTATGGCATACTATATGTAATACATTTGTTCCTAAACTATATTGCACATTTCCTACAGATATGGTACATTATACCTTACGACTAAAATAAATGTAAAAAATGCACAAATATAATCTTTTCAAACTCTACTAGAAGGAAAACCTACATTAAAAACTTTCGCAAATGTAAATAAGGATGAGGTCCGAAAGAAGAGGATTTGGTTCGCAATCTTAGTGAAAAAAGAAATTAAAAATCATATGTAATTAATTAAAGGGAAAAATATTTAACTACGTAAACAAAAAATAAAAATATTAACAAAATTAAGTAAATATAAATACCAATATATAATACAATAAAATTAATGTACATAAATAAATGCACAATAAATAAATAAATAAATTATTATGTACATAAATAGATGAAAAGGTAAATAAATGAATTAATGAATAAATAATTATTAATAATGAATAAACTAAAAAAAGTATTGAAAAAAATAAATGAAGTAGTTAATTAATAATAAAATAAATAAATTAGTAATTAAATAAATAAATAAGTAAATAAATAATAAAATAACATTTTTTTTATATAAATACTGATATAAATAAATAAACCAATGAATGAATATCTAAATAATGAAGAGAATTGTCTGGTAACACAGATAAAGTGATTTTTAAATAAGTATCTAATAAAAATATGTAGGCATAAAATATACTATATATCAATTTGGTCGGCCAAATAACTTTTTTTTTGAAAATACCTTAAAAAAAAACTGCTAAATATTTTATCAAATTTCTTTTTTTATTTGAAAGTACAATCCTTCCGGTTAATAATGGAAAATAATTTCATTCAAATGGCTGCCTCGGCTGGCCATGCAGTAGCCTATACGATCGGTCCAATTTTTAAGCACATTATCGATTGTGTGCAGCTGTATTTCAGTAATGGCTTCACGAATATTGTCCTTTAAAGTGTCAATTGTCTCTGGCTTGTCGGCGTTACACTTATCTCTGAGGGCACCCCACAAATAATAGTCCAACGGTGTCAAATCGCAGCTCTGAGGTGGCCAAACGACACCAGCTCTGCGGCTGATAATGCGATCTTCAAAAACAGGGCGCAAAACATCGAGTATAGCTTCGGCTGTGTGGCACGTAGCGCCGTCCTGTTGAAACCAAATGTTGTCAATATCCTCCTCTTCAATTTTTCTGAACAAAAATTGGTTCAACATGGCCCGATAACGATTACCATTGACTGTAACGGCCACTCCTTGCTCATTTTCGAAGAAAAATGGCTCAATTATGCCTCTGGACCAAAATCCGCACCAAACAGTGACTCGTTTTGGGTGCATCGGCTTTTGCGGGTTTTCTGTGCCCCAAATGCGACAATTTTGCTTGTTTACATACCCGCCAAGATCAAAAAGAGCTTCACTGAAAAGATGATTTTTTTTGGCAAAATCGGCATCTTCTGTAAGTCGATCGCAGGCCCACTTAGCGAAGCGAAAACGCATTGGATGGTCAGTTGGCTTCAACTCCTGAATCAATTGGACTTTGTGTGGCGTCATACCAATGTTTTTATGCAAAATTCGTCTCAATGATGTCTCCGAAATGTTCAATTGTTGAGAACGACGGTGAATTGATGTTGATGGCGCTTCACGCACACTTTCTGACACAGCAGCAATATTCTCGGGTATACGCACTGTTTTTGCTTTGGTTTATCGATGAGGATGCCAGTTTCTTTCACTTTTTTCACAAAATCTGTACGCATCTCTTCTTCCAAAATCTGTACGCAATTTTCGCACACATTCTGCAACATTACCATGATTTTCAAAGTTATGTCGCAGTAATTCCCAGCGTTGTTCAAGCGTATACACAACCATATTCGTTCAGCGGAAGGATAAAACTAATTATCTGTCAAATCAGACACGAGCTGAGTGTTACCATGCACGAAATAAGCACTAGTTGAAAAAAAAGCGTTAAATGGCGGACCCTTTAGTTGCTGTTGAGAAGCATCATGGTAAGTCCAGAAAAATTTTCAATACCTTATTTTGAACTTTTTGGAGTCTTTAAAGGTGGGTTTTGATGCAGTTTCCCAAAACAGGGGAATCATGAAACATAATGGCTTGGAAGACTGCTTTGATAATTTAAAGTTTGTTCTCATTACTCATTTTGGACTTCCCGTTTATAAATGGATAAAGTATTTTTAAACTTAAATTGGTTTTGTTTATTATCTCCTGCACGTAAAGACCATACGTAAAATGTTTGTAAAGATCTATTCACCACTTAACTGTTTTCCACTGATGGTAAGACTGTTGCTTGATAAGAGACAAGCTTTTCTTTTGCATCTGAGCCCATGAATCGTTTTTTTTTATCTTCCAATCGTTTAAATATGAGATTACTGTATTCAAGCCAGATTGCAAATTTCAATGTTCAAAGCAACAGCATCTGATGAGAAGAAACATGTGTCGTCTGCTTAACAGCTAAAGAACAACCCCAAATTGCATCAATTTTGCTTCAGAAGTCATCATTACAAACGAGGCGCATTCTCGTCTCAGTGGCTTCATGAACTAGCAAAGTAGACAAGAGAAATCAATGCAGATTGAATGTTTGCCTGTTGGTTAAGAGACAATTTTTGGTCCGAGACTGCAAGGTTACAGTCAAAGAAGACTACAACTGGGAAATGATAACCGATCTTTCATGAGAAGAAATTGGGAATTTGGACTTAATTGAGCTACGATTACGGAAAGATGAGACATCGTGCTACTCAAGCTATCCAACAAACGTTTTATTTCGCACTGAGTTTTGTTGAAACTATACCTTCTATGATTCAGACATTCATTCTATTAAACCATGATCGAGGCTCGTTTTGAAAAATTAGGTTGATATGATGACTTACTTTCAAGCCAGCCAACAATTCTCCGTAATTAATCGGAAAATTTACTCTTTCTTGAACTATTTGTTTAGTCTTTTTAAGAAAGAAATCCATAGATGACCCGCCCTATATAACTCTTCCACGTTCCAATTACCCATATATACTGACTCTAAGCAAAACTTTATCATCCTATTAATTAATAATACAACTCTCTGCGGGATTATATAGCTACACTGCCTGATTCCTAAGCTGTTATGAAAACCTTGTTCATCATTAATAAGACGTTAATTAAAGTGAAAAGAACCGCCTGCATCGGAAGTTCCCAGACCAACGACTTCATCATCCATAGATAGAACCAACAACTCTAAGCTCCTGCTTTTCAGATTTTCTACGCTTTCCATGGTCAGTCCACAATACGGCATCAAATATTCTCTCATCATTCTTCGTCCCTCATTCCACTGGTTCGTTTGATTTTCCGTGACATAATCACACTGTTTGCCAAGTAATTGTATCTGGATGGTCACCTAATGAATCACTTGGGAATTCAACCCCATCAAGGCGTCCTTTAAAACGCCGTCGCATAAGGAAATAATAAACAGGATGTTCGTTCATTGTAAACAAATCAACACAGAGACACTCCATCTCTCTCTCTACTTGTGTCAACCGTGAAGGAGAAGTAAAACAATCCAGCTAAAGCAAACTGCAGAACAAACTGCAGACCTGCCCATACGACTATCTAGATACTTGTTGTATGCATGCAGTTGTTCTTGGCAAAGGACTCTGTTTTGCGTTTCAATCTCATTCTCGTCGAGGTGATTCTAAAGATATCGATTCGATAAACACATGCAATTTGGACCGTCCTCCAGCTCACTTCCGCAGAGCAGATGTGCCATTGGAACGAACGCTTTCCAAGGAGATGCACTTCATCTGAATATCAGACATATGCCGGCTCTTGAGCTGGTTTGAGTGACACTTTCTCGTGGTGGTCGAACGAGTGCACTTCTTTAATCGAATATATCTTTTACCATCGTTTTTGTTGTTGTTTATCCTTGTTTTAGAATCTAGAAGTATCGATGGTGGAGTGCTGATAATGTCCTTGAACGAAATGGAAAAGTATTTTATTTATTGCCGTTGCCGGGTTTCTAATTTTCTTGTTTGCTCCTTTTCATTGTTGTTTTGTCGCAGGAAAAACATGTTTTATTTTTATTACGGGGAGGGGGGGTGACTGCAGAGATAAGGTAGACTAGTGAGATGAAAATAATTGCCTGGGGTTCCGGAGCAAAGGTTTTCCTTTTCAATGAATAAGCAAACAATGGGACGGATGCACATGATAGACGGACCGAGCGACACGACTTTCTCGTGTGACCGTACGTGTATACACTTTTCCAGGAAAATTCAGTCCATTGACTCTTGGGTGTTGTTTACATTTTATTTTGTCTTTATTAGAAGGATTTACGTGGATATACTCGTAGATGGATGTAAACAAGGTAGTGCGACATTCTAGGTTACCTCGAGATAGATAAGAAAATCTTTTCCTTTTTTATCAACGATTTTAAATGCAATATTTGGCGGTTTATTTATATCTGTTTTAAGCTCTTGACTGTGTTGGTTGCGTCTCTGTTCCTTTGGAAAAGTCATAGATCTTGGTGAAAATGCTTTCCATGTTCATCGGTGACGTGACCGAGGCTTTCCGGGAAGAAATCGAGATGCAAGTGAAGGAAATGAAATTTTTTTTGTTTTATGATGTTGACCAAACTACTTTTAAAAAGTCTTCGATGAAACAACGAATAATCGCCATTCTTCCGGTTTAAAAAGCTGCTGCATTTCTTTGAAAATCCCAGCGTCAGTTTGCCCTAAAAATATTGATGCACCCCTATTTCAAGGTAGCATACGAATTTCAGCCTTAGAATATTAAATAAATCAAAATTTTAAATTAATTTATCTTCACTTTAGTACTAACAAAACCATGTAAATCAATTTGCTGTGTTAAAAAATAAATAAAAAAAAGCTTGTCTGGTTGACTTGGAGAAGGACTTCGACACCGTATGGTTTGAAGGGCTCTTTAACAAGTAAGACAGGGTTGGTGAAATCAAACCACTGCTGTACATGCTTTATAACATGCTAACCAATAGAAAGTTCGCTGTAAAGAATGGCAATGTTACTTCTTTTGGTATTTTAGAATTATTATACTTAAACAAAGTGTGGTCAATTCTTCGATACTTGTCAAAATTTTCACAACTGATCTTTAAGTGTCTCTCAAGGCAATGATTTCGAGCAACAACCTGATCACCGAGGCTTTTTATCCCAACTTTTTATACCACGAGAATGTGCGCCTTAACTGTCTTACACCTCCAGAGGCGTTCCTTTATCTTAATTCTAAATGATTAATCCAGTGTTATCTGGCAGGGTCGCTAATCTACCACGTAGCCATTCCAGTGTAGACAGACGACTCACCAGTTCCGAAGAGTCTATCAATTTCAGCAGGTCGGAATCAACCCGCGATATGGCAGAAAAACAAAAGCAGCACCAGCAATTTTGGTGGCTCTAAGAAATTGGAACAGAACTCTGTTTTTGATATCCTTCGCAGTCTCCATCCGAGGTTCAAGCAGCTCATTAAACCAGTGATAACTCATGAAGAGAAGGATACTCATGGCTCGGTCATGTCCAGGACTCTGGCGAAAATCGGACACGTGGAAATACTTCAGCAACAGCTGTATGAAGATATTTGCATGACGCCAATCTATTTGTACATGCTACACCTTTCCGGGAGAATACTCGACAAATTAAAGGACCATCCAAATCGAGACATCAGGAACAAGAGCCAGCGCTGAGGAACCTCAGCCCACAAGTTATCATCGACGAAAGATTCGAGGACTCGATAAATTGCTACGAGACATCGTTCTTGGAAAAAGCAGACAGCCGGTATAACAGAGCTTAAGCCACTGTAATAAGTTTTGAAATTATAACTTTTCAAAAAAATTTTCAAAAATTTTCCAATGTTTGGAAAATTGCATAGAAAGTTCGCTGTGAAGACGATTAAGTCGCCATTGTTAAACTTCTTTTTAAAAACAAAAAATATGTTGTATAATTATCAAAAGAAATATGTCGAGCCCTTATTGTTAAAAGTCCAATTTTAGGTCATGATTGTAAATATTTTTGACGATAAATAAAAACATCTCAATAAAAGTGAAATTCTTCAGGGAAAAGTTGGCTTCTTTTGTTTTTAAAAAGTTTTTGTCGAGATACATAAATTAAGTTTTTCTTAAGCTTAAGTAGGATTAGTCGGAGGAAATATATATTATTACTTTATAAGTATATCTGTGTATATAAATTTTTTTGTATATATTTTTGTAGGCTTAAGGGTATATATATAATCGACTTATTTGTATACGTAGGCTAAAGTTAAATTTAAGTTAATATTTTTAAATTATTTAAATTTAGTTGTAGTTTAATTAACAAAAAAAACCTCCAGTCAGTAAGTTTTTATCAATTCAATTTCAATTCCAGAAATTGAGACACATTATATACAATGAACAATTTTTGTTTGTTTTTGAATACACAATGATGTTTATGTAGCCCACGTCAAAACGCATTTCTGGCTAAAAAAGGTTTCGGTAAATATCTCTATCGTACTAACAATTATATTTAGGAACATTTTGTGTTTTAAAAAGTTTTGTGTATAAAGGTATATATATATGCTTGCTCCCGGCATACTTCAGCTCAATGGGGCTTATATAGGCCACTTAATACTAATGACTAGAAATGTTCAGAGAGACATACGAGTATTTACAATATCAGTTTTGAATGTTTAATTTAAGTTTATATCTTTTTATGTTTATATAGAAGTGTTGTAAAATTTAATGAGAAGGACTAACTTAGTTTTCTATATAAATAACTTATATTGGAACAAGCAAGTTAAAATTCTACAATCTTTCCTCTAAGGTTGGGCAGTGAAGCTTTTTCATAAAATGGCAGTTATTCATTTCCATTTGAGTCACTTTCAATTACCGACCGAATGGTGAAAGGTAATACTGGTCGTAAACGCTTTGACCAGCATTTAAATCCCAAAGCGATTTGATGAGCGGGTTAGTGTGCGTGGCAGCACCAATTAATCTTTTTTTTTAAGCCTCTACCATGTTATTTTAAAGTGTTTGAACTTTTGTGACTTCATAAAATGTCTTATTAGAAAACCTTTTTTTTGTCTTTTTTTTATCAAAAAAAATTGTTATTAGCTTATAAAATTAATAAATATTTTAAAAAATATACTATATCTTAATTTTACTTAACTTAACTAGTTGACTGGTCCTGTGCAGACGCTGTAAGCTTAGCCCAGTACTTACTATACATTTATAAGCTAGCTAAAGCGTTTTTGTCTAAGTGTATTTAAATTGAAACTAAACGGTTTTAAATATTTGAGAAATAATTACATTGTTTGCCTCGATCCTTGTTTTGAGTAGAATTGTTCGAATTGCTGGTTGTAAAGTTTTCTTTTATTTTGAAAATAGGAGTTCACTAAATGAAGGAAACTATACGCAGAAGGACAGTCTTTCAGAACAATAGGAGAAATTGTTGGAAGGAGTTTCGCAACAATTCAGAAAATAGTACAAAAGTTGCAGTGGCAGTGGCAGACCACCAAAATTAAGTATTCAAAGCAAACGTTGGTCCGAGAGGTGAGAAAAATCCCCAAATTATGAAAGAAACTTTCACGGAGGAACTGCAATATGCAAACCATTCATTTCGGTGGTTATTCACCAAAAGTCATCGTCACTGCATTGTGTAATTTTCGAAAATGGTTTAGTTATAAAGTTAATTTTACTGTCCACTTGGGATGGCTTTCGAGAAGTTTGAAGGCAAACCGGAGAATCGATAAAGGTAAAATTTACAATTGTTCCTTAAGATATATTTATATTGGTGGTTATTTGGGCTCAACAATAGGGGCCCAACGGTTGGATTGAGGTTAACAAAAATGTTTTACATGAAATGGTGAAAAAAGTTGTTTAATGTTTGAAGATACTGCCGCAGAGTGTTCAGGTCTGGGCTTCGATGTCGTTCCTTTAAGGAGGTTTTGTGAAATAAGTCATCCTCAATGATACCTGGATCCTATTTCTTCGAAGAATCCTGGTTCTTCACCTGTATCTGGGAGAAAGAGTTCCTCTTGCAACAATGCCATTGCGTTAAGGTATCGGTGTTCGGGTACGTGTCCTTGGTTGGCCATGCTGTTGACGAGTTGATTTGGATGGTCCTTGGCTGTGGCTAGGAATTTTTGGAATAAACCAACCATGTACCGGGTTATGGGCCTTCGATCAACAATAAAACATAGAAGTGATTCCTTTCTTGTGTGTGGTGGTTTTCGGCGACCAGAGTGGCAATCTTGTATTTATTGAAGGCATAAAATGGACCTCTTTAAATATATAGATAATAAATTGTAGCTACTAAAATTGAAATTTCATCGGTTGCAGAAGTCTTTATTTGCTGGTGTTTCATGGACGCTGTACATTACGACCAGTTCCTTACCGATTTTGACATTGAAGTCCTCAAGTACGTTTTTGAAGTCGTACCGCAAATGGGCTCCAAAGGCTCCGGCAAAGAATTCGTAAGTGTTTTCTTTCAAAGAGCATTCAGCTTCGTCGATGGAAGCGTCAGAACACATCAAGGATAGGAAATCGCCTCAAAAACGATGACATTCCTTGTACGCTCTGTTCGGCTGGCTCTAACTTTCCGGCACCTGTTATGTACGTCGGTCTCATTGTCTCATAGTCTATCCCGAGTGCTTCCTGAATCACAGTTCCCCATTCGTGAAGTCCAATTTTTGACAGGCTTCTGGTGTGTAGAACTGAAGTATAGTCGTAGGTTTGATCGTTGCCTTTTTCGTGATCGATCAGCAATCGATCGTTTAAGCAGTCCGTTTCTATCCGTGGAAGCTTGATCTCCCTCGTAACTTGATTGTTAACGTCAGGTAGACGTTACATTTCAACTTGAATATCCCATGAACAGCGATCGTGACAGGCTTCCGCTTGGTTGCAAGCAATCAGCACTTTGCCCTTTCTTAGCTCCTCGATTCCATTGGGGGAATTGAATCCCCAAGCCCACCCGAAGGCCACA
This sequence comes from Orthonevra nobilis, assembly GCA_963555765.1. Classification (NCBI taxonomy): domain Eukaryota; kingdom Metazoa; phylum Arthropoda; class Insecta; order Diptera; family Syrphidae; genus Orthonevra; species Orthonevra nobilis. The sequence goes on along the minus strand of OY743225.1, from coordinate 49,625,383 downwards.
ATCTTCATTTTGTGGGTATTTAAGGATACCACTGAAAATGATCGATCGATCACACTTTCGTTTATTTTGGTTAGTGACTAACTCCATCGACTGCTCAAATCGCCTTAAACTGTTACTCGCAACATTGGCATTCAGAAACAAAAATTTGTAGTCAAGACTGTGCTCCAAGATCATCTCAGGCTCAAACCTTTTTGGAGGTACAAATGAACCTCTGCAGCATGTTGATGGGCGACGAATGGTTGTAATACTTGCTGACGAAATGAATCTCTGCTGCCCCAACCAAACAATGAACTCCACTTCCACATTCATTCCACATGTATCTAGATACATTCAAATTACTGCTCCACGATCGCCTCTCTGCGCACACAACAAACTGCGAAAAACTTATACTTCAGTTTTTATTTCTTGTTCGTATTTGCGTATTTGTGTGTGGATTTAACAAGTTTTAAGCGTGGCTTTAGAGTCTTTTGGATTTTCTCTTCTCGTGCCCGATCTGTTGGGCTTTGATCTTTTGCCAGCAGATTTTCGACATCTAGGTGGGGACCACATGAGTCGTATGTGTGCCACTCAACGAAAATTGTGTCGACGTAGACACTTATTTTTTACGATTTTCTTCGTAAATTCCATCGGCGATCATAATGTTTTGATAATAATTAGGAAGTTTAAGCCAGGCTAAAGTCATTCTTTGGTGTAATGGTGGGTGGTGGCGGCGCGGTGGGGTTCAGTAAGATTGATTTGCTGTGCATACGTGAAAAGAGGTGTGGCAGCGGTTTACAATAAAGCCGTGCTGTGCTGTATGGAATGTCACATGGAACAATTAACATTGGGATTGTCTTGGGCTGTAAAGACAATCACTTTTTTTTTGTAATTGGGGTCGCTCTCTGGCTCTCCTGATGGAGTTCATTGTGACCGTCACGCTTTGCGGTTGGATTATGTTTATGGTTGTTTTCTTGTTTAACCTTCGTATTGACGTTTTTTTTTTCACAGCTTTTTTGTGTCTAATAAATTATGTAAATAGTGAGATATGAACGAAAAAAAAAACAAAAACCGTTTTGGAGGTTTGAATGTTTGTGAAGCTGCTTTTAGACTTTAGAGTTTTGTTGTTTCAAAGAGTCAGACTTCAAAGGTCACATAGATAAATGATTTATCGAATGCTTACACGCATACACTTTGAGGTTTGGCATTTTAATTTCCATGGGTTATTTGTAGAATTTTGAGAAAGCTATTAAGGGAAAGTCAAGCTTGCTGCTGAGGTTTTTATAAAAACTTGGGCAAAAAATTTACTTATGGCATATGGACTTTTGAATAGAACCAATTTATTATATGTTTTATAATTTGCTAACTCTCAAGCGGTTACGCCTTTCCTTATTTAAAAAATTTAGCGCAAATCGAACAGAAAGATTGCGCAGTGGTTTGAAACTTTGAGGTGCATATTAAGGTTTCGACGGCTCGATGGATGAAGTTCGAATTGGGACGAAGAATTTGGCATTTATTTATACATATTTTCATATGGTTTCTCAGTACTTAAAACTTTGAACGCGTTTTTCTCGAAACCACTTTTTCTGAGCTCGCAGAAGACATAACTCGAGCACGACGACGTGAAATTTTGACAGTAGCTTCGAAATATCTTTCTCCAAGGAGCAACGTAGGATTTATTATTATATTATATGGCTTAACTTTTTTTTTATCGACGATTTAATGGCGTTTTTTTTGTTAAAAATTTATCTTTATTTTCAAACATGCACCATTTTGTAAAAAAATCAAGGAGTCTACGTCTTCGGCCATCGACACGCTTTCAAAAATAGGCGCCTTGGGGCATATGCTGTGCAGCCTCCATTTTAAATATTTATTATTGAAAAAATTACATTTTGTGCTATTTTAGTATTTCTATAAAACCTACTTTACAGATTTTCGATTGATACTTTTATTCAGCCAAAATTAATTCCCGAAAATATGCCTCTTTTTTGTGTGCTACTGTGATTTCCCCCCTATACTATCTTTATTGGCTGCTCAGGCTATGATAACAATTCTAAAATATAAAACCATTGCCATTTTGGGTCACCGCAAGCTAAGAAGGCTGCGAATAAGTCAACTCTCCTTATTTTAACCATCAGCATTGCTAGTGGTGCACAACCAAATCTTCGTTGTCTGCACTTGATTGATATCTACTAATCTGCGGGCAAAGTTTTCCAGATAAATAACTGCATAAGATCCTTTGTCAGAAAACCAAAGCTCAGAATTGTTGGACCTCCCATTGTAGTTCTCCGAGTACTAAAGAATACATTCCCGATCGCATTACACATTTCTGCCACATAATCATGAAAGGATGAATGATATTATTTAATTATAACCATGGTTACTTGCTTACTCCATCGCAAACAATTCTAGACCTACGACAATGGAAAGACCGCTCGACAGTTGTCTCTACAATAGACACTTTCCTCAATCAATCTCAAGAGATTATGAAAACCCTTATAATGCATATCGCACAGGGTAAACAGAAATATTGTGGTGTGACACTATAATTTTCTTTAATTTCGATTATTTAATAGTTAGAGTCAAAATAGGGACAGAGAATTTGAAATTAACTTGTTTCCATTGGCTTAAAATTCGCAGTATTTTATTTGTCATTAGTTTAATATAGTTAATAAGAGCAAATGACATCAGTTCACATACAAAGATTTTGCAGAATGAACATGGTGTTTCCGTGGAGATAGCACTACTCAACTTAACTATCTTTCATTGCATAGAATCTTCGCTATAATGGCCTTCAAATCTAAACCATAAAGAAACCGCCTTAAATGAAAAAGGCACCGAGCCTTGAAAGGGACCGAGCCATTTACTGAGCTGGCTGGAGAGACTTCTAAATTGAAGACCAGATCCATCCTAAATTCAAGGGCAATTGAAGGAAGTGAGTAAGTCTGACATTAGATCCAATTCACCATTTTCACGGCCGATCTCGGACCATGACATACTAGATCCAAAGATCGAGTTTATTCTCAGTCTATAATAGCACGACTTCTTAAATATTTAGCGGTTCTGCGGCGGTTGGAAATTAGATCCGGGAAAGCGTTTTGTTTGTTTTTACCTTGAATAGGCAGCCACTGGTGTGTTGAACCGATGTCGGATATCTTGAGGTTGGACAAAATCAGGTGACAGCTCCTACAAAAGTCCTTAAAATCTTTACTCAATCTTTTTGTCAATGGGTCATTGGTGTTATGCCTCATGAGTACACCGATGATAATGCTTGATTCATTTTTACTCAATGCTAAGTGTTGGTTCTTTTCTGTTCGGCTCTTGGCTGAAGGTACCTAAAAATAAGACAATTGTCCCCAATATACCGTTCCGTAGAGATGATTTAGTACGTTAGTTGGCTGTCGCCTGTGATTTTACTGCTTCGTTGTATAGGCCTTTTATCGATGCTGAGCTAGGACGAGGGTTTTCTGTTAGTACAGCTTGTTTTGCTCATGGAGGACACTAATTCAGCCTGTTTTTTAAGTTCATTTCTATGCCGTGTATTTTTAAAAACTCCTGATCCTGTTCCTTTTTTCATCCCTGATCTAACGCGATCATACGCAAATGTGACCAAAAATCATCCAAAGTAGTTTTCTCTCAATGCATCCAACAGAATTTACATCCGTCTTTTCTTGCTCTGGAAAGACTAGGATCTCGAATATTATTTTCTTTTCAAATAGGACTTTAGTACACAGTTGCCGAGAATAATTCTTATATTGATTTCTATACTTGTCTCATTAACCGAGTTCACCGCCGTTCACAACATGACGAAGTCCTTGTTTACCACGAAAAAGTATCTGTCTATTGTTACGTGATTTTACCTCCTTGTGTCTAAAGACAATCTTACAATTAGAAAACTTTGTATTTGTATTGTAAAGGCAATTATTAATAAATCTTTCGAAGATGGCATTTTTCCTGAGTCTTGCAAAGTATCTACGGTGAGTCTGATTGAAAAAATTTCGAATACCAAAAAATTTGATGAATTCCGTGCAGTGAACAATATGCTTTTTGAACAAATAGCGTTAAAACAACTTAAAATTTTGTATCGAAAATAATAACATAATAGTTGAATCTCAATCTGGTTTTCGAAAGATGCGTTCTTGTGAAATTCGCAGAAACTAAGTTATATCAAACTGGAAGCAAAGTGTTTCTGTAGGAAAATCTGTATACTATGTTTTCATGAACCTAAAGCATTCGTTTGAAACAAAAGATCGCTCCATACTCTTAGTGAAATTCTAAAAATATGGAGTTTAAAAATTGGAACTTTATTGGTTTAAAGCGTACCTAGAAAAGAGAAAAAAAAAATAAAAGTAAAAATATATGAGCTTAGAGTTCCTCAAGTGTCTGTATTGGGGACTCTTATGTTTGTCCTCTGTATTTATGACATAGTTTGTGCTCAAAGACACTTTCAAAGAGCCCTTTTTTGCGTAGAAAAATTGATCTACTTCACTGGTGAGAACATCGGGGAATGCCACAAGAAGATCCGCGAAGGCTTCGATAATATTTATGTTTTACTATGCCAAAATTTAACTTGAATGTAATGCCAACAAAACTAAATGTGATATTTAATCGACTAAGATCAGTATTTATTTGAATTCAAGTTTAATAACCGAAAACCAAATGATAGAGAGAGCTTATAAAATAAAATACCTTGGTGTCATGGTAGATAATAAACTTACATTTGAAAGTCATATTGTGTATACAAGTAAAAAAATTGCTGAAAAGATGAGTTTGCTTAAAAGAATACGTATTTATAATGAAATTGTGAAAGTTCAATTGCTAGACTTCAAATATTACAGAAAAAAAACTACGAGAAAGATTCAATGTAAAGAAAGGAATCCTTATGAATATGTTAATGTTTGTTTTTAAAATAAAAGAATATTTAATTCCAAAATATTTATTAAAATATAAGGACTACCGGTTGAAAATGTCGTTGAATCTTGACAATGACAGCTGTCACGTCAGAAACTTCATGTCATTGTCTAATTATTTCAGTCTAGGTTATTGGTCATTAGTGAAAACACTCGTGCCATCAAAACAACATTTGCGGGAAGTTTTAATATGTTTCTTTCATTTAAATAAAAAAGCAACCGAAGCGCATCAATTGCTTACCGAAGCTTACCCGGGCTATACTATAGACGTTAGAATGTGTCAGCGGTGGTTTAAGCGGTTCAAAGATGGTGATTTCGACACCGAAGGCAAAGAACGCCCCGGCAAGGTGAACAAGTTTGAAGACCATGAGTTGGAGGCATTGCTCGATCAAGATCCGTCAAAAACGCTTCTTGCGTTTGCAAAATCACTTGGCGTCGCTCAGCAAACCATTTCCGATCGTTTGAAAGCAATGGGAATGATCCGAAGGGTAGGACATTGGGTGCCGTATGAATTGAAGCCACGAGACGTCGAACGCCGATTTTGCATGTCCGAAATGCTGCTTGAACGTCACTGGTCCTAAAAAATGGGTACATTACGATAAACAAAAACGTCGGGCAACGTATGGATACCTAGAACATGCCTCAACATCGACGGCCGTTCAGAATATTCATGACCTGAAGGTAATGCTGTGCATTTGGTGGCAACAGAAAGGTGTTGTGTATTATGAGCTGCTAAAACCGAATGAAACAATCACAGGCGAGGTCTACCGACGACAATTGATGCGTTCGAGCCGAGCATTGAAGAAAAAACAGCCGGAAACGGTCGCAAGACACAATAAAGTTATTTTGCAACATGACAATGCTCGCCCACATGTTGTAAATGTCGTCAAAACTAACCTTGAAACGCTCAGATGGGATGTCCTACCCCACTCGCCGTATAGTCCAGACCTTGCGCCATCCGATAACTATCTCTTCCGATCGATGCAACATGGCCTGTCTGACCAACACTTCCGTCATTTCGATGACGTCAAAAAATGGATCGATTCGTGGAATGCGGCCAAACCGGTCGGATTTTTCAGAACGGGTATCCATGAATTGCCAGAAAAATGGGAAAAATGTGTAGCATTGTGCATTGATGAACTAAAATCTTTGTATGGCGATGAACCACCATCCTAGAGCACTGTGAAAAATTGGTTTAATGAATTCAGTCATGGCCGACGCTCGCTCAAAGACGAATTAAGTGAAGGTCGTCAAAAACGGCCGTTGTGCCACAGAACATTGATGCCGTGCGTGAATTGATAATGCAAGATCGTCATGTGACATACCGTGAGATAGAGGCATCCATCCCTGGGCATTTCTCCCACCAGCATACATTCGATATTGCATGAACACCTGGCCGTAAAAAAGGTTTGTTCTCGTTGGATCCCTCACAATTTGACAATCGCTCAAAAAAGGCTATTGTCGATTGGTGCAAAGAAATATTAGAAAAAAACGATCGCGGCGCTTCAAAAGACGTTTATAAGATTGTCACAGATGACGAATCAAGAATCTATGCGTATGAGCCCGAAACAAAACAACAATCGACCGTGTGTGTCTTCGAAGACGATCCAAATCCAACAAAAGTTGTTCGTGGAAGAAGCACTTCGAAGCAACTGGTCGCCTGTTTCTTCGGCAAAACGGGTCATGTGGCGACTGTTCCACTTGAGCAACGTAGGACGGTCAATTTTGAGTGGTACACCACAATTTGTTTGCCTGAAGTCTTCGGAGAACTTCGAAAAACGAAGAAGAGAAGACGAATCATTGTTCAGCATGTCAACGTGAACTCTCACACATCGGCTCAAAGCAGCGCCTTTTTGACCGGCCAAAACGTCAAATTGATGAGTCATCCGCCGTACAGCCCTGACTTGGCACCCAATGACTTCTTTTTATTCCCGCACATCAAGAAAAAAATGCGTGGTCAACGATTTTCGTCGCCAGAACATGCTGTTGAAGCGTTCAAAAACCATGTTTTGGAGGTTTCTCAATCGGAGTGGAAAAAGTGTTTCGACATTTGGTTTGAGCACATGCAAAAGTGTATAAATCATGCTGGAGAATACTTTCAAAAACAATAAAACTACTTCGCATGTTCATTATTAGGGCAGAAATATATCTACCAGCCTACGTAATTGCTCTGTATCTAGTTTTACCGAAGCTTCTTTCCTCTGAAGTTGATGAGAAGCTTGGTGTTAGTTGGAAATATAGCACCAACAAATTGAATTAGGAATATTTAACGTTACCGCTCTATACGAAACCATTAAAAATTTGAAGAGCGAACGTTTTTTTGTTTTCAGAATTAAAACGACAAAAAATTCAAATTCGAAAAAAATAACTTCTTTCGTCTAACAACTTACGTAACGTTAACATTTCGTGAAGTAACGTTTGTGTGTGACAACCTTCAGTTAACCAACTGTCAAAACAGAGCCCTTCGCTTGACGGCAGATGATTTCATTAAAATGCAATAAATTGACTTGGATTAATTTTTAGATTCATTTTCATTCAACTTCCACTTTATTTCAATGCCACTGCCATGACTGAGAAAAAGAAGATTCTTATGGTCTGCTTAGGTAAAGCCTTAAATAATTAATTGTAAGTTGGATTTAATTGCATAATTCTTTAGGAAACATTTGCCGGTCTCCGATTGCGGAAGCTGTGATGCAGGACGTCATTCGCAAAGCCGGCAAAGATAAAGAGTGGCATGTGGACAGTGCAGCTATTGGTGCCTGGCACATTGGTGATTTGCCTGACCATCGTGCGATGAGTGTAATGGAGAAACATGGCATTTTATACACAAACTATGCCCGATAAATAAAGAAGGGTGATTTTCAAGAATTCGATTATATTTTTGGCATGGACGAGGACAACATGGGCAGCTTAAAGAGGTTAGCGCCAAAGAGCTGCAAGGCAAAACTCCTGATGTTGGGTAACTTTGGACTGAAAAAGGAGGAGCGCATCATCGAGGATCCATACTATGTATACTATGGCTGGAAAGTTTGAATTGAATTGAATTTTAGATTGTTATTTATTTTCCAGTTGGTGGGTGAAGCTCCGTTTGAAAGGGTTTTCGATCAATGCGAAATCGCTTGCCAGGCTTTCTTTAAAGACGCTGTGATTGGAAGGGTTTAGGTGTAATGACAATTTGTTTACATGTTTTAAGGACGTTATGACAATAAAGGTGTCGCGGAAGGTGGGGATATGCATTCAATTTGGCTCTTTAACATTTCAATTCGTTCTTTTCCTGTCCGGTTTACTCTGTTCACCACGGAAATGTTGTTTATTTGAGTTCCAAAAACGTTCAGGGATCTGTACAACTTTCAATACTGCATTAGTCGTAGATACCAATTGACTAAATATTAGTTTTCTTAAGAGTGTAAAGAAACAAAATAAAATGAGTCATCTGTGCGATTACAAGTTGAATGCAACGACTTGTCTAGAGAATAGAGATTAATATATGTGCATTTATTGACTATATTTTTTTTCCAGCTTTTATCGAAAACGAAACATATGCCAAACAATTGATATTGATACTCTATAATAGGAATTATATTTGCCGAACTGAAGACAAGGTCCATAAAAAACAAATCCAGTAGGCACTCGCGCCGCAACGTTTTTTGCTCTGGCAGAAGGTAAAAAAGTGATATGATAAATATTTTTAAAAGTAATTTCCCAACGTTTTGTGAGTGATGAACTAAATTGAATCTTTTTGTCTATCCTTTTTGAAATTTACTCCGACCATTGGGAGTTGCTAGAAATGGTTTTTATTTTCAAACAGATTGAATATTGAGTAAGTTAGTTTTGGTCACTTTTGAAATAACAACTCAAAATTGGTCACTGGCTCTTCCTCGACGCCTGTTGCATTACAGATACAAGAAAATTCCACCACGAAAGAATGTGTCGCGCGGTATTCTTCTGGAACCAGAGCAAGCATTGAGGAACGAAGAGATACTTCCACTCTTCGCTTCAAAAATTAGTTATGGACTACGATGTAAAGAAAACAATGATTCATAAGTTCACAAAGAGGATACCATCTACCATTGCTATTATCCTCGAGTAAGCGGCACAGAAAGATCATTTAACTAACTGAAAACACACCGCTGCACTACGCTTCCTTCTCAGGTTAATTAATCCTGATTCTATAATATTAACTCTAGCCAGCTATACAAAACAAAAAACAAGCCAGTAATGCAGGTTACCTTCAAGATACCAATACAGTAAATATTAGCCGAAGAAAATACTATATAGTATGCTCCAATATCATACCTGTACTTGAAGCTATCAAAAACTCTAGTAACAACAATGAGCTAATATCAGACATCGGATATAAGCTCATCAAGTCGCCAAATTACCATGCATTTGATGTGGACTCCTGGACAGGGTAACGAAAACGCAGACACTGCAGCTAACTCGGCCAAAAACGCTCCCTGTATATGGATACAATGCCCACAACAAATTATGATGCATCTGAAAGCGCTCATTAATGAAGCCGAGAAGATTTACATAAAAAATTATTGGAGCGCATATCACCCAAAAAACGCCTTAACAAAAAATATCTAAGCAACTAAGACACAACTCAGCTTCTTATAAGCACACTCTTACCAACTACAGCGCTCATATTCGTGCCTCCTGTAACTCCACTTTGGATTTAACCCACATTTTGGAAAACTGTTCTGCCCTTAGACCTATTGTCAAAAAGTTATTGTTAACATTTGTCTATTATGAAGTTCAGCATGTAATTTAAACTGCCTGTTAGTAAAAAAAATAATAATAAAAATAAGTTCTACTGCTTGGAAACTTTCCAATATATTTCAAATCCAATTGCCTAATGCAGCCCCACATCAGGTAATCAAGAAAGAGCTTGGTTCGATTGATTAACAGCAGTGAGCAAAATAATTTATTAAGGTTCCATTTATTCAAAAATAAGTGTTTACTTAAACAGAAAAGTGCATGTGGCAAAAAAATACAAAAAGGTACAAAATTACGGAAAACAAAATACAAATAAACAAAATAAGCTAACGTAAACAAATTATGAAAATTATGGAAATTTGTTGACATAATCAAATATAATAATACTTTAAGTCAAAATACATGTTTTTGCCACGAGCCCGGGCCTACTTTAATATAAGTTATTAAAAGACAATATTTCCTATGAAAATTTTAAATAAGTCTTTTATTATATGAGTCTTGTTAAAGATTAAATTATCCTTAACCTAGTCCTACGTGAGGAGGGAAAAACTGCTGATTTGACGGAACCGCTATCGCGCTCGTGGATTAAAATGATCGGTGCATTGTGGGAATTTGTTAACTTGCGCGAGCTAAGTATTGGTCATAAGCCATACGCAGTTCATGGTTTTCACCATACTTGCTTGCCTTTACATTATTTAATTACTCAATACCGGATATTGTTACCGTCAGCACTTTAATGTTGACCCATAAAAATGGCGAAGACCGAATAAAAAAATTAAGTTAACCAATGCATTTGGTTAGCCTATTTGGAAATAGCGTGAATGAATAAACCCAATGCATTCGACTGGCCTTTTGAAATATGTTTAGGCAAGCAAGTCAATTGGAGTTAAGGTCGCAATTTTTGGTGTTCCGAACCTTCTTCTGGCATTCCACTTATTTTAAGTCAGGTCAATTCAACTCTACATCCCAAACCAATAAGTACGGTGCAGCCCTGCCTAAGACAGCGACCGTCTTATTGTTTTGTCGTTATAAATAGAGATTGAGAAAAAATAAATAAATATAGAATCAATAAAAATTTTATGGGGAATTGTGTTCATTTATTTCGCGCTAGCGCCAAATTGTGATTTGCCCTTAACAGCAAATTTTGCCGGAGTAGGACAAGTAATCCACTTCGAGGAATTTTCGGGGACAGGTTCTTAAGCTTTTCATACGTTTTTTTTTTTTCAAAATATAATATTTATTATGTATTTATATTTTAATTGGTATTTTGCGCTCTGTTTCGTTGCACCTCCAACAGTGAACGATTGGGCTACCGAATGTTCCCCTTCTTGGTTAAATTATTTATTTAATAAAAAAATACGCACTATTTTCCTATGGCTAAAGATCAATAGTTCGCGTTTATAAGAAAAATAACATTAAGCCCTACTGTGGACGAAGTGTCTATGCCAAGGGGCAATCACAGTCGTTAAAAACGAATAGAAATCACACAGCTTAGCAGCAGTCAAAGTTGGTGTTTAAGTGACTACCCTTATATCTCATCTTAGGAAAGGAAAAGGAAGGTTCCCTGCTTCGGCTGATGATTCCGGTCAAGAAAAACAAAGCGCCACAGAAACTTTTCCATATGAAGATCAATAAAAATCTCGGTAAGTATTTAAAACCACACAAGAGCAAGATTTAGAAAGTTATTTTAAAAACTGTTCCAACCTTGGAATGACGTATCAAATGGCAAGGCGTTTTGTATTGGAATTTGGAACATCTATAAAAGCTTAAATACCAGAGTCTTGGCTCGGAAAAAAAATATGTCTGGAAAAGACTGGATGCGAGGTTTCATAAGGATGAACCCAGCAGAAAAAACAGAACCCCAGAAAGTAACGGGTTTTTCAACAGGGACGCTACAAAACTAGAGCGACAGGGACAGCAAACGACGCCATATTTCTTGCCGCTCTTTTGACATTTCTCTTCAGTAAGGTTTGCCATTTCATGATGAAATGATACACGAGCCAACAACGAGTCGAAATTATTTAAAATTTACTACCGAAATTTGGAGTCAGTGGCCTCAACGTTAAGAGCCTGCGTCCAATTTATGGTCGTCACAATCCTCCTAGCAGATCAACAATTGAGCGTCTAGTGGAAAAATTTGAATCCACAGGCACAGTACAAAATTTTTCAGTGTCAGTGAGACAAAGAAGTGCCCGTAGTGTCGAGAATATTGCTTCCGCTGAGGCTTCAGTTGCAGAAAGCCCAAATGTGTCTCTCACACGTCGTTCTCAAGCACGTTGGGCATCTCTGTGACGTCGTTGTGGAGAATTTTGCGAATCTTGGCCTACATCCTTACAAGATTAAATTGACGCAAGAACTGAAGCCGCTTGACCACCAGAAGCGTCGTATGTTCGTGAATTGGGCTGAGCAACAACTTGGAAATGATTCGGATTTTCATCGAAAAATCATCTTCAGCGATGAGGCTCATTCCTGGCTGAATGGTTCCGTCAATAAACAAAATATGCGGAATTGGTCAGGCAGCAATCCACACGTACTCCACGAGTCATCATTGCATCCCGAAAAAATTACGGTTTGGTGTGGTCGGCGGCGTCATTGGGCCGTAATTCTTCCGTGATGATCAAGTCGGTCTTGCGATTTAACGCCGTTAGACTATTTCCTGTGGGGCTACGTCAAGTCTATGATCAATGCCAACAAGCCAGCGCCGATTGATGAACTTCGTACGAATATCGAACGTGAAATTGAAGTAGTATCGGCCGATTTATGCTTGAAAACCGTTGAAAATTGGGTTCAGCGTCTGGACTTCTGCAAGCGTGCCCGTGGTGGCCATGCAAAAGAAATCGAGTTCCATGCATTATGGCATCGAACGTACTATCACAGGAATAAAGATATCCAAAACCGTTTTTGTTTTATTTAAAAAAAACTTTTGTAGCGCTCTTATTGAAACAAAACTCATTAGGATTAATGCATTCACCAAAACAGCAATTGAGAATGATTGGATCATTATTACAGAATATATAAAACTCACATAAAAACTCACTCACTCACAAGATTCTGTGAAAAAGTTTCTCTTAAGGTGGCGGGGGGTGCCGCCTATTACCTAACGTTATAATATCTTGGTAGGTTTAATCGCACCTAAACCAAATTGTTAAAATTCGAGCACGGAATCATTTAATGTAAAATTTTTGAAAGATTACAAAGTCTTTGAAAGTTTTGAACGCATCTCGTTATTAAGAAGACGGCAAAAAAACTACTTACCCACTGAACGTACTCGCATCAATTAAATTCTGACATTTGTCATTTCAATTGCACCACTCAAGTTTAATGTTTGCAAAGAGATAAAAGAATAACATTGTTGCATTTGTTTGTTTTAAAAAAAAATTGTCTTTGTAAATATTCAAAATGAGTTTTTCACCCACAAGTAAGTCCAAAAGATTTCCCCCTATTTGGATTTAATTATGTGATTGCTCTCTTCAAGATGAAGATTACTCGGATTTAATTTCCCAAATTATAAACTCTGGCGAGGAGGTACATTCACAAGCTCAACCTAGGATTAAAATTGAAAATAAAGCCAGCACGCCGACGGGCAGACGCCAGCCGGGTCCAAAGCCCAAGGTGCACGGTTTCTATGAAGTTGACATTCCTGCCTATACACCCGACGAGTTCCGCTGCAACTTTCGAATGAGCCGACACAGCGTTGAACAAATGATGATTCGATTGAATAAAAAAGTGAAAATCTATAATATGGAAAAGAAACTGCTCTTCTCGATTTGGATGATTAGTACACCGGAAAGCTTTTGCGCTGTCGGCACACGCTTTGGCCTCGCCAAAGGAGCAGCTTACCAGTCTTTCTGTGAAATAGTTGATGGTCTTATTGTTCTCTTTAAGGAGTATGTCAAGTGGCCATCACTGTCAGAGTTTCCAATCATTGAACAGGTACATAAATTGGATTTAAGTTCATTTAAGACCAATGCAGTAGGTTTTTGTTTCGTTTCGCCGTATAGGGCTTTAAACCGAAATTAGGACGATATATTCCGGGGATCATAGGTGCCATTGAAGGTTGTCATATTCAGATCAAGAAACCTGCACGCTTCTCAATTTACTGCAACGAAAAACGCACGCATTCGATAATTTTACAAGGTAAGAGAGTGAGCCTTGGGACCAAAAGTTCGATGCTGATGGCTGTTCTTTTTCTCTTGAAGCCGTTTGCGACCATCAGATGATGTTTCGGGACGTGTATGTAGGCGCACCTGGGTGCCTCGCAGCCGACAGAGTGTTCTACAACAGTCCACTATCCAAAGAGATCGACAATCTCATTCCAGACGATTATCATATCGTTGGAGAGAATTACTTCCCGCACCTGAAGAACCTGCTTGTTCCATTCACCGACGAAGGCCTTCTCACCGAAAGCCAGACGAGCTTCAACGAATGCCTCGTTGAAGCCATCTCAACAATTGGACAGGCGTTACGTCTGCTTTTGGCACGCTTCCGCAGACTCAGCTACTTGGACACTTCGAAACCCGAATTGGCCAACAAAATGGTTTGCTGTTGCATTATCCTCCACAACCACATCATAATGAACGAAGGCGAAGACTGTCATGACTTCCTGACGCCATACGTCAGCGACATATTTATCAATTGCAACAGCGAAACCTTTGCCAGCGTGGACGACAATTTCGATGGAGCAATGAAGAGAAACAACTTGCTGTCATTGTTTGAACTAATTTAATAAAATCTAGAAAAGCAAAATTTAACTTAAGACTTGTTTTCCTTCACTTTCGCTCGGGACAGGGCGAACTCCAGCTTGATTCGGTTGAACTCGACTCGCTTCGCTCTGATTTGGTTTAGCTGGCGCAGTTCCTCGACCAAACCCTCGGCGACAGCAGTCCGGCGTTTTTCCAGTTCAAGAAGTTCTTGGGAAAATTGCAGTCGCTCCGCTGCGCTCTCGGGAGGGAATTCATCTTCTTTCTGATTGACGGACTCAATCACATCGCAACCGGCAGAGCTGCCGCTTGATGAAGGCTTGAATCTTTTGGGCGACGATGACTGAGAGTCATCTACACTTCTTAGGTTCACAGTACAAGGCAACGATTCAATTTCAGTGACTTCTTCGGTATCGTCGAATTTGAGTTCCGACTTGAATGAACTCGTATCGAGGCCAATATGCTCGGTTTTGGCTGTTACCGGAACAAATGTTAAGGCGCTCGGGCTTTGCTTGATTATTGGAACAACATTTGCCACCTTGTCGGACTGGAGACCTATTGGCCGAAGCTTTATCAGCTTTGGTGTTCTCAGTTCGGTTTTTGGCACGTTGGTGATGTGCTCATCTCCCGGTCGCGTCTGATTATCGTACGCTCCGTAGATCTCTTTAAGGTACACGTAATACGGCCACGTGATGCGAGTACGTTTGTTCTGCTCAGTTGCCGCTCGGCGTGCGGTCTCCCTAAGCTTATGGAAGTGTCGCTTCAAATTGCGCAGCTTTCTGTCCAGTGATTCGGGATGGAACGTGTAACCTTTCCCCTTAAGGATGTGCCGTATTTCGTTAAAGAGCCTGCGACGTCGTATTGTCGGATCGGAGAATTCAAATTTCTTGTTGCAGCATTCCTGAAGGAACGCAATGCACGTCCTATGACACCATTCCGTCTCTGTTCCTATCAAAAACAAACAAAAAATAACAAATTGATAGCCATACAGCGTCACAGTCACATACCATCGCTCATGTCTTCAACAAGCTCTGGCTCGGCATCCCACGGCGACTCAGGGGATTCAGGCGAGAGTGGCAAATCGGGTTCTTCGATTATTGTGTCAAATAGATCAGGTACAGCAGCATTCTTTGGCAACGGCGGATCTGGATACAACGAAGCCATTGTGGGTGCATCTTCGATATCAAGCTCCTCGGCAAAGATCTCCAACATTTTGCCATAATATGGCCAAGTGATCGGTTTGCTGTATCCGTTGTCTTGATTTTTCCCAATCGCCCAGAAAGTCTTCTTTAAACAGTTGAATTTTGTCGACAGCGATACTGGCGTAAAGTAGAAACCTTTCGCGAGCAACAGTTCATGGATTTCACCATAAAATTTCTTGTTCCGATGTCGTGGATTGTGCAGGTCTTTTTTCTTTTTAATGATTTCATCCAGAAAGTGATTAATTGTGGTCGGTGTCCATGCAGCTTCCTCTTCGGTAACTGTTGGAAATGCCAAGAGTTAGGGCACTTTGAAATTTGAATTTGGCGATGAGATTTACCATTAATTTCCGAGCACTCTGCTGCCCAATCGAAATCGTCTTCACCAATGAATTCATTGATGATGGTACCATTGAGAATTATAGCTGATCCGTCGTTCATGACGGTGCCGGGAATATTTTCAATTCGATTAAAACACAAAAGTTATTTACTTCTTGTCGAGAATTCAAAATAAATTTTTGTCTGACGTTTGTTTGACTTATGAAATTTGTTTTAATTCTAGAAGATGGTCGCGTTGCTGTGAAAGAGCGCTTTAAAAGAGCCACTTTTTGTCAATGGGTGCATCCAGTGCACAAAAAGTTCAGCAATTCGGTAAAAACAAATTTTGCACTCATTATAATGACGCGTGTCATACCATATAAAAAGAAATATATTATTAGCAGTAGTAAATATTTTGTAAAACATTGTGGGAAATACTGAAGAGTAACTGTGACCCAAAATTCTTCATTAAGTATTAATAAAATCGAATATGGTTCAATGACATTTATTAACATAGCAAAATTAAATAAATGGAGATTAATGAATTCCAATATTTGAGGGAATTGACAATTGAAATATTGATTCGCATCTGATTTGATGGACTTATAAAAAATGATGATACATCCGGTCGTGGAGTTCTCATAGCCATACATAATCGCTTTGATTCAACTCTTTTCAGATCCTCACATACTGCTGATTTTGAGTACATTTGTATTAAAGTTACCATCCCAAAGCGCGGTCTATTAATTTTTTGCTGCTATATCCGCCCTTCACAACCGGTCCAGGGATATCATCTTGCCATTGATGCTGTCGATTCTCTTCTCGATTCGTTGGACCCGTCTGACGAAGTCATAATTATGGGAGATTTTAACCTACCGCACCTGCAGTGGGTAAAGTCCGACTTCGTTGCTTTTAATCCCTCATCCGAAAAAGAATTTCTATTTACTGATTGTCTTTCTAATGCTGGCCTTTTCCAAATTAGTGGAGTAACTAATAATTTAAATAGACGACTAGACCTTGTGTTCTCGTCAGACACCGACAATTGTCTAGTCTCTAGGAACACTCATCTCATGTCGACTTATGATCGTTATCACCCACCTCTCTCCCTCACATTTTCATATAATAATGAACCTAGGCCTACCCAACACAAGTATTCCTACAGTTTCAACTTTCGCAAAGCAGATTACAACAAACTGAACTGCCTTCTCAAAAACGTTAACTTCGACGTCCTCAACTGGAGCTCCATCGGAATAGACAGTGCACTGGCGAACCTCTACAACGAAGTTAACGATTGCTTCATTCAATCTGTCCCGTACTTGCCTCAAAAAAATGCGTCTTCATCTCCACCCTGGTACAATAAGGAGTTACGCTCACTTCGGAACAAAAGGAATAGACTCTGGCAAACATATCTTAAAACACAATCTAACTCTGACTATTTCCTCTACCAACTCGCGTACACCCAATTCTCTGAGCTTTGCAACTCTCTTTACCTTGATTATGTTAACCAAATGCAATCGAGTCTATTATCTGAACCCAGACGTTTTTAACATTTCATCAATGCCAAAAGTAAATCTGATGGATAGCCATCCACACTAAAATACGGTAATACAACTTCAGCAGACCCAAATATTATTGTAAATTTTTTCGCTAATTTTTTCAGCCAATCTTACGCGATCCATGATCAGGAACCCGACCTAGAGTATTTCAGTAACCTTAATAATGTCACTCCTACAACCCTTTCCTCTGTAGAAATCACGCCGGAACAGTTAAGAGAGAAGATCGTAAAACTTAAAGATGATTACTCCCCTGGTCCGGACGGCTTACCGGCTATAGTACTCAAAAGATGCTGCAGTTCTCTGATTCAACTAAACTCTGGAAAAATGCTTTCATAATCCCAACTCATAAAAAAGGCCCAAAAAACGACGTTTCGAACTACAGACCTATTGCAAAACTTTCGTGCATTCCGAAGCCTTTCGAGAGTATAATCTACGATACAGTGTTTTTTCATTGTAAGTCGATTGTTTCTCCAAATCAACATGGATTCTTAAAAGGGCGGTCGACAACTACCAACTTAACGGAATTTGTTTCCCGAACCCTTTGTGTTGTGCCTTAGAAGAAGGAAAAGAAGTTGATGTTATAGCCACGGACTTCAGCAAAGCATTTGATAAAATCTCTCATAAAATAATCCTTCTTAAGCTTAAAGCCCTAGGGGTCCCCGCTGGTTTCCTCGCACGGATTAAATCCTACGTTGAAAATAGGCAATACGTTGTGCCCTTGAGATCCTCTTAATCTGATCCGTTTACTGCAACCTCAGGTGTCGCCCAAGGTAGCCATGTTGGTCCGTTGCTCTTTATCCTCACAATTAACGATGTTGACCTCATCGTCCATAGCACACATATATCCATTTACGCCGACGATATGAAAATATACATGCCAATATCATCACCAGATGACCATTCCCTCCTGCAAGACGACCTAACAAGGTTTTCAATTTGGTGCAAAAAAAATTTCCTTGAACTTAAAGTATCAAAATGCCAATCCATAACATACACTCCTCCACCACAATCCTCCAGAATTTACTCCATCTGTTATGAACCTGTCCCTTCAGTCTGTTCTTTGCGTGATCTGGGAGTTATGTCCGATAGTGAACTCAACTTTCGCTTGCACATTGACTCCATTTTTAACAAAGCTAACTCCGCACTTGGATATGTTAAACGATGGTCCAAGGAGTTCTCCAACCCCTATGTTATCAAATCCCTTTATACTACTTTCGTTAGACCCATCCTTGAATATGCTTCCCAAGTCTGGTCTCCTTACTACGACATCCACATAAAACGAATTGAAGCCGTCCAGCGGCGATTTCTTCGTTTCGCATTGCGTAGTCTCCCATGGTCAGACAGGTACAACCTTCCGCCCTACTCACAACGCTGCCCCGCTCTGCTTCGATTGATCTCCATACACACCAATCCCCGTAACCTTAGATCTATCTCCCTGTTCCGTCCAAACCCTCACCGCACCAACTATGGCTCCCATGAGCCATTCTCCAGAATGATGCGAAAAGCCAACGCCGTACAACAAAAATTTGATTTCCACTTAAGTAAACTCTCCCTAAAAAATGCCCTTTCCAACTAATCACCCTTGTCACCCAACAATAAGATCGTAGTTTTTAGTTTTTAAGCCAGCTTGTATTAAGTTAAGTCCGGGGTAATTCCCCGGGCCATAAATAAATAAATTGAGATGTTTCCCATTTTGTTCGACCTTTGCCACACGGAATATACCAACAACGCCGGTTCGAGAGAAAGAAAGATTCAAGAAGCGATTGAAGCTGATGCTGTTGACATTTATGAAGCTAAGCTCTTTCAGTTCATTTGTTGTAAAATTGGATTACACTTTGCAAGCCGTTGTTTAATGGAAGTTCTTGATTTTCTTGCGTAAGATGTCCCCAAAGAACCATTGCAGGGAGAAGCAATGAAAGCTGTCAAAAGTATGCGCTGAAAAACAATATTCCTTTTAGCTCAAGCTATAAGAAATAAATGAATTCAGATCGATTAGACTCTTACTAGGAATGCAGACTGAAGTTAAGAACTTGCGCTTGACGGCTTCGTTAATTCACTTGAAAATCTGTACGTTGAGAAGGTGGTTCTAAACATTTCTTACTAGTTTCTATGTAAAACGTTTGTAATTTTCACTGATGGTATCTTCTGGTGAAATAAAAGCTGTCCGTGGTACACTTCTGAGGTTCGGAGTGCATTAGAATTCAGAAATAGGCTATACAGTAAATGGAAACATTCGCCATCTGTATCGAACTGGGATGCATACAAGTGTGCGCGAAACTATGCAACATCCATAATCAGATCCTCAAAAAGAAGCTATTATTCCTCCAAACTAAACACCGCTTTGCCATCTAAGACACTATGGCGTAATTTGCGTCAAATTGGAATTAATGCCAAAAAAGACAATAGCTGTGCTTTAGATCCAGATGAGTTAAATGGTCACTTTATTCTTAAGAGTAAGCAAACAAACAACTTTAACTTTAGCTGTTCTACAGCTGTGGTTAATATAATGGACGACATCAGACAGGCCTTTGACAAACGACTTCTAACTCTCCTATGTTTATTAGACTTTTCAAAGGCCTTTGACAGCGTTGAACACAACATTCTTTGCTGGAAGCTACGCAGATACTTTGGTTTCAGTGAAAGAGCTGTCAAACTTATAAAAAGCTATCTCTCTGAACGTATGCAAAGAGTTGCTATAGGTGAAAAACGATCCTCACTTCAAGCTGTCATACAAGGTGTACCTCAAGGATCGATACTGGGTCCTATATTATTTTGTATATTTATAAATGATCTTCCATCAGTGTGCAAGTATGTGTCCGTCCATTTATATGCTGATGATGTCCAGCTATATCTGTCTGGCCCAACAAGTAATCTCGTTGACCTGGCATAAAAATTAATGAGGACCTGAGTGAAATAAATAACTGGTCAATTGCCAATGGTCTAACCCTGAACCCTGCAAAATGTCAAGCTATATCAATTCTTCACGCAGGATCCGACACTTGTATGGTCCCGAATATATGGTTAGCTAACAGTAAACTGAGGATAGTTGATTCGGTCACTAATCTTGGGTTCATAATCACGCGAAGCCTATCATGTGACAAGCATATTAACAGTGTTGTAGGTCGCATATATGGCTGTCTCCGTAAACTTTGGATAACAGCTGATTTCACCCCTACTGAAACGCGACGTAAGTTGATACGAACTCTCGTGGTTCCTATTATATCGTACGCCGAGATAGTATATAGTAAACTTGATGCTGTATCTCTAAATAAACTGCAAGTAGCTTTTAATGATTCAGTCCGCTACATCTATGGACTTCGAAGAGACGCACATGTAACAGATTTTTCCAGAAACGTGCTAAGCTGTACGCTTCAACAATATATGAACGCAAGAAACTGTATATTCCTACATAACATATTACGAACAAAATCTCCAAATTACTTGTATAGTAGACTGCAATTCACTCGCTCTTCGCGAACTTTTAATTTGATAAATCCTCGTTACACGCTCTTGAATTCTTCCCGTCTCTTTTTCGTCAATGCAATTAGACTATGGAACTCACTTCCCGTACACATTAAATGTTTATCGAACCCCGCAAGCTTCAAAACTGCTATCTTCAACCATTTCTCATTGCAGTAAAATTGAAATTAAAATTAAAGTAAAGTTGAAATTTAAATAAAAGTAAAATTAAAATTAAGAGAACATATAACTTTTTATTATATTTGTAGTTGTAAGCTAAAATTGAATTATATTTAAACTGAATTCAAATAGACTGAAGTTAAATTTTACATTATTATCCAAGTAAGTTTCTACTTGTTAAATTAGCCTCGTACTATAAAAGATAAGATCTTAATGTACAAAACCGCTTTTTAAAATAATATAAATGAAATGAAATGAAATGGTGCTTTGTTTAGAGCTATATGCTTTGAATAAAACCACTCCACACTCAATTGATTGCTCACTCTGTTTTCGTCAAAAGATGCTTTTTAAATTTAAGGTTTTAAGCTGAGAATATTCCATCCAAATCACTTTGAATTAAATCTTTCATTCCTCAATCAGTTCAGGAAAGTTAGGTAGTTAGTTAGTTAAGTTTATTAGTATTAATTCAATACTTTACATAATCCATTTTTACATACAATTAGATCTATTTAGAATTCAGTCTTATGCTCTTTTAAGAAGTTCTTTTTATAAAATCAATACATTTTTTTTTAAATATTCTTAAATTCTTCTTATTTTTTATATCATTTGGTAGTGTGTTGAATAAATTAAAACCTTTATAAATGATAGTATTTTGGGCGGTTGTTGAAGTTTGGATACGCAACCTAAAGTCATCTATATTTCGTAGTTGGTAAGGCTGCGCATCTCCCACGCGTCTGACTTCACTCGTTAAATATCCAGGTGCAGCACCATGTTTGATTTTAAAAACGGCCAATAATGTGTTATACTCTAGCCTCTGCTTGACGTTCAGCCATTTAAGTGCCTCCAACATAAAACTTATTGGGGTAAATCTATTGCATCTCAGGATACTCCTCATCGCCTTTCTATTGCAGCACGAAAAGAGAATTGAGGCGCAGAACTCAAAATGGGGTTTAACAATGGTATTATATACCATTATGGCTGTCATATCGTCCATTTATTTTCTGATCCTTTTGAAGAAACCTATTTTTTTTCCTATTTTCTTGCATTTATAGTCTATGTGTTCATGCATCTTTAGCTCCTTGTCAATAATCATACACAAGTATTTAATACTGTTAATATTTTCGATTTGTGTTTGGCTCTGTAGATTTATTTCTATTAATTTAGTTTTTTCTTCGTTGAGTTTTAATTTGTTCATCTTTAGCCATTTGATTAATTGATCAATATCCAACTTAATTTTATTTCTGCATTCATTTGCATCCTTTTCCTCGGCGTAAGTAAGCGTATCATCGGCGTATAAAAGAATTTTGCAATACTTTATTATTTTCAGCATATCGTTGATATAAAGAATAAATAATAATGCACCTAAAATCGATCCTTGCGGCACTCCTTGTTTGACTTCGGTGGAATCGGACACGCTACTATTGACTTTAGTCCGTTGTACCCTATTAGTCAAAAATGATCTAAACCATTCCAGCTCTTTATCTTGAATCCCGTACTTATACAATTTTGCCAACAGTATTTTCTTATCGATTGTTTCGAAGGCACGTTTGAAATCAAGGCAATTTTGTCTGTACCCGGATTTATAAAACGACAAGATGTTATTGCCTTCCAGATATTCTACCATCTGTTGTTTAACCACGATTTCAATAATTTTTTCAATCGTTCTAAGCGTATTGATGGGTCAAAATTCTTCCATTTTGGTCGTGTTCGGAACTTTTTCCACCGGCGTAATCATCGAATCCTTCCATGAACTTGGGAACTCCCCCGTTGAGAGTGATTTATTAACTATGGTAAGCACTGTGTGTCCTAAAATATCCCAGTTGTCTATGATAACTTTGGGGCTTACTTTTTCAAAGTCTGCTTTATTTTTACAAACTTTTTTTAGTTCGCTTATCGTTAGTTCTCGGAATTTGAATTTGCATCCAATTTCCGAATTTTTTGCATTTCTGATGTCAAATTCCCTAAGTTTACGTGTAAAGAGGTCTTTCTTGTATCTATAGACTTCTATCTTGTTCTGGTCAACGTGTTTTTCTTCTTTATTTCGTTTATGTACACTACTGTGTCCAAAAAATAAGGTGACATTGTATTTATTTTGAAAATTCTTTATTTATTCTTCCAAATCAATTTCATCCCCTTCAAAGTAATCCCCTCCCGATGCAATGCACTTATGCCAACGGATTTTCCAATCTTTGAAACACTGGTTGTAGTCACTTTGCGGGATGGCCTTCAGTTCCGTCTTCGCTGCGGCTTGAATCTCCTCTATCGTATCAAAACGGTGTCCCCGGAGCGGTCTTTTGAGCTTGTTGAATAGCCAGAAGTCGCACGGCGCCAGATCAGGTGAATACGGTGGTTGCGGAACGATATGGGTTGAGTTTTTGGCGAAATGATCACGAATTACGACTGCGGTATGGGATGGTGCATTATCGTGTTGTAAGAACCAAGAATTGTCTTTCCACAATTCCGGCCTTTTTAGGCGGATAGCGTTACGCAAACGACGCATAACGTTCAAATAATATTCCTTGTTGACTGTTTGGCCGGTTGGAAGGAATTCATAAAGCACAACACCACGATAATCGAAGAAAACAGTCATCAGTTTTTCTTGGTCTCGGCTCTCCTTTGGCACGATATTCGCTCGATTGATCGGTTGTTTCGGGGTCGTAAGCATAGATCCAAGTCTCATCGCCAGTTATAATGCGTTTCATGACATCCTGGTAGTCGGAAAGCATTGTTTCACACACTTCAACGCGACGCCTTTTTTCCAAAAAAATTCAATGTTTTCGGTACCAGTCGAGATTTGACGCGCTTGAGGCCCAAAGCATCCTTCAAAATGGTATTGACTGAGCCTTTCGTTAAGCCAACTTCATCAGCAAGGTCTCTTATCGTTAATCGATGGTTTTTCAACACCAAATCTTTGATTTGTTGGACGTGAGCTTCATCGGTTGAGGTTGATGGTCGCCCAGAACGCTCTTCGTCTTCGAAACGTTCACGGCCGGCTTGGAAATCACTATACCACTTGTAAACATTTTTTTTAGACATAGCCTCATCATCAAAGGCTTTCTGCACCATTCTCAACGTATCCGCAGCAGAAAATTGATTCCGCAATCAAAATTTAATGCAAATTCTTTGCTCAATAAATTTCGACATCGCAAAAAACGAAAAACTCACTTTTAGCAGCTCACAAAACGACGCGTATCTCAAACACTATGAATATATTTTGACATGAAATTTCACATAGATGTCACTGACAGTACTACCAACCTAAAAAGAAAGAAAAATTTCCAAATCCTTCGACGCGCGCAGTTTAAATTCATATGTCACCTTATTTTTTGGACACAGTAGGATATCTATACTTTCATGGTCTGGAATCTTATTTTTGGCGTTTGTGGAGACTGTAAGATTGTGCATATTTGAAACTACATAATCAATTATGCTGTTTGAAGTTGCCGTAATTCTTGTATAATCCGTCATTTTTTGTGATAAACAGTTATCATCCAGTATCCTTTTTATCTCTTTCTTATAGAGTTGATTCTCGCTCTGGTCTATATTGAAATCTCCCGCAATTATTATGTTTCTTGGTATTTCGTTTAACTTTTCGATGTGTTCCTTTAAAAAATCACAAAACTCTCTTTCCGAGCTTTAAGATGTTCTAAATACGGCTACTATGATTAGTTCCATGTTGTTGCATTCACATTTGCATGCTAAAAGCCACCTTTTGTATTCGACTGATTTTTCAAACAGCTTTGTAACTTTCCAATTCCTTTTTATGTAGATTGTAGTACCCCCTGTATGTGCTGAGTTATCTCCTGCAAATGAAATCAACAATAATCGAAACTATTTAGAGTAAAAAGATTTGCTGGACCATAGTCTAACTTGTCAAACACAATCAAAATACAACTCATATTTCGATTCAATATGTTTTGGTACAATTTTAATTGCACACATTTTCACTGAACTGAACCATCGACAATTATCGAATCGCTTGTCTCAGTTCGTAACGTGACGGCAAGTCCAAACAAAACAAAGTGTATGAGCTGTCAAAATAATGTAACGACCTTGAAAGCAGTCGGGCGCACAAATTTTGTTCTAATTTCAAAAATTGAAGAACTTTTCATTAGACTGAAAATTAAAAATGACAAAAAAAGTGCTCATGATCTGCCTAGGTGTGTTTGAAAACAAGGAAAACCCCCTCAATTGCTGAATAAACATTTTATTTAGGTAATATCTGCCGGTCACCCATCGCAGAGGCTGTGATGCAGAATGCAATTGAAAAAGCCGGCGTGGAAAAGGATTGGCAAGTGGATAGTGCAGGGATTGGTGATTGGCATGCTGGAAATTCACCCGACTATCGTGCTCTTAACATTATGAAAAATCACGGCCTTAAATACTCGAATCGCGCCCGGCAAATCCGCTCCAAAGACTTCGATGAGTTCGACTACATCTTTGGCATGGACAAAGAAAATATGGAAGATCTCGACCGTCTGGCACCAACAGGCTCAAAAGCGAAACTTCTCATGTTGGGTAACTTTGGACTTGAACCGTCCGATCGAATAATCAAGGATCCTTATTATGTAAGTGAGTTTTGTAGAGCGCCAAGCGCCATGTCATCTAACCCATTGGAACGCTTGTTCTTTCAGTTGAAAGGTGAGGCGGCCTTCGAAAAGGCATACCAACAGTGTGAAATCGCGTGTGGCGCT
Organism: Orthonevra nobilis; assembly: GCA_963555765.1. Taxonomy (NCBI): domain Eukaryota; kingdom Metazoa; phylum Arthropoda; class Insecta; order Diptera; family Syrphidae; genus Orthonevra; species Orthonevra nobilis. Next base: position 49,599,672 of record OY743225.1, on the reverse strand, counting down.
TTCCTCAAAGAGGCACTAGCTGGAAAAGTCTAAAAATAAAGCATATGTGATTCTATAGTGTGATTTGGAATAAATAAATTTAATTGAACGTTTTCGATCGGTTTTTTTTGTTTGCTTTCAAAAAGATGCCCATCAGCTGTTTTTGTGGTTTTATGTAATGCCAGCTGTCTTGACAGTTACAGTTCCTTAGTTCCTTCTTATCTTCTAGTTGCGATGAGTGCTTTTAAGAGGATTCTATTTGTTTGCATTGGTAATAGAGTGCGCAGAGAAATTTTGTTGGAATTGCTTGCAATTTGTCTGTTTTCGTGTAGGGAACACATGTCGTTCTCCCATGGCTGAAAGCGTGATGCGTGATCTTGTGAAGCAGCACAAGCTACGATGGGAAGTCGACAGTGCTGGTCTGCGAGCATGGAATGTTGGTATTCATCCGGAGCAACGATGTATCAAGGTTTTATCCGAATATGGCTTGACATCAGATCATTTAGGAAGGGAGGCAAGTTATTTAGATTTTTATCATCTTTATAAGGTTTCGCAAAGTAAGGTGCTTTTGTAGCTGCAGGAGAGCGACTACCATCATTTTGACTATATCTTTGGAATGGATGAAAGTAACATGAAGGAATTAATTGAAAGATCACCAAAGCAGTGTAGAGCTAAAATTCAGCTACTTGGATCGTTTATTGGGCGTAAGGAGGACGAGATCATAAGGGACCCTTATTTTGTAAGTATTCGTTGATATTCCAATTTTATCTCACACACTGTTCCGTTTGATTAGGAACAAGGTCTTGCTGGATTCCGCCGATGTTATGAACAAATTTCAACAAGTTGTAAGAATTTTATAAGGAGCCAGCTAGGCAAATGATATAAGTGAAGCTGTTTTAATAAAAAAGTCGGTGTGGGTTTTTATTTACCAATGAAAGGGTTTTACAGTATGAGGTTTAAATAAATAATGTATTCATTCTGGATTAATGGGAGTTCTACGCCTGAAATAAACCCATTTTTCTGAGACTGAGATCGTGGAAAAACACGCTTTATTAGTCCTTATGAATAATCGTTAATCGCCTTACCTGATCATTTTTTTTTTTTTTTTTTAATACATTTTTATTAGAATTCATATTAACTTACATGCTAGACAATAAAAATGCTTAAACTAGCCTAAATAACCATTAACATTTTAACATTTTACTTACTGGCCCTATGCGGACGCTCTAAGCTAAACATAATGCTTAACGTATGTCTTTCGACGACTTGAACTAAAATTAAATATTGTTTTAATATGCTTCAATTAATATTACGTTACGATCTAATTATCAAGAAAAATTGTATACGAAAGAAAAACTTGATATATGTACATATGTATCTATATATAACTACAACTAACTTAACTTAATTTTTAACTACTAAATAACTTAAAAATAACTTAACCTAGATACATAACAAATATGTATGTACGATATTTATTTTGTGTTTTTGTGCTGTGCTTTTATGCTGTGCTGTGCTGTGTGTTTTAATATTTTTTTTGTTTTTTTTTTTTTTTGGTTCTTAAAACTTACTTTAAAACTAACCTAAACCTAATCTTAAAATCTATGTAAGCCGGCTAGGCATTTAAGAACAATTTCTTAACAGTAATAGTGTAAGTTCAATGACCAAGACGACAACTACGAAGTATCCTCTCCGTCATTTAACCACCAAAATTGTTGGTGCTGTCTAATAACATCCTCCTTGTCACGGACTGATACCGCCCTACTGAACCGAAGATTCTCTCCTGAGCCGCGAGCGTCATCTCGATTGAAGGCAAGTCGCTTGTCCACACTCTTTCGAGCAACATGGATGATTAATGGAACTGCGTTTCTATCCTGAATCAGGCCGTTAATATCAAAATAGAGGCCTCTGTTGGGGTAAAGCCGTCTGGGGCATAAAGTTGGGGTAGTAAGCCCCAGATATCAGGTTATTGCTCGAGGTCATTACTCTTGCAACGTGTCTCCGAATGAGTTTAATAAGAAAGTTATCCACTCTGATTAGGTTGGCCCCGTTGTAAAGGACCTCATTAGAATTGAATTTTCTGTACTGAGACTCTGGAGTTCTATATAAATGGAGACACGCCCTTTGGCAGCATTTCTCGAAAACCCGCGTTGCAGATCACCTTTACCCTGGCATCGAGTTGGCTGCTGTGAAACAGTCTCTTTGTCATGGCATAGGCAGCTTTAGCTCTGGCCAGAGCAGCATCTATATGTTTGTTGAAACATAGATACTGATCAAGCCAGACCCCAAGATATCTGACTTCACTCCGACTCGCCAGTGGCTGCCCGTTTTGTCCAACGATAGAGAACTTTCGCCAATTCTTTCTGGTATCCCAAGAGGCCCCAGACAACGGCGTCCTAAACAAAATGGATTCGCACTTTTGGAAATTGATCTTCAACTCCCAATCGTCGCAATATCGCTTAATCTCGTCGAAGTCACGCTGCAAAAGTCTTACAATTCCCTCAATCTTTGGACCTAACCTGTACGCGATCAAGTCATCTGCGTATGCTATAGCGTGGTGAAGAGAGCCTACAAGATCGCTCGTGAAAATAGTGAATAAAATCGGCGAATTAACTACACCCTGTTGTAGACCGTATTTAATTTCAAAAGTCCCAGCAGACACCACACTGCCATTTTTCACAATAAACTGTCTGCTGGTGAGCATATCTAAAATAATGTACAGCAGCGGTTTGCTTATGCCGAGCTGGTCAAGCTTGAAAAAGAGACCCTGCAACCATACGGTGTCAAAGGCCTTTTCCAAGTCAATCAACAAGGCACCCGTGCATTGTTTCTTACCTTTGTTCCATTGGATATCCGATACCAGTTTAGACGCGGCATGTATACAATCATGCCCCGCTCTGAAACCGAATTGGTTATCCGGAATAATATTTTTGTCCTCAACCCACTCGGTCAGGGCTCTATTGATTACTTTTTCAAACACTTTGCTGATGTTGGGAAGGAGACTTATCGACCGGAGATTTGCCGGATTGGATGTGTCTTTGTTCCGTTTAGGAATTGGTTGCACCACCGCTGTTTTCCAATGAGCTGGATAATGTGCATTATTCAGCAAATTAATAAACAGAGTTGTGTAAATGTTTACCGCTTCTAAAGGGAGGTGTCTGAGAACAATGTTTGAAATACCGTCGATTCCTACGGATTTCTTACTTCTAAGTGAACCGAAGATTACCAAGAGATCTTCCTTTGATATGAAAGGAGGATGTGCCCCTTCATCGGCGACAACATCATTTGCCAAATTATCATCACTGAACCTGGTAAAACCAGTGTTCTCCGATCACCAGTTCTCAATATCATTTTGAAGGTCGGAGTTGTGTACGAGGACGCAATCTTCCAAGACATGGTTCGGGTGTGTGCTAACATTCACCCTATACACATCTTGAAAGGTCACGCCTATTACTTCAACTTTCTCCTGGGGATCTTCGATCACAAAAAAGTTATCATCTTCAATCGCTTCTACTGGATCAATGCCTGCTGTAAGAAGTATTTGTTTGTTGTTCGTAGTTCGGGGGAGCTTAAGACACGGAAGTTCGTTCTGATTTTTCCTTCTAAAAAATGTATTGATTTTCGGGAACATGCTAGGGTTGCTAGCTTTAATAGCCCGAATTTTGGTATTCCAGCGCGAATTAATTGAAGCTTGATTAACTGCTGTAGGTTTCTAAGCTCGGACTTCAGTGTCCTAACTTCCGAGTTCGAGGGTCAGTGAAGCGTCTGTATAGTAGTTTAAGTCTCGTCAGTAGCCGACTTTTTTGTCGGTGTAGCGAGTCGATAGTTGCATTGCGGTAAATATTTACATTGTCAGTTTGTTCGTATTTCGGAATAGTCCTGTCCATCGTTTGTTTAATGGTATCGTCCATCTTTTTCAGGTTATCGTCGATCTCCTCGTTCCACAGATTTCTATTAGATGGTGTGTTGAGCAAGTTCGAGGAGAGTGCTCTGGTTAATACTCGAGAGAAGTGCGTCCAACGCGTCCTACTATAGTTGTAAGAATACGTTTGAACATACTCCTCCAACTCCGCAATCTCGTTAGGAATAGTAATTTCGGCACTAAATCCGCAATGGTCACTGTCATACCCAAGTGTTTTTAGACAGTTTGTCGTTTGTCGGTCCACGTCAGTCAGTTCTAACCGTTCGTCGAAAAGCAAAAGCTAAAAGTAGGAGCCTGTTCTTGGATAAGACGGACTATCAGTTGCCTTCAAATCTAACCTGTAGTCAACATTGTTCTGACCCCACCAATTGAACAGTAGGTTCCCTCTAGTGTTTGCCTTACCTGATCATTATTCGTATCACATTCATGGTACCTAAATAAGAAGTCTTTCACCATTGAGATGAGATTGATTTCCTTGTGTGAATCATGTGTAAGAGGAACTTAAAAAATAATGGAAATCGATCACAGGCTCATGTCAAAAGAAGCTCGATCCGTCGAATACCAGCTAGAAAAAACATTGAAAGCTATAACAATGAAGTAGTAAGAGGTTTATCTATTTTGAGAACAAGATCAGTTCCACAAAACGACGCTTTGGTGGAGATTTGCAGCCTACACGGCTTATCGAATCATAAAATGTGGCACATCAGGAAAATATTTCGAACTACTGTGCGTCTACTGCTGCTTGAAAGACTTTATTATAGAATTAAACCCACTTAATTGTATATTTATCATAATTTATTTAAGTTTTCGTAAGCTTATCACATCACCAGCAATTACTCTATCCAAAAAATTGTCCCATGTCTTTTCCAATATGCTGTAGGCTTCCTTCCTTTCAGAATCATCCAAAACTGAGTATCTAATTGAAGAAATTAAAATTTTTATTTCACTTCCTTTGCAGATAACTATTTCTTACTTAATTGAATTCCAGACTAATGCTTTAAGAGTTCTCAGGCCCGCATGATTGGGCGCAAAGCTCATAATTGCATAATAAAAATCATAGCTTAGCCCCTTTGCATTCCAAAAACCAGGATCATCGTTTGTTATCACAACTGGAATATTCTCAGAGAAGAAAAACGCTGCTGGATGGTTTCTAAGATCCCAAACCAAGTTCAAGACTTGATTCGAGATCGGACTAACTTCTATTGCAATGTCTCGTTTCTTGACAGCGTTCCACAAGACTGGATGTTTCAGCAAAGCATAGCCATGACCAATTCGAGTGGTGTTCAAAAGAACTGCGTCCAAGAGATTGAAATCTGTTGATGCTCCATACCAATCTGCGAGTAGTAAATTTTAAACAAAAAATCATTTTAGATTAGAGTTTGTTTTACTTACTTGTTTCACCGGCATGAAAGAAGTACTTTGCAGTTGGTGGCAAGTCCTTCAGTACATCAACAAAGTTGTACAGTGGATTTCCTAGATCCTCTTGGCCTACCAGATCAAAACCAATCACAAAGTTGGGATAGTTTTTGCTAGAAAAAAAAAATCGTAAAATAAATTCAAATGATCTCAGATGTCAATGTCTACTTTTTAATCCTTACAAAGGTTTTTGGCCTTATAAGGAAAGAGTTACATATTTATATAGATAGATGGATAAAGTCATTAATTTTTCAATTAAATCTACATAATGCAATGTGAAAAAAAAATCCAAGCTGATTTTGCCGTCTGCCGGATTGAGAATATCTTCGTATTGGAAATAAAGTTACATTGTGAGCAAAATTTTTGTGAAGAAGAATTTAAATTTAACTGTGAATGTATGCATTCAAAAAAGAAAGATTAACAAACTAATAACACTTAATTTTAAGAACAACTACATTCGTAATGTAAATTCACTAAGCACTTTAGCCATGATTTTCGATTCCAAGCTGAACTGAAATCTATACCGAACTTAATCTTAATGATCATGTTAATACTGTAATCAGAGTTATTTGATTTCATCATCATGTCCAAGATTGATTATGGCCTTGTTATATATGGTAAAGGCGTCGCTCATTCGGAGTATCAATCAGCGGTTCGGATTGCCCTTAAAGCGTTCAGGACAACTTCAATAAAAAAAGATGCTAAGAGAAGTTCGTCTTTTCAAACTGTCGATGAAAGACGCGATTGTCTCAAAGGTATCCTGATCGCAAAAATCATTAAAACCCGAGAATCAGCAATTATACTGGAAGGATACTCAAACCGCCTTCGGCAATTTGGAATACCGTGAATTCTGCGTCCTGGTCTGATATACCATTCACGAGTCAAACACACAAAACATCCAGCAATATCAATCGGGTTTTTCAATTAGAGCGCTACAAAAGTTTTTTTTTAAATAAAACAAAAACGGTTTTGGATATCAATGAAATTCTTTATTTCTGTGAAAGTACGTTTGATGCCATTATGTTTCATTAGGTTTTCAAGCATTAATCGGCCGATACTGCTGCAAGTTCACGTTTAATATTCGTACGAAGTTCATCAATCGTCGCTGGCTTGTAGGCATAGACCATAGACTTGACGTAGCCCCACAGGAAATAGTCTAACGGCGTCAAATCGCACGAACGAGGCGGCGATTCGTGAGATAACACATTCTCCAAACTTGGTTTCCAATAAATTGTGGCTTGTGGCACCATCCTGTTCGAACCACATATCCTCAAAGTCCACATAATCCAATTGGGGCCAAAAATATTCGGTTATCATTGAACGTTAGCGATCCCCATTCACAGTTACGTGCTGGACTTGATCATCACTGAAGAAGTACGGCCCAATGACGCCGCCGGCCCAGAAACCACACCAAACCGTAATTTTTTCGAGATGCAATGATGACTCATGGAGTACGTGTGGATTGCTGCCTGACCAATACCGCAAATTTTGTTTATTGACTGAGCCATTCAGCCAGAAATGAGCCTCATCGCTGAAGATGATTTTTCGATGAAAATCCGAATCATTTTCAAGTTGTTGGTCAGCCCAATTCACGAACATACGACGCTTCTGGTGGTCAAGCGGCTTCAGTTCTTGCGTCAATTTAATCTTGTAAGGATGTAGGCCAAGATCTTTTCGCAAAATTCGCCACAACGACGTCACAGAAATGCCCAACGTGCTTGAGAACGACGTGTGAGAGACTCATTTGGGCTTTCTGCAACTGCAGCCTCAGCGGCAGCAATATTCTCGACACCACGAGCACTTCTTTGTCTCACTGACACGGGAACATCCAGAATGCTGGAAAGAGGCAACAGTGGTTCCAGTACCAAAAATAGCTGGGACTGTTAAATGTGATGAATATAGACCGGTCAATATGCTGCCAGTCTTCGAAAAAGTTTTGGAAAGGATACTCAGCAAACAACTGACAAATTATTTGGAATTCAATGGACTTTTATCAGATAAGCAATCAGGTTTTAGAAAAGAGCATTCCTGTGAAACACCATTGAATTGGCTGATAATAAAATGGAAACAAGAAATCTAAGAAGGGAAAGGAATAATTGCAGTGTTTTTAGAATTCAAACTGGCATTCGAAACAGTAGACAGGAGTATTTTAATAAAAAAGTTGGAAATGTTAACTTAGGAGTACCTCAGGGATCAGTTCTCGGTACGATACTCTTCTTGGTGTACATAAATGAAATACAATATGTACTTAAACATTGCCGTGTGATGCTTTTCGCCGACGATACATTAATTTATATGACAGGAAGAAACACTAAGGAGTGTTACTGGAAATTACAAGAGGACTTGAGACAAATAGAAAATTGGCTAGCACAAAATAAATTAAAACTAAATGTAAACAAAACGACAGTTATGGTAATGAGATTTTCAAGTTTAAGCATCCAGATCGAAGGCCGTAGGAGTAATTATAGACAACAAATTGAACTTTAAGGACCACAGTGAATATGTGTGTAAAAAAGTGGGGAAAAAAAGTCGGATTCCCGAGGCGAACACGAAATAATGTCTCGACTTTGACGCTAATAAATATATAAAATATTATAATAGTTAAACCTCATTTTGAATACTGCTCTACCATACTATTTATGTGTCGCCAGGGTATACTAGAAGACCTACAAAAATTGCAAAATAGAGCAATGCGAATCATCCTTCGCTGCAAGAGGTACACACCAATTAACTTTATGCTTTGGAACACTCAAATGGATGAATATAAAACAAAGACTAGCTCTCAATGTTCTGGTATTCTTACAAAGAATGAAAAATAGAAAGACTCCTGCGTACCTGGCAAATGAAATAAATCTAGTGTCCGAAATGCAACCATATTCCTTGAGAAACGCTGCAGTTATTCAGATAAATTTCGTAAAATCAACATCAGCTCAAAATAGTATTATTTTTTAGAGGTTTCCAAATGTTTAACAAACTTCCCAACAACATTAAATTTGGAGCAAAATTCCAATAATTTTAAAAGATTATGTACTCGATTTATAGTATATGTACAAGCACAACTGAACTAATATTATAAAATGTAAATTTGTAATTATAAAATGTGAATTAATTGTAAAGTCATTTATGCCAACATTTACATGTATTTATTTACTGTCAGGGACAACTTCACTCAGCTCATCACCCGTCGGCCCAAAAGCTTCCATTGCGTATGAGGGTCCTCGGACGTGTTAAGTTTGGCTGTTGCTGACCCTTATTAATTATAAATTATTGCCGAAAGTATTTAATACTCTAAATAAACAAATAAATAACGCGCGGGAAAAACCCACGCTTACCCATTGAGTAGTGTAAGTTAAAATCGGTATGATAAAAATACAATAAACCAGAGTTCCAAAATAATCTGAGAAACAGTGAAATAACAAACCTGATAAATATGAACGACGCAAACACAATTGGTTATATAGTATAGTCTATTTCAAAACGAAATAGTGAGAGAGGTATATCAAACACAAGGCCAATAACTGGTTCAATTCAAATCTTAGATATTTGCAGGGTGAAAAAATAAAAAAAATATCAATTGTTTAGGTTTACTAATAGCGCCAATAATTGGGCCCAATACTGTGAAATTAGAAACAAATATAAGAGAGAAATAATCAGAGCCAAAAATGAAGACATCGCGATCCAAAATCTATGTAGCGAGCTATTAAATGTTATTTGTTGAAAGACAGATATCGGTGCATCAAAAATATATGTTTTAATGGCCTATTAGTAGATAAAGACAAGGATATAGCTGAGCGTTTTAATGTGTATAGTACGTCGTTAAAAGTAGAAATGAAATAAATCTATCTATTACGTGTATCCCCCCTGTAATAATCAATATTAATGTAAATGTGTCATTCAAGTTCAAATACTATATATAAGCATAAGTATTATTAAAAATATAATAAATTCTATGAGCCAGAAGAGAGATTTTAACAATATTAGTGGTAAAATGATTTTAGACTCATTAAACATTGTGGAGCCAATACTTTTCATCCTTGAAAAGTGGAATATTCCCCGAATCGTGGAAAGAATCTGTAAATACCCCAATTGAGAAAAGTAAAGGTTCCAATAAATGTGAAAATTACAGACCGGTTAATGCGCTCCCTACATATGAAAAAATTCTTGAAAAAATAGTTAAAGTCCAAGTTGAAGATTATTTTGAAACGAATAACCTTTTCCTTGAAAGTCAGTCCGGATTTCGAAAACATCACTCTTGCGAATCAGCCTTGAACAACGTGTTAATAAGCTGGAAAGAAGAAATTGCAGACAAAAACTATGTGGTAGCAGTATTCCTTGATTTGAAACGAGCGTTCGAAACAATTGATAGAAATATTCTTCTCAGCAAGTTTAAGGAGTACGGCATCAGGAATAATGAGCATCGGTGGTTTCAATAATTTCTTAATGGAAGGTCCCAAAGAACGAAAGTGAACGGCGTATTGTCTGAAAGCATCCAAAAGCAAATAGGAGTGCCACAAGGATCGGTTCTCGGTGCATTACTGTTTATAATTTACATAAATGATATAAAAAGAGTAATTAAACACTGGCAAATCATTTTATTTGCAGGCGATGCACTTATATTTATTAGCGGTTGCGATATTAATGACTGCATTAACAAAATTCAAGAAGACCTTAATTCCATAAATACGTGGCTAATTGCTAATAAACTCAGACTAAATGTCAGTAAAACAAAGTGTATGTCTTTCAAATACGATGATGTGATAAATTTAAATGTTGACGGTGAAAATATAGAACAAGTCAGACAAATCAAATATTTAGGTGTAATTATAGACCATAAACTGAAATTTAATGTACATCTTAATTATGTCGCTAACAAAATGGCGAAAAAACTTTACTTTTTTAAGAGATTAAGAGACAAAATACCTACAATTTGTGCAATAAATATTTATAATGTAATGATTAAACCACACTTTGAGTACTGTTCCACTGTGCTGTATTTTTGTAGTGATTTAATGTTATCAAAACTACAGCGTTTGCAAAACAAAGGTATGAGAACAATTTTAAGATGCAATAGATTCACCTCAATAGAAGTTATGTTAAATATGTTAAAGCGGTTAAGTATAAAGCAAAGGATTTTGTTCAATGTTGTGTGTTTCATTTTTAAAATAAAATACGATGGGCTGCCTAAATTTTTAAGAAAATATTTAAGATTTGTTAGCGAAGCGCAACCATATCAACTAAGGAACAGAAATGATATCAGACTACCACACTATCTTCATAGAATATGCCAAAATAGTATTATTTTTAAAGGCTGCAATTTGAAAATGAATGAAATGAATTTCAATACCTTTCAAAGAAAAGTTATCGAATTTATTAAAACCAATTTTCCTTATATGAATTAAAAAATGTGATATATTATTTAGATATGCTGAAATGTAAATTTAATTTCAAATAGCAGAATCTGCTAAATAAATAAATCAATCAATCAATCAAAAAATAGCAATTAAAATGGAGAAAGTTCAGCCGAATTGTAAACATCATTTTCGTAGTGGTTTGAAACGATCTATACCAAGGATACCTGATTCACTCCGAGCTGAAAGCGAACGAAAATAAAGCTGATCTTCTACCTTTTCATGCAGCTGAGTAAGAACAAGGCCACTACACAATTTTGTTCATATGTAGGAAAAATTGAGTTCCAAAGGTCCTCTGACTGACGAACTGATGCTGTATAGAATAAACTAAGAACAGCTGCCTTTTAGGAATTTTAAAACAACTGGAACAAGCACAGATATCTTCAGCTAGTGCAACATAAGTGTAAGTAGTCTCAGGTTACAAATGCCTCAGGATTATTGACCTAATTGTTGACCAAAGTTTAAGTTCCGCTGCACGCAATTAAATTAGCGTCCAGTCAACTCTGAAATCCCAGCATTGCAAAATCGTTGTTGATGAAGTTTGCCATTAGAACAGCTCCTCCTCTGAATCAGGAGGAGTTCAGTGTGGAAACAATTCTTTAACAAACTTAACAACATCGAGTGGTCCGTTTCAAAAAAGGTCTAGTTCTATTAATGCAGATAATGTCATGCAAGGTTTTAGTGGATATGTTATGCTGAATTAAACCTCCTTATAGACAAGCCACAAGACCACTTGTAATCGCACATACCATCGTCTTTTGAAATTTTACAACAAAACATGCTTAAATTCCATTCCAGCATGGTCTCCAAGGGATCACGAAATGTAAAGTTAGCATTCCAACCCTGCCTAACCCTGATCAACTTAAAAGGAGTTTCAGACACAAACTTGGTAGTTTTAGACGACTTCGTACCATCGCAGATGGTTCTAGTATTTCAAAACAACCGGGAACTGCATTACACTTTTCACTGCAAACACAATCACAATTCAGTTTTATCAACAAACTTACTGATATTCTTTGAATGTGTTCATTTTCTGCATGACACTCTTTCCCGAGACCCTTCGATTTGTAGAAAATATCACCTTGGCTCCCAGAAAATCGGGATTTTCCTCACGGAAACGTTTTATTATGTCCAATAGTTCAGTGAGAGCATATTCAGGTGGATAAACATTGCCCTCTTCATCATAAAGCTAAGAAGACAAACAAACATCAGTCAGAATGAAATACAAATTTAAAGAAATAAAAAAAATCAACCCACTGTTTTGAATTCCATTCGTAACTCCACATACATAACACCATCCTCATAAAGTTCTTCCAACAGACGCCAGTGATAAGCTCGATAAGCCGGAAGATACTTCAAAACATCCGATACTGTTCCAAAGAAGTTTTGAAACTTTTTCCAAACCTTATTTAACGTCGAATATTCCACTGAAATTAAACATCTTTATTAATAACAAACTCAAAGTTACTTTTCAGAAGCTTACGTTCAGGAATCGGCGTGTACAAGTTAATGGTCCTTTCCAGGGTTCTATCGAATGCCCGTTTATTGAAAACCTTTCCCCGTTGGTGAACAACTTCCGAATATGGCGAGTAACACTCGTTATCATCTGTTTCACGGAATGAAAATCGCATAACCCGATCGCGATCGATACAACTTAAAAGTCCTGGCATATAAGTAAGGTTCTTTACCACCCACTCTGAGGATACTTGTGCGCTATTGTGTGCATGCAGTACAGCACCTTTAGGCATTTGTTTGATAAACTTGAAGACGCTACTATTCTCAATGAGCTCCTTTGCTTTGAAGAAATGCATTCCGGGAGCATGATTGTCAGTGTCATGGAATCCATCGGAGAGTTCCGCCAATTTGTGAGTCATGAATATTTTATTTACAGCCTCCTCCTTCTCCGATAAGAGCACTTGTCCTCCGGTTGAGAGGAGGTCCTCTGCATCCATAACTGCATTCCGGGCATCTTCATAGCCTAAGAGGAGTTGCGATATGTTTGTTTTTATATAAACTATAATGACACTTACTAAGGAAATCTGATTTTTCTAGTCCGCCATCAGGAAGGAAGGAGCAGTGGGTAGCCAATACGAAGGCCACAAGGATAACTATGGCTGGGATTGATGTCATCGCTAACATTCAAGTTATATGGCACATTAGTAAGTGAGGTGTCCTTCTGGAAAGGTAAATAAACTTAATTATACATTTAAGGATATTTGTATGTATTTATATTGACGCGTTGATAGATTCAAGCCGGCTAGTGTGATTGTATTTATCACGGTTATAATTTGGACCTTATAAGGATCTATCAATGAATTTCCATCTTGGCTACAAACCACATAAGAGTCGCTTATCCCCTGTTTTCTGGAAAACGTTAAAAAAATTGTTTTGTGAGCGAATTAGCCTGTCGCACCGTGTACTTCCCATTCGTCCTTCCAAGATGAAGGTTTGTGATGTTAAAATTTGAGTCCGCTGGTTGAGTAAACTGTCAACAACGCCGCTGTTCGTGAGAGTGTGCAAGAGACTCCAAGGCAGTCGATTTCACGTAGCACACAAGAACTCGGCGTTTAAGCAGACAACTTGACGAATTTTGCAAAGTGATTTGGGCCTGAACCCATAAAAAATTCACCTGACCCAGGACCTGAAGGCAAACGACCCTAGTCAACGACGTATGATCGCTGAATGGGCTCTGGAGCAGTTGGTTACTGACCTTAATTTAATCAAAATAAGCGTCAACAAAGAAAATTATAGAATTTGGAACAATACCAAACCACATGAGATCCAAGAGCTGTCAATGCATCCCGAAAAAGTCACTGTTTCGTGTGGATTTTGGGCTGGCGGCGTCATCGGTCTATATCATTGAGGAAGACGTTGGATCACCGTCAATGCCGAGCGCTTTAGGTCGATGATTTCTTCTTTTGGCCTACATTGGATCATATGGACCCCAACGATATATTGTAACAACAGGATGGAGCTTACTGCCACACAGTTTCACAGAAATCGTAATTCTCGATTTCAGGAAAAAAATGCATTTTGAAATCATGGGCTATAGTCGAGCAGAATTTTGCAAAAAACCCTCGGATTCCATATCTCTATATTTTTGTCAATATGAGGTTCTCAGAGCTAAATTTTCAAACGTGTACTAAGTTACGGATACTCTTTATAATCAGCGCATCAGAAATCGTAATTTTCGATTTCAAGAAAAAAGTGCATTTTGAAATCATGGGCTATAGTCCAGTAGAATTTTGCAAAAAAGCCTCGGATTCCATATCTCTATATTTTTGTCAATAAGAGGTTCTCAGAGCTAAATTTTCTTATTTGTACTCAGTTACGGATACTCTTTATAACTAGCGCATCAGAAATCGTAATTTTCGATTTCAAGAAAAAAGTGCATTTTGAAATCATGGGCTATAGTCCAGCAGAATTTTGCAAAAAACCCTCGGATTTCAAATCTCAATATTTTTGTCAATAAAAGGTTCTCAGAGCTAAAATTTTAAATTTTTACTTAGTTACGGATACTCTTTATTATAAGCGCATCAGAAATCATATATCTCGATATCAGGAAAAAAGTGCATTTTGAAATCATGGGCTATAGTCCAGTAAAATTTTGCAAAAAAGCCTCGGATTTCAAATCTCAATATTTTTGTCAATAAAAGGTTCTCAGAGCTAAAATTTCAAATTTTTACTTAGTTACGGATATTCTTTATTATAAGCGCATCAGAAATCATATATCTCGATTTCAGGAAAAAAGTGCATTTTGAAATCATGGGCTATAGTCCAGTAAAATTTTGCAAAAAAGCCTCGGATTTCAAATCTCAATATTTTTGTCAATAAAAGGTTCTCAGAGCTAAAATTTCAAATTTTTACTTAGTTACGGATACTCTTTATAATCAGCGCATCAGAAATCGTAATTTTCGATTTCAAGAAAAAAGTGCATTTTGAAATCATGGGCTATAGTCCAGCAGAATTTTGCAAAAAAGCCTCGGATTTCAAATCTCAATATTTTTGTCAATATGAGGTTCTCAGAGCTAAATTTTCAAACGTGTACTAAGTTACGGATACTCTTTATAATCAGCGCATCAGAAATCGTAATTTTCGATTTCAAGAAAAAAGTGCATTTTGAAATCATGGGCTATAGTCCAGTAGAATTTTGCAAAAAAGCCTCGGATTCCATATCTCTATATTTTTGTCAATATGAGGTTCTCAGAGCTAAATTTTCAAACGTGTACTAAGTTACGGATACTCTTTATAATCAGCGCATCAGAAATCGTAATTTTCGATTTCAAGAAAAAAGTGCATTTTGAAATCATGGGCTATAGTCCAGCAGAATTTTGCAAAAAAGCCTCGGATTTCAAATCTCAATATTTTTGTCAATAAAAGGTTCTCAGAGCTAAAATTTTAAATTTTTACTTAGTTACGGATACTCTTTATTATAAGCGCATCAGAAATCATATATCTCGATATCAGGAAAAAAGTGCATTTTGAAATCATGGGCTATAGTCCAGTAAAATTTTGCAAAAAAGCCTCGGATTTCAAATCTCAATATTTTTGTCAATAAAAGGTTCTCAGAGCTAAAATTTCAAATTTTTACTTAGTTACGGATATTCTTTATTATAAGCGCATCAGAAATCATATATCTCGATTTCAGGAAAAAAGTGCATTTTGAAATCATGGGCTATAGTCCAGTAAAATTTTGCAAAAAAGCCTCGGATTTCAAATCTCAATATTTTTGTCAATAAAAGGTTCTAAGAGCTAAAATTTCAAATTTTTACTTAGTTACGGATACTCTTTATAATCAGCGCATCAGAAATCGTAATTTTCGATTTCAAGAAAAAAGTGCATTTTGAAATCATGGGCTATAGTCCAGCAGAATTTTGCAAAAAAGCCTCGGATTTCAAATCTCAATATTTTTGTCAATAAAAGGTTCTCAGAGCTAAAATTTTAAATTTTTACTTAGTTACGGATACTCTTTATTATAAGCGCATCAGAAATCATATATCTCGATATCAGGAAAAAAGTGCATTTTGAAATCATGGGCTATAGTCCAGTAAAATTTTGCAAAAAAGCCTCGGATTTCAAATCTCAATATTTTTGTCAATAAAAGGTTCTCAGAGCTAAAATTTCAAATTTTTACTTAGTTACGGATATTCTTTATTATAAGCGCATCAGAAATCATATATCTCGATTTCAGGAAAAAAGTGCATTTTGAAATCATGGGCTATAGTCCAGTAAAATTTTGCAAAAAAGCCTCGGATTTCAAATCTCAAATTTTTGTCAATAAAAGGTTCTCAGAGCTAACATTTCAAATTTTTACTTAGTTACGGATACTCTTTATTATAAGCGCATCAGAAATCATTATTCTCGATTTCACGAAAGAAGTGCATTTTGAAATCATGGGCTATAGTCCAATAAAATTTTGCAAAAAAGCCTCGGATTTCAAATCTCAATATTTTTGTCAATAAAAGGTTCTCAGAGCTAAAATTTCAAATTTTTACTTAGTTACGGATACTCTTTATTATAAGCGCATCAGAAATCATATATCTCGATTTCAGGAAAAAAGTGCATTTTGAAATCATGGGCTATAGTCCAGTAAAATTTTGCAAAAAAGCCTCGGATCTCAAATCTCTATATTTTTGTCAATAGTAGGCTCTCAGAGCTAAAATTTCAAATTTTTACTTAGTTACGGATACTCTTTATTATAAGCGCATCAGAAATCATATATCTCGATTTCAGGAAAAAAGTGCATTTTGAAATCATGGGCTATAGTCCAGCAGAATTTTGCAAAAAAGCCTCGGATTTCAAATCTCAATATTTTTGTCAATAAAAGGTTCTCAGAGCTAACATTTCAAATTTTTACTTAGTTACGGATACTCTTTATTATAAGCGCATCAGAAATCATTATTCTCGATTTCACGAAAAAAGTGCATTTTGAAATCATGGGCTATAGTCCAATAAAATTTTGCAAAAAAGCCTCGGATTTCAAATCTCAATATTTTTGTCAATAAAAGGTTCTCAGAGCTAAAATTTCAAATTTTTACTTAGTTACGGATACTCTTTATTCTAAACGCATCAGAAATCATTATTCTCGATTTCACGAAAAAAGTGCATTTTGAAATCATGGGCTATAGTCCAGTAAAATTTTGCAAAAAAGCCTCGGATTTCAAATCTCAATATTTTTGTCAATAAAAGGTTCTCAGAGCTAAAATTTCAAATTTTTACTTAGTTACGGATACTCTTTATTATAAGCGCATCAGAAATCATATATCTCGATTTCAGGAAAAAAGTGCATTTTGAAATCATGGGCTATAGTCCAGTAAAATTTTGCAAAAAAGCCTCGGATTTCAAATCTCAATATTTTTGTCAATAAAAGGTTCTCAGAGCTAAAATTTAAAATTTTTACTTAGTTACGGATACTCTTTATTATAAGCGCATCAGAAATCATATATCTCGATTTCAGGAAAAAAGTGCATTTTGTAATCATGGGCTATAGTCCAGTAAAATTTTGCAAAAAAGCCTCGGATTTCAAATCTCAATATTTTTGTCAATAAAAGGTTCTCAGAGCTAAAATTTCAAATTTTTACTTAGTCACGGATACTCTTTATTATAAGCGCATCAGAAATCATTATTCTCGATTTCACGAAAATAGTGCATTTTGAAATCATGGGCTATAGTCCAGTAAAATTTTGCAAAAAAGCCTCGGATTTCGTATCCCTCTATTTTTGTCAATAAAAGGTTCTCAGAGCTAAAATTTCAAATTTTTACTTAGTTACGGATACTCTTTATAATCGGCGCATCAGAAATCGTAATTTTCGATTTCAAGAAAAAAGTGCATTTTGAAATCATGGGCTATAGTCCAGCAGAATTTTGCAAAAAATCCTCGGATTTCAAATCTCTATATTTTTGTCAATAAAAGGTTCTCAGAGCTAAAATTTCAAATTTTTACTAAGTTACGGATACTCTTTATTATAAGCGCATCAAAAATCATATATCTCGATTTCAGGAAAAAAGTGCATTTTGAAATCATGGGCTATAGTCCAGTAAAATTTTGCAAAAAAGCCTCGGATTTCGTCTCTCTCTATTTTTGTCAATAAAAGGTTCTCAGAACTAAAATTTCAAATTTTTACTAAGTTACGGATACTCTTTATTATAAGCGCATCAAAAATCATATATCTCGATTTCAGGAAAAAAGTGCATTTTGAAATCATGGGCTATAGTCCAGTAAAATTTTGCAAAAAATCCTCGGATTTCAAATCTCTATATTTTTGTCAATAAAAGGTTCTCAGAGCTAAAATTTCAAATTTTTACTTAGTTACGGATACTCTTTATTATAAGCGCATCAGAAATCATTATTCTCGATTTCACGAAAAAAGTGCATTTTGAAATCATGGGCTATAGTCCAGTAAAATTTTGCAAAAAAGCCTCGGATTTCAAATCTCAATATTTTTGTCAATAAAAGGTTCTCAGAGCTAAAATTTCAAATTTTTACTTAGTTACGGATACTCTTTATTATAAGCGCATCAGAAATCATTATTCTCGATTTCACGAAAAAAGTGCATTTTGAAATCATGGGCTATAGTCCAATAAAATTTTGCAAAAAAGCCTCGGATTTCAAATCTCAATATTTTTGTCAATAAAAGGTTCTCAGAGCTAAAATTTCAAATTTTTACTTAGTTACGGATACTCTTTATTATAAGCGCATCAGAAATCATTATTCTCGATTTCACGAAAAAAGTGCATTTTGAAATCATGGGCTATAGTCCAGCAGAATTTTGCAAAAAAGCCTCGGATTTCAAATCTCTATATTTTTGTCAATAGTAGGCTCTCAGAGCTAAATTTTCAAATTTGTACTTAGTTACGGATACTCTTTATAATCAGCGCATCAGAAATCGTAATTTTCGATTTCAAGAAAAAAGTGCATTTTGAAATCATGGGCTATAGTCCAGCAGAATTTTGCAAAAAAGCCTCGGATTTCAAATCTCAATATTTTTGTCAATAAAAGGTTCTCAGAGCTAAAATTTTAAATTTTTACTTAGTTACGGATACTCTTTATTATAAGCGCATCAGAAATCATTATTCTCGATTTCACGAAAAAAGTGCATTTTGAAATCATGGGCTATAGTCCAATAAAATTTTGCAAAAAAGCCTCGGATTTCAAATCTCAATATTTTTGTCAATAAAAGGTTCTCAGAGCTAAAATTTCAAATTTTTACTTAGTTACGGATACTCTTTATTATAAGCGCATCAGAAATCATTATTCTCGATTTCACGAAAAAAGTGCATTTTGAAATCATGGGCTATAGTCCAGTAAAATTTTGCAAAAAAGCCTCGGATTTCAAATCTCTATATTTTTGTCAATAAAAGGTTCTCAGAGCTAAAATTTCAAATTTTTACTTAGTTACGGATACTCTTTATTATAAGCGCATCAGAAATCATTATTCTCGATTTCACGAAAAAAGTGCATTTTGAAATCATGGGCTATAGTCCAGTAAAATTTTGCAAAAAAGCCTCGGATTTCGTATCTCTCTATTTTTGTCAATAAAAGGTTCTCAGAGCTAAAATTTTAAATTTTTACTTAGTTACGGATACTCTTTATAATCAGCGCATCAGAAATCGTAATTTTCGATTTCAAGAAAAAAGTGCATTTTGAAATCATGGGCTATAGTCCAGCAGAATTTTGCAAAAAAGCCTCGGATTTCAAATCTCAATATTTTTGTCAATAAAAGGTTCTCAGAGCTAAAATTTTAAATTTTTACTTAGTTACGGATACTCTTTATTATAAGCGCATCAGAAATCATATATCTCGATATCAGGAAAAAAGTGCATTTTGAAATCATGGGCTATAGTCCAGTAAAATTTTGCAAAAAAGCCTCGGATTTCAAATCTCAATATTTTTGTCAATAAAAGGTTCTCAGAGCTAAAATTTCAAATTTTTACTTAGTTACGGATACTCTTTATTATAAGCGCATCAGAAATCATTATTCTCGATTTCACGAAAAAAGTGCATTTTGAAATCATGGGCTATAGTCCAGTAAAATTTTGCAAAAAAGCCTCGGATTTCAAATCTCAATATTTTTGTCAATAAAAGGTTCTCAGAGCTAAAATTTCAAATTTTTACTTAGTTACGGATACTCTTTATTATAAGCGCATCAGAAATCATTATTCTCGATTTCAAGAAAAAAGTGCATTTTGAAATCATGGGCTATAGTCCAGCAGAATTTTGCAAAAAAGCCTCGGATTTCAAATCTCAATATTTTTGTCAATAAAAGGTTCTCAGAGCTAAAATTTCAAATTTTTACTTAGTTACGGATACTCTTTATTATAAGCGCATCAGAAATCATTATTCTCGATTTCACGAAAAAAGTGCATTTTGAAATCATGGGCTATAGTCCAGCAGAATTTTGCAAAAAAGCCTCGGATTTCAAATCTCTATATTTTTGTCAATAGTAGGCTCTCAGAGCTAAATTTTCAAATTTGTACTTAGTTACGGATACTCTTTATAATCAGCGCATCAGAAATCGTAATTTTCGATTTCAAGAAAAAAGTGCATTTTGAAATCATGGGCTATAGTCCAGCAGAATTTTGCAAAAAAGCCTCGGATTTCAAATCTCAATATTTTTGTCAATAAAAGGTTCTCAGAGCTAAAATTTCAAATTTTTACTTAGTTACGGATACTCTTTATTATAAGCGCATCAGAAATCATTATTCTCGATTTCACGAAAAAAGTGCATTTTGAAATCATGGGCTATAGTCCAATAAAATTTTGCAAAAAAGCCTCGGATTTCAAATCTCAATATTTTTGTCAATAAAAGGTTCTCAGAGCTAAAATTTCAAATTTTTACTTAGTTACGGATACTCTTTATTATAAGCGCATCAGAAATCATTATTCTCGATTTCACGAAAAAAGTGCATTTTGAAATCATGGGCTATAGTCCAGTAAAATTTTGCAAAAAAGCCTCGGATTTCAAATCTCAATATTTTTGTCAATAAAAGGTTCTCAGAGCTAAAATTTCAAATTTTTACTTAGTTACGGATACTCTTTATTATAAGCGCATCAGAAATCATTATTCTCGATTTCACGAAAAAAGTGCATTTTGAAATCATGGGCTATAGTCCAGCAGAATTTTGCAAAAAAGCCTCGGATTTCAAATCTCTATATTTTTGTCAATAGTAGGCTCTCAGAGCTAAATTTTCAAATTTGTACTTAGTTACGGATACTCTTTATAATCAGCGCATCAGAAATCGTAATTTTCGATTTCAAGAAAAAAGTGCATTTTGAAATCATGGGCTATAGTCCAGCAGAATTTTGCAAAAAAGCCTCGGATTTCAAATCTCAATATTTTTGTCAATAAAAGGTTCTCAGAGCTAAAATTTTAAATTTTTACTTAGTTACGGATACTCTTTATTATAAGCGCATCAGAAATCATTATTCTCGATTTCACGAAAAAAGTGCATTTTGAAATCATGGGCTATAGTCCAGTAAAATTTTGCAAAAAAGCCTCGGATTTCAAATCTCAATATTTTTGTCAATAAAAGGTTCTCAGAGCTAAAATTTCAAATTTTTACTTAGTTACGGATACTCTTTATTATAAGCGCATCAGAAATCATTATTCTCGATTTCACGAAAAAAGTGCATTTTGAAATCATGGGCTATAGTCCAATAAAATTTTGCAAAAAAGCCTCGGATTTCAAATCTCAATATTTTTGTCAATAAAAGGTTCTCAGAGCTAAAATTTCAAATTTTTACTTAGTTACGGATACTCTTTATTATAAGCGCATCAGAAATCATTATTCTCGATTTCACGAAAAAAGTGCATTTTGAAATCATGGGCTATAGTCCAGTAAAATTTTGCAAAAAAGCCTCGGATTTCAAATCTCTATATTTTTGTCAATAAAAGGTTCTCAGAGCTAAAATTTCAAATTTTTACTTAGTTACGGATACTCTTTATTATAAGCGCATCAGAAATCATTATTCTCGATTTCACGAAAAAAGTGCATTTTGAAATCATGGGCTATAGTCCAGTAAAATTTTGCAAAAAAGCCTCGGATTTCGTATCTCTCTATTTTTGTCAATAAAAGGTTCTCAGAGCTAAAATTTTAAATTTTTACTTAGTTACGGATACTCTTTATAATCAGCGCATCAGAAATCGTAATTTTCGATTTCAAGAAAAAAGTGCATTTTGAAATCATGGGCTATAGTCCAGCAGAATTTTGCAAAAAAGCCTCGGATTTCAAATCTCAATATTTTTGTCAATAAAAGGTTCTCAGAGCTAAAATTTTAAATTTTTACTTAGTTACGGATACTCTTTATTATAAGCGCATCAGAAATCATATATCTCGATATCAGGAAAAAAGTGCATTTTGAAATCATGGGCTATAGTCCAGTAAAATTTTGCAAAAAAGCCTCGGATTTCAAATCTCAATATTTTTGTCAATAAAAGGTTCTCAGAGCTAAAATTTCAAATTTTTACTTAGTTACGGATACTCTTTATTATAAGCGCATCAGAAATCATTATTCTCGATTTCACGAAAAAAGTGCATTTTGAAATCATGGGCTATAGTCCAGCAGAATTTTGCAAAAAATCCTCGGATTTCAAATCTCTATATTTTTGTCAATAGTAGGCTCTCAGAGCTAAATTTTCAAATTTGTACTTAGTTACGGATACTCTTTATTATAAGCGCATCAGAAATCATATATCTCGATTTCAGGAAAAAAGTGCATTTTGAAATCATGGGCTATAGTCCAGTAAAATTTTGCAAAAAAGCCTCGGATTTCGTATCTCTCTATTTTTGTCAATAAAAGGTTCTCAGAGCTAAAATTTTAAATTTTTACTTAGTTACGGATACTCTTTATTATAAGCGCATCAGAAATCGTAATTTTCGATTTCAAGAAAAAAGTGCATTTTGAAATCATGGGCTATAGTCCAGCAGAATTTTGCAAAAAAGCCTCGGATTTCAAATCTCAATATTTTTGTCAATAAAAGGTTCTCAGAGCTAAAATTTTAAATTTTTACTTAGTTACGGATACTCTTTATTATAAGCGCATCAGAAATCATATATCTCGATGTCAGGAAAAAAGTGCATTTTGAAATCATGGGCTATAGTCCAGTAAAATTTTGCAAAAAAGCCTCGGATTTCAAATCTCAATATTTTTGTCAATAAAAGGTTCTCAGAGCTAAAATTTCAAATTTTTACTTAGTTACGGATACTCTTCATTATAAGCGCATCAGAAATCATTATTCTCGATTTCACGAAAAAAGTGCATTTTGAAATCATGGGCTATAGTCCAGTAAAATTTTGCAAAAAAGCCTCGGATTTCAAATCTCTATATTTTTGTCAATAGTAGGCTCTCAGAGCTAAAATTTCAAATTTTTACTTAGTTACGGATACTCTTTATTATAAGCGCATCAGAAATCATATATCTCGATTTCAGGAAAAAAGTGCATTTTGAAATCATGGGCTATAGTCCAGTAAAATTTTGCAAAAAAGCCTCGGATTTCAAATCTCAATATTTTTGTCAATAAAAGGTTCTCAGAGCTTAAATTTCAAATTTTTACTTAGTTACGGATACTCTTTATTATAAGCGCATCAGAAATCATTATTCTCGATTTCACGAAAAAAGTGCATTTTGAAATCATGGGCTATAGTCCAGCAGAATTTTGCAAAAAAGCCTCGGATTTCAAATCTCAATATTTTTGTCAATAAAAGGTTCTCAGAGCTAAAATTTCAAATTTTTACTTAGTTACGGATACTCTTTATTATAAGCGCATCAGAAATCATTATTCTCGATTTCACGAAAAAAGTGCATTTTGAAATCATGGGCTATAGTCCAGCAGAATTTTGCAAAAAATCCTCGGATTTCGTATCTCTCTATTTTTGTCAATAAAAGGTTCTCAGAGCTAAAATTTTAAATTTTTACTTAGTTACGGATACTCTTTATTATAAGCGCATCAGAAATCATATATCTCGATATCAGGAAAAAAGTGCATTTTGAAATCATGGGCTATAGTCCAGTAAAATTTTGCAAAAAAGCCTCGGATTTCAAATCTCAATATTTTTGTCAATAAAAGGTTCTCAGAGCTAAAATTTCAAATTTTTACTTAGTTACGGATACTCTTCATTATAAGCGCATCAGAAATCATTATTCTCGATTTCACGAAAAAAGTGCATTTTGAAATCATGGGCTATAGTCCAGTAAAATTTTGCAAAAAAGCCTCGGATTTCAAATCTCTATATTTTTGTCAATAGTAGGCTCTCAGAGCTAAAATTTCAAATTTTTACTTAGTTACGGATACTCTTTATTATAAGCGCATCAGAAATCATATATCTCGATTTCAGGAAAAAAGTGCATTTTGAAATCATGGGCTATAGTCCAGTAAAATTTTGCAAAAAAGCCTCGGATTTCAAATCTCAATATTTTTGTCAATAAAAGGTTCTCAGAGCTTAAATTTCAAATTTTTACTTAGTTACGGATACTCTTTATTATAAGCGCATCAGAAATCATTATTCTCGATTTCACGAAAAAAGTGCATTTTGAAATCATGGGCTATAGTCCAGCAGAATTTTGCAAAAAAGCCTCGGATTTCAAATCTCAATATTTTTGTCAATAAAAGGTTCTCAGAGCTAAAATTTCAAATTTTTACTTAGTTACGGATACTCTTTATTATAAGCGCATCAGAAATCATTATTCTCGATTTCACGAAAAAAGTGCATTTTGAAATCATGGGCTATAGTCCAGCAGAATTTTGCAAAAAATCCTCGGATTTCAAATCTCTATATTTTTGTCAATAGTAGGCTCTCAGAGCTAAATTTTCAAATTTGTACTTAGTTACGGATACTCTTTATAATCAGCGCATCAGAAATCATTATTCTCGATTTCACGAAAAAAGTGCATTTTGAAATCATGGGCTATAGTCCAGTAAAATTTTGCAAAAAAGCCTCGGATTTCGTATCTCTCTATTTTTGTCAATAAAAGGTTCTCAGAGCTAAAATTTTAAATTTTTACTTAGTTACGGATACTCTTTATAATCAGCGCATCAGAAATCGTAATTTTCGATTTCAAGAAAAAAGTGCATTTTGAAATCATGGGCTATAGTCCAGCAGAATTTTGCAAAAAAGCCTCGGATTTCAAATCTCAATATTTTTGTCAATAAAAGGTTCTCAGAGCTAAAATTTCAAATTTTTACTTAGTTACGGATACTCTTCATTATAAGCGCATCAGAAATCATTATTCTCGATTTCACGAAAAAAGTGCATTTTGAAATCATGGGCTATAGTCCAGTAAAATTTTGCAAAAAAGCCTCGGATTTCAAATCTCTATATTTTTGTCAATAGTAGGCTCTCAGAGCTAAAATTTCAAATTTTTACTTAGTTACGGATACTCTTCATTATAAGCGCATCAGAAATCATTATTCTCGATTTCACGAAAAAAGTGCATTTTGAAATCATGGGCTATAGTCCAGTAAAATTTTGCAAAAAAGCCTCGGATTTCAAATCTCTATATTTTTGTCAATAGTAGGCTCTCAGAGCTAAAATTTCAAATTTTTACTTAGTTACGGATACTCTTTATTATAAGCGCATCAGAAATCATATATCTCGATTTCAGGAAAAAAGTGCATTTTGAAATCATGGGCTATAGTCCAGTAAAATTTTGCAAAAAAGCCTCGGATTTCAAATCTCAATATTTTTGTCAATAAAAGGTTCTCAGAGCTTAAATTTCAAATTTTTACTTAGTTACGGATACTCTTTATTATAAGCGCATCAGAAATCATTATTCTCGATTTCACGAAAAAAGTGCATTTTGAAATCATGGGCTATAGTCCAGCAGAATTTTGCAAAAAAGCCTCGGATTTCAAATCTCAATATTTTTGTCAATAAAAGGTTCTCAGAGCTAAAATTTCAAATTTTTACTTAGTTACGGATACTCTTTATTATAAGCGCATCAGAAATCATTATTCTCGATTTCACGAAAAAAGTGCATTTTGAAATCATGGGCTATAGTCCAGCAGAATTTTGCAAAAAATCCTCGGATTTCAAATCTCTATATTTTTGTCAATAGTAGGCTCTCAGAGCTAAATTTTCAAATTTGTACTTAGTTACGGATACTCTTTATAATCAGCGCATCAGAAATCATTATTCTCGATTTCACGAAAAAAGTGCATTTTGAAATCATGGGCTATAGTCCAGTAAAATTTTGCAAAAAAGCCTCGGATTTCGTATCTCTCTATTTTTGTCAATAAAAGGTTCTCAGAGCTAAAATTTTAAATTTTTACTTAGTTACGGATACTCTTTATAATCAGCGCATCAGAAATCGTAATTTTCGATTTCAAGAAAAAAGTGCATTTTGAAATCATGGGCTATAGTCCAGCAGAATTTTGCAAAAAAGCCTCGGATTTCAAATCTCAATATTTTTGTCAATAAAAGGTTCTCAGAGCTAAAATTTTAAATTTTTACTTAGTTACGGATACTCTTTATTATAAGCGCATCAGAAATCATATATCTCGATATCAGGAAAAAAGTGCATTTTGAAATCATGGGCTATAGTCCAGTAAAATTTTGCAAAAAAGCCTCGGATTTCAAATCTCAATATTTTTGTCAATAAAAGGTTCTCAGAGCTAAAATTTCAAATTTTTACTTAGTTACGGATACTCTTCATTATAAGCGCATCAGAAATCATTATTCTCGAATTCACGAAAAAAGTGCATTTTGAAATCATGGGCTATAGTCCAGTAAAATTTTGCAAAAAAGCCTCGGATTTCAAATCTCAATATTTTTGTCAATAAAAGGTTCTCAGAGCTAAAATTTCAAATTTTTACTTAGTTACGGATACTCTTTATAATCAGCGCATCAGAAATCGTAATTTTCGATTTCAAGAAAAAAGTGCATTTTGAAATCATGGGCTATAGTCCAGCAGAATTTTGCAAAAAAGCCTCGGATTTCAAATCTCAATATTTTTGTCAATAAAAGGTTCTCAGAGCTAAAATTTTAAATTTTTACTTAGTTACGGATACTCTTTATTATAAGCGCATCAGAAATCATATATCTCGATATCAGGAAAAAAGTGCATTTTGAAATCATGGGCTATAGTCCAGTAAAATTTTGCAAAAAAGCCTCGGATTTCAAATCTCAATATTTTTGTCAATAAAAGGTTCTCAGAGCTAAAATTTCAAATTTTTACTTAGTTACGGATACTCTTCATTATAAGCGCATCAGAAATCATTATTCTCGATTTCACGAAAAAAGTGCATTTTGAAATCATGGGCTATAGTCCAGTAAAATTTTGCAAAAAAGCCTCGGATTTCAAATCTCTATATTTTTGTCAATAGTAGGCTCTCAGAGCTAAAATTTCAAATTTTTACTTAGTTACGGATACTCTTTATTATAAGCGCATCAGAAATCATATATCTCGATTTCAGGAAAAAAGTGCATTTTGAAATCATGGGCTATAGTCCAGTAAAATTTTGCAAAAAAGCCTCGGATTTCAAATCTAAATATTTTTGTCAATAAAAGGTTCTCAGAGCTTAAATTTCAAATTTTTACTTAGTTACGGATACTCTTTATTATAAGCGCATCAGAAATCATTATTCTCGATTTCACGAAAAAAGTGCATTTTGAAATCATGGGCTATAGTCCAGCAGAATTTTGCAAAAAAGCCTCGGATTTCAAATCTCAATATTTTTGTCAATAAAAGGTTCTCAGAGCTAAAATTTCAAATTTTTACTTAGTTACGGATACTCTTTATTATAAGCGCATCAGAAATCATTATTCTCGATTTCACGAAAAAAGTGCATTTTGAAATCATGGGCTATAGTCCAGCAGAATTTTGCAAAAAATCCTCGGATTTCAAATCTCTATATTTTTGTCAATAGTAGGCTCTCAGAGCTAATTTTTCAAATTTGTACTTAGTTACGGATACTCTTTATAATCAGCGCATCAGAAATCATTATTCTCGATTTCACGAAAAAAGTGCATTTTGAAATCATGGGCTATAGTCCAGTAAAATTTTGCAAAAAAGCCTCGGATTTCGTATCTCTCTATTTTTGTCAATAAAAGGTTCTCAGAGCTAAAATTTTAAATTTTTACTTAGTTACGGATACTCTTTATAATCAGCGCATCAGAAATCGTAATTTTCGATTTCAAGAAAAAAGTGCATTTTGAAATCATGGGCTATAGTCCAGCAGAATTTTGCAAAAAATCCTCGGATTTCAAATCTCTATATTTTTGTCAATAGTAGGCTCTCAGAGCTAAATTTTCAAATTTGTACTTAGTTACGGATACTCTTTATAATCAGCGCATCAGAAATCATTATTCTCGATTTCACGAAAAAAGTGCATTTTGAAATCATGGGCTATAGTCCAGTAAAATTTTGCAAAAAAGCCTCGGATTTCGTATCTCTCTATTTTTGTCAATAAAAGGTTCTCAGAGCTAAAATTTTAAATTTTTACTTAGTTACGGATACTCTTTATAATCAGCGCATCAGAAATCGTAATTTTCGATTTCAAGAAAAAAGTGCATTTTGAAATCATGGGCTATAGTCCAGCAGAATTTTGCAAAAAAGCCTCGGATTTCAAATCTCAATATTTTTGTCAATAAAAGGTTCTCAGAGCTAAAATTTCAAATTTTTACTTAGTTACGGATACTCTTTATTATAAGCGCATCAGAAATCATTATTCTCGATTTCACGAAAAAAGTGCATTTTGAAATCATGGGCTATAGTCCAGCAGAATTTTGCAAAAAATCCTCGGATTTCAAATCTCTATATTTTTGTCAATAGTAGGCTCTCAGAGCTAAATTTTCAAATTTGTACTTAGTTACGGATACTCTTTATAATCAGCGCATCAGAAATCGTAATTTTCGATTTCAAGAAAAAAGTGCATTTTGAAATCATGGGCTATAGTCCAGCAGAATTTTGCAAAAAATCCTCGGATTTCAAATCTCTATATTTTTGTCAATAAAAGGTTCTCAGAGCTAAAATTTCAAATTTTTACTTAGTTACGGATACTCTTTATTATAAGCGCATCAGAAATCATATATCTCGATTTCAGGAAAAAAGTGCATTTTGAAATCATGGGCTATAGTCCAATAAAATTTTGCAAAAAAGCCTCGGATTTCAAATCTCAATATTTTTGTCAATAAAAGGTTCTCAGAGCTAAAATTTCAAATTTTTACTTAGTTACGGATACTCTTTATAATCAGCGCATCAGAAATCGTAGTTTTCGATTTCAAGAAAAAAGTGCATTTTGAAATCATGGGCTATAGTCCAGCAGAATTTTGCAAAAAATCCTCGGATTTCAAATCTCTATATTTTTGTCAATAGAAGGCTCTCAGAGCAAAATTTTCAAATTTGTACTTAGTTACGGATACTCTTTATAATCAGCGCATCAGAAATCGTAATTTTCGATTTCAAGAAAAAAGTGCATTTTGAAATCATGGGCTATAGTCCAGCAGAATTTTGCAAAAAATCCTCGGATTTCAAATCTCAATATTTTTGTCAATAAAAGGTTCTCAGAGCTAAAATTTCAAATTTTTACTTAGTTACGGATACTCTTTATTATAAGCGCATCAGAAATCATTATTCTCGATTTCACGAAAAAAGTGCATTTTGAAATCATGGGCTATAGTCCAGCAGAATTTTGCAAAAAATCCTCGGATTTCAAATCTCTATATTTTTGTCAATAGTAGGCTCTCAGAGCTAAATTTTCAAATTTGTACTTAGTTACGGATACTCTTTATAATCAGCGCATCAGAAATCGTAATTTTCGATTTCAAGAAAAAAGTGCATTTTGAAATCATGGGCTATAGTCCAATAAAATTTTGCAAAAAAGCCTCGGATTTCAAATCTCAATATTTTTGTCATTAAAAGGTTCTCAGAGCTAAAATTTCAAATTTTTACTTAGTTACGGATACTCTTTATTATAAGCGCATCAGAAATCATTATTCTCGATTTCACGAAAAAAGTGCATTTTGAAATCATGGGCTATAGTCCAGCAGAATTTTGCAAAAAATCCTCGGATTTCAAATCTCAATATTTTTGTCACTAAAAGGTTCTCAGAGCTAAAATTTCAAATTTTTACTTAGTTACGGATACTCTTTATTAAAAGCGCATCAGAAATCATTATTCTCGATTTCACGAAAAAAGTGCACTTTGAAATCATGGGCTATAGTCCAATAAAATTTTGCAAAAAAGCCTCGGATTTCAAATCTCAATATTTTTGTCAATAGTAGGCTCTCAGAGCTAAATTTTCAAATTTGTACTTAGTTACGGATACTCTTTATTATAAGCGCATCAGAAATCATATATCTCGATTTCAGGAAAAAAGTGCATTTTGAAATCATGGGCTATAGTCCATTAAAATTTTGCAAAAAAGCCTCGGATTTCAAATCTCAATATTTTTGTCAATAAAAGGCTCTCAGAGCTAAATTTTCAAATTTGTACTTAGTTACGGATACTCTTTATAATCAGCGCATCAGAAATCGTAATTTTCGATTTCAAGAAAAAAGTGCATTTTGAAATCATGGGCTATAGTCCAATAAAATTTTGCAAAAAAGCCTCGGATTTCAAATCTCAATATTTTTGTCATTAAAAGGTTCTCAGAGCTAAAATTTCAAATTTTTACTTAGTTACGGATACTCTTTATTATAAGCGCATCAGAAATCATTATTCTCGATTTCACGAAAAAAGTGCATTTTGAAATCATGGGCTATAGTCCAGCAGAATTTTGCAAAAAATCCTCGGATTTCAAATCTCTATATTTTTGTCAATAGTAGGCTCTCAGAGCTAAATTTTCAAATTTGTACTTAGTTACGGATACTCTTTATAATCAGCGCATCAGAAATCGTAATTTTCGATTTCAAGAAAAAAGTGCATTTTGAAATCATGGGCTATAGTCCAATAAAATTTTGCAAAAAAGCCTCGGATTTCAAATCTCAATATTTTTGTCATTAAAAGGTTCTCAGAGCTAAAATTTCAAATTTTTACTTAGTTACGGATACTCTTTATTATAAGCGCATCAGAAATCATTATTCTCGATTTCACGAAAAAAGTGCATTTTGAAATCATGGGCTATAGTCCAGCAGAATTTTGCAAAAAATCCTCGGATTTCAAATCTCAATATTTTTGTCACTAAAAGGTTCTCAGAGCTAAAATTTCAAATTTTTACTTAGTTACGGATACTCTTTATTAAAAGCGCATCAGAAATCATTATTCTCGATTTCACGAAAAAAGTGCACTTTGAAATCATGGGCTATAGTCCAATAAAATTTTGCAAAAAAGCCTCGGATTTCAAATCTCAATATTTTTGTCATTAAAAGGTTCTCAGAGCTAAAATTTCAAATTTTTACTTAGTTACGGATACTCTTTATTATAAGCGCATCAGAAATCATTATTCTCGATTTCACGAAAAAAGTGCATTTTGAAATCATGGGCTATAGTCCAGCAGAATTTTGCAAAAAATCCTCGGATTTCAAATCTCAATATTTTTGTCACTAAAAGGTTCTCAGAGCTAAAATTTCAAATTTTTACTTAGTTACGGATACTCTTTATTAAAAGCGCATCAGAAATCATTATTCTCGATTTCACGAAAAAAGTGCACTTTGAAATCATGGGCTATAGTCCATTAAAATTTTGCAAAAAAGCCTCGGATTTCAAATCTCAATATTTTTGTCAATAAAAGGCTCTCAGAGCTAAATTTTCAAATTTGTACTTAGTTACGGATACTCTTTATAATCAGCGCATCAGAAATCGTAATTTTCGATTTCAAGAAAAAAGTGCATTTTGAAATCATGGGCTATAGTCCAATAAAATTTTGCAAAAAAGCCTCGGATTTCAAATCTCAATATTTTTGTCATTAAAAGGTTCTCAGAGCTAAAATTTCAAATTTTTACTTAGTTACGGATACTCTTTATTATAAGCGCATCAGAAATCATTATTCTCGATTTCACGAAAAAAGTGCATTTTGAAATCATGGGCTATAGTCCAGCAGAATTTTGCAAAAAATCCTCGGATTTCAAATCTCTATATTTTTGTCAATAGTAGGCTCTCAGAGCTAAATTTTCAAATTTGTACTTAGTTACGGATACTCTTTATAATCAGCGCATCAGAAATCGTAATTTTCGATTTCAAGAAAAAAGTGCATTTTGAAATCATGGGCTATAGTCCAGCAGAATTTTGCAAAAAATCCTCGGATTTCAAATCTCAATATTTTTGTCAATAAAAGGTTCTCAGAGCTAAAATTTAAAATTTTTACTTAGTTACGGATACTCTTTATTATAAGCGCATCAGAAATCATTATTCTCGATTTCACGAAAAAAGTGCATTTTGAAATCATGGGCTATAGTCCAGCAGAATTTTGCAAAAAATCCTCGGATTTCAAATCTCAATATTTTTGTCAATAAAAGGTTCTCAGAGCTAAAATTTAAAATTTTTACTTAGTTACGGATACTCTTTATTATAAGCGCATCAGAAATCATTATTCTCGATTTCACGAAAAAAGTGCATTTTGAAATCATGGGCTATAGTCCAGCAGAATTTTGCAAAAAATCCTCGGATTTCAAATCTCTATATTTTTGTCAATAGTAGGCTCTCAGAGCTAAATTTTCAAATTTGTACTTAGTTACGGATACTCTTTATAATCAGCGCATCAGAAATCGTAATTTTCGATTTCAAGAAAAAAGTGCATTTTGAAATCATGGGCTATAGTCCAATAAAATTTTGCAAAAAAGCCTCGGATTTCAAATCTCAATATTTTTGTCATTAAAAGGTTCTCAGAGCTAAAATTTCAAATTTTTACTTAGTTACGGATACTCTTTATTAAAAGCGCATCAGAAATCATTATTCTCGATTTCACGAAAAAAGTGCACTTTGAAATCATGGGCTATAGTCCAATAAAATTTTGCAAAAAAGCCTCGGATTTCAAATCTCAATATTTTTGTCAATAGTAGGCTCTCAGAGCTAAATTTTCAAATTTGTACTTAGTTACGGATACTCTTTATTATAAGCGCATCAGAAATCATATATCTCGATTTCAGGAAAAAAGTGCATTTTGAAATCATGGGCTATAGTCCATTAAAATTTTGCAAAAAAGCCTCGGATTTCAAATCTCAATATTTTTGTCAATAAAAGGCTCTCAGAGCTAAATTTTCAAATTTGTACTTAGTTACGGATACTCTTTATAATCAGCGCATCAGAAATCGTAATTTTCGATTTCAAGAAAAAAGTGCATTTTGAAATCATGGGCTATAGTCCAATAAAATTTTGCAAAAAAGCCTCGGATTTCAAATCTCAATATTTTTGTCATTAAAAGGTTCTCAGAGCTAAAATTTCAAATTTTTACTTAGTTACGGATACTCTTTATTATAAGCGCATCAGAAATCATTATTCTCGATTTCACGAAAAAAGTGCATTTTGAAATCATGGGCTATAGTCCAGCAGAATTTTGCAAAAAATCCTCGGATTTCAAATCTCTATATTTTTGTCAATAGTAGGCTCTCAGAGCTAAATTTTCAAATTTGTACTTAGTTACGGATACTCTTTATAATCAGCGCATCAGAAATCGTAATTTTCGATTTCAAGAAAAAAGTGCATTTTGAAATCATGGGCTATAGTCCAGCAGAATTTTGCAAAAAATCCTCGGATTTCAAATCTCAATATTTTTGTCAATAAAAGGTTCTCAGAGCTAAAATTTAAAATTTTTACTTAGTTACGGATACTCTTTATTATAAGCGCATCAGAAATCATTATTCTCGATTTCACGAAAAAAGTGCATTTTGAAATCATGGGCTATAGTCCAGCAGAATTTTGCAAAAAATCCTCGGATTTCAAATCTCTATATTTTTGTCAATAGTAGGCTCTCAGAGCTAAATTTTCAAATTTGTACTTAGTTACGGATACTCTTTATAATCAGCGCATCAGAAATCGTAATTTTCGATTTCAAGAAAAAAGTGCATTTTGAAATCATGGGCTATAGTCCAGCAGAATTTTGCAAAAAATCCTCGGATTTCAAATCTCAATATTTTTGTCAATAAAAGGTTCTCAGAGCTAAAATTTCAAATTTTTACTTAGTTACGGATACTCTTTATTATAAGCGCATCAGAAATCATTATTCTCGATTTCACGAAAAAAGTGCATTTTGAAATCATGGGCTATAGTCCAGCAGAATTTTGCAAAAAATCCTCGGATTTCAAATCTCTATATTTTTGTCAATAGTAGGCTCTCAGAGCTAAATTTTCATATTTGTACTTAGTTACGGATACTTTTTATAATCAGCGCATCAGAAATCGTAATTTTCGATTTCAAGAAAAAAGTGCATTTTGAAATCATGGGCTATAGTCCAATAAAATTTTGCAAAAAAGCCTCGGATTTCAAATCTCAATATTTTTGTCATTAAAAGGTTCTCAGAGCTAAAATTTCAAATTTTTACTTAGTTACGGATACTCTTTATTATAAGCGCATCAGAAATCATTATTCTCGATTTCACGAAAAAAGTGCATTTTGAAATCATGGGCTATAGTCCAGCAGAATTTTGCAAAAAATCCTCGGATTTCAAATCTCAATATTTTTGTCAATAAAAGGTTCTCAGAGCTAAAATTTTAAATTTTTACTAAGTTACGGATACTCTTTATTATAAGCGCATCAGAAATCATATATCTCGATTTCAGGACAAAAGTGCATTTTGAAATCATGGGCTATAGTCCAGTAAAATTTTGCAAAAAAGCCTCGGATTTCAAATCTCAATATTTTTGTCAATAAAAGGTTCTCAGAGCTAAAATTTCAAATTTTTACTTAGTTACGGATACTCTTTATTATAAGCGCATCAGAAATCATATATCTCGATTTCAGGAAAAAAGTGCATTTTGAAATCATGGGCTATAGTCCAGTAAAATTTTGCAAAAAAGCCTCGGATTTCAAATCTCAATATTTTTGTCAATAAAAGGTTCTCAGAGCTAAAATTTTAAATTTTTACTTAGTTACGGATACTCTTTATTATAAGCGCATCAGAAATCGTAATTTTCGATTTCAAGAAAAAAGTGCATTTTGAAATCATGGGCTATAGTCCAATAAAATTTTGCAAAAAAGCCTCGGATTTCAAATCTCAATATTTTTGTCATTAAAAGGTTCTCAGAGCTAAAATTTCAAATTTTTACTTAGTTACGGATACTCTTTATTATAAGCGCATCAGAAATCATTATTCTCGATTTCACGAAAAAAGTGCATTTTGAAATCATGGGCTATAGTCCAGCAGAATTTTGCAAAAAATCCTCGGATTTCAAATCTCAATATTTTTGTCAATAAAAGGTTCTCAGAGCTAAAATTTTAAATTTTTACTAAGTTACGGATACTCTTTATTATAAGCGCATCAGAAATCATATATCTCGATTTCAGGACAAAAGTGCATTTTGAAATCATGGGCTATAGTCCAGTAAAATTTTGCAAAAAAGCCTCGGATTTCAAATCTCAATATTTTTGTCAATAAAAGGTTCTCAGAGCTAAAATTTCAAATTTTTACTTAGTTACGGATACTCTTTATTATAAGCGCATCAGAAATCATATATCTCGATTTCAGGAAAAAAGTGCATTTTGAAATCATGGGCTATAGTCCAGTAAAATTTTGCAAAAAAGCCTCGGATTTCAAATCTCAATATTTTTGTCAATAGTAGGCTCTCAGAGCTAAATTTTCATATTTGTACTTAGTTACGGATACTTTTTATAATCAGCGCATCAGAAATCGTAATTTTCGATTTCAAGAAAAAAGTGCATTTTGAAATCATGGGCTATAGTCCAGCAGAATTTTGCAAAAAATCCTCGGATTTCAAATCTCAATATTTTTGTCAATAAAAGGTTCTCAGAGCTAAAATTTTAAATTTTTACTTAGTTACGGATACTCTTTATTATAAGCGCATCAGAAATCATTATTCTCGATTTCAGGACAAAAGTGCATTTTGAAATCATGGGCTATAGTCCAGTAAAATTTTGCAAAAAAGCCTCGGATTTCAAATCTCAATATTTTTGTCAATAAAAGGTTCTCAGAGCTAAAATTTCAAATTTTTACTTAGTTACGGATACTCTTTATTATAAGCGCATCAGAAATCATATATCTCGATTTCAGGACAAAAGTGCATTTTGAAATCATGGGCTATAGTCCAGTAAAATTTTGCAAAAAAGCCTCGGATTTCAAATCTCTATATTTTTGTCAATAGAAGGCTCTCAGAGCTAAATTTTCAAATTTGTACTTAGTTACGGATACTCTTTTTAATCAGCGCATCAGAAATCGTAATTTTCGATTTCAAGAAAAAAGTGCATTCTGAAATCATGGGCTATAGTCCAGCAGAATTTTGCAAAAAATCCTCGGATTTCAAATCTCTATATTTTTGTCAATAAAAGGTTCTCAGAGCTAAAATTTTAAATTTTTACTTAGTTGCGGATACTCTTTATTATAAGCGCATCAGAAATCATATATCTCGATTTCAGGAAAAAAGTGCATTTTGAAATCATGGGCTATAGTCCAGCAGAATTTTGCAAAAAAGCCTCGGATTTCAAATCTCAATATTTTTGTCAATAAAAGGTTCTCAGAGCTAAAATTTCAAATTTTTACTTAGTTACGGATACTCTTTATAATCAGCGCATTAGAAATCGTAATTTTCGATTTCAAGAAAAAAGTGCATTTTGAAATCATGGGCTATAGTCCAGCAGAATTTTGCAAAAAATCCTCGGATTTCAAATCTCAATATTTTTGTCAATAAAAGGTTCTCAGAGCTAAAATTTTAAATTTTTACTTAGTTACGGATACTCTTTATTATAAGCGCATCAGAAATCATATATCTCAATTTCAGGAAAAAAGTGCATTTTGAAATCATGGGCTATAGTCCAGTAAAATTTTGCAAAAAAGCCTCGGATTTCGTATCTCTCTATTTTTGTCAATAAAAGGTTCTCAGAGCTAAAATTTCAAATTTTTACTTAGTTACGGATACTCTTTATAATCAGCGCATTAGAAATCGTAATTTTCGATTTCAAGAAAAAAGTGCATTTTGAAATCATGGGCTATAGTCCAGCAGAATTTTGCAAAAAAGCCTCGGATTTCAAATCTCAATATTTTTGTCAATAAAAGGTTCTCAGAGCTAAAATTTCAAATTTTTACTTAGTTACGGATACTCTTTATTATAAGCCCATCAGAAATCATATATCTCGATTTCAGGAAAAAAGTGCATTTTGAAATCATGGGCTATAATCCAGTAAAATTTTGCAAAAAAGCCTCGGATTTCAAATCTCAATATTTTTGTCAATAGAAGGCTCTCAGAGCTAAAATTTCAAATTTTTACTTAGTTACGGATACTCTTTATAATCAGCGCATCAGAAATCGTAATTTTCGATTTCAAGAAAAAAGTGCATTTTGAAATCATGGGCTATAGTCCAGCAGAATTTTGCAAAAAATCCTCGGATTTCAAATCTCTATATTTTTGTCAATAAAAGGTTCTCAGAGCTAAAATTTTAAATTTTTACTTAGTTACGGATACTCTTTATTATAAGCGCATCAGAAATCATTATTCTCGATTTCAGGAAAAAAGTGCATTTTGAAATCATGGGCTATAGTCCAGTAAAATTTTGCAAAAAAGCCTCGGATTTCGTATCTCTCTATTTTTGTCAATAAAAGGTTCTCAGAGCTAAAATTTCAAATTTTTACTTAGTTACGGATACTCTTTATAATCAGCGCATTAGAAATCGTAATTTTCGATTTCAAGAAAAAAGTGCATTTTGAAATCATGGGCTATAGTCCAGCAGAATTTTGCAAAAAATCCTCGGATTTCAAATCTCAATATTTTTGTCAATAAAAGGTTCTCAGAGCTAAAATTTTAAATTTTTACTTAGTTACAGATACTCTTTATAATCAGCGCATTAGAAATCGTAATTTTCGATTTCAAGAAAAAAGTGCATTTTGAAATCATGGGCTATAGTCCAGTAAAATTTTGCAAAAAAGCCTCGGATTTCGTATCTCTCTATTTTTGTCAATAAAAGGTTCTCAGAGCTAAAATTTCAAATTTTTACTTAGTTACGGATACTCTTTATAATCAGCGCATCAGAAATCGTTATTTTCGATTTCAAGAAAAAAGTGCATTTTGAAATCATGGGCTATAGTCCAGCAGAATTTTGCAAAAAATCCTCGGATTTCAAATCTCAATATTTTTGTCAATAAAAGGTTCTCAGAGCTAAAATTTTAAATTTTTACTTAGTTACGGATACTCTTTATTATAAGCGCATCAGAAATCATTATTCTCGATTTCACGAAAAAAGTGCATTTTGAAATCATGGGCTATAGTCCAGTAAAATTTTGCAA
The DNA here is from genome assembly GCA_963555765.1 of Orthonevra nobilis. NCBI lineage: Eukaryota > Metazoa > Arthropoda > Insecta > Diptera > Syrphidae > Orthonevra > Orthonevra nobilis. Next base: position 49,561,624 of record OY743225.1, on the reverse strand, counting down.
AAAAGCCTCGGATTTCGTATCTCTCTATTTTTGTCAATAAAAGGTTCTCAGAGCTAAAATTTCAAATTTTTACTTAGTTACGGATACTCTTTATAATCAGCGCATTAGAAATCGTAATTTTCGATTTCAAGAAAAAAGTGCATTTTGAAATCATGGGCTATAGTCCAGCAGAATTTTGCAAAAAAGCCTCGGATTTCAAATCTCAATATTTTTGTCAATAAAAGGTTCTCAGAGCTAAAATTTCAAATTTTTACTTAGTTACGGATACTCTTTATTATAAGCCCATCAGAAATCATATATCTCGATTTCAGGAAAAAAGTGCATTTTGAAATCATGGGCTATAGTCCAGTAAAATTTTGCAAAAAAGCCTCGGATTTCAAATCTCAATATTTTTGTCAATAAAAGGTTCTCAGAGCTAAAATTTCAAATTTTTACTTAGTTACGGATACTCTTTATAATCAGCGCATCAGAAATCGTAATTTTCGATTTCAAGAAAAAAGTGCATTTTGAAATCATGGGCTATAGTCCAGCAGAATTTTGCAAAAAATCCTCGGATTTCAAATCTCTATATTTTTGTCAATAAAAGGTTCTCAGAGCTAAAATTTTAAATTTTTACTTAGTTACGGATACTCTTTATTATAAGCGCATCAGAAATCATTATTCTCGATTTCAGGAAAAAAGTGCATTTTGAAATCATGGGCTATAGTCCAGTAAAATTTTGCAAAAAAGCCTCGGATTTCGTATCTCTCTATTTTTGTCAATAAAAGGTTCTCAGAGCTAAAATTTCAAATTTTTACTTAGTTACGGATACTCTTTATAATCAGCGCATTAGAAATCGTAATTTTCGATTTCAAGAAAAAAGTGCATTTTGAAATCATGGGCTATAGTCCAGCAGAATTTTGCAAAAAATCCTCGGATTTCAAATCTCTATATTTTTGTCAATAAAAGGTTCTCAGAGCTAAAATTTCAAATTTTTACTTAGTTACGGATACTCTTTATAATCAGCGCATCAGAAATCGTTATTTTCGATTTCAAGAAAAAAGTGCATTTTGAAATCATGGGCTATAGTCCAGTAAAATTTTGCAAAAAAGCCTCGGATTTCGTATCTCTCTATTTTTGTCAATAAAAGGTTCTCAGAGCTAAAATTTCAAATTTTTACTTAGTTACGGATACTCTTTATAATCAGCGCATCAGAAATCGTTATTTTCGATTTCAAGAAAAAAGTGCATTTTGAAATCATGGGCTATAGTCCAGCAGAATTTTGCAAAAAATCCTCGGATTTCAAATCTCTATATTTTTGTCAATAAAAGGTTCTCAGAGCTAAAATTTTAAATTTTTACTTAGTTACGGATACTCTTTATTATAAGCGCATCAGAAATCATTATTCTCGATTTCAGGAAAAAAGTGCATTTTGAAATCATGGGCTATAGTCCAGTAAAATTTTGCAAAAAAGCCTCGGATTTCGTATCTCTCTATTTTTGTCAATAAAAGGTTCTCAGAGCTAAAATTTCAAATTTTTACTTAGTTACGGATACTCTTTATAATCAGCGCATTAGAAATCGTAATTTTCGATTTCAAGAAAAAAGTGCATTTTGAAATCATGGGCTATAGTCCAGCAGAATTTTGCAAAAAATCCTCGGATTTCAAATCTCAATATTTTTGTCAATAAAAGGTTCTCAGAGCTAAAATTTTAAATTTTTACTTAGTTACGGATACTCTTTATTATAAGCGCATCAGAAATCATATATCTCGATTTCAGGAAAAAAGTGCATTTTGAAATCATGGGCTATAGTCCAGTAAAATTTTGCAAAAAAGCCTCGGATTTCGTATCTCTCTATTTTTGTCAATAAAAGGTTCTCAGAGCTAAAATTTCAAATTTTTACTTAGTTACGGATACTCTTTATAATCAGCGCATTAGAAATCGTAATTTTCGATTTCAAGAAAAAAGTGCATTTTGAAATCATGGGCTATAGTCCAGCAGAATTTTGCAAAAAATCCTCGGATTTCAAATCTCAATATTTTTGTCAATAAAAGGTTCTCAGAGCTAAAATTTTAAATTTTTACTTAGTTACGGATACTCTTTATTATAAGCGCATCAGAAATCATTATTCTCGATTTCAGGAAAAAAGTGCATTTTGAAATCATGGGCTATAGTCCAGTAAAATTTTGCAAAAAAGCCTCGGATTTCGTATCTCTCTATTTTTGTCAATAAAAGGTTCTCAGAGCTAAAATTTCAAATTTTTACTTAGTTACGGATACTCTTTATAATCAGCGCATTAGAAATCGTAATTTTCGATTTCAAGAAAAAAGTGCATTTTGAAATCATGGGCTATAGTCCAGTAAAATTTTGCAAAAAAGCCTCGGATTTCGTATCTCTCTATTTTTGTCAATAAAAGGTTCTCAGAGCTAAAATTTCAAATTTTTACTTAGTTACGGATACTCTTTATAATCAGCGCATCAGAAATCGTTATTTTCGATTTCAAGAAAAAAGTGCATTTTGAAATCATGGGCTATAGTCCAGCAGAATTTTGCAAAAAATCCTCGGATTTCAAATCTCAATATTTTTGTCAATAAAAGGTTCTCAGAGCTAAAATTTTAAATTTTTACTTAGTTACGGATACTCTTTATTATAAGCGCATCAGAAATCATTATTCTCGATTTCACGAAAAAAGTGCATTTTGAAATCATGGGCTATAGTCCAGTAAAATTTTGCAAAAAAGCCTCGGATTTCAAATCTCAATATTTTTGTCAATAAAAGGTTCTCAGAGCTAAAATTTTAAATTTTTACTTAGTTACGGATACTCTTTATAATCAGCGCATCAGAAATCGTAATTTTCGATTTCAAGAAAAAAGTGCATTTTGAAATCATGGGCTATAGTCCAGTAAAATTTTGCAAAAAATCCTCGGATTTCGTATCTCTCTATTTTTGTCAATAAAAGGTTCTCAGAGCTAAAATTTCAAATTTTTACTTAGTTACGGATACTCTTTATTATAAGCGCATCAGAAATCATATATCTCGATTTCAGGACAAAAGTGCATTTTGAAATCATGGGCTATAGTCCAGTAAAATTTTGCAAAAAAGCCTCGGATTTCAAATCTCAATATTTTTGTCAATAAAAGGTTCTCAGAGCTAAAATTTCAAATTTTTACTTAGTTACGGATACTCTTTATTATAAGCGCATCAGAAATCATTATTCTCGATTTCACGAAAAAAGTGCATTTTGAAATCATGGGCTATAGTCCAGTAAAATTTTGCAAAAAAGCCTCGGATTTCAAATCTCTATATTTTTGTCAATAAAAGGTTCTCAGAGCTAAAATTTTAAATTTTTACTTAGTTACGGATACTCTTTATTATAAGCGCATCAGAAATCATATATCTCGATTTCAGGAAAAAAGTGCATTCTGAAATCATGGGCTATAGTCCAGCAGAATTTTGCAAAAAATCCTCGGATTTCAAATCTCAATATTTTTGTCAATAAAAGGTTCTCAGAGCTAAAATTTTAAATTTTTACTTAGTTATGGATACTCTTTATTATAAGCGCATCAGAAATCATTATTCTCGATTTCAGGAAAAAAGTGCATTCTGAAATCATGGGCTATAGTCCAGCAGAATTTTGCAAAAAATCCTCGGATTTCAAATCTCAATATTTTTGTCAATAAAAGGTTCTCAGAGCTAAAATTTTAAATTTTTACTTATTTACGGATATTCTTTATTATAAGCCCATCAGAAATCATATATCTCGATTTCAGGAAAAAAGTGCATTTTGAAATCATGGGCTATAGTCCAGTAAAATTTTGCAAAAAAGCCTCGGATTTCAAATCTCAATATTTTTGTCAATAGAAGGCTCTCAGAGCTAAATTTTCAAATTTGTACTTAGTTACGGATACTCTTTTTAATCAGCGCATCAGAAATCGTAATTTTCGATTTCAAGAAAAAAGTGCACTTTGAAATCATGGGCTATAGTCCAGCAGAATTTTGCAAAAAATCCTCGGATTTCAAATCTCAATATTTTTGTCAATAAAAGGTTCTCAGAGCTAAAATTTTAAATTTTTACTTAGTTACGGATACTCTTTATTATAAGCGCATCAGAAATCATATATCTCGATTTCAGGAAAAAAGTGCATTCTGAAATCATGGGCTATAGTCCAGCAGAATTTTGCAAAAAATCCTCGGATTTCAAATCTCAATATTTTTGTCAATAAAAGGTTCTCAGAGCTAAAATTTTAAATTTTTACTTAGTTATGGATACTCTTTATTATAAGCGCATCAGAAATCATTATTCTCGATTTCAGGAAAAAAGTGCATTCTGAAATCATGGGCTATAGTCCAGCAGAATTTTGCAAAAAATCCTCGGATTTCAAATCTCAATATTTTTGTCAATAAAAGGTTCTCAGAGCTAAAATTTTAAATTTTTACTTATTTACGGATATTCTTTATTATAAGCCCATCAGAAATCATATATCTCGATTTCAGGAAAAAAGTGCATTTTGAAATCATGGGCTATAGTCCAGTAAAATTTTGCAAAAAAGCCTCGGATTTCAAATCTCAATATTTTTGTCAATAGAAGGCTCTCAGAGCTAAATTTTCAAATTTGTACTTAGTTACGGATACTCTTTATTATAAGCGCATCAGAAATCATATATCTCGATTTCAGGAAAAAAGTGCATTCTGAAATCATGGGCTATAGTCCAGCAGAATTTTGCAAAAAATCCTCGGATTTCAAATCTCAATATTTTTGTCAATAAAAGGTTCTCAGAGCTAAAATTTTAAATTTTTACTTAGTTACGGATACTCTTTATTATAAGCGCATCAGAAATCATTATTCTCGATTTCAGGAAAAAAGTGCATTCTGAAATCATGGGCTATAGTCCAGCAGAATTTTGCAAAAAATCCTCGGATTTCAAATCTCAATATTTTTGTCAATAAAAGGTTCTCAGAGCTAAAATTTTAAATTTTTACTTAGTTACGGATACTCTTTATTATAAGCCCATCAGAAATCATATATCTCGATTTCAGGAAAAAAGTGCATTTTGAAATCATGGGCTATAGTCCAGTAAAATTTTGCAAAAAAGCCTCGGATTTCAAATCTCAATATTTTTGTCAATAGAAGGCTCTCAGAGCTAAATTTTCAAATTTGTACTTAGTTACGGATACTCTTTTTAATCAGCGCATCAGAAATCGTAATTTTCGATTTCAAGAAAAAAGTGCATTTTGAAATCATGGGCTATAGTCCAGCAGAATTTTGCAAAAAATCCTCGGATTTCAAATCTCAATATTTTTGTCAATAAAAGGTTCTCAGAGCTAAAATTTTAAATTTTTACTTAGTTACGGATACTCTTTATTATAAGCGCATCAGAAATCATTATTCTCGATTTCAGGAAAAAAGTGCATTCTGAAATCATGGGCTATAGTCCAGCAGAATTTTGCAAAAAATCCTCGGATTTCAAATCTCAATATTTTTGTCAATAAAAGGTTCTCAGAGCTAAAATTTTAAATTTTTACTTAGTTACGGATACTCTTTATTATAAGCCCATCAGAAATCATATATCTCGATTTCAGGAAAAAAGTGCATTCTGAAATCATGGGCTATAGTCCAGCAGAATTTTGCAAAAAATCCTCGGATTTCAAATCTCAATATTTTTGTCAATAAAAGGTTCTCAGAGCTAAAATTTTAAATTTTTACTTAGTTACGGATACTCTTTATTATAAGAGCATCAGAAATCATTATTCTCGATTTCAGGAAAAAAGTGCATTCTGAAATCATGGGCTATAGTCCAGCAGAATTTTGCAAAAAATCCTCGGATTTCAAATCTCAATATTTTTGTCAATAAAAGGTTCTCAGAGCTAAAATTTTAAATTTTTACTTAGTTACGGATACTCTTTATTATAAGCCCATCAGAAATCATATATCTCGATTTCAGGAAAAAAGTGCATTTTGAAATCATGGGCTATAGTCCAGTAAAATTTTGCAAAAAAGCCTCGGATTTCAAATCTCAATATTTTTGTCAATAGAAGGCTCTCAGAGCTAAAATTTCAAATTTTTACTAAGTTACGGATACTCTTTATAATCAGCGCATCAGAAATCGTAATTTTCGATTTCAAGAAAAAAGTGCATTTTGAAATCATGGGCTATAGTCCAGCAGAATTTTGCAAAAAATCCTCGGATTTCAAATCTCTATATTTTTGTCAATAAAAGGTTCTCAGAGCTAAAATTTTAAATTTTTACTTAGTTACGGATACTCTTTATTATAAGCGCATCAGAAATCATATATCTCGATTTCACGAAAAAAGTGCATTTTGAAATCATGGGCTATAGTCCAGCAGAATTTTGCAAAAAAGCCTCGGATTTCGTATCTCTCTATTTTTGTCAATAAAAGGTTCTCAGAGCTAAAATTTCAAATTTTTACTTAGTTACGGATACTCTTTATTATAAGCGCATCAGAAATCATATATCTCGATTTCAGGAAAAAAGTGCATTTTGAAATCATGGGCTATAGTCCAGTAAAATTTTGCAAAAAAGCCTCGGATTTCGTATCTCTCTATTTTTGTCAATAAAAGGTTCTCAGAGCTAAAATTTCAAATTTTTACTTAGTTACGGATACTCTTTATTATAAGCGCATCAGAAATCATATATCTCGATTTCAGGAAAAAAGTGCATTTTGAAATCATGGGCTATAGTCCAGTAAAATTTTGAAAAAATCCTCGGATTTCAAATCTCAATATTTTTGTCAATAAAAGGTTCTCAGAGCTAAAATTTTAAATTTTTACTTAGTTACGGATACTCTTTATTATAAGCGCATCAGAAATCATTATTCTCGATTTCACGAAAAAAGTGCATTTTGAAATCATGGGCTATAGTCCAGTAAAATTTTGCAAAAAAGCCTCGGATTTCAAATCTCAATATTTTTGTCAATAAAAGGTTCTCAGAGCTAAAATTTTAAATTTTTACTTAGTTACGGATACTCTATTATAAGCGCATCAGAAATCATATATCTCAATTTCAGGAAAAAAGTGCATTTTGAAATCATGGGCTATAGTCCAGTAAAATTTTGCAAAAAAGCCTCGGATTTCGTATCTCTCTATTTTTGTCAATAAAAGGTTCTCAGAGCTAAAATTTCAAATTTTTACTTAGTTACGGATACTCTTTATAATCAGCGCATCAGAAATCGTAATTTTCGATTTCAAGAAAAAAGTGCATTTTGAAATCATGGGCTATAGTCCAGTAAAATTTTGCAAAAAAGCCTCGGATTTCAAATCTCAATATTTTTGTCAATAAAAGGTTCTCAGAGCTAAAATTTTAAATTTTTACTTAGTTACGGATACTCTTTATTATAAGCGCATCAGAAATCATATATCTCGATTTCAGGAAAAAAGTGCATTTTGAAATCATGGGCTATAGTCCAGTAAAATTTTGCAAAAAAGCCTCGGATTTCAAATCTCAATATTTTTGTCAATAGAAGGCTCTCAGAGCTAAATTTTCAAATTTGTACTTAGTTACGGATACTCTTTATAATCAGCGCATCAGAAATCGTAATTTTCGATTTCAAGAAAAAAGTGCATTTTGAAATCATGGGCTATAGTCCAGCAGAATTTTGCAAAAAATCCTCGGATTTCAAATCTCAATATTTTTGTCAATAAAAGGTTCTCAGAGCTAAAATTTTAAATTTTTACTTAGTTACGGATACTCTTTATTATAAGCGCATCAGAAATCATATATCTCGATTTCAGGAAAAAAGTGCATTTTGAAATCATGGGCTATAGTCCAGTAAAATTTTGCAAAAAAGCCTCGGATTTCAAATCTCAATATTTTTGTCAATAAAAGGTTCTCAGAGCTAAAATTTTAAATTTTTACTTAGTTACGGATACTCTTTATTATAAGCGCATCAGAAATCGTAATTTTCGATTTCAGGAAAAAAGTGCATTTTGAAATCATGGGCTATAGTCCAGCAGAATTTTGCAAAAAATCCTCGGATTTCAAATCTCTATATTTTTGTCAATAAAAGGTTCTCAGAGCTAAAATTTCAAATTTTTACTAAGTTACGGATACTCTTTATTATAAGCGCATCAGAAATCATATATCTCGATTTCAGGAAAAAAGTGCATTTTGAAATCATGGGCTATAGTCTAGCAGAATTTTGCAAAAAATCCTCGGATTTCAAATCTCTATATTTTTGTCAATAGAAGGCTCTCAGAGCTAAATTTTCAAATTTGTACTTAGTTACGGATACTCTTTATAATCAGCGCATCAGAAATCGTAATTTTCGATTTCAAGAAAAAAGTGCATTTTGAAATCATGGAATTTTGCAAAAAATCCTCGGATTTCGTATCTCTCTATTTTTGTCAATAAAAGGCTCTCAGAGCTAAAATTTCAAATTTTTACTTAGTTACGGATACTCTTTATAATCAGCGCATCAGAAATCGTAATTTTCGATTTCACGAAAAAAGTGCATTTTGAAATCATGGGCTATAGTCCAGTAAATCTCAAATCTTCAAATCTTCAAATCTCAATATTTTTGTCAATAAAAGGTTCTCAGAGCTAAAATTTCAAATTTTTACTTAGTTACGGATACTCTTTATTATAAGCGCATCAGAAATCATTATTCTCGATTTCACGAAAAAAGTGCATTTTGAAATCATGGGCTATAGTCCAGTAAAATTTTGCAAAAAAGCCTCGGATTTCAAATCTCAATATTTTTGTCAATAAAAGGTTCTCAGAGCTAAAATTTCAAATTTTTACTTAGTTACGGATACTCTTTATAATCAGCGCATCAGAAATCGTAATTTTCGACTTCAAGAAAAAAGTGCATTTTGAAATCATGGAATTTTGCAAAAAATCCTCGGATTTCGTATCTCTCTATTTTTGTCAATAAAAGGTTCTCAGAGCTTAAATTTCAAATTTTTACTTAGTTACGGATACTCTTTATTATAAGCGCATCAGAAATCGTATATCTCGATTTCACGAAAAAAGTGCATTTTGAAATCATGGGCTATAGTCCAGCAGAATTTTGCAAAAAATCCTCGGATTTCAAATCTCTATATTTTTGTCAATAAAAGGTTCTCAGAGCTAAAATTTCAAATTTTTACTAAGTTACGGATACTCTTTATTATAAGCGCATCAGAAATCATATATCTCGATTTCAGGAAAAAAGTGCATTTTGAAATCATGGGCTATAGTCCAGCAGAATTTTGCAAAAAATCCTCGGATTTCAAATCTCTATATTTTTGTCAATAGAAGGCTCTCAGAGCTAAATTTTCAAATTTGTACTTAGTTACGGATACTCTTTGTTATAAGCGCATCAGAAATCATTATTCTCGATTTCAGGAAAAAAGTGCATTTTGAAATCATGGGCTATAGTCCAGCAGAATTTTGCAAAAAATCCTCGGATTTCAAATCTCTATATTTTTGTCAATAGAAGGCTCTCAGAGCAAAATTTTCAAATTTGTACTTAGTTACGGATACTCTTTATAATCAGCGCATCAGAAATCGTAATTTTCGATTTCAGGAAAAAAGTGCATTTTGAAATCATGGGCTATAGTCCAGCAGAATTTTGCAAAAAATCCTCGGATTTCAAATCTCTATATTTTTGTCAATAAAAGGTTCTCAGAGCTAAAATTTCAAATTTTTACTAAGTTACGGATACTCTTTATTATAAGCGCATCAGAAATCATATATCTCGATTTCAGGAAAAAAGTGCATTTTGAAATCATGGGCTATAGTCCAGCAGAATTTTGCAAAAAATCCTCGGATTTCAAATCTCTATATTTTTGTCAATAGAAGGCTCTCAGAGCTAAATTTTCAAATTTGTACTTAGTTACGGATACTCTTTATAATCAGCGCATCAGAAATCGTAATTTTCGATTTCAAGAAAAAAGTGCATTTTGAAATCATGGAATTTTGCAAAAAATCCTCGGATTTCGTATCTCTCTATTTTTGTCAATAAAAGGCTCTCAGAGCTAAAATTTCAAATTTTTACTTAGTTACGGATACTCTTTATAATCAGCGCATCAGAAATCGTAATTTTCGATTTCACGAAAAAAGTGCATTTTGAAATCATGGGCTATAGTCCAGTAAATCTCAAATCTTCAAATCTTCAAATCTCAATATTTTTGTCAATAAAAGGTTCTCAGAGCTAAAATTTCAAATTTTTACTTAGTTACGGATACTCTTTATTATAAGCGCATCAGAAATCATTATTCTCGATTTCACGAAAAAAGTGCATTTTGAAATCATGGGCTATAGTCCAGTAAAATTTTGCAAAAAAGCCTCGGATTTCAAATCTCAATATTTTTGTCAATAAAAGGTTCTCAGAGCTAAAATTTCAAATTTTTACTTAGTTACGGATACTCTTTATAATCAGCGCATCAGAAATCGTAATTTTCGACTTCAAGAAAAAAGTGCATTTTGAAATCATGGAATTTTGCAAAAAATCCTCGGATTTCGTATCTCTCTATTTTTGTCAATAAAAGGTTCTCAGAGCTTAAATTTCAAATTTTTACTTAGTTACGGATACTCTTTATTATAAGCGCATCAGAAATCGTATATCTCGATTTCACGAAAAAAGTGCATTTTGAAATCATGGGCTATAGTCCAGTAAAATTTTGCAAAAAAGCCTCGGATTTCAAATCTCAATATTTTTGTCAATAAAAGGTTCTCAGAGCTAAAATTTCAAATTTTTACTTAGTTACGGATACTCTTTATAATCAGCGCATCAGAAATCGTAATTTTCGATTTCACGAAAAAAGTGCATTTTGAAATCATGGGCTATAGTCCAGCAGAATTTTGCAAAAAATCCTCGGATTTCAAATCTCAATATTTTTGTCAATAAAAGGTTCTCAGAGCTAAAATTTCAAATTTTTACTTAGTTACGGATACTCTTTATAATCAGCGCATCAGAAATCATTATTCTCGATTTCACGAAAAAAGTGCATTTTGAAATCATGGGCTATAGTCCAGTAAAATTTTGCAAAAAAGCCTCGGATTTCAAATCTCAATATTTTTGTCAATAAAAGGTTCTCAGAGCTAAAATTTCAAATTTTTACTTAGTTACGGATACTCTTTATAATCAGCGCATCAGAAATCATTATTCTCGATTTCACGAAAAAAGTGCATTTTGAAATCATGGGCTATAGTCCAGTAAAATTTTGCAAAAAAGCCTCGGATTTCAAATCTCAATATTTTTGTCAATAAAAGGTTCTCAGAGCTAAAATTTCAAATTTTTACTAAGTTACGGATACTCTTTATAATCAGCGCATCAGAAATCGTAATTTTCGATTTCACGAAAAAAGTGCATTTTGAAATCATGGGCTATAGTCCAGCAGAATTTTGCAAAAAATCCTCGGATTTCAAATCTCAATATTTTTGTCAATAAAAGGTTCTCAGAGCTAAAATTTCAAATTTTTACTTAGTTACGGATACTCTTTATTATAAGCGCATCAGAAATCGTATATCTCGATTTCACGAAAAAAGTGCATTTTGAAATCATGGGCTATAGTCCAGTAAAATTTTTCAAAAAAGCCTCGGATTTCAAATCTCAATATTTTTGTCAATAAGAGGTTCTCAGATCTAAATTTTCAAACGTGAACTTAGTTACGGATACTCTTTATTATAAGCGCATCAGAAATCATTATTCTCGATTTCACGAAAAAAGTGCATTTTGAAATCATGGGCTATAGTCCAGCAGAATTTTGCAAAAAATCCTCGGATTTCAAATCTCAATATTTTTGTCAATAAAAGGTTCTCAGAGCTAAAATTTCAAATTTTTACTTAGTTACGGATACTCTTTATAATCAGCGCATCAGAAATCATTATTCTCGATTTCACGAAAAAAGTGCATTTTGAAATCATGGGCTATAGTCCAGTAAAATTTTGCAAAAAAGCCTCGGATTTCAAATCTCAATATTTTTGTCAATAAAAGGTTCTCAGAGCTAAAATTTCAAATTTTTACTTAGTTACGGATACTCTTTATTATAAGCGCATCAGAAATCATATATCTCGATTTCAGGAAAAAAATTCATTTTGAAATCATGGGCTATAGTCCAGTAAAATTTTGCAAAAAAGCCTCGGATTTCAAATCTCAATATTTTTGTCAATAAAAGGTTCTCAGAGCTAAAATTTCAAATTTTTATTAAGTTACGGATACTCTTTATAATCAGCGCATCAGAAATCGTAATTTTCGATTTCACGAAAAAAGTGCATTTTGAAATCATGGGCTATAGTCCAGTAAAATTTTGCAAAAAAGCCTCGGATTTCAAATCTCAATATTTTTGTCAATAAAAGGTTCTCAGAGCTAAAATTTCAAATTTTTACTAAGTTACGGATACTCTTTATAATCAGCGCATCAGAAATCATTATTCTCGATTTCACGAAAAAAAAGTGCATTTTGAAATCATGGGCTATAGTCCAGTAAAATTTTGCAAAAAAGCCTCGGATTTCAAATCTCAATATTTTTGTCAATAAAAGGTTCTCAGAGCTAAAATTTCAAATTTTTACTAAGTTACGGATACTCTTTATAATCAGCGCATCAGAAATCGTAATTTTCGATTTCACGAAAAAAAGTGCATTTTGAAATCATGGGCTATAGTCCAGCAGAATTTTGCAAAAAATCCTCGGATTTCAAATCTCAATATTTTTGTCAATAAAAGGTTCTCAGAGCTAAAATTTCAAATTTTTACTTAGTTACGGATACTCTTTATATTCAGCGCATCAGAAATCATTATTCTCGATTTCACGAAAAAAGTGCATTTTGAAATCACGGGCTATAGTCCAGTAAAATTTTGCAAAAAAGCCTCGGATTTCAAATCTCAATATTTTTGTCAATAAAAGGTTCTCAGAGCTAAAATTTTAAACTTTTACTTAGTTACGGATACTCTTTATTATAAGCGCATCAGAAATTATATATCTCGATTTCAGGAAAAAAGTGCATTTTGAAATCATGGGCTATAGTCCAGTAAATTTTTGCAAAAAAGCCTCGGATTTCAAATCTCAATATTTTTGTCAATAAAAGGTTCTCAGAGCTAAAATTTTAAACTTTTACTTAGTTACGGATACTCTTTATTATAAGCGCATCAGAAATCATATATCTCGATTTCAGGAAAAAAGTGCATTTTGAAATCATGGGCTATAGTCCAGTAAAATTTTGCAAAAAAGCCTCGGATTTCAAATCTCAATATTTTTGTCAATAAAAGGTTCTCAGAGCTAAAATTTTAAACTTTTACTTAGTTACGGATACTCTTTATTATAAGCGCATCAGAAATCATATATCTCGATTTCAGGAAAAAAGTGCATTTTGAAATCATGGGCTATAGTCCAGTAAAATTTTTCAAAAAAGCCTCGGATTTCAAATCTCAATATTTTTGTCAATAAGAGGTTCTCAGATCTAAATTTTCTTATTTGGGAAATCATGGGCTATAGTCCAGCAGAATTTTGCAAAAAATCCTCGGATTTCAAATCTCTATATTTTTGTCAATAGAAGGCTCTCAGAGCTAAATTTTCAAATTTGTACTTAGTTACGGATACTCTTTATAATCAGCGCATCAGAAATCGTAATTTTCGATTTCACGAAAAAAGTGCATTTTGAAATCATGGGCTATAGTCCAGTAAAATTTTGCAAAAAAGCCTCGGATTTCAAATCTCAATATTTTTGTCAATAAAAGGTTCTCAGAGCTAAAATTTCAAATTTTTACTTAGTTACGGATACTCTTTATAATCAGCGCATCAGAAATCATTAATCTCGATTTCACGAAAAAAGTGCATTTTGAAATCATGGGCTATAGTCCAGTAAAATTTTGCAAAAAAGCCTCGGATTTCAAATCTCAATATTTTTGTCAATAAAAGGTTCTCAGAGCTAAAATTTCAAATTTTTACTAAGTTACGGATACTCTTTATAATCAGCGCATCAGAAATCGTAATTTTCGATTTCACGAAAAAAGTGCATTTTGAAATCATGGGCTATAGTCCAGCAGAATTTTGCAAAAAATCCTCGGATTTCAAATCTCAATATTTTTGTCAATAAAAGGTTCTCAGAGCTAAAATTTCAAATTTTTACTTAGTTACGGATACTCTTTATAATCAGCGCATCAGAAATCATTAATCTCGATTTCACGAAAAAAGTGCATTTTGAAATCATGGGCTATAGTCCAGTAAAATTTTGCAAAAAAGCCTCGGATTTCAAATCTCAATATTTTTGTCAATAAAAGGTTCTCAGAGCTAAAATTTCAAATTTTTACTTAGTTACGGATACTCTTTATTATAAGCGCATCAGAAATCATTATTCTCGATTTCACGAAAAAAGTGCATTTTGAAATCATGGGCTATAGTCCAGTAAAATTTTGCAAAAAATCCTCGGATTTCGTATCTCTCTATTTTTGTCAATAAAAGGTTCTCAGAGCTTAAATTTCAAATTTTTACTTAGTTACGGATACTCTTTATTATAAGCGCATCAGAAATCGTATATCTCGATTTCACGAAAAAAGTGCATTTTGAAATCATGGGCTATAGTCCAGTAAAATTTTTCAAAAAAGCCTCGGATTTCAAATCTCAATATTTTTGTCAATAAGAGGTTCTCAGATCTAAATTTTCAAACGTGAACTTAGTTACGGATACTCTTTATTATAAGCGCATCAGAAATCATTATTCTCGATTTCACGAAAAAAGTGCATTTTGAAATCATGGGCTATAGTCCAGCAGAATTTTGCAAAAAATCCTCGGATTTCAAATCTTAATATTTTTGTCAATAAAAGGTTCTCAGAGCTAAAATTTCAAATTTTTACTTAGTTACGGATACTCTTTATAATCAGCGCATCAGACATCATTATTCTCGATTTCACGAAAAAAGTGCATTTTGAAATCATGGGCTATAGTCCAGTAAAATTTTGCAAAAAAGCCTCGGATTTCAAATCTCAATATTTTTGTCAATAAAAGGTTCTCAGAGCTAAAATTTCAAATTTTTACTAAGTTACGGATACTCTTTATAATCAGCGCATCAGAAATCGTAATTTTCGATTTCACGAAAAAAGTGCATTTTGAAATCATGGGCTATAGTGAAGCAGAATTTTGCAAAAAATCCTCGGATTTCAAATCTCAATATTTTTGTCAATAAAAGGTTCTCAGAGCTAAAATTTCAAATTTTTACTTAGTTACGGATACTCTTTATAATCAGCGCATCAGAAATCATTATTCTCGATTTCACGAAAAAAGTTCATTTTGAAATCATGGGCTATAGTCCAGTAAAATTTTGCAAAAAAGCCTCGGATTTCAAATCTCAATATTTTTGTCAATAAAAGGTTCTCAGAGCTAAAATTTCAAATTTTTACTAAGTTACGGATACTCTTTATAATCAGCGCATCAGAAATCGTAATTTTCGATTTCACGAAAAAAGTGCATTTTGAAATCATGGGCTATAGTCCAGCAGAATTTTGCAAAAAATCCTCGGATTTCAAATCTCAATATTTTTGTCAATAAAAGGTTCTCAGAGCTAAAATTTCAAATTTTTACTTAGTTACGGATACTCTTTATAATCAGCGCATCAGAAATCATTATTCTCGATTTCACGAAAAAAGTGCATTTTGAAATCATGGGCTATATCCAGTAAAATTTTGCAAAAAAGCCTCGGGTTTCAAATCTCAATATTTTTGTCAATAAAAGGTTCTCAGAGCTAAAATTTCAAATTTTTACTTAGTTACGGATACTCTTTATTATAAGCGCATCAGAAATCATATATCTCGATTTCAGGAAAAAAGTGCATTTTGAAATCATGGGCTATAGTCCAGTAAAATTTTGCAAAAAAGCCTCGGATTTCAAATCTCAATATTTTTGTCAATAAGAGGTTCTCAGATCTAAATTTTCAAACGTGAACTTAGTTACGGATACTCTTTATAACTAGCGCATCAGAAATCGTAATTTTCGATTTCAAGAAAAAAGTGCATTTTGAAATCATGGGCTATAGTCCAGCAGAATTTTGCAAAAAAGCCTCGGACTTCAAATCTCAATATTTTTGTCAATAAGAGGTACTCAGATCTAAATTTTCAAACGTGAACTTAGTTACGGATACTCTTTATTATAAGCGCATCAGAAATCGTTATTCTCGATTTCACGAAAAAAGTGCATTTTGAAATCATGGGCTATAGTCCAGCAGAATTTTGCAAAAAATCCTCGGATTTCAAATCTCAATATTTTTGTCAATAAAAGGTTCTCAGAGCTAAAATTTCAAATTTTTACTTAGTTACGGATACTCTTTATAATCAGCGCATCAGAAATCATTATTCTCGATTTCACGAAAAAAGTGCATTTTGAAATCATGGGCTATATCCAGTAAAATTTTGCAAAAAAGCCTCGGATTTCAAATCTCAATATTTTTGTCAATAAAAGGTTCTCAGAGCTAAAATTTCAAATTTTTACTTAGTTACGGATACTCTTTATTATAAGCGCATCAGAAATCATATATCTCGATTTCAGGAAAAAAGTGCATTTTGAAATCATGGGCTATAGTCCAGTAAAATTTTGCAAAAAAGCCTCGGATTTCAAATCTCAATATTTTTGTCAATAAGGGGTTCTCAGATCTAAATTTTCAAACGTGAACTTAGTTACGGATACTCTTTATTATAAGCGCATCAGAAATCGTTATTCTCGATTTCACGAAAAAAGTGCATTTTGAAATCATGGGCTATAGTCCAGTAAAATTTTGCAAAAAAGCCTCGGATTTCAAATCTCAATATTTTTGTCAATAAGAGGTTCTCAGATCTAAATTTTCAAACGTGAACTTAGTTACGGATACTCTTTATTATAAGCGCATCAGAAATCGTTATTCTCGATTTCACGAAAAAAGTGCATTTTGAAATCATGGGCTATAGTCCAGTAAAATTTTGCAAAAAAGCCTCGGATTTCAAATCTCAATATTTTTGTCAATAAGGGGTTCTCAGATCTAAATTTTCAAACGTGAACTTAGTTACGGATACTCTTTATTATAAGCGCATCAGAAATCGTTATTCTCGATTTCACGAAAAAAGTGCATTTTGAAATCATGGGCTATAGTCCAGTAAAATTTTGCAAAAAAGCCTCGGATTTCAAATCTCAATATTTTTGTCAATAAAAGGTTCTCAGAGCTAAAATTTCAAATTTTTACTTAGTTACGGATACTCTTTATTATAAGCGCATCAGAAATCATATATCTCGATTTCAGGAAAAAAGTGCATTTTGAAATCATGGGCTATAGTCCAGTAAAATTTTGCAAAAAAGCCTCGGATTTCAAATCTCAATATTTTTGTCAATAAGAGGTTCTCAGATCTAAATTTTCAAACGTGAACTAAGTTACGGATACTCTTTATTATAAGCGCATCAGAAATCATTATTCTCGAATTCACGAAAAAAGTGCATTTTGAAATCATGGGCTATAGTCCAGTAACATTTTGCAAAAAAGCCTCGGATTTCAAATCTCAATATTTTTGTCAATAAAAGGTTCTCAGAGCTAAAATTTCAAATTTTTACTTAGTTACGGATACTCTTTATAATCAGCGCATCAGAAATCGTAATTTTCGATTTCACGAAAAAAGTGCATTTTGAAATCATGGGCTATAGTCCAGCAGAATTTTGCAAAAAATCCTCGGATTTCAAATCTCAATATTTTTGTCAATAAAAGGTTCTCAGAGCTAAAATTTCAAATTTTTACTTAGTTACGGAAACTCTTTATAATCAGCGCATCAGAAATCATTATTCTCGATTTCACGAAAAAAGTGCATTTTGAAATCATGGGCTATAGTCCAGTAAAATTTTGCAAAAAAGCCTCGGATTTCAAATCTCAATATTTTTGTCAATAAAAGGTTCTCAGAGCTAAAATTTCAAATTTTTACTTAGTTACGGATACTCTTTATTATAAGCGCATCAGAAATCATTATTCTCGATTTCACGAAAAAAGTGCATTTTGAAATCATGGGCTATAGTCCAGTAAAATTTTGCAAAAAAGCCTCGGATTTCAAATCTCAATATTTTTGTCAATAAGAGGTTCTCAGATCTAAATTTTCAAACGTGAACTTAGTTACGGATACTCTTTATTATAAGCGCATCAGAAATCATTATTCTCGAATTCACGAAAAAAGTGCATTTTGAAATCATGGGCTATAGTCCAGTAAAATTTTGCAAAAAAGCCTCGGATTTCAAATCTCAATATTTTTGTCAATAAAAGGTTCTCAGAGCTAAAATTTCAAATTTTTACTTAGTAACGGATACTCTTTATAATCAGCGCATCAGAAATCGTAATTTTCGATTTCACGAAAAAAGTGCATTTTGAAATCATGGGCTATAGTCCAGCAGAATTTTGCAAAAAATCCTCGGATTTCAAATCTCAATATTTTTGTCAATAAAAGGTTCTCAGAGCTAAAATTTCAAATTTTTACTTAGTTACGGATACTCTTTATAATCAGAGCATCAGAAATCATTATTCTCGATTTCACGAAAAAAGTGCATTTTGAAATCATGGGCTATAGTCCAGTAAAATTTTGCAAAAAAGCCTCGGATTTCAAATCTCAATATTTTTGTCAATAAAAGGTTCTCAGAGCTAAAATTTCAAATTTTTACTTAGTTACGGATACTCTTTATAATCAGCGCATCAGAAATCATTATTCTCGATTTCACGAAAAAAGTGCATTTTGAAATCATGGGCTATAGTCCAGTAAAATTTTGCAAAAAAGTCTCGGATTTCAAATCTCAATATTTTTGTCAATAAAAGGTTCTCAGAGCTAAAATTTCAAATTTTTACTTAGTTACGGATACTCTTTATTATAAGCGCATCAGAAATCATATATCTCGATTTCAGGAAAAAAATTCATTTTGAAATCATGGGCTATAGTCCAGTAAAATTTTGCAAAAAAGCCTCGGATTTCAAATCTCAATATTTTTGTCAATAAAAGGTTCTCAGAGCTAAAATTTCAAATTTTTACTAAGTTACGGATACTCTTTATAATCAGCGCATCAGAAATCGTAATTTTCGATTTCACGAAAAAAGTGCATTTTGAAATCATGGGCTATAGTCCAGCAGAATTTTGCAAAAAATCCTCGGATTTCAAATCTCAATATTTTTGTCAATAAAAGGTTCTCAGAGCTAAAATTTCAAATTTTTACTTAGTTACGTATACTCTTTATAATCAGCGCATCAGAAATCATTATTCTCGATTTCACGAAAAAAGTGCATTTTGAAATCATGGGCTATAGTCCAGTAAAATTTTGCAAAAACGCCTCGGATTTCAAATCTCAATATTTTTGTCAATAAAAGGTTCTCAGAGCTAAAATTTCAAATTTTTACTTAGTTACGGATACTCTTTATAATCAGCGCATCAGAAATCGTAATTTTCGATTTCAAGAAAAAAGTGCATTTTGAAATCATGGGCTATAGTCCAGTAAAATTTTGCAAAAAAGCCTCGGATTTCAAATCTCAATATTTTTGTCAATAAAAGGTTCTCAGAGCTAAAATTTTAAATTTTCACTTAGTTACGGATACTCTTTATTATAAGCGCATCAGAAATCATATATCTCGATTTCAGGAAAAAAGTGCATTTTGAAATCATGGGCTATAGTCCAGTAAAATTTTGCAAAAAAGCCTCGGATTTCAAATCTCAATATTTTTGTCAATAAGAGGTTCTCAGATCTAAATTTTCAAACGTGAACTTAGTTACGGATACTCTTTATTATAAGCGCATCAGAAATCATTATTCTCGAATTCACGAAAAAAGTGCATTTTGAAATCATGGAATTTTGCAAAAAATCCTCGGATTTCAAATCTCAATATTTTTGTCAATAAAAGGTTCTCAGAGCTAAAATTTCAAATTTTTACTTAGTTACGGATACTCTTTATAATCAGCGCATCAGAAATCGTAATTTTCGATTTCACGAAAAAAGTGCATTTTGAAATCATGGGCTATAGTCCAGCAGAATTTTGCAAAAAATCCTCGGATTTCAAATCTCAATATTTTTGTCAATAAAAGGTTCTCAGAGCTAAAATTTCAAATTTTTACTTAGTTACGGATACTCTTTATTATAAGCGCATCAGAAATCATATATCTCGATTTCAGGAAAAAAGTGCATTTTGAAATCATGGGCTATAGTCCAGTAAAATTTTGCAAAAAAGCCTCGGATTTCAAATCTCAATATTTTTGTCAATAAAATTGTTCTCAGAGCTTAAATTTCAAAATTTTACTTAGTTACGGATACTCTTTATTATAAGCGCATCAGAAATCATATATCTCGATTTCAGGAAAAAAGTGCATTTTGAAATCATGGGCTATAGTCCAGTAAAATTTTGCAAAAAAGCCTCGGATTTCAAATCTCAATATTTTTGTCAATAAAAGGTTCTCAGAGCTAAAATTTTAAATTTTCACTTAGTTACGGATACTCTTTATTATAAGCGCATCAGAAATCATATATCTCGATTTCAGGAAAAAAGTGCATTTTGAAATCATGGGCTATAGTCCAGTAAAATTTTGCAAAAAAGCCTCGGATTTCAAATCTCAATATTTTTGTCAATAAAAGGTTCTCAGAGCTAAAATTTCAAATTTTTACTTAGTTACGGATACTCTTTATAATCAGCGCATCAGAAATCGTAATTTTCGATTTCACAAAAAAGTGCATTTTGAAATCATGGGCTATAGTCCAGCAGAATTTTGCAAAAAATCCTCGGATTTCAAATCTCAATATTTTTGTCAATAAAAGGTTCTCAGAGCTAAAATTTCAAATTTTTACTTAGTTACGGATACTCTTTATTATAAGCGCATCAGAAATCATTATTCTCGATTTCAAGAAAAAAGTGCATTTTGAAATCATGGAATTTTGCAAAAAATCCTCGGATTTCAAATCTCAATATTTTTGTCAATAAAATTGTTCTCAGAGCTTAAATTTCAAATTTTTACTTAGTTACGGATACTCTTTATAATCAGCGCATCAGAAATCGTAATTTTCGATTTCACAAAAAAGTGCATTTTGAAATCATGGGCTATAGTCCAGCAGAATTTTGCAAAAAATCCTCGGATTTCAAATCTCAATATTTTTGTCAATAAAAGGTTCTCAGAGCTAAAATTTCAAATTTTTACTTAGTTACGGATACTCTTTATTATAAGCGCATCAGAAATCATATATCTCGATTTCAGGAAAAAAGTGCATTTTGAAATCATGGGCTATAGTCCAGTAAAATTTTGCAAAAAAGCCTCGGATTTCAAATCTCAATATTTTTGTCAATAAAAGGTTCTCAGAGCTAAAATTTTAAATTTTCACTTAGTTGCGGATACTCTTTATTATAAGCGCATCAGAAATCATATATCTCGATTTCAGGAAAAAAGTGCATTTTGAAATCATGGGCTATAGTCCAGTAAAATTTTGCAAAAAAGCCTCGGATTTCAAATCTCAATATTTTTGTCAATAAGAGGTTCTCAGATCTAAATTTTCAAACGTGAACTTATTTACGGATACTCTTTATTATAAGCGCATCAGAAATCATTATTCTCGAATTCACGAAAAAAGTGCATTTTGAAATCATGGGCTATAGTCCAGTAAAATTTTGCAAAAAAGCCTCGGATTTCAAATCTCAATATTTTTGTCAATAAAAGGTTCTCAGAGCTAAAATTTCAAATTTTTACTTAGTTACGGATACTCTTTATAATCAGCGCATCAGAAATCATTATTCTCGATTTCACGAAAAAAGTGCATTTTGAAATCATGGGCTATAGTCCAGTAAAATTTTGCAAAAAAGCCTCGGATTTCAAATCTCAATATTTTTGTCAATAAAAGGTTCTCAGAGCTAAAATTTCAAATTTTTACTTAGTTACGGATACTCTTTATTATAAGCGCATCAGAAATCATATATCTCGATTGCAGGAGAAAAGTGCATTTTGAAATCATGGGCTATAGTCCAGTAAAATTTTGCAAAAAAGCCTCGGATTTCAAATCTCAATATTTTTGTCAATAAGAGGTTCTCAGATCTAAATTTTCAAACGTGAACTTAGTTACGGATACTCTTTATTATAAGCGCATCAGAAATCGTTATTCTCGATTTCACGAAAAAAGTGCATTTTGAAATCATGGAATTTTGCAAAAAATCCTCGGATTTCAAATCTCAATATTTTTGTCAATAAAAGGTTCTCAGAGCTAAAATTTCAAATTTTTACTTAGTTACGGATACTCTTTATTATAAGCGCATCAGAAATCATATATCTCGATTGCAGGAGAAAAGTGCATTTTGAAATCATGGGCTATAGTCCAGTAAAATTTTGCAAAAAAGCCTCGGATTTCAAATCTCAATATTTTTGTCAATAAGAGGTTCTCAGATCTAAATTTTCAAACGTGAACTTAGTTACGGATACTCTTTATTATAAGCGCATCAGAAATCGTTATTCTCGATTTCACGAAAAAAGTGCATTTTGAAATCATGGGCTATAGTCCAGTAAAATTTTGCAAAAAAGCCTCGGATTTCAAATCTCAATATTTTTGTCAATAAAAGGTTCTCAGAGCTAAAATTTCAAATTTTTACTTAGTTACGGATACTCTTTATTATAAGCGCATCAGAAATCATATATCTCGATTGCAGGAAAAAAGTGCATTTTGAAATCATGGGCTAGAGTCCAGTAAAATTTTGCAAAAAAGCCTCGGATTTCAAATCTCAATATTTTTGTCAATAAGAGGTTCTCAGATCTAAATTTTCAAACGAGAACTTAGTTACGGATACTCTTTATTATAAGCGCATCAGAAATCATTATTCTCGGTTTCACGAAAAAAGTGCATTTTGAAATCATGGGCTACAGTCCAGCAAAATTTTGCAAAAAAGCCTCGGATTTCAAATCTCAATATTTTTGTCAATAAAAGGTTCTCAGAGCTAAAATTTCAAATTTTTACTTAGTTACGGATACTCTTTATTATAAGCGCATCAGAAATCATATATCTCGATTTCAGGAAAAAAGTGCATTTTGAAATCATGGGCTATAGTCCAGTAAAATTTTGCAAAAAAGCCTCGGATTTCAAATCTCAATATTTTTGTCAATAAAAGGTTCTCAGAGCTAAAATTTCAAATTTTTACTAAGTTACGGATACTCTTTATAATCAGCGCATCAGAAATCGTAATTTTCGATTTCACGAAAAAAGTGCATTTTGAAATCATGGGCTATAGTCCAGTAAAATTTTGCAAAAAAGCCTCGGATTTCAAATCTCAATATTTTTGTCAATAAAAGGTTCTCAGAGCTAAAATTTCAAATTTTTACTAAGTTACGGATACTCTTTATTATAAGCGCATCAGAAATCATTATTCTCGATTTCAGGAAAAAATTGCATTTTGAAATCATGTCCAGTAAAATTTTGCAAAAAAGCCTCGGATTTCAAATCTCTATATTTTTGTCAATAAAAGGTTCTCAGAGCTAAAATTTCAAATTTTTACTTAGTTACGGATACTCTTTATAATCAGCCAATCAGAAATCATTATTCTCGATTTCAGGAAAAAAGTGCATTTTGAAATCATGGGCTATTGTCCAGCAGAATTTTGCAAAAAATCCTCGGATTTCAAATCTCTATATTTTTGTCAATAGAAGGCTCTCAGAGCTAAATTTTCAAATTTGTACTTAGTTACGGATACTCTTTATAATCAGCGCATCAGAAATCGTAATTTTCGATTTCAAGAAAAAAGTGCATTTTGAAATCATGGGCTATAGTCCAGCAGAATTTTGCAAAAAATCCTCGGATTTCAAATCTCTATATTTTTGTCAATAGAAGGCTCTCAGAGCTAAATTTTCAAATTTGTACTTAGTTACGGATACTCTTTATAATCAGCGCATCAGAAATCATTATTCTCGATTTCACGAAAAAAGTGCATTTTGAAATCATGGGCTATAATCCAGTAAAATTTTGTAAAAAAGCCTCGGATTTCAAATCTCAATATTTTTGTCAATAAAAGGTTCTCAGAGCTAAAATTTCAAATTTTTACTTAGTTACGGATACTCTTTATAATCAGCGCATCAGAAATCGTAATTTTCGATTTCAAGAAAAAAGTGCATTTTGAAATCATGGGCTATAGTCCAGCAGAATTTTGCAAAAAATCCTCGGATTTCAAATCTCTATATTTTTGTCAATAGAAGGCTCTCAGAGCTAAATTTTCAAATTTGTACTTAGTTACGGATACTCTTTATAATCAGCGCATCAGAAATCGTAATTTTCGATTTCAAGAAAAAAGTGCATTTTGAAATCATGGGCTATAGTCCAGCAGAATTTTGCAAAAAATCCTCGGATTTCAAATCTCTATATTTTTGTCAATAGAAGGCTCTCAGAGCTAAAATTTCAAATTTTTACTTAGTTACGGATACTCTTTATAATCAGCGCATCAGAAATCATTATTCTCGATTTCAGGAAAAAAGTGCATTTTGAAATCATGGGCTATAGTCCAGCAGAATTTTGCAAAAAATCCTCGGATTTCAAATCTCTATATTTTTGTCAATAGAAGGCTCTCAGAGCTAAATTTTCAAATTTGCACTTAGTTACGGATACTCTTTATAATCAGCGCATCAGAAATCGTAATTTTCGATTTCAAGAAAAAAGTGCATTTTGAAATCATGGGCTATAGTCCAGCAGAAATTTGCAAAAAATCCTCGGATTTCAAATCTCTATATTTTTGTCAATAGAAGGCTCTCAGAGCTAAATTTTCAAATTTGTACTTAGTTACGGATACTCTTTATAATCAGCGCATCAGAAATCGTAATTTTCGATTTCAAGAAAAAAGTGCATTTTGAAATCATGGGCTATAGTCCAGCAGAATTTTGCAAAAAATCCTCGGATTTCAAATCTCAATATTTTTGTCAATAAAAGGTTCTCAGAGCTAAAATTTCAAATTTTTACTTAGTTACGGATACTCTTTATAATCAGCCAATCAGAAATCATTATTCTCGATTTCAGGAAAAAAGTGCATTTTGAAATCATGGGCTATTGTCCAGCAGAATTTTGCAAAAAATCCTCGGATTTCAAATCTCAATATTTTTGTCAATAAAAGGTTCTCAGAGCTAAAATTTCAAATTTTTACTTAGTTACGGATACTCTTTATTATAAGCGCATCAGAAATCATATATCTCGATTTCAGGAAAAAAATTCATTTTGAAATCATGGGCTATAGTCCAGTAAAATTTTGCAAAAAAGCCTCGGATTTCAAATCTCAATATTTTTGTCAATAAAAGGTTCTCAGAGCTAAAATTTCAAATTTTTACTAAGTTACGGATACTCTTTATAATCAGCGCATCAGAAATCGTAATTTTCGATTTCACGAAAAAAGTGCATTTTGAAATCATGGGCTATAGTCCAGCAGAATTTTGCAAAAAATCCTCGGATTTCAAATCTCAATATTTTTGTCAATAAAAGGTTCTCAGAGCTAAAATTTCAAATTTTTACTTAGTTACGTATACTCTTTATAATCAGCGCATCAGAAATCATTATTCTCGATTTCACGAAAAAAGTGCATTTTGAAATCATGGGCTATAGTCCAGTAAAATTTTGCAAAAACGCCTCGGATTTCAAATCTCAATATTTTTGTCAATAAAAGGTTCTCAGAGCTAAAATTTCAAATTTTTACTTAGTTACGGATACTCTTTATAATCAGCGCATCAGAAATCGTAATTTTCGATTTCAAGAAAAAAGTGCATTTTGAAATCATGGGCTATAGTCCAGTAAAATTTTGCAAAAAAGCCTCGGATTTCAAATCTCAATATTTTTGTCAATAAAAGGTTCTCAGAGCTAAAATTTTAAATTTTCACTTAGTTACGGATACTCTTTATTATAAGCGCATCAGAAATCATATATCTCGATTTCAGGAAAAAAGTGCATTTTGAAATCATGGGCTATAGTCCAGTAAAATTTTGCAAAAAAGCCTCGGATTTCAAATCTCAATATTTTTGTCAATAAGAGGTTCTCAGATCTAAATTTTCAAACGTGAACTTAGTTACGGATACTCTTTATTATAAGCGCATCAGAAATCATTATTCTCGAATTCACGAAAAAAGTGCATTTTGAAATCATGGAATTTTGCAAAAAATCCTCGGATTTCAAATCTCAATATTTTTGTCAATAAAAGGTTCTCAGAGCTAAAATTTCAAATTTTTACTTAGTTACGGATACTCTTTATAATCAGCGCATCAGAAATCGTAATTTTCGATTTCACGAAAAAAGTGCATTTTGAAATCATGGGCTATAGTCCAGCAGAATTTTGCAAAAAATCCTCGGATTTCAAATCTCAATATTTTTGTCAATAAAAGGTTCTCAGAGCTAAAATTTCAAATTTTTACTTAGTTACGGATACTCTTTATTATAAGCGCATCAGAAATCATATATCTCGATTTCAGGAAAAAAGTGCATTTTGAAATCATGGGCTATAGTCCAGTAAAATTTTGCAAAAAAGCCTCGGATTTCAAATCTCAATATTTTTGTCAATAAAATTGTTCTCAGAGCTTAAATTTCAAAATTTTACTTAGTTACGGATACTCTTTATTATAAGCGCATCAGAAATCATATATCTCGATTTCAGGAAAAAAGTGCATTTTGAAATCATGGGCTATAGTCCAGTAAAATTTTGCAAAAAAGCCTCGGATTTCAAATCTCAATATTTTTGTCAATAAAAGGTTCTCAGAGCTAAAATTTTAAATTTTCACTTAGTTACGGATACTCTTTATTATAAGCGCATCAGAAATCATATATCTCGATTTCAGGAAAAAAGTGCATTTTGAAATCATGGGCTATAGTCCAGTAAAATTTTGCAAAAAAGCCTCGGATTTCAAATCTCAATATTTTTGTCAATAAAAGGTTCTCAGAGCTAAAATTTCAAATTTTTACTTAGTTACGGATACTCTTTATAATCAGCGCATCAGAAATCGTAATTTTCGATTTCACAAAAAAGTGCATTTTGAAATCATGGGCTATAGTCCAGCAGAATTTTGCAAAAAATCCTCGGATTTCAAATCTCAATATTTTTGTCAATAAAAGGTTCTCAGAGCTAAAATTTCAAATTTTTACTTAGTTACGGATACTCTTTATTATAAGCGCATCAGAAATCATTATTCTCGATTTCAAGAAAAAAGTGCATTTTGAAATCATGGAATTTTGCAAAAAATCCTCGGATTTCAAATCTCAATATTTTTGTCAATAAAATTGTTCTCAGAGCTTAAATTTCAAAATTTTACTTAGTTACGGATACTCTTTATTATAAGCGCATCAGAAATCATATATCTCGATTTCAGGAAAAAATTGCATTTTGAAATCATGGGCTATAGTCCAGTAAAATTTTGCAAAAAAGCCTCGGATTTCAAATCTCAATATTTTTGTCAATAAAAGGTTCTCAGAGCTAAAATTTTAAATTTTCACTTAGTTGCGGATACTCTTTATTATAAGCGCATCAGAAATCATATATCTCGATTTCAGGAAAAAAGTGCATTTTGAAATCATGGGCTATAGTCCAGTAAAATTTTGCAAAAAAGCCTCGGATTTCAAATCTCAATATTTTTGTCAATAAGAGGTTCTCAGATCTAAATTTTCAAACGTGAACTTAGTTACAGATACTCTTTATTATAAGCGCATCAGAAATCATTATTCTCGAATTCACGAAAAAAGTGCATTTTGAAATCATGGGCTATAGTCCAGTAAAATTTTGCAAAAAAGCCTCGGATTTCAAATCTCAATATTTTTGTCAATAAAAGGTTCTCAGAGCTAAAATTTCAAATTTTTACTTAGTTACGGATACTCTTTATAATCAGCGCATCAGAAATCATTATTCTCGATTTCACGAAAAAAGTGCATTTTGAAATCATGGGCTATAGTCCAGTAAAATTTTGCAAAAAAGCCTCGGATTTCAAATCTCAATATTTTTGTCAATAAAAGGTTCTCAGAGCTAAAATTTCAAATTTTTACTTAGTTACGGATACTCTTTATTATAAGCGCATCAGAAATCATATATCTCGATTGCAGGAGAAAAGTGCATTTTGAAATCATGGGCTATAGTCCAGTAAAATTTTGCAAAAAAGCCTCGGATTTCAAATCTCAATATTTTTGTCAATAAAAGGTTCTCAGAGCTAAAATTTCAAATTTTTACTTAGTTACGGATACTCTTTATAATCAGCGCATCAGAAATCATTATTCTCGATTTCACGAAAAAAGTGCATTTTGAAATCATGGGCTATAGTCCAGTAAAATTTTGCAAAAAAGCCTCGGATTTCAAATCTCAATATTTTTGTCAATAAGAGGTTCTCAGATCTAAATTTTCAAACGTGAACTTAGTTACGGATACTCTTTATTATAAGCGCATCAGAAATCGTTATTCTCGATTTCACGAAAAAAGTGCATTTTGAAATCATGGAATTTTGCAAAAAATCCTCGGATTTCAAATCTCAATATTTTTGTCAATAAAAGGTTCTCAGAGCTAAAATTTCAAATTTTTACTTAGTTACGGATACTCTTTATTATAAGCGCATCAGAAATCATATATCTCGATTGCAGGAGAAAAGTGCATTTTGAAATCATGGGCTATAGTCCAGTAAAATTTTGCAAAAAAGCCTCGGATTTCAAATCTCAATATTTTTGTCAATAAGAGGTTCTCAGATCTAAATTTTCAAACGTGAACTTAGTTACGGATACTCTTTATTATAAGCGCATCAGAAATCGTTATTCTCGATTTCACGAAAAAAGTGCATTTTGAAATCATGGGCTATAGTCCAGTAAAATTTTGCAAAAAAGCCTCGGATTTCAAATCTCAATATTTTTGTCAATAAAAGGTTCTCAGAGCTAAAATTTCAAATTTTTACTTAGTTACGGATACTCTTTATTATAAGCGCATCAGAAATCATATATCTCGATTGCAGGAGAAAAGTGCATTTTGAAATCATGGGCTATAGTCCAGTAAAATTTTGCAAAAAAGCCTCGGATTTCAAATCTCAATATTTTTGTCAATAAAAGGTTCTCAGAGCTAAAATTTCAAATTTTTACTTAGTTACGGATACTCTTTATAATCAGCGCATCAGAAATCATTATTCTCGATTTCACGAAAAAAGTGCATTTTGAAATCATGGGCTATAGTCCAGTAAAATTTTGCAAAAAAGCCTCGGATTTCAAATCTCAATATTTTTGTCAATAAGAGGTTCTCAGATCTAAATTTTCAAACGTGAACTTAGTTACGGATACTCTTTATTATAAGCGCATCAGAAATCATTATTCTCGAATTCACGAAAAAAGTGCATTTTGAAATCATGGGCTATAGTCCAGTAAAATTTTGCAAAAAAGCCTCGGATTTCAAATCTCAATATTTTTGTCAATAAAAGGTTCTCAGAGCTAAAATTTCAAATTTTTACTTAGTTACGGATACTCTTTATAATCAGCGCATCAGAAATCATTATTCTCGATTTCACGAAAAAAGTGCATTTTGAAATCATGGGCTATAGTCCAGTAAAATTTTGCAAAAAAGCCTCGGATTTCAAATCTCAATATTTTTGTCAATAAGAGGTTCTCAGATCTAAATTTTCAAACGTGAACTTAGTTACGGATACTCTTTATTATAAGCGCATCAGAAATCGTTATTCTCGATTTCACGAAAAAAGTGCATTTTGAAATCATGGAATTTTGCAAAAAATCCTCGGATTTCAAATCTCAATATTTTTGTCAATAAAAGGTTCTCAGAGCTAAAATTTCAAATTTTTACTTAGTTACGGATACTCTTTATTATAAGCGCATCAGAAATCATATATCTCGATTGCAGGAGAAAAGTGCATTTTGAAATCATGGGCTATAGTCCAGTAAAATTTTGCAAAAAAGCCTCGGATTTCAAATCTCAATATTTTTGTCAATAAGAGGTTCTCAGATCTAAATTTTCAAACGTGAACTTAGTTACGGATACTCTTTATTATAAGCGCATCAGAAATCGTTATTCTCGATTTCACGAAAAAAGTGCATTTTGAAATCATGGGCTATAGTCCAGTAAAATTTTGCAAAAAAGCCTCGGATTTCAAATCTCAATATTTTTGTCAATAAAAGGTTCTCAGAGCTAAAATTTCAAATTTTTACTTAGTTACGGATACTCTTTATTATAAGCGCATCAGAAATCATATATCTCGATTGCAGGAAAAAAGTGCATTTTGAAATCATGGGCTAGAGTCCAGTAAAATTTTGCAAAAAAGCCTCGGATTTCAAATCTCAATATTTTTGTCAATAAGAGGTTCTCAGATCTAAATTTTCAAACGAGAACTTAGTTACGGATACTCTTTATTATAAGCGCATCAGAAATCATTATTCTCGGTTTCACGAAAAAAGTGCATTTTGAAATCATGGGCTACAGTCCAGCAAAATTTTGCAAAAAAGCCTCGGATTTCAAATCTCAATATTTTTGTCAATAAAAGGTTCTCAGAGCTAAAATTTCAAATTTTTACTTAGTTACGGATACTCTTTATTATAAGCGCATCAGAAATCATATATCTCGATTTCAGGAAAAAAGTGCGTTTTGAAATCATGGGCTATAGTCCAGTAAAATTTTGCAAAAAAGCCTCGGATTTCAAATCTCAATATTTTTGTCAATAAAAGGTTCTCAGAGCTAAAATTTCAAATTTTTACTAAGTTACGGATACTCTTTATAATCAGCGCATCAGAAATCGTAATTTTCGATTTCACGAAAAAAGTGCATTTTGAAATCATGGGCTATAGTCCAGTAAAATTTTGCAAAAAAGCCTCGGATTTCAAATCTCAATATTTTTGTCAATAAAAGGTTCTCAGAGCTAAAATTTCAAATTTTTACTAAGTTACGGATACTCTTTATTATAAGCGCATCAGAAATCATTATTCTCGATTTCAGGAAAAAATTGCATTTTGAAATCATGTCCAGTAAAATTTTGCAAAAAAGCCTCGGATTTCAAATCTCTATATTTTTGTCAATAAAAGGTTCTCAGAGCTAAAATTTCAAATTTTTACTTAGTTACGGATACTCTTTATAATCAGCCAATCAGAAATCATTATTCTCGATTTCAGGAAAAAAGTGCATTTTGAAATCATGGGCTATTGTCCAGCAGAATTTTGCAAAAAATCCTCGGATTTCAAATCTCTATATTTTTGTCAATAGAAGGCTCTCAGAGCTAAATTTTCAAATTTGTACTTAGTTACGGATACTCTTTATAATCAGCGCATCAGAAATCGTAATTTTCGATTTCAAGAAAAAAGTGCATTTTGAAATCATGGGCTATAGTCCAGCAGAATTTTGCAAAAAATCCTCGGATTTCAAATCTCTATATTTTTGTCAATAGAAGGCTCTCAGAGCTAAATTTTCAAATTTGTACTTAGTTACGGATACTCTTTATAATCAGCGCATCAGAAATCATTATTCTCGATTTCACGAAAAAAGTGCATTTTGAAATCATGGGCTATAATCCAGTAAAATTTTGTAAAAAAGCCTCGGATTTCAAATCTCAATATTTTTGTCAATAAAAGGTTCTCAGAGCTAAAATTTCAAATTTTTACTTAGTTACGGATACTCTTTATAATCAGCGCATCAGAAATCGTAATTTTCGATTTCAAGAAAAAAGTGCATTTTGAAATCATGGGCTATAGTCCAGCAGAATTTTGCAAAAAATCCTCGGATTTCAAATCTCTATATTTTTGTCAATAGAAGGCTCTCAGAGCTAAAATTTCAAATTTTTACTTAGTTACGGATACTCTTTATAATCAGCGCATCAGAAATCATTATTCTCGATTTCAGGAAAAAAGTGCATTTTGAAATCATGGGCTATAGTCCAGCAGAATTTTGCAAAAAATCCTCGGATTTCAAATCTCTATATTTTTGTCAATAGAAGGCTCTCAGAGCTAAATTTTCAAATTTGCACTTAGTTACGGATACTCTTTATAATCAGCGCATCAGAAATCGTAATTTTCGATTTCAAGAAAAAAGTGCATTTTGAAATCATGGGCTATAGTCCAGCAGAAATTTGCAAAAAATCCTCGGATTTCAAATCTCTATATTTTTGTCAATAGAAGGCTCTCAGAGCTAAATTTTCAAATTTGTACTTAGTTACGGATACTCTTTATAATCAGCGCATCAGAAATCGTAATTTTCGATTTCAAGAAAAAAGTGCATTTTAAAATCATGGGCTATAGTCCAGTAAAATTTTGCAAAAAAGCCTCGGATTTCAAATCTCAATATTTTTGTCAATAAGAGGTTCTCAGATCTAAATTTTCAAACGTGAACTTAGTTACGGATACTCTTTATAATCAGCGCATCAGAAATCGTAATTTTCGATTTCAAGAAAAAAGTGCATTTTGAAATCATGGGCTATAGTCCAGTAAAATTTTGCAAAAAAGCCTCGGATTTCAAATCTCAATATTTTTGTCAATAAAAGGTTCTCAGAGCTAAAATTTCAAATTTTTACTTAGTTACGGATACTCTTTATAATCAGCGCATCAGAAATTATTATTCTCGATTTCACGAAAAAAGTGCATTTTGAAATCATGGGCTATAGTCCAGTAAAATTTTTCAAAAAGCCTCGGATTTCAAATCTCAATATTTTTGTCAATAAAAGGTTCTCAGAGCTAAATTTTCAAATTTTTAGTTAGTTACGGATACTCTTTATAATCAGCGCATCAGAAATCATATATCTCGATTTCAGGAAAAAAGTGCATTTTGAAATCATGGGCTATAGTCGAGTAAAATTTTGTAAAAAAGCCTCGGATTTCAAATCTCAATATTTTTGTCAATAGAAGGCTCTCAGAGCTAAAATTTCAAATTTGTACTTAGTAACGGATACTCTTTATAATCAGCGCATCAGAAATCGTAATTTTCGATTTCAAGAAAAAAGTGCATTTTGAAATCATGTCCAGTAAAATTTTGCAAAAAAGCCTCGGATTTCAAATCTCTATATTTTTGTCAATAAAAGGTTCTCAGAGCTAAAATTTCAAATTTTTACTTAGTTACGGATACTCTTTATAATCAGCGCATCAGAAATCATTATTCTCGATTTCAGGAAAAAAGTGCATTTTGAAATCATGTCCAGTAAAATTTTGCAAAAAAGCCTCGGATTTCAAATCTCTATATTTTCGTCAATAAAAGGTTCTCAGAGCTAAAATTTCAAATTTTTACTTAGTTACGGATACTCTTTATAATCAGCGCATCAGAAATCGTAATTTTCGATTTCAAGAAAAAAGTGCATTTTGAAATCATGGGCTATAGTCCAGCAGAATTTTGCAAAAAATCCTCGGATTTCAAATCTCTATATTTTTGTCAATAGAAGGCTCTCAGAGCTAAATTTTCAAATTTGTACTTAGTTACGGATACTCTTTATAATCAGCGCATCAGAAATCGTAATTTTCGATTTCAAGAAAAAAGTGCATTTTGAAATCATGTCCAGTAAAATTTTGCAAAAAAGCCTCGGATTTCAAATCTCAATATTTTTGTCAATAAAAGGTTCTCAGAGCTAAAATTTCAAATTTTTACTTAGTTACGGATACTCTTTATAATCAGTGCATCAGAAATCATTATTCTCGATTTCACGAAAAAAGTGCATTTTGAAATCATGGGCTATAATCCAGTAAAATTTTGCAAAAAAGCCTCGGATTTCAAATCTCAATATTTTTGTCAATAAAAGGTTCTCAGAGCTAAAATTTCAAATTTTTACTTAGTTACGGATACTCTTTATAATCAGCGCATCAGAAATCATTATTCTCGATTTCACGAAAAAAGTGCATTTTGAAATCATGGGCTATAATCCAGTAAAATTTTGCAAAAAAGCCTCGGATTTCAAATCTCAATATTTTTGTCAATAAAAGGTTCTCAGAGCTAAAATTTCAAATTTTTACTTAGTTACGGATACTCTTTATAATCAGCGCATCAGAAATCATTATTCTCGATTTCACGAAAAAAGTGCATTTTGAAATCATGGGCTATAGTCCAGTAAAATTTTGCAAAAAAGCCTCGGATTTCAAATCTCAATATTTTTGTCAATAAGAGGTTCTCAGATCTAAATTTTCAAACGTGAACTTAGTTACGGATACTCTTTATAATCAGCGCATCAGAAATCGTAATTTTCGATTTCAAGAAAAAAGTGCATTTTGAAATCATGGGCCAGTAAAATTTTGCAAAAAAGCCTCGGATTTAAAATCTCAATATATTTGTCAATAAAAGCTTCTCAGAGCTAAAATTTCAAATGTGAACTTAGTTACGGATACTCTTTATAATCAGTGCATCAGAAATCGTAATTTTCGATTTCACGAAAAAAGTGCATTTTGAAATTTTTTTGCAAAAAAGCCTCGGATTTCAAATCTCTATATTTTTGTCAATAGAAGGCTCTCAGAGCTAAATTTTCAAATTTGTACTTAGTTATGGATACTCTTTATAATCAGCGCATCAGAAATCGTAATTTTCGATTTCACGAAAAAAGTGCATTTTGAAATCATGTCCAGTAAAATTTTGCAAAAAAGCCTCGGATTTCAAATCTCAATATTTTTGTCAATAAAAGGTTCTCAGAGCTTAAATTTCAAATTTTTACTAAGTTACGGATACTCTTTATTATAAGCGCATCAGAAATCATATATCTCGATTTCAGGAAAAAAGTGCATTTTGAAATCATGGGCTATAGTCCAGCAGAATTTTGCAAAAAATCCTCGGATTTCGAATCTCTATATTTTTGTCAATAAAAGGTTCTCAGAGCTAAAATTTCAAATTTTTACTTAGTTACGGATACTCTTTATAATCAGCGCATCAGAAATCGTAATTTTCGATTTCACGAAAAAAGTGCATTTTGAAATCATGTCCAGTAAAGTTTTGCAAAAAAGCCTCGGATTTCAAATCTCAATATTTTTGTCAATAAAAGGTTCTCAGAGCTAAAATTTCAAATTTTTACTTAGTTACGGATACTCTTTATAATCAGTGCATCAGAAATCGTAATTTTCGATTTCACGAAAAAAATGCATTTTGAAATTTTTTTGCAAAAAAGCCTCGGATTTCAAATCTCAATATTTTTGTCAATAGAAGGCTTTCAGAGCTAAATTTTCAAATTTGTACTTAGTTACGGATACTCTTTATAATCAGCGCATCAGAAATCGTAATTTTCGATTTCAAGAAAAAAGTGCATTTTGAAATCATGGGCTATAATCCAGCAGAATTTTGCAAAAAATCCTCGGATTTCAAATCTCTATATTTTTGTCAATAAAAGGTTCTCAGAGCTAAAATTTCAAATTTTTACTAAGTTACGGATACTCTTTATTATAAGCGCATCAGAAATCATATATCTCGATTTCAGGAAAAAAGTGCATTTTGAAATCATGGGCTATAGTCCAGCAGAATTTTGCAAAAAATCCTCGGATTTCGAATCTCTATATTTTTGTCAATAAAAGGTTCTCAGAGCTAAAATTTCAAATTTTTACTTAGTTACGGATACTCTTTATAATCAGCGCATCAGAAATCGTAATTTTCGATTTCAAGAAAAAAGTGCATTTTGAAATCATGGGCTATAATCCAGCAGAATTTTGCAAAAAATCCTCGGATTTCAAATCTCTATATTTTTGTCAATAAAAGGTTCTCAGAGCTAAAATTTCAAATTTTTACTTAGTTACGGATACTCTTTATAATCAGCGCATCAGAAATCGTAATTTTCGATTTCACGAAAAAAGTGCATTTTGAAATCATGTCCAGTAAAATTTTGCAAAAAAGCCTCGGATTTCAAATCTCAATATTTTTGTCAATAAAAGGTTCTCAGAGCTTAAATTTCAAATTTTTACTAAGTTACGGATACTCTTTATTATAAGCGCATCAGAAATCATATATCTCGATTTCAGGAAAAAAGTGCATTTTGAAATCATGGGCTATAGTCCAGCAGAATTTTGCAAAAAATCCTCGGATTTCGAATCTCTATATTTTTGTCAATAAAAGGTTCTCAGAGCTAAAATTTCAAATTTTTACTTAGTTACGGATACTCTTTATAATCAGCGCATCAGAAATCGTAATTTTCGATTTCAAGAAAAAAGTGCATTTTGAAATCATGGGCTATAGTCCAGTAGAATTTTGCAAAAAAGCCTCGGATTTCAAATCTCTATATTTTTGTCAATAAAAGGTTCTCAGAGCTAAAATTTCAAATTTTTACTTAGTTACGGATACTCTTTATAATCAGCGCATCAGAAATCGTAATTTTCGATTTCACGAAAAAAGTGCATTTTGAAATCATGTCCAGTAAAATTTTGCAAAAAAGCCTCGGATTTCAAATCTCTATATTTTTGTCAATAAAAGGTTCTCAGAGCTAAAATTTCAAATTTTTACTTAGTTACGGATACTCTTTATAATCAGCGCATCAGAAATCGTAATTTTCGATTTCACGAAAAAAGTGCATTTTGAAATCATGTCCAGTAAAATTTTGCAAAAAAGCCTCGGATTTCAAATCTCAATATTTTTGTCAATAAAAGGTTCTCAGAGCTAAAATTTCAAATTTTTACTTAGTTACGGATACTCTTTATAATCAGTGCATCAGAAATCGTAATTTTCGATTTCACGAAAAAAATGCATTTTGAAATTTTTTTGCAAAAAAGCCTCGGATTTCAAATATCTATATTTTTGTCAATAGAAGGCTTTCAGAGCTAAATTTTCAAATTTGTACTTAGTTACGGATACTCTTTATAATCAGCGCATCAGAAATCGTAATTTTCGATTTCACGAAAAAAGTGCATTTTGAAATCATGTCCAGTAAAATTTTGCAAAAAAGCCTCGGATTTCAAATCTCAATATTTTTGTCAATAAAAGGTTCTCAGAGCTAAAATTTCAAATTTTTACTTAGTTACGGATACTCTTTATAATCAGCGCATCAGAAATCGTAATTTTCGATTTCACGAAAAAAGTGCATTTTGAAATCATGTCCAGTAAAATTTTGCAAAAAAGCCTCGGATTTCAAATCTCAATATTTTTGTCAATAAAAGGTTCTCAGAGCTAAAATTTCAAATTTTTACTTAGTTACGGATACTCTTTATAATCAGCGCATCAGAAATCGTAATTTTCGATTTCACGAAAAAAGTGCATTTTGAAATCATGTCCAGTAAAATTTTGCAAAAAAGCCTCGGATTTCAAATCTCAATATTTTTGTCAATAAAAGGTTCTCAGAGCTAAAATTTCAAATTTTTACTTAGTTACGGATACTCTTTATAATCAGCGCATCAGAAATCGTAATTTTCGATTTCACGAAAAAAGTGCATTTTGAAATCATGTCCAGTAAAATTTTGCAAAAAAGCCTCGGATTTCAAATCTCAATATTTTTGTCAATAAAAGGTTCTCAGAGCTAAAATTTCAAATTTTTACTTAGTTACGGATACTCTTTATAATCAGCGCATCAGAAATCGTAATTTTCGATTTCACGAAAAAAGTGCATTTTGAAATCATGTCCAGTAAAATTTTGCAAAAAAGCCTCGGATTTCAAATCTCTATATTTTTGTCAATAAAAGGTTCTCAGAGCTAAAATTTCAAATTTTTACTTAGTTACGGATACTCTTTATAATCAGCGCATCAGAAATCGTAATTTTCGATTTCACGAAAAAAGTGCATTTTGAAATCATGTCCAGTAAAATTTTGCAAAAAAGCCTCGGATTTCAAATCTCAATATTTTTGTCAATAAAAGGTTCTCAGAGCTAAAATTTCAAATTTTTACTTAGTTACGGATACTCTTTATAATCAGTGCATCAGAAATCGTAATTTTCGATTTCACGAAAAAAATGCATTTTGAAATTTTTTTGCAAAAAAGCCTCGGATTTCAAATCTCAATATTTTTGTCAATAAAAGGTTCTCAGAGCTAAAATTTCAAATTTTTACTTAGTTACGGATACTCTTTATAATCAGCGCATCAGAAATCGTAATTTTCGATTTCACGAAAAAAGTGCATTTTGAAATCATGTCCAGTAAAATTTTGCAAAAAAGCCTCGGATTTCAAATCTCAATATTTTTGTCAATAAAAGGTTCTCAGAGCTTAAATTTCAAATTTTTACTAAGTTACGGATACTCTTTATTATAAGCGCATCAGAAATCATATATCTCGATTTCAGGAAAAAAGTGCATTTTGAAATCATGGGCTATAGTCCAGCAGAATTTTGCAAAAAATCCTCGGATTTCGAATCTCTATATTTTTGTCAATAAAAGGTTCTCAGAGCTAAAATTTCAAATTTTTACTTAGTTACGGATACTCTTTATAATCAGCGCATCAGAAATCGTAATTTTCGATTTCAAGAAAAAAGTGCATTTTGAAATCATGGGCTATAGTCCAGTAGAATTTTGCAAAAAAGCCTCGGATTTCAAATCTCTATATTTTTGTCAATAAAAGGTTCTCAGAGCTAAAATTTCAAATTTTTACTTAGTTACGGATACTCTTTATAATCAGCGCATCAGAAATCGTAATTTTCGATTTCACGAAAAAAGTGCATTTTGAAATCATGTCCAGTAAAATTTTGCAAAAAAGCCTCGGATTTCAAATCTCTATATTTTTGTCAATAAAAGGTTCTCAGAGCTAAAATTTCAAATTTTTACTTAGTTACGGATACTCTTTATAATCAGCGCATCAGAAATCGTAATTTTCGATTTCACGAAAAAAGTGCATTTTGAAATCATGTCCAGTAAAATTTTGCAAAAAAGCCTCGGATTTCAAATCTCAATATTTTTGTCAATAAAAGGTTCTCAGAGCTAAAATTTCAAATTTTTACTTAGTTACGGA
This sequence comes from Orthonevra nobilis, assembly GCA_963555765.1. Taxonomy (NCBI): domain Eukaryota; kingdom Metazoa; phylum Arthropoda; class Insecta; order Diptera; family Syrphidae; genus Orthonevra; species Orthonevra nobilis. The sequence goes on along the minus strand of OY743225.1, from coordinate 49,522,935 downwards.
TACTCTTTATAATCAGCGCATCAGAAATCGTAATTTTCGATTTCACGAAAAAAGTGCATTTTGAAATCATGTCCAGTAAAATTTTGCAAAAAAGCCTCGGATTTCAAATCTCAATATTTTTGTCAATAAAAGGTTCTCAGAGCTAAAATTTCAAATTTTTACTTAGTTACGGATACTCTTTATAATCAGCGCATCAGAAATCGTAATTTTCGATTTCACGAAAAAAGTGCATTTTGAAATCATGTCCAGTAAAATTTTGCAAAAAAGCCTCGGATTTCAAATCTCTATATTTTTGTCAATAAAAGGTTCTCAGAGCTAAAATTTCAAATTTTTACTTAGTTACGGATACTCTTTATAATCAGCGCATCAGAAATCGTAATTTTCGATTTCACGAAAAAAGTGCATTTTGAAATCATGTCCAGTAAAATTTTGCAAAAAAGCCTCGGATTTCAAATCTCAATATTTTTGTCAATAAAAGGTTCTCAGAGCTAAAATTTCAAATTTTTACTTAGTTACGGATACTCTTTATAATCAGCGCATCAGAAATCGTAATTTTCGATTTCACGAAAAAAGTGCATTTTGAAATCATGTCCAGTAAAATTTTGCAAAAAAGCCTCGGATTTCAAATCTCAATATTTTTGTCAATAAAAGGTTCTCAGAGCTTAAATTTCAAATTTTTACTAAGTTACGGATACTCTTTATTATAAGCGCATCAGAAATCATATATCTCGATTTCAGGAAAAAAGTGCATTTTGAAATCATGGGCTATAGTCCAGCAGAATTTTGCAAAAAATCCTCGGATTTCGAATCTCTATATTTTTGTCAATAAAAGGTTCTCAGAGCTAAAATTTCAAATTTTTACTTAGTTACGGATACTCTTTATAATCAGCGCATCAGAAATCGTAATTTTCGATTTCACGAAAAAAGTGCATTTTGAAATCATGTCCAGTAAAGTTTTGCAAAAAAGCCTCGGATTTCAAATCTCAATATTTTTGTCAATAAAAGGTTCTCAGAGCTAAAATTTCAAATTTTTACTTAGTTACGGATACTCTTTATAATCAGTGCATCAGAAATCGTAATTTTCGATTTCACGAAAAAAATGCATTTTGAAATTTTTTTGCAAAAAAGCCTCGGATTTCAAATATCTATATTTTTGTCAATAGAAGGCTTTCAGAGCTAAATTTTCAAATTTGTACTTAGTTACGGATACTCTTTATAATCAGCGCATCAGAAATCGTAATTTTCGATTTCAAGAAAAAAGTGCATTTTGAAATCATGGGCTATAGTCCAGCAGAATTTTGCAAAAAATCCTCGGATTTCAAATCTCTATATTTTTGTCAATAAAAGGTTCAGAGCTAAAATTTCAAATTTTTACTAAGTTACGGATACTCTTTATTATAAGCGCATCAGAAATCATATATCTCGATTTCAGGAAAAAAGTGCATTTTGAAATCATGGGCTATAGTCCAGCAGAATTTTGCAAAAAATCCTCGGATTTCGAATCTCTATATTTTTGTCAATAAAAGGTTCTCAGAGCTAAAATTTCAAATTTTTACTTAGTTACGGATACTCTTTATAATCAGCGCATCAGAAATCGTAATTTTCGATTTCAAGAAAAAAGTGCATTTTGAAATCATGGGCTATAATCCAGCAGAATTTTGCAAAAAATCCTCGGATTTCAAATCTCTATATTTTTGTCAATAAAAGGTTCTCAGAGCTAAAATTTCAAATTTTTACTTAGTTACGGATACTCTTTATAATCAGCGCATCAGAAATCGTAATTTTCGATTTCACGAAAAAAGTGCATTTTGAAATCATGTCCAGTAAAATTTTGCAAAAAAGCCTCGGATTTCAAATCTCAATATTTTTGTCAATAAAAGGTTCTCAGAGCTTAAATTTCAAATTTTTACTAAGTTACGGATACTCTTTATTATAAGCGCATCAGAAATCATATATCTCGATTTCAGGAAAAAAGTGCATTTTGAAATCATGGGCTATAGTCCAGCAGAATTTTGCAAAAAATCCTCGGATTTCGAATCTCTATATTTTTGTCAATAAAAGGTTCTCAGAGCTAAAATTTCAAATTTTTACTTAGTTACGGATACTCTTTATAATCAGCGCATCAGAAATCGTAATTTTCGATTTCAAGAAAAAAGTGCATTTTGAAATCATGGGCTATAGTCCAGTAGAATTTTGCAAAAAAGCCTCGGATTTCAAATCTCTATATTTTTGTCAATAAAAGTTTCTCAGAGCTAAAATTTCAAATTTTTACTAAGTTACGAATACTCTTTATAATCAGCGCATCAGAAATCTTAATTTTCGATTTCAAGAAAAAAGTGCATTTTGAAATCATGGGCTATAGTCCAGCAGAATTTTGCAAAAAATCCTCGGATTTCGAATCTCTTTATTTTTGTCAATAAAAGGTTCTCAGAGCTAAAATTTCAAATTTTTACTTAGTTACGGATACTCTTTATTTTAAGCGCATCAGAAATCGTAATTTTCGATTTCAAGAAAAAAGTGCATTTTGAAATCATGGGCTATAGTCCAGCAGAATTTTGCAAAAAATCCTCGGATTTCGAATCTCTTTATTTTTGTCAATAAAAGGTTCTCAGAGCTAAAATTTCAAATTTTTACTTAGTTACGGATACTCTTTATTATAAGCGCATCAGAAATCGTAATTTTCGATTTCAAGAAAAAAGTGCATTTTGAAATCATGGGCTATAGTCCAGTAGAATTTTGCAAAAAAACCTCGGATTTCAAATCTCTATATTTTTGTCAATAAAAGTTTCTCAGAGCTAAAATTTCAAATTTTTACTAAGTTACGGATACTCTTTATAATCAGCGCATCAGAAATCGTAATTTTCGAATTCAAGAAAAAAGTGCATTTTGAAATCATGGGCTATAGTCCAGTAGAATTTTGCAAAAAATCCTCGGATTTCAAATCTCAATATTTTTGTCAATAGAAGGCTCTCAGAGCTAAATTTTCAAATTTTTACTTAGTTACGGATACTCTTTATTATAAGCGCATCAGAAATCATTATTCTCGATTTCACGAAAAAAGTGCATTTTGAAATCATGGGCTATAGTCCAGCAGAATTTTGCAAAAAATCCTCGGATTTCGTATCTCTCTATTTTTGTCAATAAAAGGTTCTCAGAGCTAAAATTTCAAATTTTTACTTAGTTACGGATACTCTTTATAATCAGCGCATCAGAAATCGTAATTTTCGATTTCAAGAAAAAAGTGCATTTTGAAATCATGGGCTATAGTCCAGCAGAATTTTGCAAAAAATCCTCGGATTTCGTATCTCTTTATTTTTGTCAATAAAAGGTTCTCAGAGCTAAAATTTCAAATTTTTACTTAGTTACGGATACTCTTTATTATAAGCGCATCAGAAATCATTATTCTCGATTTCACGAAAAAAGTGCATTTTGAAATCATGGGCTATAGTCCAGTAGAATTTTGCAAAAAAGCCTCGGATTTCAAATCTCTATATTTTTGTCAATAAAAGGTTCTCAGAGCTAAATTTTCAAACGTGTACTTAGTTACGGATACTCTTTATAATCAGCGCATCAGAAATCGTAATTTTCGATTTCAAGAAAAAAGTGCATTTTGAAATCATGGGCTATAGTCCAGTAGAATTTTGCAAAAAAGCCTCGGATTTCAAATCTCTATATTTTTGTCAATAAAAGTTTCTCAGAGCTAAAATTTCAAATTTTTACTAAGTTACGGCTACTCTTTATAATCAGCGCATCAGAAATCGTAATTTTCGATTTCAAGAAAAAAGTGCATTTTGAAATCATGGGCTATAGTCCAGTAGAATTTTGCAAAAAATCCTCGGATTTCAAATCTCGATATTTTTGTCAATAGAAGGCTCTCAGAGCTAAATTTTCAAATTTTTACTTAGTTACGGATACTCTTTATTATAAGCGCATCAGAAATCATTATTCTCGATTTCACGAAAAAAGTGCATTTTGAAATCATGGGCTATAGTCCAGTAGAATTTTGCAAAAAAGCCTCGGATTTCAAATCTCTATATTTTTGTCAATAAAAGGTTCTCAGAGCTAAATTTTCAAACGTGTACTTAGTTACGGATACTCTTTATAATCAGCGCATCAGAAATCGTAATTTTCGATTTCAAGAAAAAAGTGCATTTTGAAATCATGGGCTATAGTCCAGTAGAATTTTGCAAAAAAGCCTCGGATTTCAAATCTCTATATTTTTGTCAATAAAAGGTTCTCAGAGCTGAATTTTCAAACGTGTACTTAGTTACGGATACTCTTTATAATCAGCGCATCAGAAATCGTAATTTTCGATTTCAAGAAAAAAGTGCATTTTGAAATCATGGGCTATAGTCCAGTAGAATTTTGCAAAAAAGCCTCGGATTTCAAATCTCTATATTTTTGTCAATAAAAGTTTCTCAGAGCTAAAATTTCAAATTTTTACTAAGTTACGGCTACTCTTTATAATCAGCGCATCAGAAATCGTAATTTTCGATTTCAAGAAAAAAGTGCATTTTGAAATCATGGGCTATAGTCCAGTAGAATTTTGCAAAAAATCCTCGGATTTCAAATCTCAATATTTTTGTCAATAGAAGGCTCTCAGAGCTAAATTTTCAAATTTTTACTTAGTTACGGATACTCTTTATTATAAGCGCATCAGAAATCATTATTCTCGATTTCACGAAAAAAGTGCATTTTGAAATCATGGGCTATAGTCCAGCAGAATTTTGCAAAAAATCCTCGGATTTCGTATCTCTCTATTTTTGTCAATAAAAGGTTCTCAGAGCTAAAATTTCAAATTTTTACTTAGTTACGGATACTCTTTATAATCAGCGCATCAGAAATCGTAATTTTCGATTTCAAGAAAAAAGTGCATTTTTAATCATGGGCTATAGTCCAGCAGAATTTTGCAAAAAATCTTCGGATTTCGTATCTCTCTATTTTTGTCAATAAAAGGTTCTCAGAGCTAAAATTTCAAATTTTTACTTAGTTACGGATACTCTTTATCAATATAATTAGTTACGGATACTCTTACTTAGCGCATCAGAAATCGTAATTTTCGATTTCAAGAAAAAAGTGCATTTTTAATCATGGGCTATAGTCCAGCAGAATTTTGCAAAAAATCTTCGGATTTCGAATCTCTCTATTTTTGTCAATAAAAGGTTCTCAGACCTAAAATTTCAAATTTTTACTTAGCTACGCATACTCTTTATAATCAGCGCATCAGAAATCGTAATTTTCGATTTCAAGAAAAAAGTGCATTTTTAATCATGGGCTATAGTCCAGCAGAATTTTGCAAAAAATCTTCGGATTTCGAATCTCTTTATTTTTGTCAATAAAAGGTTCTCAGAGCTAAAATTTCAAATTTTTACTTAGTTACGGATACTCTTTATTATAAGCGCATCAGAAATCATTATTCTCGATTTCACGAAAAAAGTGCATTTTGAAATCATGGGCTATAGTCCAGAAGAATTTTGCAAAAAAGCCTCGGATTTCAAATCTCTATATTTTTGTCAATAAAAGGTTCTCAGAGCTAAATTTTCAAACGTGTACTTAGTTACGGATACTCTTTATAATCAGCGCATCAGAAATCGTAATTTTCGATTTCAAGAAAAAAGTGCATTTTGAAATCATGGGCTATAGTCCAGCAGAATTTTGCAAAAAAGCCTCGGATTTCAAATCTCTATATTTTTGTCAATAAAAGTTTCTCAGAGCTAAAATTTCAAATTTTTATTAAGTTACGGATACTCTTTATAATCAGCGCATCAGAAATCGTAATTTTCGATTTCAAGAAAAAAGTGCATTTTGAAATCATGGGCTATAGTCCAGTAGAATTTTGCAAAAAAGCCTCGGATTTCAAATCTCTATATTTTTGTCAATAAAAGTTTCTCAGAGCTAAAATTTCAAATTTTTACTAAGTTACGGATACTCTTTATAATCAGCGCATCAGAAATCATTAGTCTCGATTTCAGGAAAAAAGTGCATTTTGAAATCATGGGCTATAGTCCAGCAGAATTTTGCAAAAAATCCTCGGATTTCAAATCTCTATATTTTTGTCAATAAAAGGTTCTCAGAGCTAAATTTTCAAACGTGTACTTAGTTACGGATACTCTTTATAATCAGCGCATCAGAAATCGTAATTTTCGATTTCAAGAAAAAAGTGCATTTTGAAATCATGGGCTATAGTCCAGTAGAATTTTGCAAAAAAGCCTCAGATTCCATATCTCTATATTTTTGTGAATAAGAGGTTCTCAGAGCTAAATTTTCAAAAGTGTACTTAGTTACGGATACTCTTTATAACTAGCGCATCAGAAATCGTAATTTTCGATTTCAAGAAAAAAGTGCATTTTGAAATCATGGGCTATAGTCCAGCAGAATTTTGCAAAAAAGGGTCGGATTCCATATCTCAATATTTTTGTCAATAAGAGGTTCTCAGAGCTAAATTTTCAAAAGTGTACTTAGTTACGGATACTCTTTATAACTAGCGCATCAGAAATCGTAATTTTCGATTTCAAGAAAAAAGTGCATTTTGAAATCATGGGCTATAGTCCAGTAGAATTTTGCAAAAAAGCCTCGGATTCCATATCTCTATATTTTTGTCAATAAGAGGTTCTCAGAGCTAAATTTTCTTATTTGTACTAAGTTACGGATACTCTTTATAATCAGCGCATCAGAAATCGTAATTTTCGATTTCAAGAAAAAAGTGCACTTTGAAATCATGGGCTATAGTCCAGTAGAATTTTGCAAAAAAGCCTCGGATTCCATATCTCTATATTTTTGTCAATAAGAGGTTCTCAGAGCTAAATTTTCTTATTTGTACTAAGTTACGGATACTCTTTATAATCAGCGCATCAGAAATCGTAATTTTCGATTTCAAGAAAAAAGTGCACTTTGAAATCATGGGCTATAGTCCAGTAGAATTTTGCAAAAAAGCCTCGGATTTCAAATCTCTATATTTTTGTCAACAAAAGGCTCTCAGAGCTAAAATTTCAAATTTGTACTTAGTTACGGATACTCTTTATTATCAGCGCATCAGAAATCGTAATTTTCGATTTCAAGAAAAAAGTGCATTTTGAAATCATGGGCTATAGTCCAGTAGAATTTTGCAAAAAAGCCTCGGATTCCATATCTCTATATTTTTGTCAATAAGAGGTTCTCAGAGCTAAATTTTCTTATTTGTACTGTTACGGATACTCTTTATAACTAGCGCATCAGAAATCGTAATTTTCGATTTCAAGAAAAAAGTGCATTTTGAAATCATGGGCTATAGTCCAGTGGAATTTTGCAAAAAAGCCTCGGATTCCATATCTCTATATTTTTGTCAATAAGAGGTTCTCAGAGCTAAATTTTCAAAATTGTACTTAGTTACGGATACTCTTTATAACTAGCGCATCAGAAATCATAATTTTCGATTTCAAGAAAAAAGTGCATTTTGAAATCATGGGCTATAGTCCAGTAGAATTTTGCAAAAAAGCCTCGGATTCCATATCTCTATATTTTTGTCAATAAGAGGTTCTCAGAGCTAAATTTTCTTATTTGTACTGTTACGGATACTCTTTATAACTAGCGCATCAGAAATCGTAATTTTCGATTTCAAGAAAAAAGTGCATTTTGAAATCATGGGCTATAGTCCAGTAGAATTTTGCAAAAAAGCCTCGGATTCCATATCTCTATATTTTTGTCAATAAGAGGTTCTCAGAGCTAAATTTTCTTATTTGTACTGTTACGGATACTCTTTATAACTAGCGCATCAGAAATCGTAATTTTCGATTTCAAGAAAAAAGTGCATTTTGAAATCATGGGCTATAGTCCAGTAGAATTTTGCAAAAAAGCCTCGGATTCCATGTCTCTATATTTTTGTCAATAAGAGGTTCTCAGAGCTAAATTTTCAAACGTGTACTTAGTTACGGATACTCTTTATAACTAGCGCATCAGAAATCGTAATTTTCGATTTCAGGAAAAAATTGCATTTTCAAACCATGGGCTATAGTCCAGTAGAATTTTGCAAAAAAGCCTCGGATTCCATGTCTCTATATTTTTGTCAATAAGAGGTTCTCAGAGCTAAATTTTCAAACGTGTACTTAGTTACGGATACTCTTTATAACTAGCGCATCAGAAATCGTAATTGTCGATTTCAGGAAAAAATTGCATTTTCAAACCATGGGCTATAGTCCAGTAGAATTTTGCAAAAAAGCCTCGGATTCCATATCTCTATATTTTTGTCAATAAGAGGTTCTCAGAGCTAAATTTTCTTATTTGTACTAAGTTACGGATACTCTTTATAATCAGCGCATCAGAAATCGTAATTTTCGATTTCAAGAAAAAAGTGCATTTTGAAATCATGGGCTATAGTACAGTAGAATTTTGCAAAAAAGGGTCGGATTCCATATCTCAATATTTTTGTCAATAAGAGGTTCTCAGAGCTAAATTTTCAAACGTATACTTAGTTACGGATACTCTTTATAATCAGTGCATCAGAAATCGTAATTTTCGATTTCAAGAAAAAAGTGCATTTTGAAATCATGGGCTATAGTCCAGTAGAATTTTGCAAAAAAGCCTCGGATTCCATATCTCTATATTTTTGTCAATAAGAGGTTCTCAGAGCTAAATTTTCTTATTTGTACTAAGTTACGGATACTCTTTATAATCAGCGCATCAGAAATCGTAATTTTCGATTTCAAGAAAAAAGTGCATTTTGAAATCATGGGCTATAGTCCAGTAGAATTTTGCAAAAAAGCCTCGGATTCCATATCTCTATATTTTTGTCAATAAGAGGTTCTCAGAGCTAAATTTTCAAACGTATACTTAGTTACGGATACTCTTTATAACTAGCGCATCAGAAATCATAATTTTCGATTTCAAGAAAAAAGTGCATTTTGAAATCATGGGCTATAGTCCAGTAGAATTTTGCAAAAAAGCCTCGGATTCCATATCTCTATATTTTTGTCAATAAGAGGTTCTCAGAGCTAAATTTTCTTATTTGTACTAAGTTACGGATACTCTTAATAATCAGTGCATCAGAAATCGTAATTTTCGATTTCAAGAAAAAAGTGCATTTTGAAATCATGGGCTATAGTCCAGTAGAATTTTGCAAAAAAGCCTCGGATTCCATATCTCTATATTTTTGTCAATAAGAGGTTCTCAGAGCTAAATTTTCAAACGTATACTTAGTTACGGATACTCTTTATAACTAGCGCATCAGAAATCGTAATTTTCGATTTCAAGAAAAAAGTGCATTTTGAAATCATGGGCTATAGTCCAGTAGAATTTTGCAAAAAAGCCTCGGATTCCATATCTCTATATTTTTGTCAATAAGAGGTTCTCAGAGCTAAATTTTCAAACGTATACTAAGTTACGGATACTCTTTATAACTAGCGCATCAGAAATCATTTTCGATTTCAAGAAAAAAGTGCATTTTGAAATCATGGGCTATAGTCCAGTAGAATTTTGCAAAAAAGCCTCGGATTCCATATCTCTATATTTTTGTCAATAAGAGGTTCTCAGAGCTAAATTTTCAAACGTATACTAAGTTACGGATACTCTTTATAACTAGCGCATCAGAAATCATTTTCGATTTCAAGAAAAAAGTGCATTTTGAAATCATGGGCTATAGTCCAGTAGAATTTTGCAAAAAAGCCTCGGATTCCATATCTCTATATTTTTGTCAATAAGAGGTTCTCAGAGCTAAATTTTCAAACGTGTACTTAGTTACGGATACTCTTTATAACTAGCGCATCAGAAATCGTAATTTTCGATTTCAAGAAAAAAGTGCATTTTGAAATCATGGGCTATAGTCCAGTAGAATTTTGCAAAAAAGGGTCGGATTCCATATCTCAATATTTTTGTCAATAAGAGGTTCTCAGAGCTAAATTTTCTTATTTGTACTAAGTTACGGATACTCTTTATAATCAGCGCATCAGAAATCGTAATTTTCGATTTCAAGAAAAAAGTGCATTTTGAAATCATGGGCTATAGTCCAGTAGAATTTTGCAAAAAAGCCTCGGATTCCATATCTCTATATTTTTGTCAATAAGAGGTTCTCAGAGCTAAATTTTCAAACGTATACTTAGTTACGGATACTCTTTATAACTAGCGCATCAGAAATCGTAATTTTCGATTTCAAGAAAAAAGTGCATTTTGAAATCATGGGCTATAGTCCAGTAGAATTTTGCAAAAAAGCCTCGGATTCCATATCTCTATATTTTTGTCAATAAGAGGTTCTCAGAGCTAAATTTTCAAACGTATACTTAGTTACGGATACTCTTTATAACTAGCGCATCAGAAATCGTAATTTTCGATTTCAAGAAAAAAGTGCATTTTGAAATCATGGGCTATAGTCCAGTAGAATTTTGCAAAAAAGCCTCGGATTCCATATCTCTATATTTTTGTCAATAAGAGGTTCTCAGAGCTAAATTTTCTTATTTGTACTAAGTTACGGATACTCTTTATAATCAGCGCATCAGAAATCGTAATTTTCGATTTCAAGAAAAAAGTGCATTTTGAAATCATGGGCTATAGTCCAGTAGAATTTTGCAAAAAAGCCTCGGATCTCAAATCTCTATATTTTTGTCAATAAGAGGTTCTCAGAGCTAAATTTTCTTATTTGTACTAAGTTACGGATACTCTTTATAATCAGCGCATCAGAAATCGTAATTTTCGATTTCAAGAAAAAAGTGCATTTTGAAATCATGGGCTATAGTCCAGTAGAATTTTGCAAAAAAGCCTCGGATTCCATGTCTCTATATTTTTGTCAATAAGAGGTTCTCAGAGCTAAATTTTCAAACGTGTACTTAGTTACGGATACTCTTTATAACTAGCGCATCAGAAATCGTAATTGTCGATTTCAGGAAAAAATTGCATTTTCAAACCATGGGCTATAGTCCAGTAGAATTTTGCAAAAAAGCCTCGGATTCCATATCTCTATATTTTTGTCAATAAGAGGTTCTCAGAGCTAAATTTTCTTATTTGTACTAAGTTACGGATACTCTTTATAATCAGCGCATCAGAAATCGTAATTTTCGATTTCAAGAAAAAAGTGCATTTTGAAATCATGGGCTATAGTCCAGTAGAATTTTGCAAAAAAGCCTCGGATTCCATGTCTCTATATTTTTGTCAATAAGAGGTTCTCAGAGCTAAATTTTCAAACGTGTACTTAGTTACGGATACTCTTTATAACTAGCGCATCAGAAATCGTAATTTTCGATTTCAGGAAAAAATTGCATTTTCAAACCATGGGCTATAGTCCAGTAGAATTTTGCAAAAAAGCCTCGGATTCCATGTCTCTATATTTTTGTCAATAAGAGGTTCTCAGAGCTAAATTTTCAAACGTGTACTTAGTTACGGATACTCTTTATAACTAGCGCATCAGAAATCGTAATTGTCGATTTCAGGAAAAAATTGCATTTTCAAACCATGGGCTATAGTCCAGTAGAATTTTGCAAAAAAGCCTCGGATTCCATATCTCTATATTTTTGTCAATAAGAGGTTCTCAGAGCTAAATTTTCTTATTTGTACTAAGTTACGGATACTCTTTATAATCAGCGCATCAGAAATCGTAATTTTCGATTTCAAGAAAAAAGTGCATTTTGAAATCATGGGCTATAGTCCAGTAGAATTTTGCAAAAAAGCCTCGGATTCCATGTCTCTATATTTTTGTCAATAAGAGGTTCTCAGAGCTAAATTTTCAAACGTGTACTTAGTTACGGATACTCTTTATAACTAGCGCATCAGAAATCGTAATTGTCGATTTCAGGAAAAAATTGCATTTTCAAACCATGGGCTATAGTCCAGTAGAATTTTGCAAAAAAGCCTCGGATTCCATATCTCTATATTTTTGTCATTAAGAGGTTCTTAGAGCTAAATTTTCTTATTTGTACTAAGTTACGGATACTCTTTATAATCAGCGCATCAGAAATCGTAATTTTCGATTTCAAGAAAAAAGTGCATTTTGAAATCATGGGCTATAGTCCAGTAGAATTTTGCAAAAAAGCCTCGGATTCCATATCTCTATATTTTTGTCAATAAGAGGTTCTCAGAGCTAAATTTTCAAACGTGTACTTAGTTACGGATACTCTTTATAACTAGCGCATCAGAAATCGTAATTTTCGATTTCAGGAAAAAATTGCATTTTCAAACCATGGGCTATAGTCCAGTAGAATTTTGCAAAAAAGCCTCGGATTCCATGTCTCTATATTTTTGTCAATAAGAGGTTCTCAGAGCTAAATTTTCAAACGTGTACTTAGTTACGGATACTCTTTATAACTAGCGCATCAGAAATCGTAATTGTCGATTTCAGGAAAAAATTGCATTTTCAAACCATGGGCTATAGTCCAGTAGAATTTTGCAAAAAAGCCTCGGATTCCATATCTCTATATTTTTGTCATTAAGAGGTTCTTAGAGCTAAATTTTCTTATTTGTACTCAGTTACGGATACTCTTTATAATCAGCGCATCAGAAATCGTAATTTTCGATTTCAAGAAAAAAGTGCATTTTGAAATCATGGGCTATAGTCCAGTAGAATTTTGCAAAAAAGCCTCGGATTCCATATCTCTATATTTTTGTCAATAAGAGGTTCTCAGAGCTAAATTTTCAAACGTGTACTTAGTTACGGATACTCTTTATAACTAGCGCATCAGAAATCGTAATTTTCGATTTCAAGAAAAAAGTGCATTTTGAAATCATGGGCTATAGTCCAGTAGAATTTTGCAAAAAAGCCTCGGATTCCATGTCTCTATATTTTTGTCAATAAGAGGTTCTCAGAGCTAAATTTTCAAACGTGTACTTAGTTACGGATACTCTTTATAACTAGCGCATCAGAAATCGTAATTGTCGATTTCAGGAAAAAATTGCATTTTCAAACCATGGGCTATAGTCCAGTAGAATTTTGCAAAAAAGCCTCGGATTCCATATCTCTATATTTTTGTCATTAAGAGGTTCTTAGAGCTAAATTTTCTTATTTGTACTCAGTTACGGATACTCTTTATAATCAGCGCATCAGAAATCGTAATTTTCGATTTCAAGAAAAAAGTGCATTTTGAAATCATGGGCTATAGTCCAGTAGAATTTTGCAAAAAAGCCTCGGATTCCATATCTCTATATTTTTGTCAATAAGAGGTTCTCAGAGCTAAATTTTCAAAATTGTACTTAGTTACGGATACTCTTTATAACTAGCGCATCAGAAATCATAATTTTCGATTTCAAGAAAAAAGTGCATTTTGAAATCATGGGCTATAGTCCAGTAGAATTTTGCAAAAAAGCCTCGGATTCCATATCTCTATATTTTTGTCAATAAGAGGTTCTCAGAGCTAAATTTTCAAAATTGTACTTAGTTACGGATACTCTTTATAACTAGCGCATCAGAAATCGTAATTTTCGATTTCAAGAAAAAAGTGCATTTTGAAATCATGGGCTATAGTCCAGTAGAATTTTGCAAAAAAGCCTCGGATTCCATATCTCTATATTTTTGTCAATAAGAGGTTCTCAGAGCTAAATTTTCAAAAGTGTACTTAGTTACGGATACTCTTTACAACTAGCGCATCAGAAATCGTAATTTTCGATTTCAAGAAAAAAGTGCATTTTGAAATCATGGGCTATAGTCCAGTAGAATTTTGCAAAAAAGCCTCGGATTCCATATCTCTATATTTTTGTCAATAAGAGGTTCTCAGAGCTAAATTTTCTTATTTGTACTAAGTTACGGATACTCTTTATAATCAGTGCATCAGAAATCGTAATTTTCGATTTCAAGAAAAAAGTGCATTTTGAAATCATGGGCTATAGTCCAGTAGAATTTTGCAAAAAAGCCTCGGATTCCATATCTCTATATTTTTGTCAATAAGAGGTTCTCAGAGCTAAATTTTCAAAATTGTACTTAGTTACGGATACTCTTTATAACTAGCGCATCAGAAATCATAATTTTCGATTTCAAGAAAAAAGTGCATTTTGAAATCATGGGCTATAGTCCAGTAGAATTTTGCAAAAAAGCCTCGGATTCCATATCTCTATATTTTTGTCAATAAGAGGTTCTCAGAGCTAAATTTTCAAAATTGTACTTAGTTACGGATACTCTTTATAACTAGCGCATCAGAAATCGTAATTTTCGATTTCAAGAAAAAAGTGCATTTTGAAATCATGGGCTATAGTCCAGTAGAATTTTGCAAAAAAGCCTCGGATTCCATATCTCTATATTTTTGTCAATAAGAGGTTCTCAGAGCTAAATTTTCAAAAGTGTACTTAGTTACGGATACTCTTTATAACTAGCGCATCAGAAATCGTAATTTTCGATTTCAAGAAAAAAGTGCATTTTGAAATCATGGGCTATAGTCCAGTAGAATTTTGCAAAAAAGCCTCGGATTCCATATCTCTATATTTTTGTCAATAAGAGGTTCTCAGAGCTAAATTTTCAAAAGTGTACTTAGTTACGGATACTCTTTATAACTAGCGCATCAGAAATCGTAATTTTCGATTTCAAGAAAAAAGTGCATTTTGAAATCATGGGCTATAGTCCAGTACAATTTTGCAAAAAAGCCTCGGATTCCATATCTCTATATTTTTGTCAATAAGAGGTTCTCAGAGCTAAATTTTCTTATTTGTACTAAGTTACGGATACTCTTTATAATCAGTGCATCAGAAATCGTAATTTTCGATTTCAAGAAAAAAGTGCATTTTGAAATCATGGGCTATAGTCCAGTAGAATTTTGCAAAAAAGCCTCGGATTCCATATCTCTATATTTTTGTCAATAAGAGGTTCTCAGAGCTAAATTTTCAAACGTATATTTAGTTACGGATACTCTTTATAATCAGTGCATCAGAAATCGTAATTTTCGATTTCAAGAAAAAAGTGCATTTTGAAATCATGGGCTATAGTCCAGTAGAATTTTGCAAAAAAGCCTCGGATTCCATATCTCTATATTTTTGTCAATAAGAGGTTCTCAGAGCTAAATTTTCTTATTTGTACTAAGTTACGGATACTCTTTATAATCAGCGCATCAGAAATCGTAATTTTCGATTTCAAGAAAAAAGTGCATTTTGAAATCATGGGCTATAGTCCAGCAGAATTTTGCAAAAAAGCCTCGGATTCCATATCTCAATATTTTTGTCAATAAGAGGTTCTCAGAGCTAAATTTTCTTATTTGTACTAAGTTACGGATACTCTTTATAATCAGCGCATCAGAAATCGTAATTTTCGATTTCAAGAAAAAAGTGCATTTTGAAATCATGGGCTATAGTCCAGTAGAATTTTGCAAAAAAGCCTCGGATTCCATATCTCTATATTTTTGTCAATAAGAGGTTCTCAGTGCTAAATTTTCAAACGTATACTTAGTTACGGATACTCTTTATAACTAGCGCATCAGAAATCGTAATTTTCGATTTCAAGAAAAAAGTGCATTTTGAAATCATGGGCTATAGTCCAGTAGAATTTTGCAAAAAAGCCTCGGATTCCATATCTCTATATTTTTGTCAATAAGAGGTTCTCAGAGCTAAATTTTCTTATTTGTACTAAGTTACGGATACTCTTTATAATCAGCGCATCAGAAATCGTAATTTTCGATTTCAAGAAAAAAGTGCATTTTGAAATCATGGGCTATAGTCCAGTAGAATTTTGCAAAAAAGCCTCGGATCTCAAATCTCTATATTTTTGTCAATAAGAGGTTCTCAGAGCTAAATTTTCTTATTTGTACTAAGTTACGGATACTCTTTATAATCAGTGCATCGTAATTTTCGATTTCAAGAAAAAAGTGCATTTTGAAATCATGGGCTATAGTCCAGTAGAATTTTGCAAAAAAGCCTCGGATTTCAAATCTCTATATTTTTGTCAATAAGAGGTTCTCAGAGCTAAATTTTCAAACGTGTACTTAGTTACGGATACTCTTTATAACTAGCGCATCAGAAATCGTAATTGTCGATTTCAGGAAAAAATTGCATTTTCAAACCATGGGCTATAGTCCAGTAGAATTTTGCAAAAAAGCCTCGGATTCCATATCTCTATATTTTTGTCATTAAGAGGTTCTTAGAGCTAAATTTTCTTATTTGTACTCAGTTACGGATACTCTTTATAATCAGCGCATCAGAAATCGTAATCTTCGATTTCAAGAAAAAAGTGCATTTTGAAATCATGGGCTATAGTCCAGTAGAATTTTGCAAAAAAGCCTCGGATTCCATATCTCTATATTTTTGTCAATAAGAGGTTCTCAGAGCTAAATTTTCAAACGTATACTAAGTTACGGATACTCTTTATAACTAGCGCATCAGAAATCATTTTCGATTTCAAGAAAAAAGTGCATTTTGAAATCATGGGCTATAGTCCAGTAGAATTTTGCAAAAAAGCCTCGGATTCCATATCTCTATATTTTTGTCAATAAGAGGTTCTCAGAGCTAAATTTTCAAACGTGTACTTAGTTACGGATACTCTTTATAATCAGCGCATCAGAAATCGTAATTTTCGATTTCAAGAAAAAAGTGCATTTTGAAATCATGGGCTATAGTCCAGTAGAATTTTGCAAAAAAGCCTCGGATTCCATATCTCTATATTTTTGTCAATAAGAGGTTCTCAGAGCTAAATTTTCAAACGTATACTAAGTTACGGATACTCTTTATAACTAGCGCATCAGAAATCATTTTCGATTTCAAGAAAAAAGTGCATTTTGAAATCATGGGCTATAGTCCAGTAGAATTTTGCAAAAAAGCCTCGGATTCCATATCTCTATATTTTTGTCAATAAGAGGTTCTCAGAGCTAAATTTTCAAACGTGTACTTAGTTACGGATACTCTTTATAACTAGCGCATCAGAAATCGTAATTTTCGATTTCAAGAAAAAAGTGCATTTTGAAATCATGGGCTATAGTCCAGTAGAATTTTGCAAAAAAGCCTCGGATTCCATATCTCTATATTTTTGTCAATAAGAGGTTCTCAGAGCTAAATTTTCAAACGTATACTAAGTTACGGATACTCTTTATAACTAGCGCATCAGAAATCATTTTCGATTTCAAGAAAAAAGTGCATTTTGAAATCATGGGCTATAGTCCAGTAGAATTTTGCAAAAAAGCCTCGGATTCCATATCTCTATATTTTTGTCAATAAGAGGTTCTCAGAGCTAAATTTTCAAACGTATACTAAGTTACGGATACTCTTTATAACTAGCGCATCAGAAATCATTTTCGATTTCAAGAAAAAAGTGCATTTTGAAATCATGGGCTATAGTCCAGTAGAATTTTGCAAAAAAGCCTCGGATTCCATATCTCTATATTTTTGTCAAAAAGAGGTTCTCAGAGCTAAATTTTCAAACGTGTACTTAGTTACGGATACTCCTTATAACTAGCGCATCAGAAATCGTAATTTTCGATTTCAAGAAAAAAGTGCATTTTGAAATCATGGGCTATAGTCCAGTAGAATTTTGCAAAAAAGCCTCGGATTCCATATCTCTATATTTTTGTCAATAAGAGGTTCTCAGAGCTAAATTTTCAAACGTATACTAAGTTACGGATACTCTTTATAACTAGCGCATCAGAAATCATTTTCGATTTCAAGAAAAAAGTGCATTTTGAAATCATGGGCTATAGTCCAGTAGAATTTTGCAAAAAAGCCTCGGATTCCATATCTCTATATTTTTGTCAATAAGAGGTTCTCAGAGCTAAATTTTCAAACGTGTACTTAGTTACGGATACTCTTTATAACTAGCGCATCAGAAATCGTAATTTTCGATTTCAAGAAAAAAGTGCAATTTGAAATCATGGGCTATAGTCCAGCAGAATTTTGCAAAAAAGCCTCGGATCTCAAATCTCTATATTTTTGTCATTAAGAGGTTCTTAGAGCTAAATTTTCTTATTTGAACTCAGTTACGGATACTCTTTATAATCAGCGCATCAGAAATCGTAATTTTCGATTTCAGGAAAAAAGTGCATTTTGAAATCATGTCCAGTAAAATTTTGCAAAAAAGCCTCGGATTTCAAATCTCTATATTTTTATTAATAAAAGGTTCTCAGAGCTAAATTTTCAAACGTGTACTTAGTTACGGATACTCTTTTATATTAGCGCATCAGAAATCGTAATTGTCGATTTCAAGAAAAAAGTGCATTTTGAAATCATGTCCAGTAAAATTTTGCAAAAAAGCCTCGGATTTCAAATCTCTATATTTTTATTAATAAAAGGTTCTCAGAGCTAAATTTTCAAATTTGTACTTAGTTACGGATACTCTTTTATATTAGCGCATCAGAAATCGTAATTGTCGATTTCAGGAAAAAAGTGCAATTTGAAATCATGGGCTATAGTCCAGCAGAATTTTGCAAAAAAGCCTCGGATCTCAAATCTCTATATTTTTATTAATAAAAGGTTCTCAGAGCTAAATTTTCAAATTTGTACTTAGTTACGGATACTCTTTTATATTAGCGCATCAGAAATCGTAATTGTCGATTTCAGGAAAAAAGTGCAATTTGAAATCATGGGCTATAGTCCAGCAGAATTTTGCAAAAAAGCCTCGGATCTCAAATCTCTATATTTTTGTCATTTAATGGTTCTCAGAGCTAAGTTTTCAAATTTGTACTTAGTTACGGATACTCTTTATAGTCAGCGCATCAGAAATCGTAATTGTCGATTTCAAGAAAAAAGTGCAATTTGAAATCATGGGCTATAGTCCAGCAGAATTTTGCAAAAAAGCCTCGGATCTCAAATCTCTATATTTTTGTCATTAAGAGGTTCTTAGAGCTAAATTTTCTTATTTGAACTCAGTTACGGATACTCTTTATAATCAGCGCATCAGAAATCGTAATTTTCGATTTCAGGAAAAAAGTGCATTTTGAAATCATGTCCAGTAAAATTTTGCAAAAAAGCCTCGGATTTCAAATCTCTATATTTTTATTAATAAAAGGTTCTCAGAGCTAAATTTTCAAACGTGTACTTAGTTACGGATACTCTTTTATATTAGCGCATCAGAAATCGTAATTGTCGATTTCAAGAAAAAAGTGCATTTTGAAATCATGTCCAGCAGAATTTTGCAAAAAAGCCTCGGATCTCAAATCTCTATATTTTTATTAATAAAAGGTTCTCAGAGCTAAATTTTCAAATTTGTACTTAGTTACGGATACTCTTTTATATTAGCGCATCAGAAATCGTAATTGTCGATTTCAGGAAAAAAGTGCAATTTGAAATCATGGGCTATAGTCCAGCAGAATTTTGCAAAAAAGCCTCGGATCTCAAATCTCTATATTTTTGTCATTTAATGGTTCTCAGAGCTAAGTTTTCAAATTTGTACTTAGTTACGGATACTCTTTATAGTCAGCGCATCAGAAATCGTAATTGTCGATTTCAAGAAAAAAGTGCATTTTGAAATCATGGGCTATAGTCCAGCAGAATTTCGCAAAAAAGCCTCGGATCTCAAATCTCTATATTTTTGTCATTTAATGGTTCTCAGAGCTAAGTTTTCAAATTTGTACTTAGTTACGGATACTCTTTTATATTAGCGCATCAGAAATCGTAATTTTCGATTTCAAGAAAAAAGTGCATTTTGAAATCATGGGCTATAGTCCAGTAGAATTTTGCAAAAAAGCCTCGGATTTCAAATCTCTATATTTTTGTCAATAAAAGGTTCTCAGAGCTAAATTTTCATCGCATCAGAAATCGTAATTTTCGATTTCAAGAAAAAAGTGCATTTTGACATCATGGGCTATAGTCCAGTAGAATTTTGAAAAAAAGCCTCGGATTCCATATCTCTATATTTTTGTCAATAAGAGGTTCTCAGAGCTAAATTTTCTTATTTCTACTCAGTTACGGATACTCTTTATAATCAGCGCATCAGAAATCGTAATTTTCGATTTCAAGAAAAAAGTGCATTTTGAAATCATGGGCTATAGTCCAGTAGAATTTTGAAAAAAACCCTCGGATTCCATATCTCTTTATTTTTGTCAATAAGAGGTTCTCAGAGCTAAATTTTCTTATTTCTACTCAGTTACGGATACTCTTTATAATCAGCGCATCAGAAATCGTAATTTTCGATTTCAAGAAAAAAGTGCATTTTGAAATCATGGGCTATAGTCCAGTAGAATTTTGAAAAAAACCCTCGGATTCCATATCTCTTTATTTTTGTCAATAAGAGGTTCTCACAGCTAAATTTTCAAATTTGTACTTAGTTACGGATACTCTTTATAATCAGCGCATCAGAAATCGTATTTTTCGATTTCAAGAAAAAAGTGCATTTTGACATCATGGGCTATAGTCCAGTAGAATTTTGCAAAAAAGCCTCGGATTCCATATCTCTATATTTTTGTCAATATGAGGTTCTCAGAGCTAAATTTTCTTATTTGTACTCAGTTACGGATACTCTTTATAATCAGCGCATCAGAAATCGTAATTTTCGATTTCAAGAAAAAAGTGCATTTTGACATCATGGGCTATAGTCCAGTAGAATTTTGCAAAAAAGCCTCGGATTTCAAATCTCTATATTTTTGTCATTTAATGGTTCTCAGAGCTAAGTTTTCAAATTTGTACTTAGTTACGGATACTCTTTATAGTCAGTGCATCAGAAATCGTAATTTTCGATTTCAAGAAAAAAGTGCATTTGAAATCATGGGCTATAGTCCAGTAGAATTTTGAAAAAAACCCTCGGATTCCATATCTCTATATTTTTGTCAATATGAGGTTCTCAGAGCTAAATTTTCTTATTTGTACTCAGTTACGGATACTCTTTATAATCAGCGCATCAGAAATTGTAATTTTCGATTTCAAGAAAAAAGTGCATTTTGAAATCATGGGCTATAGTCCAGTAGAATTTTGAAAAAAACCCTCGGATTCCATATCTCTTTATTTTTGTCAATAAGAGGTTCTCACAGCTAAATTTTCAAATTTGTACTTAGTTACGGATACTCTTTATAATCAGCGCATCAGAAATCGTATTTTTCGATTTCAAGAAAAAAGTGCATTTTGACATCATGGGCTATAGTCCAGTAGAATTTTGCAAAAAAGCCTCGGATTCCATATCTCTATATTTTTGTCAATATGAGGTTCTCAGAGCTAAATTTTCTTATTTGTACTCAGTTACGGATACTCTTTATAATCAGCGCATCAGAAATTGTAATTTTCGATTTCAAGAAAAAAGTGCATTTTGAAATCATGGGCTATAGTCCAGTAGAATTTTGCAAAAAAGCCTCGGATTTCAAATCTCTATATTTTTGTCATTTAATGGTTCTCAGAGCTAAGTTTTCAAATTTGTACTTAGTTACGGATACTCTTTATAGTCAGCGCATCAGAAATCGTAATTTTCGATTTCATGGGCTATAGTCCAGTAGAATTTTGCAAAAAAGCCTCGGATTCCATATCTCTATATCTTTGTCAATATGAGGTTCTCAGAGCTAAATTTTCTTATTTGTACTCAGTTACGGATACTCTTTATAATCAGCGCATCAGAAATTGTAATTTTCGATTTCAAGAAAAAAGTGCATTTTGAAATCATGGGCTATAGTCCAGTAGAATTTTGCAAAAAAGCCTCGGATTCCATATCTCTATATTTTTGTCAATATGAGGTTCTCAGAGCTAAATTTTCTTATTTGTACTCAGTTACGGATACTCTTTATAATCAGCTCATCAGAAATCGTAATTTTCGATTTCGAGAAAAAAGTGCATTTTGAAATCATGGGCTATAGTCCAGCAGAATTTTGCAAAAAAGCCTCGGATTCCATATCTCTATATTTTTGTCAATATGAGGTTCTCAGAGCTAAATTTTCTTATTTGTACTCAGTTACGGATACTCTTTATAATCAGCGCATCAGAAATTGTAATTTTCGATTTCAAGAAAAAAGTGCATTTTGAAATCATGGGCTATAGTCCAGTAGAATTTTGCAAAAAAGCCTCGGATTTCAAATCTCTATATTTTTGTCATTTAATGGTTCTCAGAGCTAAGTTTTCAAATTTGTACTTAGTTACGCATACTCTTTATAGTCAGTGCATCAGAAATCGTAATTTTCGATTTCAAGAAAAAAGTGCATTTGAAATCATGGGCTATAGTCCAGTAGAATTTTGAAAAAAAGCCTCGGATTCCATATCTCTATATTTTTGTCAATAAGAGGTTCTCACAGCTAAATTTTCAAATTTGTACTTAGTTACGGATACTCTTTATAATCAGCGCATCAGAAATCGTAATTTTCGATTTCAAGAAAAAAGTGCATTTTGAAATCATGGGCTATAGTCCAGTAGAATTTTGAAAAAAACCCTCGGATTCCATATCTCTTTATTTTTGTCAATAAGAGGTTCTCACAGCTAAATTTTCAAATTTGTACTTAGTTACGGATACTCTTTATAATCAGCGCATCAGAAATCGTATTTTTCGATTTCAAGAAAAAAGTGCATTTTGACATCATGGGCTATAGTCCAGTAGAATTTTGCAAAAAAGCCTCGGATTCCATATCTCTATATTTTTGTCAATATGAGGTTCTCAGAGCTAAATTTTCTTATTTGTACTCAGTTACGGATACTCTTTATAATCAGCGCATCAGAAATCGTAATTTTCGATTTCAAGAAAAAAGTGCATTTTGACATCATGGGCTATAGTCCAGTAGAATTTTGCAAAAAAGCCTCGGATTTCAAATCTCTATATTTTTGTCATTTAATGGTTCTCAGAGCTAAGTTTTCAAATTTGTACTTAGTTACGGATACTCTTTATAGTCAGCGCATCAGAAATCGTAATTTTCGATTTCATGGGCTATAGTCCAGTAGAATTTTGCAAAAAAGCCTCGGATTCCATATCTCTATATTTTTGTCAATAAGAGGTTCTCAGAGCTAAAATTTCTTATTTGTACTCAGTTACGGATACTCTTTATAATCAGCGCATCAGAAATTGTAATTTTCGATTTCAAGAAAAAAGTGCATTTTGAAATCATGGGCTATAGTCCAGTAGAATTTTGCAAAAAAGCCTCGGATTCCATATCTCTATATTTTTGTCAATAAGAGGTTCTCAGAGCTAAAATTTCAAATTTGTACTTAGTTACGGATACTCTTTATTATAAGCGCATCAGAAATCATTATTCTCGATTTCACGAAAACAGTGCATTATGAAATCATGGGCTATAGTCCAGCAGAATTTTGCAAAAAAGCCTCGGATTCCATATCTCTATATTTTTGTCAATAAGAGTTTCTCAGAGCTAAATTTTCAAACGTGTTCTAAGTTATGGATACTCTTTATAATGAGCGCATCAGAAATCGTAATTTTCGATTTCAAGAAAAAAGTGCATTTTGAAATCATGGGCTATAGTCCAGTAGAATTTTGCAAAAAAGCCTCGGATTCCATATCTCTATATTTTTGTCAATATGAGGTTCTCAGAGCTAAATTTTCTTATTTGTACTCAGTTACGGATACTCTTTATAATCAGCGCATCAGAAATTGTAATTTTCGATTTCAAGAAAAAAGTGCATTTTGAAATCATGGGCTATAGTCCAGTAGAATTTTGCAAAAAAGCCTCGGATTCCATATCTCTATATTTTTGTCAATATGAGGTTCTCAGAGCTAAATTTTCTTATTTTTACTTAGTTACGGATACTCTTTATAATCAGCGCATCAGAAATTGTAATTTTCGATTTCAAGAAAAAAGTGCATTTTGAAATCATGGGCTATAGTCCAGTAGAATTTTGCAAAAAAGCCTCGGATTCCATATCTCTATATTTTTGTCAATAAGAGGTTCTCAGAGCTAAAATTTCAAATTTGTACTTAGTTACGGATACTCTTTATTATAAGCGCATCAGAAATCATTATTCTCGATTTCACGAAAACAGTGCATTATGAAATCATGGGCTATAGTCCAGCAGAATTTTGCAAAAAAGCCTCGGATTCCATATCTCTATATTTTTGTCAATAAGAGTTTCTCAGAGCTAAATTTTCAAACGTGTTCTAAGTTATGGATACTCTTTATAATGAGCGCATCAGAAATCGTAATTTTCGATTTCAAGAAAAAAGTGCATTTTGAAATCATGGGCTATAGTCCAGTAGAATTTTGCAAAAAAGCCTCGGATTCCATATCTCTATATTTTTGTCAATAAGAGGTTCTCAGAGCTAAATTTTCAAACGTATACTTAGTTACGGATACTCTTTATAACTAGCGCATCAGAAATCATAATTTTCGATTTCAAGAAAAAAGTGTATTTTGAAATCATGGGCTATAGTCCAGTAGAATTTTGCAAAAAAGCCTCGGATTCCATATCTCTATATTTTTGTCAATAAGAGGTTCTCAGAGCTAAAATTTCAAATTTGTACTTAGTTACGGATACTCTTTATTATAAGCGCATCAGAAATCATTATTCTCGATTTCACGAAAACAGTGCATTATGAAATCATGGGCTATAGTCCAGCAGAATTTTGCAAAAAAGCCTCGGATTCCATATCTCTATATTTTTGTCAATAAGAGTTTCTCAGAGCTAAATTTTCAAACGTGTTCTAAGTTATGGATACTCTTTATAATGAGCGCATCAGAAATCGTAATTTTCGATTTCAAGAAAAAAGTGCATTTTGAAATCATGGGCTATAGTCCAGTAGAATTTTGCAAAAAAGCCTCGGATTCCATATCTCTATATTTTTGTCAATAAGAGGTTCTCAGAGCTAAATTTTCAAACGTATACTAAGTTACGGATACTCTTTATAACTAGCGCATCAGAAATCATAATTTTCGATTTCAAGAAAAAAGTGTATTTTGAAATCATGGGCTATAGTCCAGTAGAATTTTGCAAAAAAGCCTCGGATTCCATATCTCTATATTTTTGTCAATAAGAGTTTCTCAGAGCTAAATTTTCAAACGTGTTCTAAGTTATGGATACTCTTTATAATGAGCGCATCAGAAATCGTAATTTTCGATTTCAAGAAAAAAGTGCATTTTGAAATCATGGGCTATAGTCCAGTAGAATTTTGCAAAAAAGCCTCGGATTCCATATCTCTATATTTTTGTCAATAAGAGGTTCTCAGAGCTAAATTTTCAAACGTATACTTAGTTACGGATACTCTTTATAATGAGCGCATCAGAAATCGTAATTTTCGATTTCAAGAAAAAAGTGCATTTTGAAATCATGGGCTATAGTCCAGCAGAATTTTGCAAAAAAGCCTCGGATTCCATATCTCTATATTTTTGTCAATAAGAGTTTCTCAGAGCTAAATTTACAAACGTGTTCTAAGTTATGGATACTCTTTATAATGAGCGCATCAGAAATCGTAATTTTCGATTTCAAGAAAAAAGTGCATTTTGAAATCATGGGCTATAGTCCAGTAGAATTTTGCAAAAAAGCCTCGGATTCCATATCTCTATATTTTTGTCAATAAGAGGTTCTCAGAGCTAAAATTTCAAATTTGTACTTAGTTACGGATACTCTTTATTATAAGCGCATCAGAAATCATTATTCTCGATTTCACGAAAACAGTGCATTATGAAATCATGGGCTATAGTCCAGCAGAATTTTGCAAAAAAGCCTCGGATTCCATATCTCTATATTTTTGTCAATAAGAGTTTCTCAGAGCTAAATTTTCAAACGTGTTCTAAGTTATGGATACTCTTTATAATGAGCGCATCAGAAATCGTAATTTTCGATTTCAAGAAAAAAGTGCATTTTGAAATCATGGGCTATAGTCCAGTAGAATTTTGCAAAAAAGCCTCGGATTCCATATCTCTATATTTTTGTCAATAAGAGGTTCTCAGAGCTAAATTTTCAAACGTATACTTAGTTACGGATACTCTTTATAACTAGCGCATCAGAAATCATAATTTTCGATTTCAAGAAAAAAG
Source organism: Orthonevra nobilis (assembly GCA_963555765.1). NCBI lineage: Eukaryota > Metazoa > Arthropoda > Insecta > Diptera > Syrphidae > Orthonevra > Orthonevra nobilis. The sequence continues at coordinate 49,497,196 of OY743225.1, read as the reverse complement.
TGTATTTTGAAATCATGGGCTATAGTCCAGTAGAATTTTGCAAAAAAGCCTCGGATTTCAAATCTCTATATTTTTGTCATTTAATGGTTCTCAGAGCTAAAATTTTAAATTTTTACTTAGTTACGGATACTCTTTATTATAAGCGCATCAGAAATCATTATTCTCGATTTCACGAAAAAAGTGCATTTTGAAATCATGGGCTATAGTCCAGTAGAATTTTGCAAAAAAGCCTCGGATTCCATATCTCTATATTTTTGTCAATAAGAGGTTCTCAGAGCTAAATTTTCAAACGTGTACTTAGTTACGGATACTCTTTATAATCACCGCATCAGAAATCGTAATTTTCGATTTCAAGAAAAAAGTGCATTTTGAAATCATGGGCTATAGTCCAGTAGAATTTTGCAAAAAAGCCTCGGATTTCATTTCTCTATATTTTTGTCAATAAGAGGTTCTCAGAGCTAAATTTTCTTATTTGTACTCAGTTACGGATACTCTTTATAATCAGCGCATCAGAAATCGTAATTTTCGATTTCAAGAAAAAAGTGCATTTTGAAATCATGGGCTATAGTCCAGTAGAATTTTGCAAAAAAGCCTCGGATTTCAGATCTCAATATTTTTGTCAATAAAAGGCTCTAAGAGAGCGATGTGTTGATTTTGAAAATTTCGATTTAAAATTATCGATGGAGACTATGTTGACATAAAAAACATAAATAATTGGAAAGATTAAGACTGATCAAAATGCTGATTTATAAATAGTTGATTATATTTTGAAGGTGTCGACAATGGCCTTGTAAATGGGGTTGGGTTCGATTAACGACTTTTCAAAAAGTCGATTGCAAAAAATTGATTACCAAAATGTCGACTTATAAAAATGTCGTCATTCTCAAAAGTCGATAAAATAAAATATCGATTAACAAAATGTCGAAAAAAAATATGTCGATTCGACAAAGCCGAAAATTGTTTCGAGCAATTAGGTTCAAAGCAACTGTCGTTTTCTTTTTTTTTTGTTTTCGATGAAGATGCAGTTATTAATTTTTGATTTTAATTTATATAAACCAACTTATAAATGAATTCTGAGTTCTAGGAAGATTATACTCCATTTGTTTGAAAACTGACCAAAATGAATGCGCATATCCTGGTATTGTGATTTTTTGCTTGTTTTCTGTTGTTTCGTTCTTTCCAAACTAATTTGCACTACGATTACCGTCATCGTCAAATGATTTAAGTCCTTCGTACTAAGCAGGAATGTCTTGATGCGGTAAGAGTGCAAAAGCTTTAATCATTCTCATTTATATTTTATAGATGCAACTCATAGAAAAAATCTTCATAAAGCAATTTGTCTTATTGCGGTTAGATTTTAAAAGAGTTCAGAAATAAACTTAATTGGAAACAAGAACAAAGAAAACGACAGTTGCGGCCTGTTAACATCATCATATGCTAACAGCAACTGTCGGCTCTGTCGAATCGACATATTTTTTTTTCGACATTTTGCTAATCGATAATTTATTTTCTTGACTTTTGAGAATGACGACATTTTTATAAGTCGACATTTTGGTAATCAATTTTTTGCAATCGACTTTTTGAAAAGCCGTCGTACCCAACTCAGAAATTTGCTCATATTTTGAAAAACACTTGTAGGTTTTCTGAATTTGATTTTAATAGAAGAAGTAAAATCGTCTGTAATGTCATTCTGTAATCACACTTCGATTGAAAGGAATTTGAATTCCAAAGCTTTATTTTTCTTAAGATATGCTTACTAAAAAACAGTAGAATCAAACTCCGAACACTTCGGAATGTAGAGATGTGTCAACATTTTGCACGTCGAAAATCGAACCCATTTCAAGAAGTTCGAAAAGGGAACTCAAAAAGTTTCATTCACATTTTTCCATAAGAATTTTTTCAAGACACAATTTCGAAAGGCAATAAGCTTGAAAAAAATCGATAGCGATGTTAAAAACTATAAGCATGAAAAAAATGTAACAACGTTAAAAACTATAAAAACGATGCAAGCGATAAGCGTCTTCCACAGCCCTCCAGAACCTACTTCATATTTAATCAACTTGTTCCGCTATTCTCTTCTCTCCGCGATTTCGGTATTATCTGCAATAAAGAACTCAATTTTCGCACACACATTAGTCGAGCTAACTCCGTCCTTGGCTACGTTAAGCGATTGGCCAAAGAATTCTCAAACCCCAATGTCACCAAAGCCCTTTACATAACTTTTGTTAGACCATTACTAGAATATGCTTCCCAAGTCTGGTCTCCTTACTATGAAACCCAAATCTGGCGAATCGCGGCAGTTCAGCGACGTTTTCTACGCTTCGCACTGCGTGGTCACCACTGGATAGACAGCTTTAACCTATCGCCTTATACAAATCGTTTGCAACTCATCAATCTCCGTGACATTGCCGGTATCATCGACTGTACAACGTTGCTTCAATCGATCTCTTTATTTACAAACCCCCGTAACCTCAGATCAGTTCATCTATTCCGCATAGACCGCTTAGACCGCACCAATTACGGTTCTCATGAACCTCTGACAGAAATACCAAAACAAAATTAAAAATTTGGATTCCATTTCATCTAAAAGCACCCGGCAGTCTGCAGCTTTGAAGGAATAAATTCCAGCAGACCAGAGGTTCAACAATTTCTTTCACAGTTTTTAAACGTACGGAAACGATGTCTTCATGCACTGATCACGAACAACAGAGTTAAGCATATTCGAAAGTTCATAAGGAACTTTAACGTGAGTAGTGTTTACGTATTTTCGAATACAAGGACTCACAGTGGACATGCTGAGATGGACTCACAATCTGCTCAAAACTCATTTTACCGCACGGAAGAATTCATTTAAAGGAAATTGATGGTAGAAGATTGTAGAATCATGCCAATATAATATTTAAAAAAGGCACTAAAGCCGACGAGCTTAAGACTCTTTCAAAATCTTGACGTTCAATGAAATTTTAAAATTCAAATTAAGAATATTTAATATATAGCTCACATTTTGGTTCAACACTTAACTACATATTTTTGAAATAGCGTAAAACAAAACCATCGCAATAATCAAACCAGCACAAATTAATTTTTTTGCAATAATAAAAACAACACGATATTTATCCACCACAAATTAAACCAGCAGATAAACTAATTTATTAAACATCCCCTAATCAAACAACCCTGTGTATATACACATATTTGCACACTCTTCTATTTGTTTATAATTTTAATTAGAAAATAACGAATTTATTTGCAATGTCAATTTGTCAATTTTTTTCTATCGTCACTCACGTCAATTGCAGCTTTCGTTGTTCACTGTCAACCGAATGTGGCAGAAATACGCCGCACAAGTCGATAAATAACTCAACGTACTCGTACAAATGTATCTTCAATTGAGCTAGATACTTAAATCCACTTATCAGTAAGGGAGCCCTACGTTTCTAGCTCCAAATGTCTTGACGGCGTCTCGAAGACTGATTTGAGTGTCGTCTGCCGTTTGTGTACAAAACCGCGCAAGCATCTCGCCTTTTTGAACGAATTCTGTGACGAAAATTATTAATGAACCGGTCTAATTGTGGCCCGAAAAAGGTTCTTTACCTATTCGCGGATGTGATTTGGGTCTTAAGCGTGGAAGGGGCTCGAAATTGTTGTAATTTTTTGATGTACACGAACGAGACAATGATTGTCGCACATTCAAAATGAAACTGAAATAAAAATCGTTTACCGTTCATTGTGGGGTGTTGTGCGTGTGGCGTATGAGTAATATTTTTTTTATTGTTTTAAAGTGAATTTGAGTGTTTTTTTTTAAATAAAATTATCCTAGTAATGATTGGTAATTGTGGAAAGAATGGCTGAAGGGAGATGAAGATCAGTAAAATATTTTAATGATATTTCTTTATAGATCGGTTCGATTGCACTAATAAATAACACGGCAATAAGCTAGCCTGATTTTTGTATGCATTTCCTTTTGAATGTTTGAATGGTCTTTAAAGTTCAAAGATGCTTAATCGCAGCTCTGCTGGGGCCAAACTGATTGTACAATAATTCAATTAATTTTTGGACTACCGATTGAAAATCAATGCTTTATTGAGGAAAAATAGATGCCCTTCGCTAGCCACCGATTTTTCCCATTTTTCTGGCAATTCACGGATACCCGTTCTGAAAAATTCGACCGGTTTGGCCGCAATCCACGAATCGATGCATTTTTTGACATCATCGAAATGACGGAAGTTCTGGTCAGCCAGGTTATGTTGCATCGATCATCCCAGCAGCTCATAATACAACACACCCTTCTGGTCCCATCAAATGCACAGCATAACCTTCAGGCCATGAATATTCTGAACGGCCGTCGATGTTGATGCATGTCCGGGGTATCCATACATTGCCCGACGTTTTTGTTTATCGTAATGTACCCATTTTTCATCACCAGTGATGATTCGATGAAAAAAAGACTTCTTTTTGTGGCGTTCAAGCAGCATTTCGGACATGCAAAATCGGCGTTCGGCGTCTCGTGGCTTCAATTCATAGGGCACCCCATGTCCTACCTTTCGGATCATTCCCATTGCTGGAATGGACTGGAAATGGTTTGCTGAGCGACGCCAAGTGATTTTGCAAGTTCTTCTTTCGTTTGTGACGGATCTTGATCGAGCAATGCCTCCAATTCATGGTCTTCAAACTTTTTCACCTGGCCGGGGCGTTCTTTGTCTTCGGTGTCGAAGCCAACATCTTTGAACCGCTTAAACCACCGCTGACACATTCTATCGTCTATAGTATAGCCCGGGCAAGCTTCGGTAAGCAATTGATGCGCTTCGGTTGCTTTTTTCTTTAAATGAAAGAAGCATATTAAAACTTCCCGCAAATGTTGTTTTGAAATTTTACGTCTTTACCGAAACTTGTATGTTTTCACTAATGACCAATAACCTAGACGGAAAGTTTCTGATGTGACAGCTGTCATGGTCAAAATTCACCTCAGAGTAATAGATATGAAGTTGTCTGCATTAACGATATTTTCCATCGGTAGCCCCATAGTATTCAGTTGTGAAGCTAGTCTATGACACTTTCAGGGACCAAGACGATCTCTGTGAGCAAAAGCCTCAAATTAACCATTGACTACCACAAATATCAACAATATTTGGCCACGATGTTCCACTATAATTTCGGAATAAGCCAACCAACGAATAGTTTTTGGATAGAAATATAACGAAATCGAACAGAGGGGAAGAAATTCTTTCACCAATCCGCAGGAAATTGTGGGTTGATTCAAATAGAACTTCCAGCAGCTTGCATTTAATCTACGGCTCAGGGTAATGCTGTCCATTAACCCTTTACTACTGCAGATCTACAATATTTGGCAAGCTTCATCCGAAAGTGTCCGGGCAAGAGATTTATTAAAAAACTGAGTTGCTTCCTACTATCAGTCTTTGAAATTGTATAGCACCATAGCAGGTTGGCACTCACTCCGTTGGGAAACCATAGAATGAATTTTCATTTCTTATTTCGCCCATTCAATTTAAAAGATTATTTATTATTATTATTATTACTTTCATGCTGTAGGGCCCCAGCAACACAGTTAATGACTTCAAATAGTGAAGTAAAAAAAGGTGACAAGCACTATAAAATCGTAGGTTTCTGAAATGGTTATTTTATATTTACAATTGTCACGTTCGTCTTTTTAAGTGGATATTAAATTAAGTTGGTACAAAGTTGTCATTATTAATAATATTCCCATACAGCTGATAACGAGCTTTCGTTTCTCAAAGAGGGCCATACCTTTTTAAGGGTAATTTTATATTTTTCATATAAATCGTTGCTCAAAATTAACCAGCGTTTCATACTCCTGTCAAAAAAAAAAAGTTCCAAAAAATCGAGAAAAAAACTGACAGCTTCCCGCTGTCTGTCCCTCTGTAAGCTTAGATCTTTTAAACTACGCAACGGATTTTAATGCTATTTTCATCAACAAATAGAGTGCTGTAAATGGAAGGCTCGTACGTATAGTTTTTTAATTCAATTCGACTATAACATTTTAAGATTTTGTCTTTTAGATTAATGCTATATTAATTCATTAAAAGTTTAAATTTCACAAAGAATTTGACGTACGTTAGATTTAAAATAAAATTAAAATATAATAAATAAAATTAATAAGTAAAATATGAAAATTATTTAAAACAAAATATGAGGAGACAAATTTACTTATTAAAATAGCGACGTAGTTCCTTTTCGAAGCTGTTCCTATTGTTCAGTCTTTTGATATTGTAGGGGAGTGTGTTCCACAGTTTACCAGGTAACACGAAAAATTGTTTTTGGGTTACGTAATATTTAACCTAAAGTAAAATGAAAGCATTGGTCCGGGTTGAATTCGCTGTAACGAGTCTGTCACTTGACTTAATGGTGTATTCTAGTCTAGAAATTAAAAAAAAATCGATTTGTTTTATATTTTCAAAGTTTAACTATTCAAGAATATATCTAGAAGAGAATTTTTCAAAATTCAAATTATTTTCGGAGATATTGGTAGTTTGCTAACCCGGCATCCAAACTCGTTCGGCCGGAACTAATCGAACAAAAGACATTAGGGATAGTCCGCCAACCTGAATCCATATTTCTCAGTAAAACCTTTTGTCCAAGGTGACTTGTATCTTTTATATTAAGTGTTCACTTACGTCCAGCTGCTAACAGTTGATGTTTTACCTTCAAGCCACGTGGACGTACATATCCGCTGTGAGTGAAATAGAAATATTGTGAAATATACCTACTTTAAAAATTATGGAGCTTATGGGATGAAAATTGGTCCGGAGGCTCACTCATTTGCTGTGAAATGAGACAACGCCCGGATTGTACGCTCCGAGATACGAGCGTCCAACGCATCAAAGGAGGCCAGAACTGCTCGATATAAGGAGAGAAATGCGGAAAATAGTTTTTTCGAAGTCGAGGAAGGTCCGATGTATGAAGCAGAAATGGCAGATTGAATAATTGTAAGTCTACATGACTTATTGTTAGGATGCAAAAAACTTTACGCGAAACTTTAAACGCGTTTTTTTCGAAACTGTCTTTTTCAAAACAATACCCACGATTTCTCAGGTTCTACTGGACCGATTTACCTGAAATTTTTAGAGAATCTTCTTTATGAACTTGTCTATATCTGAAAATATCACCATCCCTCAATTTCTATTACTTTTTTCTTAATTCGAAACAGTCAAAAACGTGGTACAAAAATTGTTTTTTTTTCAGGCAGTCGCCATTTTGTGAAAAAAAATCTTTCCAACTTTTCCGTGGTTTCAGACTTGCAATGTCTGAAACCACGGAAAAGTTGGAAAGATTTTTTTTCACAAAATGGCGACTGCCTGAAAAAGAAAAAGTAATAATAATCTTTTATTTTTGGTTTCAGATCGCTAGGAGGGTGGAAATCGTGGATATGGTAACGCGCCAATTTTTTGACCCTCACTTCATCAAATGTTAATTTTTGAAATTTTCAACGTTTTTTATTTTTTGATTTTTTTCTGTATTCTAAAAAAATGGATACCAAAAATAATAATTGCCTTTTTTATGACACTTCAAAAATTACATGAAATTCATGCCTCTAGACTAGAACATAATAGTCCTCAGATCCAAATATTTCTAAAATTGAAAAACGGTGTTTGTGTACTCAGAAACACGGTCGATTTGTATGCAAATCTCACGGTGTTTTTGAACGCTACTTCAATTTTTCGTTTACAACATCTATCAAGGTCACAAAAGACTGAATGGGCATAAAGCAGGATGGGTTTTAAGGGAGATTTGATTGATATCATTATAATTTTCACTAGAAGGCAAGCTCCAGCGAGGTAAAGAACCCGCAGTCCACCATACATTTTTCCAACTGTCACATGCTCAGTCCAGATTAAATTTTGATTAAAAATAACGCCCAGTTTTAAAATAACTTATTTGATCACAATTTACTTTAATTCTAGGAAACAGTGATGTGTCGGTAACTTGACGAGAAAATACTATCGCTTGACAGTTTTTGGAATTCAATTTAAGGTGACTGTTCTTCGACTATTCGGCTTATCGCATCATCAGCTATATTAACAGGATAGCTGAGAAATATTTGAACATCGTCTGCGTATCGTTAAAAGCAAAGGCCTAAGAATAGTTCCTTGAGGGACGCCTGCATTTGTTGTTAGAGAATCTGACCAACAAACGCTTGCACAAACAGCCTGACTTCTACAACTCAAACAACTTGCAATAAGCTTACGTACTACGATGGCTCAAATTTAACATAATTGTTTAATTTCTATAAAAGCAGCTTATGTGGGTCTATGTCAAATGCCTTTGAAAAGTCAAGCAAAACCAAAGATGTCGTGTATACCTTGTCTATTTCATTGCGTATATCCTCAACTTAGTTTAGCATTGCGGTCGTGCAACTATAGTGTGCTCTGAACCCTGACTGGGATTCTGTAAGAAGTTTATTTCTTTTCAAAAAGTGTAAAATCGTTTTTGGTCGATGCCTACTCTTTGCAATTTGATCTTTCAGTTTTTAAAAGTGGGGCAATTTTGGATTTCTTCCAAATTTTGGGAATGTAGATAAGCGAACATGGGTGAGATAAGGAAGTATGCTTGGGATGATAATTTTGAGAAACTAAGCATTGCATCGGATTTTATTGCAAAAGAAAGCCTTTATGTTTGCCTTTCCATCAACCAAAAAGTATTACATTGTGTGTTAAGCTCGCCCTACATTTCGTCCATTCAGATATCGGTGGTATGATTCGAAGACGAGGCAGCGGCAAACGCTTTCTTTAATTCATTCATTTAAATCATAAGAATTAATTGATCTTCGACCATTTAACTTTTACATTGACCGCATTTTTAATGCTTTTAAATTCCGAGTGAAAACAGGTAGTCTAAATCTTTTCCACCTCAGGTAGGTCATCTCTTTTAAGAAAGAGCATTCTAATCTTATCGGTGAACCATTCACAACTCTGATTACGGATCATAATTAGATTGATTATAAAAAGAATATATTAACGTTTACCTCACCACAAATTATGACATGATTGTACCTATAATTGTTTGAGATGTCAGAAGAGATGAGATGTCTAGCCTTTCATCAAAAACAGAGTGGAGTTGTTAGCAAAAAGAAAACTGCACGAGAGGAGAGAAAACATGTAAGCTAGCCAGGGTGTGGAGCAAAAGAGCAAAGGGAAAAATGGAAGCAAACAAGGGGCCTGTAGTCCTGCTCACACGAGAAGACCTCAAAACTGAAAATATATAAATCAAACAAGTTTAAAACCGAAAGTTTCCTCTTTTGTGGGACATCCTGTAGTATAGTCTTATCTTGTGCACCCTGGCATATGACTAACTTGGAAACCCACAAACAATAATAATAAGCCTTAAGTTTAAAGAACTAAGTTGGTAAATTGGTCGAAACTTTAAACACAACATTATCATATTTTCTTGCACGTAAATATCAATAACGATTTTTTAAACAATAGGAAAATAATACATTTTAGCTATAACGATGTTCCACAACGTACTAAAAATTGTGCTCCAATCTTCTGTAGGCCTGAGTTAGAATATCTTAGAACCGTCGTTAATCTACTCAGCACATTGTTTTGCGGTTATACATAATTTTAATTACTCATGAAAACTTAAATCTTTATGCTCTGTTATATTGTTATTTAAAAGCTGAGAACATCTCGTGTGTGATGAATATTTTTAAATAATCTGTGTCGGTATTAAAAATATTATTGTATGAGCGTTGAAAAGTTGAAGACCTCTAAAAATTCATTCGCCGTCCTCTGTCAACAAAGCGTCCTTTGTTACATTTCCTCGACGAAAACTTATTTAATAAGAATTTGACATTTTGAAATTACGAGTAAATAACCCTTGACGGATTTCAGTCACATTTAAACAATTTGTGCCAGACAATTAGAGATATGTCGCCTTGGGCTTTTGTCTAGACCTTTTTGAGTTCTACATTATTTCTAAAGAATGCAAATAAATATCTATTACCGTTGAGGAAGCTTTTGCATGACTTTAGTCATGAACATAAAATGTCGCCACGAAAAGACCTTCTAATTAAAGGCGATGATAAATATGTATTGTATAAACATGCAAACTTTACCATTTAATACAAATATTAAAATAGGCTTTAAAAAAAAAATTAAATTGAAAATTGCTTAAAGTTATAAAAGAAGGCATCAAGTCGCATAAGAGACGTTCAGGAAATTTCAAAATTTAAAAGTTATTTAATTAAAAAACAAACAAAATATGAAATACTATATATAAATGGAGCTTTTGATATATAATTTTAGGCCCTCTAAACTGAGTAGAGCCTCCCATCAAAAATCAAATCCGAAGTCAATGCTAACTTAGCCATGCTAAGTTTCCGCAGTCCTATCAAGCCAGCTCGGTTTTATCTTAACGTCCCTGTTTCATGTGGCTCTGATTCTAACATTGTAACGTCACATATCCTCGATTGCTCTTATAAAAAAAGCGGTCAATTGCGAGTCGGACATGTGCAGGGAAGGTTCCGTAAAAACTTGTAGGTATATGAATAGCTCTTCCATCGCGAAAATCGAGTCTGGAAGAGTCAATTAAGAAACTTTATTTTTTTTACAGCTTTAAGAGAACGCAGACATAAATCGTTTACATTAATTTTAACTTTATACCTCCACGCGTTCCTGGAAAAAAGGATGGAGACGAAGAGCCTGTTTAGAGAGTATGTTAATCCTATAATGATGTCGTTCTTCCTTTTGGGGAACGGAACCTTGAAATCTTGACTTATATTCGCTGACCTGGAACTAACTGATTACAAAACACAGGTATCTTGGACAAGCACTCGAAAAAAAAGTTGAGTCTATTAAAGTTGGAAGCCAAAGCATACGATCCAAAGAAGCCATTACATATCTTGCGGTGATGATAGATAAAAGGCTTAAATGGATTAGTCAGAACTTCCTTGTTGCGTGTAAAGTTTCTCTTTATAGTGCCTCGATTTTGGTAGGAGTAAAGCAAAACAGCGGCCAAGTGCGAGTGTGCCTTTCATACAAAGGGTTCCGAACCACCGAACAATATGCAACACAATATTTCATATTTTTTAATTTATATCATTTTTATTATTTTTTGTTAGAGTTTTGTAAAGCTCACATTATCTGAAAATATCAAGTGTCTCACTATCATATAATGGTTGTGGAGTTACAGCGCTGTGACAGTCAGATGGGCGCACGGATAAAGAGACTTAGTTTCATGGTTCCGTTGAAACCGTAAGGGTTACTAAAAAACTGCGCACTAAGGGGGCAGTATCAGGTGTCGTCTCGCAGTCAAATCCCTCTGGATTTACTTAAGAATAAGAGTTAAGGACGGGGAGAAGACAATAACATTTTTGTGATTTACTGTTAAGCATAGAGCCTACGCGAATATCGAAGAGTCGAGACAAAACAGCTGGGTGGCGAAGAGCGTTGAGCGCTTTCCTTTCAATTGATTTAATATCAGGGTTTGATTCCTAGAGTGGTCTAGTTTTTCGAATCTTGTCCAGTCACTATTTGGCATTGGGATCAAGTTAATAACACTATCACTGGGTTGGTCGACCAGTGATAGTAGTCTGACTTCTAAGTGGCGTTGTTGTAGTGGTTGTTGTATCGGCTTAATAACTAACGCGTGTTTTCAAAATATTGATTTGTGTAGATGGGTTTGCTGTGAAGGCATAACACTGACAGCGGGGTGTTTAACCTATATCTTCCAAACTTTCAAAGTACATATATCAAACTAATATCGAATAAAATCCAGCGAATTAGGTGAAAGCTAATAGGTCGATATCAAAATCCTCCGTCCCGTTTTGGGCTCCACCCACGAAATGAGTTTTTCAAACCACTATATAATTTGTCATTCTTCTCCTTTTTCTTCCGCTCTGTTGGGTTTGGATGACAAAAGCATGCCCGACGATTGGAAAATCAGCTGTATACTTCCCGTCTACAAAAAATCAATCTTATGACTTGCAATAGCTATCGATGGCGGCATACTTTACATTGACTTATGTCGCTTTCTTCCACAATATACATGATGTTGAAAAGGAATCGATCTGATAAAAACATCGACAGCTAAAATATTGAGAATTTTAAGGCGTTTGTTGGGTAGAGATCCAATGAAGACACATAAAAGGCAATCGATCCTACTTCAGTTTGACCAAACAAGTACAATAAAGACATCAAGCTTGTAAGATTTAAATCATGCTCCACAAAATACTCGTATTGTCAGTGTTTCTGTATCGAGCCGAATGGTGAACCTTAAACAAGACAGAAGAGAGACCCTTGAAAGCTAAATTCTTCACATGACATAAGGTCCGGCTTGTTGTACAATGATGTCCTCAACAGTCTGTAGGAAAATATAGTTCTTATAAGGAACGCAAGAATCTGTCTACTTCCATTGGCCAAAACAATTCACTTGTTCAGTGTCAACGAATCCCAATCACAGCGAGTTCGGCTCTCATGCGACGGGTTCCGCACCACCGCTCAATATGCAACACTTTTTATTTCTTTAATTTTAGATTTCTCATAGCGAAGCGAATGACTTGAAACTGTTTCTTATGCTTAAAATTGAGTTTCATTTTAAAAACCACATATTTCGCTTTTTGTATTTTTTGATTTTATATCATTTTTGTTGTTGAAGTGGCCAAAGAAATACAAATTCTGTGAAAACTAAAAGTGTCCCCCTATTACAGTTGAGAAAATACAGCCGTGTGACGGACAGACGGACAGCGGAGGCTTGCTAATAGGGTTCCGTTGGCACCCTTTGGTTGTGGAACCCTAAAAATTATGTTAGAGTGTTGATCTAACAAGAAACAAGAAGCACACCGAAAATAGACTTTACTTAGGACCCAGCTTATGCCGATCAACGAGCTTTGGATTAACCAAGTGTATGAAAGCTCCAACTACTAACTTATGCAAGTCTTTACTGCTCCCGGTGGCATTCGAAAATGCCCACTCTGTTTTGGACATGACACCTTACAGTTCTGTCTACAACGTTTTAGTGAACGGAAACATAATTTGCTAAGGCCTGTGTTTCTTTCGTTCATTTGATGAGGTCAGAAGACAATTGGAGTGTTGTAAGAATATTAATCGTTCTATGAACATCTTTACCACAAGAACGGCGTACCCACGGAAGACCTCACCTCTAGCAGAAGAACGCGACGTCGGAGAACTTATTATTCGCAATTGGACGTAGAGAAAGTTTGTGGAGCCATTGGACAAAGTAAATATAAAAGCAGCTTATGATGAATCTGAAATGCATTTTAGTCCGCATGGACTACTGTTTGTTTTTCTCGCATCTAACCAGTCTTAATTATCAAACTTTGGAATTCACTTTCTCTGGGCGTCATTCCTGTTTTTAAATAAAACTTGAAATTTTTGCGATGCACAAACATTCAAGTTTATTTTTGAACTTTTAACAATTTTTTATGATAAAAAAAAATACAATAGATGCAGTTTTAATTGTTTTTAATGTTTCGACAAACTGGTTTTAATTCTAATCAGTGTCATACGTCTTTTTAAAACAAGTTAATGTTTTTTTCTAAATTTAAAACTTTGTCAACTGATTTATTAAAGAAGAAGTTCGTACAAGGAATCCAGTGGCTTAAATAATAGATAGATAGATAGAAATAAACTCAAGAACCAAAACATTCCCATGGAAAGTCATGAAATTATCGAAAAGGCTTGTATCAGTATGTTCCGAAGTATTTATGTCTGGCTTGACGACTTGAGGCAGACTAAACAGCACAGTTAAAATTTTCTATTCATTATTTATTTAAAATTCAAATCGACTTACAATTCTGTAAACATCGAATATTTATACGAAAATAGAACTTAAGCATCATTTCCAGACAAGAATGTGGCTCAGAATCGTTCCAGCCTTCGGGGGCTCAAAGTCGAATTAGTTACGTCAACTTTTATATCCAAAGTTAGTTATGAATAAGCGCGGAGTGTTTGCGGAGAAAGAGATGAACGAAACCATACTTTGGTGGGTGTGTGGGTTTAGTTCGATGGCATTTGAATGAACGAAAATCTGTAACGCAAATTAAGGGCATATGAGGATTTAATCGTTCCCATAACCTTAGACAATCGGGCCGCGAAGGTTTTTTTAAAAACAAAGTGTCGCAATATATTGGAAAACTTTTTTCTTTTTAAAATATGAGCGATTCAATGTTCATAAATACCCATACTATAAAGAGTATCATGAAAGGAAATAAGCGAAAATACTGGCACACTCTTTTTAGGGTTCCGTCCAAAAGGATCCAAGGGAACCCTGTAACTAAGTCTCCGCTGTCCGTCCGTCTCTTTAAGACCTGTATTGCCAAAACCGTTACAAGGAGATAGAATGTGGAATGCTATTGCCGCTACAAAAACAGCAATTGTCTACTTATGTATAAACGCTGATTGGATTCCAATAGGATTCCTCGATCCGATCACAAAATTTGTGGTAAAAGATGGTGCAGAGTCCCCATACACGGAGTCCAACTCATAATTTTGATATGCTTTTGCGTTTTGCCTTTCAAAAACAAAAATTTTCTGACAGCTCCATACTCAATTTTTTCCATTTTCATAAAAACTCTTACATCGACTCACTCAAACGACTGTCAACTTAAAACTGTGCATCCAGAATGGTTGAAATTTTGGTGAGTAACTGCTAAAAGATGCACAACTACATGTACTGGCTTTAATTGACGAGTGTTGCACTCTTCACGTTGAGGTCGGAACCAGGCCACGTCACCACCCTCGTAATGATGAAAATACTTCGAATCGCGGCTCTGTGGTAGAATGTAACCACGTCTTGGTGAACCTTAGCTTAGCTTTATTTCTAGCATGCCGCAATAGGACTCTTCATCAATTGTAACATCTTTCGTCGTCGTTTGCAATAAAAAATGGATCGTTCATGCTACACTCTAAAACTCACTCTAAACAGTCAAACGTTACAACGGCATCTTTGAATAAGCGTGCATTTTTCGAGCCCTGAAATGAATTCTGAAAAATGTTCCTCGTAAACGTAGCCGACGAGATTGATGCATCTTATCTGAATAGGTGTTTTTTTTTTTAAAAAAAAAAATTGTCGGTGATTTTGAGCTGCTTTAAGCCTAAACAGAGGAGCTAGTAATATGCGGGTACAGGCACACACAAACAAGACTTCCGAACAACAAAAAGCCGTCATAAGGAGATTTAAAGTCACTGAGCTGTTACAACAGAGACCGCCAAAAACTTAAAAGATCGCGTGACATAATGCCTCTCAGGAGATTCTTGGAGTATAGCATGAAACGCATATGATTATGGTTACCATGGCCAAGAGATGCCAAATCTTATATTATGAGTTCCATTTATTAAAGGAGAATGTCGGTGTGCAAAGCGGCGCTGCGAGCAAAGAAAAAGGGAAAAGCAAAAAGCAATAAGAAAGATTTGAATATGTGAATTCAAATATGGCATGACAGAAATCACGTGCGGAAATTTACAAAAAAAAAATCTAGAAATGACGCCTGCAGTGAAAAAGACGAAAACTTTGTAGAGACGTAGTCGAGATTGATTATGCTGAGCATATGGAAATACCACTTCTGCTTTCAGGCAGAAGGGACAAGCATATGTGATGATCGACAGCAACACCAAGCACCCAACTTCAGTAAGGTGGAAGCCAACTTCAAGTCCAAGACTGATGGCTTCTTGCTGATTTCTCTTTTAACAGGAGCTAGAGACGAGCTGATAACATAAAATCATTTCTTGCCTTAATTAATTGAAACCAGCCAAAATCAGGTCAGCGGATTTAATGCCGACATTTTTAGACCTAACCTGAGATGACCTGTTTATTTTGAAATGATGTATTCTATGTGAAAGTCTGAAACACCCTCAGACTTTCACACAGTCCTCATCGAGGTAAATACTCACCATCTGTTTTGAAGACCAAGTATTGGGTTTTTCAATAAGAGCGCTACAAAAGTTTTTTTTAAATAAAACAAAAACGGTTTTGGATATCAAAGGAAATTCTGTGAAAGGACGTTTGATGCCATTATGTATGAAACTCGATTTCTTTTGCATGGTCACCACGGGCACGCTTGCAGAAGTCCAGACGCTGAACCCAATTTTCGACGGCTTTCAAGCATAAATCGGCCGATACTGCTCCAATTTCACGTTCGATATTCGTACGAAGTTCATCAATCGCAGGAAATAGTCTAACGGCGTCAAATCGCACGACCGAGGCGGCGAAGCGACTGGACCATTTCGTGAGATAACACGTTCTCCAAACTTGGTTTCCAATAAATTGATTGTGCAGTCGTTGTATGGCTTGTGGCGCCGTCCTGTTGGAACCACATGTCCTCCAAGTCCATATCATCCAATTGGGGTCAAAAATATTCGGTTATCATTGAACGGTAGCGATCCCCATTCATAGTAACGCGCTTGTCTTGATCATCACGGAAGAAGTACGGCCCAATGACGCCGCCGGCCTATAAATCACACCAAACCGTAATTTTTTCGGGTTGCAATGATGACTCATGGAATACGTGTGGATTACTGCCTGACCAATACCGGAACCATTCAGCCAGAAATGAGCCTCATCGCTGAAGATGATTTTTCGATGAAAATCATTTTCAAGTTGTTGCTCAGCCCAATACACGAACATACGACGCTTCTGGTGGTCAAGCGGCTTCAGTTCTTGCGTCAATTTAATCTTGTAAGGATGAAGGCCAAGATCTTTTCGCAAAATTCACCATTACGACGTCACAGAGATACCCAACGCTAGAGAACGACGTGTGAGAGACACATTTGGGTTTTCTGCAACTGAAGCCTCAGCGGCAGCAATACTCTCGACACTACGGGTACTTCTTTGTCTCACAGTGGATTCAAATTTTTCCACTAGACGCTCAATTGTTGATCTGCTAGGACGATTATGACGACCATAAATTGGACGTAGCTCTCTTAACGTTGAGGCCACTGACTCCGAATTTCGGTAGTAAATTTTAATAATTTCGACTCGTTGTTGGCTCGTATATCTTTTTATCATAAAATGGCAAACCTTACTGAAGAGAAATGTCAAAAGAGCGGCAAGAAATATGGCGTCGTTTGCTGTCCCTGTCGCTCTACTTTTGTAGCGGTGCTGTTGAAAAACCCTTTATGATATCATTTAAAGAAAGGAGCTGTATAGAGGCCTAAAGCCAAAAGCCTACAGAGGTAGCTAGTTCGATCTTTTCTAGCATCATCCAAGTCAAACAATAAGCATGGCACTGAAGGGACCATGGCTATATAGATCATTGGAAAATGTCTGTTAAGTTTTGAAATTCAGATCTGATTGATTTTGATTCCTTCCAGAGCGTGGCGTTCGAATTGAGTTGAGGAAGATTTCTATCGACTTATTTTCATTCGCTTAATTCGCTGTAATTTTTTCCACCAGCCTAAGTCCGATTTTATGGTGTTTCTGGAGATCTGTGATTCATGAGAGGTAAATCTTGCACTGGCACAGGTTTAGTCATCTCTTAATTCTAGGATACCTACCATTTTGATCCGTTGCGAAATCATACACTTTAAAATATGTTTAACCTCTTGAAGCAACATTTAACTTTGTTTTTAATTTATTTAGTCACATTTAAATTTATAAGTACGATTACATAATTTTGTTTCCCGCCTTAGAAACGCAGGTTTGTGACATCATCTATGAACTCGTCCCATTTCCGTTTGAACACTTTGTTGATTTTCCGACGCTCTTCGCCATTTAACACCGCATATCTTGATTTTAGAAAAAAAGAAACATCCTTAGTCAAATCAAAAATTGTTTGTAATTAAACTTACTTGATCGAATTCAAGGCAAATTGCTTGAGTATCCTCAAATCAGCTTCCACAGGCGCGAAACTCATAAAAGCATAGTAAAAGTCATAGCTTAAGCCTTTGGCATTCCAAACTCCTGGATCGTCACCAGATATTATTATTGGGAGATCTTCGCCAATGAAAAACGATGCCGGATGATTTCTAAGGTCCCAAACTAGACCCAAGACTTGGTTTGAAATTGGATTAACTTCGATGGCAATGCCGCGGTTCTTCACGGTCTCCCATAGCTGTGGGTGTTTCGACAATGCAAACCCATGTCCAATGCGGCGCGTATTAAGAAGAATGGCATCCATCAGATTCCAATCGGTTTTTCCATACCATTCTAAGATTGACACATCAGAAGGAGGTCATAACATGGACCAGCATTTGTAACTTACTTGTTTCTCCAGCGTGAAAGAAAAAGTGTGCTCCAATTGGTATTTCGGATAATTCGGTAACAAATTTATGGAGTGGATCACCGAGATCCTCTTGGCCAATCAAATCGAATCCAATTATAAAATTCGGTTTTGCAGCACTAAACAAAAATAGAAATAAAATTTGTTCGTTTGTAGGACCTGAAAATTATTGAAAGCCCGAAGCTGAAAGATATTTTCAAAATCCGCTTCGAAAAAGGAAACAAAACAACCTTCAACCGCTTTTCAAACGTTCTTTCATATGAAAAAATCTTTGGAGGAACCGAATTTAGAAGTTTTTAAGGTCTAAAGCTGATTTTTCAGATCAAACTTTTAGAATCCCACAAATGTTAAATGAGAAGGAAGCTTGTATGTTTATTTGTAGCTGAAAGTCGATAGCTTAGATAGATAAACGTCGACCCGAGGGTTTCCTTCCAGACTGCTGTTTTGTCCCCTTCACTGAGATTAAGGCTTTATCTAGATGGAACTTGAATTGAAATGTTTGAAAAATCTATATTCACCCTATACCCGAGTACAACGATCATATCTGAGTAGCTGCGCCAAAGACCGACCTATACTAACTAGATAGAGTTAAAAAAAAAATGTTCAAGTGAAAGTTGACTCTCATCCGAAGGGTTCCGCGCCTCCAAAGAGTATGCAACTCAATATTTTTTTAGTTTAAGATTTCTTATAACATCGCATTTAAACATTAAGGAGTAAGCCAGACAAAGTAAAAGATCGATATCGGTATATTTCTATATCCAATAAGAACAAAAATTTCGAGATGAGAAATAAAGCAGTTAAAATAAATAAGGATTTTAACGATCATAAAATAAAAGTTATTTGATGCTAACTTATCGTATAAATATACGAATCAATGATTCTGACTTTTTTTGACAAATTCATTCTAGCAATTCATCTCAAACCGAACCAAAAAATCATTCGTTGATGGACGTTAAAATTATTTGGTAATGGTAATTTTTGGAAAATAAATAATTAAAGACAATTGATTCTTGAGCTTGTTAAAGTTATAGTTGTCAAAGTATTTAAGAAATTGCTTTTAAAAAGGGTTTGGCAAATTTTTAAACTATAATAAAAGTGCGCCTTAAATGCATAATCAACATACACAACGTCAATCAATGTTTTCGTTTATCTTAAGTGATTTATTGAAATGCTCGGACAATCATAACTTTTTTCAATAATTATTTTTAGAAAACCTTCGCTGGTCGGGTAAAAAACTATACAACAAATTCTTAACGAATGATCATTTGCAAAATATTGTTTTCATTATTAGAATTCATTCGAGCCATTACCTTGAGTTGGATGGACGGGAACAATGCCTACTTTAAAAATTTATTAAGTGGCTCCATGAAACTCAGTGTCTACTGTTAGGTGTTAACTTGAGTTGGTGTCCCGCATATATTTTAAACTTGATGTCGTTTTTATTATTTTGTTTTTGTAACGACAGAAGCCACACACGTTCTGTGAAAACTGCAAGTGCCTCCCTATAATGGTTTACAAGATCCTACTATTTGACAAACGGGCGGACAGCGGAGGCTTATTAACCCTTTATTTGATTTTGACCGCTGGGACGGACATAATCTTAAAAAAAATTGTCCGCTGGGACGGACATAACCAAAATTTGTTTGCTTATTATTTTGTTTTTGTCTTTCGCTTGTCAACAGCATACACGTGCGTCAAGAATATTAAACTTGGTTCCTAACGAACATGCTCCTTCAGACGCCAGTGGAAAATCAGACTGCGAATTTGAATGTGTTTCTTCTTACAGCAACTATTCCTCTCCTGCCTCATCCGTTCCATCTTCGCTTGAAAATTTGAATGCTAGTATTTCTGAAGGCGAACAACCTGAAACATCTGATTTCACTCTTATTCTTACTTAAAACTTACTATTATTCTGTGCAATGACTTCACTTCGATCTTTACCTATTACACCAGGAATTGGGCCACGGAAACGGATCGTAAAATCAAAACTGGTTCCACAAGAAAAGACAGCCAAAACACCAAAGAAGTTTCAGCTGGCTTACAAATGGAAACTGGCACCGTTTCGTCACAGAGCGACGATTGAACATGATGCAGAAAGTGATTTTGTCGATTTACCGGCCGCTAACTCATCCCCCTTGAATTTCTTCTATATGTTATTTTCTAAGGATATACTGACAGACATTTTTGACCAGACTAATTTCTATTCAGTTCAAGAGTTGGGCAAGTCAATACTTTTGACTGAGGATGAGTTGAAAGATTTTTTGGCAATTCATCTAATTATGGGTATATAGTAGTCGAGATGCCTTCATACGCTGATTATTTGGTCGCAAAAACGCATTTAACAAATGATATCGAAGACTCTGAGTTAAGCTTGCTTGATTGTAAAATTGTAAGATGCGATAGTGTTTCTCGTCATACCGGTGGTGTACTGTTTTTTGTTAAACCCGAATGGCAAATCAAGGAAATATATGAGATAGCAATTAGTAAAATGATTTGGTGGCTAGTTATAAAAGTATCCTTAAACAATATAAGTATGATTTTAGTGGCAGTTTATACGATTTTATTAGAGAAAAACTAGAAGATCTTTGTTCCCCATATGCGGAAGTTGTTATAATGGGTGATTTTAATATAGATTGGTTTTCAAATGGCACATATAAAAACCGAATATCCGAAAGTATATCGGACATTTTATTCAAACAAATAGTGACTGAACCAACAAGACTTACCCTAACCTCGGCTACTTTGATAGATTACGTTATAACAAATCGTGGAAGTATTCAGGCAAAAGTGAACAAAGACTATAAAATCAGTGCTCACGAATCATTGGAAATTCTGATTGAGTCAAACTTGGCTAAGAGAAATTATACTAAAAAGGTTATTCATTCATTGGTATTTAAGGAGAACGTTTTTCGTGAACGAAAAAGCTAAAGCTTTCAGTGTGAAATTGGAAAATAGTTTGAAAAAAAATGTTAATACCCAAAACAATTTATAGAGTAAAAGGTAATCTTGGTTGGTTTAACCAACATTTATTAAATATGAAAAAATTAAAAATCGATCTTCATCAAAGAGCTATTTGGTCAAATGATGCCAGTGACTGGATTAGGTATAGGCACTGTAGAACCAGGTATGCGAGTGAACTTCAAATAGCAAAGAATAACTATATAGTTAGAAAGATTAACCAATCAACAGACCAAAAAACAATGTGGAGAACAATAAAAACACTAATAATGAACACTAATTAATGAAATATCATGGGGTGGAGAAGTGATAAAAAATAAGTCTGATATAGCTAATAACATACAAATATATTTTTTGTTAGGAGTGTTGATGACATAAATGAAGGGATACCATTCGAGAATTATACAAATTTAATAAATATAGTCAGTGAAAGATCTTTCAAATTTAATCGAATAAATATGAATGAGTTAAAGACTATCAGATTTTAACGGTCTGTCAATTAAAATGATGTTATGTGCACTTGACATTATCGGACCCGGTTTATTGAATTTAATAAATGAATCTTTTGGTACTGGTATTTTTCCGAACCTCTGGAAAGAGTCCATTGTGGTGCCAATTGAAAAGGTTAAAAAAACAACAAATCCAGCCGAATTTCGCCCGATTAACATGCTCAGGACAGAAAGTAAGATTGTGGAAAAAGTTGTACATAAATAGCTGCAAAAATATATGGAAGAGAACCATTATTTGACAGACTATCAGTCAGGATTTAGACAGCATCACAGCGGCGAACCTTTAATAAATCTAGTGATTTTGCAATGGAAAACGGAGGTTCACGAAAAGAAAGTTATTGTTGCTGTTTTTCTGGATTTGCAAAGGGCATTCGAGACAATAGACAGGGACATACTTTTGCAGAAGCTGAAAAAATACGGTGTTCGAGGCGTGGAATTTAGATGGTTCAAAAGTTACCTATCAAACAGAACTCAGCGAACTAAAGTGGCGGCTAAATTTTCGGAAGCGATAGACGTAACTCTGGGAGTCCCACAAGGGGCGGTATTAGGAACACTACTATTTATTATTTACATTAATGATTTGGAAAAGGTGCTTAAATATGCGAAAGCTAGACTATTCGCCGATGATACTTTGCTCTATGTGTCTGGGAGTTCTGCAGACGACTGTATCAAAAAATTGAATGCAGACTTAAAGAGTATAGAAACCTATTTGAAAATGAGCAAACTTAAGCTTAACATTTCTAAAACAAAAGCGATGGTAATTAAAGGAGACTCTATTGAAAATATTGTAATTTATAACGAAATAATTCAAAAAGTTGATGAAATAAAATATTTAGGAGTTATTATAGACAAAAAGCTAAGTTTCGAATCTCATATTAACTACATATGTAATAAAATTGCTAAGAAAATTGGATTTTTTCATAGAATAAGATGTAGGGTATCAATGAGCTGTGCAATACAAATATACAATGTAATGATCAAGCCTAATTTCGAATAATGTTCAACAATATTATTTTTAGGATCTAACCGAATGACAGAAAGGTTGCAAAAACTACAAAATCGAGGCATGAGATGTATTTTGATGTGCAATAGGTTAACACATATTCGATTTATGTTAGATGCATTAAGGTGGCTTACAATTAATCAAAGGACAATTATGAATGTACTCATTTTTATTTTCAAAATGAGAAATAATATGTTGCCAAATTATCTGTATAATGAAATAGTATATGTATCGGATGCGCAACCGTATAATTTGAGAAATAGAGGAGATTTTCCACTACCATTTTTTACAACAAATTGCCTTACGACTTAAAATCAGAAAGTAATATAATAGCATTTAAAAGAAAGTTAATCTCGTATGTTAAATCTAAGTACATCTAATTAATGAACGTCTTATTTTTATTTTTCATTTTTAACTAGTTTTAAGTTATAAATTGTAACAAATAGCTGAAGCTAAATAAAGAATCAATCAATCAAAAAAAAATTAAAATATGCCAAAGTTTCTGATAGAATGCCTCTGAAGCGTTATTAGCAAATACGGCGTTGGTTGCATTTCGCAAATAATAATCTGGAAGATGGAGACCGGTACTATAAAATTAGACCTATTCTGGAAAAAGTAAGGCAGAACTGTTTGAAACACCAGGGAACTGAAACATAATAAAGTATAGATGAAATGATGATACCCTGCAAGGGAGCCAAAGCAGTAAACAATATATGAAGGATAAGCCAAGCAAATGGGGTTTTTAAAAATTATGTAAGGGCTGGGGTCTCGGGTATCATCCATGACTTTATACTTTATGGTGGTGAAGATACCTTCCCTAACCATACGTTTTCCGAAGAAGAAAAATCTCTTGGTTTTGGTGCTCAAGTAATAGTTGCTTTGTGTCAGAGTATCCAACGGAAGCCAGCTTATTTCTATTTCGATAATTTCTTTTCGTCTCCAGAGTTATTTTATATTTTACGAGAGAGATATGGTATTTTCGCTTTGGGCACAATACGAAATAATCGCATCAGAGGCGCAGAAAAGAATGAAAAAATGTTCAAAAACAAAAAGAGAGGACATTGTGCTGAAGTTATGTGCGACAAGAATCGTTTGGCAATGGTTCGTTGGAATGACAATAAGGTTGTGACATTTATAAGCTCTTTTTTCGCTAGTGAGCCTGTGGAGACGATTCTGCGATATTCGAAGGACAAAAAGAAGAAAGTAGATGTATAGTGTCCACAAAATGTGCGGCAGTACAACAGACATATGGGCGGAGTCGACCTTGCCGATATGTTGATATCACTGTACTAAACACCATTCAAATCACGACGCTGGTACATGGGCATTTTTGGGCAGTTACTAGATATTTGTATAAACAATGCTTGGTTGCTGCACAGAAAGGCGAATGAAGGCAATCATAAAAACATGACACTAAAAGCCTTCAGATATGCTGTGTATGAAAATCTTATCTCTGAAAACCCTTGTGCCAAACGGAGCAAAACCGAAGCCCCAAAAGTCAACAAGCCCCGTGTGGCACGACCTTCCAGTCCAGCAAAGTATGACAATGTAGGTCATTTCCAACAGACCATGGAGGAAGGGCGTTGCAGCTACTGCCAAAAAAAACTGTAATGTCAGATGCGACTTTGCTTTGTGACTGGAAAAAATGCAAGAAATTGTTTTTTGGATTTTCATACAAAATAAGATTTTCTCTAATGTATTTTTTTATTATAAGTGATATTCTTGATAAAATTTTGAAATAATATGATTAATTATTTTGCCCTTACTTGATAATGTAATGCCCTTATTCGGCAAGTCGGTTTTTACATACTATAATTGGCAATGGCCGGTGTGACGGACGGACAGGAATTCGGAACCAATGCGGTTAGGTACCTCCTTTCTCTGTGCTGTGAAAAAACTTAATAAGGTTACGCACAATAACCCCTTGATCACTTGCACGAATTTTAGAAAGAAAAAATGTCTCATGATGAAGAATGAAGAACTCTTTACATTAAAAAAAAAAAAACATTTTTCGAAATCTCATCTTGTTTGTCCGATACTTAAGGACAACTTCAACTCGTGCAATGTTTTGAGAAAAGGCTTAATGTTTAAAAGCCAATTACTTGCAAATGACAGTAAAAAGATAGGCGCACTTTAACACCACTTAATCTTTTTGGAACATTTCAAGCACTGCTTAAATCTTCTTGTGTTCTTACTGAAGTTCCTTGAAGCG
The DNA here is from genome assembly GCA_963555765.1 of Orthonevra nobilis. Taxonomy (NCBI): domain Eukaryota; kingdom Metazoa; phylum Arthropoda; class Insecta; order Diptera; family Syrphidae; genus Orthonevra; species Orthonevra nobilis. The sequence goes on along the minus strand of OY743225.1, from coordinate 49,472,300 downwards.
GACAATCCTCTCTGCCATGTCATCAACCGTTCCCTTATTTCTCTTCGCGTATATAATCTTCATGCCAACAAAATCTGGATTCGAAGCTTTGTAGTCGTTAATAACTTTTTCCAGTTCATTTGCCACCTCCATAGAGTCATAAGTTCTATTCTTATCGCCATACAACTGGAAAAAGAACAAAGTTAAACAATTTAAAAAACAAAAACACATTTGCTTATTAAAAACCAACCTCCGACAAGGATGCTCGAATCTCGGCATAAATAATATTATCCTCATAAAATTCCTCCATCATGCGTCGATGATAGGCTCGAAAGACCGGCATGTACTTGTAAAAATTATCAACAGAGTCAAAAACGTCCTCAAATCGCCTCCAGATTTTCTGCGTCTCCGTGATGAGCGCTAAAAATGCAAGCAATTGAAAAACAATCTTTCTAAGGTTTTTAGAGACTTACATTCCGGATGCATAGTGTACATGTTTATGTGCTTCTCCAGCTGACGGTCATACTGCCTGCGATCGTCAGTATTCAATCGTTCTACGCAGACGTTTTTCAATTCACTCGAACACCGGCTGGTATTTCGAAACGTGAACAGTAGTACACCTCTTTCGTCGCGACATGTGTAAACATTGTATTGCGACGTCAGATTCTTGATGACCCATTTGGACGAAACAATTCCCTTGTTGTGTCCATGGAGAAAGGCACCTTTTGGCATTTTTTGAATTATTCGAAACACTTCGCTTTGTCGAATTAGAGGCTTTGCATGGAAGAAATGCATCGCTGGCGGGTACATGTCCGGCTTTTTAAGACCCTCGGCAATCTAAACCGAAAAAAAAACTGCTTGAGCAAGACTTTCAAGGTATTTTAGTTAATTTCGTTTAACCTCTTGTCGTTTGGCATTCATCAAAATGGAATTGGCCTTCTCCTCTTTGGGCGATAGCCACAAATTGCCACCAGTCGCAGAAAGACGTTCCGCCTCCATGATCTTCTCCCGCACCGAGTCGTAGGCTTAAATGCAAAATAAAGTGATTTCAAAAAATTGTCATCTAACTGATGGTGTATGATTAACGGGTGCAATTGTTTGAAAATAGTGAGTGATGATTGAGTTAAGTGATATTGCTACGTTACTTCATATAATTTACTACAAATGATGTGAACATATGCAAATCTATTTGAAGCTACCTCAAAGAGTGGTTGAAGAAGATAGTGTATCTTTAGATGGCTTGTTTATTTTCTGGCTTAAAATTAATTTATTCGAAATATTTCAAAACAAGGTTTTTTTAGGCTTTTCCGCATGACATTGAAGCCTGTATCGTCTAAAAAAAGTAAGCCAAAAGTCTCGAGTTAAACAGAGCTTCGAAAAAATTGACTTTAAACGATTTAAATGGACGTCTGATCAAAAAATTTTCAAGAGAATTGAAATCCTAATCTGCTGTGGTCAAGTTGTGAATGAGTGTTTCCCGGAATGAGATCGATGTTACGTTGAGATAAGTAGCATCAAAATTTATTACAAAAAAATTAGTAGAAAATAACAATATAACAAAGAACTGGTATAGCAAGGAATTAAATGTTTTGAAACTCAAGAAAACAAGGAAGTACCAAATTGCTAAAATATCAAATAACGATCTGAAATGGAACGATTATTAAAAAGTCAGAAATCTTTACAAAGTGAAGATAAATGAAGCAAAAAACAGATGTATTAATTAAAAATTAGTCGTACCACAGGACAGAAACAAAAGTGGAATGAAATTAAAAGCCTTGTTCTGAAACAAAGAAAAACCAAAATTAAAAATGTGATTTTTGAAAACATAAAGTATAAACCCGAATCAGAAATGGCAAACCGATTTAACGATTTATTTCGTAAACGAAATAAGCGATTCTATCGATGAAGTAGAATTTTTTAACAACAGCCGACTGCATCCGACTGCATTTAAATTCCGACAAATAGCATTGATAGAGCTTAAAGGAATCTGCAAGTCATTGAAAAAAACAGCAGATAAATTTTAAAATAAGTCCAGAGATAATCCTGGACAACTGGGATACTTTAGGCGGCGCTCTACTGAAAGTCATCAACACATCGATGTTAGTCGGGGAATTTCCGAGAACTTGGAAAGATTCTATCATTACACCAGTTGAAAAAGTTAGGAATACAAATAAGAGTGAAAACTTTCGACCCGTAAACACCCTACACACTCTAGAAATTTGGAATATAATCAAATTTTATCAGATTCTCAATTTGGTTTTCGGAAAAACCACTCATGTGAAGTGGCTGTAAATTATGTGGTGGGTGAGTGGAAAGTCAGAGGCAAAAAGAAAATAATTGCAATGTTCCTAGATTTTAAAAGAGCATATAAAACCATTGACCGGTCAATACTTTTAAAAAAAACTGAACAAATACGGTATAAAGGATAAAGAACTTAGATGGTTTGAGACTTTCCTAATAGGCAGAACAAAAAGAACCAAAGTGAATAAAGGAGTATCTCAGTGTGCCTCAATAGAATTAGGGGTGCCACAAGGGTCAATCTTAGGAGCACTACTCTTTATAATATATATAAATGATATGCCAGCCATAATAAAAGATTGTAAGAAAGTGTTATACGCAGTCGATACAATGGTATATGCCGAGGGAAAAGACGAAGAAGATTGTATTGCCAAATTAAAGAGAGACATCTGATCATATGGCTAAAAATGAATAAATTAAAATTGAACGAATTATTATATTATTATACACAACACTATCATTGAACCGCACTTTGACTACTGCGCGACAATTTTATATGCTTGCTGTAAACAGGGACAACTGGAGAGACTACAAAAACTCCAAAACCTGCGGTGCATTTTAAGGTGCAATAGATACATACCGATAAGAATGATGTTGGACGCCCTAAAATGGTTAAGCGTGTGCCAAAAGTTGGAACTAAGTACTTTATTAGAGGTATATAAAGTTAAGAATGGAGTGGGGCCAAAACTTATAACTGGAGAAATCAGGAGAGTGAAAGAAAGTCAACCGTACCAGCTGCGTAATGAAGACTGATTTCAGAGTGCGTTTCCAGAGCACAACAAGGGGCCAGAACTCATTTTTATACAAAGGGCCTACTCTATATAATGCCAAATGATGTCAAGACAGAGACAAATTTTAAAAGCTTCAAAAAAAAAATTCATAAAATTATGTAAAAGAAATTGTATTTAGATTGGTTTGTAAAAGTTTCATATGTGTAAGAGAACTTTATTTATTTTTTTATGTATGTATTTATTTGAATAAAAATTAAAAATCTAATAACTTAAAAAAAAAAACTATTAAATGTGCAATACCTACAATATAATTTGTATAAATGAAATTGTTAAAATTTCTATAACAAAATGATCCTATTGTAATATTTTCAAACTCTAATTTTGAAATGTTATAAAGTATTTACAAATACTAATAAAATGAACTATTTACTACTACTACTACATGCCCTTTTGCATCATTGTTAAAATGATTAAATTAATCCGCTCTGCGACATAACCTATTATTTCCGCAGTCATGCGCATGCGACCATACAAGAAGCTTACAAAACGGTGGTGCTGCAAGCTTGAACATGGACTGCTCGCCAGCTCTGTTAGCAAAGCTGAATTTCAATTGAATCAAATAATGTGCGCTAGGTTCAAATTCTGTTCTCGCAAGTGCATCATAGTATGAAGAATAAAATACTGCGAATTGAGTGATTGCAAATAAATCGAAATAAAATCTCGATCTCTGTTCCGCATTAACACATGGAGAAATCAAAAACCAAACTACATTTGATATGAAAACAATCATACAATATTTCTTAGCGAGCAAAAGAGCAAGTGTGAAATATTTTACCGACTTGTTAATGACACGTAAAACAGAACTGTGTAAAAATAAGTTGTAACTGTAGACTAAGCTTCTTAGAATCTTTGAATGCTTGATTTTTGAATTGGAGATTATAGTATATCTTCTCTTTTGCCGTGAGTATGGTTGGTCGTTTTTAATGACACTCATTTGTGGAGCATTGTTGTCCATTAGCTCAATGTAGCCATTGTATTCGACAGATTTTTGCCTTCCGGACTAGTTTGAGCTCATTTAATTCGCATTGTACCTTCTTGCCCACACGTCCTGCACGGAGATAGCACCTTGTATCCGACAGAGAAACTGAAGTCTTACTTATCATTCAACATTCGGCTTGGATTTAGAAGAAAAAAAAATGGCAAGATTAGGGTTTTGAAGGTCATTCTTTTGGTTGGACCGATTAGCCTAAGAAGGCTGTAAGAAAAGTGTGCTTGCTGCATTGTATTTTACGTCAAAATGGGTTTACCAATAGAATCTTTAACGATGCAATTTAAGGTTTCGGTAAGCTTCTAATGAGCTGAATGGAGTACATCGCGGGAAGCTGTGAGCTTCACATTGTAGGCTGAAGCATAGACAGCGCCGCTGCAGTGACTATCCACAAATTTGTGAAGCCAGTATAACCTAAGTCCTAAGTCACCTTAAAAAACATCATAGAAAATGCGCATCTTCCATCGCTGCATTATTAAAAACCACCCAAGCTTTTTTTTTCAAGAAAGCCACTGGTAAGAAAATGGCAAGAGGCCTTAAGCCCATTATGCAACCACTGAAGAACAGGGTATATTTAACCACGATGTTAAGGAGTTAATATTATTGGACAAAAATAAATAAGATAATAGATAATATAATAGATAATAGAATAACCTTAAAGTGGAGAAAACAACCCTCAAACAAGCTGAAAATCCTACCTATGAATGGTTTCGCCAATAAAGATTTAGAGCAATTCCGGTTTCCGGACTGATAATGGTTGTCGAAAAGGCTATTTTCTTTCATTCCAAACTAAACATATTCTCCGAGTGTGTATATTCTCAAGGCTGGTTTGAAAAATTCAAAAACCGGAATGGCATTCATGGATTGAAATCGACATGAGGAAAACAATCTTCCGACTAAGAAGCTGCAACGCTTTTTGAAGAACAACTGCGTGAACTCATTGGAAAAGAAAAGTTGACAAAAGAACAAATTTTCAATGCCGACGAAACAAGTTCTTTTTGGAGGTGTTTGCCCCAATACACTCTGGCATGCAATGAAGAACGTACGTCGCTTCCGATGGTCAATCAGCTTCAATTCTTGAGTCGGCTTGAACTTGTATGGATGTAAACCAATTTCCTTATGTGATCTGAGCGATGCTAAATTTTTGAATTCCTAACTACCTCAAAGTTCGGTTCTGACCAGTGTTGCCAAGTTTTTTTTTTTGAGCCATAGCACCGTTTCTAATATTTTCAGCGTTAATTTTTATACCTTGGGCACGAACAAAATTATTTTTTCAGTTTCCCAAAAAAATCAAAAAAAAAACAAACAACAAACAAGTTCCAGTCATAAATAAGTAATACCAAGCATTTTTCTAAAGAAAGTGCTTGCGAGCTTGCATGCGATTTATATTCCGACTTTCGCCATAAGCAAAAAAAAACTATTGGATATTTCCGGAGTGTCTAGGATTGACAACGTTATCCTGGGCTTTCTGGTGAATCATTTTGCGCGATTGGCAAATGTAATTGAGAATGAACACATATCGGGATTGTATTATCCTAACACAAAGCACCTCAGGCGTTTTTATATTAAGATGCACATGGCTGCTTGTCGGACTCGAGCAATGTTCCCATTATATACCATGGTGCTAGAAGAGCAACAGACAAAATAGTTCTGTAGAGCTCCTGACTGGAATTAATGTATGAGCGTACCTTAAAAAGAGAAACACTAAATAATGAACGGCTGAATCCCAGTAAATACTGGTGGCTCGATTGGGTAGGATGTTAATTATTTGTAGGTAGTTGTGATTAGTTGAAGGTAGTTTTTAGTTTAATGTTTAAGAATTATAAAAAAATAAAACAAGTTATTTTCCCACTTTTTTATTACTACTTACATAAACATTTTAGTTAAAATATTGTATTAAGACTTATTAAAAATATGTTAAACTTAAATTTAGTTATGAGCACCGTCATACATCGGTCATTAACTTTGTATATAACATTAGTTTACACGTATTGTAATATAAGTATTTTAAGTTGAAGTTTTCCAAAAATAAAAATGCACCTAAGTGCTTGTTAATTTATAAATTATTGCATTTTTTTAACTATCAATAAAAATATTTATTGGTAATCCATTCTTGCGATTGCACGAAAATAAAATTAATAATAAATTTATTCATGTCTTTAGGTACAGCAAAAAAGATGTGCCATTAAATAAGTTCAGAGGTATACGACTTTAAGGTTCCAATTTTGCAAATCACGCTTTAAGGAATTTTTTGATTTCTTTGCAAGCCAAAGCGAATTTGCAAAATTTGCATTTAACATCTCTAAACTTATTTTGTTCCTAAGTTTGCTTCTGACAAGGTTTTTTTTGACTAAAAACGCTTAAAACATCGCCATTGGAATGTCGCAAACAAAGCAGTTTCAAGGCTAGTTCACGAATCCTTGCAACAGGGTTTTCGCTTACTGAATCCCGATAATTATTGACTTCTATCCACAATTCTTTGCAATGGTAGGTTTCAGCGTTAAAAAACACGATTTAATGAAGCACTAAAATTTAAATCAAAGCACTAAAATAACGCCCGAGCACTTAAATGGCATATGGGCACTGAAATCATTTTTTGAGCACTGAAATTAACGCTGAAAGCACTTCATTGGCACCGCTGGTTCTGACCAAGACGTCCGAAATTGATGACAACATATGCTTCTTTGCTCCCTCGTATTCCGCCAAACTCATCTTTTCCGTGTCTGTCTGAACACTCATAAACGCAAGGTTGACATCAAGCTGCGCTCTCCAATTACAAACAGACCTTTAATAGATAGTGACTTTGGTGTTGAAGTTGGACTTTTGCACTATTGTTGCAAGTATGATGTTGAAGAAATCTCATGACAGTGCATCACCTTGTCTAGAACGTTGCTTGTCATCATGTGGGACGTGACGTGGAGCACCTTCAGATCTTCATCGTCATCCTGCACAAAACGACGAGCTTGGTAGGGATGCCAAACCTTGATATGGCTCATGGATGCTGTCAAAGACCACCTTGAAATCGATGAAAATATGTTGGTTGCCGATTTGGAGCCTCTACGTTTTCCACAAGATCTGTCGTGATGTCAATATTTGGTCTATGGTGTGGACTTTACTGGTCAAAATCTACACTGATATGGCCCTATCAGGGTTGAGAAGAAAAAGAAAGACCGAACCTCCGATTTTTTAGACGAAACTATCGTGTATGCCCAAACGCTTGGTCTAGACAACTGGAAACAGGTTTGAAGGAAGAGCTACTCACATACATGGATACATAGACAAAATAGTTTCTTTAGCCTTCATTAGGTCAAGAACTTCCTGAGTCAACCAAGGTAACCCGAACTTCTTTACTCTATTTTTCGTTCCATATGCAAAGGTTGCCTCGCGGTACCCTATTATTCGATCTGCAATAGGCGGGCACAAGTGATCTTCAAAGAATTTAGACTAACATAACCACAAATAACATAAATAATATAAATTCGTCGATATTTCTTCTTAACAAAATATTAAGTGTTAAAATTGTGCGTACGGAAATTTTCGTGTGCGTGTCCGATTCGCACTTGTTGGCTTTTTATCTTCAGTGACCGATAAGGAAAAATAAGATGTAAATTATTTCATGAAATTGAAGTCGTCAATGAAATATTTCGCATTAATTCTGAAAAGGAAATGACGAAATGACATTAGAACATTTTAAGTAGTCACATTCGCCAAAGCTTTGGTGATAAGCGAGGCTTCTTAAACGAATGGAAGTAGATTTTACCAGCTAAATTCATTATCACAACCAGGCTGTCTATGAACCTTTTCGTATCTGTGTTCTATAAAAACTTAAAAAAATAAATTTTCAAGTGCATACATTACCCATTTGTTTGGTAAATCCACCTGAAAGAAATATTGACTTTCAGTTTTCAACAAAACAAAAAAAACGTCGCAGAAAAACTATCGAATTAAATAACACGACTACGAGTTAACTAAAAAAAAACAGGGGGATTGCAATTCGCGCAAAACTAATAACAAATATCATTTAACAACATTTCCAATCAAATAAGCCCGATCCAAGGCTCTCGTATACTTACAGAGTTCCACTGTATCAACTGCACACGACACAAATGAATTGATTGTTATAACATAAACCCCCAGCATAATTCCATTCATCTTTGCAAATTGAATTGCAGGATAAACAAATTAATTTAAAAAAAAAAATACTTCTTATTTGAAACACTTTGGGACTCTCGAGTGATGCACTTTCACAAAATTTTTTGCCACTGAAGGCTTTGACATTGACACTTTGGAATGGTTTTTTTTTTAAGGGAAAGTGATTAAAAAACGTTTTCGAATATATGTATGAATGGTTGGTTTTTTTTTTTACTGTGCACAAGTGCAATCCGACACGACATTGATGGAATCGCGTACCCAACTGGACCGATAACAGTTTTGTCGCCTATTTGCGATATCTGAAGTCACTGGTCCAGCTGATGGTCTCCATTCTCGATGCTGGGGGTGACTCTTTAGCTCTACAGCACTCTAGCACATGCAATTACAAAACATAAACAATGCTTTCAGATCGCCCTCTTTCTATTTGCTGTTATCTGATTTTTTTTTCTTTCTTGTTTTACTGCGAATTTGTCAAGTTCAGGTCAGTGTGACATTAGCTGACGTTGTTGACATTCATTAGTGATATGCATGGTGGGTGGTTTTCACTTTGATTGGATATTATTGTGCAAAAAAAGAATGAAACCTCACCGCGCGATGAAAGTTAAATTGAGCAAAATGTTTGATTTTTTTTTTTAAGTCAAAATTATGACTTTTGCGAATTTTTGACATTAAGCTGCAGTAAAAATATTTCGAAAATAAGATCCAAAATCAAAAAAAATGGTTTGGGTCCGAGTAGACCTGCCCATACCATGAACTTCCCATCTCATGATAAAAAAAAAAACATTAAGGTGCTATTTAATTTGCTCCCAACATCAACTTTAAGATACTCACTTTTTTTAGCTCCCCGTAAGTTTGTATTTGTTTTCGCATCTTTGAATCATATTAAATACGATTTGCGTCTAAAGTATAGATTAAAGGGTATACTTATTATGTACATGCTAACACAGTAAGAAATACTTATAAATCTAAATATAAATAAATATCAGACTAATAAATTAAAAATATTAATATAAAGATTAAAACTACATTAAAACAAATTCATGATGAAATATTAGGTATGAGATTATAATAATTGATTGATTTATTTAGTAACATTTATCTAATGTTGTGCACAAGATTGAAAAGTTTGATAGATTAACATATTTCAATTTGGAAATACTTTTTTTCTGATTGAGTTACCTTTCTATGATACTAAAAGAAAATTCGATTTTTAGTTTGACTGCAGAAATAACTTAATATAATTTAAAATAATCTTTTTTTTAAACGTGATAACTGGTTGGACTTTTTTTGTCCAGGGATGCCAAACCTAGACCCATTCAATTATTAACTTGAGGTGGCGTTACAGTCCACGTAGCATTGGTATTTTATCCTTTTGGCTAAGTCAATTGCTTGTTGAATCTTCTCCTCCACTCACCGTCAATGCAGATGGGACAAAAGATCACACTTTTCTCTCGAAACACCGGGGCCTTCATCCGCTTTTGAAAGTATCCATGCTTCTACACCATATAGTAGGACGAGGATGATATTGGTCTCATAGAGCGACACTTCAGTTCTTCGAAAGAGGGCTTAGCTTTAAAAGCTAGAGGTATTTGTATATGTATATCTGTATTTATAGCGGAGCCAAGATAGACAAAGCCCCAACTACCTCAAAGTTATAGCTGTTTATGGTAACGTTCTGATCAGCGTTTGGTCTTTCTTTATGACAGCATATGCCTCTTTTTGCCTTCTGTCGTTGACAAGGTTCTTTTGCACTATTGCCCCAAGTATGATGTTGAAGAAATCGCATGACCTTGTCTAAAATGTTGTTTGACATCAAGTGGGTCGATGACATCTTTGCCGACCTCAATGAAGCAGCTTGATTTCTCCATCGCCATTCTGCACAAAAGTACGAGCTTGGCAGGGATGCCAAACCTAGACATGACTTCATAAATCTCGTCTCTGTGAACGGAACAGACACCAAAACCAACCTTGAAATTGATGAAAAGGTGGTGCCTACTGACATGCTCGCATGCTTTCTTCTGACCATGTATTGCAGATGAGTTGGTGCATAATTCCCAACGAAGTCATCGCCGCCGCTTTTAGAAGTTCTATCTTGCTATCTGTACTTCGTCTAGGTCTTGAGACAATTGTTTTTGCTGGCTGGCTGTCCATGGCTTGCGTTAAACGACTCAATGAAAGCATTTTCGAATGTAATATAGGACCAACGACCAAAAATCTTAGCCAGTCATCCCTCTAAGAGTATTCAACTCAACGTGAAGATAAGATATTTTAAATTTAGAGTTACGAAAATGGATTTCATAACAACAACTTTAACATTTGAAGTTGAATTTGTGTTTGCTTTTGGCAGTTGTTTTTCAACTTCTTCAATAAAGTTATTATCAAATATTATAAAGCTTAATTTCAAAAGTATTACATTTTGTAAGAACTCTGTTTATATGGATTCATATTTTAAAAGTTTGAGGACCAACTGCTTATCTCAACTTCTTGTATTTTTGGAATTATTTTTATCAATCAATTTTGTTTGATTGCTTTTCTTTGGAAGATATTAACCACTGCTCGGAATATTAAGGCGTGATTAACTTGATGTCCTTTTTGAAAGGGTTCAAAAGTGCATAGTTTCAATCCATAGATTTCCACCACCTCTTTCTTCCGAGCTGGTAACTCCTCAGCAAAGGATCTTTTTCTGTCTGGTAAATATATGGCTTAAAGAGTGTGATACTCTTCAGTATTCAGTCCAGTTTTCTTTGCAGATTTTGATAGCATTTTCCACACCGATTCCGAGAGTTTTTTTTTATCTCTGTGTCATTTTATGGAAAGACCTCTAGTATTGGGTTCATGATAAGAAACCACAACAGTGGAAAACAAACTAAATCAGATGTTATGGTCTTCCTTGCAATATACGAGTAATGCAGATTTATCTATGTATTTTAACTTTCTCATTTAGGTTCCTCTCGATGCTTTTTCTTTGAATTCAATTGCCTCATGCGCCATGAGCTTCTTTTTGCTTATATATTATAAATATAAAAAAGTGTCAGGCTACAGCCGAGCAGGTTTTGAACAAAAAAACTGGTGGCTCCATAATTTTTAACTTCCCATCAGGAAGTTCTTGTAATCGGTCCGATTTTCGAAATTCAAAATTTTTACATTTCTCCACGTTTGGCGGTCCCAGTAGTCGGATTCCATGATTTTTAGAAAGATGTCTGTGTGTGTGTGTGTACGTACGTACGTACGTACGTTTGTGCGGATTCTTTCGTACAGCCTAACTCGAGAACAAATCAAACTATCGAAGCCAAATTGGTTTCATTCGAAGCGTGTGTGCATAAAGATCACCTGAAAATCTTTTGGTTAAATTTCACGTGGTGGTTTGAATTTTATGACGAAAAAACTGTCAAAAAAAGGGACAATTTGACTTCTTCAATTAAAATCAATTTAATTTTCCAATAAAAAAAGTTGAAAATTAATTAAATTTATAGTTCATAGCTACCTTTTCAGATAAAAAAATATGCATAAATATATACACTGCCGTTCATAAGTTTCCGGACGAATTCATAAAAATTTTTTTTGTTCAGTTTTAATGCCAAAAGTTTCATCAATATTATGTTTATTTAGCCAATTGACTAAAATAAGTAAGTTACTAACCATAGAGACGACTAAAAAGACTAAAACAGTTTTTAGTTGAGGCCATTTCATACATTGATGTGCCCCTTTCTCTATTTGCTGATCCAAATTTTTACGGAAGTTCTTTGAAAATTGTTTCAGAAATGTGAATCCTGTAAGTCTTTTCAATTTTTCAAGACTCAGAGTGACGTCTGCAACACTGACACATGAAAACATCCTTAGAAAATTATGGGGCCACCAGTTTTTTTATTAAAAACTTGCTCGGCTGTAGCTTGACGCTTTGCTCATTTGCTCATGGCGCGAATTACATGAGGCAATTGAATTTAAAGCAAAAGCATCGAGAGGAACCTAAATGAGAAAGTTAAAATACATAGATAAATCTGCATTACTCGTATATTGCAAGGAAGACCATAACATCTGATTTAGTTTGTTTTCCACTGTTGTGGTTTTAAATCATGAACCCAATCCTAGAAAATGACACAGAGATAAAAAAATCTCTCGGAATCGGCGTGGAAAATCCTATCAAAATCTGCAAAGAAAACTGGACTGAATGTGATCCTCTTTAAGCCATATATTAACCAGACAGAAAAAGATCATTTGCTTAACAGTTACCACCTCGAAAGGAAGAGGTGGTGGAAATCTCTGGATTGAAACTATGCACTTTTGAACCCTTTCAAAAAGGACATCAAGTTAATCACGCCTTAATATTCCGAGCAGTGGTTAATATCTTCCAAAGAAAAGCAATCAAACAAAATTGATTGATAAAAATAATTCCAAAAATACAAGAAGTTGAGATAAGCAGTTGGTCCTCAAACTTTTAAAATATGAATCCATATAAACAGAGTTCTTACAAAATGTAATACTTTTGAAATTAAGCTTTATAATATTTGATAATAACTTTATTGAAGAAGTTGAAAAACAACTGCCAAAAGCAAACACAAATTCAACTTCAAATGTTAAAGTTGTTGTTATGAAATCCATTTTCGTAACTCTAAATTTAAAATATCTTATCTTCACGTTGAGTTGAATACTCTTAGAGGGATGACTGGCTAAGATTTTTGGTCGTTGGTCCTATATTACATTCGAAAATGCTTTCATTGAGTCGTTTAACGCAAGCCATGGACAGCCAGCCAGCAAAAACAATTGTCTCAAGACCTAGACGAAGTACAGATAGCAAGATAGAACTTCTAAAAGCGGCGGCGATGACTTCGTTGGGAATTATGCACCAACTCATCTGCAATACATGGTCAGAAGAAAGCATGCGAGCATGTCAGTAGGCACCACCTTTTCATCAATTTCAAGGTTGGTTTTGGTGTCTGTTCCGTTCACAGAGACGAGATTTATGAAGTCATGTCTAGGTTTGGCATCCCTGCCAAGCTCGTACTTTTGTGCAGGATGGCGATGGAGGTCGGCAAAGACGTCAGAGACCCGCTAGATGTCAAACAACATTTTAGACAAGGTGATGCACTGTCATGCGATTTCTTCAACATCATACTTGGGGCAATAATGCAAAAGGAAATTGTCAACGCCAGAAGGCAAAAAGAGGCGTATGCTGTCATAAAGAAAGACCAAACCCTGATCAGAACGTTACCATAAACAGCTATAACTTTGAGGTAGTTGGGGCTTTGTCTATCTTGGGAAGAACTGAAGTGTCGATCTATGAGACCATTATCATCCCCGTCCTACTATATGGTGTAGAAGCATGGATACTTTCAAAAGCGGATGAAGGCCCCGTTGTTCAGAGAGAAAAGTGTGATCTTTTGTCCCATCTGCATTGACGGTGAGGGGAGGAGAAGATTCAACAACCAATTGACTTAGCCAAAAGGATACAATACCAATCCTACGTGGACTGTAACGCCACCTCAAGTTAATAATTAAATGATTAATGACAAAAAAAGTCCAACCAGCTAACATGTTAAAAAAAACGATAAAAATTAAATTATTTCTGCAGTCAAACTAAAAATCTAATTTTCCTTTAGTATCATAGAAAAGTAACTCAATCAGAAAAAAAGTATTTCCAAATTGAAATAAGTTAATCTATCAAACTTTTCAATCTTGTGCACAACATTAGATAAATGTTACTAAATCAATCAATCAATTATTATAATCTCATACCTAATATTTCATCATGAATTTGTTTTAATGTAGTTTTAATCTTTATATTAATATTAATATTCTTTATATCGCGAATCTTTCACAGATTTATAAGTATTTCTTACTGTGTTAGCATGTACATAATAAGTATACCCTTTAATCTATATTTTAGACGCAAATCGTATTTAATATGATTCAAAGATGCGAAAACAAATACAAACTTACGGGGAGCTAAAAAAATGAGTATCTTAAAGTTGATGTTGGGAGCAAATTAAATAGCACCTTTATGTTTTTTTTTTATCATGAGATGGGAAGTTCATGGTATGGGCAGGCATTCTCGCACCCAAACCAATTTTCTAAAGATGTTTTCATGTGTCAGTGTCTTCATTCTGAGTCATGAAAAAAGGGAATGATTTACAGGATTCACATTTCTGAAACAATTTTCCAACAACTTCCGTGAAAATTTGGATCAGGACGGCACATCAATGTATGAAATGACCTCAACTAATTACTGTTTAAGTCTTTTTAGTCGTCTCTATGGTTAGTAACTTACTTAGTTTAGTCAATTGGCTAAATAAACATAATATTGATGAAACTTTTGGCATTAAAACTGAACAAAAAAAATTTTTATGAATTCGTCCGGAAACTTATGAACGGCAGTGTATATATTTATGCATATTTTTTTATCTGAAAAGGTAGCTATGAACTATAAATTTAATTAATTTTCAACTTTTTTTATTGGAAAATTAAATTGATTTTAATTGAAGAAGTCAAATTGTCCCTTTTTTTGACAGTTTTTTCGTCATAAAATTCAAACCACCACGTGAAATTTAACCAAAAGATTTTCAGGTGATCTTTATGCACACACGCTTCGAATGAAACCAATTTGGCTTCGATAGTTTGATTTGTTCTCGAGTTAGGCTGTACGAAAGAATCCGCACAAACGTTCGTACGTACGTCTAAAAATCATGGAATCCGACTACTGGGACCGCCAAACGTGGAGAAATGTAAAAATTTTGAATTTCGAAAATCGGACCGATTACAAGAACTTCCTGATGGGAAGTTAAATATGTTGACTACAATAAAGGCTGAGGTGATAGGACTGTCTCAAAAGGTTATTAAAGTATTGTTTCAAATATAAAATATGATCTTTCCAGTTTAGCCTGCTATCCAAAATTATTCCCAAATACTTAAAGCTGTCAACCCGTTCGATATTAAAGCAGCCAACAGAGCAATTTCTATTTGTATAATTAGTGGAATTGCCAAATTGATGAGGACAATCATTTAAATTATATTTAGGACAATTAGCTTAAATAGGATAGCTTAAAACAATATCTTCACAGATAGAACCCGAAATATTGAAAATCATGAATTTTGTTTTTTCGCTTATAATTAGTTTATGTAAAAAGAACCATTTGCGCAGAATATCTAAATCATTATTGAGACGTGTAAACAAGTTAAAATAGTTTTTTTTCCGAGTAGGATAAGGAAGTGTCATCAGCAAAGGCTGTTATTTGGCCTTTAAAACGTTGAAGGAATAGTGAATTCACAAAAATTAGGAATAGGATCGGGCCCAAAACGGAACCTTGAGGAACGCCCATGTTTATATATTTTTCCGAACTTAAAATATCCCGAACTTTAACTTTTTGTTTTCGGTCTTTTAGATAAGATGCAAACCAATCATAAACAGACCCTCGAAAACCTGCCCTATACAGTTTTTGGAGTAACAAAACATGGTCCACCATATCGAAAGCCTTAGTTATATCAATTAATAGGGTTGATGCAATCTCAGATTCGTTTAAGCTATGATAAAGTTCGCAACACAGTTTCAAAACGGCTTCTTCTGTCGATCTACATTTTCTGAATCCAAATTGGGAACCACTTAAGAAATTATTTTATCCAGAAAGGACAACATTCTTGATTTCGTACCTTTTTCAAAAATTTTAGAAAATACTCGTAAAAGTGAAATAGGACGGTAATTATTGAGACACGTAGTTTCGCCCTTTTTTTTGCAGCGGAATAACAATTGCTAGCTTAAGTGCATCTGGAAATACCCCTTTTTGTATACTTAGATTAAAGATATACTGCAAGACATCAGAAACATAGTATGAAATTTTCTTCAAAATCTTACTGGAAATCATATTATTCGATGATGAATTAGAAGTTTTGAGAGACATTTAAAAAAAAAAAAGACTTAGTGCTTGATTGTTGGCATCACCAAAATGTGCGTCACTATTGATGTTTCCTTGGAGGCAAAATTTGCTTACGAGTATTTCGTGATCCATGATCCATGATACGTCTGGATCTGTAATACTTGACAAGAGTCAAAGCAAAACAGACAGACTTTCTTGATACTTCAGTCTACTTCAAAGACACTCCGATTCCAATCAAGTTACGAAAAAATTTACAAAATAAATATCTTAATTTTACTATTTCTTTGAATTCTTATAAAGCAACTGAAATACATTAAGACATAACAACAACAAAAGTACTAGACGGCATTTGGAGCAAACCATCCGTGTAGACACTTTGGAACTGGGCCACTCGAATGGAACTCACACCGTCCCATCTCTGTCCACGTCTTGGCGCACAGCACCAACAGCCCCACATGGTTATCATTTACGCCTCCCCAGACCATAGCAGCCAGCACAACGCCATCATCTTCGTCCTATAAAAAAAAGCAACCATTCTCAGAGATCAAATTTTATTCCATCATTTTGAGGTTACCTCAGCTCCTGGAGTGGGCACGAATATCGGTTCACTGGGATAGCAATTATTCTCACACCATTTCTTTGCGCTTTTAGACACTACATCGACCTTAATAAGCTGAAAAAAGACTCATCTTGCATACAAGCTGAATGAATATCACTTTTGTTAGCTCACCGTTCCAGGATTCTCAGCATCGACATCGGAACTGATGGCGTAAAAGAATCGGTACTTCTTGCCTAGATAGGCATCGTAGTTGATCCGTGGCGTCTCGCACCCTAGATCACACAGCAACTCCGGCCTTACCATGATGCTCTTATCTGGCATTTGGTATGCCTCCGCCTTAGTGTGTTCCAGCTTAACCAAGTTCACCAGACACTCGTATTTGTACTCGTTGTTTTTCTGCGTCTCCGACTTCACCGAATCACAATGATTCGTCACAAATTGTGTGATATCTTCGTTCTGCGACTCGGAGCGCTTGAACTGATGTGCGCTTTTCGTCTGTTGCAATCTGGAGCTGATTCCACCCAATGAGAATGACTTTGTTAGTCCGCGTCGTCCCACTGGGGCACCATTCAATGGCAAAACAAACCGCAAAGGTCGTCCCCGAAACATGGACGCGTAGTTCGGATTTGTTTGCATGTTCATCATGCTGTCCAGGTACATGCAGTTGATCATTGATGGATCCTTGTAGCAGCAGATATCGATGACGACATGCTTATCGTCCTCATACTGGTTGATGATGTGCAAGTAAAAGAACGGTTCCGAACGGAATGTATACCTCAGTTTGCCTGTCTTCCGATCCAACAGATAAAAGTGAGTGCTTTTGTTCTCGAACCATTTGAGGCAGGACGAAAAGTTTTGACTGTTCAGCTGTGACTTGACGAATTCCGTCAGCGATATGGACAGTGGTTGCTCCACAATAATGAAAAAGTTCTCTGTTATTCCTGGAATTAGAACTTTTTGGTTAGACTTATGTGTGGTTGCAGGAAGAGTCCGGTGTCTTACCGAAAGTATGCATGTAGCCAGGATTCAGAACCCACCGACTGGGTATCGAGCCAGCGATATAGGCGTCGCGAAACATGCTGTCGCCACTTGGAAAGCAGATGATGTTATACGCGGGACCAGTTCTGCCGGCAGACATTCCCAGGTTATACACAGTTTTGTCAGGCATTACATGGGGATGTGAAGTATGACTGACAACTCCAACGTAATCGGTGAGCACCACTCGCCCTTCGGTCGCTAGCGTCACCGGGTTTATTCTATAAGTAAAATTAAAGTGAAGATTTTATTTTGACTTAGTCATGGCTGCTGCTTAAGCAAAACAATCCTTCAGGTTATGCAGTAAGGCCTGTCGGAGGACTTTAAGCCTAAACAAGCTCACCATCGCAAACAAGTATATAGTAAATATCACGTTCAAATGGGCTTGACAACTTTGAACTCAATTTGTGAACGCACCCTTTCACTAATCATCGAACTGTCAATTTATTCAGAAAACTCAACATTTTCATCATGGTAAAGTAAACGAACGAGGAACGTGTGCAAATTATAAAAATTTACGAAATTCGGAGTCGTTGACCGCAACTTTAAGAGCGTTTTCGCCCTAGTAGACAGGCAATAGCAAATTTAGTGCAAAAATATGAGCCAACATATTCATTGTGTGATTTAACTGTGTCAGTGAGAGAACGGGTTGGTCGAAGTTTCGAAAATATCGCTGCCGTTCAGGCGTCCGTAGCAAACGATCCAAATCAGTCAATTCGACGGCGTTCTCAAGAATTGGGCATCGCTCAAACCACATAAAGATCTTGGCTTACAACCATACAAGTTCAAGCCGACTCAAAAACTGAAGCCAATGGACCATTTGAAGCGATGTACGTTCTCCGATGGGGCTCTGGAGAAGATGCGCCAAGATGATGAATTTCATCAGTGACGAAGCTCGTTTTTGGCTCCATGGGTTCTTCAATAAGCAAAATATGCGTTATTAGTCGGGTGAAAATCTACATTTGGTGTTTGGTGCGGTTTGCATGCCGGCGTCGTTATTGGGTCATATTTTTTCGTCGACAATAACGATCGTCACGTTACTGTGAATGGCCAGCATAATCACGCCATGATAACCGATTTTTTGGGTCCGAATCGGAAGGTATGAACTTGGACGTCCATGTGATTTCAACAGGATGATGCCACAAGCCACAAAGCACACCTTTCAATCGATTTGTTTTATTTAAACCAGGGACGTAACAGTTATAACCTTTTTCACGAAAAGGTTATGCTTTAACCGGTATCCATAACCAATTTTTTTTTTGGTTACCAGTAACCATTATCAATAACCAAAATTTATTTTAGTTGCCGATAACCATTATCGATAACTTTAATCTTTTTTGGTTACCAATAACCGTTATCGATAACTTAAATTTTTTTTGGTTACCGATAACTTTTATCCATAACCAAAACTTTTTTTAGGTTACTGATAACCAATATCAAAACTTTTTTTAGGTTACTGATAACCAATATCAATAACCAAAATGTTTTTTAGGTTACCGAGCTCCCATTTCGGAACGAGTTGGTCGATTTTAGTTATCGAGGTGTCTACGGAGAGCTTAAAACTTGATTTAGACGCTTATAGTACAAGAAAACTAAAATTCTAATTGAAAAGTAAAAAATATTGAGATATTGTGAAAACTCCGCGTTTTTTAGGTTACCGAGCTCCCATTTCGGAACGAGTTGGTCGATTTTAGTGATCGAGGTGTCTACGGAGAGCTAAGAACGTGATTTAGATGCTTTAAATAAAAGAGAAATAAAATTCTAATTGAAAAGTATATAATGTTGAGATATTGTGAAAACTCCGTGTTCTCAGAAGAGAAAGAATGTTGTAAAATCTGGAATTCCATACAAAAAGCACCACGGCTTACAAAAGTAGAAAATTGTCGGCTGCTTATAACTCAATTGGTTATTCTGAAAAAAAAACCCTTAGACCCAAATGCGTACCAATAGCAAAAAAACTGGCGTCAAAAATAAAGGTTATCCACAACTGAAAACAAATTGTTATTCATAATGGTGATTTATAACCAAAAGAAAATTATAAAAGAAAATTATAATAAAAGTTTAAATTGACTGTATTTTATCTAGCCTAATTTAACCTACTTAGTTAGTTAGTTAGTTTACAAATGCTAGAAAGATCCTGTTATTATTGAGGACGTACAGTACAAACGAGATTATTCGCTTTGATTGTGAATAATACACTCGATTTTTCTTAATATGTATTTATAACCGATTTCTATTCTTCTTGCAAAACGCATACCTGCCACTGAAATCGCTACTGGTATGATTTATTTTTTATATTTTTTATATTTTGTTTTTTATTTTTTATATTTTTTATTTTTTTTTCTGCGTTGTGGGCTCCCTAGCAGACGCGTCCTCATGTGGTGGATAGAAGAAGACTCGGGACGGTGTGTTTGAATGAAGTTTCGGTCAAATTACTCGTTGTCCCGCGGTGAATGTGGTTATAGCAGTGATGACGACAAAATTCCATTGTGAAAGCCCATCGCGAACCGGCTTATAGATATTATGTAATGGAAACCAAATAAGAAAAAAATAAAATTGAGTAAGATAAACAGGTGTACGCAAATTTATTCATTATTAACTTAACTTTTAACTTTTTTTTCGGTTTTGTTACGCATTTGGGTCTAAGAAGTTGTGAATTCAAATTTTGTTTGGATTTCAGATTTTACAGCATTCTTTCTCTTCTGAGAACGCGGAGTTTTCACAATATCTCAATATTTTTTACTTTTCAATTAGAATTTTAGTTTTTTTGTACTATTAGCATCTAAATCAAGTTTTAAGCTCTCCGTAGACACCTCGATCATTAAAATCGACCAACTCGTTCCGAAATGGGAGCTCGGTAACCTAAAAAACATTTTGGTTATGGATAAAAGTTATCGGTAACCAAAAAAAAATTAAGTTATCGATAACGGTTATTGGTAACCAAAAAAGATTAAAGTTATCGATAATGGTTATCGGCAACCAAAATAAATTTTGGTTATTGATAATGGTTATTCGTAACCAAAACAAATATAAGTCGAGCGTAATGGTTATTAACGACCTTTACTATTAACTCTTAATTTTCGAGCAACCTTTTCAGGAGTATGAAAAAAAATAATGGTTATTTTGGGTCCCTGATTTAAACAAAAAAGTTTTCAAGTCATGAGCAGTTATCTTTCTTGTGACATTCATGATTTCAAGGTTATGAAAACCCAACCAAATAAGACAAAACTGGGAAACCTAAAACCAGCGAATGGAGTGAATGTGATTGATGGAGCAGACAGGAGATCATTGAACTGAACGGTTTTTGCTAATCCATTGAGTAAGTGATTCGTCCATTTGTCGTTTTTTGATAAAAGAGCTGTATTCCAGTTTCTATCAAATGCTTTTAAAATATCAAAGACAAAAATATTAGTTTCACCTGAAAAACGCAGGGAGTGTTACGGGAAGACAATTGCTACTCGATAAGAAAGTGAAGATCATGTCTCCCGTTTGTAATATTAAGGCATATTTACAAGTCCACACTGCCACATTGGCAAGCGACTAATTGTTCAACAGTTAAGGGTTCATAGTTTCAAAGCCCTCATCAAAACATTGACAAAGCAACCACTTAGTTTCGCTATAGACGTCTGGTCTCCGCACTGACTTACGAAGATACATGCAATAAACTGAAGAAGGCTTCATATGAATTGCTTAGAATCCCTAGTTTAATAGCGCATTGCTTCTTAATTCAACAAAAACCATACCTAACCTGACTCTTACGAACATAACACCAATAATATCGAAGTGACAAAGTACTTTACCATCAAATACTTTTAAAGAGTTCCATCTTCTTTTCTAGAGCAGAACCGTGTGAGTGAACACCTCCAAGTGGTACATAAATTATACACTGTGAATCAACAGGATGAGGCAACAACTTTCAGGACAAATTTTCGCTTTGAGTACGATTTAGAATTTTTTTCAACCGGAAATATTTACTACCACGAAACGTACTGCAGCGAAATTCCTAAATTTTGACCAAAATAACCTTGGCATGAGCATTGCTCAGGAGCTATTTCATGACTTCTTCGACGTGCCAAATTTGCTGAAAAACCTCATAATTGGTGATGAATAAAGGAGTTATGGTTATGACGTTGAAATCAATGAAAGCGGTCGGAAGAACCGTAACCGAAAAAAGCATGCCAAGTTTGGTCAAATGTGAAGGTTTTTGTCACTTTTTCCTTCGTTTATGAAAGCGTGGTGCATCATGAGTTCCCCCCACAAGGTTCTATTGTAAAAATTAAGGATAATAAGCCTCAAGTTTTGCGCAATTTGCTTTAAGGGGGGAAATCACAGTAAAATTTTCAATTTTTCGAAAAAAAAAATGTTGGCTTAAAAGGTCTTAAAAATAATATACCAAATGATGGAATACGGCAAAAGTGTCCGAGTGACCAAATTTTTCATTCTGCGGTAACGCCTGTCCGGTATACTCATATATGTTTCTCAGTACTTAAAATTTTAAACGCGTTTTTCTTGAAACCACTTTTTTTGAGCTCGCCGAAGACATAACTCGAACAAATCTTTCCCGATCGACTTGAAATTTTGACAGTAGCTTCGAAATATCTTTCTTAATGGCTTAATTTTTTTTATCGACGATTTTATTGGGTTTTTTTTTTTTTGTTAAAAATTTAACTTTATTTTCAAACACGCACCATTTTGCTAAAAAAAAAATATATCGTAAAAATACTACGTAGCTCGCTAGCTGTTGTTATATGAAAACTAAAAAAAATTAGTGTTATCTTCCTGGTCAAAAATTAAGGAGTCCACGCTTTCAAAAATAGGCGCCTTGGGGCATATGCTGCGCAGCCGCATATTTTTTATTGAAAAAATTACATTTTGTGCTAATCTAGTATTTCTATAAAACCTACTTTACAGATTTTCGATTGATACTTTTATTCAGCCAAAATTAATTCCCGAAAATATGCCTATTTTTTTGTGTGCTACTGTGATTTCCCCCCTTAAGCAATACGAAGAAAAGCACCTTGTAACAGATCGTCGCTAAAAACAAACATCGTTGTCATAACCCAGTCGCATACCATAGAGGAACGATGTTGGTCCACAACAAAAAATGCTTCGAGGCTTGGAAAAACCGCTGGCTTAAGTTTTTTTTACATCCGGGAAAAAACAGATAGTGATGAATAAATAAATGTTTTTCGAAAAAAAAAATAAAGTTTTGAGCAAACTTCGTACAGAGCAAAAAAAATAGCTTAAGAAATTATGCCCTCATCCTTATGAGTCGCAGTGTATCACGAATCAAATTCGCCATAAAATTAAGCAGCATCTTCATTTTAAGACTCCCAACAACAAAACAAATTCAATCAAATAGAATTTTCGAAAAAAAGAAAGAAAAAAACTAGTTTCAAATTAAAACAAAAATTTTGAAACTCTGCCTGCTGGATTGAAATACAAAAAATGTCTTTCATCATTCAACTGGCTCGTTGGTCTAGGGGTATGATTTCCGCTTAGGGTGCGGGAGGTCCCGGGTTCAAATCCCGGACGAGCCCAAGTCGAAAATTTTTTTATTTTTTTTTTTAATACCTACTTATGAATAAATGGCGCTTCCGTAAATGTGTAGTATTCGTCTCCAATTGGATACACCGAAATCATTGTGTTGTCTGACCCACTGTCAGCTCGAAATATTGCCGAAACTCTGGAAATAAGAAGATATCAACAGTTTGAATACGAATATTTGACTCCCACTCACCTATCGAATATTGAATGGCATGGATCGGGAACTGACGACGTTCCGAATTCCGTGACAACAATACGCTGAGCGGAGGTGTTCTTCTTGAGCGTGTTGGTTTGCACGAAACGATTCTGGTACGTGACAGTTCCATTTTTTATGGCAAATCTGTGCAGCAGTGCTGAGCAATCGAATAAATGTTGAAATGTCATGTCGCCCACTTTCCAGTTGCCGGGTCCATTACGCAACAAGCTCCCATTCAACCATTTAGGAATAGTCCCTTTACATAAGAAAAATAAATGTCAAACTGAAAACGGAGGGGGAGGAAGTTGTCTTAAGAACCTTTAACATTGCCCTGAATCGGTTGAATGACTTCCTCATTGCAGGATCGTAGCCAAACGTCTGACGCACAATTTGGATAGCAGCGTCCGCTGCCGTCAATGCGTTCCGACTCCGGATCGAGCTCCTTTGGGTCGTATTTAACCTAAGAAAACAAAAAAAAAAAACAACAAAAGGCTTATGTTTATTTATTTTGCAGAACAGCATCAATGTCAAGCGAATAAATCAACGCAAATCCGCGAAAATCTCCCCCTAAAGCTCATTGGCGTTGCCATTAACCCTCTTGCGAGGCCGGCACTCTGCACAATCGCAGGGGTGGAATATTTTTGAGCTTACGTTCAATTGAATACACGTGCGCTACTCGCATGAATCACTCCGATTGAGCCGAGGAATTTTATACTAAACTTTCCAACTGGGTGGTATTCGGAGTAGGGATGATGGAGGCAACTCAACAAGTAGTTGGATTGTGGGGAGGTTTTGAACCGTTTTATTGTCGTTTTAAAGGGTGAACATGATATGTCTGCATATGGCAATATGAGTTGCGTGATAGGTATCAGGTATAGGTTTCATAACGTCATAAATATTTGCGTCACATGAATTGTCACGTGTTTATAAAGCCTTGATGGAAAAGGTTATTTGTACATTTATTTAATTCTGGGATGGGAATGTGAAGAATCCACGTGTCCTTCGTGAATTGTGGGTTTCGTGTGAGTCTCTTGGATGTAATTTAACAGAATCTGCCGGTTTCGTTGACTTCAGGTTTAAGCTTAGCGTTGTATAAGGACTATTAAGTCCTTTTACTTTTACTCTGAGGCAACAAACTTTAAAAAATCCCCAGGGCGACAGTTCCTCCGAAACTCAACATCTAGCTTCACCATTCTCGCGCGTTAAGCGAGTGTTTTTCGCACGAATGGCGTGGATTGAAACCTCAGTTTATTTCCAAAGCCGAACGGCCACAGGAGTTTTATGACAGCGCCAATCGCTCGGGAGACTTGGAGCCGTGAAAAATTGCCATATCGGGGACCATATGCGTAGCAGTCCAACGCACTAAAGTCTAAGCTTAGCAACCGACAATCAAAATGGATATATGAGGAGCGAAAACCCTCAGCAAAGTCTCCAACGAACTATAAAAAAATCAGCGGAAAAGAGGAGACAATTATTTTAAACGTCAACTCAAAAATAATGTCCCCTGTACTAGATAACAAAGGAGGGTCAGTTGTTGAATCCTTTTTGAATCAAATGTTTTTTTTAAGCACTGACGAGAGCTGTCAAAACAAGAAACCAGAAATATTCCTTAGTTGTTCTCAAAGTAGATTCTGAGATTCCCTAACAATGCAAATTTTGAAATAAAATTCCCGCTAAAATGAAGCACGAACTGAAGCTGACGTACGCAAGATATGAAAAAAGCCCCTGGCTGAGAATAGTCGACACAGAGTGAACGTCTCTTTACTCAAAAAATCATATTTTCATTTCGATTTCGGCGGCTACGAAACCAAGCCAAATTGCCAAGCCGGAGATGTTTTTTGGACAACACGGAACTAACGTTTGACTCCGTTGCACATCTTTTTTCTGGGCTGCTATCAAACACCGATGCTTCGCAAACAATCCAGATGAGATTCAGGCTTCTCTGCCAAGGATGTATATTTTAAGGTTCTGTTCTTCAAAAGGAATGACAGATCCATTATAGGATCAATTCGTTGTCCGTTTGTCACCACACTTTTTCTCAAGACCTGTTGAGATATCAAGTTGAAATTTATATCAATTATTTATGACTGTGGTCTTTTAAGGCTGTGAAAAATTTAAATCGATGCAGTCAAAAGGTATGACTGTTTTTGCCGCGTGTTTCGATGATGGACGAACAAGTCCGCGAGTTCGAAATCAACAGATGGCCCAAGCTTTGAATGTTACCATGATGACTGCCCCTGACAATATTTTTTTTTTACCGATTGCTCAAATGATTTCTATTTAAAAAAAAAAGGATAGATAGATGGCTAGATATATATTTATTTCGTACAAATTACAATTATGTAGACCTGCTACCGCACAATTTACAGTACAGAGATACGATATTTTAAATTACCTTTCAACTGAACTATTTTTACAATTTATTTTACACTTTTCAAAATTGTAATTAACCCGATATATTTGAGTGGGAAAGTGCGAGAAAACCCCACTATGTACAATAAAATAAATAAATAAGAAAAGTATAATAATAAAAATAAAAAAAAAGAACTTATAAATATCACAACTTTAAAAAACATAGAACAATAAATATAAATACTATGTATAAATAAATAAGTAGATAAATAAATTAATAACTTAATAATTGAATTAATAAATAAGTTGACAAATTTAAAACTAAAATAAATAATTAAACAAAAAAGATAAATAAATAAATACATACACTAATTAATAAGTTGATAAATAAATAAATAAAAACCGCAATATTTAAGTAAATAAATAAACATGTTAATAAATAAATAAATATAAATAAATAGATAAACGAAATATTTAAATTTCTTCATGAATAACATTTCGACATGTAAATAAATAAACACTAGGTTAGCAATGAAAAATTTGGACAAACATTAAATAAACATGATGAATTATGTGTGCAACACAAGTGAAGGGATATTCAATTGATTTATCGTTGGATCATCAGGGAAATCACTTCTGACTAAGAAAGTATCGGCGAGTTTTCGAATTCTGTCAGAGATCAATTTAGCATTGGCTCTATCATGAAGATCTCAGGGAAGATTTTATAACATTTTTAATAGTTTGTTATGAGTTATGTGCAATTTTTTATATAACTTTTGGCCCAGCTACCCCACATTTGACACCTAATATAGCAGTAAGGCTTGAAATATAAGTTTGTGAACTATCATTTTGTTTTTATTTGATAGTTCTGATTTTCCGTTTATTAAAGGATACAACATTTTTAAAGCTATATTATTTTTTTTATTGTATTTGAGGTATGTCCATAAAACTTCAATTTTGAGTCTAAGTATATGCCTAGATATTTGATGGAGGATTCCCATTTGATTTGCGTTCCATTTAATAATAAACAGTTCTGCGGAAGAAAGCAAGGTTTTCTTTTGCAAGAGAAAAAGATGGCTTGCGTCTTTTCCTCATTTATTATAATCTTCCGGTTTTTTGTAATATTTTTCCACGATATTGATCGCATGATTAAGTATCGACTCGTTATTGAGACCGATTTCATGCGATGCAAATATCGCAATATCATCAGTGAACATTGCCGATGCACATACTGGGAGTAATTGTACAGATCTGGGGAAGGAACTGCACCTCGGGACAGGCCGTCATTAAAGTTTATTAAATTTCAGGTACTTTTATTAACATACACTCTGAAGCAATGATAAGACAAGAAACTTTGAACGATTTTACAAAGGAACGGGGGAAAATTATTATCTATCCGAATCAAATGCCTTTTCGATATTAAGCACTATCATACCCGTAGATTTTGCCATCGTGAGGTTACTTTTAACACTGTTGCAAATTCTGAGAACCTGTTGGGAAGTGCTATGATAACGTCTAAAGCCAAATTGCTCATTTGGAAATATGTTTTTTTCATCTATGCTCTTAATAATTTTTTTCTTTAACAATTCGCTCCAACAATTTACCTAAGCAACTAAGCAAACTTGCAGGTCTATAAGACTCGGGTCTATTAGGGGGCTTGCAAGCTTTAAGAATAGGCACGATTTTAGCCACTTTCCATGCAGACGGAAAGTATTGCATTTTTAGGCAAGCGTTCAAGATAAAACATAGAAATTTTACTCCTATCTTGGGTAGTGTTTTTAGGTTTACATTTTTTTATTTTATCCAGTCCCCCAGGCCTTTGATGTTTTTTTTTTATTTATTTATTTCATTAAATTTCATTAAAAAATCAACATTGTTAATACATTTCCGCGAAGCCTTAGGGGCTTTTCTGCAGAATGTTGCGTTTCTAACATTAGTAAATGAAATTAAGTAAGCTTAGTTTAATATGCATTATATTAAATAAGTTGAGATATAAAATAAATCTGCATAACTAAATACTTTTGATTGATTGATTTATGTTAAGAGTTGAGATTTTAACATTTGTATTGACATTAAACCTTCAGTTGCTCTAATTTTGACGTAAAAGAAAGTTTCTTATGTTTTTTTTTTCTAGTTTTAAGATTTCTAATGTTTTTAAGCTCTTGCGGAATTGTATTGAAAACTTCATAATTGTTGCAGAATCGGGGTTCTTGGAGCATACCTTGCGCATGTCTTCTTGTGTTTATACCATGGTTAATTGGTGTTATGAATCGTTTGTCGTTGTAATACTCTAATATAAGCGTCATCTTAAAGATATCTTCCACTTGAAGAACATTAAACCTATTTCGATGAGTATTAGAGTTTATTTTGTTTAGAGCTGCATTTTGTAGTTTTTTAAGTTTTTTTTTATGTGTTACTGATGCATTGCTCCATGCAAGTATTCCATATCTAAGCTTGGATTCCAGCAACGCAAAGTACACTTGCCTTAGCACAGATGCTGGAGCATGGTACTGCAAATGTGTTAGCGCGTATAGTGCTCTTTTAAGGCTCGTACGTAACGTTTGGCTCTGTTGAAAATGCGAAGAAGCTCATTGACTTATAATATAAATAGAAGTGGGCCCAGTTTCGATCCTTGCGGAACTCCGTATTTTATTTGTTCTTTTTGGCTATAGGTCCCGTTGAGCTTGACACAGAAAAGTCTATTGTGTAGGTATTCCTTAAGCCAATCAGCCATTAATCCTCGTATTCCGATGCGTTCCAGGGCAGCTATTAGCTTTGAATGATTGAGCGTGTCGAAGGCCTTCATAACATGATTTGCAAACTCCCCTAATAGTTTGCCTGTGCTTTTCCCTTTCTGGAAACTGCATTGACTTTCGTGGATGGTTGAGTGTTTTTCAATAAAATTTTACAATCTTCTTGTTATAATATCTTCAAGGCACTTTTCAATTAGCGGCAATATAGATATTGGCCTGTAATTGCTGAGTTGACATTTAGTACCTCCCTTATATATTGGTCTGACCACAGCAGTTTTTAAGGTTTCTGGGATGTTTAAATTGTTGATGTAAAATTGCACATCTGATTCGGATACAAATGTATTTTCCGGTGTTTAACTGCACAGCGTTATCAACCATTATATTCGTGCTTATGTCACCTAAATGTTGTGAAACCAAGTGGTTCTGCGAGAACTGTGCGCCAAGAATATTGGCTTTGTCAGTGTATAGGACACGGGATTTGTTTTTTTTTTTAAATATTTTTTTACTATATTCCAGAAAGGTTTTGAGGCATTATCCAGGGAGTTAAGCATGCTGTTCCATTTCTGATTGCGTACATCATGAATTTCTTTACAAATAATTTTATGGAGGATTTTAACGTAAGTTTGAGAAACAGTTTGGCGATATCGTTGCCAATTCCTCCGGTGCAATTTTCTTAGTCATATAAGATTAAGGATATGCACGGGAACCTCAGCATGAATGTATTTTTTTTTTTCAACTTTTGGTGACGCTTACATCAACGAAGCTCGATATGTGTTCCGAAAAGGATTTGATAATTTGATCAACATCTTGGTTATTCGTTATGTTTTCTAAATTACAGGGGATATTTTGAAGTTTATTTCTTATTTCAGAACAAAAGCGTATCCAATTGGCATGCTTGAGATCTAGAAAATATTGTTTTCTTAAAGTACTAGTTCACTTATGGAAATTGTTTGAGATATTAGCCAAGGTAAATTGGTTATAAATAGATCGATAACAAAAAGATGATAGATGGAACAAGGTTTTTGGATACATTTAGATTTCCTTCTTATCCGCGCAAATTGTGACAATTCTGTCGGAAGTCAGAAGGGCTATTTTTAAAAATCACATGTAAGTATTGTAAACGCTTTCAGATTAGTTTTAAATTATACTATATTAAATATGATTTATTTCTTTTGACGATCCGGTTCTGCAGAATTGATTTCAAATTATTTGTACCTATGTAACTTTTCACAAAAAACAGATTACTGATTGTATGTCAAATTCGTGTTTTTGAGGCGAAAATAAAATTAATAATATTCTAACTTCTGTTTTGTAATTTAAATGAGCAAAACAAATCAGGTTTTTCTTGTAGCTTTTCCTTCAAACTAAAAATGATTCCGTGATAATAATATTTGATTGTCAATAGTAAAATCTAACTTGTAGTCAAGAATTCAAAATTTACTATGTATTATTTTATAACTTGTTTGAGGCAGCATAAAGCCGTGAAAAGCGATAATAAAATTAATAATATTCTAACTTCAGTTTTGTTATGTTAATGAGCAAAACAAAATTCAAAACATTTTTATTGAAATAACCGGAACAAAAAGCGGCAATCAACGCCACGTGTGTTTTTCCAAATAAGGAATTGGTTGAGTTTACACGTGGTCAAGGCATTCCATTTTTATGATTACATTTAGAGCTTTGCTTATTTCTAGATAATTTCTCAATCTTCCTTATTCTGAAAGGCGAACAGAAGGTGTCACTCTCAGTCATCTACATTGGTCCGCCTGTGGGGTTCGCCAGTGAGCAGGTCTCTTAAATATCGAAAGCCCTCTCTCGGTTTTCTTGCGACTTCCTATTATGCGCGATGACATTGGAAAATTTATTGACATTGCCTGTTTTGATGCGATTCGTATGACCCTGTCTTTAAATATTGCAGCACCAACTAAGTCGGCTCGCACCACTTTTATCGAGATGAGATTATTTGAATCCCAGTCGTTCACAGAACTTTGCGGTATAAAATGTTTTTCGACTTCCGCATTGAAAACCCGCGTTAGCATTGTTAACTTCCCATCAGGAAGTTCTTGTTTTAAGTTGTAACTAAGCTAGCCGTTGCAGTTCGAAAAAGAAGACATCGCAAGTAGCTTACCGGAGACTCTTCGGTACAGTAGGGCGGTAAAGCAGATGTCGAAAGGCAACATCAACACTGGGGACCCCTAAGGCAAAAGAATACATGTCCTGTCAGCTTTGGCCGGCCTAAATATGTTTAAGCCAGAATAATTAACTAGTATGTAGTTTTTAATTTTATTTTAAGATATGTTAAGTTTCTTTGGCTTTAGATTAGTTTAAAGGTTACGTCTAAGGAAAAGATTAAGTAAAAATATATAAAGTCCATTTCGTTTTTTGATTCTAAGGAATAATAGTTTTCTTAGTTTGCAAATACATTATTATTAACATTTAATTATAAGACATCATTTTAAGTTGAAAGACATTTTATTTATTGTTAGTTTCAGCTAAGAGCGCCCGAATGGGGCCAGTTAATATAGTAAGTTTATAAATAATAAATAATTAAGTTAATTTAGCTTGATTTAAACATTTTTTGTTTAGCACTGAAATTAAAATAAGAGACTATTTGAAGTGGAGGTTTCCTCGAATTTGTAAAAGAATATGAGCCTCATGTGAGTGTAAATCTTTCTTTTCAACAGAGAGCACATTCTGTGGCGGATTATTATTATTATTTTTATTTGTTCTTTATTTAAACTTAACTTACAATTCATGACTGTGTATAGAAGGAAAGAAAATTAATATGGCCGTCTGTCGAAAATCGACAATATTTCATTTAAATTCACTTCGTTAAAGTTTAAAAACTGCAATTTATATAATTAAGAAAAAAAATATAAATAAGAAATAAAAATAATTATTTAAAAGGTTGTTAAGGTATAAAAATTATCAAAAATTTCAAAGCAATCAAAAAAGGCTAACAACAAGTTATTAAAGCAGTAAAAGCGATAATTCAGTGCAAGTTTACTTAATCGAAAAAGCAAGTTCCAACCTTGGTCACCATTAAGAACTTGTAGGGTTTCTTGGGGTGTACGGGCCCCTCTCGCCCGCAATTCATTAAGTATTGCGATGAAATGGAAAACATCTTCTTCCTCATTTCAGTTGAAGAATGTGCAAGTAGAACGTAATTCCTGTCTGTGCGTCTGAAGTTAAGGTAAAGAAGCTCTGTCCTTGCTTTAAAGATAAGACTTACTTGGTAAGCTTTTAGATCTTTTTTAAAATAGTTATTGGGACCCAGTAAATAATTGAGAATTCTACGGGAGGTCTAGGGAGGCCCGGTTAATTCTCTAATAGTTCAAACAATCGTCCACTTTCCTGAAACAATTTTAGCATTTCTTCCGCCAATCTTCTACATTTGCCGCCGAGAGACCTAAAATAGCATTGTTAGAAACTACCAGCGTCGGCATTGGCTTTCAGATTGCGTAAATTAATTTGAGGTTGGCGGAAGTCAAAATGAGTGGCGTATGTTGACGTTGTTGAGCGTTGTATACGCTCAAATAACAAGCGTTGCACCATTTCAAGTTCATCGAAGTTTTGGAAAGCAAGAACTTGATTTGGATAACATAGGCAAGCGCTTACTGCGGCATTAAAGACTTTGAACTTCGACCCAGTATCAACATGTTTTTTTCCGAAAAAGTCCCTCAACATGAGAGATCTTAGCGGTTTTCAACTTTTCGTGAATATGGGGGCGGAGATCAAGGTTTGATGAAACAAGCATCCCTAATTAACTTAAATTGCTAAACAACTTCAATTGGCTCATTGCTCAAAGTTAATTTCTCCTGTCGTGTTGGTCTACTACGTGTAGGTCCGAAAGCCATGATCTTTGATTTAGATGTGTTCACTTTGAGATCCCAGAGGTCACAGTAGCATTTTAGTTTGTTTATCAATTTAATCCAGCTCAAGCGAAGATTAATGTCATCATTATAAGTACTGATAATGGATCAGACTTTTCGGACTGCGGAAAAGCTTCGGTAGCGGATCAGCAAACGGAGAGCATTGAAACTCAGTCTTTTTCGGACTTATGCGAAAGTTTAATTTCCCTCAAAATATACATCCAAACAAGAAGTGCTCGTTTCACGGAAGATTAGTCCATAATTCAAAAACTCATCCATTAAGTACAACAATGAATATTAAAGGACTTAATGTACAACAGGGATTTTTTTGAGGATTTGGAACTCTACGAAGAGCATTACTTCAATCCGTATACATGATAAATTCTGGTAGGAAGAGATGGTTTTGCCAGGCGATCGTCTGTCCCAAGATCAGTTTTCAATCTCTAACTCGGGGCTTCATAGCTTCAAATTGGAAGCCAATTTTAGTGTCATTTTAAAACGAAAGCAGTAGGCAGCTGCAATGGTATGGGCTAGCGCCACAAGGTTACATTCTTCTGGGTTTCTGGCAGCAAAATAGACGATAATGAAAAGGCAGATGAACTTGCCAAAAAGGATCATTCCTGGAGCTGGAAAGGATGGAAAGATTACAACACATACCACTGGGTGAGCTTAAGAAACAATTAGACATTGTGACTCGAAGGCCAAACAACAGTGTATAGAAATATAGGGAAATCTCGTAGTCTAAAGCCGAGCTGCAAAGCTGAAGCCGAACTGGCGATCATAAAGCACCTGCTTTGCAAATGCCCAAACCTATAGGCGAGAGGACTTCGATTCACAGAGGAAAAAGCACAGGGAACTGGTAGTACTCGCAAAGGAACCAATCAAGGACCTAATGAGTTTTATCAGGAGCACCAAATGGTTCCATCAGGAGCAATAACGAAGTTCATATTGCCCCATGGTTACATCCAACAAGTTCACACCCTTTAACCTTACATAACCTAACCTAACTGAGTCTCATTTCCGCCACTGCTGAAAATGATCGGGTGTCGGTTTTGTTCATCAAAATTTAGCACAATAAGACCTGGTGGGCTCTTGATGCCATATCATAGTCCTCTATTTTTTCTCCCTGGTCAAGATATGGCCAAGTAGCTCCGCTTCAAAGGATGAAACCAATAATCATATTCGCTGCATCAGTAGCTGCAAAACTGCACTTTACAGGTACAAAGCAAAAACGATTAGGGAAGTCAACTGCATTAAGCCACAGAATCTTCTCGGGGAGCCCCAAAAAGTTCGAATCATTTGGGTACCTGGAGATACATTTAAATCCCGGCACTATGCGTGACAAAAAAAAAGGTGGAAATAACAACTCGAGAATTTATAAAAATGGCAGTAATCTCTTGAGACGATTGTCTTAATCTCGGTTTCTTTGGTAATAAATCAAGAAAACGAAAAAAAAAGAACCCTAGCTGACTACGCATCGCCCCTTATGTCTACCACACTCTGCGTAAATACCCCAATCCACATTTGCGACGTTTCTGCTTCACGGGGCACGGAACGCATCAAGAACTAATGGCACTTGTGCAAAAGTTGGTTGAGCGCCTGACTTTCAATTCAATTCAGTCCCAAGTTGGGATCCTGGAGCAAGTCTTGAATATTATCTAGTCTTCGAATATTTTCATTCACTTTTTGACAACAATGTTTCAGCTAAGCATCAAGCTCACGAAAAAAGGCAAGGAAGCTTGTTTTTACTTACTCAAACTCATATCCTCCAAGGATTGATAACCATAGTAAAGTCAATCAACTAATGGTGATCCGTCTATTCTCTTAGCTCTTCAAGTTATCCTCTATAGCAGAAGATTGAAGCCTTGGATTAACCAAAGTACTAAAAAAAAAATAAACTCAGAAATAAACTACAAAAAAGGTGTCGCTAGCATCCTCTTAACTCAAACTTAAGGACTAGATTCATGCGTATGAACATCGTTAAAAATATAACCTACCGAAATTGTAGGAACAATACTCAACCTATATCAGTCGGACAATTACCTGCAAGTGTTCCTAACTCTCATCGTCTAGTCTTTGAAACAACAACAGGGTTTGAACTGTTTAAAATACTCAAATAATTTCCAAAGTTATTTGAGAAAGTGATTAAAGCACGAGCTCTCTCGTTCCTGAATAGGTTAATTTTTTTAGCTCTATGCAGAGTAGAGCTTTCCACAAGAGATGTTCTCCTCGACCTTTGTTCGTCTCTCTAGAAGGGATTGGACGAGAAAATCCATGCTTAAATGATTCGAATTATTTCTGAAAGGTAGAACGCAAAGAGTAAAAATCAGCGGAAATCAACTAAGCAACTTAAAAGTAACTAATCTTGACATGCCTCAGGGGTCTGTACTTAGACCAGTGCTACTTTTACTTCCACCTTGATCAAAAAGTTCCTGGAATAACAACCCATCGTTCCGATTTGATTTCGGTTTTTTTTTATTAAGTTGGTACATCTGTTGTTGATATTCCCTCTAAATCTTAGCATCATAGCTTGACATTTGCAAAAGTTACGTAGGCAAGAGTACATCTATCTCTGTGTGTGTTGGCGATTTTTTTACAAAAAGAGACCGCATTGACGTCGCAAAAGACATGATTTGCGAGGCTGAATCCGATCCCAAATTCATCAAAAGGATCATTACTGGACGTGGGTTTATGAGTACGTCACGTAATCCATACATCAGGCAAGTGAATGGCGTTTACCAAATGAATCGAGACCAAAAAAAAACACGTCGTTTTCAGTCAAAAAAGAAGACAGTGCTCACGGTTTTCATGGATTACAACGGTGTAGTGCATCATGAATTTTTGCCAGAAGGCCAGGCAGTAAACAAAGAGTATTATTTGGGCGTTATGAGACGTTTGCGTGAAGCAATTCGCCGAAAGAGACCAGAATTGTGGGCAGAAAATGCAACAAAAACCATCCAACAGCCACCGAAGTCACCTGATTTGGCTCCCTGTGACTTATTTCTGTCATAGATCGAGTTAAAAACCATTACGGGGAACGCTTTTGAGCAGCCGAAAGGAAGTAATGAAAAAATCGCAGGAAGCACTGATGTTTCGAGGATTGGATCAAGCGCTGGCATAAGTGAGGATTACTTTGAAGGGGACAATATACATTAAGATGAATAAACTTGTATTTTTGATTTTCTGAATAAATTCCGGAAACTTTTTGACCACACAAACTATTGGTCAGCAAAACAAATACATTAAGTTTTTTAGCCCAACTGTTTTAGAACAGTATCTGACTTACGATACACGTCTGACCAGCAACTTAAAATGCAGTGGAGATTGCTTCAAAAAAGAAATCTTAGAAGAAGTTAAAAATCTTGGTGTTTCCCTTGATCAAAACAAGAACTGGCCCAAACATATTTCCAATCTTAAATATTTTATTCTGTCATCTATTCATTGCATTCAGCGTCTCGTTGAATAATGTTCTTGAAGCACTTCAAATATGATTTATCACGGAATCTTTCACTCCAAATTGCAATATGGAAAAAGCAATTGGAGTGGCGCTCATTGGCATAAACTCAATCAAATTATTGTTCTTCAGAAACGTTGTCCTAGAAAAGTTTGTAAAGCAAGCCGTCTAACTCATACCATGGTTTTTTTTCAAAGTCATGAATATTCTACCATCTTTATTATTTAAAAGTATTGAAAGTATTTTCCAAGAGAGGGGACTATCTGAATAGCTTTAATTTTAACTTCCGTAAACTTAGAACTAATTCTAACACCGTTGTTTGTATCACCACTTTTCGCACCAACTTATACAGAAATTCCTACTGCATTGTGTCCTGCAAATCAATCAATAGACTTATTGCTGAGATCTGGATCCCAAGGAAATTATCCTTACTTTTGAAAAAAAAGCCAATGGCTTCTTGAGTTTGATCACAGTAAATTTTGAAATCTTGTTTCTTGTAAACTAAATTATTGTAAATAAACTTTTAAATAATAAAAATAATAAACGAATTGTAAGGATGTTCAAAGACGCATAAGAAACTGTCAATGGGAAGGTCTCAAAATTTTTTAATGCTAGCTAATGCCGAAAATTCACTTTAAAAGTGTGTTATGAGGAATCGCAATTGACTTTTCATAGCCAAAACGACTTGACTTCCTAATCCATTCTCTTAATTGACACTCGTTTATAAACTGGTTCCTGTGTTTTGATTAGGAAATGGATTGAGGATGAATTTACCAATGACTCTAACGAACTTTATCATCACAAAACCTAACATTGCCTTGTCCTTTCGAAATTTTAAATAAAGGGTTTTTCAACAGCACCGCAACAATAGTAGAGCGACAGGGACAGCAAACGACGCCATATTTCTTGCCGCTCTTTTGACATTTCTCTTCAGTAAGGTTTGCCATTTCATGATGGAAAGATAAACCAGCCAACAACGAGTCGAAATTACAAAAATTTACTACCGAAATTCGGAGTTAGTGGCCTCAACATTAAGAGCGCTAGGTCCAATTTATGGTCGTCATAATCGTCCTATCAGATCAACAATTGAGCGTCTAGTGGAAAAATTTCATTCCACAGGCACAGTACAAAATGTTCCCGTGCCAGTGAGACAAAGAAGTGCCCACAGTGTTGAGAATATTGCTGCCGCTGAGGCTTCAGTTGCAGAAAGCCCAAATGTGTCTCTCACACGTCGTTCTCAAGAAGCACGTTGGGCATCTCTGTGACGTCGTTGTGGCGAATTTTGCGAAAAGATCTTGGCCTACATCCTTACAAGATTAATTTGACGCAAGAACTGAAGCCGCTTGACCACCAGAAGCGTCGTATGTTCGTGTATTGGGCTGAGCAACAACTTGTAAATGATTTTCATCGAAAAATCTTCTTCAGCGATGAGGCTCATTTCTGGCTGAATGGCTCAGTCAATAAACAAAATTTGCGGTATTAATCAGGCAGCAATCCACACGTACTCCATGAGTCATCATTGCATCCCGAAAAAATTACGGTTTGGTGTGGTTTATGGGCCGGCGGCTTCATTGGGCCGTACTTCTTCCGTGATGATCAAGTCCAGTACGTAACTGTGAATGGGGATCGCTAACGTTCAATGATAACCGAATATTTTTGGCCCCAATTGGATTATGTGGACTTGGAGGATATGTGGTTCCAACAGGATGGCGCCACAAGCCACATTTTATTGGAAACCAAATTTGGAGAATGTGTTATCTAACGAAACGGTCCAGTCACTTGGCCGCCTCGGTCGTGCGATTTGACGCCGTTAGACTATTTCCTGTGGGGCTTCGTCAAGTCTATGGTCTATGCCAACAAGCCAGCGACGATTGATGACCTTCGTACGAATATCGAACGTGAAATTGCAGCAGTATCGGCCGATTTTTGCTTGAAAACCGTCGAAAATTGGGTTCAGCGTCTGGACTTCTGCAAGCGTGCCCGTG
The DNA here is from genome assembly GCA_963555765.1 of Orthonevra nobilis. Taxonomy (NCBI): domain Eukaryota; kingdom Metazoa; phylum Arthropoda; class Insecta; order Diptera; family Syrphidae; genus Orthonevra; species Orthonevra nobilis. Next base: position 49,434,474 of record OY743225.1, on the reverse strand, counting down.
GTGGCCATGCAAAAGAAATCGAGTTCCATACATAATGGCATCGAACGCAATTTCACAGGAATAAAGAATTTCATTGATATCCAAAACCGTTTTTGATTCATTTAAAAAAAAACTTTTATTGAAAAATGCTTTATTTACAAGCCTCTACTTTCTGAAGGCTTAATCGCAAGTGAACTATGGAAATGACAGTCAACAGGCCGGGACATTGGCTTCCAAATAACAAGATTGAAATGCAACCAATGGCATTCGAAACGACTCAAAAATAGCTAGGAAATGGTCTCATATCCATTCTATTCTTTGCATAAGGACTTTGCAAGGCTTTGGCTTATTAAAGACACATTTCAGTTAAGGTCTTTCTCTTCATCCATGGTTAGTCCTTGAGTTATCTTTGAAATGAATCAATCGGCAGGATAGAAAAATCATACACATCTTCACTTTATGCCATAAGGATACTTCATCCAAAAACATACATCAACAATGCATCACTTGTACGAGTGACTCTTCACCCAACACTAAACTTGGAAAACAGTCAATTGCTGTGAAAAACTACAGCGTCGCATATATCCTGGAACAACAAGGACGCAGCACAATCAATACGTGCATCAGGTGTGCAATTCTCATGAGAACAACGTCCGAACAGTTCCACTTTAAAAGTCCAATTACACCAGGCCAACTAAGTGAGTGGTACAAGAAAGTTACCCTCGAAAAATTCTATTTGCCCTTTTTTGGAAAATTCCCTCTCAGTTTAGTTTATTCTCATTTTCTATTTTCTTTTTATGAAAAATATGAACAACCACTAACCGCGAAAATATCCCGAATGAAACTCTTCAAAAGGCCATCACCCATTTTGGAAATTAACCGGAAAAACAAAAAAAAAACAGTTTCAAATGCAGCAGGACGATATCCTTTTTGAAAGTCACCGCCTTGGCAGCGGTGGCGCGGCGTAGCGTCGGTCGGTCGTCGAGGACGAGTACACTCGTAAATTGCAAACGCGAAACACGAAAAAATTCACTGCGAGTGGTTTTAGATGCAAATACTCGAAAGCAACTGTATCCGTTGAAATTTTCCCGTCAACTGAATATTGGATTTGAGAAATTTGCTTGCAGAACTTTAGGCCGGAGATTGGGGGCATACAAAGTACATGTGCCTTATGGTAATGGTTCACCATCCCCCCTGTGTAGGGCGGCACAACACAACAGAGATGAGTTAGTGCAAAAATAATAAATAAATAAATAAATATGGAAGGGAGGAACCGAAGGGGCTTTGGGTGGGAAGGAAAAAATAAGCTTTCGCGACACAAGCTAATAATCATTCAATTAGACGGTAACTTATCCACGGTCACGGTGAGAATGATGGACGCAAAACTTTTGGGGTTTCCCTGCATAGCCATGGACAGTGAGCCGCCATGCCACCCTGGTAAGCCCTTAAACTATGCCGCTATGTCTTTGGGACACTGCTGATTCGATTCATTCCGCGAAGTCAGTCATGCCGACAGCTAAGCTTGACCTTGGCTCTAACCTAGTACACCAGTGTAACCAAAGATGACGTAGTTAGAACGAAGATGAGCACCTTAACCCACATGGCTTGGGGGATTTCTGGGCCAAACAACAGCACACGTACATGGAACTTGATCCGTTCTTGAAGTGCACTTAGCTTGTGGTACCTATAATTAAGGGCGCTCGCTCACACACGGCTACACTGTACTCTGGAGGAATCGAGGCGTGCGTGTTACGTTTGATGCATGGCGGTGAGTGGTCATTGTCAATCCAATGTCTATGAACGGATGACAGATTATGACGAGCGCAAGTGATTGGCCAATTAGAAGGTAAGAGCGCGGATTTAGATTCAATTTATGATTGTTCCAATTAGTGTATTTCAATTGTTTATTGAGGCAATTGAAAGTAAGTGCATCCATGGTTCGATGGAACACGTGGTTTATGTGATTCTTCTCTCTCAGATGGAAGCCTATTTGTTTGGCTTTGCTAAAATGGATTTGCGCCCGCGATGCGTCATACGATTATTCAATTTATGGCACGTTGACACTTACTCGGCGGCGCGTAGGAATTTCGTCAGAACTCAAAGCGGAACTCAATGAGTAAACAGTTCAATTGATCGGGTTCATTTAGGAGGCGAAAATGTCAATTGGTTGCTCGAGTTGAGCGAGTTTCCTGTTCTTGGATAAATTTGGACAGTTTAATGGCCGACTAAGTATGCCGCTGGACGGCAATGAGAAGAAAAACGCGCGACTCTCAGTGTTTAAGTGAGATAGGATAGAGTCTCATAGGAACACTAGACACGCGTCAGAGTTGTAAAGGTGCAATTTAATTCAAACAAAATGCGAATCAAGAAGACTTTAATCATTCTTCTTATGATGCTTTGTCATATCGGCTGAAAGCCAATAGCCTATGAAGACGACATAGCCTAAGTCGTAAAAGGGATATTATGGAAACTTCGCTAAATAAGCTTACAAAGTGGACAGGAAGAGTAGGTCTAGATGTAAGCCCGTCTAAAACAAAGCTCGTACAGTTCACAAGAAGATACAAAAATAAGCCCACCAAAAATGAAGAATAAGGAACTAAGTTGCACTAGTCAAGCCAAGTACCTAGGCATTATATTAGACAGCAAACTAAGCTGGAAACCAAAGATTCAAGACCGTATTAGGAAGGCAGCGGTGGGGACCGAAACCGAGATTGACGCAGTAGATGAATATAAAAGAAAATCTGAGAAAGATAGGCAGAATCCATAAAATCGGCGTGTTTATGAATCACGGGGGCACTGCGATAGGTCTGTAGTTCAAAACGTCGTTTTTTTGGGCCTTTTTTATGAGTCGGGATTATGTACGTATTTTTCCAGAGTTTAGGAAATATTCCTTGCGACATTGATAGTTTAAAAATGGTCGTTAAGGGTTGAATCAGAGAACTGCAGCATCTTTTGAGTACTATAGTCGGCAAACCGTCCGGACCAGGGGAGTAATCATCTTTAAGTTTTACGATCGAGAAGATCTTAAGATCTTAACTGTTCCGGTGTGATTTCTACAGAGGGAAGCGTTGTAGGAGTGACATTGTTTAGGTAACTGAAATACTCTAGCTCGGGTTTCTGATCATGGATCGCGTAAGATTGGCTGAAATAATAAGCGAAAAAATTTACAATAATATTTGGGCCTGCTGAAGTTGTTTTACCGTATTTTAGTGTGGATGAGTATCCATCAGATTTACTTTTGGCGTTGATGAATTGTATATTCAAACAAAGAAACAAACAAACCGTTCATATTAAAATAAAATTGAATTTAATTGAAATTTATAACCCGACGCACTGCAGTATAAACATGGCCAGACATTCAGTGGAAGTATTGACTGCATTGAATGTGACAAATTTGGTGGAAATTGGTGGAAATTGGTTGAAATCATTTAATCTAAATTCAAAAGTTGATTTTTCATCAAAACGGAAATCACTAGCGCCATGACGGAAACAACATTTTGCATTACAGAATTCGCTTTCGGAGTGAATAGCGCAAGCAACAACCACTCCGTCTGTGCTTCTCAAACTCACCCAAACAAAATCACAGTTGACAGTTTGCCGCAATCAGCTGTGCACACAAAACAAAGAGCACGTCACGTAGTTAAGTTATTTCTGTTGTTTGGAGCTCCAAATCAGATTCATCACAGAAGACCCAAACAGTGCCAAGAGAAGTTAACTTGCTCATATATATTGTTTGTTTGTTATCTTTGTTTCTTGTGCTATTTATTCAGCATTAAGTTTAATTCAGCCCATGATCTCTGTACTGAGTGTGTGTGTTTAAAAAGTGTGTTTATTGTTAATTAAGTATTTCCTTTGTAAAGGAACGCACAAAGGTCATCATGGCAAGCAAGACGCGTCGTCCAAATCTGCGAAATTTAAATCCAGTTTTTCATAAACGCGACAAATCCGAGGACAACACCGAGCTGTCCGAGGCGATGATAAAACAAGCCAGGAAATCGGGTCTACTCAATCTCTCCGGGAGGGGATTGGCCACAGGTAGGGGGTATAAATCAAACAAACAAATGCATTCAATATAATTTTTGGGGATAACAATGTCCTTGCGTTTGAAAATCAATACAAGTGTCGTAAGCAAACGAATACACTGCAGTAATGTTACACAGAGTATGTCCTCGAAGGACTTGTCATGCTTGTACTTCACTCGGTCAATAACCTTTTTCTTCTTCACTTTATAATTTATATCCCTATCGACAGACAGCACATCTTCGGTGTTCATATCCACACATTGAATTGGAGCTGGCACCATCGCACAATATATAGAACCGGCATTGAGGTTTCATGAACAGTAATCTGAACTTGATAAAGCACGAATGAGGCGAGTTCGATTCAAAATCAAGATCAGCAACTCCCGTTCCATACTAGGAGATAAAAGTCAACACATGTCGCGGTCACTGTCAGCTTTATTAAAAAAGGAGAATAACCATGATTCAATTTCCGTCCTCAACTGAGTATGAATGATATAAAATAGCATGCATATCTGGAGTCTGGAGCGCTAATTAGTTTATGGCTGTCGTTTGTTTAAAGTGGTGAGGCTACCGGTCTGCTGCCGGTATTCAAATTGACTCGTTAACTTTGATTATATCACAAATGTTAATTTTTTACTCGTTTTTGTTTATCTACTTCGTTTATCGTTACATACTGTTTACCTATAATTGTTTTATCACTCGCTCGGTTGTGCTTTAATTAACTTTTATCATTTCTTTTGATTATTTGAAGTGAATATGAGGTCATAGGTATTTCTGCATCAATTTAAAAGAAATTATCATTCAGACTCTTATGGAACTATGTACATGTGTGCCATTTCTGTTCCATTGTTTACCCGTTCATTTGCTTTGTATAACTTGAACGTTACTCCAACTGGGTCTACATTTCTTCATTCAGAGACTTGTCTCAACAACTGAATTACGCATCATACTTTTTAATGAGCGTATCATTCGAATTGGTTTGTCGTAAATTATGATTTATGAATTGTGGATGGCAGATGAAGTTTTGATGCTACTCGCAATGCAAAACATGCTTTCTAGTCTTCACAGACACGCTCCTCCCACTTGTTCAAGCTCAGCTTCCAAACATTTACGTGTGCTTGATCCTTAGTTGGAACTTAATTCTCCATCCGCTCAAAGTGATATTTAGATTAGATTAGATTTTAGATTTGTTTTTATTTCTTATAAGTTCATAAAAAGTTCACAACCGAGCCATTAATTTTACCTTCCGGACTAGATCTAGAAAAGAAAATGTCTCATTTTGCATTGTTTTTAATAAAAAAATTGAATTGAGTTGAACTTGTTAACCGATATCTCGGTTAAATCGGATTAAATCCGAGTGGGACTACACAATGTTCATCCTTAATTCATAAAAGTCTTCTTCCCAATATAAAAAAATATATAATTCATATTTTCAACACTATACTCATGTCAACGACTTACCCAGATCTTTGGAAACAAGCAAAAATAGTGCCCATCCCAAAAAACAGCAAAGCTAATGAATATCGCCCTATCTCCATACAACCTTGTCCTTCCCAAGCTTTTGAGTTCATTCTTAGTCAACAAATCAAAGAACGAAATTAAATGTTAACAATCAGGATTTCGGAGAAGACACAGTTGTATAACGGTGGGAAGTGAGTGGTGGTGGTTCATAATATAAGTTACTCTTGATGCGCAATCCTTCTACTAATTCTGATGGGAGATTTCATCATTGATTGGATGGATAGTGATATTTATAAATTGCGAATTGAGCAAGTAATCGAAGACAACTGTTGCAAGCAAATTGTATGTCAGCCAACTAGAAACACGTCAACATTGATTATGTTTTCTAAAACAAAGAAAAGACCAATGAGGAAGTGGATAATTGTCTGAAAATAAGCGATCATGAAAGTAGTCAGCATGAACTTAACCCCATGCGTAGTGAAGTTGAGCATAGTAATGCGGACACGTTAGCGAAAATTGATTAGTCTTGAATAGCACCAGAGTGGTTTATTTGTGCAAAATAATAAACAAACCACTTTCTTAAGGTGTCTTCCCTGATTGCTGGAAAGAATCCACTATTGTTCCAGTGGAAAAATAGAAGACGCTGATAAGCCTGAGGAATTTCGTCCAGTCAACATGCTACGCAATATGAAACCGAAATATTGGAGAAAATTGTACAAATGAGGTTTCAAAAATATATGGAAGATTATGAACTTTTTTCTGAGTACCAATCGCGATTTAGAGGATGACTTAGCTGCGAATCTCTATTAAACTTAGTTATTCATGATTGGAATTCCATAGTAGCTGGCTTAATAGCTCTAAGAGGAGCATTTGAAACCGTGGATAGAGGCATTCTAATTACGAAATTGAAAAAGTACGGAGTGAGAGCCAGTGAGATAAAGTGAGATATCGGAGGCAATGTACGTCAGTCTTGGTGTCCCACAGGGATCAGTTTAGGGTGCGGTACTGTTTATAATTTATGTGAACGAGATGCCGTAAGTGGTGAGGCATGCAAATGTAAGACTATTTGCGGATGATGGTCTCTTATTGTATAGTGGTTTAAAAGCAATAAACTAAATTTGAACATATCAAAAACAAAGTGCATGTTTATTAACGTTTAATACGACACAAGAGTTTTTATCGATAGTGCAATATTGGAAATAAATGGTGATTTTTTAGCTATTATCTTTTTGGCAACACTGGTTTAAACGGCTGACGCACGTTTCGTGTTTTGCTTCACTATCCAACATCTTCAGTTTGGTCCATAATTTAACCATGAATCGTCTTACAAACGAACAACGCTTGCAAATTATGGAATTTTATTATTAAAATGCGTGCTCTGTTAAGAAAGTTCATCGCGCGCTTCTTTCATTTTATGGTCAGTTTAACCGACCCACTGAAGCGGCTATTCGGGCTACTGTGACTAAATTTCGCACCAAATTTACATTGTTGGACATTAAACCACCAACACGCTTACGTAGAGTGCGATCTGAAGAAAATATCGCAGCTGTATCGGCCAGTCTTAATGATGCCCATCAATTACCGATTCGTCGCCGTTCGCAGCAATTGGGCCTCTGTTACTCAACAACGTGGAAAATTTTGCGGAAGGATTTAGGTGTGATGCCTTTCAAAATACAGCTGTTGCAAGAATTGAAGCCGAACGTCCTACCGCAAAGTAAAAAGCTTTGGTGAATGGGCTCTTGGAAAGTTGGCCGAAGATCCACTTTTTTACCGAAAAATTGTGTTCATCGACGAAGCTCATTTGTGGCTCAAAGGGTACGTAAATAAGCAAAATTGTTGATTTTGGAGTGAATATCAGCCAGAAGCATTGCAAGAGCTACCAATGCATCTAGAAAAAGTCACAGTTTGGTGCGGTTTATGAGCTGGTGGCTTCATTGGGCCGTACTTCTTCAAAGATGATGCGAATCGTAACGTAACTGTGAATGGTGAGCGCTACCGTGAGATGATATCCAACTTTTTTTTTGCCCAAAATGCAAGAGCTTGACTTGCATGATATGTGGTTTCAACAAGGCGGTACCACATGCCACACAGCACGCGCAACAATGGACTTATTTAGAGGCGAGTTCGGTGAACATTTTATTTCACGTTCGGGACCGGTTAATTGGCCGCATAGATCGTGCGATTTAACGCCTTTAGACTATTTTTTGTGGGGCAATGTTAAAGCTCATGTCTATACAGACAAGCCCGCTTCAATTGACGCATTGGAAGACAACATTGAAGCATTTATTTGTGAGATACCGGCCGAAATGTTGGAAAGAGTATGCCAAAAATGGACTAAGCGGATGGACCATTTGAGGCGCAGTCAAGGTAAACATTAGCATGAAATAATCTTCAAACATTAAATTATATGGACTGTACTATCGATTCAAATAAAGATTTCATGCATTTTTCTGAATTTTATGTGTTTTTTTTTTTTAAACTTTCCTATAGCTTTTAAAAAATCACCCTTTAGTAAATAAAATCAAGTAGTTAGTAATTACTATAGACTCGCAACTGAATTTCAAAGAACATAAGCAAAAAAATTGTTTTTTTCGGGGGAATCAGAAAAAGAATGTCGATGGTATCTCCACTTTGAGTATTGTTCGAGAGTGTTGTATATGGATAACCTTTCTATGATACTTAGATTACAGAAGTTGCAGAACTAAGCTATGCGATTAATTTTGAGATGCAATTGGCTAACACCGATTTTTTTAATGTTAAATATATTAAAGTGGTTGAGTATAAATCAAAAAACTTTAATGAATGTGTTAATTTTTGTGTATAAAATTAAAGGGGCGTATAAACCCTCAAATAATGTATTTTTTACAGGCTTTCAGATTTTATATGATTTGGTTTTTAACACTCTTACTGCTTGCTGTGACTTACCAAGAGAGCAAAGCTTTCCGTAACTCATTCTTCACTTAAACTGAATATTCTTTCATAAATCACGATTATTACGGTCAATCTACGATGATTGCAAGATAATGAATCTATTTCATTTGTTGTCATAAAACATCACAATTAATACACACATAAGAATTCATATTCAATCTTACTTAATCCATTCTGTAGGCATGGAACAAGAAAACTTTTCTTTGAACTTGACATTGAACTTGGTTATACGTAAGAGAACACACCCATATGCAAATTTCACGGTCCAGAGATTTGTTATTGTATGCCCAGCGCACTATATTCAGTCGATTCCATATTATTCTGACCAGTTTACTCTAAACCTCCGGATTAAACACTTCTTCGCGACCCATAAATATTAGTCTATTCAAAATTGCTTCCTCAAAAGGAAAATTCGTTTCGCTGTGCATGCACGCACCCTATCCAAAGCGTAAATACTTTCGTGTCCGTGGCAACGATAATAAACCTATGGACAATGTCAACAATGCAATTCCACTTGAGACCGAAACTAAAAGTACGACCAACACCCGTTTTTGAAATATTCAATGAGAATCATCATCGGTGTTGAAAAAAAAAAAATAATTTATTTTTAGTTCCAGACAAAATATGGAACCTCCACGAACCAGAGAAAGAAATCGAAGTTACTCTAGACGCTCTGATGGAAAAAGAAGACGAAGCCTGGTGGAACCAACGAGCTCTAACTAATCTCGATTTGAGTTCAAACACACTGACAAGTATTTCAGCCAAAATCGTAAACCTTCATGCTCTGACGGTTTTGAGTGTAAGTTACCAAAGAAGACTTAAAGAGATATTCTTACTGATTTTCTGATGATTTAGCTGCATGACAATGCTCTGACTTCGATTCCAAAGGAAATTGGCGAACTGGAAAAACTGACTCGAGTCAATTTGAGTCGAAATAAACTGTCTGAGCTGCCATCGGAATTCTTTCGAATACGTGATCTAAAATATTTGAATTTGTCGTATAATTGCTTTGAGGCTTTACATCCAGATGTAAGCGATTTGCATATGTTGGAAATATTGGTAAGTAAGGAAACTTAACTGCTTGCAAACATATTTATTTGATATAGATTTAAGGTATTTTTAACTGTTTACATTTAAGCTTGAGCTAAATAACTTCGAAATGCTTCTTTAAAACTCTTCTCGCCCAAAATTATTTTTTTAATTGAAATAATTTCAATTTCGAACATTATTTTTCTTTTTCCAATTGAATTAAATATGCTTTGTCCTACGAACGACACGAATTTAATTCGTGATCAGGAATGCTTAATTTCTAATACAATAAAATATTCAATATTGTTCATTGTTGGATTTTTGGAACCATCTTGTATGCAGTTGAGCAGTTGAGTACTTTATCAGACTATAAGATTTAGTAAATGATTTTTTATTATTCTTTTCGTTTATAAGGAAAGAAGGAAGCGCTGTTGAACCAAGCGTATCTTTAACAGACACGCGCCTATTTATTTTAACTGTGTTTTTTAAATAACCAGGAAACGAGAACCTCAGACCATTGCACAGGAATTTCAAGCTGCGAACTTTGGAACATTATTTAAAATCCTTACCAATTTTTGTGCAAGTTCTGCGAACTTTCGACTGATTTGAATAGACCCAAAACTATGACGAGAGTCTTGTCATTTATTATCAGTATGCTGCTCGTAGGTTCTTTCTGCTATCAATGAACTAGGGGGTGAATCACGAAATTCTGTTCGCTGGGACACTAAACATTCCCACACTGTGTTTAAACGTTAATACTTTATTCATTCTACAGTTTTTTGTCATGACTGTGGAAAGATTCCGGCAAAAGAACCTTAATAAACGAATCGACGTGAAAGCAGTGATTTGACTTTGAATTTTTGCGACAGTACCATTGAGGCAGTGACTTAAGAAGGCCACACCGACATTGTTTTTCTATTCAATGTTTTCACTTTCATAGTTCACAAAATGTGCTCTCTACGATACTGCTCATACAGCGAAAAACATTAGTATCCAGACTTCCTAATAAGCGAGTAAGCGCTGCTTAGTTGTAATTCTCTGCTCAGATTGCGTGGAGCGCGATTGCGTAAGTCACAGATTTTCCTATTCTCAGATTGACGGACCATTCCTGATCATCTCCCATTCCAAGAATCCCATCAACTTCGCAACAATTTCCATTTAAACCTTACTTGCACTTTTAAGCATAACTACCTTAATATTTTATCGATGTTCAAAGTCATAATATTGAACGTGCGGGTCGAGTGAGTATTTTTAACATAAGACAAAGCGTACACAGGCACAGGCTACACTGTATGTCTTCATTACACTTCAGCAGCCAAAGAACTAATTTTCAATAAATAAAAATCGTCTTGTTTTTGTTTGGTAACCCGGAAAAATCTTCGATTAGTTCGACATGTGAAATTCTCCTATGATTAAAAATAAAGAAAAAAATATGAAGAACTCTAATTCATCGTCGATTCCGACGCTCATTTCGAATGACAATCCCTTCATTAATCCTCTAGACATAGCCAATCAGCTTGCTGCGCATTTCGCAGCTAGTTCCACACTTGCAGATTGCGCTTGAGAGCGTCGAACATTCTATGGGACAATTATATTTTCGCACTCAAACAGTCGCAAGAGTACTGAACGATCTACACATATACAAATCCGCTGGCCCATTTGGTATTTCGCCGATATTTCTGAAGAGGTGTTCCTCTAAGCTGGCAGAACCACTGCGTAAACTTTTTCATCTGTCCCACTCTTCAGGTCTCTTTCCGAGTGCTCCCAAAAATCAGAGTAGAATCTTCTTCTACCTCCAATTACAGACCCATAGCACTTACGTCCCTTCTTTCTTAGGTCATGCAAACGCTGATAAATTGTCAACATATGAAATATCTTGAACCACGAAAAGTTCTCAATGACCGGCAATATGGTTTTCATAGCAACAGGTCCACAGGTGATTTGATGACCCGGCTCATTGAAAAGTAGAACCAACCTTTACATAACTTCGGCAAAACAAAAAAAGTAGCACTCGACATTTCAAAGATATTTGACCGACATTCGACCAAATGGGATCGGTGAGTCTCTTCTTCGATGGATTAACTTAGAAGAAAGTAAAACTTACTTTCGAGTCGTGTAGCACAAGTTGTATTGGATGGTTTCAAGTCTGAAATCCACCATATGAATACTTTTGTTCCCCAATGCTCAGTTTTGTCTCCGACTCTCTTTTTAATCTTCAGTAACGATCTGTTGTCTATCACATCTTGTCCAATTTATTCCTTCACAGATGACAGTACCCTCAGTTTCGTATATGCGTTTAGTGACTCACGCCCCTGTTCTTCGGACGTAGATATTGAACGACAACGTATGTTTAACTTATTTGATTCTGATATTGACAGCATAATTAAATGGGAACAGCCCAAAAGAGTAGAATTTAACGCTTCCAAAACACAATCTTATGTCATTAAAGCGTAACCCTAACACCCAGCTGTTGTCCATGAATGGTACAAACGAAAATCTTTCAATGCTCAGTATTCACGTTAGTTCTAACCTACGCTGCAATAAACACATATTCGATGTTGCCAAGAATACAGCGAAGATATAATTTACCCCGGCTGACTTAACTACAATTTATAATTCTTTTATTCACCCTAAAATGGAGTACAACGCTCACATCTGGGGAGGTGCACCCAAAACCACCTTGCACCATCTAGATAGAATTCAAAAGCGCACAATAAAACTTATTAACGATTACAACTTAATGAAATCAATATCCTCGCTGTAACGTCGTCAAAAAGGTTCCCGGCCTGGCGCTGTTTTGTCCTCCTTTAACACCCATGCTTCGAGGAAATATCTAATTGCTTTCCGTCCCTCAGCTTACCCTTGAGCCGAATTTCGGGCGTACTGTGAGACTTAGAAACTGGCGCATGTGGAATGCGTTACCTCGTTCTATTTTTCCTTCGCACTACAACCTTCAACAAATTCAAACCAATGTGCACTGGTACCTTCTTTCTCTCCCTTCTAGTTTTCCTTCTGCTCTTGCTGTTTAAACAATCACTTTAGTGGTATTTCCAATCCCGTGAGCCCTTGCACTACTCAGGAAAAAATACGACGTGGACTAAAGCCACGTATTCACTCCAGACCAGGTCAATAACTCCACGCAATAATTTTATGTCTACTTAAGGTATTCTATATCGCGAGGCACCGAACTCGCCTCTGAATTTTAAACCTGCATTCTCTTTTGTCGAATCGACCTCAACTAAGGAATTGGAACATTAAATCGGTTTACTGACAAACTTAACATAAATTAAAGTGTATTAATTTTGCTTTTACCCTTTAAATATACAGGATTCAATCCTAGACTTAACTTTTAACCTGTAACATTAATTTTGCTTAAATCTTTTCGTAAATGCACAAAAAGGACATTTCAAATAATAACCTTAGATCGCTTCCCGGTGGTATTGGGTTTCTAGTACGACTAACACAGCTGCTCTGTTCGTATAATCATCTAAAAGAACTACCAGACGACCTGGTTAACATGCGATGTAAGTCATCTCATATACAAAATATTATTTAACCACTTCACTTAACCAAGTTAACGCTTGCAAATAATCTTTCAGCATTACAAAAGCTAGATCTTACGCACAACGACCTTGAGTCTTTACCCATGGATATGGGTAGCCTGAGAAAACTTCAGTGTCTATATGCTCAACACAATGACATCAAAGAACTACCCGAGCTTGAAGGTTGTGAAGAACTTCAGGAACTACATGTGTCCAACAACTTCATAAAGGTTTTTTATCATACCCAAAAAATTTGTAAACTCACTTTGCTTTTTAATAATATTTATTTGTAGGAAGTCCCAGGAGAACTATGTTCAAAACTGCCACATTTGAAAATTTTAGATTTGCGTGACAACAAGATTGAAAAGCTCCCCGACGAGATTGCCCTTCTTCAGAGCCTCATTCGGCTCGATCTGTCCAATAACTCAATAAATAGCCTACCAAATTGCCTGCACACATTGGCGCATTTGGTCAGCCTTCAGGTTGAGGGAAATCCAATCAAATCGATTCGCCGTGACATTCTCCAGTGTGGAACTGGGAGAATTTTGAAAACACTTCGAGACCGCAGCCAACTGGAACCAAAGGTTATGACAGAAGTCAAGGATTCCGCTCTCGTTGGAGAGGAAAATCACACATTCCCTGACAAGTAAACACTATAATTTCAATTTGCAATCTTTCGCTTATTTAAAAAGTTCCTTTTAGGTACAAAATACGTAAAACCCGAAGCCTTATTGTGACCATGCAAAATATCACATCAGTACCGGAGAAAGTATTTCAGGACGCTCACGAAGAGAGTGTCAGCATTGTGGATTTTTCTAAAAACCGCTTGGAAAAAGTACCCGAGGGGTAAACACCGTTCGCGTATCCCCAATGATTTACCAGTTCAAATCCATTATTTTTAGATTGAGAAGTCTATCGGAGTGTGCTTCAGAATTGATTCTATCGCATAATGTTCTTGTGACAATTCCTCCATTCCTATCTCAGTTCTCGCGGCTCGGAAGGATCGATTTGTCCTGCAATTACCTTACGGATTTACCAAATGAGTTTGGTCTTTTAAACATGCTGCGGGAGCTCAATATTGCAAATAACAAGTACGTTCTTATAATACATCGCCACTAAAAAAAATGTTGTAAACGTTTCTTTCAGATTCGAAAACATTCCAGAATGTATCTACAAATTGAAAGGCCTAGAAATTCTGTTGGCTCGAGAAAATCAAATAAAAACCATTGATGCATCACCGAATGGTCTCGGCGCTATGCGGCGATTGGCCACTCTGGACTTGAGGAATAATAATATCGAACAAGTTCCGCCAACACTTGGAAATTTAAAAAATATTACGTAAGTCTTAAGTCTAACTATTTTTTTTTTTTATCGATTCATTGGGATATTTCTAGATCATTGGACATTGGAGGGAACTGTTTCCGACAGCCTCGGCACCAGGTTTTAGAAAGAGGAACCGATGCTATCATGTCCTATCTGAGAGACAGAATTCCACGTTGAAGGAGTCGTCATACCAAAGATGGAGCACAACGCACTTGTTTTTTTGGACTTTTTCGATATTTCTAGAGACTACTAGTCAGCAAAGCTTTTTGAAAATTTATTTTTTAATCCATTTTATGTGGTGGCATACGCTTTAACCTTGTTTAGTAGTGTTAAAATGTAACAAAAATTATATTTAATGTTGCAAAATCCACTCATATACGTATATACCAAATGATTATTGTCCAAATATAGTTTATATAAATAATAACATGGTTGTTTCATTTCCTGTTTGTTTGTTTTCATTTCCTGTTTGTTTGTTTCATTTTATGTGCAGAGATGTGTTTTCTATGTTGTATCAATTAAAATGTGTTTCAAAGGATAACAGATAAATCAGCGAACTTTCCTAAAATATAAAATCAGACTCCTTAGCTTTGAAGGATAGAGTAACTTACAAGCATAGATTCATAGCATCCATATCTAAATAGATGTGCTTACGCATCACAGGGTCGATGGAAAGCGAAGCAAGCCTTGCGATGAACGCCCACGTGTGGGTTAAATTTCAATTTCTCCAAGAAGTTGACTCTAGTTCTTTAATCTTTGATGACTGGAACCCGATTCTCATGTTGTGAACTTTTTCTTGCGGATCTGATTCTCCGGAAGTTACCGGGGTAAGGAAGCACCTAAGTTCCATTGACTATTGTATTAAATTTTTATTAATTTTTTTTGTTAAGTTTTTTTTTTTTTTTAAATAGTGCTTAAGGGATTCGAAGTACCCTTAAAGTGTTTTTTACACAGCACGAGCAGAAGCGGAATGGAGAGAAAGGAGGTACCAGTGCACATTGGTTTTAAAGGAAAAAAAAAAAACGAGGTAACGCATTCCACATGCGCATCGTGCGGCTTATAAAAGAATTTCTAAATTTCACTGTGCCCGAAAGTAGGCTTAAGGGTAAACTGATGAGCATTCGATGATGTACGGGTGTTACGAGTGAATTACTGGAGGGGCGGAATGCAATTAGCTATTTCGACGGAGCATTGGTGGTAGAAATAGCGATAAGACAAAGTCAAGCAAGACACATTTCGAAGGTGTTCCAACGAGTGAATTGATTTCGATATGTTGTCATCGTCTATGAGTTTTATCGCTCGCTTTTGAATTCTATCTATGAGGTGCAAGGTGGTCTTGGGTGCAACTGCCCAGATGTGAGCGTTGTACTCCATTTTTGGTCGAATAAAAGCCTTATAAAGTATGGCTAAATCAGAAGGGGTAAAAAACTTCTTGCACCGGTTTAGAAAACCTAAGCATTTCGTTGCATTCTTGGCCATATCGAATATGTGGTCATTCCAACGTAGGCTAGAATTGATGCTCATACCGAGCATTGAAAGCTTTTCGGTTTCTTCGACGCAAATGCATTTCATGGACAATGGCTGGGTGTTAGGGTTTCGCTTTAATGACATAAGATTGTGTTTTGGAAGCGTTAAATCCTACTCTATAGGCTTGTCCCCATTTGGTTATGCTGTCAAAATCAGAATTTAATGAGTTATGCATACGTTGTCGCACGATGTCCACGTCCGAAGAGCAGGGGCGTGAATCATTAAACGCATATGAGAAACTGAGGGTACTGTCATCTGCGAAGGAATATATTGGATTAGATGTAATAGACAAGAGATCGTTAGTGAAGATTAAAAAGAGAGTCGGAGACAAAACTGAGCCTTGGGGAACACCAGCATTTATATGGTGAATTTCAGACTTGAAACCGTCCAACACAACTTGTATTGTACGATTCGAAAGGTAGTTTCTTATCCATCGAAGAAGAGACTCACCGATCCCATATGCACGCATTTTCTACAAAAGAGCCGGATGCGAGACTCTGTCAAATGCCTTTGAAATATCGAGTGTAACTTTTTTTGTTTCACCGAAGTTATGAATAGATTGATTCCACTTTTCAGTGAGACAAGTCATCAAATCACCAGTGGACCTGTTGCTACGAAAACCGTACTGCCGGTCATTAAGAAGTTTTCGTGATTCAAGATATTTCATAAGCTGACGATTAATCATTGTTTCCATGACCTAAGAAAGAAGGGACGTAAGTGCTATGGGTCTGTAATTGGAGGGAGAAGAAGAAACGCCTTTTTTAGGGACAGGCTGGACAAATGCAGTTTTCCATCTGCTCGCAAAGAGACCTGAGGAGTAGGACAGATGAAAAAGCTTACGCAGTGGTTTTTGGAAGAACACCTCTTTAGAACTATAGGGGAAATACCATCTGGACCAGCGGATTTGTATATGTCTAAATCTTTCAGTACTCTTGCGACTGTACGAGTGCGAAAATATATTTGTCCAATAGAATGTTCAACGCCCTCGAGAGCAGGTGGTGGCAAAGTGCAATCTGGAAGTGTGGAACTGGCCGCGAATTGTGCAGCAAGCAGATTGGCTTTGCCAAGACCTTTTCTTGCGGATCTGATTATCCGAAAGTTACTGGGTCTAAGGAAGCACCTAAGTTCCATTGAATATTGTATTACTTCTACTAATTTATTCTAAGAAAAGGATTCGAAAACAGTTCCATGAGTTTATCTTCCACCAATGTCCACAAACCATGGAAAATAACAAAGCCTATCGGAGAACATTACCTGACATTGACCTAACACTTGGCTTAGATAAAACTACCCTGCAGGGTGCACACATCAATTCAATCGACTGAGTACAAATGCTGCCCAATTTATGGTCCATTCAAAGACGTTTATATGAAAAAAAGTTCTTCCCAAGAAGTAAGAGATCCATGCGATTGAAATTGAAATGTTCCTTGAGCTAAAAAGAACTGACAAATAAGAACAGTGTCGTATAATTAAAGAAAATTGTTGTAACATGTTAATTTCTAAAATAAAATGGGAACATTGGAAAAACAAAACAAAAGAACACTCAGCAAATACGGTACAGCATTTTCCTCTGCATACGATGCTGAACTTCGCCTCGCCTTATCATTGTGTTGATAACCTTTATGATCGTCCGTTCCTCGTATTTTTGTCGCAGAAAGTCCTTCAAAAATATTTAAAATATAGAATTACAATCAAAGCCAACAGAGAATCTTCGTCAATGGACTTACCTGAATAATGCTCAACTGAGATACCTGAGTTCCAACAGCAAAACGCTTCTTCAACTGCTTCTCAATTCTATTTAACGTTTCTTGATCCTCTTCGGTGGTAAAACCCTCTGCACCAGACAGACTACCCGTGTTAGCTGCTTCCAATGTCGACACTTTGAACAATCGAAGCGCCTCATTAACATGCGTCTCATTGACGAATGGCTGCAATTGCATCTTAGCCAAAGATTCTGATATGCGAATGATAGCCTCCAACTGGCGGACTGTAATGGGAATGCTCATACGTTTGTCGGACGACTTCTCCTGTGCGCCTGCCCCACTTCGCATAAGTACGTAGCGACTCTTTAATTTTTCCCCCGACGTTTCGCTAAGGCGTGGGCCACAATGTGTGCGACAAAAGTGAATGTACTTCTTGAAAACCGACAAAGGGATTTCGCCTTCCACCTCGGCACCAGCTTTATTCGATGCCAAATGCACGTTGATAATGTGTTTTGCAAGAGTCATATCCCGTGCCTCATCATGAATATCCTTAACTATGAAGATCATGTCGAAACGAGACAGGATTGTGGGCATGAAGTCGATGTTTTCCTCGCCTTTAGTATCATCCCAACGACCAAATATCGAGTTGGCTGCAGCCAGAACCGAACAGCGAGAGTTTAGAGTCGTTGTGATGCCAGCCTTCGCTATGGATATAGTTTGCTGCTCCATTGCCTCGTGAATGGCCACTCGATCGTCTTCTCGCATTTTATCAAACTCATCGATGCACACAACCCCACCATCGGCCAACACCATTGCTCCGCCTTCCATTACGAAATTACGCTGCCAAAGAAGAACACAATAAGGACTTAAATAAAACAAATCATCTGAAGCCTTACCGTTGCAGGATCCCTCATCACGGAAGCGGTGAGACCCGCCGCACTGGAACCCTTTCCAGACGTGTACACACCAATTGGAGAGACTTTCTCCACGAATTTCAACAATTGTGATTTTGCGGTACCAGGATCTCCCAACAGTAACATATTGATGTCACCTCTGCGAGTGAGCCCATCGGGCAACCTTTTACGTGAGCCTCCAAATAGCAGACA
The DNA here is from genome assembly GCA_963555765.1 of Orthonevra nobilis. Taxonomy (NCBI): domain Eukaryota; kingdom Metazoa; phylum Arthropoda; class Insecta; order Diptera; family Syrphidae; genus Orthonevra; species Orthonevra nobilis. The sequence continues at coordinate 49,415,851 of OY743225.1, read as the reverse complement.
CGTGATCGCCTTCTTTATATCCGCTGAACCGAAAATACTGGGAGCCAGTGACTTTGCAAGCCGATCGTAGATGTCTCCACTAGCAGCCATGCGTCTGAAGAGATCCTCCTCATCGGGGGTAATGTTGCTGTAGCGAGATATTGCGCCAACGCCTTGTGTATCGACATTGATACCAACCACACGCATGTATGGAGCGCGTACACCAATCACTGCTTTTTCGCGTCCGTCTTGTCTGCTTGGCTTGCCAACTTTGCGAATCGAATAGATGCCCTGAATCAAAACTCTGTTGCCTGGCACAACCCTCTCACATAGTGATCGATCGCAGAATAACTGCAAGTGCCGGGGAATCTCACCCTGCGGCACATAGTCCGGCAACTCCTGCAGTTTCAGTATCTGGAAGTCAACACACTTGCACTTATCGGGCATGATGAAGAACGGATCGAGAGGACACTTTGGCCTGCCTGCTTGTTCTGTGTTACACTTCCTCGGCATGGCGTAGCCCTCCAAGCCGGGATTGACCTTCAGATTGGGCAAAATATTTCCACACGAGCGACATTGGAGAGACATGCTAGTGGCCTTGGCTTTGATACCCGACGCTGAGACAATAATTCCCGCGATTTTTATCAGTTTCGACACGCAGTCCGACTTGAGCTCTCGAATATTAGTTGGATTCGCCGTGGAGGTGAGAAGTACCTGAACATCGTGGACATGCTCCTCATGCTCCGGTCTGGGGGCAGTTATTTCATCTGCCACCTCTCGTGCGGCTTCCTCGAAGATTTGCAAATGCTCTGTGGGTTGTTTGTACAATTTGTCCGCAAGAGTTTCATCGAAACCGGCCAAATCGTCGATCTCAACTTCAATGAAGTATTTTCCACTCAGATAGTTTCTCTTTAAGGTATCCCTATGGAAATCGATTAGGATTGTTGTTTTATGATAGGGCAGCTGGGAAGACTCACCTGTATTTGTAAAAGAAATTGTCCTCGTTGAATGTTCTGATAAAATCCTTGTACTTTTTCTTAAGACCCTGCAGATTGATTTGATTTCCATCTTGTGGGTCGGCACCGAAATTATCCGAGAAAAACACTCCAGCTTCATCGAATCCTTCCATTTTATTTAATATGCAGACAATTGGATGTTCACAGAAATATATAGAAACAAATAATGTAAATGTTTTGCGATGTAATAAAGCGCTTGGCGATTGCAAAACAGCGCAAACAATTCACGAAGCCGAGAAGTTTCCAACTCGAGTTGTTTTTTCCCGCCAAAACAAAATATTAACTGACAGTATCCGTTGTCTCGGCTAAGTTATCGAAATGTTATCGATAAAAAATTGGATGTTCGATTCAAATAGTATTTTTTTAAGGTTCCGTTTCGCAAGAGGAAAAACGGAACCATTATAGAATTACACTTTTGTCCGTCTGTCTGTAACTATTCTCTTTCTTAGGAACACGTGAAGGTATCAAATTGAAATAAATACCAAAAACTAAAGCTGTAAAGAGCCAAGCTTTTAAATTGAAGCAGCTACGGCTGTTTTTGTCGCATATTTTGGTACTCACAAGCAGAATAAAAACCAATTGGGTACTTCCCATTAACCAAAATAGTTTCTATTGCTATAGTACGGCCCATATCCACGTGGTGGCGCAATATTTGCACCAAAAGAAGCGAAAGCCAATGAGCTGTTAAAAGTCCTGATATTTTTTATAAAAATTCTTGAAAGCGGATGATTATTTTTCACCAATTATTCGATCAAATGCGATATACTTCTCACTGGTAATTGTACTTTTCCCCTTTGACAACATTTTCTGTGACTTGGTCTTTCGTCTCTTGTGTTTTAAGCTTGACAAAATTCACAGATTTCATTGAATGGACCACAGACACTTTTAATGAAGTCTGACTGAAGTGCTTGCTTTTGCATGTAAGACTGTATTGCTCTGATATTTGCAATTCTATTGTGATACCTCTCAAGTTCTATAACATTTTCTGCTGAAGTTCAGGTTGCTTTTAATTCTGTAACTTGTTCTTGGGTCCTTTCCCGATCTTAAGTAATCTGTTTTTGTGAATGGTGTGCTCTCAAATTTGCAATTCTCTGGGGATTGCTTTCAAGCTCTATAATTTTTCAGGACCGCTAAATACAATCAGCAGCGATGGACAAGGAAACAGATGTTTCATTTTTTCTGGGCCTGGTGGAAGTGGAAAAATGCACTTATACAAAATAATATTAAGCAAAATTGGAGGAGACTCATTGCAATTGCAACTGCATCAACAGGTATTGGTATTTAAGGTCCTTCCATTCTCCATTCAAACTTCCAGTCTCGTTGTTGTATACCTATGTTTCATTAATCAGATTAACTTTAATTGATGCTGATATGGTTCGACGTTCCAAAACATTAATATTGGACGAAGCAACGATGGCTCCGAGCTCTGCCTTAAATGCTATTAACATACTGTTAAAGGACTTAATGTGAAATGATCTTTTGGAGGTAAAGTACTATTGCTAAGCGGTGATTTTTCAAGAGCCGAAATATTTGAAGCAAGCATTAAATTTAATCCACTAAGCTTGACAATGTCCCGATCAGTAGATCCAAAACTCAGCGCTTTTTGAATTAAAGCTGGTGACAGTGAACAACCAAATAATTCTGATGCACAATTGAATGATGTTATTGAAATACCCGATGGATATTTATGTGTGGGTCCATTAGTAGTAGAAATATTTATTCTTTGTCCAAAAAACCGTGATAATATAATAATAAATGTACAAGTCCCAAATATACCTGATGAAGTATCACAAGCTTATTCCGACTCTATTGATGTTTCTTCTGAAGAGGATCATCAAAATTACCCAATTGAACTTTTGAACAAGTTGAATCCTTCTGGAATGCCACGTAACAAATTTAATCATCCTGAATGTTTCAATGAATATAGGTATCACACCAAAAGTCAACCCTTGGTAACATCCCTCCATGGCAATTACCAGTCGACGTCATCAATACGGAGATATCAAAACTCAAAAAAGACCACAAAGGAAACCCACTTACAACTATTCAATGAAATTAAAAGTAAATTCATAACAAAATCATGGGATATTCTATACACAGACGGTTCTAAATCCGACAAAGGTACTGGTTTTGCAATTGTCACTGCAGAAGGCGACGTTTTATGCGCGAGAGACTACCAGCTTTTTAATCAATCTGCTCTGACAGTCTTTCGACGGTAAATGCAATCGTCAATATCAACAACTGCTCACCCATAATCATCAAAATACGTGAAAACATATTCATGAAGAAGAAAAATAGATGATGTTCCTCTGGGTATGATTTGGCAGACTTTGCAGCTTAGAACGCATCTGAAGCACCGAACATTACTCCACTTCCGTAGAGATTTTCTTAATCTAATAAACGATCAAGGGGAACGCAAAAGAACAGGACGAATGGAAATCATACATACACCATGTTTCTTGCGACATGGCTCGGCCATACTCTTGACGAGAACAAACCTCAAATTTGGCACCTCTTCCAGTCCATATACATAAATATATATACATATACCAAAAATGGTTCAGTGGACGTCCAACCCTAATTTACGGATCATTAGTTTGGTGGCCGGCTCTCAAGATAAATCACAATATTGCAAAACTCAACAAAGTACAAAGAATACCATCATAGGGACTACAGGCGCCCTTAGGACAATTCCTTCGGATGCTATGACAGTCATGCTCCATCTGTTGCCTATTGACCTCCACATACATAACATAACAACACATAAGTGCAGTTAGACTCAGAGACACAGCTGTATCCTAGAATCAATACCGAGGAAATAAACATCAAATTAGACAGACTGTACACCAACTTATTATGATTTTGAAAAACACATTGACGTCGTTCTTCCGACAAAAGAGGACTAGGATAGTGGACACCTTAATTTCACCTCGGATGTGAGAATCTACACATACGGTTCAGAGATGAACTGCGGAGTGGGAGATCTATATGTATATATTACCTTGAGACTGCCGAGTTACGCCAGTAACTTTCAAGCAGAAATCTTGGCCTTTAAGGAAGCTTGTCTTCTAATCAGATCAAACGGATACACAGGCTCGACATAAAGAATAGCTATTCTCGTTGATAGCCAAGCCATAGTATCGACCACCATATCCTCAAAAATAGTTCAAGACTGACGCGAACCACTAGCTTGTATAGCAAAAAGATTCAAGGTAACCATTATTTGGGTTCTCGGGCACAGTCACATTCCAGGTAAGGAAGGAAGGAGCTGATGAACTAGCCAAGTCGCCGAGGTGCATATACCATGAGGACTAGTCAAACCTAAAATCGATACACATTTCCGGAAAATTTCTGACTTCAGGTGGCCTCAACTCAACACTAGCGCAAAATCCAGGAAAACACGGTCGATGATCTTCTTAGTCGGACCCGATTTTATTCACTATTTTCACGAGCGATCTTGTAGGCTCTCTTCACCATGCTATAGCATACGCAGATGACTTGATCGCGTACAGGTCAGGTCCAAAGATTTAGGGAATTGTAAGTCTTTTGCAGAGTGACTTCGATGAGATTAAGCGATATTGCGACGATTGGAAGTTGAAGATCAATTTCCAAAAGTGCGAATCCATTTTGTTTAGGACGCCGCTGTCTGGGGCCTCTTGGGATACCAGATTGAATGCTCTAGCCAGAGCTAAAGCGGCCTATGCCATGACAAAGAGCCAACTCGATGCCAGGGTAAAGGTGATCTGCTACATGGCCCTCATTCGGCCTGTACTTGCATATGGATGTCCCGTGTGGTTCAACGTGGGAGCAAGCTTGATGGAAAAGATTCGGGTATTCGAGAGACGATGTCTAAGGGCATGTCTCCAATTATATAGAACTCCAGAATCTGAGTACAAAAAATTCTATTCTAATGAGGTCCTGTACAACGGGACCAACCTAATCAGAGTGGATAACTTTCTCATTAAACTCATTCGGAGACACGTTGCAAGAGCAATGACTTCGAGCAATAACCTGATCTTCGGGGCTTACTACCCTAACTTCATGTACCACGAGACAGTACGCCTTAACGGCTTTACTCCACCAGAGGCTTTCCTCTATTTTGACCTTAACGGCCTGATTTAGGATAGAAATGCAGTTCCATTAATCTTCCATGTTGCCCGAAAGAGTGTGGACAGGCGACTTGCCTACAATGGAGATGTCGCTCGCAGCTCAGAGGAGAATCTCCGGTTCAGTAGGGCGGTATCAGTCCGTGACAAAGAGGACGTTATTAAACAGCACCAACAATTTTGGTGGTTAAATGACGGAGAGGATACTTCGTAGTTGTCGTCTTGGTCATTGATCTTACACTATAACTGTTAAAAAAATTGTTCTTAAATGCCTAGCCGGCTTGCATAGATTTTAAGGATAGGTTTAGTTTTATTGTAAGGCAAGATTTAAGAGCAAAAAAAAAAAATACAAATTTTCTTGATAATTAGATAGTAATGTAATATTAATTGAAGTATATTAAAAAAATTTAATTTTAGTTCAAGTCGTCGGTTAAGCATTAGGTTTAGCTTAGAGCGTCCGCATAGGGCCAGTAAGTAAAATGTTAATGGTTATTTAGGCTAGTTTAAGCATTTTTGTGTCTAGCATGTAAGTTTATATGAATTCGATTAATAAAAAAAAAATAATAATAGCAGTCATCACAATGCACTGGCCGATAGGGGACTACGCAAACAGACTAAACATTACATACAACACACACTGTCGCAGAGCTGTAACGAAACTTCAGAAAAGGAGACACTAACTCATTTCCTGTGCAACTGCCCAGCGCTAGCTAGAGTCAGACAGCAAACACTATGCAATCCCTTTTTCGAGTCCCTCGATGAAATATCCAATAAAACCATAAAGCAAATAATTAACTTTTTCAATGCAACACGATGGTTGGAAGGAAACTGTAACAAATAATACACAAAAATTATACACAAAAAAAAGCTGTGGCATCAGATCGGCACATAGTTCTAATTGGGTTCTCCGAATACCGCCACTACGCTCGGTGGTTGACTGACCTGCAAAGTCTCGCACCCGTCAACCTCGGATCGTCTCCTCATCACATCGTTTTCTTTCTCTAATATTTTTTAATTCCAGCCGAAAGCCAAGTTAACAAGAAACCAAGTTAATCTAAATTATAGAACGTTTCTGTTTTAAACTTTAAAAGGTTTAAGGTATTAAACACGATATAGATTCAGTTAAATGAATGTGCTTGACATTCTTCCTGTCGCACTGTCGTGCTTTTCTACTAGTGTCCTAATGAAATGAAACACACTTTATTTGGAGGTAAGTCCTTCTATAAGAGAACCACTGTTTATCGTTTATTTAATGTATACTTCCTTTATTATTGTTGTATTTCTTGTATTATGTAATCGTTTGTTTATTTATTTTTTTGTTCTTTCTTCGGTTTTTGTTTGTTTTTTTTTGTGTGCAAAATGATAAGATTTCGAAATCATCCTGTTTTTTTTTATTTAATACAAATCTTCTTCTTTCTTCCACTTATCTCTAGCTTCTTCCTTTTTCCATTGATGTCTCTCACCGACCGTTCTCATTCATTTTCTGTTCAATTAATTTCAGTTTATAAATTGTTGCAAGTGTTCTCTCAACGCAAACCTCTTCGGCTTTTCTTTTGTCACATGATTTTTCAAACAAATAAATAATTAAAAAAAAAAGAAAAAAAAAGACAGTGTCTCGATAACGAATGTAAAATTTATATCGGTTTGGTTTTGTTTGAATTTCTTTAGCTACAGTTTTTTTTTTTTTTTTTTTTTTTTATAAACAATTGGCAAATGTTTATTTTTGCTGGAACTGTTTCGGTATCGCTGCAGATTGTTTAATTTTGTGTTTTTGAAATAATAATTATAATAAAAAAATTGTTTATTGGTACTATTACCATGAATTGCTTCGGTTAGCGCATTCTGTACGTATTATTCTCGTGAACATCGGAGAGTTCGCCTTTGAAATGAACATCGATGGTGAAGTCCAAGTCTCGATTGTTCCTCACATTTGGCTTCATTTTGAATGTTCCATGGATCTCCTCGCCCTTCTTTACTGTTAAATAGTCATCGAGGTAGAATACGGTTTGCTTCCAATGAGTGTATGTGGCTTCGGGCGATGTGCTGAAGCCGAGGCGCTTATGTGATTTCGTGAATTCGATGTTAAAGTAAGTTACTAAAGCCTGCACGAAATCATTTCGTTTGATAATTAAATTGAAAGGCGAGGAGAACTCTAGGTCGGTTTTTTTAACTGTGTAAAGATCAATTTCTTTGACCATGTAGGAGGTGGACACTACTTGTTTGGGGTCCACTACATCGACCAGGGGCTCGGTAACTGCTACTTTCCGGATACAGCTCATATCAAAACCGTACACATCATCCCACCAGTTGATCTTCTCATCCTTGTATTGACGATCCTCGATAGCTGTAATGTAGAGCGTACCACGGTCGGGAAACATCATACCGTCTGGTTTGAGCCATTTATCGCGCGCGTACAGTACTGTGTCCAACATTGACTCATACAGCAGACAATAACTGAAAACAAAGGGAACGATTTAAAGAATGATTTAGTAAATTTAATATTGAAGAGGAAGTATTCATAAATGTGAAGGCAAGGAAGACGAGAGAGACATGTTGCGTCTTTGGCTGTAACTGCAAAGACCGTTGTTCGTTGGAAATATATAGTATGTCTCAAATCTCAAGTAAACAAACCTGCAAGTTGAGATTAATTTAATGTTGTGCCGAAGTTAACATTCTCTCAAGAAATTATAAACAAGACGAGGATGAAAAAAAAAAAACATTAAGGCTAAGTTATGTCACTACAGATTCTCTGCGCGCAAGCTTAATGATGACGCCAACAGAAAAGGTTCTTCTTACTCCTGAACAAAACCTAGTAATCTGCAGTTTAGGCAAGGAACCTTCGGATTATTACTGACTTTCACCAAATTCCAGCAAGAAATTCTCTGTGGTGTGATTTCTTGAATCTTAAACTTGATCAAAAACTGCGGCTGTCATGGAAATCGATATCTGCCCAACTATTGGACTACGCAGGCGCGTCAAAATAATAAGCAAGTGAAATATGTGAAGAGGTCTACGGGGACCTCTCTACAGCTTCTCGACTGTAAAGAATTCTGGAGCAGACAATTTTTGATCGCATAAAAAAGGCAGCAAAGGAAACTCAACCATAGGTGCTATAAAAGAAGTTGTTACAACCTTCCAGAAAGACCAGGAAAGCAGCCATAGTTCGAGAAATGTCATCGTGTTAGCATGATAATGTCCCAACAAATCTTCTTCCTAGGCTTCGCGGCAATGATTTCCGCAGAAGATACACAAAGACGGGTTGATTAAGTCATGAGCCTCGTCCAGTCCTGGATGCGAGATTCCGGATTGAGCATAGCAACAGAAAACAAACAGTCAGAGATGCATTGAAATACAGAGTTGGGATTGAGACTGAACACGAAGCTAATTCGTTTCGAATTAGGCTTACTGTTTAAAACTGATTTTGGGCATATTGGCGCCACGTCTGGCTCGAATGAAGCGCAATCCTGAAATCCAATTATAGACAATGCGATAACTGCGACCGTAAATCAGCAATAATACAGCGAATGTTGACTTCCAAATCGTCCAACGTCCCTGATTTATGGGCATACACTAGCGATTTCACGTAGCCCCAAAGAAAGTAATCCAAAGGAGTGTGATCTCGCACATCAAATGTTTCCAGCAATAGATTGATGGTGTCGCGAACCATGTGGAATGTTGCGCCATCTTGTTGAAACCAGCTTTGTCATGCCAATGCCATTCTACTGAGGAACGAAGAAGTCGGAAATCATGTTTCTATAGCGTCTCCATTGACGGTAACATTTTGGCCTTCATCTTCCTTAAGAGTGAGTTTTAATGGATGTTAGGGCGTCTAGATAAAGGCTTCTGGGTTTTCGGAGAACAAAATTTTGCTTTGAAAATGAGGATCACACTGAATTATGTTTTCAGCCCATTCACCGAAATTACAGCGCTTATTATGGTCCCACAGCGAGTGGCGAGCTCCTGTAGAACATTTTCAGAAGGATGACGGCTGTCCTTGTAGTCGCAGGAAAATTCCCTATAGACCTCTTGCCAGCTAAAAGGAAGCACATGTTTGAAAGAATAGCAGAGGTGGAAAAAGAAATGGCAACAGAACAAGTTAAGTGGATCACTAATCGTCGATGACAAGAACGCTGTAACAGTGCATAAAAAGACAAATCCGAAACGAAGTCAATTTCTACCTCACAATTTCTTGCTGGACAGGGATGCTTCAATAAATATCTACAAAGAATAAAAAAAAAAGGAGGCTCGACATCACAGTAAAAACAAAAAAACTATTTATCAATTCTTAAAGTTCAGAATTTAACTGCCCAAACATGAGGCAATAAAGCTTACAACCAAACGCTCGTGAAAAACTATTATTAGATGTGAATGAAAACAAGCGACCTTCATTGCTAAATTTAGAGTAGATAGAAAGGATGTTACACATCCTCCCCTACAATGACCTAGATCGTACATTACCAACAGCTGTGGGCTCTCTTCAAAGTTACCGGACGAAACATTTTGGTTCACAACGAGCCTTCTGTTAGATAAGGACACTCCAACATAGTCAAAATACGACCTGAAGTCTTTGAATCATAATTAAATTTCGCAGTAGAAATATGCTCACAATTTGTGCTTCGGATGGAAGGGATGATTTGCCCCCTGATGGCAAATCATATAACTACACATTTGGTTATCCTCAAAGATACAGTTTATAAGAGAAGTTAGACGTAATGAGTCACGTGGTAGAACCACTCCCGCCGGCACATGAAATTTGGGAACATTTTGTTAGAACTCTAGAAATTTATGACATCATATGTTCTGTTTTATTCTGCAGAGAGAATATAACATTTGGAGGAGTCACGATGAATTTTATGTTATGAACTAAGTATTTTCGGCTTTTTGCAGTTGAAAATTGTACAAGTGATGCAAGAAAACCTTGAAACTTACCCCATCCATTCGGAGATAATAATGTCAACCTTCTCTATCCCGTTGGGCAGCTCGATTTCTTCAATCTTGCCCTTAACGACTTTTATCACATCTGTTAGATTATTATCTATTACCACTTGGCGGGCATATTCCACAATATTCGAACAATCTACGGCGATAACTTTGGCTGCTCCAGCTTTAGCGGCAAACATCGATAGAATTCCAGTGCCACAACCTACGTCGAGTACCACCTGCGTGCGTTTCGAGGTTGGAAACGATTAAAATTAACGATAAATTCATGAAAAAAAAAAATGTACCTTTCCATGAAACAAATGCTTATTGTGGTACATTGCATTGCGGTAGGTTATCGTTCGTACTTCGTCCTTTAGCATCTCCTCGTGGATGCCAAAATGTGCATAGGAATCGAAGTAATAGTCCCGCGATGTCATCTGATCGGCGGAAGTTGTCGTCGTCGTCGTCGTCGTTGTGGAATTCATCTTCTTCACCGGTGTTGTATTGTTCTCCATTGCAATATCGTCCGACTGAAACGAACCAATTGGAATCTGAGATTAAGTAGACGGACCAAACACTGAGAATCAAATCCAATGTGTTCGTTGTAGCGGCGGCCGGCGGCGGCGGTGGTTCAAGATGATGAGGCACTGTGGTATTTTGCGCCACTTTTTTTTTTTTTTTTCTTTGTAATTTCATCTGACGGGACGCGTCCACCAGGGAGTGCTTTTGGGGGGTTGTATGCTCGCTGTTTGGAGGAACTTACCATCTTTCTTTTTTGAGGTGCTCTCGTTATGCCGGAAATATTCAGTTCTTTAGCTTGGATACGACTTCCTGAGTTAATGGTTGGATAAAAATTCACAATTTCCTTATGCACTATTTGGGAATTCAATTAAAATTTATGACCGAGCTTTTTTAGTTTTGCGGGAAACAAAGTATGAAGTTTTTTGCAAATGAAATTTATGCACCGCAAACGCACGATTTGACGGTGTCTTCTCGCGGTTGATCGTCAGAAAGAGAGAGAGATACAGGAATCAGAAACACTAACACATACACTTGGGAATTTTCAATATGGCGATAGCACGTTTATTGACATTTCGAAATTGTAGTAGATTGGTAATTTGAAACAATATTGAATATTTTTTAAAGTTTGAAAAATACGAGAAGTTGAGATGAGTTTCATGGGTACAGACAAAAATAAGGCGTCATTGGAATGAAAGTTATCAGGGACATAAATACCTTTTGCAACCGCTGCTATATAGTTTTGTGCAGCTGAAAACAGCAAATAAAGAAAGAAACCAAAAATGAAATAAATCATGAAGGCACCATTATTTTGGCACGTATAGTTCATGAGTGCCAGAACCAGGAATTCATGTAACTTGTTCCGAACATCCAACGACAATTGCAAAATGATCACTATGGTTTGGAAACGAAAAATCTATCATCTTCTGAAAATAGTTTTGGTGAACTTTTGTTGCAATCAACCTTTCCAAATCACTTAAATGCTACTTGTTTCGCACGACGTGCCTAGCAGTCCCATGCCAGTGTGGCGAGGCACTAGGCCAATAATAGGCAATTTCTTCACATGAGTAATAAGTTGGCTTAGTACCCGGTTTAACACATTATATAAAAGAAGAGGCAGGAACAGAAAGCGTCGGAGCGAAAATTAATCGCGGACCTTAATTTGAAACCAGATGGACTAATGTGAGGCATTGGATGAGTGCGCGTCGATAGTAATTATATTAATAATTATTCAATATACGTGTACCCATCATGTTCCAATAAAAAATTAAATTAAATATTACAGAAGAATTGCCTCCCCTGACTGTGGGATCCGATTTAATTGGTTGCCAAAAGTAGCGTCAGATATTTCACCGCTAATTCGGTAAGATAAAAAACGTAAGACTATGTTATTTTCGATGAAAGAACGAGTAAATGTAAATCGTCCCAAGTGCTCACAGTATTTGTCTGTTGGCCTAATCCAAGGACTACCGCCGCTCGACTACCGATTCAAGGGATCCACCTGATACCGAGCTTATAGTAGAGCTACTAAATTCAGTAGAATAGTGTGTTAGTACTTGGTGAAGAAATGTCTTAGTACCAATTTGAGTACACCAATACGTAATAAAATAAAGTTCTTATTTTCTCATTTTCAGACATTTCAACAATTTTTACAAAGCATTCTCGTTGAGACGAATGAAAAAAATGACACTCGCAAATGAAATGATTTTTTTATTTTTTTATTAAAGAACAGTACACTTAATGCGGCTTCCTTCTGAAAGAGCAGCCTTCTGTGAGCTTAGCCTTTCCACCGATTGGCCGGCAGAGAATCGTCGAGCAACCAGTGCACACAACAGTTCCCTGGGCATGGCTAAAAACTTTGGTTTTTTTATAGCATCCTGGGCATTTGACGTCCATGAAGTAGGAATAATGCGCAGTTTATCATCAGCCTATGTAACGGATCTCATCTGACAGATGTCATCGTCTAGTAGTCGGATGAGTATAAAATTTGGCCAAAGAACAAATAATTTTCGAATCGATTTACGGGCTTCTGAACAAACAGAGAGTTGACTTTCTTTCTGCCTAAATTTTAAAAAGGAACTCATGTTAAGTAAATTATTTTAGCGTAAGATAGAGGTAAACATAACCCCGTGCACTTATGCTTTTGACTTAAATCCGCGTGTGGTAACTTAACGTTTTTTCCTGAAAATTTTAGTTTACTACATTTCTGATTGAACGCCGGCAAGTATATAAAATATCGATAACACTGTCGATATCTCGTTGTATACCAACATGACGCTGCAAACAACAATTTGAACCAACAGTTAGAAAATATCAAATTTGACAAATGCGAATTTGGTTTGTGTTTTTATTTTTATGAAAAAAAGTTTATTTATAATTTAATTAATTTGTCAAAACACAATTGTCAATGGATCTAAATAAGAAAAGGAGGAATTCGGTAAGATTAAACCGCCATCGCAACAAATTTCGCGTTCCCTTTGGACAGAATAAAGTTGAATCTCGTAACTGTATTTTTGTTTTCATTTCGTTTATTGTGTCTTATTCGGCGGACAGTTTACATTACCAATCAGATAATAAATAAATATTTTAATATAATTGTAAAAGTGTGTTTAAGTGGTATAAAATTCGTACTTATTCGGGTGAAGAAACTGCAGAGACTATCGTCTTTTTATACAGACGTAAGACAAAGTTTGCTTTAAGTATTAAAGATGCCGTGAAAATGATGTCTGGCGAGGCAGCAAATTCAGAAAATGTTTTCCACTTGTCACAGATTACTGAAGGATACCTTCTTCTGAGGAAGTTAGTGATTTCCTGGAGGCTGTGATTCGAAGAACCTCTTAATTGTCCACCCACATCTTGATACATAGGGTTCCTCCTACCATACGGGACCAAATATTCAACGAAGAATTTTTGTCTCGAAAGAGCTTAAAATCTTATCTGGCCTCCTCTTTACCGTCTAGCATTCAGCTCCATATAGAAGAACTGGCAGGGTCAAAGTTTTCCAGAGCATAGATTTCTTCTTCCGAGTTCGGAGTTTTGAACCCATTCACTTCCCCAGACCGAAGTTGCAACGGTTCCTTGTAGTGAATCTTCCTGGAATTGATATTTTCTCCGAGGTAGGCAAACTCCTAAACAGTTACAGCGATGGACAGATGTTTCTTTGTTTGTTGACAACATGCATTTGGCTTCGAAGCCAACTTGTTTCGCCTGTCTCGACTTTAAATTTTATGCTCTTTTCCAGAACTTGCCTTAGTGTGAATATTTGGTCGAAAGTCTATCTGCTGAGCCGGAAGTCACACTGGTACATGCCACAGTAGGTTGGATAATTGTGACAAAATGTGCTTGAACGTCCTAGGAGCAGCAAGAGCCTTTGGACGTCCTGAAAAATGTAAGAAATTGCTTCTCAACTTCCATCCCAACACTCGTTTGAAACTCTTCCAAACGCATCAACATTTCCATGAGACGGATCTATTTTAACACTCGTATATCAATAAAGATCTTGACATCCATAAATCCGCTGTTCCTGTTGGTATCGCCCCCATTGCGTAAGTTTTTTTTTCATCTGTCCTACTTTTCTGGTGAGTCTCTTCTTCAGTGGATTAGAAACTACTTTTCGGGTCGTTCCATTAAAGTAGTATTGGACGGTACCAAGTCTGAAATTCACAATATAATTGCTGATGCTCTTCAAGGCTCCGATTTGTCGCCGACTCACTTTCACTCATTCGCTGATGATAGTAGTCTCAATTTTGTTTATATTCGTTCTCAAATTCACGTCCCTCATCTTCGGCTGTGGAAATTGAACGGCAGCATATGATTAACTCATTAAATTTCGCTATTAACAGCATATTATCACGAGGCTCTGAATAGATTGGAATTTAATGCCTCCAAAATGCAATGATGCCTTCTGTCACTAGAGCGAATCGATCTTTATCAATGAATGACACTGGAGTACAACTTCCATTTATGGGTAGATGCTTCAAAGACCATCTTGATCCCTCTTGACAGAATCCAAAATCAAGCGATAAAACTCATTGGGGACACAAATATCACAAAGTCAATAGACTCTCTTCACCACTCTCGTTACGCCTCTTGTCTTACCATCTTTTATCGCCTCTATCATAACCAGTGTTCTGGCGAATTAATCAGTTGCATTCCTCTCCCTTATCACTTCTATCGTAATACTCGCCTCGCCAGGAATGCTCATTACTTCAACCTCAAGTCCAACTTCGGTCGCAAAGACAAGTACAGTGATTCGTTTTTTAATTGTTCATCACGAATGCGGAACGCTCTCCCACGATCGGAATTTCCTACTCATTACAATTTGCATGAATTCAAAAAAAAAAAAAATCCTCTTGTTTCTGCTTCCTCTCTGATTCTTTCCTCCCGCGTTATGTGTAAACATTATACAAGTATTCATAACCTATTGGCCTCCTCTTTTTCCTTCTATAGACCTTAGAAAGTTTGATTGATAATCACATCAAGGGCGTCATTGGGGTAAAGTTTCTACCCAAATTACACAAAATCTACATTAAAGGCAGATCGGTCGACACTGCACTATAAAAAGTGGTCAGCACGATCGAAAAATGTATCTACAACAAGGAGTTTACTGTCGGAGTATTCCTGAACAGGGAGAACCCTTTAACAATGTGAGTACTGAAATTTTTGAAAATTGCCTGAACAGAGCCCGCATAAACAAAAACAACATCGACATGTGTAGCTTTCTACGTCTAGATGTGCGGTAACACCTGGGGACTCAAATCGAAAGTGGCGCACAGACTATAAACCGCGATTGTGAGGCCCGTCCTCTCTCATCCACGTTTTACTAGGCACGTGTGAAGAAATATCATCTTACATGAGTCACAATCGTTCAACGACTTGGTGGCTTAGGGGTGAGCAGATCTATGAGATCGGCACCAACCGCAGCACTAGAGACAATGTATGCCTCTGGGTAGACAATGCCTTTGGGCACGCCTCTATCCTACTGCAATGGGAAGCCTTATAGGAAAACACCGAAACAGACTATATCATCGCCACAACAGACTCTAACAGGAAATTTTGTTTCAAAACTCCTAGTAGGGAGGAGTGGGAAAATGATGTTACCTAGAAAGCTAGCTTCCAACTGATGAGTCCATAACTGCTCTAGGAACGGAGCATTCTGTAAAAAAGTTGCATTAAAGCCTCCTTCCGATGAAGAGATAGTTGCAGCGTGTTCCAGGCCAAGGTTACAGCTATACTACAAGTCACGCAAATTATCATTGGAGATAATATAGTCGGTGAGGGCATAACCATCTACATTGACAGTCAGGGGGCAATAATGTTCTGAACTCGACCCAGATAAAATCAAAGTTTGTTAAGATGACAACAATAAAACATTATATCAGCGGTCAATACGGTTAACCTCTGTTGCGTGCCAAGTCACCAGGATGCTAAAACGGGATCAGAATTGGAAACTAATCAAATTCTTCTCTTTGTAAAAACGTCAATTGGCGCTCTCCAGAAGATTATTGACTCGGAAACAATAGACCGGGTTAATAGACGCTAGAATCAAACTGAATCATATGCAATAGCCAGGCTCTTGTGGCCATTACATCGACGCTTATCGATCCAGAGATATCATTAACCTAAATTAAAAGGATATCCGTTTCGTCTTAGTAATTGAAACAGACCATTGCATCGGTATAACACACAACGTCTTTTGCAGAAGCTGCAGATTTGTCTAAAAAGTAGAACCTGTACATCATCTGCCCGACGAATATCCCGCACTAGCCACAACAAGATTGAGAACACTTTCTTGGCAGTTTCTTTCTTAATGGGCTGGACGATCTGAGTAATGCTGACCCCAGACTCCTTCTGAGTTTCATTCTTGAGCCCAATTTTGTCTAATTGTGTCACAAGACACCCATACTAACCAGACCAAGAAGGCCTCGGTGTGTTTCTTACCAGTTTAAGGTATCGGGATTATGGAAGCTTTTTTTTACATAGTTTGGGCATAATCCCTTGATCCCTGAATTGAGTTTTTCATTTAAATATCTTGAGGCAATTTTCGAATTCTATTTGATAAATGGGGAGTTCCATCAATTGGGCTGATGGGTTTTGTTGCTCTTGCCTTTGAAGCAAGAAATCGCTGTGAAAAGTTGGAGTCGTTAGAATAGTCTGTGAACTCATCTAAACTTGGTCTATTCACTTTGATCTCCACGAAAAGATTGCTTAAATTGTAACAAGTTTTCTTAGTAATAATAACCAATTCGCCTTTCCATATTCTTTGTGAACAATTTTTTCAGATCTTGAAGAAGACCCCATACAACGAGGACGATACCACGGGCGACGTGACAACAAAAATTAAACGCCGCATCAGTTTTAGCGGGAAAAAGTCTGTAAAGTGAGTGAAAAAAAAAACAAAATCCTGCATTCTTCACTTCTTCGCTTTATTCCCGTTTATGAATGTTTTTTTTTTTTTTGTAGGGAATTCATAGCTGGTGAGGAGCAGGCAACCATTTGGGGCACATCATACGAAGAAGCAGCGGATGTTTTGCAAGCAAACCCTGCCGAGAGTGGTTTAGTGAACGTCAACGAGAAGCGAATAGTTTTACGAAGCAGGCGCGTGATTGTAGAATCCTCTCGTGGAAACAAACGTCGTTCCAAAAAGAAGTCAACTGTGGCAGAAAATGACAAGGAAAACATTTGCGTTAAACAGCAACAGGAAAATACAACAACGCAATTAATTGAACCGATTCAGTTGGAACACTCAAAGCCGGAAAACGAACCGATCATAGCTGAAGTTGAAGCATCAAAGGCAGTCAATACTGAGATAGTTCGCTTTGCAGGGGCAAAATCTGATTGTTTGTTAAAGCCACTAGACCGGGGGAATATCTGTTCGAGTACATTTGATTTCATCAACTTTTCCGGCTTGGAGAACAGAACTATTTCGATTGAGCAAAGTGTTGATGTAACGCTAAGTGAGAGTGAGCTTCAGATGTTCAAGTTTCGTGTTCCGGTTGAGGCGAAACATTTCAGTCCGATTCTTAGTTTGAGTGTTCAACCAGATACTTCTCCATCGAATGTGTTCTCTCCAAGCATCCTAATGTCCGAGGAGGATAAGAAAATCTTGAAATTTATGCGAGAAAAACAAGAAGCGAAAGAAATGCAAACAGCTCTGCATATAACGCATGTAAATAATGCAAAACAGGTGTATTCCGAAACGAATGCAAATAAAGAGGCAGAGATGGAATTGGCAG
Source organism: Orthonevra nobilis (assembly GCA_963555765.1). Lineage (NCBI taxonomy): Eukaryota > Metazoa > Arthropoda > Insecta > Diptera > Syrphidae > Orthonevra > Orthonevra nobilis. Next base: position 49,398,076 of record OY743225.1, on the reverse strand, counting down.
AGACAATTAAGAGGAACGTCTGCGATGCATCGATGGATTTAACAGGAATTGATGCGAATCGCACTGAAGAGGAAGCGCATGTTAGATATCTTTCAATGAATGTGTCTCGCTGCGACGAAATCGAATCTAAAGATTCAAACAGAAGAACCATCTTGCAGAGCGTCGATATGGAGGAGGACTTACCGAAAAACAAAGATTTTAAAACTTGCCAAAAAGCAGAAATTAATGGTGATCAAAAGCAGGTCACAATCGATGCATATCAAACTGTGAATACAGCGCGAAGGGAGGACTTTGAGGGTAAATCACTTAAAAGGAAGACAATCACCCAGTCTGTGGCCATGGAAGAGTCTTGTGTGTGGACAGATAGAAAAGCCAAAAGTAAGTAAATCATTATTATTATTCTCGTTATTATTAGTAACTTATTAAAATTTACAAGATAAGATAAAATAAATAAAGGAGCCTAGCTGCGGAGACTATAGGCTCTGTTTTGTATACGCGCCTATGCCTCACTAAGTTTCTTGAATTTTAGATTTCTCATAGCATCGCTGGCAAGATTAAGCCAGACAAAGTAAAAGCTCGACATCGGTTTACTTGTAATTCTAATGATAATACGAGTTTGCAGATGGGAAATTAAATAGTTTAATCAAATACGGATTTAAAACGATCACAAGATTAAAAGATTATCTGATGCAGACTTGTGGTAGAAACGTGTGAATCTATGATTCGGAAATTTTTTGGGAAATTCATGCGAGGAATTCATCTCAAATCGAGTTGAAATTCTTTGGGAATTCATTGAGGGACGACAAAAGGAAGTGATGTTAGTGCAAACTCGAATTTTGCATTCCAGTTATATTTGTTTTTAATACTACTCTTAACATGCTAAGGTTTTGAATACTTTTAATTAACGCTAAGGTTAAGGTCCGGTCAGTGAATTTTACGACATGAAGTAGATTTTTTGAGGATAGAGCCTTGGAAACATAATCTATGCGGAGATGGGCATCAACACATTGTTTTTTAGATTTAAATGCAACCTGCTTCGGAGAGATACATTCTTTTGTTTCTGCAAACCATAGCAGGCCCTCTGCAACAATTTTTCTCTAACATTTAAGAAAGACGGGGGATCAGAGACATAGGATGAGCTCCTTTTTTTTATTAACTTTTACAATAATTGTGGCTGTGTATCACAGAGTAGCCTAGCCGTGGAGATTAAGTGTCCTCGACCATATAAGACAAGGCTACTCTTCGCATATCTCCTTCTTTGGGACAATCATTGACCAACATTTCTTCAAAGAAAGAGAGATGAGTGAGATGAATTTCGAGCGATTCTCTCGATAATAATATTTAAAAAAATTGTTTTACTCCTGTTGCTTCATCAAACGTTTCGGCGATGACGGTATCGAATCTAATTGGGTACAAGTGGCTAGTATCGAATTGAAGCTTATGTATTTTCTTTAAGATTTGCCGCAGCGCGGAGTGGTCCTTGCAAACTAGTTGGGGTACGAGTAGATATTGGCTGCTCAGAACGCACAGATATTCAAAATACTTGAAGTGCGCCTTACGTCGCTTACTCAATCAGCAAGAACGAAATTTTAAAAATTAAAAGTCTCTCATGAATACCGTTGATTTGTGTTTTAGATAAAAAATTAGTTCTTTTATATTCGCCACTGCAGCAGTTTCAGAAACAAATGTTATTGATTTGTTACCTCTCTTTATCGTTAAGAATCTGAAAGATCTTTCTTAATTTGAAATTCATTCTATCTTTATAGCCAATCAAAACGTAATGGACACAAGCGAAATGGACTTAAACTCGCCGATGAGAAAAAAACCAATGCATAACGCTACAAGTAAGCCAATGGACATAACAAGCAAAATTATTCAGAGTAATGTTCAACAGACATCAACTAAAAGGCAAACTATATATTTCGAGTCTGCTTCGATTGAAGAGTCTTTCGTGCAAGAAATTGTTCATGCTCCAAAAGTTAGTGAACCAATGGAGATGAGTGCTATCATTCGCTGCCCAATTGGAAATAAACAGACACAAGTGGGATCTTCATATCAAGAAGTTGAAGTCGATCACAACATGTCGATTGAATTATCTGAGCCAGTTCAGGTGTCTGAATCAAATGTTAAGGAACGACAAACGATTTACGAGCCTACTGATATGTTTTCTAGCGATACAACTCAGGTAGAGCAGAAAGTTTCGTCTTCCAAAGTTAGCGTCAAATCACAAAATACAATATATGCTCCTTGTGACATGATTCAAGATTCGCCAAAGCCAAAAGTTATATTTCAACAGACCTTTAAGATGAAAACCGACCTAAATGCGGTATCCGGAGAAAATGATTCATTCCGAAAATCAATTTATACACCCACCGACATGATTACAGATTCCCCATTGGCAACGAGTTCGATTCCACGAGCTAAGTCAATGCAAGTGTGCCAACAATCGTTTTATTCTTCAGTTGACATGGATGAAGACGCTGTTCAGCCTACACAGACACTGCAAACCTCTTCAAAGAAGCGCGAGTCAGTCTACACACCACTAGATATTATCGAGGACTCTCCCACATCTTCCACATCTATAATGCCTTCGGAATTGAATGTAAAAAGTTGTCTTACGGTCAACGATCCTACTGATTTAAGTTTATTCCAATCTTCCAAATCAATAAAGCCGCCGGAGTTAGATCATGAGAAATCATTAAAAACCACCATAGATATATATGAAGACTGTTCAGAGCCATCGCTACCTCCCACCCAATCAGCAACACTTGGTCCTAAGCTTGTTATTAGGCATCTCAGTTTGCAACAAGCCCCAAGAGATGATCAAATAATGTTAAGAAAGATGAAAGCCAATTCCAAAGAAACAACCAAACCAATCTTGGAATCCAAGCCAGATGAACCCTCCATGGAGATGACGATGATTGGCGATTTATCCGACTCAGAGAACAAAATGGACTTTTGTAAACTAAATGAAAAATTGTTTAAAGGCGAGTTAAAATCGCTTGGAGAAGAAAATAAAAAGATGGGAAAAAAGTCTCCTTTTGAGAATCTGAACCATAAATCTGTGGACGAATTCAAGTTTGATTCACTCATGATAAATGAAGCCAACGGAAATGGTTGCTTGATTCAACCACCAAGGTATTCAATGAAGGACTGTACCATGGAACTTTCAACTAGGAAAACTGATTTCACGATTGATTTTTCATTGCATTCGGTTAATAAGTTTGCCACCAATCAAAGGAGTCAGATTGAACAGACACAAGCAGAAGCACCCCGCCGACAAACAATCCACTTTAATGAAGATATTGATTTAGAAGAATTAAAGACTCCGCTTTTGAAAGATACGAATCACCTCTCCTCACCAGCACGAGAAGAATCAATGAATATTTCTGCTTCTGTTGTGTCTAAGTCAAAAACTTCAAACAAAAGTAGAGACCATAGGCAAACAATTCACTTAAATGAAAGTCTTGAAGATGACCATATTGAAGGCGAAACAAATAAAATGCACCAGTCTCCAATGAAATCGGAGTCTCTTGTGGTAAAGCCCAAACAATCTATGAACCTGAGAGGTTGCCAAACTATTTTCTTCAATCAAAACAGTGGTTTGGAAGCGAATTTGTCTGAGGTTAAAGAAACACAAGCCTTCAAAGATGACTCTGCAATGGAATTTTCGATGGTATTAAATGAATCGAAATGTCTTGAACAGAACTCTCCCCTCAGGCAAAGTTCAAGGCAAGTAAAGGCTCTGGACGATTCAAATACTTATGCTGCTAAATTCGAACCACCAAAAATACAAAGACGGCAAACGATTTATGGTGATGAAGACCTGGAACTTGATGATACTATTCCAAGCTGTCCTATGAAGAATATAGAAACCACAAATAAAGAACAAGTGCATTCAAAACCACAAAGACGGGGCACAATTTATTGTAATGAAGACCTTGAACTTGATGATACGATTTCTATTAGCCCAGTGAAAGGAACAGAACGTCCTGAATCTCATGAATCCGAACGTGAGAGAACGCATGCGAGGCAGAAAATGGACTTTCAACAATCCAAACTGTATGTTGGAATGGAGCCTTCAAAACCAAAGCGACGGGAAACGATTCATTGTGATGAGGACCTGGAACTTGATGATATTACTTCGAGTTGTCCGATGAGATATAAAGACACCACAAATAAAGAACATACAAAGAATACATATAGAACAGAACGTCCTGAATCTCATGAATCCGAACGTTTGACAACTCATACCATGCGGAAAATGGACTTGCAACAATCCAAGCTGCATGTTGAAACTCAGCTTTCAAGGCCACAACGAAGAGGAACGATTCATTTTAATGAAGATCTCGAGCTTGACGATACGATAAACGCTTCTTCGCTTGGAAAGAGTGAATGTATTTATAAGGAACAAAGGCCACATACGACCAAGCACTCTAAAGCTCTTGAACCCAAACGAGAGACAGCTCACGCCAGGCAAATAATGGACTTACAACAAAACAAACTGTACGTTGAAACTCAGCCTCAAAGACCACAACGAAGAGGAACGATTCATTTTAATGAAGATCTCGAGTTTGACGATACGATACACGCTACTTCCATTGAGAAAAGTGAATGTATTTATAACGAACAAAGGCCACATGCGACCAAGCAACTTGAAGGTTTTAGAGCCAAACGAGAGACAGCTCATACCATGCAGAAAATGGACTTGCAACAATCCAAACTGCATGTGGAAACTCAGCCTTCAAAACCACAGCGACGGGAAACGATTCATTTAAATGAAGATCTGGAGCTTGATGAAACGATACCCACTCGCCACATTAATAGAATTGATGGCATTCATAAAGAACATACGACGGAGCATCCTGAACCCAATGTATCCAAACTTGAGACAACTAATACCAAGCAGTTAATGAACTTGCAACAATTCAAAATGAATGTTCAGGAACATCCGCACAAACCACAGAGAAGAGAAACGATTATTCATAATGAAGATATTGAATTTGATGAAATGCTGCCTCCTCCTCTGACTGAAAGAACTAAAGACATTCATAAAGAAATGTTGCCACAAACGAAGGACGACGCAGACCCTTATGAATCCAAACGTCAGACAAGTAATTTCAGTTATGCAATGGACTTCCACCAATCCAGAGCAGATATTCAACCCTCTAAAGAACAAAAGAGACAAACGATGCATTTTAATGAAGATCTTGAAATCGATGGTACGATTCCTACTCGCCTCATGCTCAGGACAGAACCTTATGAATCCAAATGTCGGACGAGCCATCTCAGGCAGATAAAGGACTTGGAACAAGCCAAACCGTGTATTCCTGAAGAACATGTTTCAAAACTACAGAGAAGACAAACAGTTCATTGTAATGAGGATCTTGAACTTGATGATACGATTCCTTCTCGACCCGTTGAGAAACAAGAACACTCTGAACCTAATGAGTCCAATAAGTTCATGCATCGTACAACAAAAACCGGTCAAGAAATGAATCTGCAGATATCGAAAGTGTTTGCTTCTTCAGAGTCGCCTTCAAATTCACGCAGAAGAGGAACGATTCATTGCAATGCAGACCTTGAGCTTGATGATACGATTCCTTCTCGACCCGTTGAGAGACAAGAACACTCTGAACTTTATGAGTCCAAGAAGTTCATACATCATACCACAAAAACCGGTCAAGAAATGAATCTGCAGATATCGAAAGTGTTTGCTTCTTCAGAGTCGCCTTCAAATTCACGCAGAAGAGGAACGATTCATTGCAATGCAGACCTTGAGCTTGATGATACGATTCCTTCTCGACCCGTTGAGAGACAAGAACACTCTGAACCTTATGAGTCCAATAAGTTCATGCATCATACCACAAAAACCGGTCAAGAAATGAATCTGCAGATATCGAAAGTGTTTGCTTCTTCAGAGTCGCCTTCAAATTCACGCAGAAGAGGAACGATTCATTGCAATGCAGACCTTGAGCTTGATGATACGATTCCTTCTCGACCCGTTGAGTTAAAAGAACACTCTGAACCTTACCGTACCACAAAAACCGGTCAAGAAAATTCACGCAGAAGAGGAACGATTCATTTGAATGAAGATCTTGAGCTGGATGATACGATTCCTACCGGACCAAATGAGAAATTCGAGACCAACAATAAACAACTGTTGCCATCACAAAGTTCCAAAACGCGTGCAACGACGCATTTTGATCACAGCATTAAACAAAAAATCAACGATGACTGCGCAGATCTCAAACAAGAATTCAAAGTTCAGGACTCCCACAGCAAGCCATTGTCTTCCAAAATACCAATACGCCACACTCTTCACATTGACGAGGACATTGAGTTAGAAAAGGAAAATGACAATGAAACGAAAAGAAACACAGTTCAAAATGCTCTCAGGGTCTTAAGCCGTCCAACAATGAACTTCCATCAAACTATAGATGTCGAAAGCGAACCACAAAATGCGCGCGTTGAACAAGTAAAACCCTTGCCTAAACCTCGGCGCCTAACCATTCTCGACGAACAACCCTTAGACATAGACGAGTCTCCTCAAAAGTGTACAGCGCGCAAGTCAAGCTTTAGTAGAACTCTTAATTTTAATGGGATACAAACATCCTCCAGTAAAGTGAAACAGCAAACAGCGTCTCTACGGCAAAATAATGGAGCTACAATTGAAAACGATGACTCGCCACTTTTAAACTTCATTGCGAGGTCAAGGCTGAACGAGACAACGTCTGAAATTGATCGGTCTCTTGCGGAATACCTGAAAGCTGAGGCAGCAGCAACACTTCGCAATTCACCAGAAATAAGCATGGATGTTTCCAACAGTGGCCAGAAGAATAGTCAAACTGTAATTGGGGAACATCCCAAATCAAGGCGCCAAACATCGCATGAGTCTGTTAATGTTTTCGAAGTGTCTGGCATGCAACCGCTTCTTCAGCCCATACTTAAGAGGCAGACGACTTTTGCCAGTGAAGATAAGATGCCAGAAGCACCAGCCGAAAGCATCAGCAAAAATATCCAAATGTCTAGAAAGGAGCAAACTTATCTGAATACCCGGGCGACCAGCATAAATTTAGAAACAGAGAATAGATCTAGACATGAACTTCCGGACATGGCAAACAGTCCAAATAAAATCGGGCTGCAAAAGCAGATCGCATTCGAACGACCGCAACGGCAGGTACTGCAAGAACCAGAGCCAGTGTTAGAAGAGAGTGATAATTCCATGGAAATTAGCATGGCTACCGAGGAACCCATCAAAAGCACCGCCAGCTCCACGCAACCATCCCGCAAAACAATACATTTCACTAACGAAAACGCTGTGGATGAAACCTTTTTCGATGAGAATCTTAACAAACCAGCTGCATCCCGAATTCAAATGAAACGACAAACACAATTGTTCAATGAGAATCAGTGTCCTATGGACGTTTCCCTCTCAGTAGGCAGTCCGCCTCCTAAATCTACGAAGGCTGCGCAGAGTATGAAGGAAATTCTTCTCGAAAGCGAAAAGCTCTTCAATCAAGTAGAATTGCCCACCTTTGACAACCAAAGATCCACCGTATATTTGACCCGCAAGAACCCCTCTTTGGAGGAATCTTTCGACACTGTCGAGATACCTCGTCGAGCGACACTCTTCCAAAAGAACGACACATTGACACATTTGCCATTGAATCAAGATGAGTTTGCAGAAACCATTAATTTAACTCAAAAGTCGCTTTTGAAGTTCGAGGATGCACCCATCACTGTCTCCGATGTGTCGACATACTTCTCGCAACAGATGATTCCAACAAATAAGCCAATTAACGAGACATTTGCACACAACACCACCGAAGCGCTGTGCAAATTAGAGGTCAGTCAATATTCAGACGAAGATGACCAAGTGCCCAAATCTTCCGATTCAGAGGATACAGCACATAATCTTGCCAAGTTCAAGAAGCGCTACGTAGAGCTAACTTGTGACAGCATCATGCTATCGGCCGTGGGAGAGCAAATCGAAAAAACCCATTTGAGTCTTGTAGACACATTGGACGAGATGTCTGAATGTGTACAGCATAAAACGGCAACAGAAACTGAGACTTCAAAGGTTGCGGGCGGCGACATAATGATATCGGCCCTTGGAGAGGAGATCGAAAAAACCCACTTGAGTCTGGTCGATACATTAGACGAAATGTCCGAATGTGTTCAGCCTAAACCAAAAGTTGCGGACACAACGCGACCACTCAGAGCGATCCCTTCAGTTTGTAGGAAATGCAAACGACACCGACTCAGCGAGACGCAAAATGAGACGACAATTGGAAGCTTCGTGTTGGAACCACTGCCAGTCTACAAGATGAACTTGGATGCGTTAGAAGGTTTGGGCAGCAAGCCGAAAATCTCCGATGTTGCCAAGCTTTGGCGGCAGAAAATGCGAGAGAGTGACAGTTTCAACACATCAGATGGAAGCCAAAGCAATGAAGTGGATGATACCGACTTGCTGGATGTGAATCAGTTCATAGCTACGCTCGACAAGGAGAGACTGACGTAATTTCACAATTTGCTCAATTGGAGGTTCAGATTTTATAGATTTTTTTTATCACATTTTCAGAGCTACCCAGTGTATGCAGAAAAAGGAAGTCGAAATCAAATCCAGTTTTGTCCAAAGGGTTCGAAAAAAGATCGATAGGTTCGTGTACACTGGATTTGTTCATAAACTTTGTTGTGGTAATTTTTTTTTCTATTTACTTTTCAGCAAAAACTCGAACTGGATCCTTAACGAGCTGCTCCTTTCTGTTGGCATCCTTAAATTTGAGCACACACGAATAGGAACCTTTGCACTAGTTGTTAAATTTAAGCCAAGGGATTCGAGAGCCACTGAAGTGGATTTTAGTGAAATCCAGTTAGTGCCAAATAATCAATGTAAGCCCAACGTTTTCCATGCCTTTTCGAATTTAATCAATTTTCTTCCAGCATGCAAGTGGTCAGCATTCGACTATGCACTGCACTACCAATTGCTCGTTGAGTTGCCTTTTGATGTCAGCACACTATGCCCCACCAGCGAGCATCTGTTTCAGTTCTTGGATCATGTGGACAAGGTTACCCAAAAAGTTTTGAAAACTGGTCGGGATATGTGGTATTTGGTTCTCACATCGCCCGCGTCCTTGATAAGGTAAGCTGGATACTTAGATAATAATAATTCCAATTGCAATTTCATTTCATTTAAAGAGAATCCTCTGGAAGACTGTACATACAGAAGATTGAACGAACTAAAACGCCTCAAAATGAAGTTAAACGCATGGAATTTCAAATCGAAGTGCGGAATATTAACAAACTCTCATATAAATCGATCGTGCAACCGCCGCTCTATGAGTTCGATGAGACGATTCAGACATTGCCTGAGGGTCTTGAATTTTTAACAATATTTCTCTCTGACCCTGTTCGGTATACGAAGGCGTCAACTTAATTTTATTTGTTATTTATTAATTTATATATAGTAAAAAAAAAGAATTGTAAACTTTTTCAATATAAACTCGTTTCAATGTATTCCTGAAGAAAGGAAGATCAGTCTTCTTAACATTGCCTATAAGATTTTGCCAGTCGTGTTAACTGAACATCTAAAGCCGTTCGTCAACAACTTGATAGGCCCATATTCTTATGGCTTCAGACAGGAAAAGTCCACCATAGACCCAATATTCTCATAACGACAGATCTTGGAAAAAATCCACAAGCTCGAACACGATACCCACCACCTTTTCATCGATTTCACAGAGACGAGGTGTATAGAGCCATGTCTCGTTTTGGGGCATCCCCGTCATGCTCGTCGGCTTGTGCAGGATGACGATGGAGACCTAACGTTGCTCCATTATGGTTAGCCAAAACCGCATCGAACCCTTTGATGTCAGAAAAAGTTTTAGACAAAACGATGTGCTGTGTGCAGCAACCCGCCTCAACAATAGAGGCACTATCTTTCAAAGGTCTGTTCAAGTACTCGGAGAAATGCTGCGTCAACGGTGCCTTTGTGAGTATTGAAATGAATATTGGCGGTTATCGAGGGTATAATGAAGTAAACACTGTCATCAAGAAAGACACCCAACACTGACGTCTTGACCAGAACTTCACGGTACAGATTTATTCACCTTGCCTCTATACAGACAACACCAGGAATGAAATATCGCTCTACAATACCCTTATCATCCTGGTCCTGATGTATGGTGCAGAAGCATGGACACTTTAAAAAGCGCATGAGAGCTTCTTAGGTTGTTTCGAAAGAAAAATTCTACATTTGATCTAGGTTTCGTCTGCACAGAAAGTCTTCGCATCAACCCCTTAGAGACAGCGTAATTTTGGCGTCATAATTTGGGCCTGAACTCGTACAAAATTCAACTTATCCTGGAGTTGAAGGTTAGCGACCATAGAAAACGACGCCTCTGGAGCAGTTGGAAACTGACTTTAATTTCCATCCTCTTCAGATATGAGGCCTTTTACTGGATGAATGGGAACGTCAACTAACAAAATTGTAGAACTTGGGACGATACCAATCTAGATGAGATCCAAGAGCGTCCAATGCGTTCCGAAAAAGTCACAAATCGATGTGGATTTTGGGCTTGTGGCGTCATCGGTTCATATCTTTGAGAACGACGTTGGCCAGGCCATCAACGTCAACGGCTAGCGCTATAGATCGATGATTATCAACTTCTTTTGGCCTGACACCTGGCATATGGACACCAACAATATGTGGTATGAATAGAATGGCGCTAGGTGCAACACAGCTCACGCCAAATTGGAAATTCTGCACAAGCGATTCGAGGGCATGGTCATCTCCCTTAGAGGTGATATTAACTGCCCACCGAGATCGTGCGATTTTGACCCGTTAGCGAACAAATCGGAGCGGACATCAAAGCCAACATAAACAATGCCATCGGTCAAATTAAGCCTGATTTATGCGCCTGATTCAAAGAAAATTGGTCATTTCGGACGCGCGCCACTCAGAGGAGCCGCAGCGTTCATTTGAACGATGTTATATTCCATTCATAAGGGACCTTTCAAACGATTAAAAAATGTCGATGATACTTTATTTTATTTACATATAATGAAAGACCCTTTATATTCAATTACGTGTGATATAATTTATACATAAATCTGATTAAATAATATATTTAGCCTACATCTGCTCTGGTTAAGCAACCATTAAGTCAAGTTCTTATGTTTGCCTTTGCCTAAATCGGCAAGCGAAATCGGTTGAACATTTTCCAAAACCGTAGGCTTTAGTTGACTTGCAAGCCGTTTCGCGTTCTCTTCGTGCTGCTCTATTATTGGTATCCAAAATTCTGACAACGATTCTACTTCGAAACTATCCAAAGGTAGTTTAGGGACGGGCTTTATTTTTGGCTTTGTCGCTGCCGCTGCCGTAAACCGATAAAAAGTGTCCACTAATTTGTTCGATTCGATAATCAACTCTTCAACGGCATTAAAAAGCTCAAGATTCAAGGCAATCTGATGAGTTCCATATGGAGCTCTCTGTTTGCTTGCTATCGGTTGGAGTTTCATTTTCGAAAGTCGGTCTTCGATTTCTGTATTCGCAAAACTACTCCATGGATTTGCTTTGGTTGTGTAGGGTTTCCATTGGGGTTCATCATCGACAGGATATTCGAAATGCCAGCTCGATATTGTGGGTGTAAGCAATGTTTTCGATGATTGTGTGAGTTCCTCGAAATGTTGCTTAATTGCGGTCTTATCTCCGCATCCAGAAATGGAGTCGTCTGACATTTCATCGAAGCTCCTTGATCGTGCAGAAATTTCCTCATCGATTTTGCGAATCTCACGAATCTGGTTGATAAGCCTCTTTTCATGTTCCGAAAATGAGTCGTCCACGTCAGAGGGTCTATTTGACAGGTATGCCTCTAGAAAGTTTGTCATAGTTCGTGGAAGAAGGGTTTGCGTTGCAGTATCGACGCCCACTATTGCCTCTGTCATCTGGGATGCCGAATGCGTTAAAATAACTGAGAGGAGCAAGTTAAGTTAAAATTGTTTAGGAAACATTTTATGTATGAAACTTACATTCTCCGGGGCCTCTTTTTTTCAAAGTAATTGAACCATCGGTGAGGATACTGACGTCATGCTTAGTGGTGAGATCGCGTTGGATGGGAATCCCAATAGTTCGACTGGGACTATAAATCGGCAGTTCTACCTGAATTGCAACCGATAATTTAGACAGACGAAGGCGTCTAAAAATAAAGGAATACAGAATGTGGCTTCAGAGAAAAATCTTACAGAGAATTTCTTAATAATAAAATAGAGTCTTCATGTCTGTGTAACGTCAAATGATTTCAGAATAAAATGATCATTTGCCTATTTCCACGTCTCTTTTCTTATAAAACAAAAACCGCTTGTCTTGTTGTAGTCTTTCATCGAATCATGCAATCTGAGTGGATATCTTGAAATCTTAGAATGGTTCAAGAATGAATCGTGGAAATCCGATTCTGCAAGAGATAAACTTCCAGAAACTATAACTTAACTCAAGCATCAGGAATTCAAGTCTGTTTTACTGATTAAATTAGATAATGGTTAAATTGGTGATAGAGTATTGAACAAAATTTTCATAAAACTAAGTTAAAGCATCTTCATCATCTCTGACAGCCAAGCTACCCTTGGGCCTATCTGGAGACCTTCGGTTCGGCTTTTTCCGGAGTTCCGCTCAGTAACACACACAAAAAAGCCAAAAGACAGCTACCAACAACAACCAAGAAACAGGCCCACAAATCTTTACTAAATTTATTTATAATCATTGTTTATCTGGTTTTAAGTCGAAATATAAGCACGAATGGGCTCGGTAGTAACTGTCCCATGGTACAATCATGAATTACAAAGTCTACGTAATAGACGGAATAAGGCATGGAAAAAGTACCTTTCAAGTAATAATTCTAAAGACCATGATCGCTACTTTTCCATTCATACGGAATTTCAGTCACTTTCAAGTCGTCTTTATGACAACTTTATTGAAAGAATGCCATTATCTCTTCTAAATGACCCAAAATTATTTTGGAAATTTATTAACTGCAAGAGAAAATCTGATGGTTATCCTTCCACTCTTTCATACTTAAATAACTCAAGTAAAAAACCAGCTGATATATGTAATTTCTTTCCCTCTTTTTCCAGTTCCGCCTATGATTCTGATAATTTTATACCCGACCCAAATGAATTCGTTCACCTAGACCCCTTTTGCCCTAGTTCAATGGGTCAACTATCAATAACTCCTAGTGACGTGGAATACCATCTTGCTCACCTTGCAACTGACACCACCTGCGGACCTGATTATTGATACCTCCAATAATCTTCAAGTATTGCTGTAGCTCTCTTGCAGCTCCTTTGGCGTTTTTATTTCAAGCCTCTATTAACCAAAAAGTTTTTCCAAAATTTTGGAAAAATGGTTTCATAATCCCGGTGCACAAAAAAGGATTCCGGAGAGATGTTACTAATTACAGGCTCATAGCTAAGCTATCTTGCTTACCGAAACTTTTTGAGGCTATTATTTTCGACAGCGTTTATTTTAGTTGTAAACCTTTCCTAACTGATAAACAGCATGGCTTTGTTAAAAACAAATCCACAGTAACAAATTTGTTAGAGTTTACTTCATTTACAAATAAAACCCTAGAATTAGGAAATCAAGTCGGCTACGTGTACACTGATTTCAGTAAGGCCTTTGATAAGCTTTCCCATAAGCTAATTACTTTTAAAATGAAATCCCTTGGTTTCCCTTTATCTTTCGTCGAGTGGATATGCTCGTATCTTGACGGGAGAACGTATCAAGTTTTGTTAAGGGGATCGACCTCTAAAACAATAAACGCTACCTCAGATGTGCCTCAAGGTAGCCACCTTGGTCCTCTTTTATTCATTCTAGCCATTAACGATGTTATAAGTTCGATCAAGAACTCAAATGTTCTAATTTATGCCGACGATATAAAAATGTTTAAGTGTATCCACAATCTATCCGACTGCAGCGCTTTACAGGATGACCTTAATTCTTTTGTAAAATGGTGCTTCAATAATTGCTTATCATTAAACATATCTAAATGTTTTAGTATGTCCTTTTCGAGAAGACTTAATCCTCTCTCCTCTGTGTACACCATAAATAGTTCTACGCTGGCTAAAGTAAAACTGACAAAGGACTTAGGTGTACAATTCGCTCCAAATCTTGACTTCTCAATTCATATTGAGCAAATAGTCAACAAAAGCAACACTCTTCTCGGCTTCATCAAACGGTGGAGTAAAGAATTTTCATGTCCATTAATCACGAGTACCCTGTACACTACATTTGTAAGGCCACAGCTTGAGTATGCATCCAATGTGTGGTCACCGTATTACTTAACACAAATTGACCGTATCGAGTCTGTTCAACGCAAATTTGTTCATTTCGCACTTCGGCATTTATCATGGACTGATCCTCTGCGTCTTCCACCTTATAAGGACCGTCTTCTACTTATCGGCCTTGATTCATTACAAAAACGTCGGGAAGTCTGTGATATTGTGTTTTTACATCAGCTTATTGCTGGTAATATTGACGCACCACCACTTCTTAACCGAGTCAATTTTAGTGTAAAGTCTTTCAATTTTAGAAACTTTAACATTTTTGACATAAAATACCACCGTACGAATTACGGTTGCAACGAACCTGTTATTCGGATGTCAATAGAAGCGAATGCCAACTGGCATATGTTCGATTGCAGGCTGAAAATGCACAAAAATCATATTTTTTGTTAGCGAAATTCACCTGAGCTAGACTAGGTATTAAAATATAATTCGAACTCTTAGTCGCACAAAAATCCAACTCATTCTTCAATCCATTTGGCCATTGATCTAGAAACTCAATCGAATAAATACTTCAATAGTTGATATTCTCAAGATTATTTGCAGATCTTCCAAAGGTGCCTTTTGATGCTGGACATTTCGAAGCGATTCTTTTTGCCAATATCATCCCATAATCCTTATATTGTATTAAGAGGCGGCCATTTCATACAAAGAACTATTTTTCGGATGGTTATAAAATGTCTATACTTTAACTTATTTAAGATTTCGTCGACACGAATCGGGCATACTCAACCATGAAGCCTTTCGAAATCTAAACGTTTAGTAAATAAGGGAAAAGCAACTCATGGCAAAAGATTTATGAGTCATTCAATTTCGTAAACGAAGCATAGAAACATTATTAAAGTTCAAACACAGCTAGACAGAAAACTATGGAATAACTAACTGGAACCTTAATCCGTGGCTTTACAGGCATCCATTGATAAATTAGAATATTTTGCCAAAAATATTAATGATTAAAAAATTCACTATTTCGGTCATTTTTTCGTAAATTTGATTGGCTGTAGTCCATGATTTAAAAATGCGACTTTTTTCGCATAGTTAATAGCTTTATTGAGGAAAAATAGATATAAATTCAATATTCAAATTATTGCCCATCGCTAGCCACTTTTTTGACATCATCGAAATGACGGAAGTGCTGGTCAGCCAGGCCATGTTGCATCGATCGGAAGAGATAGTAATCGGACGACATTTGCAGCATGTGGCCGAGCATTGTCATGTTGCAAAATAACTTTATCGTATCTTGCGACCGTTTCTGGCCGTTTTTCCTTCAGTGCTCGGCTCAAACGCATCAATTTTCGTCGATAGACCTCGCCTGTGATTGTTTCATTCGGTTTCAGCAGCTCATAATACACAACACCCTTCTGGTCCCACCAAATGCACAGCATAACCTTTAAGCCATGAATATTCTGAACGGCCGTCGATGTTGATGCATGTCCGGGGTATCCATACGTTGCCCGACGTTTCGGATTATCGTAATGTACCCATTTTTCATCACCAGTGACGATTCGATGCAAAAAAGACTTATTTTTGTGGCGTTCAAGCAGCATTTCGGACATGCAAAATTGGCATTCGACGTCTCGTGGCTTCAATTAATACGGCACCCAATGTCCTACCTTTCGGATCATTCCCATTGCTTTCAAACGATCGGAAATGGTTTGCTGAGCGACGCCAAGTGATTTTGCAAGTTCTTCTTGCGTTTGTGACAGATCTTGATCGAACAATGCCTCCAATTCATGGTCTTCAAACTTTTTTACCTGGCCGGAGCGTTCTTTGTCTTCGGTGTCGAAGTCACCATCTTTGAACCGTTTAAACCATCGCTGACACAATCTAACGTCTATAGTATAGCACGGTAAGCAATTGATGCGCTTCGGTTGCTTTTTTCTTTAAATGAAAGAAGCATATTAATACTTCCCGCAAATGTTGTTTTTATGGCACGAATGTAGACATTTGACGGCCTTACAAAAACTTGTGTGTTTTCACTAATGACCAATAAGCTAGACTGATATAATTAAACAATGACAAGAAGTTTCTGATGTGACAGCTGTCATAGTCAAAATTCACCTCAGAGTAATAGATATGAAGATGTCTGCAATAACGACATTTTCAACCGGTAGTCCTATTAGTTTTAATTAATCTGAGCTGTTTTTACCATTGTTAATAAATATCTGATATTCAGAGAAATTGATAAAGTAAATTGTTTTTTGCCAAAAATATTCTATTAAAAAAAAAAAAAAAAATATTTGGAAAAAAATTTTACAAATTTGATGGGCGATGCAATTTTTTCGGAAAAGTTTGGCTTCATCTGAGCTATTTTTACAATTGTGTAATAAAAGCTGACTGAACATTTATGAAACAACTTGTCTTGAGTCAAACACTTGTCAGTAGACTAAAGATTGATAAAAACAAAAATTCAAACTTTCTGCTGCCAATTTTTCTGGCCCAAGCCCAAACTATCATGGACCAATCAAAGTGCTTACAAGTGGTTGCAGTAAAACAAACACAACGAGAAGCGCTAACTACACAAATACATCTCATTCTCTTTAGGAACCAATGTACTATATATTCCTTGTTCTCAGTTTGTGGAAGACCAGATGCCGGTATGTCTCCTAGTAAGTTGCACTCATCATAAAACCATAGTTTGCATTCGATTCATCTAATAAAATCTAGCACAAGAGAGGCAGCATCTCTAATTGCTCAATTCTTGTTCCTCAATGGTCTTCTTTGTTGGATGTTGGCGGCATTGAACCTGACCTAAAGTTGATGTCTATAAACATTTACGGTCTATGGTGATAAACGGAAAGTACGGTGTTTGTCCATTCGTGAACTTGGAGTCTCGTTTTCGAAGACACTGTAGGCTAAAAAAACCATACAAAAGTGTACTCCTTCCCGGAATTCATCTGAAATCACTCATATATCATTTGTCCGGACTACATATTTCGAGCTGTTGAGTGATGAGTATCGCCTTGAGATTTAATAATTTTGTGATGATTTTCCGAATTTCCAAAATTTGTTTCGATTCTACGGGCCGGAACCCACAATGGTAAAAAGACATCACATGTTTTCACAAAATACAAGATGTGATTTTATGAGCAGCGAAATACTTCGATACAAATTATAAAAGAAAGCTTCACACTTAAAGCGACAGAAATAGCTGATATGCTAATTGCCGGGCACGAATTCGTCTCCCGCAGATGACCCCATGCATACTCCCAACAAGAACATGCCTCATTCTAATACGTTAAGCAATTGAACCCCTAACATTAAAGCCTTTTATGGCTACCACAATCTGCTTCTAAACGTACAGTGCGTGGTTGAACTAAATCATCGGTTGAAGTCAGGTTTTCAGCGCTCCTTTTCATGTCAATTTAAAATCTGCTGAAAGTGCTGTTTGAAATCATTCACCTTCTCCATTTCAGTTTTTTGCACAGCTGCTTCTAATAGGAAAGTCTTTCTTACTTAAAAGAGGACCCTACAGCTTAATGAAGGAAACTCCTTTAGACGCGCAAGCAAGACTACAGAAAACGAGACAACTGGAAAAATCTAGTGCACCCAAGAAAAGTCTAAAAAAAGATGTAGAAGAATTAAATTTTGGATGAGCCACAATAGACAGTCTCACAAATTACAAATTACAGGACTTGTACGTTTGATTGTGGTACACGTAAAATACAAAAAAGAAAATCACAAGCCCATTTAATCTTTTAAACCTCTTCATCTAAGCTTCATCCAACACAGCTTCCAACACTAACTCAAAAACCCGACTGCATTTTGAAAACACACACAATTTTATTTACAAGGACCCACCTGGATGCATCCAAAAGCTTTGCCCGTAGCAGAGCATTCTTGTCAGCCTTAGGCAATGTCGATACACTCACTGACCGCCATGGCGGCCGTTCCTTATCACCTTCATCCTTGATTTTCCTCCAGCTCTTCACGGCTCTGCAAAACGTGAAAAAAAAATCAATTAAAAAAAAGGTTGCGTATACGCCATCGTTTAAAGAAAAAATAAATATCCATGCATACTTTTTCCATTTCAATTTGTATTGAGTATTTTCTTCAGTGACGCCAGAACTAGTAGGCATTTCCATTGGAAGAAGTATTTCTAAAGCCTTTGAATATCGGACTCGAACTAATTCGAAAACGTTACTTATCTGCTCGATTCTGACACACTCATTGACGCGTGAATTAATATCGTGCACATTATTAATAAATATTCCGCTGATTGTCGAAGGACATGAAAGGATATCTATCATTTTATCAACTTACTTGGTGTTGTTCAGTGGATTTGTATCATCAACACTTTGTGTCTCACTGGTTTCTGATGAAGTTGCGCTATTATTGGAGCTGGGGGAATTAATTTTACTCATCCTGGTTGTGGTTGTCTTTTTGGTTTTGTCTTAGAAATCCCTTTTTTCTTTCTACTTTGGATTTTCAATATATGCCAATAAATTAGCCGAAGGAGAGCTGAGCTGAAGACCTACAATAGAATAACAACATGGTATCCATGGAGTTCCATGTTAGATAGGGATTTAGTAAATTTTTACGAGCGTATAAGCGTGCATCCATACACACCTAGGTTATCGTTAATGTGAATTAATGAGGCTATCGATTTTGAAAGACACTGTCGGTATGGGTGAACAACATGAACATCTATTGGAACGTACATGTCCTATCCCAACAGAGGAGATCTCGTGTTTTTTCCTGGAAAACCAAACACCTTTTGAGCTCTGCATAACTTAAAGTCGAAAAGTCAATGTTCACGTGGAAGGTAATAATGAAAGTGTGTCAATTCATTTTTTAACACAAGCGACATAGTGCCGTAGTGAAAAGAGTCACAAGAGCTACTTCTCAGGAACGGGTGAGGGGTATACCCATCCCTTAGTTAGATTTATATTACGAAACAGTGCTGGTTTAAAGGACAAACAAACAAGCTGAAACCGAACGCATGCAACGCTACCTACTTTTACGTCTGAAGTTGATTATATACTGCTACATATGAGGACCGACATGAGGTTTGACGCGTCCAGAATTTTGAGTGCTATAATTTCTTAATTTCTGGGATGTTTGGATTTTGGATGAGTTCAATCTTATCTATCACAAATTACATAGGCTACTAGATATATTTCTGGCCTAGACAACACTAAGTGTTGCCAGAGGTGCAATCTTGACAATTGTTTTACTTGAAAAAGAGACTTGAAAAAATCATCTCGGCAAAAAAGTAGAATTAACTCGTGAACACTTCCGAGGATTATCACGACAAGAGTGCATTGATGAACTTAAATCTTTGTATGGCGATGAGGCGCCATCCTATAGCACTGTGAAAAACTAGTTTAATGAATTCAGTCATGATGCCGTGCATAAAAAAGGTTCAAAAAGGAGATACTATTCCTTTAAATTAAACACCTCATTACCACAAAAAACACTTTGGCGGAATTAACGTCAAACTGGAGTTAATGCCAAAAAAAAAACAGTAGCTGTAATTTAGATCCAAATGAGCTAAATGATCATCTTACTTCTAAGAAAAGCCAAACAATTAGCTTTGACTTTAGTTCGGATGGTGCCACACATTTAAACCGCGAAACAGACTTTGAATTGGTCACAGTTAGTGATGTTATTCTTAGCATTGCATCCATAAAGTCGAATGCAACTGGTGAAGATGGTATACTATTGCGCTTCATAAAGCTGATATTACCTCAAGTAATTGTATATTTAACTGAGATAATTAACACGTGCATAATGACCTCTACTTTTTCAAACATTTGGAAAAATGCAAGAGTCATACCTGTTGCCAAGAAGTCGAATCCTACATCTCCTGATGACTACAGACCTATTAGCATCTTGCCGTATCTGTCCAAGGTTTTTGAAAAGTTGTTAGCTAATCAAATTCCGAATCATCTGCGTGCTAACTCTCTACTATACCCGTTTCAGTCTGGGTTCCGTGCCAAACACAGCTGCTCCACAGCTGTGGTAAATATAATGGATGACGTTAGGTAGGCCTTTGACAAACGACTTGTAACTCCCCTTTGTTTATTGGACTTTTCAAAGGCTTTTGATAGGGTGGACCCCAAGATTATCTGCTGGAAACTACATACTTTTTTTGGCTTCAGTAAAAGGGCTGTTAAACTCATTAAAAGCTATCTCTCTGACCGAACTCAAAGAGTTGACGTTGGTGATAGGCAATCCTCACTCAAATCCCTTTTACAAGAAGTACCTCAAGGATCGATATTAGGTCCTATTTTGTTCTGTATCTTTATAAACGACCTTCCATTAGTGAGCAAGTATGTGTCCGTCCATTTATATGCTGATGATGTCCAACTCTATATGTCTGGTCCTATAAGTAATCTCCTTGACCTAACCTTGAAAATAAAAGAGGATCTTACTGCAATATATAACTGGTCAACTGTCAATGGTTTAGTCCTTAACCCCGCAAAATTTCATGCTATCCCAATTTTCAATACACTTTTTGACCTGAATTTAGTCCCGGACATTTGGCTGGCTAATAGTAAACTTAAGCTAGTTGATTCGGTGACCAACCTTGGTTTTACAATCACACGAAACTTATCCTGTGACAAGCATATTAATAATGTTGTAGGTCGTATATATGGCTGCTTCGGATAACTGCTGATTTCACCCCTACTGAAACGCGACGTAAATTGGTACGAACTCTTGACGACGGTACAGTAAATTTGACGCGCTATCACAATATAAACTGCAAGTTGCTTTTAATGATTCAGCTCGTTATATATATGGTCTTCGTAGGGATGCTCATATAACTGAATCTTCTAGAAGAGTTCTAGGCTGTAGCCTTCAACAATATATGAACGCAAGAAACTGTACTACTGTGTCCAAAAAATAAGGTGACATATGAATTTAAACTGCGCGCGTCGAAGGATTTGGAAATTTTTCTTTCTTTTTAAATTGTGAAATGTGAAATTTCATGTCAAAATATATTCATAGTGTTTGAGATACGCGTCGTTTTGTGAGCTGCTAAAGGTGAGTTTTTCGTTTTTTGCCATGTCGAAATTTATTGAGCAAGGAATTTGCATTAAATTTTGTTTGCGGAATCAATTTTCTGCTGCGGATACGTTGAGGATGGTGCAGAAAGCCTTTGATGATGAGGCTATGTCTAAAAAAAATGTTTACAAGTGGTATAGTGATTTCCAAGCTGGCCGTGAACGTGTCGAAGACGAAGAGCGTTCTGGGCGACCATTAACCTCAACCGATGAAGCTCACGTCCAACAAGCAAAGATTTGGTGTTGAAAAACCATCGATTAACGATTAGGGACCTTGCTGATGAAGTTGGCTTATCGAAAGGCTCAGTCAATACCATTTTGAAGGATGCTTTGGGCCTCAAGCGCATCAAATCTCGACTGGTACCGAAAACATTGAATTTTTTGGAAAAAAGGCGTCGCGTTGAAGTGTGTGAAACAATGCTTTCCGACTACCAGGATGTCATGAAACGCATTATAACTGACGATGAGACTTGGATCTATGCTTACGACCCCGAAACAACCGATCAATCGAGCGAATATCGTGCCAAAGGAGAGCCGAGACCAAAAAAAACACGCCAAAGTCGCTCAAAAAACAAGGTCATGTTGACTGTTTTCTTCGATTATCGTGGTGTTGTGCTTTATGAATTCCTTCCAACCGGCCAAACAGTCAACAAGAAATATTATTTGAACGTTATGCGTCATTTGCGTAACGCTATCCGCCTAAAAAGGCCGGAATTGTGGAAAGACAATTCTTGGTTTTTACACCACAATAATGCACCATCCCATACCGCACTCGTAATTCGTGATCATTTCGCAAAAAACTCAACCCATATCGTTCCGTAACCACCGTATTCACCTGATCTGGCGCCGTGCGACTTCTGGCTGTTCAACAAGCTCAAAAGACCGCTCCGGAACTGAAGGCCATCCCGGAAAGTGACTACCACCAGTGTTTCAAAGATTGGAAAATCCGTTGTCATAAGTGCATTGCATCGGGAGGGAATTACTTTGAAGGGGATGAAATTGATTTGGAAGAATAAATAAAGAATTTTCAAAATAAATACAATGTCACCTTATTTTTTGGACACAGTAGTATGTTCCTACATAACATTATACAAAATAAATCCCCGGCTTACTTGTCTAATAAATTGCAATTCGCTCGCTCTTTGCGAACTTTTAATTTGATAATTCCTCATTTCACATACTTGAATTCTTCCCGGCTCTTCTTCGTTAATGCAACAAGACTATGGAATTCACTTCTCGTTCGCATCAAATGTATATCGAACACCGCAAGCTTTAAAACTGCTATCTTTAATTATTTTTCCCTGCAGCAGAATAGAAATTAAAATTAGAGTTTTATCTAAAAATTGGAACTAAATTATAACAAAAATTAAAATAATAAATAATAGGATTGAAATAAATTAATGAATTAGTAAACTACTACTTAAAATTAAAATTTAACTGAATACGAAGTTATAATTAAATTTAAAATTTAATCATTATTTAATTTAAAGTAAAATGGAAATTTGAAATTATTTCTCGTACTATAAAAGATATGATCTTAATGTACAAACCTCTTATTTTAAATAAATGAATTGAATTGAAAAAAAACACCTGTTCGTAAAAAAGGTTTGTTCTCGTTGGATCCCTAACAATTTGACAATCCTCAAAAAAAGATTCGAGTCGGTTGGTGCAAAGAAATGTTAAAAAAATACGATCGCGGTGATTCAAAAGACGTTTATAAGATTGTCATAGGTGACGAATCATAGATCTATGCGTATGTCCCCGAAACAAATAAACAATCGACCGCGTGGGTCTTCGAAGAAGAGCCAAATCCAACAAAAGTTGTGCGTGGAAGAAGCACTTCGAAGCAAATGGTCGCCTGTTTCTTCGGCAAAACTGGTCATGTGGCGACTGTTCCGCTTGAGCAACGTAAAACGGTCAATTTTGAGTGGTACACCACAATTTGTTTGCCTTAAGTCTCCGGAGAAATTCGAAAAACGAACAAGAGAAGACGAATCATTGTTCACCATGACGATGCGAGCTCTCACACATCGGCTCAAACCAGCGCCTATTTGACCAGCCAAAACGTCGAATTGATGAGTCATCCGCCATACAGCCCTGACTTGGCACCCAATGACTTCTTTTTATTCCCGCACATCAAGAAAAAAATGCGTGGTCAACGATTTTCGTCGCCAGAACAAGCTGTTGAAGCGTTCAAAAACCATTTTTTGGAGATGTCCCAATCGGAGTGGAAAAAGTGTTTCGACATTTATTTTGAGCGCATGCAAAAGTTTATAAATCATGCAGAATACTTTGAAAAACAATAAAACCACTTTTGATGATAAATATTCGCATTTTCATTATTAGGCCAGAAATAAATCTAGCAGCCTACGTATTGTGGGAAAAGAGTACATAATTTTTTTCAGAATTAACATTGTAAATTGGGAAATTTATGATGAAAAGATTCAGCACATAAAAAAGAAGTGGTTCAATTTTATTTCGAAAGTCGACATTCCATAATGCAGACTCTAAGCCTGTATCGAAATTCCTTTCATGTTGGAAATGCGCCTTGTGCTTCAACAATTTTCCGATTGGTTTAGCTTATTCAGAAACAAGGGGCTGTCTGTGGTCTTGCGCGTGCTGGAAGATCTCGTACAGTTCGAAATGATGTGAACATTGCTCGGGTACAAGCAAGTAATGAGGATAACCCAACAGGCGACATTTTCAGCAGTTCAATTGGTTCATGCATGAAAACAAATGATCCACAAATTCTCATTCAGTATGCTCGGCGTTTTCACCTCAACGGGAACGTAAGTAATCAAAAATTGCAGAATATGGGGCATCGAAAATCAAAAAAAAATTATTGAACGTAAAATGCACCCACTTAAATGCACAGTATGGTGTGGAATAACCTCAGAAAGAATCATTGGACCATATTTTTTTTGAAAACGATGAGCAAGTTGCGGTAAATGTAGATAGCTTTCAATACCGGGCCATGATTGAAATTTTCTTTAGGCCAGAAGTAGAAATTGTGGTTCCAACAAGGTGGAAACACAACTCACACCGCTCGTCCAACTATGCTTTCCTCATGGAAATTTTAATGTTTGGATAAAATTGAGTTTTTCTGATTTAAACTGGCCACCGTGTTTGTCCGATTTCACAGCTCCAGATTTTTTTCTTTGGGGGTACCTAAAAGGTCAGGTGCTTATTTGCCAAGAGCCTTAATACAGCTTAAGGGCAATATCTGAGAAGAAATGAGGACTCTAGAACAAGAAGTTCTAGGAAAAGGAAGCACATCAGCACATCAGGTCGCAGCAATCAATGGACATAATTACTTTAAAACATAATGTGAACATGTTTCCGAAGCCATAATCAAAATTTTACTAAATGCAAAGTTTAAAAAAAAAATCAGAAAGAAAATTGTTATTCATCAAATTAATCTAAACGTTTCTTACGCGCCACCCTGTAGCTTTACTTACAGTACAATTTAACTTTCTATCCAATGCCGATTTATCTTCTTTCAACTATCTTAAAAAAAACTTTAAAAAAATAATTTAGTTTTACCCTTAATCTATTCTTAAACTTTAAAAGCCGGCTTAGAATCACAGAGCAATATTCTGCGGCTCAGATTTAACACCCATGCCAACAAAGTGATGAAAAAGGCCAACTTTGCACTACATCTTGTTAACCACTGCTGAGGAAGAGGAACGGGTTGAGCATGAAAAACAAACTACTGGTCTACAAGCAGCTCATAAGACCAGTAATAACCTATGGCTGCCCAATATGGTTCACGGTGTCACTATCAACCATGAAGAAAATAAGACTCATGGAAAGAAGGATAATTCGGTCCTGTACAGCACTCTGGCGAAAAGCGGACACGCTGAAATACTTCATCAACACGAAGCTGTATGAAGATGCTTACATGACGCCAATCGATTTATACATGCTACAGTTTTCCAGAAGGACCGGACAAATTAAAGGACCTTCCAAATCGAGACATCAGGAACATCAGCCAGCAGACCTTCGAGCCAGCGCTGAGGTACCTCAGCCCACGAGGTATCATCGACGAGAGATTCGAGGACATCGTAAATTGCTACGAGACTTCGTTCTACGAAAAAGCAGACAGCCGATATTACAGAGGCTAGGATCCTGTTATTAGTTTTAAAATTATAAATTAAAAAAAAAATTCTTCAACAAAAATTTTCAAAATGTTTGGAAAATTGCACAGAGTCACCTTAAAGTTTAAGTCGCCATTGTAATAGCTTTTTGTAAAAAAAAAAAAAATATTATAAGAAATAAGTCGGGCCCTTATTGTTGAGCCGACAAAACCTTACCTTAGTTATAAGTCTAATTTTAAGTCATGATTGTAAATATTTTTGGACGATAATCTAAAAATCAGAGCAATATTATAATCCTCATAGGGGTCACTGCAAGGAAAAAGAAGACACCTTAGCCACCAAAATTGTTGGTGCTGCCTATAAACATCCTCGTTGTTATGGACTTACACGCCCTAGTGAGCCAGAGAAGCTCTACAAAGCTGCGAGCGACTTCTCCATTTAGGGTAAGTCGCCTGTCTACACTCTTTTGGGCCATATGGAAGATAAACGGAAGCGCATTTCTATCCTGAGTCAGTCCGTTTTGGTCTAAATGGAGTAATGCCTCTGGTAGAGTTAAGGCGTTATGGTACACTGTCTTGTGGTGAAGTTGGGCCCCTGAGATCAGGTAATTTTCGAGGTCATTGCTCTTGCCACATGCCTCCGTATAAGTTTACAAAGAAAGGTATACACTTGGATTATGTTTGCCCCATTGTGCAGGATCGTATAAGGATAAACTTTTTTAAACTGATATTCTAGAGTTCGTTTTAAGTGAAGATAAGTCCTAAGACATCGTCTCTTGAAAGCCTTAATCTTTTCCATATGAAACACAGGTCGAATAAGGTCCATGAAGCAGATCACCTTTACCCTGGAAACTTACTTTTGACTCGGGCTAGAGTCAAATCCCAAGGTATCTGACTACACTCCGACTCGCCAGTGGCTGCCTATTTTGTTCAACGCTAGAGAACATTCGCCTCTTCTGTCTAGTATTTCTAGATGCCCCAAACAACAGAGTCCTGGACAGAATGGTGTAACACTTTTGGAAATTGATTTTCAACTTCCAATCATCGCAATATCCCTGAATCTTTTCGAAGTCACGTTGTAAAAGACTTACAATGACCTCGATCTTCGGATTTGACCAGTATGCGATCAAGTCATCTGCGTACTTTATGGAGTGGCGAAGGGATCCTACAAGATCGCTCGTGAAGATCCTAAATAAATTAGGCGAAATAACTACACCGTGTTGTAGACCGCTGTTCATTTCAAAAGTCGCATTAGACGTCACACTGCCATTTTTCACAATAAACTGTCTGCTGATGAGCAAATTTTCGATTATGTACAGCAGAGGTTTGCTTATGCCGAGCTAGTCTAACTTGAAAAAGAACCCCTACAATCGTTCGGTGTCAAATGCCTTTTCCAAGTCAATCGGCAAGGCACCCGAGCATTGTTTCTTGCGGCATCTATGCAACCATGCCCTGCTCTGAAACTGAATTGGTTCTCCGGTAAAATATTTTTGTCCTCAACCCACTTGGTCAGGACTCTAGTGATGATTTTTTCAAATATCTTGCTGTTGTTGGAAAGGAGACTTATCGACCGGAGATTTGCCGGTTTGGATGTGTCCTTGTTACGTTTGGGAATAGGTTGTAAGGGGTGATTTTTTACCTATTATCTTTTTGGCAACACTGGTTTAAACAGCTGACGCACGTTTCGTGTTTTGTTTCACTGTCCAACATCTTCAGTTTGGTCTAAAATTTAACCATGAATCGGCTTACAAACGAACAACGCGTGCAAATTATTGAATTTTATTATCAAAATGCGTGCTCTGTTAAGAAAGTTCATCGCGCGCTTCTTCCATTTTATGGTCAGTATAATCGACCCACTGAAGCGGCTATTCGGGCTATTGTGACTAAATTTCGCACCAAATTTACATTGTTGGACACTAAACCACCAACACGCTTACGTAGAGTGCGATCTGAAGAAAATATCGTAGCTGTTTCGGCCAGTCTTAATGATGACCATCAATTATGGATTCGTCGCCGTTCGCAGCAATTGGGCCTCTGTTACTCAACAACGTGGAAAATTTTGCGGAAGGATTTAGGTGTGATGCCTTTCAAAATACAGTTGGTGCAAGAATTGAAGCCGAACGACCTATCGCAACGTAAAATTTTTGGTGAATGGGCTCTTGGAAAGTTGGCCGAAGATCCGCTTTTTTACCGAAAAATTGTGTTCAGCGACGAAGCTCATTTTTGGCTCAATGGGTACGTAAATAAGCAGAACTGTCAATTTTGGAGTGAATATCAGCCAGAAGCATTGCAAGAGCTACTAATGCATCCAGAAAACGTCACAGTTTGGTGCAGTTTATGGGCTGGTGGCACCATTGGACCGTAGTTCTTCAAAGATGATGCGAATCGTAACGAAACTGTGAATGGTGAGCGCTACCGTGAGATGATATCCAACTTTTTTTTTGCCCAAAATGCAAGAGCTTGACTTGCATGACATGTGGTTTCAACAAGACGGTGCCACATGCCACACAGCACGCGCAACAATGGACTTATTGAGACGCGAGTTCGGTGAACATTTTATTTCACGTTCGGGACCGGTCAATTGGCCGCCTAGATCTGGCGATTTAACGCCTTTAGACTTTTTTTGTGGGGCCATGCTAAAGCTCATGTCTATACAGATAAGCCCACTTCAATTGACGCATTGGAAGACAACATTGAAGCATTTATTCGTGAGATACCGGCCGAAATGTTGGAAAGAGTCTGGCAAAATTGGACTAAACGGATGGACCATTTGAGGTGCAGTCAAGTTCAACATTTGCATGAAAAAATCTTCAAACATTAAATTATATGGACAGTACTATCGATTCAAATAAAGATTTCATGCTTTTTTTTTTTTTTAAAAACTTTCCTATAGCTTTTAAAAAATCACCCTTTACCACCGCTATCTTCCAATGAGCTGGATAAGGAACCTTGTTGGACTCAAATTAGGTCTTCACTGGTTTTTGATCCTAAAAACCTGCCAATGCATTTAAATACTTCTCGTGGATGTCCATTTCCATTCTGCTTGTTAAACTTGTCGAGATGGGCTTTAATTGCTGTGCCACGTTGAAAGCCTCCTTTTTTGCTGCATCAACTTACCCTCTGTCCACGTCAAACCATTTGTTTCGCTGACGGCCGCATAAATTCATATCTAACCCGGTATTCTGCCTGCAAAACTCGTAGGAGCTTCTTTTGCAGTGTTCAATGTTGGTCGTTGTTGAAGATAGTCCGTTTTCAAGAGGCACCACTGAAGCTATGTGCCATCGTAAATTAAATCGTCGAGTATCTACACCGTTTCCTTTCACATTATTAACTTGATTTAAAACAACCTAGTAAAGTCGTATAAGGACTCCCATTTTTTTTTACGTTCACAAAGTTGCGAAGCATTTTTAAATCAAATTTGTAGTAAAAAAAAAAACTAAATCAAATTAAATTCTTGCATGCAAAAACAAGGCCGAATAGTGTCTTAATAAAATTATTGCACAATGGACTCGAGATGCTTCATGTTCGATTTAGTAATATTAAATGTTTGGCTTCCCGATTTCGATTTCGAACAACACCCTCTGGCGATAGACGTGTGCTTCAATGGAACTCAATTCACAGTTGAAGATAATGCAGATAAGCCCGGCGAATTCAAACAAGGGCGCACCTGTGAGTTCTCCGCATGTCCCGATGAGCTGAGGAATGAATTATTTGATTTTCCATTGAAGCTGAAAGTCACATCATGCGACACAGTCTTGGGTAAATTTGGTTTACGATTTTTTTTTTTTTATAAACTTTCTTCAATTGATTGGATTTCTGTTTTTTTTTTTTTTTGAAAAGGTCTCGCAGATGTAAAATGGCCGCAGGAACTTTTGGATAAATTAGAATCCGAGAATTTCATTGAGTATAGTCATTTTGACCAGACTGATATTATGCTTGATAATATGCCTACTGGAAAAGTGGCCATCCAGTATCGTTTGCGAGCAAAGTGTGAATTGTCGGATATGGATGACGTAGATGAAGGTCATTGTGATATTCAGGACGTATTGAAACGGGTTGTTGAACCAAATGAAGTGTTCTTTGTCATTCAAAATGATTCAGACACATGTAGCGGCGCATTGGATCCAAAAAAGCCATGCCCAACTGCTTTGGATTTGTCGAGATTTAAGGAATTCCATGGAAAAGTGGTCACCGATGCAGCGGCATTCGATCAAGTTTACGCCTTGGATTGCTGTCATACAATGGTAAGATTGTTTTTTGTTTTTTTGCTTTTTAATACACTAGATGCGCAAAGAGGTCGTTGGCGGTTCTCAGCCCATCGGACAATGAAGTTTTTTTTCGCTTTTACTCGTGTCTTAGTTAGCTGACTCTTAATAGAAATTGTACTCTTACCCAATAAGCTAATCAACTTTATGCCTAGCCTTGTATCCGAGGTTTTGCCGTCGAGAACCAGTGGCGAGCCCGCCCACTATTCTACAATATTCCTTCGCTTTTTTCCTTTGGTAATGTTTTAAAAGAGAGTGCCTTAACCTTGCGGTCCCAAACACAACGTTTATATTGAACTCATGTTAGCCGTAGTCATGTCCCCAGCTTTTGTCAAAGCAAATTCTTTCTTAACCAAAGTCCAGCTAGAGATAAATGGTTTGCCTGTATCCATTTCGCTTTTGGCAATGGATTGTTAAGTAACCTGAGCCTACTTGATGTATCAACTATCATTTTTGGCAGGTATATAGTCTAGAGCACCTACTTTGCGATTATCCAACTCTTGCCCTTATTTGATAGGGCACTCAAATTTAAAAACTCATTTAACAAGACCTACGAAATACAACTTTTTATTAGACTTTCATATTGGAGCAACTATCATTGTGGTTCCATCAAGTGGTGTTAAGCCGCCACTGAAATCTTACCTTACTTACCTATGGGTTTGCCTTGTTGAATCGGCAACTAAACGTGGAAGACCTTTTTGAATTCTCAATTCAATAAAATTTATTTCTAGAGTTCATACAAAATCAATATTTTACGTTGGTTCAAAAACCCTATAAAAGATCAAAAAATAAATCAATTAATCAGTAATTTTGAATAAATTTGACTAAGTCGATTGATGCGTTTCGCAAGTTCGTTTCAGTTTGCAGGTCTGGGCTCGAATCAAGTCTGCAAACACTTTTCTTTTTCTACATTTTGGCGGCGACGTATAAGCTTTAGCAATTCCGAAAAAGGTGCGACCAAAAAAAATGCAGACTTGATTGACTGAGATTTAAAATAAGGAAGCACTAAGCAGCTTACTGGACAAGGAAGGATTCCAAGTGTATTCACACAGGAATAATTAACCCGTGATTTTTGTCACAGGATTATTAAATTCGATCGTAGGATTTTTTTCGAAAGCGATGGTCGTTCGGCCCTTTTTCGGAACATCAAATTCAAAAAAAGGATCGGGGTACTAAAAAAGGTAAAAAAAGTTTGACAGAATTTGTATCCTACTATATGTGACTATAAGGCTGGGCGCTCACTTGGCAACTTTACGTTGCGCAACGAAAAGTTGCCGCCGTTGCCGGCAACTATTGCCGAGCAACTTTTGCTTATACAGCGCTCATTAAGCAACTAGTTGCCAACAATGTGTGCAAATTGCAATAACTATGGATTTCGAATAAACTTTTATTGTTTGTGCATTATTGATAATACTGAGAAAAAAAAACAAGAAACAAAAAAAGTACTTGGTGTATCCTATAAATCGTGATAGAAAGGAAAAAGGAAAATATCAAAGCCTTTTTCTGGTCTTTTAAATGTTTATTAAACAAGCACGGCCTCTTTTCCACTTCATCGATCAAAGTATTTTTACCAATCAGCACCGCACACATTTTTCTGGTCACAACCTACCCCGACCGTGGGTCAAAATAAATAAAAAACAGAAAGTTGCCGGGCAACTAATTGCCTAGTGAGCGGTCGAATACATTTTTCTACGAGAGCAACTTTTGAACAACGATTGCGTTGCTCAAAAGTTGCCGATGTTTGGCAACGAAAAATTGCTCTCAAATTGCGTTGCCTAGTGAGCGCTCTACTATATAAGCCAATACACTTTTTCTGAGCAAATTTTCGTTGCGCAACGAAAGTTGCCAAGTGAGCGCCCAGCCTAAGTCTGCGTTATCGTTTGATAAAATTCATTTTCCAATGACATTGTTTGGCTCTACAATCTACATACATTTTTGCATAAGTATGTGCAATCGGAAATATGCAAACGTTTTTCGTAATTGTTGCTAAAGCAAGTTCAGTTTTACTGGGTAGAAATATCTTGATAAGAGTTTTCAAAGTTGCATTGTCATTGCCAATTGGACAACATTTTGTTATACTGATCTGAGTTTCTAACTGGAAGCGGTGAATATATAAAGTATGAGGCATGCACAAAGACGACTGAGTTGTCAAGTTTTTTAAATGTTTTTTTAAATTCACAGATGTTCCAAAAATAATCCTTGAAATAATGTGAATTGTTACATAAAACGCAAGCCAAAAACATGTTGCCATCAGGTATCCTGCCCAAACACAGCATACTGCTTTTAGGGAAATTTTTAGAGAAAATTAAGAAAGAAACCGCAGATAAATGCTATAGGATAGTTAAAATTAGGGGCAATCTGTAGTTTGGCCAAAACAATATTAAGCGGGTCCGACTGAAAACTTAAAACCAAATTTCATCAACCTCCTGAAAGCACTTTATTTTTTTTTGCAGAGATTTATGCATTTTATTATGTTAAATTTATGTGATGGAAGATTGTATTGCAAGTTAATAAGAGTTTTGTCGTAATTGAAAAGTTCTTGAAAATATTTTAACAGTCACTTTCTTTAAGTGAATCATTCGGACGTGCATTTGTGCTGTAATTTATTTTAAAATTTTTACCATCATACTTGTATCATTTAAAAACAATTGCAAAAGAATTGCAAATTTTAGAGAACAAAAACAGATGGCTCAAGAATTTTTTTTACAAAGCTATAAAGTGCCGGACTTCAGCAGAAAATGCCATAGAACTTGAGGCCAACCGCAATACAATTAAAAATACCAGAGCAAAGCAGTCAAATTTGTAAAGGCACACAGTTCAGTCAAAGTTTATTGAAAATTTCAATGAAGAAAATATAAGTGAACATAGTTGAGGTCTATTCAATGAATCTGTGATTTTGGTAAAGCCAAAAAGAAGCGAATTTACACAATTTTATCAAAAGGGAAAAGTAAGAGTATCGTCTTTGATTGCACAATTAAAAAATCATCACCCACTTTTAATAATCTTTATAAAAAATTTTAGACCTTTTAACACCTCATTGGCATTTGCTTCATTGGATGCAAATATTGCGCAACCACCTGTATTAGGGCCCTACTTTTTCAAAATTTAAAGAATCATTTTTATTGGCACTGGACTTCTAAGTTCCAACGTTGGCGAACAGAGAATTTTCGCACAGTTGTATATTTTCAGATACGATCAGAGAATGAGTTTAAATGGAAAGGCTTTTCATGACAAAATTAAAGATGCTATAATGCAACAAAAGAAAACGAAGTAGCTGTCGTTTTACAAAACGCTGATGGTGAACCATTAAAAAGACTTTTTGAGTTCACTGCAGATCTAATCCAAATAACTGAAGTCAGAGACAAACTGCAAAAAATAAATGTTTATGATTCAAATTGTGATTTAAATTTAGAAATTCGGGTTATAAATATTATTAATAAATTAAACAAGCATTTGCTTTGAAAATCAATAAGACACAAGAGCAAAGATTTGGCTGGTATTTATTTAACAGAACCAGTATTTTGACATGGGCAATTCTACATTGCAATGTCCAGAGGTCGTCACAAAAATGATATAGGGCCCACATCAAAGAAAATTGCTTTGAGCTTAATTAATCTATGTTAAAAAAAAAAAATAAAAAACAAAAATACAATATAATAATAATAAGCAACACACGGATGAGAGCTCACGTCCCTTTCCCTGGATTTATATAATTTTACGTATTCTGCGAACGCTCCCGTCGTGAAAGATTTATGGAATGTTATGTTGAGAAGGGAAATTCGTGAAAACCCTTCGCAAATACAGAAAAAAAATAAAAATATATAAAAATAAAATAAAAAAAAAATTGTCTAGATTGGAAGTAAACATCCGCTCGTATAAACGAATAAGAAAAAATAAATATACTATATGTACATAAACGAAAACGGAACAACAAACTGATAAATAAACAATTGTATATATTAATAACGAATCAAAGAATTAACAAACGAATAATTAAATGTATATAAATAAATAAATAAATAAAGTAATAAATAAATAAATAAATATATAAATGAATAAATAAATAGATATTTGAATTAGTAAAAATAGTAAAATAGTAAAAATAGTAAATAAATAAATTTATAAATAAATAAATAAATAAGTAATAAATAAATTAATTAATTACTAATTAAATAAATAATTGGATAAATAAATGTATAAAAAAGTGTGTAATTGAATATAACGAGTTTTTATTTATTTTTTTTTGCTATGTAATTGGTTTACGAGGATATTATCAACAAAGATACAGCTCGACAGAAATTTCGTATTCAGCTTTTGAATTCTATCAGAAATCAATTCAACATTCGCTCTTTCGTCATTTTAAGTGTTTTATTTTGTGACACTTGCAAGCGTTTAATGTGGGATTTAGCGCTATTACCCCAAACTGGACAACCATATAGAAGAAATGCTTGGAAGATCACCTTCAGAATTATTATTTTATTTTCCTTCGTTAGTTTCGACTTCCTGTTAATAAAGGGGTACATGATGTTAGTTGCTAGTTTAACTTTGTTCAGCGTTCTTGTAATATGTTCTTTGAATGTCAGTCTTGTGTCTAGATAAATGCCCAGATACTTAACAGAATGTTCCCAAACTATTTTTTTTCCATTTAGCTGGAGTTGCGTTTGCGTGCTGGGTAGAATAAAAGCTTTTCTTTTCAGGGTGAAAAAGATAGCTTGCGTTTTATCCCCATTTAGCTTAGTTTTCCATTTATTGAAATATTTTCGCAATATTTGAATCGCATGGTTTAGATTCGTCTCAATATTGAGAGCGAATTTATGAGAAGCAAATATTGCTGTGTCATCAGCAAAGATGGCGGCCTGACACTGAGGCAAGTTTGGGAAATCTGACGTGTACAAATTGTTCAAAATTGGTTACAGTACTGCACCTTGAGGAGCACCCATTGGGACGGGCATATCATCCGAGATACCATTGTTAACGTGGACTTGAAAAAGACGGGACGACAAAAAGCTCTGGACTATTTTACACACATTTTTGGGGAAATTGAAGTTGATAATTTTAAAGATCAAACCGTCTAATCATTGGTCAATTGTAGATGAAGAATATTTTTGAAATTTTTCATATTCGCCATTCTTCTGAGGACAAATTAAGTAAAGTCTTACTGGTCAAGATAGAAAACTTAATCAATTAAATTAACAAATAGAATTTAAGTGGAGAAAAAGCTTTAAACTAAAAAGAAGGCAATTCGAAAAAATATTTGAGAATGGCAATTTCAAAACTTGGAGCTCTAGACGGTATTTTTATTTGAACAGGCAATGATTTTACAGCCTTGAGATGTAAGGTAAGAACAACAGCCATGATAATTCAAGTAGTAAAATGGTTTATCTACAAGATTTATATACTGCAATTTTAAATACAATTATTTCATACATGAATATACAGTTTTTAGCTATCGAAAATTGGAACAAAGTTCAACCAAGGATTTTAGTTTCGCAAGGCGATATATGAGCACATCTTCGTAGCTCATATACAAAAGAACGATAACGTTCAAAGCAACTTGAAGTTTATTTGCTGAGACCAAATCAAGTTTACTATACATAACTTTATAATATGCAAATGATTTGAACTAAAAGTGTTCATAATAGCTTTAGTTTCGTAATTGTCCGCATGAGACGCGCACATAATCGACAATACGATTAGTTTGATAAGTGCTGGGCACTTGGCTTTACGTTGCTATAGGCATAGACAATGTTATTTATTTAAATGCAAAATATTATTGGACCAAGAATTGAATCCTGAGGTACTGCTTCAAACAAAAATTTAATTTCTGACTATTTTCCACCAATAGAAACTCGTTGAGGCGGGTAGTTTGCTGTAAGCTCCTTTGAATGCCAGTTAGGATTCCCCTGTCGAAATGCAACCTGATATCCTGGGTGGGTGGGTTTGCATTTACGTGTCTCAAAATTCTGACGCCAGAATGATCTTGAATACAGTTACAATAAACAGTAAGCTGCTTCCAATTAAGTACACTAATTTGATTGAAGTCCTCTTCCACCGTCAGTTAGGTTTGCCATTCATGAGCTCTTCTTATGTAGAATCGAAAACTCTTCGGGCTAGATGAAGATCACCATCTTTATATTTGAAACCATTTGGCTAGATTGAACATTTTCCTGCATACTCTTCTCACTCCAAAGGGGACCAAATATCAGCCGAAAGAGTTTTCTCTCATGGTGACCAATCTCACACGCCTCCCATAAGGTCTAAGTTTCTGCAGCATATAGCACGAGGAAAATAATAAGTGTCTCGTTTCATGTTAGCGTAGTTTTTCTTAATTGGGTTCTATTACTCAATCGCCTTAGAACAGAGAATTCTATGCGTTCCTTCATTTTGTCCCACCTCTTCTGCTTCTTATATCTGCAATCACACAGCTGACTACTCGTTGTATTCCTCCACTTGTTTAAGGTTGTGAGTTTCCAACGATTCTTTCGCGAATGATTTTAAATGGTTTACATGACAGTTCGCCGCCTTTTTAAAATTTTTCTGCATTAAATTTATCGGTGGACCGTTCTGGTTCGGAACTGAAGCAGCGAGGCTTAACCACACAATTGAAAGAGTTACTCACTTAGCTTGACTCTTTGAAAATAAATGAAATTTTGATATCATACGAAGACTTGATTAATTGATGAAGAAGTTGTTAGTTTCGAACGTTAGAACTACTCACTTAACACATTTAAAAAAAACCTCAGTCGTCTCGAACTAAAATTGTGAATAAAAATGGGCTAAACAAGATCATGGCGAATCGGTTACAGAACCCGTGAAACTATCAGACAAAAACTGTGACGGTGACCAAACTTCATCAAGCGATTAGAATATTAAAAATCTAAGGGGTTCGGTTGCTGGATTAATCCTCAAGAAGTATCCAAAGGAAACATGAGTCAATTACTTGAATATAACAAATGCTGCGCCAAGGTTGCAGTACGTTCTAATCCAATGGAAAGTCGAAGAACTGATTATGATCCGATAGCTTTTCTGAAAATGTTTGAAAAACTGGAAAGAAATAAAATTTTGTTCCTAGGCATCAACTCGGTTTTAGAATCAACCAATGTACAATTAACCAGGTCCACAGAAATGTCAACGAAATCAAAAAGCTCCCCGCATATGTTGTAGTGCTTTTTGACATCTCTCAAGCCTTTGACAAAGTATGAACTTAATATTTCACTACGGAGAAGATTAAGAATTAACTCCGGAGTACCACAACGTAGTGTTCTTGGACCGGTTTTATACTTATTGTATACATCTGAAGTAGAGAGCTTTATTAAGACTAAGTACACGAAAAATACGGCTGTTACAGAATGTTTCTTTGTGTGTTAGAAGCTTGCTCATGTGCTTCCGGTGGTCATCATTGTTCCTATGAAGACTTTCAGCTTGTCACGTAAAAAATAAGTAAAAAATGAAGCCTTGACTTTACTAAACGATTTGATTGATCGCTAGAAGACTACTCCTTAAGCGATTTTCGATTTATTGGAAGTCCCTTGGCAGGCACCAAGAGCCTTATAATACTTTAGTTTGAGTCTCCCTGCCCTTACTTCATTTAATGAGGATAGAAAAAATTGAAGCTTGTGAGAAAGACTTCGATCTGGGATCCAGCTATCATACTGAGGTAGAAATAAAGTTTATCCACCCCCGGACAAATATCAATTCCAAAAACGACAATTTGGTAGAGCCCCGAAGAAGACAATCTTCAATTCAAGTCAATTTTAGGTTCCATTGAAAATTTAAAATTCTCTGTCGAATCGACGGTTCTGTTTGCGAGGAGGCCCAATTGTAGAGATTGTAGAGGTGATTTTTCCATTGAATATTCTTTCCCCATTCCAAGTCTTAAATTAACTAAAGTTAAACAACTATAAGAACACAAGCTTAAAAAAACTAATCTTATTCTTTTGAAGCGAGTTTATTAGTAGCATCATAATAATTGAATCGTGCGTAAGATCTTTTGCTTGTAGTCTACCTTTCATATCTGTCCACTTAATGTCACGTAATGACATCATTCAATTTATCCTTGTAGATGTATCCAGAGGATCAGCGGAAAACATCGGCGTGCAAGAACCAAAGTCCAGTATGTCCTAAATTCGAACACAAACTTAAAAAATGCGAAGAATCCAAGGAAAGCAGTAAGTTAATTTGATTTTTTGAAAAAAAAAACTCCCATTCCATTTCCATGTTTCAGTTGAGTGGGCTTGCAAAGCTAGGCAACATGTCAGAGAATGCCCACATAGTAACAAGTTCTCTGATGAAGCTACTGGTAAGACAAAAAACTATCCATTCAAAAAAAAAACAAAAACTTATTACTTTCAATTGAAGGATCCTGCTCCTGTGACTGTGCTAATTGTGCAAGCAAAACAGGAATATTTGAAAATGGAAAAATAAAGAATATCTGCCGCCATTGCCCCGAATCACCACCTGCTTTAACTGAAAACATTTACGTTCGTCCAAAGTAAAGCTCGCAAACGCAGTTTTTTGAAAAGATATTTCTCATTTCTTGTTTTTTTTTCTATTTCCAGATTGTGTCCGGTTTGCAACAGCGACGTCTCTTGGCTACCAAAGTTAGCCGCATGCCCAAAGTGTGGCCACAAGCCTACACCGTACGTTGTTGAAAAACCATACAATGAAAATCTGACAGCCGATCAGATTCTCGAAGAATGGACTACCGATGCTAACAAGACAAAGACGAGAACTTGTGATCCCCCGAAACGTCCAAATCGATGCACCTGTAAGAATGGAAAGACCTGTCCGTATTGTAGGATTCGCAGTCTCTGCAAGGATGTGCTAAAAACAAAGAAATACGCTGATCCATGTGTTAGGTCTACAGAAAGTGATACGAAGGAACTTCTGCCCTCCGAAGTGTGTAAGTCGACAAGTGAAGCTGAGTCTCGAACGTATTTGGCACGAGTGTTTTCCGAACTTCGCGAATTGTATAATCTGAAGTCTGATACGAAGAAACGTAGTTTCGAGGTGGACAGGAAGTGTGAGGAGAACTTTAACGAAAATGGTAGTAAGAGACGTTCTTCTAAGAAGGAGAAGGAGGCGAAACCAGATATGACAAAAGCGCTTACACCCGAGAAAAAAGCGAAAATTTGCAGAGGAAAATTGTAAGTAAAAATGATTAAAAGAGAAAGAAAGATAGAGACAGAAACTCATAGCCACATTTCCTTACATACTTCGTCGATCCGACCCGTGAGGAATCCTTGCTTGAGACACGACCACTTGACTAACATTTTTCTAAACTATGAGTTCTGGCATCCATGAAAGCTTGTTCGTAAGCACGAAGGTTCAGTCTGCCTTGTCATTTCGAACCTTGGGTCTTGGCTTTAAAGAGTTAACGATTGGTACTTCTCTACCATTCTTGTTCCATAGATACGGGACCGAATGTTCGACGAAGAATTATTTTCTAAAACTGGTCTTCCTTTCAATTTACAATTTAGTCTTCGGAATTATTAACTTCTCATCTGGAAGCTCGTGTAATGGGTCCGATTTTCGGAATTCAGAATTTTGAATCCCTACGTTTCGAGGTCACAGGAGTTGGATTTCATTGTTTCTAGAAGGATGTCTGTGTATGGGTTATGTGAGGACTTTTTCTTCGCGCATATCTTGGGAACGAATCAACCCATCGAATCTTGGTGTCATTCGAAGCGTATTTATAAAACGAACACGTTAAAAGGTATTCGTTAAATTTGGAGAGGGACTGCAATTTTATAACACTGCTGCTTATAAGTTTCCGGATGAAACATTCTGTGAGAGAAATGCATAAATTGTTGTTGTTGCTCATGCATTGGCTTTGCTTGTCATGATTTTGGCAATCATGTTATGAGCATCAGCACAACTTAGCCAACTTGACTTTAGCATATTGATCCTTTCGTTTCCACCTCATGAACTTATGCAATTTTTTTGTTGCTATGTAAATGGTTCCTCCCGTTTGCTTTATATTATCTCCACCACTGGAAT
Source organism: Orthonevra nobilis (assembly GCA_963555765.1). Classification (NCBI taxonomy): domain Eukaryota; kingdom Metazoa; phylum Arthropoda; class Insecta; order Diptera; family Syrphidae; genus Orthonevra; species Orthonevra nobilis. The sequence goes on along the minus strand of OY743225.1, from coordinate 49,358,366 downwards.
TCTTCGGCCTTAACAAAAACATCATAACAGCTGGGTGGCGAAGTTGGTAGAGCGCTTGCCTTTCAATTAATTCAATTGATAGGTCCCAGGCTCGATTCCGAGAGTAGTGGTCTAGTTCTTCGAATCTGGTCCAGTCACCATTTGCCATTGGGATCAAGTTAATGGTACTATCACTGGGTTGATCGACCAGTGATAGTAGTATGACTAATAGGTGGCGTTGTTGTAGTGATTGTTGTATCGGCTTAGTTCCTAATTCGTGTTTTCAAAATATCTGTTTGTGTAGATTGTGTGTAGATGGCTCTGCTGTGAAGGCATAACATTGGCAGCGGGGTGTTTAAGCTAAATCTTCCAAACCTTCAAATGTCGAATAAAATACTGTGAATGAGGTTAAAGTCAATAGGTCCATATCGAAATCCTCCGTCCCGTTTCGGGCTCCACCCACGGAAGTGAGTTGAAACCAATTACACCTGAATTTCTCAAACCATTACACAATCCTTCATTCTTCTCCTTATTCTTCCGCTCGCTCTGTGCTACACACATTATAAGAGTCTTAATATCCTCTTGAAGAGCGAGGAGCAAATAATTAAAAAAAAAAAAATCTAGAGCTTGGTATCGTCTTGCTAAGAAATCATATAACCTCTAGAGTGAAGGGCCGGTCTTACCCTTGTTCAAACAAATTTGTACTTTCACAGTCTAATCCGTTTGTAAGCAGATCCCATGATGAAGTGTCGAAACCCAAACCCTAGTTTTTTTTATTGCTGGCATTCAGGGTTATAGACGTACTACTGTGTCCAAAAAATAAGGTGACATTGTATTTATTTTGAAAATTCTTTACTTATTCTTACAAATCAATTTCAGCCCGTTCAAAGTAATCCCCTCCCTATGCAATGCACTTATGCCAACGGATTTTCCAATCTTTGAAACACTGGTTGTAGTCACTTTCCGGGATGGCCTTCAGTTCCGTCTTCGCTGCGGCTTGAATCTCCTCTATCGTATCAAAACGGTGTCCCCGGAGCGGTCTTTTGAGCTTGTTGAATAGCCAGAAGTCTCACGGCGCCAGATCATGTGAATACGGTGGAACAATATGGGTTGTGTTTTTGGCGAAATGATCACGAATTACGAGTGCGGTATGGGATGGTGCATTATTGTGGTGTAAAAACCAAGAATTGTCTTTCCACAATTCCGGCCTTTTTAGGCGGATAGCGTCACGCAAACGACGCATAACGTTCAAATAATATTCCTTGTTGACTGTTTGGCCGGTTGGAAGGAATTCATAAAGCACAACACCACGATAATCGAAGAAAACAGTCAACATGACCTTGATTTTTGAGCGACTTTGGCGCGGTTTTTTTGGTCTCGGCTCTCCTTTGGCACGATATTCGCTCGATTGATCGGTTGTTTCGGGGTCGTAAGCATAGATCCAAGTCTCATCGCCAGTTATAATGCGTTTCATGACATCCTGGTAGTCGGAAAGCATTGTTTCACACACGTCAACGCGACGCCTTTTTTCAAAAAAATTCAATGTTTTCGGTACCAGTCGAGATTTGACGCGCTTGAGGCCCAAAGCATCCTTCAAAATGGTATTGACTGAGCCTTTCGATAAGCCAACTTCATCAGCAAGGTCTCTAATCGTTAATCGATGGTTTTTCAACACCAAATCTTTGATTTGTTGGACGTGAGCTTCATCGGTTGAGGTTGATGGTCGCCCAGAATGCTCTTCGTCTTCGACACGTTCACGGCCGGCTTGGAAATCACTATACCACGCGTAAACAATTTTTTTAGACATAGCCTCATCATCAAAGGCTTTCTGCACCATCCTCAACGTATCCGCAGCAGAAAATTGATTCCGCAAACAAAATTTAATGCAAATTCTTTGCCCAATAAATTTCGACATCGCAAAAAACGAAAAACTCACTTTTAGCAGCTCACAAAACGATGCGTATCTCAAACACTATGAATATATTTTGACATGAAATTTCACATAGATGTCACTGACAGTACTACCAACCTAAAAAGAAAGAAAAATTTCCAAATCCTTCGACGCGCGCAGTTTAAATTCATATGTCACCTTATTTTTTGGACACAGTAGTATCTTGGGAACGAATCAAGGCATCGAATCTTGGTGTCATTCGAAGCGTATTTACAAAGTGAACACGCGAAAAGCTGTTTGTTAAATTTGGAGAGGGGCTTAAATATTATAACACTGCTGTTCATAAGTTTCCGGATAAAACATTCTGTGGGAGAAATGCATAAATTATTGTTGTTGCTCAAGCATTGGCTTTGCTTGTCATGATTTAGGCAATCATCTTATGATCAACAGCTCTTCTTAGCAAACTTGGCTTTAGCATAGCGTTCCTTTGGTGTCCAGCTCATGAACTTATGCGCAATTTTTTTTGCTGCGATGTAAATGGTGTCTCCCGTTTCCTTTATATTATCTCCACCACTGGAATTCTTCCGCCTAGGGGAAACAAAAACATTATAACAGCTGGGTGGCGAAGTTGGCAGAGCTCCTGCCTTTCAATTGATTCAATTGTGTGGGGCGTAAATAAAAAAGTTTGATCTTCCTCCTTCGAAAGTTATGAACAGACTCACTTTATTGTTTCTCATGGTTATTATATAAGTACATCGTTTGCCAATGCTTATTGGAGAGTTTTCGGTATGATCAGCCGATCAGATGGTCCGAGACATAAGCTCACTTATGTGCTTTTGAATTATATACGAGCCGCTGTAACCTCGTTAATTCTACAGTCGCATACAAAAAACAAACGATGGGTAAATTCAAATGGACTACAATTGATAGGTCCCAGGTTCGATTCCTAAAGTAGTGGGCTAGTCCTTCGAATCTGGTCCAGTCACCATTTGCCATTGGGATCAAGTTAATGGTACTATCACTGGGTTGATCGACCAGTGATTATAGTACGACTAATAGGTGGCGTTGTAGTGGTTGTTGTATCGGCTTAGTTCCTAATTCGTGTTTTCAAAATATCTGTTTGCGTAGATTGTGTGTAGATGGCTCTGCAGTAAAGGCATAACACTGACAGCGGGGTGTTTAAGCTAAATCTTCCAAACCTTAAAATGTCGAATAAAATCCTGTGAATTAGGTTAGAGTCAATAGGTCGATATCGAAATCCTCCGTCCCGTTTCGGGCTCCACCCACGGAAGTGAGTTGAAACCAATTACACCTGAGTTTCTCAAACCACTACACAATCTTTCATTCTTCTCCTAATTCTTCTTGTTCAAACAAATTTGTACTTTCACAGTCTAATCCATTTGTAAGCAGATCCCATGATGAAGTGTCGAAACCCAAGCTCTAGTTTTTTTTATTGCTGGCAATCAGGGTTGTAGACGTATAATAGTTGGCGTATTATACACACTTTTTTACGTGTATAAAAGTCAAAGTTTGAGAAATAAAACAATCAAAACATTTTCATTTTTAATACAGCTCCGATTTATTCGAGTCCTTTATTTTGAGTGAATAGTAAATGTTTATTAACATTTTGGACTCATTGAAATTCAAACGATTTCTCAAATCACTATGCATCATAGACCAATTGGAAAAAACCCTTTCCAATTGTGCCGAAGAAGCTGGTATGATTAGCAAGTTCCATATGGTGCCTTTTAGCGAAATGCCAGTATGTGGCTACTTTGTAGTTGCCGTCCTCGAGCTTTTCACCCAGTAAGGAGAATATACCTGCTTTGTTATCGTAAGCAAATATTGAATCCATGGCCTTTGAACTCAGTATCGAAATAAGGTTTTCATCCACTATCAGCCTTTCTTCAGAGGACAAAAGCTGCCCTCTATATTTGGGGTGTAAATAATTTGCTGATATTGAATGCACATTGAAAATATTATTTTAAACTGTCCGTTCCAAAATCTGCTCTGCTTTTGAAAATTCGCTGGCCTGTGCTGTGAGTTTGCATATGGGGGTCTAAATCGGTGTGGAGCTTTTTTAAGTCTTCGACATATTCTTGTTGCAAAAGAAGTTCAGCAGAGGAAGCACTGACCACGACCCCAGTAACGACATCGCTGTTCAAAGGCTCTGCAACTATTTTTAAAAAGCTATCGATTGCACTCCTTTGGGTCGTCCATCTTGTCTCATTTGGAAGCACTATATTTGTTCCTCCTTTTTCTATGAGCTTTTGCTCCAAGTTTGGTTTTTTGAACTCCTTTAAAATGTTTGTAACTTGGTGAACTCTTAATTTTTGCGGTTCCTCAGCCAAAAAATCTTTAACGAGAAGATTGCCCATGTGGCTATTGCAGGTTGTGTGAATAATGTTTAAAGATCTCCTCATTTGGATCATGTTACTAGCGTTGTCGCTGACAACCACAAAAACGTCAACATTATATCGTTGCTTTACTATTTCAGCCGATTTCTCACAAACCATCCGCAATTCTTCACCAGTTTCTTTAATTTCCAAAAAGTCTTTAGGAATATACTGTGACCGGGAGCACCCGCTGCGTGAAGCATCGTGACGACATTCCTTATATTGGTAGATGAATTTTTCCAGCCGTCAATTAGCAACACCGAATGCCCACCTGATCCAATGGCTTTTGCATCCTCAGCAATAATTTTTTTGTGCACCTTAGCAAGTTATGTTGTTGATAGATTTGATGTTTGTTTGTTTGTTTGTTGCCCGGGGTACACCCCGGACTTCTTTCTTAGGCTTAGTACAAGCTATCACTTAAAACTAAGACACAACTCGTAGAAACTAACAAAACTTAGAAAATAACTTAAATCTATGGGGGCTAGTCAGAAGGAAAGGGAGTATTACATGGGGTTAAATCGGTAGAGAGGTGGTAGAGGCGGGTGGGCTAGTCATAGAGGAGGGAGGTACTATTATCAGACAATAGTATATTTTTCAGGGATGATTTGGAGAGGTGGAAGTCAAGATAATTATTCGCAGTGCGAAGCATTCTGGATATTGGCTCGAAGAAACCGTAGTTTGTACGATGATTTGAGAGACGAAAAAGAGGCACTGATCTGAGCTTGCGGGGATTAGTGTTAAAATGAATGAATTGAAGGAGAGACGAGGACTCAATCGCACCGGAGAGAAGTTGATGAACAAATAAAGCATCGGCAGCATCCCGACGTGATTTAAGGGTTTGAAGGTTAATCAGTTTAATCCGGTTCACGTACGGTGGCAAGTTGTGATTTTCATTCCACTGAAGACCGCGGAGGGCAAAACGTATAAACCTTCGTTGGACAGCTTCAATTCTGAGTGAATTGGTATCGTAAAAGGGAGACAAAACTTGACTAGCATATTCAAGAATCGGTCTAACATACGTAATATAAAGAGAGCGGCAGGGAGGAGTGTAGAATGGTCGCAATTTCTTCAAGTGCCTTTTAAAATGGTCGGATTCTATAACAGAGAATGGAATATTTCACCCAAAAAAGAACTCTACCAACGAAATATCAATTTCTTCCTTCTCCATAGGAGTTATCTTGTCAATCCGTCTTTTTAATTTTTCTTGGCGGCGCTATATTGGCAAGGGAGCTCGTCGCCAAGGCTCTATCTAGTGCTGCTGCTGCTGCTGACGTTGAAGGAGGGCAAGCATTGCTTGTACCATCAGAAGGATTAGTTGAACTTATAGATTTATGGACTTTGGTCAAATTGTCAAATTGTCAACACTGATTAAATTCTCAAAAGGGGTTCTACCGATTGCAAAGGAAATGTTGTTCCTTTTTCCAAATTAATGGAAATCCCAATTTGCTGGGCTGAAGCAAATATTTCTATATGCAGTTTTATTGGGTACAAGTTGGATGCCAATTATTACAAAAGACTAATTGGTTCCTTGTGTTTATTTTTCATTGACAAAGTTGTGGGTTTTTTCGTTTTGCAATTTCTGTACACGTTACTGTAGGTACTTGTAAAATTGTATACACTTTTAGATACTTTCTTAGACTTTTATACATTTAAACGCAGTTTTATACATTTTAATACAATTTTATACACTTTTGTACGATTTTTTACCTGAAAATGTATAAAAATCAAAAAAGTGTGACATTTAGCAGCCCTGCTGGCAATCCTTTCTTTGTTGCATTAAGGATTGCCTTAACTGAGTTGGAAGTTGACTGATTTCCTTGGCGACCAGCTAACAGCATTCTTTCCACATGGTTTGAGACAATTTTTCTCTCGTTATCATGTGGTGAATGCTGAATTAATTGCATTGGCTCACCTTCTAGATGTGTACCGAGGTATTCCATCTCTTCGGTAGAACTTAATGATTGCTTGGAGTGCCTTTCCGGATAGTTTTCTGTGAATGTGGGTATCTTTAAGGGAGGCAATTTTTCACACGACTTTATTCTAGTGTTTTTTCTGTTTTCTTCGGCTAACGTAGATGCCATCCGATGGAAAAATTGATTTATATCTTTTAAGTGTTCCGTACCCAAAGGTTCCAAAGGAACCATTTTTCTTAGCCTCCGCTGTCCGTCGATCAGTCCGTCTGTGCCAGAGCTGTATCTCCTAGACCATTATAGGAAGACACTTGCAATTAGAACTTGCTTTGCCGCCTCCTGTACTCGAGCGCGTCAACTTTTCCATGGGACGGATTTATTTCCGCACTCGTACAGTAGCAAGAGTACTCAAAGATCTTGACATCCATAAATCCGCTGGTCCAGATGGTATTCCCCCCATTCTTCTGAAGAGGTGTTCTTCCACGTTGGCAAAACCATTGCGTAAGCTTTTTCATCTGTCCTACTCTTCTGGTCTCTTCCCAAGTAGATGGAAGTCAGCTTTTGTACAACCTGTCCCCAAAAAAGGCGAATCTTCTTCTCCCTCCAACTATCGACCCATTGCACTAACGTAGCTGTTTTCCAAGGTCATGGAAACGCTGATAAACCGTCAGCTAATGAAATATCTCGAAACACGAAAACTCCTCAATGACCGGCAGTGCGGTTTTCGTAGCTAAAAATCCACTGGTGATTTGATGGTATATCTCACCGAAAAGTGGAACAACTCTCTACATCTTTCTGGTGAAAGCGAGATTGTTGCGCTTGATATTTCTAAAGTATTTGACAGAATTTGGCACCAGGCTTTTTTGTCGAAAATGCATGCATTTGGTATCGACGAATCTCTTATTCAATGGATTAGGAACTTTCTTTCGGGCCGTTCAATTCAAGTTGTATTGGACGGTGCCAAGTCTGATATCCACCATATAAATGCTGGTGTTCCCCAGGGCTCCGTTTTGTCTCCGACTCTCTTTTTAATCTTCATTAACGATCTTCTGTCTGCTACATCTAATCCAATACACTCGCTGATGATTCACGTCCTCATCTTCGGTCGTGGAAATGGAACGGCAGCGTATGATTAACTCATTAAATTCCGATATTAACAGCATACTATCATGGGGCTCTACGAACAGAGTGGAATTTAATGCCTCCAAAACTCAATGCTGTCTTCTGTCACTAAAGCGAAACGAAAACCCTCGACCATTATCCATGAATGGCGCATGCATTGCTGAAGCCGAAAAACTTTCAGTACTTGGTATGTGTATCAATAAGAACCTCGGTTGGAATGATCACATAACCGTTATCGCCACAATTGCAGCGAAATGTTTAGGTTTCCTGAAGCGGTGCAAGAAATACTTTACCCCATCTGATCTGGCTGCCATATATAAAGCGTACATTCGCCCCAAACTGGAATACAACTCCCATTTATGGGCAGGCGCTCCAAAAACCATCTTGAGCCTGCTTGATAGAATTCAAAATCGAGCGATAAAACTCATAGGGGACAAAAATGTTACAAAGTCAATTGACTCTCTTCACCACCGTCGTAACGTCTCCTGTATAACATTGTTTTATCGCTTCTACCATAAGCAGTGCTCTAGCGAATTAGCCAGCTGCATTCCACCCTCCTATCACTTTCACCGTAACACCCGTCTCGCCAGGAATGCTCATCAGTTCACCCTCAAGCCCAACTTCGGTCGTACAGTCAAGTATAGAGACTCGTTTATTAGCAACACGAATGTGGAACGCTCTACCACGCTCGGTATTTCCCACTCATTACAATCTGCAGAAATTCAAAAACACTGTGCATCAGTACTTATCCCTATTTCCTCCCTGATCCCTTCCACTCGCGTTATGTATTTACATTTTAAGGGTAGTCATAACCCCTTGTACGCGTGTGTTCTGTTTTAAAAAAAAAAACGAAAATTTTCATAGAAGGTTGCCGCTGCTGTTGCCGCTTCAACAATAAATAATAAAAATGACATAAAGTTTAAAATAAATAACTTAACCTTAAAGAAGACACTGAGTTTCATGGGACAGCTTAACAACTTTTAAAAGTATGCAATCATTTCGTCCATCCAACATAATGTAAAAGCTCGAATTCCAATATGGAAAATAAAAAAAAAAACCTTTGCAGAAGACTAGCGACTGGATATTACTTGTGGCTTCCTTTGACGTCGATGGTTTCGGAGCTGCTTTTGTGAGGTGTCCTGTTCTACAACATGGAGCTCTGTCCATAAAGCTTGAACTCTAGCTAAGCGCTCTTCCTTTAAGCGCTGCGATTTTCCTTAGGAACCGTCCTTTTTGAAGTTTGTTGCTTTATCAAGCTCTTCTTCCAGTGCCTTCTGTTTGGCACCGATGATGAAGACATCAGTTTCCTCTTTCAAAATGTTTTTTTTCTTTGTAATTTTTAAAATAAATTTTTCTAACTTTATTTTCACTCATTGCTAATGTTTTAATATCTGGCAACTCTACGGCATTTCTGAATATCCATCTATACATTGTACATGACTGCAACTTGCTACAACATTTTTAACTCATTCACCTTTTTGTTGTTTTTGTATTCCACAGGTACAATTATAAAGCGGTCCGAAAGTATCCGGGAACCGTGCTTGGACACAAACACTGTGTATCCACTGGCCAGTCAGTGCCACGGAACATGGGCTGGTTATGGAGCACCGATGCTGTTGGAAATCGACGCGGCTGGAGGCCTGGAGCCATTCGAAAACCAATCAAGGAATTAATGAAATACTTTCTCAAGGATTTCCCCATTGATCAATTACCCGTGTCAAGGTATTCACGAAAGAAGGTCGTCAAGAAGGAGTCCGAAGAACTAGTCCAGAAGCCAACACTTCATATTTTTAAAAAGAACGGAGTATACATCATCACGATGCGCCCCCTTAAAGACTCAGAGACGCTGAAAAAATGCGCTGATCCATATGTCCCAATGAAACCTATTCGCTTTAAGATCGTCAAGAATCCTCTTTTGGTTCATGCTAGCGAATTGAAGAAACAGTTGAAGAAGCAGTTTAATAAGTGCACATGCCACCAGCCTGTGTCTTCTTGCTTTTGTCGGACCTATTTAGACAAAAAGCGTCTGGAATTCGAACTGTGTAAGGCATGCCGACAAAAGGGAATCCCCACTTTGAAGGATTCATTGGTTCTATCTGATACCACTGATTCAGAAATGGAGCTCGACTTTGGGGTCACTCCGCCAGCGGGTGTTATTAAGCCGTATCTCAAGAACAGGCCGAATTTGGCTTGTCGTGAAACGCAGTATAATGAAAAAGATTGGATGATCAAACCGTTCTTCCCGATGAAATTAAATAAATATTCGGTACCCTATGACACCTTAGCGGGCAGGACCGTTGCAAACAGTGGCGGCGGTTATGGCGCATATGGAGGACCAGGGGGATCAGGTGGACCAGGGGGATATGGGGGACCAGGGGGTCGTGGTGGCGGCGGCCGTGGTGGTGGCCGTGGTGGAGGCCGTGGTGGTGGCCGTGGTGGTGGCCGTGGTGGTGGCCGTGGTGGTGGCTATGGTGGCGGTGGACAAGGTGGCTATGGTGGTGGTTATGGTGGATATAGTGGAGCTGGTGGAGCTGGTGGAGCTGGTGGACGTGGTGGATATGGTGGACAAGGTGGTGGACGTGGTCGCCCTGGTGGATATGGAGGCGGTCGTGGTGATGGACCTGAAGGCGAAGACGATGGCTTTGGCGGTGGCGGTGGCGCTGCATATTCTCGCTTAGGACCGCGCGCTGTTCGTGGTGGGCCGGGTGGTGGCCCAGGAGGTGGTGTTCCCGGTGCACCTGGCGGTGTTGGCGGCTGGGGAGGAGTTGGTGGCAATATCGGTGGGGGTGTCGTACGCGGTGGCATTGGATCTGGTAAAGATGGATCAAACCCGCCACCACTTTTCTGTAATCTAGCTCGAAGAAGGAAAGCGGATCCATGTAGTTGTGGCCCACCTCCATGCAAACCATGTATGCCCATTTGTTAAGGTTGGCTTAATTTGCACAAAAAAAAAAAATTGTCTTGTGACTTATAACAATAAATTTACATGTTTGGAGGCAACATCTTAACGGGACGTCTTTGAAATTGCCTTTCTGATCTATTCTTTCAGCTGTCATTGATTTTCAGTCAAAAAGGACCCTTTAAGTTAGTAGTCTGGTAACTTATGCCTATTTTCATGACTTCTTTGGAGGGTGGTTTTTTATAGGAAAATAAAAATGAATTATCTTGAATATTTAGAGTGTTTTTATTTACATATTGAAAATATAAAATAAAATAAATTTATTTGAAAAAAATTAATAGTTTATTACTATTATTATTGTCACTCGAAGTTGGAACCTCAAAAAAAAAAAAAAAAATGCACGTGGGTGGCCCGGGTGATTTTGGCTCTTGATGTTATTTGAAATCAAATATTATTGATTATTCTTAATCTATTCTGGTCGGAACTACTGAAGTTTAATTTCAAGGGTAAATAACAATATACAAAAATTGGTTTGGGTGCGAGTAGGCCTGCCCATACCATGAACTTCCCATCTCAAGATGCAAAAGAAATAGGTGCTATTTTATTTGACGCCACCATGAAATTCAATTCGGGTTATGAAGAAATCATTCATTCCATAAGCATTCCCTTTGAGGGAAACCATATACTCTTACATGTTTTCGTATTTTTGGATCACTTAAAATACGAATTGCGTATTTAACAATGATAGGTTAACATATTTCAATTTGGAAATACTTTTTTTCTGTCTGAGTGACATTTCTACTAAAAGAAAATTAGATTTTTAGTTTTACTGCATCAATAACTAAAAATAACTTAAAATTTAATTTTTATCGTTTTTTTTTTTAAAGATAGTTGGTTGGACTTTCTTTTGTCATAAATCATTTAATTACTAACTTGAGGTGGCGTTACAATCCACGTGGCATTGGTATTTTATCCTTTTGGCTAAGTCGATGTCGCTGTACAACTCATAGCATACAATTCGTTGTTGAATCTTCTCCTCCACTCACCGTCAATGCAGATGGGACAAAAGATCACACTTTTCTCTCGAAACGACCTAATGGGCCTTCATCCGCTTTTGAAAGTGTCCATGCTTCTCCACCATACAGGGTTCTTCGAAAGAAGGCATAGCTTTCTTAACAAGAGGTATTCTTCGTTTGATCTCAGCGCTGATGTTATTATCTGTATTTATAGCAGAGCCAAGATACACAAAGCCCCAACTACCTCAAAGTTATATCTGTTTATGGTAACGTTCTGATCAGGGTTTGGTCATTCTTTATGACAGCATATGCCTCTTATTGCCTTCTGGTGTTGACAAGGTTCTTTTGCACTACTGCCCCAAGTATGATGTTAAAGAAATCGCATGACAATGCATTACCTTGTCTAAAATGTTGTTTGACATCAAGTGGGTCGGTGACGTCTTTTCCGACCTCCATCGCCATCCTGCACAAAAGTACGAGCTTGGCAAGGATGCCAAACTTAGACATGACTTCATAAATCTCGTCTCGGTGGACGAAACAGACACCAAAACCAACCTTGAAATTGACGAAAAGGTTGTGCGCACTAACTTGGCGCTCCTGGGTTTTTTCCAAGATCTGCCGTTATGTTAATATTTGGTTTATGGTGGACTTTTCTGGTCGAAAACCACATTTACATATATGGAACTATCAGGATGTTGACGAACTGCTTCAGACGTTCACATCATACGGCAGAAAAGATGTTAAAGGCAATTTTGAGGAGATTGACACCTCTATAATTGACTTCCTTCCTTCAGGATTGGGCAACCAATACTGAGATTCCATTCATCTCGCGTGCTTTCTTCTGACCATGTGTTGCAGAAAAGTTGGTGCATACTCCCAACTAAGTCATCGCCGCCGCTTTTAGAAGTTCTATCTTGCTATCTGTAATTCGTCTAGGTCAGGTAAATGGCATTATTGGTTCTTCCATGTCCTCAGCATTGACTGCAATTTCACTATGATATTTCCATTTCGAATTTTGAAGGCTTCGGTTTGGGGTGTGTAACCTTGAGATAATTGTTTTTGCTGGTTGGCTGTCCATGGCTTGCATTAAACGACTCAATGAAAGCATTTTCGACTGTTATATAGGACCAACGACCCAAAATCTTAGCCCGTCATCCCTCTAAGAGTATCCAACTTAACGTCAAGATAAGATATTTTAAATTTAGAGTTGCGAAAATCGATTTCATAACAACAACTTTAACATTGGAAGTTGAATTTGTATTTGCTTTTGGCAGTTGTTTTTCAACTTTTTCAATAAAGTGTTATAAATCAGAATCAGGCAGAATTATCAAATATTATATAGCTTAGTTTCAAAAGTATTACATTTTGTAAGAACTCTGTTTATAGGGATTCATATTTTAAAAGTGCGAGGACCAACTGCTTATCTCAACTTCATGTATTTTTGGAATTATTTTTAATCAATCAAATTTGTTTGATTGCTTTTCTTTGGAAGATATTAACCACTGCTCGGAATATTAAGGCGTGATTAAATTTATGTCCTTTTTGAAAGGGTTCAATCCAGAGATTTCCACCACCTCTTCCTTCCGAGCTGGTTACAGCTCAGCAAAGGATCTTTTTCTGTCTGGTAAATATATGGCTTAAAGAGGATCACATTCAGTCCAGTTTTCTTTGCAGATTTCGATAGGATTTTCCACGCCGATTCCGAGAGATTTTTTTTATCTCTGTGCCATTTTCTGGAAAGACCTCTAGGATTGGGTTCATGATAAGAAACCACAACAGTGGAAAACAGATTAAGTCGGATGTTATGGTCTTCCTTGCAATATACGAGTAATCCATGTATTTTAACTTTGTCATTTAGGTTTCTCTCGATGCTTTTGCTTTAAATTCAATTGCCTCATATAATTTGCGCCATGAGCTTCTTTTTGCTAATATATTATAACAATAAAAAAGCGTCAAGCTACAGCCGAGCAGGTTTTGAACAAAAAAACTGGTGGCTCCATAATTTTCTAAGGATGTTTTCATGTGTCAGTGTTGCAGGCGTCACTCTTAGTCTTGAAAAATGGGAAAGACCTACAGGATTCACATTTCTGAAACAATTTTCAAAGAACTTCCGTGGAAATTTGGATCAGCAAATAGAGAAAGGGGCATATCAATGTATGAAATGGCCTCAACTAAAAACTGTTTTAGTCTTTTTGGTAGTCTCTATAGTTATTAACTTACTTACTTTAGTCAATTGACTAAATAAACATAATATTGATGAGACTTTTCGCATTAAAATTGAACAAAAAAAATTTTTTATATGAATTTGTCCGGAAACTTATAAATGGCAGTGTATATATTTATGCATATTTTTTTATCTGATAAGGTAGCTATAAACTATAAATTTCATTCATTTTGAACTTATTTTATTGGAAAACTAAATTGATTTTAATTGAAGAAGTCAAAATAACCCTTTTTTTGACAGTTTTTTCGTCATAAAATTCAAACCACCCTGTGAAATTTAACCAAAAGCTTTTCAGGTGATCTTTATGCACACACGCTTCGAATGAAACTAATTTGGCTTCGATAGCTTGATTTGTTCTCGAGTTAGGCTGTACGAAAGAATCCGCACAAACGTACGTACACACACACACACAGACATCTTTCTAAAAAAAAGGAATCCGATTACTGGGACCGCCAAACGTTGAGAAATATAAAAATTTTGAATTTCGAAAATCGGACCGATTACAAGAACTTCCTGATGGGAATAATGGCGGACTTTGGAAAAAAAAGTCCTTTTATTTTAGCAAAGAAAGGGTTGTAAGATAAAAAGTTAGGGGTCGTCGTTAGTACCGACGAGAACTTTAAGTGTGTAGAACAGCCTGTTAAAATTTGAAAGCAATCCGTTCAGTAGAAAAAAGTTAGGACCCGGGCCGACTAGAAAAAAAACGCGTTTAAAGTTCAACAACAAATTTTCATAAGTAAACTTATACTTACGTCAATCGTCTATGCCTGGAGCGTATAATATGCCTTCATCCTCTTCATAGGCATCATTCTCTGCAACTTTGTCCGCTCTTCGACTCTTTCGGGCTTCTTTCGATGACATTGCTGTGGCATTTTCCGCTTTTGCAATCCGAGATTTATTGAAGGATTTTGCAAACGCGACAGCGCACGGGCCGAGCTTAACGTCCATGAATTCCAATATTTTTAGTACTGGGAAAAATCCTTCGTTAAATATACATGCTGCAGTGAATGCAACAATTTCTAACGTTTTTTGGCCTACAAAAATATGTTTTGGTGTAAAGCTCCAAACACAATGATTAAAAGCCTCTTAAGTATTCTGTGTATTTCTTCCTAAACATCTTTCCAAAAGATCATCTGATGACAGATCTTCGTAAATTGGTTCCAAAAGATTTGCAGTGTCTTTATTGAAAGCAGGTGGATGAACAAACGTATCTTCATGACCTTCAGATTTCAATTTTTGATACTTGCACCAGGAATCGAAGAATGCTGGGGTTCTTCATCAGATGATATCAAATGATAATAAGTTGCGCATATATCTTTTCTCATATTTTCAACAGAGTCTTCATTTCTCATAATAGCTAAGCCATAATAAGTACTAAGTTTGATCATTGGTAGCTTTGGTGCTCTCGGTATCAACGGTATCCTTCTTTGGTGTTCTTGTTTCTTTTGTTGTCGTCCCTATCTTCGGACTTACTCCTTTCTTCGCTGTAACTTCTTTTTCTCCTTCCTTTTCTTAGTTTTTTTTAGATTTTTCTTCAGCAGCTTCTATTTTTTTTTTTAGCTTTTTGGAGCTGCGTTAAAGTGTTTTTTTAGCTTCTTTGACTCGTCTGTACATACGCTTTTTCACATGTAAAACGCACTCATTTTTTTCAACTTAAGGATCATTATTGTAAATATTTGCTTCTAGTAAATTTTTATAAGTTTTGGAGTCCCCATCACAAATATATTTTTTATATTTTACCCCGAGCTCTTCAACGGATCGTCGAAACATTTCAATAACTCCGTCAACCTCAGTCTTACCAGAACTTCCTTCGTGATTCGCCGTACACTCAGTCTGGTGATCCTCGTACCCTTCTAAATATTTATCTGTATTTTTTTTACCCACCCACTTTTCACAAGCTTTGCGAGCTTTAGATTTAACAATAACGTCTATGACTTTATTAGGGTACTTTCCGATTAAGGGCATTGACTTCACTTCACATAAAGAATAGTGTAAGAAGGAGAAAATAATAGCCGAAGTGCAAAGCTGGACTTGGTTAAGTTGGAATCTTAACAGAAAGATCTACTGTTGTTGATGAAGAGCTGAAAAGTTTTTGGTTAAATTTGACAGGTTCAAATTTAATGACGAAAAAACTGTCAAAATCTATCTGAATCTATTTCTTAATTCACGTTTCCACGGCAGTGCATGGAAAATTATTTCAGTAATATGTGAGTCCTATAAATCTTTTTGATGATTCCAAATGACGTCTACAACACTGTCACATGAAAACATGGATAAAATTGCATTACTCGTATATTAAAAAAGCGTTGCAAGGAAGATCAAAACATCCGAAGGTTTAGTTTGTATACCACTGTTGTGTTTTCTTATCATGAATGAAAATCTAGAGGTCTTTCAAGAAAATGGCTTAGAGATAAACAATCACTCGAAATTGGCCTGAAAACAGGGATCGAAATCTCCAAGTAAAACTGGACCGAATGTGATCCTTTTGAAGCCATATATTTACCAGAAAGAAAGCGATCCGATGCTGAACATTTCCGCATCTCGGAAAGAAGAGATGGTGGATATTTCTCCACTGAAACTATGTATTTTTTTTTATGTTTAACAATTCAAGAATATATCTTCAAGAGGATTTTTCAAAATTCAAATTATTTTCGGAGATATCGGAGACATTAGGCATTCTCCGTCTTCATGAATCCATATTTCTCAGTTAAACTTTTCTGTGTGATGAAGTTTTGAAAATATGAAGAGAGAAACGCAGATTGAATAAATGTAAACCAACAATATCATTTCATGACTATTTCATGAAGCGAAAAACTTTACGCTAAACTTTAAACGCGTTTTTCTAAAAACTGTCTTTTTCAAAACAATACACACGATTTCTCATGTTCTACTGAACCGATTTGCCTGAAATTTTTAGAGAGTCTTAAACATAGACTTGTCTATGTCTGGAACTATCCCCATCCTCAAATTTCTATTACTTTTTTTTTTTTAATTCGAAACAGTCAGTGGTTTGTGAAAAAAAAAATCTTTCCAACTTTTCCGTAGTTCCAGACATTGCGACATTACTCTAGATTAATAATCTTGTTTTTTTTGGTTTCAGATTGCTAGGAGTGTTGAAATCGTAGGTATGATTACGCGCCTATTTTTTGAGACCCCCACTTCATCAACTGCTAATTTTTAACATTTTCAACTTTTTTTATTTTTTGATTTTTTTGATAGTAAAAATTTGAATTTTCCTTTTTTATGACACTTCAAAAATTACATGAAATTCATGCCTCTAGACTAGAATACCCCCTTAAACCACATAAAAATAATCTCGCTTTAATATTCCGAGCACAACAAGTCGTAGAAATAATTTCACAGGAAAGGTTGAAAAACAACTTCAACAACAAACAACAAATTCAACTTCCAAAGGTGTCGTAATTTAACTCCAAATTTGAAACATCTTATTTTAACGTAGAGTTGTATGCTCTTAGAGCGATGCCTGCGTGCCACTATGTGCATACAGATGACTGGCTTAGAATTTGGCTCGTTGGTCCTATATTTTTTCTAACTCGATTGGTAATAAGTTGGACATTTTGGTCAGAGTTAAAACAATTTCAGTAAAAATCTGTTTACACAACTTTCATTCTTTTGGCAAAAAAAACCCCCACACAATGTTAAAGCACTGTGGTCACTAAGAAAAAAAGCATTTAATGGAATTCAGAAACTACCCTCTCTTGTTTTCTATTGACCAGAACAATAAATGCAATCGGCCGTAAGAATAAGAATAAAGAAATGTGCTGTAATTGCATTCTTGACAAATTTTCAAGTGTTCCAATTAGCTGGTTAAATCTCGTGCACAACATTCTGAAGCTGTATCAACATCTATGAAAGAGCATGAGAAGCGCGCGATCAAGGATGTTGAGAGACTAAGAAACAGGAAAGAGGTTCGAAAATTCTACAAACAGATAAAACAATTATCTCAGGGTTACAAACCAAAGCCTTCAAAGTTAAAGATGGAAAAATAATAGTAGTATTGCAGTCAATGCTAAGGACATGGAAGAATCACTTGTGCAGACTGTATACGGTGAACCATTCGATGAAGACGACAAAAGCCAACAGCGTCTTCCCGACTAAGACATAGTAAAGATAGCATTTACATATAAAAGCTTAAAACTCATTAAGCCACTTTAGCTGTCGAACTTTTCAATGCGGCGGCAATGACACAATAAAGCATCAAAGATAAATGGAATCTCAGCATTGTTTGCCCAATTTTGAAGAATGGGGGCCATCCTAGCTGTGCCAAATATGGAGGTATCAATCTTTTCAATATTGCCTACAACACCTTTCCTGCCGTATTATGTGAACGTTTGAAATCGTTCGTCAACAACCTGATAGGTCCATATCAATATGGCTTTCGACCAGAAAAGTCCAACATAGACTAAATATTTCTTTCCTCTTCATCAATTTCAAGATTGGTTTTTGTTTCTGTTTCTTCCATAGAGACGAGATGTATTAAGCCATGTCTAGGTTTGGCACTCCATCCCAAGCTCAACCTTTGTGGAGAACTCAAGCTGCTATATTAAGGTCGGTAAAGATGTCAACGACCCATTTGATGTCAATAAACGTTTTAGGCAAGGTGATACACTCTCATGCGGTTTCTTCAACAGTGGGTGGGTATTAATAAAAACTGACATGAGTTTGTAGCATTTACTTACTTTCGTATGATAAAAAACTAATCTGAGCAATTGCTATGTTCGAAAATGGCTTTTGCTCAAACTGGTATGAAAAAAAGGCATAAAACTGAGCATTTCCTAAGAAAATGTCAAGTCTGTTATTGAGGTGACTAGATGCATTTGCTTCGTACTTTTGAGGCATAAATTACGTGCATTTGAATTGAATTGTTGTGCGCGGTTTTTTGTTTCCGCGAGCTTTCTTTAAAAAAAAATGCTAATTATTTTTATTAACTTCCCATCAGGAAGTTCTTGTAATCGGTCCGATTTTCGAAATTCAAAATTTTTACATTTCTCCACGATTGGCGGTCCCAGTAGTCGGATTCCATGATTTTTAGAAAGATGTCTGTGTGTGTGTGTGTACGTACGTACGTACGTACGTACGTTTGTGCGGATTCTTTCGTACAGCCTAACTCGAGAACAAATCAAGCTATCGAAGCCAAATTAGTTTCATTCGAAGCGTGTGTGCATAAAGATCACCTGAAAAGCTTTTGGTTAAATTTCACAGGGTGGTTTGAATTTTATGACGAAAAAACTGTCAAAAAAAGGGTTATTTTGACTTCTTCAATTAAAATCAATTTAGTTTTCCAATAAAATAAGTTCAAAATGAATGAAATTTATAGTTTATAGCTACCTTATCAGATAAAAAAATATGCATAAATATATACACTGCCATTTATAAGTTTCCGGACAAATTCATATAAAAAATTTTTTTTGTTCAATTTTAATGCGAAAAGTCTCATCAATATTATGTTTATTTAGTCAATTGACTAAAGTAAGTAAGTTAATAACTATAGAGACTACCAAAAAGACTAAAACAGTTTTTAGTTGAGGCCATTTCATACATTGATATGCCCCTTTCTCTATTTGCTGATCCAAATTTCCACGGAAGTTCTTTGAAAATTGTTTCAGAAATGTGAATCCTGTAGGTCTTTCCCATTTTTCAAGACTAAGAGTGACGCCTGCAACACTGACACATGAAAACATCCTTAGAAAATTATGGAGCCACCAGTTTTTTTGTTCAAAACCTGCTCGGCTGTAGCTTGACGCTTTTTTATTGTTATAATATATTAGCAAAAAGAAGCTCATGGCGCAAATTATATGAGGCAATTGAATTTAAAGCAAAAGCATCGAGAGAAACCTAAATGACAAAGTTAAAATACATGGATTACTCGTATATTGCAAGGAAGACCATAACATCCGACTTAATCTGTTTTCCACTGTTGTGGTTTCTTATCATGAACCCAATCCTAGAGGTCTTTCCAGAAAATGGCACAGAGATAAAAAAAATCTCTCGGAATCGGCGTGGAAAATCCTATCGAAATCTGCAAAGAAAACTGGACTGAATGTGATCCTCTTTAAGCCATATATTTACCAGACAGAAAAAGATCCTTTGCTGAGCTGTAACCAGCTCGGAAGGAAGAGGTGGTGGAAATCTCTGGATTGAACCCTTTCAAAAAGGACATAAATTTAATCACGCCTTAATATTCCGAGCAGTGGTTAATATCTTCCAAAGAAAAGCAATCAAACAAATTTGATTGATTAAAAATAATTCCAAAAATACATGAAGTTGAGATAAGCAGTTGGTCCTCGCACTTTTAAAATATGAATCCCTATAAACAGAGTTCTTACAAAATGTAATACTTTTGAAACTAAGCTATATAATATTTGATAATTCTGCCTGATTCTGATTTATAACACTTTATTGAAAAAGTTGAAAAACAACTGCCAAAAGCAAATACAAATTCAACTTCCAATGTTAAAGTTGTTGTTATGAAATCGATTTTCGCAACTCTAAATTTAAAATATCTTATCTTGACGTTAAGTTGGATACTCTTAGAGGGATGACGGGCTAAGATTTTGGGTCGTTGGTCCTATATAACAGTCGAAAATGCTTTCATTGAGTCGTTTAATGCAAGCCATGGACAGCCAACCAGCAAAAACAATTATCTCAAGGTTACACACCCCAAACCGAAGCCTTCAAAATTCGAAATGGAAATATCATAGTGAAATTGCAGTCAATGCTGAGGACATGGAAGAACCAATAATGCCATTTACCTGACCTAGACGAATTACAGATAGCAAGATAGAACTTCTAAAGGCGGCGGCGATGACTTAGTTGGGAGTATGCACCAACTCATCTGCAATACATGGTCAGAAGAAAGCATGCGAGATGAATGGAATCCCAGTATTGGTTGCCTCATCCTGAAGAAAGGAAATCAATTATAGAAATTGCCTTAAACATCTTTTCCGCCGTAAGATGTGAACGTCTGAAGCAGTTCGTCAACAACCTGATAGGTCCGTATTAATGCGGTTTTCGACCAGAAAAGTCCACCATAAACCAAATATTAACATAACGGCAGATCTTGGAAAAAACCCAGGAGCGCCAAGTTCCCTGCCAAGCTCGTACTTTTGTGCAGGATGGCGATGGAGGTCATCGCCATCCTGCACAAATTGAGGTTGGCAAAGACGCCACCGACCCACTTTAGTCTATCTTGGCTCCGCGGTAAAAACAGATAATAATACCAGCGCTGAGATCAAATGCCGAATACCTCTGCTTAAGAAAGCTAAGCCCTCTTTCGAAGAACTGAAGCATCGCTCTATAAGGTCCATATCATCCCCGTCCTACTATATGGTGCAGAAGCATGTACACTTTTGAAAGCGGATGAAGGCCCTTTAGGTTGTTCCGAGAGAAAAGTGTAATCTTTTGTCCCATCTGGATTGACTGTGAGTGGAGGAGAAGATTCAACAACGAACTATATGCTAGGAGTTGTACAGCGACATCGACTTAGTCAAAAGAATAAAATACCACGCGGACTGTAACGCCACCTCAAGTTAGTAATTAAATGATTAATGACAAAAAAAGTCCCACCAGCTTTCATTAAAAAACAAAAAAACGGTAAAAATTATTTTAAATTATATTAAGTTATTTCTGCAGTAAAACTAAAATTCTAATTTTCTTTTAGTAGAAATGTAACTCAGTCAGAAAAAAAGTATTTCCAAATTGAAATATGTTAATAAATCAATGTTAAATACGCAATTCGTATTTAAAATTATCCAAAAATACGAAAACTTATACGAGTATATGGTATTCCCCAAAGGCAGCTAAAAATATATGTATCTGATCCTTTTGTTTGCAATGCATTTGATTAGGGAATGAATGAAGTTTTCATAATCCGAATCGAATTTCATGGTGTAGGCAAATAAAATAGCACCTATTTCTTTTGTGTCTTGAGATGGGAAGTTCATGGTATGGGCAGGCCTACTCGCACCCAAACCAATTTTTTAAAATGGAGTTGCATATTACAGCACTTTTGCCGCTTGTGGTTGCAAATGCTCGTGAAGAAAAACAGTACAAGCCAAGAACATTTGGTTACTTTTCCAAATTCCAAATAAGTGTGAATATTCGTCGTCCAAAAAATCCTCCGATTCTATTTTCATTTTTTTTTTATTTACTTTTCCAAATTCCAAATACACAACCAAATGCAAAGAAAAAAACTTTTTTGATAGCCGCTTTGCTGTAAAATGTCAAGCAATTGCTATGTTGGAATATTCGAACTTGCTAAAGTAAAGTAAAGTCTTATTCATACGAATTCGAGCAATTAATTTCTGAACTTACTTTGCTACGAGACTTTACTTCGAGTAATTGCTAGTTTTTTTTAATACCACCTATTTTACTTGAATCAACTTTTTTCAACAGTGCGTTTATGAGTGTTGAGACAAAACTCAAAGATGAGATTGGCGGTATACTTGGGCAAGAAATATAGTACATATGTTGTCTTCAAGAAAGGACACCCAAATCTGACGTCTGGGTCAGAACGTTAACATAGACAGCTATAAATTTGATGTAGTTAGGACTTTGTCTACCTAGGCTTCGCTTCAAACACAGATAATAACACCAGCGCTGAGATCAAACGAAGACTACCTGTGGCTGAGAAAGCAATTATTTAATATCTTTTCATGAAGACCGTAAGTGTCGCTCTATAAGACTTCTATCATCACCGTCCTACTAGATATATGTACATATGGTGCAGAAGCATGGACACTTTCAAAAACGGATGAAATCGACTTTGGTATTTTCGAGAGTAAAGTATGAAAAATGAATATTAAATTTGAAAATCTTTTTTTTAAATGATTCAAAGCTGAAAAATATATAAATTTTATTTTTTGATTGAATAATGTTTCAAAACCAAGATTGGAATTTGATGGTGGCGGCAAATAAAATAGCACCTACATGTTTTTTTTTTTATCTTGAGATGGGAAGTTCGTGGTATGGGCAGACCTACTCGCACCTAAACCAATTTTTTTAAAATCAAATGTTCACTGTTGTTTGATGTATTTCTGCGGATTTGTGGATATTGATAAAAAGAGCGTTAGTTAAGCGTAGTTTGACGATGTCGAAAAAGTTGATGGTAGTATGCGGATTCATGTCGCAAAAGTTGAAACAATTGATCGGAATATATACAAATTGTCGATGTATGGTATAAGAGATAAGGAGCTTAAATGGTTTGAATTATTTTTATCAAATAGATCGCAAAGGACAAAAGTCAGTGATCGAGTGTCAAATATGACAGAAGTGGATATTGGGGTTCCACAGGGATCAATTCTCGGAGCGCTTCTATTTATAATTTACATTAATGATATGCCGGCCATAATAAATGAATGCAAAGTTGTACTTTATGCCGACGACACATTGATTTATTCGGAAGGAAAGAATGCTGATGAATGCAAAGCAAAGCTACTGAATGATATCCAGAGAATAACGGAATGGCTGAAGAAAAAGCTGAAATTGAATGAGAGCAAAACCAAGTTAATGGAGATAAATACAAATAACGAAACATTAATAGAAATAAATAATAATAAAATAGAAAATGTAAGTCAAATTAAGTACCTGGGAGTAATTATGGACAAAGATATGAAGTTCTCAGAACACGTCGACTACATATGTAAAAAGATTGGTAAAAAGATTGTTTTTTTTAAAAGGATACGGAGAAAAATGGATTGTATTACAGCGATAATAAGCCGCATTTCGATTATTGCTCAACTATTCTATTCTCATGTTGCCATCAGAGCCAGGTTGAGAGACTCCAAAAGATGCAGAACAATGCTATGAGGAGTATTCTAAGATGCCACAGATTCACACCGATAAGACACATGCTAGACGCGCTCAACTGGTTAAGTGTAAGAGAAAGGTTAGAACTCAACACACTGATTGCTGTGTATAAGATTAAGCAGGGCAGCGTACCAAGCTACTTAACGAGTGGAATGAGATGGGTGAGAGAAGCACAGCCGTACCAGTTGCGTAACATCAACGACTTCTTCTTTGTCTTGCGTTCTTTGCAAGAAAGCAGGTCATCCCGCCCCATTTAGGGGGTGCCCAGTATATAAGCGGCTTGCTGATGAAATGCAAGCAAGAAAAAAGTTGGCAAAAGAACGGTCGGTTCAAAAGATTGCCATGATTGAAAACACAGTCAAAAAGGGCGTCTCGTATGCCAGCATTGTCGGAAACACTAGTGGCACACAAACAGTTTCGCACTCCGCAACCGAAAGTTTGCAGAGACAAGTAAACAATCTTGCCACAGATGTGAAGGCACTGGCAGAGAAATTAGATGCCCTCCTGACTATGTTCAATGCTTAGGTCTTCTGTCAGCGAACTCAAGATAGCTGCTCTTAATGTCAACTCCATCCGAACAATGCCCAGACGAGGAGAATTGCTGCGCTTTGTGACAGACCACCGACATGACGTGCTCTTGTTAAGCGAAACCAATCTTAATGACAGACATTACTTGGAATTCAAGAACTACAATCTCATACGAACTGACAGGACAAATTCGAATAAGGGCGGCGGTACCGCAATCCTTATCCGAAAACCTTTAAAGTACTCCACAATTGAAATTGGTGAAATTAGAAACCTTAGTCGTCTTGAGACAACTATTATCTCACTTCCTCTGAGAGATAATAATCGTCTCTATCTTATATCTATATATGTACCACGCGCTTCCGCCGAGGAGTTTAATGTCGAAATTGAAAAATTATTTACAACACTCAGGCTTAATAATCTGAGCAACTTCTTTGTTTTGGCGGGAGATTTTAACGCCAGACACCCTACTTGGCTGGACTCATGTGCAAATACGAAAGGTAATTGCCTTAAACGTTTCATTGAGGACAACCAAGTTGAATATAAGTTTAAACTATATAGTCCAGTTTCACCAAGTCGACCCTCGGGAAATTCATATATAGACCTTTGTATCGCGGACGCGCGGTTACAAATTAAAACTATCCACGAAAATAAAATCCCGCTATTGCCCTATGATAGCGATCACAAGGCCATAGTCATGCACACATCATTGGCTGACGATTCCATATTTGCCTTCGCAACAGAGCACGAGGCTCCTAAATTCAATTTTAGGCACGCCAATTGGCACAAATTTGCTCGTTGTGCTGCGAGGACATATAGGAGAAAGCGGTCCTCTTCTGAGGTTCCTAATAACAGGAGCCTCACGAATGAGGAGTGTGACTTCTATATCGGGAATCTCAATACCGTAGTACATGAGGCTATGGAGTCGTCAGTACCAAAGATTAAGAGTAAAAATAGTGTGGAATGCTATTCAAACCGTGACATACGGACACTAGAACAACATAAAAGCTTTTTGATAACACAGATCAACAGAATAAACAGACAGTTTCAGGATGATTCAAATAGCGCGGAACTAACTAGATTGAAGTCCCTCCTGAGAAATGTTAAGTCTCTTATAAGTCAACAATATAGGAATTCGGTCAATGACTACTGGAGGCAACGCGCCGAAAAAGTATTGAAGTCTGACTCAAGGAACATGTTTCCCCAAATAAAGCAGATTTTCAAGCCTCGTAGCATAGTCCAAATCCCAAAACTTAAAATAGCGCTGTCTTCTGAGCGGCTTCTTTCTCAGGCAGGGATTAATCCCCAACACTGCCCCATTATCGACAACAAATACGTAGTAGATGGCGGAAAAGACAAAATCAATCTAATTGGTTTCCATTTTGAATCAGTCCACAAAACTCAACTACAAAGCCAAAAATCTGTTGAGGTGGCTGAAGAGCTATTGCGGTTTGATAACCGAAACTGTGACGCGGCTACTCTTCTTAATTTTTCTGAGGACCTAAAAGCAGACCAACTTTCGACAGAACAGACAGATAATTACTTCACTACACTTGACGAACTTATTGACACATTTAGAAAACTGAACAACAAAAAGTCATCTGGTTTGGATGGCATTCCAAATATAGTACTTAAACACATGCCGATCGAAATCATAAGGCAATATTGCGTAATCTTTAACAACTTGCTCAACAATTGCTACTTCCCAAGCTGTTGGAAAAAATCGAAGGTATTTCCAATAGTCAAGAAAAAGAAAGATCCTTCAGATCTCTCAAGTTATAGGCCAATAAGTCTCCTGCCTAATATTGGGAAGGTTTTCGAGGTAATTGTTTGCAAGTCAATCTTGATCGAGTGCGAAAAAAAGGAGATCGTTCCGCGGAATCAATTTGGATTTAAAAGGTACCACTCGGCAGTGCACGCCATAACAAAGCTAGTATCTGACATACACTGGAACCTAAATGCCAAGAGATGTACAGGTGCCTGTCTGGTGGACATCGAAAAAGCCTTCGACACGGTTTGGATAGACGGGCTTATATATAAATTAATTAAATATGAATTTCCCCCCCACCTCACCAGAACGATAATTTCAATGATACGCGAGAAAAGATTTGTGGTAACAAATAGAAGGTATACGACGACTAGGGATTTCGAAATCACCGAAGGTCTGGAACAGGGCACAGTATCGGCGCCATTACTATTCAACATCTTCAATGCAGATATACTCAGGGATATCCAAGATTCAATAGCATACGCTGATGATGTCATTCTATACACTCATGGCTCAAAAATTAGGGAAATACTGAATGACCTACAACTTAAATTTGACAAACTCCAGGCTTTCTGTCGAGATTAGAAGCTCCAAATAAACAGCTCTAAATGTGAAACCATACTGTTCCGCACCCCAGTAGGACGGGGTAATTCAGATTTGAGGCGCAACTGGCGAAACTTAGTAATAAAAAATGGTGATGGTCTTCATATTGAATCAAAGACTATGGTGAAATATTTAAGCGTCCATCTGGATAAATTCCTATATTACAACGAGCATATAAACCAACAACTCAAGAAAGCTAGGGCAGCATTTATGTCACTCAAAAGTCTTTTCTACTCACACTATCTGAGATCCGATGTAAAGATCATCTGCTACCAAGCCTTTGTGCGCCCAATTCTGACTTATGCGAGTCCAGTGTGGTGGAACATAAACCCATCTTACATGGAAAAATATCGAGCCTTTGAGCGAAAATGTCTTCGAGCCTGTATGAGAATGTACAGAAGCGCCCATTCCGACTTTCGGCATTACGTCAGCAACAAGAGACTATTGGATGCTTCCGGTGTGTCCAGGATAGACAATGTTATCCTGGGCCTTGTGAGGAATCATTTTGCGTGCTCGGTGGATGTTATTGAAAACGAATTTATATCGGGTTTGTTTTACCCTAACCCGGGGTACTTTAAAAATGCATTGTCAAGTGGACACATACCGCCTGAGGCGTTTTTGTATCTGGATGCACACGGTTATATATCGGACTCGTGCAACATACCTATCATATATCATGCTGCTAGAAGGGCCACAGACAAAAGAATCCTTTATGTACCTGCCCACTCGGGGGACGTAGCCAATGTCTGGAGATACTGCATGAGCGTACCTGAACGAGATACAATATATCAAGTCAATCGTCAGACCTCAACAGCTGCAGGAAACACGCTTATGTACAAGGGAGTGATTTTATTCAATAACTTACCAATTGAAGTAAAAAATGAAAGTAATTTTAGATTATTCAAAATCAAATCTATTAATTTTGTTAAACGAAATATTTGAATTTAGCTGTAAATGCAAAATATAAGACTGAATTATTCAATAATAATATTAATAGGCTATTATACTAAATTTTAAAGATTTTTTGTAAAGTATTTTTTATACTAATAAATGAATTACTACTACTAAAAGTAACACAGTACACAGGCGTTGCATTCTGAGCAGAAATTTGAAGAAGGTAAGACTTGAGACGATAATTTAACGATTTCGTTTCGTGTTTGTTATTTTGAGGTAATTCTTTAGTTAATGTTATTTTTTATTTACTAAAGGCAACTACATATTTGATTATGGCAACACGAGAACATCAACTTTCAGAAGATATAAACAAAAGTATCCGAGAATTTAGAATTTAGAATTAGTAAAATATTTATAAAATTAATGGGACAATGGAAAATAAGTCCGGGAGTGGACGTCCAAGTTAGATCAATGCGCAAGAAACTCGGGTTATCTATTGGAAAATAAAGGGATATCCGAAAGTAAGTGCTCCCAAAATACAAAATACTTTATAGGAAGCAAGATCCAAAATACGGCAGAGGGTCTGTAAATGTGTAATGCATCTGGGCTTCATGTGCCTTAATATTCTTAAGAGCAATCAGAGTGCCAACTGGAAAATGACCCTAAGCATTCTTTGCTCGTAGTAAAAACAGTTCGAAAACAGCTCCGAACATCGCCCCATGCTTGAGATATGAATGCTATCGAGCATTTGTGGGAACATCAAAAATTGATCCAGATGTCATCCAAAATTTTGTAAATTCGATGCGATGCGATATTTCTTTTAATAAGATGCCGGCCAAAATGTAACCGTCAGTGCTTTGGTTTCAACAAGATGACGCAACACGCCACACGGCGTTCTACTCCGTCAATTTATTGCGGAAAACATTTGCTGAGCGCATAATTTCGCGTTATGGACCTGTGAGCTGGCCTTCACGATCTTGTGATCTCACACGTTTAGCTAACTTTCTTTGGGGGCATGTGAATTCTCTAGCCTAAGTCGATAAACCAGAGACGCTGGGCGATTTGGAATTCAACATTCGCCGTGTTTTTGCCGATATACTGTGCTTGATAAAATTGTCGATAATTGGACTTCACAATTGCGTTTTGTTCAAGCTAGCCGTGGCGCGCATATGCCCGAAATCTTTTTAAACAGAAATCTCGTAAAATTATAGACATTAACATCAGCTTCCAGTGTTTTACTTCATATTGAATTTGTATACATTAAAAAAAACGAAACACCCTTTTCAAATTCAGTGGCCTTACATGTTTCTTTGGTAAAAAACAATCTACTACATTCTCCCGCTGACAGTTGACATACGTCAAATTCTTTCGCAACTGTCATTCGTCGGCCAGTTGGGTAACCTCGTTCGCTGATTATTTTTCTTTAAGAAACTTTAAAAAAATGCGTTTTACAAACAAATTATGTGCTCAACATTTGGGTTGGATGTTCAAGAAGCATTGGATAGCTCAGGGGAAACGTGTATCACGTGACACGGGTGCTGCCACTGAACTGGAAAAGCTCGGAATACCGGTTGTCAGTCCGGAAGATGTTCTCAAAGGTCCCCGCAGAAAGTAAGTTGGAATTTAATCTGAATGGGACTTGTTATATTTCTGTCTTTAAAAAGATTCGAGCGTATCCTTTTTAATGAACCCGAAGTTATTGGAGAAACATCACACCCCGACTGGCATGAGGAAGTTTGTCGCATCTATGGTGACTCGAACGTTTTGCTCGAGGGTGTGCCACAAGCGCAGGTTCTCACAAAAACCATTGAAATCAATGGTTTCCCTCGTAATATTGAAGAGGCCATAAACAAAATGCAGCTCAATAGCGCTGTCGACAAGAATGTCCAAAGCTCCATCATGGCATCTCATGCTTTTGACGCCGAACAAGTGAAACTACCGAAGATTAAGATCCCCGAGCGCCCGGCATTCAACCTGCCCAGAGAGTATGGCATTTCACACAACAGAAGACGGTAGGTGTTCAACAACTCCAGAGCAAAGCATCAAAATTTACTTCCTTTCTTTTTTCAGTCGTCTTTTAATCAGCAAACTGGTGTTTGAGTGTGAGAAGCTGGCTGGCAATCCGGTGACTTCTCGCAGACAAATCTGCAACAATGTTGACTTTATTGTGAATCTGTTGAAGGACGGCGATTTGCTGCAGTTCAACCTGTCTGCTGACATGTTCATCACCTCAGCCAAGCCCATTGAACCAGTCAAGGGAAAGTATGAAGCTGAAATTCCAGAATTGTTTCCCATCAAACAAACAATTACGATTCCAAAGAGCAATATCTACACAACGCAGAATAAATATCGTAAGTTGGTCAAAAATAAGCAGCGAACGGAGTTTCTCTTCTTATGAACCATTTCCAGCCCTCCGAAGTGAACTGAATTGCTCCAATCCGCATACGATCTTTGCCCACTTCGACAAAGAGGAGGTGAGAAATCTTCATGAGACACCCGTGACAAACTCGCAGTTTTGGGCTAGAACCCTATTGAAGGCATTCACGGTGGCAGCGTCCAGAGCGAAGCAGCTCTATGGGGTAAGTTGTTGTTGTGGTTTGAATTTATGAAAAGGCATAACGTAGTTTTCGTTGTAGGATTCAAACGAACAGCTTCCCAAACCTATCGTTGTGCAGAGCATCCAGACCGACGGCAAAACTTTCCACTTTGGCGTATTCCAGCTAAACACTCTCCAGTTGAATGGAACCGATGGCGTAAAGAACTACTGGTTCCATTTGCCAAACGTGGACCTTTTTGCCGAGGCGGGCTACAAAGTGGGTCGACCGGTGCTGGAGGGCTACAACAAGGACTGCTTCCGGTACCTACTGGCGTTTTATAATAATTGTTAGTCGTATTTGAATAAAACAAAGTGAAACTTTTATGTTAAAGATTAAGATGGCTTTCGCCGATTTTAGGATGACCTCAGGACTGAGGCTGCAGTTGAAGTTTTGCTGCTCATCTCTTCATTGATTTTATTGGAACGTAGACAATTGAGATGAGTTCTCCTTGTGATCTTCTAAGTTTTTATTTTACTTAATCTTCTGCGCAAATGTGTCTTATTTTGTCTTGCACTCTTTGTGCACTGTCCAATCTAATGAGCAACAGGGATACGAATGGAGAGGATAGCCTGTTTTCCGAAGTACCATATTCTTTGTACAATGAATATAATGAAATAAGGCTTTCAATCGAAACAAAACATACATTATGGCGGCGACGCATATGCAAGCCCGAAAACAAGGAGCGACAACAAAACACTACAGACTTTCGGCGAATGATTACAGTAAGGACTTAAGACATATGATAGGGTGGCACGAAGCTCGAGTCATGATTACTAGGCAAGAAAACTCCCAGGCATATTTATACAGGGATAATTTACCCGAGATTTTTGCCATTTGGTTATAAAATTCGATCGTGGGATAGCACATCGGATTTTCTCGAATGCGATGAATGATAAAATTTTCGAAACAACAAAGTCATAAAAAGGGTCGGAGTAAAGGGAAAGGTTACACGTCGAATTGGGATACAAAATACCGATCCCAGATAGGGATGACTGGACAAATGATGTAGTCAGAAAATCTGCCAATCTGGAAGTTCACATGGACGGTTCCAAAACGAACGAAGGATGACTCGGAGTATCCGCGATCTCCCCGGAAGTCTCCTTCTCTCTGTCTCTTCGATTGCCCATGCACTACAGTGTATTCTAGGCAGAAGTTAAAGCTATCCAAGAGGCTGCCCGCTTACGGTCAATAAAACCTATAGACGGGTTATCTATCGTCATATACATGACAGCCCGGCGGCCATCAATGCTCTGAATCCAAGATGGTAAAACTCTCTCTTAGGGAAATAGCGGTCAGATGTAACCTGGGACCTGTGCATTGTGGTATTCCAGGCAATGAAAGAGCCGACGAGCGAGCTAGAAAAGGGGTGAGCCTGCCACTGGCAATAAATCAGGAGACCCCTTACCCCTCAATTCAAGCAATAAACACCTGCTAGATTCAGATGCAATCAATATCACCATTCGGAGATGGTTGGAACTAGACACTTGCAGGACTTCGGGGCAAATTTGGCCTCTCATTAATCCAAAAAAGACAAGTACACTCCTTAACCTTAAGAGGAATATAATTAGTAAGGATAATTAGTAGGAATTATCACAGGCCACTGTATCATGAGCTCATACGCATTAAGAATGGGAGCCCCCTATAACGACTTTTGCAGGGGCTGCAGGGATGAGGAAGAAGTAGAAAGCATACTACACAACGCAACGAGGAAAAGGAAGCTAGGAAGCTAATCATTGGGCAACCTAGAAGTTATGTCAGACATAAAAATTCAGAACATAGCAAAATTCATTATGAAAACAAACTGGTTATAACCGGTAATAAAGTCTCTATAGAGACCACTTGGATACCAACATGTATTTCTAAGGTATCACTTAGTCCCCCTGGTAGTTCTGAGTGTTAAGTGGAAGAATGATTGTTTTGCCAATATGAATTTCGGTTAAAAAAAATATGATTAAAAAAATTAAAGCATGTGTTTTTACGGTTCCGTACCTCGAAAGGAAAAAACGGGACACTTATGGGATCACTTTGTTGTCACTCCGTCCTTCTGTCTGTCAGGACCCTTTTTCTCAGGTACGCGTAAAGGTATTAAATTGAAATTTAAATCCAATACTCAGGTCTACTGTCCCTTGGAGATGTGAAAAAAATCAAACTTTTAAGCCAACGCAATCAAAAGAAACAGCCATTTAAGCCGCATATTTTCAAACTCACAACTACTTGCAAGGGAATCAAAACCTAAAGGAAACTTCCAGTCGATCTAGAATCTTGAAATTTGGCATGAAGCACTGTTTTTTTTTTTTGATAGACTATCGTGATGGGTTTGTACATGTTTCAACGGAACCCTCGGTGCGCGAGTCCGACTCACACTTGCAATAGCACTTAATCAACACCGGTGTCAACATCATCATCCTCGCCGTAGCTTTCTATTTCACTCGATGGGTCTTCTCTGGGTCTAATGACAATTCTTTCGGTGAAAGTGTCCCAACTCCGTTCATACATGTGTCAAATAAGTGTCTACTGTCCTTTCGGCTATATTGCAGGTACTTTTCCACTCCTCGACCGTAATTTTTGCGAATTCTTCTTCAGCTAATTTCTTGACGGCATCCAGATTAAACGTAGTATTTCGATCCGCCCACCCTTGATTTTAAAATACCCCATATATTCTCAATTGGGCTTAAGTCCGGATGGTATGGCGGTAGCCTGAGTACTTCATTCCCTGCTGATCTTATCAAGTCGTTTATTTCACGCTGCGGATGCGTCTTGTTTCGTTTAACTTTTTAGTATAGTTCAACTTTAAGCATTAAAGAGCTGTGCAATATTATTTTCTTCCACCCAATAAGTTAGCTCAAATTTTTTTGCTGATGAATTTGGCGTATGCTTTTTTTAATTTGTTGTGATATGAAGCATTGTCCATTATAATAAACGACGGTTCGTCCAGCTCAAACCTCGTCTTCCCATAGTTTCATGAACATGTCAATTGTCTGCACATGTGAATTATTATCTGTAAGTATGCTTCTTTTCGTCTAGGCATGGTAAAGTGACAAGAAATGGAGTAAGGATTTTGAATTTGTACCGGCTATGCAGCAAAATTCATTCAGTACAAGGTCTATCAACTGGCGCAGCGAGATCTTCCATGGGGTGTATCCTTAGAGAGCATAAGCAAACAAAAGTGCCTTATCGTAACAATCGAGTAGATATTTAATAGCAATTTCTTTCTTGTTATAGAATTGTTTTTAGTACTGTTTTACCTCGACTTCAATTTGTCTCTGGGGACCTTGTAAAAATCCTTATGGGAGCTTTGTCCCAGTGAATCATTTAAATCTTTTCAATAGGACGACATTAAAATGAAACACACAATAGAATTGGCAATAAAGTCGATTCCGAGAGGATCACATGTAATTATCGCAGCTATGCTCCGGATCTCAAAAAGAGTCAAAAAGGATCTCTGCTTAGTATAAGTTCATTTTCACACTCCCTACACCGCAATCCGGTCTCTTTAATGGTAGATAAATTTGCCCTGACTAGAGTTGGGTAGGTCTGGACCAGTATATTTCCTGGAACTATGTCCTCTGTCGGAATTGTTCCATATCACTCTGCCGATCACATTTAATCATGTCCAACTTGTCCATTAAGTTCCAGTTCCATCTCCACGGAGATAAGAATAAAATCAAAACTGTCTTTACTTCTGACACACGACAAAAACTCAACACACTCTGCCCACAATAACGTTATGTTTTTCTATTCGGAACTGGAGATATCAATAAACAGTGGTCAACATGTTCTTAGTTCAGTTCTTCCACAAGTTCGCAGTTCACTCCATTGAGAATGGATACTGAGCGTGCAATGCAACAATTCCTCGGACATGTCCGCGAATATGTTTACGTAGTTTCTTTTGAAAAAAAAAATGAGTCCGATCGTTTGTTTTGTGCATTAAGGCGAAGGATTTGGTTATTTTTTTGGTAGCTCGGTAGGAAATGTGTGAGGGAAAAAT
This sequence comes from Orthonevra nobilis, assembly GCA_963555765.1. NCBI lineage: Eukaryota > Metazoa > Arthropoda > Insecta > Diptera > Syrphidae > Orthonevra > Orthonevra nobilis. Next base: position 49,324,726 of record OY743225.1, on the reverse strand, counting down.
TGGATTGAGAACTGTGGTGTGTGATTGTTGTTTAAGATAGGTTGTAGTGTTTGTTATTGATTTTATCACTTTAAATGTTGTCGTTTGTTCGTTTTGAGGAGAGTTGCGGTACTATATGGTATAGAACTGGGTGTTTTACTGAAGAAGACCAGCATTCTTTGGGATCATTTTTCCGAAATCGAGCCAAACAAAGCTAAGTGCAAATACTATTTGACAATTTGACAAGGAGACATCCTACAATTTCAACAAAGCCAACACTGCTCTACTATATATATTGCTCCGAAAATGTTTCAACTCAACAGAACCTACACTACTGAACCTTTTTTTTTAATGTATTCCTAAATCTATCGAAACAATTTTTAATGAAAAATTCAATATGAATGAATATTAAAAAAAAGAATGATATAAGAAAACATAATGAACCATTCCATCTTAGAAAAATTTGATTTTAAAAAGTTAATCAAAACTTTCTTTCATTACTAACTACATCATTTCCTGCCTTTGTACATCATTCACTTCTTTATATGTTTTAGTATCAGGAAAATATCAGTTCAATTGGAACTGCATAGTTCCGCGGACATGTATCCCCGAACTAGTTCCTCTTAAAAAAGGAATCGTTCCATGTCCGTTCCCGAATAACAACTTCCCCGTCCCAGCGCAATTCTGGCCCCTGCGACACTCAACATGTGTATAGTACACAGTATAGTAAACAGTCTTATGGAAGTAGTGGTAAAAGTACCTACTCTCTTAGCAATAACAAAGCGGATTGACAACCCCCAAAAAACGGGCATGAGCCCGGTGAGCACAAAGAGGCCGCCATCTTCTCTGTCACCGGTCACAGAAAATTCCAGGAAAATGAAAGATCTATAGTAGAATAAGGACATAAAAGTAGATCCCTGGCTGATAGGAGTGTTGTACCATTGGTGAAATGGATTCCAACCGGGTATTTTAGGAAGTGTTAAGCATCTTTGACAAAATTATAAAATACAGTTGCCACGTCGCGTCCTCAAAGCAATTTAAAACAAAATTCTACTTAAGAATTTTAAAAACTTCATTACAAGCTTAAAATGGTTTTAGTAATAGTCACTTCCAAGAATTTTAAGGTAAAAATGTCTTGGCGAATCGCATTAGAACCTTCTTGGCATCATCTGGTTCTCAAGCGTCTATGACAACTCTAAGAATGTATTTACATTAAACAGACAGAGAACAATAAGGACTCAGATGTAATTCTTTTCGGTTATTGCCTCACATGTGGTGTCCGAATAATGACAACAATTTCGTTTACTCAAAATTCACCAATTTTTTTTTGTCATAGGTCGGTTTTGAAAATTTGCGTCATTACTTTGCTGTTAGTGTCATGAGCGTGAATGACTTCATCTTCACAAACTTTGTTACTTTTCCTAACTCTATTTGGAATGCGAACTTGGAACTACAGCATAACCACTACGCCCCGACCACCCACTTAGACGGACTACTATCGCGCCGCTAACTTGATCCATTGCCAAATAGTTACTGGATTAAATTCGACAACTGCAAGTTTCGAATCTCGCAGCAAATGCAAATTGATGAAAATAAAAGGGCAACAATGTCGTCCAGCCCAAAAATTTTAAACAACTGAATGGATTTGTTGTGATTGAGTTTATAAAAATTTCACATCATCTCAATAATTTAAATTAATTTATAAACAAAAGAAAAATGCCATAACCCGTCACAAACAAAATAAATCCATTTCACTATTGCTATGAATGCTTATTTTACCACGCTTAGGCGCATCTCTTCCAAAAGCCATCAAGTCATCAATCTATGGAAACAACCAGAGCAATAAACAGTCGGCAGTCAGTCGGATTCGCGCAGTCATGCCTTTCACTTCTCCAGCTAATGTGTTTATCTATAAATGTTAACATTTTGCAAGGTAAATCATAAGTGCGCGCCACCTTGTGAAGTAGACCCTAAAATGAGGGATTGGGAAATGGCAGTACGAAGTACAGACCTTTATGAATACAAAAACAAATAACATGTCAATTTTGGTGTGGAGAAATCCTTAAGGGGGCAATGGAAGAAGTACGGAACCATTTACGAGTATATGCTTGGCTACCTTGAACTTCAGCTAAACACCACTACGCAATATTTGCTTATTTGTTATGAAAGCTTAGTAAACAATTGGCTCTATAATGGTCCATTTCTGCAATTCGAAATTAGTAGTCTGTGCAACCTGACATTCCCTAGTTCCTCTTCTGTTTTGGATCTTTTCATAAATTCCCTTTCACTGAATATATATAGGTAGGTCGGTAAAAGTGGTGGTTCAGTAAGAACCTAATTAGCAGTATGTGCCATTTTAATGCCACGGCTCTGTTGCCTTATTTCTGGGTCATTGGGTTGCCAACTAAGTAATTTCGGATTTCACTCATAGGTGGTTTTAGTTGATTTTTTTGGTTTGCTGACGTAATCGAAATGTCAAACACATTTTGTTATTTGATAGTTGGTACTTCAACTGTCAATCAGTAGTAGATTTTGTTTGGCGTCTATTGAAAAATGGAAATCAGACCGAACATTTACGTCATTTTTTGCTTTTTTATTTCCGGAAAGGAAAAAACGCATCCCAAGCTCAAACAAAAGTTATGTGCTGTTTATGGTGACGAAGCTTTAAAAGAACGGCAGTGTCAAAATTGGTTTGCCAAATTATGTTTCTTGATTTTTTACTTCAAGATGTGACTTGATGCCTACCAAATCAAAGCAATAATCGATTCGGATCGTCACAGTAAATCATGTGAGTTGGCAGAGAAGCTTCATGTATCAAATACATGCATTGAAAATCGTTTAAAACTACTTTGCTATGTACGAAAACTCGCTTAATGGGTTCCTCATGAACTGAAAGAATATCATTTAACACAACCCATAAACATCTGCGATTTGTTAAAGAAACATAATCAAAATGATCCATTTTTAAAACGATTGATAACTGGTAATGAAAAATGATTGTGGAGTAAGCCAAAAGTCACAGCTCAAACAACATTAAAAGCTGATCTTCATTAAAAGTAAGTTATGTTATCAGTTTGGTGGGATTACAAAGGAATTGTTTACTTTGAACTTTTACCACCCAACCAAACGTTCAATTCAGATGTCTACATTGAACAACGTACAAAATTGAACAATGCAGTTGAAGAAAAACCGACCCAAATTGACAAATCGAAAAGGTGTTGTATTCCATGACTATGCCAGGCCATCTTTGGTCACTCGGTAAAAATTATTGGAGCTTGGTTGGGATGTTTTGCCACATCCACCATATAGTCCGGACCTTGCACCATCTGATTACTTTTTATTTCGATCTTTGCAAAACTCCTTGAATGGTAAAAACTTCAATAATACTGATGATGTCAAATCGTACCTGGTTCAGTTTTTTGCTGATAAAAAGGTCATTGATCAAAATGGGCACTACATTACAGCATAAAGTTCTTTGGTTCCATGAAAAAATTGTCTTTTATTTTCTAAAAAAATCTGCGATTTCATAGTTGCCAACCTGATATTTAAGAAGGACATGAGTTGCTTAATGTCCTGAGTGGAAATCTCCTCAATAGAATTGAAGAAGGATCTACTAAGCGCTCGCTGTCTAGCTCTAGAAAGGGCCCGACAGGCGCAAAAGAAGTGTGTTAGTGTTTCCCTCTCGGTTCTGTTTTTGCCGATGCGACGTCAGATTGGCCCATCTAAGGTTTGCTGCTTCGAGGAAATACGAGGATATGATAACCTTAACTGCATGTAGTGACACGAAAACCTCCCCTACAGGCGAACGCTGAAGAACAGATACCTGTCTAGCAAGTTCATCGTCCCTCTTATCAGCTGGGATGTCACTGTGACCGGGAGCCCATATAAGGGAAATGAGCTGACCTTTTGAATGTGAAGTAAAGGAGGCAAAAGCTTTGATAGCTGCTTGGCTATCAATGAATAATATCTAACTTGGCAGGATATTTGGATGTATTTTGATTTGACGACATGTTTCCCGGATTGCAAAAAGTTCCGCTTGGAAAACGCTAGAAAAGTCGGGTAGTCTAAAAGCTTTACATATGTTCAGAGATTCTGAGAACACACACAACACCGACTCCGCCGCCCATCTTAGAGCCGTCAGTGTAGATTGTCCAGTTAAAATCCTTTCGTATCTGCCTTCTATTCCATTCTGCTCTTTCTGGGATTAGAATGTCAAAGTTATTTGATGGATAACTTTCTAGTGGCCGTATAGGCCGTTGGTGATGATACCAAATCTCTAAGTATAAGATCAAGTATAGTGCTATGACCATATGGTTTTGAAGTTCAGCAACTAGACTCTCTGAGCCTGATGTGTACTATCAACTGTAATGTTTTTAAAGTGAAGATCCAATGGTAGGAGATGCAGCATTACCGTTAAAGCATCTGATGGAGTCGATCGCAGAGCTTCTGTGGTACCTATGCATGCAGTTCACTGTACCTTGTTTAGTTTAAAAACGTTGTACTTTTTCCTAAGGGCCGGCCACCATACTAGTGATTCGTATGTTAGAATCGGGCGAACTACCGCCGTGTACATCCAAAGGATCAACTTTGATTGGAGACCCCTTTTTTTGCCAAAGTTTCTGCTGCAGACGGCCTGCGTGCCATTACATTAGTATTAACGTAAGCAGTTAGGTTCAGCAGCAGTTTTGCCCATTAAGAAGGCTTTTCGCTTGGACAAAACTTTTAAGGCGAAGTTTGAAACGTACGATAACATAGAATGGGTCTAAATGTACCATCAAATAAAAAAACACAGGTTCGATTCCTAGAGTGGTCTAGTTTTTCGAATCTGGTCCAGTCACCATTTGCCATTGGGATCAAATTAATGGCACTATCACCTGATTGGTCGACCAGCGATAGTAGTCTGACTAAATGGGTGGCGGTGTTGCAGTGGTTGTTGTATCGGCTTCATTCCTAGTTCGTGTTGCCAAAATAGTGGTTTGCGTGTAGATGGTTCTGCTGTGAAGGCAGAAACGAAATACATCTGAGTTTCTGAAACCACTGCATAATCTTTCATTCTTCTCCTAATTGTTCCGCTCGCTCTATAATACACGCATTATCAGAGTATTCATATCCTCTTGAAGAGCGAACCAATTAAAAAAAAAAATAAAAACTTTGCCTTTATGTTATCATTGCATCTTATTGCATCAAGTTTCTTGTGTATGCACACAATCGATTAAAAATACATTTGCGTTTCCTACCAAATTGTTTTCCCTATTCTCCTCCAACTTCTTCCAACTGTAACTATCATCTTCGTTAGATCAGAAGGCGACAATTTGTTAAGTCACCCACACCAGCTTCTCCAGCGGAGCGCGACTCGTGCCTTAAATAATAAGTTTATCTTAGCTCAGGTTTCAGATACTTTTGTTCCGCGAAACTGACAAAATGTGGCACGATCCAAGTGGTTATTGCCTACTGGGTGTGTTTTTTGTGATATTTTGTAAATCAGTGTCGAGCGAATCATACGGGAACTATTCTGGATTAACCCCAAAGGATTACTACAGAAGAATACATCGTCCTCAACGCGACTCCAGTACGACTGGTGCGCACTTAGTAAGCGACGACTTCACTGGATCCAGGATACCAAAGTTGTTTTCGTTTCATGCCTTAGATGATGATTTGACGGTACTGATAAAGACATCACAAGTGTCGTTTTCATAGCTGATTTACTCCTTAATTCCAGGTGGACTTGGAGTTTGCGGTGCCGTTCATTAATGTTCCCATCAAGAAGAGCATGGATACGACAAATCACGCGTTCAAAGTAAAGGATTAAAGCCGTCTAACTTGTGACTTTGATTGCCTCATTTAAGCGATTACATTTTCAGAGTCTGGTGAATCTCAATACGCCTGCGCTAGTGGTTTCGGGCTTATTTATCGTGGTTGGGGCAGGATTCGGATTATTGTTTAATTCGTTTGTTGGCAAAACAACGGGTGTAAAAAGGAAGTCCAGAATTACGGACCTAAGCAGCCTGATGGACCCGTTTAAATTGATAAAAAGAGGCGCCAATGGAGAAAAGACAGGTATGTGTGGTCAGAATTGGTTCATGTTACATAATGTTCCCGTAATGCGTGTCAAAGTAATTTGAATTTAACAAAAAAAAAGACTTGGCTTAAAGTTGCCTCGCAACCGTGACCGATTGGATGACTTACTTATGAAGCTTGCTTCTATTTTGATGATATAACGAGTGTTTATCCTAAATGGGTCGTGATATAATCTTTTGTCACCTTTTAAATTGTTATTGAGTCATCAGAGTAGGAGTGCGTTGAGGTTGCGCAGGTTGATTACTTCCGAATTCATGGGTTTCTTTTTTCGAATTTAGTTGTTTGGTTTTGATTTTTAATAGTTTACAGGATTCGGATATTGCCTAGCAAATGTGTCTTCTTGGTTCTAAGATCTTTCTTCAAGTTTTCTTCCAGCTCTATCCATAACTATGAATGTCTGTTTCTAAAAGAGTTCGTGCGCCTTTCTTTAGTTTCGGTCTAGAAGCCAATATTTGAAAGAGATATCTTGTTTGGAGTTTTTGTGATCTTTCTTCTTCGTAAGGGTTGTCTATATTAAATAATTCTTGTCCTACAAATTATAACAAATAATTTATATTATTTATTATAATAATTATTAGAATAGTTTGGAAAACAAAAATGTGGTAAAAATCTTTCCTGTTTATCATGTTTTAACTTACAAGCTAACTTAGGAGATACTTACAAAAATAAAATAACTTAACATAAAGTAACTTAGCCTAACTTTACCTAATTTAACCTCACTTAAGCTAAGTGAGTTCATTCTCAGTAACATTCGCTGATCGCGCGAAGTGTTTTTTTATTAGCCTTAGGATGAAATTGTCTATCCTGGGTATATCGGCTGTGTCTAGAAGGACCTTATTCCAAATATTGTGCTTGTAATCTGTATGCGCGCTCCTGTGTAACTTAGCGCAAGCTCAGAGGCATTTTCTTTCGAATATTCGACATTTTTCCATGTAAGATGGATTTATGTTCCACCATACTGGACTTGCATAGGTCAGAATTGGACGCACAAAGGCTTGGTAGCAAATGATCTTCACATTGGATCTCAGATAGTTGGAGTAAAAGAGTTTACTAAGCGACATAAACTGGTTTTTTCAACTGGTTGTTTATGTGCTCATTGTTATACAAAAATTTGTCTAAGTGAACATAACAGTCTTTGACTCGATGTGAAGTCCGTCTGATGTTATAACTACCAAGTTTCTCCAATTGCGTCTTAAATCTGAACTACCCTGTCCTAGTGGGGTGCGGAGCAGTATGGTTTCACATTTAGAAAAATTTACCTTGAGCTTCCAATCATGGCAGAATGTCTGAAGGCTATCGAATTTTTGTTGTAGTTCTTTCTGTATATCTTTAACTTTTAAGTCGTGAACATATAAGATTACATCATCAGCGAATGCAAGTGTACCATCCAAATCCCTGGTCATTTTTGAAATGTAAATATCAAAAGAGTATCGGTGCCGTCACTGTACCCTGCAACAGACCATTGATGGCATCAAAAATCGCAGTCGCCATGCACGCTCTATCTATATAACAAATTTTTTCGATCGTGTCATAGAAATGATAACGTTTATAAGGTGGTGTGGAAACTCATATTTGATTAAGTTATAAATTAGCCCGTCAATCAAAACCGTGTCGAAGGCTTTTTCGATATCCACTAGACAGGCACCTGTATATCTTTTAGCATTTAAGTTCCAATTGATGTCTGAAACTAATGTCGTAACAGCGTGCACTGCCGAATGTCATCTTTTGAATCCAAACCTCATTTTTTTCGCTTTCGTACAAGAAAGCTACTTCGAAAACCTTCCCAATGTTAGGCAGGAAGCTTATTGGCCTTTAATTCGAGGGTTCTGAGGATCCTTGTTTTTTTTTTTACTATGAGATATACCTTCGAGATTTTCCAACAGCTTGAGAAGTGGCAGTCGTTAAGCAAGTTATTAAAAATTACGCAGTATTGCCTTATGATTTCGATTGGAAGATGTTTAAGTAACGGGTCCACCAAATAAACTTTTTTTTTTGAAAATGCTATAAAAAAAACTGCTGAATATTTTTTTTCAAATTTCTTTTTTTATTTGAAAGTACAATCCTTCCGGTTAATAATGAAAAATAATTTCATTCAAATGGCTGCCCCGGCTGGCCATGCAGTAGCCTACACGATCGGTCCAATTTTTAAGCACATTATCGATTGTGTGCAGCTGTATTTCACCAATGGCTTCACGAATATTGTCCTTTAAAGCGTCAATTGTCTCTGGCTTGTCGGCGTAACACTTATCTTTGAGGGCACAAATAATAGCCCAACGGTGTCAAATCGCAGCTCCGAGGTGGCCAAACGACATCAGCTCTGCGGCTGATAATGCGATCTTCAAATACAGGGCGCAAAACATCGAGTGTAGCTTCGGCTGTGTGGCACGTAGCGCCATCCTGTTGAAACCAAATGTTGCCAATATCCTCCTTTTCAATTTTTGTGAACAAAAATTCGTTCAACATGGCCCGCTAACGATCGCCATTGACTGTAACGGCCGCTCCTTGCTCATTTTCGAAGAAAAATGGCCCAATTATGCCTCTGGACCAAAATCCGCACCAAACAGTGACTCGTTTTGGGTGCATCGGCTTTTCAATGTATGCGTGCGGGTTTTCTGTGCCCCGCCAAGATCAAAATGAGCTTCATCTGAAAAGATGATTTTTTTTTGGCAAAATCGGCATCCTTTGTAAGTCGATCGCAGGCCCACTTAGCGAAGCGAAAACGCATCGGATGGTCAGTTGGCTTCAACTCCTGAACCAATTAGACCTTGTATGGCGTCATTCCAAGGTCTTTATGCAAAATTCGTCTCAATGATGTCTCCGATATGTTCAATTGTTGAGAACGACGGTGAATTGATTTTGATGGCGCTTCACGCACACTTTCTGCCACAGCAGCAATATTCTCGGGTATACGCACTGTTTTTGGCTTTGGTTTATCGATGAGGATGCCAGTTTTTTTCACTATTTTCACAAGATAACGAACATATGAAGCTGACGGTGCTTCTCTTCTTCCAAAATCCGTACGAAATTTTCGCACACATTCTGCAACATTACCATGATTTTCAAAGTAATGTCGCAATATTTCCCAGCGTTGTTCAAGCGTATACACAACCATGTTCGTTCAGCGGAAGGATAAAACTAATTATCTGTCAAATCAGACATGAGCTAAGTGTTACCATTCACGAAATAAGCACTAGTTGAAAAAAAAAGTTAGATGGCGGACCCTTTACAATATATGGAATCCCATCTAAACCGGAAATCTTTTTTGCTATTTAAAGATCTGAATATGAAAGTCAGATCGTAGAGTGTTGTGTAAAAGTTATTTGTTCGGTCAGTAGTAAGTTCTTCAGCTTTCAGTTCCTCAGAAAACTGAATAAGGGTATCTGTGTCGCTGTTTTGGTTATTAAAAGTAGACAGCTCTTCAGCAACTTCGGCAGACCTTCGACTTGTTAGCTGCGTCGCGATCCCACACATTTTTCTGGGGGTACTGCTCCTAGTTTTTAAATAATCAAAATGATTTGGAGTTTAAAATAATTTGGTATCACCATACAAAGAACGTGGTTCATAAAATCACAACTTAACTTAACACCTAAAAGTAGACAATGATCGCGTTTCACTGAGCAACTTTATAACTTTTTAAAGTAGGCAATGATTCCGTCCATCAAATCTAAAGTAAAATATAAAAAAATAACATTTTGCAATTGTGGAACGAATGTCAAAATGTATAGTGTTCGAGCGAATTGAATGTTGTATAGGTTTCTACGCCAACCAAACTGAGTGTCACATCCATCTTTACATGTTTTGCTTTCATGGCGGGATTTTTACTCATTCCGAAAAAAATATAATTACTATGTAATTTTATAAAAATAAATTACTAAAAAAGGATTTAATGAGACTTTGATGAGTGTTTGAGTTTTGACCATCCCAACATATCTATAAATCACTTAAAGCAGAAAATAAAGAAAAATGTAAACATTGAATGACGTTGTGTGAGTTCTTATTACGCATTTAAGGCACACAAGGATATTTAATGTTTTAATTTTTTCTTATTTTTCAATATTTTCAAATCTTTGAAGCCATTTCGTGATCACGTTGATATCTTTAAGTTAAACGGTCTGTAGAATCACATGATATACTTGTCTTTAATTATTTATTTTCAAGAACATACCATTATAATAAATATAGTATATTTAGTCGGTGGCAAATTGGAATACGAAAATCAGAACGCATTTGCCAAAAAAATTGTCGGAATCTTAGATGTCTGTTTCAAATAATCATTTAATCTCATGATCATTTAAAATCCCTATTTTCTTAAACTTTGAGAAGTTGAAAAACTATAATAAGTCTAAAATTAAAGAAATACAGTGTTGCAAAGTCTTTTGAAGGCTCCTTTTAACTTTAACTTTTCTTTTTATTTATTTGTTTATTTTTAGAATAATTATTATCAGCCTTTTTGTTAATATTATAGAAGACTTAGTCTTGATGGACAACTCAAATTGTTTATCAATTTATTAATGTGAATAAGAGGTTTCCAAGATAAAGTTTTGCAGTTTTACATTCTTCTTTAATCGCAAGACATTCATCAGAAGCCTTTTGGCCCTCAAAGAATGTTTTTTAGGTACCAACAAACAGATAAAATATTAAGACTTGAACCTTTATCAAAAATTCTGCTGGCGCTTTAGCCTGGTGTGAACTTCTTCTCCAACAAAGCGAGTTACTCCTACCACCTTGATCTACAGTGAGCTTGCGTACCCCTGGGTGGAAAAGTTACTTTCCAATTTCCGACGCCACCGAACGTAAGGTCTTCTTTGGTGTACCTGTGGTGTAGATTCGGAGGCTCTTCGGGCTGTAGGTTTAACACTCATAAGCTCTATTCGTACATGTCTTAGCCTCCCTGTAGTGAAACACATTCGCCCGTGATCAAGCATTAAAATTCAACAATATGATTTGCTTTAGGAGTCGTAGGTAGTGATTGTTTCCAAGATGTAATTGTATGCTGTTAAGGAAGTTGGAGACATGTAAGTATTCCATAATTGAACCCAATAGCAAAGCCGAAACTTGATAAGGTTGTAATTATACCGAAATCTTCTGACTAAATTCATATCGCAGTACAGTCCCTCTAGCTCTTCGCTTCTTCTTCATATTCCATATATACAAAGGGGTTCAAAATTCGCCGGAAATGGTTGCCTCTCAAGCTCTCATGGGACAATAGAGCTCTTATGCCATCATAAGTATGGTCTGAGTATAACTTTATTACCATTATAAAATTTTAAAAACCAATCGGAGTCAGCAATAAACTGTGGATTCAACTCCCACCATTCTTTCTTTCGATCACGAGCAGTTCATCCTATAGTAATCTTTTTTGCTCACTCTCAAGAGATTGTGACTACCCTTGTAGTAATACAGTAAAGTTTGACGAACAATGAAAAGATTGTGTTGTGGTTTCAAACTCAGATGTAAAGCGTATAGCGACAAGAATTTCTTATCGTCTGTTTTGCATTGACGCAGTTCGCAGTATTTTATTAGCGAATAGTTTATGAAGTAATACTTTTACCACGGACGCTCACGTCACTCTACATACCGATTGTATGTATCTATCGAGACGTTCTGTCTTACACATTGATAATGTGTGTCCTTAGGGCTTAGGGCTTTAATCGTTTAGATGGAACTTCATGCCGCTTCGATGTCATTCTATGCAGAGCAACAAGTTTTCTCCATGTTCATCCCACACAATCCATTGAGTTTGGCAGGGTTGCCAAAATTTTACATGGTTCTATACATACTATATAAGCACATGATGTCAGAAACTGCCTTATGATGGTGGGAACTGATGGTATGATGATTGATTTGGAACTTGTGTGTTTTTTCTAGTCTATAACCAAACTGAAATGGGCCTTTCAGGTTGTTTACAATGTGGTTATAGTTTTTTATTCATTTTTTACTTGGCGCATTCCATATGATCTCTTGGATGACGGCGATGTCCCATGGACCGTTGAGCATTCGCTAGTTTGACGGCTGCAGTTCCCTAGTACGTCATCCTTTTGCGTCGCTTCATCTATATTAACAAAATCCTTAGTCTTGTCTTTTTGACGTTATCTGTTTTTCATAATAATGTTTCACCTTGTTTCGTGCCAATTGACGCTGAAAAAAGATCATTAAACCGATTTTTGATTCCAAAGAACACGATGTCTCGACCGCGGTAGTCCAAACCTTGTACTCAAACCAAATGGAAGGTGCGCGTATATGGAACCCAGTATACCAAAAGAAACTCGTAGTGGCTAGTTCTATACTTTCGTGGTTCTGTCTTCATTAAATAAGTCTGGTCAAAAAGTATCGCATAGTTTTTAATAAAAATAAAAATTCTAGCATGTGCACTTCTTAGCGGAGACACAAGTGAAGATAGCCGATTTTTCGAAATTTGTAAACTCAACAAGCAAAAAAAAAACGCTTTTTTGATATTCTTATCATTTAATTCGGATTAGAAAGAATGTTTTTTTTTTTGTAGATTGGTCGCATTAGGTTAAGTCCTGCTAACTATGGACTCCTCCAAAAATTTACTGACGATGTTAACATTTATTCTTTGGTATTTTTTTAGAGACTGCAGTTGGTGATTTAGTTGAAATAATTGAGGGAAGATTTCGGGAGAATAACATTGACATCACAGCGTGCATTCAAAAGTCCATATGCTCATTTGTTAAGAAGTCAGCTGACAGAGTTCGTATTGGACGTGGATCGGGAACCAACAAAATTATCGATGGACTTGTTAGGTTAGAAAATCATTATTTTAAAATATGCTTTGTTTCCAAAAAAATTAATATCTTTGTAGCTCGGATTGGGTATTGCAATATTTGGAGGGAACTGCTGTCAGGGATGCAATTGATGCGGGAATGGGTGTCACAAAGTGTGCATACAAGTATCCAACGTGCAAATGGACGAGTCCCGAGAAATACATGATGGAGATGGCATTAGGACTTTTAGATTTCACAGGACTCTGAAATTTTAAATAAAACATTTTGATACATATTTATGTTAATTTATAAGTTTGAAAATATTTATACTTTGTATACGCTTTTATATACTTTTTTATACATAAATATCCTTTTTATAAATAATTTAATTGAGTTACATTGTATTTATTGTTAGAATGATGTAATGATACTTTTTTTTATTTTGAGAATCGTGTTAGATTTTTTTTAAAAATCGTAGCGAGTCTTAACTTATAAGTGTTCTTATGGTTACGCCATTATGCATACATATACAGGGTGTTGTGCATTCCAATGCTAATGTATATTGACATCATTGCTTGCACCCAACGTGCCGTCATTGATCTTTCCCTGGCGCGGCGTTCAAGGAAAAGGCCAGAATAGTTGGTCTTCAAATTTGTGTCAAATGCATGCTGTTGATAAGAAATCGAGAAAAGCTTCGTTGAAAGCTTAGATGGTCCTAGAAATCGGCTCATTATGGCCATAATTGGTCCTGTGACATTGTTCAAACAGCATTCTGATTAATTCTTAGCCATCTAACTGAAAGATCTGCGTACTTAATATGGTAACAAAAAATAACTGACATCTGGCCCTATAGCTAGGATGAAAGTTTCACTGCATCTACTAAAAAATGAACTCTGAGAATCACCTTTGAATCTTATCGAGTCGGTCAGAGAAAGTGACATTGAAGGGATTTTTTGTAACAGCCAACAAGAGATGAATAAAGGGACAATAATATGGATATGTGTCCGTGAAATCTGAAATAAACTCAACTACAAAGTTGGCCAAGTTGTTACACCAAGGACTTTGATTTTGCCAACCATACACAGCGGCAAAGAGTCAATGGAGCAATCGTAACCAATCGACCTGGAAAATGAAGTCGAATCGCATATTTTTACTTTAAGTTTTCAACTACGAGTGTTGCAGCAGTCCAAAACGCGATAAAGATCTGCCTCTAGAAGATGACAGTCATCCACGTTCTTGATTACTGAAAAAAAATTCAATTAATCTGCGAAAAGTTAACATTGACTGTGTTAAAAAACATTCTCAGTTTCATTAAAAAAAAAATATAAAAAGTGGTGCGGCTAAATGGCATACTTGAGGTACGTCTGAGCTACATTCAATTCACTAAGACAGATAACGAAAACCGTGCCAAACTGGCTAGGAAAAGAGCAGGAAATAGCCACCAGAACTCTGTAAAGGAAATTGGCGTCTCGCTGGCAGCTTTTAAAAGAGCTTGTATAACCGAATGGGCAACCCGGGAATTTTAAAATCACTGGGTCAACCTTACAACCTTTGGAACAGCGAAATCAATGATAGGAAAACCATTTATTTAGGTACCGAAACGAGCTCTGAAATCTAGCAGACGGAATCATTAACCTTAACTTCCACTTACATAGACTTGGACACGAAGAGAAGCCTCAACATGCCAAAGCTGTGACGAGGAAGAGGAAGATCTTGAGCACTTCCTCTTCCACTGCCCAGCATCAGAAGAGACTGCGATACAAAATAGAGGTACGTCTAATGAAAAGTAAGACTATCCAACGTAAGAATTCAAAGTGACATCTGAAAGATTCAAGCGTTTTTTATTATAACATTATGGCTTACTGAATCGGACGCATAGATTGTATTCATTTTTTTTATTCTCATTCGCATTTATGAAATTTGAAGAGGAATCCGCCAGATATGAATCCATATTGAGCCTCTGATATGGTTGCCTTTATAAAAAGTCTGAGTCTATTTTCGACCATGCTTTGGGATACTAGGGCCTTGGGAGTCTCCGAGAGCTGTCTGATCCCCCTATAATTCTTCGAGTTATTTTTTGAGCCAAACTTATCAATGGGGATCAAGTGCAGAAACAGAACGGTTTAAAATAGAGTCTAGAGGGAACTGCAACAGAACATGAGAATCACTCCTGGAATAACATCAGCACCTCAATTGGGGTTAAGATTCATAGATCGCAGAGCAATGTAAACTTCTTTCTAAAACTCCTTACTCTGCACTGATGGCATTAAGACAATCGCTTCCTGATTTACTAACAGAACTTGGAGCTAAATTAACATACTCGAAAAAGTTTGAAAAAAGTTCTAGGGAGGTTTTGAAGTTAAGAGATTCAACGTCCTTAAAATGCATTGTTTTAGGAATTCCAATGGACTTCCCTTTTGCAATTTATATAATGCCAAAAAGACTGTTCGATTTTCTTATATTCCTTAATAGCTTTGTTTTTCGAGTGCCTTAAATAAGTCAACTGATTATTACACCAAGGAGGCTTGGTTGTTCTGTGATTGGAATATTAAGAAATTTACTTAATATTTCAACGAAGCGCTTGTATACTCTGTGTCCAAAAAATAAGGTGACATTGTATTTATTTTGAAAATTCTTTATTTATTCTTCCAAATCAATTTCATCCCCTTCAAAGTAATCCCCTCCCGATGCAATGCACTTATGCCAACGGATTTTCCAATCTTTGAAACACTGGTTGTAGTCACTTTCCGGGATGGCCTTCAGTTCCGTCTTCGCTGCGGCTTGAATCTCCTCTATCGTATCAAAACGGTGTCCCCGGAGCGGTCTTTTGAGCTTGTTGGACAGCCAGAAGTCGCACGGCGCCAGATCAGGTGAATACGGTTGTTGCGGAACGATATGGGTTGAGTTTTTGGCGAAATGATCACGAATTACGAGTGCGGTATGGGATGGTGCATTATCGTGGTGTAAAAACCAAGAACTGTCTTTCCACAATTCCGGCCTTTTTAGGCGGATAGCGTTACGCAAACGACGCATAACGTTCAAATAATATTCCTTGTTGACCGTTTGGCCGGTTGGAAGGAATTCATAAAGCACAACACCACGATAATCGAAGAAAACAGTCAACATGACCTTGATTTTTGAGCGACTTTGGCGCGGTTTTTTTGGTCTCGGCTCTCCTTTGGCACGATATTCGCTCGATTGATCGGTTGTTTCGGGGTCGTAAGCATAGATCCAAGTCTCATCGCCAGTTATATTGCGTTTCATGACATCCTGGTAGTCGGAAAGCATTGTTTCACACACGCGACGTTTTTTTTTCCAAAAAATTCAATGTTTTCGGTACCAGTCGAGATTTGACGCGCTTGAGGCCCAAAGCATCTTTCAAAATGGTATTGACTGAGCCTTTCGATAAGCCAACTTCATCAGCAAGGTCTCTAATCATTAATCGATGGTTTTTCAACACCAAATCTTTGATTTGTTGGACGTGAGCTTCATCGGTTGAGGTTGATGGTCGCCCAGAACGCTTTTCGTCTTCGACACGTTCACGACCGGCTTGGAAATCACTATATTACTTGTAAACATTTTTTTTAGACATAGCCTCATCATCAAAGGCTTTCTGCACCATCCTCGATGTATCCGCAGCAGAAAATTGATTCCGCAAACAAAATTTAATGCAAATTCTTTGCTCAATAAATTTCGACATCGCAAAAAACGAAAAACTCACTTTTAGCAGCTCACAAAACGACGCGTATCTCAAACACTATGAATATATTTTGACATTAAATTTCACATAGATGTCACTGACAGTACTACCAACCTAAAAAGAAAGAAAAATTTCCAAATCCTTCGACGCTTGCAGTTTAAATTCATATGTCACCTTATTTTTTGGACACAGTAGTATGTTATGTAAAATGTGATGATTTAATTCATTGTCCCTATCATAACTATTTAACATTGATTTTTAACTCAATATAGTACGCTTTTATTAAATTCTAAGATTTTAAAACATTACTGAACTTTATATTCAAGAAACAATAGATTTAGATATTAATAAATAATTATCATCATGACATCGTTTTGCATATGGCATGAGTTATTTAACAAACTAGACACTTTTGTCCACATTCAAGGAAATGTAATAGAGAAGTTTGGACGAGGAGCCATCCTTAGTTATTGATACAACTTCGGTTTGTCTAATCAGCTAAAATCAGAGCTCACAACATTCATCTTGCCAATTCTCTTATATGGAGTCGAATGTTGAAAGACAAGCCTGACAGTAGAACAGATTAAATGGGATCGTTAAAAAAGAGATGAAATATTAATCTCTGCAAGGAAGGTGAATAGATGGGAAGGTACAAACACGAA
Source organism: Orthonevra nobilis (assembly GCA_963555765.1). NCBI lineage: Eukaryota > Metazoa > Arthropoda > Insecta > Diptera > Syrphidae > Orthonevra > Orthonevra nobilis. Next base: position 49,307,582 of record OY743225.1, on the reverse strand, counting down.
CGAGCTGTACAAAGATGTGGATCTAGTCCCTAGACTACATTGGCTCGGCCACGGAGCAAATGAACAACAATGCTGCAGTTCAGAGTGCCTTCGAAACCCAGCCACCAGTTTCAAGAAATATGAGAAAACCCAATTTCTTGCTCTAAGAGCAAGCGGATGGTAGGAAGACTGGTTTAACCAACTATAAGTACCTTAGACTCGGATTAGGCTTGGATCTGCCTGATCGATGGTCTGTTTTTTAAGAATGCTATTTGCTCTTTGCCTATGCGTAAGAGATGTGATAACATTTCTTGTCAAATGCGATAAATCCGCCCTGAAAATATTTTTATTAAAGCCGTCGTTACTTAAAACATCTTCGCAACAATGAATTTGTATTTTAAAATCAAAAGGTGTTACATCCTGCAGAAGGTGTTTTGAAATTTGCACTCTTGTAAATGTTTTATTTTGCTGATAAAAGATTAAGAATTCACCGTACCGTATCGAAACCGCCTTTGTTTCTTTAAATCTACAGATTAAAGGGTGTTTTTTTTAGAGGTATACAAATTCAATATGAAATAAATCACTTAAAGCTTATGCTAATGTCCATGATATAAGCCTTTTTTAATGCATGATTTAATGCCATTACTGTTCAAAGAGATTTCAGGCTTATGCGCGCCACGTCTAGCTTGAACGAAGCGCAATCCACAAAGTCCACTTTTCGACAATTTTCTCGAGCAACTGAGGCCGTAAATCAGCAAAAAACAAGGCGAATGTTGATTTCCAAATCATCCAGCGTCTCTGGTTTATCGGCATAGACTAACGACTTCACATATCCCAAAATTTAGTAATCTTAATGTGTGAGCTCACTGGATCCTGGAGGCCGATTCACAGGTCCAATACCCGAAATGTTTCCCGCAATAAACTGCGGGTATCGCTCGCCAGTTGGCATGTTGCGCCATCTTTTTGAAACCAAAGCTCTATCACGTCAATGCTATTTAGCTGTGAAACGAAGAAGTCATGGACCGATGATTCCATCAGCCCATAAAGCACACCAAACAGTGAGTTTAAATGGATGTAAGGGCGTTTTGATAAAGGCTTCTGGGCTTACCCTATTCAAGTTCTGTGATTTTGCTTGTTTACATATCCTCATCGGAGAACATAAGGTTCAAGCTGAATCATGTTATCGGCCCTTTCACCGATCCTTTGACGCGTTAAATGATCACGCTGATTAAACTCTTGCACAAGATTTCGAGCCAAGATCATGCCGTAAAATTTTCCATAATGTCGAAGGGCATAGCTCAAATGCTGTGTACAATGGTGAATCGACTCACTCAGATTCTCCTCAATACTGGCCTCCAGAATGGCAATAACTTCTTCTCTTCGCATTGTTTGTCGTTTTTGGTTTCATTCATCATGTTCCGCATAACTTACTCAGATGAAAAGTCTGAAAGTGGGAATGCCGAAGTTTCTCTTTTTCACAATTTTGTAATCATTTTCAAGAATTAATCAAATACCATGATAATTTTCAGTTTGAGGTTACGTTTTATATGTTTGCAACATCAAATGTCCGATTTAGATTCCTTCTCACATGGTTCGGTGGCTTAATTACCGACCTAATTTCCTCAAAACGCAACATTTTCCAGATGGGTTCAATTTGTTTCCCAACTGAATGTTTGACCATTTTGAAAATATACATTTTTCAAATCTTCGAAATTTATGACGCGCAGGCATATCTTAAGAAACCCCTCGGAGTTATTGGAACTAGGGGAGGACCTCTTCTGAATTCAAAATCACCTTCTTAATTCACTACAAAAATATAACGAATTTTGCAATTAAGGAAAAAAATGAGTCCCCTAACATATCAAACACCCAAGGCTAAAAAGACTTCAATTGAATGATTTGTGACTGCAAAAGGACTTCGACGAATGCAAGTTTTCTTCCAGTATTGCCGTCTTTTGAGATAAAGTCTTTTGAATGTTAGTTATTGGAATTTCAAGTACTTAAAATTTTGTGGTAAATACATGTAGAAGTTTAAGTTATAAAATGTCAGCCATTAAATTAAAGAAAATCTATAAAAGGATTAAAGGATTCTTTTAAAGCTCTGAATCACTCTCAACTAAATTTGAACTTTGAAAAAATTTTAAAAGTTCCACAATTCTATACTTATTTAAATCCAATTAAAGCCATTTACTCATATTAAGTCAACACAAATTTATTACTCCTTACACAAAGAGCATTCATCATTGAACAAAACACCTGCTACAATGAGACACTTTCTAATTGTATTCGTTCATTGCACTTAAATTAACAATTAACAATTTGCATTTGTTTGTATAGTAAATCAATTTTGTGAATTCTTTGGCAAAAGTTTAGTAACCACATTCATTGCCGTATTTTTGTCCAACGGGCACGATGAGTAAATCAGTTCACATTCCTTTCCATTCAGCTTTTTCCCATTTTCAAGGGCCTCCTTGATCGCCGTGCCATCTAATAAATAATCCACCAGTGAATTGCTAAAATTAAACCAAACAAACAAAAAATGAGTAAGTGTTTTTTAAAATATCTTAAAGCAAAGTTCAGATCATGATCTAAGAAGCAGTCGCAAATCTGGCGATATCAGCGGTTGCGGCAGTAATACCGATCACCCAAAAATAGCTGAGTGATCAATTCGTCGGCAATGCGCCGCTAATACGACGACAAGGCTATTTCCGAACGCGACGCTTTCAGGTAAACACAATCAGAAGGTGTTCTTTTTTTGGCGTCACCACAACGGAAATGAGAGGTGTTTTTTCGGTTTAATTTTGGCCGCAACTTACTCAGATAATGTGTGGATAAGCTGATCGATTTGGTCAGTGGATCCTTCTTTCATGTTGGACTCTGTCGATCGGACGTAGCTGCAGACAGCTCGTTGCATGCAACTCGTTGAGTCGATATTGTTCTGGCCGAGAATGTCATCGATCTTGTTCATCATGCTGGCAAGCCCAGAGAGATCACCGTCAGCGTCGCCTAAGAAAAATGTTTTTATAAAGTTGATGCAGTGGTATGAGAATCAGTGCAGGCTTACTTCTTGCATAGCCTCCATAGCCTCCATGGAATGTTGATATGATTTTCGGAATAATGAGAATGGCACCGATGCCCACAAGTGTACCCAAGATCACACCGCCGAGATCGAGTTTAATGGGATTGTAAGCTGAGAGACCATTGCCAGAGTAACCCTTAAAATATGTCATGGAATTATATCAAAGGCTGCAGTGAAAATTAGTTTCTTACGTTGAGACTTCCATATCCGGTAGTGTAGCCCAATCTCTCAAGTCGGTCCTTGTTTGATGAAGCTTCTGCAGCACTGTCATTCCTTTTGTCATTGTAGTATGCTCGTCGCCATTGCGTGTTGTCGTTATAAGACCTGAAATGGAACAAATTCAAATTAAGGGGGGTTAAAGTAGAGCTTCCTTTACAAAAAAAAAATAAAGAAGTTAAAGCGGGAACGTTAGAACAAGCCCAAGACTAGACTTATTGTGTGAGGGTGTCTTTTTATAGATATAGAACTTCCGATAGGGTAATCTATCAGGCCAGCCGTCAGGCGAACCACTTCAAACTTTTTGAAATATTCGCCTTCTGCGCGTCTATTATAGAGCAATGTGCCCAAACTACCGACCTCATAACATCCCATTGGACCAGCTAACACTAGATGCATATACACTGGTTGACAGTATTCATCCAACATGGACCTCTATTGTGCAAACGGAAGAACATATCGCCAACTTGACTACGTCCACAAAGTGACAGATTTTGGGCACAGATATTAGTCTTCTCCTGTATGAGATTCAACGAGTGTCGTTCTCGTCGCACGTTTGTTGAACATTTTCAAATCAAATGTGGATAATTTTTTGGTTATGTCAAGGAGCAAGATTATCAATTTTGGAGGGAGTGAGATACTCATGTAGCCTCATTTTATCCCGGAAAGGATACTATGCTTTTGGGATTACATAACGGAGACATTATTAGGTTGATTCTGAAGATGGAACCAATAGGGATACACAGATTTACAATACGCGAATTTTTGATATTTTATGTAAATTGCAATGGCCCAATTGAAATATGGTCACAGTCAGATGGCGTAATATAGCATATAGCGGGTCAAATTATTTCTTTGTTGCGACAAACACCTGCGACAAGGACCTACCAACTCTGCACATAGGTCATGTGTTTTGACCCTTTGGACTACTTTTTGTGGGGGTAATTCATTTCACGCGTGAATGCTGATAAACCATTTGCAGTTGCCAATTTAGAAGCCAACATTAGGCAATTGCCGAAAATAATCCAATTATGCTGGCGAAATTGAACCGATACGAGGGTCCTCAAGAGACGCAGCCGTGCTGAGTATTTGCCCGAAATTGTTTTCAAACACTTGTTGCAATAAAATTAGCTGATAGACTGCTCTTGATATCGCCTTGTTTATATTCACTTGATTCGCAAAATTTTATTCGATATAAGTTGATGTACTAGAAAATTGTGTCTTGGAAGATTTGTTCACCATCCAGCTTTCATAGCAGAGCCAATGACAAATCACATGCACAAACCATTATCTTAGACAACCAGAGCAAAGATTTCCAGCAGCCGATACATAAGCCACTACAACTTGGCGAGACTTCTTTCTTTTGTGTCTGGACCAGTTTCGCAAGCTCAATAAAAGTCCGAGTTCTAGGCCAATTTCACAGCATTTTGTCAAACGAGTGCACCAAAGAACTTAACCTGTAGGTAGCCATGCTTAAGGCTGCGCCCGTATAAGATGATTTCGGACATATTAAATAAGGAGGTTCTTTGTCTCGAACATACGTGAACACGCATCTCTTTAACGCCACCAAAAAGATCAGATTCAGATTATTGTGCGAAGGCTTGAAGCTTTTTGCAATATATTTATCTTCGAATACAAAAGTGTCTCCGGGCCCGTCAGATCCCATTTGATTTCTTCAAACTTATTCATGAATGCTCTTTGAAGAAACACAAATTTGACTTCATCGCTTGCACCCAATCTTGCCATCATCGAAACTATTGAAGAATTGTTGATTTTGAAATCTACACTCATATTATAAAGAGGTATACTGATGGCTCAAAAATGGCAAATGGATTAGGTGCCGGTGTTTATGGACCCAACATAAAAATCTCTATAGCCATGGGAAAGTATCTAAGTGTTTTCCACGCTGAGCTACAAAGTACCGAATACTGAGCCATAGAAAACCTTGCAAAAGGCCAAAAAGGGGCCAGAACCCTAATATATTCAGACAACCAAGCTGCGCTCAAGGCCCTGTCATCTGATCTTACGAAATTAAAATGTGTCAAAAGCCACTACAACGACTTCAAATCCCAAGCCCAACGTAAAAAAATTGGGTAAGAATAGGTTCCAGATCATCATGGAATCGAAGGTAATGAAATTTCGGACGAACTAACCGGGGCTGGTTCAAAAACCACGTTCACTGTTTCTTTCTGTGGCGTAAGCTGGACTACGGCCACAGTTCTGAGCAATAAGTAGGAAAACAAGCTACGCATTGTAAGCTGGAGAAATCTCAGACGATCCAAAATACTTCTCAATCCCTTCTCTTTCAGAGAAATCCTTTAACTCAACAAGGACAACCTTAGTAAGTTTGAGAGCTTCCTCTCAGACCATTGCCGCTTGAGATCACGTCTAACCAAATTAGGACTCAGTGCAACCACCGAACCCCGACTCTGTTTTGAAGACGACGACGAAACGGCTGTACACCTTTTTTGTGTATGTTCAGCTCTCATTTGGTTAAGAAGGCGTATCTTCCTCAAAGACATATGCTCCCCATTGGACATTAGACAATCTAGTGCTAAATACATTCTGACCTTCATCAGAAGGATGGAATGTCTATAAGCATTAACTTACTCCCCAAGATATAACAGTTCTATTCTTTCAGACTGTAGTGTCCGCGACTTGGGCAGGCTTTTAAAAAAAATAATAATAATAATAAAGAGGTAAGGTTTGTATGTACGAGATAAACTTCTAAACTAGTAATCCGATTTCAAAAATTCTTTTAACAGTACTTAGAATGTACCTTCAGTGTGAACATAGAGTATTTTGTAACTAAAGTCGACGAAATGAAGTTCGAGCAAATTCTTGGTTTGCGAACGCTGCCTTAGCGGAAAAAGATATTGAATTGCTTTCGACAGAAAACTTGCAGATCTAAAAAAGATCTATAGAAAAGTCCGCGATGACATATGTCTATGTGTTAGGGTTAATACACAATTTGTGGTTATTTAAGTACAAAATATTTAATTGTTATCAAATTTATTTAGCTTAACGTCAAAAATGTTTTGTAGTTCAAAATTGTTTGCCTTTTTAATAAATTTTTTTTTACAAGTAGTATGCTTTGATGTCGGCGGGCGGGGAAGAGCCTTTAAGAGTTCTTAAACTGTTCTACGTACACACAATCTATTATGTATATCGGTACACCACATTCTAGGCTTTCGATGCTTATTTAGTTTTAAAAAAAACTCCTAAATAAAGGAGAAAAACCATGCCTTAAAAAACACTTGTGAGCTCTATTTTATGGACAAAAATGTTAAACCATAAAAGCAACACCGATTTCAGGATCCTCTCTACCGAATAGGCGGTTTGAGAAGAGTTTCGGATCTAGTCCACAAGCAAAAACTCTTCAATTCAAATTTATCGGCCTGCATCAAAACGCGGCTTTGAATCGCAGCCATCAGATCCACAAACATGGCAAAACCGAAGCCCACTCTCTTAGGTTGTAGGAGTTTTTAGAGAAATATATGCAAACATAAAAAGGACGAATTCTCAAATTTGTTTGACGTTTATAACTTTCTTTTTAAATATTGGCAAGCACTTTCCAAAATTAACTTTCGGAATCAAAGGTGGATTTTTTTTTAAACTCACTTGGGGCTCTCGTACTTTGCTGCTGCCAGACTTATTCCAATCAAGGCTACCAACACCGTGACTATAAGCGTTCTCCTATTCATATCCATATTTTTCGTGACAACAAATCCTTTCAGGATAATCCTTAAATGTTCACTTCACTTTTCCTTTACAACGTGTGTCTTATCCACAAATCGTAGCTCAACTTTCGACTGTCATCACTCGGCCGCCAGATGTTGGTTTTATAGTCTTGAAACGTCAGCGCCGCCAGCTCACTGTACCACAACCAACGCGCTTCACTTTTCCATCAACCGATTATTTAAGTAAATTGCTGTTGAATTCAAACTGCACGCAATTACTTAACATTGGCGTTCAGGACTTTTGCAGTTTCCAAGGCAAACTCTTCTTGCCTGGTGGCTCGAGCTTGTACCAAAAGAAGCTTATGCTTAAGGGAATCATGCAAGTGTAACCTCGTGGCAATACACAAATGTGGAAATGGGAAATAAGCATTTAAGCCACAAAGACATCAAAGACGTCAAAGACGACGACAAATGCTATGGTTAAGTGTGTTTACGACGCGCGATGAGTATAGCCAGCCAGCCGGATAATTTACCCGGTTGCGTACTTTGATTGTTTGACTGCTTTGCAGAGGAGAACCTTCGGTTCGTTTGTCGAAATTAAAAGTGACAAATTCACTTTCAATGGTTTTCTCGCAATGATTCTGATTTTAATGTCGCGATTTAAGTTGGAACTGTCTTGATGATGATGTGCCGCAGGTTGTTGCCTTCGTTATGGTTGGGAATTATGCAATTTTCTTTTCTTTATAATGGAATCACATTTGCTTGGTAGTTGTTCACTTGACGCTTGTTATAATTGTCCTTTTAACAAGCGAAGATGGCTTAAAGACTTTTGTTGTTTGTTGAGCGTTGAAGTTGAAGGGGATTTGGCACCAGTTTAGTTGAAGTTCTTTTTCCATCAAATAATGTTAACGTGTCTTTGGTGGAGTCGACTTTCTCAATGACACGGAACTTTATAGATTGTAAAATCATCTAATGTATCCTTTTATTTTCCAATTTAGAATGATGCGAGTATACACTACATGCTTAAAAATAGGGACAACTTTTCCACACTAACTTCCCATCAGGAAGTTCTTGTAATCGGTCCGATTTTCGAAATTCAAAATTTTTACATTTCTCCACGTTTGGCGGTCCCAGTAGTCGGATTCCATTGTTTTTAGAAAGATGTCCGTGTGTGTGTGTGTACGTACGTACGTACGTACATTTGTGCGGATTCTTTCGTACAGCCTAACTCGAGGTCAAATCAAGCTATCGAAGCCAAATTGGTTTCATTCGAAGCGTGTGTGCATAAAGATCACCTGAAAAGCTTTTGGTTAAATTTCACAGGGTGGTTTGAATTTTATGACGAAAAAAACTGTCAAAAAAAGGGACAAGGGACATTTTCACTTCTTCAATTAAAAACAATTTAGTTTTCCAATAAAAAAAGTTCAAAATTAGTTAAATTTATAGTTTATAGCTACCTTATCAGATAAAAAAATATGCATAAATATATACACTGCCGTTTATAAGTTTTCGAACAAATTCATAAAAAATGTTTTTTTTGTTCAATTTTAATGCCAAAAGTTTCATCAATAATATGTTTATTTAGCTAATTGACTAAACTAAGTAAGTTACTAACTATAGAGACTACCAAAAAGACTAAAACATTATTTAGTTGAGGCCATTTCATACATTGATGTGCCCCTTTCTCTATTTCCTGATCCAAATTTTCACCGAAGTTCTTGGAAAATTGTTTCAGAAATGTGAATCCTGTAAGTCTTTCCCATTTTTCAAGACTCAGAGTGACGTCTGTAACACTGACATATAAAAACATCCTTAGAAAATTATGGAGCCACCAGTTTTTTTGTTCAAAACCTGCTCGGCTGTAGCTTGATGCTTTTTTATCGTTATAATATATTAGCAAAAAGAAGCTCATCGTGCAACTTACATGAGGCAATTGAATTCAAAGAAAAAGCATCGAGAGAAAGCTAAATGACAAGGTTAAAACACATGGCTAAAACTGCATGACTCGTATATTGCAAGGAAGATCATAACATCCGATATAGTTTGTTTTCCCCCTATTGTTGTTTCTTATCGTGAACCCAATTCCGGAAAAGGCGGTCGAAATCTCGGGACTGAAACTATGCACTTTTGAACTTAATCGACATAAAGATAATCACGCTTTAATATTCCGAGCACAACATGTGCATCGTACAAGGTCGTAGAAATATTTTCTAAGAAACATTGAACAAGAAGTTGACATAAGCGATCTTTCACAATGTTTATATCGAAACAACGATTTAAATTCCGTAAACAACAACTTTCTTTACTTTTTTTACTTGAATAGTAATAATTTGTAAGTGACGTTTCAGTGTTCAGCTCAGATCAATTTTAACTTATTTCTGGATGTCTGTCCCTAACAAGTTTAAACACTTTATTGGTGAAGTTGAAAAGCAACTTCAACAACAAATTCAAATTCCAATATAAAAGTTGTCGTAATATAACTCCAAATTTGGTTTCTTAACGTAGAGTTCTTTGCTCTTAAAGCAGTGCCTGTATGCCACTTTGTGCCTACAGAAGACAGGCTAAGAAATTGGGTCGTTGGGCCTATATTTTTTCTAACTCGATTGGACATTTTGGTTACCGACAAAACAATTTCATTCTTTTGGCAAACAAAACTTCCGCACTAAGTCTAAGCACTGTGGTCACTAAGAAAATAAGCATTTAATGCAATTCAGAAACTACCCTCTCTATTTTCTATTGACCAGAACAATAAATGCAATCGGCCGTAAGTTGGAACAAACAGGTTATAAATCCGTTATGTAAATGCAAGAAATATGCTGTAATTGCCATGCGTGACAAATTTTCAAGTGTTCTAATTGGCTGTTTCAATCTCGTGCACAATATTCTAAGGCCAACGGTCTGCTGGCAGGCAGCTTGAATCAATCGATGAAGACAACACCAGTGTCTACCCGACCTAGACTATGGAAAGATAGCAAAAACATATTATATAAGCTTAAATCTGATAAAGCCACTTTAGCTGTCGAACTTTTCAATGCGGCGGCAATGAAACAATAAAGGATCAATTTGAATGGAATCTCAGAATTGTTTGCCCAATCTTGAAGATAGGAGACCATATAAGCTGTGCCAATTATAGAGATATCAATCTTTTCAACATTGCCTTTAACACCTTTCCCGCCGTATTATGTAAAAATTTGAAACTGTTCATCAACAACCTGATAGGTACATATCAATGTGGCTTTCGAACAGAAAAGTACACCAAAGACTAAATATAAACATATCGGCAGATCTTGGAAAAAACGCACGCACCACTTTTTCATCGTTTTCAAGGTTGGCTTTGGTTTCTGTTTCGTCCATAGAGACGAGATGAAGATGAAGCCATGTCTAGGTTTCGCATCCCATCCAAACTCGTCCTTTTGTATACTAGGGCAAAAAGAAACATATAAAGAAATATCAAGAAAGGACACCCAAATGCGACGTCTGGGTCAGAACGTCAACATAGACAGCTATTACTCTGTGGTAGTTAGGGACTTTGCTTAGCCTTGCTGCAAACACAGATAATAACACCAGCGTTGAGGTCAAACGAAGAATACCCGTGGCAAAGAAAGCAATTACGAAAGCCCTTTCTCGAAGAACCTAAGTATCGGTCTATAAGAACCCTACCTACTATATGGTGTAGAAGCATGCACACTTTCAAAAGTGGATGAAGGCAACTTATGTAGTTTTCGAGAAAAAAGTGTGAAAAATTAATATTAAATTCGTAATTTTTTTTTTAAATGATTCGAAGCTGATCGAAATATGTATTTTATTTTTATGATTGCAATGCATTTTTCTAGGGAATGAATGATGTTTTCATAACCGAAATGGCATATAATGGTGGCGGTAAATAAATTTTTTTTATCTTGAGATGGGAAGTTCATGGTGTGGGCAGACCTATTCGCACCCAAACCAATTTTTAAACTTGGTATCATGCACTTTTTTTTATGGGCAGCCACACCCAGATGTTTTATTTACTCATCAGACCATCGATTTTTGGAAAACTTGAACTTAAGCTTATTTCTATCATTCATGATCATGGACACGATGCCTCCATTTACTTAGATCCCGCTCCGGGTATTGGCGTTTTCACAAATGCCGAAGAAAAAGAGGACCTAATTTTGAGTGGAAACTCAAAAAAGTCTACAGGTCCAGACCGCATTTCCAACTTTTTACTGCAAAAAGTTGCCAAATGTAGCTATACTACTTCTGACTGTGATCTTTAATAACTGCATCAACAATAGCTATTTTCCCAACTCCTAGAAAATAGCTAAAGTTGTTCCAGTTCCGAAAAAAACTAGTAGATCCAGCATTGACGGGTATAGGTCGATAGCGCTTCTCTGCTGTGTTGGGAAAGTTCTGGAGTCAATACTGCTGCGCCAAATTATGGCGATTTGCTCGGAGAAGGGAAACATTCAACCATTCATCCACTGCTGAAGCTGCATCATGATGTCACCCAAAGTCTAAATAAGAAGGAAATCTTAGTGGCTTGCCTGCTGGACAAAGAAAAGGCCTTTGACAGTGTCTGGATTAAGGGCCTCATCTACAAAATGCAGACACTGGAATTTCCTCAGCATCTGGTAAAAATCCTCTTTAATTCACTAACAGAAAGATTCTTTTTTGTCCAGATACAGGATCAACTGTCAACATTACGAAGACTTCTCGGAGGAGTTCAACAAGGAGGAAAGGTCTCTCCTATCCGTTTCAACATCCTAACAGCGGACCAGCCAGCCAACGACGCCCGAACAAAGACACTCCTCTACGCAGATGACTCCATCACAAACGCTATGTCATTAGCCCCGGAAATAGCAGCCGCTAGGGTAGAACAACACATAGCGAAGCAATGGGAATACTACAAGAAATAGGGACTGAGGATCAACAGCAGCAAGACAGAGCTCATTTGCTTCCGACCACCGACCACAGCAACAAGAAGTAGGAAAGCTTTCGCAACGAAATGCCACGACACGAGAATAACGCTGCTACAGCTCAAAACGAAGTACCTGGGGATAACCTTCAGCGAGCGATTCGAGTTCCGCCAACACGCTGAAAAGGCTATTCAGAAAGCCAATTTCGCCTTTCATCTTGTGCACCCACCCCTAAAAAGGAGGAGTGGTTTGCATAAAAGCACCAAATTACTGGTCTATAAGCAACTTATTAGACTAGTAATTACTTACGCCTTCCCAATTTGGTTTACGGTGCCGCCAACATCAATGAAGAAAATTGAGATCTTGGAAAAGAAAATCCTCAGATCGTGCACTGGACTCTGGAGGAACCTCAACACGTTGAAATACTTCAGCAACACAACGCTGTACGAAAGCGCAGGGATCACACCAATCAAGGAATACATGCTGCAGCTGTCAAGAAAATCATCGAAGGCTAACGAAGAGATAAGGATCATCAGCAGGCAAGAAATTGAGCCAGCCCACAGGTACCTCAGCACACGGACAATCTTCGATGAACACCTTCAAGAGATCATCGACTGGACCTCGTTCTACACGAAAGCCACCCTGTATAATGTTTTAATTATTTTTCGTTTTTACAAAAACTCCCTCAGAGTCAATTTTCTTAATGTTTGGAAAATTGGATATAAAATCAGTTATAGATTAAACGTATCATGTTCACAATTTTTGTAAAGAAAATTTAGTATTATATAAAATCACAACTGAAATACGTTGGGCCCTTATTTTTGGGCCAACAATATATGAATTGTAGTTATAAGTCTCGTTTTAAGTCAAAATTAATCTTAAGGTGTGTGTTTTTTGAAGGGTCCGTTTCCAAGGCGTCCAAAGGAACCCTATTACTATAAGCATTCGCTGTCCGTTTGTCCATTTGTCAGAGAGCTGTCTCTCCTAAATACAACAACAAATGTTAAAAATGATAAAAAATTTAAAATAAATTAGGGTCACCATACAAAGAAATCGGAACTCAACGAAGCTCCTAACAGTAGTCAAATACTTTCATGGAGCAACTTAAGGTGGGAAATCACAGTAGCACACAAAAAAATAGGCATATTTTCGGGAATTAATTTTGGCTGAATAAAAGTATCAATCGAAAATCTGTAAAGTAGTTTTTATAGCAATACTAAAAAAGTACAAAATGTAATTTTTTCAATAGAAAATGTTCAAAAATGGCGGCTGCGCAGCATATGCCCCAAGGCGCCTAATTTTGAAAGCGTTTCGATGGCCGAAGACGTAAACTCCTTAATTTTTGACCTCGAAGAAAACACCAACATTTTTTGGTTTTCATATAACAACAGCTAGAGAGCTACGTAGGATTTTTTCGATATATTGATTTTTTACAAAATGGTGCATGTTTGAAAATAAAGTTAAGTTTTTAACAAATAAAAAAAAAACGCCATAAAGTCGTCGATAAAATAAAATTAAGCCATATAAAATAAAAAAGTCCTATGTAGCTCCTTGGAGAAAGATATTTCGAAGCTACTGTCAAAATTTCAAGTCGATCGGTAAAGATTTGCTCGAGTTATGTCTTCGGCGAGCTCAAAAAAAGTGGTTTCGAGAAAAACGCGTTTAAAGTTTTAAGTACTGAGAAACCATATGAAAATATATGAACATACCAGAGAGGCGTTACTGCAGAGTGAAAAATTTGGTCACTCGGACACTTTTGCTGTATTCCATCATTTGGTATATTATTTTTAAGACCCTAAAGCATTTTTTAAGCCATAAAATTTTTTTTTCGAAAAATTTAAAATTTTACTGTGATTTCCCCCTTAACAACTTTTAAAAGTATGCAATCATTTCTTCCATCCAACATAATTTAAAACCTCGAATTCCAATAAGGAAAAGAAAAAAATTGCAACTTGTTTAACGAATGTCAAAATGTTTCTACCCATAAATGTTGGTTACGGATTTAAAGCACACTAGGATATTAATTTTTTCTTATTTTTAAGTATTTTTCAATTCCTTCTTTGGAGCAAGTTTTTGAATACGTTGACGGGTGTGAAATTGGAGTTTGCTCTAACACCATCACATTTAGACGTGAGAATCATAGATTCACACATTTCCACAGTAAGTCTGCATCAAATAATCTTGAAATCTTGTGATCGTTTTATTTTTTTTGCTTTTCAAACTTCTGTATTTGTCATCTGAAATTCTTGTTCTTATTGAAATTACAAGAAAACCGATATCGAGCTCGTACTTTGTCTGGCGTAATCATACATATTTATAGACGATGCTATGAGAAATCTAAAATTAAAGAAATATAGTGTTGCATACTCATAGAAGGCACGGAACCCTTGGTTTGGAAGTCAACTTTCACTTAGCTACTTTTTTGAATATGATTTTCGAGATATGCGGTTCGAGCCAAGTTGATTGGACAATTGCTAGTTGCCTACTATGAGTCTTGGTTGAATCTCCACAAGTTTGGTTAATGAAATAAGAAAGATACTGCCTTTCGTGGTGAATTTGCTCATCGAAATATACAGTGGATCAATAAAGAACTCGGACACTGTACCCTCTCAGGTTTTTATAGCATTCAAGTGGTTAAAAAAAATTATTGAAAAAACTTTATTGTTTACTTACATGTACATGTATATTATAGTTAAGTAAATCACAAAATAAAAAAATGGAACAAAATCGCAAGAAGACTAAAAAATTCACAAAATCAATGTCAAAGAAGAATTTTGGCAGATATCACTTTTTAAAAATTGACAGACTTCTTTAGAAAGGAGAGCTCTGGTAATAAAGCATGATGATGAAGGAAAACAGGTTCGCGATATTGCAGCACCAGAAAATAGCTCGCACTCCTAAGTTCATGATATATAGTAATAAAACGGTTCATAGCATCAAAATCTGTGGGGAATATACCCAAATCTTAACGACCTTAATTTTTCACACTCTTTTACGAGGCATGGACTGTGCAGCAAATCAAGAAGAACCCCGAGCTAAGCGCGCTAAAATTTGACACAGAAGTGTCACAAGGCCGAAATAAAAACGTCCATCCTGAAACAATAAGACTGGTTTTACAAAAGCAAAAAAACAATTTACATGGAAGAGTGGCCCGTTCAAAAATGTTAAAATTCAAAATTCGATAGAGCTTCTAAAAATAATGACGAATTCCGTGAAGGTCGTCCAAAAACGGCCGTTGTGCCAGAGAACATTGATGCCGTGCGTGAACTGATAATGCAAGATCGTCATGTGACATACCGTGAGATAGAGGCATCACTGGGCATTTCTCCCACCAGCATACATTCGATATTGCATGAACACCTGGCAGTAAAAATGATTTGTTCTCGTTGGATCCCTCACAATTTCACAAAGCATTCAACCAGCATTCTTTTCTTGGATTATCACAGATGACAGCACCAATAAAACCGTGATTATACCTTGGACTTTTAATAACGTTGTGCAGTGAGTGTAATGCTAGAGCATAATTCTCATGGTATTTGCAAAGGCATACGTTATGAGGAAGCCTGTTTGAAAGATATACATGTTTAGGTCTAAGCTTTGAAAACTTGCTCTTGCCCACAATCATTCCATGTTCTTCTATAAACAAAGCATGAGTTTCAGAAAGAGAAGCGTATAAATGCCGAATCTGAACCTTTTCCTTTGATCTATCTTCGTGACGAATGGTGATGAAGTCCTTGAAGCCTGGAGCCTGCCGGCTTACATCGTCGCGTTGCTAGAACTCTTTGATCTTTGCCACAACATTCTCACTCGAAGCAAGTGCGTGGCTTTTCTTTCGTTCTTTCGTTTTCTTCCTTTCGTCACCGATTATTTGACTCTTTTTAGATTCTGGCAGCTTGGCAATTTCTGTTTTCTTCTTTATTCGACTCTTTTATCATTTGCAATCGCAACTTTGTATTAAATTAAATAACGGCATATTTTGATAGGTCTTACATTTGACACTCGTAGGAAGCGTTGCTATACTAGTAGTAGCAAGTCGAAAAGTTAAAGTTTTTTTTTTTTTGTTTTGGCTCTATGTCCGCTTTCTCATGGAATTACCCTTTTCAGTTTCATTCTTTTATTGTTTCACTTACATTAATATTTATGCATTAAATTTGTATACAAATGAGATAATAATAATAAATATAAAATGTTTGAACATATGTCTTTGTCTTTTGCGAAATTCAGTGCACTTCTTTTTAAAAATTCTAATATTTGTTTCAACGTTTTTATCAAGCAGTAAGGTATTGAATTGGACCAGCCCCCAATACAGAAATTAATTTTAACATATTTGCCTCCTTCCAAACCTGAAAGCAGAAATCATATTCCCTTTTTATGGCAACACTTACTTCTTCTGTTGTGGCTTGGAGAACGTCATCGTTAGGGGTTGTTGGAGTATTCTTCATACACAATTTACTGCAAACGTATCAGTGGCAAGGTTCTCTTCACAACGACGGAGAGATTGGGTTCTTGTTTTATAGCCAGATTCAAAGTTTTTAATTTTTTTTTTCGAAATCACGAGTAACGTTTCCGTTCATAGACTTTTCGAGAGTCTTGAACTTGGAGACCGCGTAGGTTCTTTTCTATTTTCGCAGTTTCTCTTTCCCTAATCCAATCTCTGTATTCTTCCATTGCTGATCGAGTCCTCTAAGGCAGCCTTAGGTAGACTCGGCTACTTCTGGACTTACATTGATGACATTTGCAGTAGGCGAAGGCTCATTTGATATGCTCTCTGTACCTTTTTTCATTGTGAACCCTTTAATCGTCGGCAGGTGTAGCTTTTTAGAATTTGAATGAGGGCGCTAAATCGACCTGCTCCGGCAAAGTGGGCAGGTTTAACATTAGCCCATTTGTAGTTGATGAGTGTCATACGTCAGTCAGCAGTTGGTCTATTTGATTGGTTGTTTTGCCATGTAAGGATAGCCTGGACTTGGTGCTTCTTATCACCGCAAAGACTTTGAAATACACTATGTTATTTCATGTCGCAACACCGCCAAAGTCATTCTCTATAGGCTGTGTCTAGGGGTCAGTATATTTCCCCTTTTAGCTTCGTCAATGTCAAAATCAGGCCATCGGTTTTTGGCTAATTTATGATCTTTGGTCCAACCCATCTTCCGGCAACGTATCGCATTTTTTCCTCTCCAACGTTACTACTCAATTTTTGACCTGAGGTGAAGAATAATTTTACATTTCAGTAGCACGCCCACAGAATCCCTAAGTCCGTGTCCTTATTTAATTAATTCTGTTGTATGGCCTACCATGTTTGCGAAGCACGTGTTGAGAAATCAAAGCTGCTTAGAAGTTTGTTCTTTCCAAATGGAAGCAGTGTATCCAGGCGGATCTTGCTCATACACAGAGTCCTTTGGCAGCGTATAACTGGCAGGTTAGAATGTATGCATTTATCAAAGCTTGTTCTTAAAACAACTTTTTTTTAGGTTTAGATTTGCTTTAAATTCTCAGTCAATGTACCTCACAAAATTACCTTGGCACAGTAAATCACTTTCCGAAATCAATTTCCTAGCACATTGTGTCAAAAAAAGCATTCGTTCTGTTTTAATTTCGAAGTACTTTTTGGGACGACGGTAAATTTTAAAAACAGAAAATGTTTACCGAAAAATGGTAACATCGAATTGTTACTCAAGATTACGAACATTGTAAGGATACTTCCGTTTTAATCATATTTATTTTTATTCCTGATATCTTAGCTGTGATTTAAAAAAATTTCATCATTTTTCAGTGATATAAATGAAGCTGCAGGATTAAACTTTCCAAAATGTCTTTGCTGTTGCGATATCACTCCACCCATAGACCAGCAAACTTATTGTGTTCTCAAGAAAATATGTCGAAAAATTTTAAAAGAAATTTGCCATGAACAGCGAAGGGAGACGTACACGGTTTTTGATGGAGGAAATAGCATGAAACCAGAAAACATAGCCAAATGTGAGTAGCTCAAAATTGTAAACTACTTTTTATTTGAATTTAAGCTGAGTGGTATGGTACTAAAAAAACTCTTTTATGAGGTAAGAGTGATTGTGAGCTGTATACTAAAGAGCTACAGTTGGTGATGTTCGAGAGAGTTTACCCGAAGGCCAATTCTAGCAAGACAGGTATCGAGTTGGGCTACTTACACGTGTGGAGCTAGTTCCAAATATGAGTGACTTCTGCATAGATTCGAGTAATAAGGCAGTGCCACATAAAGTTTTTAAATTTTTGTGGAATTTTGGATGTGATAAGAACACAAAAAAATGTTAATAGGTTCCAATCCTGAATTTGTGGGAGGTCATTTTGAAAGATTCTGACCTAATTTAGGCGTCATCGGTGTATAATCATTTTGTTATATGATGTCACTCCCGATAAGAATTGATCACGTCACCATTGCAACATCATTTAGAACTCATAGCTCTAAGAAATGAGACACCTCACAAGTGGTCACTGGTCGTACACCAATATACGATAACGTTTTCCCATTTTATTCCCTCAATTTAAGGGCCTTGTGGCTGTGCTAAGGATCATGTAACATTTCTTTTTTTTTTCAATAAGAATCAAGCCCATATTACACGACATGCAAAACGTTATATGTACATGCGGCTCTGAAGCTATTCTGGCGTGATCACGGTAATCCCTTCGCCATGTAAGCGTACGCAGACGACTTAATTGGGTACAGATCAGGTCCAAAGATCGAGGACATTGGAAATCTCTTGCAGCGGACTTCGATGAGATTCAGCGATATTGCGATGACTGGAAATTAAAGATTAACTTTCGGAAATGTGAAACTATATTGTTTAGGACGCCGTTGTCTGGGGCCTCTAGGGATACTGTAAAGAATTGGCGAAAGCTGTCAATCGTGGGACCGAACGGACATCCACTGGCGAGTCGAAGTGAAGTCCGATATCTCGGTATTTGGCTAGAACAGTTTCTATATTTCAACAAAAATGTAGGTGCTGCTCTCACCAGAGCCAAGATCGCTTTTGCCTTAACAAAAAGACTGTTTTATAGCCAGCAACTCGGTGCCCCGTGTGGTTCTGCGTCGGAGCAAGCTTGATGGAAAGGATTTGGTTGTTTGAGAGGCACTGTCTCAGGGCCTGCCTAGGTTTATCCAGAACTCCAGAGTCTAAATACAAAAAATTCTATCCCAACGAGGTCCTATATAACAGATCAAAAATAATGAGAGTAGACAATTTTCTAATAAAGCTGACACGAAATCACGTTGCAGGAGCAATGAACTCTGCTAACAATCTTATCTTCGGTGCCTACTTTCCCAATGAGAGATATTACGAGCGGGTTCGAGTTAGCGGTTTTATCACCCCAGAGGCTTTCCTCTACATAGATTCAATAGGTCTCATCCAGGATAGATTAGCGATACCGCTAATCTTCCACATTGCCCGAAGAGCTGTGGATAAGCGGCTTAACTATGAGCGAGACGTTGCAAATAGTTCCACGCAGCGTCTACGGCTTAGTAGGGCGGTTTCTGACCGCGCTCTAGAAGAAGCTGAGTGACAGCACCGATATTTTTGGTGGCTTAAAAATGTAAGGGAAGGAACTTCTTCGTCAATTCCTTTCTTCGTTGAGCAGCCCTTGCAGGCAAAGTTGGCCGACGTCGATGCATACGTATGTCGCACGGGTGGCTAACTTACGTTAGTTAAGGTCCTTTAGGTTAAGTTTCTATGTAATAATAAAAAAATATAAACAAAAAAAATGTATATATACATGTGCAAAAAAGGGATGTTCACATATCCACATATGTGGGTCTATGTTGGCATATGTGCCTCCTTGTTTTGCGTGTTTATTTCATTTTTATACTTAGATAGAATCAAGTTATTGTATTTAGAGTTAAGTTATTTTAAAGTAGGCATTATAACAGTCTTTGCAACTAAGTTTTGAAGCTTAATTTTCTTAGTTTTAAGTTGTTTTCAATGTAAAAATTAAACAGCCGTCAGGTTAAGTCGAACGACACTAAATAAGCAGTAGGTTTAACTTAGAGAGCCCGCATAGGGACAGTAAGTTAGTTAAGAGCACATAAGATATTTAAGGCTAGTTTTAAGCAATTTTGTCTACTATATAAGTTACATGCTAATAAAGTCAATAAAATTCGCGAAAAAAAGCTATTCTGAAATGAATACGAGCGCTTTAATTTGTACCGTACCATGTATTTGACATGATCTGTATGTTAAAGCATTAGGGAGTGGGCACAATGAATTCAATTCATTAAAAAATATTGCAGCTTTCGTTTTTGACGTCTTAAATCCTTTTTATCTTAATCTTGATGGTAAAAGAGTTAAAACGTTTTTTTTTTTAATAAAATGCTAAGAATGTTGCTTTCAATAAGAGATTAACAAAATTCTTTCTTCATATGTTCAAAATTTACCCCAAACTAATACCAACGAGTTTCAGTTGATAGTCCATTTTGTTTTCAATTGTGACGGCAGTTTCAATCGTATCTGATGGTTTTCAATTGCGTCTGTCATAAATACTTTGTAGACTTCATTGTTCGCGTCCACATGCGGGTGCTTAGATTTCAGAACCAAAATCCACAAAAACCGTGAAAATATAAGTCCATTTGCCTCAGCCTTCAGAAACAGGGATTTGGATTAGCTAGCAATTAATCGAATTGGTCCGCTCAATCCTTTCACCTCCTTTTCAGTTTTGGCTTTATTTTGCTCGCTTTTCGTTCGACTATTTTGGCATTTTAAATTTGATTTGTTATGAAAATAGCGATTAGTTATGACAAGTTAAGGCAGCTGAACACAAAATCAATAACAGCATTGTTTTCTTTGATTTAAAAACTATCTTAAAATAATATCATGCAGTATGTTTTTTTTTCTTTAAAAAAATAGGACAAGATAGGAAATGATGATTAACTGTGCGAGAAAGCAGTTACCTACCTTAGTAATAGGGTGCTCTTACTGCAATATGGCCGTGGCTTACTTACCCAACCTTTTGGCACCATTGTGCCATTGCTCGGGAGTGGTTTATCATCGTGGGACCTTCTGTAGACCTATAACCGGCCAGATCCACGTATGAATCTTAACAAGTTTTTAAAATCGATACCGCTTAAAGCCTCCAGCTCTATGAAGAAGTGCGATCTACGAATTGCCTTCTTTTCTTTGCTGGGGCTGTGCAATCACAAACAAATGTTGAATAGATTCTAATTCCTCCTCATCCGTGCACCTGCTGCAAAAGTCGTTGTGCAGTATGTTCAGACAGATTGCCTATGGTACAGTGCCTGGTAAGGACTCCTTTTATCATGCGTATCTCCTTACGACTAAAACCGATCAATGATGTCGATCTCTACTTTTAATACCCAACCCAAGCCATCGAGATCTTGCTCTATCCAGGGCTTCGTATTTAGTAGTTTTTTCGCTATGGAGCGGGATTTCAAGGGATTCTCTCATCTCTGAATCCTTTTTGGCGAAACTGTACACTTTTTCGTTTCCTCCGATTCCCGTACACCCCGGTACCCAGCAGAGGGTCACCGAATTCAAAAGCGATATCTCACATGCTCTGCCTGCATAATCTTACCAATTTCGTTGCCAGAATGTCTGATACTATTGCCTCTATTGCCCATTGGTTTTCAGAAAAAATGGTAATTGATTTATTCGTTAAGTTGCGGTCTTTCAGCGCGAGTGCTGCCTCGTGTATTTCAGCCACTTCTGCTTGGTCCCAAGTCTTGCCTAAGGCACGTTTGCACGTATTGAACGCAACAAACGCTTAAACTGCTAGCATCTATTTCTAGCCACCATAGCTTCTGGTTTATTGTTTGACATCTGCTTCGTCGCAAAGTGTTTGTTGAACATAGCTTTCCGGGTGACGAGGCTTGGCACCACTCATTTATACTGAGCCAAACCTTTCCGGTCAAAGAGGAAAGTCCATGGCGGAATAAAACCTTTAAGGTGATGCATGGAATCTCACTCACGTTCTCTTGGTCTAGTTTCTCCTCGTCGTTCTCAGTAGTTTTGTAATATAATTTGCAAAAACATTGGAAAATTGTATGTAAGGTAAAATACTTCTCTTATTTATATACTGCTCGCTCTCAAGGGATTATGACTACCCTTATAATGCTTTTGCGCAAACCGAACAGAATGGTTTTGGCAGTGGTTTGTAGAACAGATCTTCGTTAGAAAAAATGAGTAGGCAAATAAAATTCTGGTCCATAGGCTGAATGATCTTAATTTCGTAGTTCACTCTCCGAGTGATGTCTAGGGGCATAATCCAAAATAAGCAGAGTTTGGATTAGTTAACCGTCTTTTTGAAGAAAATTTGAAACATCGTAACAAAATAGTTACTGAATAAGTCCCTGAAAACAGCTACAGTCATTGAAGCTAATTTGGAGCTGCTTCTAATGTACAGGTAAGGAGGAGGTGAGGATACATTACGGAATGGACAAGGGTTTCTAGCTTTGCCTATCACTAACGACTTAACTTGTGTTGACATTTGGCATCAGTGCATGCCAATTAAGGAACAGTTTTCTTAGCTGATGCTGCCACATACGTTTTGAAATTGAGCATGTTTAAAATCGAGATCTAAAATTATTCTTTTAATTTGACACCCAAAAGAGCTCTGATACTGACTTACTTTGTGCCAAGATAAATTAAGATATCGAACACCAAAGCTCTAAGTTTGTTCACCAAACCGTCACACAGTGGGGCGACTCATATGAACTAGTCGGAATAAACCCAAAAAAAAAAATGAGAGCCCTGAATATAAAAACTTGTTTTCCTGTTAGTAAACATTCCAATGCACAATTTACGTATAAAGTTGTTCAAAACGCAAAAAAAAGTGTTAACCAAAAAAAGAAGAGATTTATGTGACTGTGAATACAGCTGGAGTAACATTGCAAGTTTTGATGGACGATACTGTGGAACGTTTGATTACGGCTCAAAAATAAGTAAAGTTAACTTTGAATGATGAACAACTTCAGAATTTGTGATTGATTTGCAAATGGGGATTTGACGGGAACTCCGGCCATAGCTCTTACAAACAGAAATCTGTTGGAATGGAAGCTGATGATTCCAGTGTGTTTATAACTTCCGTGGTGCCGATCCAACTAGTTTGCGAATGTTCACCTCAAAAACTTTTGATATGGCAAAATCCAAGATCTTCTTCAACTCGATACTGCCGCCCAATTAAATTTGAATTTAGGAAGGAATCAGCACAAATTCCAGAAGATGAGAAGCAAAGAGTAGATGCTCAAATTCAGGGTCTGAGTCGTTCAATTGTAAGCATTGAAGAAAAAGTTATGGAAGTTTCACATAAGCTCGTTTTTACGATGCTTGACGGAAAAATGTGTAATGCTTTGACGGATACCACCTCTTCTCAACGTTGTTATATCTGTGGTGGTTCTAGGGATTTCAATCATATTGACAATGTACTATTAAGGCCTAACAATCCGAATGCATTAGAGTTTGGATTGTCAGTGCTGCACTGTTGGATTCTTACTTTTGAGTGCCTTTTACATGTTGGCTATAGGCTTCCAATAAAAAGATGTGGAAAGTTTCTAAGCAGGACAAAGATAAATCCAAAAAAATTTCGGGATCAAATGGGTCTTATTGTTGATCAACCCAAGCCTGGTATCGGGAATTCGAATAATGGCAACTCTGCAAGGCGATTTTTTAACAACGCAGTGCTAGCATCTGAAATCTTGGGTGTCGACAAAATATAAATACAAAGATAGCATATTATCTTGGTGGCACTTTCAAGTGGATTTGACATAAACATAGGAAAGTTCAGAGCGTACACACTGGAGACTGCCAAATATTTTGTACATCTATATCCCTGGTATAAGATGCCACCCACAGTGCATGTTGTTTTAACTGCACTTCTTCCAATAGGTCAATTGTCCGAAGAGGCACAAGAAGCGAGAAACAAAAACTTTAAAAGATATCGAGAACATTTTTCAAGGAAATGTTCTAGACAAAAATGTAATGAAGATATTTTTAATTAAAAGCTAGTAACATCAGTTCCCTTCATAACGAGCTTTAAGCAAATGGCCAAAAAACAACTCAGATCATTCCCTAAAGAAGTGTTGGACTTAATAATGGCCCCAAATGTTTCTAGTGTCGAGGACTCGAACATCAGTAGCAGTGATGAAAGTGAGACAGAATATTGGTACGACGAATCTGAATTTTAGAAGTATTTTTTTTTGAAATTTATATTTAAAAAAGGATTAAACCAAACTATAAAAACTTAAGCATTGTGTTTTTATTCATATTTAAGCAATTTAAACTTAAAAAAGTAGTTTTCCGTAGAAATAGCGCATCTCCTGGGTTAATTCCGGTTATGTGGGTATATAGCCCCACTGTGCGTCACTTGCTTGACTTCTATTTATGACAATACATTTTGCTTCAGGATAATTAATAGAAAAATTCTTCTTCTGCTATTCCAGGAACCATTTTTTAAGCGCCTCTTCCACCTATGGTAGTTCGGATGGTTTAATCGTCCTCCTATTTGTAGGTCTACTTTTTTGTTAAAATGGATTTGGATTATTTTCCATATTTTTGCCAATACGGTACCCCAAACTCGTTGAAATTTGTTTTATTTTTATTAAGAATGAATCATTGCAAGGACTTGATTTCAAGTAGGCTAAACAAACGGCTGGCTCATTCGTTTTCAAGTGTGTTAAAAACATCGCTTCACTCTATTGGATTGTTCACTTGACTTTATTTGCATTCACTCAATTCGCAGTATTTTATTCGCCTTGGCATAGTGTTATTATACTTCTTTTGTTGGTTTTTGGAAAATTGCTCATGCTCACTCCGTCGAATCAACCGCCCGCTCAGCTATATACTATATGTACATATATACTTTCGCAATGAATTTCGCAAAAATTCTAGATCATTTTTATATTTCTGCTCCCAAAAAAAGTATTTCGTTTAATAAGATTCTTTTTGTTTACTTTTTATTTCTTTAGATAAAAATGAATGTCTTTCAAATAGTAAAGCCTTAAGACTCCAACAATTATCCCGAATGCAAAAAGGTGGCGGTAATGGCAATGGCAATGGCAACGGTCACGGTAATGGTAACGGTAACGGTAACGGTAACGGCAACGGCAACGGCAACGGCAACGGCAATGGTAACGGCAGCGGTGGCGGCGATTCGAATTCAAAAAAAAATCAGTCAAAGAAAAATGGTAGAAAAAACGCATTGAAATCTGACGATGGCGGCGGCGGCGGCACAGGCAACAAGGGATCCTCTCAAATCGGAAAAGTGGACAATCTTCGGCAAAAAGTTCGAGATGGTGGTGGTGGTGGAAAGGGTCTTGATAGCAGCGACAAAGATAAGGAAAAACGTGACAAAGACGCCCTCAATAAATTAAAAGACGCTGGCAAAGACAAAACTCAATCTGAAAAAGGTAGATCTGAAAAGCCAAATTCTAAGAAGCATAAACTTGTTCAAAGTAAACAGGGTCGAAAAGATCCTGGTTACTTTAAACAAGAAAAGTCAGAAAAGCGAAGTTCTATTCTAGGTGATAAGAATAAAGACAAATCCGACAAGTTAGACAAGTTTGACAAGTTAGGCAATAAGAAGAGCGATGACAAACGAGGTGTTCGTTCAGCACTTTCTGGTTTATCCAAGGGTGGACATAAAACTTATGGAAGATCCAAAACCATACCTCTTAGCCGAATTGATGCGATACGACCATGCGACTATCTGCGAGCCCAAATGGAGGATAGGGAACTATTCTGTCCGAGAATCTGGTAAATTTTTCGTTCACATTTTTTATTCTTAAATACAAAAAATTTCGTTCGTTTTAGTGGTCCATGTTCTCCATGCCTGCCATGCCCGCCGCGTCCACCGTGCCCTCCTTGTCAACCATATCGCTCATGTCATCCATGTCCACCATGTGAGCCATACGGAAGCTGTAACAATCATTTAGTCAATCGATGCATGATACCCTTCACCCAGTGTCCTTGTTAGGCTCAACCAGCCATAAAGGCTGTTAAGCCAATTTTTGATGTGTATATTTCTTGAGATTTTTTTTAATTATTTGTATGCAAATGCCCAGTCGCATCATATAAATAAAATTTATTTTTGAGTTATATACAAATTCTGAGTTTGTTGTGGATGATGATTTCTCATTGAGGGGGCGTGCGTGGGCGATTGCGCGACGTCAAGAAATTCTCAAAGCCGTCAACGACAGCTCTAGGTCATTTATACGGTGCGGAATACATTTACATTAGATTAATTCTTGATTGTATTCTCAAGGCTTGTCGTTTACCCTGAAGGATTCGGTTTTTGAATTTTCATCAGAACAGCAAATATCAAAAAAACAATTCCATCGGAGGTTGCCTGGATGCTGTCGAGACCGTTCCGAAGGCTGTTTCATTAATTGTCGGCGCAAATATTTATGTTTCATTGGTTTTAAATACAAATTTGAATTTATTAAAATTAGATTTGTTGTTGGCGTAGGAAATAGTTTGGCGAAAACATCCGCCTGCTGGAGAGAAGGTCTGGACGTAAACAATAATGATTTCATGGCACAAGAATAGTTTCGGCGCATTTATTGAATCTGTTTTAAAATTTTGGAACGCAATTTTACGAAATGAAATTTTAGGAATAATTCAATCAAGTCAAGGCTCAGCAGGGCAGTGAAACTTTTAGGTGAATGAAATGTTCAACACACACAGCCACTGTTGAGATAAATAAAGTCAAAATGGTGGTCTTGACTTTTGTCATCAATGTCAGTCCTATAAATAGTCCACTAAATTAAACAGTATTAAAGGATGCTTGGTGGGTGGAGGGAAAGTAAACGATGTTTTTCGTTTGGCTCTTTAGACTTTGTTTATTGAGTTTTTTGACCGAGGAAAATTTATTCCCTCGCGCACTGATGTCGTAAAATGCTTTGAATAAATAATATCAGGCTGACGGAGGACTTAATGACTTTGACATCTATGCATGCTGATGTTTTGATTGCTGGTCATCATCATCATCGAAACATAAAATACTGAGAGACTCAAAATTGTTACGCTCCATAAAATGCCTTGAGTCAGTAAGGGAAACGATGCAAAAGTATCACAATGCGTAGTTCAGTGGTAATGTTCATACATAAAAAAAAATTGGCTAAAAGCGCTGGTAGCTACTAGCTTGCAAGTATTGACCTGTACATTTATGTATAGTTAATAAATAATAATAATAATAATCATAATAATAATAATAATAATAAAAAAATGGCACTTTAAAACGTTTGATACGAAGTCCCTGTCCGAATATGAATACAATTTTTGAATGTATTCGGACTTAAATTGTGCCCAAAATTAAATGCGCAGTCGGAAAATTATAAAACTTTTTCCAAATTTACAAAACAAATTTACCAAGCTCATTACTCATCAAGACTGCGAAATACTCGTGATTTTGTTTTCGTTATAATATTTCAGTAAGTGAAATTTTGGCGTATCCTGTGATATTTAGACCAACGATAACTGTTTGCATTCCTTACGTTCCCGAAAACTGCTGCAAGTTGTTTTGACCATTCATCTTATCATCCGCGATAGCTTGATCCTTAAACAGACCGAACTTACATTTATTTCATGGTGGTTGAGACATGAAAACAACCTTAACTAGAGAATACTATTCCCTCGATGTCGCTGGTGGATTTTCGCCTTCCGGACTTTTTTTCATTGTTGTCACAAAGACAAGAGGCTAATGAATCATTAACCCTTTGAGTCACAGTGGTACTGGCAGAGCACCACCTATTTAAACCGCTGTCAAAAATGTTCTACTGCATATTTTGGTCTGAATTTTTGTACTCGGGAGTTTATAGGATCGCTAAACATGAATCTAAGGTTATATTGACGGAATTCAAAATGTCGGAGAAGTGTGTGAAATTGAACTAATCTTTTCGACAAACCAATCAAACTTTATTCTACTGCTTATTTTAATCTAAATATTTGTATTCGGGGGTTTTTGGGGCCGTCGATTACAAAACTACTATTAGCTTGGGAAAATTCAACGTAAATACAATAAGGGTTTGCGGGATCACGGATCTAAGGTTTTATATAAAAAAATGAAAATGGTAAAAAATGGACTCTCACTCAGCATTACCCAGGACTAACGACGTGGACGTGGAGAGTTTCTAGTTCCTTTTACTTTTGCTTTTTTTTTGTACTTTTTGTTTATTTTTTTATTTTTTTTTTGTTTTGTTTTTTATTTTCTATATTTTTTTTGTTTTGTTTATTTTAGACTCGTGATCTGTGACCTCGAAAGCCCCTATAAACCATATTTTTTTGGAATTTGATTGAATTTTACGAATTTAGTCCGCCATCTTTGATCCTCTTTTTTAGAATTTGTAAATCTAACCTTAAATTTGTAATTAGTTACCACGAAAGGACAATCGAGGAGTACAAAAATTCAGACCAAAATATGCAATAGAATTATGTCTGATCGGTTGGTCTTAACGATTCAATTGCACAAAATTAAGGCCACCATCTTGGACTCGCCATCTTTAATTTTGCAAATCTAAGCTCATATTCGTGATCAGCGACCCCAGAAATCACCGAGTACAAAATTTCAGGTCAAAATATGCAGTAGAAAAAAGCATGACTCAAGCATGACAATAAGGTAGGTGTTGATCTCCTCGTTCAACAAAATCCTATTGGAGCAAATTCGAGAAGAGTACTCTTGTCATTGTTTGGGAGAAACGTGTCCATCGCTTCCTACTGTAATTGTAAGAGTGCGTTTGAACATACTTACTCCTCCAATTCGGCAATAAATTCGCAATGGTCACTGTCATACACGAATGGTATCCGTTTGTCAAACAGCATAAGATCTTTATAGGAGCCTGATCTGGGATAAGACGGACTGTCCGTCGCTTTTAAATCGAGTCGATACCC
Source organism: Orthonevra nobilis (assembly GCA_963555765.1). Classification (NCBI taxonomy): domain Eukaryota; kingdom Metazoa; phylum Arthropoda; class Insecta; order Diptera; family Syrphidae; genus Orthonevra; species Orthonevra nobilis. The sequence goes on along the minus strand of OY743225.1, from coordinate 49,278,868 downwards.
GACACTTTTCTGACCTCACCAACTGAACAGTAAATTCCCTCTAGTATTGGGTGAATGATTTCTCCAACTGCTATCTTTGCCGTTTATATCTCCGGCCTTGAAGTAATAATTCTCCTCCGAACCCAGACGTAAGTTTTGAAAAAGTGTCTTTAGCTCTGAGATAAAACAGGCTTGATGAGAAGCTTCACTATGGAGGGGGATGCTTATGATGCAAGCCTCTAGCACTTCACCAACGTGCATAACCTTATAACGCAGATTATGTCTTCTAACAACATGAAGAGTACAGCGCTTCGCTCGATAGTTCTTAGCGAATTTACACTCACTTAAGGGATCTTTAAGGGTTTCTCCGCAAACACATTACAATTGGAGGCGTGTTAGGCTCGGCAGAGGAGTGTAGATACAATTTACGCATGTCGCCTGTTCCTGTACTTACTGTTGCAACTGACTAATTTTGCCATGGATAGAAAGCAAAATTGCTAGCAGATCAGCATCACCTCTAGGTGCTACAGGTCGTGAGGCCTGAGGAGCAACCTTGTAATGTAATCCTCCGCCCGGCCGCCGTTTGGGCGTAGGTCAAATTGAGAGGTACGGCTGATTGTATGGAAACTTTGCTCAGGCCGGTGCAACTTTGGTTCAGAAACTAAGATTTTTGACGCGCTGTTGTCCTCGGGCTAAGGCGTAAATTTGTAGCAATAATTGCGAACTTTCCGTTGAGCAATCCGGATTAACAAATCAGCCTCACGAATCTGCGTGCAATAGTAATAAGTAGCAACGTTTCTTTAAGCTCACTTGTGCAGTTTGAAAAGTTTGAAAAAATAATGTACAACATTTTTGAAATGGAATCCATGTCTGAAGGCTTGTGTTAAATAAATAAAAATAATATAAGGTTGTACGACGTGTTTTATTGTGTTTTGTCGAGCAAAGTTCATGACAACTCTCCAGTAATTGTTTTTCTTTACCATTAAGTAAAATGAAAGATTTAATTATATTTCCAAGCAGTTCCAGATTTGATGTTTTTAAAACGTGTACTTTTGGGAAAAATGACCTGCACCTATTTGGTCTTGTCGGAGTTATTCCAAATTCGATTCGATATTTGATAAACACTTCTTATGTGGAATTATGCAAATCTATCCATCGTTCTATTTTTGTTTAAATGTGAGTGAGTTTTAACTTCGTGTTTTGTTCATTTGAATAACATCTTGGAATTCGGTCAATGTTCTATGCGGACAAAACAATCAACAAAAAAACAACCGATCTAAGATCTAAAATTCGTTCATGGAACTCGGGTGTCATGAAGAACTATAGGGTAATTTAGAAGCATCAAAATTGGTAAAGGAAGTCGAAACTGCGGTACATATTCTGTAGCGACCCAGTAGTCTCAAAACTATCCGGCGTAAAAGCTCAATCTACATATACCAATCGAAGCTAATTTAACAAGACACCAATTTCCATGCCATTCTGTGGTGTAGCAGGCAACAAAAGAGGCAAATCCCAGTGATATATTTATTTATGGTGCCTGTGGTGAAGTAAAATTGCAATCTATTAGATTAACTTTCAGAAGAAGAAGACTGAAATAAGGATATTAAGAGCTTTCGCGAAGGGTATGTCGAAAAATACTCGCGCTCTTAAAAAAATGCAAGTATTTTTAACAATTTGCTGCTTACATCAGATCCTAAGCTCACACGTATGAGAATGTCACCAAATAAATATCTTATAAATTTAATCCAAAAGTTGTTGAAATTTGTGCCCGCAGAAAATTTCAATGAAGACGACGATGACAGTAACAGTAGCACCAGTGACAAAGATAAAATTAATAAAAATTGAGTCTTAAACGCATTACTTTTTTCTGGCCATGGCTGAATTTGGATGTTTCAGTATTTTCTATATTATTAAAAATTAGATTTATTGTGAATAACTTAATATTGAACTAAAACAAACTTATTTTTCCACCCGCTCATCAGCAACCCATCAAAATTACAAGTACAGTAGAAGTCGCTTATAACGACGGTGAAGGGATTGAGGAGACCGATTGCCTTTCACAAAAATTAAGGAAAACATAAAATATGAAAGATTAAAGACATTTATTTTATTTCAAAACTTATTGTTATCTTATTTTGTAGTTTTTGAAAAAAATTAAAAAATTTGTTTTTTTTTTTTAGAGGCAACTTTCAAAATCTGCTTCATTGTTTTTCATCAAACTCATTAAAACAGACAAATGTCGTCACCAATAATTGAATAGTCTTCTTCGAGCTCTTCATCATCTCCTTCACTGTCTTCTTTTTCATGTGTAAAATTTTCTTCCTGTACAATGACATCTTTAGTTTCCATGGAGGATGTCAATACATTGTATTCAATTTGAACTTGTTGCTCCCATTCTTCGTCTGGTACTACTTCATTTATGATTCTACCCGGTAGTTCGCTTAAAGGCATAATGGCTCCTCAATAAAATCTGAGTCTACAACAAAAGGTTCTGATGCAGCGATTTCCAATGGTTTTCTGCGTGACATAACTCCTAGACTTAGAAAACATGATCACTTTATCTAGTATAGAAGGACTGAGAAATATCCGATTCAATAATTTTACAATTTATAATTTGTTTGTCCAAAGGTTTGCAAAATGGATGTTGTGTTTGCAGGCAGGGACCAGTCAAATTGAGGCTAAGTTTTCTATATGCGGATGACCAGGACAATCGTCTACGGTAAGAAAAATTTTTTTTTTGCTTTGTTTTTTTTTTTGTTTTTGTTTTGAAAGTAATCTGTAAATATGCCTGACGTCACCCATGCGGTTTTATTTGCTTCATAGAAGGACTTACTTACTTTAAAGCAACGAGGGGACTTCGATTTTCCAATCACTAAACGTTTTCTGTTTATGGAACCCGTCATTCTGCAAGCTACCAAAATTGTTATATACTCCTTCTTTGGAAGATTTTCCATCCATGCAGTGTTCCCCTCTAAACCGAACTGAATCATCCGAAGCAAACTTGTAAAACTGTTTCATCAGCGTCAAAAATGACCTCATTTGAATAGTTTTTTCGCAGATAAGGCCAAACTTTCTTTCATCACAAAGCACAGTGTGGATGCTTCGCCTGAAACTTTTCCAAAAATAATGTTGTGACATTGCCTTAAGCTTTCTATCCAGGCCTTAGAGCACTTGTAGTCCTTCTTGACAAACAGGTCACCTTCCCCAATTAGAGTGAGTCCATTTATTGCGATGTTTTGCTTCCTCTTAGCTTAAAGCCACTTCAATAATGTTTTTTAAATTGCAGGTTTGGTTGACGTTCGCATATTTTTATTTTCAAAAACTCAGATTTTCCACGATTTTTTCATAATGTTGATACTCATGACGCGTTAACTACGTCTAACTCTAAAACCAGCAATCCCGAAGACACATAAAATAAACTGCAATAAAACTCGACAGAAACTGTTTGTATGAACACAGCTACACAATGTATATTATTTTAGAGCATCGTCTTCGGGGACGCAACAAATCGTTTCTCTGTTCCCTTTTCAAAATAAAAGAATGAACAAGAAACATTTTGATAACCGACAACAACGATTGAGTTTTATTCAAAAAATTTTCGCTAATCCGATGACGTTATAAGCGACTTCCACTGTAGTTGCAAAGAAAAAACATTTTAGCACCCATAAGTAGCTGCCCTGCTATAACTCAATGTTTATGCCATGTTTTGCAGTCAAATACCCCCACTGTGCGGTGATCAACCGTAAATCCAGTACTAGGGCCGAGTTACAAGCCAGTAGTCTTCATCTTCACTGTCGTTTTTAACCCAGTCCATGTGAGACTTCCCCGCCACTGTAAACTAACCTTTCCAAAAAATAAGACGATTTTTTTATCTATTACATTATATAATCTGCTTGTAATTAATTAAAGAACGTTTTCAACTTTTTATCAACGGTGACATTAAACCACCAGCAAACATTTTTTTTTCTTAAAAATTTGAGGACCAAAAGTATTTTTGAATGTAGAAATTATTTTCATAAAAACACAGTTTCTATTGTCGAAGAAGAGACAGACAAAAAAAACTATTCGAACATGAACTTGGACTTGAAAAACATCGAAAAGCGAAACCATTAAGTCATTAATGGCACGTTTTATGTTTCAAAAAAACATCCAAGTGCGGCTGTAAAATATATGAAAGCAATTAAAATTTCTGTAAGCTTCTTTATACGAACATAAATTTATGAAAAAAGACTATAATTATTTTTTATGTAAGCTCTCATGATGATTGTCAACATAATCTTTATTGCAACATTTTATTTCAATTTCAAAATATCAAATCAAAAATATATGCAATCATTTTTTTTTCTAATGAATGAACTTTTGAAAAAATATCGCCATATGTTTTGATGTGTGCGGACATTTCGTTCTCCAATTGGAAATGGGCCAAGTTTTATCAAAGATCTTACATGACACCACCATCATTCATTTTTTGGGTGCCATTCTATTGAGATTGATTTTCAAGTACGGGTAGCTTGTTAACGCATCAAGGGATTCTTTTCTTTTGTTTAAAATGTTCGAATAGTTTAATTTAGGGTGTTTTTGAGTCATTTGCGAGTGAGGGCGCCGCCGTCGTTTTGTTGTGGTGGAACTGGTCCAAAAACTATGGTGCCAAGGATTATATTCGTACATACATAAAAGCGAAACCGTCACTAAATTTCTGTTTTCATGATTAAAGATTTTGACAGGAAGTTCATTCACTTGATGTATAACACTTATTATTTTAATTTACTTTTAAGGCACATAGCCTTCATAATGACTTCGACATATTTTGGAGCATTGTTTATCATAGTAAAGTTATCGGATGAGTTATAATTTCACATTAAGGTAATTTTATATTTTATCAACTATTCAGTAAAGGCTTAGACTAGGTTCTGTTGATTTTTCCACATTAAAAGTGATCGTTTATGACATATTACTGAGCATTGATCTAAGTTATAGTAAAGTGGGTCCAGCACGAAAATGTAAAAAATCTCAAAAAGAGTTTCGCCTTTTCTGAATTCGCATCGCCAAAGCTTTCACCCGACCTTGGCATGGGACATTATTGAGCAATGACTTGTAGCTTTCGTTGTAGCTTTCGAGTTATTCGCTATGAGCTCCAAAGTGCAGCTCTATATTTGCACTTCATGATGGACAACCCTATACACATGTGTTGTCTGCGTAATTCTTTCCGCAGAAGTGAGGTGTGAAAAGTGCCAGATTATTTTACCCGAATTTGAATCAAGAACCTCCCAAACAGTCTTCCTATGCACACTCAGCAATCTGATGCAGAATCTAATAAGCAGCAAACATACCGATAAGTACAGAACAAAGCAAAATTTGGAACAATGATGACTAACACATCACAGGAGGATTAAATTATTTTATCTGCACAAACATAGGTCCCCAAGCAAAACCTTTATTTGCGCGACAACTCAAAAGAAGGCACATGACTTCAATCTACAACCTTTGACTTTGAGTGATTTTTTAAAAGGTTGACGGAGGAGCTACATGGGTAGACTTTTGCTCAATCAGTCTGTATGGATGTGCAGATCACTAGTTTTCTCAATCGGTTTGATTGAGTGTCAAAACAATATGGTTTTTGAGTTAACCATAGCAATCAATGTCGTAGTTGTAAGCCGATGTTCGCAATTCAAAACCTTATGCGAGGAGATGCTACAGGGCTGCATTCTTAGTCCTATTCTATGCGGCATTTTAAAAATTACCTTTTTTTTGGCAAAAAAAAAACAAGTCAAGATCTTTACATGCGTGGAGCTTTGTCCGTTGTATCTTACAAATAATACATACTTAAAGCTACTCAAAAACCGATGTTAATACGTTGGTTAAAGTGGGTATATAGTGAATCGCCAACTCTCTGCCATAGATCGGAATAACTTTACTGTTGGTCGAATTAATATCGGCCTAAACAAAGCTTTACCTATTCTCTGACTTTTCTCCACTCAGCACTAGAATAAAGCTCATCAAAACTACAGTTGTATATCATTAGCTTAATTCTATAAAAGAATATTGAAAATGCTTAATGCTCGTATCATTCCACGCGTGACTGGCACTGGCAGGCCGGTGTTGAGTTGGTTTAACATAAAATAAATGCGCTAACGGAAAGATTTGAAGAAACTGATTTATCCCTTATCAATCAATTTATGCTTAAACAATTTTTTTTTATTATTTTTTGAATACATTTCTTTTTGATATTTATTTATTTATTTATTATCTATTAAGTATTGAAAATAGTTATACAATATATATAAAATAATCGTGGCACAGTGTTTGTAAATAAACTCTTTTGAAATGGCTTGGCCGATTTTTATGAATTTGTTTTGTGTATATTCGGTAGGTCTGAGAATAGGTCGATAACAATTTTTGTGTGATAAGGGTTGCCCTCCCCAAAATATTTTTTTTTGGATGAAATTTTATATTTATAATTTTTTATGATTAAGCCTTATTTTTCACCCTTTTCTTCAATATTTGTATTGTAAAAATCTTCAACTCCCAGTGGTCAGTGATTATCAATCAGTTGTCTACCGGAGAAATGTACATATACGTGTTTGATGATTGTGAAAAGTAGGTAAAATAATAAAGAAAGAAATACATTATCAGTATACTGTTTTTCATCATTAAGTACTTCAATTTAATCTATTTATTTGTGTTTTGTACAATGAACAATGCCAGCGAGACGCAATTTGGGCCGTCGATCGAATAGAACTCAGAGACTGATTTTTTTAATTATCATAATTAGTGATAGCAAACATTTTAAAATTTATATATAACTTCTATATGAATTTTAATATATTAGTAAAAGCACAATGAATGGAAAAAATTATTGGTTGGTGTTTTATTATTTTTGTAGGCCGTCATTGTCCACAGCGCTCCATTCCTCTTTCATTGATTGACCGCATCCCCACGCACTTAAAATGAGTTAGTTTTTTTCACCTACCAGAACATTCACTAGAAATAATTTATTTGACAAAACAACGTTTGCAGACCAAGCATATATTTATCTTTAATACAGAAGATTTTTTCGTAATGTTCATCACGTTATTATTATTATTATTATTATTATTATTATTATTATTATTATTATTATTAATAATTTAATGTGGGTAGTACAGTGAATATTTATCTCTTATAGTACTTAAAATTATGACGAATATTAAAGTTACATATAATCATACTTGAAATATAAAATAAAAAATAAAAGTTACAATATTACAATAATGAAAAGAAATAAAAAAGTTTGGAAATATAGAAAACAAAGTATAGGAGAGAAGAGAAAAGATTGAAGAATGTAGAAAGGAAAAGAAGAGATTACTGCTGTTTCACTAAATATTTAAATAGAGCATGTCTGAATTTTACAGCGCATATTCTTTATTTCCAAGGGCAAAGAATTCCATAATTTGATGTTGTAAATAAAGAACAATCTTGGTAAAATGAAAATGATTGCTAGGGTAGCTTGCGTGAATTGGAATTTTTTGTAAAGATATAGTGTATTGGTATTTTGGTGTGAATCAATTTATGCAGAAATATGCACATACGCCACTTTAAATACTGTGCCAGTGAGCAGCTAAGAATGCTTTTATTGTATAATGAAATTTGACCTGTTTTACGCAAGCTGTTAATGTACCGAGTCATCGCATTAACGGCAATTTCAAGCTTACGCTGCGCTAGAGAGTCCAAATTTGGGAAATCCACTCCAGAATAGAGTATGATTGGAACCAATAATGCTTTGACTAGTTTAAGCCTCGTATCCTGTGGAGTGAAGTTCGCAGTTATCCAGAGCTTACGCAGAGCACCAAACATACTTGAGAACAAGATATTTATATGATCACAACAGGACAGACTTGAATTCATTTGCACCCCGAGGTTAACCACTGTGTTAATATATTAACTCTGAGTACCAGCAGGAAAGCTGCAGACATCTCCGATGAATCATACTGCCTATGAGAAAACGTTTTTAATTGTCTTCGTTCAATCTACATACAAGGTCTTCAACCAAACCAATTGGCCTCGACAAGTAGACTTGAACATCATCAGCGTATGATGAGACATCACTACAAAAATCCGTTAGGTCGTTTATAAATATGCAAAACAGGATAGGTCCCAATATTGAACCTTGGGGTACACCTGCCAATATTTGTCTCATTTCAGAGAAGAGGTTACCAACTACAACTTTTTGGAACCTGTTTGTCAAGTAGTTTTCTTTAAGCCGTACAGCTTTGTCATTGAAACCAAAGTAAAAGCGCAGCTTTTTCCAAAGGATCCCAAAGGATAGGAGTTTGTTCTCATCAATGTGGCTTGTAATCTGCTTCGCCAGTAAGCAATAAAAATCTACTGAAGCAAAAATTGGTTTGACTATCACAAATTCACGATATAAATTGAAATGTATTAATTTTCAGTAGAAATATATATACAGTATCAATATCGAATCCTTGCGTGAATTGTGTGGACGACGTCCATTGTAATTTACAGATGAAAATAAAATACTATACATCTATATGTCCAGGTATGTCCTGTGCTGCACGCTTCAACTGTTTTTGAATGTAAGGTTCTACTTTGATTCACATACAGTCAACTAGACAACGTAATCTTCTAATATCCCGCTTAAAATATTTAACTCTCTCATAATTCAAAATAGTTTCTAACCACGGTGTCTCAAATAGTTCTATATTATTAGGTTGAATAAGCTCCAAGAAAGGTGCTTGATAGAAATCAAGACCACAATATTTCTACTTGGAATCACTAAATTTATTCGCTTATGGATATAATTTAAAAAAATGTAGTTTTGTCATTTCATTGAAGAATGAATTTTTAGGCGAGTCGCAAATTCATCCTCATGAGCTCAGGTCTTGCAGGAGGGCTTACTTTTCACTATCCTTAGCTTGTAAAGTGTTTTTTAAGACCTTTCTGATAACAAAGCATTAGACGGAAACCTTCAAATTTCTACTTGTCAATGATAACTAGGCGCTCACCGTTCAAAAACGTCCCTTAAACTAAAATATGACCTCTTTTTTGATGACCTTTTACTTTCTCTCATAGCTGTTTCAATGCAGGCCGACTCTGTAAGACTTACACCTGTTTTATTTTACTTTCAATTGCCTTCCATTGATGAATGCTAAACAGATAACAACTCATTTGCTTCACCCACCTTCACTTTTAAGAAACAAAAACAATTATCATTGCTCATCAATCCGTCAATGGTTTTCTGCAAAAACAAAAAAACATATATATACATTTATGTATGTGTATAAAAGCAAATCTTGGAATCTTGTTTATAATTGTCTGAAAAAAAAAATTAAAATTCTTAAATTAGATTTTTCGTAATTTCTTATAGATTTATTCATTTCGTCTATAAGGACCGCAAAAAAAAAAACAAAAAAATAGTATACAAACTCATACATGCAAAAGCTTCCACCTTCTCGCCAAAAATCTTTTGCATATTAACAAATTCACAAAAATTCAAACATAAGTACAATAACAACAAAAAAAAAATAACAAATTTACTCATTTTCATGTTGTCTCATCTGTTAAACTAAATACAGATGCGCTCGCGAAAATTCACATTCGTTCAATTGTGTGCGTGTGTTCCAAAAATAATTCAGCAATGAATTGAAATTTCTTAAATCACCCGAAAACTCCCGACCAGAACTCAGAAGATCTCGAACGGGCGTTAAGTGCAGACACACAACGACGAGTATCAGAAACAAAGTGAAATTATTTATTATTACTTTTTTCAAACAACAACAAATCGAACGAAAAAATGGTTTATGAAACTGATTTCTATACTACACGTAGGTCCTACAATAGGCCTGTCGTATCGTCCTATTCCGTATCGGTAAGCCATCAAATCTTGCCTATATTCAAAAAAATAAGTGATTTAAAAAACGAATTGAAAAAATAAAATCAGAGAAAAAAAGTAGTGTAGTGTGGTTTTCAAAATATTAAAGTGATAATAAAAATATTTGCAAAATAAAAAGTGATAAAAGGACATTTTTTTGCCAAAATAAAATTTACTTCAGCATTCGAGAATTTAAAAAATGAAAAATTTCAAAATACAAAAAGTGTAAATTGCAAATATTTTTTGAGTCATAAATTTTTATAATTTTTTTTTTATTATTTGATTATAAGTGCTTGTGTCCCACTTGCTGTGATATGAATTTGAAAAAAATATTTTTAAATTTGAAAGGATATATTTCCCACGAAAAAAAAAGTTTATCTACGAAGAACAATTAAATTGAATGGAATTGAAACACGTTTGAAACATTAGAACTTCCTTTGTTTTTGTAGTTATCCAAAAATCATTTATATCTCTGTATCCGAGTGTACGTCAGAAACTGTTTTCCCTTCTACGAATATCGCATTTTATGTATCTCATATTTGGAGTACCGTCAAAACATAAGAAAAAAAAAGAAAACTTATGATAAAACAAAAAGAAAATATGAAAACATTTTCATTAAAATATTTGTTAATATTTTTTTATTATCATTTGTGAACTTCTAAATGAATGTTAAGTTTTGTTCGAATTTATATATTCTCTTATTTTTTTTTTGTGTAAGAAGATTATATGTTAATAAATTCGTATTCGTTTGTTAAATTCATCAAAAAAAGAAACATAAACTTTATTCGCCAACAAGGATAAATATTTTTTAAGAAACAGTAGAGAAACAAAAAAAAAAGAAAAGAAAACATGCGAGAGTTGCTTCATGTAATCACAAAAAAAAATGTTTTGCAAAACTTGTTACTAAAAAAAAAATAACACTTCAAAATAATAATCGGCCCAACAAATTACCCTATAAGGAGATTTTACAATACAACCATCTTTTCTAGATTCTTTGGATCTTCGCGCAAGTATCAAATTACCAACCACGTCCGGACTATTGCAAAAAAAATAAATAAAAATATTTTAATAAATGACACTTCAAAAAAGTTAGCATCATTAATAATCTTGTCGCAATGCCAAAGTTTCAAGGTTTATTTACAAAAATTTTCGCATTTTACATAAGTTTGGCTCGCGGCTATTCCATTGCAATGGACCTAAATTTAGATACGAAAATAAAAAGTTTTAGAAAGTGAATTTTGGAAGGAAATAATTATTTGCTTTTTAATTTGATTTTTGAAAATCTCTCGAGAATTGACGCTCATGAGCTAAAAAAAGAAACTTATGTGAGGATGAAATTTTGGCGACAATATTTTAGCATCAAAGCTTATTTATATTTTTGAAACATGTTCATATACCTTGTCTTATTTATATTCTTTCAAATAGTCACATTGATGAGAGAAGAACTGAAAAGCTAGGATCTGACTTTTTTTTTCAAATGAGTCCAAAAATCTAAACAATTTGTTAGATTTTAATGCAAAAAGAACTCATTCTCCGTGGTATGTCTTAAAATTGCCTCTAAGGACCCATTTTGTTAATCAAGGTTCCTTTTCATTCGATTTTTAAATTGAGTTTATGACGTGCATACAAAATGAAAATAGTTTTGGATGTTTGTACAATGTAATTAAAAAACAGATGCTGAGATCTTCAATGTCTTCTTTTATGACGTATGTAGGTCAGACATCGTACCCTCATTGTAATTATTTTTTCTTGAGAGACTATGCTATGATTCATAGGTTACCCAGAAAACTTTTAGATACTACACGACTGTATTTTAAAAATCATCGGCAGCAATGAACTGCATCTCAGAGCCTTGATAAAATAAAGACACTTGAAAAGTAGGTCCTGAAAAGTTTAAAAATATTTAAAACATAATACACAAATTGACTTTCGTAAACAAAAACTTTGTATGTTTGAAATGGTCAATCATTTGCATGTCCTGAGAGACGAAATAGTTCAACATCTACTTATTTTGATCCTGCCAACTCGAACTTCAAAAAAAACTTGTGGCAGTGTTTTTTATAAGTTACTAAATTTTCGAGAATTGTCAAAACAAGCTATTCTTTGCTCTTGCTTTTGACTTATTTATTTGACTTGTTTGACTTATTGAAGACTTCAAATCATACCATCCAAGGACTCCTCTTCTCACATTATTGTAACAATGTGTTTATTGGAAGATCAGAGGAATCATTTTAAGTTGAAACAGCATCAAGTTGGCTTCAATCGAATCTGAATACGAACAAAAGTGATGCAGTTTGAAGATGAAACCTACCTAAAGTTTAATTTGAATCCATTTACATAAGATTTGAAATCCAAGCATAGATTTGATGCTCGATATTCCAATAGTGCTCGGCACAATTTTTCGCATCACATATCCCAATGATGACAAAAAAAAGAAGCACCGGTGCTTAAGATTTCAAAGCACGTATTCGACTTGATGGATTTGTTTTCTAAACAATTTCCTAAGACTTCATTGAGACAAAAAGGTTGGTGAAAATTTCGAACCTTAAATGCGAGATTTGGAAATTTGTTGATGAGCTAAAAAATTAAACAGCGCTGGTTTTATATGAATCAGTCTACGAGATGAAACGAGACGTGTTTATTGGGTTAAATTTATCAAGTCTTGTAGAATTTTTGAAGCGTTTTCATTCACTTATCGGACTTTTACGAAGTTCATCTTTCACATTAAAATTGAACTGAAAAAATTTAATAGATCTGTGACTTTCAAAAAACAAACACCTCTTGCAGTAGTCGGAAAGACTTTCTCAAACCACTAGTGCTTTCTACAGATTCTAAAGATATAGGAAATCAAATGTTTAAATGTGTCCTCCCAAAGTTATGCAGTTTGTAGCCACCAACTTCTGTGTACCAAAAATATCATCGCACTGCATTTGGAATTCTTAAGTATTCTTAAAGTTCAGTCGCGTCAACTCATTTTTGAAATAAGAGTTGTGCAACTACGTTGACGCCTGCACTCTTGTTGACAATCAAACAAGATCAAGTTTCAGCCTTTAAAAAGAAGCTTACACGAATTCAGCATCAATTTAACGATGTTGAAAATTGACCATTGAAAAAGGATTTCTTCTGATCTTTAAGTTATGCAAGACACGTTATTGGAAAATAGGATGACACATTATTTGTGACCAAAATTATGTCTGCCAAACCATTTATGTAAGATTTGATTATTAATAATGCCGCAGGCCTGCACCAAAAAACCTGATCTTAATTCAACTCTGCATTCACTTTCCCCAAAGCCCATAGTCGATGACTTTAAAAGGATCTTAGACAAAATGGATTAAGTATGCTTCCTAGAATATACGAACACCACAAAATGCTGCATTCCAAAACAGTTCTGTTTGTTGAAAAGCCAAATATTTTTCAATCTCAAAATTAAGTACGTTCTCCACGAACAATGTCAGAAGTAAGCAATTCATACAAAATGCCTAGCATATTGTAAACAATATTGCGTAATTTCAATCGCCGACAAAAACAAAAAAAAAAAATAGGCCAAAGCACCCAACAGCTAGAATATTTACCCTGAGCCCTCGTACAATTAAGACGTCATCTACATCGTTATATTCCCGTCTATAATAAGATTGCCAGCAGTATCATCCAAGAATTCTCATCACTCTTTGGATATTCCAACGAGCCAAGCCCCGAAAAGATAAACGAAATATAATTAAATAAAAATTCATGTAACTCTAGATGCGCGCGCATTCAAAATTCAAATACCAAAAATATCTCCTCCTGGACTTGTGTGAGAAAAAATTTAATTTGTGCTCATCGAGGAACCATTAAAAAGGCATTTCTCTTTCGATCTTTTCAATAAACACAAAAAAAAATAAAATTCCACGAATTTTCCTCAAATTCCAAATGTCTGTGTTTTTTTTTTATTTCTGACAAGTCATCGCCTCGCAAATGAGACTAATTAAATAAATAAGCTCTTTCGAAAACAGACTCGATATTTTTTTTTTTTATAAAATTCAACCGTAAAATCTGAAGGGAATCACGAAAGTTTATTTTTAATATTTCTGCAGCTATTTTCGTTCAAATTGAGATAATTAATAATAAAAAAAAGATGGAATTATGGGTTGAGGCCAAATAAATGTACATAGAACTGTAAATAGAAAACTATCTAACACTCATCTCAGAAAAATAACATACATTTTTTTTTTGTTTAACGCCGCTTACAACCACACTGCAGTTAGGTAAATTTATTATTGTTTTGCTTTTAACTCTGCTGCTAAATTCTAACAAAATTCACCAAAAAAGCAATAAACTTTGTCCCTCATCGATCTGTATTCCTGTATATAAATGCGATAAACAACAACAACAACAAAAACCAAAAAAAAAACCTAATGATTGATCTGTAAATATACAAAAACGTTCCTTATCCAAAAGCACATGCAACATCCCTGCACATTTGGCTGTGGTAAATAAAGAAATGTAAATATTTTCACCAAAATTTTCTAACATAAAAAAAAAAACAAACAAATCTCGGTACCGATATTTTGGAACTTGCAGAAAAAGGAGATACCCTGGGAGAAGGTACCTTTTGTTCCGCGACCAACTTTGATTGCCGATCCAGTGACAGCATTTGGCAAACCACGTCAATACAAAACCGATACTAGACCATCAATTCTTGATCCAGTCAATAGGGCTGCAATCAAGCCCAGTGCCAAAGTTCTTAGCCAACCGATAAAGCCATATGTCTCGGCTAGGGAACAAACCAGAGAACGGGTATTCAAGGAGGTACGCCGATATATTGATACCGTCGAAAATGGTGGCAATCAGGCGGCTCGTACTTCTCGCGACAGTATGGATGTGCTCTTGCCGCATTTGCATGGCGTCAGTCGGGAACAGAAATCCAAGTATAGAAATACTTACAACTTTGGTGATGGCTACTCAAAGTATTGTTACTAAAAGAGAAAAACAAAAAAAAATCAACCCAACGATGCTTCAACTTCATCGTCATTCATTTGCCTTAATCAATATCATCATCATGTAACTGAAAAAAATTCTTCTGTCAGACCAAAAATAATTAATTTGTTTATACTTCTCAATGTTTATGTATTTTTTATTTTTTTTTTCTTGTCATCTTTGTTCAAACATGTTTCAATTTCCTGCCATTTTCAACAGAAAACAATTGAAAATCTATTTGTTTTTTTTTCTAAACAAAATAAATTAAATTAAATTAAATTAAATTAAATTAAACTTTAACTAAAACTTTTGAAGGCCCTCGGAACCTTGAATATACTACAGCAAGTTGGCTTCATTAAAAAAAAAAATCGTTTTTTTTTAAACAAAATGTTTAAGTATTTTGAATTAACAAAAAAATTAAATCGAAAAAAAAACCTGTAAAATCCAAATTTCGCAGACACCACGTTATGACTTAGTCACTGAACGACCAGGCGCCCATCGTTCCCGCAACTCATCTGATTACTCATACACATACAAGTCGGAAGTTAACAACTCCAGCAATTCGAGCAATCCCTATTCTAGGCCAGAGAGGTCAACATACTCTTCCACTGTTGAGAAATCCGCACGAAGCGGTCCCGGTGGCTACAACTACTCCACAGAGCGTGCTAGCACAACTGGTGCCGGACCCGGTGGCTATAGCTATTCATCAACAACATCGGGACGTCTGCCAGGTGGTACTACATATCGTCACTTCGCATACAGAGTCTAGATGTAGAACTAAGAAGAAAACTCATCTTCCTTCTACGTATTAATTAACGAAAAAAAAAAATATTTTTTAATCAAATACGAAATCAACTAACAAAACGATAAATTTACTAAATTTTGCTGTATAATGCATTGTAAACTATCTTTTTTGAGATGATGTACAAAAATGTTTAAAAGAAGTTTTATCAAATAGCTCCCATTTGTATTCATCCCATCAAGCAACAACAACAAACAAAACGAAAAAAATACCTGTAAAGTGTAAATGTTTATACATAACAATTTTTAACAAGCAAAAAACAATTTTTTTTTATATATAGATGTAGAATTATATAAAGCTTAAAAAAAAACTTCAGCCAAACCAAATTTGTGATAAAAAAGAAATTAATTAATTGAAGCCAATAAAATTTTAATTTTTACAATTTTTTGGTTGAAACGAAAATGTTTTATTATTTTTATTTTTACTTTAACAAAAAAAATTCGAGATGCTTGGGTATAAAATGCGATATTCAAAGTTTGGAATAATGAGTTGAGAAAAGAACTAGTTTTTTTTTTATAACCAAACTTAGACAATCAGAGCTGAATCAGAGTCTCTTAGGCTAATCACCTTTTTTTTTTATTTGCTAAATTTTAATGTTAATTAGACTTTATTTATTTAAGTAACGACCACTTACGTGACGTAGGAACCATTCTCTTGGCTAACGAGATATATTTCTCGTAAAGTTAGTCCATGTCTGTAGGTTTTTTTCCATAAATCATTCGATTACAAGGGATGATGACTACCCTTATTATGCTTTTTACACAAAACGAGCAGAAGGATTAGGATAAACACTTACAGATTGTGTAGTGATTTGAAACTCAGATGTATTGTGGTTTAAATTTTTTCCTGGATATTGGACATTGACTTATTTGCATTCGTTTAGTTCACAGTATTTTATTTGACATTTATTGATGCACGACAAAGTTGTGGTTCATCACTCTGCTATCAGTGCCTTACCTTCACAATAGAGCAAATGACAGAACAACTACACTAACATAGACTTGTTTGACAGTACGAACTTGGAATTTCAGCATGACAAGCCGCCACAGTAATCACTGTAGCGAGCAACAAATTTTGTTAGACAGCTTTCGCTAGTTCACCACTCCAGTGATAGCGCCATGAGTTTGTTCTAAACGATTAATGTTAACAGGAGTAAATTTGGAAACAAGGCAAAAGTTCAAGACCCATCCTACATTTTGAGCCTCGGACCTATAAATTGATCCAATTGAAAGGCAGGCGCTTAACCAATGCGCCGCCAGCCATTAGCAGTGAAACGGACTTGAGCCAAATACCATTATTCGTTTCTCAATATGTCTCCTGTTATTCTCCGAATTCGATTTCATGTGATTGAATTTAAACTTAATTTCTTTCTCACCTTGGAAGCTTGTCTAGACGGATAACACCCGAAATCAACTCTGCTGGGAAAAACATTGAGACTGCTTCAGTCCTCGAAGGCAAAACAAAATCGGATATAAGAATTGTCAATGTACGTCTTTTTATACATTAACAATTCCTCTTGACGTCTGTTTGTCACTGAACCTATTTTTAACGGCTGGACCGATTCCGACATAATTTTCGGTGCGTACAAGAGCGGATCCGTGGATTGTTTAGATGTACTTACCAATATTTTTTAATGAATAATTGACCGTTAAAACTTCTGAGATAGTGTGTCGGAAATTCTCACACCGAAAAATCATCAGCTGTAACAGACAGACGTGCGGACATGACAATGACTGTCGGGTCCGCTAGTAATCTACAATTTATTTATGTAAAAGCAAAAAAAAAATACTTTAACCAATTTCATCTAAGAAATTCAGTGAAATATTTGATTATTTGGAATTGCTCCAAAAATCCAATTGTATTAGTCTCAATCGGATCCATCAATCTACCGCCTCCCTCAAAAGCTGTATAAGGTTTATCATCTTTGATGTGTTTCATGCATATTTGGCAAATCTTCTTCCTTCATGCCTTGGGCTCTTCGACCTATTTTAGCCATTAAGGTTCATCTTAAACGTCTTAAAATTCATTCAAATCAGCGCATATTTCGGGAGCAGTTGTTTAACTTTTTCGTATTTAAATCGATCCTCGTGTAATGTTGAAGGCTTGCGCTATCCTTATGGCGATTAATCTTAAAACAGAACATAAAATTATTGTATTGCCTTCAACTGCGAAGCAAATTCTTTTTACGATTTATCTTCTTCAAAAAGTGCGATGTGTTCAAAAGTTATTTCGGCTTTGATTTCCGCTACATAAACATTTTCTCGCAAAAAAATTACATGACCTTAAACTGTGGCTTTCATAAAAGATTCCTGCAGTTAAAATATTTGAAAAAGGCGGGGATTTGACAACTCTTTTGATGTTAGAAGTCAAAGGCAAGAGCTGAATCAACAAGCAAATGTCATAAGATTTTCAAAAGATATCATAATCTTTGATCTTTGTTTATTTAAATGTATTTTTCGATGCAGAAATTTTGGTAAAAATAATCCGTATCCAATTTAAAGAATTCAATCCTTTTGAAGTCAGTTGTAAATGAAGGACTAAATCTTTTGATCTTGGTCAGAAATGTGCGTTGAAATCTTCGCTGATGTTCTAATCAGCTTGTAAACATTCGCTCATGTGAATTTCAGATATAAGACTTTTTCAGAAAGTAAGGTATTCGTAACCTTACCTTAGTTTTGGGATGCAAGTTTTCAGCTACTTCAGTTAGGAGTCAAAAGGATTTGAATGCTTTTTATTTCATTAAAAAATGTCGTTCCGACTTAACTCAAAAAGATCAAATTTAAGTTTTTTAGAAAATTGTTAAATTAACTAATCAAATGAGCTCCAGTTGGTCAGCTATAACGACACTTAATTTTTGGACATTGGACCTGTCCCTGTTTGCCCACCGTTGGCCAGATTACTCTGACATTTCAGCTAAATCATCGTCTTCTAATTTTCCAGTTAAAGAAACATTTCTAAATGGGAACGGTTGAATTATTGCTAATGTCACCTCTGATGTGATTATAAAAACAATAATCTAAGGCATGCAACTTTTCATTCCTTGGGTTAAGGTAGGCCGAATATGTAACTCATGGTGTGACTTGAGTGGAAAAGATTCTCTGTGCATAAGGTATGAAAATGGTATTCAATGACTCAAGAGAAGCAAATATTTTTGTTATATCACGAGAAATGTGGACATCTGTTTCTTGTCTTCAATAACATTCAAGCTATCACCTCGTTTTAGAAAAATATCCATGGTCCGGATGGATTCCTTCATTCTCTTTGACACGTGTACTATGACTGCGTAAGTCATCCATAAAAAAAAGAAATGCAAATCTTTCTCCTCTTAGCGAATCCTTCTCCCTTAGGCCAGGGAAACACAAATTGTCTTTCACTGATGATAGCGCTTATTCAACGATTTTCAACCTTTTTTTTCGGCCTTCGAAATGGTATATTATTATAAACCTCCAAAGCTTCTTTCTGCTCATCCCAGGCAAACTTTGAACTTCAACCCTTATCTCCGATTGGAACTATGCCAAAAGACTTTCCTGCTTCGGATTGTATGCCAAGGCAGGACATCAAGCGTCGAGCATATATTTTTCTCTTACAAAATTTGTAGACCTTTCATATGAAATGAAAGATAAGGTACAATTGACAATATTGGTCTCTGTTGCCTCGGATAAATCGCAATCTGGAATTATAATTTTTACAACATTATTTAGCATTTGCGAAAGTATATTGACAATAACGCGGCGGAGGCAAGCTTCCAACTTGTCCATAAACTCTTCCACGTAAATTTCAACAACTGAAAGGAAAAATCAGATATCATGGATCTTTAGGGTTCTCCAATGATTGAATTGAAATGTTCTAGATTTCTCCAGTCGTAGACTGTATCAGTGAATTCGGTCTGTTAACCAAAATATCGTTCTTGACGCAGTTTTTCTCTTTCATATCGTGGGATCAACACTATTTCATTATCCAACCAATTAGGATCAAATTCCTAGCTTGAATAACAAAATTCAAGCTCCAAAATGCACTCATCTGGAAAGTTCTTCTTTAAGAATTTGATCTTAGGACGATAAGCAAGATAACATAGCAGATCTTAGGAACCTTTGATAAAAAAATTCTCCGAGTGTGGTTGGAGGTGAAGGTATCACTACTAACTGTACAAGGTGTGCAAGGAGTGAAGCTTTCAGGAAGGCAAAAATCTGCCATCTACGGAAACTCGGCAACTTTGAATCGCATCCACGATCAGATAAAAAAATCAAGACATAATCTACGGCTCAAGAAACTAGCAATTGCAGAGTGTAGGAAGTTTTATGTACTCAAAAAATCAGCTTAATTAGCCCGGTAAGTAAGTAAGAGAGGGTTAAATAGTTATCGAAGCTAAGGACTCGCAACATTTGACATAAAACGGATTGATCGAGCTACATTTAAGCGCTAAACGAATCAACATCTAGATATCGCGGTTTGAATTGTTGGTCGATTTTGCCGACCTTAATTGTAAATGTAAGCATATTTGCACGGTAAGTGACTGATTGCTAGGTCTAAAAATTTCCAATACCAAGACAACCTTCTACCGGATTGGCATATACACTTGAGACCAAACATTCCATCTCATTCGTCGGTGGCTATGGCCGTAAAATTCAAAAGATAAGCCAACGTCGCTGGGTTAAAAAGTCGATCACCTAAAAATGTCTCATAGATTAGATGAGCTTCGAAAATGGTTTCAGTAGCCCCCGCTCCCAAAAATATATTTCATAAAGTATGTTATGGGGAATCAAAATGGAACTAGTATTTTATTGACCTATACGTGAAGTCCCAAAATCGAATCCCGGACTACGCCAGAAAGCAAAGGGATAAGTTCTGATAAAGCCCCATCCTTAACCCTGTTTTTTTTTATGTAAGCTAATTTGTAATTCATTCGAATATATCTTAGTTGATATGGGTTTTTGCGAGTTATTCTGAGACTTCTTAACTAATATCATGGAGATGACAAGTTTTTAAGTTTGTATGTAAGAGGTTATCTTCAAAACTGCTAGTTCGATTTCAAAATATTCGTTTACCAATGTAAGGAATAGAATTTCAGCAAATGCTGCGTTAACGGTAAGAGGTATTTGATTGCTTTCTACAGAAAAGTTGTAGAACTCAGAAAGGTCTATAAAAAAGTCCACGATGACATATCTCTACCTGTTAAGTTTAATGC
Source organism: Orthonevra nobilis (assembly GCA_963555765.1). NCBI lineage: Eukaryota > Metazoa > Arthropoda > Insecta > Diptera > Syrphidae > Orthonevra > Orthonevra nobilis. The sequence goes on along the minus strand of OY743225.1, from coordinate 49,258,075 downwards.
ACAAATTGCTTGAATATGAGTGATATTAAAAGGCTATGTTAAATTCTTTTCAAATTAATTTTGCTTTTCGACAAGGGAATTTTACATACATAAAACAAGGACAAGAAGCACACCTTTTTGACAGCGGGAGGCTGAAATAATATTGAAAAAATCAGATAAAGAAAGCTCTTAAAGGTTATTAAAGCCTTGAGTAAATCAAGCATTGTTTAATCCAGAATTGTAGATCTCCTAAAGCTCAGAAAATTGCAACTTGACGGTCTTCATAAATATCTTTGGTCTATGTTTTCCAGAGAAATGCTAACCAAACAAAGGTTCGATTCTGTTAAATTATTCACCAAGACTTCGGTTTCCATTTTCTAAGTCAAGTCGTTACATTGAGGGAGCTTTGAATTGAAGACCAAAAAATATCGGTCATGAACATTTCTTAAAGTTTGAATTTATTCTAATTTTTTGTGTGCAACTCATGATTTATTTATTGACTTCGATCGACCTTAGAAGCTTTATCTTGACAGTGGCACTCACTCGCAAAGGTAAGTGTGTTGAAAAAGATCAGATGTTTCTTGCCGGACTTGAAACCGAGAGCTCACGATCAGGATGATTCGTAGGCGATATAAGCGGCTCCTTTGCGCTTAGTTTCTTCCTTTAATGCCTTTTAGTTTGTAAAGACAAATTTTCGTGTCCGAAGATATTACTTATTTTATGTAAGCTTAAACTGTAGAATAATCATTACAACAGTTGAATCCATTCAAATTTTTTAATGTATCAACAGCAAGTGAGACACAACATAGTTTTGAAAATAAGTCTCTAAGTCTCTTTCTCTCTCTTAAAAAAAAGAAACAAAATTTCTCAAGACATTCTCTTTGAACAAATTTCAGTACCCTGTATCGCGAACCATCACCGGATCATCACGTGTAAGTAGATCAACACCTCGAAAGTCATTAAACCCCATCCACACCCCATCAATGTTTCATGTTCGTTCAAAAGTCATCCCCAACTTCTTCGCTCAAGCTTTATTTCGTATCTTTCTCTCAATCTTATTGCTCTATGCTTTTACCTTTCGTAGCACTTGCCAAAGCATTTCATTTCAAGATATAATCTTCGAGACGCAAGCCTATACATATACATACATAAAACTGCACCACATATAGTACAAACTTGCAACATCAACATCATCATCATCATCAATCTCATCTACGTCATCATCATTTTGACGCGCATACCACCGCACATTTATTTACAACAAACAAACATAAATATTATACTTAACAATTCCACACACAGGTATACTCGGCCAGCTATCCAATTTATTCTTACTCGCCACGTGTTACACACAAACGAGTCATAAGCTCGCCGATCCGTACGATCTACTCAACACCGATCGTGCGTACTCGTATTGTTACGTCACCGATCCGCACTACCAGGGTCATAACATCACCAGTCCGCACCACAACTACGACCAGGGTAATCACCTCGCCCGCCCGTACCATTTACAGCTCGCCGTACAGCTCTTATTCGTATACCATGCCGTACAGCAGCTATTCGTACAGCTTGCCGTACAGCAGCTACTCGTACAGCTCACCGTATAGCAGCTACTCGTACAACTCGCCGTACACTACCTATTCGTACAGCTCGTTGCCGCATCGCGCTCTTCGGGTGATCGAATCACCTGTCCGGGTCGAAAAGGTGTATCGCTCCCTTTCGCTGAGCCCAGAGCGGGTTATAACATCACCAGTCCGCACGCTTCCCTCCGTCCTTAACAGGGAATACAATCGTATTGCCTCAAGAGTAAGACCAGGATTTGGCGATCACCAACTCAATAGTTACCTCAATTCCGAGCCCTTTATTGTAAGTTACTAAAAACGAGAAAAAAAAAATTGTGTCTCAAAAAAAAAAGTAGCTCGTCCCGATTGGAAGGAGTAGCCTAACTGTGCCACCCTAACACGGGACGGGTCCTTGAATAAATTGCAAACAAGAAATGAATGACTTAATGATTGATTGTTATGATTGATTAGAAATTTGAGGAGGAAACCAAAAGGATTCGTAATTCGGCAAACAACATGATGATTGATCTCCACACACCAGTTGTGCGTCGTGCTCGTAGTGTCACACCGTTTCCAGCGTAAGAAGACACAACCTTGATTTTCGTCCAGAATACACAAGTCTGTTTACTTTGCCTTCGCAGATATTCGTATGAGCCAACATCAAAGATCACCCTTGATTCGTACGTTGCTAGGATGACGAACCCAACACGCCACTTGGCCAAGGAGGTGCACAACATCACGCAATACCCGGACGCTCCACGCAAATATGTCGGTACGTAAAGAATACCTACCTCTCTTTGACACTATCCAACAAACACCCATTCGGTCTGTCAAAAAGGAAGTCAAGTTTAAAAAAATAAATAAATAAATAAATTAACGTTTAATCATTTGTTTTTCAAAATTTTGTTTATTTTGAAAAATGAATGAAAACGTTCAGAATTTAATTGAGTTTCCCCTCCTCCTTTTAACCCTTACTCAACATTTGACAATGCGCTTAAAAGGCAAAAGTCATCTGGCATCGATTAAGATTCTAGGCAATAAGGCATATGACGTCAGGCATCCGATGTACGATTCGGACAAAGTCCGGAACGATATCAATTTGTTGTCACGCTACATTCAAAGAAATCGTGAGAAATCTGTCTCCAACAGAGTTGTCGTCAGCAATGGAGGTAAGTCCTTTTGTTATGTTTTGAGTTTGCTTCCTAATTTCTTTCAATTGTATTGTATTTGTTTTACTTATGAAATTTAACTGCTAAGCGTTTAAACTTGTAACTGTAAATAAAATGCGCTCTAAAGAAGCATTGAAAGCATTAATCTACTGTGAGGTTCACGTTGTTTGTTGACGACTATCGTAATTTTGCATTTGCTTTGTATTGGGTTGAAAATGAATTCCAAAATTTAAAATACTGCGAATCGAGCGAACGAAAATATGGCAATATTAAATTGTCCCTATTTATTCGGACTCCACCCATGGAAGCCAAAATTCATCTGAATTTCAAACCAAACGGTGTCTTTATTCATCTACTAATTATTCTTAACATTCTCTGCAAAATTCATTAGAGGGTTTATCATAATCCAATGAAATTACCACCAAATTGGTGAAGTTTGCCGGCTGGGTGGGGCAGTTGGCAGAGCGTCTGCCTTTGATCGATAGGTTGTAGGTTCAACTACTAGTCCAGTCTACCCCAAGGACCATAAAGATAAAATTAATGGTACTATTTCTGGATCGACCAGCGATTGTAATCTGACTGTAGTTATTGCAGTGGTTGTTGTATCGACTAGATTTGTTAGTTCGTGTTATGGTTTGTGTAGATTTATGTAGATGCAACTGCTGTGAAGGCATAACACTGACAGCATGGTGTTGAGCTATATCTTCCAAACTTTCAATAAGTCGATTTCAAATCATTCGCCATCATTGAATCGAAGCCAAATGCATCTGAGTTTCTCAAACCACTACAAAAATCTTTCGTTTTCATTCTTATTCTTCCACTCGCCCTGTGAAGTAGCACAGCATTTAAGAAGTAATCATAACCTCTTGAGAGCGAGCAAATTATAAACAGAAAAGAAAAGAAATTGGCATGAAATTTTATTCAATGTTTATTATCGAGATTCTTCAAAAAAAAATATATCAAAAAATTCCTTGAAAACCATCAGAAAAACGTTAAAAAAACACGCACTTAAGAGAATTCGATTTGGGGTATATTAACTTGAATAACTTAAATCGATCTAGACGGAAATTTGTTGCCTTCCGTAAAGAAAACATAGACAGTGTGTGTGTTCATCTTCCAGTCTGTATGTATGAGGTGATCTTCGAAGCTATACACCCGATTGCAAAAATTCTTTCACCAAAATTTACCACGAACATTCAGAATGTACATTGCTTGTAAATTATCTCATTTCAATAAAATTGTATTTCGTGTTGACCAATTATGTGTCACAGGGCGTTGAGTAAACTTTTAAGATTTGTGAAACTTTTCAATGTGCCCGAAACCTACTTGGACGAAAATTCGAAAGAACACGGCTAGTTTGAAGGTGTAATTTTTTTTCGGAGAAGGCCATTATACTCGCAGTCAATTTTAGTGCAAGCTTTGATCCTCGGGAGGTGAATAGGAAAACAAAATATGTTGCGAGGAGAATTGACGTAGTCAACACTATCGCATCGATTCCTGCCTGATTTAATTGTTTTTTATTTCTATAAAAGCGTTCCAGCGTTACTCCTATTCCAGCACATTTCAAACTGCAGAAATTCAAAAACAATGATCATTGTTACCTCACGTTTCTTCTTTCACTCGAATGCGTGAGAATAATGAAAAAATCTCCACCATTGTAAAGTTATTATTTACATCGAGTTAGAAAAACTAATTGCCTTACCATGTCGATCATGATGTTTTGAACAAGATGGTTTTCGATGATTCGATTTCTTGTCTTCATTTATTCAACTTTGCTGCTCTTTTTTTCGCTCACTGTTTATTTGATGACAGCAGGTTGTTGTTTATGTCAATATCGTTTGTTTATCCATACAGCTTGAAAGACTTGAAAAAGATTTTGCTTGCCAGGTTTACGTCTTCGCGTTGCAGAATCTTTTCAAGTATAAGACTGGTTCAATCGCCTGAATTCGATACATAAGTCCAAACGAGTATTGTGCCACAAAACAAGATCAGCTTACCAGTGTTCCAAAATTGTGCTATCACTTTATATGCGATGAATGCTATTATATGGTGCTTTGAAGACGCTGTTTAAGTGATGTTTCGACTTACAATTCGTTGGTTTCTGCCACGCTTTGACGAAATGTTCAAACCTGTCATATTTTCAATATTCCTGACTGGAAGACACTAAATTCTTCTGTATCAGTTGCTGGAAATGCTGCTTCAATGCCTAAACAATTCCCCGTGGTTCTATGACAATATTCGCTTCACAATTGCGAAGACTGTTTTATGGCTTATGGTATAAACTGCTTGATTGATTTCTGTTGTCCATCCAACTGGGCATCAGCTCTAATGACTGAAATAAGTGCTGTCGAAATGAAGAACAAGCAACAAATTATATACTCAATTTGTGTTCAAAACATTGCTCGAAAAAAGCAAGCAAAACGTTTTCGAAAGGAGATATAATCACGATGGTGAGGCTATTATTTTTGTCAAAGAATTTCGCCACATTTAGCGTGTTCGGTTTTGTTTTTACCTATACAAGTTTGCTATCAGTAAGTAGTAACGTATTTTGCCAAAAGAAAGACTTAAAATTGAACCAGAAAAATTTTACCAAAAAAGAAGCTTAAATTAAAAGAATTGTTTACATTTTTTTGGTTTTTAAACATTAATTTCTTATGCCTTAATTTATGAAAAGGTTTTGAATTGAACTATAGTTGTTTAAAATATTCGTCCCGGGCAACACGAATGTTTCGATTCGATACCTAGTCTTTCAATTGTCTACTGCCTTCATGATCTTGCTTAAGACCGTTGAATAGGTCGGCCATGGATTTAAAAAAAAATCTTTACTCTTTAATCTTTGGCAATAAATGTACATGCGAAGATTTGAAGCTATTTCCGTTCATTATTTTAAAAAAAAACTTCAATTAAATTGAGCCTTGATAGCCAAAAGCTTCCCACACCATGACCCCTGCTACTCTTTTTTTAAAGCGTTGAAATAAGTGTTGTAACTATCGGAACTGTAGAGATAAGCCCTTTTTTCATCCGAAAAGACAAAGTATATCCAATAAAAAAATTGCAAATTCTTCTATTCAGGTACAGAGCTTAAACTCTTGAAACCATCTATGTTTACTTTTACTATGGTTGTCAACTTCTTTCAGGAATCCATTTTTGTTTCAAATTCAAAGAAAAAAAAAAACACTTTTTACACTTTCTTCAAAATTTTCGATGTGTACAGTCTTCACAATGGTCTCATTCTAATGAGCTTTCCTAATAAGTCCTTTTTTGTAATATAAATATGATCCTGCTTACGCGTAGTAAATCGCCAAAATCGGTCCCAAAAACTATCACCATGATAAAAATGATACGAATACAGAGTCTCAAAAACGGCTATTGCAAAAGAAATTCAGAAAATCAAATCATACAGTTTTCCAAATCAACAAATAACGTGATACTTCCACGCACGTAGAATATGTTTACTTCCGTTTTCACTAAACCAATTTACTAATTTAAAAAAAAATAAACGAGAAAAACAACAAAACACTAACTAAATTAACAACCAAAAAAAAAAACAAACAACTTTCCCCCCAACTTCTTTTTACTAACTTATTTTTTTATGTTTCGATTGATTATTCTTTACAGTTGATGAAGCTGTTATGGCCTAAAGAACAGCCTGTTACGGATTAAAAAAAAAATACAAAACAGAAAAAAAAATATTAAACAAAACAAAAAAAAACACAAACTTTACACTAATTTCTCTCTTTTTTTTCAACTTTTGTTCAAAAAAATCAAAAGACTATCAGAAAAAAAAGAGCACAGAAAAAAAGGAAGAAAAACCGAAAAAAATACTTGCCATTTTTGTCCACAATTTTTTTTTTGCCCCCCATCATAAAACGTCTTCATTCAGTTTCCAAATCTGTTTAATTTGTTTGATTTGTTTCTATGGTTTATTTTTGTAGTAACTTTTGCGTTTATTTTTTGTTTTCATCTAGGCAAAAAGTCATATACTATCTGTCATGATAAAGATAAAAACAAATTCTTACTTCAGTTTAATGTTGTAGTTAATTTTCTTCAAAAATCGAACGAACAATCACGAATTTTACAAATTTCGCCGTGATTGTATAAAATTTAATTTTTTTATTTTTTTTAAATAAATTTTTTATATGTTAAAGAAATATTTTTGTATAATATATGTATATACTTTTTTTTAAGTAAAACCATTAAAAATGTGTTTTTTCTTCTGGTCTCGTTTGAAAAGAAAACAATGGTTTCCATTTCCAGATTGATTTACAATTTACAGGCACCTTCTGTTCTGTTTGTTGCCACGTGGAGTAAAGGTGTATAGTTAGACGCCATTTCCTATTCAGCTGTCTGTCTGTTTGTCTGTTTTGGCTATGCGATAAGTCCAATGCCAACTTTGAAATGGCCTTGACCCACTTTTCCGAGCGGCAAGGACAATGACAGTAACGTCAATAAATTCCTCGTGGACTCTTTGTCTTAATTTTTATTTATTTTTTTTTTCTGCATTTTATTCACGATTTGAATTATACGAAATATAATTCGCGTTGTCAGAAACAGGTGACACCAGCACTCAAAACATCATTCGCTAGGCCAATTAATTACATGTCGAAGCTGCAAAGCTCGTGTTTCGCCAACGTCAACGCAAGAGACTGCTAAACTATTTTTAGTATTTTTTTTTCTTCATAACTTATGGTGGGTTTTTAGTTTTCAAATGAAAAATAGTCGACCGCCAATTTGTACAAACATTTATTATAATATTTTCGCAAAAATATAAAAATAAAAATAATTTGCTTAAATCAAAGTGCTGTCTCATGTCCTCTCGGTCGTAAACAACACAAAAACATGAAAAAATAAAATGCAATAAAAACAAAGCACGCCATTTCTACTCATGGCAACATTTTTAAATGTTTTTATTTTAAATACAAGAGGAGTCATCAGCTGCTACTGTCCATTTAGTATTTATTGCAAATCTAAGGCCAAGCTAAGTGGGACACCACTGATATTTTTTTCAAGTCGAAATTATTGTGTCCAAATGTTTCTGAATAATCGAAAGTAATAAAAAAATATCCGATACCATCGACTAAAAACCATTAAACCATTCCACAGAAAGCTTAAAATGATTGGTCCGAAATTCTGGCAATCTTACAAAATCGTTTTTAATAAAATTTATATTTCTTTCGTAAATTTTTTTGAAAATTAGACGTGACCGCCAACTTTCGTGACTCACCTCTATAATTACAGCAGGATTTGGTTCAATTCCTTCGACGGTAGAACTTGTTACAAACTTACACCAAAAATTCATTAATTGAAAAGTTTTCGATCCAATAAAAAGCCGAGTAAATTTTTTTGATATTTATGGCTTGACACATTTACTCATATCGCTACCCTTCTTAACAGTCTCCAAAAATTCAGTCAAGCTTGATAGATAGACCACAAAGATTTGATAAGTTCACATTTGATTAGTTTAGCTTGATGGCATTAACCTTATGATTTAAAAAAATCTTAAGTAACAAATTTTAATGGTGTTCTGGGCGGCCAATTTCGATCACTGAATTGGAATAAATACACAATCAGGATGTGAATCTTGCAGAAATGGAACTTCTCAGACTGTGGTACCATTTTTTTCTAAACTAAATACAAAACGCATTCATTTATCGCCATTATGGTACACAAGTTCTGAATCGGTAATAGGCACATTGCCAAACCAGCCGTTGATTGTGATATTGGTTGATTATCGAAGCCATCAAGATTATAGCAAGCCTTAGATCATCATTCAATTGTTCTGAGTCAGTCGGAGCTCCTGAGTCAAGTTTGTAAAGCATGAAGATAAAAATCGCTCATTAGTTTACACCCTTAAAAGCTTCACGCATACCCTGAATCATCTTATTGGTCTCCTCACAATTGCTAGAGTAATATCCACTTTTCCAAACATCTTTTGTACGAAAAATGACGAAGCCTTATCAATTTTTGAATATTGCTTCACAATGAAAACAAAACTCGATGCCAGCTATCTTGCTGCCTTCTTTTTTGTCCTTAACAACATTCAACGCTTAAATATTGAGTGAATTTGATATGACTTTTACTCAGACATTCCGAGACTCTAAAGATAAAAGACATTTGTAGTATGAAATTTTCGAAAATATATTTTTTCTTTGTAAACTCAATACAAGCTAGACCTTTAGTTAGACAGATTTTGCACACACTCAACTATCTCATCGTATGAAATCTTCGTTTGGGAGTGGAAGAAAAATATTTTTTTCATTCTTAATTGGCGCCCGTGTAAAGACTTGACATTTAGTGCTTGAGTGCCGCCCTGTAAGATTAAAGATGTGACACTGAAAAGTTAAAAAAGCACCACTAACAAATTGCTGTCTGACTCCGACTCTTCGTTGAAAAACAAACTTTGCTTGAAGCCATTTACTTGCATATGGCTAAAGGAACTATGTTCTCCCACTAGTTTCTTCGTCGATAGGTTAGGCTTCTAATTTTTATTTCAAGTCAAACTGAGAGCTACCATTGCTCATGCATTTTCACATCTACTCACTTCCCTTTCATGAAAAATTCTATTAAATATAATTAAGGATAAATTCACGTCTGTGTTACCAGACGGGTGGCTAAAATGTTTAGTTTACCTTTGGATCCAATTGTAGCTGGGTCAGTAAGTGCATAGGCGGGACATGCAATATTATACAACTTGCTCCTTCCAACATTCCTTCTTTTCTTAAATGAAAACGTTTTTGAAAGCATTTTGGTCGAGAAATAAACGTGTAACGAAAAATGAGAAGCAACAAGAAGGAATCTCAAGACACTTTTGTCTTTTTCGATTATCGAAACAGGTCGTCGGCGTCGTGTGGAACTCATCAAATTGAAGAATATTTATGTTCCTTGGTGCTCATGCATTCCTGTGTCGAGTTAGTAATATTCATGCTTTTTTATGACACATCTAGTGACACAGTCCTTTATTCAAGATGGCGATATGCAGGCTACTTTTAAGGACAACCAGACTCTAGAACTGTATGAGTGGATATTATAGAAGTAAATGGTTATTGCATTATATCAAAAAGGTCTGAATACTTTTGATGTCCATTCTCTAATCCAGGACGAAAATAAATAGGAATAAATATTGCCAAATAATTGGGCCTCTAATTAAAGTAGTTTGAAATAAGTTTTTAAAGAAGGGTGGGTACTTGGCAAATCAGTTGCTATAAAAGTCCGTGTACGCGAAAGGTTGGATTCACCTGATCATCATAGTTTTGTGATTTAGAACCTACAGAATCTACATAGAACAATACAAGAGCTCAAATAGGTTACGAAGTACTCATTTTTAACATAAAGACAAAAACAATACTTTACAGATAGCAACACGATGCATGAATGATTCCCAAAACAAATTGTAAATAAATAAAAGAACGATCTCATTCGAATGCTCTTCATATAACAGAGCTAAAGAAACACAAAAACGACATTATTTTCTCTAAATCATTCTGTAAATAAATCATCAGTGTTTTTTTTTTTAATTTAAATCTATTTAAAAATTTTGTTTTTTGACTGTCTTTTGTCCTGTTCATATTTATTTTTTTTTTGTTTTGACCTCGATCTACGCCAACTACAAAATCCCTTTCAATTAAGTTTAATTGATTTATAAATAAATATTAAAATCCTAAAAAAAAAAAATAATTCCTACCACCCCTGACACCATCATTCAGAAGGCAACATACCGTCATGCCGGGATCCAATCACTAATATGTAAGTAAATAACGCAAGCAAAAAAGATATTTTTTTATATTTTTCAAAATTAAGGCATTTCCCGAATTCCCATAAAGTATGAATGTATGTGTTGCAATTGGCACGTCAATTCCATTCATACAACATACGTTAAGTATACACCTACTCGAACATATCCCTCAGCACTCATAACTTGAGATTAAATTCAAAACTACACAACATGTCATTCCAGTTCCTGAACTGGACCCATTTAGGCCATCGCGTAAGTTCTCCGCCCAGAAGCCGCTCGAAGATCCTTTGGCAGAAACCAAGGAGAAGCAACGCCTGAGGGCAGAACGCCTGTTGACTGTTGACGAGGAGGCTCCCATTGACGATGTTGTTTCCGTTGAAAAGAAGCGTGCACAGCGCAATGACGAACTGAAGCGTTTGGAGGCAAAGTAAATACAAGGATAACCAATTTATGTCAAATTTGTTTTTAAACTTATTCTCATTTATAGGGCCCTAGAGGAAGAGAAGAAGAAGAAAGCAGAAGCTGATAGGAAAGCCAAACTGGAAGCTGATAAACTTGCCGAAGAAGCTAAGAAGGCTGATGAAGAGGCCAGGAGAGCCCGCGAAGCTCGCCTCGCCGAACAGGCTAGGTTAGCTGAAGAGGCTAAGTTGGCCGACGAAGCTAAACAGGCTGAACAGGCTCGTTTAGCTGAAGAAGCACGACTAGCAGAGGAAGCTCGTCTAGCTGAGGAAGCTCGTCTAGCTGAAGAAGCTCGTTTAGCTGAAGAGGCAAAGAAAGCCGAGGCAGCTAGATTAGCTAATGAAGCAAAGTTGGCTGAAGAAGCTCGACTAGCCGAAGAGGCAAGACTTGCAGAAGAAGCCCGTAAAGCCGAAGAGCAACGTCTAGCAGACGAGCAAAAGATACGCGAAGAAGAAATGAGCCGCTTGGCGGAGTTGGAGAAAATCGCCGACGAAGAACGTGAAGCCGAGTTGGCTCGTCAAGCTGCTGAATTGGCTGAAATTGCCCGTCAGGAAGCCGAAATTGCTGCCCAAGAATTGCAAGCCATGCAACAAAGTTCCACTGCCGAAGAACCAGCTACCGAAGAAGCTGCACCCACTGCCGCTGAAGAGGAATCCAAGCCAGTTATCGAAGAACCACAATCTCCATTCGAAGAGTTACCCGAACAAAAGTTGGATGCTGAGCCTTCTGTCAGCATTGACGAAGTCAAGTCGGACGCTGAGGAATAGATTCCTTTGTGGCCACTTTTCGCTTGTTAAGATTCAGCTCAACATGTACTAAACTGATTGTTATTTATTTTACTCCTAAGTAAGACTTTTTAAGCGAAGCAACCGACGAGCTTACAATTTTTTTTTTTTGCATTTTAAGAAAGACACAAGCTTTTTTTCCAGAATCTATGTTTTAAGGAAATTCATTTTCTTTTATCAGTTCAATTGGAATATCTGAAGTAGGATCAAGGTCCTTGTATAATTTCTATGACTCAATATATAAGGAACTCTCTGTTCGTATTTTCAAATGCATTTGCTGGATTTTTTGTTTTTAAGAGTATCGCTTGCCCAACCCAACGATTTAATTTTTATTTTTGTTATTATTTTCATAAACAAATAAAAATATTTATAATGTTGATGAGGATTTTTTTTCTTTATTTTTATGTTAATTTTTAACACACGAACAAAAAAACTGACTTAGAAAATTATGTTCTAAATAAAAAAATAAATTAAAACAAAAATAATTGTATTGCTTCCTCAATTTTTTTTTAATCAACCAATAATAAAGATAAAAAACACACCTTGGCTTAGCAGGCTTAAAACCATAAACTAGGCTTATGAGGTTAGGTCAAAAATGGCGAGTGGTGAGGTTCCTGTGTCACCACCGTATTCCCGTCGGAAATACTTTAAGCCTTGACTCTGCTACGCAGTGAATGAAGACTTTGTGACAGTGACAAAGCGGAAACTGAATAGTGTATTACTATCTACTTCAAAAACAAAATCTACTTGTCTTTCATCCTTTCAGCACTATCAGCAAATACACTCGATTGTTTGAATGTCTTGAATGATATTCCTTGGGGACAGGCTGGTTGGCTCGCAGTAGTTTGCTTGTTACCTTCCCATTTTTGCGGAATACTCGTTTACTCGCTCAGTTCGTTACGAGAAATGGCAGTGAGTATGTATCATACAATTATAGATGAGACGCCGTCCTGACTTGCAGTTTTTTTGTCCCTAAACATACCCAATTTCTTAGCCAGGCCCCTGTTATTCCATCTGTCTAGATATCCACTTAACATCATTAAATCTTTGCTTAAAATCGCTTTTATTGTTTATCGTCGTTTTTCTGTGGCAGTTGACAATCATGCGACATGACATCTGGTTTTGAATTGCTGAACCGTATCCGACACAAAGTAAAACTTCGAAATTGGTTTACATGCAATTCTCTTAAGTGAAATGAAAAAATGCAATTTTTCAAAAGATAATTTATAAACTATGATAAAAGCGTCAAAATTTGAAGTTTTTTTTTCAAGCAGGCTTATTGTAAAAATGTGTGAATAATAGCAAAACTATAGTGCAGATCATTCATAAATACTCTTATTACTTGCTTAAAGGAAAATCATCTTTTATAATCACTTACAGCGAGGTAACCAAACCTTATATTTGGATGTTGTGTTCTTTCTTATTATGTTCTTGATGTTCGAGTAAAAGTGTTTTAACTTTATCGTTTTGCTTTCTCTTGACGATTTTTTCAATGAAATCAATTGCCCCATATAGGTTGCCCCATGAGCATCTTATTGCTTAGTTTAAAAAATGAAAAGTCATCATGGTGGCTTGATTACTATACGGACACATAAACAGATCAGTAGAAATTTAAAGCTTTTGAACAAAATAACTGGCTCCACAATTGTTTAAGGGTGTTTTCATGCATCGGTGTTGCAGACGTCATTTGGAATTATTAAAAATTAAAAAGATTTATCAGATTCATATTTCGGAAATATTATTCCAAGCTCTGACGTGGGTATTTGGATTAAGAAATATAGAAGAGGGATCTCAATACTGGGAGAAAATTGACACCCAAATTCGTCAACCTGTGCCCAAAATCGAGAGATAAATTTAAATAAATCTAGCAAGTAGTCTTGTTGGAAATATCAGGTGGGTTTTTCTTAGATAATGGAGATGGACCATTTTTTATAGCCAAAGTTTATCTATAAGGCCAACATTATTTAGTCCATTGCCTTAATAAACAAAATATTGATGAACATTCAATTTTGATATAAAAACTAAAAAGAAAAAAAATCATGTACATATATGAAACTATCCGGAAACTTATGTACCTTATAAGGAAGTTAAATGGATTTTGAACTTTTTTCGCAAGAAAACTAATTTGATTTTAATTAAACAAATACAATAGTCCTTTTTTGGCAGCTTGTTTTTATTATAAAACTAGAAGGAAAGCCTGTCGTACGGCAGGAAGTATGTCATTCATGAAGGCAATGTTATACATAGAGTATTTTTCCTTGATGTCGACTCTGAATAATTTTAATAATCAATTCACTTATGCGACGAGCTCTGGACTTGAAGTGTTGACTTGCCCATATCCAAATATTAATTCAGGTAATTAAATACTGACTTTTGATTGCCTTTGTAGCTAATCGATTGTCATAGCAAATTCTAATTAAATTTATTAATACTATTAATACGTCCACTTTGATCTTCGTAAGGACAAAGTAGTGGTTAAACCATTGGATCTAATTTTGGGTCAAGAACATTTATCCTTTCAGCTGCAGTGAACTAATAAGTCTGTAACACGGCAGCTACTTCATTAACTCTAGGTGCATTATAGGTGGTATTCTAGTCTAGAAATTAAATTAAAAAAAAACAAATGATTTTTTTTTATATTTTCAAAGTTTAACTATTTAAGAATATATCTATAAGAGGATTTTTCAAAATTCAATTAATTTTCGGAGATATCGGTACTGTGCTGACCCGGCATCCAAACTGGTTCGGCCAGAACTAATCGAAGAAAAGACAATAGGGATTCTCCGTCTACCTGCATCCACATTTCTCAGTAAAAAAAGATGAAATTTTGAAAATTATAAACCCAATTTACGAGAGTTTATCATCAGAGGAATTATTGACTCGATGTTAAGGTTCAGAAACTCAAAATAATAATGAGTCTCTATACTCTTTGATTTGGACTTTCGATCCAAAATATATTCATTCCGGACCTAAGTTGATTGTAATTGCTGTTTGTATTTTCAATGAAGGCTTCATTTCTACTTTAAAAATGATGGAGCTTATGGGAATGAAAATTGGCCTGGAAGCTCATTAATTTGCTGCGAAAAGAGACAACGCTCGAATTGACTGCTCCGAGATACGACCATCCAACGCATCAAAGGAGGCCAGAACTGCTCGATATGAAGAGAGAAACGCGGATAATAGTTTTTTCGAAGTCGAGGTAAGTCGAAACTGTCTTTTTCAAAACAATACCCAGTCCTGTTTAGAGAGTCCTGTTTACAGACTTGTCTCTGTGTGGAACTATCGTTATACCCAAATTTCTAGCACTTTTTTTTTTAAATTCGAAATAGTCAAAAAAAGTGGTACAAAAATTGTTTTTTTTCAGGCAGTCTCCACATTGTGAAAAAAAATCTTTCCAACTTTTCTGTAGTTCCGGAAATTGCGACATAATTCTTGATTAATAATCTTTTTTTTTTGGTTTTAGATTACTAGGAGGGTTGAAATCGTGGGTATGGTTACGCGCCAATTTTTTGAGACCCCCACTACATCAACGCTGTTAATTTTTGAAATTTTCATTTTTTTTTTTATTTTTTTTCTGTATTCTTGTTTTGTTAATAAATAACTAATAATAAAATGAATAGTAAAAATATTAATTTCCTTTTTTTATGACACTTCAAAAACTACATGATATTCATGCCTGTAGACTAGAATACCCTCTTAAATCAGAATTTCTATGTTGTAAAATTGGCAAAGTGTAATTCGTTGCTTCTATTAATGCATTTGTGCATCTCTAACGCTTTCCTATTCATACTACTTTTTTCATTCAAACTTTGATTTTGATCGGCAGCTGCAGCAGGATCAAGAATATACAACTTTACAAAAATTCGTTGTTCACAAAAGTTGTGCTATAGAGTTCCAGTATGATGATAAATATTTCAGTACATTCTGAGACGGCTAAAGCCAATGAGCTATTTAAAGACCTGACACTTTTTATAAAATGTCTTGTATTTCAAAGCTTTTGTCATTTAAATTTAAGTTCTCAATCGGACCCGCTTAATGTTGTTTTCGTTGTTTTTTTAGATTTAATTAATTGTATAAAATATTTACAATCATGGCTTAAAATTAGACTTATAACTAAAGTAAAGTTTTATCGGCTCAATAATAAGGGCCCGAAATTAATTTTAAAATATATTATTTTATTTACAAAAAAATATAATAATGGCGACTTAATTTAATTGCTGATTCTAATCAGTTTTCCAAACATTTTGAAATTTTATTTAAAAAGTTAAAATTATGATTCTTATTATAGGGTCTTAACGTTTGTAATTTCGGCTGTCTGCTTTATCGTAGAACGATGTCTCGTAGCAATTTACGGTGTCCTCGAATCACTCGTCTATGGTGCCTGAACGCTGAATCTAGGGTCTGCTGGCTTATATTCCTGATCTCTCGATTTGAATGGTCCTTAAATTTGTTGAGCATCGTACCGGAAAGCTGTAGCATGTACATCGTGTTGCTTAAGTATTTCAGCGTATCCGGTTTTTGCCAGAGTCCTGTACAAGAGCGAAGTATCCTTCTTACCATGAGTCAGATTTTCTTCATGGTTGTTGGTGACACCGTGAACCATATTGGGCTCACTGGTTTATGAGCTTCTTGTAGACCAGTAGTTTGGTTTTCTTGCTCAACCCGTTCCTGTTCCTCAGCACTGGGTTAACAATATGAAGGGCAAAGTTGGCCTTTTTCATGAGGTTATTGGCATGGGAGTTTAATTTGAACCGCTGGCTGAATTTGATTCCCAGGTCGTTGCGGTACAATTTGTGTGTTGTCCGGGAGAATTTCTTTGATATTGCGCAAGCGTGTTGCAAATTGTTGTCTTCCTCTGGTTGCCGTCGTTGGTGTCCTGAAACAAATGAGTTTTGTTTTGCTGCTGTTGAATCTGAGTCCCAGCTTTGAGTAGTAATCAAAGAGCTTTTTTATTTGGTCCTAGATCCTTCGCGCTACTATTGTAAGTGAAAGTGATGCTTCGTATGTGATGGAGTCGTCCGCATATAACAATGTTTTTGTTTTCGGATCGCTCTCTGGCTGATCTGCCGTTTAGATGTTGTGCTGGTGCTGGTTCTGTTCTTCCTCCTTGCTGGACACCCCGTTTTAGGGGTTTCATGGATAAAGAAGCATCGAAACAAAAAACAACCTGAGGATTATTCTTACCAAATGGCGGGGAAATTCCATTTTCAGCAGCTTGTAGATGAGGCCGTTGATCTAGACACTGTCGAATAACTTCTCAATATCCAACAAACAGTGGATGGATTGTTGAGTGTTTTTCCAGGAATACGTATTGTTGGTCCATTATTATTTGCTTAAAGTGGCAAGCATTATTAATTTGCCTCATCAGTACAGACTCTATGACCATGCACGTTCTGTTGATCTTCTTTGGAACTGGAACAACTTTACCTATTTTCCACCAGGTGGGAAAATATCCGTTATTTATGCAGTTTTTGGAAATAATGGTGAGCAGTAGGATCGCAAAACATTCGACAACTTTTTTAATAAAAAGTTGGAGATGCGACCAGGTCCAGCTGTTTTTGATTTTAAACTTAAAATCAACTCCTCTACTTCTCCTGCATAATTAGAAACTCCTAAATTCTGTGGTGCTGCTATTGTTGGTTCGTTTTACCTCTGCTTAGAATTCAGGAAGGTGCACTGGTGGTCTTTCCGTGAAGTTTTGCTCAAAATTACCTGTAAAAGCTTCTCCATTGGCGTGCGTCTGGATATCTTGTTCTTGAAAACCCTCTTTATCTCCCCAGCCAGGTTGATTCCTGTGGCAGTTGTTTTGTTTGGCTCTGTCGGTTGTGGTCTTGTGACTGATGAAGTCCTATAGCCATAGCAATATCAAGATATAGAAATCAATAATCCCCCTTTTTTCACAGCTTTGGCCCAAGTTGCTAAAGTAATCCCAAAAGATCTCGCCCGGTTCATTACAGAAACACCGTAGTTCTCTCCACTTTTCCCTTCTTCACCACCCAGAAGGAAACTATCTCATAACCCACTTCCTGCCCAACATAGGTAGATATGTTAATCCAGATAACCGTTGTGGTATCACAATGGGCTAGAACGCTATGTGCCTTGTGGAAGCCACCGTTACGACGCGCTACATTGCACTAAGCCTGAGTTTCGGCGTCGCCGAAGTTTCGACCGATTGTTGCCGGAACCGAAACTGTGGCCGAAATCGAATCTGAATCTTCCATCAGTTACTATTGATTTGTTTTTGAGTTATGCGAAACGAAAAAATCCGCACAAACAAACACAAAGACATCTTTTTAAAAACAATGGATTCCGACTCCTGGGACCTCGATACCTGGAATTCCGAAAATTGTACCGATTGCAAGAATTTCCAGATGGGAAGTTAAAAAAAAGTTTCTTAGATTCAAAACAGACAAGTTTAACAATAAAAAATATTATTAAAATTATTTTTTTATAATTTACCAATAAAGGGTCCGCCATCTAACGTTTTTTTTCAACTAGTGCTTATTTCGTGAATGGTAACACTTAGCTCATGTCTGATTTGACAGATAATTAGTTTTATCCTTCCTCTGAACGAATATGGTTGTGTATACGCTTGAACAACGCTGGGAAATATTGCGACATTACTTTGAAAATCATGGTAATGTTGCAGAATGTGTGCGAAAATTGCGTACGGATTTTGGAAGAAGAGAAGCACCGTCAGCTCCGTACGTTCGTTATCTTGTGAAAAAAGTGAAAGAAACTGGCATCCTTATCGATAAAGCAAAGCGTGAAAAGCCAAAAACAGTGCGTATACCCGAGAATATTGCTGCTGTGGCAGAAAGTGTGCGTGAAGCGCCATCAACATCAATTCACCGTCGTTCTCAACAATTGAACATTTCGGAGACATCATTGAGACGAATTTGACGCCATACAAAGTCCAATTGATTCAGGAGTTGAAGCCAACTGACCATCCAATGCGTTTTCGCTTCGCTAAGTGGGCCTGCGATCGACTTACAGAAGATGCCGATTTTGCCAATAAAATCAGTTTTTCAGATGAAGCTCATTTTGATCTTGGCGGGTATGTAAACAAGCAAAATTGTCGCATTTGGGGCACAGAAAACCCGCAAAAGAGTCACTGTTTGGTGCGGATTTTGGTCCAGAGGCATAATTGGGCCATTTTTCTTCGAAAATGAGCAAGGAGTGGCCGTTACAGTCAATGGAATTTTTGTTCACAAAAATTTAAAAGGAGGATATTGGCAACATTTGGTTTCAACGGGATGGCGCTACGTGCCACACAGCCGAAGCTACACTCGATGTTTTGCGCCCTGTATTTGAAGATCGCATTATCAGCCGCAGAGCTGATGTCGTTTGGCCACCTCGGAGCTGCGATTTGACACCGTTGGACTATTATTTGTGGGGTGCCCTCAAAGATAAGTGTTACGCCGACAAGCCAGAGACAATTGACGCTTTAAAGGACAATATTCGTGAAGCCATTGGTGAAATACAGCTGCACACAATCGATAATGTGCTTAAAAATTGGACCGATCGTGTAGGCTACTGCATGGCCAGCCGAGGCAGCCATTTGAATGAAATTATTTTTCATTATTAACCGGAAGGAAGGAAGGAGTATAAATTTTTGAATTTCGTTCTTGCATTCTCCTATTCCAAGGATGTGGTTGGTGTCAATTTGGCTACCACAGGCTCCGTATAATGGGGTCTTTCTTTTCTGAGCTGGTGTTGGTTGTCAGTCCCCAAGTGCAGCCTGACGAAAATTGTATTCATCAATTTTGAACACATTATTGGAAAGAGTGGTCGGGATCTGTCAATGTTGATGTGTTCGTAATGATGGTGATAGTTGACCCAGTCATCAAGATCTTTGTACTTAAGCTTACGTTTAATTGCGCGCAGCAAGTCAAATTTGGTGTACACAGCAAATTTATGAATTGTTGCTCTTTGGGTAAGGTTGGCTGCAGTTTCGGCGTGTTCGTTGACTTTTATACCAATATTGGTAGGGACTCACATTAATTTTAGTCTGTTGCAATTCCTTACAAGGCAGTCCCTTATTTTATTTACGATTCCAGTGTTTTGGTTTGGATTCTGCATTGCTTTTAAGACAGATAAGCTATCAGAGCATACAATGAATTTACCTGACAGCTTGGAGATGGTGGTCTGTGAAGACGAGAATCCAGCCCGTAGACTTTAGTCAAGCGATAATGTTGAGAAAACATGCTCAAAAAATGCCTTTAGCTATCGACGATGTGCTAAATTGGCACCAGTCCATGATGAAAGACGAGTGTTTAATACACCAAGGTGGGTAGGATGGGGTGTATATCCCCAACCTATTAACAGGCATGAGTTCTTCATCCGTTCTTGTCATTGAAACCTTCAGAGCAACTTAGTTCCAAGTAATCAAAGCTCATACTTCATCAACAATTCTTATCACAAGTCTTCTAGACAGCTCATCCGTCTAAGCTGGACATCTGACAAACAAACGATGACTCTTTATGAAGTCACCACAGTATAGCTAGTCAACGTGCATGGTAGCATGTTCAATACCTCGTGAAAATCAAATTGTGTATCCACAAGCCAAAGCAATTCTATCAACTATAAATAAACGCATGAGAGGCTTTCGCTTTCATTAGACCCACACCGCTCATCGCAAACATTGCGTAATCGTTTCGAATAAGTGAACGACGCCGCGATAAATATGCCTCGCCAGGTTGTTTTTGTTTTTGAAATTGATACAGCTTTGTTTCTTGCTATCTAAATGAGCTTCACTCAAAGTTCAAAGCATTCGACCTGACGAGATGAAAAAAAAATAAGACTCATTTTTAAATTTAAACCAAAGAATCATCTTCGACATATATTTTCCTAGAGAAATAACTTTTAACATTAACACTGAAGGGGCCTCGAGCAAAAGCGGCACAATAATAAAGCGACTTGCTCTCGAAATTCACTGAGTTAGCTGCGACTGTTGGCGGCCGCAATGATATACAAAAAGAAGCGCTTTACTGTTTAGCGTTGACGATTTGAACGAATTCGGGCTTCAGGGAGGCACCGCCCACCAAAAATCCATCGATATCGGGCTGAGAGGCAAGTTCCTTAGCATTGGCAGCGGTCACAGAGCCACCATACTGAATGCGAAGACTATCGGAGACAGCCTGTGAGACGTTGTCCACCAACCACTTGCGGAGTACCGAATGTACAGCTTGTGCCTGAAAAAGAAATTCCCAATCAACACTGCAGATCCAAATCTTCTATCGATTGATTTACCTGTGCTGGGGTGGCAGTCTTGCCAGTGCCAATGGCCCAAACTGGCTCATAGGCAACCACAACGTTCGACCAGTCCTTCACGTACTTGGTGAGGGCGGCCATTTGTCTGAAGACAACTTCCTCAGTCTTGCCAGATTCGCGTTCATCCAATGTTTCACCAATGCAAGCAATCACCTTCAATCCCTCGGCCAAGGCATGAGCGACCTTCTCTCCGATGAGGTCGTCAGTCTCGCCAAAGATTTGACGACGTTCCGAGTGTCCCAGAATCACCCAGTCGGCGCCAACATCCTTCAACATAGCCGGTGCGATTTCACCAGTGAACGCACCCTTGGCCACTTTGTAGGAATTCTGTCCAGCGACTCCAATGGTTGCGGGCAAGAGTCCCCTGACGTACGCAATGTACACAGCCGGACAACCGATAACCACCTCGGTGTTGGGGTCAAGTGGACCGGCAACCAGTGTCTTGGCAATGTCGGCGATTTGCGCCTTATCACCGTTCATCTTCCAGTTGCCACCGACACAGAATTTGCGAACCATTTTGATGCACGAGATGAGTTTTTGCCTGCAAGAAGATAAGGAAAACACTTTTTAACTTGACTCTTTCCAGTGGATTGCTGAGGAGTTTCCTCGGAAGTTGGACCACAAACATGGTACCCGTGGAATTTATTTGGAAAACGATTTTGAAATTAAACAATTTAAAAGAAAATTAAGAGAGCGAACGAGAAACGCACCTTACACTGGGGAAATGCTGAAACAGAATAACCTTTCTTTGACCTTGTCGAGTGAAGCGTTTTGACAGTTTGTACAGTGGAAAATAATATGTTTCTTATCAATGTGTAGATTTTGCTAGTCATTGATAGATGGCGCAGTATCAATGGTTTGTGTATGCACTGCAATGTCAACGGAATTGGGAAGACATCTTGCGAAATGAAAAAACGTTGGATTTAAAAAAAAGTCATTTCACTCATTTTCCATTTTCGTGTTTTTTTTTGTTAGAATTTATAAGAATTTTAAGGGTTCCGTACCCAAAGGGTTCACAGGATTACTTTATCTTAGCCTCCGCTGTCCGTCTGTCCGTCTGTCACAAAGCTACAATATTATTGGTGGACACTTTCAATATTTACGGAAGGTGTACTGCTTTTGGCGCTGCTACAACAAATCATAAAATTCGTTTGGATGCGAGTAGGCCTGCTCATACCATGAACCTCCAATCATGATAATAAAAAATGTAGGTGCTTTTTTATTTGCCGCCACCATCACATTCGAATTCTTAGTCAGTCTTCTGTAGACACATAGTGGCTCTACTTTATTGAAGATAAGATGTGTCGAATTAAGAGTTAAATTTCAACTAATTTTACATTGCAAGTTGAATCTTCGCTTTTGGCAGTTCTTATAAAACTTTTCCAATAAAGTGCAATGGTCAGACACGCAGAATTAAGAAATAATATAAAGAGTCTAATATTTTGCAGGAACTTACTCTGTTAATAGAGATTCATAAATAAAATTATGACCACGATCTTAAGTTCAGTCGCAAATCATAACTGAAACTGGATTGTATTTGGAATTAACATTTGTCGGATTCGAATTAACTCTGTAATTTCTTTGCAAACTTTTCCTACCTCAGAAAACTTTTGTTTAGAGCTTTTACTTAACATCAACCACAAATTATTACTACTATTACTATTACTAATGTTATTCTAGTAAAACAAGTTTTGGAATGAGCAAAAGAGAAACTTGTGACTAGACTTTGTTTCTTTTTAAGAATTCAAATCGTTTTTTCGATACATACATTATGAAAGTTTTAATTATTTTTACATTTCATCAAATTTATAAGATTGCCATTGCTCGGAATATTAAATTTTGATTATCTTTATGTCCCTTTAGAGAGGGTTCAAAAGATCATAGTTTTAGTCGAGAGATTTCCACCATCTCTTCCTTCCGAGGCGGGAAATGTTCAGCTTACGATCTTTTTTCTAGTATATAGTATATAGATGGTATATAGATGTAGTATATAGATGGCTAGTATATAGATGGGTTCAAGAGGATCACATTCAGTCCAGTTTTCTTTTGAAATTTTGATTGCTGTTTCCAAGCCGATTTCGAGAGATTTTTGATCTCAGTATCTTTTTTTGAAAATAACTCTAGACTTTGGCTCATGATAAGAAACCGCAAGAGTGGTACTCAAACTAAATCTTCCGATGTTATGATCTTCCTTTCAACGCTTTTCAATATACGAGTAAATCAATTGCCTCATGTAAGTTGCGCCATGATATCCTTTATGCTTTTAAAGTTTAACGAACAGCAGGTTTGGAACCAGAAAAATGGTGGGTTTATAATTTTCTAAGGATGTTTTCATTGAAGACGTCATTCGGAACCATGAAAAATTAAAAAGATTTATAGGATTCACATTTCTGAAACAATTTCCCAAGCACTTCCGTGGAAACGAGGATTCAGAAGAAGAAATAGGGCCACATAAAATTTTTAAATGGACTCAACTTAACACTGTTTTATTCTGGTAGTCTTTTTAGTGCAATACTATCTTAATTTAATCATTTGGCTAATTAATGAAACTTTTGGAATTAAAATTGAACAAAAAAACATTTTTAAGAATTTGTACTTATGAACGGCAGTGTATATATTTATACATATTTTTTATCTGATAAGGTAGTTGTAAACTACAAATTTAACTGTATTTCTTATATTTTTAATTGGAAAACTAACATGATTGCAATTGAAGCAGTGAAATTGCCCGAATTTTTGACAGCTTTCAGCGTCATAAAATTTAAACCACCCCGTCAAATTTGATCAAAAGTTTTTCAGGTGATCTTTATGCACACACGCTTCGAATGTAACCAATTTAGATTCGATAGCTTGATTGGTTCTCGAGTTAGGATGTACGAAAGAATACACACACAGAAATCTTTCTTAAAACAATAGATTCCGAATATTGGGACCTCGAAACGTGGAGAAATGTAAAAATTTTTAATTCCGATTATCGGACCGATTACAAGAAGTTCCTAATGGAAAGTTAAAAAATAGTCAAGTGAGAGTTGACTCTCCTACGAAGGGTTTCGGGCCTAGACGTATGCTCCACCATATTTCTTTGATTTAAGATTTATTAAAGTATCGTCCACCAATATGCAAGATTAAGACGCACGACAAAATAAAAGCTTGACATCGGTTTACTTGTTCGAACATGAAGTTCGAGATGGGATATTAAAAAGTTTAAAAAAATAAGGATTTTAAGAAAGCACAGGAATAAAAGAAAAATCCATTATTCTGACTTTTTTTTTTGTCAATTCACGCAAGGAATTCATCTCAAACCGAGTGAAAACTCGTTCGGGATTCGTTGATGAGCGTCAAATTGTAGTGGTGTTTATGCGAATCTCATTTTCCCACACTTCCGTGTTCGTCTTTTATTATTAAGCATGCTAAAGTTATAGTTGTCAAGAAATAATTATTTAGAAGGCATTGGAAAATAAGAAAAATTGTGTTTCCGTATCTTGGTAACAATTGCAAACATTCTACCAGTTAAAAACACAGACGGTAACGGGACAAACAGCAACCAAAAAAAAAGGTGAATTTATTTGCGGAGTATCTCGAAGGTATCTTCCAACCATATGAAGATAAGGACTGTTATAATGCGGAAGAATTGATGATGGATGCAAAACTACGCTGGAAATCACTTATTTATAAAAAAAGAGAGGAACTAATTATGCACTATAGTAAATTATTTTGGCTCATAGAAAAATGCTTTTAATTGTCCAATTACAAATAATAACTGCTTTATAAGTAAATTATGAAACTAGTATGGACCTACGGGATATAGCTTTCGCAAAAACGAATTTACAAAAAATACAACCATTTCAAAACAACGTACTACGGACATGTATCATTGTATATAAGAAATACTGATCTGCATAGAGATCTAGCAATTCAAATGATCGAAGATGAAGTTGAAAAAGCAGCAAAAAGACATGAACTTAGACTTCTCAATCACCAAGCTTACTACGAGACTAAGAAGAGTAAAAAAATTAAATTGTTGACTGGTCTAACGACTAGGTGAAATAATTGGATGGCTTCCCCCATCCTGCGATGAAAATATCAAGATGGCGGTACAGCATGGGACATGATAAAAATGAGAAGGGGTAAGTGGGTAAAAATCTCACACCGTTACTGAGTACGGGCTGAGTTTCGTCTTTTTTTTTTTTACATTTACATTACATTTGTTTACATAATACAAGTGGAGCAGTGGCAGGATTCCTCCAATTAATCGTTTCAATAGTCGGGCTTAACCAGGAAAGTTACACTTCCGAAATATTTGTTTTTCTCCAAGCTTTACCTTGGAAAAATGCATCTTTAAGTAGAGAAAGGATGACTCAGAAGTATGAAAGGGCCTACATTCATCTCAAATGAACCGTTTTGGGGCAGGCAAAAGGTTCGATAACAGTGCTCAACATCGTAGGATAAACTTTGGCAGATCTTTTGAGTAGCCTTGGGATGAATTTTATTCAAAAATATCAATAGATTGAATTGCCATATATTGGTGGCCAAATTGATGTTATTACGGCGAAATGTTTGAATTCAGTATTAATATCCAAGACTTTTTATTTATTTGGTCTACTTAATTTGATCATACCGCTGAAAAAACATAATATTGATGAAGCTCTTAACAATAAGAGTAGATTAATAAATTAAAAAAATACAAAGTGTTTTAAATAAAGTCCTCTAATATAATGCACGATACAGAAACTTAGAACAGCAGTATATGTATTTATATTTACGGATATATTTTCAAAAATTAGTTTTTTATTAGATAATTATATAATTTTTATAAAACAAGTCAAATTGTGTATTTTTTTAGTTTTTTTTTTGATTAAATTCAAACCATCGAATTATATTCGCCGAAAACCTTTTTTGGGGCATGTTTCGTTACTACACTTCAAATGAAACTAGTTTTCTTAATTTTTATTTTTTCTCATGATCCGCGAGACGAAGAAAAAGCGCACGAACGCGACTTAAACAATAATTGATTTCAAGCGATAAAATAAAAAAAAAACAATACTTCCTTAAAGGCAATTTATTTATTAAAAAAATGAATGTTACATGACTATCACTACCGGAATTCTACCTCGATTTTGTATTCTTTTTCTCTACTTATAGGATACATATTTTATGTATTTTAATCGTAGACATAGTGTCAGCGATTTTACAATTTATTTAGATCAAAAGCTTATTCTAAGAATTATAAAACAATTATTGTTTATTCAGCCCATCGGTTAATGACCGGATAAACATGTCATATTGATCGTTTGGTGTTTTAACCTTTGCTGGCGCTGGCATATACTATACGTAACTCGCGCGTACCTACACACACAGAAATCCGAGTGAAAATATGACAGGAGCTCCCATAATTTGAAGTTAAAAAAATACGCAAGCTATCAAATTGCATCAGGATGTATGTTACTTATGATTCCGTCGATATCCGCACTTGACTCCCTCAGTTTGAATAGAAGACACGATTGATGTTTCCTTAATTTCCATAGCATGGATATTCCATTAATTTAATTGCCATTTCCCCAAAGCTTCATTACATCTTGTGTTTTGTTGATTTTGTACCACCTCCTTAAATAAAATCTACCAAAGTTCATACGCAATGAATACACACATTCACATTCAACAACGAGCACACAACTTAACGTAGCATCGCCACGCATAAATTAACATCCTGCCTGAGCTACATCCCTTGAAACTCAATAATTGACTTAAAGGAGTAAACACCATGAAAATGTTTCAAACAGTCCTGCCTCCTACCATGCCACGACTAACCGAAATGCTCGAAATTAATCCACGGGAGGTGAGACAAGATCCACATTATTTCTAATTCACGCAGCCAGGACGAGGTACACAGCTCCAAAAATCCCTTAGACACTTGAGAGATCCCTTTAAAAAGTGCTGGCACGACGCACCCTCTTCATGCTCCGACAAACAAACAATTGTTGTGATTTCCTCACCTTTGCATCTAGTCATATTTTCTGCTGCATCTCGGGTCTGAGTCCTCTCAAGGAGCGTCTTCAAGGTTTTTCATCATCAGCGCCACTTCGACCTTCGCAGCAAACTTAGTCCCGTCAGTCGTCTACCAGTCTACCAAGTAAGATGTCTGCTTCTCCATTTTTGACTCAAACCAGAGCTCCTCGAATATCAGGTTAATTATAAAAGTGTGTGTGTGTTGGATTTTCACTTAAAATTATTATTAACTCAAAGGATCTCGAGCAGTCTTCCTTTTTTTTTTGCTGTTTATTATTATTTTTGAGTTCATTTTTGAGGACAAGACAATCAGGATGATGAAGATAAAGAAAGGCAAAAGTAAGCTTGCTGGTTCAAGGAGATGCAGACACAGTGGAGTGGTGGAGAGTGTTTTGGAATACATGTCTCTCCGATCCCATTCATCCAGTGGCAGAAAGATGATACACAGCAGGAATATCTCTTACATCGAAGGAGGAATTCAATTACTACTTGGAATGGCATATTCATGAATACCCAGGATGAAGGTGGTGCTGAATGCCATTGGAAGAGCTTTTGATTTTCTTTTCATTAAAATAGAAAGGATTATGTCTTGAGATTATTAGTAACGTTAAAACTATTTGCTTTTTGGGGGAAAATCAAAAGAGGAATGTACTTGATGCATTTGAACCAAACTCGAGAAGTTTGCTGACGACACAAGTGCCCAAACAATGGACTTTCGGCTGTTGAGTGTTTCTCGTTGATTACGAGCTGAAGGAATGAGAATTCAATGAGTGTATTCAGCTTTTGTTGTGCAGGATTCAATTTGTATAAATAATTACTTATTTTAATTCGAAACTGATATTGGAAGTGCAATCGGTTGAGGTTATGTAGCCTTGTCAATACAGCCTAATCAGGCGAATAAAACGGGCCTTAATCGTGTAGGTAATCTAACTTTTCACGCGCAGTGGATATATTGTTTGAGTTCCGGTCCGCAAATTAATCGCAAGGAGACCTCTTTCACAAAATATAAAGAAGTTCAAGATTCATCTACAAAACCATCCACATAGCAATCTAGCTATCCCTAGATGGTTAGAACCGCCAACCAATTCGACCATGTGCAACAACAAACAACAAATTCAACTACCAATGTAAAGGGTGTCGTAAAATAACTCCAAATTTGACACATCTTATCTGAACGTAGAGTTCTATGCTCTAAGAGCGATGCCTGTGTGCCCACAGAAGACTGGCTAAGACTTTGGGTCGTTGGTCCAATATTTTCGCAAACTCGATTGGTAAAAAAAAGGACATTTTGGTCACAGACAAAACTATTTCAGTAACAATCTGATTGCACAATTTCCATTCTTTTGGCAAAAAAAACTCCAGACCAGAACAATAGATGTAATCGGCCGTAAGTTAGAACAAACGGCTTGTAAAAAAGTTATGCAAATGCGAGAAATGTGCTGTAATTGCCATGCGTGACAGATTTCCAAATATTCTAATTGCCTGTTTTAATCTCTTGCATAACATTCTCAAGCTGTACCAACGTCTATAAAGGAAAACTCTACCAACAGATAAAACAATTATCTCAGGGTTACAGAGCCCAAACCAAAGCCTATAAAGTTCAAGTGCTGAGCACATGGAAGAACCACAAGAACAAATATCCGCTGGCAGGCAGCCTGAACCATTCGACGAAGACGACGCAGGCGGACAACGTCTACCCGACCCAGACAAAGTAAAGTACCAATAGCATAATAGGACTACCGGTTGAAATTTTTTTTTTTTTTCAAAAATCAATGCTTTATTAAGGAAAAATAGATAAAAATTCAATATTCAAAGTATTGCCCATCGCTAGCCACACCTTTTTCCCATTTTTCTGGCAATTCATGGATACCCGTTCTGAAAAATTCGACCGGTTTGGCCGCAATCCACCAATCCATTTTTTGACATCATCGAAATGACGGAAGTGCTGGTCAGGCAGGCCATGTTGCATCGATCGGAAGAGATAGTAATCGGAGGGCGCAAGGTCTGGACTATTTGAGCATTTCAAGGTAAGTTTTGACAACATTTGACAACTTTATCGTGTCTTGCGACCGTTTCCGGCTGTTTTTCCTTCAGTGCTCGGCTCAAACACATCAATTGTCGTCGGTAGACCTGGCATGTGATTGTTTCAATCGGTTTTAGCAGCTCATAATACACAACACCCTCCTGGTCCCACCAAATGCACAGCATAACCTTCAGGCCATGAATATTTTGAACGGCAGTCGATGTTGAGGCATGTCCGGGGTATCCATACGTTGCCCGACGTTTTGAATTATCGTGACGATTCGCTGCTTAAAAGACTTCTTTTTGTAGCGTTCAAGCAGCTTCAATTCATACGGCACCCAGTGTCCTACCTTTCGGATCATTCCCATTGCTTTCAAACGATCGGAAGTGGTTTGGTGAGCGACGCCAAGTGATTTTGCAAGTTCTTCTTGCGTTTGTGACAGCTCATTCATGGTCTTCAAACTTTTTCACCTTGCCGGGGCGTTTTTTATCTTCGGTGTCGAATTCACCATCTTTGAACCGCTTAAACTACCGCTGACACATTCTAACGTCTATAGTATAGCCCGGGTAAGCTTCGGTAAGCAATTGATGCTTACCCTTCTCTAAATGAAAGAAGCAAATTAAAACTTCCCGCAAATGTTGTTTTGATGGCACGAATGTAGAAATTTTACGGCTTTACAAAAACTTGGGTGTTTTCACTAATGACCAATAACCTAGACTGAAATAATTAGACAATGACATGAAGTTTCTGATGTGACAGCTGTCATGGTCGAAATTCACCTCAGAGTAATAGATCTGAGGTTGTCTGCAATAACGACATTTTCAACCGGTAGTCCTATTAGTTGAAAACTTAACTAAACTAATTTTAATTGGAGAATTGAAATTGCCCCAGTTTTTGACAGCTTTTCAGCTCTTCATTTTGCACATACGCTTCACACGAAACTAATTTGGATTCGATAGTTTGATTTGTTCTCGAGTTAGGTTTGACGAAAAAATCCGCACAAATGTACGTAGGCACACACATAGACAGACATCTTTCTAAATGAAATGGAATCCGACTACTGGGACCCCGAAACGTGGAGATATGTAAAAATTTTGAATTCCGATTGATTGATGCAATCGAATTCCAAAACGATTGTTCATTAAAAACACTTAAAAATTTTCTAGTTTATTTAGCTACATGTACATAAGAACAATTTCTTGCACTTATAAACTGAGCTGAAGTATGTCCAAATTACTCGTACCTGCGAATGCCGTGGATATCTCTTGGAGCATCATTAAGCGTAAATGACGATTGATGCCGAATATACGAGGGTTCTGACCAATTTTGAGGCGAGTTTCCTTAAAGGTTATATGAGGCAGAGATCCACAACAAGACTTACCGATGAACCGTGGAAAGAAGTCCATTTTTGGAGGTTTAATCTTCATTGCCTCTTCCGCATAAATCTTCAGTTAGCCCAAGTGGTCTTGAAAAATCAATTTGGAGGTCGTAAGCATTGAAGTGAAAACACATTTCAACAAATTTAAGGCAAGTCGTTTAAAGGGGTATTCTAGTCTAGAAATTTAAAAAAATCGATTTTTTGTTATATTTTCGAAGTTTAAAAAAGGATTTTTCAAAATTCAAATTATATTCGGAGATATCGGTATTTTGTTGACCTGGCATGTAAACTGGTTCGGCCGGAACTAATCGAACAAAAGACATTAGGGATTCTCCGTCTACCTGAATCCATATTTCTCAGAAATATATATTTGTATATATTGTAATACTTGTATCTTTTGTATTTAGTGTTCACTTACGCCCAGCTGCTAACAGTTGAATTCTAAACTTCAAACCACATGGACGTACATATGTGCTGTGAGTGAAATAATAATTGTGAAATATTTTTTTTTTAATAAAATGGATAACAAATTCTCAGCGCAAAGGATAACGCAGCCAGATCGACAAACAAAGAGGCGATTTCACACGGCACAGGAAGACACCAGTTTTACGAGTGTCAGAACTGCTCGATATGAAAAGAGAAACGCGGAAAATAGTTTTTTTCAAAGTCTTTCCAACTTTTCCGTAGTTCCAGACATTGCGACATTATTCTAGATTAATCGTTTTTTGTTTTTGTTTTCAGATTGCTAGGAGGGTTGATCTCGTGGGTATGGTTACGCGCCAATTTTTTGAGACCCCACTTCATCAACTGCTAATTTTTGAAATTTTCACCGTTTTTTATTTTTTTCTAAATTCTTGTTATGTTAATAAAATAAAAAAATGGATGGACACTTCAAAAATTACATGAAATTCATGCCTCATTATCTTGTTAAGGGGGCATTCTCCCTTAACAAGATAATGAATAGTGTCCCCAAAATGGAACCCTGAGGAACACCAATACTTCACTAATTCATCTGTTAACAACTAATAAGATAACTTTTTATAAACCTAACAGCGTAATCTTCAAAGCCAAAGTAATGGACATGCTTTTTGTAAAGAATGTTGTAATTAACGTTGTCAAAAACTTTTTAAGAAATCGAGCAGACATAAAATCGTCATAAACTGATTCTGATTCTCCCTTGTCTCGTCGATCAAAACATAGTAGTTGAACAGCTTTGATTGGATCTAGATTGGAACTCAAGTTATTATTGATTTGTTTTGCAAGTATTTTCTAAAGGTAGGCAAAATGCTGATAGGACGAAAATTCTTTGGGACGGAGGCAGGATTGATCTTAGCAATTGGTATAATTTTTGCAAACTTCAAGCTTTTGGAAAAAGTGGAAGTTAAGAGCAAAAAGTAATGAATGGAAATTCCAACTGCAAATTATTTCTTTCGAGTTCACTGACTTCAACCGATTAAATATGAATTCACAACGGATGTGCATTCAGTAATGTAATTCAAAAGAATGCAATCACTTGAATCCAGTTTTTTTATTTAAATGATTGGAATTATCTTGCCCAAAAGATTTAATCATTCATTCGTTCATTGCCGAATGGTTGGTGAGTTTTTTACACTACAACTTCAATTGTTTCCGGGGCTCGAAAACTGAACACAATTTGCAGCAACACAGGACCACTCTATACACAGCTGCGGAGACATAAA
This sequence comes from Orthonevra nobilis, assembly GCA_963555765.1. Classification (NCBI taxonomy): domain Eukaryota; kingdom Metazoa; phylum Arthropoda; class Insecta; order Diptera; family Syrphidae; genus Orthonevra; species Orthonevra nobilis. The sequence continues at coordinate 49,226,009 of OY743225.1, read as the reverse complement.
TGTGCGGATTTGTTTTATGAAGATACCTTGAATCGGAGATTTACAGCAATGATCCTCGAACAATTCAGGGCTGAAAAGATAATATCCAGCGCGATGCTGTTGTTCGCAAATGATCAGGAGAAATCTCATTTGAGGCAAATGACTTTTTCACAGGTCTAAATTTTTTTTCCAATTGTTTTAAAACATTTTACTGGACGGCTTAAGTTGACAAAACGTGGTCAAAGCGAATTTAAAGACCTCGTTAATGTCTGTCATATCACTCCTCTTAAAGCACCAGCATGCTAATTCTACCGGCACCCGCATGAATGAACATAAATGGTTTTGGGTTTTAAAAGTTTTTTTTTTTTTTTTTGTTAATATTTTTCAAACATTCATTTGCCACAAATGACACATGCTCATTAACATTTAAATAGTTGAAAAAGTTCCTTGCGCTCCAGTTCCCGGGTATAGAGGTAGCTCTAAAGCCCAATGGAAACAGGACTGGGAAAATGCGGAGCAGAAAGCCAGAAGGCAAACAAATGCTCGTAACGTGGGAAACTTTTGCGGTCCTTAATTGAGTTGAAAAATAAAATTAAAACTTCAATAACGACCTTAGGTTGTTCGTGTGTGTTGTTACGTGTGGTCGGGACCCGATAAAACTTCCTCAATCAAGATTATGAAAACCAACAAATCGAAACGCTTACGAGGTGCCAATACTTTGTTTGGATGTTGTGGCGGGGACTTTTGGAAAAATTGTTTTGTGTAAAAGATTCGAAAACTAGGGTGGCCATGAAGTTGAAAAGCATTCTTTTGACCAAAAGTAAATAATTTCAAATGTAATTGACAGTTTGCATAATGAACTTGACATGTGATTCGGGACGCATGTTTGTACTGCCTTAAGAAGGTATGATGTATATTTCGAATGGACTTTTTTTTCCACCGCTTGTAATGCGGATGGACGCTGGCTCACTGTGATTCCACGTCATTTATTTTTTTAAATGCTAACCTTGGAGAGATGCTTTTCCGGAATTGTGGGAGGGGTGGTTTTCAGTTTGCGCTTAATGTCTTTTGGATTGGCATATGAAATGATAATGTGTCTTAATTTTGCCAGAGGAGGTACGGTTTCCTTGCGACCGAGAGCTTCTGAAAAAGTATTTTGATTGCAGACGCTAAGTTGTTTAAACGAGAAAATTCTCTCAGCACGGAGATAAAAACGTTAGAGGTTTGAGCTTGACAGCTTTTTGGCAATTTGAAGATTGTATCAGTTGGTTTATTTATGTAGGTACCCTTCCAGTCTGGCTGTAGCCGAAGGTATGTGAATCTGGTAGGAAATCGGGTTCATCGGTGTGAAATAAGGTGTACCAAAAGGATCTTCGTAACCAGTTCCAATTTCGAATGAAGAAGCGACATTCTTTTCTACGATCATAACATGAACGAAATCCTTCCTTGGCCTGTTGATTTTAAATATTTCACGCATTAACATTACTGTTTAAAGACGCGTTTATTTTAACTTGTTCTACTCAGTAGAGAGGGTAGTTTCTGAATTCCATTAAATGTTTATTTTCTAAGTGACCACAGTGCTTTAACATCTTTGCCAAAAGAATGGAAATCGTGCAATCCGATTGTTACTGAAATTGTTTTGTCTGGACCAAGATATCGAAATTATTACCAATCGAGTAAGAAAAAATTTACCACTAGCGACCCAAATTCTTAGCCAGACTTCTCTTAAAGCATAGAACTCTACGTTAAAAAAGGATGTGTCAAATTTGGAGTTATACTACGACAGTTTTTACCTCTTAACTGTAATTACACTTAAAAATTTTTACTATTCTAGTAAAAAAAGGTAAGAATGTCGTTCAAAAGTTCAATTTGTGTCCGGAGTTTGGTTTTTGATTGAAGAATTTAAATCGTTATTTCGATATAAACATTGTGAAAGGCCGCTTACGTCAGATCCTTGTCCGATGAATTTTCGAAATTATTTTTACGAAGTTGCACCATGCACTTGTTTTGCTCGGAATAGTAAAGCGTTATTATCTTTATGTGGTTTAAGTTAAAAAAAATACATAGTTTCAGTCTTAAGATTTCCACCATCTCTTCCTTCCGAGCTGGGGAAATGTTCAGCATCGGATCTCTTTCTTTCTGATAAAAAGATGGCTTCTAGAGGATCGCATGCGGTCCAGTTTTCCTTGGAGATTTTAAAAGCTGTTTCCAGGCTGATTTCGAGAGATTGTTTATCTCTAGATTATATTTTGGAAAGACCTCTAGACTTTTGTTCATGATAAGAAACCACAACACTGGTAAACAAACTTAATCTTCGGATGTTATGATCTTTCTTGCAACGCTTTTTAATACAAGACTTATGTAATTTCATCATTCGGAATCATATTAAATGAAAAAGATTTATAGGACTCACATGGCCACATATAGAACTAAAGGCAGCGTGGATCAAGAAATAAAGAAAGCGGGACATCTAAATATTCAACAAAAAGAAAAATGTAAATAAATTTGTCTGGAAACTTATGAACGGCACTGTTTATATTTATACATATCATTTTATCTGATATGGTGTTTGAAAACTATAAATTTAATTAATTTTGAAGTGAAGTTATCCCTTCTTTGACAGTTTTTCGTCATAAAATTTAAACCAAAATTATGCACACACAAACTCAGTTGGATTCGATAGCACGATTTCTTCTCGAGTTATGCTTGACGAAAAAATTCGCACAAACGTGCGTCGTATGGAATCCGACTACTGGGACCTCGATATGTAAAATTTTTGAATTTCGAAACTCGGGCCGATTACATGAACTTCCTGATGGGAAGTTAATAAGAACTAGAAATATGGTTCCAATGAGTAAAACAAGGATTCATGTCTTACCTATTCGGAAATAGAATAATTTTTACAAAGGAAATCAGGGAAATGTCTGATAGACTTCGTTAGAGCCTCGGTCAGTTTCAGTTAGAGCTTGAGATGGTGTCAAAGGACATCAAAATGAACCAGATGGCTCCCTGTCGGACGCATCCTCGTACAACGTTTGACATCACTTTACCTACTTACATTATTCATTCATGGTCATCTTTTAACTCGGAAAACAGAACAGACAAGTCACAAAGTCATGATCCATTGTGAATGAAACGAGTTCGTCTTTACCAAAAAAATAATAATAACGAAAAAAAAGAAAGAAAACAAATCCTGCATCCTCTTCGTTCGGAAATTTCATCATTCAGTGCCGCATCTCCCCCTCGGCATCGGTCGCCTAAGAAGGATAAACAATTCTCCCTTTTTGGATTCAATGAAACGTGGAACAGGCAAAGCTCCAGCCCGACACAATCGACCATCAAACTCTCCTCAATTTCGTATCTCGATTCAGGTATTCGTAATAAGTCATCTATTCATAATGAAAACGAAACAACAAGCACGAGGAAGGTAATGGCGATGGCGATGGCGACGACAACGATGACAATACCTTCATGCAGCTGTGTATTCTCGTCCTTTTTTTTTGAACGTTTTCCTAAGCCCAGACATATTCACAACTGAATAAACTTTATTCCACTATTTGGCTGGAGGGTTGGCGCACACCGCACGTACGTACGTTACATCATCTTTTTACAGGAGCAAGCTGGACGAAAGCACACAATCGAATATAAATATCCTTTTGCAGGAACGATACACATGAATGTGAGAAAAAGTCAATCCAAAATGTAGTGAAGCATCGACAAACAAATACAATCCTTCATGAATGCGATGATTGTAACTAGAACGAACGTTGACGACTTCGGCATCCTCGCGTCATCATCCAGCTTAGGCTTAGGTTGTAGGCGACGCGACTCTTCGGTGGACAACTGTTTTGCTTTCTAAAAAAAAAAGAAAAATAGAAAATCAACAAATTTACATTCGCACAAAGCCTTTACAGGCTTACCGAGTCCTTCTAATGAAAGACCGTACGTGTGTAGCTTTTCCGTCAACTCCGGGGGGCTGAGCCAGCCAGAACCTGGTTCGTCCTGGTTTCGAAGCGAGTATGTCGCGCCATTCGTAGCGTCGCGTCGGTCGTTTTGCGAAATGAATAAATTTCAATTGTCTGGCGGTGATATACACGTACTCGGCACACATGCAATTGAGTGTGTGGTGATGCTGAATGCCTGGATCCAGGACCTGAATGTTTTGATGATTTCATCTAGGACGATGCTTCGTTGCGGCGCGGCGCTTATAGGTGGGATATATCACGTGTGGCGGAAGGTATTCTCATTCGAATTGTCACCTGTGCGACTATATTAAAAGAGGATTTTGTCGCCTCAGTTCGCCGAATTTGCATAGCGCGAAGTTTGCCTTGTTGTTGGTGTTTTATTTTTTTTTGGATAAATACTAAAGGCTGTATTTGAAGGATGGTGCATCATTTGGGTAAATTGCCGCTGGTTGGGGAATGAAAAAAAAGAAAGAAAAAAAAACAAAGAAACACTTATGCCAGTAGCCGATGATAAAAGGCACACACGGACTTCAAACAGGGTTTCTGAAATTATTTTTCAGGCGGATATTGAAAAAGAGCTGTTAGAGGCGAACGACACACAGCAGCGTGGTGTTCATGTGTTCATGTGCAAGAAGTAATTGCAGGGCGGATAATTGTTCTAGGTGTGGGTTACATTGGAGCAATAAATAAGAGAGATTGTTTTTTAAAAGAAAGCAACCAGAAGGCGATTATATTGAGGCTGGTTAACGAAGAGCCGCGCCGGTTGGGTGCGAATGAATAAATTAAGATAAAATATGATATATAATCAAATGGAAGTGTTGAAATCCTTTCAGATGATATGATAGTGTATTAAATTGAAACATCTGTTCAGTTTTTAATAAGATTTATTAATATTAATGGCGTTTTTATGTCCAGCGTTGGGCGCCAATCAATGTCATTTACTACAAGTTTGGAGGTAGAGAGGATGGTATTCTTTGAAAAACGGCAGAAAGTGATATAAAAAAAGAAAAAAAGACTTTTTTAATAGGTACACTTCAAAAATCAACATACTTTGCCACGAACACAAGGAAATTGGTAGTTTTTAAGCAGCTTGAAACCTTAAAATTGACAGACTGATGAGTTATATGTGGTTCACAATTCTAACAAAGTAGTGTGGAAGGTTTTATCAAATTTGACTGTCTTCTTATGTAACACTCGATAAGGTGCAAAAATCAAGTTACTTTTGAAATTAGCAAGAAAACCATTTTTGTCCTGCAGAAGTTGGGCTAGTAGCTAGCTTTTATTTCAAAAGAGGCTAAGGGTGTACTCGGTGAATATAGAGTTTTGTAACTCCAGTTGCCTTTTTTTTTGTATGTCGTTACAGCATGATCTTTCAATCTTCTCCCACCTGGACAATTACGAATACAATGATAATAAAAGATGCAGCATTTGGATGAAGGTTGCAGGAGCCATGCTAACCACGCTCATAACATCCTATTATTATATTTTCGTCCAACATGCACCTTTTCGGCGGAGATATGAGTGTTGATGGATGAGATCTCGTCGAACGATAAAGGCTTGTCAGTAGTTTGCCGAATAGAGGCTAGATTATCTGAAAAAAAAGTCGAAGATACAAGGTCAAAAAAACGATGTAAACGATTTCAGACCAAGAAGTCTTACCTTTGTTGTCTTTGAAGCTGTTCCTGATGCACATTGTCAGAACTCCCAATTTTGTTGAGAGCTCGGTTACGTGAAGGCAGATCTATAAATTCAAAGTTGCAGGAAAAGGTGCAAGTAATTCAGCAGTCGAATCTACAACAAACTTCTGTATTTTAGGAAACTTCTTCTAGACAAGGCTTGGAAGAATTTATCTGAAGATGGACTAACTTAGTCCTGAAAAGAACAAGCATTCAGAAAAATATAGGCAACTAAAAACTTTTAAATAAATAAATCCAAGGTGGTGTTGTGGCCGCTTTTGTTTTGAAAAAATGGAATTACAGGTGTCTTGTACGGGGACAATAATGCCATTTAGATGGCTGTGGAAAATCTGAGGACTAATAACTGCTACCTTTAGCCTCCCGCTTTGCCAATATGCCTCTCTACCAATGCAAGTTATCCTAGATGAAAGGCAACGGAAAACAAGCATAGCATTTTAAGCTTGTTGTGCTTTATCCCTTGGGAGAAAGTGAGGTCCGAACACTGCTAATAGGTATACAAGCTTATCTAATAAATGCTTAAAAACGGTGACAAGATGCATTATAGTCAAGTTCGAACGAGGCACTCAACGTGTTCCTATACATAATGACAATGTATGTCGAGGTACGTGGTTGGAATAATGGAGACAGGTTTGTGGTTAGCCGTACCATACGGCCTCTGTAGAGTCTCAACTTCTTATGAATAAATGATACCCAAAACCAACTTCAATCATTTAAATGTTTTCGTCCTTTTTACTTAATATGGAATGCGAAGATGACATCAAACAAGTTAATATAAGGATGCCTTCAAAATGAATGGTGACATTCAAACACTAAGACTTCAAAGTGGTTCACTTCGAAGAGACTGGAAAAACATTTGACTGAAGAGGTGCTGGAAGGCCTTTAATGCCCTAAAAGTATAAGAAGCTATTCCAAGAGTAAATGGAGAAAAATTCGGAAGTATACCCTCTTTAGAACTTCAAATGGGATCAGGGCTAGATGGCATGATTGGTTAAGCGCGTACTTTTCAATTCGATCATATGATTAGTTTCTATTCCGAACGCCCGAAGTCTTGAATTTTTATCTTAATTTCGAATTCGGTCCAGTCACCATTTGCCGTTGGGTTCAAATCAACGGCGCTGGTTGACCACATTGAAAGGAGTCTGACGAATTGGGTGGAAGTGCTGTAGTAATTGCCTTAAAGGTGGATCATACTGAAGTTCCATGTTCATGTTGTTAACGGTTTTTGATATCAATGTTATTGCCTTTACTATTAAGGCATGACGTAGACAGACAGCAGAGCTGTGATAATAAAATACTGCGAATTGAGCGAATGCAAATAAGTCGATATCAATTTTTTTTTGTTCCGGCTTCAACCATTGAAGTAATCTCAACCAAATACATCTGAGTTCCGAACCACAACATAATCTTTCAGTTCGCCCCTTTATCTCTTTGCTCGATCTGTGCAAAAATGCATTATTATAAAAAAAAACCCGTGGCGCATAAAATCTTTTTTGGGTGTTTTATTATTTATTATGCGTCCGAAAGTGTGCTTTACTCCTCTCACCAGTGTATATTCGCCATCGGTCCATCTATTATTAAATTTTACATACAAAGCTAACACACATGGTGCGGTTCCCACTTTCGGTTCCACGATTCAATTTATTTGGGTGTCGCCTCCGCCGCGCTGCCATTAGACTGGCCAATCAATCATGCATTCAAACGACTGCAAATACCCTCGATATGCACCCTCAATTATCGATTCTATGGTAATTTTTTCAATGAACCATTTTACGGATCATCTCCACGCATAAGCATTTGTGTGCACACACACAAATCCCCGAACATATTTTAAACCTAATGATTAAAAATAAATTAAAAAAATTCGTCTGTGTGACAATAAGGAGACAAAATTGCATTTTTCGGTCGCAATCATTTAAATTTGAAAAAAATTCAAAGTGGCTAAAGTGTCATTAACTCGCTTTTTGGAAAGAAAAAACATGTTAAAATAAAATCGGTTTTTTTGACACGAAAAATTGAAAATCACAGCGGAGTAGCTTGAAACGCAGAATTCAACTCGCAGAATCCGATTGAAAATCAAGAAAAATCTTGGCAAGATGTTTTAGTTCATTAAAACTTGATTCTAAGGACACAACTCGAGTCCTGTCTTAGAATAAACGAATAAACTGTGACGTTCGAAAAATGTTGGTACATTTTTTTTTTCGAATTTTGTCAAATTTATTGCAATAAATTCAAATTTTTAATGAGGTTTTGTTTTCCTATGCAGTTTTAATCGATTCAAATGTTAACAATTTTCACACGCGGTCAAGGGAGCAAAAAAATGTTAGACCGAAAAATGTGTTTTAGGGTTTCAAACAAAATTCAAATTTGTTTCTCTTATTGCTTCTCGGAAACATTCTCCATCTATTTGGTACTTTGTTGGACTCCCTCTGGCTTTTATTATAGCTGCAAATTGGCGAGACATTGACTCAGATAGGTTTTTCCACCTGGATGCAGGTATGGTAGCCAGGATTGGACCCAGCACACTACCCTGAGGTACTCCTGCTTTAATTTCTTTAAGCTCTGAATATGAATTTGAAGAATCTTTCTTTTAGATACGATTCTAAGTTTACTTAATTTTGTTTTGCATGAAGAATTCTGAGTTTATGGTTAAGTCCAAGCCATACTTTATCAAAGGCTTGTGCTACAACTAGAAACATTGTAGAACAAATCTTTTTTTCTTCCAATGTGAATTCAATTTCAGTTTACTATCCCTTGTCTGATATTTTCGAAAACTGAATTGAATTGATGGTTCTAAAGAAAGTTTTTCCTTTCTATGATTGTATTATATCGTTTGACAAGTAGTTTTTCAAAAAGTTTAGATGTTACCGCCAGTACTGTAATAGGCCTGTAGGACGATACTTCATTTAATGTTTTCTCAGGTTAAGCTATCATGCTGACTTCTGCTGCTTTCCAAACGTGTTTTAAAAATATATTTTTAATTAAGTTCACGATTGGGCTTTTAACATATTTTTTGAGTTATCAGTTGCCTTTCCGATAGTCAAACGTCTAAGACATTGCATTCCTCTGTGGCATCAAACTTGCCCTAATTGCATCATACTTGGTAACTGAAGAAAACGCCAGAAGAGTTGGTCTCAATGTAAAGACAAAAAATTTAAGCACATGCAATCGACAAGAAATTGGTTACCACTAGAACAAAACTGCACATTCAATAGGAGCTTATCAACTTCACACTTTGGTGGAGATCCGACGAAGACTCATGGAAGTCCATGGGCTAAACTCATTATTTGAGGGACGAAACTACAAAACACTTATCCTTCCAGTTCTTTTAAGCAGTTTAAAATGATCTATAAAAAGAGGAAGTATTTTCTGAACAACACTTGTGAGCATTTTCAAAGATCAGAGGTTGAAAAACTCTGTACAGGTCTGGTAGTCTAGGTAGTTAAGGTCTACCTCGAGGCAAATGTGAACTTTAAAAACGACATCACGGTTAAGATCGGGCGCAGAATAACCCTAGGCAACCGTTGCTATTTCGGTATATAGAAACAACTTGGCTCGAAACTTCTCACTCGATGGACCAAAATCATGCTGTACGAAACCCTTATTCTACCAGTCGTGCCTTATGGAGCCGAAAGTGGGACGATAAGGAAGACTATAGAGATGAATCTGGCTTGGCGGATATTCCTTTCTGTCTGTGAGGGAGGCGAAGGGAGGAGAAGATATAACCGCGATTTCTATGACCTATTCAACGGCATGGATATAGTCCGAAAGGCAAAAATTCGTTGACTACATTGGCTCGGCCATATCGAGATGATGATCACCAACGGTCCAGCTGAAAGAGTCTTCAATGGAAGAGGAAGACCGGCACTTCGGTATAAAGATTAAGTAACTGCTGATGCAGGACGACTTGGTCTTGGTAACTGGAAGAAGCGCACCCGGAAATGTCGACGATGGAAGGCAACCTTAGATCAGGTTCACAGCCTCCATGGGTGGCTAGCCTGAGATGAGTACATAAATCTTCTTTTTCTATATCTCCTCTGCGTATCTTTTCCGATGCATGAAGCCTCCGAGCTTAGGTGGGGAGCCGCTAAAAATCCTCTAGTAATAGTAGTTCTTCATTTTCCGTTTAATCACTCGAGTGTCCGTCGATACTTTTGTAAGGACCGATAGGATCGTTTTGTTCGTTGTACAACAGCAGAAAAACACCACGGGCCAAACCAGAGGCTAAAGTGAAGAGCTAATAAAGCTCTAACTTTGGGTAGCCTTTTGTCTTGATTTTTCTTGTCAAGCTTTTTTTAATGTTCGAAGTCATGATCCTGCTGTTAACTACTTTGTCCACCCAATCTTAACTCTTGAGTGTTTTTATTATGGTTCGGTTTTTGTCTTCATTAAAAAAAGGTACCTTTTATACCGGCGTAAGGCTGCAACTGAAAGCTCCGCTTTCTTAACTTTTTGATTACTTTTTGGGCGTGTTTGTTTTAGTGTGGACGACTAAGTAAAATAAACACGTACTTCAATTCAATGGTCTTTCATTAATGAACGACAACTTACAGACTAAGTCATACTTTGTGTGAATACTTAAACAGTAGTGGCATTGAATGTTGACACCAAAGCAGTGTATTTTTTCTTTCGAGTCCTCGATTACAGGATTGTTGAAATGCTTTCACTTGTCTTTTTAAAACCAGACTGCATGAAAAAATTATTCCTCTTTTTTCTGCAATATTGATACTTTTTTTTAAATTTTATGCGCAAAGCATAACAGTAAATCTTGTGAAGAGTAAAATTAATTTTCCTCCCCGTCATCAATAAGGATTTCGTGCTGATAAAGAGCCTTTTGCTCCATTCAAATCACAGTTGGAAATCATTGAAATCCCTCCTTCATCACGATAGAAGTCCTTGGAAGGATAGCAGATATTCGAACCCATTAAATGGAATCCTTTAAGCAACTTAATGCTTCTACGATAAGCTACCCGATATGTCGATGGCGGTTTTTCCATTACAAATTGTCAACATACCTTTGGCCCATTAATAGCTGATCTACCGATGATGGTGTAACCAATTGCCTCGGAGTTGTCTCTTAGTATATGGATTGAACGCCAGGACATTTCCAATACTTTTCAGGCCTATGACAAGACATGTACTATCCTTCGTGATTATTTCTACGGCTTCTCCCATAAATACACTCCCTTATGGGAAACAAAATTTACCGCCGACTTTAAACACTCACATTTGGCAGCCGCATTAACGCTCGATATTTGCCAAAAATTCCGAGCCCATTTCACGAATTTATGTCCATTGGCGCCCAACCTAAGACTCATACACGTAAAGGTATATCTAATTACCGTCGAGGTATGCCCCCATCCAGCAGTGGGTTGACTTTTAATAGCCAAAAATTGAATTATGAAAACGGTTTGGCTCAAGTCCACGACGACAAAAAAAAAGGGCAAACGCCACCACCAACGCAACGAACCATAAAGTTAAATTTATTCAAATAATAAATCCTTGAAACGCTCAAAAAAAAAAAGGACGACAACAAACAAAGCCTATAGCCTCGCACCTAGGACGAATAAACAGATCTTGAGTCATGAGCCACAGCGCAACCAGAAGGTTGAATAATAATAATTTACGCAGGCGAACCCTTTGGTAACGTTGTTCGTACCTTGCCCTCGCCTCTATTGTTGCCGCAATAAATTTGGAAAATTGTATTTAACCACGCCGCCCCGCCGCGCCGTGAAACGAGGTCATCTCTTGGCTCGCTGCTCACGCGTTGGTATGCGTGATATCACATTAACACCGGTCGACGACTCCCAACAAAAGCCCAAATTAATTACTTCGGTTAGCATAGTTCAAAACAATTAGTTATACATGTACGAGTATCCTTGAAAAATTCGTAAACCAAAACGCAAACTATAGATGGTCTCCTGGCACTCTGCAGAGTTCCAGATCTACCACATCAAGTGATTGCTCCAGCCGCATCCTTTTGCGTATATCATGTGTTTTTTGGGGGGTGTTCAATTGAAGCCTGCCGCCACTAGTGGATGGTGTATGATGAAGATTACTTTGAGTCCTGCTTCTACACCCGCAAGGAATCTAATTAGTGAAATTACAAATACACTAGACTCCTGTGTGTGTGTGTGCGCAGGAGTGCATGTCTGTGTGGTTTTATGATGCGAGATACAACATGGAAAATATTTTGAAATGGAGATGGGACACAACACATAATACAGCTCGGGGGTATAATAATATTGATTTTAGAATTGAAAGTTAATCCAAAGTTTGAAAGCAGGACCAGAAAGTATCGGAGGAGTATCTGTTCGGTGGTGCCTGAGTGGCGAACCATAACCCGGACAATATGAGTTCGACTTGATGTTGGTTCTTCGAAAAAGGGATCTGTGAATTGTTTCGGTTTTTGGTTTTCTCAGGGAACACAGTACTGTTTACAGGTATGGTTATGGATATTTTCAATAGAAACATAATGCATGCTGGTATAAACGAAACAGCGACTTTCGCCAGGCAAAGGACATGAATCTTTTTTCTGTTATCGAACCCCTTTTAAAATTGAAGAGCTTTCCTTATTTCGACTAATTTGCAGCTTTTTTAATCGTCAAAATGTAGGCTTTTAAATTTTTTGCGAGACACGCATGCTGTACCACTTTCAATGTTGTTTAAATCCGGTGCATGTCGCGGCCACCTGAAGTTTTGCTGGCCGTTTTCTTGTCGGAAAGTGCTTGGCAGAGGTTCAAAAATTTCGGTCATCTTTGAAACGTTCAAGCTAACTATTGAAGTTTTATTTGATCCTTGTTGTGGTAAAAAGCTCCAATTCAATATTGCCAAAGAAGGTGACGGATTCCACACCTGACGCAAAGCTCTTATGTCTTTCTTCATTTCTTAAAGCGTGAAAACAAAAAAGTTGTGAAAACTTCACCACCTTCACCCGGAAAGACAACGCGGTTTCTTTCACTACTTCAAGCAACACGTTCTCGAGTTAATTCGTTAAAGTCAATTCGAAGCTTTTTATCTGCTCAATTCAGAATAGGCTACTTTTCTTCACTGGCTAGTTCCCCGATCTTGGATCTAAATTGAATTTGAAGTTTGAGACAAGTCGCTGGTTCTCTCGGGATCGTGTTTGTTGTTTCCCATAGTCTTACGGATACACAAGATATTTGTTTTCAACATTCTACTCGTAAGTTGTATTTCGGTTAAGAGCATAAAATCCTTGAAAGCCTTTACTTTTCCGTCGCTGTCGACGTCTTTTCGGAATCTGTTAATGTTTAAAATTAAAAACGAGAGAAGTTCTTGAATGCCCTTTCTAAATTTTTTAATTCTAAATTTAATTCCTTTTTTAACAATACGTACTGGTAAAAAGCATTTCCAAAAACTGCGGCGCCAACCAAGGGATTCGCAGCGTATGTGTCAATTAACCTGACGCCGATTGGGAGTTTTCTTAAAGAAGACGATGATTTCCTTCACCATTGGCGTGGGTGATGACTTTTTTGAAACATTGTCAAATTCTCCCAAGAGCAGAATCTTAAGGTCGAAGCAAGCTATGTCATATTTTTTAGTACTCCTGTTTGTTCTTCTAGATCCACGTATCTTCGCTAAAATAGTACTTCGAAAGGGATGAGGTCTCCGACGTCGACGGAAATCCCCTATCACTGCAATGATTGGCTGAAAGGACCACGCATCTAGAAGCATATTTCATTCAAAAGGCTGCTTAACGAAAACTATAAATAAGTCTTTGTTGTCCGTCTGCCACTTTCAGACGACATGAAACACTTTCACAACGCATTGGTTTACTCGTATTGAAATATAATGTGTTGCATATTCAGCGGCAGTACGGAACCCTTCGTGAGAGCGTTAAACCCTCACTTGACTGCTGTTTTTTAGGAAAAAATATTACTGCCTGCTGTAAGAATTTGTGTACCTTGTTGTTTGCAAAAATCTCTGAACCCTTCGCCTGTGTGCTCTAACAGGCATCTTAAACAGCTGCTCTTATAATATTCATTTATTTCAAGTTCTATCAGAATTGTATTATTCGTATTTTTGGATTTCAGCAATATTTTCAGAATTTAGTTTTATTGTTTGTTTGCATTATTTATAATATTTGTATAGTGCTTAAATATTTACCACAGAGCAATAGTTTTGAGAGAAAAGTCACTTGAAAAACTTTCATCGGATTAAGCTTCCTAGGGCAAGAGAGCAGAGCATTCAGAACAATTGCTGAGAAAAGTAGAACTTGATTCCAATCACAGAGTTGGTAAATAAATAAATAAATAAATAAATAAATAGATAAATAAATTTATAAATTAATAAATAAGTAAATAAATAGATTAATAGATTAATAGATTAGTAAATAAATTTATAAATGACAAGTTAATTAATTTTTTTTTAATTATTTGCTCGCTCTTCAAGAGGATATTAAGACTCTTATAATGCATGTAGCACAGAGCGAGCGGAAGAATTAGGAGAAGAATGAAAGATTGTGTAGTGGTTTGAGCAACTCAGGTGTAATTGGTTTCAAATCACTTCCGTGGGTGGAGCCCGAAACGGGACGGAACATTTTAATATCGACCTATTGGCTTTAACCTAATTCGCAGGATTTTATTCGACATTGGTTATAATCTATAAACTTTGAAAGTTTGGAAGATTTTAACTTAAACACCCCGCTGTCAGTGTTATGCCTTCACAGCAGAGCCATCTACACACAATCTACACAAACCGCTATTTTGAAAACACGAATGAGGAACTAAGCCGATACAACAACCACTACAACAACGCCACCCATTAGTCAGACTACTATCATTACTCGACCAACCCAGTGACAGTGCCAATAACTTGATCCCAATGGCAAATGGTGACTGGACCAGATTCGAAAAACGTCTAGACCACTACTCTAGGACTAGAACCTTGAATCAATTGAAGGGCAGGCGCTCTACCAACTTCGCCACCCAGTCGTGCGGTCCACTGTCTCATTGGTTGCGGTTTGGTTGTCCACATCCATCTAATTGTGGAATTTAATTTGGGGGTATATAAAATGCCGCAGGTTTTGAGAAAAAAAAATACGTAAAAGTCAAGTTAATTAATAAAAATATTTACGTATATAAATAAACAACTAAATAAATAAGTAAATAATTAAATAAATAAATTAATAAGTGAATTAATAAATAAGTCTATATATAAATAAAGAGACAAATAGATAAAGAAACGAAAAGTTTATAATATATGTATTTATAGATCAGATGATATTAGTCCTGTAAAGCTAGACAGGACTAGAGCTTGGGCCATTCAAACCCTTCAAAGAACCCGGTGGAGAGAGTGCATCTTCCCTGCACTTCTCCAAAAGGACATGGACCATATCATTCCGGTTCTCATGGCTTTGTTTATAGCTCGCTTCAATTGGGGATGTATTCAGTCTATCCTCCTTCATCCTAAAGACAATGGAAGGACTCATAGACCTGTATATCAGGGGATACTTGGAAACACTCTCTCCCCTGCACCCCAACTAATATGAATAGAGGAAGGGTTAGTCAACTGAGGGGGCACTTCACCATCTGGTCGCCCTTGTTGACAAGGCATTTTCACCTAAAGAAATTGCTTTCTGCGCCTTCCTGCATATTGAGGGTGCTTTTGACAAGACTAATTACAACTCCATTACGAACGCAATTCGGAATAAAGGTATTGAAGACTCGACTAACAGATGGATAAGTTCCATGCTAGAAAATCGGGTTATAATTTCCTCGCTTGGAAGCGTGTCAAAGTCAGTCACTGGTAAGTCTTAGGTAGTAGGTGCCGGTATCTATGGACTCAACACAAAAATCTCTATATAAAAAGGCCAAAAAGGGGACCAGAACCCTAATATATTCAGACAGCCAAGCAACGTTTAAGACATTGTCATCCAAACTAATCGAATCAAAATTGTTTAAAGCTGTTACGACGCCTTACAATCCCTAGCCCAACGTAAGAAAGTAAGGTTAAGATGGGTTCCAAGTCATCATGGAATCGAAGGTAATGGAATTGCGGACGAACAAGCCAGGACTGGTTCAAAACCTTGTTCACTAGTCCGGGACCTTTCTGTGTCGTATTGCTTTGTATTGCCCCCTGGAGAAATGTATCAGGACTCAGACAAACATTAGAAAGCTCGTGAGCTTCCTCTCAAACCATTGCTGCTTGAGATCAGATCTAACTATCTTGAGACTTAGTTTATTCTTTGTGATTATTCTGCTCTTAATTGGTTAAGAAGGCGTATCTTTTTCAAAGAGACATGCTCCCCATTGTACATTAAACAATCCAATGTAATCCTTGAAACTACTAATTCGATATCACCAATACTTACAAAGGACTTTCAGAATGATCATAGGCTATAAATTATCGCATTTAAGTAAAACAGTCTTTTGTGGCGACCAATTATGTTACTAAAAAACGGTCGAGCGAATGCATTTTTCCGAACACCGTTTAAACGCTAAAAGATATTTTATTGTTGTCTAAGAAAAAGTTTTAGATATCAAAAAGTTCTACAAAAAAGTCCGCGACGGCACATCTCTATATGTAAAGGTTTTAATAAAATTTTATGAAGAGTAAAATATTGTAAGTTTGTTAGTTTGTATCTTGGAGTTTGTCTTCGGAATGACCCATCCGATTTCAAAAATTCTTCCACCAATACTTACAATGGACCTTCGGAATGAAACAAAGGTTATAAATTATCACATTTAAATAAATATAGTAGGACCAATTATTTTAGTTAAGTTGTGGTAATAAAAGATTTTTGTGAACCCTGCCGTTAGCGTAGGAGATATTTAATTGATTTCTAAAGAAAAATTTTAAAACTGAAAAACTTCTTTAAAAAAGTCCTTGATGACATGTCTCCATATATAAAGGTTAATTAACATATTTATAAAAAAGTGTTAAAAAATATATCTAACATTAATTTCAATCTGACACGATAATTATAAGTAAGCAGAAAATTTTATGACAATTTTGGTGTCAAAGGACTGTGAGTATGAATCTTATAACTTTTCTACGTACACGAAATCTATGCGGATGAAGTCGCAGGACGTGGACTCCGACTTATGGGACCTCGAAACGTGAAGTTATGTAAAAAATTTGAATTCTAAAATCAGACCGATTAAAAAAATTTCCAGATGGGAGACTTATAACTCCTCCTAAACTAGACTTGAAAAGCATTTCGAAAAGCTTTTGATGAGACAGTGATTCAACTGTTTTTTGTCTGTTTTTTGTTTCAAACAATGATGGTATTTTTTTTAAGCTTTTTATCCTTGTTTTAGTTGTCAGGTGCAAGATTTTGATTATTGCTCATCGGAATTTGTTAATAAATATTTACCGCCTCATCACTGGAGAAAATATGTTGAAATTGGCTTATACGATTTGGATCTTCTTCAATACTTTCGTTAACGGTAGCCATCATTTTTGTAAAAGGTGCATTTCGCTGAGGGATTATCATTCATTTGTTACAGAGTCAGTCACTTCGATTTTCTTAAATCACTGAATCACTGTTCTCACAATTTTAATACGTTTGGCTATTATTAAACGATCGTTTGTGAGCCTTATTTTTTAATCTGACACTCCTATTTGGAGTGTCGATTTCTCAACGGATGAAAGAATAGATTATTGTGAATAATCATACTTTGACAGTTGTGTCTGGCTATTGTTATTCTCATTATTTACTTAATATTTGCAAAAGTGAGTTCAATTGAGTTACGGTTAAGTGATTCAGAAGAAAAAAAAAATTTAAATTACCAAGTCTTAGCCAGAAAAAAGAGTTAAAAACTGAGAGATGCGAAAATTAATTCAAATAGTTATTTTCTTTTATATAAATATTTTATATAATTAAAATTATTTACATATCGGAAATAAAAATCTCTTTCAAAGCATCGACCAGAATTTTGTGATCGACTACATCCGACTGTCCAATCGGCAAATATCGTCTACAATCAAAATAAACAATACAAAAATGCACACTCGATGATCGACTTTCGAAAAAAGTCGTTAAAGGATCAACGATTAACGCAATGAGACAAGTTTTAATGTTTAAACCTTCAACATTTTCTCTGCGTCCTTACCGAACCTCGTTAACCTTCGATACTTACAACTTCATCTTCGTTGACCAGGCACTGCACAGGGATTCCTCACTGGCAGTTCCTACTACATACATAAATACCCGATCAGACGTTCTTTAAGAATTTAGAAATTCGTTTGAAGTTTTTCCTGCTCGTCACACTGTTCTGAACTTATTCGACTTTCCTTCCCGTCATGTAAGTACTCGTGAGTCCTCCAAGAACAGCATCATCCTTCGGAAAAGCAATGTGCTGCATGCTTGATATGCCAAAGGATTACAAGGAAGAGTAGTACTTACCCCTAAGCTTGTCCACGTTCACTCCTGAAGCAGGTCGTTTGGGTGAATTGTCAAAAAGGAAACCATGCGTGTTTGCCTCAACGAAGTCTGGTGTTTGTTCCGTTTCCACGAACAAAAGAGAAAAACTTTTATTATTTTCCATTTGTAAGTATGTTCATATGTATCTCCTCCGCCGCCCCACATAACGGCGATTACTTTCTTAAGTTATGGCGACAAACTTTAAGGTCTCCACTAAAGGATTTACGCAATCCTCGACACAGTTCTTCGTCCACCCACAGATGGTTCTAGTCACTGCTTTCATTGGGACAATGCAATACCGAAAAGGTAACATGGCTTTTCCGGAAAGATTTTTCTCAAAAACCAATTAATTTCCGTTGAGTAAAGGAAAACAAGGATCAAAATGACAATACCTAAAGAAAACGCGGGTAGCTACGAGGAGTCCTTCTCTATCTGTGTTTAGTTTGTGTTGAAAGGCCGATTCTGGAAAGTTTTCCATTGGATGGTTTATCCTTTTGTTTGGCTATAACTGTGCGCTTCTTAGTTAGAGATAAGACAAAGAAGAATAAATTATATTAAATGACTCAATGCAATTGGATCCGTTTCAGAGGAAAATGACTCGCTGTCTGCGCGACAGAAATTCCAAGAAATGTCCTTTTTAGCGACAAAGTAAACCATTTCGAAAAAGAAAACGTGTACAATTTGATGTTTCTGTCGTGTGTTTAAGTTGGTTTTATGTCGAGCTGACAATTGCAAGGATATCATTTTATTCTACTTTGTCTTTTAATGAGACTTTGAATTAAAAGCTTCTTCTTGTGGTTGATAAGTTTTGGGGAATTTCTTAGAATTGCTTCACAAGTTCGGTGAAGTTTTTAGTCAAAAAGAGTTTAGACAGTCGATGGAGCTGGAGCTGGACAAAACAGGATGTGTTATTTTAAATTTTGCACTATTCTGAATTGTAAATACTCAAATTTTAGGGGAAAACCGACTTACTGGTGGACTGATATTCTTTCGCTGTGGATTAAAATTCTACGAAAATGGGTTTAGTTCTCCAGTGATCCGAAATTCAACGATCCCTCTGTACAGTTCAGTTCAAATAATAAGCAGAACTGTGCTTATAGTTGCTGATAGTTTTTGGAAGACATAGAATCCATTTTTTCTAGATGGAATGGATATACCTAGACCCATCCAACAGATGATGATGCTCCATACCAGAATTTTAAATAGTTCAAGATGTAAACTATCTGAAATCCACAGCTTTTTTAAGCTACTTTTTTTTGTACACAAAAACTTCTGTGACAGTTGATGGAAGAACTTATTTATCGGCTACTGTTGGCTTGTCTTCATATCCTTTAACTCCTTCTGGATCATTATTCCTTAGCAGCTGCTAAGAATGTTGCTTAAATACATCTCTGTTCTGTTCAGAATTGCGGAGAGACTGAGAGCCTGTTTTGAAAAGATTACTTCACCCACCTTGAATGCTTTTGCCCCGATTCCATGAATCCAATATCAATAACCTCTGACTCGACTTGCAAATGACACCACTTGCGGACCTGATGGAATACCTCCAATATTTTTTAAGAACTGCGGCAGTACTTTGGCAGGGCCCCTTGCTTTCATATTCCAGGCATCCATTCACCATAGAGTTTTCCCAAAGTTATGGAAAAATGGTTTCATTATTCCGGTACACAAAAAAGGTTGCCGGAATGATGTTACTAATTATAGACCTATAGCTAAGCTATCTTGTTTGCCTAAACTCTTTGAGGCTATCATTTTTGACTTTAGTTGCATGCCTTTCCTCACTGACAAACAGCATGGTTTTGTAAAAAACAAATCCACTGTGACTAACTTGCTGGAGTTTACTTCTTTTACTAATAAAGCATTAGAAGACGGGGGTCAAGTAGACTGCATGTACACTGACTTCAGTGAGGCATTTGAAAAGCTTTCCCATAAGCTAAAAGCTTTTAAATTGAAAGCCCTTGGATTCCCTACATCCTTTGTGGAATGGATTTGCTCGTATCTTGACGGACGAACCTATCAAGTCTTGTTTAGGGGATCAACCTCTAAATCGATTTACGCTACCTCAGGTGTGCCTCAGGGTAGCCACCTAGGTCCTCTGTTATTCATTATATCTATTAACGATGTTGTTAGTATGCTAAAGAGCTCTAGAGTTCTAATTTATGCCGACGAAATAAAAATATATAACGGAATTAACAATCTTTCAGACTGTTGGGCTCTTCAGGATGACATTAATTCTTTCGCAAAATGGTTCTCCAACAATAGCCTATCATTAAACATCTCTAAATGTTTTAACATGGCCTTTTCTAGAAAACGTCATCCTCTGACCTATACGTACACCTTAAATAGTTCTGCGCTGGTCAAAGTTAACCTGACAAGGGACTTAGGTGTACAATTCGCTCAAAATCTTGACTTCTCAACTCATATTGACAAAATTGTCAACAAAAGTAACTCCCTCCTCGGCTTCATAAAACGCTGGAGTAAAGAATTTAAATGTCCATTAATAACAAGAACCCTGTACACAATATTTGTCACGCCACAGCTTGAATACGCTTCCAATTTGTGGTCATCATATTACCTGACACATATTGACCGAATCGAGTCTGTACAACGCAAATTTGTTCGTTTCGCACTTCGTCATTTATCATGGACTGATCCTCTTCGCCTTTTACCTTATAAGGACCGTCTTCTTCTTATCGGCCTTGATTCTTTGCAAAAACGTCGCGAAGTCTGTGATATTGTGTTTTTGCATCAGCTTATAGCCGGTAATATTGACTCATCAGCACTTTTAGTGTTAAGGCATTTGATTCCCGTACAAAAAAAATTTTTGATATTAAATACCACCGTACGAACTACGGCTGCAATGAACCCCTAACGCGGATGTCAATACAAGCTAATGTTAACTGTCACATGTTCGATATTGTTTCTAGTAAACTGACACTCAAGCGTAAACTTTTTGAACGTATCTGTTCTTAACATGCATGCTCCAATTTTGCTGTATTTTTATCAATTGTATTTTTGCATTTCTTCTTCTCCTGTCACTTACAAAGCTTGTTTTATAAGCAGTATTGATAGCGTTACTTGTTAAAGTTCTGGTCCTTGAATGAGTTTCGAATTCATGAACTTGTAGATTGTTCTAGCGAAGCAAATTTTCTAATTGACGCTGATCGAAACCGAGAAGCCAAGTTTTAAATATTTTAGAAGAAGGTGCACAGATTTCTTATGAGTCGAAATTCAATTGGAAGTGAATTGAAATGTTTACCTGAGGCAATGGAATAAAAGTTTTTATAGTTTTTTGTGTTGAAGGATGGAATATTTACAATGGACGTGGAGTTACTTCGAAGGTTCCTTGCAGTAGAAATAGGGCTCTGCAGTTAACCTCCTCTAATGAAGATCACTTTTACGACTTTGAAGTAATAAAAATGACTTGGAGGAAGAATTTTTAAGTTTCTAAAAAGATCTTCTAAAGATAAAAAGAATTTTTGAGAGTGGTTGCAGCCTATTTAAATAGCTTTGCAGCTTTGTTTGAAAGATACCATAATCAACTGTCCTTAACAAATTTATAGAGCAATATTCTTGCAGCCTGTAAAAGCAACGAGAAGCATTGATCAGATATTGTTTCGAGTTCCGGTCTATAGTAACACCGAGGTATTTAAACTCATTGACACATTCCTGTCACTGCATACGGAGTTACTATTGAATGATTGAACACGATGTGCACTGCATTGACTATTAATGAGAATAACGTTTTAACAGTCAAAGTAAAGAAATTTTATATCCAAAACTGTATTTTCAGCGCCCCTTTCGTTAAAAAACATTAATTTAGTCTTATTAATTGCAAAAAAATTCGTTTTGGAAAAACCCACATCTTAACAACTCTGCAATTAGATTTAATTAACTATCAGAGCAGTAGGCAATCCCAAGGTCATCTGCAAAAGCTTTAATCCTACCAGAAAATGGAAGCAAAAACAAATAATTGATAAAAATGAGGAATAAAATGGGACTAAGTTCAGAGCCCTGAGGAACACCAATGTTACTTGTTGTTGGTCTACTAAATCGGCTCACATACTGTATCCTGCTTTTAAATAAGACTCTAACCATTTGTACATGAACTCACTGAAGCTCATTTTGTGCAATGATTTTAAAAGAATTTTTCACAACAACAAATAGGCCAGCACAACAGTTTTTTCTAATTAGACCTTTTTGCAGAATGCAACGAAAATCCAACAATCCGTGTTTAGTTGAGAGGCCAGCCCTGAAGCTAAATTGCAAAGTGCTAAAAAAATTAATATTATTTATTTATGTCAGCATTCTGACTTCTATGACTTTTTCAAAAACTTTTGAAATTGATGACAACAATGAAAAAGGCTTGTAGTTTGAAATGTCAGATTTATTTCCTTTTTTTTTCCAGATGACATTTCAGGTATTCATTTTGTATTTTCAAGGGAGATGATGGATTTACAAGTATTATGGTTACTAAAATTGGAATGCTGCCCAATGGAAGCCAAATAACTGCTAAATTTATTTGCTACTACTTCGGGATCTGAAATGTTGGAACTTCCATCTTTTAAGGTCATTGGATCTCTATTATTTGCTTTTCTGCTATTCAGAATACTATTAATCACATTCCATTCTTTTCTGAGATTTCACTTTGCTGAATTTATTCTAGAATAATCTATTTTTAGCGCTACGAATTTAAGTTTTCACTTAACGAATGAAGCGGTTGCTTAAATTGTTATTCGATGTATGTTTCTGACACCTTTTTCCTAACCTTATGTTTCAATTTTCTTTCAGTTTTTTTTTAAACTACATTCTGACTACATGCTATAAGTTGATTCTTTAGAATCGTCAGAAATCTGGTGTACAAAGCAGAACATTGTGGTGCAGCATAAATACTGTACCAGTTTTTTAAACATAGTTTACTGACATGAAGGCGATAATTTATTTTGGTTAAATTGATTTGATCATTTTTTCTTGGCTCTCTATAATTCAACTGCCACAAAATAGACCCGTCATGCAGTGATCAGGTATTTGTAAGTCAAGATCAATTCCTGCGACCCTTTCTAAAGGAAAATTTTCAAATCTAGCAAAGACATGATCAAGGCAGGTGCATGCAAATGATGGCCACAAAGGAGTAGAAACCATTATCTGATATTAGAGCTAGATATCGACATCAATATTGAAACTCTTCTCCTCGTCTAGACCTGTACTCTTTCCAAAAATTGCAAGTTCGGGTCTTTCTTTGAAGTGTCTTGGTGTTGGTATTTGCCAAGAAAACAGATGCATGATTAATTCGACAATGGTTTGGGCGCAAGTTGGATTTCGACAAAGCGGTTCAAACACTATGATGACTAGGGGGCGTTCCTCTAGTGCCTTATGATTTCGATTGATAGGTTTGAGCAGCACATTCCTGCCCCCAATTCAGGCGATATGTGAGAGCCGTCCATATAAATAGTGATTTCACGGAGTTTCTTGTCGCTCTGGTTGAAAGAATTATCTTGAATGGTTACAAATAATCTGCTCTCGGTATTTTTCTGATATCAATACGACCAGTGCTTTGAGTCCTGTGACCGAGAGTGCGGCTTATCTTTTCACTTTCAGGTAAATTGGTGTAATATTTCGAATTTCTTCGATGACTGCGGTCGGCGTAGATTCTTGTGCGCCAGTTGTTCCCAGACATGCCAGAAGGGTTGGTTTAATTATACAGTTGTATGTCCTGTGGACTTTTTATGGTTTCAGTCCACAGGATTTTCCAAAGTCCCATGTACTTTTCTAGTATGCTCGCTTAGCTTGAGTAGTACATTCTACCTCTTTAGTTTTTCGTGAAGTGGACAAAACTGTTTTATTAGGGTTTACCTTTAATTTTTTCCTTGAACCAGGGTCGCTGGGTCGTCCGCATATGCTACGCATTTGGCACATGTCCCCTCAAGATTTCTAGTCCATCACTAGTTCTCACACAAGAGGTGTTGTAAGGACTTTACCTTCCCGTGTTAAATTCCCAATAGAGGCTGCGCTGATGCGATTCAATGCTCCAACCACTTGTTGATTTGAGGGTCTAACATGTTCAGTATTTTTGATTTTGCTGAACGACTCTTCGATATCTAGAAACATTTCTGCGACTGATTCATTATACTCAAGGGCTTCATCATTTGTTGATACTACTTAGAAGTTCTTTGTTTTTATCTGTGTTCTAACATGGGTGTCACTAATCCTTTCTAGTGTTTCAGTACAAAAGATGTTAGAGTTATAGGTCGATAGACTTTTGCTGTTGTTAAATCTTTTCATGGTCTGGAATGTCTGAAATGTCTGAAATATTCTCTGAAAGTGTTTGTCAGGGGTTGTTTCAGAGCGTCTGTCCCCATTTGCAGATAGGCACGTAGTATATTTTTACATTTTTTCATTAACATTTTATTGAACATAATATTTACAATTGTTCTTAATTTTATTTACATTGTTTTTATTCTCTTAAAAAAGGTGCTGGCTCAACAAAAGGGGCCCAGCGAAATACATTGGCTTTTCTTATAAATTAATACATTTGAGAAAAAAAATAAAAAATTGTTGTTAGTTGAACCTCGGGTTGTTCAAATCCGGGTGATGTTCATGTATTGCGTGTTGTTATGCGGCCTCATCCGCGGTGGTGGGTAGTGTCTACTTCATCGTAGAATGTTGCTGGTCCTTCGTCGACGTCGAGAGGGAAGAGAACCTCCTGCAATATCGCCATTGCATTGATGTATTTATGTTCTTCTGGTATCATTGGCCATGTTGCTGATCTTGTTGTTGTCGTGGGTCCTTGCTGCCTCGAGAAATTTCTTGAAGATCCGCGGCATGTAAACGCTGAGCGGAGTTATTCGGGCAGCCGCATAGAGCTCGCTGTTCTTCACATGTCTCATGGCAGCTCCGTCCAGGTGCAGTCCGGTGCATATACGGAAAATCTTTCGTACGAAAGCTTCCAGCTTCTGCATGTATGTCTTCGATGCGGTGAACCATACCGGGCTACCGTATGCAATTACGGGTCGGATGAGTTGCTTATACAGCAGTAGCTTGGTCCGTTGGCTGAGCCCGTTTTGTTTCCGCATTAGTGGATGGATCCGGTGGAAGGCAAAATTGGCTTTCTTGAAAATGGACTTGCCGTGTCCGTTGAATTTCATCCGCTCATGGAATAGTATCCCAAGATAGCGGGCATTCAGGGACGTCTTTATGATGGTGCCATTCTGGAGTCCAATTTTGATGCCTCGACATTTGGCGGCTGATCGAGTCCTTGAATCCAAACTGTGTCAAATGCTTTCTGGATATCCAGGAAGCATGCCACAGTGACTTGGTGGTTGTTCAAGGATCTCGTCACATCATGATGAAAAATCATGAGAGGATGCATGGTTGAATGTTTTTCCCGGAATCCGAATTGGATGTCTGGGAGCATTCTGTTTTCGGTGCAGAAGCGATTGAGCTTTCGAACGATAAGTTCTTCCAGCACATTGCTTATTGAAGAAAGGAGGGATATCGGTCGATTAGCGGCCACATCTCCTCTGCTTTCTTTTTTGGGGATTGTAACAATTTTAGCTATTTTCCATTTCGATGGAAATGGTGGATGGATGGCTACACAATTGTTTTCTTGAGAATCAAAACAAAAATAGCATGCACAATAACAATAACAAAAAAATGAATGCAATTTGCTAGTTCGGAAAGACATTAGAGAAATTGGGGTCCTTTGAAGTTAATCCATAATTTCTTGTATTGAAAAAATTTGCTCCAACGTCAATTTTCAGGGCCTCACTCTTTTCTTGCAACATTTTGTGTAAAGCAAAATGGTTTTAGAAGTTTACAAAATACACTGGACAAGCGATATGGAACAGATATAAACTTTGAAATTTGTCACAAATTTTCTTTAAACTGCTTCAAAAATAGATTAGGATTGCTTTTCCGAACGAACTTCACTTAAATTTAATTACCGACGTATGTGTCCATTCGACAAATTTAAAAATATTAATGTCTTGCCCGCAAACTCTAACCCTTTTGGCTAAAGATTTTATTTCTATTTAGCATTCAAGTCATGCTTGATTTTAACATTCGAAGGAAATCTCAACAAGTATTTTTTTATCGTGAATTTGAAATTTCCCTCACCGAAATTCCATCAACCACAAAATGGTTATGAATTTCACTTAAGAAAACCGAAAGCCCACAGCCTTTCAGGCAATTATACATCAAAACCAAAACATAAAAGTCACCCAAAATAACTGACTTCCGCGTTTGATGTATTCCCATTCGGGCATTGCTTCTACCGTATAAAATAATTCATGAGGAAGCCATAAAATGGAACCATTATAAGCGGTTATTACCCCAGCGTAGGTCTTCTTGAATGCGAATAAATTTTACTCACGGCACGGATATTCTGCGGAACACACTTTTGTCATCGTACGAACTCTCCCATATGTGTATGTATGTTTGCCTCTAACATGCCTTCATTGGGTGACATTTGTGTACAAGAAACTTCTAAGAAATAACCTCTTACCCCACCATACAATGCCATTAAGAAATTATCTCCACAAGTAATAACCAGTAATTATTTTGACTTAAAAGTAAACAGACATGTTTGTGTTTTTCTTTTAATGGCCGTCCCAAGAAATATGGAAAGAAATATTGGAATACGAATTGATTCTGGGCCATAAAAATGGAAAAATTGCCTTTGGCATTGCTCATTGGATCCATGGAGTTTGCTTTTAACAAATTAATTTGTTGTGTCCTATATTTTTATGCTATGATTATATTTTGATTTATGCGGAACTTTGAGACATCATATGGATCACTTTAAACATGGAAAGACTGTCCTGAAGCAAACAAAACACGAGTCACTCTTACTCAATTTATATAAACAAAGCCGTCCAAACCAAAGTTGATCAATTTAATGTAATCGTTCACTTAGCGGTTATGTTTTTCTACGGCTCTGAGTGTAGATAGAAATCTAGTTATTGTCACTTGGAATGCTTGAAATATGATAGCCCCATTTTTAGATTTTTAACTTAACATTAGGAAGTTCTTGTATTCGGTCCGATTTCCGAAATTCTAAATTTTTACATTTCTCCACGTTTCGCGGTCGGACTCCATTGTTTTTAGAGAGATATCTGTGTGTGTGTGTGTACGTACGTACGTTTGTGCGGATTCTTTCGTACAGCCTAACTCGAGAACCAATTAAGCTATCGAATCAAAATTGGTAACATTCGAGAGGGTGTGCATAAAGATCACCCGAAAAAAGGGACGATTTCACTTCTTCAATTAAAATCAATTTATTTTTCCAATAAAAAAGTTCAAAATTAATTAAATTTATAGTTAAGAGATAAAACAAATCAGAAACTGAACGCGTGTTCGAAATTTTAGCTCTGAAAACCTTTTATTGACAAAAATATAGAGATCTGAAATCCGAGGCTTTTTTGCAAAATTCTGCTGGACTATAGCCCATGATTTCAAAATGCACTTTTTTCCTGAAATCGAGAATTACGATTTCTGAGATACTGATAATAAAGAGTATCCGTAACTAAGCACAAATTTGAAATTTTAGCTCTGAGAACCATTTATTAACAAAAATATGGAGTTAAGAAATCCGAGGCTTTTTTGCAAAATTCTGCTGGACTATAGCCCATGATTTGAAAATGCACTTTTTTCCTGAAATCAAGAATTATGATTTCCGAAACACTGATAGCCAAGAGAATCAGAAACTGAACACATATTTGAAATTTTAGCTTTGAAAACTTTTTATTGACAAAAATATGGAGTTATGAAATCCGAGGCTTTTTTGCAAAATTCTGCTGGACTATAGCCCATGATTTCAAAATGCACTTTTTTCCTGAAATCAAGAATTATGATTTCCGAAACACTGATAGCCAAGAGAATCAGAAACTGAACACAAATTTGAAATTTTAGCTCTGAGAACCATTTATTAACAAAAATATGGAGTTAAGAAATCCGAGGCTTTTTTGCAAAATTCTGCTGGACTATAGCCCATGATTTGAAAATGCACTTTTTTCCTGAAATCAAGAATTATGATTTCCGAAACACTGATAGCCAAGAGAATCAGAAACTGAACACATATTTGAAATTTTAGCTTTGAAAACTTTTTATTGACAAAAATATGGAGTTATGAAATCCGAGGCTTTTTTGCAAAATTCTGCTGGACTATAGCCCATGATTTCAAAATGCACTTTTTTCCTGAAATCAAGAATTATGATTTCCGAAACACTGATAGCCAAGAGAATCAGAAACTGAACACATATTTGAAATTTTAGCTTTGAAAACTTTTTATTGACAAAAATATGGAGTAATGAAATCCGAGGCGTTTTTGCAAAATTCTGCTGGACTATAGCCCATGATTTCAAAATGCACTTTTTTCCTGAAATCAAGAATTATGATTTCCGAAACACTGATAGCCAAGAGAATCAGAAACTGAACACATATTTGAAATTTTAGCTTTGAAAACTTTTTATTGACAAAAATATGGAGTAATGAAATCCGAGGCGTTTTTGCAAAATTCTGCTGGACTATAGCCCATGATTTCAAAATGCACTTTTTTCCTGAAATCGACAATTACGATTTCTGATGCGCTGACTATAAAGAGAATCAGAAACTGAACACATATTTGAAATTTTAGCTTTGAAAACTTTTTATTGACAAAAATTATTAAGTTATGAAATCCGAGGCTTTTTTGCAAAATTCTGCTGGACTATAGCCCATGATTTCAAAATGCACTTTTTTCCTGAAATCAAGAATTATGATTTCCGAAACACTGATAGCCAAGAGAATCAGAAACTGAACACATATTTGAAATTTTAGCTTTGAAAACTTTTTATTGACAAAAATATGGAGTTATGAAATCCGAGGCTTTTTTGCAAAATTCTGCTGGACTATAGCCCATGATTTCAAAATGCACTTTTTTCCTGAAATCAAGAATTATGATTTCCGAAACACTGATAGCCAAGAGAATCAGAAACTGAACACATATTTGAAATTTTAGCTTTGAAAACTTTTTATTGACAAAAATATGGAGTTATGAAATCCGAGGCTTTTTTGCAAAATTCTGCTGGACTATAGCCCATGATTTCAAAATGCACTTTTTTCGTGAAATCGACAATTACGATTTCTGATGCGCTGACTATAAAGAGAATCAGAAACTGAACACATATTTGAAATTTTAGCTTTGAAAACTTTTTATTGACAAAAATTATTAAGTTATGAAATCCGAGGCTTTTTTGCAAAATTCTGCTGGACTATAGCCCATGATTTCAAAATGCACTTTTTTCCTGAAATCAAGAATTATGATTTCCGAAACACTGATAGCCAAGAGAATCAGAAACTGAACACATATTTGAAATTTTAGCTTTGAAAACTTTTTATTGACAAAAATATGGAGTAATGAAATCCGAGGCGTTTTTGCAAAATTCTGCTGGACTATAGCCCATGATTTCAAAATGCACTTTTTTCCTGAAATCGACAATTACGATTTCTGATGCGCTGACTATAAAGAGAATCAGAAACTGAACACATATTTGAAATTTTAGCTTTGAAAACTTTTTATTGACAAAAATATGGAGTTATGAAATCCGAGGCTTTTTTGCAAAATTCTGCTGGACTATAGCCCATGATTTCAAAATGCACTTTTTTCCTGAAATCGACAATTACGATTTCTGATGCGCTGACTATAAAGAAAATCAGAAACTGAACACATATTTGAAATTTTAGCTCTGAAAACCTTTTATTAACAAAAATATGGAGTTATGAAATCCGAGGCTTTTTTGCAAAATTCTGCTGGACTATAGCCCATGATTTCAAAATGCACTTTTTTCCTGAAATCGACAATTACGATTTCTGATGCGCTGACTATAAAGAGAATCAGAAACTGAACACATATTTGAAATTTTAGCTCTGAAAACCTTTTATTAACAAAAATATGGAGTTATGAAATCCGAGGCTTTTTTGCAAAATTCTGCTGGACTATAGCCCATGATTTCAAAATGCACTTTTTTCGTGAAATCGACAATTACGATTTCTGATGCGCTGACTATAAAGAGAATCAGAAACTGAACACATATTTGAAATTTTAGCTTTGAAAACTTTTTATTGACAAAAATTATTAAGTTATGAAATCCGAGGCTTTTTTGCAAAATTCTGCTGGACTATAGCCCATGATTTCAAAATGCACTTTTTTCCTGAAATCAAGAATTATGATTTCCGAAACACTGATAGCCAAGAGAATCAGAAACTGAACACATATTTGAAATTTTAGCTTTGAAAACTTTTTATTGACAAAAATATGAAGTAATGAAATCCGAGGCGTTTTTGCAAAATTCTGCTGGACTATAGCCCATGATTTCAAAATGCACTTTTTTCCTGAAATCGACAATTACGATTTCTGATGCGCTGACTATAAAGAGAATCAGAAACTGAACACGTTTTTGCAAAATTCTGCTGGACTATAGCCCATGATTTCAAAATGCACTTTTTTCCTGAAATCGACAATTACGATTTCTGATGCGCTGACTATAAAGAGAATCAGAAACTGAACACATATTTGAAATTTTAGCTTTGAAAACTTTTTATTGACAAAAATATGGAGTTATGAAATCCGAGGCTTTTTTGCAAAATTCTGCTGGACTATAGCCCATGATTTCAAAATGCACTTTTTTCCTGAAATCGACAATTACGATTTCTGATGCGCTGACTATAAAGAAAATCAGAAACTGAACACATATTTGAAATTTTAGCTCTGAAAACCTTTTATTAACAAAAATATGGAGTTATGAAATCCGAGGCTTTTTTGCAAAATTCTGCTGGACTATAGCCCATGATTTCAAAATGCACTTTTTTCCTGAAATCGACAATTACGATTTCTGATGCGCTGACTATAAAGAGAATCAGAAACTGAACACATATTTGAAATTTTAGCTTTGAAAACTTTTTATTGACAAAAATTATTAAGTTATGAAATCCGAGGCTTTTTTGCAAAATTCTGCTGGACTATAGCCCATGATTTCAAAATGCACTTTTTTCCTGAAATCAAGAATTATGATTTCCGAAACACTGATAGCCAAGAGAATCAGAAACTGAACACATATTTGAAATTTTAGCTTTGAAAACTTTTTATTGACAAAAATATGGAGTTATGAAATCCGAGGCTTTTTTGCAAAATTCTGCTGGACTATAGCCCATGATTTCAAAATGCACTTTTTTCCTGAAATCAAGAATTATGATTTCCGAAACACTGATAGCCAAGAGAATCAGAAACTGAACACATATTTGAAATTTTAGCTTTGAAAACTTTTTATTGACAAAAATATGGAGTTATGAAATCCGAGGCTTTTTTGCAAAATTCTGCTGGACTATAGCCCATGATTTCAAAATGCACTTTTTTCCTGAAATCAAGAATTATGATTTCCGAAACACTGATAGCCAAGAGAATCAGAAACTGAACACATATTTGAAATTTTAGCTTTGAAAACTTTTTATTGACAAAAATATGGAGTAATGAAATCCGAGGCGTTTTTGCAAAATTCTGCTGGACTATAGCCCATGATTTCAAAATGCACTTTTTTCCTGAAATCGACAATTACGATTTCTGATGCGCTGACTATAAAGAGAATCAGAAACTGAACACATATTTGAAATTTTAGCTTTGAAAACTTTTTATTGACAAAAATATGGAGTTATGAAATCCGAGGCTTTTTTGCAAAATTCTGCTGGACTATAGCCCATGATTTCAAAATGCACTTTTTTCGTGAAATCGACAATTACGATTTCTGATGCGCTGACTATAAAGAGAATCAGAAACTGAACACATATTTGAAATTTTAGCTTTGAAAACTTTTTATTGACAAAAATTATTAAGTTATGAAATCCGAGGCTTTTTTGCAAAATTCTGCTGGACTATAGCCCATGATTTCAAAATGCACTTTTTTCCTGAAATCAAGAATTATGATTTCCGAAACACTGATAGCCAAGAGAATCAGAAACTGAACACATATTTGAAATTTTAGCTTTGAAAACTTTTTATTGACAAAAATATGGAGTAATGAAATCCGAGGCGTTTTTGCAAAATTCTGCTGGACTATAGCCCATGATTTCAAAATGCACTTTTTTCCTGAAATCGACAATTACGATTTCTGATGCGCTGACTATAAAGAGAATCAGAAACTGAACACGTTTTTGCAAAATTCTGCTGGACTATAGCCCATGATTTCAAAATACACTTTTTTCCTGAAATCGACAATTACGATTTCTGATGCGCTGACTATAAAGAGAATCAGAAACTGAACACATATTTGAAATTTTAGCTTTGAAAACTTTTTATTGACAAAAATATGGAGTTATGAAATCCGAGGCTTTTTTGCAAAATTCTGCTGGACTATAGCCCATGATTTCAAAATGCACTTTTTTCCTGAAATCGACAATTACGATTTCTGATGCGCTGACTATAAAGAAAATCAGAAACTGAACACATATTTGAAATTTTAGCTCTGAAAACCTTTTATTAACAAAAATATGGAGTTATGAAATCCGAGGCTTTTTTGCAAAATTCTGCTGGACTATAGCCCATGATTTCAAAATGCACTTTTTTCCTGAAATCGACAATTACGATTTCTGATGCGCTGACTATAAAGAGAATCAGAAACTGAACACATATTTGAAATTTTAGCTTTGAAAACTTTTTATTGACAAAAATTATTAAGTTATGAAATCCGAGGCTTTTTTGCAAAATTCTGCTGGACTATAGCCCATGATTTCAAAATGCACTTTTTTCCTGAAATCAAGAATTATGATTTCCGAAACACTGATAGCCAAGAGAATCAGAAACTGAACACATATTTGAAATTTTAGCTTTGAAAACTTTTTATTGACAAAAATATGGAGTAATGAAATCCGAGGCGTTTTTGCAAAATTCTGCTGGACTATAGCCCATGATTTCAAAATGCACTTTTTTCCTGAAATCGACAATTACGATTTCTGATGCGCTGACTATAAAGAGAATCAGAAACTGAACACATATTTGAAATTTTAGCTTTGAAAACTTTTTATTGACAAAAATATGGAGTTATGAAATCCGAGGCTTTTTTGCAAAATTCTGCTGGACTATAGCCCATGATTTCAAAATGCACTTTTTTCGTGAAATCGACAATTACGATTTCTGATGCGCTGACTATAAAGAGAATCAGAAACTGAACACATATTTGAAATTTTAGCTCTGAAAACCTTTTATTAACAAAAATATGGAGTTATGAAATCCGAGGCTTTTTTGCAAAATTTTGCTGGAGGTATAGCCCATGATTTCAAAATGCACTTTTTTCCTGAAATCGACAATTACGATTTCTGATGCGCTGACTATAAAGAGAATCAGAAACTGAACACATATTTGAAATTTTAGCTCTGAAAACCTTTTATTAACAAAAATATGGAGTTATGAAATCCGAGGCTTTTTTGCAAAATTCTGCTGGACTATAGCCCATGATTTCAAAATGCACTTTTTTCCTGAAATCAAGAATTATGATTTCCGAAACACTGATAGCCAAGAGAATCAGAAACTGAACACATATTTGAAATTTTAGCTTTGAAAACTTTTTATTGACAAAAATATGGAGTAATGAAATCCGAGGCGTTTTTGCAAAATTCTGCTGGACTATAGCCCATGATTTCAAAATGCACTTTTTTCGTGAAATCGACAATTACGATTTCTGATGCGCTGACTATAAAGAGAATCAGAAACTGAACACATATTTGAAATTTTAGCTTTGAACTTTTTATTGACAAAAATTATTAAGTTATGAAATCCGAGGCTTTTTTGCAAAATTCTGCTGGACTATAGCCCATGATTTCAAAATGCACTTTTTTCCTGAAATCGACAATTACGATTTCTGATGCGCTGACTATAAAGAAAATCAGAAACTGAACACATATTTGAAATTTTAGCTCTGAAAACCTTTTATTAACAAAAATATGGAGTTATGAAATCCGAGGCTTTTTTGCAAAATTCTGCTGGACTATAGCCCATGATTTCAAAATGCGCTTTTTTCGTGAAATCGACAATTACGATTTCTGATGCGCTGACTATAAAGAGAATCAGAAACTGAACACATATTTGAAATTTTAGCTTTGAAAACTTTTTATTGACAAAAATTATTAAGTTATGAAATCCGAGGCTTTTTTGCAAAATTCTGCTGGACTATAGCCCATGATTTCAAAATGCACTTTTTTCCTGAAATCAAGAATTATGATTTCCGAAACACTGATAGCCAAGAGAATCAGAAACTGAACACATATTTGAAATTTTAGCTTTGAAAACTTTTTATTGACAAAAATTATTAAGTTATGAAATCCGAGGCTTTTTTGCAAAATTCTGCTGGACTATAGCCCATGATTTCAAAATGCACTTTTTTCCTGAAATCGACAATTACGATTTCTGATGCGCTGACTATAAAGAGAATCACAAACTGAACACATATTTGAAATTTTAGCTTTGAAAACTTTTTATTGACAAAAATATGGAGTTATGAAATCCGAGGCTTTTTTGCAAAATTCTGCTGGACTATAGCCCATGATTTCAAAATGCACTTTTTTCCTGAAATCGACAATTACGATTTCTGATGCGCTGACTATAAAGAGAATCAGAAACTGAACACATATTTGAAATTTTAGCTCTGAAAACCTTTTATTAACAAAAATATGGAGTTATGAAATCCGAGGCTTTTTTGCAAAATTCTGCTGGACTATAGCCCATGATTTCAAAATGCACTTTTTTCCTGAAATCGATAATTACGATTTCTGATGCGCTGACTATAAAGAGAATCAGAAACTGAACACATATTTGAAATTTTAGCTTTGAAAACTTTTTATTGACAAAAATATGGAGTTATGAAATCCGAGGCTTTTTTGCAAAATTTTGCTGGAGGTATAGCCCATGATTTCAAAATGCACTTTTTTCCTGAAATCGACAATTACGATTTCTGATGCGCTGACTATAAAGAGAATCAGAAACTGAACACATATTTGAAATTTTAGCTCTGAAAACCTTTTATTAAAAAAAATATGGAGTTATGAAATCCGAGGCTTTTTTGCAAAATTCTGCTGGACTATAGCCCATGATTTCAAAATGCACTTTTTTCGTGAAATCGACAATTACGATTTCTGATGCGCTGACTATAAAGAGAATCAGAAACTGAACACATATTTGAAATTTTAGCTTTGAAAACTTTTTATTGACAAAAATATGGAGTTATGAAATCCGAGGCTTTTTTGCAAAATTCTGCTGGACTATAGCCCATGATTTCAAAATGCACTTTTTTCCTGAAATCAAGAATTATGATTTCCGAAACACTGATAGCCAAGAGAATCAGAAACTGAACACATATTTGAAATTTTAGCTTTGAAAACTTTTTATTGACAAAAATTATTAAGTTATGAAATCCGAGGCTTTTTTGCAAAATTCTGCTGGACTATAGCCCATGATTTCAAAATGCACTTTTTTCGTGAAATCGACAATTACGATTTCCGATGCGCTGACTATAAAGAGAATCAGAAACTGAACACATATTTGAAATTTTAGCTTTGAAAACTTTTTATTGACAAAAATTATTAAGTTATGAAATCCGAGGCTTTTTTGCAAAATTCTGCTGGACTATAGCCCATGATTTCAAAATGTACTTTTTTCCTGAAATCAAGAATTATGATTTCCGAAACACTGATAGCCAAGAGAATCAGAAACTGAACACATATTTGAAATTTTAGCTTTGAAAACTTTTTATTGACAAAAATATGGAGTAATGAAATCCGAGGCTTTTTTGCAAAATTCTGCTGGACTATAGCCCATGATTTCAAAATGCACTTTTTTCCTGAAATCGACAATTACGATTTCTGATGCGCTGACTATAAAGAGTATCCGTAACTTAATACAAATTTGAAATTTTAGCTCTGAAAACTTTTTATTGACAAAAATATGGAGTTATGAAATGTGAGGCTTTTTTGCAAAATTCTGCTGGACTATAGCCCATGATTTCAAAATGCACTTTTTTCCTGAAATCGACAATTACGATTTTGATGCGCTGACTATAAAGAGAATCAGAAACTGAACACATATTTGAAATTTTAGCTCTGAAAACCTTTTATTAACAAAAATATGGAGTTATGAAATGTGAGGCTTTTTTGCAAAATTCTGCTGGACTATAGCCCATGATTTCAAAATGCACTTTTTTCCTGAAATCAAGAATTATGATTTCCGAAACACTGATAGCCAAGAGAATCAGAAACTGAACACATATTTGAAATTTTAGCTTTGAAAACTTTTTATTGACAAAAATATGGAGTAATGAAATCCGAGGCTTTTTTGCAAAATTCTGCTGGACTATAGCCCATGATTTCAAAATGCACTTTTTTCCTGAAATCGACAATTACGATTTCTGATGCGCTGACTATAAAGAGTATCCGTAACTTAATACAAATTTGAAATTTTAGCTCTGAAAACTTTTTATTGACAAAAATATGGAGTTATGAAATGTGAGGCTTTTTGCAAAATTCTGCTGGACTATAGCCCATGATTTCAAAATGCACTTTTTTCCTGAAATCGACAATTACGATTTCTGATGCGCTGACTATAAAGAGAATCAGAAACTGAACACAAATTTGAAATTTTAGCTCTGAAAACCTTTTATTAACAAAAATATGGAGTTATGAAATCCGAGGCTTTTTTGCAAAATTCTGCTGGACTATAGCCCATGATTTCAAAATGCACTTTTTCGTGAAATCGACAATTACGATTTCTGATGCGCTGACTGTGAAGAGAATCAGAAACTGAACACATATTTGAAATTTTAGCTTTGAAAACTTTTTATTGACAAAAATTATTAAGTTATGAAATCCGAGGCTTTTTTGCAAAATTCTGCTGGACTATAGCCCATGATTTCAAAATGCACTTTTTTCCTGAAATCGACAATTACGATTTCTGATGCGCTGACTATAAAGAGTATCCGTAACTTAATACAAATTTGAAATTTTAGCTCTGAAAACTTTTTATTGACAAAAATATGGAGTTATGAAATGTGAGGCTTTTTTGCAAAATTCTGCTGGACTATAGCCCATGATTTCAAAATGCACTTTTTTCCTGAAATCGACAATTACGATTTCTGATGCGCTGACTATAAAGAGAATCAGAAACTGAACACATATTTGAAATTTTAGCTCTGAAAACCTTTTATTAACAAAAATATGGAGTTATGAAATCCGAGGCTTTTTTGCAAAATTCTGCTGGACTATAGCCCATGATTTCAAAATGCACTTTTTTCGTGAAATCGACAATTACGATTTCTGATGCGCTGACTATAAAGAGAATCAGAAACTGAACACATATTTGAAATTTTAGCTTTGAAAACTTTTTATTGACAAACATATGGAGTTATGAAATCCGAGGCTTTTTTGCAAAATTTTGCTGGAGGTATAGCCCATGATTTCAAAATGCACTTTTTCGTGAAATCGACAATTACGATTTCTGATGCGCTGACTATGAAGAGAATCAGAAACTGAACACATATTTGAAATTTTAGCTTTGAAAACTTTTTATTGACAAAAATTATTAAGTTATGAAATCCGAGGCTTTTTTGCAAAATTCTGCTGGACTATAGCCCATGATTTCAAAATGCACTTTTTTCCTGAAATCAAGAATTATGATTTCCGAAACACTGATAGCCAAGAGAATCAGAAACTGAACACATATTTGAAATTTTAGCTCTGAAAACCTTTTATTAACAAAAATATGGAGTTATGAAATCCGAGGCTTTTTTGCAAAATTCTGCTGGACTATAGCCCATGATTTCAAAATGCACTTTTTTCCTGAAATCGACAATTACGATTTCTGATGCGCTGACTATAAAGAGAATCAGAAACTGAACACATATTTGAAATTTTAGCTTTGAAAACTTTTTATTGACAAAAATATGGAGTTATGAAATCCGAGGCTTTTTTGCAATATTCTGCTGGACTATAGCCCATGATTTCAAAATGCACTTTTTTCCTGAAATCGACAATTACGATTTCTGATGCGCTGACTATAAAGAAAATCAGAAACTGAACACATATTTGAAATTTTAGCTCTGAAAACCTTTTATTAACAAAAATATGGAGTTATGAAATCCGAGGCTTTTTTGCAAAATTCTGCTGGACTATAGCCCATGATTTCAAAATGCACTTTTTTCGTGAAATCGACAATTACGATTTCTGATGCGCTAACTATAAAGAGTATCCGTAACTTAATACAAATTTGAAATTTTAGCTCTGAAAACCTTTTATTAACAAAAATATGGAGTTATGAAATCCGAGGCTTTTTTCCAAAATTCTGCTGGACTAT
This sequence comes from Orthonevra nobilis, assembly GCA_963555765.1. Taxonomy (NCBI): domain Eukaryota; kingdom Metazoa; phylum Arthropoda; class Insecta; order Diptera; family Syrphidae; genus Orthonevra; species Orthonevra nobilis. The sequence goes on along the minus strand of OY743225.1, from coordinate 49,187,621 downwards.
AGCCCATGATTTCAAAATGCACTTTTTTCCTGAAATCAAGAATTATGATTTCCGAAACACTGATAGCCAAGAGAATCAGAAACTGAACACATATTTGAAATTTTAGCTCTGAAAACCTTTTATTAACAAAAATATGGAGTTATGAAATCCGAGGCTTTTTTGCAAAATTCTGCTGGACTATAGCCCATGATTTGAAAATGCACTTTTTTTCCTGAAATCAAGAATTATGATTTCCGAAACACTGATAGCCAAGAGAATCAGAAACTGAACACATATTTGAAATTTTAGCTCTGAAAACCTTTTATTAACAAAAATATGGAGTTATGAAATCCGAGGCTTTTTTGCAAAATTTTGCTGGAGGTATAGCCCATGATTTCAAAATGCACTTTTTCGTGAAATCGACAATTACGATTTCTGATGCGCTGACTATGAAGAGAATCAGAAACTGAACACATATTTGAAATTTTAGCTTTGAAAACTTTTTATTGACAAAAATTATTAAGTTATGAAATCCGAGGCTTTTTTGCAAAATTCTGCTGGACTATAGCCCATGATTTCAAAATGCACTTTTTTCCTGAAATCGACAATTACGATTTCTGATGCGCTGACTTTAAAGAGTATCCGTAACTTAATACAAATTTGAAATTTTAGCTCTGAAAACTTTTTATTGACAAAAATATGGAGTTATGAAATGTGAGGCTTTTTTGCAAAATTCTGCTGGACTATAGCCCATGATTTCAAAATGCACTTTTTTCCTGAAATCGACAATTACGATTTCCGATGCGCTGACTATAAAGAGAATCAGAAACTGATAACATATTTGAAATTTTAGCTTTGAAAACTTTTTATTGACAAAAATATGGAGTTATGAAATGTGAGGCTTTTTTGCAAAATTCTGCTGGACTATAGCCCATGATTTCAAAATGCACTTTTTTCCTGAAATCAAGAATTATGATTTCCGAAACACTGATAGCCAAGAGAATCAGAAACTGAACACATATTTGAAATTTTAGCTCTGAAAACCTTTTATTAACAAAAATATGGAGTTATGAAATCCGAGGCTTTTTTGCAAAATTCTGCTGGACTATAGCCCATGATTTGAAAATGCACTTTTTTTCCTGAAATCAAGAATTATGATTTCCGAAACACTGATAGCCAAGAGAATCAGAAACTGAACACATATTTGAAATTTTAGCTCTGAAAACCTTTTATTAACAAAAATATGGAGTTATGAAATCCGAGGCTTTTTTGCAAAATTCTGCTGGACTATAGCCCATGATTTCAAAATGCACTTTTTTCCTGAAATCGACAATTACGATTTCCGATGCGCTGACTATAAAGAGAATCAGAAACTGATAACATATTTGAAATTTTAGCTTTGAAAACTTTTTATTGACAAAAATATGGAGTTATGAAATCCGAGGCTTTTTTGCAAAATTCTGCTGGACTATAGCCCATGATTTCAAAATGCACTTTTTTCCTGAAATCGACAATTACGATTTCTGATGCGCTGACTATAAAGAGAATCAGAAACTGAACACATATTTGAAATTTTAGCTTTGAAAACTTTTTATTGACAAAAATATGGAGTTATGAAATCCGAGGCTTTTTTGCAAAATTCTGCTGGACTATAGCCCATGATTTGAAAATGCACTTTTTTTCCTAAAATCAAGAATTATGATTTCCGAAACACTGATAGCCAAGAGAATCAGAAACTGAACACATATTTGAAATTTTAGCTCTGAAAACCTTTTATTAACAAAAATATGGAGTTATGAAATCCGAGGCTTTTTTGCAAAATTCTGCTGGACTATAGCCCATGATTTCAAAATGCACTTTTTTCGTGAAATCGACAATTACGATTTCTGATGCGCTGACTATAAAGAGTATCCGTAACTTAATACAAATTTGAAATTTTAGCTCTGAAAACCTTTTATTAACAAAAATATGGAGTTATGAAATCCGAGGCTTTTTTGCAAAATTCTGCTGGACTATAGCCCATGATTTCAAAATGCACTTTTTTCCTGAAATCGACAATTACGATTTCCGATGCGCTGACTATAAAGAGAATCAGAAACTGATAACATATTTGAAATTTTAGCTTTGAAAACTTTTTATTGACAAAAATATGGAGTTATGAAATCCGAGGCTTTTTTGCAAAATTCTGCTGGACTATAGCCCATGATTTGAAAATGCACTTTTTTTCCTGAAATCAAGAATTATGATTTCCGAAACACTGATAGCCAAGAGAATCAGAAACTGAACACATATTTGAAATTTTAGCTCTGAAAACCTTTTATTAACAAAAATATGGAGTTATGAAATCCGAGGCTTTTTTGCAAAATTCTGCTGGACTATAGCCCATGATTTCAAAATGCACTTTTTTCCTGAAATCGACAATTACGATTTCTGATGCGCTGACTATAAAGAGAATCAGAAACTGAACACATATTTGAAATTTTAGCTCTGAAAACCTTTTATTAACAAAAATATGGAGTTATGAAATCCGAGGCTTTTTTGCAAAATTCTGCTGATTTGAAAATGCACTTTTTTTCCTGAAATCAAGAATTATGATTTCCGAAACACTGATAGCCAAGAGAATCAGAAACTGAACACATATTTGAAATTTTAGCTCTGAAAACCTTTTATTAACAAAAATATGGAGTTATGAAATCCGAGGCTTTTTTGCAAAATTCTGCTGGACTATAGCCCATGATTTCAAAATGCACTTTTTTCCTGAAATCGACAATTACGATTTCTGATGCGCTGACTATAAAGAGAATCAGAAACCGAACACATATTTGAAATTTTAGCTTTGAAAACTTTTTATTGACAAAAATATGGAGTTATGAAATCCGAGGCTTTTTTGCAAAATTCTGCTGGACTATAGCCCATGATTTGAAAATGCACTTTTTTTCCTGAAATCAAGAATTATGATTTCCGAAACACTGATAGCCAAGAGAATCAGAAACTGAACACATATTTGAAATTTTAGCTCTGAAAACCTTTTATTAACAAAAATATGGAGTTATGAAATCCGAGGCTTTTTTGCAAAATTCTGCTGGACTATAGCCCATGATTTCAAAATGCACTTTTTTCCTGAAATCGACAATTACGATTTCTGATGCGCTGACTATAAAGAGAATCAGAAACTGAACACATATTTGAAATTTTAGCTTTGAAAACTTTTTATTGACAAAAATATGGAGTTATGAAATGTGAGGCTTTTTTGCAAAATTCTGCTGAACTATAGCCCATGATTTGAAAATGCACTTTTTTTCCTGAAATCAAGAATTATGATTTCCGAAACACTGATAGCCAAGAGAATCAGAAACTGAACACATATTTGAAATTTTAGCTCTGAAAACCTTTTATTAACAAAAATATGGAGTTATGAAATCCGAGGCTTTTTTGCAAAATTCTGCTGGACTATAGCCCATGATTTCAAAATGCACTTTTTTCGTGAAATCGACAATTACGATTTCTGATGCGCTGACTATAAAGAGAATCAGAAACTGAACACATATTTGAAATTTTAGCTTTGAAAACTTTTTATTGACAAAAATATGGAGTTATGAAATCCGAGGCTTTTTTGCAAAATTCTGCTGGACTATAGCCCATGATTTGAAAATGCACTTTTTTTCCTGAAATCAAGAATTATGATTTCCGAAACACTGATAGCCAAGAGAATCAGAAACTGAACACATATTTGAAATTTTAGCTCTGAAAACCTTTTATTAACAAAAATATGGAGTTATGAAATCCGAGGCTTTTTTGCAAAATTCTGCTGGACTATAGCCCATGATTTCAAAATGCACTTTTTTCCTGAAATCGACAATTACGATTTCTGATGCGCTGACTATAAAGAGAATCAGAAACTGAACACATATTTGAAATTTTAGCTCTGAAAACCTTTTATTAACAAAAATATGGAGTTATGAAATCCGAGGCTTTTTTGCAAAATTCTGCTGATTTGAAAATGCACTTTTTTTCCTGAAATCAAGAATTATGATTTCCGAAACACTGATAGCCAAGAGAATCAGAAACTGAACACATATTTGAAATTTTAGCTCTGAGAACCTTTTATTAACAAAAATATGGAGTTATGAAATCCGAGGCTTTTTTGCAAAATTCTGCTGGACTATAGCCCATGATTTCAAAATGCACTTTTTTCCTGAAATCGACAATTACGATTTCCGATGCGCTGACTATAAAGAGAATCAGAAACTGAACACATATTTGAAATTTTAGCTTTGAAAACTTTTTATTGACAAAAATATGGAGTTATGAAATCCGAGGCTTTTTTGCAAAATTCTGCTGGACTATAGCCCATGATTTCAAAATGCACTTTTTTCCTGAAATCGACAATTACGATTTCTGATGCGCTGACTATTAAGAGAATCAGAAACTGAACACATATTTGAAATTTTAGCTCTGAAAACCTTTTATTAACAAAAATATGGAGTTATGAAATCCGAGGCTTTTTTGCAAAATTCTGCTGGACTATAGCCCATGATTTCAAAATGCACTTTTTTCCTGAAAACGACAATTACGATTTCTGATGCGCTGACTATAAAGAGAATCAGAAACTGAACACATATTTGAAATTTTAGCTCTGAAAACCTTTTATTAACAAAAATATGGAGTTTTGAAATCCGAGGCTTTTTTGCAAAATTCTGCTGGACTATAGCCGATGATTTCAAAATGCACTTTTTTCCTGAAATCGACAATTACGATTTCTGATGAGCTGATAAGAAAGAGTATCCGTAACTAAGTACAAATTTGAAAATTTAGCTCTGAAATCCTTTTATTGACAAAAATATAGAGAAATGAAATTAGAGGCTTTTTTGCAAAATTCTGCTGGACTATAGCCCACGATTTCAAAATGCACTTTTTTGCTGAAATCGACAATTACGATTTCTGACCCACTGATAATAAAGAGTATCCGTAACTAAGTACAAATTTGAATATTTAGCTCTGAGAACCTTTTATTGACAAAAATATAGAGATCTGAAATCCGAGGCTTTTTTGCAAAATTCTGCTGGACTATAGCCGATGATTTCAAAATGCACTTTTTTCCTGAAATCGACAATTACGATTTCTGATGAGCTGATAAGAAAGAGTATCCGTAACTAAGTACAAATTTGAAAATTTAGCTCTGAAATCCTTTTATTGACAAAAATATAGAGAAATGAAATTAGAGGCTTTTTTGCAAAATTCTGCTGGACTATAGCCCACGATTTCAAAATGCACTTTTTTGCTGAAATCGACAATTACGATTTCTGACGCACTGATAATAAAGAGTATCCGTAACTAAGTACAAATTTGAATATTTAGCTCTGAGAACCTTTTATTGACAAAAATATAGAGATCTGAAATCCGAGGCTTTTTTGCAAAATTCTGCTGGACTATAGCCCATGATTTCAAAATGCACTTTTTTCGTGAAATCGACAATTACGATTTCTGATGCGCTGACTATAAAGAGAATCAGAAACTGAACACATATTTGAAATTTAAGCTTTGAAAACTTTTTATTGACAAAAATATGGAGTTATGAAATCCGAGGCTTTTTTGCAAAATTCTGCTGGACTATAGCCCATGATTTGAAAATGCACTTTTTTTCCTGAAATCAAGAATTATGATTTCCGAAACACTGATAGCCAAGAGAATCAGAAACTGAACACATATTTGAAATTTTAGCTCTGAAAACCTTTTATTAACAAAAATATGGAGTTATGAAATCCGAGGCTTTTTTGCAAAATTCTGCTGGACTATAGCCCATGATTTCAAAATGCACTTTTTTCGTGAAATCGACAATTACGATTTCTGATGCGCTGACTATAAAGAGTATCCGTAACTTAATACAAATTTGAAATTTTAGCTCTGAAAACCTTTTATTAACAAAAATATGGAGTTATGAAATCCGAGGCTTTTTTGCAAAATTCTGCTGGACTATAGCCCATGATTTCAAAATGCACTTTTTTCGTGAAATCGACAATTACGATTTCTGATGCGCTGACTATAAAGAGAATCAGAAACTGAACACATATTTGAAATTTTAGCTTTGAAAACTTTTTATTGACAAAAATATGGAGTTATGAAATCCGAGGCTTTTTTGCAAAATTCTGCTGGACTATAGCCCACGATTTCAAAATGCACTTTTTTGCTGAAATCGACAATTACGATTTCTGACCCACTGATAATAAAGAGTATCCGTAACTAAGTACAAATTTGAATATTTAGCTCTGAGAACCTTTTATTGACAAAAATATAGAGATCTGAAATCCGAGGCTTTTTTGCAAAATTCTGCTGGACTATAGCCCATGATTTCAAAATGCACTTTTTTCCTGAAATCGACAATTACGATTTCTGATGAGCTGATAAGAAAGAGTATGCGTAACTAAGTACAAATTTGAAAATTTAGCTCTGAAATCCTTTTATTGACAAAAATATAGAGAAATGAAATTAGAGGCTTTTTTGCAAAATTCTGCTGGACTATAGCCCACGATTTCAAAATGCACTTTTTTGCTGAAATCGACAATTACGATTTCTGACCCACTGATAATAAAGAGTATCCGTAACTAAGTACAAATTTGAATATTTAGCTCTGAGAACCTTTTATTGACAAAAATATAGAGATCTGAAATCCGAGGCTTTTTTGCAAAATTCTGCTGGACTATAGCCCACGATTTCAAAATGCACTTTTTTCCTGAAATCGACATTTACGATTTCTGATGCGCTGACTATATAGAGTATCCGTAACTAAGTACAAATTTGAAAATTTAGCTCTGAGAACCTTTAATTGACAAAAATATGGAGTTATGAAATCCGAGGCTTTTTTGCAAAATTCTGCTGGACTATAGCCCATGATTTCAAAATGCACTTTTTTCCTGAAATCGACAATTACGATTTCTGATGAGCTGATAAGAAAGAGTATCCGTAACTAAGTACAAATTTGAAAATTTAGCTCTGAAATCCTTTTATTGACAAAAATATAGAGATCTGAAATCCGAGGCTTTTTTGCAAAATTCTGCTGGACTATAGCCCATGATTCAAAATGCACTTTTTTCCTGAAATCGACAATTACGATTTCTGATGAGCTGATAAGAAAGAGTATCCGTAACTAAGTACAAATTTGAAAATTTAGCTCTGAAATCCTTTTATTGACAAAAATATAGAGAAATGAAATTAGAGGCTTTTTTGCAAAATTCTGCTGGACTATAGTCCATGATTTGAAAATGCACTTTTTTTCCTGAAATCAAGAATTATGATTTACGAAACACTGATAGCCAAGAGAATCAGAAACTGAACACATATTTGAAATTTTAGCTCTGAAAACCTTTTATTAACAAAAATATGGAGTTATGAAATCCGAGGCTTTTTTGCAAAATTCTGCTGGACTATAGCCCATGATTTGAAAATGCACTTTTTTTCCTGAAATCAAGAATTATGATTTCCGAAACACTGATAGCCAAGAGAATCAGAAACTGAACACATATTTGAAATTTTAGCTCTGAAAACCTTTTATTAACAAAAATATGGAGTTATGAAATCCGAGGCTTTTTTGCAAAATTCTGCTGGACTATAGCCCATGATTTGAAAATGCACTTTTTTTCCTGAAATCAAGAATTATGATTTCCGAAACACTGATAGCCAAGAGAATCAGAAACTGAACACATATTTGAAATTTTAGCTCTGAAAACCTTTTATTAACAAAAATATGGAGTTATGAAATCCGAGGCTTTTTTGCAAAATTCTGCTGGACTATAGCCCATGATTTCAAAATGCACTTTTTTCGTGAAATCGACAATTACGATTTCTGATGCGCTGACTATAAAGAGTATCCGTAACTTAATAAAATTTGAAATTTTAGCTCTGAAAACCTTTTATTAACAAAAATATGGAGTTATGAAATCCGAGGCTTTTTTGCAAAATTCTGCTGGACTATAGCCCATGATTTCAAAATGCACTTTTTTCCTGAAATCGACATTTACGATTTCTGATGCGCTGACTATAAAGAGTTTCCGTAACTAAGTACATATTTGAAAAATTAGCTCTGAGAACCTTTTATTAACAAAAATATAGAGATCTGAAATCCGAGGCTTTTTTGCAAAATTCTGCTGGACTATAGCCCATGATTTCAAAATGCACTTTTTTCGTGAAATCGACAATTATGATTTCTGATGCGCTGACTATAAAGAGTATCCGTAACTTAATACAAATTTGAAATTTTAGCTCTGAAAACCTTTTATTAACAAAAATATGGAGTTATGAAATCCGAGGCTTTTTTGCAAAATTCTGCTGGACTATAGCCCATGATTTCAAAATGCACTTTTTTCCTGAAATCGACATTTACGATTTCTGATGCGCTGACTATAAAGAGTTTCCGTAACTAAGTACAAATTTGAAAATTTAGCTCTGAGAACCTTTTATTAACAAAAATATAGAGATCTGAAATCCGAGGCTTTTTTGCAAAATCTTGCTGGACTATAGCCCATGATTTCAAAATGCACTTTTTTCCTGAAATCGACATTTACGATTTCTGATGCGCTGACTATAAAGAGTTTCCGTAACTAAGTACAAATTTGAAAATTTAGCTCTGAGAACCTTTTATTAACAAAAATATAGAGATCTGAAATCCGAGGCTTTTTTGCAAAATTCTGCTGGACTATAGCCCATGATTTCAAAATGCACTTTTTTCCTGAAATCGACATTTACGATTTCTGATGCGCTTACTATATAGAGTATCCGTAACTAAGTACAAATTTGAAAATTTAGCTCTGAGAACCTTTAATTGACAAAAATATGGAGTTATGAAATCCGAGGCTTTTTTGCAAAATTCTGCTGGACTATAGCCCATGATTTCAAAATGCACTTTTTCCGTGAAATCGACAATTACGATTTCTGATGCGCTGACTATTAAGAGTATCCGTAACTTAATACAAATTTGAAATTTTAGCTCTGAGAACCTTTTATTAACAAAAATATAGAGATCTGAAATCCGAGGCTTTTTTGCAAAATTCTGCTGGACTATAGCCCATGATTTCAAAATGCACTTTTTTCCTGAAATCGACATTTACGATTTCTGATGCGCTGACTATAAAGAGTTTCCGTAACTAAGTACAAATTTGAAAATTTAGCTCTGAGAACCTTTTATTAACAAAAATATAGAGATCTGAAATCCGAGTCTTTTTTGCAAAATTCTGCTGGACTATAGCCCATGATTTCAAAATGCACTTTTTTCCTGAAATCGACATTTACGATTTCTGATGCGCTGACTATAAAGAGTTTCCGTAACTAAGTACAAATTTGAAAATTTAGCTCTGAGAACCTTTTATTAACAAAAATATAGAGATCTGAAATCCGAGGCTTTTTTGCAAAATTCTGCTGGACTATAGCCCATGATTTCAAAATGCACTTTTTTCCTGAAATCGACATTTACGATTTCTGATGCGCTTACTATATAGAGTATCCGTAACTAAGTACAAATTTGAAAATTTAGCTCTGAGAACCTTTAATTGACAAAAATATGGAGTTATGAAATCCGAGGCTTTTTTGCAAAATTCTGCTGGACTATAGCCCATGATTTCAAAATGCACTTTTTTCGTGAAATCGACAATTACGATTTCTGATGCGCTGACTATAAAGAGTATCCGTAACTTAATACAAATTTGAAATTTTAGCTCTGAGAACCTTTTATTAACAAAAATATAGAGATCTGAAATCCGAGTCTTTTTTGCAAAATTCTGCTGGACTATAGCCCATGATTTCAAAATGCACTTTTTTCCTGAAATCGACATTTACGATTTCTGATGCGCTGACTATAAAGAGTTTCCGTAACTAAGTACAAATTTGAAAATTTAGCTCTGAGAACCTTTTATTAACAAAAATATAGAGATCTGAAATCCGAGGCTTTTTTGCAAAATTCTGCTGGACTATAGCCCATGATTTCAAAATGCACTTTTTTCGTGAAATCGACAATTACGATTTCTGATGCGCTGACTATAAAGAGTATCCGTAACTTAATACAAATTTGAAATTTTAGCTCTGAAAACCTTTTATTAACAAAAATATGGAGTTATGAAATCCGAGGCTTTTTTGCAAAATTCTGCTGGACTATAGCCCATGATTTCAAAATGCACTTTTTTCCTGAAATCGACATTTACGATTTCTGATGCGCTGACTATAAAGAGAATCAGAAACTGAACACATATTTGAAATTTTAACTCTGAAAACCTTTTATTAACAAAAATATGGAGTTATGAAATCCGAGGCTTTTTTGCAAAATTCTGCTGGACTATAGCCCATGATTTCAAAATGCACTTTTTTCGTGAAATCGACAATTACGATTTCTGATGCGCTGACTATAAAGAGTATCCGTAACTTAATACAAATTTGAAATTTTAGCTCTGAAAACCTTTTATTAACAAAAATATGGAGTTATGAAATCCGAGGCTTTTTTGCAAAATTCTGCTGGACTATAGCCCATGATTTCAAAATGCACTTTTTTCCTGAAATCGACATTTACGATTTCTGATGCGCTGACTATAAAGAGTTTCCGTAACTAAGTACAAATTTGAAAATTTAGCTCTGAGAACCTTTTATTAACAAAAATATAGAGATCTGAAATCCGAGGCTTTTTTGCAAAATTCTGCTGGACTATAGCCCATGATTTCAAAATGCACTTTTTTCCTGAAATCGACATTTACGATTTCTGATGCGCTGACTATAAAGAGTTTCCGTAACTAAGTACAAATTTGAAAATTTAGCTCTGAGAACCTTTTATTAACAAAAATATAGAGATCTGAAATCCGAGGCTTTTTTGCAAAATTCTGCTGGACTATAGCCCATGATTTCAAAATGCACTTTTTTCCTGAAATCGACATTTACGATTTCTGATGTGCTGACTATAAAGAGTATCGGTATCTTTGTACGAGTTTGAAATTTTAGCTCTGAAAACCTTTTATTAACAAAAATATAGAGATCTGAAATCCGAGGGTTTTTTGCAAAATTCTGCTGGACTATAGCCCATGATTTCAAAATGCACTTTTTTCCTGAAATCGACATTTACGATTTCTGATGTGCTGACTATAAAGAGTATCGGTATCTAAGTACGAGTTTGAAATTTTAGCTCTGAAAACCTTTTATTAACAAAAATATGGAGTTTTGAAATCCGAGGCTTTTTTGCAAAATTCTGCTGGACTATAGCCCATGATTTCAAAATGCACTTTTTTCGTGAAATCGACAATTACGATTTCTGATGCGCTGACTATAAAGAGAATCAGAAACTGAACACATATTTGAAATTTTAGCTCTGAAAACCTTTTATTAACAAAAATATGGAGTTATGAAATCCGAGGCTTTTTTGCAAAATTCTGCTGGACTATAGCCCATGATTTCAAAATGCACTTTTTCGTGAAATCGACAATTACGATTTCTGATGCGCTGACTATAAAGAGTATCCGTAACTTAATACAAATTTGAAATTTTAGCTCTGAAAACCTTTTATTAACAAAAATATGGAGTTATGAAATCCGAGGCTTTTTTGCAAAATTCTGCTGGACTATAGCCCATGATTTCAAAATGCACTTTTTTCCTGAAATCGACATTTATGATTTCTGATACGCTGACTATAAAGAGTTTCCGTAACTAAGTACAAATTTGAAAATTTAGCTCTGAGAACCTTTTATTAACAAAAATATAGAGATCTGAAATCCGAGGCTTTTTTGCAAAATTCTGCTGGACTATAGCCCATGATTTCAAAATGCACTTTTTTCCTGAAATCGACATTTACGATTTCTGATGTGCTGACTATAAAGAGTATCGGTATCTAAGTACGAGTTTGAAATTTTAGCTCTGAAAACCTTTTATTAACAAAAATATAGAGATCTGAAATCCGAGGGTTTTTTGCAAAATTCTGCTGGACTATAGCCCATGATTTCAAAATGCACTTTTTTCCCGAAATCAACAACTACGATTTCTGATGTGTTGACTATAAAGAGTATCGGTATCTAAGTACGAGTTTGAAATTTTAGCTCTGAAAACCTTTTATTAACAAAAATATAGAGATCTGAAATCCGAGGCTTTTTTGCAAAATTCTGCTGGATTATAGCCCATGATTTCAAAATGCACTTTTTTCCTGAAATCGACATTTACGATTTCTGATGTGCTGACTATAAAGAGTATCGGTATCTAAGTACGAGTTTGAAATTTTAGCTCTGAAAACCTTTTATTAACAAAAATATAGAGATCTGAAATCCGAGGGTTTTTTGCAAAATTCTGCTGGACTATAGCCCATGATTTCAAAATGCACTTTTTTCCCGAAATCAACAATTACGATTTCTGATGTGTTGATTATTAAGAGTATCCGTAACTTAGTACAAATTTGAAAATTTAGCTCTGAGAAGCTTCTATTAATAAAAATATAGAGATCTGAAATCCGAGGCTTTTTTGCAAAATTCTGCTGGACTATAGCCCATGATTTCAAAATGCACTTTTTTCCTGAAATCGACATTTACGATTTCTGATGTGCTGACTATAAGGAGTATCGGTATCTAAGTACGAGTTTGAAATTTTAGCTCTGAAAACCTTTTATTAACAAAAATATAGAGATCTGAAATCCGAGGCTTTTTTGCAAAATTCTGCTGGACTATAGCCCATGATTTCAAAATGCACTTTTTTCCTGAAATCGACATTTACGATTTCTGATGTGCTGACTATAAAGAGTATCGGTATCTAAGTACGAGTTTGAAATTTTAGCTCTGAAAACCTTTTATTAACAAAAATATAGAGATCTGAAATCCGAGGGTTTTTTGCAAAATTCTGCTGGACTATAGCCCATGATTTCAAAATGCACTTTTTTCCCGAAATCAACAACTACGATTTCTGATGTGTTGACTATAAAGAGTATCGGTATCTAAGTACGAGTTTGAAATTTTAGCTCTGAAAACCTTTTATTAACAAAAATATAGAGATCTGAAATCCGAGGCTTTTTTGCAAAATTCTGCTGGACTATAGCCCATGATTTCAAAATGCACTTTTTTCCTGAAATCGACATTTACGATTTCTGATGTGCTGACTATAAAGAGTATCGGTATCTAAGTACGAGTTTGAAATTTTAGCTCTGAAAACCTTTTATTAACAAAAATATAGAGATCTGAAATCCGAGGGTTTTTTGCAAAATTCTGCTGGGCTATAGCCCATGATTTCAAAATGCACTTTTTTCCCGAAATCAACAACTACGATTTCTGATGTGTTGACTATAAAGAGTATCGGTATCTAAGTATGAGTTTGAAATTTTAGCTCTGAAAACCTTTTATTAACAAAAATATAGAGATCTGAAATCCGAGGCTTTTTTGCAAAATTCTGCTGGACTATAGCCCATGATTTCAAAATGCACTTTTTTCCTGAAATCGACATTTACGATTTCTGATGCGCTGACTATAAAGAGTATCCGTAACTAAGTACAAATTTGAAAATTTAGCTCTGAGAAGCTTTTATTAACAAAAATATAGAGATCTGAAATCCGAGGCTTTTTTGCAAAATTCTGCTGGACTATAACCCATGATTTCAAATGCACTTTTTTCCTGAAATCGACATTTACGATTTCTGATGCGCTGACTATAAAGAGTATCCGTAGCTAAGTACAAATTTGAAAATTTAGCTCTGAGAAGCTTTTATTAACAAAAATATAGAGATCTGAAATCCGAGGCTTTTTTGCAAAATTCTGCTGGACTATAGCCCATGATTTCAAAATGGATTTTTTTCCTGAAATCGACATTTACGACTTCTGATGCGCAGACTATAAAGAGTATCGGTATCTAAGTACGAGTTTGAAATTTTAGCTCTGAAAACCTTTTATTAACAAAAATATAGAGATCTGAAATCCGAGGCTTTTTTGCAAAATTCTGCTGGACTATAGCCCATGATTTCAAAATGCACTTTTTTCCCGAAATCGACATTTACGATTTCTGATGTGCTGACTATAAAGAGTATCGGTATCTAAGTACGAGTTTAAAATTTTAGCTCTGAAAACCTTTTATTAACAAAAATATAGAGATCTGAAATCCGAGGCTTTTTTGCAAAATTCTGCTGGACTATAGCCCATGATTTCAAAATGCACTTTTTTCCTGAAATCGACATTTACGATTTCTGTTGCGCTGACTATAAACAGTATCGGTATCTAAGTACGAGTTTGAAATTTTAGCTCTGAAAACCTTTTATTAACAAAAATATAGAGATCTGAAATCCGAGGCTTTTTTGCAAAATTCTGCTGGACTATAGCCCATGATTTCAAAATGCACTTTTTTCCCGAAATCAACAAGTACGATTTCTGATGTGTTGACTATAAACAGTATCGGTATCTAAGTACGAGTTTGAAATTTTAGCTCTGAAAACCTTTTATTAACAAAAATATAGAGATCTGAAATCCGAGGCTTTTTTGCAAAATTCTGCTGGACTATAGCCCATGATTTCAAAATGCACTTTTTTCCCGAAATCAACAAGTACGATTTCTGATGTGTTGACTATAAACAGTATCGGTATCTAAGTACGAGTTTGAAATTTTAGCTCTGAAAACCTTTTATTAACAAAAATATAGAGATCTGAAATCCGAGGCTTTTTTGCAAAATTCTGCTGGACTAAAGCCCATGATTTCAAAATGCACTTTTTTCCTGAAATCGACATTTACGATTTCTGATGCGCTGACTATAAACAGTATCGGTATCTAAGTACGAGTTTGAAATTTTAGCTCTGAAAACCTTTTATTAACAAAAATATAGAGATCTGAAATCCGAGGCTTTTTTGCAAAATTCTGCTGGACTATAGCCCATGATTTCAAAATGCACTTTTTTCCCGAAATCAACAAGTACGATTTCTGATGTGTTGACTATAAAGAGTATCGGTATCTAAGTACGAGTTTGAAATTTTAGCTCTGAAAACCTTTTATTAACAAAAATATAGAGATCTGAAATCCGAGGCTTTTTTGCAAAATTCTGCTGGACTATAGCCCATGATCTGAAATCCGAGGCTTTTTTGCAAAATTCTGCTGGACTATAGCCCATGATTTCAAAATGCACTTTTTTCCCGAAATCAACAACTACGATTTCTGATGTGTTGACTATAAAGAGTATCGGTATCTAAGTACGAGTTTGAAATTTTAGCTCTGAAAACCTTTTACTAACAAAAATATAGAGATCTGAAATCCGAGGCTTTTTTGCAAAATTCTGCTGGACTATAGCCCATGATTTCAAAATGCACTTTTTTCCCGAAATCAACAACTACGATTTCTGATGTGTTGACTATAAAGAGTATGGGTATCTAAGTACGAGTTTGAAATTTTAGCTCTGAAAACCTTTTATTAACAAAAATATAGAGATCTGAAATCCGAGGCTTTTTTGCAAAATTCTGCCGGGCTATAGCCCATGATTTCAAAATGCACTTTTTTCCTGAAATCGACATTTACGACTTCTGACGCGCTGACTATAAAGAGTATCCGTAACTTAGTACAAATTTGAAATTTTAGCTCTGAAAACCTTTTATTAACAAAAATATAGAGATCTGAAATCCGAGGCTTTTTTGCAAAATTCTGCTGGACTATAGCCCATGATTTCAAAATGCACTTTTTTCCCGAAATCAACAATTACGATTTCTGATGTCTTGATTATTAAGAGTATCCATAACTTAGTACAAATTTGAAAATTTAGCTCTGAGAAGCTTTTATAAATAAAAATATAGAGATCTGAAATCCGAGGCTTTTTTGCAAAATTCTGCTGGACTATAGCCCATGATTTCAAAATGCACTTTTTTCCTGAAATCGACATTTACGACTTCTGACGCGCTGACTATAAAGAGTATCCGTAACTTAGTACAAATTTGAAATTTTAGCTCTGAAAACCTTTTATTAACAAAAATATAGAGATCTGAAATCCGAGGCTTTTTTGCAAAATTCTGCTGGACTATAGCCCATGATTTCAAAATGCACTTTTTTCCCGAAATCAACAACTACGATTTCTGATGTGTTGACTATAAAGAGTATCGGTATCTAAGTACGAGTTTGAAATTTTAGCTCTGAAAACCTTTTATTAACAAAAATATAGAGATCTGAAATCCGAGGCTTTTTTGCAAAATTCTGCTGGACTATAGCCCATGATTTCAAAATGCACTTTTTTCCCGAAATCAACAATTACGATTTCTGATGTGTTGACTATAAAGAGTATCGGTATCTAAGTACGAGTTTGAAATTTTAGCTCTGAAAACCTTTTATTAACAAAAATATAGAGATCTGAAATCCGAGGCTTTTTTGCAAAATTCTGCTGGACTATAGCCCATGATTTCAAAATGCACTTTTTTCCCGAAATCAACAATTACGATTTCTGATGTGTTGATTATTAAGAGTATCGGTATATTAGTACGAGTTTGAAATTTTAGCTCTGAAAACCTTTTATTAACAAAAATATAGAGATCTGAAATCCGAGGCTTTTTTGCAAAATTCTGCTGGACTATAGCCCATGATTTCAAAATGCACTTTTTTCCCGAAATCAACAACTACGATTTCTGATGTGTTGACTATAAAGAGTATCGGTATATTAGTACGAGTTTGAAATTTTAGCTCTGAAAACCTTTTATTAACAAAAATATAGAGATCTGAAATCCGAGGCTTTTTTGCAAAATTCTGCTGGACTATAGCCCATGATTTCAAAATGCACTTTTTTCCTGAAATCGACATTTACGATTTCTGATGTGCTGACTATAAAGAGTATCGGTATCTAAGTACGAGTTTGAAATTTTAGCTCTGAAAACCTTTTATTAACAAAAATATAGAGATCTGAAATCCGAGGCTTTTTTGCAAAATTCTGCTGGACTATAGCCCATGATTTCAAAATGCACTTTTTTCCCGAAATCAACAATTACGATTTCTGATGTGTTGATTATTAAGAGTATCGGTATATTAGTACGAGTTTGAAATTTTAGCTCTGAAAACCTTTTATTAACAAAAATATAGAGATCTGAAATCCGAGGCTTTTTTGCAAAATTCTGCTGGACTATAGCCCATGATTTCAAAATGCACTTTTTTCCCGAAATCAACAATTACGATTTCTGATGTGTTGATTATTAAGAGTATCGGTATATTAGTACGAGTTTGAAATTTTAGCTCTGAAAACCTTTTATTAACAAAAATATAGAGATCTGAAATCCGAGGCTTTTTTGCAAAATTCTGCTGGACTATAGCCCATGATTTCAAAATGCACTTTTTTCCCGAAATCAACAACTACGATTTCTGATGTGTTGACTATAAAGAGTATCGGTATATTAGTACGAGTTTGAAATTTTAGCTCTGAAAACCTTTTATTAACAAAAATATAGAGTTCTGAAATCCGAGGCTTTTTTGCAAAATTCTGCTGGACTATAGCCCATGATTTCAAAATGCACTTTTTTCCTGAAATCGACATTTACGATTTCTGATGTGCTGACTATAAAGAGTATCGGTATCTAAGTGCGAGTTTGAAATTTTAGCTCTGAAAACCTTTTATTAACAAAAATATAGAGATCTGAAATCCGAGGCTTTTTTGCAAAATTCTGCTGGACTATAGCCCATGATTTCAAAATGCACTTTTTTCCCGAAATCAACAATTACGATTTCTGATGTGTTGATTATTAAGAGTATCGGTATCTAAGTACGAGTTTGAAATTTTAGCTCTGAAAACCTTTTATTAACAAAAATATAGAGATCTGAAATCCGAGGCTTTTTTGCAAAATTCTGCTGGACTATAGCCCATGATTTCAAAATGCACTTTTTTCCTGAAATCGACATTTACGATTTCTGATGTGCTGACTATAAAGAGTATCGGTATCTAAGTACGAGTTTGAAATTTTAGCTCTGAAAACCTTTTATTAACAAAAATATAGAGATCTGAAATCCGAGGCTTTTTTGCAAAATTCTGCTGGACTATAGCCCATGATTTCAAAATGCACTTTTTTCCCGAAATCAACAATTACGATTTCTGATGTGTTGATTATTAAGAGTATCGGTATATTAGTACGAGTTTGAAATTTTAGCTCTGAAAACCTTTTATTAACAAAAATATAGAGATCTGAAATCCGAGGCTTTTTTGCATAATTCTGCTGGACTATAGCCCATGATTTCAAAATGCACTTTTTTCCCGAAATCAACAACTACGATTTCTGATGTGTTGACTATAAAGAGTATCGGTATATTAGTACGAGTTTGAAATTTTAGCTCTGAAAACCTTTTATTAACAAAAATATAGAGATCTGAAATCCGAGGCTTTTTTGCAAAATTCTGCTGGACTATAGCCCATGATTTCAAAATGCACTTTTTTCCTGAAATCGACATTTACGATTTCTGATGTGCTGACTATAAAGAGTATCGGTATCTAAGTACGAGTTTGAAATTTTAGCTCTGAAAACCTTTTATTAACAAAAATATAGAGATCTGAAATCCGAGGCTTTTTTGCAAAATTCTGCTGGACTATAGCCCATGATTTCAAAATGCACTTTTTTCCCGAAATCAACAATTACGATTTCTGATGTGTTGATTATTAAGAGTATCGGTATCTAAGTACGAGTTTGAAATTTTAGCTCTGAAAACCTTTTATTAACAAAAATATAGAGATCTGAAATCCGAGGCTTTTTTGCAAAATTCTGCTGGACTATAGCCCATGATTTCAAAATGCACTTTTTTCCTGAAATCGACATTTACGATTTCTGATGTGCTGACTATAAAGTGTATCGGTATCTAAGTACGAGTTTGAAATTTTAGCTCTGAAAACCTTTTATTAACAAAAATATAGAGATCTGAAATCCGAGGCTTTTTTGCAAAATTCTGCTGGACTATAGCCCATGATTTCAAAATGCACTTTTTTCCCGAAATCAACAATTACGATTTCTGATGTGTTGATTATTAAGAGTATCGGTATATTAGTACGAGTTTGAAATTTTAGCTCTGAAAACCTTTTATTAACAAAAATATAGAGATCTGAAATCCGAGGCTTTTTTGCAAAATTCTGCTGGACTATAGCCCATGATTTCAAAATGCACTTTTTTCCTGAAATCGACATTTACGATTTCTGATGTGCTGACTATAAAGAGTATCGGTATCTAAGTACGAGTTTGAAATTTTAGCTCTGAAAACCTTTTATTAACAAAAATATAGAGATCTGAAATCCGAGGCTTTTTTGCAAAATTCTGCTGGACTATAGCCCATGATTTCAAAATGCACTTTTTTCCCGAAATCAACAATTACGATTTCTGATGTGTTGATTATTAAGAGTATCGGTATCTAAGTACGAGTTTGAAATTTTAGCTCTGAAAACCTTTTATTAACAAAAATATAGAGATCTGAAATCCGAGGCTTTTTTGCAAAATTCTGCTGGACTATAGCCCATGATTTCAAAATGCACTTTTTTCCTGAAATCGACATTTACGATTTCTGATGTGCTGACTATAAAGAGTATCGGTATCTAAGTACGAGTTTGAAATTTTAGCTCTGAAAACCTTTTATTAACAAAAATATAGAGATCTGAAATCCGAGGCTTTTTTGCAAAATTCTGCTGGACTATAGCCCATGATTTCAAAATGCACTTTTTTCCCGAAATCAACAATTACGATTTCTGATGTGTTGATTATTAAGAGTATCGGTATCTAAGTACGAGTTTGAAATTTTAGCTCTGAAAACCTTTTATTAACAAAAATATAGAGATCTGAAATCCGAGGCTTTTTTGCAAAATTCTGCTGGACTAAAGCCCATGATTTCAAAATGCACTTTTTTCCCGAAATCAACAATTACGATTTCTGATGTGTTGATTATTAAGAGTATCGGTATATTAGTACGAGTTTGAAATTTTAGCTCTGAAAACCTTTTATTAACAAAAATATAGAGATCTGAAATCCGAGGCTTTTTTGCATAATTCTGCTGGACTATAGCCCATGATTTCAAAATGCACTTTTTTCCCGAAATCAACAACTACGATTTCTGATGTGTTGACTATAAAGAGTATCGGTATATTAGTACGAGTTTGAAATTTTAGCTCTGAAAACCTTTTATTAACAAAAATATAGAGATCTGAAATCCGAGGCTTTTTTGCAAAATTCTGCTGGACTATAGCCCATGATTTCAAAATGCACTTTTTTCCTGAAATCGACATTTACGATTTCTGATGTGCTGACTATAAAGAGTATCGGTATCTAAGTACGAGTTTGAAATTTTAGCTCTGAAAACCTTTTATTAACAAAAATATAGAGATCTGAAATCCGAGGCTTTTTTGCAAAATTCTGCTGGACTATAGCCCATGATTTCAAAATGCACTTTTTTCCCGAAATCAACAATTACGATTTCTGATGTGTTGATTATTAAGAGTATCGGTATCTAAGTACGAGTTTGAAATTTTAGCTCTGAAAACCTTTTATTAACAAAAATATAGAGATCTGAAATCCGAGGCTTTTTTGCAAAATTCTGCTGGACTATAGCCCATGATTTCAAAATGCACTTTTTTCCTGAAATCGACATTTACGATTTCTGATGTGCTGACTATAAAGTGTATCGGTATCTAAGTACGAGTTTGAAATTTTAGCTCTGAAAACCTTTTATTAACAAAAATATAGAGATCTGAAATCCGAGGCTTTTTTGCAAAATTCTGCTGGACTATAGCCCATGATTTCAAAATGCACTTTTTTCCCGAAATCAACAATTACGATTTCTGATGTGTTGATTATTAAGAGTATCGGTATATTAGTACGAGTTTGAAATTTTAGCTCTGAAAACCTTTTATTAACAAAAATATAGAGATCTGAAATCCGAGGCTTTTTTGCAAAATTCTGCTGGACTATAGCCCATGATTTCAAAATGCACTTTTTTCCTGAAATCGACATTTACGATTTCTGATGTGCTGACTATAAAGAGTATCGGTATCTAAGTACGAGTTTGAAATTTTAGCTCTGAAAACCTTTTATTAACAAAAATATAGAGATCTGAAATCCGAGGCTTTTTTGCAAAATTCTGCTGGACTATAGCCCATGATTTCAAAATGCACTTTTTTCCCGAAATCAACAATTACGATTTCTGATGTGTTGATTATTAAGAGTATCGGTATCTAAGTACGAGTTTGAAATTTTAGCTCTGAAAACCTTTTATTAACAAAAATATAGAGATCTGAAATCCGAGGCTTTTTTGCAAAATTCTGCTGGACTATAGCCCATGATTTCAAAATGCACTTTTTTCCTGAAATCGACATTTACGATTTCTGATGTGCTGACTATAAAGAGTATCGGTATCTAAGTACGAGTTTGAAATTTTAGCTCTGAAAACCTTTTATTAACAAAAATATAGAGATCTGAAATCCGAGGCTTTTTTGCAAAATTCTGCTGGACTATAGCCCATGATTTCAAAATGCACTTTTTTCCCGAAATCAACAATTACGATTTCTGATGTGTTGATTATTAAGAGTATCGGTATCTAAGTACGAGTTTGAAATTTTAGCTCTGAAAACCTTTTATTAACAAAAATATAGAGATCTGAAATCCGAGGCTTTTTTGCAAAATTCTGCTGGACTAAAGCCCATGATTTCAAAATGCACTTTTTTCCCGAAATCAACAATTACGATTTCTGATGTGTTGATTATTAAGAGTATCGGTATCTAAGTACGAGTTTGAAATTTTAGCTCTGAAAACCTTTTATTAACAAAAATATAGAGATCTGAAATCCGAGGCTTTTTTGCAAAATTCTGCTGGACTATAGCCCATGATTTCAAAATGCACTTTTTTCCCGAAATCAACAATTACGATTTCTGATGTGTTGATTATTAAGAGTATCGGTATATTAGTACGAGTTTGAAATTTTAGCTCTGAAAACCTTTTATTAACAAAAATATAGAGATCTGAAATCCGAGGCTTTTTTGCAAAATTCTGCTGGACTATAGCCCATGATTTCAAAATGCACTTTTCTCCCGAAATCAACAACTACGATTTCTGATGTGTTGACTATAAAGAGTATCGGTATATTAGTACGAGTTTGAAATTTTAGCTCTGAAAACCTTTTATTAACAAAAATATAGAGATCTGAAATCCGAGGCTTTTTTGCAAAATTCTGCTGGACTATAGCCCATGATTTCAAAATGCACTTTTTCCCGAAATCAACAACTACGATTTCTGATGTGTTGATTATTAAGAGTATCCGTAACTTAGTACAAATTTGAAAATTTAGCTCTGAGAACCTTTTATTAACAAAAATATAGAGATCTGAAATCCGAGGCTTTTTTGCAAAATTCTGCTGGACTATAGCCCATGATTTCAAAATGCACTTTTTTCCTGAAATCGACATTTACGATTTCTGATGTGTTGACTATAAAGAGTATCGGTATCTAAGTACGAGTTTAAAATTTTAGCTCTGAAAACCTTTTATTAACAAAAATATAGAGATCTGAAATCCGAGGCTTTTTTGCAAAATTCTGCTGGACTATAGCCCATGATTTCAAAATGCACTTTTTTCCTGAAATCGACATTTACGATTTCTGATGCGCTGACTATAAACAGTATCGGTATCTAAGCACGAGTTTGAAATTTTAGCTCTGAAAACCTTTTATTAACAAAAATATAGAGATCTGAAATCCGAGGCTTTTTTGCAAAATTCTGCTGGACTATAGCCCATGATTTCAAAATGCACTTTTTCCCGAAATCAACAATTACGATTTCTGATGTGTTGATTATTAAGAGTATCCGTAACTTAGTACAAATTTGAAAATTTAGCTCTGAGAAGCTTTTATTAATAAAAATATAGAGATCTGAAATCCGAGGCTTTTTTGCAAAATTCTGCTGGACTATAGCCCATGATTTCAAAATGCACTTTTTTCCTGAAATCGACATTTACGATTTCTGATGTGCTGACTATAAAGAGTATCGGTATCTAAGCACGAGTTTGAAATTTTAGCTCTGAAAACCTTTTATTAACGAAAATATAGAGATCTGAAATCCGTGGCTTTTTTGCAAAATTCTGCTGGACTATAGCCCATGATTTCAAAATGCACTTTTTCCCGAAATCAACAACTACGATTTCTGATGTGTTGATTATTAAGAGTATCCGTAACTTAGTACAAATTTGAAAATTTAGCTCTGAGAACCTTTTATTAACAAAAATATAGAGATCTGAAATCCGAGGCTTTTTTGCAAAATTCTGCTGGACTATAGCCCATGATTTCAAAATGCACTTTTTTCCTGAAATCGACATTTACGATTTCTGATGTGCTGACTATAAAGAGTATCGGTATCTAAGTACGAGTTTGAAATTTTAGCTCTGAAAACCTTTTATTAACAAAAATATAGAGATCTGAAATCCGAGGCTTTTTTGCAAAATTCTGCTGGACTATAGCCCATGATTTCAAAATGCACTTTTTTCCCGAAATCAACAATTACGATTTCTGATGTGTTGATTATTAAGAGTATCGGTATATTAGTACGAGTTTGAAATTTTAGCTCTGAAAACCTTTTATTAACAAAAATATAGAGATCTGAAATCCGAGGCTTTTTTGCAAAATTCTGCTGGACTATAGCCCATGATTTCAAAATGCACTTTTTTCCCGAAATCAACAACTACGATTTCTGATGTGTTGACTATAAAGAGTATCGGTGTATTAGTACGAGTTTGAAATTTTAGCTCTGAAAACCTTTTATTAACAAAAATATAGAGATCTGAAATCCGAGGCTTTTTTGCAAAATTCTGCTGGACTATAGCCCATGATTTCAAAATGCACTTTTTCCCGAAATCAACAACTACGATTTCTGATGTGTTGATTATTAAGAGTATCCGTAACTTAGTACAAATTTGAAAATTTAGCTCTGAGAACCTTTTATTAACAAAAATATAGAGATCTGAAATCCGAGGCTTTTTTGCAAAATTCTGCTGGACTATAGCCCATGATTTCAAAATGCACTTTTTTCCTGAAATCGACATTTACGATTTCTGATGTGTTGACTATAAAGAGTATCGGTATCTAAGTACGAGTTTAAAATTTTAGCTCTGAAAACCTTTTATTAACAAAAATATAGAGATCTGAAATCCGAGGCTTTTTTGCAAAATTCTGCTGGACTATAGCCCATGATTTCAAAATGCACTTTTTTCCTGAAATCGACATTTACGATTTCTGATGCGCTGACTATAAACAGTATCGGTATCTAAGCACGAGTTTGAAATTTTAGCTCTGAGAAGCTTTTATTAATAAAAATATAGAGATCTGAAATCCGAGGCTTTTTTGCAAAATTCTGCTGGACTATAGCCCATGATTTCAAAATGCACTTTTTTCCTGAAATCGACATTTACGATTTCTGATGTGCTGACTATAAAGAGTATCGGTATCTAAGCACGAGTTTGAAATTTTAGCTCTGAAAACCTTTTATTAACGAAAATATAGAGATCTGAAATCCGTGGCTTTTTTGCAAAATTCTGCTGGACTATAGCCCATGATTTCAAAATGCACTTTTTCCCGAAATCAACAACTACGATTTCTGATGTGTTGATTATTAAGAGTATCCGTAACTTAGTACAAATTTGAAAATTTAGCTCTGAGAACCTTTTATTAACAAAAATATAGAGATCTGAAATCCGAGGCTTTTTTGCAAAATTCTGCTGGACTATAGCCCATGATTTCAAAATGCACTTTTTTCCTGAAATCGACATTTACGATTTCTGATGTGTTGACTATAAAGAGTATCGGTATCTAAGTACGAGTTTAAAATTTTAGCTCTGAAAACCTTTTATTAACAAAAATATAGAAATATCTGAAATCCGAGGCTTTTTTGCAAAATTCTGCTGGACTATAGCCCATGATTTCAAAATGCACTTTTTTCCTGAAATCGACATTTACGATTTCTGATGCGCTGACTATAAACAGTATCGGTATCTAAGTACGAGTTTGAAATTTTAGCTCTGAAAACCTTTTATTAACAAAAATATAGAGATCTGAAATCCGAGGCTTTTTTGCAAAATTCTGCTGGACTATAGCCCATGATTTCAAAATGCACTTTTTTTCTGAAATCGACATTTACGATTTCTGATGCGCTGACTGTAAAGAGTATCCGTAACTAAGTACAAATTTGAAAATTTAGCTCTGAGAAGCTTTTATTAACAAAAATATAGAGATCTGAAATCCGAGGCTTTTTTGCAAAATTCTGCTGGACTATAGCCCATGATTTCAAAATGCACTTTTTTCCTGAAATCGACAATTACGATTTCTGAGATACTGATAATAAAGAGTATCCGTAACTAAGTACAAATTTGAAAATTTAGCTCTGAGAAGCTTTTATTAACAAAAATATGGAGTTATGAAATCCGAGGCTTTTTTGCAAAATTCTGCTGGACTATAGCCCATGATTTCAAAATGCACTTTTTTCCTGAAATCGACATTTACGATTTCTGATGCGCTGACTATAAAGAGTTTCCGTAACTAAGTACAAATTTGAAAATTTAGCTCTGAGAACCATTTATTAACAAAAATATGGAGTTATGAAATCCGAGGCTTTTTTGCAAAATTCTGCTGGACTATAGCCCATGATTTCAAAATGCACTTTTTTCCTGAAATCGACATTTACGATTTCTGATGCGCTGACTATAAAGAGTATCCGTAACTAAGTACAAATTTGAAAATTTAGCTCTGAGAACCATTTATTAACAAAAATATGGAGTTATGAAATCCGAGGCTTTTTTGCAAAATTCTGCTGGACTATAGCCCATGATTTCAAAATGCACTTTTTTCCTGAAATCGACATTTACGATTTCTGATGCGCTGACTATAAAGAGTATCCGTAACTAAGTACAAATTTGAAAATTTAGCTCTGAGAAGCTTTTATTAACAAAAATATAAAGATCTGAAATCCGAGGGTTTTTTGCAAAATTCTGCTGGACTATAGCCCATGATTTCAAAATGCACTTTTTTCCTGAAATCGACATTTACGATTTCTGATGCGCTGACTATAAAGAGTATCCGTAACTTAGTACAAATTTGAAAATTTAGCTCTGAGAACCTTTTATTAACAAAAATATGGAGTTATGAAATCCGAGGTTTTTTTGCAAAATTCTGCTGGACTATAGCCCATGATTTCAAAATGCACTTTTTTCCCTAAATCAACCATTACAATTTCTGATGCGCTGACTATAAAGAGTATCCGTAACTAAGTACAAATTTGAAAATTTAGCTCTGAGAACCATTTATTAACAAAAATATGGAGTTATGAAATCCGAGGTTTTTTTGCAAAATTCTGCTGGACTATAGCCCATGATTTCAAAATGCACTTTTTTCCCTAAATTAACCATTACAATTTCTGATGCGCTGACTATAAAGAGTATCCGTAACTTAGTACAAATTTGAAAATTTAGCTCTGAGAACCTTTTATTAACAAAAATATGGAGTTATGAAATCCGAGGTTTTTTTGCAAAATTCTGCTGGACTATAGCCCATGATTTCAAAATGCACTTTTTTCCTGAAATCGACATTTACGAATTCTGATGCGCTGACTATAAAGAGTATCCGTAACTTAGTACAAATTTGAAAACTTAGCTCTGAGAACCATTTATTAACAAAAATATGGAGTTATGAAATCCGAGGTTTTTTTGCAAAATTCTGCTGGACTATAGCCCATGATTTCAAAATGCACTTTTTTCCTGAAATCGACATTTACGATTTCTGATGCGCTGACTATAAAGAGTATCCGTAACTAAGTACAAATTTGAAAATTTAGCTCTGAGAACCATTTATTAACAAAAATATGGAGTAATGAAATCCGAGGTTTTTTTGCAAAATTCTGCTGGACTATAGCCCATGATTTCAAAATGCACTTTTTTCCTGAAATCGACATTTACGATTTCTGATGGGCTGACTATAAAGAGTATCCGTAACTAAGTACAAATTTGAAAATTTAGCTCTGAGAACCATTTATTAACAAAAATATGGAGTAATGAAATCCGAGGTTTTTTTGCAAAATTCTGCTGGACTATAGCCCATGATTTCAAAATGCACTTTTTTCCTGAAATCGACATTTACGATTTCTGATGCGCTGACTATAAAGAGTATCCGTAACTTAGTACAAATTTGAAAATTTAGCTCTGAGAACCATTTATTAACAAAAATATGGAGTTATGAAATCCGAGGTTTTTTTGCAAAATTCTGCTGGACTATAGCCCATGATTTCAAAATGCACTTTTTTCTTGAAATCGACATTTACGATTTCTGATGCGCTGACTATAAAGAGTATCCGTAACTAAGTACAAATTTGAAAATTTAGCTCTGAGAACCATTTATTAACAAAAATATGGAGTTATGAAATCCGAGGTTTTTTTGCAAAATTCTGCTGGACTATAGCCCATGATTTCAAAATGCACTTTTTTCCTGAAATCGACATTTACGATTTCTGATGGGCTGACTATAAAGAGTATCCGTAACTAAGTACAAATTTGAAAATTTAGCTCTGAGAACCATTTATTAAAAAAAATATGGAGTTATGAAATCCGAGGTTTTTTTGCAAAATTCTGCTGGACTATAGCCTATGATTTCAAAATGCACTTTTTTCCTGAAATCGACATTTACGATTTCTGATGCGCCGACTATAAAGAGTATCCGTAACTTAGTACAAATTTGAAAATTTAGCTCTGAGAACCATTTATTAACAAAAATATGGAGTTATGAAATCCGAGGTTTTTTTGCAAAATTCTGCTGGACTATAGCCCATGATTTCAAAATGCACTTTTTTCCTGAAATCGACATTTACGATTTCTGATGCGCTGACTATAAAGAGTATCCGTAACTAAGTACAAATTTGAAAATTTAGCTCTGAGAACCATTTATTAACAAAAATATGGAGTTATGAAATCCGAGGTTTTTTTGCAAAATTCTGCTGGACTATAGCCCATGATTTCAAAATGTACTTTTTTCCTGAAATCGACATTTACGATTTCTGATGCGCTGACTATAAAGAGTATCCGTAACTAAGTACAAATTTGAAAATTTAGCTCTGAGAACCATTTATTAACAAAAATATGGAGTTATGAAATCCGAGGTTTTTTTGCAAAATTCTGCTGGACTATAGCCCATGATTTCAAAATGCACTTTTTTCCTGAAATCGACATTTACGATTTCTGATGCGCTGACTATAAAGAGTATCCGTAACTAAGTACAAATTTGAAAATTTAGCTCTGAGAACCTTTTATTAACAAAAATATGGAGTTATGAAATCCGAGGTTTTTTTGCAAAATTCTGCTGGACTATAGCCCATGATTTCAAAATGCACTTTTTTCCTGAAATCGACCATTTACGATTTCTGATGCGCTGACTATAAAGAGTATCCGTAACTAAGTACAAATTTGAAAATTTAGCTCTGAGAACCTTTTATTAACAAAAATATGGAGTTATGAAATCCGAGGTTTTTTTGCAAAATTCTGCTGGACTATAGCCCATGATTTCAAAATGCACTTTTTTCCTGAAATCGACATTTACGATTTCTGATGCGCTGACTATAAAGAGTATCCGTAACTAAGTACAAATTTGAAAATTTAGCTCTGAGAACCATTTATTAACAAAAATATGGATTTATGAAATCCGAGGTTTTTTTGCAAAATTCTGCTGGACTATAGCCCATGATTTCAAAATGCACTTTTTTCCTGAAATCGACATTTACGATTTCTGATGCGCTGACTATAAAGAGTATCCGTAACTAAGTACAAATTTGAAAATTTAGCTCTGAGAACCATTTATTAACAAAAATATGGAGTTATGAAATCCGAGGTTTTTTTGCAAAATTCTGCTGGACTATCGCCCATGATTTCAAAATGCACTTTTTTCCTGAAATCGACATTTACGATTTCTGATGCGCTGACTATAAAGAGTATCCGTAACTAAGTACAAATTTGAAAATTTAGCTCTGAGAACCATTTATTAACAAAAATATAGAGATCTGAGATCCGAGGTTTTTTTGCAAAATTATGCTGGACTATAGCCCATGATTTCAAAATGCACTTTTTTCCCTAAATCAATAATTACGATTTCTGATGCGCTGACTATAAAGAGTATCCGTAACTAAGTACAAATTTGAAAATTTTGCTCTGAGAACCTTTTATTAACAAAAATATAGAGATCTGAGATCCGAGGTTTTTTTGCAAAATTATGCTGGACTATAGCCCATGATTTCAAAATGCACTTTTTTCCCTAAATCAATAATTACGATTTCTGATGCGCTGACTATAAAGAGTATCCGTAACTAAGTACAAATTTGAAAATTTAGCTCGGAGAACCTTTTATTAACAAAAATATGGAGTTATGAAATCCGAGGTTTTTTTGCAAAATTCTGCTGGACTATAGCCCATGATTTCAAAATGCACTTTTTTCCTGAAATCGACATTTACGATTTCTGATGCGCTGACTATAAAGAGTATCCGTAACTAAGTACAAATTTGAAAATTTAGCTCTGAGAACCTTTTATTAACAAAAATATTGAGTTATGAAATCCGAGGTTTTTTTGCAAAATTCTGCTGGACTATAGCCCATGATTTCAAAATGCACTTTTTTCCCTAAATCAATAATTACGATTTCTGATGCGCTGACTATAAAGAGTATCCGTAACTAAGTACAAATTTGAAAATTTAGCTCTGAGAACCTTTTATTAACAAAAATATGGAGTTATGAAATCCGAGGTTTTTTTGCAAAATTCTGCTGGACTATAGCCCATGATTTCAAAATGCACTTTTTTCCTGAAATCGACATTTACGATTTCTGATGCGCTGACTATAAAGAGTATCCGTAACTAAGTACAAATTTGAAAATTTAGCTCTGAGAACCTTTTATTAACAAAAATATAGAGATCTGAGATCCGAGGTTTTTTGGCAAAATTATGCTGGACTATAGCCCATGATTTCAAAATGCACTTTTTTCCCTAAATCAATAATTACGATTTCTGATGCGCTGATAATAAAGAGTATCTCTAATTAAGTACAGATTTGAAATTTTAGCTCTGAGAACCTCTTATTAACAAAAATATGGAGTTAAGAAATGCGAGGCTTTTTTGCAAAGTTCTGCTGGACTATAGCCCATGATTTCAAAATGCACTTTTTTCCTGAAATCGACATTTACGATTTCTGATGCGCTGACTATAAAGAGTATCCGTAACTAAGTACAAATTTGAAAATTTAGCTTTGAGAACCTTTTATTAACAAAAATATGGAGTTAAGAAATGCGAGGCTTTTTTGCAAAGTTCTGCTGGACTATAGCCCATGATTTCAAAATGCACTTTTTTCCTGAAATCGACATTTACGATTTCTGATGCGCTGGTAGTAAAGAGTATCCGTAAATAAGTACAAATTTGAAAATTGAGCTCTGAGAACCTTTTATGGACAAAAATATGGAGTTAAGAAATGCGAGGCTTTTTTGCAAAATTCTGCTGGACTATAGCCCATGATTTCAAAATGCACTTTTTTCCTGAAATCGACAATTACGATTTCTGATGCGCTGATAATAAAGAGTATCTCTAATTAAGTACAGATTTGAAATTTTAGCTCTGAGAACCTCTTATTAACAAAAATATGGAGTTAAGAAATGCGAGGCTTTTTTGCAAAATTCTGCTGGACTATAGCCCATGATTTCAAAATGCACTTTTTTCCTGAAATCGACAATTACGATTTCTGATGCGCTGATAATAAAGAGTATCTCTAATTAAGTACAGATTTGAAATTTTAGCTCTGAGAACCTCTTATTAACAAAAATATGGAGTTAAGAAATGCGAGGCTTTTTTGCAAAGTTCTGCTGGACTATAGCCCATGATTTCAAAATGCACTTTTTTCCTGAAATCGACAATTACGATTTCTGATGCGCTGATAATAAAGAGTATCTCTAATTAAGTACAGATTTGAAATTTTAGCTCTGAGAACCTCTTATTAACAAAAATATGGAGTTAAGAAATGCGAGGCTTTTTTGCAAAATTCTGCTGGACTATAGCCCATGATTTCAAAATGCACTTTTTTTCCCTAAATCAATAATTACGATTTCTGATGCGCTGACTATAAAGAGTATCCGTTACTAAGTACAAATTTGAAAATTTAGCTTTGAGAACCTTTTATGGACAAAATTATAGAGATCTGAAATCCGAGGTTTTTTTGCAAAATTCTGCTGGACTATAGCCCATGATTTCAAAATGCACTTTTTTCCTGAAATCGACAATTACGATTTCTGATGCGCTGATAATAAAGAGTATCTCTAATTAAGTACAGATTTGAAATTTTAGCTCTGAGAACCTCTTATTAACAAAAATATGGAGTTAAGAAATGCGAGGCTTTTTTGCAAAGTTCTGCTGGACTATAGCCCATGATTTCAAAATGCACTTTTTTCCTGAAATCGACATTTACGATTTCTGATGCGCTGACTATAAAGAGTATCCGTAACTAAGTACAAATTTGAAAATTTAGCTCTGAGAACCTTTTATGGACAAAAATATAGAGATCTGAAATCCGAGGTTTTTTTGCAAAATTCTGCTGGACTATAGCCCATGATTTCAAAATGCACTTTTTTCCCTAAATCAATAATTACGATTTCTGATGCGCTGACTATAAAGAGTATCCGTTACTAAGTACAAATTTGAAAATTTAGCTCTGAGAACCTTTTATGGACAAAAATATAGAGATCTGAAATCCGAGGTTTTTTTGCAAAATTCTGCTGGACTATAGCCCATGATTTCAAAATGCACTTTTTTCCCTAAATCAATAATTACGATTTCTGATGCGCTGACTATAAAGAGTATCCGTAACTAAGTACAAATTTGAAAATTTAGCTTTGAGAACCTTTTATGGACAAAATTATAGAGATCTGAAATCCGAGGTTTTTTTTGCAAAATTCTGCTGGACTATAGCCCATGATTTCAAAATGCACTTTTTTCCTGAAATCGACAATTACGATTTCTGATGCGCTGATAATAAAGAGTATTTCTAATTAAGTACAGATTTGAAATTTTAGCTCTGATAACCTCTTATTAACAAAAATATGGAGTTAAGAAATGCGAGGCTTTTTTGCAAAGTTCTGCTGGACTATAGCCCATGATTTCAAAATGCACTTTTTTCCTGAAATCGACATTTACGATTTCTGATGCGCTGACTATAAAGAGTATCCGTAACTAAGTACAAATTTGAAAATTTAGCTCTGAGAACCATTTATTAACAAAAATATGGAGTTATGAAATCCGAGGTTTTTTTGCAAAATTCTGCTGGACTATAGCCCATGATTTCAAAATGCACTTTTTTCCTGAAATCGACATTTACGATTTCTGATGCGCTGACTATAAAGAGTACCCGTAACTAAGTACAAATTTGAAAATTTAGCTCTGAGAACCATTTATTAACAAAAATATGGAGTTATGAAATCCGAGGTTTTTTTGCAAAATTCTGCTGGACTATAGCCCATGATTTCAAAATGCACTTTTTTCCTGAAATCGACATTTACGATTTCTGATGCGCTGACTATAAAGAGTATCCGTAACTAAGTACAAATTTGAAAATTTAGCTCTGAGAACCATTTATTAACAAAAATATGGAGTTATGAAATCCGAGGTTTTTTTGCAAAATTCTGCTGGACTATAGCCCATGATTTCAAAATGCACTTTTTTCCTGAAATCGACATTTACGATTTCTGATGCGCTGACTATAAAGAGTACCCGTAACTAAGTACAAATTTGAAAATTTAGCTCTGAGAACCATTTATTAACAAAAATATGGAGTTATGAAATCCGAGGTTTTTTTGCAAAATTCTGCTGGACTATAGCCCATGATTTCAAAATGCACTTTTTTCCTGAAATCGACATTTACGATTTCTGATGCGCTGACTATAAAGAGTATCCGTAACTAAGTACAAATTTGAAAATTTAGCTCTGAGAACCATTTATTAACAAAAATATGGAGTTATGAAATCCGAGGTTTTTTTGCAAAATTCTGCTGGACTATAGCCCATGATTTCAAAATGCACTTTTTTCCTGAAATCGACATTTACGATTTCTGATGCGCTGACTATAAAGAGTATCCGTAACTAAGTACAAATTTGAAAATTTAGCTCTGAGAACCATTTATTAACAAAAATATGGAGTTATGAAATCCGAGGTTTTTTTTCAAAATTCTGCTGGACTATAGCCCATGATTTCAAAATGCACTTTTTTTCCCTAAATCAATAATTACGATTTCTGATGCGCTGACTATAAAGAGTATCCGTAACTAAGTACAAATTTGAAAATTTAGCTCTGAGAACCTTTTATTAACAAAAATATAGAGATCTGAGATCCGAGGTTTTTTTGCAAAATTATGCTGGACTATAGCCCATGATTTCAAAATGCACTTTTTTCCCTAAATCAATAATTACGATTTCTGATGCGCTGACTATAAAGAGTACCCGTAACTAAGTACAAATTTGAAAATTTAGCTCTGAGAACCATTTATTAACAAAAATATGGAGTTATGAAATCCGAGGTTTTTTTGCAAAATTCTGCTGGACTATAGCCCATGATTTCAAAATGCACTTTTTTCCCTAAATCAATAATTACGATTTCTGATGCGCTGACTATAAAGAGTATCCGTAACTAAGTACAAATTTGAAAATTTAGCTCTGAGAACCATTTATTAACAAAAATATGGAGTTATGAAATCCGAGGTTTTTTTGCAAAATTCTGCTGGACTATAGCCCATGATTTCAAAATGCACTTTTTTCCTGAAATCGACATTTACGATTTCTGATGCGCTGACTATAAAGAGTATCCGTAACTAAGTACAAATTTGAAAATTTAGCTCTGAGAACCATTTATTAACAAAAATATGGAGTTATGAAATCCGAGGTTTTTTTGCAAAATTCTGCTGGACTATAGCCCATGATTTCAAAATGCACTTTTTTCCCTAAATCAATAATTACGATTTCTGATGCGCTGACTATAAAGAGTATCCGTAACTAAGTACAAATTTGAAAATTTAGCTCTGAGAACCTTTTATTAACAAAAATATAGAGATCTGAGATCCGAGGTTTTTTTGCAAAATTATGCTGGACTATAGCCCATGATTTCAAAATGCACTTTTTTCCCTCAATCAATAATTACGATTTCTGATGCGCTGACTATAAAGAGTATCCGTAACTAAGTACAAATTTGAAAATTTAGCTCTGAGAACCATTTATTAACAAAAATATGGAGTTATGAAATCCGAGGTTTTTTTGCAAAATTCTGCTGGACTATAGCCCATGATTTCAAAATGCACTTTTTTCCCTAAATCAATAATTACGATTTCTGATGCGCTGACTATAAAGAGTATCCGTAACTAAGTACAAATTTGAAAATTTAGCTCTGAGAACCATTTATTAACAAAAATATGGAGTTATGAAATCCGAGGTTTTTTTGCAAAATTCTGCTGGACTATAGCCCATGATTTCAAAATGCACTTTTTTCCCTAAATCAATAATTACGATTTCTGATGCGCTGACTATAAAGAGTATCCGTAACTAAGTACAAATTTGAAAATTTAGCTCTGAGAACCATTTATTAACAAAAATATGGAGTTACGAAATCCGAGGTTTTTTTGCAAAATTCTGCTGGACTATAGCCCATGATTTCAAAATGCACTTTTTTCCTGAAATCGACATTTACGATTTCTGATGCGCTGACTATAAAGAGTATCCGTAACTAAGTACAAATTTGAAAATTTAGCTTTGAGAACCTTTTATGGACAAAATTATAGAGATCTGAAATCCGAGGTTTTTTTTGCAAAATTCTGCTGGACTATAGCCCATGATTTCAAAATGCACTTTTTTCCTGAAATCGACAATTACGATTTCTGATGCGCTGATAATAAAGAGTATCTCTAATTAAGTACAGATTTGAAACTTTAGCTCTGAGAACCTCTTATTAACAAAAATATGGAGTTAAGAAATGCGAGGCTTTTTTGCAAAATTCTGCTGGACTATAGCCCATGATTTCAAAATGCACTTTTTTCCTGAAATCGACATTTACGATTTCTGATGCGCTGACTATAAAGAGTATCCGTAACTAAGTACAAATTTGAAAATTTAGCTCTGAGAACCTTTTATGGACAAAAATATAGAGATCTGAAATCCGAGCTTTTTTTGCAAAATTCTGCTGGACTATAGCCCATGATTTCAAAATGCACTTTTTTCCCTAAATCAATAATTACGATTTCTGATGCGCTGACTATAAAGAGTATCCGTAACTAAGTACAAATTTGAAAATTTAGCTCTGAGAACCTTTTATGGACAAAAATATAGAGATCTGAAATCCGAGGTTTTTTTGCAAAATTCTGCTGGACTATAGCCCATGATTGTAAAATGCACTTTTTTCCTGAAATCGACAATTACGATTTTTGATGCGCTGACTATAAAGAGTATCCGTAAATTAGTACAAATTTGAAATTTTAGCTCTGAGAACCATTTATTAACAAAAATATGGAGATTTGAAATTCGAGGCTTTTTTGCAAAATTCTGCTGGACTATAGCCCATGATTTCAAAATGCACTTTTTTTCCTGAAATCGACATTTACGATTTCTGATGCGCTGACTATAAAGAGTATCCGTAACTAAGTACAAATTTGAAATTTTAGCTCTGAGAACAAAAATATGGAGATTTGAAATTCGAGGCTTCTTTGCAAAATTCTGCTGGACTATAGCCCAGGTTTTCAAAATGCACTTTTTTCCTGAAATCGACAATTACGATTTCTGATGCGCTGACTATAAAGAGTATCCGTAACTAAGTACAATTTTGAAATTTTAGCTCTGAAAACCATTTATTAACAAAAATATGGAGATTTGAAATCCGAGGCTTTTTTGCAAAATTCTGCTGGACTATAGCCCATGATTGCAAAATGCACTTTTTTCCTGAAATCGACAATTACGATTTCTGATGCGCTGACTATAAAGAGTATCCGTAACTAAGTACAAATTTGAAAATTTAGGTCTGAGAACCATTTATTAACAAAAATATGGAGTTATGAAATCCGAGGTTTTTTTGCAAAATTCTGCTGGACTATAGCCCATGATTTCAAAATGCACTTTTTTCCCTAAATCAATAATTACGATTTCTGATGCGCTGACTATAAAGAGCATCCGTAACTAAGTACAAATTTGAAAATTTAGCTCTGAGAACCATTTATTAACAAAAATATGGAGTTACGAAATCCGAGGTTTTTTTGCAAAATTCTGCTGGACTATAGCCCATGATTTCAAAATGCACTTTTTTCCCTAAATCAATAATTACGATTTCTGATGCGCTGACTATAAAGAGTATCCGTAACTAAGTACAAATTTGAAAATTTAGCTTTGAGAACCTTTTATTAACAAAAATATGGAGTTATGAAATCCGAGGCTTTTTTGCAAAATTCTGCTGGACTATAGCCCATGATTTCAAAATGCACTTTTTTCCTGAAACCGACATTTACGATTTCTGATGCGCTGACTATAAAGAGTATCCGTAACTAAGTACAAATTTGAAAATTTAGCTTTGAGAACCTTTTATGGACAAAATTATAGAGATCTGAAATCCGAGGTTTTTTTTGCAAAATTCTGCTGGACTATAGCCCATGATTTCAAAATGCACTTTTTTCCTGAAATCGACAATTACGATTTCTGATGCGCTGATAATAAAGAGTATCTCTAATTAAGTACAGATTTGAAACTTTAGCTCTGAGAACCTCTTATTAACAAAAATATGGAGTTAAGAAATGCGAGGCTTTTTTGCAAAATTCTGCTGGACTATAGCCCATGATTTCAAAATGCACTTTTTTCCTGAAATCGACATTTACGATTTCTGATGCGCTGACTATAAAGAGTATCCGTAACTAAGTACAAATTTGAAAATTTAGCTCTGAGAACCTTTTATGGACAAAAATATAGAGATCTGAAATCCGAGGTTTTTTTTGCAAAATTCTGCTGGACTATAGCCCATGATTTCAAAATGCACTTTTTTCCTGAAATCGACAATTACGATTTCTGATGCGCTGATAATAAAGAGTATCTCTAATTAAGTACAGATTTGAAACTTTAGCTCTGAGAACCTCTTATTAACAAAAATATGGAGTTAAGAAATGCGAGGCTTTTTTGCAAAATTCTGCTGGACTATAGCCCATGATTTCAAAATGCACTTTTTTCCTGAAATCGACATTTACGATTTCTGATGCGCTGACTATAAAGAGTATCCGTAACTAAGTACAAATTTGAAAATTTAGCTTTGAGAACCTTTTATGGACAAAAATATAGAGATCTGAAATCCGAGGTTTTTTTTGCAAAATTCTGCTGGACTATAGCCCATGATTTCAAAATGCACTTTTTTCCTGAAATCGACAATTACGATTTCTGATGCGCTGATCATAAAGAGTATCTCTAATTAAGTACAGATTTGAAACTTTAGCTCTGAGAACCTCTTATTAACAAAAATATGGAGTTAAGAAATGCGAGGCTTTTTTGCAAAATTCTGCTGGACTATAGCCCATGATTTCAAAATGCACTTTTTTCCCTAAATCAATAATTACGATTTCTGATGCGCTGACTATAAAGAGTATCCGTAACTAAGTACAAATTTGAAAATTTAGCTCTGAGAACCTTTTATGGACAAAAATATAGAGATCTGAAATCCGAGGTTTTTTTGCAAAATTCTGCTGGGCTATAGCCCATGATTTCAAAATGCACTTTTTTCCTGAAATCGACATTTACGATTTCTGATGCGCTGACTATAAAGAGTATCCGTAACTAAGTACAAATTTGAAAATTTAGCTCTGAGAACCTTTTATGGACAAAAATATAGAGATCTGAAATCCGAGGTTTTTTTGCAAAATTCTGCTGGGCTATAGCCCATGATTTCAAAATGCACTTTTTTCCCTAAATCAACAATTACGATTTCTGATGCGCTGACTATAAAGAGTATCCGTAACTAAGTACAAATTTGAAAATTTAGCTTTGAGAACCATTTATTAACAAAAATATGGAGTTACGAAATCCGAGGTTTTTTTGCAAAATTCTGCTGGACTATAGCCCATGATTTCAAAATGCACTTTTTTCCCTAAATCAATAATTACGATTTCTGATGCGCTGACTATAAAGAGTATCCGTAACTAAGTACAAATTTGAAAATTTAGCTCTGAGAACCTTTTATTAACAAAAATATGGAGTTATGAAATCCGAGGCTTTTTTGCAAAATTCTGCTGGACTATAGCCCATGATTTCAAAATGCACTTTTTTCCTGAAACCGACATTTACGATTTCTGATGCGCTGACTATAAAGAGTATCCGTAACTAAGTACAAATTTGAAAATTTAGCTTTGAGAACCTTTTATGGACAAAAATATAGAGATCTGAAATCCGAGGTTTTTTTGCAAAATTCTGCTGGGCTATAGCCCATGATTTCAAAATGCACTTTTTTCCTGAAATCGACATTTACGATTTCTGATGCGCTGACTATAAAGAGTATCCGTAACTAAGTACAAATTTGAAAATTTAGCTCTGAGAACCTTTTATGGACAAAAATATAGAGATCTGAAATCCGAGGTTTTTTTGCAAAATTCTGCTGGACTATAGCCCATGATTTCAAAATGCACTTTTTTCCCTAAATCAATAATTACGATTTCTGATGCGCTGACTATAAAGAGTATCCGTAACTAAGTACAAATTTGAAAATTTAGCTCTGAGAACCTTTTATGGACAAAAATATAGAGATCTGAAATCCGAGGTTTTTTTGCAAAATTCTGCTGGGCTATAGCCCATGATTTCAAAATGCACTTTTTTCCTGAAATCGACATTTACGATTTCTGATGCGCTGACTATAAAGAGTATCCGTAACTAAGTACAAATTTGAAAATTTAGCTCTGAGAACCTTTTATGGACAAAAATATAGAGATCTGAAATCCGAGGTTTTTTTGCAAAATTCTGCTGGGCTATAGCCCATGATTTCAAAATGCACTTTTTTCCCTAAATCAACAATTACGATTTCTGATGCGCTGACTATAAAGAGTATCCGTAACTAAGTACAAATTTGAAAATTTAGCTTTGAGAACCATTTATTAACAAAAATATGGAGTTACGAAATCCGAGGTTTTTTTGCAAAATTCTGCTGGACTATAGCCCATGATTTCAAAATGCACTTTTTTCCCTAAATCAATAATTACGATTTCTGATGCGCTGACTATAAAGAGTATCCGTAACTAAGTACAAATTTGAAAATTTAGCTTTGAGAACCTTTTATTAACAAAAATATGGAGTTATGAAATCCGAGGCTTTTTTGCAAAATTCTGCTGGACTATAGCCCATGATTTCAAAATGCACTTTTTTCCTGAAACCGACATTTACGATTTCTGATGCGCTGACTATAAAGAGTATCCGTAACTAAGTACAAATTTGAAAATTTAGCTTTGAGAACCTTTTATGGACAAAATTATAGAGATCTGAAATCCGAGGTTTTTTTTGCAAAATTCTGCTGGACTATAGCCCATGATTTCAAAATGCACTTTTTTCCTGAAATCGACAATTACGATTTCTGATGCGCTGATAATAAAGAGTATCTCTAATTAAGTACAGATTTGAAACTTTAGCTCTGAGAACCTCTTATTAACAAAAATATGGAGTTAAGAAATGCGAGGCTTTTTTGCAAAATTCTGCTGGACTATAGCCCATGATTTCAAAATGCACTTTTTTCCTGAAATCGACATTTACGATTTCTGATGCGCTGACTATAAAGAGTATCCGTAACTAAGTACAAATTTGAAAATTTAGCTCTGAGAACCTTTTATGGACAAAAATATAGAGATCTGAAATCCGAGGTTTTTTTTGCAAAATTCTGCTGGACTATAGCCCATGATTTCAAAATGCACTTTTTTCCTGAAATCGACAATTACGATTTCTGATGCGCTGATAATAAAGAGTATCTCTAATTAAGTACAGATTTGAAACTTTAGCTCTGAGAACCTCTTATTAACAAAAATATGGAGTTAAGAAATGCGAGGCTTTTTTGCAAAATTCTGCTGGACTATAGCCCATGATTTCAAAATGCACTTTTTTCCTGAAATCGACATTTACGATTTCTGATGCGCTGACTATAAAGAGTATCCGTAACTAAGTACAAATTTGAAAATTTAGCTTTGAGAACCTTTTATGGACAAAAATATAGAGATCTGAAATCCGAGGTTTTTTTTGCAAAATTCTGCTGGACTATAGCCCATGATTTCAAAATGCACTTTTTTCCTGAAATCGACAATTACGATTTCTGATGCGCTGATCATAAAGAGTATCTCTAATTAAGTACAGATTTGAAACTTTAGCTCTGAGAACCTCTTATTAACAAAAATATGGAGTTAAGAAATGCGAGGCTTTTTTGCAAAATTCTGCTGGACTATAGCCCATGATTTCAAAATGCACTTTTTTCCTGAAATCGACATTTACGATTTCTGATGCGCTGACTATAAAGAGTATCCGTAACTAAGTACAAATTTGAAAATTTAGCTCTGAGAACCTTTTATGGACAAAAATATAGAGATCTGAAATCCGAGGTTTTTTTGCAAAATTCTGCTGGACTATAGCCCATGATTTCAAAATGCACTTTTTTCCCTAAATCAATAATTACGATTTCTGATGCGCTGACTATAAAGAGTATCCGTAACTAAGTACAAATTTGAAAATTTAGCTCTGAGAACCTTTTATGGACAAAAATATAGAGAT
Organism: Orthonevra nobilis; assembly: GCA_963555765.1. NCBI lineage: Eukaryota > Metazoa > Arthropoda > Insecta > Diptera > Syrphidae > Orthonevra > Orthonevra nobilis. The sequence goes on along the minus strand of OY743225.1, from coordinate 49,146,906 downwards.
CTGAAATCCGAGGTTTTTTTGCAAAATTCTGCTGGGCTATAGCCCATGATTTCAAAATGCACTTTTTTCCTGAAATCGACATTTACGATTTCTGATGCGCTGACTATAAAGAGTATCCGTAACTAAGTACAAATTTGAAAATTTAGCTCTGAGAACCTTTTATGGACAAAAATATAGAGATCTGAAATCCGAGGTTTTTTTGCAAAATTCTGCTGGGCTATAGCCCATGATTTCAAAATGCACTTTTTTCCCTAAATCAACAATTACGATTTCTGATGCGCTGAATATAAAGAGTATCCGTAACTAAGTACAAATTTGAAAATTTGGCTCTGAGAACCTTTTATTAACAAAAATATGGAGATTTGAAATTCGAGGCTTTTTTGCAAAATTCTGCTGGACTATAGCCCATGATTGCAAAATGCACTTTTTTCCTGAAATCGACAATTACGATTTCTGATGCGCTGACTATAAAGAGTATCCGTAACTAAGTACAAATTTGAAATTTTAGCTCTGAGAACCATTTATTAACAAAAATATGGAGATTTGAAATTCGAGGCTTTTTTGCAAAATTCTGCTGGACTATAGCCCATGATTGCAAAATGCACTTTTTTCCTGAAATCGACAATTACGATTTTTGATGCGTTGACTATAAAGAGTATCCGTAAATTAGTACAAATTTGAAATTTTAGCTCTGAGAACCATTTATTAACAAAAATATGGAGATTTGAAATTCGAGGCTTTTTTGCAAAATTCTGCTGGACTATAGCCCATGATTTCAAAATGCACTTTTTTTCCTGAAATCGACATTTACGATTTCTGATGCGCTGACTATAAAGAGTATCCGTAACTAAGTACAAATTTGAAATTTTAGCTCTGAGAACAAAAATATGGAGATTTGAAATTCGAGGCTTCTTTGCAAAATTCTGCTGGACTATAGCCCAGGTTTTCAAAATGCACTTTTTTCCTGAAATCGACAATTACGATTTCTGATGCGCTGACTATAAAGAGTATCCGTAACTAAGTACAAATTTGAAATTTTAGCTCTGAAAACCATTTATTAACAAAAATATGGAGATTTGAAATCCGAGGCTTTTTTGCAAAATTCTGCTGGACTATAGCCCATGATTGCAAAATGCACTTTTTTCCTGAAATCGACAATTACGATTTCTGATGCGCTGACTATAAAGAGTATCCGTAACTAAGTACAAATTTGAAATTTTAGCTCTGAGAACCTTTTATTGACAAAAATATGGAGTTATGAAATCCGAGGCTTTTTTGCAAAATTCTGCTGGACTATAGCCCATGATTGCAAAATGCACTTTTTTCCTGAAATCAGCATATATGATTTCTGATGCGCTGACTATAAAGAGTATCCGTAACTAAGAACAAATTTGAAATTTTAACTCTGAGAACCTTTTATTGACAAAAATATGGAGTTATGAAATCCGAGGATTTTTTGCAAAATTCTGCTGGACTATAGCCCATGATTGCAAAATGAACTTTTTTCCTGAAATCGTCTATTACACTTTCTGATGCGCTGACTATAAAGCGTATCCGTAACTAAGTACAAATTTGAAATTTTAGCTCTGAAAACCTTTTATTGACAAAAATATGGAGATTTGAAATTCGAGGCTTTTTTGCAAAATTCTGCTGGACTATAGCCCATGATTCGTCTATTACACTTTCTGATGCGCTGACTATAAAGAGTATCCGTAACTAAGTACAAATTTGAAATTTTAGCTCTGAAAACCTTTTATTGACAAAAATATGGAGATTTGAAATTCGAGGCTTTTTTGCAAAATTCTGCTGGACTATAGCCCATGATTTCATAATGCACTTTTTTCCTGAAATCGACAATTATGATTTCTGATGCGCTGACTATAAAGAGTATCCGTAACTAAGTACAAATTTGAAATTTTAGCTCTGAAAACCTTTTATTGACAAAAATATGGAGATTTGAAATTCGAGGCTTTTTTGCAAAATTCTGCTGGACTATAGCCCATGATTTCAAAATGCACTTTTTTCCTGAAATCGACAATTATGATTTCTGATGCGCTGACTATAAAGAGTATCCGTAACTAAGTACAAATTTGAAATTTTAGCTCTGAAAACCTTTTATTGACAAAAATATGGAGATTTGAAATTCGAGGCTTTTTTGCAAAATTCTGCTGGACTATAGCCCATGATTTCATAATGCACTTTTTTCCTGAAATCGAAAATAACGATTTCTGATGCGCTGACTATAAAGAGTATCCGTAACTAAGTACAAATTTGAAATTTTAGCTCTGAAAACCTTTTATTGACAAAAATATGGAGATTTGAAATTCGAGGCTTTTTTGCAAAATTCTGCTGGACTATAGCCCATGATTTCATAATGCACTTTTTTCCTGAAATCGACAATTATGATTTCTGATGCGCTGACTATAAAGAGTATCCGTAACTAAGTACAAATTTGAAATTTTAGCTCTGAAAACCTTTTATTGACAAAAATATGGAGATTTGAAATTCGAGGCTTTTTTGCAAAATTCTGCTGGACTATAGCCCATGATTGCAAAATGCACTTTTTTCCTGAAATCGACAATTACGATTTCTGATGCGCTGACTATAAAGAGTATCCGTAACTAAGTACAAATTTGAAAATTTAGCTCTGAGAACCTTTTATTGACAAAAATATAGAGATCTGAAATCCGAGGCTTTGTTGCAAAATTCTGCTGGACTATAGCCCATGATTTCAAAATGCACTTTTTTCCTGAAATCGATAATTACGATTTCTGATGCGCTGACTATAAAGAGAATCAGAAACTGAACACATATTTGAAATTTTAGCTCTGAGAACAATTTTTTAACAAAAATATGGAGTTAAGAAATCCGAGGCTTTTTTGCAAAATTCTGCTGGACTATAGCCCATGATTTCAAAATACACATTTTTCCTCAAACCGACAATTACGATTTCTGATGCGCTGACTATAAAGAGAATCAGAAACTGAACACATATTTGAAATTTTAGCTCTGAGAACCATTTTTTAACAAAAATATGGAGTTAAGAAATCCGAGGCTTTCTTGCAAAATTCTGCTGGACTATAGCCCATGATTTCAAAATGCACTTTTTTCCTGAAATCGATAATTACAATTTCTGATGCGCTGGTAGTAAAGAGTATCCGTGACTAAGTACAAATTTGAAAATTTAGCTCTGAGAACCTTTTATTGACAAAAATATAGAGATCTGAAATCCGAGGCTTTGTTGCAAAATTCTGCTGGACTATAGCCCATGATTTCAAAATGCACTTTTTTCCTGAAATCGATAATTACAATTTCTGATGCGCTGGTAGTAAAGAGTATCCGTGACTAAGTACAAATTTGAAAATTTAGCTCTGAGAACCTTTTATTGACAAAAATATAGAGATCTGAAATCCGAGGCTTTGTTGCAAAATTCTGCTGGACTATAGCCCATGATTTCAAAATGCACTTTTTTCCTGAAATCGATAATTACAATTTCTGATGCGCTGGTAGTAAAGAGTATCCGTGACTAAGTACAAATTTGAAAATTTAGCTCTGAGAACCTTTTATTGACAAAAATATAGAGATCTGAAATCCGAGGCTTTGTTGCAAAATTCTGCTGGACTATAGCCCATGATTTCAAAATGCACTTTTTTCCTGAAATCGACAATTATGATTTCTGATGCGCTGACTATAAAGAGTATCCGTAACTAAGTACAAATTTGAAATTTAAGCTCTGAAAACCTTTTATTGACAAAATATGGAGATTTGAAATTCGAGGCTTTTTTGCAAAATTCTGCTGGACTATAGCCCATGATTTCATAATGCACTTTTTTCCTGAAATCGAAAATAACGATTTCTGATGCGCTGACTATAAAGAGAATCAGAAACTGAACACATATTTGAAATTTTAGCTCTGAGAACAATTTTTTAACAAAAATATGGAGTTAAGAAATCCGAGGCTTTTTTGCAAAATTCTGCTGGACTATAGCCCATGATTTCAAAATACACATTTTTCCTCAAACCGACAATTACGATTTCTGATGCGCTGACTATAAAGAGAATCAGAAACTGAACACATATTTGAAATTTTAGCTCTGAGAACCATTTTTTAACAAAAATATGGAGTTAAGAAATCCGAGGCTTTCTTGCAAAATTCTGCTGGACTATAGCCCATGATTTCAAAATGCACTTTTTTCCTGAAATCGATAATTACAATTTCTGATGCGCTGGTAGTAAAGAGTATCCGTGACTAAGTACAAATTTGAAAATTTAGCTCTGAGAACCTTTTATTGACAAAAATATAGAGATCTGAAATCCGAGGCTTTGTTGCAAAATTCTGCTGGACTATAGCCCATGATTTCAAAATGCACTTTTTTCCTGAAATCGACAATTATGATTTCTGATGCGCTGACTATAAAGAGTATCCGTAACTAAGTACAAATTTGAAATTTTAGCTCTGAAAACCTTTTATTGACAAAAATATGGAGATTTGAAATTCGAGGCTTTTTTGCAAAATTCTGCTGGACTATAGCCCATGATTTCAAAATGCACTTTTTTCCTGAAATCGATAATTACAATTTCTGATGCGCTGGTAGTAAAGAGTATCCGTGACTAAGTACAAATTTGAAAATTTAGCTCTGAGAACCTTTTATTGACAAAAATATAGAGATCTGAAATCCGAGGCTTTGTTGCAAAATTCTGCTGGACTATAGCCCATGATTTCAAAATGCACTTTTTTCCTGAAATCGACAATTATGATTTCTGATGCGCTGACTATAAAGAGTATCCGTAACTAAGTACAAATTTGAAATTTTAGCTCTGAAAACCTTTTATTGACAAAAATATGGAGATTTGAAATTCGAGGCTTTTTTGCAAAATTCTGCTGGACTATAGCCCATGATTTCAAAATGCACTTTTTTCCTGAAATCGATAATAACAATTTCTGATGCGCTGGTAGTAAAGAGTATCCGTGACTAAGTACAAATTTGAAAATTTAGCTCTGAGAACCATTTATTGACAAAAATATGGAGTTATGAAATCCGAGGCTTTGTTGCAAAATTCTGCTGGACTATAGCCCATGATTTCAAAATGCACTTTTTTCTGAAATCGAAAATTACGATTTCTGATGCGCTGGTAGTAAAGAGTATCCGTGACTAAGTACAAATTTGAAAATTTAGCTCTGAGAACCATTTATTGACAAAAATATGGAGTTATGAAATCCGAGGCTTTGTTGCAAAATTCTGCTGGACTATAGCCCATGATTTCAAAATGCACTTTTTTCCTGAAATCGAAAATTAAGATTTCTGATGCGCTGATAATAAAGAGCATCCGTAACTAAGAACAAATTTGCAAATTTAGCTCTGAGAACCTTTTATTAACAAAAATATAGAGATCTGTAATCCGAGCCTTTTTTGCAAAATTCTGCTGGACTATAGCCCACGATTTCAAAATGCACTTTTTTCCTGAAATCGACAATTACGATTTCTGATGCACTGATAATAAAAAGTATCTCTACCTTAGTACGAATTTGAAAATTTAGCTCTGAGAACCTTTTATTGACAAAAATATGGAGTTATGAAATCCGAGGCTTTTTTGCAAAATTCTGCTGGACTATAGCCCATGATTGCAAAATGCACTTTTTTCCTGAAATCGACATTTACGATTTCTGATGCGCTGACTATAAAGAGTATCCGTAACTAAGTACAAATTTGAAAATTTGGCTCTGAGAACCTTTTATTAACAAAAATATAGAGATCTGAAATCCGAAGCTTTTTTGCAAAATTCTGCTGGACTATAGCCCATGATTTCAAAATGCACTTTTTTCCTGAATTCGAAAATTACGATTTCTGAGATACTGATAATAAAGAGTATCCGTAGCTAAGTACAAATTTGAAAATTTGGCTCTGAGAACCTTTTATTAACAAAAATATAGAGATCTGAAATCCGAGGTTTTTTTGCAAAATTCTGCTGGACTATAGCCCATGATTTCAAAATGCACTTTTTTCCTGAAATCGACAATTACGATTTCTGATGCGCTGAATATAAAGAGTATCCGTAACTAAGTACAAAATTGAAAATTTGGCTCTGAGAACCTTTTATTAACAAAAATATAGAGATCTGAAATCCGAGGCTTTTTTGCAAAATTCTGCTGGACTATAGCCCATGATTTCAAAATGCACTTTTTTCCTGAAATCGACAATTACGATTTCTGATGCACTGATAATAAAAAGTATCTCTACCTTAGTACGAATTTGAAAATTTAGCTCTGAGAACCTTTTATTGACAAAAATATGGAGTTATGAAATCCGAGGCTTTTTTGCAAAATTCTGCTGGACTATAGCCCATGATTTCAAAATGCACTTTTTTCCAGAATTCGAAAATTACGATTTCTGAGATACTGATAATAAAGAGTATCCGTAGCTAAGTACAAATTTGAAAATTTGGCTCTGAGAACCTTTTATTAACAAAAATATAGAGATCTGTAATCCGAGCCTTTTTTGCAAAATTCTGCTGGACTATAGCCCATGATTGCAAAATGCACTTTTTTCCTGAAATCGACATTTACGATTTCTGATGCGCTGACTATAAAGAGTATCCGTAACTAAGTACAAATTTGAAAATTTGGCTCTGAGAACCTTTTATTGAAAAAAAAATATAGAGATCTGAAATCCGAGGCTTTGTTGCAAAATTCTGCTGGACTATAGCCCATGATTTCAAAATGCACTTTTTTCTGAAATCGAAAATTACGATTTCTGATGCGCTGGTAGTAAAGAGTATCCGTGACTAAGTACAAATTTGAAAATTTAGCTCTGAGAACCATTTATTGACAAAAATATGGAGTTATGAAATCCGAGGCTTTGTTGCAAAATTCTGCTGGACTATAGCCCATGATTTCAAAATGCACTTTTTTCCTGAAATCGAAAATTAAGATTTCTGATGCGCTGATAATAAAGAGCATCCGTAACTAAGAACAAATTTGCAAATTTAGCTCTGAGAACCTTTTATTAACAAAAATATAGAGATCTGTAATCCGAGCCTTTTTTGCAAAATTCTGCTGGACTATAGCCCACGATTTCAAAATGCACTTTTTTCCTGAAATCGACAATTACGATTTCTGATGCACTGATAATAAAAAGTATCTCTACCTTAGTACGAATTTGAAAATTTAGCTCTGAGAACCTTTTATTGACAAAAATATGGAGTTATGAAATCCGAGGCTTTTTTGCAAAATTCTGCTGGACTATAGCCCATGATTGCAAAATGCACTTTTTTCCTGAAATCGACATTTACGATTTCTGATGCGCTGACTATAAAGAGTATCCGTAACTAAGTACAAATTTGAAAATTTGGCTCTGAGAACCTTTTATTAACAAAAATATAGAGATCTGAAATCCGAAGCTTTTTTGCAAAATTCTGCTGGACTATAGCCCATGATTTCAAAATGCACTTTTTTCCTGAATTCGAAAATTACGATTTCTGAGATACTGATAATAAAGAGTATCCGTAGCTAAGTACAAATTTGAAAATTTGGCTCTGAGAACCTTTTATTAACAAAAATATAGAGATCTGAAATCCGAGGTTTTTTTGCAAAATTCTGCTGGACTATAGCCCATGATTTCAAAATGCACTTTTTTCCTGAAATCGACAATTACGATTTCTGATGCGCTGAATATAAAGAGTATCCGTAACTAAGTACAAAATTGAAAATTTGGCTCTGAGAACCTTTTATTAACAAAAATATAGAGATCTGAAATCCGAGGCTTTTTTGCAAAATTCTGCTGGACTATAGCCCATGATTTCAAAATGCACTTTTTTCCTGAAATCGACAATTACGATTTCTGATGCACTGATAATAAAAAGTATCTCTACCTTAGTACGAATTTGAAAATTTAGCTCTGAGAACCTTTTATTGACAAAAATATGGAGTTATGAAATCCGAGGCTTTTTTGCAAAATTCTGCTGGACTATAGCCCATGATTTCAAAATGCACTTTTTTCCAGAATTCGAAAATTACGATTTCTGAGATACTGATAATAAAGAGTATCCGTAGCTAAGTACAAATTTGAAAATTTGGCTCTGAGAACCTTTTATTAACAAAAATATAGAGATCTGTAATCCGAGCCTTTTTTGCAAAATTCTGCTGGACTATAGCCCATGATTTCAAAATGCACTTTTTTCCAGAATTCGAAAATTACGATTTCTGAGATACTGATAATAAAGAGTATCTGTAGCTAAGTACAAATTTGAAAATTTGGCTCTGAGAACCTTTTATTAACAAAAATATAGAGATCTGAAATCCGAGGTTTTTTTGCAAAATTCTGCTGGACTATAGCCCATGATTTCAAAATGCACTTTTTTCCTGAAATCGACAATAACGATTTCTGATGCGCTGAATATAAAGAGTATCCGTAACTAAGTACAAATTTGAAAATTTGGCTCTGAGAACCTTTTATTAACAAAAATATAGAGATCTGAAATCCGAGGCTTTTTTGCAAAATTCTGCTGGACTATAGCCCATGATTTCAAAATGCACTTTTTTCCTGAAATCGACAATTACGATTTCTGAGATACTGATAATAAAGAGTATCCGTAACTAAGTACAAATTTGAAAATTTGGCTCTGAGAACCTTTTATTAACAAAAATATAGAGATCTGAAATCCGAGGTTTTTTTGCAAAATTCTGCTGGACTATAGCCCATGATTTCAAAATGCAATTTTTTCCTGAAATCGACAATTACGATTTCTGATGCGCTGAATATAAAGAGTATCCGTAACTAAGTACAAAATTGAAAATTTGGCTCTGAGAACCTTTTATTAACAAAAATATAGAGATCTGAAATCCGAGGCTTTTTTGCAAAATTCTGCTGGACTATAGCCCATGATTTCAAAATGCACTTTTTTCCTGAAATCGACAATTACGATTTCTGATGCACTGATAGTAAAAAGTATCTCTACCTTAGTACGAATTTGAAAATTTAGCTCTGAGAACCTTTTATTGACAAAAATATGGAGTTATGAAATCCGAGGTTTTTTTGCAAAATTCTGCTGGACTATAGCCCATGATTTCAAAATGCACTTTTTTCCTGAAATCGACAATTACGATTTCTGATGCGCTGAATATAAAGAGTATCCGTAACTAAGTACAAATTTGAAAATTTGGCTCTGAGAACCTTTTATTAACAAAAATATAGAGATCTGAAATCCGAGGCTTTTTTGCAAAATTCTGCTGGACTATAGCCCATGATTTCAAAATGCACTTTTTTCCTGAAATCGACAATTACGATTTCTGAGATACTGATAATAAAGAGTATCCGTAACTAAGTACAAATTTGAAAATTTGGCTCTGAGAACCTTTTATTAACAAAAATATAGAGATCTGAAATCCGAGGTTTTTTTGCAAAATTCTGCTGGACTATAGCCCATGATTTCAAAATGCACTTTTTTCCTGAAATCGACAATTACGGTTTCTGATGCACTGATAATAAAAAGTATCTCTACCTTAGTACGAATTTGAAAATTTAGCTCTGAGAACCTTTTATTGACAAAAATATGGAGTTATGAAATCCGAGGCTTTTTTGCAAAATTCTGCTGGACTATAGCCCATGATTGCAAAATGCACTTTTTTCCTGAAATCGACATTTACGATTTCTGATGCGCTGACTTTAAAGAGTATCCGTAACTAAGTACAAATTTGAAAATTTGGCTCTGAGAACCTTTTATTAACAAAAATATAGAGATTTGAAATCCGAGGCTTTTTTGCAAAATTCTGCTGGACTATAGCCCATGATTTCAAAATGCACTTTTTTCCTGAATTCGAAAATTACGATTTCTGAGATACTGATAATAAAGAGTATCCGTAGCTAAGTACAAATTTGAAAATTTGGCTCTGAGAACCTTTTATTAACAAAAATATAGAGATCTGAAATCCGAGGTTTTTTTGCAAAATTCTGCTGGACTATAGCCCATGATTTCAAAATGCACTTTTTTCCTGAAATCGACAATTACGATTTCTGATGCGCTGAATATAAAGAGTATCCGTAACTAAGTACAAATTTGAAAATTTGGCTCTGAGAACCTTTTATTAACAAAAATATAGAGATCTGAAATCCGAGGCTTTTTTGCAAAATTCTGCTGGACTATAGCCCATGATTTCAAAATGCACTTTTTTCCTGAAATCGACAATTACGATTTCTGAGATACTGATAATAAAGAGTATCCGTAACTAAGTACAAATTTGAAAATTTGGCTCTGAGAACCTTTTATTAACAAAAATATAGAGATCTGAAATCCGAGGTTTTTTTGCAAAATTCTGCTGGACTATAGCCCATGATTTCAAAATGCACTTTTTTCCTGAAATCGACAATTACGATTTCTGATGCGCTGAATATAAAGAGTATCCGTAACTAAGTAAAAAATTGAAAATTTGGCTCTGAGAACCTTTTATTAACAAAAATATAGAGATCTGAAATCCGAGGCTTTTTTGCAAAATTCTGCTGGACTATAGCCCATGATTTCAAAATGCACTTTTTTCCTGAAATCGACAATTACGATTTCTGATGCACTGATAATAAAAAGTATCTCTACCTTAGTACGAATTTGAAAATTTAGCTCTGAGAACCTTTTATTGACAAAAATATGGAGTTATGAAATCCGAGGCTTTTTTGCAAAATTCTGCTGGACTATAGCCCATGATTTCAAAATGCACTTTTTTCCTGAAATCGAAAATTAAGATTTCTGATGCGCTGATAATAAAGAGCATCCGTAACTAAGAACAAATTTGCAAATTTAGCTCTGAGAACCTTTTATTAACAAAAATATAGAGATCTGTAATCCGAGCCTTTTTTGCAAAATTCTGCTGGAGTATAGCCCATGATTTCAAAATGCACTTTTTTCCAGAATTCGAAAATTACGATTTCTGAGATACTGATAATAAAGAGTATCCGTAGCTAAGTACAAATTTGAAAATTTGGCTCTGAGAACCTTTTATTAACAAAAATATAGAGATCTGAAATCCGAGGTTTTTTTGCAAAATTCTGCTGGACTATAGCCCATGATTTCAAAATGCACTTTTTTCCTGAAATCGACAATTACGATTTCTGATGTGCTGAATATAAAGAGTATCCGTAACTAAGTACAAATTTGAAAATTTGGCTCTGAGAACCTTTTATTAACAAAAATATAGAGATCTGAAATCCGAGGCTTTTTTGCAAAATTCTGCTGGACTATAGCCCATGATTTCAAAATGCACTTTTTTCCTGAAATCGACAATTACGATTTCTGAGATACTGATAATAAAGAGTATCCGTAACTAAGTACAAATTTGAAAATTTGGCTCTGAGAACCTTTTATTAACAAAAATATAGAGATCTGAAATCCAAGGCTTTTTTGCAAAATTCTGCTGGACTATAGCCCATGATTTCAAAATGCACTTTTTTCCTGAAATCGACAATTACGATTTCTGATGCACTGATAATAAAAAGTATCTCTACCTTAGTACGAATTTGAAAATTTAGCTCTGAGAACCTTTTATTGACAAAAATATGGAGTTATGAAATCCGAGGCTTTTTTGCAAAATTCTGCTGGACTATAGCCCATGATTTCAAAATGCACTTTTTTCCTGAAATCGACAATTACGGTTTCTGATGCACTGATAATAAAAAGTATCTCTACCTTAGTACGAATTTGAAAATTTAGCTCTGAGAACCTTTTATTGACAAAAATATAGAGATCTGAAATCCGAGGTTTTTTTGCAAAATTCTGCTGGACTATAGCCCATGATTTCAAAATGCACTTTTTTCCTGAAATCGACAATTACGATTTCTGATATGCTGAATATAAAGAGTATCCGTAACTAAGTACAAATTTGAAAATTTGGCTCTGAGAACCTTTTATTAACAAAAATATAGAGATCTGAAATCCGAGGCTTTTTTGCAAAATTCTGCTGGACTATAGCCCATGATTTCAAAATGCACTTTTTTCCTGAAATCGACAATTACGGTTTCTGATGCACTGATAATAAAAAGTATCTCTACCTTAGTACGAATTTGAAAATTTAGCTCTGAGAACCTTTTATTGACAAAAATATGGAGTTATGAAATCCGAGGCTTTTTTGCAAAATTCTGCTGGACTATAGCCCATGATTTCAAAATGCACTTTTTTCCTGAAATCGACAATTACGGTTTCTGATGCACTGATAATAAAAAGTATCTCTACCTTAGTACGAATTTGAAAATTTAGCTCTGAGAACCTTTTATTGACAAAAATATGGAGTTATGAAATCCGAGGCTTTTTTGCAAAATTCTGCTGGACTATAGCCCATGATTTCAAAATGCACTTTTTTCCTGAAATCGACAATTACGATTTCTGAGATACTGATAATAAAGAGTATCCGTAGCTAAGTACAAATTTGAAAATTTGGCTCTGAGAACCTTTTATTAACAAAAATATAGAGATCTGAAATCCGAGGTTTTTTTGCAAAATTCTGCTGGACTATAGCCCATGATTTCAAAATGCACTTTTTTCCTGAAATCGACAATTACGATTTCTGATGCGCTGAATATAAAGAGTATCCGTAACTAAGTACAAATTTGAAAATTTGGCTCTGAGAACCTTTTATTAACAAAAATATAGAGATCTGAAATCCGAGGCTTTTTTGCAAAATTCTGCCCATGATTTCAAAATGCACTTTTTTCCTGAAATCGACAATTACGATTTCTGAGATACTGATAATAAAGAGTATCCGTAACTAAGTACAAATTTGAAAATTTGGCTCTGAGAACCTTTTATTAACAAAAATATAGAGATCTGAAATCCGAGGCTTTTTTGCAAAATTCTGCTGGACTATAGCCCATGATTTCAAAATGCGCTTTTTTCCTGAAATCGACAATTACGATTTCTGAGATACTGATAATAAAGAGTATCCGTAACTAAGTACAAATTTGAAAATTTGGCTCTGAGAACCTTTTATTAACAAAAATATAGAGATCTGAAATCCGAGGCTTTTTTGCAAAATTCTGCTGGACTATAGCCCATGATTTCAAAATGCGCTTTTTTCCTGAAATCGACAATTACGATTTCTGAGATACTGATAATAAAGAGTATCCGTAACTAAGTACAAATTTGAAAATTTGGCTCTGAGAACCTTTTATTAACAAAAATATAGAGATCTGAAATCCGAGGCTTTTTTGCAAAATTCTGCCCATGATTTCAAAATGCACTTTTTTCCTGAAATCGACAATTACGATTTCTGAGATACTGATAATAAAGAGTATCCGTAACTAAGTACAAATTTGAAAATTTGGCTCTGAGAACCTTTTATTAACAAAAATATTGAGATCTGAAATCCGAGGCTTTTTTGCAAAATTCTGCTGGACTATAGCCCATGATTTCAAAATGCGCTTTTTTCCTGAAATCGACAATTACGATTTCTGAGATACTGATAATAAAGAGTATCCGTAACTAAGTACAAATTTGAAAATTTGGCTCTGAGAACCTTTTATTAACAAAAATATAGAGATCTGAAATCCGAGGCTTTTTTGCAAAATTCTGCTGGACTATAGCCCATGATTTCAAAATGCACTTTTTTCCTGAAATCGACAATTACGATTTCTGAGATTCTGATAATAAAGAATATCCGTAACTAAGTACAAATTTGAAAATTTGGCTCTGAGAACCTTTTATTAACAAAAATATAGAGATCTGAAATCCGAGGCTTTTTTGCAAAATTCTGCTGGACTATAGCCCATGATTTCAAAATGCACTTTTTTCCTGAAATCGACAATTACGATTTCTGAGATACTGATAATAAAGAGTATCCGTAACTAAGTACAAATTTGAAAATTTGGCTCTGAGAACCTTTTATTAACAAAAATATAGAGATCTGAAATCCGAGGCTTTTTTGCAAAATTCTGCTGGACTATAGCCCATGATTTCAAAATGCGCTTTTTTCCTGAAATCGACAATTACGATTTCTGAGATACTGATAATAAAGAGTATCCGTAACTAAGTACAAATTTGAAAATTTGGCTCTGAGAACCTTTTATTAACAAAAATATAGAGATCTGAAATCCGAGGCTTTTTTGCAAAATTCTGCCCATGATTTCAAAATGCACTTTTTTCCTGAAATCGACAATTACGATTTCTGAGATACTGATAATAAAGAGTATCCGTAACTAAGTACAAATTTGAAAATTTGGCTCTGAGAACCTTTTATTAACAAAAATATTGAGATCTGAAATCCGAGGCTTTTTTGCAAAATTCTGCTGGACTATAGCCCATGATTTCAAAATGCGCTTTTTTCCTGAAATCGACAATTACGATTTCTGAGATACTGATAATAAAGAGTATCCGTAACTAAGTACAAATTTGAAAATTTGGCTCTGAGAACCTTTTATTAACAAAAATATAGAGATCTGAAATCCGAGGCTTTTTTGCAAAATTCTGCTGGACTATAGCCCATGATTTCAAAATGCACTTTTTTCCTGAAATCGACAATTACGATTTCTGAGATTCTGATAATAAAGAATATCCGTAACTAAGTACAAATTTGAAAATTTGGCTCTGAGAACCTTTTATTAACAAAAATATAGAGATCTGAAATCCGAGGCTTTTTTGCAAAATTCTGCTGGACTATAGCCCATGATTTCAAAATGCACTTTTTTCCTGAAATCGACAATTACGATTTCTGAGATACTGATAATAAAGAGTATCCGTAACTAAGTACAAATTTGAAAATTTGGCTCTGAGAACCTTTTATTAACAAAAATATAGAGATCTGAAATCCGAGGCTTTTTTGCAAAATTCTGCTGGACTATAGCCCATGATTTCAAAATGCGCTTTTTTCCTGAAATCGACAATTACGATTTCTGAGATACTGATAATAAAGAGTATCCGTAACTAAGTACAAATTTGAAAATTTGGCTCTGAGAACCTTTTATTAACAAAAATATAGAGATCTGAAATCCGAGGCTTTTTTGCAAAATTCTGCCCATGATTTCAAAATGCACTTTTTTCCTGAAATCGACAATTACGATTTCTGAGATACTGATAATAAAGAGTATCCGTAACTAAGTACAAATTTGAAAATTTGGCTCTGAGAACCTTTTATTAACAAAAATATAGAGATCTGAAATCCGAGGCTTTTTTGCAAAATTCTGCTGGACTATAGCCCATGATTTCAAAATGCACTTTTTTCCTGAAATCGACAATTACGATTTCTGAGATTCTGATAATAAAGAATATCCGTAACTAAGTACAAATTTGAAAATTTGGCTCTGAGAACCTTTTATTAACAAAAATATAGAGATCTGAAATCCGAGGCTTTTTTGCAAAATTCTGCTGGACTATAGCCCATGATTTCAAAATGCACTTTTTTCCTGAAATCGACAATTACGATTTCTGAGATACTGATAATAAAGAGTATCCGTAACTAAGTACAAATTTGAAAATTTGGCTCTGAGAACCTTTTATTAACAAAAATATAGAGATCTGAAATCCGAGGCTTTTTTGCTAAATTCTGCTGGACTATAGCCCATGATTTCAAAATGCACTTTTTTCCTGAAATCGACAATTACGATTTCTGAGATTCTGATAATAAAGAATATCCGTAACTAAGTACAAATTTGAAAATTTGGCTCTGAGAACCTTTTATTAACAAAAATATAGAGATCTGAAATGCGAGGCTTTTTTGCAAAATTCTGCTGGACTATAGCCCATGATTTCAAAATGCACTTTTTTCCTCAAATCGACAATTACGATTTCTGAGATACTGATAATAAAGAGTATCCGTAACTAAGTTCAAATTTGAAAATTTGGCTCTGAGAACCTTTTATTAACAAAAATATAGAGATCTGAAATCCGAGGCTTTTTTGCAAAATTCTGCTGGACTTCAAAATGCACTTTCTTCCTGAAATCGACAATTACGATTTCTGATGCGCTGACTATAAAGAGTATCCGTAACTAAGTACAAATTTGAAAACTTGGCTCTGAGAACCTTTTATTAACAAAAATATAGAGATCTGAAATCCGAAGCTTTTTTGCAAAATTCTGCTGGACTATAGCCCATGATTTCAAAAGGCACTTTTTTCCTGAAATCGACATTTACGATTTCTGATGCGCTGACTATAAAGAGTATCCGTAACTAAGTACAAATTCGAAAATTTGGCTCTGAGAACCTTTTATTAACAAAAATATAGAGATCTGAAATCCGAGGCTTTTTTGCTAAATTCTGCTGGACTATAGCCCATGATTTCAAAATGCACCTTTTTCCTGAAATCGACATTTACGATTTCTGATGCGCTGACTATAAAGAGTATCCGTAACTAAGTACAAATTTGAAAATTTGGCTCTGAGAACCTTTTATTAACAAAAATATAGAGATCTGAAATCCGAGGCTTTTTTGCAAAATTCTGCTGGACTATAGCCCATGATTTCAAACTGCACTTTTTTCCTCAAATCGACAATTACGATTTCTGAGATACTGATAATAAAGAGTATCCGTAACTAAGTTCAAATTTGAAAATTTGGCTCTGAGAACCTTTTATTAACAAAAATATAGAGATCTGAAATCCGAGGCTTTTTTGCAAAATTCTGCTGGACTTCAAAATGCACTTTCTTCCTGAAATCGACATTTACGATTTCTGATGCGCTGACTATAAAGAGTATCCGTAACTAAGTACAAATTTGAAAATTTGGCTCTGAGAACCTTTTATTAACAAAAATATAGAGATCTGAAATCCGAGGCTTTTTTGCAAAATTCTGCTGGACTATAGCCCATGATTTCAAACTGCACTTTTTTCCTCAAATCGACAATTACGATTTCTGAGATACTGATAATAAAGAGTATCCGTAACTAAGTTCAAATTTGAAAATTTGGCTCTGAGAACCTTTTATTAACAAAAATATAGAGATCTGAAATGCGAGGCTTTTTTGCAAAATTCTGCTGGACTATAGCCCATGATTTCAAAAGGCACTTTTTTCCTGAAATCGACATTTACGATTTCTGAGATACTGATAATAAAGAGTATCCGTAACTAAGTTCAAATTTGAAAATTTGGCTCTGAGAACCTTTTATTAACAAAAATATAGAGATCTGAAATGCGAGGCTTTTTTGCAAAATTCTGCTGGACTATAGCCCATGATTTCAAAAGGCACTTTTTTCCTGAAATCGACATTTACGATTTCTGAGATACTGATAATAAAGAGTATCCGTAACTAAGTTCAAATTTGAAAATTTGGCTCTGAGAACCTTTTATTAACAAAAATATAGAGATCTGAAATCCGAGGCTTTTTTGCAAAATTCTGCTGGACTTCAAAATGCACTTTCTTCCTGAAATCGACATTTACGATTTCTGATGCGCTGACTATAAAGAGTATCCGTAACTAAGTATAAATTTGAAAACTTGGCTCTGAGAACCTTTTATTAACAAAAATATAGAGATCTGAAATCCGAGGCTTTTTTGCAAAATTCTGCTGGACTTCAAAATGCACTTTCTTCCTGAAATCGACATTTACGATTTCTGATGCGCTGACTATAAAGAGTATCCGTAACTAAGTACAAATTTGAAAATTTGGCTCTGAGAACCTTTTATTAACAAAAATATAGAGATCTGAAATCCGAGGCTTTTTTGCAAAATTCTGCTGGACTATAGCCCATGATTTCAAAATGCACTTTTTTCCTGAAATCGACAATTACGATTTCTGAGATACTGATAATAAAGAGTATCCATAACTAAGTTCAAATTTGAAAATTTGGCTCTGAGAACCTTTTATTAACAAAAATATAGAGATCTGAAATCCGAGGCTTTTTTGCAAAATTCTGCTGGACTATAGCCCATGATTTCAAAATGCACTTTTTTCCTGAAATCGACAATTACGATTTCTGAGATACTGATAATAAAGAGTATCCGTAACTAAGTACAAATTTGAAAATTTGGCTCTGAGAACCTTTTATTAACAAAAATATAGAGATCTGAAATGCGAGGCTTTTTTGCAAAATTCTGCTGGACTATAGCCCATGATTTCAAAATGCACTTTTTTCCACAAATCGACAATTACGATTTCTGAGATACTGATAATAAAGAGTATCCGTAACTAAGTTCAAATTTGAAAATTTGGCTCTGAGAACCTTTTATTAACAAAAATATAGAGATCTGAAATCCGAGGCTTTTTTGCAAAATTCTGCTGGACTTCAAAATGCACTTTCTTCCTGAAATCGACAATTACGATTTCTGATGCGCTGACTATAAAGAGTATCCGTAACTAAGTACAAATTTGAAAATTTGGCTCTGAGAACCTTTTATTAACAAAAATATAGAGATCTGAAATGCGAGGCTTTTTTGCAAAATTCTGCTGGACTATAGCCCATGATTTCAAAAGGCACTTTTTTCCTGAAATCGACATTTACGATTTCTGATGCGCTGACTATAAAGAGTATCCGTAACTAAGTACAAATTTGAAAATTTGGCTCTGAGAACCTTTTATTAACAAAAATATAGAGATCTGAAATCCGAGGCTTTTTTGCAAAATTCTGCTGGACTATAGCCCATGATTTCAAACTGCACTTTTTTCCTCAAATCGACAATTACGATTTCTGAGATACTGATAATAAAGAGTATCCGTAACTAAGTTCAAATTTGAAAATTTGGCTCTGAGAACCTTTTATTAACAAAAATATAGAGATCTGAAATCCGAGGCTTTTTTGCAAAATTCTGCTGGACTATAGCCCATGATTTCAAACTGCACTTTTTTCCTCAAATCGACAATTACGATTTCTGAGATACTGATAATAAAGAGTATCCGTAACTAAGTTCAAATTTGAAAATTTGGCTCTGAGAACCTTTTATTAACAAAAATATAGAGATCTGAAATCCGAGGCTTTTTTGCAAAATTCTGCTGGACTTCAAAATGCACTTTCTTCCTGAAATCGACATTTACGATTTCTGATGCGCTGACTATAAAGAGTATCCGTAACTAAGTACAAATTTGAAAACTTGGCTCTGAGAACCTTTTATTAACAAAAATATAGAGATCTGAAATCCGAGGCTTTTTTGCAAAATTCTGCTGGACTATAGCCCATGATTTCAAAATGCACTTTTTTCCTGAAATCGACAATTACGATTTCTGAGATACTGATAATAAAGAGTATCCGTAACTAAGTACAAATTTGAAAATTTGGCTCTGAGAACCTTTTATTAACAAAAATATAGAGATCTGAAATCCGAGGCTTTTTTGCTAAATTCTGCTGGACTATAGCCCATGATTTCAAAATGCACCTTTTTCCTGAAATCGACATTTACGATTTCTGATGCGCTGACTATAAAGAGTATCCGTAACTAAGTACAAATTTGAAAATTTGACTCTGAGAACCTTTTATTAACAAAAATATAGAGATCTGAAATGCGAGGCTTTTTTGCAAAATTCTGCTGGACTATAGCCCATGATTTCAAAATGCACTTTTTTCCTCAAATCGACAATTACGATTTCTGAGATACTGATAATAAAGAGTATCCGTAACTAAGTTCAAATTTGAAAATTTGGCTCTGAGAACCTTTTATTAACAAAAATATAGAGATCTGAAATCCGAGGCTTTTTTGCAAAATTCTGCTGGACTTCAAAATGCACTTTCTTCCTGAAATCGACAATTACGATTTCTGATGCGCTGACTATAAAGAGTATCCGTAACTAAGTACAAATTTGAAAACTTGGCTCTGAGAACCTTTTATTAACAAAAATATAGAGATCTGAAATCCGAGGCTTTTTTGCAAAATTCTGCTGGACTATAGCCCATGATTTCAAAAGGCACTTTTTTCCTGAAATCGACATTTACGATTTCTGATGCGCTGACTATAAAGAGTATCCGTAACTAAGTACAAATTTGAAAATTTGGCTCTGAGAACCTTTTATTAACAAAAATATAGAGATCTGAAATGCGAGGCTTTTTTGCAAAGTTCTGCTGGACTATAGCCCATGATTTCAAAAGGCACTTTTTTCCTGAAATCGACATTTACGATTTCTGATGCGCTGACTATAAAGAGTATCCGTAACTAAGTACAAATTTGAAAATTTGGCTCTGAGAACCTTTTATTAACAAAAATATAGAGATCTGAAATCCGAGGCTTTTTTGCAAAATTCTGCTGGACTTCAAAATGCACTTTCTTCCTGAAATCGACAATTACGATTTCTGATGCGCTGACTATAAAGAGTATCCGTAACTAAGTACAAATTTGAAAATTTGGCTCTGAGAACCTTTTATTAACAAAAATATAGAGATCTGAAATGCGAGGCTTTTTTGCAAAGTTCTGCTGGACTATAGCCCATGATTTCAAAAGGCACTTTTTTCCTGAAATCGACATTTACGATTTCTGATGCGCTGACTATAAAGAGTATCCGTAACTAAGTACAAATTTGAAAATTTGGCTCTGAGAACCTTTTATTAACAAAAATATAGAGATCTGAAATGCGAGGCTTTTTTGCAAAGTTCTGCTGGACTATAGCCCATGATTTCAAAAGGCACTTTTTTCCTGAAATCGACATTTACGATTTCTGATGCGCTGACTATAAAGAGTATCCGTAACTAAGTACAAATTTGAAAATTTGGCTCTGAGAACCTTTTATTAACAAAAATATAGAGATCTGAAATCCGAGGCTTTTTTGCAAAATTCTGCTGGACTATAGCCCATGATTTCAAACTGCACTTTTTTCCTCAAATCGACAATTACGATTTCTGAGATACTGATAATAAAGAGTATCCGTAACTAAGTTCAAATTTGAAAATTTGGCTCTGAGAACCTTTTATTAACAAAAATATAGAGATCTGAAATCCGAGGCTTTTTTGCAAAATTCTGCTGGACTATAGCCCATGATTTCAAAATGCACTTTTTTCCTCAAATCGACAATTACGATTTCTGAGATACTGATAATAAAGAGTATCCGTAACTTAGTTCAAATTTGAAAATTTGGCTCTGAGAACCTTTTATTAACAAAAATATAGAGATCTGAAATCCGAGGCTTTTTTGCAAAATTCTGCTGGACTTCAAAATGCACTTTCTTCCTGAAATCGACAATTACGATTTCTGATGCGCTGACTATAAAGAGTATCCGTAACTAAGTACAAATTTGAAAATTTGGCTCTGAGAACCTTTTATTAACAAAAATATAGAGATCTGAAATCGGAGGCTTTTTTGCAAAATTCTGCTGGACTATAGCCCATGATTTCAAAATGCACTTTTTTCCTCAAATCGACAATTACGATTTCTGATGCGCTGACTATAAAGAGTATCCGTAACTAAGTACAAATTTGAAAATTTGGCTCTGAGAACCTTTTATTAACAAAAATATAGAGATCTGAAATGCGAGGCTTTTTTGCAAAGTTCTGCTGGACTATAGCCCATGATTTCAAAAGGCACTTTTTTCCTGAAATCGACATTTACGATTTCTGATGCGCTGACTATAAAGAGTATCCGTAACTAAGTACAAATTTGAAAACTTGGCTCTGAGAACCTTTTATTAACAAAAATATAGAGATCTGAAATCCGAGGCTTTTTTGCAAAATTCTGCTGGACTATAGCCCATGATTTCAAACTGCACTTTTTTCCTCAAATCGACAATTACGATTTCTGAGATACTGATAATAAAGAGTATCCGTAACTAAGTTCAAATTTGAAAATTTGGCTCTGAGAACCTTTTATTAACAAAAATATAGAGATCTGAAATCGGAGGCTTTTTTGCAAAATTCTGCTGGACTATAGCCCATGATTTCAAAATGCACTTTTTTCCTCAAATCGACAATTACGATTTCTGATGCGCTGACTATAAAGAGTATCCGTAACTAAGTACAAATTTGAAAATTTGGCTCTGAGAACCTTTTATTAACAAAAATATAGAGATCTGAAATCCGAGGCTTTTTTGCAAAATTCTGCTGGACTTCAAAATGCACTTTCTTCCTGAAATCGACAATTACGATTTCTGATGCGCTGACTATAAAGAGTATCCGTAACTAAGTACAAATTTGAAAATTTGACTCTGAGAACCTTTTATTAACAAAAATATAGAGATCTGAAATCCGAGGCTTTTTTGCAAAATTCTGCTGGACTATAGCCCATGATTTCAAAATGCACTTTTTTCCTCAAATCGAAAATTACGATTTCTGAGATACTGATAATAAAGAGTATCCATAACTAAGTTCAAATTTGAAAATTTGGCCCTGAGAACCTTTTATTAACAAAAATATAGAGATCTGAAATCCGAGGCTTTTTTGCAAAATTCTGCTGGACTATAGCCCATGATTTCAAAATGCATTTTTTTCCTCAAATCGACAATTACGATTTCTGAGATACTGATAATAAAGAGTATCCGTAACTAAGTTCAAATTTGAAAATTTGGCTCTGAGAACCTTTTATTAACAAAAATATAGAGATCTGAAATCGGAGGCTTTTTTGCAAAATTCTGCTGGACTATAGCCCATGATTTCAAAATGCACTTTTTTCCTCAAATCGACAATTACGATTTCTGATGCGCTGACTATAAAGAGTATCCGTAACTAAGTACAAATTTGAAATTTTAGCTCTGAGAACCATTTATTGACAAAAATATGGAGTTATGAAATCCGAGGCTTTTTTGCAAAATTCTGCTGGACTATAGCCCAGGTTTTCAAAATGCACTTTTTTCCTGAAATCGACAATTACGATTTCTGATGCGCTGACTATAAAGAGTATCCGTAACTAAGTACAAATTTGAAATTTTAGCTCTGAGAACCATTTATTAACAAAAATATGGAGATTTGAAATCCGAGGCTTTTTTGCAAAATTCTGCTGGACTATAGCCCATGATTGCAAAATGCACTTTTTTCCTGAAATGGACAATTACGATTTCTGATGCGCTGACTATAAAGAGTATCCGTAACTAAGAACAAATTTGAAATTTTAACTCTGAGAACCTTTTATTGACAAAAATATGGAGTTATGAAATCCGAGGCTTTTTTGCAAAATTCTGCTGGACTATAGCCCATGATTGCAAAATGCACTTTTTTCCTGAAATCAGCATATATGATTTCTGATGTGCTGACTATAAAGAGTATCCGTAACTAAGTACAAATTTGAAATTTTAGCTCTGAGAACCATTTATTAACAAAAATATGGAGATTTGAAATTCGAGGCTTTTTTGCAAAATTCTGCTGGACTATAGCCCATGATTGCAAAATGCACTTTTTTCCTGAAATCGACAATTACGATTTCTGATGCGCTGACTATAAAGAGTATCCGTAACTTAGTACGAATTTGAAAATTAAGCTCTGAGAACCTATTATTGACAAAAATATGGAGTTATGAAATCCGAGGCTTTTTTGCAAAATTCTGCTGGACTATAGCCCATGAATTCAAAAGGCACTTTTTTCCTGAAATCAGCATATATGATTTCTGATGCGCTGACTATAAAGAGTATCCGTAACTAAGTACAAATTTGAAAATTTGGCTCTGAGAACCTTTTATTAACAAAAATATAGAGATCTGAAATCCGAGGCTTTTTTGCAAAATTCTGCTGGACTATAGCCCAGGTTTTCAAAATGCACTTTTTTCCTGAAATCGACAATTACGATTTCTGATGCGCTGACTATAAAGAGTATCCGTAACTTAGTACAAATTTGAAATTTTAACTCTGAGAACCTTTTATTGACAAAAATATGGAGTTATGAAATCCGAGGCTTTTTTGCAAAATTCTGCTGGACTATAGCCCATGATTGCAAAATGCACTTTTTTCCTGAAATCGACAATTACGATTTCTGATGCGCTGACTATAAAGAGTATCCGTAACTTAGTACAAATTTGAAATTTTAACTCTGAGAACCTTTTATTGACAAAAATATGGAGTTATGAAATCCGAGGATTTTTTGCAAAATTCTGCTGGACTATAGCCCATGATTGCAAAATGCACTTTTTTCCTGAAATCAGCATATATGATTTCTGATGCGCTGACTATAAAGAGTATCCGTAACTAAGTACAAATTTGAAAATTTAGCTCTGAGAACCTTTTATTGACAAAAATATGGAGTTATGAAATCCGAGGCTTTTTTGCAAAATTCTGCTGGACTATAGCCCATGATTGCAAAATGCACTTTTTTCCTGAAATCAGCATATATGATTTCTGATGCGCTGACTATAAAGAGTATCCGTAACTAAGTACAAATTTGAAAATTTAGCTCTGAGAACCTTTTATTGACAAAAATATGGAGTTATGAAATCCGAGGCTTTTTTGCAAAATTCTGCTGGACTATAGCCCATGATTGCAAAATGCACTTTTTTCCTGAAATCAGGAAAAATTTCTGATGCGCTGACTATAAAGAGTATCCGTAACTAAGTACAAATTTGAAATTTTAGCTCTGAGAACCTTTTATTGACAAAAATATGGAGTTATGAAATCCGAGGCTTTTTTGCAAAATTCTGCTGGACTATAGCCCATGATTGCAAAATGCACTTTTTTCCTGAAATCGACAATTACGATTTCTGATGCGCTGACTATAAAGAGTATCCGTAACTTAGTACAAATTTGAAATTTTAACTCTGAGAACCTTTTATTGACAAAAATATGGAGTTATGAAATCCGAGGATTTTTTGCAAAATTCTGCTGGACTATAGCCCATGATTGCAAAATGCACTTTTTTCCTGAAATCAGCATATATGATTTCTGATGCGCTGACTATAAAGAGTATCCGTAACTAAGTACAAATTTGAAAATTTAGCTCTGAGAACCTATTATTGACAAAAATATGGAGTTATGAAATCCAAGGATTTTTTGCAAAATTCTGCTGGACTATAGCCCATGATTGCAAAATGCACTTTTTTCCTGAAATCGACAATTACGATTTCTGATGCGCTGACTATAAAGAGTATCCGTAACTTAGTACAAATTTGAAATTTTAACTCTGAGAACCTTTTATTGACAAAAATATGGAGTTATGAAATCCGAGGATTTTTTGCAAAATTCTGCTGGACTATAGCCCATGATTGCAAAATGCACTTTTTTCCTCAAATCGACAATTACGATTTCTGAGATACTGATAATAAAGAGTATCCGTAACTAAGTTCAAATTTGAAAATTTGGCTCTGAGAACCTTTTATTAACAAAAATATAGAGATCTGAAATCCGAGGCTTTTTTGCAAAATTCTGCTGGACTATAGCCCATGATTGCAAAATGCACTTTTTTCCTGAAATCAGCATATATGATTTCTGATGCGCTGACTATAAGGAGTATCCGTAACTAAGTACAAATTTGAAAATTTAGCTCTGAGAACCTTTTATTGACAAAAATATGGAGTTATGAAATCCGAGGCTTTTTTGCAAAATTCTGCTGGACTATAGCCCATGATTGCAAAATGCACTTTTTTCCTGAAATCAGCATATATGATTTCTGATGCGCTGACTATAAAGAGTATCCGTAACTAAGTACAAATTTGAAATTTTAGCTCTGAGAACCTTTTATTGACAAAAATATGGAGATTTGAAATTTGAGGCTTTTTTTCAAAATTCTGCTGGACTATAGCCCATGATTGCAAAATGCACTTTTTTCCTGAAATCGACAATTACGATTTCTGATGCGCTGACTATAAAGAGTATCCGTAACTAAGTACAAATTTGAAAATTTAGCTCTGAGAACCTATTATTGACAAAAATATGGAGTTATGAAATCCAAGGATTTTTTGCAAAATTCTGCTGGACTATAGCCCATGATTGCAAAATGCACTTTTTTCCTCAAATCGACAATTACGATTTCTGAGATACTGATAATAAAGAGTATCCGTAACTAAGTTCAAATTTGAAAATTTGGCTCTGAGAACCTTTTATTAACAAAAATATAGAGATCTGAAATCCGAGGCTTTTTTGCAAAATTCTGCTGGACTATAGCCCATGATTGCAAAATGCACTTTTTTCCTGAAATCAGCATATATGATTTCTGATGCGCTGACTATAAAGAGTATCCGTAACTAAGCACAAATTTGAAAATTTAACTCTGAGAACCTTTTATTGACAAAAATATGGAGTTATGAAATCCAAGGATTTTTTGCAAAATTCTGCTGGACTATAGCCCATGATTGCAAAATG
This sequence comes from Orthonevra nobilis, assembly GCA_963555765.1. Lineage (NCBI taxonomy): Eukaryota > Metazoa > Arthropoda > Insecta > Diptera > Syrphidae > Orthonevra > Orthonevra nobilis. The sequence goes on along the minus strand of OY743225.1, from coordinate 49,120,815 downwards.
CACTTTTTTCCTTAAATCAGCATATATGATTTCTGATGCGCTGACTATAAAGAGTATCCGTAACTAAGTACAAATTTGAAATTTTAACTCTGAGAACCTTTTATTGACAAAAATATGGAGTTATGAAATCCAAGGATTTTTTGCAAAATTCTGCTGGACTATAGCCCATGATTGCAAAATGCACTTTTTTCCTCAAATCGACAATTACGATTTCTGATGCGCTGACTATAAAGAGTATCCGTAACTTAGTACAAATTTGAAATTTTAACTCTGAGAACCTTTTATTGACAAAAATATGGAGTTATGAAATCCGAGGATTTTTTGCAAAATTCTGCTGGACTATAGCCCATGATTGCAAAATGCACTTTTTTCCTGAAATCAGCATATATGATTTCTGATGCGCTGACTATAAAGAGTATCCGTAACTAAGCACAAATTTGAAAATTTAACTCTGAGAACCTTTTATTGACAAAAATATGGAGTTATGAAATCCAAGGATTTTTTGCAAAATTCTGCTGGACTATAGCCCATGATTGCAAAATGCACTTTTTTCCTTAAATCAGCATATATGATTTCTGATGCGCTGACTATAAAGAGTATCCGTAACTAAGTACAAATTTGAAATTTTAACTCTGAGAACCTTTTATTGACAAAAATATGGAGATTTGAAATTTGAGGCTTTTTTGCAAAATTCTGCTGGACTATAGCCCATGATTGAAAATACACTTTTTTCCTGAAATCAGCATATATGAATTCTGATGCGCTGACTATAAAGAGTATCCGTAACTAAGTACAAATTTGAAAATTTAGCTCTGAGAACCTTTTATTAACAAAAATATAGAGATCTGAAATCCGAGGCTTTTTTGCAAAATTCTGCTGGACTATAGCCCATGATTGCAAAATGCACTTTTTTCCTGAAATCGACAATTACGATTTCTGATGCGCTGACTATGAAGAGTATCTCCAGCTGAGAACAAATTTGAAAATTTAGCACTGAAGTCCTTTTATTGACAAAAATGTAGAGATATGAAATCCGAGGCTTTTTTGCAAAATTCTGCTGGACTATAGCCCATGATTTCAAAATGCACTTTTTTCCTGAAATCGACAATTACGACGTCTGATGCGCTGACTATAAAGAGAATCAGAAACTGAACACATATTTGAAATTTTAGCTCTGACAACCTTTTATTGACAAAATTATAGAGATCTGAAATCCGAGGCTTTTTTTCAAAATTTTGCTGGACTACAGCCCATGATTTCAAAATGCACTTTTTTCCTGAAATCGACAATTACGATTTCTGATGCGCTGACTATAAAGAGTATCCGTAACTAAGTACAAATTTGAAAATTTAGCTCTGAGAACCTTTTATTGACAAAAATATAGAGATCTGAAATCCGAGGCTTTTTTGCAAAATTCTGCTGGACTATAGCCCATGATTTCAAAATGCACTTTTTTCCTGAAATCGACAATTACGATGTCTGATGCGCTGACTATAAAGAGAATCAGAAACTGAACACATATTTGAAATTTTAGCTCTGAAGTCCTTTTATTGACAAAATTATAGAGATCTGAAATCCGAGGCTTTTTTTCAAAATTTTGCTGGACTACAGCCCATGATTTCAAAATGCACTTTTTTCCTGAAATCGACAATTACGATTTCTGATGCGCTGACTATAAAGAGTATCCGTAACTAAGTACAAATTTGAAAATTTAGCTCTGAGAACCTTTTATTGACAAAAATATAGAGATCTGAAATCCGAGGCTTTTTTGCAAAATTCTGCTGGACTATAGCCCATGATTTCAAAATGCACTTTTTTCCTGAAATCGACAATTACGATTTCTGTTGCGCTGACTATAAAGAGTATCCGTAACTAAGTACAAATTTGAAAATTTAGCTCTGAGAACCTTTTATTGACAAAAATATAGAGATCTGAAATCCGAGGCTTTTTTGCAAAATTCTGCTGGACTATAGCCCATGATTTCAAAATGCACTTTTTTCCTGAAATCGACAATTACGATGTCTGATGCGCTGACTATAAAGAGAATCAGAAACTGAACACATATTTGAAATTTTAGCTCTGACAACCTTTTATTGACAAAATTATAGAGATCTGAAATCCGAGGCTTTTTTTCAAAATTTTGCTGGACTACAGCCCATGATTTCAAAATGCACTTTTTTCCTGAAATCGACAATTACGATTTCTGATGCGCTGATTATGAAGAGTATCTCCAGCTGAGTACAAATTTGAAAATTTAGCACTGAGAACCTTTTATTGACAAAATTATAGAGATCTGAAATCCGAGGCTTTTTTGCAAAATTCTGCTGGACTATAGCCCATGATTTCAAAATGCACTTTTTTCTTGAAATCGACAATTACGATGTCTGATGCGCTGACTATAAAGAGAATCAGAAACTGAACACATATTTGAAATTTTAGCTCTGACAACCTTTTATTGACAAAATTATAGAGATCTGAAATCTGAGGCTTTTTTGCAAAATTCTGCTGGACTATAGCCCATGATTTCAAAATGCACTTTTTTCCTGAAATCGACAATTACGATGTCTGATGCGCTGACTATAAAGAGTATCCGTAACTAAGTACAAATTTGAAAATTTAGCTCTGAGAACCTTTTATTGACAAAAATATGGAGTTATGAAATCCGAGGCTTTTTTTCAAAATTTTGCTGGACTACAGCCCATGATTTCAAAATGCACTTTTTTCCTGAAATCGAGAATTACGATTTCTGATGCGCTGAAAGCTAAGAGAATCAGAAACTGAACACATATAGTATTTGAAATTTTAGCTCTGAAGTCCTTTTATTGACAAAAATGTAGAGATCTGAAATCCGAGGCTTTTTTGCAAAATTCTGCTGGACTATAGCCCATGATTTCAAAATGCACTTTTTTCCTGAAATCGAGAATTACGATTTCTGATGCGCTGAAAGCTAAGAGAATCAGAAACTGAACACATATAGTATTTGAAATTTTAGCTCTGAAGGCCTTTTATTGACAAAAATGTAGAGATCTGAAATCCGAGGCTTTTTTGCAAAATTCTGCTGGACTATAGCCCAGGATTTCAAAATGCACTTTTTTCCTGAAATCGACAATTACGATGTCTGATGCGCTGACTATAAAGAGAATCAGAAATTGAACACATATTTGAAATTTTAGCTCTGACAACCTTTTATTGACAAAATTATAGAGATCTGAAATCCGAGGCTTTTTTGCAAAATTCTGCTGGACTATAGCCCATGATTTCAAAATGCACTTTTTTCCTGAAATCGACAATTACGATGTCTGATGCGCTGACTATAAAGAGAATCAGAAACTGAACACATATTTGAAATTTTAGCTCTGACAACCTTTTATTGACAAAATTATAGAGATCTGAAATCCGAGGCTTTTTTGCAAAATTCTGCTGGACTATAGCCCATGATTGCAAAATGCACTTTTTTCCTGAAATCAAGAATTATGATTTCTGATGCGCTGAAAGCTAAGAGAATCAGAAACTGAACACATATAGTATTTGAAATTTTAGCTCTGAAGTCCTTTTATTGACAAAAATGTAGAGATCTGAAATCCGAGGCTTTTTTGCAAAATTCTGCTGGACTATAGCCCATGATTTCAAAATGCACTTTTTTCCTGAAATCGAGAATTACGATTTCTGATGCGCTGAAAGCTAAGAGAATCAGAAACTGAACACATATAGTATTTGAAATTTTAGCTCTGAAGGCCTTTTATTGACAAAAATGTAGAGATCTGAAATCCGAGGCTTTTTTGCAAAATTCTGCTGGACTATAGCCCAGGATTTCAAAATGCACTTTTTTCCTGAAATCGACAATTACGATGTCTGATGCGCTGACTATAAAGAGAATCAGAAATTGAACACATATTTGAAATTTTAGCTCTGACAACCTTTTATTGACAAAATTATAGAGATCTGAAATCCGAGGCTTTTTTGCAAAATTCTGCTGGACTATAGCCCATGATTTCAAAATGCACTTTTTTCCTGAAATCGACAATTACGATGTCTGATGCGCTGACTATAAAGAGAATCAGAAACTGAACACATATTTGAAATTTTAGCTCTGACAACCTTTTATTGACAAAATTATAGAGATCTGAAATCCGAGGCTTTTTTGCAAAATTCTGCTGGACTATAGCCCATGATTTCAAAATGCACTTTTTTCCTGAAATCGGCAATTGAGATTTCTGAGATACTGATAATAAAGAGTATCCGTAACTAAGTACAAATTTGAAATTTTAGCTCTGAGAACCTTTTATTGACAAAAATATGGAGATTTGAAATTCGAGGCTTTTTTGCAAAATTCTGCTGGACTATAGCCCATGATTTCAAAATGCACTTTTTTCCTGAAATCGACAATTACGATGTCTGATGCGCTGACTATAAAGAGAATCAGAAACTGAACACATATTTGAAATTTTAGCTCTGACAACCTTTTATTGACAAAATTATAGAGATCTGAAATCCGAGGCTTTTTTGCAAAATTCTGCTGGACTATAGCCCATGATTGCAAAATGCACTTTTTTCCTGAAATCAAGAATTATGATTTCTGATGCGCTGAAAGCTAAGAGAATCAGAAACTGAACACATATAGTATTTGAAATTTTAGCTCTGAAGTCCTTTTATTGACAAAAATGTAGAGATCTGAAATCCGAGGCTTTTTTGCAAAATTCTGCTGGACTATAGCCCATGATTTCAAAATGCACTTTTTTCCTGAAATCGACAATTACGATGTCTGATGCGCTGACTATAAAGAGAATCAGAAACTGAACACATATTTGAAATTTTAGCTCTGACAACCTTTTATTGACAAAATTATAGAGATCTGAAATCCGAGGCTTTTTTGCAAAATTCTGCTGGACTATAGCCCATGATTTCAAAATGCACTTTTTTCCTGAAATCGAGAATTACGATTTCTGATGCGCTGAAAGCTAAGAGAATCAGAAACTGAACACATATAGTATTTGAAATTTTAGCTCTGAAGTCCTTTTATTGACAAAAATGTAGAGATCTGAAATCCGAGGCTTTTTTGCAAAATTCTGCTGGACTATAGCCCATGATTGCAAAATGCACTTTTTTCCTGAAATCAAGAATTATGATTTCTGATGCGCTGAAAGCTAAGAGAATCAGAAACTGAACACATATAGTATTTGAAATTTTAGCTCTGAAGTCCTTTTATTGACAAAAATGTAGAGATCTGAAATCCGAGGCTTTTTTGCAAAATTCTGCTGGACTATAGCCCAGGATTTCAAAATGCACTTTTTTCCTGAAATCGACAATTACGATGTCTGATGCGCTGACTATAAAGAGAATCAGAAACTGAACACATATTTGAAAATTTAGCTCTGAGAACCTTTTATTGACAAAAATATGGAGTTATGAAATCCGAGGCTTTTTTGCAAAATTCTGCTGGACTATAGCCCATGATTTCAAAATGCACTTTTTTCCTGAAATCGACAATTACGATGTCTGATGCGCTGACTATAAAGAGAATCAGAAACTGAACACATATTTGAAATTTTAGCTCTGACAACCTTTTATTGACAAAATTATAGAGATCTGAAATCCGAGGCTTTTTTTCAAAACTTTGCTGGACTACAGCCCATGATTTCAAAATGCACTTTTTTCCTGAAATCGACAATTACGATTTCTGATGCGCTGACTATAAAGAGTATCCGTAACTAAGTACAAATTTGAAAATTTAGCTCTGAGAACCTTTTATTGACAAAAATATAGAGATCTGAAATCCGAGGCTTTTTTGCAAAATTCTGCTGGACTATAGCCCATGATTGCAAAATGCACTTTTTTCCTGAAATCGACAATTACGATTTCTGATGCGCTGACTATAAAGAGTATCCGTAACTTAGTACAAATTTGAAATTTTAGCTCTGAGAACCTTTTATTGACAAAAATATGGAGATTTGAAATTCGAGGCTTTTTTGCAAAATTCTGCTGGACTATAGCCCATGATTTCAAAATGCACTTTTTTCCTGAAATCGACAATTGAGATTTCTGAGATACTGATAATAAAGAGTATCCGTAACTAAGTACAAATTTGAAGATTTAGCTCCGAGAACCTTTTATTGACAAAAATATGGAGATTTGAAATTCGAGGCTTTTTTGCAAAATGCACTTTTTTCCTGAAATCGAGAATTACGATTTCTGATGCGCTGAAAGCTAAGAGAATCAGAAACTGAACACATATAGTATTTGAAATTTTAGCTCTGCAGTCCTTTTATTGACAAAAATGTAGAGATCTGAAATCCGAGGCTTTTTTGCAAAATTCTGCTGGACTATAGCCCATGATTTCAAAATGCACTTTTTTCCTGAAATCGACAATTGAGATTTCTGAGATACTGATAATAAAGAGTATCCGTAACTAAGTACAAATTTGAAGATTTAGCTCCGAGAACCTTTTATTGACAAAAATATGGAGATTTGAGATTCGAGGCTTTTTTGCAAAATTCTGCTGGACTATAGCCCATGATTGCAAAATGCACTTTTTTCCTGAAATCGACAATTACGATTTCTGATGCGCTGACTATAAAGAGTATCCGTAACTTAGTACAAATTTGAAATTTTAGCTCTGAGAACCTTTTATTGACAAAAACATGGAGATTTGAAATTCGAGGCTTTTTTGCAAAATTCTGCTGGACTATAGCCCATGATTGCAAAATGCACTTTGTTCCTGAAATCGACAATTACGATTTCTGAGATACTGATAATAAAGAGTATCCGTAACTAAGTACAAATTTGAAGATTTAGCTCTGAGAACCTTTTATTAACAAAAATATAGAGATCTGAAATCCGAGGCTTTTTTGCAAAATTCTGCTGGACTATAGCCCATGATTTCAAAATGCACTTTTTTTCTGAAATCGACAATTACGATGTCTGATGTGCTGACTATAAAGAGAATCAGAAACTGAACACATATTTGAAAATTTAGCTCTGAGAACCTTTTATTGACAAAAATATGGAGTTATGAAATCCGAGGCTTTTTTGCAAAATTCTGCTGGACTATAACCCATGATTTCAAAATGCACTTTTTTCCTGAAATCGACAATTACGATTTCTGAGATACTGATAATAAAGAGTATCCGTAACTAAGTACAAATTTGAAATTTTAGCTCTGAGAACCTTTTATTGACAAAAATATGGAGATTTGAAATCCGAGGCTTTTTTGCAAAATTCTGCTGGACTATAGCCCATGATTTCAAAATGCACTTTTTTCCTGAAATCGACAATTACGATTTCTGATGCGCTGACTAAAAAGAGTATCCGTAACTAAGTACAAATTTGAAATTTTAGCTCTGAGAACCTTTTATTGACAAAAATATGGAGTTATGAAATCCGAGGCTTTTTTGCAAAATTCTGCTGGACTATAGCCCATGATTTCAAAATGCACTTTTTTCCTGAAATCGACAATTACGATTTCTGAGATACTGATAATAAAGAGTATCCGTAACTAAGTACAAATTTGAAATTTTAGCTCTGAGAACCTTTTATTGACAAAAATATGGAGATTTGAAATTCGAGGCTTTTTTGCAAAATTCTGCTGGACTATAGCCCGTGATTGCAAAATGCACTTTTTTCCTGAAATCGACAATTACGATTTCTGATGCGCTGACTAAAAAGAGTATCCGTAACTAAGTACAAATTTGAAATTTTAGCTCTGAGAACCTTTTATTGACAAAAATATGGAGTTATGAAATCCGAGGCTTTTTTGCAAAATTCTGCTGGACTATAGCCCATGATTTCAAAATGCACTTTTTTCCTGAAATCGACAATTACGATTTCTGATGCGCTGACTAAAAAGAGTATCCGTTATTAAGTACAAATTTGAAATTTTAGCTCTGAGAACCTTTTATTGACAAAAATATGGAGATTTGAAATTCGAGGCTTTTTTGCAAAATTCTGCTGGACTATAGCCCATGATTGCAAAATGCACTTTTTTCCTGAAATCGACAATTACGATTTCTGAGATACTGATAATAAAGAGTATCCGTAACTAAGTACAAATTTGAAATTTTAGCTCTGAGAACCTTTTATTGACAAAAATTTGGAGATTTGAAATTCGAGGCTTTTTTGCAAAATTCTGCTGGACTATAGCCCATGATTGCAAAATGCACTTTTTTCCTGAAATCGACAATTACGATTTCTGAGATACTGATAATAAAGAGTATCCGTAACTAAGTACAAATTTGAAGATTTAGCTCTGAGAACCTTTTATTAACAAAAATATAGAGATCTGAAATCCGAGGCTTTTTTGCAAAATTCTGCTGGACTATAGCCCATGATTTCAAAGTGCACTTTTTTCCTGAAATCGACAATTACGATTTCTGATGCGCTGACTATAAAGAGTATCCGTAACTAAGTAAAAATTTGAAAATTTGGCTCTGAGAAGCTTTTATTAACAAAAATATAGAGATCTGAAATCCGAGGCTTTTTTTGCAAAATTCTGCTGGACTATAGCCCATGATTTCAAAATGCACTTTTTTCCTGAAATCGACATTTACGATTTCTGATGCGCTGACTATAAAGAGTATCCGTAACTAAGTAAAAATTTGAAAATTTGGTTCTGAGAAGCTTTTATTAACAAAAATATAGAGATCTGAAATCCGAGGCTTTTTTGCAAAATTCTGCTGGACTATAGCCCATGATTTCAAAATGCACTTTTTTCCTGAAATCGACATTTACGATTTCTGATGCGCTGACTATAAAGAGTATCCGTAACTAAGTACAAATTCGAAAATTTGGCTCTGAGAACCTTTTATTAACAAAAATATAGAGATCTGAAATCCGAGGCTTTTTTGCAAAATTCTGCTGGACTATAGCCCATGATTTCAAAACGCACTTTTTTCCTGAAATCGACATTTACGATTTCTGATGCGCTGACTATAAAGAGTATCCGTAACTAAGTACAAATTTGAAAATTTGGCTCTGAGAACCTTTTATTAACAAAAATATAGAGATCTGAAATCCGAGGCTTTTTTGCAAAATTCTGCTGGACTATAGCCCATGATTTCAAAGTGCACTTTTTTCCTGAAATCGACAATTACGATTTCTGAGATACTGATAATAAAGAGTATCCGTAACTAAGTACAAATTTGAAATTTTAGCTCTGAAGTCCTTTTATTGACAAAAATGTAGAGATCTGAAATCCGAGGCTTTTTTGCAAAATTCTGCTGGACTATAGCCCATGATTGCAAAATGCACTTTGTTCCTGAAATCGACAATTACGATTTCTGAGATACTGATAATAAAGAGTATCCGTAACTAAGTACAAATTTGAAGATTTAGCTCTGAGAACCTTTTATTAACAAAAATATAGAGATCTGAAATCCGAGGCTTTTTTGCAAAATTCTGCTGGACTATAGCCCATGATTTCAAAGTGCACTTTTTTCCTGAAATCGACAATTACGATTTCTGAGATACTGATAATAAAGAGTATCCGTAACTAAGTACAAATTTGAAATTTTAGCTCTGAAGTCCTTTTATTGACAAAAATGTAGAGATCTGAAATCCGAGGCTTTTTTGCAAAATTCTGCTGGACTATAGCCCATGATTTCAAAATGCACTTTTTTCCTGAAATCGACAATTACGATGTCTGATGCGCTGACTATAAAGAGAATCAGAAACTGAACACATATTTGAAAATTAAGCTCTGAGAACCTTTTATTGACAAAAATATGGAGTTATGAAATCCGAGGCTTTTTTGCAAAATTCTGCTGGACTATAGCCCATGATTGCAAAATGCACTTTGTTCCTGAAATCGACAATTACGATTTCTGAGATACTGATAATAAAGAGTATCCGTAACTAAGTACAAATTTGAAGATTTAGCTCTGAGAACCTTTTATTAACAAAAATATAGAGATCTGAAATCCGAGGCTTTTTTGCAAAATTCTGCTGGACTATAGCCCATGATTTCAAAGTGCACTTTTTTCCTGAAATCGACAATTACGATTTCTGAGATACTGATAATAAAGAGTATCCGTAACTAAGTACAAATTTGAAATTTTAGCTCTGAAGTCCTTTTATTGACAAAAATGTAGAGATCTGAAATCCGAGGCTTTTTTGCAAAATTCTGCTGGACTATAGCCCATGATTTCAAAATGCACTTTTTTCCTGAAATCGACAATGACGATTTCTGAGATACTGATAATAAAGAGTATCCGTAACTAAGTACAAATTTGAAATTTTAGCTCTGAGAACCTTTTATTGACAAAAATATGGAGATTTGAAATTCGAGGCTTTTTTGCAAAATTCTGCTGGACTATAGCCCATGATTGCAAAATGCACTTTTTTCCTGAAATCGACAATTACGATTTCTGGTGCGCTGACTAAAAAGAGTATCCGTAACTAAGTACAAATTTGAAATTTTAGCTCTGAGAACCTTTTATTGACAAAAATATGGAGTTATGAAATCCGAGGCTTTTTTGCAAAATTCTGCTGGACTATAGCCCATGATTTCAAAATGCACTTTTTTCCTGAAATCGACAATTACGATTTCAGATGCGCTGACTAAAAAGAGTATCCGTAACTTAGTACAAATTTGAAATTTTAGCTCTGAGAACCTTTTATTGACAAAAATATGGAGTTATGAAATCCGAGGCTTTTTTGCAAAATTCTGCTGGTCATAGCCCATGATTTCAAAATGCACTTTTTTCCTGAAATCGACAATTACGATTTCTGATGCGCTGACTAAAAAGAGTATCCGTTATTAAGTACAAATTTGAAATTTTAGCTCTGAGAACCTTTTATTGACAAAAATTTGGAGATTTGAAATTCGAGGCTTTTTTGCAAAATTCTGCTGGACTATAGCCCATGATTTCAAAGTGCACTTTGTTCCTGAAATCGACAATTACGATTTCTGAGATACTGATAATAAAGAGTATCCGTAACTAAGTACAAATTTGAAATTTTAGCTCTGAGAACCTTTTATTGACAAAAATATGGAGTTATGAAATCCGAGGCTTTTTTGCAAAATTCTGCTGGTCATAGCCCATGATTGCAAAATGCACTTTTTTCCTGAAATCGACAATTACGATTTCTGATGCGCTGACTAAAAAGAGTATCCGTAACTAAGTACAAATTTGAAATTTTAGCTCTGAGAACCTTTTATTGACAAAAATATGGAGTTATGAAATCCGAGGCTTTTTTGCAAAATTCTGCTGGACTATAGCCCATGATTTCAAAATGCACTTTTTTCCTGAAATCGACAATTACGATTTCTGATAGGCTGACTAAAAAGAGTATCCGTTATTAAGTACAAATTTGAAATTTTAGCTCTGAGAACCTTTTATTGACAAAAATATGGAGATTTGAAATTCGAGGCTTTTTTGCAAAATTCTGCTGGACCATAGCCCATGATTTCAAAGTGCACTTTGTTCCTGAAATCGACAATTACGATTTCTGAGATACTGATAATAAAGAGTATCCGTAACTAAGTACAAATTTGAAGTTTTAGCTCTGAGAACCTTTTATTGACAAAAATTTGGAGATTTGAAATTCGAGGCCTTTTTGCAAAATTCTGCTGGACTATAGCCCATGATTGCAAAATGCACTTTTTTCCTGAAATCGACAATTACGATTTCTGATGCGCTGACTATAAAGAGTATCCGTAACTAAGTAAAAATTTGAAAATTTGGCTCTGAGAAGCTTTTATTAACAAAAATATAGAGATCTGAAATCCGAGGCTTTTTTTGCAAAATTCTGCTGGACTATAGCCCATGATTTCAAAATGCACTTTTTTCCTGAAATCGACATTTACGATTTCTGATGCGCTGACTATAAAGAGTATCCGTAACTAAGTACAAATTCGAAAATTTGGCTCTGAGAACCTTTTATTAACAAAAATATAGAGATCTGAAATTCGAGGCTTTTTTGCAAAATTCTGCTGGACTATAGCCCATGATTTCAAAACGCACTTTTTTCCTGAAATCGACATTTACGATTTCTGATGCGCTGACTATAAAGAGTATCCGTAACTAAGTACAAATTTGAAAATTTGGCTCTGAGAACCTTTTATTAACAAAAATATAGAGATCTGAAATCCGAGGCTTTTTTGCAAAATTCTGCTGGACTATAGCCCATGATTTCAAAATGCACTTTTTTCCTGAAATCGACATTTACGATTTCTGATGCGCTGACTATAAAGAGTATCCGAAACTAAGTACAAATTTGAAAATTTGGCTCTGAGAAGCTTTTATTAACAAAAATATAGAGATCTGAAATCCGAGGCTTTTTTGCAAAATTCTGCTGGACTATAGCCCATGATTTCAAAATGCACTTTTTTCCTGAAATCGACAATTACGATTTCTGATAGGCTGACTAAAAAGAGTATCCGTTATTAAGTACAAATTTGAAATTTTAGCTCTGAGAACCTTTTATTGACAAAAATATGGAGATTTGAAATTCGAGGCTTTTTTGCAAAATTCTGCTGGACCATAGCCCATGATTTCAAAGTGCACTTTGTTCCTGAAATCGACAATTACGATTTCTGAGATACTGATAATAAAGAGTATCCGTAACTAAGTACAAATTTGAAGTTTTAGCTCTGAGAACCTTTTATTGACAAAAATTTGGAGATTTGAAATTCGAGGCCTTTTTGCAAAATTCTGCTGGACTATAGCCCATGATTGCAAAATGCACTTTTTTCCTGAAATCGACAATTACGATTTCTGATGCGCTGACTATAAAGAGTATCCGTAACTAAGTAAAAATTTGAAAATTTGGCTCTGAGAAGCTTTTATTAACAAAAATATAGAGATCTGAAATCCGAGGCTTTTTTTGCAAAATTCTGCTGGACTATAGCCCATGATTTCAAAATGCACTTTTTTCCTGAAATCGACATTTACGATTTCTGATGCGCTGACTATAAAGAGTATCCGTAACTAAGTACAAATTCGAAAATTTGGCTCTGAGAACCTTTTATTAACAAAAATATAGAGATCTGAAATTCGAGGCTTTTTTGCAAAATTCTGCTGGACTATAGCCCATGATTTCAAAACGCACTTTTTTCCTGAAATCGACATTTACGATTTCTGATGCGCTGACTATAAAGAGTATCCGTAACTAAGTACAAATTTGAAAATTTGGCTCTGAGAACCTTTTATTAACAAAAATATAGAGATCTGAAATCCGAGGCTTTTTTGCAAAATTCTGCTGGACTATAGCCCATGATTTCAAAATGCACTTTTTTCCTGAAATCGACATTTACGATTTCTGATGCGCTGACTATAAAGAGTATCCGAAACTAAGTACAAATTTGAAAATTTGGCTCTGAGAAGCTTTTATTAACAAAAATATAGAGATCTGAAATCCGAGGCTTTTTTGCAAAATTCTGCTGGACTATAGCCCATGATTTCAAAACGCATTTTTTTCCTGAAATCGACATTTACGATTTCTGATGCGCTGACTATAAAGAGTATCCGTAACTAAGTTCAAATTTGAAAATTTGGCTCTGAGAACCTTTTATTAACAAAAATATAGAGATCTGAAATCCGAGGCTTTTTTGCAAAATTCTGCTGGACTATAGCCCATGATTTCAAAACGCACTATTTTCCTGAAATCGACATATACGATTTCTGATGCGCTGACTATAAAGAGTATCCGTAACTAAGTACAAATTTGAAAATTTGGCTCTGAGAACCTTTTATTAACAAAAATATAGAGATCTGAAATCCGAGGCTTTTTTGCAAAATTCTGCTGGACTATAGCCCATGATTTCAAAACGCACTTTTTTCCTGAAATCGACATTTACGATTTCTGATGCGCTGACTATAAAGAGTATCCGTAACTAAGTACAAATTTGAAAATTTGGTTCTGAGAACCTTTTATTAACAAAAATATAGAGATCTGAAATCCGAGGCTTTTTTGCAAAATTCTGCTGGACTATAGCCCATGATTTCAAAACGCACTTTTTTCCTGAAATCGACATTTACGATTTCTGATGCGCTGACTATAAAGAGTATCCGTAACTAAGTAAAAATTTGAAAATTTGGCTCTGAGAAGCTTTTATTAACAAAAATATAGAGATCTGAAATCCGAGGCTTTTTTGCAAAATTCTGCTGGACTATAGCCCATGATTTCAAAATGCACTTTTTTCCTGAAATCGAAATTTACGATTTCTGATGCGCTGACTATAAAGAGTATCCGTAACTAAGTACAAATTTGAAAATTTGGCTCTGAGAACCTTTTATTAACAAAAATATAGAGATCTGAAATCCGAGGCTTTTTTGCAAAATTCTGCTGGACTATAGCCCATGATTTCAAAATGCACATTTTTCCTGAAATCGACATTTACGATTTCTGATGCGCTGACTATAAGGAGTATCCGTAACTTAGTACAAATTTGAAAATTTGGCTCTGAGAAGCTTTTATTAACAAAAATATAGAGATCTGAAATCCGAGGCTTTTTTGCAAAATTCTGCTGGACTATAGCCCATGATTTCAAAATGCACTTTTTTCCTGAAATCGAAATTTACGATTTCTGATGCGCTGACTATAAATAGTATCCGTAACTAAGTACAAATTTGAAAATTTGGCTCTGAGAACCTTTTATTAACAAAAATATAGAGATCTGAAATCCGAGGCTTTTTTGCAAAATTCTGCTGGACTATAGCCCATGATTTCAAAACGCACTTTTTTCCTGAAATCGACATTTACGATTTCTGATGCGCTGACTATAAAGAGTATCCGTAACTAAGTACAAATTTGAAAATTTGGCTCTGAGAACCTTTTATTAACAAAAATATAGAGATCTGAAATCCAAGGCTTTTTTGCAAAATTCTGCTGGACTATAGCCCATGATTTCAAAATGCACTTTTTTCCTGAAATCGACAATTACGATTTCTGAGATACTGATAATAAAGAGTATCCGTTACTAAGTACAAATTTGAAAATTTAGCTCTGAAAACCTTTTATTAACAAAAATATAGAGATCTGAAATCCGAGGCTTTTTTGCAAAATTCTGCTGGACTATAGCCCATGATTTCAAAACGCACTTTTTTCCTGAAATCGACATTTACGATTTCTGATGCGCTGACTATAAAGAGTATCCGTAACTAAGTAAAAATTTGAAAATTTGGCTCTGAGAAGCTTTTTTAACAAAAATATAGAGATCTGAAATCCGAGGCTTTTTTGCAAAATTCTGCTGGACTATAGCCCATGATTTCAAAATGCACTTTTTTCCTGAAATCGACATTTAAGATTTCTGATGCGCTGACTATAAAGAGTATCCGTAACTAAGTACAAATTTGAAAATTTGGCTCTGAGAACCTTTTATTAACAAAAATATAGAGATCTGAAATCCGAGGCTTTTTTGCAAAATTCTGCTGGACTATAGCCCATGATTTCAAAATGCACTTTTTTCCTGAAATCGACATTTACGATTTCTGATGCGCTGACTATAAAGAGTATCCGTAACTAAGTACAAATTTGAAAATTTGGCTCTGAGAACCTTTTATTAACAAAAATATAGAGATCTGAAATCCGAGGCTTTTTTGCAAAATTCTGCTGGACTATAGCCCATGATTTCAAAACGCACTTTTTTCCTGAAATCGACATTTACGATTTCTGATGCGCTGACTATAAAGAGTATCCGTAACTAAGTAAAAATTTGAAAATTTGGCTCTGAGAAGCTTTTATTAACAAAAATATAGAGATCTGAAATCCGAGGCTTTTTTGCAAAATTCTGCTGGACTATAGCCCATGATTTTAAAACGCACATTTTTCCTGAAATCGACAATTACGATTTCTGATGCGCTGACTATAAAGAGTATCCGTAACTAAGTAAAAATTTGAAAATTTGGCTCTGAGAACCTTTTATTGACAAAAATATGGAGTTAAGGAATCCGAGGCTTTTTTGCAAATTTCTGCTGGACTATAGCCCATGATTCCAAAATGCACTTTTTTCCTGAAATCGACAATTACGATTTCTGATGCGCTGACTATAAAGAGTATCCGTAACTAAGTACAAATTTGAAAATTTAACTCTGAGAAGCTTTTATTAACAAAAATATAGAGATCTGAAATCCGAGGCTTTTTTGCAAAATTCTGCTGGACTATAGCCCATGAGTTCAAAATGCACTTTTTTCCTGAAATCGACATTTACGATTTCTGATGCGCTGACTATAAAGAGTATCCGTAACTAAGTACAAATTTGAAGATTTGGCTCTGAGAACCTTTTATTAACAAAAATATAAAGATCTGAAATCCGAGGCTTTTTTGCAAAATTCTGCTGGACTATAGCCCATGATTTCAAAATGCACTTTTTTCCTGAAATCGACATTTACGATTTCTGATGCGCTGACTATAAAGAGTATCCGTAACTAAGTAAAAATTTGAAAATTTGGCTCTGAGAACCTTTTATTAACAAAAATATAAAGATCTGAAATCCGAGGCTTTTTTGCAAAATTCTGCTGGACTATAGCCCATGATTTCAAAATGCACTTTTTTCCTGAAATCGGAAATTACGATTTCTGATGCGCTGACTATAAAGAGAATCAGAAACTGAACACAAATTTGAAATTTTAGCTCTGAAAACCTTTTATTAACAAAAATATGGAGTTATGAAATCCGAGGCTTTTTTGCAAAATTCTGCTGGACTATAGCCCATGATTTCAAAATGCACTTTTTTCCTGAAATCGGAAATTACGATTTCTGATGCGCTGACTATAAAGAGTATCCGTAACTAAGTACAAATTTGAAAATTTAGCTCTGAGAACCTTTTATTAACAAAAACATAGAGATCTGAAATCCGAGGCTTTTTTGCAAAATTCTGCTGGACTATAGCCCATGATTTCAAAATGCACTTTTTTCCTGAAATCGAAAATTACGATTTCTGATGCTCTGATAATAAAGAGTATCCGTAACTTAGTACAAATTTGAAAATTTAGCTCTGAGAACCTTTTATTAACAAAAACATAGACATCTCAAATCCGAGGCTTTTTTACAAAAATTCTGCTGGACTATAGCCCATGATTTCAAAATGCACTTTTTTCCTGAAATCGACAATTACGATTTCTGATGCGCTGACTATAAAGAGTATCCGTAACTAAGTACAAATTTGAAAATTTAGCTCTGAGAACCTTTTATTAACAAAAACATAGAGATCTGAAATCCGAGGCTTTTTTGCAAAATTCTGCTGGACTATAGCCCATGATTTCAAAATGCACTTTTTTCCTGAAATCGAAAATTACGATTTCTGATGCTCTGATAATAAAGAGTATCCGTAACTAAGTACAAATTTGAAAATTTAGCTCTGAGAACCTTTTATTGACAAAAATATGGAGTTATGAAATCCGAGGCTTTTTTGCAAAATTCTGCTGGACTATAGCCCATGATTTCAAAACGCACTTTTTTCCTGAAATCGACATTTACGATTTCTGATGCGCTGACTAAAAAGAGTATCCGTAACTAAGTACAAATTTGAAATTTTAGCTCTGAGAACCTTTTATTAACAAAAATATGGAGTTATGAAATCCGAGGCTTTTTTGCAAAATTCTGCTGGACTATAGCCCATGATTTCAAAATGCACTTTTTTCCTGAAATCGACATCTACGATTTCTGATGCGCTGACTATAAAGAGTATCCGTAACTAAGTACAAATTTGAAATTTTAGCTCTGAAAACCTTTTATTGACAAAAATATGGAGATTTGAAATTCGAGGCTTTTTTGCAAAATTCTGCTGGACTATAGCCCATGATTTCAAAATACACATTTTTCCTCAAACCGACAATTACGATTTCTGATACGCTGACTATAAAGAGTATCCGTAACTAAGTACAAATTTGAAATTTTAGCTCTGAAAACCTTTTATTGACAAAAATATGGAGATTTGAAATTCGAGGCTTTTTTGCAAAATTCTGCTGGACTATAGCCCATGATTTCAAAATGCACTTTTTTCCTGAAATCGTCTATTACACTTTCTGATGCGCTGACTATAAAGAGTATCCGTAACTAAGTACAAATTTGAAAATTTAACTCTGAGAACCTTTTATTAACAAAAACATAGAGATCTGAAATCCGAGGCTTTTTTGCAAAATTCTGCTGGACTATAGCCCATGATTTCAAAATGCACTTTTTTCCTGAAATCGAAAATTACGATTTCTGATGCTCTGATAATAAAGAGTATCCGTAACTTAGTACAAATTTGAAAATTTAGCTCTGAGAACCTTTTATTAACAAAAACATAGACATCTCAAATCCGAGGCTTTTTTACAAAAATTCTGCTGGACTATAGCCCATGATTTCAAAATGCACTTTTTTCCTGAAATCGACAATTACGATTTCTGATGCGCTGACTATAAAGAGTATCCGTAACTAAGTACAAATTTGAAAATTTAGCTCTGAGAACCTTTTATTAACAAAAACATAGAGATCTGAAATCCGAGGTTTTTTTGCAAAATTCTGCTGGACTATAGCCCATGATTTCAAAATGCACTTTTTTCCTGAAATCGAAAATTACGATTTCTGATGCTCTGATAATAAAGAGTATCCGTAACTTAGTACAAATTTGAAAATTTAGCTCTGAGAACCTTTTATTAACAAAAACATAGAGATCTGAAATCCGAGCCTTTTTTGCAAAATTCTGCTGCACTATAGCCCATGATTTCAAAATGCACTTTTTTCCTGAAATCGAAAATTACGATTTCTGATGCTCTGATAATAAAGAGTATCCGTAACTAAGTACAAATTTGAAAATTTAGCTCTGAGAACCTTTTATTGACAAAAATATGGAGTTATGAAATCCGAGGCTTTTTTGCAAAATTCTGCTGGACTATAGCCCATGATTTCAAAACGCACTTTTTTCCTGAAATCGACATTTACGATTTCTGATGCGCTGACTAAAAAGAGTATCCGTAACTAAGTACAAATTTGAAATTTTAGCTCTGAGAACCTTTTATTAACAAAAATATGGAGTTATGAAATCCGAGGCTTTTTTGCAAAATTCTGCTGGACTATAGCCCATGATTTCAAAATGCACTTTTTTCCTGAAATCGACATCTACGATTTCTGATGCTCTGACTATAAAGAGTATCCGTAACTAAGTACAAATTTGAAAATTAAGCTCTGAGAACCTTTTATTGACAAAAATATAGAGATTTGAAATCCGAGGCGTTTTTGCAAAATTCTGCTGGACTATAGCCCATGATTTCAAAATGCACTTTTTTCCTGAAATCGAAAATAACGATTTCTGATGCGCTGACTATAAAGAGTATCCGTAACTAAGTACAAATTTGAAAATTTAGCTCTGAGAACCTTTTATTAACAAAAACATAGAGATCTGAAATCCGAGGCTTTTTTGCAAAATTCTGCTGGACTATAGCCCATGATTTCAAAATGCACTTTTTTCCTGAAATCGTCTATTACACTTTCTGATGCGCTGACTATAAAGAGTATCCGTAACTAAGTACAAATTTTAAATTTTAGCTCTGAAAACCTTTTATTGACAAAAATATGGAGATTTGAAATTCGAGGCTTTTTTGCAAAATTCTGCTGGACTATAGCCCATGATTTCAAAATGCACTTTTTTCCTGAAATCGTCTATTACACTTTCTGATGCGCTGACTATAAAGAGTATCCGTAACTAAGTACAAATTTGAAATTTTAGCTCTGAAAACCTTTTATTGACAAAAATATGGAGATTTGAAATTCGAGGCTTTTTTGCAAAATTCTGCTGGACTATAGCCCATGATTTCAAAATACAAATTTTTCCTCAAACCGACAATTACGATTTCTGATACGCTGACTATAAAGAGTATCCGTAACTAAGTACAAATTTGAAATTTTAGCTCTGAAAACCTTTTATTGACAAAAATATGGAGATTTGAAATTCGAGGCTTTTTTGCAAAATTCTGCTGGACTATAGCCCATGATTTCAAAATGCACTTTTTTCCTGAAATCGTCTATTACACTTTCTGATGCGCTGACTATAAAGAGTATCCGTAACTAAGTACAAATTTTAAATTTTAGCTCTGAAAACCTTTTATTGACAAAAATATGGAGATTTGAAATTCGAGGCTTTTTTGCAAAATTCTGCTGGACTATAGCCCATGATTTCATAATGCACTTTTTTCCTGAAATCGAAAATAACGATTTCTGATGCGCTGACTATAAAGAGAATCAGAAACTGAACACATATTTGAAATTTTAGCTCTGAGAACCATTTTTTAACAAAAATATGGAGTTAAGAAATCCGAGGCTTTTTTGCAAAATTCTGCTGGACTATAGCCCATGATTTCAAAATACACATTTTTCCTCAAACCGACAATTACGATTTCTGATGCGCTGACTATAAAGAGAATCAGAAACTGAACACATATTTGAAATTTTAGCTCTGAGAACCATTTTTTAACAAAAATATGGAGTTAAGAAATCCGAGGCTTTCTTGCAAAATTCTGCTGGACTATAGCCCATGATTTCAAAATGCACTTTTTTCCTGAAATCGTCTATTACACTTTCTGATGCGCTGACTATAAAGAGTATCCGTAACTAAGTACAAATTTGAAAATTAAGCTCTGAGAACCTTTTATTGACAAAAATATGGAGTTAAGAAATCCGAGGCTTTCTTGCAAAATTCTGCTGGACTATAGCCCATGATTTCATAATGCACTTTTTTCCTGAAATCGACAATTATGATTTCTGATGCGCTGACTATAAAGAGTATCCGTAACTAAGTACAAATTTGAAATTTTAGCTCTGAAAACCTTTTATTGACAAAAATATGGAGATTTGAAATTCGAGGCTTTTTTGCAAAATTCTGCTGGACTATAGCCCATGATTTCATAATGCACTTTTTTCCTGAAATCGAAAATAACGATTTCTGATGCGCTGACTATAAAGAGTATCCGTAACTAAGTACAAATTTGAAATTTTAGCTCTGAAAACCTTTTATTGACAAAAATATGGAGATTTGAAATTCGAGGCTTTTTTGCAAAATTCTGCTGGACTATAGCCCATGATTTCAAAATGCACTTTTTTCCTGAAATCGTCTATTACACTTTCTGATGCGCTGACTATAAAGAGTATCCGTAACTAAGTACAAATTTGAAAATTAAGCTCTGAGAACCTTTTATTGACAAAAATATAGAGATTTGAAATCCGAGGCGTTTTTGCAAAATTCTGCTGGACTATAGCCCATGATTTTAAAACGCACATTTTTCCTGAAATCGACATTTACGATTTCTGATGCGCTGACTATAAAGAGTATCCGTAACTAAGTAAAAATTTGAAAATTTGGCTCTGAGAACCTTTTATTGACAAAAATATGGAGTTAAGAAATCCGAGGCTTTCTTGCAAAATTCTGCTGGACTATAGCCCATGATTTCAAAATGCACTTTTTTCCTGAAATCGATAATTACAATTTCTGATGCGCTGGTAGTAAAGAGTATCCGTGACTAAGTACAAATTTGAAAATTTAGCTCTGAGAACCTTTTATTGACAAAAATATAGAGATCTGTAATCCGAGCCTTTTTTGCAAAATTCTGCTGGACTATAGCCCATGATTTCAAAATGCACTTTTTTCCTGAAATCGACAATTACGATTTCTGATGCGCTGATAATAAAGAGCATCCGTAACTAAGAACAAATTTGCAAATTTAGCTCTGAGAACCTTTTATTAACAAAAATATAGAGATCTGTAATCCGAGCCTTTTTTGCAAAATTCTGCTGGACTATAGCCCATGATTTCAAAATGCACTTTTTTCCTGAAATCGACAATTACGATTTCTGATGCGCTGACTATAAAGAGTATCCGTAACTAAGAACAAATTTGAAAATTAAGCTCTGAGAACCTTTTATTGACAAAAATATGGAGTTATGAAATCCGAGGCTTTTTTGCAAAATTCTGCTGGACTATAGCCCATGATTTCAAAATGCACTTTTTTCCTGAAATCGACAATTACGGTTTCTGATGCCCTGATAATAAAAAGTATCTCTACCTTAGTACGAATTTGAAAATTTAGCTCTGAGAACCTTTTATTGACAAAAATATGGAGTTATGAAATCCGAGGCTTTTTTGCAAAATTCTGCTGGACTATAGCCCATGATTGCAAAATGCACTTTTTTCCTGAAATCGACATTTACGATTTCTGATGCGCTGACTATAAAGAGTATCCGTAACTAAGTACAAATTTGAAAATTTGGCTCTGAGAACCTTTTATTAACAAAAATATAGAGATCTGAAATCCGAGGCTTTTTTGCAAAATTCTGCTGGACTATAGCCCATGATTTCAAAATGCACTTTTTTCCTGAATTCGAAAATTACGATTTCTGAGATACTGATAATAAAGAGTATCCGTAGCTAAGTACAAATTTGAAAATTTGGCTCTGAGAACCTTTTATTAACAAAAATATAGAGATCTGAAATCCGAGGCTTTTTTGCAAAATTCTGCTGGACTATAGCCCATGATTTCAAAATGCACTTTTTTCCTGAAATCGACAATTACGATTTCTGATGGGCTGAATATAAAGAGTATCCGTAACTAAGTACAAATTTGAAAATTTGGCTCTGAGAACCTTTTATTAACAAAAATATAGAGATCTGAAATCCGAGGCTTTTTTGCAAAATTCTGCTGGACTATAGCCCATGATTTCAAAATGCGCTTTTTTCCTAAAATCGACAATTACGATTTCTGAGATACTGATAATAAAGAGTATCCGTAACTAAGTACAAATTTGAAAATTTGGCTCTGAGAACCTTTTATTAACAAAAATATAGAGATCTGAAATCCGAGGCTTTTTTGCAAAATTCTGCTGGACTATAGCCCATGATTTCAAAATGCACTTTTTTCCTGAAATCGACAATTACGATTTCTGAGATACTGATAATAAAGAATATCCGTAACTAAGTACAAATTTGAAAATTTGGCTCTGAGAACCTTTTATTAACAAAAATATAGAGATCTGAAATCCGAGGCTTTTTTGCAAAATTCTGCTGGACTATAGCCCATGATTTCAAAATGCACTTTTTTCCTGAAATCGACAATTACGATTTCTGAGATACTGATAATAAAGGGTATCCGTAACTAAGTACAAATTTGAAAATTTGGCTCTGAGAACCTTTTATTAACAAAAATATAGAGATCTGAAATCCGAGGCTTTTTTGCTAAATTCTGCTGGACTATAGCCCATGATTTCAAAATGCACCTTTTTCCTGAAATCGACATTTACGATTTCTGATGCGCTGACTATAAAGAGTATCCGTAACTAAGTACAAATTTGAAAATTTGGCTCTGAGAACCTTTTATTAACAAAAATATAGAGATCTGAAATGCGAGGCTTTTTTGCAAAATTCTGCTGGACTATAGCCCATGATTTCAAAATGCACTTTTTTCCTCAAATCGACAATTACGATTTCTGAGATACTGATAATAAAGAGTATCCATAACTAAGTTCAAATTTGAAAATCAAATCGACAATTACGATTTCTGAGATACTGATAATAAAGAGTATCCGTAACTAAGTTCAAATTTGAAAATTTGGCTCTGAGAACCTTTTATTAACAAAAATATAGAGATCTGAAATCCGAGGCTTTTTTGCAAAATTCTGCTGGACTATAGCCCATGATTTCAAAATGCACTTTTTTCCTCAAATCGACAATTACGATTTCTGAGATACTGATAATAAAGAGTATCCGTAACTAAGTTCAAATTTGAAAATTTGGCTCTGAGAACCTTTTATTAACAAAAATATAGAGATCTGAAATCCGAGGCTTTTTTGCAAAATTCTGCTGGACTATAGCCCATGATTTCAAAATGCACTTTTTTCCTGAAATCGACAATTACGATTTCTGATGCGCTGAATATAAAGAGTATCCGTAACTAAGTACAAATTTGAAAATTTGGCTCTGAGAACCTTTTATTAACAAAAATATAGAGATCTGAAATCCGAGGCTTTTTTGCAAAATTCTGCTGGACTATAGCCCATGATTTCAAAATGCACTTTTTTCCTGAAATCGACAATTACGATTTCTGAGATACTGATAATAAAGAGTATCCGTAACTAAGTACAAATTTGAAAATTTGGCTCTGAGAACCTTTTATTAACAAAAATATAGAGATCTGAAATCCGAGGCTTTTTTGCAAAATTCTGCTGGACTATAGCCCATGATTTCAAAATGCACTTTTTTCCTGAAATCGACAATTACGATTTCTGAGATACTGATAATAAAGAGTATCCGTAACTAAGTACAAATTTGAAAATTTGGCTCTGAGAACCTTTTATAAACAAAAATATAGAGATCTGAAATCCGAGGCTTTTTTGCAAAATTCTGCTGGACTATAGCCCATGATTTCAAAATGCGCTTTTTTCCTAAAATCGACAATTACGATTTCTGAGATACTGATAATAAAGAGTATCCGTAACTAAGTACAAATTTGAAAATTTGGCTCTGAGAACCTTTTATTAACAAAAATATAGAGATCTGAAATCCGAGGCTTTTTTGCAAAATTCTGCTGGACTATAGCCCATGATTTCAAAATGCACTTTTTTCCTGAAATCGACAATTACGATTTCTGAGATACTGATAATAAAGAATATCCGTAACTAAGTACAAATTTGAAAATTTGGCTCTGAGAACCTTTTATTAACAAAAATATAGAGATCTGAAATCCGAGGCTTTTTTGCAAAATTCTGCTGGACTATAGCCCATGATTTCAAAATGCACTTTTTTCCTGAAATCGACAATTACGATTTCTGAGATACTGATAATAAAGGGTATCCGTAACTAAGTACAAATTTGAAAATTTGGCTCTGAGAACCTTTTATTAACAAAAATATAGAGATCTGAAATCCGAGGCTTTTTTGCTAAATTCTGCTGGACTATAGCCCATGATTTCAAAATGCACCTTTTTCCTGAAATCGACATTTACGATTTCTGATGCGCTGACTATAAAGAGTATCCGTAACTAAGTACAAATTTGAAAATTTGGCTCTGAGAACCTTTTATTAACAAAAATATAGAGATCTGAAATGCGAGGCTTTTTTGCAAAATTCTGCTGGACTATAGCCCATGATTTCAAAATGCACTTTTTTCCTCAAATCGACAATTACGATTTCTGATGCGCTAAATATAAAGAGTATCCGTAACTAAGTACAAATTTGAAAATTTGGCTCTGAGAACCTTTTATTAACAAAAATATAGAGATCTGAAATCCGAGGCTTTTTTGCAAAATTCTGCTGGACTATAGCCCATGATTTCAAAATGCACTTTTTTCCTGAAATCGACAATTACGATTTCTGAGATACTGATAATAAAGAGTATCCGTAACTAAGTACAAATTTGAAAATTTGGCTCTGAGAACCTTTTATTAACAAAAATATAGAGATCTGAAATCCGAGGTTTTTTTGCAAAATTCTGCTGGACTATAGCCCATGATTTCAAAATGCACTTTTTTCCTGAAATCGACAATTACGATTTCTGATGCGCTGAATATAAAGAGTATCCGTAACTAAGTACAAATTTGAAAATTTGGCTCTGAGAACCTTTTATTAACAAAAATATAGAGATCTGAAATCCGAGGCTTTTTTGCAAAATTCTGCTGGACTATAGCCCATGATTTCAAAATGCACTTTTTTCCTGAAATCGACAATTACGATTTCTGAGATACTGATAATAAAGAGTATCCGTAACTAAGTACAAATTTGAAAATTTGGCTCTGAGAACCTTTTATAAACAAAAATATAGAGATCTGAAATCCGAGGCTTTTTTGCAAAATTCTGCTGGACTATAGCCCATGATTTCAAAATGCGCTTTTTTCCTAAAATCGACAATTACGATTTCTGAGATACTGATAATAAAGAGTATCCGTAACTAAGTACAAATTTGAAAATTTGGCTCTGAGAACCTTTTATTAACAAAAATATAGAGATCTGAAATCCGAGGCTTTTTTGCAAAATTCTGCTGGACTATAGCCCATGATTTCAAAATGCACTTTTTTCCTGAAATCGACAATTACGATTTCTGAGATACTGATAATAAAGGGTATCCGTAACTAAGTACAAATTTGAAAATTTGGCTCTGAGAACCTTTTATTAACAAAAATATAGAGATCTGAAATCCGAGGCTTTTTTGCTAAATTCTGCTGGACTATAGCCCATGATTTCAAAATGCACCTTTTTCCTGAAATCGACATTTACGATTTCTGATGCGCTGACTATAAAGAGTATCCGTAACTAAGTACAAATTTGAAAATTTGGCTCTGAGAACCTTTTATAAACAAAAATATAGAGATCTGAAATCCGAGGCTTTTTTGCAAAATTCTGCTGGACTATAGCCCATGATTTCAAAATGCGCTTTTTTCCTAAAATCGACAATTACGATTTCTGAGATACTGATAATAAAGAGTATCCGTAACTAAGTACAAATTTGAAAATTTGGCTCTGAGAACCTTTTATTAACAAAAATATAGAGATCTGAAATCCGAGGCTTTTTTGCAAAATTCTGCTGGACTATAGCCCATGATTTCAAAATGCACTTTTTTCCTGAAATCGACAATTACGATTTCTGAGATACTGATAATAAAGAGTATCCGTAACTAAGTACAAATTTGAAAATTTGGCTCTGAGAACCTTTTATTAACAAAAATATAGAGATCTGAAATCCGAGGCTTTTTTGCAAAATTCTGCTGGACTATAGCCCATGATTTCAAAATGCACTTTTTTCCTGAAATCGACAATTACGATTTCTGAGATACTGATAATAAAGGGTATCCGTAACTAAGTACAAATTTGAAAATTTGGCTCTGAGAACCTTTTATTAACAAAAATATAGAGATCTGAAATCCGAGGCTTTTTTGCTAAATTCTGCTGGACTATAGCCCATGATTTCAAAATGCACTTTTTTCCTCAAATCGAAAATTACGATTTCTGAGATACTGATAATAAAGAGTATCCATAACTAAGTTCAAATTTGAAAATCAAATCGACAATTACGATTTCTGAGATACTGATAATAAAGAGTATCCGTAACTAAGTTCAAATTTGAAAATTTGGCTCTGAGAACCTTTTATTAACAAAAATATAGAGATCTGAAATCCGAGGCTTTTTTGCAAAATTCTGCTGGACTATAGCCCATGATTTCAAAATGCACTTTTTTCCTCAAATCGACAATTACGATTTCTGAGATACTGATAATAAAGAGTATCCGTAACTAAGTTCAAATTTGAAAATTTGGCTCTGAGAACCTTTTATTAACAAAAATATAGAGATCTGAAATCCGAGGCTTTTTTGCAAAATTCTGCTGGACTTCAAAATGCACTTTCTTCCTGAAATCGACAAGTACGATTTCTGATGCGCTGACTATAAAGAGTATCCGTAACTAAGTACAAATTTGAAAACTTGGCTCTGAGAACCTTTTATTAACAAAAATATAGAGATCTGAAATCCGAGGCTTTTTTGCAAAATTCTGCTGGACTATAGCCCATGATTTCAAAATGCACTTTTTTCCTCAAATCGAAAATTACGATTTCTGAGATACTGATAATAAAGAGTATCCATAACTAAGTTCAAATTTGAAAATTTGGCTCTGAGAACCTTTTATTAACAAAAATATAGAGATCTGAAATCCGAGGCTTTTTTGCAAAATTCTGCTGGCCTATAGCCCATGATTTCAAAATGCATTTTTTTCCTCAAATCGACAATTACGATTTCTGAGATACTGATAATAAAGAGTATCCGTAACTAAGTTCAAATTTGAAAATTTGGCTCTGAGAACCTTTTATTAACAAAAATATAGAGATCTGAAATCGGAGGCTTTTTTGCAAAATTCTGCTGGACTATAGCCCATGAATTCAAAAGGCACTTTTTTCCTGAAATCGACATTTACGATTTCTGATGCGCTGACTATAAAGAGTATCCGTAACTAAGTACAAATTTGAAAATTTGGCTCTGAGAACCTTTTATTAACAAAAATATAGAGATCTGAAATCCGAGGCTTTTTTGCAAAATTCTGCTGGACTATAGCCCATGATTTCAAAATGCACTTTTTTCCTCAAATCGAAAATTACGATTTCTGAGATACTGATAATAAAGAGTATCCATAACTAAGTTCAAATTTGAAAATTTGGCTCTGAGAACCTTTTATTAACAAAAATATAGAGATCTGAAATCCGAGGCTTTTTTGCAAAATTCTGCTGGACTATAGCCCATGATTTCAAAATGCACTCTTTTCCTCAAATCGACAATTACGATTTCTGAGATACTAATAATAAAGAGTATCCATAACTAAGTTCAAATTTGAAAATTTGGCTCTGAGAACCTTTTATTAACAAAAATATAGAGATCTGAAATCCGAGGCTTTTTTGCAAAATTCTGCTGGACTATAGCCCATGATTTCAAAAGGCACTTTTTTCCTGAAATCGACATTTACGATTTCTGATGCGCTGACTATAAAGAGTATCCGTAACTAAGTACAAATTTGAAAATTTGGCTCTGAGAACCTTTTATTAACAAAAATATAGAGATCTGAAATCCGAGGCTTTTTTGCAAAATTCTGCTGGACTATAGCCCATGATTTCAAACTGCACTTTTTTCCTCAAATCGACAATTACGATTTCTGAGATACTGATAATAAAGAGTATCCGTAACTAAGTTCAAATTTGAAAATTTGGCTCTGAGAACCTTTTATTAACAAAAATATAGAGATCTGAAATCCGAGGCTTTTTTGCAAAATTCTGCTGGACTTCAAAATGCACTTTCTTCCTGAAATCGACAAGTACGATTTCTGATGCGCTGACTATAAAGAGTATCCGTAACTAAGTACAAATTTGAAAACTTGGCTCTGAGAACCTTTTATTAACAAAAATATAGAGATCTGAAATCCGAGGCTTTTTTGCAAAATTCTGCTGGACTAAAGCCCATGATTTCAAACTGCACTTTTTTCCTCAAATCGACAATTACGATTTCTGAGATACTGATAATAAAGAGTATCCATAACTAAGTTCAAATTTGAAAATTTGGCTCTGAGAACCTTTTATTAACAAAAATATAGAGATCTGAAATCCGAGGCTTTTTTGCAAAATTCTGCTGGACTAAAGCCCATGATTTCAAACTGCACTTTTTTCCTCAAATCGACAATTACGATTTCTGAGATACTGATAATAAAGAGTATCCGTAACTAAGTTCAAATTTGAAAATTTGGCTCTGAGAACCTTTTATTAACAAAAATATAGAGATCTGAAATCCGAGGCTTTTTTGCAAAATTCTGCTGGACTTCAAAATGCACTTTCTTCCTGAAATCGACAAGTACGATTTCTGATGCGCTGACTATAAAGAGTATCCGTAACTAAGTACAAATTTGAAAACTTGGCTCTGAGAACCTTTTATTAACAAAAATATAGAGATCTGAAATCCGAGGCTTTTTTGCAAAATTCTGCTGGACTATAGCCCATGATTTCAAACTGCACTTTTTTCCTCAAATCGACAATTACGATTTCTGAGATACTGATAATAAAGAGTATCCGTAACTAAGTTCAAATTTGAAAATTTGGCTCTGAGAACCTTTTATTAACAAAAATATAGAGATCTGAAATCCGAGGCTTTTTTGCAAAATTCTGCTGGACTTCAAAATGCACTTTCTTACTGAAATCGACAAGTACGATTTCTGATGCGCTGACTATAAAGAGTATCCGTAACTAAGTACAAATTTGAAAACTTGGCTCTGAGAACCTTTTATTAACAAAAATATAGAGATCTGAAATCCGAGGCTTTTTTGCAAAATTCTGCTGGACTATAGCCCATGATTTCAAAATGCACTTTTTTCCTCAAATCGAAAATTACGATTTCTGAGATACTGATAATAAAGAGTATCCGTAACTAAGTTCAAATTTGAAAATTTGGCTCTGAGAACCTTTTATTAACAAAAATATAGAGATCTGAAATCCGAGGCTTTTTTGCAAAATTCTGCTGGACTATAGCCCATGATTTCAAAATGCACTTTTTTCCTCAAATCGAAAATTACGATTTCTGAGATACTGATAATAAAGAGTATCCATAACTAAGTTCAAATTTGAAAATTTGGCTCTGAGAACCTTTTATTAACAAAAATATAGAGATCTGAAATCCGAGGCTTTTTTGCAAAATTCTGCTGGACTATAGCCCATGATTTCAAAAGGCACTTTTTTCCTGAAATCGACATTTACGATTTCTGATGCGCTGACTATAAAGAGTATCCGTTACTAAGTACAAATTTGAAAATTTGGCTCTGAGAACCTTTTTGTTAACAAAAATATAGAGATCTGAAATCCGAGGCTTTTTTGCAAAATTCTGCTGGACTATAGCCCATGATTTCAGAATGCACTTTTTTCCTCAAATCGACAATTACGATTTCTGAGATACTGATAATTAAGAGTATCCGTAACTAAGTACAAATTTGAAATTTTAGCTCTGAGAACAAAAATATGGAGATTTGAAATTCGAGGCTTCTTTGCAAAATTCTGCTGGACTATAGCCCAGGTTTTCAAAATGCACTTTTTTCCTGAAATCGACAATTACGATTTCTGATGCGCTGACTATAAAGAGTATCCGTAACTAAGTACAAATTTGAAATTTTAGCTCTGAGAACCATTTATTAACAAAAATATGAAGATTTGAAATTCGAGGCTTTTTTGCAAAATTCTGCTGGACTATAGCCCATGATTGCAAAATGCACTTTTTTCCTGAAATCGACAATTACGATTTCTGATGCGCTGACTATAAAGAGTATCCGTAACTAAGTACAAATTTGAAAATTTAGCTCTGAGAACCTTTTATTGACAAAAATATGGAGTTATGAAATCCGAGGCTTTTTTGCAAAATTCTGCTGGACTATAGCCCATGATTGCAAAATGCACTTTTTTCCTGAAATCGACAATTACGATTTCTGATGCGCTGACTATAAAGAGTATCCGTAACTAAGAACAAATTTGAAATTTTAACTCTGAGAACCTTTTATTGACAAAAATATGGAGTTATGAAATCCCAGGCTTTTTTGCAAAATTCTGCTGGACTATAGCCCATGATTGCAAAATGCACTTTTTTCCTGAAATCAGCATATATGATTTCTGATGCGCTGACTATAAAGAGTATCCGTAACTAAGTACAAATTTGAAAATTTAGCTCTGAGAACCATTTATTAACAAAAATATGGAGATTTGAAATTTGAGGCTTTTTTGCAAAATTCTGCTGGACTATAGCCCATGATTGCAAAATGCACTTTTTTCCTGAAATCAGCATATATGATTTCTGATGCGCTGACTATAAAGAGTATCCGTAACTAAGTACAAATTTGAAAATTTAGCTCTGAGAACCTTTTATTAACAAAAATATAGAGATCTGAAATCCGAGGCTTTTTTGCAAAATTCTGCTGGACTATAGCTCATGATTGCAAAATGCACTTTTTTCCTGAAATCAGCATATATGATTTCTGATGCGCTGACTATAAAGAGTATCCGTAACTTAGTACAAATTTTAAAATTAAGCTCTGAGAACCTATTATTGACAAAAATATGGAGTTATGAAATCCGAGGCTTTTTTGCAAAATTCTGCTGGACTATAGCCCAGGTTTTCAAAATGCACTTTTTTCCTGAAATCGACAATTACGATTTCTGATGCGCTGACTATAAAGAGTATCCGTAACTAAGTACAAATTTGAAATTTTAGCTCTGAGAACCATTTATTAACAAAAATATGGAGATTTGAAATTTGAGGCTTTTTTGCAAAATTCTGCTGGACTATAGCCCATGAATTCAAAAGGCACTTTTTTCCTGAAATCGACATTTACGATTTCTGATGCGCTGACTATAAAGAGTATCCGTAACTAAGTACAAATTTGAAAATTTGGCTCTGAGAACCTTTTATTAACAAAAATATAGAGATCTGAAATCGGAGGCTTTTTTGCAAAATTCTGCTGGACTATAGCCCATGAATTCAAAAGGCACTTTTTTCCTGAAATCGACATTTACGATTTCTGATGCGCTGACTATAAAGAGTATCCGTAACTAAGTACAAATTTGAAAATTTAGCTCTGAGAACCTTTTATTAACAAAAATATAGAGATCTGAAATCCGAGGCTTTTTTGCAAAATTCTGCTGGACTATAGCCCATGAATTCAAAAGGCACTTTTTTCCTGAAATCGACAATTACGATTTCTGAGATACTGATAATAAAGAGTATCCGTAACTAAGTTCAAATTTGAAAATTTGGCTCTGAGAACCTTTTATTAACAAAAATATAGAGATCTGAAATCGGAGGCTTTTTTGCAAAATTCTGCTGGACTATAGCCCATGATTGCAAAATGCACTTTTTTCCTGAAATCAGCATATATGATTTCTGATGCGCTGACTATAAAGAGTATCCGTAACTAAGTACAAATTTGAAAATTTATCTCTGAGAACCTTTTATTAACAAAAATATAGAGATCTGAAATCCGAGGCTTTTTTGCAAAATTCTGCTGGACTATAGCCCATGATTTCAAAATGCATTTTTTTCCTGAAATCGACAATTACGATTTCTGATGCGCTGACTATAAAGAGTATCCGTAACGAAGTACAAATTTGAAAATTTAGCTCTGAGAACCTTTTATTACAAAAATATAGAGATCTGAAATCCGAGGCTTTTTTGCAAAATTCTGCTGGACTATAGCCCATGAATTCAAAAGGAACTTTTTTCCTGAAATCGACATTTACGATTTCTGATGCGCTGACTATAAAGAGTATCCGTAACTAAGTACAAATTTGAAAATTTGGCTCTGAGAACCTTTTATTAACAAAAATATAGAGATCTGAAATCGGAGGCTTTTTTGCAAAATTCTGCTGGACTATAGCCCATGAATTCAAAAGGCACTTTTTTCCTGAAATCGACATTTACGATTTCTGATGCGCTGACTATAAAGAGTATCCGTAACTAAGTACAAATTTGAAAATTTGGCTCTGAGAACCTTTTATTAACAAAAATATAGAGATCTGAAATCCGAGGCTTTTTTGCAAAATTCTGCTGGACTATAGCCCATGATTTCAAAATGCATTTTTTCCTGAAATCGACAATTACGATTTCTGATGCGCTGACTATAAAGAGTATCCGTAACTAAGTACAAATTTGAAATTTTAGCTCTGAGAACCATTTATTAACAAAAATATGGAGATTTGAAATTTGAGGCTTTTTTGCAAAATTCTGCTGGACTATAGCCCATGATTGCAAAATGCACTTTTTTCCTCAAATCGACAATTACGATTTCTGAGATACTGATAATAAAGAGTATCCGTAACTAAGTTCAAATTTGAAAATTTGGCTCTGAGAACCTTTTATTAACAAAAATATAGAGATCTGAAATCGGAGGCTTTTTTGCAAATTCTGCTGGACTATAGCCCATGATTGCAAAATGCACTTTTTTCCTGAAATCAGCATATATGATTTCTGATGCGCTGACTATAAAGAGTATCCGTAACTAAGTACAAATTTGAAAATTTAGCTCTGAGAACCTTTTATTAACAAAAATATAGAGATCTGAAATCCGAGGCTTTTTTGCAAAATTCTGCTGGACTATAGCCCATGATTTCAAAATGCATTTTTTTCCTGAAATCGACAATTACGATTTCTGATGCGCTGACTATAAAGAGTATCCGTAACGAAGTACAAATTTGAAAATTTAGCTCTGAGAACCTTTTATTAACAAAAATATAGAGATCTGAAATCCGAGGCTTTTTTGCAAAATTCTGCTGGACTATAGCCCATGAATTCAAAAGGCACTTTTTTCCTGAAATCGACATTTACGATTTCTGATGCGCTGACTATAAAGAGTATCCGTAACTAAGTACAAATTTGAAAATTTGGCTCTGAGAACCTTTTATTAACAAAAATATAGAGATCTGAAATCGGAGGCTTTTTTGCAAAATTCTGCTGGACTATAGCCCATGAATTCAAAAGGCACTTTTTTCCTGAAATCGACATTTACGATTTCTGATGCGCTGACTATAAAGAGTATCCGTAACTAAGTACAAATTTGAAAATTTGGCTCTGAGAACCTTTTATTAACAAAAATATAGAGATCTGAAATCCGAGGCTTTTTTGCAAAATTCTGCTGGACTATAGCCCATGATTTCAAAATGCATTTTTTTCCTGAAATCGACAATTACGATTTCTGATGCGCTGACTATAAAGAGTATCCGTAACTAAGTACAAATTTGAAATTTTAGCTCTGAGAACCATATATTAACAAAAATATGGAGATTTGAAATTTGAGGCTTTTTTGCAAAATTCTGCTGGACTATAGCCCATGATTGCAAAATGCACTTTTTTCCTCAAATCGACAATTACGATTTCTGAGATACTGATAATAAAGAGTATCCGTAACTAAGTTCAAATTTGAAAATTTGGCTCTGAGAACCTTTTATTAACAAAAATATAGAGATCTGAAATCCGAGGCTTTTTTGCAAAATTCTGCTGGACTATAGCCCATGATTTCAAAATGCATTTTTTTCCTGAAATCGACAATTACGATTTCTGATGCGCTGACTATAAAGAGTATCCGTAACTAAGTACAAATTTGAAAATTTAGCTCTGAGAACCTTTTATTAACAAAAATATAGAGATCTGAAATCCGAGGCTTTTTTGCAAAATTCTGCTGGACTATAGCCCATGATTTCAAAATGCATTTTTTTCCTCAAATCGACAATTACGATTTCTGAGATACTGATAATAAAGAGTATCCGTAACTAAGTACAAATTTGAAAATTTGGCTCTGAGAACCTTTTATTAACAAAAATATAGAGATCTGAAATCGGAGGCTTTTTTGCAAAATTCTGCTGGACTATAGCCCATGAATTCAAAAGGCACTTTTTTCCTGAAATCGACATTTACGATTTCTGATGCGCTGACTATAAAGAGTATCCGTAACTAAGTACAAATTTGAAAATTTGGCTCTGAGAACCTTTTATTAACAAAAATATAGAGATCTGAAATCGGAGGCTTTTTTGCAAAATTCTGCTGGACTATAGCCCATGAATTCAAAAGGCACTTTTTTCCTGAAATCGACATTTACGATTTCTGATGCGCTGACTATAAAGAGTATCCGTAACTAAGTACAAATTTGAAAATTTGGCTCTGAGAACCTTTTATTAACAAAAATATAGAGATCTGAAATCCGAGGCTTTTTTGCAAAATTCTGCTGGACTATAGCCCATGATTTCAAAATGCACTTTTTTCCTGAAATCGACAATTACGATTTCTGATGCGCTGACTATAAAGAGTATCCGTAACTTAGTACAAATTTGAAATTTTAGCTCTGAGAACAAAAATATGGAGATTTGAAATTCGAGGCTTCTTTGCAAAATTCTGCTGGACTATAGCCCAGGTTTTCAAAATGCACTTTTTTCCTGAAATCGACAATTACGATTTCTGATGCGCTGACTATAAAGAGTATCCGTAACTAAGTACAAATTTGAAAATTTGGCTCTGAGAACCTTTTATTAACAAAAATATAGAGATCTGAAATCGGAGGCTTTTTTGCAAAATTCTGCTGGACTATAGCCCATGAATTCAAAAGGCACTTTTTTCCTGAAATCGACATTTACGATTTCTGATGCGCTGACTATAAAGAGTATCCGTAACTAAGTACAAATTTGAAAATTTGGCTCTGAGAACCTTTTATTAACAAAAATATAGAGATCTGAAATCCGAGGCTTTTTTGCAAAATTCTGCTGGACTATAGCCCATGATTTCAAAATGCACTTTTTTCCTGAAATCGACAATTACGATTTCTGATGCGCTGACTATAAAGAGTATCCGTAACTAAGTACAAATTTGAAAATTTGGCTCTGAGAACCTTTTATTAACAAAAATATAGAGATCTGAAATCCGAGGCTTTTTTGCAAAATTCTGCTGGACTATAGCCCATGATTTCAAAATGCACTTTTTTCCTGAAATCGACAATTACGATTTCTGATGCGCTGACTATAAAGAGTATCCGTAACTTAGTACAAATTTGAAATTTTAGCTCTGAGAACAAAAATATGGAGATTTGAAATTCGAGGCTTCTTTGCAAAATTCTGCTGGACTATAGCCCAGGTTTTCAAAATGCACTTTTTTCCTGAAATCGACAATTACGATTTCTGATGCGCTGACTATAAAGAGTATCCGTAACTAAGTACAAATTTGAAAATTTGGCTCTGAGAACCTTTTATTAACAAAAATATAGAGATCTGAAATCGGAGGCTTTTTTGCAAAATTCTGCTGGACTATAGCCCATGAATTCAAAGGCACTTTTTTCCTGAAATCGACATTTACGATTTCTGATGCGCTGACTATAAAGAGTATCCGTAACTAAGTACAAATTTGAAAATTTGGCTCTGAGAACCTTTTATTAACAAAAATATAGAGATCTGAAATCCGAGGCTTTTTTGCAAAATTCTGCTGGACTATAGCCCATGATTTCAAAATGCACTTTTTTCCTGAAATCGACAATTACGATTTCTGATGCGCTGACTATAAAGAGTATCCGTAACTAAGTACAAATTTGAAAATTTGGCTCTGAGAACCTTTTATTAACAAAAATATAGAGATCTGAAATCCGAGGCTTCTTTGCAAAATTCTGCTGGACTATAGCCCAGGTTTTCAAAATGCACTTTTTTCCTGAAATCGACAATTACGATTTCTGATGCGCTGACTATAAAGAGTATCCGTAACTTAGTACAAATTTGAAAATTAAGCTCTGAGAACCTATTATTGACAAAAATATGGAGTTATGAAATCCGAGGCTTTTTTGCAAAATTCTGCTGGACTATAGCCCAGGTTTTCAAAATGCACTTTTTTCCTGAAATCGACAATTACGATTTCTGATGCGCTGACTATAAAGAGTATCCGTAACTTAGTACAAATTTGAAATTTTAGCTCTGAGAACCATTTATTAACAAAAATATGGAGATTTGAAATCCGAGGCTTTTTTGCAAAATTCTGCTGGACTATAGCCCATGATTGCAAAATGCACACTTTTTTCCTGAAATCGACAATTACGATTTCTGATGCGCTGACTATAAAGAGTATCCGTAACTAAGAACAAATTTGAAATTTTAACTCTGAGAACCTTTTATTGACAAAAATATGGAGTTATGAAATCCGAGGCTTTTTTGCAAAATTCTGCTGGACTATAGCCCAGGTTTTCAAAATGCACTTTTTTCCTGAAATCGACAATTACGATTTCTGATGCGCTGACTATAAAGAGTATCCGTAACTAAGTACAAATTTGAAATTTTAGCTCTGAGAACCATTTATTAACAAAAATAGGAGATTTGAAATCCGAGGCTTTTTTGCAAAATCTGCTGGACTATAGCCCATGATTGCAAAATGCACTTTTTTCCTGAAATCGACAATTACGATTTCTGATGCGCTGACTATAAAGAGTATCCGTAACTAAGTACAAATTTGAAATTTTAGCTCTGAGAACCATTTATTAACAAAAATATGGAGATTTGAAATTTGAGGCTTTTTTGCAAAATTCTGCTGGACTATAGCCCATGATTGCAAAATGCACTTTTTTCTTGAAATCAGCATATATGATTTCTGATGCGCTGACTATAAAGAGTATCCGTAACTAAGTACAAATTTGAAAATTTAGCTCTGAGAACCTTTTATTAACAAAAATATAGAGATCTGAAATCCGAGGCTTTTTTGCAAAATTCTGCTGGACTATAGCCCATGATTGCAAAATGCACTTTTTTCCTGAAATCAGCATATATGATTTCTGATGCGCTGACTATAAAGAGTATCCGTAACTAAGTACAAATTTGAAAATTTGGCTCTGAGAACCTTTTATTAACAAAAATATAGAGATCTGAAATCCGAGGCTTTTTTGCAAAATTCTGCTGGACTATAGCCCATGATTTCAAAAGGCACTTTTTTCCTGAAATCGACATTTACGATTTCTGAGATACTGATAATTAAGAGTATCCGTAACTAAGTACAAATTTGAAATTTTAGCTCTGAGAACAAAAATATGGAGATTTGAAATTCGAGGCTTCTTTGCAAAATTCTGCTGGACTATAGCCCAGGTTTTCAAAATGCACTTTTTTCCTGAAATCGACAATTACGATTTCTGATGCGCTGACTATAAAGAGTATCCGTAACTTAGTACAAATTTGAAAATTAAGCTCTGAGAACCTATTATTGACAAAAATATGGAGTTATGAAATCCGAGGCTTTTTTGCAAAATTCTGCTGGACTATAGCCCAGGTTTTCAAAATGCACTTTTTTCCTGAAATCGACAATTACGATTTCTGATGCGCTGACTATAAAGAGTATCCGTAACTTAGTACAAATTTGAAATTTTAGCTCTGAGAACCATTTATTAACAAAAATATGGAGATTTGAAATCCGAGGCTTTTTTGCAAAATTCTGCTGGACTATAGCCCATGATTGCAAAATGCACTTTTTTCCTGAAATCGACGATTACGATTTCTGATGCGCTGACTATAAAGAGTATCCGTAACTAAGAACAAATTTGAAATTTTAACTCTGAGAACCTTTTATTGACAAAAATATGGAGTTATGAAATCCGAGGCTTTTTTGCAAAATTCTGCTGGACTATAGCCCAGGTTTTCAAAATGCACTTTTTTCCTGAAATCGACAATTACGATTTCTGATGCGCTGACTATAAAGAGTATCCGTAACTAAGTACAAATTTGAAATTTTAGCTCTGAGAACCATTTATTAACAAAAATATGGAGATTTGAAATTTGAGGCTTTTTTGCAAAATTCTGCTGGACTATAGCCCATGATTGCAAAATGCACTTTTTTCCTGAAATCAGCATATATGATTTCTGATGCGCTGACTATAAAGAGTATCCGTAACTAAGTACAAATTTGAAAATTTACTCTGAGAACCTTTTATTAACAAAAATATAGAGATCTGAAATCCGAGGCTTTTTTGCAAAATTCTGCTGGACTATAGCCCATGATTTCAAAAGGCACTTTTTTCCTGAAATCGACAATTACGATTTCTGATGCGCTGACTATAAAGAGTATCCGTAACTAAGTACAAATTTGAAATTTTAACTCTGAGAACCTTTTATTGACAAAAATATGGAGTTATGAAATCCGAGGATTTTTTGCAAAATTCTACTGGACTATAGCCCATGATTGCAAAATGCACTTTTTTCTTGAAATCAGCATATATGATTTCTGATGCGCTGACTATAAAGAGTATCCGTAACTAAGTACAAATTTGAAAATTTAGCTCTGAGAACCTTTTATTAACAAAAATATAGAGATCTGAAATCCGAGGATTTTTTTGCAAAATTCTGCTGGACTATAGCCCATGATTGCAAAATGCACTTTTTTCTTGAAATCAGCATATATGATTTCTGATGCGCTGACTATAAAGAGTATCCGTAACTAAGTACAAATTTGAAATTTTAACTCTGAGAACCTTTTATTGACAAAAATATGGAGTTATGAAATCCGAGGATTTTTTGCAAAATTCTACTGGACTATAGCCCATGATTGCAAAATGCACTTTTTTCTTGAAATCAGCATATATGATTTCTGATGCGCTGACTATAAAGAGTATCCGTAACTAAGTACAAATTTGAAAATTTAGCTCTGAGAACCTTTTATTAACAAAAATATAGAGATCTGAAATCCGAGGATTTTTTTGCAAAATTCTGCTGGACTATAGCCCATGATTGCAAAATGCACTTTTTTCCTGAAATCGACAATTACGATTTCTGATGCGCTGACTATAAAGAGTATCCGTAACTAAGTACAAATTTGAAATTTTAACTCTGAGAACCTTTTATTGACAAAAATATGGAGTTATGAAATCCGAGGATTTTTTGCAAAATTCTGCTGGACTATAGCCCATGATTGCAAAATGCACTTTTTTCCTGAAATCAGCATATATGATTTCTGATGCGCTGACTATAAAGAGTATCCGTAACTAAGTACAAATTTGAAAATTTACTCTGAGAACCTTTTATTAACAAAAATATAGAGATCTGAAATCCGAGGCTTTTTTGCAAAATTCTGCTGGACTATAGCCCATGATTTCAAAAGGCACTTTTTTCCTGAAATCGACAATTACGATTTCTGATGCGCTGACTATAAAGAGTATCCGTAACTAAGTACAAATTTGAAATTTTAACTCTGAGAACCTTTTATTGACAAAAATATGGAGTTATGAAATCCGAGGATTTTTTGCAAAATTCTACTGGACTATAGCCCATGATTGCAAAATGCACTTTTTTCTTGAAATCAGCATATATGATTTCTGATGCGCTGACTATAAAGAGTATCCGTAACTAAGTACAAATTTGAAAATTTAGCTCTGAGAACCTTTTATTAACAAAAATATAGAGATCTGAAATCCGAGGATTTTTTTGCAAAATTCTGCTGGACTATAGCCCATGATTGCAAAATGCACTTTTTTCTTGAAATCAGCATATATGATTTCTGATGCGCTGACTATAAAGAGTATCCGTAACTAAGTACAAATTTGAAATTTTAACTCTGAGAACCTTTTATTGACAAAAATATGGAGTTATGAAATCCGAGGATTTTTTGCAAAATTCTACTGGACTATAGCCCATGATTGCAAAATGCACTTTTTTCTTGAAATCAGCATATATGATTTCTGATGCGCTGACTATAAAGAGTATCCGTAACTAAGTACAAATTTGAAAATTTAGCTCTGAGAACCTTTTATTAACAAAAATATAGAGATCTGAAATCCGAGGATTTTTTTGCAAAATTCTGCTGGACTATAGCCCATGATTGCAAAATGCACTTTTTTCCTGAAATCGACAATTACGATTTCTGATGCGCTGACTATAAAGAGTATCCGTAACTAAGTACAAATTTGAAATTTTAACTCTGAGAACCTTTTATTGACAAAAATATGGAGTTATGAAATCCGAGGATTTTTTGCAAAATTCTGCTGGACTATAGCCCATGATTGCAAAATGCACTTTTTTCCTGAAATCAGCATATATGATTTCTGATGCGCTGACTATAAAGAGTATCCGTAACTAAGTACAAATTTGAAATTTTAGCTCTGAGAACCATTTATTAACAAAAATATGGAGATTTGAAATTTGAGGCTTTTTTGCAAAATTCTGCTGGACTATAGCCCAGGTTTTCAAAATGCACTTTTTTCCTGAAATCGACAATTACGATTTCTGATGCGCTGACTATAAAGAGTATCCGTAACTAAGTACAAATTTGAAAATTTAGCTCTGAGAACCTTTTATTAACAAAAATATAGAGATCTGAAATCCGAGGCTTTTTTGCAAAATTCTGCTGGACTATAGCCCATGATTGCAAAATGCACTTTTTTCCTGAAATCAGCATATATGATTTCTGATGCGCTGACTATAAAGAGTATCCGTAACTAAGTACAAATTTGAAATTTTAGCTCTGAGAACCTTTTATTGACAAAAATATGGAGTTATGAAATCCGAGGATTTTTTTGCAAAATTCTGCTGGACTATAGCCCATGATTGCAAAATGCACTTTTTTCCTGAAATCGACAATTACGATTTCTGATGCGCTGACTATAAAGAGTATCCGTAACTAAGTACAAATTTGAAATTTTAACTCTGAGAACCTTTTATTGACAAAAATATGGAGTTATGAAATCCGAGGATTTTTTGCAAAATTCTGCTGGACTATAGCCCATGATTGCAAAATGCACTTTTTTCTTGAAATCAGCATATATGATTTCTGATGCGCTGACTATAAAGAGTATCCGTAACTAAGCACAAATTTGAAATTTTAGCTCTGAGAACCATTTATTAACAAAAATATGGAGATTTGAAATTTGAGGCTTTTTTGCAAAATTCTGCTGGACTATAGCCCAGGTTTTCAAAATGCACTTTTTTCCTGAAATCGACAATTACGATTTCTGATGCGCTGACTATAAAGA
The DNA here is from genome assembly GCA_963555765.1 of Orthonevra nobilis. Classification (NCBI taxonomy): domain Eukaryota; kingdom Metazoa; phylum Arthropoda; class Insecta; order Diptera; family Syrphidae; genus Orthonevra; species Orthonevra nobilis. The sequence goes on along the minus strand of OY743225.1, from coordinate 49,078,895 downwards.
GTATCCGTAACTAAGTACAAATTTGAAATTTTAACTCTGAGAACCTTTTATTGACAAAAATATAGAGATCTGAAATCCGAGGCTTTTTTGCAAAATTCTGCTGGACTATAGCCCAGGTTTTCAAAATGCACTTTTTTCCTGAAATCGACAATTACGATTTCTGATGCGCTGACTATAAAGAGTATCCGTAACTTAGTACAAATTTGAAAATTAAGCTCTGAGAACCTATTATTGACAAAAATATGGAGTTATGAAATCCGAGGCTTTTTTGCAAAATTCTGCTGGACTATAGCCCAGGTTTTCAAAATGCACTTTTTTCCTGAAATCGACAATTACGATTTCTGATGCGCTGACTATAAAGAGTATCCGTAACTAAGTACAAATTTGAAATTTTAGCTCTGAGAACCATTTATTAACAAAAATATGGAGATTTGAAATTTGAGGCTTTTTTGCAAAATTCTGCTGGACTATAGCCCATGATTGCAAAATGCACTTTTTTCCTGAAATCAGCATATATGATTTCTGATGCGCTGACTATAAAGAGTATCCGTAACTAAGTACAAATTTGAAATTTTAACTCTGAGAACCTTTTATTGACAAAAATATGGAGTTATGAAATCCAAGGATTTTTTGCAAAATTCTGCTGGACTATAGCCCATGATTGCAAAATGCACTTTTTTCCTGAAATCGACAATTACGATTTCTGATGCGCTGACTATAAAGAGTATCCGTAACTTAGTACAAATTTGAAATTTTAACTCTGAGAACCTTTTATTGACAAAAATATGGAGTTATGAAATCCGAGGATTTTTTGCAAAATTCTGCTGGACTATAGCCCATGATTGCAAAATGCACTTTTTTCCTGAAATCAGCATATATGATTTCTGATGCGCTGACTATAAAGAGTATCCGTAACTAAGTACAAATTTGAAATTTTAGCTCTGAGAACCTTTTATTGACAAAAATATGGAGTTATGAAATCCGAGGATTTTTTTGCAAAATTCTGCTGGACTATAGCCCATGATTGCAAAATGCACTTTTTTCCTGAAATCGACAATTACGATTTCTGATGCGCTGACTATAAAGAGTATCCGTAACTAAGTACAAATTTGAAATTTTAACTCTGAGAACCTTTTATTGACAAAAATATGGAGTTATGAAATCCGAGGATTTTTTGCAAAATTCTGCTGGACTATAGCCCATGATTGCAAAATGCACTTTTTTCCTGAAATCAGCATATATGATTTCTGATGCGCTGACTATAAAGAGTATCCGTAACTAAGTACAAATTTGAAAATTTAGCTCTGAGAACCTTTTATTGACAAAAATATGGAGTTATGAAATCCGAGGCTTTTTTGCAAAATTCTGCTGGACTATAGCCCATGATTTCAAACTGCACTTTTTTCCTCAAATCGACAATTACGATTTCTGAGATACTGATAATAAAGAGTATCCGTAACTAAGTTCAAATTTGAAAATTTGGCTCTGAGAACCTTTTATTAACAAAAATATAGAGATCTGAAATCCGAGGCTTTTTTGCAAAATTCTGCTGGACTATAGCCCATGATTTCAAAATGCACTTTTTTCCTCAAATCGACAATTACGATTTCTGAGATACTGATAATAAAGAGTATCCGTAACTAAGTTCAAATTTGAAAATTTGGCTCTGAGAACCTTTTATTAACAAAAATATAGAGATCTGAAATCCGAGGCTTTTTTGCAAAATTCTGCTGGACTATAGCCCATGATTTCAAAATGCACTTTTTTTCTCAAATCGACAATTACGATTTCTGAGATACTGATAATAAAGAGTATCCGTAACTAAGTTCAAATTTGAAAATTTGGCTCTGAGAACCTTTTATTAACAAAAATATAGAGATCTGAAATCCGAGGCTTTTTTGCAAAATTCTGCTGGACTATAGCCCATGATTTCAAAAGGCACTTTTTTCCTGAAATCGACATTTACGATTTCTGATGCGCTGACTATAAAGAGTATCCGTAACTAAGTACAAATTTGAAAATTTGGCTCTGAGAACCTTTTATTAACAAAAATATAGAGATCTGAAATCCGAGGCTTTTTTGCAAAATTCTGCTGGACTATAGCCCATGATTTCAAACTGCACTTTTTTCCTCAAATCGACAATTACGATTTCTGACATACTGATAATAAAGAGTATCCGTAACTAAGTTCACATTTGAAAATTTGGCTCTGAGAACCTTTTATTAACAAAAATATAGAGATCTGAAATCCGAGGCTTTTTTGCAAAATTCTGCTGGACTATAGCCCATGATTTCAAAATGCACTTTTTTCTTCAAATCGACAATTACGATTTCTGAGATACTGATAATAAAGAGTATCCGTAGCTACGTTCAAATTTGAAAATTTGGCTCTGAGAACCTTTTATTAACAAAAATATAGAGATCTGAAATCCGAGGCTTTTTTGCAAAATTCTGCTGGACTATAGCCCATGATTTCAAAATGCACTTTTTTCCTCAAATCGACAATTACGATTTCTGACATACTGATAATAAAGAGTATCCGTAACTAAGTTCAAATTTGAAAATTTGGCTCTGAGAACCTTTTATTAACAAAAATATAGAGATCTGAAATCCGAGGCTTTTTTGCAAAATTCTGCTGGACTATAGCCCATGATTTCAAAATGCACTTTTTTCTTCAAATCGACAATTACGATTTCTGAGATACTGATAATAAAGAGTATCCGTAACTAAGTACAAATTTGAAAATTTAGCTCTGAGAACCTTTTATTGACAAAAATATGGAGATTTGAAATTTGAGGCTTTTTTGCAAAATTCTGCTGGACTATAGCCCATGATTGCAAAAAGCACTTTTTTCCTGAAATCGACAATTACGATTTCTGATGCGCTGACTATAAAGAGTATCCGTAACTTAGTACAAATTTGAAATTTTAACTCTGAGAACCTTTTATTGACAAAAATATGGAGTTATGAAATCCGAGGATTTTTTGCAAAATTCTGCTGGACTATAGCCCATGATTGCAAAATGCACTTTTTTCCTGAAATCAGCATATATGATTTCTGATGCGCTGACTATAAAGAGTATCCGTAACTAAGTACAAATTTGAAATTTTAACTCTGAGAACCTTTTATTGACAAAAATATGGAGTTATGAAATCCAAGGATTTTTTGCAAAATTCTGCTGGACTATAGCCCATGATTGCAAAATGCACTTTTTTCCTGAAATCGACAATTACGATTTCTGATGCGCTGACTATAAAGAGTATCCGTAACTTAGTACAAATTTGAAATTTTAACTCTGAGAACCTTTTATTGACAAAAATATGGAGTTATGAAATCCGAGGATTTTTTGCAAAATTCTGCTGGACTATAGCCCATGATTGCAAAATGCACTTTTTTCCTGAAATCAGCATATATGATTTCTGATGCGCTGACTATAAAGAGTATCCGTAACTAAGTACAAATTTGAAATTTTAGCTCTGAGAACCTTTTATTGACAAAAATATGGAGTTATGAAATCCGAGGATTTTTTTGCAAAATTCTGCTGGACTATAGCCCATGATTGCAAAATGCACTTTTTTCCTGAAATCGACAATTACGATTTCTGATGCGCTGACTATAAAGAGTATCCGTAACTAAGTACAAATTTGAAATTTTAACTCTGAGAACCTTTTATTGACAAAAATATGGAGTTATGAAATCCGAGGATTTTTTGCAAAATTCTGCTGGACTATAGCCCATGATTGCAAAATGCACTTTTTTCCTGAAATCAGCATATATGATTTCTGATGCGCTGACTATAAAGAGTATCCGTAACTAAGTACAAATTTGAAAATTTAGCTCTGAGAACCTTTTATTGACAAAAATATGGAGTTATGAAATCCGAGGCTTTTTTGCAAAATTCTGCTGGACTATAGCCCATGATTTCAAACTGCACTTTTTTCCTCAAATCGACAATTACGATTTCTGAGATACTGATAATAAAGAGTATCCGTAACTAAGTTCAAATTTGAAAATTTGGCTCTGAGAACCTTTTATTAACAAAAATATAGAGATCTGAAATCCGAGGCTTTTTTGCAAAATTCTGCTGGACTATAGCCCATGATTTCAAAATGCACTTTTTTCCTCAAATCGACAATTACGATTTCTGAGATACTGATAATAAAGAGTATCCGTAACTAAGTTCAAATTTGAAAATTTGGCTCTGAGAACCTTTTATTAACAAAAATATAGAGATCTGAAATCCGAGGCTTTTTTGCAAAATTCTGCTGGACTATAGCCCATGATTTCAAAATGCACTTTTTTTCTCAAATCGACAATTACGATTTCTGAGATACTGATAATAAAGAGTATCCGTAACTAAGTTCAAATTTGAAAATTTGGCTCTGAGAACCTTTTATTAACAAAAATATAGAGATCTGAAATCCGAGGCTTTTTTGCAAAATTCTGCTGGACTATAGCCCATGATTTCAAAAGGCACTTTTTTCCTGAAATCGACATTTACGATTTCTGATGCGCTGACTATAAAGAGTATCCGTAACTAAGTACAAATTTGAAAATTTGGCTCTGAGAACCTTTTATTAACAAAAATATAGAGATCTGAAATCCGAGGCTTTTTTGCAAAATTCTGCTGGACTATAGCCCATGATTTCAAACTGCACTTTTTTCCTCAAATCGACAATTACGATTTCTGACATACTGATAATAAAGAGTATCCGTAACTAAGTTCACATTTGAAAATTTGGCTCTGAGAACCTTTTATTAACAAAAATATAGAGATCTGAAATCCGAGGCTTTTTTGCAAAATTCTGCTGGACTATAGCCCATGATTTCAAAATGCACTTTTTTCTTCAAATCGACAATTACGATTTCTGAGATACTGATAATAAAGAGTATCCGTAGCTACGTTCAAATTTGAAAATTTGGCTCTGAGAACCTTTTATTAACAAAAATATAGAGATCTGAAATCCGAGGCTTTTTTGCAAAATTCTGCTGGACTATAGCCCATGATTTCAAAATGCACTTTTTTCCTCAAATCGACAATTACGATTTCTGACATACTGATAATAAAGAGTATCCGTAACTAAGTTCAAATTTGAAAATTTGGCTCTGAGAACCTTTTATTAACAAAAATATAGAGATCTGAAATCCGAGGCTTTTTTGCAAAATTCTGCTGGACTATAGCCCATGATTTCAAAATGCACTTTTTTCTTCAAATCGACAATTACGATTTCTGAGATACTGATAATAAAGAGTATCCGTAACTAAGTACAAATTTGAAAATTTAGCTCTGAGAACCTTTTATTGACAAAAATATGGAGTTATGAAATCCGAGGATTTTTTGCAAAATTCTGCTGGACTATAGCCCATGATTGCAAAATGCACTTTTTTCCTGAAATCAGCATATATGATTTCTGATGCGCTGACTATAAAGAGTATCCGTAACTAAGTACAAATTTGAAAATTTAGCTCTGAGAACCTTTTATTGACAAAAATATGGAGTTATGAAATCCGAGGCTTTTTTGCAAAATTCTGCTGGACTATAGCCCATGATTTCAAACTGCACTTTTTTCCTCAAATCGACAATTACGATTTCTGAGATACTGATAATAAAGAGTATCCGTAACTAAGTTCAAATTTGAAAATTTGGCTCTGAGAACCTTTTATTAACAAAAATATAGAGATCTGAAATCCGAGGCTTTTTTGCAAAATTCTGCTGGACTATAGCCCATGATTTCAAAATGCACTTTTTTCCTCAAATCGACAATTACGATTTCTGAGATACTGATAATAAAGAGTATCCGTAACTAAGTTCAAATTTGAAAATTTGGCTCTGAGAACCTTTTATTAACAAAAATATAGAGATCTGAAATCCGAGGCTTTTTTGCAAAATTCTGCTGGACTATAGCCCATGATTTCAAAATGCACTTTTTTCTTCAAATCGACAATTACGATTTCTGAGATACTGATAATAAAGAGTATCCGTAACTTAGTACAAATTTGAAATTTTAACTCTGAGAACCTTTTATTGACAAAAATATGGAGTTATGAAATCCGAGGATTTTTTGCAAAATTCTGCATGATTGCAAAATGCACTTTTTTCCTGAAATCAGCATATACGATTTCTGATGCGCTGACTATAAAGAGTATCCGTAACTAAGTACAAATTTGAAAATTTAGCTCTGAGAACCTATTATTGACAAAAATATGGAGTTATGAAATCCAAGGATTTTTTGCAAAATTCTGCTGGACTATAGCCCATGATTGCAAAATGCACTTTTTTCCTGAAATCAGCATATATGATTTCTGATGCGCTGACTATAAAGAGTATCCGTAACTAAGTACAAATTTGAAATTTTAACTCTGAGAACCTTTTATTGACAAAAATATGGAGTTATGAAATCCAAGGATTTTTTGCAAAATTCTGCTGGACTATAGCCCATGATTGCAAAATGCACTTTTTTCCTGAAATCAGCATATATGATTTCTGATGCGCTGACTATAAAGAGTATCCGTAACTAAGTACAAATTTGAAATTTTAACTCTGAGAACCTTTTATTGACAAAAATATGGAGTTATGAAATCCAAGGATTTTTTGCAAAATTCTGCTGGACTATAGCCCATGATTGCAAAATGCACTTTTTTCCTGAAATCAGCATATATGATTTCTGATGCGCTGACTATAAAGAGTATCCGTAACTAAGTACAAATTTGAAATTTTAACTCTGAGAACCTTTTATTGACAAAAATATGGAGTTATGAAATCCAAGGATTTTTTGCAAAATTCTGCTGGACTATAGCCCATGATTGCAAAATGCACTTTTTTCCTGAAATCGACAATTACGATTTCTGATGCGCTGACTATAAAGAGTATCCGTAACTTAGTACAAATTTGAAATTTTAACTCTGAGAACCTTTTATTGACCAAAATATGGAGTTATGAAATCCGAGGATTTTTTGCAAAATTCTGCTGGACTATAGCCCATGATTGCAAAATGCACTTTTTTCCTGAAATCAGCATATATGATTTCTGATGCGCTGACTATAAAGAGTATCCGTAACTAAGTACAAATTTGAAAATTTAGCTCTGAGAACCTTTTATTGACAAAAATATGGAGATTTGAAATTTGAGGCTTTTTTGCAAAATTCTGCTGGACTATAGCCCATGATTGCAAAATGCACTTTTTTCCTGAAATCGACAATTACGATTTCTGATGCGCTGACTATAAAGGGTATCCGTAACTAAGTACAAATTTGAAATTTTAACTCTGAGAACCTTTTATTGACAAAAATATGGAGTTATGAAATCCAAGGATTTTTTGCAAAATTCTGCTGGACTATAGCCCATGATTGCAAAATGCACTTTTTTCCTGAAATCGACAATTACGATTTCTGATGCGCTGACTATAAAGAGTATCCGTAACTTAGTACAAATTTGAAATTTTAACTCTGAGAACCTTTTATTGACAAAAATATGGAGTTATGAAATCCGAGGATTTTTTGCAAAATTCTGCTGGACTATAGCCCATGATTGCAAAATGCACTTTTTTCCTGAAATCAGCATATATGATTTCTGATGCGCTGACTATAAAGAGTATCCGTAACTAAGTACAAATTTGAAAATTTAGCTCTGAGAACCTTTTATTGACAAAAATATGGAGTTATGAAATCCGAGGCTTTTTTGCAAAATTCTGCAGGACTATAGCCCATGATTGCAAAATGCACTTTTTTCCTGAAATCAGCATATATGATTTCTGATGCGCTGACTATAAAGAGTATCCGTAACTAAGTACAAATTTGAAATTTTAGCTCTGAGAACCTTTTATTGACAAAAATATGGAGTTATGAAATCCGAGGCTTTTTTGCAAAATTCTTTTCCTGAAATCAGCATATATGATTTCTGATGCGCTGACTATAAAGAGTATCCGTAACTAAGTACAAATTTGAAAATTTAGCTCTGAGAACCTTTTATTGACAAAAATATGGAGTTATGAAATCCGAGGCTTTTTTGCAAAATTCTGCTGGACTATAGCCCATGATTGCAAAATGCACTTTTTTCCTGAAATCAGCATATATGATTTCTGATGCGCTGACTATAAAGAGTATCCGTAACTAAGTACAAATTTGAAAATTTAGCTCTGAGAACCTTTTATTGACAAAAATATGGAGTTATGAAATCCGAGGCTTTTTTGCAAAATTCTGCTGGACTATAGCCCATGATTGCAAAATGCACTTTTTTCCTGAAATCAGCATATATGATTTCTGATGCGCTGACTATAAAGAGTATCCGTAACTAAGTACAAATTTGAAATTTTAGCTCTGAGAACCTTTTATTGACAAAAATATGGAGTTATGAAATCCGAGGCTTTTTTGCAAAATTCTTTTCCTGAAATCAGCATATATGATTTCTGATGCGCTGACTATAAAGAGTATCCGTAACTAAGTACAAATTTGAAAATTTAGCTCTGAGAACCTTTTATTGACAAAAATATGGAGTTATGAAATCCGAGGCTTTTTTGCAAAATTCTGCTGGACTATAGCCCATGATTGCAAAATGCACTTTTTTCCTGAAATCGACAATTACGATTTCTGATGCGCTGACTATAAAGAGTATCCGTAACTTAGTACAAATTTGAAATTTTAACTCTGAGAACCTTTTATTGACAAAAATATGGAGTTATGAAATCCGAGGATTTTTTGCAAAATTCTGCTGGACTATAGCCCATGATTGCAAAATGCACTTTTTTCCTGAAATCGACAATTACGATTTCTGATGCGCTGACTATAAAGAGTATCCGTAACTTAGTACAAATTTGAAATTTTAACTCTGAGAACCTTTTATTGACAAAAATATGGAGTTATGAAATCCGAGGCTTTTTTGCAAAATTCTGCTGGACTATAGCCCATGATTGCAAAATGCACTTTTTTCCTGAAATCAGCATATATGATTTCTGATGCGCTGACTATAAAGAGTATCCGTAACTAAGTACAAATTTGAAATTTTAACTCTAACCTTTTATTGACAAAAATATGGAGATTTGAAATTTGAGGCTTTTTTGCAAAATTCTGCTGGACTATAGCCCATGATTGCAAAATGCACTTTTTTCCTGAAATCGACAATTACGATTTCTGATGCGCTGACTATAAAGAGTATCCGTAACTAAGTACAAATTTGAAAATTTAGCTCTGAGAACCTTTTATTGACAAAAATATGGAGATTTGAAATTTGAGGCTTTTTTGCAAAATTCTGCTGGACTATAGCCCATGATTGCAAAATGCACTTTTTTCCTGAAATCGACAATTACGATTTCTGATGCGCTGACTATAAAGAGTATCCGTAACTAAGTACAAATTTGAAATTTTAACTCTGAGAACCTTTTATTGACAAAAATATGGAGTTATGAAATCCGAGGATTTTTTGCAAAATTCTGCTGGACTATAGCCCATGATTGCAAAATGCACTTTTTTCCTGAAATCGACAATTTCGATTTCTGATGCGCTGACTATGAAGAGTATCTCCAGCTGAGTACAAATTTGAAAATTTAGCACTGAAGTCCTTTTATTGACAAAAATGTAGAGATATGAAATCCGAGGCTTTTTTGCAAAATTCTGCTGGACTATAGCCCATGATTTCAAAATTCACTTTTTTCCTGAAATCGACAATTACGATGTCTGATGCGCTGACTATAAAGAGAATCAGAAACTGAACACATATTTGAAATTTTAGCTCTGACAACCTTTTATTGACAAAATTATAGAGATCTGAAATCCGAGGCTTTTTTTCAAAATTTTGCTGGACTACAGCCCATGATTTCAAAATGCACTTTTTTCCTGAAATCGACAATTACGATGTCTGATGCGCTGACTATAAAGAGAATCAGAAACTGAACACATATTTGAAATTTTAGCTCTGAAGTCCTTTTATTGACAAAATTATAGAGATCTGAAATCCGAGGCTTTTTTCAAAATTTTGCTGGACTACAGCCCATGATTTCAAAATGCACTTTTTTCCTGAAATCGACAATTACGATTTCTGATGCGCTGACTATAAAGAGTATCCGTAACTAAGTACAAATTTGAAAATTTAGCTCTGAGAACCTTTTATTGACAAAAATATAGAGATCTGAAATCCGAGGCTTTTTTGCAAAATTCTGCTGGACTATAGCCCATGATTTCAAAATGCACTTTTTTCCTGAAATCGACAATTACGATTTCTGATGCGCTGACTATAAAGAGTATCCGTAACTAAGTACAAATTTGAAAATTTAGCTCTGAGAACCTTTTATTGACAAAAATATAGAGATCTGAAATCCGAGGCTTTTTTGCAAAATTCTGCTGGACTATAGCCCATGATTTCAAAATGCACTTTTTTCCTGAAATCGACAATTACGATTTCTGATGCGCTGACTATAAAGAGTATCCGTAACTAAGTACAAATTTGAAAATTTAGCTCTGAGAACCTTTTATTGACAAAAATATAGAGATCTGAAATCCGAGGCTTTTTTGCAAAATTCTGCTGGACTATAGCCCATGATTTCAAAATGCACTTTTTTCCTGAAATCGACAATTACGATTTCTGATGCGCTGACTATGAAGAGTATCCGTAACTAAGTACAAATTTGAAAATTTAGCTCTGAGAACCTTTTATTGACAAAAATATGGAGTTATGAAATCCGAGGCTTTTTTGCAAAATTCTGCTGGACTATAGCCCATGATTGCAAAATGCACTTTTTTCCTGAAATCAGCATATATGATTTCTGATGCGCTGACTATAAAGAGTATCCGTAACTAAGTACAAATTTGAAAATTTAGCTCTGAGAACCTTTTATTGACAAAAATATGGAGTTATGAAATCCGAGGCTTTTTTGCAAAATTCTGCTGGACTATAGCCCATGATTGCAAAATGCACTTTTTTCCTGAAATCAGCATATATGATTTCTGATGCGCTGACTATAAAGAGTATCCGTAACTAAGTACAAATTTGAAAATTTGGCTCTGAGAACCTTTTATTAACAAAAATATAGAGATCTGAAATCCGAGGCTTTTTTGCAAAATTCTGCTGGACTATAGCCCATGATTTCAAACTGCACTTTTTTCCTCAAATCGACAATTACGATTTCTGAGATACTGATAATAAAGAGTATCCGTAACTAAGTTCAAATTTGAAAATTTGGCTCTGAGAACCTTTTATTAACAAAAATATAGAGATCTGAAATCCGAGGCTTTTTTGCAAAATTCTGCTGGACTATAGCCCATGATTGCAAAATGCACTTTTTTCCTGAAATCGACAATTACGATTTCTGATGCGCTGACTATGAAGAGTATCTCCAGCTGAGTACAAATTTTAAATTTTAACTCTGAGAACCTTTTATTGACAAAAATATGGAGTTATGAAATCCGAGGATTTTTTGCAAAATTCTGCTGGACTATAGCCCATGATTGCAAAATGCACTTTTTTCCTGAAATCAGCATATATGATTTCTGATGCGCTGACTATAAAGAGTATCCGTAACTAAGTACAAATTTGAAAATTTAGCTCTGAGAACCTTTTATTGACAAAAATATGGAGTTATGAAATCCGAGGCTTTTTTGCAAAATTCTGCTGGACTATAGCCCATGATTGCAAAATGCACTTTTTTCCTGAAATCAGCATATATGATTTCTGATGCGCTGACTATAAAGAGTATCCATAACTAAGTACAAATTTGAAAATTTGGCTCTGAGAACCTTTTATTAACAAAAATATAGAGATCTGAAATCCGAGGCTTTTTTGCAAAATTCTGCTGGACTATAGCCCATGATTTCAAACTGCACTTTTTTCCTCAAATCGACAATTACGATTTCTGAGATACTGATAATAAAGAGTATCCGTAACTAAGTTCAAATTTGAAAATTTGGCTCTGAGAACCTTTTATTAACAAAAATATAGAGATCTGAAATCCGAGGCTTTTTTGCAAAATTCTGCTGGACTATAGCCCATGATTTCAAAATGCACTTTTTTCCTCAAATCGACAATTACGATTTCTGATGCGCTGACTATAAAGAGTATCCGTAACTAAGTACAAATTTGAAAATTTGATTTTGAGAACCTTTTATTAACAAAAATATAGAGATCTGAAATCCGAGGCTTTTTTGCAAAATTCTGCTGGACTATAGCCCATGATTTCAAACTGCACTTTTTTCCTCAAATCGACAATTACGATTTCTGAGATACTGATAATAAAGAGTATCCGTAACTAAGTTCAAATTTGAAAATTTGGCTCTGAGAACCTTTTATTAACAAAAATATAGAGATCTGAAATCCGAGGCTTTTTTGCAAAATTCTGCTGGACTATAGCCCATGATTGCAAAATGCACTTTTTTCCTGAAATCGACAATTACGATTTCTGATGCGCTGACTATGAAGAGTATCTCCAGCTGAGTACAAATTTGAAATTTTAACTCTGAGAACCTTTTATTGACAAAAATATGGAGTTATGAAATCCGAGGATTTTTTGCAAAATTCTGCTGGACTATAGCCCATGATTGCAAAATGCACTTTTTTCCTGAAATCAGCATATATGATTTCTGATGCGCTGACTATAAAGAGTATCCGTAACTAAGTACAAATTTGAAAATTTAGCTCTGAGAACCTTTTATTGACAAAAATATGGAGTTATGAAATCCGAGGCTTTTTTGCAAAATTCTGCTGGACTATAGCCCATGATTGCAAAATGCACTTTTTTCCTGAAATCAGCATATATGATTTCTGATGCGCTGACTATAAAGAGTATCCGTAACTAAGTACAAATTTGAAAATTTGGCTCTGAGAACCTTTTATTAACAAAAATATAGAGATCTGAAATCCGAGGCTTTTTTGCAAAATTCTGCTGGACTATAGCCCATGATTTCAAACTGCACTTTTTTCCTCAAATCGACAATTACGATTTCTGAGATACTGATAATAAAGAGTATCCGTAACTAAGTTCAAATTTGAAAATTTGGCTCTGAGAACCTTTTATTAACAAAAATATAGAGATCTGAAATCCGAGGCTTTTTTGCAAAATTCTGCTGGACTATAGCCCATGATTTCAAAATGCACTTTTTTCCTCAAATCGACAATTACGATTTCTGAGATACTGATAATAAAGAGTATCCGTAACTAAGTTCAAATTTGAAAATTTGGCTCTGAGAACCTTTTATTAACAAAAATATAGAGATCTGAAATCCGAGGCTTTTTTGCAAAATTCTGCTGGACTATAGCCCATGTTTTCAAAATGCACTTTTTTCTTCAAATCGACAATTACGATTTCTGAGATACTGATAATAAAGAGTATCCGTAACTAAGTTCAAATTTGAAAATTTGGCTCTGAGAACGTTTTATTAACAAATATATAGAGATCTGAAATCCGAGGCTTTTTTGCAAAATTCTGCTGGACTATAGCCCATGATTTCAAAATGCACTTTTTTCCTCAAATCGACAATTACGATTTCTGAGATACTGATAATAAAGAGTATCCGTAACTAAGTTCAAATTTGAAAATTTGGCTCTGAGAACCTTTTATTAACAAAAATATAGAGATCTGAAATCCGAGGCTTTTTTGCAAAATTCTGCTGGACTATAGCCCATGATTTCAAAATGCACTTTTTTCCTCAAATCGACAATTACGATTTCTGAGATACTGATAATAAAGAGTATCCGTAACTAAGTTCAAATTTGAAAATTTGGCTCTGAGAACCTTTTATTAACAAAAATATAGAGATCTGAAATCCGAGGCTTTTTTGCAAAATTCTGCTGGACTATAGCCCATGTTTTCAAAATGCACTTTTTTCTTCAAATCGACAATTACGATTTCTGAGATACTGATAATAAAGAGTATCCGTAACTAAGTTCAAATTTGAAAATTTGGCTCTGAGAACGTTTTATTAACAAATATATAGAGATCTGAAATCCGAGGCTTTTTTGCAAAATTCTGCTGGACTATAGCCCATGATTTCAAAATGCACTTTTTTCCTCAAATCGACAATTACGATTTCTGAGATACTGATAATAAAGAGTATCCGTAACTAAGTTCAAATTTGAAAATTTGGCTCTGAGAACCTTTTATTAACAAAAATATAGAGATCTGAAATCCGAGGCTTTTTTGCAAAATTCTGCTGGACTATAGCCCATGATTTCAAAATGCACTTTTTTCCTCAAATCGACAATTACGATTTCTGATGCGCTGACTATAAAGAGTATCCGTAACTAAGTACAAATTTGAAAATTTGATTTTGAGAACCTTTTATTAACAAAAATATAGAGATCTGAAATCCGAGGCTTTTTTGCAAAATTCTGCTGGACTATAGCCCATGATTTCAAACTGCACTTTTTTCCTCAAATCGACAATTACGATTTCTGAGATACTGATAATAAAGAGTATCCGTAACTAAGTTCAAATTTGAAAATTTGGCTCTGAGAACCTTTTATTAACAAAAATATAGAGATCTGAAATCCGAGGCTTTTTTGCAAAATTCTGCTGGACTATAGCCCATGATTTCAAAATGCACTTTTTTCCTCAAATCGACAATTACGATTTCTGAGATACTGATAATAAAGAGTATCCGTAACTAAGTTCAAATTTGAAAATTTGGCTCTGAGAACCTTTTATTAACAAAAATATAGAGATCTGAAATCCGAGGCTTTTTTGCAAAATTCTGCTGGACTATAGCCCATGTTTTCAAAATGCACTTTTTTCTTCAAATCGACAATTACGATTTCTGAGATACTGATAATAAAGAGTATCCGTAACTAAGTTCAAATTTGAAAATTTGGCTCTGAGAACGTTTTATTAACAAAAATATAGAGATCTGAAATCCGAGGCTTTTTTGCAAAATTCTGCTGGACTATAGCCCATGATTTCAAAATGCACTTTTTTCCTCAAATCGACAATTACGATTTCTGAGATACTGATAATAAAGAGTATCCGTAACTAAGTTCAAATTTGAAAATTTGGCTCTGAGAACCTTTTATTAACAAAAATATAGAGATCTGAAATCCGAGGCTTTTTTGCAAAATTCTGCTGGACTATAGCCCATGTTTTCAAAATGCACTTTTTTCTTCAAATCGACAATTACGATTTCTGAGATACTGATAATAAAGAGTATCCGTAACTAAGTTCAAATTTGAAAATTTGGCTCTGAGAACGTTTTATTAACAAATATATAGAGATCTGAAATCCGAGGCTTTTTTGCAAAATTCTGCTGGACTATAGCCCATGATTTCAAAATGCACTTTTTTCCTCAAATCGACAATTACGATTTCTGAGATACTGATAATAAAGAGTATCCGTAACTAAGTTCAAATTTGAAAATTTGGCTCTGAGAACCTTTTATTAACAAAAATATAGAGATCTGAAATCCGAGGCTTTTTTGCAAAATTCTGCTGGACTATAGCCCATGATTTCAAAATGCACTTTTTTCCTCAAATCGACAATTACGATTTCTGAGATACTGATAATAAAGAGTATCCGTAACTAAGTTCAAATTTGAAAATTTGGCTCTGAGAACCTTTTATTAACAAAAATATAGAGATCTGAAATCCGAGGCTTTTTTGCAAAATTCTGCTGGACTATAGCCCATGATTTCAAAATGCACTTTTTTCCTCAAATCGACAATTACGATTTCTGAGATACTGATAATAAAGAGTATCCGTAACTAAGTTCAAATTTGAAAATTTGGCTCTGAGAACCTTTTATTAACAAAAATATAGAGATCTGAAATCCGAGGCTTTTTTGCAAAATTCTGCTGGACTATAGCCCATGATTTCAAAATGCACTTTTTTCCTCAAATCGACAATTACGATTTCTGATGCGCTGACTATAAAGAGTATCCGTAACTAAGTACAAATTTGAAAATTTGATTTTGAGAACCTTTTATTAACAAAAATATAGAGATCTGAAATCCGAGGCTTTTTTGCAAAATTCTGCTGGACTATAGCCCATGATTTCAAACTGCACTTTTTTCCTCAAATCGACAATTACGATTTCTGAGATACTGATAATAAAGAGTATCCGTAACTAAGTTCAAATTTGAAAATTTGGCTCTGAGAACCTTTTATTAACAAAAATATAGAGATCTGAAATCCGAGGCTTTTTTGCAAAATTCTGCTGGACTATAGCCCATGATTTCAAAATGCACTTTTTTCCTCAAATCGACAATTACGATTTCTGAGATACTGATAATAAAGAGTATCCGTAACTAAGTTCAAATTTGAAAATTTGGCTCTGAGAACCTTTTATTAACAAAAATATAGAGATCTGAAATCCGAGGCTTTTTTGCAAAATTCTGCTGGACTATAGCCCATGTTTTCAAAATGCACTTTTTTCTTCAAATCGACAATTACGATTTCTGAGATACTGATAATAAAGAGTATCCGTAACTAAGTTCAAATTTGAAAATTTGGCTCTGAGAACGTTTTATTAACAAATATATAGAGATCTGAAATCCGAGGCTTTTTTGCAAAATTCTGCTGGACTATAGCCCATGATTTCAAAATGCACTTTTTTCCTCAAATCGACAATTACGATTTCTGAGATACTGATAATAAAGAGTATCCGTAACTAAGTTCAAATTTGAAAATTTGGCTCTGAGAACCTTTTATTAACAAAAATATAGAGATCTGAAATCCGAGGCTTTTTTGCAAAATTCTGCTGGACTATAGCCCATGATTTCAAAATGCACTTTTTTCCTCAAATCGACAATTACGATTTCTGAGATACTGATAATAAAGAGTATCCGTAACTAAGTTCAAATTTGAAAATTTGGCTCTGAGAACCTTTTATTAACAAAAATATAGAGATCTGAAATCCGAGGCTTTTTTGCAAAATTCTGCTGGACTATAGCCCATGATTTCAAAAGGCACTTTTTTCCTGAAATCGACATTTACGATTTCTGATGCGCTGACTATAAAGAGTATCCGTAACTTAGTACAAATTTGAAATTTTAACTCTGAGAACCTTTTATTGACAAAAATATGGAGTTATGAAATCCGAGGATTTTTTGCAAAATTCTGCATGATTGCAAAATGCACTTTTTTCCTGAAATCAGCATATATGATTTCTGATGCGCTGACTATAAAGAGTATCCGTAACTAAGTACAAATTTGAAAATTTAGCTCTGAGAACCTTTTATTGACAAAAATATGGAGATTTGAAATTTGAGGCTTTTTTGCAAAATTCTGCTGGACTATAGCCCATGATTGCAAAATGCACTTTTTTCCTGAAATCGACAATTACGATTTCTGATGCGCTGACTATAAAGAGTATCCGTAACTTAGTACAAATTTGAAATTTTAACTCTGAGAACCTTTTATTGACAAAAATATGGAGTTATGAAATCCAAGGATTTTTTGCAAAATTCTGCTGGACTATAGCCCATGATTGCAAAATGCACTTTTTTCCTGAAATCAGCATATATGATTTCTGATGCGCTGACTATAAAGAGTATCCGTAACTAAGTACAAATTTGAAAATTTAGCTCTGAGAACCTTTTATTGACAAAAATATGGAGATTTGAAATTTGAGGCTTTTTTGCAAAATTCTGCTGGACTATAGCCCATGATTGCAAAATGCACTTTTTTCCTGAAATCGACAATTACGATTTCTGATGCGCTGACTATAAAGAGTATCCGTAACTTAGTACAAATTTGAAATTTTAACTCTGAGAACCTTTTATTGACAAAAATATGGAGTTATGAAATCCAAGGATTTTTTGCAAAATTCTGCTGGACTATAGCCCATGATTGCAAAATGCACTTTTTTCCTGAAATCGACAATTACGATTTCTGATGCGCTGACTATAAAGAGTATCCGTAACTTAGTACAAATTTGAAATTTTAACTCTGAGAACCTTTTATTGACAAAAATATGGAGTTATGAAATCCGAGGATTTTTTGCAAAATTCTGCTGGACTATAGCCCATGATTGCAAAATGCACTTTTTTCCTGAAATCAGCATATATGATTTCTGATGCGCTGACTATAAAGAGTATCCGTAACTAAGTACAAATTTGAAAATTTAGCTCTGAGAACCTTTTATTGACAAAAATATGGAGATTTGAAATTTGAGGCTTTTTTGCAAAATTCTGCTGGACTATAGCCCATGATTGCAAAATGCACTTTTTTCCTGAAATCAGCATATATGATTTCTGATGCGCTGACTATAAAGAGTATCCGTAACTAAGTACAAATTTGAAAATTTAGCTCTGAGAACCTTTTATTGACAAAAATATGGAGATTTGAAATTTGAGGCTTTTTTGCAAAATTCTGCTGGACTATAGCCCATGATTGCAAAATGCACTTTTTTCCTGAAATCAACAATTACGATTTCTGATGCGCTGACTATAAAGAGTATCCGTAACTAAGTACAAATTTGAAAATTTAGCTCTGAGAACCTTTTATTGACAAAAATATAGAGATCTGAAATCCGAGGCTTTTTTGCAGAATTCTGCTGGACTATAGCCCATGATTTCAAAATGCACTTTTTTCCTGAAATCGACAATTACGATTTCTGATGCGCTGACTATAAAGAGAATCAGAAACTGAACACATATTTGAAATTTTAGCTCTGAAGTTATTGACAAAATTATAGAGATCTGAAATCCGAGGCTTTTTTTCAAAATTTTGCTGGACTACAGCCCATGATTTCAAAATGCACTTTTTTCCTGAAATCGACAATTACGATTTCTGGTGCGCTGACTATAAAGAGTATCCGTAACTAAGTACAAATTTGAAAATTTAGCTCTGAGAACCTTTTATTGACAAAAATATAGAGATCTGAAATCCGAGGCTTTTTTGCAGAATTCTGCTGGACTATAGCCCATGATTTCAAAATGCACTTTTTTCCTGAAATCGACAATTACGATTTCTGATGCGCTGACTATAAAGAGAATCAGAAACTGAACACATATTTGAAATTTTAGCTCTGAAGTTATTGACAAAATTATAGAGATCTGAAATCCGAGGCTTTTTTTCAAAATTTTGCTGGACTACAGCCCATGATTTCAAAATGCACTTTTTTCCTGAAATCGACAATTACGATTTCTGATGCGCTGACTATAAAGAGTATCCGTAACTAAGTACAAATTTGAAAATTTAGCTCTGAGAACCTTTTATTGACAAAAATATAGAGATCTGAAATCCGAGGCTTTTTTGCAGAATTCTGCTGGACTATAGCCCATGATTTCAAAATGCACTTTTTTCCTGAAATCGACAATTACGATTTCTGATGCGCTGACTATGAAGAGTATCTCCAGCTGAGTACAAATTTGAAAATTTAGCACTGAGAACCTTTTATTGACAAAATTATAGAGATCTGAAATCCGAGGCTTTTTTGTAAAATTCTGCTGGACTATAGCCCATGATTTCAAAATGCACTTTTTTCCTGAAATCGACAATTACGATGTCTGATGCGCTGACTATAAAGAGAATCAGAAACTGAACACATATTTGAAATTTTAGCTCTGACAACCTTTTATTGACAAAATTATAGAGATCTGAAATCCGAGGCTTTTTTTCAAAATTTTGCTGGACTACAGCCCATGATTTCAAAATGCACTTTTTTCCTGAAATCGACAATTACGATTTCTGATGCGCTGACTATAAAGAGTATCCGTAACTAAGTACAAATTTGAAATTTTAACTCTGAGAACCTTTTATTGACAAAAATATGGAGTTATGAAATCCGAGGATTTTTTGCAAAATTCTGCTGGACTATAGCCCATGATTGCAAAATGCACTTTTTTCCTGAAATCAGCATATATGATTTCTGATGCGCTGACTATAAAGAGTATCCGTAACTAAGTACAAATTTGAAAATTTAGCTCTGAGAACCTTTTATTGACAAAAATATGGAGATTTGAAATTTGAGGCTTTTTTGCAAAATTCTGCTGGACTATAGCCCATGATTGCAAAATGCACTTTTTTCCTGAAATCAACAATTACGATTTCTGATGCGCTGACTATAAAGAGTATCCGTAACTAAGTACAAATTTGAAATTTTAACTCTGAGAACCTTTTATTGACAAAAATATGGAGTTATGAAATCCAAGGATTTTTTGCAAAATTCTGCTGGACTATAGCCCATGATTGCAAAATGCACTTTTTTCCTGAAATCAGCATATATGATTTCTGATGCGCTGACTATAAAGAGTATCCGTAACTAAGTACAAATTTGAAAATTTAGCTCTGAGAACCTTTTATTGACAAAAATATGGAGATTTGAAATTTGAGGCTTTTTTGCAAAATTCTGCTGGACTATAGCCCATGATTGCAAAATGCACTTTTTTCCTGAAATCAACAATTACGATTTCTGATGCGCTGACTATAAAGAGTATCCGTAACTAAGTACAAATTTGAAATTTTAACTCTGAGAACCTTTTATTGACAAAAATATGGAGTTATGAAATCCAAGGATTTTTTGCAAAATTCTGCTGGACTATAGCCCATGATTGCAAAATGCACTTTTTTCCTGAAATCGACAATTACGATTTCTGATGCGCTGACTATAAAGAGTATCCGTAACTAAGTACAAATTTAGCTCTGAGAACCTTTTATTGACAAAAATATGGAGATTTGAAATTTGAGGCTTTTTTGCAAAATTCTGCTGGACTATAGCCCATGATTGCAAAATGCACTTTTTTCCTGAAATCAACAATTACGATTTCTGATGCGCTGACTATAAAGAGTATCCGTAACTAAGTACAAATTTGAAATTTTAACTCTGAGAACCTTTTATTGACAAAAATATGGAGTTATGAAATCCAAGGATTTTTTGCAAAATTCTGCTGGACTATAGCCCATGATTGCAAAATGCACTTTTTTCCTGAAATCAGCATATATGATTTCTGATGCGCTGACTATAAAGAGTATCCGTAACTAAGTACAAATTTGAAAATTTAGCTCTGAGAACCTTTTATTGACAAAAATATGGAGATTTGAAATTTGAGGCTTTTTTGCAAAATTCTGCTGGACTATAGCCCATGATTGCAAAATGCACTTTTTTCCTGAAATCAACAATTACGATTTCTGATGCGCTGACTATAAAGAGTATCCGTAACTAAGTACAAATTTGAAATTTTAACTCTGAGAACCTTTTATTGACAAAAATATGGAGTTATGAAATCCAAGGATTTTTTGCAAAATTCTGCTGGACTATAGCCCATGATTGCAAAATGCACTTTTTTCCTGAAATCAGCATATATGATTTCTGATGCGCTGACTATAAAGAGTATCCGTAACTAAGTACAAATTTGAAAATTTAGCTCTGAGAACCTTTTATTGACAAAAATATGGAGATTTGAAATTTGAGGCTTTTTTGCAAAATTCTGCTGGACTATAGCCCATGATTGCAAAATGCACTTTTTTCCTGAAATCAACAATTACGATTTCTGATGCGCTGACTATAAAGAGTATCCGTAACTAAGTACAAATTTGAAATTTTAACTCTGAGAACCTTTTATTGACAAAAATATGGAGTTATGAAATCCAAGGATTTTTTGCAAAATTCTGCTGGACTATAGCCCATGATTGCAAAATGCACTTTTTTCCTGAAATCGACAATTACGATTTCTGATGCGCTGACTATAAAGAGTATCCGTAACTAAGTACAAATTTAGCTCTGAGAACCTTTTATTGACAAAAATATGGAGATTTGAAATTTGAGGCTTTTTTGCAAAATTCTGCTGGACTATAGCCCATGATTGCAAAATGCACTTTTTTCCTGAAATCAACAATTACGATTTCTGATGCGCTGACTATAAAGAGTATCCGTAACTAAGTACAAATTTGAAATTTTAACTCTGAGAACCTTTTATTGACAAAAATATGGAGTTATGAAATCCAAGGATTTTTTGCAAAATTCTGCTGGACTATAGCCCATGATTGCAAAATGCACTTTTTTCCTGAAATCGACAATTACGATTTCTGATGCGCTGACTATAAAGAGTATCCGTAACTAAGTACAAATTTGAAATTTTAACTCTGAGAACCTTTTATTGACAAAAATATGGAGTTATGAAATCCAAGGATTTTTTGCAAAATTCTGCTGGACTATAGCCCATGATTGCAAAATGCACTTTTTTCCTGAAATCGACAATTACGATTTCTGATTCGCTGACTATAAAGAGTATCCGTAACTAAGTACAAATTTAGCTCTGAGAACCTTTTATTGACAAAAATATGGAGATTTGAAATTTGAGGCTTTTTTGCAAAATTCTGCTGGACTATAGCCCATGATTGCAAAATGCACTTTTTTCCTGAAATCGACAATTACGATTTCTGATGCGCTGACTATAAAGAGTATCCGTAACTTAGTACAAATTTGAAATTTTAACTCTGAGAACCTTTTATTGACAAAAATATGGAGATTTGAAATTTGAGGCTTTTTTGCAAAATTCTGCTGGACTATAGCCCATGATTGCAAAATGCACTTTTTTCCTGAAATCGACAATTACGATTTCTGATGCGCTGACTATAAAGAGTATCCGTAACTAAGTACAAATTTGAAATTTTAACTCTGAGAACCTTTTATTGACAAAAATATGGAGTTATGAAATCCAAGGATTTTTTGCAAAATTCTGCTGGACTATAGCCCATGATTGCAAAATGCACTTTTTTCCTGAAATCGACAATTACGATTTCTGATTCGCTGACTATAAAGAGTATCCGTAACTAAGTACAAATTTAGCTCTGAGAACCTTTTATTGACAAAAATATGGAGATTTGAAATTTGAGGCTTTTTTGCAAAATTCTGCTGGACTATAGCCCATGATTGCAAAATGCACTTTTTTCCTGAAATCGACAATTACGATTTCTGATGCGCTGACTATAAAGAGTATCCGTAACTAAGTACAAATTTGAAAATTTAGCTCTGAGAACCTTTTATTGACAAAAATATGGAGATTTGAAATTTGAGGCTTTTTTGCAAAATTCTGCTGGACTATAGCCCATGATTGCAAAATGCACTTTTTTCCTGAAATCGACAATTACGATTTCTGATGCGCTGACTATAAAGAGTATCCGTAACTAAGTACAAATTTGAAAATTTAGCTCTGAGAACCTTTTATTGACAAAAATATGGAGTTATGAAATCCGAGGATTTTTTGCAAAATTCTGCTGGACTATAGCCCATGATTGCAAAATGCACTTTTTTCCTGAAATCAGCATATATGATTTCTGATGCGCTGACTATAAAGAGTATCCGTAACTAAGTACAAATTTGAAAATTTAGCTCTGAGAACCTTTTATTGACAAAAATATGGAGTTATGAAATCCAAGGATTTTTTGCAAAATTCTGCTGGACTATAGCCCATGATTGCAAAATGCACTTTTTTCCTGAAATCGACAATTACGATTTCTGATGCGCTGACTATAAAGAGTATCCGTAACTTAGTACAAATTTGAAATTTTAACTCTGAGAACCTTTTATTGACAAAAATATGGAGATTTGAAATTTGAGGCTTTTTTGCAAAATTCTGCTGGACTATAGCCCATGATTGCAAAATGCACTTTTTTCCTGAAATCGACAATTACGATTTCTGATGCGCTGACTATAAAGAGTATCCGTAACTAAGTACAAATTTGAAAATTTAGCTCTGAGAACCTTTTATTGACAAAAATATGGAGATTTGAAATTTGAGGCTTTTTTGCAAAATTCTGCTGGACTATAGCCCATGATTGCAAAATGCACTTTTTTCCTGAAATCGACAATTACGATTTCTGATTCGCTGACTATAAAGAGTATCCGTAACTAAGTACAAATTTAGCTCTGAGAACCTTTTATTGACAAAAATATGGAGATTTGAAATTTGAGGCTTTTTGCAAAATTCTGCTGGACTATAGCCCATGATTGCAAAATGCACTTTTTTCCTGAAATCGACAATTACGATTTCTGATGCGCTGACTATAAAGAGTATCCGTAACTAAGTACAAATTTGAAAATTTAGCTCTGAGAACCTTTTATTGACAAAAATATGGAGTTATGAAATCCAAGGATTTTTTGCAAAATTCTGCTGGACTATAGCCCATGATTGCAAAATGCACTTTTTTCCTGAAATCGACAATTACGATTTCTGATGCGCTGACTATAAAGAGTATCCGTAACTTAGTACAAATTTGAAATTTTAACTCTGAGAACCTTTTATTGACAAAAATATGGAGATTTGAAATTTGAGGCTTTTTTGCAAAATTCTGCTGGACTATAGCCCATGATTGCAAAATGCACTTTTTTCCTGAAATCGACAATTACGATTTCTGATGCGCTGACTATAAAGAGTATCCGTAACTAAGTACAAATTTGAAAATTTAGCTCTGAGAACCTTTTATTGACAAAAATATGGAGATTTGAAATTTGAGGCTTTTTTGCAAAATTCTGCTGGACTATAGCCCATGATTGCAAAATGCACTTTTTTCCTGAAATCGACAATTACGATTTCTGATTCGCTGACTATAAAGAGTATCCGTAACTAAGTACAAATTTAGCTCTGAGAACCTTTTATTGACAAAAATATGGAGATTTGAAATTTGAGGCTTTTTTGCAAAATTCTGCTGGACTATAGCCCATGATTGCAAAATGCACTTTTTTCCTGAAATCGACAATTACGATTTCTGATGCGCTGACTATAAAGAGTATCCGTAACTAAGTACAAATTTGAAATTTTAACTCTGAGAACCTTTTATTGACAAAAATATGGAGTTATGAAATCCAAGGATTTTTTGCAAAATTCTGCTGGACTATAGCCCATGATTGCAAAATGCACTTTTTTCCTGAAATCGACAATTACGATTTCTGATGCGCTGACTATAAAGAGTATCCGTAACTTAGTACAAATTTGAAATTTTAACTCTGAGAACCTTTTATTGACAAAAATATGGAGATTTGAAATTTGAGGCTTTTTTGCAAAATTCTGCTGGACTATAGCCCATGATTGCAAAATGCACTTTTTTCCTGAAATCGACAATTACGATTTTTGATGCGCTGACTATAAAGAGTATCCGTAACTAAGTACAAATTTGAAAATTTAGCTCTGAGAACCTTTTATTGACAAAAATATGGAGATTTGAAATTTGAGGCTTTTTTGCAAAATTCTGCTGGACTATAGCCCATGATTGCAAAATGCACTTTTTTCCTGAAATCGACAATTACGATTTCTGATTCGCTGACTATAAAGAGTATCCGTAACTAAGTACAAATTTAGCTCTGAGAACCTTTTATTGACAAAAATATGGAGATTTGAAATTTGAGGCTTTTTTGCAAAATTCTGCTGGACTATAGCCCATGATTGCAAAATGCACTTTTTTCCTGAAATCGACAATTACGATTTCTGATGCGCTGACTATAAAGAGTATCCGTAACTAAGTACAAATTTGAAAATTTAGCTCTGAGAACCTTTTATTGACAAAAATATGGAGTTATGAAATCCGAGGATTTTTTGCAAAATTCTGCTGGACTATAGCCCATGATTGCAAAATGCACTTTTTTCCTGAAATCGACAATTACGATTTCTGATGCGCTGACTATAAAGAGTATCCGTAACTTAGTACAAATTTGAAATTTTAACTCTGAGAACCTTTTATTGACAAAAATATGGAGTTATGAAATCCGAGGATTTTTTGCAAAATTCTGCTGGACTATAGCCCATGATTGCAAAATGCACTTTTTTCCTGAAATCAGCATATATGATTTCTGATGCGCTGACTATAAAGAGTATCCGTAACTAAGTACAAATTTGAAAATTTAGCTCTGAGAACCTTTTATTGACAAAAATATGGAGATTTGAAATTTGAGGCTTTTTTGCAAAATTCTGCTGGACTATAGCCCATGATTGCAAAATGCACTTTTTTCCTGAAATCGACAATTACGATTTCTGATGCGCTGACTATAAAGGGTATCCGTAACTAAGTACAAATTTGAAATTTTAACTCTGAGAACCTTTTATTGACAAAAATATGGAGTTATGAAATCCAAGGATTTTTTGCAAAATTCTGCTGGACTATAGCCCATGATTGCAAAATGCACTTTTTTCCTGAAATCGACAATTACGATTTCTGATGCGCTGACTATAAAGAGTATCCGTAACTTAGTACAAATTTGAAATTTTAACTCTGAGAACCTTTTATTGACAAAAATATGGAGTTATGAAATCCGAGGATTTTTTGCAAAATTCTGCTGGATATAGCCCATGATTGCAAAATGCACTTTTTTCCTGAAATCAGCATATATGATTTCTGATGCGCTGACTATAAAGAGTATCCGTAACTAAGTACAAATTTGAAAATTTAGCTCTGAGAACCTTTTATTGACAAAAATATGGAGATTTGAAATTTGAGGCTTTTTTGCAAAATTCTGCTGGACTATAGCCCATGATTGCAAAATGCACTTTTTTCCTGAAATCGACAATTACGATTTCTGATGCGCTGACTATAAAGAGTATCCGTAACTTAGTACAAATTTGAAATTTTAACTCTGAGAACCTTTTATTGACAAAAATATGGAGTTATGAAATCCGAGGCTTTTTTGCAAAATTCTTTTCCTGAAATCAGCATATATGATTTCTGATGCGCTGACTATAAAGAGTATCCGTAACTAAGTACAAATTTGAAAATTTAGCTCTGAGAACCTTTTATTGACAAAAATATGGAGTTATGAAATCCGAGGCTTTTTTGCAAAATTCTGCTGGACTATAGCCCATGATTGCAAAATGCACTTTTTTCCTGAAATCAGCATATATGATTTCTGATGCGCTGACTATAAAGAGTATCCGTAACTAAGTACAAATTTGAAAATTTAGCTCTGAGAACCTTTTATTGACAAAAATATGGAGTTATGAAATCCGAGGCTTTTTTGCAAAATTCTGCTGGACTATAGCCCATGATTGCAAAATGCACTTTTTTCCTGAAATCAGCATATATGATTTCTGATGCGCTGACTATAAAGAGTATCCGTAACTAAGTACAAATTTGAAATTTTAACTCTGAGAACCTTTTATTGACAAAAATATGGAGTTATGAAATCCAAGGATTTTTTGCAAAATTCTGCTGGACTATAGCCCATGATTGCAAAATGCACTTTTTTCCTGAAATCGACAATTACGATTTCTGATGCGCTGACTATAAAGAGTATCCGTAACTTAGTACAAATTTGAAATTTTAACTCTGAGAACCTTTTATTGACAAAAATATGGAGTCATGAAATCCGAGGATTTTTTGCAAAATTCTGCTGGACTATAGCCCATGATTGCAAAATGCACTTTTTTCCTGAAATCGACAATTACGATTTCTGATGCGCTGACTATAAAGAGTATCCGTAACTAAGTACAAATTTGAAATTTTAACTCTGAGAACCTTTTATTGACAAAAATATGGAGTTATGAAATCCGAGGCTTTTTTGCAAAATTCTGCTGGACTATAGCCCATGATTGCAAAATGCACTTTTTTCCTGAAATCAGCATATATGATTTCTGATGCGCTGACTATAAAGAGTATCCGTAACTAAGTACAAATTTGAAATTTTAACTCTGAGAACCTTTTATTGACAAAAATATGGAGTTATGAAATCCGAGGCTTTTTTGCAAAATTCTGCTGGACTATAGCCCATGATTGCAAAATGCACTTTTTTCCTGAAATCGACAATTACGATTTCTGATGCGCTGACTATAAAGAGTATCCGTAACTAAGTACAAATTTGAAATTTTAGCTCTGAGAACCTTTTATTGACAAAAATATGGAGATTTGAAATTTGAGGCTTTTTTGCAAAATTCTGCTGGACTATAGCCCATGATTGCAAAATGCACTTTTTTCCTGAAATCGACAATTACGATTTCTGATGCGCTGACTATAAAGAGTATCCGTAACTAAGTACAAATTTGAAAATTTAGCTCTGAGAACCTTTTATTGACAAAAATATAGAGATCTGAAATCCGAGGCTTTTTTGCAAAATTCTGCTGGACTATAGCCCATGATTTCAAAATGCACTTTTTTCCTGAAATCGACAATTACGATGTCTGATGCGCTGACTATAAAGAGAATCAGAAACTGAACACATATTTGAAATTTTAGCTCTGACAACCTTTTATTGACAAAATTATAGAGATCTGAAATCCGAGGCTTTTTTTCAAAATTTTGCTGGACTACAGCCCATGATTTCAAAATGCACTTTTTTCCTGAAATCGACAATTACGATTTCTGATGCGCTGACTATGAAGAGTATCTCCAGCTGAGTACAAATTTGAAAATTTAGCACTGAGAACCTTTTATTGACAAAATTATAGAGATCTGAAATCCGAGGCTTTTTTGCAAAATTCTGCTGGACTATAGCCCATGATTTCAAAATGCACTTTTTTCCTGAAATCGACAATTACGATGTCTGATGCACTGACTATAAAGAGAATCAGAAACTGAACACATATTTGAAATTTTAGCTCTGACAACCTTTTATTGACAAAATTATAGAGATCTGAAATCCGAGGCTTTTTTTCAAAATTTTGCTGGACTACAGCCCATGATTTCAAAATGCACTTTTTTCCTGAAATCGACAATTACGATTTCTGATGCGCTGACTATAAAGAGTATCCGTAACTAAGTACAAATTTGAAAATTTAGCTCTGAGAACCTTTTATTGACAAAATTATAGAGATCTGAAATCCGAGGCTTTTTTGCAAAATTCTGCTGGACTATAGCCCATGATTTCAAAATGCACTTTTTTCCTGAAATCGACAATTACGATGTCTGATGCGCTGACTATAAAGAGAATCAGAAACTGAACACATATTTGAAATTTTAGCTCTGACAACCTTTTATTGACAAAATTATAGAAATCTGAAATCCGAGGCTTTTTTTCAAAATTTTGCTGGACTACAGCCCATGATTTCAAAATGCACTTTTTTCCTGAAATCGACAATTACGATTTCTGATGCGCTGACTATGAAGAGTATCTCCAGCTGAGTACAAATTTGAAAATTTAGCACTGAGAACCTTTTATTGACAAAATTATAGAGATCTGAAATCCGAGGCTTTTTTGCAAAATTCTGCTGGACTATAGCCCATGATTTCAAAATGCACTTTTTTCCTGAAATCGACAATTACGATGTCTGATGCGCTGACTATAAAGAGAATCAGAAACTGAACACATATTTGAAATTTTAGCTCTGACAACCTTTTATTGACAAAATTATAGAGATCTGAAATCCGAGGCTTTTTTTCAAAATTTTGCTGGACTACAGCCCATGATTTCAAAACGCACTTTTTTCCTGAAATCGACAATTACGATTTCTGATGCGCTGACTATAAAGAGTATCCGTAACTAAGTACAAATTTGAAAATTTAGCTCTGAGAACCTTTTATTGACAAAATTATAGAGATCTGAAATCCGAGGCTTTTTTGCAAAATTCTGCTGGACTATAGCCCATGATTTCAAAATGCACTTTTTTCCTGAAATCGACAATTACGATGACTGATGCGCTGACTATAAAGAGAATCAGAAACTGAACACATATTTGAAATTTTAGCTCTGACAACCTTTTATTGACAAAATTATAGAGATCTGAAATCCGAGGCTTTTTTTCAAAATTTTGCTGGACTACAGCCCATGATTTCAAAATACACTTTTTTCCTGAAATCGACAATTACGATTTCTGATGCGCTGACTATAAAGAGTATCCGTAACTAAGTACAAATTTGAAAATTTAGCTCTGAGAACCTTTTATTGACAAAATTATAGAGATCTGAAATCCGAGGCTTTTTTGCAAAATTCTGCTGGACTATAGCCCATGATTTCAAAATGCACTTTTTTCCTGAAATCGACAATTACGATGTCTGATGCGCTGACTATAAAGAGAATCAGAAACTGAACACATATTTGAAATTTTAGCTCTGACAACCTTTTATTGACAAAATTATAGAGATCTGAAATCCGAGGCTTTTTTTCAAAATTTTGCTGGACTACAGCCCATGATTTCAAAATGCACTTTTTTCCTGAAATCGACAATTACGATTTCTGATGCGCTGACTATGAAGAGTATCTCCAGCTGAGTACAAATTTGAAAATTTAGCACTGAGAACCTTTTCTTGACAAAATTATAGAGATCTGAAATCCGAGGCTTTTTTGCAAAATTCTGCTGGACTATAGCCCATGATTTCAAAATGCACTTTTTTCCTGAAATCGACAATTACGATGTCTGATGCGCTGACTATAAAGAGAATCAGAAACTGAACACATATTTGAAATTTTAGCTCTGACAACCTTTTATTGACAAAATTATAGAGATCTGAAATCCGAGGCTTTTTTTCAAAATTTTGCTGGACTACAGCCCATGATTTCAAAATGCACTTTTTTCCTGAAATCGACAATTACGATTTCTGATGCGCTGACTATAAAGAGAATCAGAAACTGAACACATATTTGAAATTTTAGCTCTGACAACCTTTTATTGACAAAATTATAGAGATCTGAAATCCGAGGCTTTTTTTCAAAATTTTGCTGGACTACAGCCCATGATTTCAAAATGCACTTTTTTCCTGAAATCGACAATTACGATGTCTGATGCGCTGACTATAAAGAGAATCAGAAACTGAACACATATTTGAAATTTTAGCTCTGACAACCTTTTATTGACAAAATTATAGAGATCTGAAATCCGAGGCTTTTTTTGCAAAATTCTGCTGGACTATAGCCCATGATTTCAAAATGCACTTTTTTCCTGAAATCGACAATTACGATTTCTGATGCGCTGACTATAAAGAGTATCCGTAACTAAGTACAAATTTGAAAATTTAGCTCTGAGAACCTTTTATTGACAAAAATATAGAGATCTGAAATCCGAGGCTTTTTTGCAGAATTCTGCTGGACTATAGCCCATGATTTCAAAATGCACTTTTTTCCTGAAATCGACAATTACGATTTCTGATGCGCTGACTATAAAGAGAATCAGAAACTGAACACATATTTGAAATTTTAGCTCTGAAGTTATTGACAAAATTATAGAGATCTGAAATCCGAGGCTTTTTTTCAAAATTTTGCTGGACTACAGCCCATGATTTCAAAATGCACTTTTTTCCTGAAATCGACAATTACGATTTCTGATGCGCTGACTATAAAGAGTATCCGTAACTAAGTACAAATTTGAAAATTTAGCTCTGAGAACCTTTTATTGACAAAAATATAGAGATCTGAAATCCGAGGCTTTTTTGCAGAATTCTGCTGGACTATAGCCCATGATTTCAAAATGCACTTTTTTCCTGAAATCGACAATTACGATTTCTGATGCGCTGACTATGAAGAGTATCTCCAGCTGAGTACAAATTTGAAAATTTAGCACTGAGAACCTTTTATTGACAAAATTATAGAGATCTGAAATCCGAGGCTTTTTTGTAAAATTCTGCTGGACTATAGCCCATGATTTCAAAATGCACTTTTTTCCTGAAATCGACAATTACGATGTCTGATGCGCTGACTATAAAGAGAATCAGAAACTGAACACATATTTGAAATTTTAGCTCTGACAACCTTTTATTGACAAAATTATAGAGATCTGAAATCCGAGGCTTTTTTTCAAAATTTTGCTGGACTACAGCCCATGATTTCAAAATGCACTTTTTTCCTGAAATCGACAATTACGATTTCTGATGCGCTGACTATAAAGAGTATCCGTAACTAAGTACAAATTTGAAAATTTAGCTCTGAGAACCTTTTATTGACAAAAATATAGAGATCTGAAATCCGAGGCTTTTTTGCAAAATTCTGCTGGACTATAGCCCATGATTTCAAAATGCACTTTTTTCCTGAAATCGACAATTACGATGTCTGATGCGCTGACTATAAAGAGAATCAGAAACTGAACACATATTTGAAATTTTAGCTCTGACAACCTTTTATTGACAAAATTATAGAGATCTGAAATCCGAGGCTTTTTTGCAAAATTCTGCTGGACTATAGCCCATGATTTCAAAATGCACTTTTTTCCTGAAATCGACAATTACGATGTCTGATGCGCTGACTATAAAGAGAATCAGAAACTGAACACATATTTGAAATTTTAGCTCTGACAACCTTTTATTGACAAAATTATAGAGATCTGAAATCCGAGGCTTTTTTTCAAAATTTTTCTGGACTACAGCCCATGATTTCAAAATGCACTTTTTTCCTGAAATCGACAATTACGATTTCTGATGCGCTGACTATAAAGAGTATCCGTAACTAAGTACAAATTTGAAAATTTAGCTCTGAGAACCTTTTATTGACAAAAATATAGAGATCTGAAATCCGAGGCTTTTTTGCAAAATTCTGCTGGACTATAGCCCATGATTTCAAAATGCACGTTTTTCCTGAAATCGACAATTACGATGTCTGATGCGCTGACTATAAAGAGAATCAGAAACTGAACACATATTTGAAATTTTAGCTCTGACAACCTTTTATTGACAAAATTATAGAGATCTGAAATCCGAGGCTTTTTTGCAAAATTCTGCTGGACTATAGCCCATGATTTCAAAATGCACTTTTTTCCTGAAATCGACAATTACGATTTCTGATGCGCTGACTATAAAGAGTATCCGTAACTAAGTACAAATTTGAAAATTTAGCTCTGAGAACCTTTTATTGACAAAAATATAGAGATCTGAAATCCGAGGCTTTTTTGCAGAATTCTGCTGGACTATAGCCCATGATTTCAAAATGCACTTTTTTCCTGAAATCGACAATTACGATTTCTGATGCGCTGACTATAAAGAGAATCAGAAACTGAACACATATTTGAAATTTTAGCTCTGAAGTTATTGACAAAATTATAGAGATCTGAAATCCGAGGCTTTTTTTCAAAATTTTGCTGGACTACAGCCCATGATTTCAAAATGCACTTTTTTCCTGAAATCGACAATTACGATTTCTGATGCGCTGACTATAAAGAGTATCCGTAACTAAGTACAAATTTGAAAATTTAGCTCTGAGAACCTTTTATTGACAAAAATATAGAGATCTGAAATCCGAGGCTTTTTTGCAGAATTCTGCTGGACTATAGCCCATGATTTCAAAATGCACTTTTTTCCTGAAATCGACAATTACGATTTCTGATGCGCTGACTATGAAGAGTATCTCCAGCTGAGTACAAATTTGAAAATTTAGCACTGAGAACCTTTTATTGACAAAATTATAGAGATCTGAAATCCGAGGCTTTTTTGTAAAATTCTGCTGGACTATAGCCCATGATTTCAAAATGCACTTTTTTCCTGAAATCGACAATTACGATGTCTGATGCGCTGACTATAAAGAGAATCAGAAACTGAACACATATTTGAAATTTTAGCTCTGACAACCTTTTATTGACAAAATTATAGAGATCTGAAATCCGAGGCTTTTTTTCAAAATTTTGCTGGACTACAGCCCATGATTTCAAAATGCACTTTTTTCCTGAAATCGACAATTACGATTTCTGATGCGCTGACTATAAAGAGTATCCGTAACTAAGTACAAATTTGAAAATTTAGCTCTGAGAACCTTTTATTGACAAAAATATAGAGATCTGAAATCCGAGGCTTTTTTGCAAAATTCTGCTGGACTATAGCCCATGATTTCAAAATGCACTTTTTTCCTGAAATCGACAATTACGATGTCTGATGCGCTGACTATAAAGAGAATCAGAAACTGAACACATATTTGAAATTTTAGCTCTGACAACCTTTTATTGACAAAATTATAGAGATCTGAAATCCGAGGCTTTTTTGCAAAATTCTGCTGGACTATAGCCCATGATTTCAAAATGCACTTTTTTCCTGAAATCGACAATTACGATGTCTGATGCGCTGACTATAAAGAGAATCAGAAACTGAACACATATTTGAAATTTTAGCTCTGACAACCTTTTATTGACAAAATTATAGAGATCTGAAATCCGAGGCTTTTTTTCAAAATTTTTCTGGACTACAGCCCATGATTTCAAAATGCACTTTTTTCCTGAAATCGAGAATTACGATTTCTGATGCGCTGACTATAAAGAGTATCCGTAACTAAGTACAAATTTGAAAATTTAGCTCTGAGAACCTTTTATTGACAAAAATATAGAGATCTGAAATCCGAGGCTTTTTTGCAAAATTCTGCTGGACTATAGCCCATGATTTCAAAATGCACTTTTTTCCTGAAATCGACAATTACGATTTCTGATGCGCTGACTATAAAGAGTATCCGTAACTAAGTACAAATTTGAAAATTTAGCTCTGAGAACCTTTTATTAACAAAAATATAGAGATCTGAAATCCGAGGCTTTTTTGCAAAATTCTGCTGGACTATAGCCCATGATTTCAAAATGCACTTTTTTCCTGAAATCGAGAATTACGATTTCTGATGCGCTGAAAGCTAAGAGAATCAGAAACTGAACACATATAGTATTTGAAATTTTAGCTCTGTAGAGATCTGAAATCCGAGGCTTTTTTGCAAAATTCTGCTGGACTATAGCCCATGATTTCAAAATGCACTTTTTTCCTGAAATCGACAATTACGATGTCTGATGCGCTGACTATAAAGAGAATCAGAAACTGAACACATATTTGAAATTTTAGCTCTGACAACCTTTTATTGACAAAATTATAGAGATCTGAAATCCGAGGCTTTTTTTCAAAATTTTTCTGGACTACAGCCCATGATTTCAAAATGCACTTTTTTCCTGAAATCGACAATTACGATTTCTGAGATACTGATAATAAAGAGCATCCGTAACTAAGTACAAATTTGAAAATTTAGCTCTGAGAACCTTTTATTAACAAAATATAGAGATCTGAAATCCGAGGCTTTTTTGCAAAATTCTGCTGGACTATAGCCCATGATTTCAAAATGCACTTTTTTCCTGAAATCGACAATTACGATTTCTGATGCGCTGACTATAAAGAGTATCCGTAACTAAGTACAAATTTGAAAATTTAGCTCTGAGAACCTTTTATTGACAAAAATATAGAGATCTGAAATCCGAGGCTTTTTTGCAGAATTCTGCTGGACTATAGCCCATGATTTCAAAATGCACTTTTTTCCTGAAATCGACAATTACGATTTCTGATGCGCTGACTATGAAGAGTATCTCCAGCTGAGTACAAATTTGAAAATTTAGCACTGAGAACCTTTTATTGACAAAATTATAGAGATCTGAAATCCGAGGCTTTTTTGTAAAATTCTGCTGGACTATAGCCCATGATTTCAAAATGCACTTTTTTCCTGAAATCGACAATTACGATTTCTGATGCGCTGACTATAAAGAGTATCCGTAACTAAGTACAAATTTGAAAATTTAGCTCTGAGAACCTTTTATTAACAAAAATATAGAGATCTGAAATCCGAGGCTTTTTTGCAAAATTCTGCTGGACTATAGCCCATGATTTCAAAATGCACTTTTTTCCTGAAATCGAGAATTACGATTTCTGATGCGCTGAAAGCTAAGAGAATCAGAAACTGAACACATATAGTATTTGAAATTTTAGCTCTGTAGAGATCTGAAATCCGAGGCTTTTTTGCAAAATTCTGCTGGACTATAGCCCATGATTTCAAAATGCACTTTTTTCCTGAAATCGACAATTACGATTTCTGATGCGCTGACTATAAAGAGTATCCGTAACTAAGTACAAATTTGAAAATTTAGCTCTGAGAACCTTTTATTAACAAAAATATAGAGATCTGAAATCCGAGGCTTTTTTGCAAAATTCTGCTGGACTATAGCCCATGATTTCAAAATGCACTTTTTTCCTGAAATCGAGAATTACGATTTCTGATGCGCTGAAAGCTAAGAGAATCAGAAACTGAACACATATAGTATTTGAAATTTTAGCTCTGTAGAGATCTGAAATCCGAGGCTTTTTTGCAAAATTCTGCTGGACTATAGCCCATGATTTCAAAATGCACTTTTTTCCTGAAATCGACAATTACGATTTCTGATGCGCTGACTATAAAGAGTATCCGTAACTAAGTACAAATTTGAAAATTTAGCTCTGA
Source organism: Orthonevra nobilis (assembly GCA_963555765.1). NCBI lineage: Eukaryota > Metazoa > Arthropoda > Insecta > Diptera > Syrphidae > Orthonevra > Orthonevra nobilis. The sequence goes on along the minus strand of OY743225.1, from coordinate 49,042,920 downwards.
GAACCTTTTATTAACAAAAATATAGAGATCTGAAATCCGAGGCTTTTTTGCAAAATTCTGCTGGACTATAGCCCATGATTTCAAAATGCACTTTTTTCCTGAAATCGAGAATTACGATTTCTGATGCGCTGAAAGCTAAGAGAATAAGAAACTGAACACATATAGTATTTGAAATTTTAGCTCTGTAGAGATCTGAAATCCGAGGCTTTTTTGCAAAATTCTGCTGGACTATAGCCCATGATTTCAAAATGCACTTTTTTCCTGAAATCGACAATTACGATTTCTGAGATACTGATAATAAAGAGCATCCGTAACTAAGTACAAATTTGAAAATTTAGCTCTGAGAACCTTTTATTAACAAAATATAGAGATCTGAAATCCGAGGCTTTTTTGCAAAATTCTGCTGGACTATAGCCCATGATTTCAAAATGCACTTTTTTCCTGAAATCGACAATTACGATGTCTGATGCGCTGACTATAAAGAGAATCAGAAACTGAACACATATTTGAAATTTTAGCTCTGAAGTTATTGACAAAATTATAGAGATCTGAAATCCGAGGCTTTTTTTCAAAATTTTGCTGGACTACAGCCCATGATTTCAAAATGCACTTTTTTCCTGAAATCGACAATTACGATTTCTGATGCGCTGACTATAAAGAGTATCCGTAACTAAGTACAAATTTGAAAATTTAGCTCTGAGAACCTTTTATTGACAAAAATATAGAGATCTGAAATCCGAGGCTTTTTTGCAGAATTCTGCTGGACTATAGCCCATGATTTCAAAATGCACTTTTTTCCTGAAATCGACAATTACGATTTCTGATGCGCTGACTATGAAGAGTATCTCCAGCTGAGTACAAATTTGAAAATTTAGCACTGAGAACCTTTTATTGACAAAATTATAGAGATCTGAAATCCGAGGCTTTTTTGTAAAATTCTGCTGGACTATAGCCCATGATTTCAAAATGCACTTTTTTCCTGAAATCGACAATTACGATGTCTGATGCGCTGACTATAAAGAGAATCAGAAACTGAACACATATTTGAAATTTTAGCTCTGACAACCTTTTATTGACAAAATTATAGAGATCTGAAATCCGAGGCTTTTTTTCAAAATTTTGCTGGACTACAGCCCATGATTTCAAAATGCACTTTTTTCCTGAAATCGACAATTACGATGTCTGATGCGCTGACTATAAAGAGAATCAGAAACTGAACACATATTTGAAATTTTAGCTCTGACAACCTTTTATTGACAAAATTATAGAGATCTGAAATCCGAGGCTTTTTTTCAAAATTTTTCTGGACTACAGCCCATGATTTCAAAATGCACTTTTTTCCTGAAATCGAGAATTACGATTTCTGATGCGCTGACTATAAAGAGTATCCGTAACTAAGTACAAATTTGAAAATTTAGCTCTGAGAACCTTTTATTGACAAAAATATAGAGATCTGAAATCCGAGGCTTTTTTGCAAAATTCTGCTGGACTATAGCCCATGATTTCAAAATGCACTTTTTTCCTGAAATCGAGAATTACGATTTCTGATGCGCTGAAAGCTAAGAGAATCAGAAACTGAACACATATAGTATTTGAAATTTTAGCTCTGTAGAGATCTGAAATCCGAGGCTTTTTTGCAAAATTCTGCTGGACTATAGCCCATGATTTCAAAATGCACTTTTTTCCTGAAATCGACAATTACGATTTCTGAGATACTGATAATAAAGAGCATCCGTAACTAAGTACAAATTTGAAAATTTAGCTCTGAGAACCTTTTATTAACAAAATATAGAGATCTGAAATCCGAGGCTTTTTTGCAAAATTCTGCTGGACTATAGCCCATGATTTCAAAATGCACTTTTTTCCTGAAATCGAGAATTTCGATTTCTGATGCGCTGAAAGCTAAGAGAATCAGAAACTGAACACATATAGTATTTGAAATTTTAGCTCTGAAGTCCTTTTATTGACAAAATTGAAGAGATCTGAAATCCGAGGCTTTTTTGCAAAATTCTGCTGGACTATAGCCCATGATTTCAAAATGCACTTTTTTCCTGAAATCGAGAATTACGATTTCTGATGCGCTGAAAGCTAAGAGAATCAGAAACTGAACACATATAGTATTTGAAATTTTAGCTCTGAAGTCCTTTTATTGACAAAAATGTAGAGATCTGAAATCCGAGGCTTTTTTTCAAAATTCTGCTGGACTACAGCCCATGATTTCAAAATGCACTTTTTTCCTGAAATCGACAATTACGATGTCTGATGCGCTGACTATAAAGAGAATCAGAAACTGAACACATATTTGAAATTTTAGCTCTGACAACCTTTTATTGACAAAATTATAGAGATCTGAAATCCGAGGCTTTTTTGCAAAATTCTGCTGGACTATAGCCCATGATTTCAAAATGCACTTTTTTCCTGAAATCGACAATTACGATGTCTGATGCGCTGACTATAAAGAGAATCAGAAACTGAACACATATTTGAAAATTTAGCTCTGAGAACCTTTTATTGACAAAAATATGGAGTTATGAAATCCGAGGCTTTTTTGCAAAATTCTGCTGGACTATAGCCCATGATTTCAAAATGCACTTTTTTCCTGAAATCGACAATTACGATGTCTGATGCGCTGACTATAAAGAGAATCAGAAACTGAACACATATTTGAAATTTTAGCTCTGACAACCTTTTATTGACAAAATTATAGAGATCTGAAATCCGAGGCTTTTTTTCAAAATTTTGCTGGACTACAGCCCATGATTTCAAAATGCACTTTTTTCCTGAAATCGAGAATTACGATTTCTGATGCGCTGAAAGCTAAGAGAATCAGAAACTGAACACATATAGTATTTGAAATTTTAGTTCTGAAGTCCTTTTATTGACAAAAATGTAGAGATCTGAAATCCGAGGCTTTTTTTCAAAATTCTGCTGGACTACAGCCCATGATTTCAAAATGCACTTTTTTCCTGAAATCGACAATTACGATTTCTGATGCGCTGACTATAAAGAGTATCCGTAACTAAGTACAAATTTGAAAATTTAGCTCTGAGAACCTTTTATTGACAAAAATATAGAGATCTGAAATCCGAGGCTTTTTTGCAAAATTCTGCTGGACTATAGCCCATGATTTCAACATGCACTTTTTTCCTGAAATCGAGAATTACGATTTCTGATGCGCTGAAAGCTAAGAGAATCAGAAACTGAACACATATAGTATTTGAAATTTTAGCTCTGAAGTCCTTTTATTGACAAAAATGTAGAGATCTGAAATCCGAGGCTTTTTTGCAAAATTCTGCTGGACTATAGCCCATGATTTCAACATGCACTTTTTTCCTGAAATCGAGAATTACGATTTCTGATGCGCTGAAAGCTAAGAGAATCAGAAACTGAACACATATAGTATTTGAAATTTTAGCTCTGAAGTCCTTTTATTGACAAAAATGTAGAGATCTGAAATCCGAGGCTTTTTTTCAAAATTCTGCTGGACTACAGCCCATGATTTCAAAATGCACTTTTTTCCTGAAATCGACAATTACGATGTCTGATGCGCTGACTATAAAGAGAATCAGAAACTGAACACATATTTGAAATTTTAGCTCTGACAACCTTTTATTGACAAAATTATAGAGATCTGAAATCCGAGGCTTTTTTGCAAAATTCTGCTGGACTATAGCCCATGATTTCAAAATGCACTTTTTTCCTGAAATCGACAATTACGATGTCTGATGCGCTGACTATAAAGAGAATCAGAAACTGAACACATATTTGAAAATTTAGCTCTGAGAACCTTTTATTGACAAAAATATGGAGTTATGAAATCCGAGGCTTTTTTGCAAAATTCTGCTGGACTATAGCCCATGATTTCAAAATGCACTTTTTTCCTGAAATCGACAATTACGATGTCTGATGCGCTGACTATAAAGAGAATCAGAAACTGAACACATATTTGAAATTTTAGCTCTGACAACCTTTTATTGACAAAATTATAGAGATCTGAAATCCGAGGCTTTTTTTCAAAATTTTGCTGGACTACAGCCCATGATTTCAAAATGCACTTTTTTCCTGAAATCGAGAATTACGATTTCTGATGCGCTGAAAGCTAAGAGAATCAGAAACTGAACACATATAGTATTTGAAATTTTAGTTCTGAAGTCCTTTTATTGACAAAAATGTAGAGATCTGAAATCCGAGGCTTTTTTTCAAAATTCTGCTGGACTACAGCCCATGATTTCAAAATGCACTTTTTTCCTGAAATCGACAATTACGATTTCTGATGCGCTGACTATAAAGAGTATCCGTAACTAAGTACAAATTTGAAAATTTAGCTCTGAGAACCTTTTATTGACAAAAATATAGAGATCTGAAATCCGAGGCTTTTTTGCAAAATTCTGCTGGACTATAGCCCATGATTTCAACATGCACTTTTTTCCTGAAATCGAGAATTACGATTTCTGATGCGCTGAAAGCTAAGAGAATCAGAAACTGAACACATATAGTATTTGAAATTTTAGCTCTGAAGTCCTTTTATTGACAAAAATGTAGAGATCTGAAATCCGAGGCTTTTTTGCAAAATTCTGCTGGACTATAGCCCATGATTTCAACATGCACTTTTTTCCTGAAATCGAGAATTACGATTTCTGATGCGCTGAAAGCTAAGAGAATCAGAAACTGAACACATATAGTATTTGAAATTTTAGCTCTGAAGTCCTTTTATTGACAAAAATGTAGAGATCTGAAATCCGAGGCTTTTTTGCAAAATTCTGCTGGACTATAGCCCAGGATTTCAAAATGCACTTTTTTCCTGAAATCGACAATTACGATGTCTGATGCGCTGACTATAAAGAGAATCAGAAACTGAACACATATTTGAAATTTTAGCTCTGACAACCTTTTATTGACAAAATTATAGAGATCTGAAATCCGAGGCTTTTTTGCAAAATTCTGCTGGACTATAGCCCATGATTTCAAAATGCACTTTTTTCCTGAAATCGACAATTACGATGTCTGATGCGCTGACTATAAAGAGAATCAGAAACTGAACACATATTTGAAATTTTAGCTCTGACAACCTTTTATTGACAAAATTATAGAGATCTGAAATCCGAGGCTTTTTTTCAAAATTTTGCTGGACTACAGCCCATGATTTCAAAATGCACTTTTTTCCTGAAATCGACAATTACGATTTCTGATGCGCTGACTATAAAGAGTATCCGTAACTAAGTACAAATTTGAAAATTTAGCTCTGAGAACCTTTTATTGACAAAAATATAGAGATCTGAAATCCGAGGCTTTTTTGCAAAATTCTACTGGACTATAGCCCATGATTGCAAAATGCACTTTTTTCCTGAAATCGACAATTACGATTTCTGATGCGCTGACTATAAAGAGTATCCGTAACTAAGTACAAATTTGAAATTTTAGCTCTGAGAACCTTTTATTGACAAAAATATGGAGATTTGAAATTCGAGGCTTTTTTGCAAAATTCTGCTGGACTATAGCCCATGATTTCAAAATGCACTTTTTTCCTGAAATCGACAATTGAGATTTCTGAGATACTGATAATAAAGAGTATCCGTAACTAAGTACAAATTTGAAGATTTAGCTCCGAGAACCTTTTATTGACAAAAATATGGAGATTTGAGATTCGAGGCTTTTTTGCAAAATTCTGCTGGACTATAGCCCATGACTTCAAAATGCACTTTTTTCCTGAAATCGACAATTACGATGTCTGATGCGCTGACTATAAAGAGAATCAGAAACTGAACACATATTTGAAAATTTAGCTCTGAGAACCTTTTATTGACAAAAATATAGAGATTTGAAATCCGAGGCTTTTTTGCAAAATTCTGCTGGACTATAGCCCATGATTTCAAAATGCACTTTTTTCCTGAAATCGACAATTACGATTTCTGAGATACTGATAATAAAGAGTATCCGTAACTAAGTACAAATTTGAAGATTTAGCTCGAGAACCTTTTATTGACAAAAATATGGAGATTTGAGATTCGAGGCTTTTTTGCAAAATTCTGCTGGACTATAGCCCATGATTGCAAAATGCACTTTTTTCCTGAAATCGACAATTACGATTTCTGATGCGCTGACTATAAAGAGTATCCGTAACTTAGTACAAATTTGAAATTTTAGCTCTGAGAACCTTTTATTGACAAAAATATGGAGATTTGAAATCCGAGGCTTTTTTGCAAAATTCTGCTGGACTATAGCCCATGATTGCAAAATGCACTTTTTTCCTGAAATCGACAATTACGATGTCTGATGCGCTGACTATAAAGAGAATCAGAAACTGAACACATATTTGAAAATTTAGCTCTGAGAACCTTTTATTGACAAAAATATAGAGATTTGAAATCCGAGGCTTTTTTGCAAAATTCTGCTGGACTATAGCCCATGATTTCAAAATGCACTTTTTTCCTGAAATCGACAATTACGATTTCTGATGCGCTGACTATAAAGAGTATCCGTAACTTAGTACAAATTTGAAATTTTAGCTCTGAGAACCTTTTATTGACAAAAATATGGAGATTTGAAATTCGAGGCTTTTTTGCAAAATTCTGCTGGACTATAGCCCATGATTTCAAAATGCACTTTTTTCCTGAAATCGACAATTACGATTTCTGATGCGCTGACTATAAAGAGTATCCGTAACTAAGTACAAATTTGAAGATTTAGCTCCGAGAACCTTTTATTGACAAAAATATGGAGATTTGAAATTCGAGGCTTTTTTGCAAAATGCACTTTTTTCCTGAAATCGAGAATTACGATTTCTGATGCGCTGAAAGCTAAGAGAATCAGAAACTGAACACATATAGTATTTGAAATTTTAGCTCTGAAGTCCTTTTATTGACAAAAATGTAGAGATCTGAAATCCGAGGCTTTTTTGCAAAATTCTACTGGACTATAGCCCTGATTGCAAAATGCACTTTTTTCCTGAAATCGACAATTACGATTTCTGATGCGCTGACTATAAAGAGTATCCGTAACTTAGTACAAATTTGAAATTTTAGCTCTGAGAACCTTTTATTGACAAAAATATGGAGATTTGAAATTCGAGGCTTTTTTGCAAAATTCTGCTGGACTATAGCCCATGATTGCAAAATGCACTTTGTTCCTGAAATCGACAATTACGATTTCTGAGATACTGATAATAAAGAGTATCCGTAACTAAGTACAAATTTGAAGATTTAGCTCGAGAACCTTTTATTGACAAAAATATGGAGATTTGAGATTCGAGGCTTTTTTGCAAAATTCTGCTGGACTATAGCCCATGATTGCAAAATGCACTTTTTTCCTGAAATCGACAATTACGATTTCTGATGCGCTGACTATAAAGAGTATCCGTAACTTAGTACAAATTTGAAATATTAGCTCTGAGAACCTTTTATTGACAAAAATATGGAGATTTGAAATCCGAGGCTTTTTTGCAAAATTCTGCTGGACTATAGCCCATGATTTCAAAATGCACTTTTTTCCTGAAATCGACAATTACGATGTCTGATGCGCTGACTATAAAGAGAATCAGAAACTGAACACATATTTGAAAATTTAGCTCTGAGAACCTTTTATTGACAAAAATATGGAGTTATGAAATCCGAGGCTTTTTTGCAAAATTCTGCTGGACTATAACCCATGATTTCAAAATGCACTTTTTTCCTGAAATCGACAATTACGATTTCTGAGATACTGATAATAAAGAGTATCCGTAACTAAGTACAAATTTGAAGATTTAGCTCCGAGAACCTTTTATTGACAAAAATATGGAGATTTGAGATTCGAGGCTTTTTTGCAAAATTCTGCTGGACTATAGCCCATGATTGCAAAATGCACTTTTTTCCTGAAATCGACAATTACGATGTCTGATGCGCTGACTATAAAGAGTATCCGTAACTTAGTACAAATTTGAAATATTAGCTCTGAGAACCTTTTATTGACAAAAATATGGAGATTTGAAATCCGAGGCTTTTTTGCAAAATTCTGCTGGACTATAGCCCATGATTTCAAAATGCACTTTTTTCCTGAAATCGACAATTACGATGTCTGATGCGCTGACTATAAAGAGAATCAGAAACTGAACACATATTTGAAAATTTAGCTCTGAGAACCTTTTATTGACAAAAATATGGAGTTATGAAATCCGAGGCTTTTTTGCAAAATTCTGCTGGACTATAACCCATGATTTCAAAATGCACTTTTTTCCTGAAATCGACAATTACGATTTCTGAGATACTGATAATAAAGAGTATCCGTAACTAAGTACAAATTTGAAGATTTAGCTCCGAGAACCTTTTATTGACAAAAATATGGAGATTTGAGATTCGAGGCTTTTTTGCAAAATTCTGCTGGACTATAGCCCATGATTGCAAAATGCACTTTTTTCCTGAAATCGACAATTACGATTTCTGAGATACTGATAATAAAGAGTATCCGTAACTAAGTACAAATTTGAAGATTTAGCTCGAGAACCTTTTATTAACAAAAATATAGAGATCTGAAATCCGAGGCTTTTTTGCAAAATTCTGCTGGACTGTAGCCCATGATTTCAAAATGCACTTTTTTCCTGAAAACGACAATTACGATTTCTGAGATACTGATAATAAAGAGTATCCGTAACTAAGTACAAATTTGAAATTTTAGCTCTGAAGTCCTTTTATTGACAAAAATGTAGAGATCTGAAATCCGAGGCTTTTTTGCAAAATTCTGCTGGACTATAGCCCATGATTTCAAAATGCACTTTTTTCCTGAAATCGACAATTACGATGTCTGATGCGCTGACTATAAAGAGAATCAGAAACTGAACACATATTTGAAAATTTAGCTCTGAGAACCTTTTATTGACAAAAATATGGAGTTATGAAATCCGAGGCTTTTTTGCAAAATTCTGCTGGACTATAACCCATGATTTCAAAATGCACTTTTTTCCTGAAATCGACAATTACGATTTCTGAGATACTGATAATAAAGAGTATCCGTAACTAAGTACAAATTTGAAATTTTAGCTCTGAGAACCTTTTATTGACAAAAATATGGAGATTTGAAATTCGAGGCTTTTTTGCAAAATTCTGCTGGACTATAGCCCATGATTGCAAAATGCACTTTTTTCCTGAAATCGACAATTACGATTTCTGATGCGCTGACTAAAAAGAGTATCCGTAACTAAGTACAAATTTGAAATTTTAGCTCTGAGAACCTTTTATTGACAAAAATATGGAGTTATGAAATCCGAGGCTTTTTTGCAAAATTCTGCTGGACTATAGCCCATGATTTCAAAATGCACTTTTTTCCTGAAATCGACAATTACGATTTCTGATGCGCTGACTAAAAAGAGTATCCGTAACTAAGTACAAATTTGAAATTTTAGCTCTGAGAACCTTTTATTGACAAAAATATGGAGTTATGAAATCCGAGGCTTTTTTGCAAAATTCTGCTGGACTATAGCCCATGATTTCAAAATGCACTTTTTTCCTGAAATCGACAATTACGATTTCTGATGCGCTGACTAAAAAGAGTATCCGTTATTAAGTACAAATTTGAAATTTTAGCTCTGAGAACCTTTTATTGACAAAAATATGGAGTTATGAAATCCGAGGCGTTTTTGCAAAATTCTGCTGGACTATAACCCATGATTTCAAAATGCACTTTTTTCCTGAAATCGACAATTACGATTTCTGAGATACTGATAATAAAGAGTATCCGTAACTAAGTACAAATTTGAAATTTTAGCTCTGAGAACCTTTTATTGACAAAAATATGGAGTTATGAAATCCGAGGCTTTTTTGCAAAATTCTGCTGGACTATAGCCCATGATTTCAAAATGCACTTTTTTCCTGAAATCGACAATTACGATTTCTGATGCGCTGACTAAAAAGAGTATCCGTTATTAAGTACAAATTTGAAATTTTAGCTCTGAGAACCTTTTATTGACAAAAATATGGAGATTTGAAATTCGAGGCTTTTTTGCAAAATTCTGCTGGACTATAGCCCATGATTTCAAAGTGCACTTTGTTCCTGAAATCGACAATTACGATTTCTGAGATACTGATAATAAAGAGTATCCGTAACTAAGTACAAATTTGAAATTTTAGCTCTGAGAACCTTTTATTGACAAAAATATGGAGATTTGAAATTCGAGGCTTTTTTGCAAAATTCTGCTGGACTATAGCCCATGATTGCAAAATGCACTTTTTTCCTGAAATCGACAATTACGATTTCTGATGCGCTGAATAAAAAGAGTATCCGTAACTAAGTACAAATTTGAAATTTTAGCTCTGAGAACCTTTTATTGACAAAAATATGGAGTTATGAAATCCGAGGCTTTTTTGCAAAATTCTGCTGGACTATAGCCCATGATTTCAAAATGCACTTTTTTCCTGAAATCGACAATTACGATTTCTGATGCGCTGACTAAAAAGAGTATCCGTTATTAAGTACAAATTTGAAATTTTAGCTCTGAGAACCTTTTATTGACAAAAATATGGAGTTATGAAATCCGAGGCTTTTTTGCAAAATTCTGCTGGACTATAACCCATGATTTCAAAATGCACTTTTTTCCTGAAATCGACAATTACGATTTCTGAGATACTGATAATAAAGAGTATCCGTAACTAAGTACAAATTTGAAATTTTAGCTCTGAGAACCTTTTATTGACAAAAATATGGAGTTATGAAATCCGAGGCTTTTTTGCAAAATTCTGCTGGACTATAGCCCATGATTTCAAAATGCACTTTTTTCCTGAAATCGACAATTACGATTTCTGATGCGCTGACTAAAAAGAGTATCCGTTATTAAGTACAAATTTGAAATTTTAGCTCTGAGAACCTTTTATTGACAAAAATTTGGAGATTTGAAATTCGAGGCTTTTTTGCAAAATTCTGCTGGACTATAGCCCATGATTGCAAAATGCACTTTTTTCCTGAAATCGACAATTACGATTTCTGATGCGCTGACTATAAAGAGTATCCGAAACTAAGTACAAATTTGAAAATTTGGCTCTGAGAAGCTTTTATTAACAAAAATATAGAGATCTGAAATCCGAGGCTTTTTTGCAAAATTCTGCTGGACTATAGCCCATGATTTCAAAGTGCACTTTGTTCCTGAAATCGACAATTACGATTTCTGAGATACTGATAATAAAGAGTATCCGTAACTAAGTACAAATTTGAAATTTTAGCTCTGAGAACCTTTTATTGACAAAAATTTGGAGATTTGAAATTCGAGGCTTTTTTGCAAAATTCTGCTGGACTATAGCCCATGATTGCAAAATGCACTTTTTTCCTGAAATCGACAATTACGATTTCTGATGCGCTGACTAAAAAGAGTATCCGTTATTAAGTACAAATTTGAAATTTTAGCTCTGAGAACCTTTTATTGACAAAAATTTGGAGATTTGAAATTCGAGGCTTTTTTGCAAAATTCTGCTGGACTATAGCCCATGATTTCAAAGTGCACTTTGTTCCTGAAATCGACAATTACGATTTCTGAGATACTGATAATAAAGAGTATCCGTAACTAAGTACAAATTTGAAATTTTAGCTCTGAGAACCTTTTATTGACAAAAATATGGAGATTTGAAATTCGAGGCTTTTTTGCAAAATTCTGCTGGACTATAGCCCATGATTGCAAAATGCACTTTTTTCCTGAAATCGACAATTACGATTTCTGATGCGCTGAATAAAAAGAGTATCCGTAACTAAGTACACATTTGAAATTTTAGCTCTGAGAACCTTTTATTGACAAAAATATGGAGTTATGAAATCCGAGGCTTTTTTGCAAAATTCTGCTGGACTATAGCCCATGATTTCAAAATGCACTTTTTTCCTGAAATCGACAATTACGATTTCTGATGCGCTGACTAAAAAGAGTATCCGTTATTAAGTACAAATTTGAAATTTTAGCTCTGAGAACCTTTTATTGACAAAAATATGGAGATTTGAAATTCGAGGCTTTTTTGCAAAATTCTGCTGGACTATAGCCCATGATTTCAAAGTGCACTCTGTTCCTGAAATCGACAATTACGATTTCTGAGATACTGATAATAAAGAGTATCCGTAACTAAGTACAAATTTGAAATTTTAGCTCTGAGAACCTTTTATTGACAAAAATTTGGAGATTTGAAATTCGAGGCTTTTTTGCAAAATTCTGCTGGACTATAGCCCATGATTGCAAAATGCACTTTTTTCCTGAAATCGACAATTACGATTTCTGATGCGCTGACTATAAAGAGTATCCGAAACTAAGTACAAATTTGAAAATTTGGCTCTGAGAAGCTTTTATTAACAAAAATATAGAGATCTGAAATCCGAGGCTTTTTTGCAAAATTCTGCTGGACTATAGCCCATGATTTCAAAATGCACTTTTTTCCTGAAATCGACAATTACGATTTCTGAGATACTGATAATAAAGAGTATCCGTAACTAAGTAAAAATTTGAAAATTTGGCTCTGAGAAGCTTTTATTAACAAAAATATAGAGATCTGAAATCCGAGGCTTTTTTTGCAAAATTCTGCTGGACTATAGCCCATGATTTCAAAATGCACTTTTTTCCTGAAATCGACATTTACGATTTCTGATGCGCTGACTATAAAGAGTATCCGAAACTAAGTACAAATTTGAAAATTTGGCTCTGAGAAGCTTTTATTAACAAAAATATAGAGATCTGAAATCCGAGGCTTTTTTGCAAAATTCTGCTGGACTATAGCCCATGATTTCAAAATGCACTTTTTTCCTGAAATCGACAATTACGATTTCTGAGATACTGATAATAAAGAGTATCCGTTACTAAGTACAAATTTGAAAATTTAGCTCTGAAAACCTTTTATTAACAAAAATATAGAGATCTGAAATCCGAGGCTTTTTTGCAAAATTCTGCTGGACTATAGCCCATGATTTCAAAATGCACTTTTTTCCTGAAATCGACATTTACGATTTCTGATGCGCTGACTATAAAGAGTATCCGTAACTAAGTAAAAATTTGAAAATTTGGCTCTGAGAGCCTTTTATTAACAAAAATATAGAGATCTGAAGTCCGAGGCTTTTTTGCAAAATTCTGCTGGACTATAGCCCATGATTTCAAAACGCACTTTTTTCCTGAAATCGACATTTACGATTTCTGATGCGCTGACTATAAAGAGTATCCGTAACTAAGTAAAAATTTGAAAATTTGGCTCTGAGAAGCTTTTTTAACAAAAATATAGAGATCTGAAAGCCGAGGCTTTTTTGCAAAATTCTGCTGGACTATAGCCCATGATTTCAAAATGCACTTTTTTCCTGAAATCGACATTTACGATTTCTGATGCGCTGACTATAAAGAGTATCCGTAACTAAGTACAAATTTGAAAATTTGGCTCTGAGAACCTTTTATTGACAAAAATATGGAGATTTGAAATTCGAGGCTTTTTTGCAAAATTCTGCTGGACTATAGCCCATGATTGCAAAATGCACTTTTTTCCTGAAATCGACATTTACGATTTCTGATGCGCTGACTATAAAGAGTATCCGTCACTAAGTACAAATTTGAAATTTTAGCTCTGAGAACCTTTTATTGACAAAAATATGGAGATTTGAAATTCGAGGCTTTTTTGCAAAATTCTGCTGGACTATAGCCCATGATTTCAAAATGCACTTTTTTCCTGAAATCGACAATTACGATTTCTGATGCGCTGACTAAAAAGAGTATCCGTAACTAAGTACAAATTTGAAATTTTAGCTCTGAGAACCTTTTATTGACAAAAATATGGAGTTATGAAATCCGAGGCTTTTTTGCAAAATTCTGCTGGACTATAGCCCATGATTTCAAAATGCACTTTTTTCCTGAAATCCACAATTACGATTTCTGATGCGCTGACTAAAAAGAGTATCCGTTATTAAGTACAAATTTGAAATTTTAGCTCTGAGAACCTTTTATTGACAAAAATATGGAGATTTGAAATTCGAGGCTTTTTTGCAAAATTCTGCTGGACTATAGCCCATGATTTCAAAGTGCACTTTGTTCCTGAAATCGACAATTACGATTTCTGATGCGCTGACTAAAAAGAGTATCCGTAACTAAGTACAAATTTGAAATTTTAGCTCTGAGAACCTTTTATTGACAAAAATATGGAGTTATGAAATCCGAGGCTTTTTTGCAAAATTCTGCTGGACTATAGCCCATGATTTCAAAATGCACTTTTTTCCTGAAATCCACAATTACGATTTCTGATGCGCTGACTAAAAAGAGTATCCGTTATTAAGTACAAATTTGAAATTTTAGCTCTGAGAACCTTTTATTGACAAAAATATGGAGATTTGAAATTCGAGGCTTTTTTGCAAAATTCTGCTGGACTATAGCCCATGATTTCAAAGTGCACTTTGTTCCTGAAATCGACAATTACGATTTCTGAGATACTGATAATAAAGAGTATCCGTAACTAAGTACAAATTTGAAATTTTAGCTCTGAGAACCTTTTATTGACAAAAATTTGGAGATTTGAAATTCGAGGCTTTTTTGCAAAATTCTGCTGGACTATAGCCCATGATTGCAAAACGCACTTTTTTCCTGAAATCGACAATTACGATTTCTGATGCGCTGACTATAAAGAGTATCCGTAACTAAGTAAAAATTTGAAAATTTGGCTCTGAGAAGCTTTTATTAACAAAAATATAGAGATCTGAAATCCGAGGCTTTTTTTGCAAAATTCTGCTGGACTATAGCCCATGATTTCAAAATGCACTTTTTTCCTGAAATCGACATTTACGATTTCTGATGCGCTGACTATAAAGAGTATCCGAAACTAAGTACAAATTTGAAAATTTGGCTCTGAGAAGCTTTTATTAACAAAAATATAGAGATCTGAAATCCGAGGCTTTTTTGCAAAATTCTGCTGGACTATAGCCCATGATTTCAAAGTGCACTTTTTTCCTGAAATCGACAATTACGATTTCTGAGATACTGATAATAAAGAGTATCCGTAACTAAGTACAAATTTGAAAATTTAGCTCTGAGAACCTTTTATTGACAAAAATATGGAGATTTGAAATTCGAGGCTTTTTTGCAAAATTCTGCTGGACTATAGCCCATGATTTCAAAGTGCACTTTGTTCCTGAAATCGACAATTACGATTTCTGAGATACTGATAATAAAGAGTATCCGTAACTAAGTACAAATTTGAAGATTTAGCTCTGAGAACCTTTTATTAACAAAAATATAGAGATCTGAAATCCGAGGCTTTTTTGCAAAATTCTGCTGGACTATAGCCCATGATTTCAAAGTGCACTTTTTTCCTGAAATCGACAATTACGATATCTGAGATACTGATAATAAAGAGTATCCGTAACTAAGTACAAATTTGAAATTTTAGCTCTGAGAACCTTTTATTGACAAAAATTTGGAGATTTGAAATTCGAGGCTTTTTTGCAAAATTCTGCTGGACTATAGCCCATGATTTCAAAATGCACTTTTTTCCTGAAATCGACATTTACGATTTCTGATGCGCTGACTATAAAGAGTATCCGTAACTAAGTACAAATTTGAAAATTTGGCTCTGAGAACCTTTTATTAACAAAAATATAGAGATCTGAAATCCGAGGCTTTTTTGCAAAATTCTGCTGGACTATAGCCCATGATTTCAAAATGCACTTTTTTCCTGAAATCGACATTTACGATTTCTGATGCGCTGACTATAAAAAGTATCCGTAACTAAGTACAAATTCGAAAATTTGGCTCTGAGAACCTTTTATTAACAAAAATATAGAGATCTGAAATCCGAGGCTTTTTTGCAAAATTCTGCTGGACTATAGCCCATGATTTCAAAACGCACTTTTTTCCTGAAATCGAAATTTACGATTTCTGATGCGCTGACTATAAAGAGTATCCGTAACTAAGTACAAATTTGAAAATTTGGCTCTGAGAACTTTTTATTAACAAAAATATAGAGATCTGAAATCCGAGGCTTTTTAGCAAAATTCTGCTGGACTATAGCCCATGATTTCAAAATGCACATTTTTCCTGAAATCGACAATTACGATTTCTGAGATACTGATAATAAAGAGTATCCGTAACTAAGTACAAATTTGAAGATTTAGCTCTGAGAACCTTTTATTAACAAAAATATAGAGATCTGAAATCCGAGGCTTTTTTGCAAAATTCTGCTGGACTATAGCCCATGATTTCAAAGTGCACTTTTTTCCTGAAATCGACAATTACGATTTCTGAGATACTGATAATAAAGAGTATCCGTAACTAAGTACAAATTTGAAATTTTAGCTCTGAGAACCTTTTATTGACAAAAATTTGGAGATTTGAAATTCGTGGCTTTTTTGCAAAATTCTGCTGGACTATAGCCCATGATTTCAAAATGCACTTTTTTCCTGAAATCGACATTTACGATTTCTGATGCGCTGACTATAAAGAGTATCCGAAACTAAGTACAAATTTGAAAATTTGGCTCTGAGAAGCTTTTATTAACAAAAATATAGAGATCTGAAATCCGAGGCTTTTTTGCAAAATTCTGCTGGACTATAGCCCATGATTTCAAAATGCACATTTTTCCTGAAATCGACAATTACGATTTCTGAGATACTGATAATAAAGAGTATCCGTAACTAAGTACAAATTTGAAGATTTAGCTCTGAGAACCTTTTATTAACAAAAATATAGAGATCTGAAATCCGAGGCTTTTTTGCAAAATTCTGCTGGACTATAGCCCATGATTTCAAAGTGCACTTTTTTCCTGAAATCGACAATTACGATTTCTGAGATACTGATAATAAAGAGTATCCGTAACTAAGTACAAATTTGAAGATTTAGCTCTGAGAACCTTTTATTAACAAAAATATAAAGATCTGAAATCCGAGGCTTTTTTGCAAAATTCTGCTGGACTATAGCCCATGATTTCAAAATGCACTTTTTTCCTGAAATCGACATTTACGATTTCTGATGCGCTGACTATAAAGAGTATCCGAAACTAAGTACAAATTTGAAAATTTGGCTCTGAGAAGCTTTTATTAACAAAAATATAGAGATCTGAAATCCGAGGCTTTTTTTGCAAAATTCTGCTGGACTATAGCCCATGATTTCAAAATGCACTTTTTTCCTGAAATCGACATTTACGATTTCTGATGCGCTGACTATAAAGAGTATCCGTAACTAAGTAAAAATTTGAAAATTTGGCTCTGAGAACCTTTTATTGACAAAAATATGGAGTTAAGGAATCCGAGGCTTTTTTGTAAATTTCTGCTGGACTATAGCCCATGATTCCAAAACGCACTTTTTTCCTGAAATCGACATTTACGATTTCTGATGCGCTGACTATAAAGAGTATCCGTAACTAAGTAAAAATTTGAAAATTTGGCTCTGAGAAGCTTTTATTAACAAAAATATAGAGATCTGAAATCCGAGGCTTTTTTGCAAAATTCTACTGGACTATAGCCCATGATTTCAAAACGCACTTTTTTCCTGAAATCGACATTTACGATTTCTGATGCGCTGACTATAAAGAGTATCCGTAACTAAGTAAAAATTTGAAAATTTGGCTCTGAGAACCTTTTATTAACAAAAATATAGAGATCTGAAATCCGAGGCTTTTTTGCAAAATTCTGCTGGACTATAGCCCATGAGTTCAAAATGCACTTTTTTCCTGAAATCGACATTTACGATTTCTGATGCGCTGACTATAAAGAGTATCCGTAACTAAGTAAAAATTTGAAAATTTGGCTCTGAGAACCTTTTATTAACAAAAATATAGAGATCTGAAATCCGAGGCTTTTTTGCAAAATTCTGCTGGACTATAGCCCATGAGTTCAAAATGCACTTTTTTCCTGAAATCGACATTTACGATTTCTGATGCGCTGACTATAAAGAGTATCCGTAACTAAGTAAAAATTTGAAAATTTGGCTCTGAGAAGCTTTTATTAACAAAAATATAGAGATCTGAAATCCGAGGCTTTTTTTGCAAAATTCTGCTGGACTATAGCCCATGATTTCAAAACGCACTTTTTTCCTGAAATCGACATTTACGATTTCTGATGCGCTGACTATAAAGAGTATCCGTAACTAAGTAAAAATTTGAAAATTTGGCTCTGAGAACCTTTTATTAACAAAAATATAGAGATCTGAAATCCGAGGCTTTTTTGCAAAATTCTGCTGGACTATAGCCCATGAGTTCAAAATGCACTTTTTTCCTGAAATCGACATTTACGATTTCTGATGCGCTGACTATAAAGAGTATCCGTAACTAAGTAAAAATTTGAAAATTTGGCTCTGAGAACCTTTTATTGACAAAAATATGGAGTTAAGGAATCCGAGGCTTTTTTGTAAATTTCTGCTGGACTATAGCCCATGATTTCAAAACGCACTTTTTTCCTGAAATCAACATTTACGATTTCTGATGCGCTGACTATAAAGAGTATCCGTAACTAAGTAAAAATTTGAAAATTTGGCTCTGAGAACCTTTTATTAACAAAAATATAGAGATCTGAAATCCGAGGCTTTTTTGCAAAATTCTGCTGGACTATAGCCCATGAGTTCAAAATGCACTTTTTTCCTGAAATCGACATTTACGATTTCTGATGCGCTGACTATAAAGAGTATTCGTAACTAAGTAAAAATTTGAAAATTTGGCTCTGAGAAGCTTTTATTAACAAAAATATAGAGATCTGAAATCCGAGGCTTTTTTGCAAAATTCTGCTGGACTATAGCCCATGATTTCAAAACGCACTTTTTTCCTGAAATCGACATTTACGATTTCTGATGCGCTGACTATAAAGAGTATCCGTAACTAAGTAAAAATTTGAAAATTTGGCTCTGAGAAGCTTTTATTAACAAAAATATAGAGATCTGAAATCCGAGGCTTTTTTGCAAAATTCTGCTGGACTATAGCCCATGATTTCAAAACGCACTTTTTTCCTGAAATCGACATTTACGATTTCTGATGCGCTGACTATAAAGAGTATCCGTAACTAAGTAAAAATTTGAAAATTTGGCTCTGAGAAGCTTTTATTAACAAAAATATAGAGATCTGAAATCCGAGGCTTTTTTGCAAAATTCTGCTGGACTATAGCCCATGATTTCAAAACGCACTTTTTTCCTGAAATCGACAATTACGATTTCTGAGATACTGATAATAAAGAGTATCCGTAACTAAGTACAAATTTGAAAATTTAGCTCTGAGAACCTTTTATTGACAAAAATATGGAGTTAAGGAATCCGAGGCTTTTTTGCAAATTTCTGCTGGACTATAGCCCATGATTCCAAAATGCACTTTTTTCCTGAAATCGACAATTACGATTTCTGAGATACTGACTATAAAGAGTATCCGTAACTAAGTACAAATTTGAAAATTTGGCTCTGAGAACCTTTTATTAACAAAAATATAAAGATCTGAAATCCGAGGCTTTTTTGCAAAATTCTGCTGGACTATAGCCCATGATTTCAAAATGCACTTTTTTCCTGAAATCGAGAATTACGATTTCTGAGATACTGATAATAAAGAGTATCCGTAACTAAGTACAAATTTGAAAATTTAGGTCTGAGAACGTTTTATTAACAAAAATATAGAGATCTGAAATCCGAGGCTTTTTTGCAAAATTCTGCTGGACTATAGCCCATGATTTCAAAATGCACTTTTTTCCTGAAATCGACATTTACGATTTCTGATGCGCTGACTATAAAGAGTATCCGTAACTAAGTACAAATTTGAAAATTTGGCTCTGAGAAGCTTTTATTAACAAAAATATAGAGATCTGAAATCCGAGGCTTTTTTGCAAAATTCTGCTGGACTATAGCCCATGAGTTCAAAATGCACTTTTTCCCTGAAATCGACATTTACGATTTCTGATGCGCTGACTATAAAGAGTATCCGTAACTAAGTAAAAATTTGAAAATTTGGCTCTGAGAAGCTTTTATTAACAAAAATATAGAGATCTGAAATCCGAGGCTTTTTTGCAAAATTCTGCTGGACTATAGCCCATGATTTCAAAACGCACTTTTTTCCTGAAATCGACATTTACGATTTCTGATGCGCTGACTATAAAGAGTATCCGTAACTAAGTAAAAATTTGAAAATTTGGCTCTGAGAAGCTTTTATTAACAAAAATATAGAGATCTGAAATCCGAGGCTTTTTTGCAAAATTCTGCTGGACTATAGCCCATGATTTCAAAACGCACTTTTTTCCTGAAATCGACATTTACGATTTCTGATGCGCCGACTATAAAGAGTATCCGTAACTAAGTAAAAATTTGAAAATTTGGCTCTGAGAAGCTTTTATTAACAAAAATATAGAGATCTGAAATCCGAGGCTTTTTTGCAAAATTCTGCTGGACTATAGCCCATGATTTCAAAACGCACTTTTTTCCTGAAATCGACATTTACGATTTCTGATGCGCTGACTATAAAGAGTATCCGTAACTCTGAGAACCTTTTATTGACAAAAATATGGAGTTAAGGAATCCGAGGCTTTTTTGTAAATTTCTGCTGGACTATAGCCCATGATTCCAAAACGCACTTTTTTCCTGAAATCGACATTTACGATTTCTGATGCGCTGACTATAAAGAGTATCCGTAACTAAGTAAAAATTTGAAAATTTGGCTCTGAGAAGCTTTTATTAACAAAAATATAGAGATCTGAAATCCGAGGCTTTTTTGCAAAATTCTACTGGACTATAGCCCATGATTTCAAAACGCACTTTTTTCCTGAAATCGACATTTACGATTTCTGATGCGCTGACTATAAAGAGTATCCGTAACTAAGTAAAAATTTGAAAATTTGGCTCTGAGAACCTTTTATTAACAAAAATATAGAGATCTGAAATCCGAGGCTTTTTTGCAAAATTCTGCTGGACTATAGCCCATGAGTTCAAAATGCACTTTTTTCCTGAAATCGACATTTACGATTTCTGATGCGCTGACTATAAAGAGTATCCGTAACTAAGTAAAAATTTGAAAATTTGGCTCTGAGAAGCTTTTATTAACAAAAATATAGAGATCTGAAATCCGAGGCTTTTTTGCAAAATTCTGCTGGACTATAGCCCATGATTTCAAAACGCACTTTTTTCCTGAAATCGACATTTACGATTTCTGATGCGCTGACTATAAAGAGTATCCGTAACTAAGTAAAAATTTGAAAATTTGGCTCTGAGAAGCTTTTATTAACAAAAATATAGAGATCTGAAATCCGAGGCTTTTTTGCAAAATTCTGCTGGACTATAGCCCATGATTTCAAAACGCACTTTTTTCCTGAAATCGACATTTACGATTTCTGATGCGCTGACTATAAAGAGTATCCGTAACTAAGTAAAAATTTGAAAATTTGGCTCTGAGAAGCTTTTATTAACAAAAATATAGAGATCTGAAATCCGAGGCTTTTTTGCAAAATTCTGCTGGACTATAGCCCATGATTTCAAAACGCACTTTTTTCCTGAAATCGACAATTACGATTTCTGAGATACTGATAATAAAGAGTATCCGTAACTAAGTACAAATTTGAAAATTTAGCTCTGAGAACCTTTTATTGACAAAAATATGGAGTTAAGGAATCCGAGGCTTTTTTGCAAATTTCTGCTGGACTATAGCCCATGATTCCAAAATGCACTTTTTTCCTGAAATCGACAATTACGATTTCTGAGATACTGACTATAAAGAGTATCCGTAACTAAGTACAAATTTGAAAATTTGGCTCTGAGAACCTTTTATTAACAAAAATATAAAGATCTGAAATCCGAGGCTTTTTTGCAAAATTCTGCTGGACTATAGCCCATGATTTCAAAACGCACTTTTTTCCTGAAATCGACATTTACGATTTCTGATGCGCTGACTATAAAGAGTATTCGTAACTAAGTAAAAATTTGAAAATTTGGCTCTGAGAAGCTTTTATTAACAAAAATATAGAGATCTGAAATCCGAGACTTTTCTGCAAAATTCTGCTGGACTATAGCCCATGATTTCAAAATGCACTTTTTTCCTGAAATCGACATTTACGATTTCTGATGCGCTGACTATAAAGAGTATCCGTAACTAAGTACAAATTTGAAAATTTGGCTCTGAGAACCTTTTATTAACAAAAATATAGAGATCTGAAATCCGAGGCTTTTTTGCAAAATTCTGCTGGACTATAGCCCATGATTTCAAAATGCACTTTTTTCCTGAAATCGACAATTACGATTTCTGAGATACTGATAATAAAGAGTATCCGTTACTAAGTACAAATTTGAAAATTTAGCTCTGAAAACCTTTTATTAACAAAAATATAGAGATCTGAAATCCGAGGCTTTTTTGCAAAATTCTGCTGGACTATAGCTCATGATTTCAAAATGCACTTTTTTCCTGAAATCGACATTTACGATTTCTGATGCGCTGACTATAAAGAGTATCCGTAACTAAGTAAAAATTTGAAAATTTGGCTCTGAGAGCCTTTTATTAACAAAAATATAGAGATCTGAAGTCCGAGGCTTTTTTGCAAAATTCTGCTGGACTATAGCCCATGATTTCAAAACGCACTTTTTTCCTGAAATCGACATTTACGATTTCTGATGCGCTGACTATAAAGAGTATCCGTAACTAAGTACAAATTTGAAAATTTGGCTCTGAGAACCTTTTATTAACAAAAATATAGAGATCTGAAATCCGAGGCTTTTTTGCAAAATTCTGCTGGACTATAGCCCATGATTTCAAAACGCACTTTTTTCCTGAAATCGACATTTACGATTTCTGATGCGCTGACTATAAAGAGTATCCGTAACTAAGTAAAAATTTGAAAATTTGGCTCTGAGAACCTTTTATTAACAAAAATATAGAGATCTGAAGTCCGAGGCTTTTTTGCAAAATTCTGCTGGACTATAGCCCATGATTTCAAAACGCACTTTTTTCCTGAAATCGACATTTACGATTTCTGATGCGCTGACTATAAAGAGTATCCGTAACTAAGTACAAATTTGAAAATTTGGCTCTGAGAACCTTTTATTAACAAAAATATAGAGATCTGAAATCCGAGGCTTTTTTGCAAAATTTTGCTGGACTATAGCCCATGATTTCAAAATGCACATTTTTCCTGAAATCGACATTTACGATTTCTGATGCGCTGACTATAAAGAGTATCCGTAACTTAGTACAAATTTGAAAATTTGGCTCTGAGAAGCTTTTATTAACAAAAATATAGAGATCTGAAATCCGAGGCTTTTTTGCAAAATTCTGCTGGACTATAGCCCATGATTTCAAAATGCACTTTTCTCCTGAAATCGACATTTACGATTTCTGATGCGCTGACTATAAAGAGTATCCGTAACTAAGTAAAAATTTGAAAATTTGGCTCTGAGAGCCTTTTATTAACAAAAATATAGAGATCTGAAGTCCGAGGCTTTTTTGCAAAATTCTGCTGGACTATAGCCCATGATTTCAAAATGCACTTTTTTCCTGAAATCGACATTTACGATTTCTGAGATACTGATAATAAAGAGTATCCGTAACTAAGTACAAATTTGAAAATTTGGCTCTGAGAACCTTTTATTAACAAAAATATAGAGATCTGAAATCCGAGGCTTTTTTGCAAAATTCTGCTGGACTATAGCCCATGATTTCAAAATGCACTTTTTTCCTGAAATCGACATTTACGATTTCTGATGCGCTGACTATAAAGAGTATCCGTAACTAAGTAAAAATTTGAAAATTTGGCTCTGAGAGCCTTTTATTAACAAAAATATAGAGATCTGAAGTCCGAGGCTTTTTTGCAAAATTCTGCTGGACTATAGCCCATGATTTCAAAACGCACTTTTTTCCTGAAATCGACATTTACGATTTCTGATGCGCTGACTATAAAGAGTATCCGTAACTAAGTAAAAATTTGAAAATTTGGCTCTGAGAAGCTTTTTTAACAAAAATATAGAGATCTGAAATCCGAGGCTTTTTTGCAAAATTCTGCTGGACTATAGCCCATGATTTCAAAATGCACTTTTTTCCTGAAATCGACATTTACGATTTCTGATGCGCTGACTATAAAGAGTATCCGTAACTAAGTACAAATTTGAAAATTTGGCTCTGAGAACCTTTTATTAACAAAAATATAGAGATCTGAAATCCGAGGCTTTTTTGCAAAATTCTGCTGGACTATAGCCCATGATTTCAAAACGCACTTTTTTCCTGAAATCGACATTTACGATTTCTGATGCGCTGACTATAAAGAGTATCCGTAACTAAGTAAAAATTTGAAAATTTGGCTCTGAGAAGCTTTTTTAACAAAAATATAGAGATCTGAAAGCCGAGGCTTTTTTGCAAAATTCTGCTGGACTATAGCCCATGATTTCAAAATGCACTTTTTTCCTGAAATCGACATTTACGATTTCTGATGCGCTGACTATAAAGAGTATCCGTAACTAAGTACAAATTTGAAAATTTGGCTCTGAGAACCTTTTATTAACAAAAATATAGAGATCTGAAATCCGAGGCTTTTTTGCAAAATTCTGCTGGACTATAGCCCATGATTTCAAAACGCACTTTTTTCCTGAAATCGACATTTACGATTTCTGATGCGCTGACTATAAAAAGTATCCGTAACTAAGTAAAAATTTGAAAATTTGGCTCTGAGAAGCTTTTATTAACAAAAATATAGAGATCTGAAATCCGAGGCTTTTTTGCAAAATTCTGCTGGACTATAGCCCATGATTTCAAAATGCACTTTTTTCCTGAAATCGACATTTACGATTTCTGATGCGCTGACTATAAAGAGTATCCGTAACTAAGTACAAATTTGAAAATTTGGCTCTGAGAACCTTTTATTAACAAAAATATAGAGATCTGAAATCCGAGGCTTTTTTGCAAAATTCTGCTGGACTATAGCCCATGATTTCAAAATGCACTTTTTTCCTGAAATCGACATTTACGATTTCTGATGCGCTGACTATAAAGAGTATCCGTAACTAAGTAAAAATTTGAAAATTTGGCTCTGAGAAGCTTTTATTAACAAAAATATAGAGATCTGAAATCCGAGGCTTTTTTGCAAAATTCTGCTGGACTATAGCCCATGATTTCAAAATGCACTTTTCTCCTGAAATCGACATTTACGATTTCTGATGCGCTGACTCTAAAGAGTATCCGTAACTAAGTAAAAATTTGAAAATTTGGCTCTGAGAGCCTTTTATTAACAAAAATATAGAGATCTGAAGTCCGAGGCTTTTTTGCAAAATTCTGCTGGACTATAGCCCATGATTTCAAAATGCACTTTTTTCCTGAAATCGACATTTACGATTTCTGAGATACTGATAATAAAGAGTATCCGTAACTAAGTACAAATTTGAAAATTTGGCTCTGAGAACCTTTTATTAACAAAAATATAGAGATCTGAAATCCGAGGCTTTTTTGCAAAATTCTGCTGGACTATAGCCCATGATTTCAAAACGCACTTTTTTCCTGAAATCGACATTTACGATTTCTGATGCGCTGACTATAAAGAGTATCCGTAACTAAGTAAAAATTTGAAAATTTGGCTCTGAGAAGCTTTTTTAACAAAAATATAGAGATCTGAAATCCGAGGCTTTTTTGCAAAATTCTGCTGGACTATAGCCCATGATTTCAAAATGCACTTTTTTCCTGAAATCGACATTTACGATTTCTGATGCGCTGACTATAAAGAGTATCCGTAACTAAGTACAAATTTGAAAATTTGGCTCTGAGAACCTTTTATTAACAAAAATATAGAGATCTGAAATCCGAGGCTTTTTTGCAAAATTCTGCTGGACTATAGCCCATGATTTCAAAACGCACTTTTTTCCTGAAATCGACATTTACGATTTCTGATGCGCTGACTATAAAGAGTATCCGTAACTAAGTAAAAATTTGAAAATTTGGCTCTGAGAAGCTTTTTTAACAAAAATATAGAGATCTGAAAGCCGAGGCTTTTTTGCAAAATTCTGCTGGACTATAGCCCATGATTTCAAAACGCACTGAATCGTAATAAGCGAAAAAGCGATGGTAAGTAAATGGTAAGTCGAAGAAATCCCACGATGTCAAAGGAAATCAAATACCAAACGAAAATCCAATATACCAAAATATAACCAATTTATTACCGTCTCGGTGTCTGGTCCAAATCCAAGTGAACGAGAAATTATTGTTTAACAATTAAGAAGCAAAGCGTAAAAGAGAATGAAAACATAGAATGATTATAGCAAGTGCATATGTTAAGTTGAGAGCAAATTGCGATATGATTATGGCAAGTACATATATATGTTAAGTTAGATTGTGCACAAATATAGAAATGCGATATGAATGTAGCAAATTATGAAACAAGTTAAATGGAAGTTACATTGGCTAATAATGAATAACTTAAGCAATTATATAAAGTAAAAGGTACACAGTGCATTTCTAAACATTCCGCCCCCCCTGGAACACAGTTTCAGCTAACAGGTAGGACTGCGAGTTTGTGTATTGGGCGAAGAAAAGTCCCAGTTGTTGTCTTCACTGTAGCAACTCGTACGAGTCCGTCTTTGCCGGGATGTGTCTTGATAATTCTTCCCATTATCCATTTGCCTGGTGGAAGATTTGGATCTTTTACCAACACGACGTCATTGATGTTCAGGTCTTTTTGTATCTGCTTCCATTTGGGTCGATTTTGGAGCGATGTAAGGTATTCCATGCTCCACCTCTTCCAATAGCCTTGGACCTTGTTTTGCATAAGCTGCCACGATGACAAGCGGTTTGTGGGAATATCAGCTGATGGGTCTGGAACTGCGGTATAAGGTTCACCTAGAAAGAAGTGAGCAGGAGTTAGAGCATCGATATCGTTATCTGACATTGCACATAAAGGCCTAGAATTGAGTATTGCTTCTACTTGCGTGAGAAACGTATAAAATTGTTCGAAGCTGAGGATGTCTTCACCGATTACTCTTCGAAGGTGTTGCTTAACTGATTTTACACCCGCCTCCCACAGTCCACCAAAGTGAGGTGCGGAGGGGGGTATAAAATTCCACGTGATACCATCCCGGGCGAGTGTTTCTTCCACTAATGAATTGTGATTCTCCGAAAGGGTAAGTTGATGCATTTCCGATAGTGCACGAGCTGCTCCTCGAAAATTCGTGCCGTTGTCAGAATACATGTTGGAAGGTTTTCCACGTCGCGCAATAAATCGACGAAGTGCTGCCAAAAATGCATCTGTTGTCAGGTCGCTCACGAGCTCGAGATGAATTGCCTTCGTTGTAAAGCATACAAATAGCGCAATATAACCCTTCGAAATGTGACTTTTCCGTCCGAAGGTCGTCTTGATGGAAATTGGGCCGGCATAATCGCATCCACAATGGGCGAAAGGTCTGCATTGGCGAATTCTTTCTGGGGGTAGGTTTCCCATCAATTGATATGCGGTAGCTTTCCTCTGCTTGAAACATGGCAAACATTCATGGGCGATCTTCCTCAATAGGTTTCGACATCCGATTACCCAATATTCCTGACGAATGATTGCGAAAAGGGTTGATACACCTGGATGAAGGTATCTGTAATGTGCGTCGATTAAGATGAGTCTTGTGATACGGTGCTCTTTGGGGATTATAATGGGGTGCTTGGCGTTGTAGGCTAAGTTCGACGTTGCGATTCGACCTCCAACACGAAGAAGTTTGTCATCATCTATGAATGGATTAAGCATTAAAATTTTGCAGTTATCAGGGAATTTACCATGTTTTTCGAAATGCTGAATTAAGTCTCCGAAGTACACATTTTGCAACCATCTGATGAGTGACAGCTTTGCGTTCCTGTATTCCTGGGCATGTAAATGACGAGAGAAAAAATTAGTTCGTTTTCGACTATTTGAAATAAAACGAAGAAGGAATGCGGCACTCCGTATAAGCTTATTCCATGACGAAAATCTCTTGGCAAGTGTTTCGAATGGATGATCTGCTATCACGACGTGTAAGGAATTCTGCACCCTTTTCCGTTCTTCATGGATGCAGTCAGGATGTTCTTCAAAGTCGATATTAATAGGCCAGTTGTCTGCATGTTGTACGAGCCAATCTGGTCCCCTCCACCAGATAGTGTGGCCTAAGAGCGCGGAAGGTGACAATCCACGAGATGCGGGATCGGCCGGGTTACACTCTGACCTAACGTGAAACCAACGATTTCTGGGAATTGTGCTTAGTATCTCCGAAGTACGATTGCCGACGAAAGTTTCCCACCGACGACATGGTGATGATAACCATGAAAGGACAATTTGTGAGTCACTCCAAGCGAAAACATTTGGGCAACTGATTTTCAGTGAGTTTCGCACAGCTTCGAGAAGTCGAGCAAGTAGAAGGGCTGCGCACAATTCAAGACGGGGAATGCTTAGTTTTTTAAGAGGAGCAATCCGAGACTTTGCTGCAACAATGCATGTTTCAAATCCTCCATTTGTCAATGGAAAACGGGAGTAAATTACAGCTGCATATGCAACTTCCGATGCGTCGGAAAAACCGTGAAGCTGAAAGGAATTTCCTGACAACCCAATTGATCGAGGAATAGCGAGTTGAGTAAAAGCTGACAATTCTTCCCGATGTTTCAACCATTTCCTGGCAATAACCTCTGGAACGTCCTCATCCCATTCTAAGTTGCGATGCCATAGCTCTTGAAATATAATTTTGAGTGTAACGACAGATGGTGTGAGGAAACCGAGTGGATCGAAAATGCTTGCAACATCTCTCAAAATTTGGCGTTTGGTAACACGGTCGATAGAACTAAGATTAAGTCGAAAACTGAAAACGTCCAATCTAGAATTCCAATACAATCCTAATACCTTTACCCATGGATCGCCATCGTTGTCCAAAGAAACACATTCCTTTTGTGCCTGACTCTGGTTTGGTAAAAGTTCTACACAATTGCTTTGCCACTTGCTTAGCTCGAATCCTCCCTTTGAGAGTAGATCAATCAATGACTGCCTCTTTTCTAACGCATCTTCTATGGTATCTGCGCCAGATGCTACGTCGTCTACATAAAAATCGTTGTCAATAACTTCAGCTCCGATTGGAAACTCATTCCGATAATCATGAGCAAGTTGTTCCAAAACACGAATCGATTGAAATGGTGCACATGATGTTCCATATGTCACGGTACAAAGCTGATAGTGTTCGAGTGGGTCCGTAGACGATTTACGCCAAACTATTCGAAGGTAATCCCTATCCTTCTCCGATATCCAAATCTGCCGGAACATTTTAATTATGTCCGCTGTGAAAACAAATTTGTATTTCCTGAATCTCAAACTAACGGAGAAAAGGTTTCTCTGAATAGGTGGACCTATCATCAAGCATTCGTTGAGCGATTTTCCATTTGTATCCTTGAAAGATCCATCAAAAACAACACGAATCTTGTAGGATGAACCATCGGGCCTAAAAACCGCATGATGTGGCAGATAAAACACATGTTTTTGTTCAATGTTTGAGTCCGAAACCCTTCGCATGTGCCCCAGTGACAAATACTGATCGAGGAACTGTGTATAGGCTTGACGAAGTCTCTCATCCTTTTGAAATTTCCTCTCCATTGAAATCAAACGATAAATTGCGCCCTTTAATGTACCCGAGAACTGTGGTGATTCCTTGAAAGGAAGATCTACTATATACTTCCCGTTGACATCTCTCTTATGTGTTTTGACGAAGTGATCTTCTATATCCCTTTCCTCTTGAGTGAAAAACGATTTTGGATCTACCTCTTCTATAGTCCAGAAAGCTCGCAACATGACATCAACGTCGAGAATACTATGATGCGAGTATGTGCCTACTTTCTGATTATCATGAATGAAAGGAAACTGTCCCGCCAAAACCCAACCGAAAATAGTTTTCTGAGCAATTGGATATCCTCGCTCACTATAGTGGAATTCACCCTGCAGAATATCCCATACCTTGTCGGCTCCTAACAGCATATCTATTGTATTCGATGTATTAAAAGATATATCCGCTAGATTCAATTTCTTAATATGATCCCAATCATTGACATCAAACGAAACCGTTGGAAGGTTTGCTGTGATCTGCGGCAATATATGTGCATCAATCGAAATAGTTACAGGTTCAAAACGAGAAGCGATATTAATTGAAACTATTCCCCTGGATTTACCTGCACTGGTACTTCCAATTCCATTGACAAGTATGCGTGCATGTCGACGTTTTAGCCCAAGACGTTGAGCACAAGATTCCGAAACGAAGGAGACCTGGGATCCAGAGTCGAGGAGAAACCGAACTTTTTGATATCTGCCAGTGCTATCCAAAACATTACCAACTGCGGTCGGCAATAGAGTTTGCGGTAATCGATGTAGATTACTTAACGAGTGATTATTTATTATGCCATCTGAGGATGACTGCGGCGAAATGTGGGTCCCATTGCTTGCGCTAGGTGGAGTTCCACGATGACCTTGCGAATTTGAATCAACCTGGTTAGGTGAGGCAACATTTAAGGAGACAGAATTCGTAGAGTCAAAGTGAACTAGACTGTGATGGCGAGTGTTGCAAGTTTTACAACGAGATTTAGATGAACACTTAGCCGATGGATGACCAAAGCGAAGACAATTAAAACACAGCCTATTCGTTTTGACAAAGTCTCTTTTAGCGTGAATGTCCATAGCCGAAAAATCAACACAATGAGACAACAGATGTGATCCCGAACATTTGGGGCAGTTTAGCGATGAAGACACGTGCATACTCCTAACCGTTGAGGCCCTACTTCGGTTTGGTTCCCGAACGTGACCTCTGCAGCTCTCTAATGCTTCACAACGACGCTCCAGAAAGGTTAGGAATTTATCGATGGTTGGATAATCCTCATTTACAGAGTACTCTGACCATGCCTGTCGCGTTTCTGCATCAACCTTGTTCAATAAAAGATATATTAGCCAAGGGTCCCTATCCAACGAATTTATGGATGTAAGGCCCCGAACAACTTCATCCGCTCCATCTGATATCTTGCGTAATGCAGAAATATTTGGCGCATTAATGGATGGTAAATCGAAAAACTCCTTGATGAAATTATTTATTATATACCGCGGTCTGTTATAACGCCCTTCTAGCCGCTCCCATGCCTGAGTGTACGTGGCGTCCGATATGGTAATATGACTAAGCAAATTTAGCGCTTCTCCACGAAGGTGAGACTTCAAAAGATGAAATTTTTGTGTTGGTGTAAGACTGGATCTATTATGTATAGATCCCTCAAACATATCTCTAAATGTGGGCCATGCCCGATAGCTTCCCGAAAAAGGTTCGATTCTGATAGTAGGTAAGAACGTGTCTACGCGTTGCGATGATGAAGATGGTGACGAAGTTGAATCGTTTAGACGATCTGCTAAAACAGCTTGTTGTTGTGCCAAACGATTTACCGCAGCAACTTGTTGTTCAGCTAAACTAACAACCACGTCATCATGTTGTTTAGGAGAAGAACGTTCCCTAATAGCAGATAGCAGAATTGATTTCACCACGAGGTATTTGGATTCGAACTCATCGAATTCCGGATCAGGATCTATATAGCCCTCCTGGTCAATAAATTCGTACATAGCCTCTTGGGATGCCTTGAATTCAACCCATAATTCATTTACCCTTTCCATACGAACTTCTAATGCTTCACTTGTGATGGTTTCTACCAACGTTTCCGTAAATGAAGCGTGCTTGCTCAATGAACACTTCATGCGACCACGTGTTCCACGCAATTTAGCTAGATTAATCTTGGCACTCATAATCACTAGTATATTTCCAAATCCAAAATCCAAAAATGCAACAATTTAATCTAGCACAACTTTTGAATTCTACAGCTGAATTTATTAATACCAAAGCATGCAGCGAAGTCAAATATTTGATCTGCAAATTAACCAAATTCACCAAGAATCAGCTACGAAATTCCCAAAAAAATATCCACAATATAAGCAAATCCAGCTAAACGCACCTTACAATCCCCAAGCAATCACAAGCTACCTTCTGATAAGCGAACAGTTAATGAAAATCTTATCAATTTGCACGATCAAAATTATCTAAAGAAGTACAGTACAGTCACACGGCTATGATGAGCGAAATCCAACGAAAATTTATCCAATTTAATAAGATGTTATCCAGAATACGATAAAATCGATCAATTAATAATAAAATTAAGCGAATCAACGAATCGAGAAAATATCCGGCTCGATATGGACCAATGAATCGTAATAAGCGAAAAAGCGATGGTAAGTAAATGGTAAGTCGAAGAAATCCCACGATGTCAAAGGAAATCAAATACCAAACGAAAATCCAATATACCAAAATATAACCAATTTATTACCGTCTCGGTGTCTGGTCCAAATCCAAGTGAACGAGAAATTATTGTTTAACAATTAAGAAGCAAAGCGTAAAAGAGAATGAAAACATAGAATGATTATAGCAAGTGCATATGTTAAGTTGAGAGCAAATTGCGATATGATTATGGCAAGTACATATATATGTTAAGTTAGATTGTGCACAAATATAGAAATGCGATATGAATGTAGCAAATTATGAAACAAGTTAAATGGAAGTTACATTGGCTAATAATGAATAACTTAAGCAATTATATAAAGTAAAAGGTACACAGTGCATTTTTTCCTGAAATCGACATTTACGATTTCTGATGCGCTGACTATAAATAGTATCCGTAACTAAGTAAAAATTTGAAAATTTGGCTCTGAGAAGCTTTTATTAACAAAAATATAGAGATCTGAAATCCGAGGCTTTTTTGCAAAATTCTGCTGGACTATAGCCCATGATTTCAAAATGCACTTTTTTCCTGAAATCGACATTTACGATTTCTGATGCGCTGACTATAAAGAGTATCCGTAACTAAGTACAAATTTGAAAATTTGGCTCTGAGAACCTTTTATTAACAAAAATATAGAGATCTGAAATCCGAGGCTTTTTTGCAAAATTCTGCTGGACTATAGCCCATGATTTCAAAACGCACTTTTTTCCTAAAATCGACATTTACGATTTCTGATGCGCTGACTATAAAGAGTATCCGTAACTAAGTAAAAATTTGAAAATTTGGCTCTGAGAAGCTTTTATTAACAAAAATATAGAGATCTGAAATCCGAGGCTTTTTTGCAAAATTCTGCTGGACTATAGCCCATGATTTCAAAACGCACTTTTTTCCTGAAATCGACATTTACGATTTCTGATGCGCTGACTATAAAGAGTATCCGTAACTAAGTACAAATTTGAAAATTTGGCTCTGAGAACCTTTTATTAACAAAAATATAGAGATCTGAAATCCGAGGCTTTTTTGCAAAATTCTGCTGGACTATAGCCCATGATTTCAAAATGCACTTTTTTCCTGAAATCGACATTTACGATTTCTGATGCGCTGACTATAAAGAGTATCCGTAACTAAGTACAAATTTGAAAATTTGGCTCTGAGAACCTTTTATTAACAAAAATATAGAGATCTGAAATCCGAGGCTTTTTTGCAAAATTCTGCTGGACTATAGCCCATGATTTCAAAACGCACTTTTTTCCTAAAATCGACATTTACGATTTCTGATGCGCTGACTATAAAGAGTATCCGTAACTAAGTAAAAATTTGAAAATTTGGCTCTGAGAAGCTTTTATTAACAAAAATATAGAGATCTGAAATCCGAGGCTTTTTTGCAAAATTCTGCTGGACTATAGCCCATGATTTCAAAACGCACTTTTTTCCTGAAATCGACATTTACGATTTCTGATGCGCTGACTATAAAGAGTATCCGTAACTAAGTACAAATTTGAAAATTTGGCTCTGAGAACCTTTTATTAACAAAAATATAGAGATCTGAAATCCGAGGCTTTTTTGCAAAATTCTGCTGGACTATAGCCCATGATTTCAAAACGCACTTTTTTCCTGAAATCGACATTTACGATTTCTGATGCGCTGACTATAAAGAGTATCCGTAACTAAGTAAAAATTTGAAAATTTGGCTCTGAGAAGCTTTTATTAACAAAAATATAGAGATCTGAAATCCGAGGCTTTTTTGCAAAATTCTGCTGGACTATAGCCCATGATTTCAAAACGCACTTTTTTCCTGAAATCGACATTTACGATTTCTGATGCGCTGACTATAAAGAGTATCCGTAACTAAGTAAAAATTTGAAAATTTGGCTCTGAGAACCTTTTATTAACAAAAATATAGAGATCTGAAGTCCGAGGCTTTTTTGCAAAATTCTGCTGGACTATAGCCCATGATTTCAAAACGCACTTTTTTCCTGAAATCGACATTTACGATTTCTGATGCGCTGACTATAAAGAGTATCCGTAACTAAGTAAAAATTTGAAAATTTGGCTCTGAGAAGCTTTTTTAACAAAAATATAGAGATCTGAAATCCGAGGCTTTTTTGCAAAATTCTGCTGGACTATAGCCCATGATTTCAAAATGCACTTTTTTCCTGAAATCGACATTTACGATTTCTGATGCGCTGACTATAAAGAGTATCCGTAACTAAGTACAAATTTGAAAATTTGGCTCTGAGAACCTTTTATTAACAAAAATATAGAGATCTGAAATCCGAGGCTTTTTTGCAAAATTCTGTTGGACTATAGCCCATGATTTCAAAACGCACTTTTTTCCTGAAATCGACATTTACGATTTCTGATGCGCTGACTATAAAGAGTATCCGTAACTAAGTAAAAATTTGAAAATTTGGCTCTGAGAAGCTTTTATTAACAAAAATATAGAGATCTGAAATCCGAGGCTTTTTTGCAAAATTCTGCTGGACTATAGCCCATGAGTTCAAAATGCACTTTTTTCCTGAAATCGACATTTACGATTTCTGATGCGCTGACTATAAAGAGTATCCGTAACTAAGTAAAAATTTGAAAATTTGGCTCTGAGAAGCTTTTATTAACAAAAATATAGAGATCTGAAATCCGAGGCTTTTTTGCAAAATTCTGCTGGACTATAGCCCATGAGTTCAAAATGCACTTTTTCCCTGAAATCGACATTTACGATTTCTGATGCGCTGACTATAAAGAGTATCCGTAACTAAGTAAAAATTTGAAAATTTGGCTCTGAGAAGCTTTTATTAACAAAAATATAGAGATCTGAAATCCGAGGCTTTTTTGCAAAATTCTGCTGGACTATAGCCCATGATTTCAAAACGCACTTTTTTCCTGAAATCGACATTTACGATTTCTGATGCGCTGACTATAAAGAGTATCCGTAACTAAGTAAAAATTTGAAAATTTGGCTCTGAGAAGCTTTTATTAACAAAAATATAGAGATCTGAAATCCGAGGCTTTTTTGCAAAATTCTGCTGGATTATAGCCCATGATTTCAAAACGCACTTTTTTCCTGAAATCGACATTTACGATTTCTGATGCGCCGACTATAAAGAGTATCCGTAACTAAGTAAAAATTTGAAAATTTGGCTCTGAGAAGCTTTTATTAACAAAAATATAGAGATCTGAAATCCGAGGCTTTTTTGCAAAATTCTGCTGGACTATAGCCCATGATTTCAAAACGCACTTTTTTCCTGAAATCGACATTTACGATTTCTGATGCGCTGACTATAAAGAGTATCCGTAACTAAGTAAAAATTTGAAAATTTGGCTCTGAGAACCTTTTATTGACAAAAATATGGAGTTAAGGAATCCGAGGCTTTTTTGTAAATTTCTGCTGGACTATAGCCCATGATTCCAAAACGCACTTTTTTCCTGAAATCGACATTTACGATTTCTGATGCGCTGACTATAAAGAGTATCCGTAACTAAGTAAAAATTTGAAAATTTGGCTCTGAGAAGCTTTTATTAACAAAAATATAGAGATCTGAAATCCGAGGCTTTTTTGCAAAATTCTACTGGACTATAGCCCATGATTTCAAAACGCACTTTTTTCCTGAAATCGACATTTACGATTTCTGATGCGCTGACTATAAAGAGTATCCGTAACTAAGTAAAAATTTGAAAATTTGGCTCTGAGAACCTTTTATTAACAAAAATATAGAGATCTGAAATCCGAGGCTTTTTTGCGAAATTCTGCTGGACTATAGCCCATGAGTTCAAAATGCACTTTTTTCCTGAAATCGACATTTACGATTTCTGATGCGCTGACTATAAAGAGTATCCGTAACTAAGTAAAAATTTGAAAATTTGGCTCTGAGAAGCTTTTATTAACAAAAATATAGAGATCTGAAATCCGAGGCTTTTTTGCAAAATTCTGCTGGACTATAGCCCATGATTTCAAAACGCACTTTTTTCCTGAAATCGACATTTACGATTTCTGATGCGCTGACTATAAAGAGTATCCGTAACTAAGTAAAAATTTGAAAATTTGGCTCTGAGAAGCTTTTATTAACAAAAATATAGAGATCTGAAATCCGAGGCTTTTTTGCAAAATTCTGCTGGACTATAGCCCATGATTTCAAAACGCACTTTTTTCCTGAAATCGACATTTACGATTTCTGATGCGCTGACTATAAAGAGTATCCGTAACTAAGTAAAAATTTGAAAATTTGGCTCTGAGAAGCTTTTATTAACAAAAATATAGAGATCTGAAATCCGAGGCTTTTTTGCAAAATTCTGCTGGACTATAGCCCATGATTTCAAAATGCACTTTTTTCCTGAAATCGACAATTACGATTTCTGAGATACTGACTATAAAGAGTATCCGTAACTAAGTACAAATTTGAAAATTTGGCTCTGAGAACCTTTTATTAACAAAAATATAAAGATCTGAAATCCGAGGCTTTTTTGCAAAATTCTGCTGGACTATAGCCCATGATTTCAAAATGCACTTTTTTCCTGAAATCGAGAATTACGATTTCTGAGATACTGATAATAAAGAGTATCCGTAACTAAGTACAAATTTGAAAATTTAGCTCTGAGAACCTTTTATTGACAAAAATATGGAGTTAAGGAATCCGAGGCTTTTTTGCAAATTTCTGCTGGACTATAGCCCATGATTCCAAAATGCACTTTTTTCCTGAAATCGACAATTACGATTTCTGAGATACTGACTATAAAGAGTATCCGTAACTAAGTACAAATTTGAAAATTTGGCTCTGAGAACCTTTTATTAACAAAAATATAAAGATCTGAAATCCGAGGCTTTTTTGCAAAATTCTGCTGGACTATAGCCCATGATTTCAAAATGCACTTTTTTCCTGAAATCGAGAATTACGATTTCTGAGATACTGATAATAAAGAGTATCCGTAACTAAGTACAAATTTGAAAATTTAGGTCTGAGAACGTTTTATTAACAAAAATATAGAGATCTGAAATCCGAGGCTTTTTTGCAAAATTCTGCTGGACTATAGCCCATGATTTCAAAATGCACTTTTTTCCTGAAATCGACAATTACGACTTCTGATGTGTTGATTATTAAGAGTATCCGTAACTAAGTACAAATTTGAAAATTTAACTCTGAGAAGCTTTTATTAACAAAAATATAGAGATCTGAAATCCGAGGCTTTTTTGCAAAATTCTGCTGGACTATAGCAAATGATTTCAAAATGCACTTTTTTCCTGAAATCGACAATTACGACTTCTGATGTGTTGATTATTAAGAGTATCCGTAACTAAGTACAAATTTGAAAATTTAGCTCTGAGAACGTTTTATTAACAAAAATATAGAGATCTGAAATCCGAGGCTTTTTTGCAAAATTCTGCTGGACTATAGCCCATGATTTCAAAATGCACTTTTTTCCTGAAATCGACAATTACGACTTCTGATGTGTTGATTATTAAGAGTATCCGTAACTTAGTACAAATTTGAAAATTTAACTCTGAGAAGCTTTTATTAACAAAAATATAGAGATCTGAAATCCGAGGCTTTTTTGCAAAATTCTGCTGGACTATAGCCCATGAGTTCAAAATGCACTTTTTTCCTGAAATCGACATTTACGATTTCTGATGCGCTGACTATAAAGAGTATCCGTAACTAAGTACAAATTTGAAAATTTGGCTCTGAGAACCTTTTATTAACAAAAATATAAAGATCTGAAATCCGAGGCTTTTTTGCAAAATTCTGCTGGACTATAGCCCATGATTTCAAAATGCACTTTTTTCCTGAAATCGAGAATTACGATTTCTGAGATACTGATAATAAAGAGTATCCGTAACTAAGTACAAATTTGAAAATTTAGCTCTGAGAACGTTTTATTAACAAAAATATAGAGATCTGAAATCCGAGGCTTTTTTGCAAAATTCTGCTGGACTATAGCCCATGATTTCAAAATGCACTTTTTTCCTGAAATCGACAATTACGACTTCTGATGTGTTGATTATTAAAAGTATCCGTAACTAAGTACAAATTTGAAAATTTAGCTCTGAGAACCTTTTATTAACAAAAATATAGAGATCTGAAATCCGAGGCTTTTTTGCAAAATTCTGCTGGACTATAGCCCATGATTTCAAAATGCACCTTTTTCCTGAAATCGAGAATTACGATTTCTGATGCGCTGACTATAAAGAGTATCCGTAACTAAGTACAAATTTGAAAATTTGGCTCTGAGAACCTTTTATTAACAAAAATATAAAGATCTGAAATCCGAGGCTTTTTTGCAAAATTCTGCTGGACTATAGCCCATGAGTTCAAAATGCACTTTTTTCCTGAAATCGACATTTACGATTTCTGATGCGCTGACTATAAAGAGTATCCGTAACTAAGTACAAATTTGAAAATTTGGCTCTGAGAACCTTTTATTAACAAAAATATAAAGATCTGAAATCCGAGGCTTTTTTGCAAAATTCTGCTGGACTATAGCCCATGATTTCAAAATGCACTTTTTTCCTGAAATCGAGAATTACGATTTCTGAGATACTGATAATAAAGAGTATCCGTAACTAAGTACAAATTTGAAAATTTAGCTCTGAGAACGTTTTATTAACAAAAATATAGAGATCTGAAATCCGAGGCTTTTTTGCAAAATTCTGCTGGACTATAGCCCATGATTTCAAAATGCACTTTTTTCCTGAAATCGACAATTACGACTTCTGATGTGTTGATTATTAAGAGTATCCGTAACTAAGTACAAATTTGAAAATTTAGCTCTGAGAACCTTTTATTAACAAAAATATAGAGATCTGAAATCCGAGGCTTTTTTGCAAAATTCTGCTGGACTATAGCCCATGATTCCAAAATGCACTTTTTTCCTGAAATCGACAATTACGATTTCTGAGATACTGATAATATAGAGTATCCGTAACTAAGTACAAATTTGAAAATTTAACTCTGAGAAGCTTTTATTAACAAAAATATAGAGATCTGAAATCCGAGGCTTTTTTGCAAAATTCTGCTGGACTATAGCCCATGAGTTCAAAATGCACTTTTTTCCTGAAATCGACATTTACGATTTCTGATGCGCTGACTATAAAGAGTATCCGTAACTAAGTACAAATTTGAAAATTTAGCTCTGAGAACCTTTTATTAACAAAAATATAGAGATCTGAAATCCGAGGCTTTTTTGCAAAATTCTGCTGGACTATAGCCCATGATTCCAAAATGCACTTTTTTCCTGAAATCGACAATTACGATTTCTGAGATACTGATAATATAGAGTATCCGTAACTAAGTACAAATTTGAAAATTTAACTCTGAGAAGCTTTTATTAACAAAAATATAGAGATCTGAAATCCGAGGCTTTTTTGCAAAATTCTGCTGGACTATAGCCCATGAGTTCAAAATGCACTTTTTTCCTGAAATCGACATTTACGATTTCTGATGCGCTGACTATAAAGAGTATCCGTAACTAAGTACAAATTTGAAAATTTGGCTCTGAGAACCTTTTATTAACAAAAATATAAAGATCTGAAATCCGAGGCTTTTTTGCAAAATTCTGCTGGACTATAGCCCATGATTTCAAAATGCACTTTTTTCCTGAAATCGAGAATTACGATTTCTGAGATACTGATAATAAAGAGTATCCGTAACTAAGTACAAATTTGAAAATTTAGCTCTGAGAACGTTTTATTAACAAAAATATAGAGATCTGAA
Organism: Orthonevra nobilis; assembly: GCA_963555765.1. Lineage (NCBI taxonomy): Eukaryota > Metazoa > Arthropoda > Insecta > Diptera > Syrphidae > Orthonevra > Orthonevra nobilis. The sequence goes on along the minus strand of OY743225.1, from coordinate 49,003,055 downwards.
ATCCGAGGCTTTTTTGCAAAATTCTGCTGGACTATAGCCCATGATTTCAAAATGCACTTTTTTCCTGAAATCGACAATTACGACTTCTGATGTGTTGATTATTAAGAGTATCCGTAACTAAGTACAAATTTGAAAATTTAGCTCTGAGAACCTTTTATTAACAAAAATATAGAGATCTGAAATCCGAGGCTTTTTTGCAAAATTCTGCTGGACTATAGCCCATGATTTCAAAATGCACCTTTTTCCTGAAATCGAGAATTACGATTTCTGATGCGCTGACTATAAAGAGTATCCGTAACTAAGTACAAATTTGAAAATTTGGCTCTGAGAACCTTTTATTAACAAAAATATAAAGATCTGAAATCCGAGGCTTTTTTGCAAAATTCTGCTGGACTATAGCCCATGAGTTCAAAATGCACTTTTTTCCTGAAATCGACATTTACGATTTCTGATGCGCTGACTATAAAGAGTATCCGTAACTAAGTACAAATTTGAAAATTTGGCTCTGAGAACCTTTTATTAACAAAAATATAAAGATCTGAAATCCGAGGCTTTTTTGCAAAATTCTGCTGGACTATAGCCCATGATTTCAAAATGCACTTTTTTCCTGAAATCGAGAATTACGATTTCTGAGATACTGATAATAAAGAGTATCCGTAACTAAGTACAAATTTGAAAATTTAGCTCTGAGAACGTTTTATTAACAAAAATATAGAGATCTGAAATCCGAGGCTTTTTTGCAAAATTCTGCTGGACTATAGCCCATGATTTCAAAATGCACTTTTTTCCTGAAATCGACATTTACGATTTCTGATGCGCTGACTATAAAGAGTATCCGTAACTAAGTACAAATTTGAAAATTTGGCTCTGAGAACCTTTTATTAACAAAAATATAAAGATCTGAAATCCGAGGCTTTTTTGCAAAATTCTGCTGGACTACAGCCCATGATTTCAAAATGCACTTTTTTCCTGAAATCGACATTTACGATTTCTGATGCGCTGACTATAAAGAGTATCCGTAACTAAGTACAAATTTGAAAATTTGGCTCTGAGAACCTTTTATTAACAAAAATATAAAGATCTGAAATCCGAGGCTTTTTTGCAAAATTCTGCTGGACTATAGCCCATGATTTCAAAATGCACTTTTTTCCTGAAATCGAGAATTACGATTTCTGAGATACTGATAATAAAGAGTATCCGTAACTAAGTACAAATTTGAAAATTTAGCTCTGAGAACGTTTTATTAACAAAAATATAGAGATCTGAAATCCGAGGCTTTTTTGCAAAATTCTGCTGGACTATAGCCCATGATTTCAAAATGCACTTTTTTCCTGAAATCGACAATTACGACTTCTGATGTGTTGATTATTAAGAGTATCCGTAACTAAGTACAAATTTGAAAATTTAGCTCTGAGAACCTTTTATTAACAAAAATATAGAGATCTGAAATCCGAGGCTTTTTTGCAAAATTCTGCTGGACTATAGCCCATGATTTCAAAATGCACTTTTTTCCTGAAATCGACAATTACGACTTCTGATGTGTTGATTATTAAGAGTATCCGTAACTAAGTACAAATTTGAAAATTTAGCTCTGAGAACCTTTTATTAACAAAAATATAGAGATCTGAAATCCGAGGCTTTTTTGCAAAATTCTGCTGGACTATAGCCCATGAGTTCAAAATGCACTTTTTTCCTGAAATCGACATTTACGATTTCTGATGCGCTGACTATAAAGAGTATCCGTAACTAAGTACAAATTTGAAAATTTGGCTCTGAGAACCTTTTATTAACAAAAATATAAAGATCTGAAATCCGAGGCTTTTTTGCAAAATTCTGCTGGACTACAGCCCATGATTTCAAAATGCACTTTTTTCCTGAAATCGACAATTACGATTTCTGAGATACTGATAATAAAGAGTATCCGTAACTAAGTACAAATTTGAAAATTTAACTCTGAGAAGCTTTTATTAACAAAAATATAGAGATCTGAAATCCGAGGCTTTTTTGCAAAATTCTGCTGGACTATAGCCCATGATTTCAAAATGCACTTTTTTCCTGAAATCGACATTTACGATTTCTAATGCGCTGACTATAAAGAGTATCCGTAGCTAAGTAAAAATTTGAAAATTTGGCTCTGAGAATCTTTTATTAACAAAAATATAGAGATCTGAAATCCGAGGCTTTTTTGCAAAATTCTGCTGGACTATAGCCCATGATTTCAAAATGCACCTTTTTCCTGAAATCGAGAATTACGATTTCTGATGCGCTGACTATAAAGAGTATCCGTAACTAAGTACAAATTTGAAAATTTAGCTCTGAGAACCTTTTATTAACAAAAATATAGAGATCTGAAATCCGAGGCTTTTTTGCAAAATTCTGCTGGACTATAGCCCATGATTTCAAAATGCACTTTTTTCCTGAAATCGACATTTACGATTTCTGATGCGCTGACTATAAAGAGTATCCGTAACTAAGTAAAAATTTGAAAATTTGGCTCTGAGAGCCTTTTATTAACAAAAATATAGAGATCTGAAGTCCGAGGCTTTTTTGCAAAATTCTGCTGGACTATAGCCCATGATTTCAAAACGCACTTTTTTCCTGAAATCGACATTTACGATTTCTGATGCGCTGACTATAAAGAGTATCCGTAACTAAGTACAAATTTGAAAATTTGGCTCTGAGAACCTTTTATTAACAAAAATATAAAGATCTGAAATCCGAGGCTTTTTTGCAAAATTCTGCTGGACTATAGCTCATGATTTCAAAATGCACTTTTTTCCTGAAATCGACAATTACGATTTCTGAGATACTGATAATAAAGAGTATCCGTTACTAAGTACAAATTTGAAAATTTAGCTCTGAAAACCTTTTATTAACAAAAATATAGAGATCTGAAATCCGAGGCTTTTTTGCAAAATTCTGCTGGACTATAGCTCATGATTTCAAAATGCACTTTTTTCCTGAAATCGACATTTACGATTTCTGATGCGCTGACTATAAAGAGTATCCGTAACTAAGTAAAAATTTGAAAATTTGGCTCTGAGAGCCTTTTATTAACAAAAATATAGAGATCTGAAGTCCGAGGCTTTTTTGCAAAATTCTGCTGGACTATAGCCCATGATTTCAAAACGCACTTTTTTCCTGAAATCGACATTTACGATTTCTGATGCGCTGACTATAAAGAGTATCCGTAACTAAGTACAAATTTGAAAATTTGGCTCTGAGAACCTTTTATTAACAAAAATATAGAGATCTGAAATCCGAGGCTTTTTTGCAAAATTCTGCTGGACTATAGCCCATGATTTCAAAATGCACTTTTTTCCTGAAATCGACAATTACGATTTCTGAGATACTGATAATAAAGAGTATCCGTTACTAAGTACAAATTTGAAAATTTAGCTCTGAAAACCTTTTATTAACAAAAATATAGAGATCTGAAATCCGAGGCTTTTTTGCAAAATTCTGCTGGACTATAGCTCATGATTTCAAAATGCACTTTTTTCCTGAAATCGACATTTACGATTTCTGATGCGCTGACTATAAAGAGTATCCGTAACTAAGTAAAAATTTGAAAATTTGGCTCTGAGAGCCTTTTATTAACAAAAATATAGAGATCTGAAGTCCGAGGCTTTTTTGCAAAATTCTGCTGGACTATAGCCCATGATTTCAAAACGCACTTTTTTCCTGAAATCGACATTTACGATTTCTGATGCGCTGACTATAAAGAGTATCCGTAACTAAGTACAAATTTGAAAATTTGGCTCTGAGAACCTTTTATTAACAAAAATATAGAGATCTGAAATCCGAGGCTTTTTTGCAAAATTCTGCTGGACTATAGCCCATGATTTCAAAACGCACTTTTTTCCTGAAATCGACATTTACGATTTCTGATGCGCTGACTATAAAGAGTATCCGTAACTAAGTAAAAATTTGAAAATTTGGCTCTGAGAACCTTTTATTAACAAAAATATAGAGATCTGAAGTCCGAGGCTTTTTTGCAAAATTCTGCTGGACTATAGCCCATGATTTCAAAACGCACTTTTTTCCTGAAATCGACATTTACGATTTCTGATGCGCTGACTATAAAGAGTATCCGTAACTAAGTACAAATTTGAAAATTTGGCTCTGAGAACCTTTTATTAACAAAAATATAGAGATCTGAAATCCGAGGCTTTTTTGCAAAATTTTGCTGGACTATAGCCCATGATTTCAAAATGCACATTTTTCCTGAAATCGACATTTACGATTTCTGATGCGCTGACTATAAAGAGTATCCGTAACTTAGTACAAATTTGAAAATTTGGCTCTGAGAAGCTTTTATTAACAAAAATATAGAGATCTGAAATCCGAGGCTTTTTTGCAAAATTCTGCTGGACTATAGCCCATGATTTCAAAATGCACTTTTCTCCTGAAATCGACATTTACGATTTCTGATGCGCTGACTATAAAGAGTATCCGTAACTAAGTAAAAATTTGAAAATTTGGCTCTGAGAGCCTTTTATTAACAAAAATATAGAGATCTGAAGTCCGAGGCTTTTTTGCAAAATTCTGCTGGACTATAGCCCATGATTTCAAAATGCACTTTTTTCCTGAAATCGACATTTACGATTTCTGAGATACTGATAATAAAGAGTATCCGTAACTAAGTACAAATTTGAAAATTTGGCTCTGAGAACCTTTTATTAACAAAAATATAGAGATCTGAAATCCGAGGCTTTTTTGCAAAATTCTGCTGGACTATAGCCCATGATTTCAAAACGCACTTTTTTCCTGAAATCGACATTTACGATTTCTGATGCGCTGACTATAAAAAGTATCCGTAACTAAGTACAAATTTGAAAATTTGGCTCTGAGAACCTTTTATTAACAAAAATATAGAGATCTGAAATCCGAGGCTTTTTTGCAAAATTCTGCTGGACTATAGCCCATGATTTCAAAACGCACTTTTTTCCTGAAATCGACATTTACGATTTCTGATGCGCTGACTATAAAGAGTATCCGTAACTAAGTAAAAATTTGAAAATTTGGCTCTGAGAAGCTTTTTTAACAAAAATATAGAGATCTGAAAGCCGAGGCTTTTTTGCAAAATTCTGCTGGACTATAGCCCATGATTTCAAAATGCACTTTTTTCCTGAAATCGACATTTACGATTTCTGATGCGCTGACTATAAAGAGTATCCGTAACTAAGTACAAATTTGAAAATTTGGCTCTGAGAACCTTTTATTAACAAAAATATAGAGATCTGAAATCCGAGGCTTTTTTGCAAAATTCTGCTGGACTATAGCCCATGATTTCAAAACGCACTTTTTTCCTGAAATCGACATTTACGATTTCTGATGCGCTGACTATAAAGAGTATCCGTAACTAAGTACAAATTTGAAAATTTGGCTCTGAGAACCTTTTATTAACAAAAATATAGAGATCTGAAATCCGAGGCTTTTTTGCAAAATTTTGCTGGACTATAGCCCATGATTTCAAAATGCACTTTTTTCCTGAAATCGACATTTACGATTTCTGATGCGCTGACTATAAAGAGTATCCGTAACTAAGTACAAATTTGAAAATTTGGCTCTGAGAACCTTTTATTAACAAAAATATAGAGATCTGAAATCCGAGGCTTTTTTGCAAAATTCTGCTGGACTATAGCCCATGATTTCAAAACGCACTTTTTTCCTGAAATCGACATTTACGATTTCTGATGCGCTGACTATAAAGAGTATCCGTAACTAAGTAAAAATTTGAAAATTTGGCTCTGAGAAGCTTTTTTAACAAAAATATAGAGATCTGAAAGCCGAGGCTTTTTTGCAAAATTCTGCTGGACTATAGCCCATGATTTCAAAATGCACTTTTTTCCTGAAATCGACATTTACGATTTCTGATGCGCTGACTATAAAGAGTATCCGTAACTAAGTACAAATTTGAAAATTTGGCTCTGAGAACCTTTTATTAACAAAAATATAGAGATCTGAAATCCGAGGCTTTTTTGCAAAATTCTGCTGGACTATAGCCCATGATTTCAAAACGCACTTTTTTCCTGAAATCGACATTTACGATTTCTGATGCGCTGACTATAAAAAGTATCCGTAACTAAGTAAAAATTTGAAAATTTGGCTCTGAGAAGCTTTTATTAACAAAAATATAGAGATCTGAAATCCGAGGCTTTTTTGCAAAATTCTGCTGGACTATAGCCCATGATTTCAAAATGCACTTTTTTCCTGAAATCGACATTTACGATTTCTGATGCGCTGACTATAAAGAGTATCCGTAACTAAGTAAAAATTTGAAAATTTGGCTCTGAGAAGCTTTTATTAACAAAAATATAGAGATCTGAAATCCGAGGCTTTTTTGCAAAATTCTGCTGGACTATAGCCCATGATTTCAAAATGCACTTTTCTCCTGAAATCGACATTTACGATTTCTGATGCGCTGACTATAAAGAGTATCCGTAACTAAGTAAAAATTTGAAAATTTGGCTCTGAGAGCCTTTTATTAACAAAAATATAGAGATCTGAAGTCCGAGGCTTTTTTGCAAAATTCTGCTGGACTATAGCCCATGATTTCAAAATGCACTTTTTTCCTGAAATCGACATTTACGATTTCTGAGATACTGATAATAAAGAGTATCCGTAACTAAGTACAAATTTGAAAATTTGGCTCTGAGAACCTTTTATTAACAAAAATATAGAGATCTGAAATCCGAGGCTTTTTTGCAAAATTCTGCTGGACTATAGCCCATGATTTCAAAACGCACTTTTTTCCTGAAATCGACATTTACGATTTCTGATGCGCTGACTATAAAGAGTATCCGTAACTAAGTAAAAATTTGAAAATTTGGCTCTGAGAAGCTTTTTTAACAAAAATATAGAGATCTGAAATCCGAGGCTTTTTTGCAAAATTCTGCTGGACTATAGCCCATGATTTCAAAATGCACTTTTTTCCTGAAATCGACATTTACGATTTCTGATGCGCTGACTATAAAGAGTATCCGTAACTAAGTACAAATTTGAAAATTTGGCTCTGAGAACCTTTTATTAACAAAAATATAGAGATCTGAAATCCGAGGCTTTTTTGCAAAATTCTGCTGGACTATAGCCCATGATTTCAAAACGCACTTTTTTCCTGAAATCGACATTTACGATTTCTGATGCGCTGACTATAAAGAGTATCCGTAACTAAGTAAAAATTTGAAAATTTGGCTCTGAGAAGCTTTTTTAACAAAAATATAGAGATCTGAAAGCCGAGGCTTTTTTGCAAAATTCTGCTGGACTATAGCCCATGATTTCAAAACGCACTTTTTTCCTGAAATCGACATTTACGATTTCTGATGCGCTGACTATAAATAGTATCCGTAACTAAGTAAAAATTTGAAAATTTGGCTCTGAGAAGCTTTTATTAACAAAAATATAGAGATCTGAAATCCGAGGCTTTTTTGCAAAATTCTGCTGGACTATAGCCCATGATTTCAAAATGCACTTTTTTCCTGAAATCGACATTTACGATTTCTGATGCGCTGACTATAAAGAGTATCCGTAACTAAGTACAAATTTGAAAATTTGGCTCTGAGAACCTTTTATTAACAAAAATATAGAGATCTGAAATCCGAGGCTTTTTTGCAAAATTCTGCTGGACTATAGCCCATGATTTCAAAACGCACTTTTTTCCTAAAATCGACATTTACGATTTCTGATGCGCTGACTATAAAGAGTATCCGTAACTAAGTAAAAATTTGAAAATTTGGCTCTGAGAAGCTTTTATTAACAAAAATATAGAGATCTGAAATCCGAGGCTTTTTTGCAAAATTCTGCTGGACTATAGCCCATGATTTCAAAACGCACTTTTTTCCTGAAATCGACATTTACGATTTCTGATGCGCTGACTATAAAGAGTATCCGTAACTAAGTACAAATTTGAAAATTTGGCTCTGAGAACCTTTTATTAACAAAAATATAGAGATCTGAAATCCGAGGCTTTTTTGCAAAATTCTGCTGGACTATAGCCCATGATTTCAAAACGCACTTTTTTCCTAAAATCGACATTTACGATTTCTGATGCGCTGACTATAAAGAGTATCCGTAACTAAGTAAAAATTTGAAAATTTGGCTCTGAGAAGCTTTTATTAACAAAAATATAGAGATCTGAAATCCGAGGCTTTTTTGCAAAATTCTGCTGGACTATAGCCCATGATTTCAAAACGCACTTTTTTCCTGAAATCGACATTTACGATTTCTGATGCGCTGACTATAAAGAGTATCCGTAACTAAGTACAAATTTGAAAATTTGGCTCTGAGAACCTTTTATTAACAAAAATATAGAGATCTGAAATCCGAGGCTTTTTTGCAAAATTCTGCTGGACTATAGCCCATGATTTCAAAACGCACTTTTTTCCTGAAATCGACATTTACGATTTCTGATGCGCTGACTATAAAGAGTATCCGTAACTAAGTAAAAATTTGAAAATTTGGCTCTGAGAAGCTTTTATTAACAAAAATATAGAGATCTGAAATCCGAGGCTTTTTTGCAAAATTCTGCTGGACTATAGCCCATGATTTCAAAACGCACTTTTTTCCTGAAATCGACATTTACGATTTCTGATGCGCTGACTATAAAGAGTATCCGTAACTAAGTAAAAATTTGAAAATTTGGCTCTGAGAACCTTTTATTAACAAAAATATAGAGATCTGAAGTCCGAGGCTTTTTTGCAAAATTCTGCTGGACTATAGCCCATGATTTCAAAACGCACTTTTTTCCTGAAATCGACATTTACGATTTCTGATGCGCTGACTATAAAGAGTATCCGTAACTAAGTAAAAATTTGAAAATTTGGCTCTGAGAAGCTTTTTTAACAAAAATATAGAGATCTGAAATCCGAGGCTTTTTTGCAAAATTCTGCTGGACTATAGCCCATGATTTCAAAATGCACTTTTTTCCTGAAATCGACATTTACGATTTCTGATGCGCTGACTATAAAGAGTATCCGTAACTAAGTACAAATTTGAAAATTTGGCTCTGAGAACCTTTTATTAACAAAAATATAGAGATCTGAAATCCGAGGCTTTTTTGCAAAATTCTGTTGGACTATAGCCCATGATTTCAAAACGCACTTTTTTCCTGAAATCGACATTTACGATTTCTGATGCGCTGACTATAAAGAGTATCCGTAACTAAGTAAAAATTTGAAAATTTGGCTCTGAGAAGCTTTTATTAACAAAAATATAGAGATCTGAAATCCGAGGCTTTTTTGCAAAATTCTGCTGGACTATAGCCCATGAGTTCAAAATGCACTTTTTTCCTGAAATCGACATTTACGATTTCTGATGCGCTGACTATAAAGAGTATCCGTAACTAAGTAAAAATTTGAAAATTTGGCTCTGAGAAGCTTTTATTAACAAAAATATAGAGATCTGAAATCCGAGGCTTTTTTGCAAAATTCTGCTGGACTATAGCCCATGATTTCAAAACGCACTTTTTTCCTGAAATCGACATTTACGATTTCTGATGCGCTGACTATAAAGAGTATCCGTAACTAAGTAAAAATTTGAAAATTTGGCTCTGAGAAGCTTTTATTAACAAAAATATAGAGATCTGAAATCCGAGGCTTTTTTGCAAAATTCTGCTGGACTATAGCCCATGATTTCAAAACGCACTTTTTTCCTGAAATCGACATTTACGATTTCTGATGCGCCGACTATAAAGAGTATCCGTAACTAAGTAAAAATTTGAAAATTTGGCTCTGAGAAGCTTTTATTAACAAAAATATAGAGATCTGAAATCCGAGGCTTTTTTGCAAAATTCTGCTGGACTATAGCCCATGATTTCAAAACGCACTTTTTTCCTGAAATCGACATTTACGATTTCTGATGCGCTGACTATAAAGAGTATCCGTAACTAAGTAAAAATTTGAAAATTTGGCTCTGAGAACCTTTTATTGACAAAAATATGGAGTTAAGGAATCCGAGGCTTTTTTGTAAATTTCTGCTGGACTATAGCCCATGATTCCAAAACGCACTTTTTTCCTGAAATCGACATTTACGATTTCTGATGCGCTGACTATAAAGAGTATCCGTAACTAAGTAAAAATTTGAAAATTTGGCTCTGAGAAGCTTTTATTAACAAAAATATAGAGATCTGAAATCCGAGGCTTTTTTGCAAAATTCTACTGGACTATAGCCCATGATTTCAAAACGCACTTTTTTCCTGAAATCGACATTTACGATTTCTGATGCGCTGACTATAAAGAGTATCCGTAACTAAGTAAAAATTTGAAAATTTGGCTCTGAGAACCTTTTATTAACAAAAATATAGAGATCTGAAATCCGAGGCTTTTTTGCAAAATTCTGCTGGACTATAGCCCATGAGTTCAAAATGCACTTTTTTCCTGAAATCGACATTTACGATTTCTGATGCGCTGACTATAAAGAGTATCCGTAACTAAGTAAAAATTTGAAAATTTGGCTCTGAGAAGCTTTTATTAACAAAAATATAGAGATCTGAAATCCGAGGCTTTTTTGCAAAATTCTGCTGGACTATAGCCCATGATTTCAAAACGCACTTTTTTCCTGAAATCGACATTTACGATTTCTGATGCGCTGACTATAAAGAGTATCCGTAACTAAGTAAAAATTTGAAAATTTGGCTCTGAGAAGCTTTTATTAACAAAAATATAGAGATCTGAAATCCGAGGCTTTTTTGCAAAATTCTGCTGGACTATAGCCCATGATTTCAAAACGCACTTTTTTCCTGAAATCGACATTTACGATTTCTGATGCGCTGACTATAAAGAGTATCCGTAACTAAGTAAAAATTTGAAAATTTGGCTCTGAGAAGCTTTTATTAACAAAAATATAGAGATCTGAAATCCGAGGCTTTTTTGCAAAATTCTGCTGGACTATAGCCCATGATTTCAAAACGCACTTTTTTCCTGAAATCGACAATTACGATTTCTGAGATACTGATAATAAAGAGTATCCGTAACTAAGTACAAATTTGAAAATTTAGCTCTGAGAACCTTTTATTGACAAAAATATGGAGTTAAGGAATCCGAGGCTTTTTTGCAAATTTCTGCTGGACTATAGCCCATGATTCCAAAATGCACTTTTTTCCTGAAATCGACAATTACGATTTCTGAGATACTGACTATAAAGAGTATCCGTAACTAAGTACAAATTTGAAAATTTGGCTCTGAGAACCTTTTATTAACAAAAATATAAAGATCTGAAATCCGAGGCTTTTTTGCAAAATTCTGCTGGACTATAGCCCATGATTTCAAAATGCACTTTTTTCCTGAAATCGAGAATTACGATTTCTGAGATACTGATAATAAAGAGTATCCGTAACTAAGTACAAATTTGAAAATTTAGGTCTGAGAACGTTTTATTAACAAAAATATAGAGATCTGAAATCCGAGGCTTTTTTGCAAAATTCTGCTGGACTATAGCCCATGATTTCAAAATGCACTTTTTTCCTGAAATCGACAATTACGACTTCTGATGTGTTGATTATTAAGAGTATCCGTAACTAAGTACAAATTTGAAAATTTAACTCTGAGAAGCTTTTATTAACAAAAATATAGAGATCTGAAATCCGAGGCTTTTTTGCAAAATTCTGCTGGACTATAGCAAATGATTTCAAAATGCACTTTTTTCCTGAAATCGACAATTACGACTTCTGATGTGTTGATTATTAAGAGTATCCGTAACTAAGTACAAATTTGAAAATTTAGCTCTGAGAACGTTTTATTAACAAAAATATAGAGATCTGAAATCCGAGGCTTTTTTGCAAAATTCTGCTGGACTATAGCCCATGATTTCAAAATGCACTTTTTTCCTGAAATCGACAATTACGACTTCTGATGTGTTGATTATTAAGAGTATCCGTAACTTAGTACAAATTTGAAAATTTAACTCTGAGAAGCTTTTATTAACAAAAATATAGAGATCTGAAATCCGAGGCTTTTTTGCAAAATTCTGCTGGACTATAGCCCATGAGTTCAAAATGCACTTTTTTCCTGAAATCGACATTTACGATTTCTGATGCGCTGACTATAAAGAGTATCCGTAACTAAGTACAAATTTGAAAATTTGGCTCTGAGAACCTTTTATTAACAAAAATATAAAGATCTGAAATCCGAGGCTTTTTTGCAAAATTCTGCTGGACTATAGCCCATGATTTCAAAATGCACTTTTTTCCTGAAATCGAGAATTACGATTTCTGAGATACTGATAATAAAGAGTATCCGTAACTAAGTACAAATTTGAAAATTTAGCTCTGAGAACGTTTTATTAACAAAAATATAGAGATCTGAAATCCGAGGCTTTTTTGCAAAATTCTGCTGGACTATAGCCCATGATTTCAAAATGCACTTTTTTCCTGAAATCGACAATTACGACTTCTGATGTGTTGATTATTAAGAGTATCCGTAACTAAGTACAAATTTGAAAATTTAGCTCTGAGAACCTTTTATTAACAAAAATATAGAGATCTGAAATCCGAGGCTTTTTTGCAAAATTCTGCTGGACTATAGCCCATGATTTCAAAATGCACCTTTTTCCTGAAATCGAGAATTACGATTTCTGATGCGCTGACTATAAAGAGTATCCGTAACTAAGTACAAATTTGAAAATTTGGCTCTGAGAACCTTTTATTAACAAAAATATAAAGATCTGAAATCCGAGGCTTTTTTGCAAAATTCTGCTGGACTACAGCCCATGATTTCAAAATGCACTTTTTTCCTGAAATCGACAATTACGATTTCTGAGATACTGATAATAAAGAGTATCCGTAACTAAGTACAAATTTGAAAATTTAACTCTGAGAAGCTTTTATTAACAAAAATATAGAGATCTGAAATCCGAGGCTTTTTTGCAAAATTCTGCTGGACTATAGCCCATGATTTCAAAATGCACTTTTTTCCTGAAATCGACATTTACGATTTCTGATGCGCTGACTATAAAGAGTATCCGTAGCTAAGTAAAAATTTGAAAATTTGGCTCTGAGAATCTTTTATTAACAAAAATATAGAGATCTGAAATCCGAGGCTTTTTTGCAAAATTCTGCTGGACTATAGCCCATGATTTCAAAATGCACCTTTTTCCTGAAATCGAGAATTACGATTTCTGATGCGCTGACTATAAAGAGTATCCGTAACTAAGTACAAATTTGAAAATTTAGCTCTGAGAACCTTTTATTAACAAAAATATAGAGATCTGAAATCCGAGGCTTTTTTGCAAAATTCTGCTGGACTATAGCCCATGATTTCAAAATGCACCTTTTTCCTGAAATCGAGAATTACGATTTCTGATGCGCTGACTATAAAGAGTATCCGTAACTAAGTACAAATTTGAAAATTTAGCTCTGAGAACCTTTTATTAACAAAAATATAGAGATCTGAAATCCGAGGCTTTTTTGCAAAATTCTGCTGGACAATAGCCCATGATTTCAAAATGCACTTTTTTCCTGAAATCGACATTTAGGATTTCTGATGCGCCGACTATAAAGAGTATCCGTAACTAAGTACAAATTTGAAAATTTAGCTCTGAGAACCTTTTATTAACAAAAATATAGAGATCTGAAATCCGAGGCTTTTTTGCAAAATTCTGCTGGACAATAGCCCATGATTTCAAAATGCACCTTTTTCCTGAAATCGAGAATTACGATTTCTGATGCGCTGACTATAAAGAGTATCCGTAACTAAGTACAAATTTGAAAATTTAGCTCTGAGAACCTTTTATTAACAAAAATATAGAGATCTGAAATCCGAGGCTTTTTTGCAAAATTCTGCTGGACTATAGCCCATGATTCCAAAATGCACTTTTTTCCTGAAATCGACAATTACGATTTCTGAGATACTGATAATAAAGAGCATCCGTAACTAAGTACAAATTTGAAAATTTAACTCTGAGAAGCTTTTATTAACAAAAATATAGAGATCTGAAATCCGAGGCTTTTTTGCAAAATTCTGCTGGACTATAGCCCATGAGTTCAAAATGCACTTTTTTCCTGAAATCGACATTTACGATTTCTGAGATACTGATAATAAAGAGTATCCGTAACTAAGTACAAATTTGAAAATTTAACTCTGAGAAGCTTTTATTAACAAAAATATAGAGATCTGAAATCCGAGGCTTTTTTGCAAAATTCTGCTGGACTATAGCCCATGATTTCAAAATGCACTTTTTTCCTGAAATCGACAATTACGACTTCTGATGTGTTGATTATTAAGAGTATCCGTAACTAAGTACAAATTTGAAAATTTAGCTCTGAGAACCTTTTATTAACAAAAATATAGAGATCTGAAATCCGAGGCTTTTTTGCAAAATTCTGCTGGACTATAGCCCATGATTTCAAAATGCACTTTTTTCCTGAAATCGACATTTACGATTTCTGAGATACTGATAATAAAGAGTATCCGTAACTAAGTACAAATTTGAAAATTTAACTCTGAGAAGCTTTTATTAACAAAAATATAGAGATCTGAAATCCGAGGCTTTTTTGCAAAGTTCTGCTGGACTATAGCCCATGATTTCAAAATGCACTTTTTTCCTGAAATCGACAATTACGACTTCTGATGTGTTGATTATTAAGAGTATCCGTAACTAAGTACAAATTTGAAAATTTAGCTCTGAGAACCTTTTATTAACAAAAATATAGAGATCTGAAATCCGAGGCTTTTTTGCAAAATTCTGCTGGACTATAGCCCATGATTTCAAAATGCACTTTTTTCCTGAAATCGACAATTACGACTTCTGATGTGTTGATTATTAAGAGTATCCGTAACTAAGTACAAATTTGAAAATTTAGCTCTGAGAACCTTTTATTAACAAAAATATAGAGATCTGAAATCCGAGGCTTTTTTGCAAAATTCTGCTGGACTATAGCCCATGATTTCAAAATGCACTTTTTTCCTGAAATCGACAATTACGACTTCTGATGTGTTGATTATTAAGAGTATCCGTAACTAAGTACAAATTATAAAATTTAGCTCTGAGAACCTTTTATTAACAAAAATATAGAGATCTGAAATCCGAGGCTTTTTTGCAAAATTCTGCTGGACTATAGCCCATGATTTCAAAATGCACTTTTTTCCTGAAATCGACAATTACGACTTCTGATGTGTTGATTATTAAGAGTATCCGTAACTAAGTACAAATTTGAAAATTTAGCTCTGAGAACCTTTTATTAACAAAAATATAGAGATCTGAAATCCGAGGCTTTTTTGCAAAATTCTGCTGGACTATAGCCCATGATTTCAAAATGCACTTTTTTCCTGAAATCGACAATTACGACTTCTGATGTGTTGATTATTAAGAGTATCCGTAACTAAGTACAAATTATAAAATTTAGCTCTGAGAACCTTTTATTAACAAAAATATAGAGATCTGAAATCCGAGGCTTTTTTGCAAAATTCTGCTGGACTATAGCCCATGATTTCAAAATGCACTTTTTTCCTGAAATCGACAATTACGACTTCTGATGTGTTGATTATTAAGAGTATCCGTAACTAAGTACAAATTTGAAAATTTAGCTCTGAGAACCTTTTATTAACAAAAATATAGAGATCTGAAATCCGAGGCTTTTTTGCAAAATTCTGCTGGACTATAGCCCATGATTTCAAAATGCACTTTTTTCCTGAAATCGACAATTACGACTTCTGATGTGTTGATTATTAAGAGTATCCGTAACTAAGTACAAATTATAAAATTTAGCTCTGAGAACCTTTTATTAACAAAAATATAGAGATCTGAAATCCGAGGCTTTTTTGCAAAATTCTGCTGGACTATAGCCCATGATTTCAAAATGCACTTTTTTCCTGAAATCGACATTTACGATTTCTGAGATACTGATAATAAAGAGTATCCGTAACTAAGTACAAATTTGAAAATTTAGCTCTGAGAACGTTTTATTAACAAAAATATAGAGATCTGAAATCCGAGGCTTATTTGCAAAGTTCTGCTGGACTATAGCCCATGATTTCAAAATGCACTTTTTTCCTGAAATCGACAATTACGACTTCTGATGTGTTGATTATTAAGAGTATCCGTAACTAAGTACAAATTTGAAAATTTAGCTCTGAGAACCTTTTATTAACAAAAATATAGAGATCTGAAATCCGAGGCTTTTTTGCAAAATTCTGCTGGACTATAGCCCATGATTTCAAAATGCACTTTTTTCCTGAAATCGACAATTACGACTTCTGATGTGTTGATTATTAAGAGTATCCGTAACTAAGTACAAATTTGAAAATTTAGCTCTGAGAACCTTTTATTAACAAAAATATAGAGATCTGAAATCCGAGGCTTTTTTGCAAAATTCTGCTGGACTATAGCCCATGATTTCAAAATGCACTTTTTTCCTGAAATCGACAATTACGACTTCTGATGTGTTGATTATTAAGAGTATCCGTAACTAAGTACAAATTATAAAATTTAGCTCTGAGAACCTTTTATTAACAAAAATATAGAGATCTGAAATCCGAGGCTTTTTTGCAAAATTCTGCTGGACTATAGCCCATGATTTCAAAATGCACTTTTTTCCTGAAATCGACAATTACGACTTCTGATGTGTTGATTATTAAGAGTATCCGTAACTAAGTACAAATTATAAAATTTAGCTCTGAGAACCTTTTATTAACAAAAATATAGAGATCTGAAATCCGAGGCTTTTTTGCAAAATTCTGCTGGACTATAGCCCATGAGTTCAAAATGCACTTTTTTCCTGAAATCGACATTTACGATTTCTGAGATACTGATAATAAAGAGTATCCGTAACTAAGTACAAATTTGAAAATTTAACTCTGAGAAGCTTTTATTAACAAAAATATAGAGATCTGAAATCCGAGGCTTTTTTGCAAAATTCTGCTGGACTATAGCCCATGATTTCAAAATGCACTTTTTTCCTAAAATCGACAATTACGACTTCTGATGTGTTGATTATTAAGAGTATCCGTAACTAAGTACAAATTTGAAAATTTAGCTCTGAGAACCTTTTATTAACAAAAATATAGAGATCTGAAATCCGAGGCTTACTTGCAAAATTCTGCTGGACTATAGCCCATGATTTCAAAATGCACCTTTTTCCTGTAATCGAGAATTACGATTTCTGATGCGCTGACTATAAAGAGTATCCGTAGCTAAGTACAAATTTGAAAATTTAGGTCTGAGAACCTTTTATTAACAAAAATATAGAGATCTGAAATCCGAGGTTTTTTTGCAAAATTCTGCGGGACTATAGCCCATGATTTCAAAATGAACTTTTTTCCTGAAATCGACATTTAGGATTTCTGATGCGCCGACTATAAAGAGTATCCGTAACTAAGTACAAATTTGAAAATTTAGCTCTGAGAACCTTTTATTAACAAAAATATAGAGATCTGAAATCCGAGGCTTTTTTGCAAAATTCTGCTGGACTATAGCCCATGATTTCAAAATGCACCTTTTTCCTGAAATCGAGAATTACGATTTCTGATGCGCTGACTATAAAGAGTATCCGTAACTAAGTACAAATTTGAAAATTTAGCTCTGAGAACCTTTTATTAACAAAAATATAGAGATCTGAAATCCGAGGCTTTTTTGCAAAATTCTGCTGGACTATAGCCCATGATTTCAAAATGCACCTTTTTCCTGAAATCGAGAATTACGATTTCTGATGCGCTGACTATAAAGAGTATCCGTAACTAAGTACAAATTTGAAAATTTAGCTCTGAGAACCTTTTATTAACAAAAATATAGAGATCTGAAATCCGAGGCTTTTTTGCAAAATTCTGCTGGACCATAGCCCATGATTTCAAAATGCACCTTTTTCCTGAAATCGAGATTTACGATTTCTGATGCGCTGACTATAAAGAGTATCCGTAACTAAGTACAAATTTGAAAATTTAGCTCTGAGAACCTTTTATTAACAAAAATATAGAGATCTGAAATCCGAGGCTTTTTTGCAAAATTCTGCTGGACTATAGCCCATGATTTCAAAATGCACTTTTTTCCTGAAATCGACATTTAGGATTTCTGATGCGCCGACTATAAACAGTATCCGTAACTAAGTACTAATTTGAAAATTTAGCTCTGAGAACCTTTTATTGACAAAAATATAGAGATCTGAAATCCGAGGCTTTTTTGCAAAATTCTGACTATAGCCCATGATTTCAAAATGCACCTTTTTCCTGAAATCGAGAATTACGATTTCTGATGCGCTGACTATAAAGAGTATCCGTAACTAAGTACAAATTTGAAAATTTAGCTCTGAGAACCTTTTATTAACAAAAATATAGAGATCTGAAATCCGAGGCTTTTTTGCAAAATTCTGCTGGACTATAGCCCATGATTTCAAAATGCACTTTTTTCCTGAAATCGACATTTAGGATTTCTGATGCGCCGACTATAAAGAGTATCCGGAACTAAGTACAAATTTGAAAATTTAGCTCTGAGAACCTTTTATTAACAAAAATATAGAGATCTGAAATCCGAGGCTTTTTTGCAAAATTCTGCTGGACTATAGCCCATGATTTCAAAATGCACTTTTTTCCTGAAATCGAGAATTACGATTTCTGATGCGCCGACTATAAAGAGTATCCGTAACTAAGTACAAATTTGAAAATTTAGCTCTGAGAACCTTTTATTAACAAAAATATAGAGATCTGAAATCCGAGGCTTTTTTGCAAAATTCTGCTGGACTATAGCCCATGATTTCAAAATGCTCCTTTTTCCTGAAATCGAGAATTACGATTTCTGATGCGCTGACTATAAAGAGTATCCGTAACTAAGTACAAATTTGAAAATTTAGCTCTGAGAACCTTTTATCAACAAAAATATAGAGATCTGAAATCCGAGGCTTTTTTGCAAAATTCTGCTGGACTATAGCCCATGATTTCAAAATGCACCTTTTTCCTGAAATCGAGAATTACGATTTCTGATGCGCTGACTATAAAGAGTATCCGTAACTAAGTACAAATTTGAAAATTTAGCTCTGAGAACCTTTTATTAACAAAAATATAGAGATCTGAAATCCGAGGCTTTTTTGCAAAATTCTGCTGGACTGTATATAGCCCATGATTTCAAAATGCACTTTTTTCCTGAAATCGACATTTAGGATTTCTGATGCGCTGACTATAAAGAGTATCCGTAACTAAGTACAAATTTGAAAATTTAGCTCTGAGAACCTTTTATTAACAAAAATATAGAGATCTGAAATCCGAGGCTTTTTTGCAAAATTCTGCTGGACTGTATATAGCCCATGATTTCAAAATGCACTTTTTTCCTGAAATCGACATTTAGGATTTCTGATGCGCCGACTATAAAGAGTATCCGTAACTAAGTACAAATTTGAAAATTTAGCTCTGAGAACCTTTTATTAACAAAAATATAGAGATCTGAAATCCGAGGCTTTTTTGCAAAATTCTGCTGGACCATGATTTCAAAATGCACCTTTTTCCTGAAATCGAGAATTACGATTTCTGATGCGCTGACTATAAAGAGTATCCGTAACTAAGTACAAATTTGAAAATTTAGCTCTGAGAACCTTTTATTAACAAAAATATAGAGATCTGAAATCCGAGGCTTTTTTGCAAAATTCTGCTGGACTGTATATAGCCCATGATTTCAAAATGCACTTTTTTCCTGAAATCGACATTTAGGATTTCTGATGCGCCGACTATAAAGAGTATCCGTAACTAAGTACAAATTTGAAAATTTAGCTCTGAGAACCATTTATTAACAAAAATAAGGAGTTAAGAAATCCGAGGCTTTTTTCCAAAATTCTGCTGGACTATAGCCCATGATTTCAAAATGCACTTTTTTCCCGAAATCGACAATTACGGTTTCTGATGCGCTGTCTATAAAGCGTATCCGTAACTAAGTACAAATTTGAAAATTTAGCTCTGAGAACCATTTATTAACAAAAATAAGGAGTTAAGAAATCCGAGGCTTTTTTCCAAAATTCTGCTGGACTATAGCCCATGATTTCAAAATGCACTTTTTTCCCGAAATCGACAATTACGGTTTCTGATGCGCTGTCTATAAAGAGTATCCGTAACTAAGTACAAATTTGAAAATTTAGCTCTGAGAACCATTTATTAACAAAAATAAGGAGTTAAGAAATCCGAGGCTGTTTACAAAATTCTGCTGGACTATAGCCCATGATTTCAAAATACACTTTTTTCCTGAAGTCGACAATTACGATATCTGAAATACTGATAACAAAGACGATCCGTAACTAAGTACAAATTTGAAAACTTAGCTCTGAGAACCTTTTATTGACAAAAATATAGAGATCTGAAATCCGAGGCTTTTTTGCAAAATTCTGCTGGACTATAGCCCATGATTTCAAAATACACTTTTTTCCTGAAATCGACAATTTCTGATGCGCTGATAGCCAAGAGAATCAGAAACTGAACACATATTTGAAAATTTAGCTCTGAGAACCTTTTATTGACAAAAATATAGAGATCTGAAATCCGAGGCTTTTTTGCAAAATTCTGCTGGACTATAGCCCATGATTTGAAAATGCACTTTTTTCCTGAAATCGACAATTACGATTTCTGATGCGCTGACTATAAAGAGTATCCGTAACTAAGTACAAATTTGAAATTTTAGCTCTGAGAACCTTTTATTGACAAAAATATGGAGATTTGAAATCCGAGGATTTTTTGCAAAATTCTGCTGGGCTATAGCCCATGATTTGAAAATGCACTTTTTTCCTGAAATCGACAATTACGATTTCTGATGCGCTGACTATAAAGAGTATCCGTAACTAAGTACAAATTTGAAATTTTAGCTCTGAGAACCTTTTATTGACAAAAATATGGAGATTTGAAATCCGAGGCTTTTTTGCAAAATTCTGCTGGGCTATAGCCCATGATTTGAAAATGCACTTTTTTCCTGAAATCGACAATTACGATTTCTGATGCGCTGACTATAAAGAGTATCCGTAACTAAGTACAAATTTGAAATTTTAGCTCTGAGAACCATTTATTAACAAAAATATTTGAAATCCGAGGCTTTTTTGCAAAATTCTGCTGGGCTATAGCCCATGATTGCAAAATGCACTTTTTTCCTGAAATCGAAAATTACTATTTCTGATTATAAAGAGTATCTCTAACTAAGTACAAATTTGAAAATTTAGCTCTGAAAATCTTTTATTGGCAAAAATATAGAGAAATGAAATCCGAGTTTTTTTTTGCAAAATTCCGCTGGACCATAGCCCATGATTTCAAAATGCACTTTTTTCCTGAAATCGACAATTACGATTTCTGATGAGCTGATAAGAAAGAGTATCCGTAACTTAGTACAAATTTGAAAATTTAGCTCTGAGAACCTTTTATTAACAAAAATATGGAGTTATGAAATCCGAGGCTTTTTTGCAAAATTCTGCTGGACTATAGCCCATGATTTCAAAATGCACTTTTTTCCTGAAATCGACAATTACGATTTCTGATGCACTATAAAGAGTATCCGCAACTAAGTACAAATTTGAAAATTTAGCTCTGAAAACCATTTATTAACAAAAATATGGAGTTATGAAATCCGAGGCTTTTTTGCAAAATTCCGCTGGACTATAGCCCATGATCTCAAAATGCACTTTTTTCCTGAAACCGAAAATTACGATTTCTGATGCGCTGACTATAAAGAGTTTCCGTAACTTAGTACAAATCGTAATTGTCGATTTCAGAAAAAAAGTGAATTTTGAAATTAGGGCACTAGCATCTTGGTGGCATATTGAAAGCGATGTAGTTGAGTTTCTAACTTACCAGTTTAAATTTCGAAGTTCTTTGCTTTTATAATCTTTATTTTATTTTCCTTCATTGAACTGAAAAATATATTTGTTTGCATTCATTTAAAAAAAAAACCAACAAGTTTGTACAAAGAGTATTTATTTTCGATAAACTTAAATCAAATAGATACAATTTCGTTTTATTCATACACTTTTTTGAATCTCAGCTTTGTGTGTGCAATAAATGATCGATTCAAATGCTACAAATATCAATTTTAAACATTTCCTTACAAGACTAATTTACATACAAATTTTTAAAATTTACTTTATGAAAAGGACAAAAACAAAATGTACTTCAAACATTTTCTCAACACCTACAAAACTATAGTCCACCATTCTTAATTATAGTGTCGGTTTCACATTTTTTAAAAGCGCCACCAAGCACGCTTACAAAATCGCCTAAACCTAAATTTCTACCAACTCAATGCGAAGTGGCATCGATAAACCAAACCGAGAGTAGATTTAAGGACGAGGGCTGTACTAGTACTCGTATGATGGCAAACAACGTGGTATCATCGAATTTAGTACAACAACCACGTTATAATTAATTAACATAATTCATTATCTGGAAATGTAATCCTCACATCGATTCAAACAGAAGTCTGGCGTAGCGGATTTGTGTGTGCGTATTGGAAATTTGAGTTGCACTCCTGGGAAGAATTTCGTTTTCGAAGCACACACGCTCTCTGCGAAATACACGGCTCATTCATATATGGGAATGAGATACTTACAAATGAGTTTGTATCCGCTTGTGTGTTCCTTCAGAATATACATTACGATATTATTTGATTTCCTGTTTCCGAAGCACAAGAGCATAATCCTATTAGACGATTCGAATTCATCGTATTGCCATCGCGTAGTCGTATCTCTGAGGGAATCACTAGTCAGATGGTTATTTAGCTTTAGCTTCTGTGCAGGACTTCAACTGTTCTGTTCGATTTAAATGAGGTTCGTGTTAACTATAAAAAATAATTTCATATCTCGTGTGCTGAATACGAAATAAACGTCAACATGGACGATGATATTTACAAATTGTTTTCAGTTTATCTTTTTTTATTGAATTTGCGTTTTTTTCTTAGACTTTTAAATTGGAAAATTTCGAATGATATTTAATTTGTTTATTTGATTTAAGATAAAAGAGTTAACATGTTGTGAAAGAGACGAAACAATATTCGCATTTGATTTACTTAGTTTAAGAGAATAAGTCCGTTTTGATTTGCAGTAAGGCATTGTTTTTATTTTATTTTTTATTTTTTTAACTTTAGCATTAATATTTTAAGATTTATTTTGATTTTAAATTTTTCAAGAGGAATAAATAGCATATGTATTTTTGGGACTTTTTACGAAAGAGCGAAGCGGAAGGATTGCAATGAATTTCAGAATAGTAGATGGAATTTGCGATTATTTTAACAGGGATGCAAGAACTGATGCATGTTTTGCGTTATTAACTAGGACGGTACTAATGAAAGTATGGTATTTGATGGTTTAAAGAACTTTTGAAGCTAACTTTATCATTAATTAAGTCATTTTTAGAGCCACTTTAAAATAAACTTAACAAAAACATTCAGAAGTGAATGAAATTTATTTCAATACAAATTCTTTGCGCGACAACTTTTTTGGGGGACCTACTTGGCGTGAGTAAGACCAGCAGTTTACTGAGGATTAGGAACGGACAGCGGCGTCAAAAATTGCCAATTTTTTTTTGACAAGATTTGAGCCCCACGCTTGTTAGCAGAATATAATAAACACTCACAAAAAGTCAAAACTAAAGGCAAAGTAGAAAATAGGAAATGAAAAAGTTAAAAACCCTGCGCAACTTTGCCTACGGCTTCCCACCATCAAGATTGCCTTAATTTTGTCGTTGATAAATATGATCAAGGATGCGCCGGTTTTAAATATGCCATTTGCCAGAATTCTGATAGGAAACGATTTTGTTTTAAAAAAATTTTAACTATGGCATGATGTTTTCAAAAACGCCGACGCTATCCGTTTTGGACCCCAAATCAAGTCCATGACTTTCAAATTGCAACTTTGAGCTGCTGTTATTCCAAATTTTCGACAACTTTTGTTCGTCAACCTGGGAGAAAAAACGTTTTGGGAATTGTATTTGTATTTATTCTCATGTAGCAACACCAATCTCGGTTTCTTTTCTTGACCTTATTTCAGTAAGTTCTATCGTTACAAGCCACATAGCCACACTTGAAACCTTAAAATTGTTCATTCTTGGGGCATCAAAGCGGTAAAATCTGTTTCATAATATGAGAACAGTTTTTCTTTTAAATAGGGGATGGGGAACAGTCTGAGTTGCAGCTTCACCGGTCATTATTGTAAGTTCTTGTTTAACACTTGAACATTTTATTAAATCAGAGTTTGAGATTGGAACCGATATTCTTTTTTTATCCCGCAAAAATAGTACGTCGGAAATAATGGAAATTAAATTTTGTAGACGTCTTTGTTGTTCTCATAACATTCCATGTATCACTTATCAATTTATTTAAAATGAAAAAAAAACCGACCAAGTGCGAGTCGGATTCGCGCACCGAGGGTTCCGTAAAAACCTGTGAGCCTAAATATAAGTCAAAGTTCACAATCTTTTAAAAAAAGCATTGCTTCATGACAAATTTCAAGATTCTAGGGCGACTGGAAGTACCCTTTTTATTCTGATTCCTCTGCGAGTTGTAGCGAGTTTGAAAATATGCGACTTAAATTGCTGTTTCTTTTGATTGCGTTGACATAGAAGTTTGATTTTGTGACAGCTCCAAGGGATAGTAGACCGGAGTATGTCATATAAATTCCGGCTTGATACCTGCACGCATTCCTGAGTAAAAGGGTATTGACAGACAGATAGACAGACGTACAAAAAGTGATCCTATAAGGGTTCCGTTTTTTCCTTTTGAGTTACGGAACCCTAAAAAGGAAGAAAATTGAGAAGGATTTTGGACAAATCTTGTGGGAGTGGATTTTGCAGCCCAGAAAGTGATGATGTGTATTTTGTACCCAAAACTGAATGCTCAGAAGTGGTGGAGCACAAACATTCCCAATAACAATGATTGAAAATATAATTGTTAATAAAAAAGTAAGGTTTACTTTTGAAATAGTTGATTTAGTCGTCTGTCACAGCAAAAACAACAACGATAATGCTGTCTATAAATCATGACTGATCTTATTTCAAGAATTAGTTTTGAAATAGACTTGCCAATTTATGTTGACGAGAATACGCATTAAGTTTCTATCAAAGGATATGAAAAGGACAGCAACTCATCTTCGCTTAAAAATCCATAGGACTTTTTGATAGTCGAAGAATAATTTTATCAATAAAGATGACGAATAAAACTCGCTGAAATAAAATTCTGGTGGATATGCACGGCAGACAATTCATATCCATTGAAATTTCAATATAATGACTACGCGCTATAAACATATATCAAGGTGAAGGACAAGCTAGACTTTTAATTTCACAATATTAAGGATCTAGAAGAAATATTAAAATATTAAAACCTTCATGAAAATTTAACCAGCCGATAAATTGATCATGCGACTGTTTTGAAGAAGTCTCCGAAGAAAATTATATGTAGATTGGAAATAATATATCAAGCACTTTGAGGACGTCTATGTAAGTCCAGGAGGCTAATGGTGATCTGAAAAATTGTAAATACCATTTTTTTTTTTAAGTTTAAAGGCATGTTTACCTCAAAACATTATCGTTAAATGAGAGTGTCTTGATTGCAGAAACAAGAGAAATTTTTATAAGAGACGTTTTTTTCAACGCATTTAAAAACAAGCAAGTTTGAAATCTGGTGGTCTTCTAGTTGCTGCAGTTAACACGGTTCCATCGTCTAAAAGATCTGGAGTAGAGTAAACGTTCAAAACTAATCATAAATAGCATCAAGTGTCATTCAAATACTGCCACTATGGACGATTAAAGGAATTTTGATGGCCATTATGAAGCTGTGTAACACAGCATTTATGTAAAACAGATATAATTTTAGAGGGATCTTCTCTGCCTCATTGTTTAACCGTTTGGCAGCTAACTATCAAAATGCTAATGCATTCCAAAACTGCTATAGAAAATTTGTGAATAAAATAAAAAAAATATATATTTCAACTTAAAACTTTATAACTTCTCCATTTATATATATTTAACATTTTGAAGATAAAGAATTAATGGAAACAACTGTTGAAGGCAATTAAAAGATATACAAGAAACAAGAAACAAGGCAAGGAACAACCTCACACGACGATTGACAAACTTGCACTGAAATGGCAGCGCTATCGCGCCGCTCAGCTGTTTTAGAGAAGAAATATCGAAGCGCGATGGCGCTGCGTAGCTGCCAAACGGTTAAGGTACAACCAAAACTTTGGATTTCATAGAAGTTTTGAAGAAAAAAAACCCGTTTTGACACCTGTACTTTTTTTAAGAGAGAAACATTTTTATCATTACAAAGAGAGATTTTAAGTTTCAAAATAGCAGACCTATGTTACCGTCAAGAAAGGAGATCCAAGATGGATGAAAAGAAAAGAACTTCAGACAAGACTGCTTTGAGAGTGTCAAGGATTTCAAAAAATCTCTTTTTGCCATTCGATGATTCTTCGCGCTTGGATTTTATCGTACTGGGAATGCCTCATACCGAAAAGTAAAATAAGCAAATATTGCAGCTGCAAATGACCCAATCTGGTCTTATGAGGTCGATGAATGAACTTCTTCCCGCAGTCGTGTCGAAAGGTGTTCGTTTCTTAGTAAGGATTTGGATTTTTTTAAGGACCCAACTCTTGCGAGTCATGGGAAATTCTCCGAATATGTTACTGTAACGAGAAAGCTTCTAGAGTCCTTCGAACTTGGCCGGATAACGAGCGCTGTTTTTTTTTCTTCAGTTGAAACTAGATATGTTTTATTCAGTCTGCTAAATCAGCGATTTTGAGGAGAAAAAATTTAAAAAACGCAATGAAAATTTGCAATTTTTATATTGTTCTTTTTAGTAAGGAAAAAATAAGCTTTATCACTATCTGAAGAGGGTTACCAAAACGACTCCTATCAAAATTGATAATGTGGCTATAACAAGTTTACGTAGAATCTTGAAAAATCAAAAATCCTTTATAAGAGTGTGCGGTGTTTTAATTAAGGCAAACATTGAAACTTTAAGGTCCAATTAGGGGCTACACTTTTTTTTTTATTATTATTATTTTGATAATGTTTTATAAAATCAGGTCTCGAGGAGATTACTTAAGCGATGAACATGAGAAATTTGAAGTGCAGAGACCTCAGCATTTTCTGTAAGCCCAAGTAGTCTGACCTCTTGAGTTGGTTGGAGATACACAATGAAAAATTTATTTTTTTATTTAACAGAAAATGCATCATTGTTTATTAAAGTAAAACTTCCAAATCTTTGTTAAATTATATTTTCCATTAATTTTGTATGTTTGTTCCTTTATAGCTGGAGAATCCTTTAACTAATTCAAATTTGGTTGCTTGTTTATTCTGAGGCATTTCCATGAGCAGGCAAAGGATAATGAAGAAATGTCTCATCACAACTCATACATAAGTAATGCAAATAATCTCATATGTTCGCAAATGCATTGCATCTTTCCTTTGTTGAGAGAGAATTTAATTAACGCTATAAGGTTGTACCTCATTGCAACTTCTACAAAGGCAAAAGTTCCATGCAATTCCTAATTCCAACACTCTTCTGATTACATAGTCCTTCTGCTTAAATTCTTCCTCTTTCCCTTTCACTCCTCCTATATGATTACATTAACAACCTGGATAGTACAATTAGATAAAAACACAATGGAAACACAGTATCCTCTCACAGTTAATTACAAAATTAAACTTATGTATATGTACAGTTTTCACAGACGGTTGCTGAAACTCACAAAAGGACCACAATTTCTGAATGTCCTGAGAGAAAATATTTCTACGACCTACCTACATCCGGATTATATTTGGAAATGTTTATTAATTTAATTGAATTTTATTTTTCAGCACACAGTTCTTCTTTGTCCCAGTCACTTGATGTGATGATGATGATGAGGTTGTTTGATGAAAGTGAAAAAGGACGTTCCATCTTCAACCGTGTCTCTCACTGTTTGTCGTCTCATCTATAACTCTGTACTCATCTCACCGACTATTGCACTCTGCAAAGAGAAGAGAATGTTAAAAAAAAAAACGAATGCACATGCACACAGAAAAAAAAAATTAAATTAAACTTAAATGAAAATATTTTAGTTAGTTCAAGTGGGAGATGGCGGAAGTATGATAATTTGTTCGCAAGGAACAAGGATAACTAGTGTCCTGGACGCGATTCGATGTTCATCATGTCCAGGACACAGACACTAGTCCACTAGCTAAATTGAATGAAAACTAATTAATTATAAGCGGAAACTGAAACCGAAACGAGAGGAGGAGAGTTGCCTTTGTGTAACTAGTGGCGGAAGAATTGCTGAGCTTTACAATCTTGCGAATGAGATTTATAAATAATTCTACAAGAAGGACCTCGCCTCTATTTGCTTGGGCTTGGCGCCATAAGGCAAACATACCCGCTTACACAGAGACATATGTTTGTATGTACAACAGTTGGAGATGTCCTTGCTCTGCATTTAGAATTTTAGATTTTTATCGACTAAATAAATAAATGGATTTCGAGTAATAGTGTCCTTGTTATTCTTTAAAAGGACATTTAGATGACAATTGGGTATGTTGTTGTTATTCCTTTCACTTCTTTGCTTGTGATGCTGTTTCTTTGATTTTTTTTCTTTGTGCGGAATTGCCTTGTGAATTATTATGCCATTTGGTAGTGCTAAGTGAGGCGTTTTTATTGCGAGAATCCTTTTAAATCCTTTAAGAATGTTTATAGGCACTTGTTCGTTTGTTTTATGTGAATGAAACTGTTTTGTTTATTTGACTTTTATAGGATACAGGAACATATTTATTTAGTTTTTTCTTTGTTCATCCTTTTCTTAAGGGGTAAAAATTTTACTATTTAACATTATGACGGTGTGTTAAGGGGGTGGCGATGGCCGATGGAAGGATTCAGAATTAGAGGTCATATAAATGTTTATTGTGTCGTACTGAGATTTCTTGTTAAGTGGTTTATTACAGAGCTACAATAGTGGGGCATTTGCTTTTTTTTTTATATATATATTTTCGTAGTTGCTGTGGTGTAGTTTTGAGATTTTTTTGAATTTACTCGTGTATTTTTAAGTTTGAAGTTAAGTCTGTTGCGTAGCATAAACGGATTTACAGATGATGAGGTTTCACTGGGGATTTTTTATTAAATAGTAAGCAAGTAGAAAGGCAATAAAAAAGCTTCTTCTTCTAGGACTATCTAAGAAAAGGTAAACTGCTTAATCGAGTTTGAAGCCACTTTATTTCGTTTCTGCTTCTGGGTAGTTTTTTTCAAAACATGTCGGTTTTTTTTTTACAAAATCAAATGGTGTTTTTCATACACTCTTACATATTAAGGACGTAAAAACATGAATATACG
Organism: Orthonevra nobilis; assembly: GCA_963555765.1. Classification (NCBI taxonomy): domain Eukaryota; kingdom Metazoa; phylum Arthropoda; class Insecta; order Diptera; family Syrphidae; genus Orthonevra; species Orthonevra nobilis. Next base: position 48,973,814 of record OY743225.1, on the reverse strand, counting down.
CTCAATTGTAATACAATCTTGCCTAAAATTCGATAGTTTGACTCTAAACTGTGATTAAACAAATAAAAACACAACTGTAGGGGATTTTTTTTTATAAATTTTACTCGATTTTAAAGGATAATGCATTTTGCAGACAGCGAAAGAAAGGATTGGCAGAAGAATTGAATGATTTTGTAGTGATTTGAAACTCAGATGTGCTTTTGTTTCAATTGCTCTGTGGGTGGTGCTCGAATAAGCACGGAGAAGTCGACATCAACTTATTTGCATTCATTTAATTCGCAGTATTTTGCTCCACAATAGTTGGTATACCGGTGGGCTCTATTTTGAAAGTTTGGTTCGCAGCCCTGCTGTCAGTGTTTTGCGTTAACAGAACAACCAATGACAAATTATTTTTAGAAACAATTATTTTCATGAAGCGAACTTGTAAGTCCAGCGTGGCAAGACTCAAACGACGGACACTGCGGGCTGAAAGGAAAGACCTCTGTATCTTAAGTTAAGGCTTACAGACATTCAATCCCTCTGATGAAGGTCAGAATGTCTTTAGCATTGGACTGTCTAATGTCTCATGAGGAACATATCTCTTTGAGGAAATTATGCCTTCTTAACCAAATTAGAGGTGGACATTCACAAAGAATATGTAGAGCCGTTTCGTCGCCTTCCAAACGGTCGGGCACTCGGTGACTGAACTTAGTCCTAACAAGGTTTGATCTCAAGCGGCAATGGCATGAGAACTTTTTTATGTTCTCCTTGTATAGTTTGAGGACTTCTTTGCCAGAGAATTGACTGATCACTTAATTGCCTAAGCCCTGTAAAATTTCTCTAGTGGGTGATGCGGAGCTGGTTTCCTACTTATTGGTTAAACCTATTGCCTTAGTTCAGCTTATGCCACAGAAAGGTTCCGGACCAGTGAGCGCGGTTTTTGAATCCGCTCTGCCTAGTTCGTCCACAATTCCATTGCCTTCGATTCCAAGATGACTTGGAACCAATCTTAACCTTACTTTCTTACGTTAGGCCAGGGATGACAATGCCTTTAGTGCTACTTAGATGTCTGAATAAATGAGAGTTCTGACCTCTTTTTGGCCTTTAGCAAGGTTTACTATGGCACAGGATTCGAGGGCTTTACTTCACTGGAGTATTCCAGAGTGGTTCCGTCAATGACAATTGGAGACAGAGTTAGCTGTTTCCTCGTTGTAAAGGGGACCACACCAGAGTCATTCAAAATTTCACCACTCTTAAACTTGCATTAAAGCAGAATGCATAACGCTGGTGATTAAAGTATAATAGGTATTTGCCTGACAATCGCCAGAGGCTGACTAGAAGGTTGTTTCTGACAAGTGACCACAGGAGGGGCGAGAGAACACCTCCCTGAGAACAACCTCTAGTTGCAGCAGCTGACACTGACACACTTCTAAGCAAGGAAGAGATAACTCGACTTTCTAGCATGAATCTCATCCACCTGTTATTCAAGTCGTCATTACCTTTGCTCCGAATAGAGTTCGTCAGGGAGTTTTAACTGGCTGTAACTGGATGGTGACTGGACTCTGTGAAATATGACTTGACCCAATTAAAGAGGAAGCGCTCTGCTAACTAAGTCAACCAGCTTGATTGAAGTTTTCTTTTCTGGATATCCCTTACAGGTTTTTGGCAGACTGGAAAACTCATACCGCATGTTTTTCTTAAAGCTTTTAAGAATAATACAATTTTTGTCAACCCCTTTTCTGGGGTTGGTAGAGAACGGTAAAGGGTTCATCCTCATTCTGTCTTGGCTGCAATTAGGATAGTTTCGGCAAGAACAAGTAGGCGATGTTAGAATCTTAACCCGATCATCATAACTAAGTCACCTACGTGTGTAATTTTAAGGGTCCCGTGCCCGTCTGTCTGTCAGCCAGTTATAAAAATTATTCACTTGCAATTCTCACTTGTACTACTACGGTCGCTTTAACAACTCTTGATAAAAATATAAATATAGAGTTTAAAATAAAGGCCACAGAAGACGTGGCCTTGTAAAAGCGCAACTGGAGGTAGGCTATGTGCGGTGGTACGGAACCCTTCGTGTGCTTGTTTGACTAGCATTCGGTCGCTTTTCTGCGATTTATCTTGCACGAAAATGATGAGACTACCTCAAATAAGTTTATGATTGTTATCTTGTTAGAATTCAAGATTCTATTGCTCGTTAGCATTTTTCCACCCTAAACTGCGATATTTCGATATTTCGTTTTTTTATCTTCGAGGGCCGTTTGTTTATTTTTGCGGAAAACCGCCCATGAGCAGACTTTCATTTTAAATAATTATGGATCTTTTCTTCACCTTCAGATAGTGCGCTTTATCTTGCAAAGCTAAATCATAATTGGTCGTAACATAACTCGGGTGAATTGTCCAACACAATCAATTAGGAGAAGCACACTGGTCGTAAGTGCACCACGCGTTCGTAGTCTGACGAATTTTTCGTGCAATTGTTCGATCACGCAACTTATCTGACTGGGTTTAAGAGTAAAGACAAGTAAGGACAATGGTCAACCAAAATCTTCGATTAGGACTAAGACTGTTAAGACGGGTGCAGGACTAAAAAAAAAACTCAACATGGTGAACCTTATTTTGAAAAAGAAACTTAAGTTGCACTCATAAAAACTGCAAGCAAACGAAGAAGCGCTTTGCTCTTTCGTGTTCTCTAATTTGAGAGTCTGAGTGCAAGTGAGTGAAGAGAGCCATCGCTCTAAGATATTAAGGGAGTTTTGTTTTTTAAAATTAAGCCGAAATTTTGTATAAAAAAATACTGAAATTACGCTGCAGTTCAAAACATACTCCGCCGGACACTCATAACTTCGAGGAAGTCAAGCTTTTTGCTTATCCTGTTTACGCAGTTAACTCTCACCGAAAAGGGGACTCAGCCAACTTACTGCGTACTATTGGAGGCCGATTGCTAAGAACGAGGAGCCAGTATCAATGGTAACGTTGCTGGACAGTGGTCGAGGAAGTGTTTTTAACGATCTTCTTCCTTTCTGTTGCCAGTCACACCATTAGACAATGTTTTCACTTTGCCACTTGGATACTTGATTGTGGCAAGGTTGTTTCAGTAACTTCTTGGTTCTTGGTTTGTCCAGTCATTTGTAATTCTTTTTATTGTTGTCAAGAGAGTCCTGTTGTTTAAAAGTATGTGGGTTGAGGCATTCATTTATCCCTGACTGCACTGACATCGAAATACATGAGTGAGTTCTCTCAAAACTCGCAGGAATACGGACTATCCTTGTTGCACTCTTTCTTAAACCACTCTTCTTTAGTTAGCTCCTGCCTTGGTGTGCATTAGTTTTTTGAATTAAACTCAAAAAATTCTTCGTTAACTTGCAACAAATTGTTCTTTCCGAACGACAACAATAAATTTAATTGACTTGCATAATTCAAAAAACTGGAAATTACCAAATAATCCTGCTCTTCTGGTCCTTAACACGCAAGCACACATACTCGCAATCATCGTTCGTCCTTAGCCACATTGCGGGTTAATTTCCCCGAAGAAGTTACACGCCGGCGAAACTTTTTCAATTAATTCTAATTCTATAATGTTGACATTCAAAGGATAACAAGGACGACGCGCGACGATGATTTCCTGTTTTGTTTATATCGTTTTGGTTTTTTTTTTTTTTTTTTGAGTACCTCGCTTTGAGCCTCAGGGTAGGATAAATACTTTAAAACATTTCTACGGCAAACAAGACGGCCAACGTCGCCGTGCCGTCGACGCAATCCTTTTTCTAATTATCCCAAATGGAAGGATTTTATTACTAGCGAACAACAGTCAACTACGGTACCAGCTTCGGCACGCAGAATAAAATGGTACGTGCAAAAAAGCGTGTTAATGCCCCGCCCAATTGCAGCAATTAAAATAAATTTACAAATTCGCACGTGAATCCTAGACGCAAGGATGCGAGGTAGCTTAAGCGTGTGTGTGTGTGGCTGTACAAATTGAATTTCAAGTCATTATGTTTGCACTCAGGCGAGGCTTTGGTTGACAGGATTCAATGTTGCTTTGCATTGTGTTTGTGTACGAATGTGTCTCGCCACATCCTACACCAAGGATATATACCCATACACAATAAGTCACGGAAGCATTAAAATTTCATGCAAAAATCTTTAAATGGAGCTGAAACAAAATGTTCTTTTTTTTCTGTTTGAATGTCACGACGAGGAGGATTACTGGTGGCAGAGTGGTTGTATTTGTGTCTAAGGACTATATTTGAATGGAATAAACTGGCAAGGCAAGTGATTATCGAAACAAATGGATGTGCTTGCTCGTCGCGAGAACCAACAGCATTGCCAGGAAGTGAGTCCTTTGTTTACATTACCATATTATTGGAAGATATCCGTGTTATTCTACGCTGTATCCTTGGCAAAGGCAACAATTTATATATCGTGTCCTTTTGCGTAAATGCAAATAATTTTATTCTTCGGTAACGACAACGACAAGGACGTAGGGGACGCAGGATCTTTGCTATATCACGCATGATGAAGCAAATGACGGCAACGGAGCTGGGCGGAATGAAATGATTCCTCGCTAAACACTAAAAATTTATTTGTATCTCATTCAATTGGTTTTGTTATTGATTCTGGAGATTCGCTTTTGGGGTTCCAGTTTCCTTTCCAGTTCGTATATCACTTGCTTATCTGTTTTGTTTGGAATTGCTGCTGGAATAGGGGATGCGTACGGCACGGCAGCAGTGGAGGTTTTACGAATACTTGATTAGAGAAAAGCCATCGGAAATGTGGATTTAGATTTATTTTTATGCCGATGTAAGTAGCTTCTATTTGAAAGGTGAAATGGATTGCTACGAGACGATGGGGAATGCGAAAACAATGAGATGACAGCTTTAATTAAATACCGTGTTTGGAAGAAGATCGAACGCCGAGAAAGTTACCTTCGTCTTTTTTTTGTTTTTTTGCCATTTATTTACTTCTCAAAATATGTTTCAATGTGTTCTTTTTAAGGACTTAGAGACAAGCAAATTTTAAAGTTCTGTTCACTTAATCACTGCGACAATAATGGTTTGAAATTGAAAGTTTTGAAGATCCTTTGAGCAAGTGTCAGGGTTAAGATTGAAAGCCAAAAGGTACTTACAATATAAAACGTTGTTAAGTTAAATCATTTGATTTGAAATATTTGGCCGGTCTACGGAAGGAATTAACTGCGGATGTCATTTAACCGCATCCTCTCCATAATTCCATTGGCCTTCTGAGTTATCCTAATTATGTATTTCAGTTCTAAATATGATCAATTAGTCTGGGTCGTTGAACCTACCCAGAGCCATTAAATACAGCAATAATCTGAAATTCGCATTCTGCATAGTCGTAGTCTTGTGCTTAAATATTTTGATTTGAAACATCCACTGACCAAAGATCCCAATGCCAATACGGGACCGAAAAACTCTTAAATGAAAACCGTATCACTGCCCGAACTTCGACAGCCTATAAGGAAATCAAAAAATAACAAAGCTCCGGGATTCGACCTTATTACTTGTGAAATTTAAAAAGGAGCTGCCTACCTTGCGCTTAGTCAATCATTGACTAGTTTATATCCTGGTTTCGAAACCGGGAAATAAGTCCAAATGACAAAAATACAAGAATACCAGTTTGGTTAAAGAGTCAAACATTTACCCATCGAGTATTAAACGTAATTGAAAAAGCCCAAGCAGGGAAAAAGATTTGCTCTCGATGTATCGCAAGCCTTCGACATGGTATGGCATGAAGGACTGAAGTATAAACAAAGACTTACTCAAATGGAGGAATTGCTTAAAATAAAAGCTTTTTCGTGTACGTGATGCGGGACTGATTACTCATAATTCAAATAAATTCATGCCGGTGTACCTCAAGGAAGTGTTCTAGGTCCGACACTGTTCTTGTTGTCTTGTTTTATTCGAGAGACATGACCAAAGATGAAGAAACATTTATTCTCAATTCGGTTCAGATCCCGTTTGCAAATGAGTCGAAAAATTAAGGAATGAATTAAAACATGAAACTTAAGTGGAAATCGCACTGTTAAAAAAAGCACGACAAGCTCAAAATCAATCTTAGAGATATGCATTTGCTCATCGGAAGATATTCAAAACTAAGCTTTTCAGGGTGTCACGCAATAAGTCAAGGATAATTTACGGGATGATTCTTGGGCATATTCTTAATAAAAAACTGTTCTACAGTGAGGGTCTATCTTCAAAGTTGATATCACTTATACAAGATTTAAGAAAATGCTTAATTTGGTATACCTTGACCCATTTCTCTGTTAATATTTACGACGGATACTTCCTTAATTTTAGAAGGATGACCAACTTTTGTTACTGCGGTTAAATAATGTTGAGGTCTTCTTTGGTAGCTCAGATATTAATTTTTAAAGGGCATTCCATTTTTCTTGTTAATTTCTGATTTTGAGGCCGAATTTCTTCAAAAATGCGTTTAGATACAACGTTTGATATTTGCTTAAAATAAACCATACTTTTTATTATACCAGGGAAAATCAGCAACTGGTAAAAAAAGTATCTTGACTGGAAAGCTACCTGCTAAACGCGGTAGCCAACAGAAAAAGACTACTGGTTAAGGAAACTTAGTCACAGTCTGGAAGATATGAGAAGTTTTTAAGTCAGTAAAAATGTCATACTACCCGCGAAAAAAAAAAAATAAATTCGAGTGAAAAGGCTTCAACTTAATTCTTAAAGTACACATGCGTTGTCCGAAAATTAAAAAGTTATTGTATTCTGTTTCCAGTCGGAATAATGCAATATATTTTTTTGACCTATTGCATTTTTTGAAATCTTTTTGAAGTCCATATATATCCTCGGATACCTATTTAACAGGACTTCAAAAGCTCCTCCAGCAGCAGTTAGGAGACTTCAAAACATATAAATTGAAGTGGAATCAAAAGTTTTCAATTAAATTATACGTCACTTCAAAAAGACTTCAACAAATTCAAGCAAGATAGAAATATTGCAGTCTTTTGACTTGAAGTAATTTTATTTCTTTAACTAATTCGTAAATATTATATATTCGTAAATATTATATATTTTGAAATAAGAAGTATTTCAGTGACTTAATAAGACTGAAAAACAACCCTTCAAATTCAATCGAATGGCGAAGTCAAAAGATTCCATGTTTTCTAGCTTCTAATTTCAGTAATTGAATTTATCGGCTAAAGTAAACAGAGACAAAAACTCTAGTAGCAGAATGGACGCAAAGGTTCTCCTTATTATTTAGCGATTATTTAGCTCTTCTTTTGGAGTCGAAAATACATTGCCGGACCATCCATTTTTTCTCCTCAGTTATTGTTCTGTGTTGGACTCAAACGAACAGAATTCGTTCAGATCCTGTAAGCATCGCCGTTCGACATTTCTACATCACAAAGCAATTAAGAAGTTTTAAGAACGAGAATCAGAATCAAAGCGTAAACCGATGTAAAGTTACCATTAAGCCTACAAAATTTTCAAATTAACTTTTGTTTCTAATTATGTACAGATAGTCCAAAAAATGTGCGTACAGTAGCAACATTTCTATTTTGTTACTTGAAAGCCCACATTTGTTTACCAAATTCCAAGGATAAGTGAGAACAAGGGATACCTTTATGACAATCAGGAAAGTCGGTATGACATGAGCCTTAAAAAATCTCCTTACAGATCACATTCTTTTGTTATAACCGACTAGGAATTCCAGGATTTTTTTTTTTCAAAGTTTCACAAGCGAATACCACGGGCAACCAGGCATATTACTTTTGGCTTAAGTTCAGAAGGTAAGGGTCTGGGTGAGAACGCAAAAATAGTGAAACGACCCCGTTCAAGAAAAATTTAAAAAAATCAAAAACAGTGACCAATAAGCCGAGATCCGAACGTCCAAAGAAGCTTGACTGTCATGCGAAGTATTGCAGGTGCATTGAAAACTTCACACGGAATTAATGTGTGTCCTTAAATTATAAAAAATCTTTTGTCTAGAAATGAATTTCGTTCTCACTATTGCAAAAAGAAGCTATCGATTCGAACAGCCGATAAAAAAACAAGACTGGGGTACGCAACTGAGCGCAACTGAATATTCTGGAATCGGGATATAGTGTTCTTCCGGTTTTGGAAATCTTGTTTTCCTTGAGTGGACTACGCATAAATTTGGGTACTACAATGTGCTCAAGGAAAATCTTCTTCTTAGCGCTCAAAAGCTTAGTCTCGGTCATAATTATTTTTCAACTCGAAAACGGCCCCAAAGCGTTCATTTTTTATTGTAAAAGAATGGTTGGTTGACAGAAATCAATTCAAACATTCTCTTCAGTCACCAGATTTCAATACAATTGAGCATCTGTGGGACACTTGGATGAAAAAATCGTCGACATAAAATATCCAACAAAGCTGCCCTTAAATCGATCTTATTTGAGGACTCGACGAATGGAATAAGACTTGGGCATTCGATGAAAACCCGATTGCGGGAAAGCACTAAGAATAAAGGAGACCGAACTAGTAAGACTATTCACTTTTTGTTAAAATGAAGGTAACTTCTTCTTCTTTCTTCCAAGAAAATTTATAGAAATTCTTACTGTACCGAGACTTATTGGTTTTAACTTTACTTAAATGTGTTATGAATTATTTAATATTTTTTAGCTTTTCCAATAAACTTCGAAGTATTTGCATACAAATTTATATTTTTGTATTTATATTTAATTTGTGGCGTTTTTAAAAAATCCTTTTCAAATTCCAATTTTTATCAAAATAAACAAAAAATGGACGGAACTTTGTGTATGTACGCCAGTTGCTCATAGTCCGAATACTTCAATATTTAACGTGGAAAACAAAAATTGAAGTAACTAGGAAAAAAGTGCACTCGTGCGTTGTGGCATATCCTTCATTATCCTGTTGTAGTTAAGCCCAAAATATTGAAGTCGACAAAGCCATATACCATACGTGACTTTTAAAAGTGATTGACTCTTAAACCATGCAGAGAAGAATTCCAAATGAACATCTCCACTAGAAGAACTGACCATAAAATAAAAAATCAAGATGAATGTCGATCGGCTAACAACTCCAAAATATGTGCTCAGTTCGACCATTCGGCCTTTAGCTCCCACAAGAGTCAACTTAAACTGAAGCTTCAAATTGCGGAAGAGAATATAAGAGTTCATCGATCTACTGAAGAAGAGATGCTCCCTTCTCTTCCTCCGGTACTAAATTTGTTATCCGTAAAGAGCAATGACTTTCATGTTGTACTGTAGACGCGCATGGATCAAGAAGATAATCACTAGATTCTGAGAAGTGCCCTTCCCATTCAGCCAGCCTTAAACTTATAGACGTCCGGCGTCGAACGTCAATTCCAATCATTGAAAGATCTATCGAGCTTTATACCGGCATCATGTCAAATGATCCTATCCAACGTTCTATTTGACACTTACCAGTATGGCTGTCGGGTCGGAAGATCGACGATCGACCATGTTTTCACATTTCGGAAAATTCCAAATTATCATGTCGGGTCACTGTGCCTATTTAACAACTTCGTAGCCTCATATGATAGCATTACTATATATCGTCTTGAAAAATATGCTATGCAATGTTAAATTCGAAAATAGCTCCTTTGAAGTATTTCAAACATGCCCCAATTTCGGCAAGAAAATGACGAACCTTTTAAGTAAGGGTGGTGTTGAAATCGTAGGGACTAACAAAAATGTTTAGCTGCAAGGAAATGCAGATGACAACAATATCACTGATCGCTTCGAGCGCGACGTCACAGAAGCTGAAAATTGAAGAACGACCGCAGTATTCCTTGAAGTATATTTAGTTAAGCAAAAGTGCATGCTGTTTAGAAACAAAGAAGGTGAATAGATCACCGCATAGGACAAAACCTCCATAGTGGAAGTTTCTTAGAACCCAACGTATGAACGACACTTAAATGGAGAAACGGTACATATTCAATCAAGCAACCCGATGTCACGTGAGTTTGTCGAATCAAAAGGGTTCAAAACTTGAAAGACGAAATGCAGACTCTGCTTAATATTGAGCCGAGTGATAAAGGCAAAGTCTTCACTGAATATTTGGTACTTCTTGGAATTCTATGAGGTGTAAATAGACAATAATCCAATAAAGAGATCCCTTGCTCCACGATAAACTATGTTCAGGGATTTTCAAAAAAGTTATGTCAATGTGAGTCGATCAAATCGGTACTGCCTCATCCTACGTCGTCGATAAATCGCTTCAAATTCTCTAGAATGTCCTTTGGAGCCTTAGTACAATTCTCTTTCACTTTGTCGCCTGTTTTGAAATGTACTAAATCGTTGGAGTAATCAAACGCGGAAACATGAAGCCTCGAATAGTTTCGTCAGTACTATTGGGTCCCATTGGAAACTGTGGAAACAGTCTCTCACGAAAAAACTGGACACTTTGAGCATCGACTTCCCGCACTCATTTCCCATCCACAAATTGTTTGTCAAATGTTCATGAATAGAACTCAAATTTTTTTCATGCCTCTAAACGAACGTTGAAACGAGGGTCTGAGATGAAGAGTTACGTCAACGCTTTACAACTTTGTCCATGGCAGTCGCTGTTAACCTTTTTAAAAATGATTTATTTCACCGGTAGATTTGGCATTCCATTAAACAACCATCAATAAAAGCCAACATTATCAATGAAAAGGTTTCGCCTGTGGACTGATGTATTTTCCAAAAATTACAGTCCAAAAAATTCAGAAAATTAGCTGAGACTTCAAATAGTATTTGAAACTCTTCTCTATTCAATATTTTTTTCAAATTCTGTCTGCTTAAAGTTAGCCTTGATTCAAAGACTTGTCCTAGTTTTGATTGCAAAAGGGGCTCTCAGGATTTATACTGGCTTTTCTTAAAGGAACCCTGCTTCTTAATCAAAAATATTTTAAATTAGTTTGGTAGTTCACCATCATTGTACTTTCTCAGTCCGGCGAGGTCCTTGTAGTAAAAAAAATAAAATATATAAAACAATTCTTGATATCCTGTAAAGCTTAGCAAACATGATGTGATGTGATGTGATTCATTTTAGGTGCATTTTAGAGGTTCCCAATAAAATAAAAAGCTTTTCAAGCAACTAAAAATTACATTTATGATAAATACTAAATATTTAAATAAAAAATATAAGAAAATAATATTTATGGTTATGAAGGTGCTTTAAAAAAAATTATATAAAAGTATATGTGAAGGAATCCAACTTACCGTCGGCTACTTTGGATAATTGGTGTTAGTATTATCTCTAAGCTGGAGGATTTATTTTGCGTATTAATATTGCGATCAACACTAGTGAGAGCGGTAGTATTGGTGTTGGTGTTGTTGTGGTTGTGCTGCTGGGACATCTGACTTGTGGTGAAATCCGTCAAGACCTCATTACTACAGGGACTCTAACAAATATACATACACACGCATACAACGCATTTCGAATATGAGTTTCATGACCTTTTGTTTTTGTTTTTTAAACAATTTTTTAGCTTTGTTTGTTTGCTTATTTATAGGTACATGCGGCACGAATGTGTTACGACAACAAAAAAAAAAAAAACACAAAACAAATTTGTCATACTTCGATTTTAATTACTTTTATGGTAGACATTTGGGCAGGCAACTAAATTTGATTAAATCACATTCCGAAATTTGTTTTTATTTTTATTGTTTTCCAGTTAAAACAATAAGGAGGACTCGACTTTTTTTTGTCGAAAGCCCCGACAGATAAACGCTTCAACAAACTTTGTTCATCAATTTGATTTTCGATTTTCGGGGCGTTTTGTTCGTGCTCGTATTTATTTATTTATTGAAATGGAGGTAATATTATTTGAAAATATTCAGTGTTGCGAGGTTTTGAACAAAGAGCGTTTGGCGTTGCATGTAAATTTTCCAACCAAGCATACAGACGTGCAATAAAATGATTATTTTGAATACACACTTTCTCATGCAAATTTTAAACAAACATACAATTAGTTACAAAAAAGAACAATAATAATAATAATATTAAAAATATAGATTTGGTTGAGTTTTGATTTTGATATTTTAACTGAACAAAGTCTAGATTGTTAATTTTGTTTTTACTTATTTGATTCTCGAATCCGTCAATGAAGTGGTTTGGGATAGGCTAAATAAATATTCCAGAAATAAAAATTGCAATAACACAGATACTCAGGAGTTGCAATACTGTTGACTGTGAACAATGCTTAACGTAAAAACGTGATTCTTTTAAGGGGGTATTCTAGTCTAGAAATTTTAAAAAATCATTTTTTTTTCAAAGTTTACCTATTCAAGAATATATCTACAAAAGGATTTTTCAAAATTCATATTATTTTCGGAGATATCGGAATTTTGCTGACCCGGCATACAAACTGGTTCGGCCGGAACTAATCGAACAGAAGACATTAGGGATTCATCGTCTACCTGAATCCATATTTCTCAGTAAAAATAGATGAAGTTTTGAAAATTATAAAGCCAATTTACGTGAGTTTATCATTTGAGGAATTATTGACACGATGTTTCGATGTTTAGGTTCAAAAACTCAAAATAATAACGAGTCTCTAAACTCTTTGATTTGGACTTTCGATCCAAAACATACTCATTCCGGACCTACTACTGTGTCCAAAAAATAAGGTGACATATGAATTTAAACTGCGCGCGTCGAAGGATTTGGAAATTTTTCTTTCTTTTTAGGTTGGTAGTACTGTCAGTGATATCCATGTGAAATTTCATGTCAAACTATATGCATAGTGTCTGAGATACGCGTCGTTTTGTGAGCTGCTAAAAGTGAATTTTTTCGTTTTTTGCGATGTCGAAATTTATTGAGCAAAGAAATTGCATTAAATTTTGTTTGCGGAATCAATTTTCTGCTGCGGATACGTTGAGGATGGTGCAGAAAGCCTTTGATGATGAGGCTATGTCTAAAAAAAATATTTACAAGCGGTATAGTGATTTCCAAGCCGGCCGTGAACGCATCGAAGACGAAGAGCGTTCTGGGCGACCATCAACCTCAACCGATGAAGCTCACGTCCAACAAATCAAAGATTTAGTGTTGAAAAACCATCGATTAACGATTAGAGACCTTGCTGATGAAGTTGGCTTATCGAAAGGCTCAGTCAATACCATTTTGAAGGATGCTTTGGGCCTCAAGCGCGTCAAATCTCGACTGGTACCGAAAACATTGAATTTTTTGGAAAAAAGGCGTCGCGTTGAAGTGTGTGAAACAATGCTTTCCGACTACCAGGATGTCATGAAACGCATTATAACTGGCGATGAGACTTGGATCTATGCTTACGATCCCGAAACAACCGATCAATCGAGCGAATATCGTGCCAAAGGAGAGCCGAGACCAAAAAAACCGCGCCAAAGTCGCTCAAAAATCAAGGTCATGTTGACTGTTTTCTTCGATTATCGTGGTGTTGTGCTTTATGAATTCCGTCCAACCGGCCAAACAGTCAACAAGGAATATTATTTGAACGTTATGCGTCGTTTGCGTAACGCTATCCGCCTAAAAAGGCCGGAATTGTGGAAAGACAATTCTTAGTTTTTACACCACGATAATGCACCATCCCATACCGCACTCGTAATTCGTGATCATTTCGCCAAAAACTCAACCCATATCGTTCCGCAAACACTGTATTTCACCTGATCTGGCGCCGTGCGACTTCTGGCTATTCAACAAGCTCAAAAGACCGCTCCGGGGACACCGTTTTGATACGATAGAGGAGATTCAAGCCGCAGCGAAGACGGAACTGAAGGCCATCCCGGAAAGTGACTACAACCAGTGTTTCAAAGATGGGAAAATCCGTTGGCATAAGTGCATTGCATCGGGAGGGGATTACTTTGAAGGGGATGAAATTGATTTGGAAGAATAAATAAAGAATTTTCAAAATAAATACAATGTCACCTTATTTTTTGGACACAGTAGTACGGAAAGGTTGAAGAGGTTAAATTTAATCTGAATATTGTCTTGAAGTTTGCAAACACTCTAAACAATGGTAAGTACAATAATTTTATAACGCACATACATTCATGATACATGTGTGGGTTTTGATAACTATTTTAGAGTAACATGAAATATCGCTATGATCCCAATAGGCCTTTGACTCTGAGAGAACTTGAGGCACTTATTGAAGAAATTGATCTGGATGAGAAAGTAAACATTTGTTACATACCACCCGAAGTCGATGAGCTATAGGATGAAGAAAAAACCGATGATGACGTTATAGGTGGAACGGAAAATTTGCCTTCAGATTTGGCGGGAACTTTTGAGATATTGCATTCTGGTTATGAGGTCGAAATGGAGGATAATGTGCATTATAAGGTTAGTCAAGCTTCATCAAGCAAATCATCAAGAGTTGAAGATGTTACTTGGTGTAAAACACCGGTTGACTACGATATTGGTGCTACGTCAAATGAGGAGGCTGATATGAAGAAAATTGTTGAAGATCTGCATGGAAAGTCCGTGCTTGATTTCTTTAGACAAATGTTCGATGAAAATGTTATGCAGTGTTTTATTACGAACTCCATAAAATATTCAAGAGATAAGAACCGCCCTCAGTTTTGCTTGGATCAAAGTGACCTGGAAATTTTTATTGGAATATTGATTCTAAGCGGATATCACACTCTTCCACAAGCAAAACTTTACTGGTCATCTGATGAAAATAAAGGCGTTCCAATTGTGAAAAATGCCATGTCTCGAAATAGATTTTTTGAGATCAAACAAAACATGCATGTGGCAGATAACAACCAGTTGGACAAGGAAGACAAATTTGCGAAATTGCGTCCGCTGTTTGATCTTTTGAACACCAATTTCTTGAAGTATGGTATCTTTGCACATCATTTGTCAATAGATGAACAAATGGTGCCCTTCTTTGGCCGCCATTCAGCGAAAATGTTCCTAAAAGGAAGGCCAGTACGTTTTGGGTTCAAGATATGGTGCCTGACGTCGAGCGATGGATATTTGTATCAGTTCATACCATATGGTGGAAAAAGTGTTATAAATGCCAAAAGAGAATTTGGTCTACGTGGGCAAGTTGTAATAGATCTCTTGAAAGTTGTAAAAAATAGAGATTCTCACAAAGTATATTTTGATAACTTTTTTACCAGCTACAAGTTATTGGTTCATTTGAGAAATGAAGGATATTTTGCCACCGGAACTGTGCGCGAAAATAGAATTCTGAAATGCCCACTCGAGACGAACAAATCAATAGGCAAAAAACAGCGAGGTACAATGGACTCCTGCTATGATCACGCAAATGAAATAAGTGTGGAACGTTGGAATTACAATTCCGTCTGTGGCAACCAATTGCGAGTCTGCTCAGCCAAATGTCATGGTAAAACGATATAATCGAAAAGAAAAAAAAGAGATTTTGATACCACAACCACATATGATTGTCATGTCCAATAAATATATGGGGGGTGTTGATTTGCACGACAATGCAGTGGCAAACTACCGTATAAACATTGGTGGTAAGAAATGGTGGTGGCCATCATATAACAATTCGATAGATTCTGTAACAGTGAATGCTTGGAAGCTTCACAGAATTGTGTACAAGGAAAAACCAATCTCGCAGCTTGACTTCAGGTCTGAATTAGTTCGGAGTCTTTTCAGTACCAACAAGTGCAAAACACAATCTGTTCGAGGACGCGCCTCAATTTCATCACTACCATCCACTTCGCGATTAGATAACGTTGGCCACATTATTGAGAGGAATCCTGAAAATTGGAGAAGACGGTGCAGGGTTTGTAAAAGCACAACTGTATTTATGTGCAACAAATGCGCAATTCCATTGCATTCTCATTGCTTTAAGGCTTATCATACTTAATTTTTTTTATATAGTTTATGGTCCCAATGTTGCGTTAACGCAACACCCAAAAAGTGGGAGTGGCTGATTAACAAAAAAAAAACATCTCAAATGTTTATAAACTCTAAAATAAATTATTATGAATTCAAATATAGGCGTTTTTCTGAATATTTATTATACTGATTGATTGAGATAGCGACATTAATTGCTGTTTGTATTTTTAATGAAGGCTTCATTCCTATTTAAAAAATGATGGAGCTTATGGGAATGAAAATTGGCCCGGAAGCTCATTCATTTGCTGTGAAACGAGACATCGCCCGGATAGACCGCTCCGAGATACGAGCATCCAACGCATCAAAGGAGGCCAGAACTGCTCGATATGAAGAGAGAAACGCGGAAAATAGTTTTTTTTCGAAATCGAGGAAGGTCCGATGGATGAAGCAGGAATGGCAGATTGAATAAATGTAAGTCTACAATATCATTTCATGACTTAGACTGCGAAAAACTTAACACGAAACTTTAAACGCGTTTTTCTCGAAACTGTCTTTTTCAAAACACAATACCCACGATTTCTCTGGTTCTACCGGCCCGAGAGAGTCTTCTTTAAAGACTTTTCTATGTCTGGATCTATCCCCATTCTCAAATTTCAATTATTTTTTTTTTAAATCCGAAACAGTCAAAAACGTGTTACAAAAATTTATTTATTATTTTTCAAGCAGTCACCATTTTGTGAAATAGAATCTTTCCAACTTTTCCGTAGATCCAAACATTGCGACATTATTCTAGATAAATAATTTTTTTTTTGGTTTCAGTTTGCTAGGAGGTTTGAAATCGGGGGTTAGGTTAGGCGC
This sequence comes from Orthonevra nobilis, assembly GCA_963555765.1. Lineage (NCBI taxonomy): Eukaryota > Metazoa > Arthropoda > Insecta > Diptera > Syrphidae > Orthonevra > Orthonevra nobilis. Next base: position 48,957,204 of record OY743225.1, on the reverse strand, counting down.
CAATTTTTTGAGTCCTCCACTTCATCAACTGCTAATTTTTGAGATTTTCAATTTTTTTTTATTTGATTGATTTTTTTCTGTATTCTTGTTATGTAAATAAACAACTGATAAAAAAATGGATAAAAAATATTAATTGCCTTTCTTTTATGACAGACTTCGCCCCACCCTCTTTGGACAGAAAATTTCATACCAATTTTCTGGATGGATTCCAAGGTGGAGCTGGCTTTCAATGTGAAAGGATTTAAGACGGCCCTCGGAGCAGAAGCTGTTGTCCCTTTTGTAAGGACCGAGAGTAGACGAAAATGTTCAAAGATGACCTGCCGCCAAAAAGGCCTTACAATTGAAAAAATAGAGACAAATTTCAAAGTCTTGACAAAAAATGTTGGTGAAAAATTGGCTGCAAAAAACTCCTGAGAAAATTACATTTCGCCACGATAAATAAAATCTCTCAGGACAAGATGCAGCCTTAAACCATTCTAGAATCATTAGACCTTAAATATCGCTGCAATCTGACCATTGAATCCTGCGAACACGTAGCTTCAAATGCAATTTACAATTCTCATTCCACAGGCATCGGCGGCATTCATTTGATTGGCTTTGCCGCCAATTGTTTTTGCTCTCTAATTTAAACTGGCGAACAAACATATTTTATGCAAAACAATAAATTCTTATCTAACGCCTGCATAGAACCTGCCAATTCAAGTAAACCGCTTATTGCTAATGCCGCATTTATTGATATATGCTTATTCGCAGTCCAACCGAAACCGAAAAATTCATTAAATAATTTGTCAATTGAAATGCCACACTGCGCCCAGCTAAGCCACGAAAAACAATTTGTAAATCTCCCCAAATAAAATAATAATAAATTAAATTATGCGTTTGTAATTAACATTGCCCAGCAACAATTCCGTACCATTGCAGCCTGCAAATATCTAATTCGCAACTGTTTCGATTACATCAGCCCTTTGATGCCTCTTGCCATTCTAAACCAGATAAATCTAAAACTAATTCATGCTGTTATTGTCACGTAACAAACAATACGGCAACACTCAGTGAATCAAATCTGATTCAATTGGCGCCCGGTGGGGGACCTGACAATCAATCGCAAAATTCTAAATCAAAATTTATTTCAATTATATGACCAACTTCCAACGGTTGCCCCGTGACCCCGGCCAGACAGACTGTTTCCGAAATTTTAATTAAAACATTTTAACTTGTTTCGAATGGTTTGGGTGAGGTAGGGTTGGGTTGAATGTGCCTGACCGCGACTATTCGGGGGTCAATTTTCGGTATTCAACAGGAGTCTTTGTATCTATAGATTTCAATCTGCCACTGGCCACTTTAAAGCTTTAGAGATGGTGATCGGATAAAATTTGGGAAACTATTTAATTAAATCATAGAGGCGAGTTTCGTGTGTAGGCAGTTGGAAAAGTATTACGAAAATGGGGCTAGCCGAGGATTTGTTTCTGATTTCAAAAACCTACTGGACATTGATAAGAACTTTTGATAGGATATTTTAAGGCCAGAAGCCAATTATTGATTCTGGTGAACGTCGATGTTAGGCTGGAAAGGAAACATCGACACATGCTTGAATGCTGAAGTTTAGGTTACATCGATTAATGTTTAAATGAATTTAATCAGCGATAAGAATTTTGATGAGAAATTTTTATTTTAACATTGTAGATTTTCATGGATAGTGAATTCGATTTAAAAACACACTTTCCGGGTCCTAATGCGCAATAAGCAAAATTTGTAAGATGTTGGAGTAAAATAGGGGAAACCCTATTGGCACCTTATACAAGTTTGATAGGCTTTAACAGGTTTAATAGAGGTCTAACAGACAGTCCCTATTATTTTAAGGACAGAACGCAGAGCTAAGTTTGGGGCTATTTCAAGCTTCATTAGTACTTTTAATGTTCCTCAGGAGTCTCTACTTAGCCCAAGCTTTAGTAACTGCTTTTGCTATAATTCAAATAGGGCCAATAATTATGTTGTCCAACATAAACAAACGAAACCAACTGAGATATTTGATGAATTTAAATTCTTAAGTATTATAAGCGGCCAACGTTGGAATGGGTCCGTTCAAAGCCTTCATCATCATAAGGGAGACTTTGTCAGTGAAATTTTCAAAAAATCATTCTTATTACGGATTCGTAATCTACATGTAAGTAGAAAGAATTCTGTCGATACGATATTTTAAACTCGTTTGAAATATACAACGTCAGCGCGCTCTGGCCATAAACAGGACAAAGCAAGGAACGAGCGTGCAGAGAGGCAGGTGACCGGCGCAGCAAAAACGGCCCGAATTGAGCAGTGAAAGGATTTGGCGGGTCAACATGAGCAGCTAGAAGAAGAGGAGGGATGCCTCTATGCACCAGGCATAGCCGATAAGAGGTTATAATAAAAACATTTGTGTAAACACATAAAAAACCTTTAAGTGAGTTTGACTCGAAAACACGTTTTTAAAAATGGCTAACATGCTGTTATTAACATATTGACTTGAAATTTTGAGAGCATACTCAAAAAATATGTCTTCACGGAATGACGGATCGTTTTTTTGATAGATACTTTGTTGCATTTATAAGTTGCCGCCATTTTCCAAATCTTTTACTAAACGAAAAACCCATCCGTCAATATGCTTTGAATTTGTGTCTCAGATCAACAAAGAGGGCGCAGTGATATCAGCCATTTACCTCCTGCGGTTTGAAGACCTGTTTTTGTGGAGCTGTAACGGCCGCCATTTTTTTTTTTAAATTCTGTTCTGTATATCATGAAAAAAGGCATGAAAAAACCGCACTCAAAAAGCTTTTCTCTAAATTAAAACACTTGAAATATGGCACTCCAAGGACAAAGTTTCCCTTAAGGAACTTTAAATAATGAAACTTCACGGATGGCCTACTTCGGAATATATAACTCAAGACTGCAGTTTTGGGGGAATCGTTAACCAAGGAAAAAAATTGCAATAAGAAAAGTCGTTTTAAATCAGTGACGGTTCTTCTTGCATGACATTTGTTCTACTGACAAATTTTTCAATTTTGTGAATCCCGGAACTATCGTGAGAGTGCCAACCCACCTTAGAAATTTCTACCCCAATTTTTTTACTTCCCCTCAGAAACGTTCTGTTTTTTTTTAAATCTATATAACAGGCTTCCTGCAGTGATTCTTACTATGTAATGTTAACCTTTTTGTTAACAAAGCATATTTGAGTTCGAGTATAGAAAGATTATTTTCAAAAACTCTTCCATTCCGTTGAGGAATGTGCGTACCTAATTGGAGAGATTGTCACACGATGAACACCATGAGTCATGACATTAAAATCAGAAATCCTCTTTCAGCTGTGCATAAGCTTCGTTCATAGAAGGATTAAGTTTTACTTCAAATAACTGAAGTAGTTGTTGATTCACAACTCTTCTGGCTTGAAGCAAAACTATTCCACGCAAAAAATTTTGAAGAGAAACAAATCGAAGTTCGATTCCGCAAACTCCAAAAAAACTACAATAAATTTTGGTGGATTGTCAAACTTGTGAATGATTTCACATTTATTTGATCCTTAACTATTTACAAGCTCTACACGTTTCTAAATGAACATTTCGTTTAAATTGTCACCACACTGACAGCAGAGCAGTTTAACGCCGGGTTCGAATCCCAAAGTAGGTCCTGTAGTTTTCTCTTATCACCATTTGCCACTAGGATCAACTTAATCATGCTGGAGTGGCCGACCCAGAATAGTAGGCTGACTCCGTGCGTGGCCAAGCGGTAAGAGTTCCATCTTTGTGCCGTCAGAAAAATGGTTTGTGTTGATGTTTTTTTTTTATAATTGGCTCGCTCTTCAAGAGAATATGAATGCTCTTATAATGCGTATAGCACAGAGCGAGCGGAAGAATTAGGAGTAGAATGAAAGATTTTGTAGAGGTTTGAAAAACTCAGACGTATTTCATTTCCGACTTCACAGCAGAACCATCTACACAAACCATTATTTTGACAACACGAACTAGGAATAAAGCCGATACAACAACCACTACAAGAACATCACCCAATAGTCAGACTATTATCGTTGGTCGACCAATCCAGTGATAGTGCCATTAACTTGATCCCAATGGCAAATGGTGACTGGACCAGATTCGAAAAACTGAGTGTTTCTAATTTAGGAATCAAATCTGGGAGCTATGAATTGAACCAATTGGAAGGCAAGTGCTCTACCAACTCCGCCACTCAGCTGTTAGATGTAACCTGGTTGGCTTTGCTGTGAGGACAAGGCACTGGAAAGGACAGGCGATATAATCTTCCTTGAAGATAGATCGCTTGGAGGTAAATGGCAATTAAAATATTGCGAATTATACGAATGCAAATATGTCCATATCCTTCTCTCTGTGCTTCTTCGAATCTTACCCATGAAGCAATCGAGAACCAGAAAGAACCCAAATTTAGAGCTTGCTTACTCTTAAAGTTGGTAGCGAATGCTTGAATAATAGATTTCCAATGCTTCTGCGATTTCTCGTATCATAAAATGCTTCACTCGATCAATGCCTTTTATTTCTTCGTCGTTTCACTCGCACCGAGTTTTTGGAATCATCGTTGATACTTGACTTGACTTCCATTCCATTACTTACTTTACGAAAGTCAAAGAATTCAGTACGTCCAAAACGCTCTCTTTGATCTTTCACCTTTACCTTGTTGCAAAAACTATAAAACTCGAGTTCTGGCCTCCAGCGACTTCTATCCAAAGATTTAGTAAGCTTTAGTTAAATTTTGACTAAAGAAGTTTACAATCTAGAATAAGAAACATGGTCTTGAAAACTCCATAAGAAAACGACTTTAGTTTTTCAGTAAACCAAAAGGCCATTCCGTGTACTCCACTTGTTGAACAGGTCAAGGCAATGTGCCACTGATGAAAAAAAAATTCTTGAAAACAAAGATACAACTTTCGAGTGTCCGGTCGCATCGGTCGTCGAGGAAACATTTTCAATTTCCAGTCCTCTAAAGAGCATCAAACTTTTCCAATATATGACAAAACTGAACATTTCTCATTCGAATTGGTTTCGAATTAAACAGCAAAGAGGATCCTTATGGATTATGTGATGGGATTTCCTTCAAACAGTCTCAAGAGGTAAACGCATCACAAAAAGAGAAAAAAAAAACAATCTCATTGGTTACACAAGAAGCTCTAGACTATACGAGTACATGTTTCAATTCACGTGCATTTTAGAGCCAATTAAAAGGATTCCACGTGCCACGTCTGGATATCCCAACAATTCTCAGTCCAATCAAGTATCCTTTGACTTTGAAGGGAGAGAATGTAAGGAGTAAACACCCCGCATTGCCATTCAACTCTGGACGGACTCTGGGTGTTTCACAAACAAAATCAAAAGCGAGCCAGTAAAATGAAAGAATGAATGGCCAACTGATTGGGGAGCTCAGACAAGCGTTCCTGAAAACTTTTCAAGGCACTCATGATCAAAGGAATGAATAACTAAATTGAAGACTGCATGAGGGTTTTTTTTTCGTTTAAAATTCTGATGTAACCCAAGATACTTTTTTGATTGTGTGGTAAGTGAGACTGTGCCAGACTGTCACTTTACTGAGTGTGTGACTTTCGTCTGAGGTGTACATAATAATATTAAAGGTGTTTTAATTAAGAAGAAGCAAAAAAAGGATCGGGTTCATTAGAGCCCACAATGTGTAGACTAAGGTTGGAACAAATAGAAACCCGAAAGACAACGAACACTTGTCAAAGTTTTTGCAAACAAACTTTACAATGCCACCGCAGAGGGTAAAAAAATCAGGGGCATTAAAGTCTGATCAAATAATTAGGATATGTAAGAGTAAAGAAGATAAAAACAAATCTGGCTTGGCTTGAATACTCAGCATTATACTGCGGATTAGAAAGTTCACCTCAACCCCAAAGGAGATCAGTATAAATGCACTTCAGTGTTAAATTCAGATGGTTTGAAGTCTCTCTTAACCAGGTTTTAATCTGGCAAAAAAGATGATGAAATCAGTCTCAAAATGATTGATACAAAAAATAAAGATGGTGATTGAACAGGCATAGTTCACGCTGTTAACATATTAGATCTGTTACACAACTGATGACGGATACTTAGTTTGATACGATAGATTGTTAAGGAATCAGGATCTAGCTTCAATGAAGATTGGAGTTGAACAAAATCCATACTCCCGACCCGTAAGGATTCCAGAAGCGTTTTTCACGGCAGAAAAAACCTTCGGATTTCCAATAACTTACGAGAGGTTGGGCCTTGAAGTAACGGGTTTTTCAACAGGGACGCTACAAAAGTAGAGCGACTGGGACAGCAAACGACGCCATATTTCTTGCCGCTCTTTTGACATTTCTCTTCAGTAAGGTTTGCCATTTCATGATGGAAAGATATACGAGCCAACAACGAGTCGAAATTATTAAAATTTACTACCGAAATTCGGAGTCAGTGGCCTCAACGTTAAGACAGCTACGTCCAATTTACGGTCGTCATAATCGTCCTAGCAGATCAACAATTGAGCGTCTAGTGGAAAAATTTGAATCCACAGGCACAGTACAAAATTTTCCCGTCCCAGTGAGACAAAGAAGTGCCCGTAGTGTCGAGAATATTGCTGCCGCTGAGGCTTCAGTTGCAGAAAGCCCAAATGTGTCTCTCACACGTCGTTCTCAAGTGTTGGGCATCTCTGTGACGTCGTTGTGGCGAATTTTGCGAAAAGATCTTGGCCTACATCCTTACAAGATTAAATTGACGCAAGAACTGAAGCCGCTTGACCACCAGAAGCGTCGTATGTGCGTGAATTCGCCAACAAACCGACGATTGATGAGCTTCGTACGAATATCGAACGTGAAATTGCAGCAGTATCGGCCGATTTATGCTTGAAAACCGTCGAAAATTGGGTTCAGCGTCTGGACTTCTGCAAGCGTGCCCGAGGTGGCTGGCCATGCAAAAGAAATCGAATTTCAAACATAATGGCATCGAACGTACTTTCACAGGAATAAAGAAATTCATTGATATTCAAAACCGTTTTTGCTTTATTTAAAAAAAACTTTTGTAGCGCTCTTATTGAAAAACGCTTTAACTTCAGTTTTTTTTTCCAAATTTGAATCCGAGACCTCAAACTCAGCAGTTCCTAACCTCTGCGACACGGACATCTACCTAACCTAAACCAAAAATGGTAACATATTTTCTTATGAGATTTCAGGAAAATTCATCTCGTCGCATATCAAGAAAGAGTCCAAAAAAGGTAAAATGCAGAGTCACAGCCAAGAAGAAACCAGTTGAGATGATGACACAAGGGAACATTGCCTTATGTACCTCTCCTGTATTATCATCTAATTTTTGAAGCGGGCCATTCGTGGCGTTTGGCGGTTAAATATTGGGTTAACATCCACGAGAAACTTTTCCGATGTGAAGGAGGAAATTGTGAACGGACCCTTACAACGAAGATGAAGTAATCCGGAAAAGGATAATGATATGAGCGTTTGGTCTCGGAATAAAGGAACACTGCATAAGAGCCAAAAGCTACTAAAAATAAAAATACTATGAGTAGTGTGAAGATGCTGCAAGGAAAGGGTCGAGCAGTAAAACTGCATTCTCGCAGCTCAAGAATAAAGAGATGCTAGAACCAAAAAAATAAAGACAAATTTTCTTTAAAAAAAACCAAAAGCCTTGGACAAGTACCTTAAAAAATATGAGGAAAGGATATTTAAAAGCAGCACGTTTAGTAGCTATGTAGGAAATGACGAAGCCGGCACCCTGTAAGGTATTGGTCCAAACAGAAAAATTTTGCTTAGATATGGCAGAGATAGTCCTTGAGGAAAGCATACCCAACGACTGATATAAAAACTCTATCAATCAATCAGATCGTAACCGTTGTATTGTATATAAATCTGCACTTCTGCAACTTTTTGATCCTGGTAAAGAGAATCGAATTTCATTGACTTCGAAGCCGCAGACAACATTCATCGTAATGAATGACCAAAACTTGGCCGAATTAAGGATCAAAGAATCTCCGTTGTTGTGTGGTTTCTTCAATACTGGAACAGATACTGCGACACGAGCAAGTTTCCGCATGAAAGACATTTTTTCTTTCAAGTCTGTCCAGTGTTTGAGAAAAAAAAAAAAGATACAAGCTCGATCCAAAAAATACCATCCCGGACATGCCACGTCGTTGGTTGAGAGCCGACCAAGATTCATTCAAGGCAATTGATGATACATCAGCTGGTCGACTACCGAGCAAATGGAAAACAGTATTCGAACACATTTCCAGCAATCACAGATGCTACGAAGCTTGGTTAGATCAACTGGAAGCAGTGTGCCCATGAACCTTAAGGATAAAGATGACCAATTTTCTTATAATGTACTGGTCGGAAACACTGTTTTGGCTGATATCTCATTAATAAACGCAGTCTTCTTAGTCAATTTGCAGAAACGCTTCCTTTCTTCATTCGTTTGAAAGGCCTTTCGATGACATTATGTATGAAATAAAACAAATGTCCGATTTTCCATCAGGCTGAATGTGACCAATAGCATGGGCTATGTTGGCTTTGAGGGCCGCTCTGGTTTGTGAGACTTAGAAAACCCCAAAAAGAAAAAGTCTTGACCTAGTTAAATCTTGTTGGACAGTTCACATCACCACCACGTGAGATGACCATGCCCTCGAATCGGCCGTACAGAATTTCCAATGTGGCAGGAGCTGTGTGGCACGTAGAAATATCCCCTTGAAACCACACGTCGTTGGTGTTCATAGAATCCAATTTAGGCCAAGAGAAGTTTGTATTCATCGGTTTATAGCACTCGCCATTGACGGTGATGGCCTGGCCAACGTAGTTCTCAAAGAAATATGGAACGAAGACACCATCAGCCAAAAATCCACACCAAACAGTGACCTTTTCGGGATGCATTGCACGCTCTTGGATCTCATCTGGATTGGTATTGTCCTAAATTCTAAAATTTTTTTGTTGACGTACCCATTCATCTAGAAATGGGCCCCATCGCTGTTAATGATTTTTCAATGAAAATAAGAGTCAGTTTCCATTTGCTCCAGAGACCATTCAGCGAACGCACGTCGTTTACCACCAGCTCCTGGGTCAGTTGTATTTTCTTGCGAGCGACGGAAAATCATCTGCCTCGGACAGCAGCAATGTTTTCGACAGATCTTGTGTTACTTGGTTGACCGTTTACTAAACCACTGGTCTCAAATTGATCCATCACATTGCGAATAGTCCTCATGGTAGGACGAACAGAACACTTATTTTGATAAAACAATTTTATTATTTGCACATGCTGTTGAACGTTGAATCTGTCCATGGTGATTTGACAAAACAAACTGAAAAAACGACATCCAATTTGACAGATGTAGCTTCAACAATATGGCCGCTATCAATTGTCAAATTTGGGAAGTCCCTCTTGGAAGACTCCTCATATGTAGCTCGCATCATGCCACCAAAAAGAGAAAGCTCAACAGTTCAAAATAGAGCGTATCCAAGGACTCACATAGAAGCGTCGATACGAAGACTGCTCGCTTGACTTGGTTCAATAACGACACGCTATTCTAACTTGCTTCGGTATTCCGGACGCATAAGCAGGTGCATAATCGTGATGGGGACGTTTTTCCATCAATTCTGTTTTAAATGTCAATGAAGATTACGCCGTGGAAATTGCAGAAAATCACTGCCATGATCTTTCCGGCCAACGGAACAGTTTCTGCTGTTTTGGAGCACGTACGCCTGCGAAAGTCTACTGGTTTGATTGTGGTATATCCAGGTTTCATCAACTGTTACGAAACCCCATAAAAATTCACTTGAATTAAGCTCGAAGAGCTCCAAATAATATTTTGAAAACTTCAACTGGATTCGTATTTTGCCGTCGTTAGCAAACGAGGCACTCATGTTGTCGAAAAATTTTGCATGCGCAAGTCGTCATGCAGGACCTTGCGATCGTCCAACAAAATTCGAGTGTACCATGCGAGGTTGTAGAGTCTCCACTTCTATTTTAAGTCTATCTTCTGTCTCTTTGCTTATTAAAGAACGAAGCCCACTTTTTTCCAGTTTGGCTTAAGAAAAAACAACTATGCGATCAGAGCGCTATTTCGAATCAATCTTCTCGAACAGACTCAGTCTATGACAGGAGGAGGACCTGTAAAGAGTCAAACTGACAGAAAAAAAATATGTAGAACCAACTCTTCGGTTTACCTTTTTAAAAACCTCCAGACTTGCTTAAATCGCAAGCTTTTAGTCTCTCGAAATCATATTACATCTGACCTATTTCGTTTACTCAAAGTACACAGTTATGACTGTTGGTCCAGACAACCAACCCTCAGAACTTATATCTTATTCAATTCATCTCCAATTTGTAACCTCATTTCATCGAAATATTCGCAACTTACCGAAATAAGTTCGTTTAGCCAAATAATCGAACAAACTTCAGCCATCGAAGCAATACCAATATTGGCAATAACTGTCTTCGACAAATGCGAAACGACTCAATCCCGAACTTTGGCCATTTATAGTTGTACGGGACCACGTCCTCGTCCAGCGATGTACTTGGACAATTTGCCGACGTCCTATGCAAACAAACGTCCTCGACTGAATGTCACTATTCGTAACTCCTGCCGTTCGGCCGGAATCTTACGAATATCCTACAAATTTCCCGATTAAAGCGAATCGACCATAATCGTATTGGACATTAAAAGTATTCCTTCCTTTTGGTCCAGTATCCTGGAGTATCTAAAAGTTTCCTTAACAGCTTCAGTCGTTAGAGTATCTAAGCGATGTGAAAGGAGGGCGGGCCATAGACATGTCCTTGCTTATTTCTGTTCCCGAAATTTTTATTTTTATGTCCTCTCACTTTCACAAATATGTGTAGTTAATCAAAATACAAGAGTGTCATAAAACCGAAAGAAAAAAATAAATGATTACACAGAAATAGGCGCTGTCGAGAGTCCTTGGCTTGGTGAGCGTTATGTAAACATGGCAGCTTTTGTGTTTGTGTAGTTGGAACTAAACGAGCCCAAAAGAGAAAAGTGTTTACGCGATGTTATGAGGACGTAAGTGCGTGACATAAACACTTATTAAGCGCCTTTCAGTTTGTCCACACCACCCACGGTTAATCATAATAAAAAAAAATAAAGGGGGTGAACTGAAATATGTCACAGTTTTCTCTGACTTTTGAAGGTCGAATTTGACGTACGATTTCAGTCATTTGCAGGCTTTGGCTTGATGTTGTGACAAAATTCGGAGTCTTTAACTTTTTTAAACGAACTTGACTTTGACACGCGTTGAAATTTAATTTTAAGGATTTTACTCCTTATCGAAATGTCTAGAAATAGGGGTAGCACACACCCTCAATTGAAAAAATTACTACACATTTAACCTCCAAGTGGCAGCTAAGCTTGGTGTCAACCCGGACGCGGCATACTGAATATTTTAAGGATTTTATTTAAAAGTCAACGGTGGCATCATAGTTTCAAACGGAGGCCGAAAGGACCCTTCATCTGGTCTTTTTAGAAATACATATATTGAGTTTAGCCTCGATTCGATTTTAAAATCGACCTCATGTAAAGGTAAAGGTTTTTTCCATGCTAGAATATACCTTACCACAAAACAAGTTTTTAATAACGATGCAAACATCAACGTCAGAAAATAACAGAACTCCTGTAAGAACTGCAGAAGTTCGAGCCTTAAACTGAAGTATACACTTTTCGTGCTGCTCTAAAACGGCATGAATCTTGAAACTTTTTTCTTTTAAATAATTTATATCATTTCAAGAGTTTAGGAGTTATGAATTCCAGACCGAGCACAAGCAGAAAATTTCAAAGGTTATGTTTGTTTTCGACTTCTCCTTGGATGGAGTCCAATGATTTTTATATCGAATTATTTGCACTAACTCAATTCGCAGTATTTTATTCGAAATTAATTGTTTGACTAGCCAGTATAGACTCCGTGTTTTAACTTCACAGTAGAACTTATGGGATCATTATTTCAAATCGATACGTATTCGAGACTCCAGCATGACAAGTAGATAGAGGTCTCTCTCTAGTTTTGCCACTTAATTAGGATTTTAATCGTGAAAATCATTTGATCCTATAACTTTCCAGGATGTATACTCTAGTTGCCTTTAGAATAACATGTAGTCAAAAATGTGTCCGGCGTAGAGCCTGTTGTTTTGTAAAAGTTCATGAAGCGAAATTGAGTCCGCATCTCGTTCTGTACTCGGTGCTTATTAAAATTGTGAACAGATTTTAGAAGTGTAATTTCATCATGATATGCTTTTCTAGATGCCCAACAATTTCCAATTTCGATTCCTAACTATCCAGCTGCTGTTGTTCTGAACCTTGGGTAATTTTCCAATAGGAACTGCAGGTTCTATACTTCGGAGTTCAATTTCCAAAAGAATGTAAACTTGCAATCAGGGGCTGATGTTGAATAAGCATGCTGAGAACATCTGGTATGAAACGCACGGGGCACTATTATCTTCCTAATTGCCTTCCCTATCATCTAAGATATTTTTAGTACAAGGTTATGACCGTAGAGTATAAGGGGTGTGACTGTTTACAAGCACTTCGGGTGCCTTTAGAATTAAGCGAGGAGAAACGCATGAATTTACTGAAATCATTTCCGCCCTTGGATAGTATCAAAACAGTTCCGCTTAGTGAACTGAAAAAACGCTCTGTCAGATTTAAAAACTCGTAAGGCTCAGTGCTTAGAAGGAGTTAGAAATGTTTGCTTAAAGAACCTTCCGTATATTGGGTTAAACTACCAACAAAAATTATTTAACGACTGCCTTAAGATTGGGTATTTTCCAAGTGCGTGGAATGTAGCAAAATTAATACCCATCCTAAAGCCTGGTAAGGAAGCTACTTCCTCCTCTAATTAAAGACCCATACGCTTACTAAGTTCGTTAAGCAAGTGCTTCGAGAAACTGATTAAAAATTGAATTGTGTCTTATATAGACACCAAAAACGCTTTACCTAGTGAACAATTCGAGTTCAGACCTTTTCACAGTGCTGTCCATCAAGTGGATCGTTTAAAAAGATTTCAATCAATTCCCTCATTCTACATGGATTTCCTCAAGGACCAGTACTAAGTCCTGTTCTTTACAATGTGTACACTTTTGATTTCCCTCGCCTGAGTAGCTGTGATTTTGCGCTTTTAGGAGATGAAGCCTGTATGCTCTTTTCAGATATAATTGATCTTATTATTGAAATCATTCTACAATCCGCCTACAGGAAAATAAAAATCAATGGTTCGAGTACCCAAGCCATTTTTTTTCTTGTAAAAGAAAAGCCTGTTTACTTCAAAGCAACATACTTAGCAGGTACCCTGGTCAAGTGTAAATCGCGTGGCGAACTATCTTGGAGTTCATTTGGACAAAAACTTGACCTTTTACCTCCACATTCAAGAAGTCAAATCAAATCAAAATCAAAGCTCGGCAACGAGAACAAACGAGAACTGACGGTCTGCTGCAAGGCACAGTGTCGGTACCAATTCTTTTTAACATTCACGTTTCTAAAATGATTAGGGATTTGAATAGCTCGATAAAATAAACGACAAACAAAACGAACTTCAAGCAAAGTTCGATATTCTGTAAACTTTCTGTCAAGATTGAAAACTTAGAATAAACTTTTCCAAATGTGAAACCATACTGTTCCGCACCCCAGTAGGACACGGTAATTCAGACTTGCGACGCAATTGGAGAAACCTGGCAATAACATCCTCAAGTGGACTTCGCATCGAGTCAAAGGCAGTTGTGGGTGTTCATTTGGACAAATTTTTTGTACTTTAATGAACATATAAAGACTTAAATAAAACAAGCAAAAGCGGCATTCATGTCCTTGAGAAGTCTGTTTTACTCCAACCATCTAAGATCCGATGTGAAGGTCAATTGCTACCAAGTCTTTGTGCGTTCAATCCTGATCTATGCGAGTCCAGTATGGTGGAACATAAGCTTGTCCTACACGGAGAAATATAAAGTTTTCGAAAGAAAGTGCCTGCGAGCTTGCACGCGATTGTACAGAAGCTCTACTTTCGGCATTACGTCTCAAACAAAAGACTATTGGATGCTTCCGGAGCGTCTAGGATTGACAATGTTATCCTGTGGCTTGTGAGGAATCATTTTGCGCGCTCGGCAAATCTAATTGAGAACGAACTCATCTCGGGCTTGTTTTATCCTAACCCGGGATAATTTAGAAACTCGTTAGAAAAGGGACACATGCCACCTGAGGCATTTTTGTATCTAGACGCACATGGCTGCTTGTTGGACTCGAGCAATGTTCCCACTATATACCATGCTGAGAGCAGAGCGACAAATAAAAGAGTCCTGTATATGCCAACAGAATCTCGTGAAAGAGCGCCGAACCTGAGATCTAAACTGCCCAAAGAGAAGAAGATTCAACTGTGAAGAAAAGTAAATTCAACGTTTAAGACCTTTTCATGTCTGGAATTGCTGGAGCACAGAGCGACATCTTAGAAAGCTACTGGCATCCAGCTTCAAACACAAGTTCTTTAACACAAGTTAGGAAATCCTGTCATTGCATCAAACAATGAGAATCAGGTAGAGAGAGGCGTCTCATGAAATGAAGAGAATCCACCCAGTCTATGAAAATGCCAGTTTTGAAAAGGTTATCACTGCTTCCGAAAAGCTGAAGATCAACAAGGCCGGTATGGTAGGGATGCCGGTATGGGTGAATGCAGCAGAATTGTAAAATCAAAGAATTCAAATTTTTAATTGATGATTTAAGAGACTTAAGTCAGCATTCATTTGAAGTCAGTGACTGGATTTTAAATTGAATTGAAATCATTTTCGAAAATCATTTGAATTCACTCAATTCCAGTTGAAGTCAGCAGTGAATTCACTTTTAATCGATTGAAGTCAATGAATCACGTTCTTGAGCGGTTTTCGAACCGCCCGCCAGATTGACAAATTAGTTCTCAGCCGATTCGGAGGATGAAATTCATTGATTCTGACAAATTCTGGACGATGATCCTTATGAGGAGGATGAATGAAGTAGAAGAACCAAGATATTGATAGTCTGAAGATACCTAACAACAAGGATCCAACAAAGAGTATTTCGGCAAGAAAGACCAAAACTTTGTCAAATTGTGATGGATGCCAGAGCACTAGGTCCAGCCAACTGAATCCTACATTCAAATGATTTTTCCATTTATTTGGTTGATGAAACTCATAACGTTCCTGGCCAACCATATCAACCATTTCATTAATAAAATAAAAAAAAAGAATGTTAAAACAAACCGAAAAAAAAGTAATTCGACACGCAAAGCTTTGATTTTAAAAATGTAGCAAAAGGAAAGAAAATAAATCAATGTCCAGACGGCTATGTCCCCCCTTATTTGGGTCAGTGATCTGGAAAATTTTCCAAGAGCAAACATTTTACCATGTCTGGGGTCGTCGTCCTTCTTCTAAACCCTCTTGTTAGTCATCTTTATGCTCAACGTGTCGGTGTCGTGATGTCACTGCAAAGGATATCAATCATACGCGCCAGGTCAACGCAGTCATCGTCCTGCTTGGTCCTTCGTTTGACATTTGCCAGCCTAGTGAGTGCCAGAATTGGCTAAATGGTTATTTTTTTTTCTACCTTCTATTTTTTTTTTGTTTCCGTTTGTCGGACGTAATTACTTTTTTGACCTGACGAATTTTTTGCTTTTACTTCTGGTCCTTTTAATATCCTGTTTTATGAATCAAATTTTATGTCCACGAAAGGGATTTTGTAGGTTTTTTTTATTTATTTTTATGAAACGATGGGAGGTGTCCAGCCAAAAGTAATTAGGTGCGCTCGTATTTAGATGGGTGCAGTGTACTGTTTTATTTTCATGACTCTCGGGAACTGGGGAGATAAATTGGTCTTGATGCATGTAGATAAAATGTTATTTGTACGACAAACACTTAATTTTTGTTGTTGGTCAGAGATGAGGTTTGCAGTTGGGTGTACAAAGCTTAAGTGTTTCTAATAAAAATGACGAAAAAAATTTGTCACTTTTCAAGCCACGAGAATGTATAAAAATTTGAGGGTTTTGCAGACGTTAAGTCAAAGAAAAACAAAGATTCTTGTCTTAACCAATGGATGAGTCCATGTCAACATTTGTGCTCTTCTGATCAACTCAAGAAACTGGATCATAGTACTTATGTGAACTTTTGAGGGACTGAGAATTACTTCACAGAGGCGGGATCGGCCAGTCGGATGCCTTTACTTCTTGTGTGAATTCACGAATGGAATGCAAAAAACAAACCTTTTTCTTAAAAGCATCACACTTCTTCAAGTACTATAAATAGTCATCTGCATGATTAGGCAGAAAATGCAGACCTTACCAGCGGGAAAACCACTCTGTTAACATATTACTTAGAGTTCTTGATTGTTCTTTTTTGCTCCGATATATCCGTGCTATTTAAGTTGGCTGCATTTTTTGACCGCGTTTAGAGTTCCAACCTCAGCGAACCTTTATGTGACCTTAGACGATTTTGAGACCACGTTTTCGATAACGATAATTTTTTCTCATCAGCAAATGTCAGTCGTTGCAATGAGGGATCGTTTCACGGTTACAAATTAACATCCATGAGTTCATGAATAACTCAAATATCGAGCTGGCTAACGTAAGGAAATATTGTTGTCGAGCCACCGTCTTTGCTGTATTTAAAGTAAGACCAGTCCTAGAGGCCGTGAACGGTGATGATGAACAACTGACCGCTGCAAGGTAGAATAAATGATTCAATATTCGCAAAAAAAATATCACTCAACCAACTGATTAAAGATCGAATTGTGTCTTAGACACCAAAAACGTTTTACTCAGTGAATCATTCGGGTTCAGACCTTTTCACAGTGCTGTCCACCAAGTGGATCGTTTAAAAAGATTTGTGAAACAAAATCTCGATACAGACAAAAGCAAAGGAATGAAGCATTCGACACAATATGCTCAGTCTTAAATATCCGATGTACCTTGTAAGAATCAGTCAAACCTATGTTCTCGAAGCTTCAAATTTTCCGACAACAATATCCTTTCAATCTTTTCCCACATTCTACATGGAGTTCCTCAAGGATCAGTACTAAGTCCTGTTCTTTACAATGTGTACACATTTAATCTCCCTCACAAGAAAAATATCACTCAACCGACTGTAAGGTACTTTAGCACCGTTTGCAATTACAACACAAAAAATTGCTCCCTCCTCTTTCACCTTGAGAAGCTAACGAGCTACGATCGACAGCATCTAAAGAGAGGAATTTTAAAGTGTACCGAAACTTCAATGACGGTCTTTACGAAGGGCACATTGAAGGCGACCAAATTGACATTTCATCACACTTACAGACTCGGTCTTGGATCTTATAGAAGATGAAAGTTAATTCGCATGACCCTGTTATCCAAAACTAAATCCACTTCAAAGATTGAATTGATTATAAAGGTTTAGATGATTTTTTCAACCAACAAACAAAATGGAGCTGCAGGTACACTAACATTGATTTTTATCAAGGCATACGAATATTAGATCTTTTCTCGTACCACAACCCAGTAAAGAACCAGTTCCTAAAAATGTAGTTTGGCAATACGAGAAAGCCAATTGGGATGGCCTTAACGATTTCTTTAGGAACTTTAACTGGTCGCCATGCTTCCTCCATAGCGACTTGGATGCTGTCACCAACACTGTTCTCCTTGCTATGAGTAACTTCATAACTGAAAGAAATCAAGTCAAAAGTTAACCCGTGGAACGACTCAAGCTGTAAAGAAGCTATCAGGTTGAGGGTGTTAAGTTTTCGGAATTACAAAACCGATCCAACTGAGGAAACCCGACAAAGGTACAAACAAGCTCGAAATTACTGCAATGCCAAAATTCGTTGTGAAATCTGAGAGAAAAAATGCTACAATGTCCCAAGGGTAGCAAGAACTTTTGGTCGTTCGTGAAGAATGTAAAAAATTGTCTCTCATCTTCCATCCCAACACTTGGTTACAATGACATTCCAGCTGTCAGCTCAATACTTCAAGAACTTGCTTTGCCGCCTTCTGTACTCGAGTGCGTTAACTTTTCCATGAGATGGATCTATTTCTATAGAAAAAATGGAAAACAACGTTTGTCCAACCTGTCCCTAAAAGAGGCGAATCTTCTTCGCCCTCCAACTATCGACCCATTGCACTAACGTCCCTGTTTCCCAAGGAAAAGCTGATAAACTGTCAGCTAATGAAATATCTCGAAACACGAAAACTCCTCAATAACCGGCAGTACGGTTTTCGTAGCAAAAGAGCCATTGGTGATTTGATGGTGTATCTCACCGAAAAGTTTAACCGCTCTCTACATCTTTCTGGTGAAAGCAAGATTTGACAGAGTTGGGCTCCAGGCTCTTTTGTCGAAAATACGTGCATTTGGTATCGACGAATCTCTTATTCAAACTTTCTTTTGGGCCGTTCAATTCAAGTAGGATTGGACGATGCCAAGTCTGATATCCACCATATAAATGCTGGTGTTCCGCAGGGTTCCGTTTTGTCACCGACTCTCTTTTTAATTTTCATAAACGATCTTCTGTCTGCTACGTCTAATCCAATACACTCATCCGCTGATGATGGTACTCTCAGTTTTTCATATTCGTTTTCAAATTCACGTCCCTCATCTTCGACCGTTGAAATGGAAGGACAGCGTAAGATGAACTCATTAAATTCCGATATTAACAGCATACTATCATGGGGCTCTAAGAACAGAGTGGAATTTAATGCCTCCAAAACTCAATGAAGTCTTCGGTCACTAAAGCGAAACGAAAACCTTCGATCATTATCCATAAATGTGCACTTGCATTGCTGAAGCCGAAAAACTTTCAGTACTTGGCATGTGTATCAACAACAACCTCGGTTGGAATGATCACATAACCGTTATCGCCAAAAATGCTGCGAAATGTCTAGGTTTCCTGAAGCGATGCAAGAAATACTTTACGCCATCTGATCTGGCTGCCAACTATAAAGCGTGCACTCGCCCCAAACTTGAATACAACTCCCATTTATGGGCGGCGCACCAAAGACCATCTTGAGCATGCTTGAAAAAATTCAAAATCGAGCGATAAAACTCATAGGTTACAAAAATATTACAAAGTCAATTGACTCTCTGCACCAATGGTGTAGCATCATCTGTCTAACCATATTTCATCGCTCCTACCATAAGCAGATGCTCTAGTTAATTAGCCAGCTGCATTCCACCTCTAATCACTTTCACCGTAACACCCGCCTCGCCAGGAATGCTCATCAGTTCACCCTCAAGCCCAACTTCGGTCGTACAGTAAATAAGGGTAGTCATAACCCCTTGTACGCGCGTGAACATTACAAAAAAAAGATTCTATCTTCAATCCATTTATAAAGATCTGAAGTTCAAGGCTTAGTTGCAACTTCAGCGAAGAGAAATTATTCGAGCAAACCGAATAAACATGAACTTGAATATGTAAACAACAATTTTCCGTGACGAAAATTCACTTGTTCGGTAAATTTATTGCATCATTTATTTGGTCATCGTGGTTATCCTTCACTCAAATTTCACTTTCAGTTTGAAAATAACACCTGAATTCTCCTTTCATTTATGTTTCCTTCAAGCGCATGCAATTCAAATTTCCTACGCGTATTCAAATTCAAATTCGAATTCCAGATGATTTTTGAATTCGCACTGCATTATCGAACTGCATTACCGTCCGCTTGATCTGTCAGTCGCCAAATTGTCAATTGCATTTGCAAGTCGTGAAATTTTACAATTGACAAAAAAATTCAATTAAATCAATTTTTTTTCAATGAAAAAGGACATTTTTGGGTGAGTTATTTTCATTTATCATTCCCTAAATGTGTTAAGCATTGTTTGAAAGTATTTTTTAGACCGGGGAGTTCCTAAAATCTGCGAATTGAAGAAATTCATAAAATGACTTATTGGGAAATCGTAATTTTTTTGCATGCATCTCAAAACTAAAGTTAATTTTTGGCCAAAATTTCTTTCAAATCTTGAAAAGATTTTGTAAAAATTCTAGCAAGCAATAAAAGGAGAATCTTTTGAGATTTTTTTTTTACAGTTCGCAAACATTAAACAACGCGAAATAAAGTAAATTAGTACACAGGTTCATAAAACAATTGGTTTATTTCGCAGATGTTTTCGTGTGTAGAGTGAGTTTTTTGGAAATTGTACTCAAAATTTGTGTCTAAATTTGCAATACACTTTTGAAGACGTGTTTGCGCATAAATTTGGGCTTTTAATCAGAGCTTGAAAACCAAAAATACATCAGCTCCGATTGAGAATCAGAATTGTCGAGGATTTTTGCAAAATTCGCAATTTTTCATGCTTTTTTGATTGTATTTCGTCATAAGTCGATTGTTTATTAAATATTTTTATTAGTTAGAGTCACTTTAAGCTGTTTCAGACATAGACTTGTGATTTTTTTTTTTTTAATTTTATTTCATTTCAGTTTCCTCTAAGAACCAAGGAGTGGAGTGACCAAACGACATTACGAAATTTTAGTGTGACCGTATTTGTTTTAATTGTAAAATCAAACTTTTGCTTTGCCTTTTTTTTTTAAATGAATTTGAAAGAAATCCAGCAGTGCGGGTGCGAGGATGTCAATTCAGTGTATTGAAATAAGTTGTGCTTTCTTTAAATGTTAGTGAATGTGCGGTTCCTATTTATATTTTTGAAAATATTTGTGGCTCTCGGTTTGCAAATTTTTAAAACAAGTGATAAATTTTATTTAAAAAAATATGTCCTGTCATTGCACTTTTATTGTCCCCATGTTTTTGGTGTTTAAATTTTAAATTTCATATCAGTGAGTCAATATTTAATGCCTCTAGTGAAGTGGTCCCTTATTTATTTGAACTTTAAAGTATTAAAATGTGTGCAAGAAAAATTTATAAGTGAAAAAAAATTTAAATGTAATTTGGCTTCAAACAATTTCCAGTCAAGACAAAGAGCAAGAAATATTGGGTGAGGTATTTTTCTTTTACAAATTATATTGTTTCTATACATTAATATATCATTTAAGAGATCTTTTCGTTTAACGTCCGTATAAAGTCATTTATCTTTAGCCTCTTGGCATTTATGAGAAAATTCGAAAACGTTCAAATAGTTTTGTGGAGGTCTAGCAGGTTAAATGTTTCTGGGATTATCGGAGGGCCAATAGGTCCGCATTTCTCATTGGATAAGGTCAACTCCGAATTGCTTTCCTGCTCTTAAAATCAGCTTCATTGGTTGTATATTTAAGAAATTTTGGTCCAAGTAGGTTGAGAAAGGATCAAAAACCGAGTTGAGATCTCGGGTTTAAATTCAGGTATTAATGGAGTCGAAAAATATATCAAACACAAAAATGGTTCCGTTTGGGTTGGGCCCTATTTTTTAAAATATTTTTTGAAACTCGGGGGGCAATAATGAATGAGATATTGCAACACGGGTGCTTTTTCGCATCTTCGCAATCTGTATAGTTTTCAAGAAGCATTTTGTCAGCAATCCCTGCAATTCGCTAAAGCCTGCTTATTTAGGTCGCATTCTTGCGAAAGGTGCTCATTTCAGTGGAGTTTCTAAATCTCAGTTATAATTTTCGCAATTCGAAATCAATGGAAAACTGAATTTCTGTAGATTTCTGTACACCTCGAAAAGTTCCAAGGTCCATTCGCTCTGTTCAGAAACGAAACCGAATATTTGACAGAGAATTCTTCTTCCGAAATAGGGTAAAAGTAAATTCTCGCCCTCAAGTTAGGAGTTTTTGGATTTACTCAGTGTCGATTGCCTATGATGAGTCTCCTCAGATTTCGACTAAGGTGCTCGGGGTGTTAACATCTGTTCCGAGAGTGAACAACTACTTTTCCATTTCAAAGCTTGTATTTTTAGCTCTTCTGCAATTGCCGTGAAACCTGCGATGGGTACATGAAGCAAGTGTTCTAGCTTTGCATCTTATACGGCTCCAAAAGCGAATCAAAAAGTTTGTATAGTTCTCTGTGCTGCACTTTTCCGACTTATTGCGAACAAAATTCTCTCAAACTTGGCTGCTATAGCTCCCACGGGAGCTGGCACGATTATAGTTAGTCAAAAGTCAGAAAATGATTTCAGGGTTGTATGAATTTTCAAAGAATTTCGAATGGACTTTATGGAGAACTATTTAAAATAGTATGGGTTCCGCTCAAGGATCAATAACAATTTGCAAAAAGGCTCTTAATGAACTTTGACTATAGCTTATAGTTTATACATTAACTTTGTTTGACATCAATTTTGTTACACAGTCAGTCTCAAAAGGCAGAGTTCCTTGAACACAGTCTTTCCATGAAAGTGATTTTCATAAGCCTGAGCCTCGTTTTTCAATGGCATAAGCTCAACCTAGAAATAAGTTAGGTTCAAAAGATACGTCTGCTCCCTTCAAAAACATTCTAAGCCATACACCAACGTTAAGCATTTTTTACATAAAATTTTAAGGTAGACCGTCTTGCTCTATTGTTGTAGGCCTCTTTTCCTAAAACTTCTGAAGCTTATTTGTTATAAATTATTCAAACAGAAGTGAGCAGTTTAAAGAGGTCAAAATCCGGCGATCATGACAGCTCGAGCTAATTGCGAAAATGAGGCAGAAGGTCACCCGCACACATATCATTAAAAATATCCTTTGGCGCACAGTTTGGGTGTTAAACCGTTCCACTGGAACCAAATGTTATTCAGTTCGAATTCATTATTTTACGGCATTAAAAACATTTCCTTGACGTCTCGTTGTTGCCCACCGTTTTTATAAACCCTGTTACGAATGAGTTCTTCCAAAAAATGGCCCGATTACACTTCATAAACAAAACCCAATACAATGATTTGGAGTGGATGTTTTGACTCTTCGCGAATGATCCGCGGATTCCTATTGCTCAAGAAGCGCACACTTTTTTTTTACGTATCTGTTCAGGTGGGAAAGGACCTCGTCATACTTTCCGTATAAACCAAAGCAAAATTTCCCACAAACTATTTTCGTGTGTATATACCAATTTCTAACCTTGCCTACAGACATTCCTAAATACATTCACCTCTAACAAAAAATATCTAAATTACCGACGCCTTAAAGCCGATAGCACAGCACAAATTTAAGACACCCTCACCCGTCAGTGCTTCATCACATTTTCATGGTTTTCTTTTTGAACTACTTTTGAGAAAAAAAAAATATCATCATTGTGACAAAGGATGTCCTGTTTCATGTAAGGGCACACCACAACGAATCACTTAATTCAATTACTTCATTAAACCTTAATGTGAAAGATCCTTTAAGGGTAGGAAGAAAAACATTATATTTTCACAAAAATTGTCACCGCCTGCATTAAGGGCAAAAAGCTAAACATCCCCGGAAGGAAAAAATATGAAAACTCTGCGGGAAAAATATTCATTAAACTTGTTTTTTTTTGTGTGTCTTCTTCTTTTCAAGCTATTTCTTATCTTATTCTGCCACCCGTCTCATTTAACAGTCACCGCAATATCTTAAAAAAAAAAAATAAATAAATAGTCTGGATAGTCTCATCTAAGAAAATCGATTCCTGACACAAGTTTTCCATTCAAGCTTTTTCTGGCTTACTTTGCACAAAAAAAAATTAATTAAATATTCTTGTGCTTAGAAAATATCCTTTTCAACAAATTTTGCGTTCACTTGGTCGTCAATTCGTCTCTACCCCCTTATAGTAGCCATGCTTAAAACGACTTGATACGCAATGCAAATATTCGATGGTGGTGGTGTGTATCTTGGAGCGCCCAACTCTTTCGAAAGCTATTTCATTCAAAATATCCTAAATTCCAAAGTCAATCCAAACGAATATGCCAATAAGGCGATTTCACTTTGAAATAAAACCACACACACACACACACGCTAGCTCTCGTGTATGCCAAAAAGGGAACAAGGACTTCTTTTGGGGGGAGGGGGCGGTGATCGAAACCAATGCGGGCAACGAACGACTAACGTAACCATTTTAAACATCAACCCTCAAAGTGAACACATAAATGTGAATTGGGATGCTATTTGAAAGTGCCAAGCACCCGGAAAGGGTTCAAACATTTTTCATGTACGACACCATCAACTATAAGCTGACGAAAGACTTGATGATGTTTGATCTGACTTCGGAACTACAGTATGGCTGTAAAGCTTTTGTACATAGTTTTTGGAAGCAACTCAAAAGTTTATTATTTGAAAAGATTCATGGAAGGTTTTTTTGTTAGATTATATAGCGGCCATGTTTTCGTGGATTTTGCGCAAGTGTTAAGTTAAGACCACATTTCCGGCCAGCAATTTTCCGGAAATGTGTATCGATTTTAGCTTTGACTAGTCCTAGTGGTATATGCACCTCCGCGGCATGTGAGCTATCGAGTGCTACACCTTGCTTGACTAATTCGTCAGCGCTTTCCTTACCTGAGATGTGACTGTGCCCGGAAACCCAAACAATGGTTATCCTGAATCTTTCTGCCATACTAGCAAGCTGTTCGGGACAGTCTTGAACTATTTTCGATGATATGGTGGTCGATACTATAGCTTTAATAGCTGCTTGGCTATCAACAAAAATAGATATTCTATGTATCGAGTCTGTGTGTTTGATTGATCTTTTTAGAAGACACGCTTCCTTAATAGCGAAGATTTCTGCCTGAAAGATACTGGCGTCGTAAGGCAGTCTCAAGGCTATACATATATTCAGATCCTCTGAGAAAATACCAGCCGCGACTCCGCAATTCATCTTTGAATCGTCTGTGAAGATTCTCACATCCGAGGTGAAATTAATGCGTCCACTATTCCATTCTCTTTCGTCGGAAGAACTACGTCTACGTATTTTCCAAAATCATGATAAGTCGGTGTATAGTCTGTCTTGTATTTGTTGCTAGTTCCCTCGGTATTGAGTCTAGGATACAGCTGTGTCCACATGGTTTTGAGGTCCATAGCTTAGATTCTCTGAGTCTAACTACACTATGTGTAGTTATGTTATATATGTGGAGGTCTATAAGCACCAGATGGAGCACGACTGTCATAACATCCGTAGGAGTAGTCCTAAGGGCGCATGTGGTCCCTATGCATGCCATTCTTGAGCACCTTGTTGAGTTTTGCAATATTGTGTTTTTTCTTAAGAGCCGGCCACCAAACTAATGATCGGTAAGTGAGGATTGGACGTACTATGGCAGTGTACATCCACTGAACCATTTTAGGACTTAGGCCCCATTTTTTACCAAATTGGTAAAGTAAAGGTTGGTATTACATTTTTCTTGGTGAAAAGCATCATTTCTGTTTTGCTAGGGTTAATGCTTAGGCCAAAACTTGTAGCCCAGGTGTCAACTTTTTTTAAAGCAAGTTCCATGATCTCGTCTCTCGTTTTGAGGCATTTAATCATCGAATAAAGCCGGTCCTACACGAGAGATAAATTGTTGCCGAACTGATAGCTTATTGATTGGTATGCTGGCACGGTCTTACTGGAACCACATATAGGCGAAGTTTAGCTCGAGCATTGAGCAACAGCAAACGCCATTGACGGTAACGGTGTTCTCATGCTGATATTTGAAAAAATGCGGGCCAACAATTCCACCGGGCCATAAGCCGCACCAGTGCAAACGGGGCGCATTGAAAACTCTTACAACTACGGCAGCTTTGTTTATATATCAGGTTGGCAACTAAGTAATTGCAGATTTTTTTAGAAAACAAAAGACATTTTTTTCATGGAACGAAATAGCTTTATTCTGTAATGTATTACCCATTTTGAGCAATGACCTTTTACCATCTTTCAGGCAACATCATAATTCCACGTTCATAAAACTTCTGTTTTTTATCAGCAAAAAAAACTGAACCAGGTACGATTTGACATCTTGACAATTTTTACCATTCAAGGAGCTTTGAAAAGATCGAAATAAAAAGTAATAAGATGGTGCAAGGTCAGGACTAGATGGTGGATGTGACAAAACATCCCAACCAAGCTCCAATAATTTTTGCCGAGTGACCAAAGATTCGTGATATGTCAATTCGGGCCGCTTTTCAATTCCTTTGTAATCCCACCAAACTGATAACTTAACTTTCTTTTGATGAATATCAGCTTTTGATGTTATTTGTGCTGATTCACCTGGCTTACCCCACGATCTTTACCGATCGACAATGTTGTAAACAACCCATGTTTCAGCACCAGTTATTGACCGTTTTAAAAATACATCATTTTCATTACCGACCCGATCCGAATCGATTATTGCTCTGACTTGGTCGTCATCAACTTCAACTGGACGATCAGAGCGTTTTTCATCTTTGAGTGAAAAATCTCCAGAACGAAATTTAGCAAACCAATTTTGAAACTGCCGGTCTTTTAAAGCTTCGTCACCATAGACAGCACATTACTTTTTGTGAGCTTGCGATCCGTTTTTTCCTGTCCGGAATAAAAAAGCATGTCATGTAAATGTTCGCGTTGATTTTCCATTTTTCAACAGACGCCGAACAAAAACTACACAACCGATCAAACATTTTTTTTACTGATTGACAGTTGAAGTTCCAACTATCAAATAACAAAATGTGTTTGACATTTCGATTACGTCAGCAAACCTAAAAATTCAACTAAATCCATCTATGAGTGAAATCCGAAAATACCAACCCAATACATGTCTTCATATATCTATTCAACCAGTCTCTCCGCTGAAAACAATTTTTTTTCAAAACGAAGGCTGATATTCTTCAGTTCTTTCAAGAGCTGTATTTTGTAAGGTTTTAGACGAAGATTCATGCGCAAAATCTTCCAATTGCTGCGAACGGCGACGACTAGACATACGGGTCCGAAATTCGGTGCCTTTGGCTTGAATTTCTTGCTCAGTAGGTTGATTATGGCGAACGTAAAGTGGTCGAAGTGTACGATTAATTTGTAAGCATTGTAAGCATGATGGTATACCAACTCAGAATGTTCCAGTTGGACATATGTCAGCATTCAGCATGAGCTGCTAAAAATAGAATGCTAGAAAACCAGGCAGCAAAAACTGGCCGATCAAAAACGCTTCATTTAAGAAGAAGTGATATATTAAGCGCGCACGAGTTTGGCTTATAACGAAGGTAAAGAGTGCTTTCTAAGGAAGTAGACTTTTGTCGATTGTGTTCCTTTAAAGCTGCAGATGCAAGCAGTGATTAACTTGTCAAATGGCATCTTCTATCGAACTGGATTGACAGTGAATCTCTCTCCGCGCACAAGCCACAATTTCAAGACAAGACTTATGGTATAACAATTAAGTTGCAACAGGGTTTTGAGTCTTTACATACTGAGGGACAAGTTAATGTTGAGATTGGAAAATTGTTTAACCTACCCAGAAACTATGTATCATATCGAGTGACCGATTTTGTTGTTTATGTGTTTGGCAAAGACTCATCCTTACCTACGGTCTAGTGGGAGGCACTTGAGAAGAAACAACGTCTTGCAAAAGTCACAAGGGCTCAAAGACTTGGTTGCCTAGGGGTGACCGGACTAACGAGATCCACACCAACCGTAGCACTGGAGACAATGCTGAATCTGCTTTCACTATCCAAACCGCGGTAGCAAAGCGGCTTAGATAGCGCTCAGGTGAAGAGAGCATGGATAGACAATGCGTTAGGAAACAACTCAACGACAACAACTTAAAGGAGAACATTGAAACGGACTACATTATCCTCACTTTAACAAGAAATTTTGTATTAAAATTCCCAGTAGGGAGGAGTGGGAAAATGGTAAGGTCGTAACCATCTACATTGACAGTCAGGCAGCTTGTAAAGATGTCCAAACAGCAACTTAACATTATATCAGCGGTCAATCACAATGTTCATATCGAAGCAATTTAAATCTTGCAAAAAAAAAAAAAAAAAAAGCAAAGCTCATTTCAAAACAACTTTATAAACTTTTTTTCCCTATAATAGCATCAGTAATAGTAATAATTTGTAAGTGACGTTTCAGTGATCACTCAGCTTAAGCTTAAATAAAATTTTTATGAGGAAAAAGAAATTTTCGAAGAAATTGCAGAGTTCGACTAAAATTGTTCCAGTTGTGGTTGGCGACCGAGCTTTTAATCATGCTCGAAATTAAGTTCTTTCAAAATTTAATACTCTTGAAACTAAGCTATATAATATTTGATGATTCTGGCTGTCTAACTCATAACACTTTATTGGTGATGTTGAAAAACAACTGCAAAAAGAGAATACAAATTCAAATTTCAATTTGCAAGTTGTTGTTATGGAATCTAAATTTGAAATATTTTATCTTCACGTAGAGTTGGATACTCTAAGAGGGATGAGCGTGTGCTACAATGTGCCCACAGCAGACTGGCTCTGATTTCGTTGAGTCGTTGGTCCTCTATTTTTATTTTAAACTGATGCTTTCTTTGAGCCGTGTTATGTAAACCATGGACAGCCAGGTAGCTTCAACGTGCTCCAAAATGCTTTTGCAAGCCATGGTGATTTCTTACAGCCAAGAAGCAACTTCAAAAAACAAAATCACAAAAGTTTTAATTTCGTGAATGAATGATGTTTTCATAACCCAAATTGAATTTCGTGGGGTAAATTAGATTAACTTTTTTTTTGTCTTGAGTTGGGAAGTTCATGGTATGGACAAGTCTACTCCCACCCAAACCAATTTTTATTTAGCTGATAAACGACATTTGCGACGTGCGAATTGTCGAACACGATGAGTTTTTAAAAAAGCATGCACAATTTTTTGTTACAAAAAACGAACAGCTGTCTGATGTCAAGTGTCAAATGCGTGAATTTCCATTATTATCCAGATTATCCAATATTCTGCGCAGTTTTCTTAATATTTGTTACCGTAAGAAGCTTCTAAAAATTATTAGAAACCTTAAAAAAAAGATAAATGAAATCGGTTAAGTCGTTCTCAAGTTATGGTATGACCAAGGAAATAGAGATTTCGCACGAGCGCGAGCATACACAAAAATAATTTGCTTGCTCTCAATGGATTCTGACAACCCTTTCTTACTTGTAAATCATTTTCCACCGAACGAACAGAAGAATTGTAAGAAACAAGCTTTAAAACTCAAATGTTTAATGGATTTCGATGGCTCCATCAATAAAGTCTGAATTGAAAAGGAGAATTTGATAACGTCTTGTTTGCATTCATTTAATTCGCAGTATTTTATTCGACAAAAGTGGATGTACCTGCAAGTGGAGATTTAGGCCTTTTCAGCTAAGCGAATGACTTAGATTAACTACACGAATCGCGACTTGGACTTAAATCGCTGATCGAAAACTCCAGAAATCTGAACGTGATGTCGAGTTAACTCAACTCCCTTTTTAATCTCAACAAAAGCTTTCAGTCATCACTCAAATTGCTTCATTTTTATAATATTTAACTTCAACCCTTGAAATCTAGCAAACTGACCTACGGTCCTTAAATTCAAATGACAATTATTATGCAAGCCATCTGTTGGTATATGCCAAAGTACACTCACATAATAAATTGCTTCCTCAACCCTTGCTTCTATATAATTTTAATAACAAGCAAAATCCCCCAACAATTGTTTTAAACGATGGAAGGACAAG
The DNA here is from genome assembly GCA_963555765.1 of Orthonevra nobilis. Taxonomy (NCBI): domain Eukaryota; kingdom Metazoa; phylum Arthropoda; class Insecta; order Diptera; family Syrphidae; genus Orthonevra; species Orthonevra nobilis. The sequence continues at coordinate 48,927,732 of OY743225.1, read as the reverse complement.
AAACAAAAAAAAAAAACCTCCTCATTTGTCTAACAACACAACGTCAATAGGAAATTAGGGAAAAGCACCCAAAACACAGGAATTTAATTTCACACACACTTAAGCCATTGCTTCCCTTCAACTTTTAATTAAAGTCCTAATAAGATTTCCATGTTCCCTGGATGTGTTAATTTCCCAAAAAAAACACAACGAAAAAAAAAACAAAAAAATCAACAAAGACACTTTTTCAAAATGTAAAAGAAAAAAAAATATCCAGGACGAAAGAAAAACGAAAAGAAGAAAAACAAAAATATGGCAAAATGTAACCCTCCTTAAGCTATTACGCTGAAGGGGTCACAATTTAATTATTTACCAGGTTATTTGCATTCCCATTAACCCAAACCCATTATAAGCTGTGTGCTCTTCTGTGCCATTGTAATTTCCGTCGCCCGCTTGAAATAGCACAATTGTCCTTAGGAGACAATTGGAAAATTTTTCAACCCTAAAAGCCAACCAGTGAGCCTTGGGGCAGTATCAGCGGCAGCATTCTAAGACTTACAAAAGAAGCCTAGTTAAAAAATGAAAATGAAAAGGACGAAGGAACAAGGACTCCGTCGATAGACAATAAAGCAATAAATAAATATGAATTCCATACTTTGGGTGGGGGTCGTCGTAAACATTGATTTCAAGAACAGTCATCATTTCTGGTGGCCCCCCCTCCACATGTGCGTCTTGAGATCCTTTGCGTTTAGATTTAAGGACACAAGATGAACGCCTTCTTTGTGTTTTTTTTTCTGTGTGTATTTTTTTGTTGCCTCGCACTTGATTCGGGCGTTTTAATCTTACATTCGTACAGATAAACGGCCGAGTTTTATGATCATCGGTTTTGGCTTGGGTGGGTTTTTTTTTCTTCCGACTTTGCTGTACCGTATCGGCTTATAATTCGGTAATCATGTTGATTTATGGCGCCCAAAAGAAGCCATCAATAAAACTGCTGTTGTGGAGGTCATATTAAAGCATGGGCGGTAGGAGTATGGTTTAATATTGTTATTAGTCCGTTTATGAGTCGATAGGATATGCGATGTCGTTGTTTTGATTGGAAAAACAAAGCCATATCCTTTAAATTATGAAACATAAAAATATTTCAGGCAAACTGTTTCGAGGCGATTGCGAGGACACAGACAATGGGAATTAAGTTTTGTGTTAGTTTTTTTTTTTTTATGGACGATGTCCTTGGTGGATTGTTTGCGTCTTCTGTTGTCGCCTGGACTTTGAAGCAGACAGACTCTGTTTAACGCTGAATATTTAAATAGTTTTGTTTTTCTGTTTTCCTAAGGGATTTAAATAATGGCAAATGGGAATTGATACAAATCGAGAAACTAACAAGTTTGGGGAATGGAAAGAAGGTAGATACGACTTCCAAGGGATTGTGTTTTATTTTAGACTACGAACTATTTATAATTTTTTTAGTTTGCCCGCTCTTTAGGGGTTAATGACTACCCTTATAATTCACAGAGCGAATAAGAGGAATCCAAATACGTTTTTTTAAACAGCTTACAATTAAAAAAAATCATTTTTCGATTCCTTAAAAACATCTTCAATTCGGCGAGTTTTAACTTCTATAAAGTTTCGGTAACGCATCGAGTTAACTTACAAGATAAATAATACCGATTCGGCGTACCAGCAGGAAGCCTTAAAGTAACTATCTTATATGGGAAGTTGTAAGATTCAGAGAGAGCTTCACCATGATGGAAGCTTTATAGACATAGTTGGACCGAGGTGGCTTTAACAGGAAGTTATAAGATTAAGAGAGGGCTTCACTACAATGGAAACTTTTTTAGAATTTGCCGAACCGAGGCGTCTGAAATGTGATTTTTATACAATTAAGAGGTGTAACGTTGTTGACCTCACAGAAAGCGAGGAGTCAGCAGAAAGAGGATTGAATATTACTCGACTTGTGCCAACAACCACCTTTCGAGTCGTGCAATTAAAGTTGTGTTGGACGATTTTATGTCTGCAAATCATCATATTATTTATTTTTTATTTATTTATTTATTTAATCAACCAGCTTAAGCCTAACAGATTACAAATTTGGTAAATTATTTGTCTATTAACATTAATTATTAAAGTTACTAATAAAATATCAGGAATTTAGTTTTCTAAAAGACAAAACACAATGTTTTTGAAGCACTCTCTTGAGATGTGAAAATCAACAAATCTACAAACTTCATTAAAGGACTTAAGAGCTCTAGAAATTGGTTCATTCTGACCATTGTTGTTCTGTTTGTGAAACATTTTGGAACATTTAAATTCAAGCAATTTTTGACACACTATTTATATAAATGCTCAAGATCCTTCTGCATTTGCATACAGTCGTCTTGACGCCTTATTTTCGAAAACAGCTTCAGATCATCCGCATACATTAAGCAATGACAGAATTCAAGATATTTTACGATATCATTAATGAAAATTATAAAAAGTAAAGGACCCAGGTGACTTCCTTGCGGAACTCCCGAAGTACAAAGGATAGGCCTTGAACGGTGGTTATTCACGCTGACTCTGAGTACCATCCCGATTAAAAATGATGTAATCCAATTCAAAATTGATGAGTGGAAATCAAAACTTTCCAATTTTTTCAATAGTAACTTATGATTCACAGAATCGAAAGCTTTACTGAAGTCTGTATAGATGGCATCAACTTGACAACCTTTTTCAACAGCATTTATTACATATGATGTAAAATAAGTTAAATTAGATGTAGTTGAACGTCCAGAGACAAAACCATGCTGGAACTCAGATATATGTTCTTTACTGTGAAAAACTAATTTCTCCTTTACAATATTTTCAAAGAGCTTTGGTAAAGCAGATAATTTACAAATTCCTCTGTAGTTTTCTACATTATTTTTCGGACCAGATTTGTAGATGGGTATCAAAAAAGAAGTCTTCCAATCACCGAGAAAAATACCCGAGATGAGCGATGTGTTAAATATTTTGAGCAACGGCATAAATAAGGACATGCAACAGTTTTTAAGCACTATTGGAGGTATACTATCAGCGCCTGGTTTTGGATTAGCTTTAAGGTCATTCAAAGCAGATTCTATGTCATGCCTATCCAATTTTAATTAACCAATGTCATTAAAGCGAAAACATTATAACCAACCATTGTCCATGAATGACACTCGCGTCGAAGAATCTTTAAAGCTTTCAGTCTGCGCGTCAATTCTAACTTTCTTTGAAATGCCCATATATTCGGTGTTGCCGGCTAAGCCGGTGCAACTTTACCCCTTCCGTGTCAGCTACATTTAAAAAGGATTTTTGTGTGCATTAAGAGTTGTGGACAAGCTAAGGATATGTTATTAAAAACCGCAGTACAAGCCAGTTGTTTGTTAAAGAGCTCGAAAACGAAAGATTCGAAATATTTCGAATTTATTCTTCAACAAAAATTTTTGGAGGCTTTATAGAAGCCGACGCAAGTTTCGAGAAAATTTTACCGAAGCTGAATGTTAGTTGAATGTTAGAGGATCCTCGGTTTCCCCAACTCTTTTGGCCTTTAGATAACAAAATATTTTGGGTAATATTCACAGAGTTCATTCTTCTTTGAACTGAAAAGAGGCCTTTCTAGATTTCATGCGTATTGATTTGTCTGAGGTTCCTCGTTGGACACAATTCGGCAGTTTTGTTAACACAGGCATAATGTTAACTTAATTGTTCACTATTTTTTTATTTTCTCGTTTTTTGTTTGTTTTTTTTTTTTGTGTGACTGTTAGTATCCGTTTTTTCGGTTATTCCTTTATTGAACAGAGACGAAAAAAGCTCCTTTATTCAAAGAGTGATCATTCATTGTCAATAAGTGGTATACGTAAGTGCTCAAATAATTAAGTCATTTATTTTAATAGAGGTAAGTCGACTATTTACGAAGTGTGTTCTTTATTTCTATATTTTTGTCATTTTGAATGCATAAAAAAAAGGAAAAAATAAATAAACTGCAATGGGAAAGTATAAAAGCTCCACTCCAGCCGAACGCAGGCTGATATGGGAAACCTTCCAAAAGCTGAAAAGTGTTTGGAGAAGTTTCGAAGCTTTTAAGCTTTACTCATGGCAAAATCTCCAACGCCATCAACTTCTACAAAAAAATTCCACTTTTGATGATCTGCCACGCGAGAATCCTCGAAAGATCACTGATGATCGGAAAATAGTCAGGATTAGCAAGACGGATCTATTTCTCACATCCACTGAGATAAGAATGGAAATGGAGATCCACTATGGTGTAAATATTTCAGCACAGACCGTCCGAAGGCGTTTGAAGGAAAACAATTTGAATGGGCGAATTGCGAGAAGAAAGCCTAACGTGTCGAAAAAAAACATCAAAAATAGGTTACAATTCGCTCGTGAGCACTTCCGTAAAGACTCACGATTCTGCGATTTAATAGTCTGGAGTAATGAGTCCAAGTTCAACGTCTTCGGCAACGATGAAAGGCCATACGTTCGACGACCCCCATTAAAAGAAATGGACCCAAAATATACTAAGGAAACTGTCAAGCATGGGGGCTCGTCGGTAATGGTTTGGGAATGTTTCACCTCATCCGTAGTGGGTCCCATTGTCCAGATAAATGGTAAAATGACAGGTGAGATGAACAAAAACATCCTCAAAAACCATTAAAATGGCGACTTTGCTGAAAATTTACCACTTGCTTGGACATTTCAGCAGGACAACGACCCAAAGCACTGCTAGCGTATTGAAAGTCTTGGTTGGAGGATGAGAAAATTAAGGTTCTCCAATGGCCAGCTCAAAGTCCCGACCTAAACCCCATAGAGAACCTATGGGGTATTATAAAATGAGCGATTTCAGCAAGAAACCCACGCAATAAAAACTTGCTCGGGGAAATAGTGCAGGAAGGGTGGCATAAGATCACTCCCGGCCAGAAGGGTTATCCAACAAAATATTTTTTGTTAGTATAAGATTAGATGTTATGTCAGTAACGTGAGTAACGTAGTACATAAATATATTTATTCATAATAAGTTGGATTTTGTAAATAAAACATTAATTTTGAAAACGTGAACATGGTATTCTTTTGGTGTCTTATGAACATCGTAGCTCCGTCGCTGAAGAACATTTTTTCGATAGAAAAGCGGATCTTCTTTCGGCTTTTCTAGCGCCTGCTCACTGACAAATCGTCGGTGTGCTAGGTCCTTCAGACTTCAGGCAAAGATCGAAAAACATTTTTCACAGTGTACGAATTTCCGGGTGTAATTCTTTACATAATGAGCACGTTTTATTTTGACACATATTTTGTGACTGAATTTTCATAGACAAAGCGGACATTTTTGATCATTTTCCTCATCAGAATGGAAGCGTCTATTGAATCCGCATGACTGTTAGAGCAGTGCCTTTGCGTATTAGGCTCGGTTTTTTTTTTTTTTGCCAAACCATTGAAAGATGAAGGCATTTTGGTTCTTTGAATACTGTTTATCTGGAGTTTTGAAAACGGCTCAACAACTCCTGAATATGTGACTGAAAATCCAGATGTGTCCCTTTCGAGACGATCTGGGTCAATCCGCAACCAGTTTCATTGAGATCTACGCTTTAAATAAACCCGAGTGGATGTGATACAAGTTTTTGTTGTATGGCGTCGTAACATTTTGAATGAAGATAATCCTTGGCCGGAGAAGATATTTTGACAACGAACATTGACTCGCAGAGTCTTCGTATCAACTCCGGAAAGACAGTGCAGCAGAGGACGAGCTCACCTGAATGGCGCACCCGAGTCGTTAAAATGTTACTTATTTATTTTGATTCAAAATGACACCTCTCTTTGGATGATATAAGAGAATAATCCTCACTGTTAAGCCAGTCAAAATGTTAACAATTACATAAGAGCAACTCACGCGATGTCACTGATCCGATCGTTAAACTGGAGTGACAATAAATTATTCAAAAATCAGACGTTCATCATGCAACACTTTCTAGATTCGATTCCATGCTCAACATAGATTTCAAATTCAGGGCAACTCTGCATGCGATTGATTACTTAAAAACTGAATAAAAATGAACAAAATATAATAAATAATTGTCATGCAGCGTTATACACGGAATAAAACATTTCGATTGTCAGGCAACACTTACATGCAACACAGAAGCCATAAGGCACGACAGGCACGAGTACGAGCACGAGCACGAGTACGATACAAAACATTGCAACATTCTATGATGATGATCAATCTCTACTCACATTTTGTGTTTTACTTCCCATCGAGGTTGCGTTTTGCCTGAACGCCATCTGTTGGTGATTTTCAACATAAACCAAAGGACCAACCTTTGGCCCTGAATCCTTCGGACTCAACAACTTATTATTATCGAATTGATAGTATAGAACGTCTGTGGACTGTCGATTGTTGCGCCGGCCGGCCGGACTAAATTGATCGTACATGACGGCGGGCGTGGCAAAGTCTGACGTCTGAATGCCAGATATTTGATAGGCGGCTTGTTGTTGCTGTGTTGTTGCCTGCTGCTGTTGATGATTGTTGCCTGATGACCATGCATCACTTAAACGGCCAGTGCCGAGACCGAGACCGGCACCGTACTCACTACTCCTGCCGTTGTGGACGTAAGACAAGAAAAGATCAGATTTACCCCGATGCAGGCCATTGTGAGGGTAGCCAGCACCCGGATTGCTACCCATCATCAATTGTTGTTTCTTCGATGGCCGACGAATCGGTACACCAACATCGGATTTCGCCGTACCACGCGACACTCTAACACCACCACCGGGATAATAACCCGCCGAAGCAGCCGAGGACATGGGACGGTTATAGGAGTCTAGGTTGAAACTACCAGCGCCATCACCCGCGTTAGGATTATTCAAGCTAAATTTGTAATGGTTATTCTCGAAGGTTGTGTAGTTTAGTAAGCGATTATTGTTGGCCACTTGTTGCGCAGTCGCAGTAGATGGCGACGCCGAAGACGTTACCGGACCACCGGCGGCACCAGTTTTGACAGCTGTCGTTGAACCGGTTGCTTGTTGGTGTGCCGCTACCTTTTGTTGGTTGTTCGGATTGATGTTATTGTTGTTATTGATATTGTTAGTTTGGAATGAGTTGTTAATGTTGTTAGAGGATGAATTTGTGGGACAATGTATGGGAGCCGGGGATGTGTATTTAAAGCTTTGTTGCTGGTTTTGTGATTGCTGTTGTTGCGGACGAGTTGATGAATACAAAGACGATTTCCTATTATTACTCACAGATTGATGATGCATCATGCCGGTAAAGGCTGACGAGCCGCCACCGGACTTCCTATGGCTGCCCGATGAGGCACCTGATGACTTGTTCGTTCCATATCGTGTGCTGTCGCTTGACCTTCAAAAAAAAAATACACATTCAAATAATTCTTTGTGTTGTTAGGCTTTAGGTTTCACCTTTCAGATGAGTATGCATAGTCCTGGTCGGCACCAAGTCCCGAATCTGTATGCTCGTGTGAGACCCGAAGTGCTGAATTGTCCAAAGGACTCAAACTCGATCCGGTGGGTGAGATAAAGTCACCCATACTCATGCTAGACATCATCCTGCAAAAAAGTTCAGACGCATTGCAATGAAATATTTCATTAGAAACCAGGGCTTTATGCCCACCTAACTAATCCTGAATTGCGATCGCATTCCCTAGACGAGATCGTACTAGCCGAACGGATCGATCCACTTTTCGTTCCAGAACTATCGTTCGGATTCGAACTTTGGAAATACAAACTGACAATACATTTCAAATTCATCAAAAGCTTATCAACTTATATCTTACAACACAGCACATGATCGGTGATCTTACCCCCTTATCCGGTCGACACGATTCCGATTGCCCTGTCCACTGCCACCACCACTGCCACCGCCCGTACTGCCGGTGGTGTTTCCGCTGCTATTACTCTTATGGATCTTCAAATTACCCGATCCCAGTCGCTTTGATGAGTTCGTCTCTACCACGGTATATGGGATCTCTCGTAATTGATCCTCGGTCATGCCGGTGGTGTCCACCAGATCAAACTGCAAATGCTTAGCCAGCTCACTTGACCAGATGCGATTCCTTGAATCTGAAGGCGATCTATGTAGATAGAACAGATCACAAACGGTGATCATCATTAGAGCCATCACAATGTGCGCGCCCTTAAACTACAACAACAAAACATTAACTTACTTGTTCTTTTTGTGGCGACGCGACTTATGATGTGAATGCGTGTCCGAATGACTATCATTACTGTGCAGGCTTCTAGCCACCATGCTGCTCTTGGATACAGACGCCTGCTGGACGGAACTCTGACCCAAGCCATCGGCCTGACGCCGTTGCACCTCACGCCACTGACTTGTCGAATCGATTAGCTCACCGGCCGAACCGCTCGCCGACATTCGATGACCCGAGTAGCTGCGTCCCCGTGTACTATGGCTGTCATTCTCTGAGCCCGAGTCGCGTCGATGCCTCGATCGACGGTGTTTGCGATGCGAATGATGCGATCGCCCCGATCGGCCAGATCCACGCGATAATTCACTCTCATTATCCGAAGTGCGGCGATGTCGGTGCTTGTGCCTAATAATTTTTATATCAAATTATAAAGCAATTTGCGTACATTGCGGTTTTTATTTATGAACGAACGAACGGACGGACGCATTGGAATGGTTGAGACGTGGACGCGAGGACATTAGGCATTTTATGTGGTATGAGAGAGGAGTGACGATATTTACCTTCGTGTGGAACGTGAGTCATTCGATGAATGACTCTCGACCGAGCTCGATCTGTATCTGTGGCTGATGTTGTTGTTGGTGCTGTTACTGTGGGTAGGAACGTGCGTACTGTGACGTGTCGTCGAGACGGCTGAACGCACCGATCGCGGACTTGATGAATTGCCGAATAGGCCACGTTGCTGTGACCTGGGCCAAGGTGCACTGCGCGTACTCCGTGGCGAGTCAGGTGTTATTGCTGAGTTGTTGTGATTATTGTTATTACTGTAGGGACGGATACCCAGGCTGGTTGGTATGCTGTACGTTGATCGATATGGACTCTCGTATCTGTAATGAAAAAGACGCATCACGGATCATTAGTGTGGATGGGAAATTGCACAAAAAAAGTGTTGAACGCAATAAAAGACATTTTAAATGTTGAAAATTAAGGCTGCTCGTTGGCAATGAAGGAAGTCTCTATTACAAAAAAAAACCTGTATGAATGAATGAGTGCGAGTGAAACCACTCAAACTTTTGTGTGCTTTTGGTCGCTATTAAATTATAAACAAATCGGAAAAAAAGTATTAAACAAATGCAAAATCTGAAACTTCATTCTACTTTTATTCATATTCTGCGAAAAGCCTAAGCGATCAATAAATTCTCAAGGCGCTATGTCAACTAGGTTATCCAAAACATTTTGCTTTACAGATGAATTGCTATTGGAAAGTTTGACATTTTTTAGCATAACATCACTCAGGACGTGTTGTCATTTAATCGTGAATTGTTTTATTTACAGAGACTTGAAAAATTCATCTCGGCAAAAAAATTGAATTACCTCGTGAACAATTTCGTGCGATAATTTTTCACAACTTTCGACGTGGATTATCACGACAAGAGTGCATTGATGAACTCAAATCTTTGTATGGCGATGAAGCAACGTCCTTTGGCACTGTGAAAAACTGATCAGTCATGGCCGACGCGCGCTAAAGGATGAATTCCGTGAAGCTCGTCCAAAAACGGCCGTTGTGCCAGAGAACATTGATGCCGTGCGTGAACTGATAATGCAAGATCGTCATGTGAAATACCGTGAGATAGAGGCATCACTGGGCATTTCTCCCACCAGCATACATTCGATATTTCATGAACACCTGGCCGTAAAAAATGTTTATTCCCGTTGAATCCCTCACAATTTGACAATCGCTCAAAAAAAGGCTCGTGTCGATTGGTGCAAAGAAACGTTGAATAAATACGATCGCGGTGCTTCAAAAGACGTTTATAAGATTGTCACAGGTGACGAATCATAGATCTATGCGTATGAGCCCGGAACAAAACAACAATCGACCGTCTTCGAAGACGAGCCAAATCCAACAAAAGTTGTTCGTGGAAGAAGCACTTCGAAGCAAATGGACGCCTGTTTCTTCGGCAAAACTGGTCATGTGGCGACTGTTCCGCTTGAGCAACGTAGGATGGTCTGAATTCTGAGTGGTACACCACAATTTGTTTGCCTGAAGTCTTCGGAGAAATTCGAAAAACGAACAAGCGAGCGAGCTCTCACACATCGGCTCAAACCAGCGCCTTTTTGACCGGCCAAAATGTCGAATTGATGGGTCATCCGCCGTACAGCCCTGGACTTTGCACCCAATGACTTCTTTTTATTCCCGCACATCAAGAAAAAAATGCGTGATCAACGATTTTCGTCGCCAGAACATGCTGTTGAAATGTTCAAAAACCATGTTTTGGAGGTGTCTCAATCGGAGTGGAAAATGTGTGTTTCGACAATTGGTTTGAGCGCATGCAAAAGTGTATAAATCATGCTGGAGAATACTTTGAAAAACAATAAAACCACTTTTGATGATAAATATTCGCATTTTCATTATTAGGCCAGAAATATATCTAGCAGCCTACGTAATTGAAGAAAATTTTGACATTTTGATTTCATTTATTATTATTTTTTTTGTTGTTGTTTTAAGTAACATTCAGCAAAGAATTAATTAAAAGCCATTAGGGCCAGGGTTTTTAGCAAATAACTTTAAATATGCGGTATGGAAGTGAGTCGTACAAAGATTTTATGTAAATAAGCGTTATTTCGACCCAAGCATCGTCGTACTACTTCCCCCCTTTGTAAACCTTGCGAGAAAGCCATCTTAAATAGTTTTTATAAAATTCAAGTTATGTGATCATTTTCCATTGCTGGTTTGATAGAAAACGACTTTCCTGATCGCGCAGTTTGGACTCATTCAAATATTTCTTTAGCCCATTTTGGCCATAATGCATCGGTTTTACGCTTAAATTAAATTAAATTAAATATTCACGCATGCGATTAATTTTATAACTTCCTTTATTCATGTGAACTTGTTTTGATGCATTTTCCGACTCTATTTATATACGTTCGAAAAATCCCATAACTCTGCGCAGCAAAGTGATTGTTAAAGGTGTCTTCTCTTGAGAGTGGCAGGCGATGATTTGGTAACGAAAGCATGCCCGGTGAATGGAAACTCAGCATTGTTTGACCAATCCACAAAAAAGGAGACCCTCTGAATTGTGCCAACTATATAGGAATCAGTCTTCTAAACATCGCCTTCAAGATCCTATCTTCCGTGAGCGCCTAAAGCCGTTCGTCAACAACCTGGTTGGTCCATACCACTGTGGCTTTAGGCCAGGGAAACCAACGATAGATCAAATATTCACATTACGGCAAATCTTGGAAATAAACCAGGATCAACAGATTGATACCTACCACCTTTTTATCGATTTCAAGACCGTGTATGACAGCATTTATAGAGACGAGCTAAACAGCGCAATGTCTAGTTTTGGCATCTCTACCAAACTTGTCCGTTTGTGCGAATACACGCTGCTCCATCAAGGTCGGCAAAGACCTAACCGAGACCCAACACCAGATGATCAATCTTGCCGTCCAACTTCTCGCATATGCCGACGATATTATTATTGGAAGAACGCAGCGTGATGTTAATGGCACTCGTGTGAGGAAAGCCATAGAGGCCGCGAAAATGAGTTTGACCGTAAATGGGGGCGAGACAAAATATACTATATGCTATCTACGAGTAATGACTCCCAACACCGACATCTCGGGCAGAACGTCAAAGTAGACAGCTATGACCTTGAGGTAGTCAAAGACCTTATCTACTAAGGCACCGCTATCAATTCAGACAACGACAACAGCGCTGAAATCAGACGAAGAATTACTCTTGCCAATTCTTGCTTCAATCGGGGGAGAAAGCAATTGATAAACAAAGCCCTCTTTCGAACAACCATAGTTAAACTTACATAGTCAACCTTAATCCCAGTCTTGCTATAAGGCGCGGAGGCATGGAATTTGTCAAAAGCGGACGAAACTGCTCTTGGCTCCTTCGAGTGAAAAATTCTTCGGGTAATCTTCGGTCCTGCCTGCATAGAAGGTGAGCGGAGGAGAAGATACACTGACGAACTTTACGAGCTGTTCAGCGACATCGACCTAGCCAGAAGAGTCAAGATCCAACGATTGAGATGGCTAGGTCATGTAGAGCGGATGGAGATCTATGCATCGGCCCGGAAAGACTCCGAATCCACCCGAGGGACGGCGCAGCAAAGGAAGACCGCCACTTTGGTGGCGAGCGCAGGTGGAAAAGGACCTCAATCAACTTAACGTGCGAAACTGGAAGCAGCTAGCAAAAGATCGAGCTGGCTGGAGACGCTTGTTGGTTGAGGCGCAGGTTCACCCCGGACTGTAGCGCCACCTTATGTAAGTAAGTAAGTTAGTATTTTCCGGAGAAATTTCGAAACTTTCTTTCCAATCAACGATTAAAGCTGTGTGAGATCAATTGGATGTAACACTCTTTTTTGTGAGATAAAATTGTTGCCTTTATTCAAGAGAATCGTTATCGAACGAAGATTTTTCCGTTTCATGTTTTTAATCTACAGGGATTGTCAAAGTTCAATCTCTCGAAGATGGTGGAGGCTTAAAAATAAGCCTCGAACCCTCAGTCCTGTAACCCTGTTCTGTATCAACTTCCACCATACTGTTTATGGCCGTATTGAACCCATCTTCGGAATGTAAAGCGTTTTTCAATAAGAGCGCTACAAAAGTTTTTTTTTAAATAAAACAAAAACGGTTTTGGATATCAATGAAATTCTTAATTCCTGTGAAAGTACGTTTGATGCCATTATGTATAAGACTCGATTTCTTTTGCATGGCCACCATGGGCACGCTTGCAGAAGTCCAGACGCTGAACCCAATTTTCGACGGTTTTCAAGAATAAATCGACCGATACTGCAGCAATTTCACGTTCGATATTCGTATGAAGTTCATCAATCGTCGCTGGCTTATTGGCATAGACTTGACGTAGCCCCACAAGAAATAGCCTAACGGCGTCAAATCACACGACCGAAGCGGTCTCCAAACTTGGTTTCCAATAAATTGATTGTGACATTCGCTGTGTGGCTTCGGTTTTCATTGAACGGTAGCGATTCCCATTCACAGTAACGTGCTGGTCTTTATCATCACAGAAAAAGTACGGCCCAATGACGCCGGCGGCCCATAAACCGCACTAAACCGTAATTTTTTCGGGATGCAATGATGACTCATGGAGTACGTGTGGATTGCTGCCTGACCAATACCGCCAATTTTGTTTATTGACGGAGCCATTCAGCCAGAAATGAGCCTCATCGCTGAAGATGATTTTTCGATGAAAATCCGAATCATTTTCAAGTTGTTGCTCAGCCAAATTCACGAACATACGACGCTTCTGGTGGTCAAGCGGCTTCAGTTCTTGCATCAATTTAATCTTGTAAAGATGTAGGCCAAGATCTTTTCGCTAAATTCACCAGAACGACGTCACAGAGATGTCCAACGCTTGAGAACGACGTGTGAGAGACACATTTGGGCTTTCTGCAACTGAAGCCTCAGCGGCAGCAATATTCTCGACACTACGGGCATTTTGTACTGTGCCTGTGGATTCAAATTTTTCCAATAGACGCTCAATTGCTGATCTGCTAAAACGATTATGACGACCATAAATAGGACGTAGCGCTCTTAACGTTGAGGGTCGTACTACGAATTTCGGTAGTAAGTTTTAATAATTTCGACTCGTTGTTGGCTCGTATATGTTTCCACCATGAAATGGCAAACCTTACTGAAGAGAAATGTCAAAAGAGCGGCAAGAAATATGGCGTCGTTTGCTGTCCCTGTCGCTCTTCTTTTGTAGCGTCCCTGTTGAAAAACCCGTTACTTGTTTTTCAACTCAAAATCTCTCCTTGAAATTCTTTGTTACTTGTTAGTTTTGCTTGCATTTATCTTAGTCCTGAAATAGCTACAGCGCTCGTGTAACAATTCCGAAAAACTAAAAACATAATTCCACGAGGAATGTTATTAAAACAAAAAAGCTGTTTAAAGTTAAAACCACGATAATTCTTCATATGCTACCCTCATTAGGACTGACATTTCGGGACCTCTGTTTTTTTTTTAAAACCCCTTTAACGCTAATTGTTTCTTCAACTTCAACGCTAAACCTAATTAAATAGCACTATGAAGAATTCTCGTACAAAAGTCAGATGAAAATGTTGAAAAATAAAACCTCGTCAAAACTGACGAAAGTATATCTGCGTCCCTTAAACGTGATTTCCACATTCCATCCTTCATTCGGTGCACAACTAGTAGACAGACTGTAACCTCACCGCATTTAACTCATGTTTGCAACACCCATAAAACCAGAAAAAGGAAACTCCTAACGAGCAGCGAGCAACCCCCTTTCGCAGCAAAAAACTCCTTCTTGATTGATGCGCACCGTAATTCCAAGACCACAAAACACCTAAACAAAACAACACCCCACAAGGACTTGCCACAAAATAAAGAGCCAACGAGGAAAAAAATTTAGACGAGGAAAATAAATTGCTGTGCTATTACTTACGTCTGTACGGGTTGCAGTATGGAAATGCTTTTAATTTCCTGAGTTTTTCCTCCAAAACTTTCGACATTTTTACCACCACCAGCGATTCCACTCAGAAAATCATCCATCACTCGTCTCGGTTGCCGTTTGGATGGCATCCGGACGAATGCAGGCGCTGCCCTTCCAATCGACATTGCATCCTTGGCCGCTTGCTTTTCCGTTCGTCCGCTGCAACAAAGAAATCAAAAGGTTACACAACAACATATGTTATACTTAGACTAAAACAAAATTATACAAAAAAGGACATGTGGTCGAGAAAAAAGGATATGAAACAATAGAGCTGCTTGCTACGGCAACAAAACGACGACAATAAACCAAAGTCCAAACCGAAAGTCATTAGTTTTGAATACAAAAAACAAAAGAAAAGAAAAACATACCAATAGACTCCTTTCGTCCTTCCGCGGGACGACAAGAGCACACTTGACCACACCGCAAAAAAAATGAGAGACAGGTTCACCGTGATCGACGGCAGCAGTACCTGTAGAACAATTATTATTCCGAGGCAAAACCGAGGCGACCGTCAAGCAACGACCAAAATGACAATGAAGAGAACAAGGACATAACTTAAGGTGTGAAGGCATGAATAATTCATTTTTAATAATGCTTCCCGAGACGACAACGACGACAACGACGACAACAACGACGATGACGAGTTATGTAGCCTGCGCTGGAAACAGAAACTAAAAAAGAGGCAAAGCACTGCACGTTGCAAGTGTCTTAACCTGTTACCAGAGGAAGGCGCAAACGGCTCTAAAGGGTTGGGCTGGGCTGGGCTCGGCTCGGCATACCCTGGTAAGGGCAAATCTCACCGATGATGGCAACGTAGCCCGTGGAAGAGAAAAAATTTGATTTGTGGCTGAGATGGGCAGCTGCGGTGAATGCGAAGCAGAAGCGCACTGGAACGGGACAATGCTTGCGCTTGCTTTGTGTGCGGATTAAGGGAGCTACTAGCTTGACACGACCGACGGCCCGCATTCCTGCAGATCTTTTCAATTTCAATTTGCATACCCATGCCGCACATGGTGTTCGTTCGGTTCGATTGTCACCGTCCGCGTTCGTCGTCGCGTCGTCACCAAAGGCGATGACGTCAACCACGAGCAGTAGCAGAAAATCTTACCGTCGATTGAATGGCGGTCGTGTGCTTTGGTTTTGCGCAACGACCAGCCAAATCCGCATGCACATACCCCCGGAATTTCATTTGTCCAGATTTGGGTTGAATATTTTTTGAATTTCAAGTACTGAATGTGTGCTTGCCATTGTCGTGCTCGTCCTCGTTTACGTATCCTTATGGAAGGGTCAACGTTTGGTTCTCAGTTTAAATGCAGATTGGTATCGGAATAAACATTGGGTGACAATCTGATGGGAATCGAAATGAAATTCACACTCGATAAGGATGAGAAAAACAAAAAAAAACCATGCAACCAATGATGTCCTTTAAAGGATTGACAACGCAAAATTGTTAAAGCCACTTTAAGAAATCGAAAAAAGGCAATTTGTGACTGTCTTAAGTTAATCTTACAGCGTCTTCCTTAGTTCCTGTTTCGATAACAATCTTTGGAAAAAAAGGTCAACTAATGACCAAAAAGTTTTTCTTAAACGTGTGCCTAACCTAAGATGCTAAGATGCAGGCTGCTGTCGTTTGACGGACACTCCATTATTGAGGCCGCTTATTCGATCTCAACTATAGCAGCTGAACCATATTTGAAAACTAGACAGAAGACAGATAGCACTGAAAAATTTGGCTAACAGCAGTGCTAGTCAGGAAAGAAGGGAACATTATTCCGAAGCGCTCGTATTAAAATATTTCTCAAGGAAGATTTTTTTAAAGTCGAAGTCAAGGCATGCTTTCACGGAATGAGACATTCAAACACCACCAAAGTTTCCTGCATTTGAATGCATATATCATGCATACTCATATACTCTTTTCGATTCCGAGAACGCTGCGTCCAAGTGTCTAGACCAAAAGCTCTGAAGCCCGTGGTAGCATGAATATTAAAACGAGCGTTCGGTCCTCCATGTCGTGTCGTACCGGGGAGCTGTGATCCGAAGTTCCTTTTTACTGTAGCTGCAGTCGACGTGTTTTGGCATCTTGCTCTTCTCTTTTTCTCTATCGCCTGTCTTACTAGCTGTTCTCTAAGATAAATTAGACGGTGTCGCATCTTTTGTATTACATGTTTGGGAGAATTTATTTCCGGATGTTTCAGTGTTTTCCAGCCAAACACAGGACAGCTGATAGTCCAGTCATCTACGTAGGCTGCTTGATATATTTCTGGCCTCCAGCATGATTTATACACTTTTGCATGCGCTCAAACCGATTGTCGAAACACACTTTTTCCACTCCGATTGAGACACTTCCAAAACATGGTTTTTGAACGCTTCAACAGCATGTTCTGGCGACGAAAATCGTTGACCACGCATTTTTTTCTTGATGTACGGGAATAAAAAGAAGTCATTGGGTGCCAAGTCAGGGCTGTATTGCTGATGACTCATCAATTCGACGTGTTGGCCGGTCAAAAAGGCGCTGGTTTGAGCCGATGTGTCAGAGCTCGCTCGCTTGTTCGTTTTTCGATTTTCTCCGAACACTTCAGGCAAACAAATTGTGGTGTATGACTCAGAATTGACCGTCCTACGTTGCTCAAGCGGAACAGTCGCCACATGACCAGTTTTACCGAAGAAACTGGCGACCATTTGCCTCGAAGTGCTTCTTCCACGAACAACTTTTGTTGGATTTGGCTCTTCTTCGAGGACCCACACGGTCGATTGTTGTTTTGTTTCGGGCTCATACGCATAGACCCATGATTCGTCACCTGTGACAATCTTATAAACGTCTTTTGAAGCACCGCGATTGAATTTTTTTAACATTTCTTTGCATTAATCGAAACGAGCCTTTTTTTGAGCGATTGTCAAATTGTGAGGGATCCAACGAGGATAAACCTTTTTTACGGCCAGGTGTTCATGAAATATCGAATGTATGCTGGTGGGAGAAATGCCCAGGGGTGCCTCTTTCTCACGGTATGTCACGTGACGATTTTGCATTATCACTTCACGCACGGCATCAATGTTCTCTGGCACAACGGCCGTTTTTGGATGACCTTCACGGAATTTGTCTTTGAGCGAGCGTCGGTCATGACTGAATTCATTAAACCAGTTTTTCACTGGTTTCTCATCGCCATGCAAAGATTTAAGTTCATCAATGTACTCTTGTCGTGATAATCAACGTCGAAAGTTGTGAAAAATGAGCTAATTCCATTTTTTTGGCGAAATGAATTTTTCAAGTCTCTATAAATAAAACAATTCACAATTAAATGACAACACGTTCTGAGTGATGTTATGCTAAAAAATGACAAACTTTCCAATAAAAATGTCAGATTGCACCTGGCAACACTAAGTGTTGCCTAGGCCAGAAATATATCTAGCAGCCTATGTAGCAGCACTTGGTCGATGGTTTATTGCATGTTCACTAACAAATTTGAAAAGCTCCGCTAGTTGACCACACGAAGCTTGGCTCAGCTTCTTAGTAAATGATCGTAAATAACGTAAACGGCGGCCGGTTCGTAAATCAATGTCAGCTCTGCCGCTTGCGATATTTCAGCTGTCAGCTGTCATATTTATAGTGCTGATATTTTTCTCTTGTTCAACACTCTCTCTTTTGAGATCAGTCCGGGACACCAATTAAAACCGCTTTGAGGTAAAATATGCAATAAAAACTCTAGTCAGTGTCTACACTATTCCATAAACACCCATTCTTTTGGGAGTGTGCATCGAAAAAGGGGACCAAAACTTGGCTAACATGGTCGAGAGTTGGTCTGACCTTCATAATTTGAGTCATGTTCAGAAAAATAAAATAAACTTATTTTAGTGATTCTCATATTATCGATCTAGAAAGATATACCGGAGTTATTTAACACGGTAAGGAATTAATTAAAGAGTATAGGACCTTATCGACTGTCTTGTGGAACACCTGGGGTAGTGGTAGGACTGTGGCGATCTGAAGGTGTTCGCGTCATTTCAATATTATTCATAAAATCTGATCTACTTGACGAAGGAGGGGAAAAATTCAAAGGCTTTAAACTTAAGGCACAAGAAGATTCTACCAAAACTTTAGCTTATGTTTCCGCATAACGACAGGCCGAAGTGTTTTAGACGCGAGTTCGATAAGATTACTGAACTTAAATCTTCTTTTATATATTTAAGCTTGCTTTGGGTTTTACTATTTGAGGAGAGATTGATTTCACCAAGGAGAGAACAGTCCACATTAAAACTTCTGTGACCATGATTCTATCATCGCGTCATCAATAACATTGAAGGGGTACCCTCAGTATCGGCGAGCCTCATGTAAACAAAGTCACGTAGAATAATAATGGAAGCAGCGTACCAAAATAATGCTGCGAGAGTAAGTATCACTTTCCGAACCATGTCCTATAAGGCTGGCATTTGGATTGACGTGTACACTGAGTCTTATCTACGCCAACTTCCACCAAGTACGAAAAGTCTACGGATTGAGACAGGGTATTGGATTTGGTTGACTGTGGGTTCATTTGAAATTTTCCAAAGGCCATTACGATATATCCTGCCTCTTAAAAGTCCAAGGAAAGTACAAAATCAGAGATAAAAAAAAAATAAAGTGGTTAGTATCAAGTCAAGCTGCGCTCAGAGCTGAGTTGGAAAAATTATGACTTGTTCAGCTTTCTACGTGAGCAAGAAAACAAAGGGTCTCAATCCTGAAGGGATTAATTTGATTCATGCATGTCCTGAAAGAATCCAAGCAAAAAGACTGCGGCAAATTGAATATTGAAGGCGCTGCAGAGATGAACGAAATAGAGGAGCTCCATAATGCTACTCGAAGCAGTTTCTGAGACTCATCCTTAAAAAAGACCATGAGTGGACGCCAGCATTCCTTTCTTATGGATGTTCATGGAACAAGTACTCGTATTTCAAGGATTATAAAAAAATCATAATGCATGAAGGCTTTCAATCCTTCCCTGATAATGAAATAATGCTCCTTTGCTAAAACCAACAATTCCAAAGGCTTTAAAAAACGAAACCTGCAGCGATTAGTTTTCATTCCCCAGTTGCTCGGAGATAAAGCCTTCATACAAAAACACCATCAGTCAACGATAATGATTTACAAAAAAAAAAACATCACTAGAACTCTTCAAACATGGCGCGACTTTCATTGCTATCTCCCCAAAAATAAACTGGCACAAATTTCCAGACAATTAAACGACTGACACATCTTATCACCGCAGAACACAGCTCTCGATTACCATAACTTAACACCCTAATGACGCCTCCTATCAGCGTGTCGCAATCAGCACGCGTGAATGACGACTCACTTCAGAAAAAGTGATGAAACTTTCTTGCTTACGGAATTCAAGACTCAAACTCATCACCAAAATGAAATGAAATTCTGTGAGGTCAAATATCTAGCAGCGTACATCCTTTTCATCCTCGAACAACGTGTTCAACTTAAAATTTGATTTCAGTTTTATCACGTCACACAGATGCATCCATATCCACCCGTCTTACCTGTAACGAAACCGTGATCCTAGCGTGAACAGCTCCGCAGACTGTGATGATGGAATCGGTGCAACCCTCACCAGTCGGAAGAATGCATGATGCTCGACACAGCAACGCCAAAGGTGCTTGCATGCCGCTTTCCTTGGCGTCTCGAAACCATACGTGCTCAATTCGTTCTGCAAATAAAACAAATAATACAACAAACCAATGAGTCAACATTTATTTGTGAGTCCTTTCGTGTTGCACACGTCATCCTGATGGAGGAGTCGTCTCCCCTTCCGAAAGACGTTAAAATGTGTTCGAACCGTAGTTTTTTATGATATACAAATGAATAAATGAATCCCTTGTATCCTTTGGTGATATCAAATATTAAAATAAGCCAAACGTAAAAAAAGGAACAAAAAAAAAAAACAGAAAAGGATAAAAAGTTACAGTACACCGGACATTTACATTTTTATCGCAGATTCTCAGCATAAAGTATCTTCCTTTGTAGTAAACTTTTGCTATCCGAGGCCAATAGTAATGAGCCACTGTCGTCTTGTTCCTAAGGACGACGATTCCACTTGGTGTGAGTCCAAGAAAATACTCCACGCTATCTTCACCCTGCGAATGAAATAAAAAAAAGGACGAAAGTACAGTTTAGTTTTTTTTTTTCAAAAACACATTTTTCTTTGCTTTTTTTTTTTGTTGCTGCTTTTAATGAAAGTTAAAAAGTTAAGGACCAAGAGAAACCAATGAACGAAGGAGCCTTCACTTATATAGTCCATTTGGAATATCTGGCGTGGTTGCGAAGGGGGGATGGATGCGCGGGGCTATAATGTGGTGCTAATTTCTGCCAGCGCAAAAGTTGTCGAATTTGTTCTTTTTTTTTTGCAGACTTTTTAAAAGCGAACAGAGCTTCTGGCTTTTGGTCGGTCGATGACGTGGCCAATGAATTTTAAGTAAAACTTTTTTTAAAAGTGAGAGCCTCAAGGATGAAAATGTAACTCGTATTTTTTGGTTTTTGTT
Organism: Orthonevra nobilis; assembly: GCA_963555765.1. NCBI lineage: Eukaryota > Metazoa > Arthropoda > Insecta > Diptera > Syrphidae > Orthonevra > Orthonevra nobilis. The sequence goes on along the minus strand of OY743225.1, from coordinate 48,906,588 downwards.
TTGCGACTATGGAGTAAGCTTCGCGTGCAATTCGCAAAGTGTGGAGGGTCATTTTTTTTTTGGGGGAAAACTGTTGTCTTCGAACAAGGGATGAGCTGGTTTTGATCAAAGTCCGTAATGAACATCGCCGATAGGCAAAATGGTGGAATATTGTGCGTACTCAAGTTCGAATGTTTTTGAACTTGAATTTCAGTGTTTAAGTGGCACAGGTACGTTTTTTTTTGAGTCTTGTGCTTGTCAACATTTTGATGACAAGTTTCGAGGGCAGGGTACGAGAACTTGGAATGCATGCAAAGTCCTACCGAGGAAATGTAAGCGATGTGGCTCAGGAAAAACGGAATCTGCCACGGTGGACATGATTTACAACATGGAACACTTTTTCGTAAGACTTTTGAAAAAAACATCTTTGGTGTTTGGATGATGAAACTAAATGCTCGGAGTCCGTTTCTCTAAGTCAGGAAGCGAAGGTTTTGCACTGGATAAATAATCATATGGTATTTATATACGAAGAAAGATGGTACAGCTTAACCTCTTAAAAATCGGCCAAATGCTTTGTCAAAGGGCCTGAACAGGGTACATCGATTTTCATTTTTAAATTCAGTAGGAAAGACTGCAGATCTATGGTCGGATTAGTTCTAGAAAGGATCTTTGACAACCATATAAGAACACAGATAAAAAACCCACAACTAACCAGAGGATGCCTTTGAATATAAAGAATCAGTCGTTGGTTTGTTTCTAGACATCGATTTAATATCAAAATAACGAATATGGTAGACGCCCTATCGACCTAAAGTAACAAAACACAAATCAACAAGTGGATGGAACATATGCTATCGAACCGCATCTTCACATCCTCTATCGGAGACGAAACCAGGAAAGGTAGAGTCCTAGAAGGGACACAACAAGGAGGAATTATATCACCCTTTTTGTGGGTACTAGTGATGGAAAAGCACATCAAAAAACTAAAAGGAACATTCCCTAATGAATAGCATAATAGGGGAAATCATGCAGGAAATTCTCAACACCGTTTTAACATGGGCGATTGAAAACGGACTAAATGTTAACCCCAGCAAAACGGTTTTGGTCCTCTTTCCGAAAAAGACCAAAATAAATGATTTTCACATCCTTAAGATTGGAGGTACTAAACTTGAAATGAACTGGAGAAAAAACCTGGAGGAATGTACTACTAAAGCCAAGAGGGCATATTGGAAATGCAGGAGGGCATTTGAGAAGTCCTTGGGACTGAAACCAAAACAAGTACACTGGATATACAACTTTGTAATGAAACCAACCCTTCTTTACGGCCGACAGGCTCACAAAGATTGGCATTTCTGGGAATAATAGGCACTCAAAACTCTACGCCAACCGCTTCCATCGAAGCAATTCTGAATATAACACCAGTCCAACTGGAAGTGACAATACAAGCAGGCCCCTCGGCCACAAGACTCAAGGCACTGGATCACTTTGCCGGCAGGTAAAAAACACCGGGCAAAGGAAAAATGTGAACATTGTAAGGACGATGACACCACAATTTTCCATTGAACGAACGGAAACACGACGACAAGAGAGCCCGGAGTTATCACAATTTATACGGGCGGTTCTTGCATATCGTCTGAATCGGGGTCAGGGATCTACTTTTCGAACCCACCGATAGAAATCTCAAAACAACTTGAACTATTCGTCACGGTATTTCAAGCAGAAGTTTTCACAATACTAACTGGAGTAGAAAAGCTCACAGAACTCAGAACACGGGAGAAGTAAATACTCATCTGCTTCGATAATACTGCAGCTATCAAAGCTATTTCAAACCCGCAATCACTATCGACATTGGTAAGGAAGTGCAAATATAAAGTCAACACACTAGTAACAGTGAACGATATCAGTCTTATTTGTTAGCCGGGACACGAAGGTATAACGGGAATCGAAAAAAACTGACGAACTGGCTAGGAAAGGAGCAGGAAATAGCCACCAGAACCCTGTAAAAAAAACTCGTCCTGCTGACAGCTATTAAAAGAGCTATGTACGAATGGGCTACCCGGGAACAGCAAAATCGATCATAGGAAAACCGACTTACAAAGCAGCGAAACGAGCTCTCGAATTAACCTTTATCCTCCACTTACTCGTACTAGCGGGACATCGATACAAAATACTGTGGTCAGCACTGATGCCGGATTTTGCGCAGCTCAAAGAAATTGGGATCGATGAGATCATGAAGTTCGCAAAATGAACAAAAAGATTTCCTGACCATACTAATCCCTCAGACATCACAAACCTTTTTTCGTCTAGAACTCCCCTACTTTAACCAAAATCTTGTCCACACAGGAAATAGGGGAACACAACGGTCCCAACCAGATGACTAAGTGAAGAGCTAACATAGCTCACCCAAACTTTTTACCTAAATTTTCTATCTGAACCTCTGCTCGTTCGCATTCCCTTATGGCGAGGCTATACCTTTGTGATAACCATCCCACTTAACTATATCCCCAATGGTCCACCTGTGATGTTTCAATCGAATGGTTTCGGACCACTTTTGGCGATTGCACTGGAACATTTCTTGTCATTGCCTTTTCGAAAATGCGTATGTTGTCTTGAGCATGTACAATCAACTGAGGCCAAAACGAGTTTCTTGAAACGAGTTTCTTGAATGATTTAGAGCTTTTGAAACGTGCAAAAAGATCGAACTTGATCAGAAAATTAACAGCATAGGCAAGCAGTTTTTTTAACTGATTTTCGCTCGTGATGTCATTACTTTCACGGCAAAATGCACTTTGGACTCAAACACTTTTCCTTAAAACGGAAGAATAGCAAAGGAACAAATGACACATCCCCTTTCTTAACAACTTAAAGAAGACAATAAAAAGCGGACCTTTCATCCAGGGCCCTGAGGTTTACTGAGAAGGTTTGTCTAGGTTTTTTCGAAATTTTTCAATTGTCAATACGTTAGAGGGTTGTAAACGAAGACAAGGATATTCTTCGCGTTGTTCAGTTAAAAATTCCAAAATGATGGTTCGACACGTTATACAAAATCCAAGAAATGTTTAGTATCTGGGTTTATATATCAAATTAAAAAAAAATCAAAACGGCTGATAGAATATGAACACCGACATTGGGAAACCTTGTTTTGAATCTTTCCGAAAAAATGTGTGTTGCGCGCCAATGTGTGTCCAGCAGTAAATTCCTCCTTTTCTTTGATGGTGTTTTGGTTGGAAAATAAATAAATAAATAAAAGGATGGACGAAGTTCGAAAAGGGACGGAGAATTCGATGTCAACTCATTCGCATTGGTGTAGTTCGCAGAATTTTATTTGGCATAAGTTAAAAGAAAGTTTAATTTTTTTGCATTTTGGAAGACTCATCATCACTCTGCAGTTACAGTGATAATGCTAGTGCAGTGTAATGGCTTCACAGCATAAAAAAATTACTTTGACAACAATTTGAAGGCATGACAAGTCAAAAAAGTTATCACTTCAAAATAGGAAACCATTTAAACAGACAACTAAATCCAGCGATAAATAAAAATTGCTCTGGATTTTGAACCTGAGGCCTTAAACTAGATTCAAATGACTTCAGAGTTCTGCCAAAATGTAATTAAAAATTAGCTTACAATACCTCCCCTCTTTGCAGAATGTTTTCGATTTCAGAAGATACAAAATTAAACAAAGTGGCCCAAAATGTATCAACCTATCAAAAGAAGCTATTAATTTTTCAAATGACTACTTTGTCAGTTGTATTTTTATATTTGTAATGTTAAAAAATGCAAAATTTACGTCGACAAACAATTTAACGATGTTGGTATAATGTGAATTTCAGTCGAAGATGTCAGTGCCGTCCCACATTGGCTGGTCAACGAGTAAGGCGTTTAATCGCCTCGAAAAGAGTGAAATAATTTGTGACAAAAGAGACACCGGAAATACCTGAAGTAGGTCTTGCTCCGTTGGGAATTACGCTTTTGTGACTGAAGATAACGCGGCTAACCCGTCAATGTCGACCAAATGAGCAGTCTTGTAATTGGCCATTACATGTTGGCGGATTTAGGTGAAAGAGTGGAGATCTATCCCAACAAATTTTTGGTCGATATTCACCATGACCAACGAGGCCCATTTTCATCTAAACGGAATTTTGGGCTTGCATTGAGAATAAATGTTTCATTCACGAAGATCCATAAAATTAAAGTCACTGCATGCTACGTCATTTACGCTGGAGATGTCATCGGGCCACATGTTTTCGGCGACGCTGTGGCAAACAGGGTTCCTCTAGATTGTTTTTTCGTTTTTAAAAAGGTGAAATAACGTCGAGTGCATTTATTTGGAACGCCCTTAACAATGTTTCGACACGGACGCCATTCGAAACTGCCTCAACATTGAGACGCTTTACGAAATTTTTAAATCGTAATGAATCTTGGGCATACGTATTCTCAAATTTGTGCATTATTTGACAGAGAAAATTCCAAATATGCAACGCAATGTGCCTATGTTCTGAAAATGAGATCGCCCCAGATATTATACAATGATTTGAGCTTTAAACATCATCTGGTAACGCTCCACACTCGATGTGATAGTCTCGTCAATTTATTGACTAAATCTTTGTTCATTAGTTCCAAGACAAAGCATTATTTTAGTTCATAAATCCATCTTTGTTGCAAAAGCAAAACAACATTTTCAAATTCACTCGGAGATCTTTGTCGACAATCTCTAGACAGACAGTTTCCTTAATCAAATTAAAGCAAACGGCCTGTAAGTTGTTAGCCATATTCATCGCGTGTTAGTCGCGCAGCAACATGCTCATCACGACTCTTCGAAAACATAAATTTCTTACGACTCACGGACAATAGCGCTTTGTTTTATTGCCCGACAAACTGGCTTTGTCCAAAACAATATTAACAATTTAACAACATTTGTAAGTACATCCTCATCCGACTCGAGAGTCCTCCGGACTTATCCGGCTATAAACCGCCATATTGTCTGGCATTTAAAACAAACACAATCAAAAGCGCGCCGAGGGGGTGTTTATCATTCTTCACAAAACGGATATTTATTACACTTACCAGAACCGGATGTAAATCAACCCCATACATGTCGTGCCACTTCACTTTGTCGAGGTAGTTGAGTTCAGCCGTTGCCGGTGACATGCCCTTTAATTGCTGATGTAATTCGCTCACACGTGTTTCCAGTTCGCCAGTTTGGTTTGGCAGCAAGCGAAACTCCGAGACGTATCCCTTCGAATGGCGTCGTGCATCATAGTCGCCCAGTTCAGCTATTTTCAAACAAAAGATAAAAAAAAACATTAAAATGCATTTGGAAAACAAAAAAATAGAGTTTTTTTTTTTAATTGATGTTCGAAACACCCTCAAATGCGATGCGACGCGACGATGGTACTTACATACATTACTCGTGCGTCCTGATCCTGGACAAGGGATAGGGTAATGATTTTCGGATGCGGATGAATAATTTGTTTAATGAAGTTCGAAACGACTGTCGATTTATTAAATTTACGCGCCCATAATAGAATGCGTTTAATACTTAGTAATTAATTTGCGATTATTGAGCGACGAAGAGTCCAGTAGGGCCGGCTTCTCAAAAGCAACCCCCCCCCCCAACTCACCAAAACCTATTTCGAACGGATGATTGGTGTCTGTACTTCAAATTAATGACGCGACGGATATAATTATCGATTGAAAAAAAGGTGGTGGGCTGTGATTGGACGTTTTAAATTGCAAAATGGTTTTCTTTTTAGCGGTTGCATTGTCTAGTCAATAGGCCAAAACAAATGCCATTTATGCGATCTAAATTTTCTTTATCTCAGCAGTCTGAACGTCTTTTTTTTTTAAAAAAACAACGGAATATATCCACACAGTATGAACAATGAATAACTTAACAGTGGAAACGTCCTCTCCAGTTTGTAAAGCATTCTTCGAAAAGCATTCAGTAATGAATTCATTTGAATGACTAAAGTCATTCATTCATTCATTTAACAGACTGCAATCATTTGAAAATCTTGCATTCTTCTGCTTTCTCCAAAAAACCATTTAAAGCAATTTTACCTTCTTGTGGTACGAATTCAAATTGAATGAATTCAAAAGAATGCAATGAATGCAAACTGTTGTAGAATTCGTAAATGAATGCAGAGTGAAATAATTCGTAAAAGATGTCCTGTTTAGAAAAAATACTTTGAGTAGGCATTTGAACGTTGACTTTTTAAAGAAATAATTTTTATGAACCGGGCCAAGAGGACTGAGGAAAAGGTCGCATTGACAAATAACCAACAAAGTGTGAAAAAGGTTTATTTTTTTTAAGAATCGTTTTTCTGCATGGATTTGGTACTCCTTTTGTTGCGAGTTGATGCTTTAAAATCTGAAGAGGCTTTCGCAAATTCCCGCATTGGATTGCCCTCACCGAGAAAGAAATAATTTCGCATTGATATTGATTTGTATGAAATATATTTAGAAGCAGATGAGAATAACGACCAACCCCAAAGTCAAGTCTCATGATCAATTCTTATTCTTGTACAGTGCGTTCGAAAAATGTTGACCAAATCTTTTATTACCTTTTTTGGGCGCAGTTTATTGAATTTATGATATGCACTTTGTAACAAAATGCCATTCAAATAGTGCATAAAAGTTGATGTTACAGTCGACTCTCGTTAAATAAAACCTTGATAAAATGAATTTCTCGTTAACTTGAAGTTTTGCTCTGGTCCCTTGAGAATCTCTCAGTAAATTGAAAAAAAAATGCCCTGTAAACTTATATTTATGTACACTCGTTAATTTGAAGGGATTGTGAAAGGAAAGAAGGTGGTGCGAAAAAAGACATCGCGAGGCAATTTGGAATTCTTCCATCTACACTTTCCAGCATTTTGAAGAAGAAAGAGCAGATCGTCGAGTGCCAGGGAAGATGTAGGGAAAGATGCCGGCAAGGTCAATATCCCCGTCTAGAGGAATGTCTGGTTAAAAAGCTTCGCGAGACCAGAGAACAAAACATACCAGTTGGAGGTTCTATGCTGAAGAATAAAGCACAGTCGTTTGCAACTTCCATTGGGATTCAAGGATTTAGTGCTATTGAAGGATGACTGACAAATTTTAAAAAACTGTTTTCAAAAAGATTTGTGGCGAAAGTGCCAGTGTTAATAAAACAGTTTGTTCGGAGTGAAAGGAAGAAATACATCGCTTGCTGGAACAGTATGATCCATGCTACATTTTCAACACGGATGAGAACGGTCTTTTTTTAAATGCCTTCCCGACCGAACACTGACCTTTAAAGATGAAAAATGCCACGGTGGCAAGCACAGCAATGAAATGATAAGAGTATTGCTAGCAGTGAATATGGACGGATCTGAAAAACTAAAGCCACTCGTTTTAGGGAAAGCTGCTAAGCCACGTTGTTTCAAGGGAGTGAAATCATTTCCTGTATCTTATCGCTCAAACAAAAAATCGTGGATGACAACGGATCCATTCAATGAGTGGATTCTGTGACGGTGACATGGCAAAACGAAAACGCAAAATTCTGCTATTTTTGGGCAACTGCACTGTTCATAACAACCCACCACCGCTTTCCCACATCAAACTCCAGTTTTTCCCTCCAAACACGACATCTAAACTACAACCATGGTGGTTTCTAACTTTCTACCGCAAAGAAGTTGTTTCCCTGCTGCTCTACAGTTTTGATAAAAGAACGAAGGCTTACACAACAGTTCTAACTGCCATGACTCTGATTGATAAGGCCTGGAGAAGTGTAACCCCAACAACAATTTTCAACTGTTTCAGGATATGTGGATTCAATAAAGGTACATCGATTCAACAGCAACCGGAACCGGTTTTTCATTCCTATTGGGACCTTCTTCCTAACCAAAGCGATTTGACTGACGAGGACTACATACGTTTTGATGACGACGTGGGCGTACATGGCCCCCTTTCTGATGCTGAAATTCTGGCTGATTCGGTTGACGATAAGGATAAGGACGATGGAGAAGAAACCATCCCGATGGCCTCGCTGAACGAGGCAAGGTCGTCATTGCATACATTGCGTTCATACGCACTTAGATCGGAGGTGGGTGGTGAGCTGTTTTCAGCCCTCGCAACGATAGAAAACTCACTTGACCAGGCACGATGGGGCTCGCTCATTCAACAAAAAATAACTGATTTCTTCAAAAATGATTAATAAACCTATGTATGTATATGAATAAAATATAAAGTAGTTTTTGAAAAAAAATACGCTCATTAATTTGAATTGCTTGTTATGTTTTCTCGATATTTAAGACTTTTGTTTAATAAAACTCTCAATAATTTGAACTTTTTACTAGATCCCAACAGATTGAATTTATCGAGAGTCGACTGTATGAATAAGAGGTTCATTTAGCCCGTGATAGCAGTTCGAAACGAAACGAAGTAATTTAGCGACAAAAAAAAAATGCGAAAATCGATTCGGAGTGCAATTTAAAAAAAAAATGTCACGAGACCGAACTAGCAGCAGATAGAAAGGATAAGGGAGTTCAAATAAGACGACACCAGTGAAAGATCCTTTTTCGGTGGTCCACAGCCGTCGACATTCGTGGATCATGATGAATTTTGCAAAATACACTTTTGAAGTACGTTTGGTGCAATATCCGACACACAAAACTCCGTCCTAAGAATTTGTAAGTTGTATATCACTCGAGTTTTTTTTTTATTTTTCTCGATCTTGAGGCTAAGCTTACAAAACTAATTGGTTGACAAATCTTGCCCCCTAAATTTATTAAACAGAAAAAAAAAACTACAATTATTTTGTTGCCAACCTGACGGATTCAGATATTTTTGCCCTTCTTCGAAATTGAATATTGCTTTAAACCTAAGCTTTTTAATTTTTCAATCCATTCATTCATTCAACATGTCATCCCAGAATTTTGTATGGATCTTTTTGAGTTATACAGCTTATCTATTGGAAGCAATTGAATTTCTCTTACCGTTGGGACAGCATTCGAAAAAACAAATTCGCTCGACAGTTTTTTCGTCACATTTAGTCGCAATAGGTCGCTACGAGTAGACTTTTTTAATTAAGGGGTTACAAAATGTATTTTAGATATTTGGCGCAGAAAAAAGATAAATGGACATTTTTTTAAATGGGATTTATCAAACTCATTTTGATGAACAAATAATTTTTTTTCCAAGTCTATTTTCGTCGTCGGCGGTTATTTATCACGGCTGGAAGCTTAACTTCCGCAATTTTTGAACTTTTAGTTTTCTTGGAGCACTTTTGACAAAAATGTTAAGAATCTCATGAAATATGTCTAGCTAAATAAAAAAAAACTATTCATATATCCTACGTACATATTTGCGTCGCTGGAGAAAGCTATTTCGAATTAACTGTGAACATTTAAAATCGATCATTGTCCGAGTCATGTTTCCAACGCGCTAAAAAAAAAAGTGGTTTCGATAGAATCGCGTAAAAAGTTTTAATTTCTACATTTAGCCATTTTTTATTTTTGTATATCATTGGAAGGACCTAAAAGTACCCTTTACGTCAATAAATGTTTTCAATATTCAATTTCAAATCTGACGAGTAGTTTTGAAGATTGCCTTCTAAATTCGAACTAGTAAACCTCTTTATAAATATATAATTGCCTTTAACCAAACTCTGTGATCAAAATCAATTCAACGGTCTTTTCAAAGTCAAAGTCATCCACATAAAATCGCTTAGTTTGAGTCCTGCACAAATATGAAAGTGCCCTTTTTTTTCTAACTTCTATCAGCTCAATTAAGGCAGACAAAGCACATTACTTTTGAATCAAATTGAAGCTCCTTCCCGCTAATAAAATATTAATTCAAAGCATTTTCCACTGAATTGATGCATTAACTTTTCAACAGGACCGTTAGATGATTTTCCCTTCGCACAGGATACTTAGTTGCTCATTTGTAGCCTTACCTTTCATTAAGTATCGTCATTATATTCCAGCTCCATCCAATTAATAAGAATTCCCTTTTTTTCGTGTCCTTTTATGTAGTCCAAGTAATTTTGTGGTGGTGGTACTTTCCGGAATGACTTCCTTTGGAGAGGCTCTAGAGTGTTGCACTCGAGTGCAGTTGCTCTCTGATGAAAAGTTAATTAAATCATGATACCTCGTTGGTCTGTGCCTCATAACATGGGGAAAAAGTTAAAAGTTACCACCGCAAGGTAATTCAATATTAAATGGGTCAGTGGAACCTTTGCACTGAAATGAGGACTTGAGAGCTCAAGCACCCTCAAACTACCTTATAACGGTCCACTGAATGGTCCTTCAAGTACTTAACAAGCTGAGTTACTGCTTCTTCTTTTTTTTTGTTTACCGAGTACCATTTAAACAAAAAAAAAAAAATCCTTCCTACTGCTCCTGTGGCAGGAGTCAATCTCAGCTCAGGATACATTCTGTGTATACACACATCGATGGGCCCTTATTATTATCCGACATCCTTACACTCTTTATACCGTTCCTTGTTCATAGCACAAGCACACATTACATGCATCATCGCGGCGACGATCGTTCGTTCACTCTCTTATTACTTACACTGCACGACGAAGGCTCCCAGTTCGGCGGCCAGCTCAAATGATACCGGCAACCGGCCCTGCAAAACATCCTGTTTGACTTGCAGGAATATCTGGTACCTGAAAATATACAAATACGTTAGCAAACAAAGTGCGAGATGATAATAAACAAGCATAACGTCCATCCCCCAGAAACCCCACATTAACGCAGTGCAGCCCAGATTGACACGAGTTCTGCTGGCCAGAGACAGGAGCCAGGACCCACCAATGATGGAATGGTTGCAATTTCAATTATAGCCTCCTATTTGCATTCACTTAGAGAGTGGTGCGTCAATATTTGCCTGATATCGCCACAAAGTATGATACTTGCCGAAATGATTGTATTACTTCGTTTGGGTGAGGTGAGGAGGCTTTTGTGGTGGTTAACCAAATCGGCGGATGATACCCAATATTTGGAATATCCCCGGATGAACTTTCACAGAATTATTAAACTTGCTCAGCGGTTTTTTGCTCAGTGGCCGTAGGAGAAAGTACAAGTTTGGGTTTTGTGTCTCTATCGAGACTAGAAATGAAAAAAAGAGGTTTCTAATTTTTTCTAATTAATTACTACGATCAACTTGAATAAATATTGATGTTTCGAAAATACTAAAATGAATGATTTTCAAGTGCACCTGAATTAAAAAAATAAAAATGAAGCTTGAAGTGGATTGAGTCAAGAGAAATTTTGGAGCAGCGATATTTACATCCGTCTCTGGGTGTTTATAGATTTTATTTTATAGGTTACAACACAGGATAATTCTATTGAATTCACCCAGAATGATTGGGAGTCTTTTACTTAAGAAAAGATTGGGATTTAAAAAACAAACCCAAGTCACCATCCTTTTGAAGTCAGAAATTGGTGCATTCAATTTTAGTCAATCATTGAACTTAGTCAATTGATTGCATTCTTTTGAATTCACTTGCTTTTTTCAGCAGTTCAATGTGAATTCAAATTAAATCAGTTGAAGTCAATGAATTCAACAGTGATGGAAAAATGTAGGACAATTATTTTGAACTGAAACGAAATGTATAGTATATGTTTTTGTGGAAGCAGGTCTAATGGAAAGAGATACAATGGAGTGGGATTCCTCTTGCTCTTTTCACGACCTCGCCGAAAGTAGGATGAAGATGATATCTGTCGCTGAACCACAATTCAAATAATTTCACTGACTTCAACTGATAGAAAGGGAATTGACGAAAGACTTCAACATCATATATGAATTCACCACTGACTTCAATTAATATTAAGTGAATTCAACTGATTTACGAAAATGATTTCAATTTTGTGATTGCTACGAATTGAATGAAATAGTCATTGACTGGATGCTAGTGCCGATATAAGTCTTTTGAATTCGAACTCTTTTTTGAAATCAATTGTATCAATTACAAGATTGAATTCTTTGATTTGAATTCCGTGAATGCATTTCAAAAAGTACGTTTTTAACAATTGGTTCTTATTTGAAAAGGGTCAACAAAAGTTGCCTCTCTCTGGTTGGTTTTGCCATGGGCCATCCTCTCAACCCAATCTTTCAAATATTTTGTATGGTTTTGGCAACTCTATAGCATGGTTAAAACTGTTTTTGAGTGCCTGAATTGCCTCTAGATTGCCGGCACAGTGTCGGTATCTAATGGCATCACACAAGCAAAATCCGATGGCCCAGCAACATCAGCAAAATGATAAGTTACACAAAAATTTAACATAGTATTAATCAAATCGATTGTTGGATGGCTGCTTTGGAATGTAGCCCAATTTTCTTGGGAAACATTCATTGCTAGAGTTCAGACCCTCAATTACTAGACATAAGGGATCGGTTTTCATGTCTCACAAGCGCTCTCTATTGATCTTTAGACTTATTTTGTTTTCCATGACCATTTACCAACTATAGTTTTCACAGTCCTGCAAATCTGTGGTTAGTAACGTAGCTCACGTGGTCACCAGCAGAGAGGACATGCTCAAGATTGTTCACTTTTACCATAAAACAACACTGATGGTAAAAGCACAGCCCAGAGACCAGTTTTTAAACTTAAACAAGTCTTTATTTAGACCTCAATAAGTTCCGGCAAAATGACCCAACAACGCGTAAGGATGCATTCATTTGTAAATTATCTGATTGCATAATGAAAAGTATTGGTCCTAGAATTGATTCCTACGGTACGCCATCGAATTCTTTTAAGCGAGTGTCTGTTACCCAAAACAACTCTTTGCGTTCAGTACAGCACTTAGTTCGAAGAACAAGCTAAGGTTTTCAGACAAATTTTAAGTCTAAAGCTTTGCAAAAGTCAAGCCGGCATAGAACCAAAACATCGGTCGAGTCGTTTTTGAATCTTATTCCAACAAGAATTTTGATCATCGACAAAGCACAACTAAAACGTGCTCAAAATTTTGCCAACAGGTCATGTTAACTGTGGCAGCTTGAAATCTACCTTGCAAATTTTTTTTTCCAAAACGTTTACCAAAAGTCAGTAAAGGGTTAGATTTTTATGGCACTGAAATAAGCCCTTGCTATTCCTAGGTAATAACGTGAGTAAGAACAGACAGAATGTGTGATAGTTTCATTTTAATAAAGCGAATAGAATTGCCTCAATAGAATTCCATTCGAGGGTAGAGATATGCTTCATAATTTTGACAAGTTCGAACTTAAAAGGTTTTAATGTTCGAAATTCGAAGGGATTTTTATTTGGGACAAATTTTGTATTCCTCAAGTTAAAGTCAGACGATTTCTAGTTCCCTCAGTCATGTCAGGGCTACTTATGTTCTGTTTATGAGCTGACATTAGCAAACTACGTTACAGTGCAATAGTAAATCGTCAGTTCACAAGGTTGCCAGATTTTGTCCAAACTGTCATTCTTTATTTTGACATGTTAGGTTGGAAATGGCAGATATTTGTTAATAAAAATATTTGCAGATCCGTTGGCATGCATTGCCGGACAAAAGTGAACAATTGTGACATAAAACAAAAACTAGAAAAGTGCGAATCGGACATGCGCAACGAAGGTTCCATAAAACCTTGTAGGTATTTGAATACTTCGGCCATCACGGAAGTAAAGTTTCGAAGAATTTTCCCGCTTATTAGAAAAGGTATCCTTTAGATTTTTACTTTCCTTGCGCCTGTTAAAATGTGCTTGATTTCGCTGATTTAAAAGTCAGTTTTTCTAAGATTTAAGGGACCCCACTCATAAGTATCTTATATTGATTTCGACTCGAAACCTCCGCGTGTTCATGAAAAGAAGGGTGGTGATAGACAGATGGTCAACAAAATGATTCTAAAATGGTTCTGTTTTCCCTTTTAAGGAACGGAACCTTAAAAAGAATCCAAATGTTGCAAAAAGACGCACTTGCGATTATATTGAACGCATGCATAATGGAAAAGAGCGACGATATTGAATACTTGCACAAGCATCGTCGTATTTGAATTACAGAATGGGTGCCATGATGGGAGCAGGAGGGACTCTTCTTTAAAATTCCTTGTCAAATTTCGAGCATAGAACCAGAAATTAATCAGAATTTGGTGGCGGCATGGTGTAACTCTAACCGGCCGAAGTTTTTTTTTTCGCCTTTCGCCTTTTTTGATTTACTCCTCCTCCCAAATCATAGATGATGCACAATCTTAAAGTTGCTGGGATTCAGAATCTGACCACATAAGGTCTGCAATTTAATCACAGCAGATCATAATGTTTTAATAGAGCGACTCGATTACTATTTTAATAATTGTTCTTATATAGAAATTTTATGCAAGTCCTAAATTGTAAATAAACACAAATTTTTCGATATCATTCCTGCGTGACTATCTAATACCGCAAGTCTTCAAAAAATCTTTCTAAAACCAACAAAAGATAAAAACCCCAACCAAAAAAAAAACAAAAAAAAAAACACAAAAAATGCAAAAATAGAATTCCATTCATACCTGGTTATTTCCTCGAGCAATTTACAAGGGTCGGCAGCGTAGAATTTCACCCCAAAATACAAGTCAAAAGGATCCGACTTCGGTTTCAATTGCCGTGAAATCCTAGAGGCCGGATCCAGCCAATGCTGTAATTGAAAGATAAAAATGCATACAAGGATGAACATAAAAATCAATCGATAGTTGTTTGAAGTTTTACAGAACTTTTTGACAAAAGCAAATAAAAAAAAAAAACAAAATGAAAGAACACAGCCGCTGGCTGTTTGATATTCAGTATCTAAAGAATGTATCTCGATTTCATAGAAAAAAAAAAAAAAAAAAAAAACAAACATAAAAAAAAGGATTCACTTTACTCACCGTTTGATTTTCATCGTCGATGTATCGGATACCAAAAAAGGCAGTTTCAATAAGGTTTAGTCTGGCAAAGACAACATCCAACAGTGCTTGCCCGGGAAGGTCGTCCTGGAAATACAAAACAAAAAAAAATAAAGTTAAGAAGACATTTATTAAAAGAGTTTTTTTCGGGTTTGTTTTAAGAATTTTTTTTACGAATTTTGCTTTAAGAAGTTTTAGGTCATTTATTAAAGTTTGAAGAAAAATCAATGAATTAAAATTTTTTAAATTCAAAAATTGGAGAAACGTTTTGAAAAAAAATCATAACAATATTTGGAGGTTTTTTATTAGTGTTTTTCCGGAAATGTAAAATATATATACATTAATAAATAAATAAATAAATGATTAAATAAATAAATAAATAAATTTTATAATTAATTGATTAAAAAATAAATAAATAAATATATAATTAAATATAAAAACAGTTGAACTATATATTAATAAATATAAATTTAACTAGTGACATAAGACAGATGAAAGATTAACCAAATAATTATCGGCGAATGCACAGCGGTTAATGAATTTATCTTTAAGTTTTGGGATTCTAGAACAGATCAATTCATCATTTCTCTTTTTGCAGAGATCAGAGGTTGAATGATGCCAGGAAAGGTTTAGGTTTAGTTTATTTTGCGCTACTTGTAATCTCCGAATGTGAGATTTTGCGCACCCTTACGCTTGACATCCATAGAGCAGAATTGCTTGAAATAAGAGTTTTTCAATAAGAGCGCTACAAACGTTTTTTTTTTAAATAAAACAAAAACGGTTTTGGATATCAATGAAATTCTTTATTCCTGTAAAAGTACGTTCGATGCCATTATGTTTGGAACTCGATTTCTTTTACACGGCCACCACGGGCACGCTTGCAGAAGTCCAGACGCTGAACCCAATTTTCGACGGTTTTCAAGCATAAATCGACCGATACTGCTCCAATTTCACGTTCGATATTCGTTCATCAATCGTCGCTGGCTTGTTGGCATAGACCATAGACTTAACGTAGCCCCACACGAAATAGTCTAACGGCGTCAACTCGCACGATCGAGGCGGCCAAGCGACTGCACCATTTCGTGAGATAACACGTTCTCCAAACTTGGTTTCCAATAAATTGATTGTGACATTCGCTGTGTGGCTTGCGGCGCCGTCCTGTTGTCCTCCAAGTCCATATCATCCAATTGGGGCCAAAAATATTCGGATATCATTGAACGGTAGCGATCCCCATTCACAGTAACGTGCTGGTCTTGATCATCACGGAAGAAGTACGGCCCAATGACGCCGCCGGTCGGCCCATAAACCACACCAAACCATAATTTTTTCGGGATGCAATGATGACTCATGGAGTACGTGTGGATTGCTGCCTGACCAATACCGCATATTTTGTTTATTGACGGAGCCATTCAGCCAGAAATGAGCCTCATCGCTGGAGATGATTTTTCGATGAAAATCCGAATCATTTTCAAGTTGTTGCTCAGCCCAATTCACGAACATACGAAGCTTTTGGTTGTCAAGCGGCTCCAGTTCTTGCGTCAATTTAATCTTGGAAGGATGTAGACCATGATCTTTTCGCAAAATTTGCCACAATGACGTCACAGAGATGCCCAACGCTTGAGAACGACGTGTGAGAGACACATTTGGGCTTTCTGCAACTGAAGCCTTAGCGGCAGCAATATTCTCGACACTACGGGCACTTCTTTGTCTCACTGGCACGGGAAAATTTTGTGCTGTGCCTGTGGATTCAAATTTTTCCACTAGACGCTCAATTGTTGATCTGCTAGGACGATTATGACGACCATAAATTTGACGTAGCGCTCTTAACATTGAGGCCACTGACACCGAATTTCGGTAGTAAATTTTAATAATTTCGACTCGTTGTTGGCTAGTATATCTTTCCATCATGAAATGGCAAACCTTACTGAAGAGAAGTGTCAAAAGAGCAGCAAGAAATATGGCGTCGTTTGCTGTCCCCGTCGCTCTACTTTTGTAGCGTCCCTGTTCAAAAAACTTTTCTGTTCGTATTGACTACATTTAAAGTAAAGCAAACGCAATTTTTGGTTTTGTAAAGCGAAACACAAGAATTTTTTTTAAGAAAAAAGCGCTTATTTTTTCCCTTCAGTTCAATTTAAGAAAACTGACAATGATGTCCCAACCAAAAGAATTGAAGAAAAAAATCCAAAGACGTTTTAAAATACTTCAGCGAGGTATAGACTGTCTCCTTATGAAACAAGGTATAATTTGATTGCTATGCAGGCCCTCGCTACAACTTCCGTTTATATTGACATTCTTTAAAAAAACCTTTTCAGTGGAATCTTCAATTGATTTTTATAAAAATTCTAGTTCTAGATGTTCCTCCAAGCAAACTTTTCTACTTTTAGTTACCTTGGAGCAATTTCAAACCGTTTCCTTTTTTAATATGTTTCTTGCTGTTTTTTTAAATGTTTTTGCAAAGCTCTTTTTTTCAATTGATCACAGATTCGAACCCAAGGGAATGTCTTAAAATATACGTTCCATTCACCTTTTGCAATGAAGACTGCAGTTGTGATTACTCGTATCAGTTAATCATCATGGAATTCTAAATTTGTGTCGTAATAATATTATGATTCTTCCAAAACACAAAAAAAGAATAAAATACTGCGAACTAAACGAATGCAAATAAATCTGTAACAGACGAACGCAAATAAATCTGTATCAGAATCTTACCGGATTAATGGAACGAAACAAAAATTACGAGTATTTCTTTCTTTTCAAACCGCTTCACTTTTCTTCGCTAGGTACAAAAAAAATTATAATGGTAGTCATAATCCCTTGAAAGCAAGCCCCCTTATAAGTAGTTATAGATTCGTTTAGTTTTATCTGAAGACTTAAAGTGTTAAAAATTTTCTTCTTCCTTCTTTGACAATTTTTTAAAGATACCTCGTAGCTGTTGGTTATTCCATTCAATACCCTTATTATTTTTTGGAAATTTAATAAACTTGTTACTTCAATTCATTTCATTCCCCACTCGACTACGTCGAATGCCAATTTCCCTCCAGTTATTTAAACATTCTCATGAAGCTCCAAAGGACGTTCCCAAATCCAGATTGATTAAGTTTGAGATCTGAAAAGATTACACTATTGACGCCTCTTAAGTAAAATGCATCGATTCCAAAACCATCTCTCTCTCGTCCATTTTACCAAAGACGAATCCGTAAGCATGTAAGCCCAAGCACCCACAACAAAGACTGCACACAACTCGAGGAATTAACAAATTAATTATGCTTCTTCATTTGTGGGCAAAGGGAGCAAACTCTCAAAAACTTCTCCAGTAATATGATTGCTTGGCATTCTCAATCTCGAATCCTTTGTGTGCCGTGCGTCTGATGTGGCAGCACCAGTTCAATGAAAATGACCAATACTGCCTTGGATGGTCCTTTGGGGGACCTTTTTGGAAGATTGAAAATCTAAAATTGATTGGAATCCCAATTGCTATGGTATCTCGACTTCTACGCATGTTCTTGACTCGCCAATAGATCGGGTCCCTTTTATTTTAATCAGCACAAGGAACTTGAAGGTTTTAAAGGTTATGACAGCAACTGTGGTGTGAGTCGCCGCACTTCCTCTGCCAGCGGGGGTTTTGTGCTTCAACTTATTGTGGCCTTCTGTTGGCTAAATGTCTGCGTTTTGCCGGCGAAAACAATAATTGGAAAAAGTTTGAATGCACGTTGAGCCGTCTTAAGTCCGTTTGGCCTGTGGGCGTTCCTTTATGGATCTTTCAATTCGACTGTGTCAACAAGCCGTGGGGAACACTAATTCATTTGAAATGAATTTGAACTGAGAGAATTCTATGGACGTCTGCGTGCATCGTATCTCTGGCTTTGAATCTTTGATTGCTTCGGTTTTCTTTTGCTTGGGGGAGGAAGTTTGTTGCATCCCGGGCGAGGGTGGCACCGGAAACTGTTGAACGGCGGGAGACACATTAAATTCGGAATGCATAAAAGATCTCTTTAAATCATGTTTTCAGGTGCGATGACATGACATTGAAGGGACACGTAGCTGGCTGTCTATCTAGATTTCAAATAGAGTTGCCAGATATACAAAAAAAGTGGTGTTTTCGAAATTAAAAATGTTTAACTTGCAGAAGTGTAAGTTACGAGACAAAATCTTCAATCGTTCACCTTAGACCAATTTGAGGTTCTGCAAAGGTTGTGTAAGGTTTAATAGACTGCTACCAAGGTGAGACAATCTAGATTACTGAGGGACCGCACTGAAAAGGATTCTGATAAAAATTGACTTTAAGTATTTCAGTGGCAGCTATTTTGGATGTTTTTTAGAAGGGCAGCAGTTCCCAATTCTGCTTAAATCTATAAGATTCCTTCTTCTTGTAATGTTAAGTGCAGCTCATAAGGCTTTTGAAATTAGACCAGCGATGGTTGCCTTCTTTGCTGCGGAGTACAAGTGCAGGCGTGACCTTGTGCGCAGTACTGTCTGATCTGGTTCATAACGCAAAAGGCTTGATTTATTTTGCTATGGCTAAGGACCCTATCTGAACTCATCGTATTCAATTTCTACAAACCTTTAAACAGATTAAATCACTGCCTGGAGAGTCTAGAAGTTAAGGAGTCATTGATGTCGATCACTGATGTGATCGAGCTTCGTGCTCGGTACCTCATTTGTTGATCAAACGATAGAAGTTGTGGCAACGTGCCCGGAGATGTTGATGAGGTGGAGCTACATACACAGTGATCTACCTTTGTTGACTTTTTAATGAGGGCTTTACACAAACCATGTCTGCCGAATGTAAAAATTGGTCTTACAGACATTGAAGAGATCCCTTTCATTATATAGGGCCCCAGATCTTTCGAGCAGTTCTTCTTAATTGAAATAGGGCCCACTAAGCTTTGTTAAGGGGTAGACTAAATAAATCAGATTTCGACCACGCACATCCAGTGGGCAACACCCTGACATTCTCAAACTTCTACCCCAGAGTTTCTGCAACAGCTTTCGGCGCAGTATTTTTAGAAGCACCCTTCTTTGTTGTGGAGACCCGTCTCAATCTTGCACCGACTTCCAGGACTCATATATCCGTCTGACTGATTTTAAAGAATGCTTTTCTTAGCTCGATTCCTTTGCTTCTTATAGTATACTCTTCGATATCAAGAAGCCTTTTGAGGTTTGTCCCAGTTGGTCTTCCACGGACAGCATGTCCACCACTTCTGGCCTCTTTTTTAAACGCCTTAAAAGCTTTGTAGACGGCACGTTGGGATCCAGTGAGAATGTCTATATCGCCTGCGTATCCCTACAGCTTGACAGACTTGAGAAAAAACGACGTGAATACTAAGCAGGAGTATAAGTCGATAGGTGTTATAGCACATTCGATAGGTTTTTTGTTTATGGCGCGGACAGAGGAAGATCAAAGAGCTTATTTAAACGTGTTCTCGGCACGACAGCTGTTTTGGGAACCAGGGTTTAACTGCACCATTTATATCAAGCCGATATGTTTTGCCGCGAAATATGGGCAAGTACGAGTCGGACACGCACACGAAGGGTTCCGAAGCACCGTTCCAACTTCGCTGAGGCTCCACTACCTGTAACTTGCGCCTGAAATATGACCCTATATTGAACAAGCAAGGGCAATGGGGTTTGTAAGATTTCCTATCGCAGCGGAGAAAAATTTACTAAATTTCCTTAAATTTCCCGAAGAAAGTTGCAGCGTTCCTTTTTTCAGTCAGATTTTTCATAGCCTACTTCTTAGTGTTTCATTGAAGTGGGGCCTTAACAAACGCGTTTTTTGTCTGGGAACACCTCCTGATATTATTTTAATATTTATTGTTATATCGGCCATAGTCGAACGCATTCTGTTATTGCAAACATCTACCTATACCGTTTCGGAAAAACAACCGGATAGATTGACAGCGGAGCATATTTAATAGGGTTATGTTGGCACGCTTTGCGTACGGAACCCTTAAAATCACGAAGGGGAACCAACAATTGACTGCCAACCCCAAACGGCCACGAAAGTTCTCACAGTGGTAGTTGTACAATTGCTAACCGCACGCGTGATGTGGGACAAGAATGCCAGATGTCCCTTCCTGGTTTGGAACCCAAAACTTAACTCTAAACAGTCTGAGATTGACGCATTAACAACTTGAATAATGGCTTTTTACTTACTTTGGGAATGTGGCAACTCTGTCAAGTTTAAAGGCAACTCACTTGTACTTCGTGTCCTTGCATAATTCACTGCATCCTGTTTGAATGTCTGGCAAACTATAAAACATTACAGTATGTCCTTCAAAAATGGCAAAAATTTTGCTCGACCAGGACACACTCTTCTAGTTTCGCTTTGAAGGACATTTGCGAACCATACTGTTACACAGAATGTGTTAAAAAAAAACATATACGTTAGCACTGCACAAGAAAACATGAAAACACGAAAACGTGAGAACGTCAGGCCTTCGTTGATGACGCGTGTCCTCTTCAAGTGCTTCCATTTTTTTTTTCTTGTCATTCAATTGTATACAAATAGAAGAAGCTGCTGTGCTCACATGCGAGATATACACGATTACACTTAAAGGTCAGTGGACTTGGGTAAGCTCATAAGAAGCTTATGTCTTCCGTCGTATTTGCCAAGAATAACAGACCAACATAGTCGCATAGTCGTACACTCTTGCAAATCCTTTTTACGTTAAGGTTATCCCTGATGTTGAAACGACATTCTAGCAATCGTCCTTATCCTTTTGTATGAGTTCAGTTGTGAGATGGAGTTACATTCCGGGTTTTTCTTCTATCACCTTAGTAGTGATAAATGATGCAAGCACCGCCATGGGAATAAAAGGAAAGGACGTATTTGAAATTAGAATTTAAGAGGATAAAATAAACATCACTTGTTTTAATAAGCATTCAAGGATGTTATCTTGGTTTAATTGGCAATTCCTGCTCTTTGGGCAATGGACTAGGATAATGTTAATGTTGCTTTTGTCCTTTTTGGAGGAGGTCCATATGAACATTTTGTTTATTGCACACTTTATAACACGAAGTGGTTTACATGTTGGACGGGGGCACAAAATAATAGCGGGAGATAATAAAGCTACCAAAGTTGTAACGACCGTGATGGCAAATTTCCTTGGCCACTAAAACTTATCTAAGTAGACAATATGTTGCCTCGGTAACTACACTCAAAAGTGGGTAATTAACCAGGAAAGTAGTGATTTGTTAGATTTATTTTTGATGTTTATGCGAAGTCCTGTAGCCGCCTGTGTGTGTGGGAAGAAATGTTTAACTACTTTTATTGCGAAATTACTTGTTGTAATGCTTTGCTGGCTCGGAAAGATGAAATACTCGAACGAGTTTAAGATTAACAGGTTTATTTTGAGGCCTGCCATTTGGGAATCAAAATTTACAAAAATTAGAGCTCGGATTCTTTTTGTTGTCAGCGATCAACGATTATTGCTTCATTGAAAAGAGTTAACCTTCCGATTGATTATGAAAAGAGATGAAACTAAGTTTGTAATAAATCAACTATTGGAAGACTTTGTGGCCCGACGCCCAACCTTATTGTGACCATAGCTCGCCCAGTTTCAAATCATCAATTGGTGGCAATAAAAAATCGTGAAAGAAGGTCCGCCACTCAAAAAACTGCACGAAGTACTCATACGAATCAGGCTTCTCCATAGCTACGTTTGGACTTTCCGAGCCACAAACCTGGCTGTTTTGTTTTTAAGGTGCCAAGATAGGAATGCGCCTCATCTGAATAGCGGCAAAGTGTAAATTGGACTAGCTCACGAAGGGTCCCGTACCACCGTACAACATACTTAAGGTTGATTTTTTAAAAGCTATAGGAAAGTTTTTTAAAAGAAAACACATAAAATTCAGAAGAATGCATGAAATCTTTATTTGAATCGATATGCAAATGTTGACCTTGACTGCGCCTCAAATGGTCCATCCGCTTCGTCAAATTTTGGCATACTCTTTCCAACATTTCGGCCGGTATCTCACGAATAAATGCTTCAATGTTGTCTTCCAATAAGTCAATGGAAGCGGGCTTGTCTGTATAGACATGAGCTTTAACATAGCCCTACAAAAAATAGTCTAAAGGCGGCCAATTGACCGGTCCCGAATGTGAACTAAAATGTTCACCGAACTCGCCTCTCAATAAGTCCATTGTTGCGCGTGCTGTGTGGCATGTGGCACCGTCTTGTCGAAACCACATGTCATGTAAGTCAAGCTCTTGCATTTTGGGCAAAAAAAGTTGGATATCATTTCATGGTAGCGCTCACCATTCACAGTTACGTTACGATTCGCATCATCTTTGAAGAAGTACGGTCCAATGATGCAACCAGCCCATAAACCGCACCAAAGTGTGACTTTTTCTGGATGCATTGGTAGCTCTTGCAATGCTTCTGGCTGATATTCACTCCAAAATCGACAATTCTGCTTATTTACGTACCCATCGATCCAAAAATGAGCTTCGTCGCTGAACACAATTTTTTGGTAAAAAAAAGTGGATCTTCGGCCAACTTTCCAAGAGCCCATTCACCAAAAATTTTACATTGCGGTAGGTCGTTCAATGTTAATTTGATAATATAATTTGACAATAGCCCGAATAGCCGCTTCAGTGGGTCGATTAAACTGACCATAAAATGGAAGAAGCGCGCGATGAACTTTCTTAACAGAACAAAATTTGCAAGCGTTGTTCATTTGTAAGACGATTCATGGTTAAATTATAGACCAAACTGAAGATGTTTGACAGTGAAACAAAACACGAAACGTGCGTCAGCTGTTTAAACCAGTTTTGCCAAAAAGATAAGCTAAAAAATTACCCTTTATATGTACTTTT
Source organism: Orthonevra nobilis (assembly GCA_963555765.1). Lineage (NCBI taxonomy): Eukaryota > Metazoa > Arthropoda > Insecta > Diptera > Syrphidae > Orthonevra > Orthonevra nobilis. The sequence continues at coordinate 48,882,962 of OY743225.1, read as the reverse complement.
TTGATTTCAAATATACATATCCAACTTCTTGGCGCTGAAGTGAGATACGATTTTTAAACTCTTTTTATTTTATTACTCTTTATTTTAAAATTTTATTATTTAGCGGCCATAGTAGCACAAATACTGTGAATTTTGCAACTTCCGTTGGTACCCTTCGGGTACGGAACCCTAAAAATGATTTTTCAAACGAAACTGTTCTTAACTCCGTGAAAGTTTAAAGCCCAAACAAGTGATAATGAAACGCTAGATTTAAACCAAAAACTTTCTTTGGGATTATTCAACTGATGGTCAGATACCGAGTTCTCTGGGGTGTTTAGTTTTTTTTTTGGATTAAGGCAAATATGATCAACGAAAGCTGCACTGCTCCCCATTAAGCACACAGAACGTTTTAAGGGATATCCGCGGATGTCAATTATCAAAGTCTCAAGAACTTTCGTCACAAAGTTGCAATATTTCTGCTCGCACTATTTCTGCAACTCGGCAATATGTTTTTTTCATTATGATCCTTGATAAAATTAAACGCCTCGCTACGACTAGTGACGTGAAGACTTTCATTCCAGTTTGAACTGCAAAATCAGCTGAAAATATTGAAGAGTCTCCAGAGGTCCTTTACGATTTAAAGTTTAATAAGTTGAAAAGATCATTGCGTTAATGCAGTGCTCCAAAAATCAGTGTGCTTTTGAAAGACGCTTATAAGGTTTCTGGATATTTTTGAAACTCCTGACTGACTTTTTAACTGCTCGACTGTTATATCAGGACATGAAGAGCGGCTTTTGAAAAGTGTTCACCGAAAAAGTTGTTGAATGAATCTTCTGACAGTTCCCTTTGAATGAGTCGAAAATTGAAAGATGATTGCGCAGTTTCAAATTGTTTAAGTTTTTATGAAGCCTTTCTAGCGTGATCCAAGCCAGCAGCCGAAGAAGATACTTCTGTACGCATCTAATAAAAGTCCTTCTGTGACTTTTTTGCTTGAAGATAGCAACATACATCGTATTATTTCTTATTCAAGTAAAGTTTACTTCATAGGAATTCTTAATTTCTTAGGAACAACTGTGTAAAGATATGAACTTATTTGCATTCACCCAATTCGCAGTATTTTATCCTGTATTATTTTAAAATTGCGAAAACTATCCGTTGTCGGTGCTATGCCTTCTCAGCAGAGCCTATGAAACCATGTTCTTAACTACTTCTTTATTAAAATGCGTAAGAGATGCGCAAATTCAACGCTGGCTCCTAGGAATGTCTAGATATCTTAAATACTTCAAGAGTGCCTCGCGTTGGTCGGAGTGGGGCTTCCTTAAGTTTCATTGCAAGTTGTTTCTCTTTCCGAACTATTCATCTGTATCTTCTCAAAGGCTTTATCTACGAAAGCTCGCCAGAATGACAAAGCTAAGCTTGTGTTAACAACGGTGTTAGACGCTGAGTTGGACGTACTCTTAATTGATGAATCCGAACAACCAAACCGCTCGGAGAATTGTCAGTGACTTGCGAGCGGTGGAATGTAGTTTCTTGCAATTGAATCCGACGTGCGGGTACAAACGATTCCATAGCCCATTGCTGTCGCCTCAATGTCTAACCACCTGCCATATTTCACATCTTGACAGGAGCCCTCTTCTTCACCTCTTCTTATCTAAAAAAAAAGAAAAATAAAACTTTTTGGTACAAAGACTTTCGGCTGACACTGTTGTCCAGTTGACATCTCTCGTGCCCAGTCAATCAAGCCCTTCGAGTGTCTACTGATTCCAACGCTAGATTTCCATGCCTTCACTACAATGTTGCACTCAATTAGTGCAGCAAGACATTTTAATAATTTTTGCCTTCATTCTTGGCAAATCGACGGAGACATCCCTGAAATCGACCGAGCATCACGAAGTTGCGCTGTGCGGTGTCTTTCCCCCGCCAAAACGTGATTGAATCGCAACTCTGTGCGTGTCAGCCAGGCGGCGACGGCGGCGGGCGTTTGAATGCACGTCATGTGGTGGTACACCAGCAAGCTACGTGTGCACTGGCTCGCCTAATCAACTGTATGAGCAATTTGGAACCGGACCCACTTGTTGCTGCCACTTGCAGAAACATCAGCACACCAGCTGGCCGACTACGACACCGCCTCCTCATACATTCCCCCTCAACACTAAACAGTTTTAATTGAGTCATTTAAGCTTCGATTGGGTGTGCACTTGGACACGTGTGCATTTGCTGGATACATACGAGTCCGAGTACGAGTTCCCGCTGTAATGTGTCTGCCCGAGCTCGGTGACTGAGTCCGAGGAATTGATTAATTATCGCAATTACCCGGGAGTGACTTCTGTGCTTACACGCCCGAGCATGAGTCCACAGCACCTTGCACTTGTCTGCCAAACGCGACGCGTTCCGCATCCAAATTTCGATCAACTAATTTCGTATGTAATTGAATGTTGTCTTGTTTTGTGTGTTGTCTTGTGGATTGAAACCATAATAAGGAGCGTGTATCGACTGCAGTAGGTTGTGGGGCAGGATCAACCCAATACACAAATCCAGGTCATGTAATTTATTTGAATATTGACTTGATTCAAACACAATCGAAAGGACAATCGAGTTGGCTTGCACGCAAGAATGGGATGAGAATGAATATTTTAAAGGATGCCAGGGTTGCGGCTGGCAAGGGCAATTGTGGTGTCAATCGGAAGGAACGTGATCTCGACAATGTGAGAAGTTTATGGCATGCATTGGGGGGCAGTAAATCGTTGCAGTGTGGTGCTGCCCAGTCTGATGGAAAAGAGATTGTATTGGAATTTATGTTTCGTTTAATAAAGCTTCAGATTTTATGGCTCTCGACGATTGGTGCTATAAAGAGTGCAATTTTATGTGAAGGATGCGTGTTTCGAGGATATTTCAAGCGCACCATAAAATGCAGTTTCGATGCAAACATTTTAAGTGGCTAGTTTATGACGTCGCAAATGGAGGGAAATTGCATGGAAAATATTCGATTATGATGGTTTTGAATATCAGAAAAAATAGCATGTTTGAAAAATTGTAAATTGAGTCGTAATGGTGGCGAATTCTAAGCAGTCATAGCGTGTTCACTCTAGGAACTAACACAATAAAAAAGTCCCTCAACAGTTCTCAAAAAACCGATTAATTGAAAGGCAGGATTGTGGGAGTTCACTAGCAGATCGAAACCAAAGATTTGGGTAACTGATCGGCCATGAGATGTCCAAAACAATGATCACAAAAAACATGTTTTCTTGCAATTTGATAAAATATAAATCAAAAATATCAAAAGTAACTTTCAGAACATGCCGAAAAATTGTTTTTTATTTCCACAAGAGGAGGTTTAAGCATCGAAAAAAGAGTGCCAAATTACTGTATACCTAATGGGTTTTTACTGTTTCACAGTTGCCTAAGAAGAGCATGCTTTTTCAAGTCAACCAATATAGTCAGTTGAATTAGTTATTAAATTAATCTTACTTGTTCCGATGTATCTGAAATTTTCGAAGCCAAGCGAAACATTTAAAAACATTTGTCTTTTTCGAAAATTTGGTCACTTTGAAGGAGTTTCGACTACCCCTATAACGGAGAAGAAGAATTCGCTTTAAGATACAATTAGATATCGATCTACTTGCTTTCACTCAATTCGCGGTATTTTATTTGACAGAAATGAAAAATACAATGGCAAGTTTTTGAACATCGAACGATTCCGTCATCTTCACATACCTTTATTTTGTGGACAAGAACTTCAAAGTGAAGCACAACTAGCCGAAATCTCTTTACCAAACTGCTATCGCAGGTCGTCCGCTCCAAAAATAGCACCATTGATTTAATCCCCAAGGTAAATGGTGACCTAGCCAGATTCGGGAATGAGATGTAACTTCAAGACTTACTCTAAGATCCGAGCTCGGAAACCCTCCACTGATCCCAAGTACTTAGCCAGATACGCAATCTAGTCTTCTATACAACATTAACTGTTTTTCATCATTTTAAAATAGTTTCACAAGAGGCTTTAATCAAGATTGTTAGGATATGACCGGTCAGCAATGAACCAAACAGAAGGAGCATCTTACTTCATCACTGACGCAAATGTGAAGTAAAGGAACAATTTTTTTCTCACAAATTCCATATGAATTAAAGCATGGTTAGGTCGAATAGGATAAACTTCCTGCTGTCGAAAGTAACCATATGGGGCCTGAGAGGTCCATTTTGATTCCCGATAACAAACTATGTCCCTTTTTAAGAAACTACATTATGGCTCCTGGAGAAACTCATTTGGTCCTGTGCGTTCTGTTCCCCGTGAATCGTAATCTGCTCACTGACGTTCACAAAAGCAGTGCCTTATGGTCTCCATTTTGTTTTCACCTCGACAGCTCCTACAAAAGTCGTTGGAGATAACGCCCATTCTGACGGCCACCGGGCCTGTTGCGTAAATGTGTAAATCTCACTTGTTGAAGGCCACGAAGGCCTTAGTTTTTCTTGGTGTTTAGTTCCGGCCATGGGCTAAGAAATATGAGACAATCGTTCGTAGAGATCCATACTCTACTGCTACGTTCTAGCTCATCAAATCCAACCATGATCCTTTCTTGGCAAGTTCATCTGCCTTTTCGTTGTCACAGCTGAAGGTAAACCTGGTGGCGTTCACCCAGTTCATTTCGACCTGTAATGCAGCTGCTTACAGCATTCGATTTTATGATGTCCTTGTTAGTTGCTCTTATTGCTCCTAGGCTGTCCACAAATATGTGTGCTCTCGTAGGAGCGAGGATCTCTGTTATTACCATCAAAGCAGCTCTTTCGATGTCAAAGATTTCAGCCTGAAAGAAACTACATTCATTAGAAAGACTATATGAGTTGTTGAACAAGACTCCGGCACCAGAAGACTTCCAACTTTGAAGATTTGAGTACCATGTACTTCGGGTAGGAAACTATCTTTCCTACTAGGGACAAGGAACATTTTTGTGAAGATGTAAGATGGGTTCTCATATTCAGTACTTTTGTTTTGCCGCCATCGTCGTCGAGTATCTGAGTATTGAGGAATGCTCGAAGGAAGGGTCCTTTCAAGTGTAAGATTCCCTCAGTCGAATCGCACTCTTAAGAGACGGGAAGTCAAGCATAATAGTTTACAATGTTTCTTTTCCACGTAAGCTTCGAGTGTAGTATAACACTCAGATATTTATGATACCTTCAGAGGATCATAAATATCAGAGGATCATAAAAGTCAATGCTGTTCCATTCCTTTTTGGGAGAGTTGAATCCTCAGGTTTCCTTTTTTCTTGTGAACAAGAGCAAGAACAAGTCACAGATCAACTATTAGATTCTGGCATTAAAGAAGCAAAAAAAAAGTTATCTAGACGGGAAGATTTCGGAATAAAATTCCAAGTATTGCCTTTGGTTCAGCTTTTAAGGAGATGCAGCCAGTCTCAAGTGACTCAATCCAAAAATAATTCACTGAACTGTGATGTCCAACATGGAACAGGTTCACATAGAAAAACGAGGCGTTTTGGACAAAGTTATTGATGAATCCACGTGGTCTGTTGAAAATATAAACAACGCTTGGGGTGTCACCTTGAGCCTTTGTCACCTTAACCGGGCATTCGATTTCATTTTTGGACAAAGTGACAGAAAAGGATGAAAATAAAGTTTTTTCATGAGATCAAGGATTGTCAAGTAAAAACGTTCTGCAAAATTAAAGTGTTAAAGGTTGTCACCTAGGGCCTCTTTCTGATTTTCGTTAACAAGACCGTTACGTCATTTATGTTTTGCTTGTGTCTGTCATTCGTAGAAGACGTAAAGAAATTTGCGGCGGTGAAATCAATAAGCTATGCTGATCTATTTCAACAGGACCGTTTTTGAGTAGACTGTAAGAATTGTTGCATTCGGCAGACTTTCAAGAAAAATGAGCTGAAGCATCTGAAAGGAACCAGATTTTAGACCGGGGTCAACCTACGTGCCAATCCAAAAGAAAAATTTGAATATTGTTTCCCACAGTTTTAGATTCTTTAGGAAAAGTATTAAGCAGGAAAGCAGACCAAAAAGAAGTAAAAAAGGATGATAAATTTGTATTTCAATAAATGGGGAGTAATTTATCAAATGCGGATGCTTGAATATGCTTTAGACAGCAGAGAAATAGAGTTTATGAACGGCGGATGAAATCGTTCATGGTCGCTGTGGGAGAAAAATCCTTCGGCTTATTTAAAATTTCTTGTTGAAAGAGTATAGATGAGAACGTTGACTGAAGAGCAGCACAGACTGCATACCGATATAGATCCAGCTTGGCGGTTTCGGGTACTGCGACATAAAGAGTCATACTCTCTCCAGCTCGAAGAGTTTTCACCGGAGAATCACCCCGATAGACGAAGACCTATAATTGGGTGCCAGACATAAATAGAAAGGGACCTCAGCCAACTTCTAAGAATATAAGCAAGTAAGGAAATGTAGTTTGCTCTCATTTACGCTCAATCCGATTTAACCTTCCAAGGGCTCAACAAGTGACGCCAGATGTGGCCTTAAATCGATGAGTATTGTTTTGGAGCTCCATTGCTCTTATCCACATCTTGGCTAGTAGTCATTCCTGGCTATCAATCAGGATGCAAGAGAGGAATTGAAGGCATCAATTCAATATCCAAAAGTAAAGAAAACTGACCCCTCTGTAATTGACAGAATAAAGGTTCCCTGCTTTCTTAAGGATCAATCTTGATTTTCGTTCTTAGAAGCCAAAGTTCATCTATTTTTTAACTGTACGCGTTTCCGTACACTCTCCATCAAACTTAAGGTTCCATTGATGTGGCCAAGCGAAACATCGCATCCCTCATTTAACATTGCTCTTCGGCATTGTGTTCTTTGATCTTTTGGAACCTCTTTTCTCTTTTCTCATCAAGATGATTCTTAGGCTTCTTGAAGTTCAAAAAATGGTCACTCGAAGTGTAGAAGTAACTAAGTTATCATGCGGGTAAAAGACGGCTCCTCGTAGCATCAAATTGCAACGTAATAAATTTGATTGCTGATCTGGAGACCGCCACGTCCCCTTGTGAGTCTAGTGTCTAGTCTGTGAATCGTGTGCAGTCTTCAATAATATTTATTTCGCCACTTTTTGCTTCGTGTCATTTTTCTCAATCGTCAGAGTCTGATAGAAACCTAAACTTAACATCGGAACCAGCCAATTGGCCAATCTCCTAAAAAATCTTCTCCGCCTTCGGAAGACTTACCAAAATACGGTGAGCCACCGCTCAACATTTATCTTCCAGCGGAATGCAGTCTCAAGATTAATGGAATGTGTCGCCATAAAAATAACATTGAGATAAATCTTTACAACCAGGGAGCACGTACAATGCTCCTTCCATGCTCGCCTATCCTGCACTGTCACTGTTCCATCTGCGGTCACCGCTTAACAATGTTAACCTCTTGTCTTCATCGTTGATGTGTTGTCTGCTACAACAGCAGCCTTAGATTGTATTACCACTCCTTTTCCATGTTCTTTGAAGCTGCAGCTACTGCTTTATGATCCCTCGGTGGCTGCTGGTTCGGGCAACGATAACGTGCCGAGGCACAGTTACGGATACAATGTTTCGCGCGAATCCAACGCGCACATGCAAAAACGTTTTTATCGCTTCAGGTTGTCCTTTTACGAGGCCACAGCAGTGAAGGTGGCCATAATCGCTGCATACCCTCTGAGTTCCTCCGACTTTATGTTGACACCAATGAAACGGAACGGATTTATTTGACTGTGACGTACCAACATAACAAAAAAAAAAAACAGCAAGCGTCTCACTTGAAGGCATCATCTGGTGGGCATTTGGCCGACGCCAACGATACAATCTCTTCCTTCATTCACCTATAAATTGCCGCCGATAAGCATCGTACAGTGTCCTAGGGCCTGTGTGTCTGCATCATGGAAAATGATTTGTGCCTCTCGTCCTTGTGTGTGACCGGTGCGGCAGGCTGTCGGCCCGGCGGAGCACAACAGAAAGTAGGTCTGCTGGCGGAGAGATCGTTTCAAATTGAATGGCAATGAATCGCTCCCATGGGGGTGGTTGGGTTAAGAGGTTGTGCTTGTGCGATTAATGCCACCTACTAGGAATCTTCTTTGGCAAAACGAAACCATTCCGCCTTTCACAAAGTGTTTTCTTTTGGGTCGAAATTTGTTTTGGGACCGAATTTGCTTTGGGACTTTACGCGCTCTTGTTCGTCTTTCGTTCGTTCTTTCGTTCTTCGTCGTCCTTTCTAACGGATAGAGACGCTCTGGAGAAAGTCCTTCAGTGGTGTTATTCTGACTTCCTTCCGAGTTAAGTGTGTCCCATTGGCTTTGCTTCATTGACTAGAGTTCTGGTGCCGTTTGGGTTCTTGTTCCTTCTTTCCTTTTTGTTTCTTTTGTGCGATTCGCGCGGACGCTGTTATGGCCCCGAAGGAGTATGGGGACCAAGGATCTAGGCTTTGCTGTGGTTAAATGACATGGAAACGGATGGCTTCGGTTTGTTTTGTTATACTTATATAGAATTTTTTTTTTCGAAACTGATAATCGAAATGTTTGACTTTTGTGGGAACAAAATTTTCGGGGCACTCGGGTGTGTGGTGTGGACTCATAAAGGAAATTCAAATTATTGCATGAGTGTGTTTGTGTGTGTGATGAACATTAGAGGGAAGGACAAATGGCAAAAGGACTTTGGGGGGTGTTCAGTTACGGAGCTTGCTGAGTCGTATAGCTGAAATGTATCTCAGAGGGCTAATTTGTATGATAATTCGTGGAGATTGCCGCTTGCTTTGTTGGGTCAGTGACAATGTCACGGAGTAATACTTAAATTTAGTAGATTTTGACTAAGTGAAAATTGTTTTTGCAAATATTTAGGGACTGTTCACATTCCTTGGGAATTTTATTCGTAAAGATTTTGCTGATGTGCTTTGGTTAATGTTACTGGAAATGGTATGCGTGCGGACCATGATAAAGGTTCGAATAATCTCGTATACCATTATTATTGACCTTTTGGCCTTTTGTGTAGTCTTATTGATTCGATAGATTCAATGTTACAGTTTTTGGAAAACGGCCAATATGTGAACAATAGTGCCTTCTGTGTGTGTACATACTTTTCGAATACAAGTTATTTAGAAGAATTTCGAATGGTTTGATGTGAAAGGACTTGAAAGTTGTAAGAATTTAAGCAGTTTTTTTTAAAGAATATGTTGAGAGAGTCCATTTATGTTTCTTGATGGTTGAGTGTAAACTTTAAATTTACAAAGCGTATCAGCAAGATCGGTTCGAAAATCGAGGAGGTTCATTTCCTCATTCGAAATTATTCCCTTTTTAGTCTATGTACACCGCCAAGCAGTACCTTCCGTAACCCTAGGAGGACTAATAGGAATAGGTGCGAGAATATAATTCATAAAAAAAACTAGAAAAAGAAGACATCTACGAACAAACTCGGAAAATGACATCGATGTCATGGTAGATAAAATCACAAATGCCATGAACTCTGCTTTTTCAATATGGTGCAGCAAACCGCAATGGTGGAATTCTGACCTATCAGCTTTACGCAAAAAAAGCAGAAGATGCTTCATCCGTGCAAAACTCTCCAGTGAGACAGAGGACTGGGATCTATATAGGCAAAGCACTAGAAAGCACTAAAGATTGTGGTCGGTTAAGACACCAACCATGCCAATGTTTATTCAAACGTCGGGCGGAGTCTGGACAGAAGCCGCTGAGGAGACCCTCAAGCTCCTGATTGAGACTCATCTCACAGGGAATAAGAATCTCATAAACACCGACTTCTCCGACAAACCAATCGATCAACGGTTCCATAGAACCGTTCCAGTTGGTCTTCTTATCAAATCTAAGCTGGATTGGAGGGTTAATAGCTTGGAGCCCTTACAAGCTCCATACCTGATAAGATATTATCACCATGGCTGAGAGCTATCTTCAGCAGCTGTTTAAGACGCAGCTACACTCCACAAAACATGGAGGAAAGCTAAAGTAGTATTAATATCAAATAGTGGGATAGCCATACACAGCTCACACAAGATAGCAAAGTTGACAAGAAGAGTAGGTCTAGTTGTAAACCCGTCTAAAAAAAAACTCATACTGTTCACAAGAAGATTCAAAATGGAAATAATCAAGATTGCGGGAATTCCGAGACATGCAGACTATATCGCAACTATCCTAGACTTCATATCGGGATACAAAATACTGATCCCAGTATCCCAGCACCGGACTCGGATTATCCGCGATCTAGCCGGAGATCTTCTCTCTCTGTCTTTTCGATTGTCTGACTACTGCAGTGTATTCCAAGGGTCGAAGGCCGCTAAGGCGCATTCTCTCGTGGAAAAAATCGTTGGGGTTGGCCGGAGATCAGTGTGTTAATGGAAGTCTTTGATCAGGTTGGCCCCATTGCCATTTACGTTATTGCGATAATTTTTTTTTTTATTGGGACTCCGGAGTTCTTTTTCATCGAAATTGCTGTCACGTTGAATTAAACGTCAAAGCCATCAGGCATCATTGTTCTAACAAGAGAAATGAAGCAGATGACGTTACGACAGTCCCTTTAGCACGCTTAAAGGCGCATTGGCTCTGGCAAGAGTTACATCGATATGAATGTTTAAATGGAGACATTGATTGAGCCAGAGCCTTAGGTATCTGACTAAGCTTAGATTTTCTAATGGTTGTCCGTGCGGTCCCACAATCAAGAATTTTCGCCAAACCTCCATAATTGTCTGGACCATACTATGTTCTTTAAGACAACGTGAAGGTAGAAAGTTGAAATAACTGCTAATTACTTATGACTGCAGTCCCTTAAAGCTGTAAGAAAAACGAGTTTTTTAATAGACGCAGTGAAAAGTTACTTGACATTTTCTTTTCACATCACGTCTAAATTTTACGACAAGTAATAGGGTATGAGGAATTCAAAATCACAAAAATATATGGTACATTGTACGGCGGTACGGGACCCTTCATGAGCCATTAGACCAAATTAAGTGAGCCTAAATTAATAAAACAACATGGGTCTTGCGCTTTTATCTAAATTTGTTAACGCTTTTTATCCTTAACAAAGCCTGGAACCATGTTTCGATTCATATTCTTGTGTTTAAAATTCGGGCCTATAAATCTCAAATCCGATGATAAGATATACCAGTATTTCTCTCTGTTCTCATTTATGCTATTGATGTCCAACTTCATCTCTTAATGTTTCAACCGCGTTACCTTCGCTTATATTTTAAAACATAGGGCGTTTCTATTTGTCTGATGTTTCTTTTTTTGTTTTATATTTTGTTGACTGAAAAGAAAGTTCAACTTTTGAATGAAATGAATTTTTCTCTTTGCTCGCTCTGGACTTAAATAAGATTTGAAAGACTGCTTGGTGGACTGAAACTCAGAAGTATTTTGATTTCGATAATTCAATAAGAAATGTTCCAATAGCTTATATTATTTGCATTCGTACAGAATTCGCAGAATTTTATTCGCCATTACTTTATTTACTGGGAAGTGCATTTTTTTTTTCAAAATTTGCATCTTTACAAGTCAAATTTTTGACAAAAAACCTTTCCAGTGCTGGTCAACCACTCCACTGAAAGCAACGTTTGATTGACCCCAAGAGTAATTATTGGTGACTGAACGTAGTTCGGAAACAAGATAAGGGATCTAGATTTAATCTTGAATTCGAAGCCGGGACCTGTCAAATTATTTAAATAAAAAGCAAGACCTCAACCTACTGCTATTCACGTTTTTGAGTGTATTGAAAAAGACTCTATTCTCAATAAGTGCCAGTTTGGTGCGCTTTTAAATTCCCGAGTTAATAGGTTTTCGAAAATGACGTTCGTTTCGTTCCTGAACGATGTTGACAAAGATTTTTATTCCTTTGCTTGACAAATTTCTTAAAATATGTTTACTCGAAATGTAGACTTTAATTTGAAACCAAAAAATTAAGAATTAACACCTTTAGGCTAGGTCGACCTAAGTTGAAGATTATGCTAAGGCCTGAATAAAAATTTCATAAAAAAAATGAAGCCGAGCCGATGCGGGAAATAAATCTTCTTTTTGCTGACATAATTTTAAATAATTTTTTAGACTCTTACGTTCTTTTTCATTAGTTTTTGAAAATGACTTCGATCAAATCATGATCATTTGGGATCTTTTACACTCTTGTAGGATATTCTCTTTACGTCCATCAAGAGACTGTGGTTAGTTCTCTTCGAGCCGAGATTCTTAAAACCTCAAAGTAGTCTGTAGCAGTCCAATCCGGGGATCTTTCTGACAAAATTCATCAAGTGGACGCCATGCCATGGAATAGACTGTGAGATATAAAACAATCGTCCATAGAGTTTCCTACTCTATTGCTACGTTCTCGATTCACTATGCCTATTTGTGTCTTTAGCCTACACATTATGTGGGGTAAGCTTTGCGTCCTTCTCAGCTTCAGCAATGATCCTTTCTTGGCAAGATAATCTGCCTTTTCGTAGCCGTGTTTAGCAGCTTTTGCACTACCTGCAACCGTTGCCTTTCCTCGATCATCACCTCCAATTCAAACACTTTAGGCACCATGGCGGAACCTAATAGCACGTTCCTTCCCACTTATCTTCTGAATTTCGGTTTTTTTCACCGCGAAGACAAGGTACTTACCCTTCTTGCCTTGGTTCTTTCGTGATTGTATAAGCTTCCATTCTTTGATCGCTAGATCTTGGTTCTGGGCTGCCAGTTATTTCTGGTCCTCAATCTGGGATGGACGTAGGCGATTTTCGGATTCTTCGCTAGAGATCCCCCTTGCCAGGCGGATGAAAGTCCGTAGGCGCTGGGTTTATACCCAATGGTGATTCTACCTGCCAAGGTATGATCAGCGTTTTAAGGGGCGATTTTTGGCTGGTGCGATTGTGCTCAAAGCTGTCTTTTAGGATGTGTTCCTTCTTATCCCGTCCTGACATACTGTTAGCTCTGTCGACCCTATCGCCCTTGATGCCAGCTGCTTGCTCGCGGATCAGCGTGTTTTGATTAATCACGGATCAGCTGATTGACTCTCCCTTTTTTCGTTCTTCGGAAGATGAAGCTGCGTCGACAGAACTGCTGTCCTGCATAGTGCTATCTGTTCCGATCGACGTGGCCAGCGAAAACAGAGATTTTTGCGTTCATCCGACGTTCGATTCAAGCGTTTGTACCTCTAATTAAGGGTAGCTCGGTTCTTAGACTTTATCCTCTTTAAAAATCAAATGGGGGCTTTACAGTTCTCCCGTCTCTTTGCTAATTCGGAGACTAAATAAGGCTTCAGAGTGACGTCCATATCATTTTCACGCTGCAACTCTTCCTCTATATTTGTGCCTTTGAATGAGGAGCTCTTACATACATCTGCGCTAGCTATCCGAAGGCACCGCGCGAGGGGAGGGCAGACCACATATGCGCAAGTTGTTACTTCCATTGAGAGCTGTTTGAGCCCTAGTTTAAGCGACACGCTGATGGCCAGGAAATCTGAGCCGTAGATCACGTTGTGCCCAAAATCTTAGAGCTTAGAGTTCCATGGTTTGGAGGCTCACATTCCACATCCCTTTACTTCATGAATTACAGAAGAACACTGACATTTCCCGCCATCACCATAGGGTAATACAATTTGGGCCAACTTTTTTTCATAAATATGGAAATTAAGAGATAAAACAAACTCACACCACATGGCCCAGAAAGGTTTTCACATCAAATTTGAAGAAATTAAGACCCTCAAACCCATAGACCAACAATGGAAAACAAATTTTTTTTAAAAAAAATCTTCAACTCCTAGTTTGTTGTTTCATGCTTGACCTAAACCATTACAAACTCTCAAAGAAGCAACTACAAAGTTCATGTGGAAAAATAGGTCTAGTGATTACAGCGCAACGGATGCAGTCTCATAATTACTTTTTTGTTTATAGATTCATTGGCATAAAAGGTCATAATAATTGTTTGGCCTGAATGCCCAAAGAGCTTACTCAATCCAAGTCTCACGATCAAGAGACTTGAATTGAGTTGAAAGCACAAGAACCACCGTGTGCCCTTGGCTGCTTTGAAACCCCCTTCAACTTTGTTTCTCTCGATCTCGATCTCAATCAAATCGAATTTTAACAAACACGTCTTGGTGCGTAAGTGATTAAATTTAATTAATATAATCATTGCCCACTTGGCGGGTTCACTTTGTGTCGGAAATGAAGCCCAATATTTGAATAAGTCACGAATCGAATTGAATGCCGAGTAATAACTTCTTTTTTTGGGATCGATCGCTTCATCCACTCGAGAGGGCAGCAATCAGTTTCGTCTTGTTATGTGTTGGACGACCTTCGACTTTGAACTAATTACGGTCGCAGTAACGAACGACAACCGAGATATACTTTTCGCCTTTGCACCAGCAACAAGTGTACCGCCCGCCCTGGGGCTTAATTAAATATTTTTCAATAATTATATTTTTCTTGGAACAACAACCGAACGGAGCCGAACCGAACCGGAGTTGGGTCTGTTGTCCTCTTCAAACTGGTTATTATGTTTGGCTTTGCCATGGAAATTGTAGGCTTTGGCTTGTTGGCAAGTACGCGCGGTTTTTTTTTTTGTTATGCGTCCGGTGGAGGCCGGGTGTGTAGTGCTTCATAGTCGTAAGTGGCAATTCACAAAGTAAATACCGCCATCTATAGGAGCACTTTGTTTTCGTGTTGTTTTTCCGTCGTCCCGTCAAAACGATCGAGTACGTATCTATCTATCAAGTGGCGGATTGGTTTTTGTTGAACGCAACAAATGTATCTTGTTGTATCTGTGTTTATTGCTGCCGACGGCGGGTGTTATACTCAAGCCCGGTTTTGTCTTAACATCTGTCTTTGGCTGTCCTCATCGCTCATCTTCATCATCATCATCAGCGGCAGAAGGAGCAGCACAACAGCAGCAACGGTGAAGTTATGTAGTCGCAGACCAAGTCCAAGCACTTTGTTTGAATGTTTGAAACGGTGCCGGTGGTGACTTTGACTGTGACTGTGCCATGCCTAGTAGTACCCCCAGGACATTATTAATGAGTTGAACTCCGGCTAAGAATGCAAAGTATGGTGGACTGCTGGTGTTTGCTAAGGCGGCACAGATAGAGATACTCGTATAACTAAGGAATGCTCCGGGGGGCGATTGGGTGCAAACTGTTTCGATTTTGTCGGATGAGAGGCGCCTAAGCGTCCCGGAATAATTCCATTACAGTAGTGCACTTTTAGAGGCCGTAATTTAGTACTCCGTATCTGCAGGCGAAATAGTTTAATCTTCTTAGTTTTGCATGCGTCTTTTTGTGGAGTCTTAAAATTTTTATTCACGGAAATTGTTGTTTCCTTGGGGAATGCATGTACAATATTTTTTTTCGGGGGTAATTGGATTATTAAACGTGAAGAGGAATCCCGGGGGCGGCCTATAATTTTCGAGTTAAGCGCAACGAATGTGCGCTTACTGGAGGGGGGATAGGATTTTATTAGAAACGAATTATTGCACCGCAGGCGAGCATGCAGCAACGAACTAGTTGATTCCAAAGACTTTTTTACTGCATCAATTTAATTTTGTTGATTTGATTGGAAATATGTTAAAATGAAGTCGTTGATTTGGTATAAAAAGATTGGTAGAATTTATGGTAACGCGTCTTGCTGGAAATTGCAATCAAGTTTTTATGGCGATGTATTGTTTTTTGTTTTTAAACACACATTTAATTTAATTTTAATAGAGCAATATTTGGATTTTTAACATTATTTATGAAATAGGAGTTCGGTCAGATGGCCGCTATCGGGTATAATTTCTAGGTGAGTTAATTTTTGCTAGTTTTTAGGGTTCCCTATTTCAATGAAAACAATGGAACCCTATTACTAAGGATCCGCTATCTGCGCGTCTCCAATAAAGCTGCATCTTCTCACCACAAGATAGACACTGACAGTAAAATATATAAAAAAAGATGTCTCTATACAAAAACAAAGTTTTTTTTTTAAATTTTACGCTAAAAAGAAGGTAATGGAATTTCAAAATGCAACTCAATTTTGAAGCAAGAATAAAGGCAATAAAAAATATAAAATTAAATTTAAAGGGAAAGGTGGTACGGAACCCTTCGTGTGCGTGATCGACTCGCACTTGGCCGCTTCTTTGTTTTTAGATAAGTTAAATGGAGTTTTAATCTTATTTAAGCCATTTTGTTTCAAAATTTGGCCTGAAGTATCGAGGTTGAAGGTCGTACACATCTCTTCTTTTTAGTTCATCCATCGAGGGGGGCCAAAAAGGGGGTGTTGTAAACAATTGATGTCACCACAAATATAGGTACCCCAATGGCAACTCTTCAAAATTTGTTTACCAGATTTGTGGTCTTTCAGTGTGTTGTAGAAACGGAGAACTCCAATTTTGACCCCGTT
Organism: Orthonevra nobilis; assembly: GCA_963555765.1. Classification (NCBI taxonomy): domain Eukaryota; kingdom Metazoa; phylum Arthropoda; class Insecta; order Diptera; family Syrphidae; genus Orthonevra; species Orthonevra nobilis. Next base: position 48,866,648 of record OY743225.1, on the reverse strand, counting down.
TTTTGGTCCTATAAGCTAAAAAACGAATCATCTTTTTAGAAAAAATTACACATAGACAAATGTTTCAAGCTCCAAACTTCTTGCTCAATATAATATTGAAACGTGTGTTCTGCGAGTATTTGAATTTGGTGCTGCCTTTTGATATGCTTTATAGCAATTTCGGGTTTTTGGTTCCATCAGTCCGCAGATTTGAGTCATTCCCGATCCCATATAAAATTGACCTGCTCTTTCCATTAAGATCTAAGAGATCTGGGCTGTTGAAGCTGTGAGCTTCTCTCTGGCCTTTTGACTTGGTCAACGTTTCCGACTGATTTCGGTTTTCAAATAGATTGAAATATTCCTACACTGGATATTACACGTTGAGGTCGTTAAAGGCAGCTTGGAGATCATAGAGGCTTAAAATGTGCTATTGACTCGTCTTCGTAGGCAGTCGAAGGCACGTGCAACAATAGCGTCTTTTTCCGCATCGGTTCCACAGTGCTAGTGTTTTTTTTTAAATGATTGTATCACCACAACTGTATTCGATTGCATCAGTAAGCCACCTCTTTCGCCTGGTTTTCAACTGGATAAATTGATAGGTCCCATGCATAAATCCTGGAGCATGTCTTGAACCTTTCTATAGTTTTCGAATTGGTCCAATCACGTCTTTAGTTTGCACTAAGTTATTTCAGGTCTTTTTTCACTTGTGTGAACCGAGATGACGCTCACATTCAGATTTGAAACCCCTTCGGGCTGGAGCGCTGATTTACATCCAACATCGTTGTACGTGAAACTTGGTTCGTAACTCTGTAAAGATTTTCATTGAACCTTTTTATTATTTTTATCTAAAAACTAGACTAAGCGTACTTTAATTAGTTTCTCGAATAGCTTACAAAACGTTGGAGGAACGGATATGGGACTTTACTGCGCCATTGAATTGGGGGTACCTTTTTAAAATAAAGGAATGACTTCAGCCTTTTTCAAAGAGACTTTGATTTTCTCCGAGATGTGGTAACGCGGTGCTAGTCACAAGTCACTTGACCGCAGAAAGCTGTACGTTTCTGTTCGATAAGGCTGAGCCTTGATTTGCGATAACTTCTGTTGCATCTGCAATTATACTTGGCGAAAGTATAGATCCCAGTATCGAAAACTTCTTTGTGGCTTCTTTCCTGCCAGTAGCTACTATTTTTTTTTGTCGACCCATTCTATTGCATTTGATGCTTTAGAAAGACCAGAAGGCAGGCATTCCACTGCGAGCTGAGAAAACCTAAAAACCCCAGGATCCAATTTGAAAACAATTAAAAAGCAATCCTACCCCAGACAATCATGCATCATCCGGTCGTTTCGTCATAAACATACTGCTGCTCCTGTGGCAGGGCCCAAGTTACATTCCACTCCGCAAATGAGATTAGAGGCTAATTATTGCCCCCGGCCGTTCGGCGAGATCAAATAATTTGCTTTTGAGATCAAATAAAGGGTGCTATCACAAGATAGTTGTCGGACCAAGTGTGTCGCTTTTCTGCTCGCCTTATCATCCTGGAATTCTAAATCCGTAACGAGAGTTTATGCATTTGATTTGGTATTGGTTTTGGTGTGCAAGCGTTACACTGATAGCAGGGTGATGAACAATTTTCAAAAGTACAACTTTCAACCACTTTCGAATAAAATACTGCGAATTAAGCGAATGCAAATAAGTCGATCGATGTTTCACGTTCATTTGTTGTCGTGGACTAGTTTTCGTATTTTTTTTCAAACACATATTTCAATAGCGATACATGTGTTTCCGCGTTTAAAAAATTGGGTCCAAGAAGGCGCCACCAAAGATTGTCACATTTCTGCACTTAAGATCCATCTGATTTCTCGTACTGGACTTGAGTTTGGGCTGGTATTGTGAATTTATTACTTCTCCATGCATAGGTCTCCGCAAAAGTATTTTGAAGCTTCTTAGAGAAAAGTATTTTAGAGCATGGCATCAGGATTGTTTCAAGTATTCTAGGTGTGTAGCAAGACCGCCACCTTTGAGGAGGGATATATCTAGATGGCTGAGAGCACTTTATTAAGAAAGGTTTTGAGAAGGGAATTAAGGTTTTGCTCACAGTTCTACAGTAGGTACGATTTTGGACCCAGTGACTCGAAGGATGCAGCATACTTAAAAATTTTGGTTTTTATCCATTATTTTAACGCCTTGAATGGAGATAAATTTGGAGTCAAGAAACAAAGTTAAACGTGTGTAAAAATAAGTAACCACAATTTTGAGCATGCGTTTCTGAAATCTTTAAGATGCTATATCTGCAAGTGCATTTTTCGTCAAATTTTTTAGGTCCCGAAATGAATCGACGAACAGTGCCAACAGACGACGTGCAGTCAACTCGACCAGAAGGCATGCTACGCAAATGGCCATTGCGTGTTCATCTCAGCAGCACATTTTTCTGATATTTCTTAAGCTACTTAAAGACCGTAAACTACGCTCACGAAGGGTCCTGTACCTGCGATCAACATTTTATACATTTTTGAGCTGTTTACTTTAAATCAATTTTAAAATTCTCATAGCCATAAACTTGAGTCTGAATTTTACAAAATGTAAACCGGGTCCTAAATTTCCGTACAAACCTATATAAACCCAAAAATTGATAGCGCTTTAATTTGCTACCTTTTTCCAATTTCGATTCTGCCTTGAGGAGCTTATCTTGAGACAGAAAAAAAAAGTTACTATCGAGATGCTTGAGCTTTGCTAAAGAGGACCGTTTTTATGTCAACCATTTCGGAGGGCAGTGCTCTTATCACTGCCACTTAAGTAAGGACCTCTTAAGAGTGATGGTCATATTTGAAGTACAACCATCTTCCGCAAAATCAAGTATGTAATCCGTTGGCAAATTGCATGTTTATCCACAAGCATTACATCCCTGTTCCTCTATTAAAACATGTCAAGCCTTCGTGGTTAATTGAGGAAGGCTGTGCCTGCACTAAGTGTAGGCCCTCCAAATTGGTTACGTGATTAATATCTCATAAACTAACGAACGAAATCCTCACAGTCTCATTAGTGCAAGCTGCAAAGTTACGACAATAGTAAATATCAAATTAAAACAAAAAAAAAAAATGAGCACAAATTCCTCGAACTACTTAGACAAACTACTTAGCATCGTCATAATGTCCCGAAGACCTCTCATATCTCTCAAGTGTCATACTCAACAAAATTACATCACATCTCTGCCGCTGCTGCGACATCGACACTGATACCGTCAACGTCGCCGTCGCCGTCGCACACTTCATTTACATTCGCTTAACTTAATCGAACCGCAACCTCTTGAGCATCCATCCCGACCCCGTGTATCAACGCCCTCCAGCATATCGGGATGAACTGAATCCACCGAGTATGTATGGCCCCGGTTATTCCACCCCTGGTGTTATGCAATCTGATTAAAATGTTAAGCTTCACTATAAGCACCCTTCAACGTAAGGGAGTAGGTGGGTGGATGTACTAGTAGTAGCTCGTGTGCGCCTTTCATGTTCCATACGATGTTCATTTGGAGAGTCGTGCCCTCTTCCCTACGACGAACAACAAAAGGTTCTCATAATTAAACTGTTTGTCGGGAGAGCGGAATTAACGGTATCTGTAGTTGATTTCAATCGATTTCGATTGAGAACATCTGACATCGAGGCAAGGGTCGTTCAGAAGTGGTTAAGCCATCATCATTCACCCCTGTTGGTGGGTTGGATGCTCGAGTGTATTAAGGCAGCTATCTGTAAAGCGTTCAATCGCAGCAGCTTAGTGCCGGATATCGGCGGGATTTAGATTTAATTATGCGGTGAATTATATTAATACTGAAGGAATTGAATTCTTTGTTTTTTTTTTTGCCAACTTTGTTTGACGACAGGTTCGTTGGTTCAAAGGAGTTGCATAGATTATGATCAACTCAAGCAAGTCACGTGGAGGGGAATTGCGACAAGGAAGTGAATAGCAAAATATTGGTGACCACCTTCAAGTGCGCTTCCTTAAAACAGTCATTAATGAGGTCTGCTCAAAATGTATCTCACAACAATTTGAATGCATAAGTTTTGTTCTTTGATTTTACCCTCTTGGGGAATTATTCACAGAGCGACAAAAAGGATGACACTAAGCATTGGAAGACTGTTAAGTGGTTTGAAACTCTGATGAATTTTGGTTTCGATTGCTTCATGGTTGGAGTTCGAATAAGAATGGAGGATTTAGTATTGACTTATTTGCATTCGCTCAGTTCGCAGTATTTTTTTTTTTGCCAATAGTTGATATACCTGCAATGGCAATTTTCTGTATTGAGGAAGATTGTTGATACCATCATAGCCTAACACACATAGCAGCTGATATCCAATATACAGGGTGTCCCATAATTAGTCAGCTTTTGGGTATGTTTTAAGAAAAAAAAAGTTCTACATTAAGTATCTTACTGTTCTGTACTGTCACATTTTAGCAAAAACATAGTTGATTTTGAATAGTCTTTTAATTTAATGATAAATAAGTGATAAGGAGGTTCAATTTGAAAGGTTGGAAGAGCAGTATTTGAAAAAGGAGGTTTAAAAAAGACTGTAACGGCTCAGTGGACATATTTTGAGCCATCTTTTAACAAGTGAAGTTATATTTATTAGATATAAATCAAATTAATTATTTCTATGCTATTAAAAAGTGCCCAAAATGCCAAAAGGTGCTTTAGGCACCCCCCAATTTAATATTACATAATGAAATTTTAGGCTTTTAAGATCGTTACTAACTATAGTTAAAACTTGAAGTTCATTTTCGGCTTTTCAGTTATATTCGTTAATATAATCAAATAAGATAATTTCTACTTCAACTCAATTAACATGCCTATGTAGATACCTGAGCAACATTTGGCTCATAACTCGTTTCAACGTAAGGAATTACGTTTACGCCGTCAAGCTTAAGTGCATTATGGGCATGATAATATTAGTAAACTTTTTTAATGATATCAGTCAAGTTTTATGGCTAACAATTAGCCGGAAATCGGTCAAGCTTTGATACTTCTAAAGGTCATTGATGGTGCATTGAACGCAGCATCGATCTATCATAAATGATATACAAAATAAGGCAAAGCTTAGTACCCTGTGGGACACCATTTTTGAACTGATATTTTCTAATTCAGATATAAACTATGTTGTCATCGTCATCCATCCATCATAATGGTCATGTCAACAAGGAGACTGATGTTCGCACTTTCACTTCGAATGACTTCACAACCTAAGCATTTCGTCTCCTGTAGATATTCCCAATCAGAAACCAATTGGAGATGTGCCAAAGAATTTTTTTTTTTGTAAAATGATGTAGTGCGACCTTTGGCTGTTTTTTTCCAAATCCTCAGAAAAAAGTGTCCGGCTTCTTTTTTATAATGATACAATAACCTCGGTTGGAAACTTCCTTCAAACAAATCGGTTGCATTTTGTCAGCAACAAAATTTGATGCTTTGAAGTAATTGCAACAGGGTTCAACGGATGGCTTCATTTATTTGCAAAATTTTTCATATCTTCATTATATTATATGTTGATGGAATATTTTTTAAATTTTATGTGGAGTTTATTTTTCATTCCAAATTGTTTCAAAAAATGATTCTCCACCCAAGGCTTTTTACGTTTTCTGTTATTGAAATTTTGCCACGTTAAAGTTGTTTGAACATAGTCGGTATGCGGGGCTTGGAGACTTTCAGCTGGGGTATCTATTAAACATTCTCGGTTTTTTTTAATGACCAAAGCATCAATTAGTTCACGCCACACTGTTCTAAATTAAGCATGCATATTTTTTAATACAAAATATTACAGAAAAAGCTTAACGTCTAAATTTCATCAATCCTTGCAAAAATCAGTGTTAATTGAACAGAAGCAAAAACCTTTTTTAACGGCTGGTTGTTCCCTTTGGTAAAATGCCTGCCTTTCAATTGACGCAAAAAATAAGTCCTGGTTTCGAATCTCTTTCAAACGATTCAATCTATTTGTTTTATTAAAGTCCAGTTACAATTCGACGTTGTATAAATAACTGTATTATTCCCATGCTGTAGTTCTAAGTTCGCGTCGTCAAAATAAAAGTTTGCATAGATAATTTGGCAATGCTTCTGCTGTGAAGGAATAAAACTCACAAAAGAGTGATGAAGCTATCTTCGCAAACACAGAAAACTCCTCTGCCAAGTAATGACGAATAAAATACTGCGAACTGAGTTAATGCAAATAAGTTGATATTAAAACCTTTTTTTGGACTCAGACAAATCTAAGTTTCAAACCATTACATAGTTTTTCAATACCGTCAAGGTTGTCATCATCCCTTGAAATCGAGCAAACTATGATGGAGCTAATGCAAGATCGCTTCAGCTAGTGGAAGGACCGTTGAGAAAAGTGTGTACCTGCACAAGCTTTTTTCATTGAAGGTAATAAGGGTGATAAAATTGTAGCCCAATAAATGTTGTTTTTATAAATAAAATTTGGATTCTTCTTGAATAGCCGACTCAGCAATTTTGCCAATTTTTATTCTTGATCCACTACGGCCTGTTACAGAAAATATTCTTAGGGAATAGTTAAGATCCTTCTCAGATTCAACGAAGCCCTTCCAAAAAAACAAAACCCCAATGCCTTAATGCGAACGGTTAAAAAAAAGTTTGAAAGTCCTTAAAAATTAAGATTTTTGAAATAGAGAAATCTTTTAATACTTTTTAAGGCCAATCCAGCAGGGAAACAATCAATAATTCAGTGGAGTTAGGGGGTTATGAGCCCTTGTATTCGAATCCTTACTTCGGCAAAAGAAAAGGTGAAAGACAATCGGAATAAAAAGGAATAAGGAGCATGGTGGGCAGATTTTTGTAGCCTTGTATGATAGACCTTGGAAACTAAAGAAGATCAAAATGAGCCTGTTTATTTTCTCAGTTTCTTCCCCAAGAGAGTTAGAAGTCATTGACTCATAACAAGACTTATGTTTCCAGTAAATTCCATGATTCTGGAAAGCATACAGAAAAAAGACATTCCTTCTTCCACCTACGAGCACTTAAACAATATCCCTTCAGGAATTCTGGTGGCATGAAAAAGAATTCCATAAAACTACATTAACAATACATCTCCCTATTTAGTATTCTTCGGTCTTATAGTCTATTATTAGACTTGTTTTTATTTATACATTTTGCTAGTCCAGTCATATCGGCTGCGTCGGATCGAAAGAGCATTCATAAACCAAATAAAGAATCAAATCGAAGATTCCGATTCCGATGCATCGTCCACTCAGCAGTGTGTGAGGTCCTAGAGCTAGAAGTGTATTCCTTTAAATCAACTCTATCTCGAGTTTCTAATCGCACTGAACAACAAATTCACATTAAGTGATCCATAATCATCCAAACAGCTCAACCCCCTCGACGTTTATCACGCCGCAGAAGAAGAACAATCGCGCACAGTACAATCACATCCCGAAAACACCATAAACAACAAACAGCCACACCAACTCCAACTGAATTTGGGTTAAATTAGATGCCAGTGATTCCGAAACCAAGATACTGGCTGCCTCCTCCAAATAGAGTCGGCAAAAGTAAACTAGGCGCAGACCGCAGACAACTGCACATTCACAGGCGATACCGACCGACAGATACGAGCATTAGCAGTCCAATAAGATACAAAAACCGCACGATGCATTCAGTAAGATGCTGGCTGGACGGGGGTTAGATGGAGCTGGACGTCCTAGATGATGATGACTGTTGTGCAGACTTCATTGGTGCTGCTCGGACGCATAGTCATAACTATGACCGCAGGCTAGCGAGTGCAATCATAAAAGCTAAATTATAATACGATTCGTTCTACGAGGCTGTCCCGCTCGGGGGATGCAAATCCCTGTTGTTTATTGCGATTACCTCAAAATTGCACACCGGCCGCCATAAAATCCGGTAATGACAGTCCGTTGCGGTGCCAATGCCGTCCCACCACGCTATTGTCCACCGGTATGAGTTGCGGTGGCGTCGGCAAACTCTTCGGATTCATAGCTGAGAGGTGATGGCTGGTGGCAACGACTCAGACGACGACGACGACTACGACGACGATCAGCTATATTTCAATTCGGAGCGATGCTAAACGTAAAATATTGCCATTGGTTGCATTATCTGGGCACGAGTCGACCAAGCACAATCGTCCCGTAGATTACTTAGCAGTCATTGCTCGGCGAGTGTCGAATGCGCGAATGGAATTCACGCGTGTGCTCGCGCATTAGGCACGGTCTGCTCATCTGTCCGGATCGGGAGACAGGATGTATGGAATTTCCATTTTCTTTGGATTGAATGGCCGCAGGAACTGCTCTAAAAGATGCAGCATGCCACACTAATGCTGTGAGTGTGGCAAATGAGTCTCGACGCTCTCGACGCTCTCGACGAGTGTGTGGAATGGGTAAATGGACGAATTATGATTTGCAGCGGATTGCGCTGGCGATTTACCATTGTTCCTTGGTGGTGTGTCATTTAAGCGTATGGAGTAATGTAATGTGGTGTATTTGAGATTGCTGGATGCATCTGAAAAAAATGTGGAATTGTTTTTGCAAAAGGAATGAGCAGAAACAGAGTTGCCTCATGATCGCTGAGTTTGGTGTAGGAAGAAGTTGTTTTAAAACTTTTTTATCTAATCGATTATTGGCGTTATTTTGGATTCGAATGCACCAAGTTTGATGTTTTTAAGTTTTCCGAGGGTTCGAATTTGAAAAGACATATCAAGGCAGGTCCAAACGTTCCTGTGGAGTCAACAATGGGAGTCATTTGTCATACTTGGGTCCAAATCATATAGAACTGGTTCACAAATGGAATTGGAACTGCCCATGATCCAACACTTCCTGCCGTCTTTGTCGCCCGAAAGCATCTCTATAGAATACTCTGCGTCAGAAAGGGAACTAAAATGTTTTTCGTTAGTTGTGGGCGCCGTTAACCAAAGCTACTGGAACTATTTGTGCTCATTGTACGCAGATTGGGACTAAGACCCAAATGAGGTCTTTTTTTATCAGAAAACACGATCGGAAGACCCAGAAAATTAGAGTGTCTTCGGCTAATTGTGGCTCGATACTGATCGAAAAAGTTTTTTAAGATTAGTTGGCTAAAAAGCATCGAAGACAATGGTCGATCTCAAGCCGTTCAACATAGATAGAAACCCTCAAGATTTATGCCTTAAATACAATAAATAAGTTTGGCATAAATTAATTTTTTCGAGTAGGGGCAGGTTGTACTACCCGAGCGATTGTTGTTAGGGCTTTCTTGGCATAAGTTGCAACAGCTCGGCTAATATGTATTTATTATGTCCCTAAACCTTTTCCAAGAGACACTCTATCTCTTGAAGAAAATCTAAACAAAATCCATTCAGGACTTTCTGAGATTAGTGCTTACAAACAGACAGATAGGATGGACCCGGAGCGACTTAGCTGCATAATTTGACTTTCAGTTTGATAAAGAGAGAAAGTATAACTATAACCAGTCAGTAGCTAGCTCTATAGCAAGTCGGCAGCTGGCTCTATAGCAAATCGGTAGCTGGCTCAAAAGCCAGTCGGTAACTGGCTCAATAGCCAGTCGGTAACTGGCTCAATTGCCAGTCGGTAACTGGCTCAATAGCCTTTCGGCAGCTGGCACTGTAGCCAGTCGGTAACTGGCTCAATAGCCAGTCAGTAGCTGGCTCAATAGCCAGGCGGTTACTGGCTCAATAGCCAGTTGGTAACTGCTCAATAGCCAGTCGGTAATTAGCTCAATAGCCAGTCGGTAGCTGGCTCAATACCCAGTCGGTAAATGGCTCAATAGCCAGTCGGCAACTGGCTCTATAGCCAGTCGGTAGCTGGCTCAAAAGCCAGTCGGTAACTGGCTCAAAAGCCAGTCGGTAACTGGCTCAATAGCGATTCGGTAACTGGCTCAATTGCCAGTCGGTAACTGGCTCAATAGCCATTCGGCAGCTGGCTCTCTAGCCAGTCGGTAACTGGCTCAATAGCCAGTCAGTAGCTGGCTCAATAGCCAGGCGGTTACTGTCTCAATAGCCAGTTGGTAACTGGCTCAATAGTCAGTCGGTAATTAGCTCAATAGCCAGTCGGTAATTAGCTCAATAGCCAGTCGGTAATTAGCTCAATAGCCAGTCGGTAGCTGGCTCAATAGCCAGTCGACAACTGCCTCAATAGCCAGTCGGTAACTGGCTCTATAGCCAGTCGGTAACTGGCTCAATAGCCAGTCACTAACTGGCTCAGTAGCCAGTCGGTTACTGACTCAATAGCCACTCGGTTACTGGCTCAATAGCCAGTGGGTAACTGGCTCAATAGCTAGTGGGTAGCTGGATCAATAGCCAATCGGTAACTGGCTCAATAGCCATTCAGTAACTGGCTCAATAGCCAGTCGGTAACTGGCTCAATAGCCAGAGGGTAACTGGCTCAACAGCCAGTCGGCAGCTGGCTCAATAGCCAGTCGGCAGCCGGTTCAATAGCCAGTCGGCAGCTGGCTCTATAGCCATTCGAAAGCTGGTTCTATCGGCTCTGTAGACAGTAGGTCGCAAGCAGTTTAGCCAAGACTCAATTTCAAGACTCTGGACGAGAAGGTTCACTTTTGAAAACACTTGTTTTCGAAACACATTTTAAATAATAAAATAAATGCTAACACCGAGTGAGGAATGTTTGGGCATTCCTCTCACCAAAACCACTTCTTCCAGCACTGCCTCCTAATATTTCACAATACTCGTACCTCCATCGCCGTAACTCATTCCCAGCAGTCGCCTGCACAACCATTTCTGCTAGCCATATTTCATTACAATGATTAGGTGGCACAAAGTAAATTATCCCAAGCCTATTGAACTGTCAGCACCTGTCAAATCTTTTTTCCCACTCGCTCTACTTCTATATTATTATCCCCTTCGACATCTCATATACGCATTCGTATCAACGACTTGGAACAAGTCCACCCCGGAGCCTATATACCACCCATCGAGCTCAACCGCACACATATCCCTTTCGCAGGGCCCATTGACTGCAATTGACAGGTACCCAATAACTGCACAATAAATACGGTGTCGTCACTGTAAATCATTTGCAGGGTGCGTGCAATCATCATGAATTAAACTCGCAGCAATAAAATATCGATTACGCCCTCTTGTTTTTTTTTTTTGGTTGCATCGTGACTCGGTGGATCCTTTCAGCGGTGGAGCTAGCCTTCGATGGAATATGTACGAAGACCGAGAAAATCCTAGCTTACGCACATATCGAGTGGCGTAGCGTGCTTCGGATTCGAATCAAAACTGAAAATGAGGAGCAAAAAACCAAGTGATGGGGACGCGTCCTTAATCAATTCAATTAAATCGAACCGACGGACCACGTCTTTGGGCTTTGCGCTTTGTACTCATGAAAAATGCATCCGAATGGGTGTTGGTGGCGATGCTACTTCGCGCATAAATTGTTCACGGTGGCCAGTCTACGAATAGATGATGAGCCGCACCGGTCTGATGCATTAAATTGTTGCAAATCGGGTGCAGCAGTTCGCACTCGGACTAAGCCTGGCCTCCGCCCAGTTTTAATTATTGCCAGAGGTGTGCAATGGGCGAATTCATTCCACGCGATGCGAATTGGCACGGCAAGTGGCAATTAAAATTAGGATGCCCAGATCGGCACTAATCGCTTTAGAACTGGTCACGTGATGAACCATACGAGTTGGTTTGGAATCTTCATCTTTTGCATCCAGCTGAGTGTTGCATATTCGAAAGCAAAGGAAGGCTAGAGACTTGCATACATTAACTGGCGCTTGTTAAATTTGGTTGAGAGCAGCTTAGGGGGCCTTGAAAAAAAAAACGAATGCTGCTTCCTGCTTAACGGGGATCAAGTGGATTAGAATATTTCAGAATCCGCTTCCTGCTTGGGTGAGTGAGTTTCGTTGCGCCGGTGTGAAGATCAGATTATTTGTCGCTTGCAGATTTGCAGCTTTGAATTAAGAATTAAAAATTTGGATTTTAATTTTTCCTGAGAAACTTGTTCCTTATGTACTTGAATGACAGCCACGCTGAAATTTCCGTAACATTCATATTCATCTCAGACTGTGGATCTTTCAGTATTTTGCGAATGTCAGAGCCGACAAATAATACCTTTTTCTGTTTGGTGTGTGTTTGACGCAAGAGTAGGGAACACAAGGATTTCTTTAATTTTTTTTTCAAACCAATACCTTTTCGAACTGGGTTCTATTTCGACGGTCCAATTTCCACAGGGTGCTCGCCTTCAAGAGATTGAACTTGTAAAGTTTTTTTCGAAAGATTATGGTGTGGTTTGAGACTCAGCTATATTTTGTTTTACTTATCATTTCTTTGCATTCACTTAATTCGCAGTATTCTGTTCGCCATTAGTTGATGCACCTGCAAGCTAATTTTCAGTGATTCTGTGCCTCCACAGGACAGACAAAGACGGATTATCTGAGTCAATATTAGCAGCAATAAGCTGATCTAAAAACATAATATCACAGACTTCCCGACCTTACTGCAAAGAATCAAAACCGATAAGTAAAAGAAGGTCCTTATAAGGTGGAAGACAAAGAGGATCTGTCCATGATAAATGCCGAAGTGTGAAACGAACAAATTTGGGTATTTGTGATTAATGCACATGAAAATTCTTTACTCCACCGTTTAATGCAGCCGAGAAGGGTGTTCTTTTTGTTGACTATTTGCTCAATATGAAGGGAGAAGTTAAGATTTGGAGTGAATTGTACACCTAAGTCCTTTGTCAGTTTTCCTTTGGCCAGCGCAGAACTATAAATTGTGTTCACAGAGGAAAAAGGATTAAAGCTTCTCGAAAAGACATTTAGATATGTTCAATGATAAACAATTATTGAAGCACAATTTTTTAAAAGAATTAAGGTCATCCTGTAAAGCGTTGCAATCAGATAGATTGTGGATACACTTAAATATTTTTATATCGTCGGCATAAATTAGAACGTTTGAGTTCTGCAGCACACTTACAACATCGTTAATGGCTAGAATGAATAAAAGAGGACCCAGGTGGCAACCTTGAGGCACACCTGAGGTAGCGTTAATTGTATTTGAGTTTGATCCCCTAAACAAAACTTGATACATTTTCCCGTCAAAATACGAGCACATCCATTCAACAAAAGATTGAAGGAAGTCAAGATCGCTTGGAGAAATCTAATAAAAGGCTACACTAAAATCAGTGTACATGCAGTCGACTTGATTTACTACTTCTAGGGTTTTATTGGTGAATGAAGTAAGCTCCAACAAAGGAGAGGAATGGTTTACAACTGAAATAAACGCTATCGAAAATGATAGACTCAAATAGTTGCGGCAAGCAAGATAGCTTTGCTATGGGTCTGTAATTAGTATCATCTTCATGTGCACCGAAATTATGAAATTTTGGGAAACACTTTTTGCTTAATATAGACTTGAAATAAAAAAGCGAAGGGAGCTGCAAGAGAGCTACAGCAATACTTTAAGATTATTGGAGATATCTCATCAAGTCCGCAGGTGGTGTCAGTTCCAAGGCGAGCAAGATGGTATTCCACGTCACCAGGAGTTATTGATATATGACCCCCTAAACTAGGGCTAAAGCTCTCTAGGTGAGCGAATTCTTTTGGCTCGGGTACAAAATTATCAGAATCATAAGCGGAACTGAAAAAAGAGGAAAGGAAATTAAATACGTCAGCTGGTTTTTTACTTGAACTATTCAAGTATGAAAGAGTGGACGGATAATCATGAGATTTTCAGTTAATAAATTTCCAAAACAAAGACGACTTGGAAGTAACTGAAATTTCATATGAATGGAAAAGAAGCGATCATGGTTTTAAGAATTATAACTTGATAGTTACTTTTCCATGCCTTATTCCGAGCCCATTCGTGTTTGTTTAACAGGAACAGATGAAACAAAGCAGTCGACCATGTTCACATAAAATTTACCAACCATTTGGTTAACAGTTCCTTTAAAGATACTGTCAAAGTTTATCTTAGAAACTAATTCGTAAAGAAGATTAAAATCAGAGATTAGAGGGTCAAGAAATATTGACGAATGACAAGATACATTGCTAGCTATAACAAAACAAAGTTTGTCGTCAGAAGGTATCCATTTTAAAAGAGTTAAAAGTTTAAATCACCTTAAATTCAAGTTTCGTCAAGAAATAACATGAGAAATACTTTCAAATCTCCACCCCTGGTCGACTCATTGTCATGAATTTCAACTTCTCCTCCAACATCAAACTCAACCTTTTGTACGATTCTCATCATAATAATGGAGGACTATCTTAAGGCTTCATTCGGATCTAGGACCATCATTGGAGAACATCAGTTCATCCTCTCGAGAAATGTCGCCATATACTCCAACAGAATTTTTGGAGTTTGTAAGAGAAGAAGTAGAGTACCATTCACCACTGACAATAAATCCGTGGTAGGTTCCAGGTGTTAAAGTATGGATTTGAAGCGTTTTCAGCAGCTGTGAAGATGTTTGTTCTTGAGCCGCTGAGTGGCTATGAAGAGCCAAACATTATTAGGCTCACTCAGCAAATCATCTGTGCAGTATGAGGCAAAAACTGAAATATTAGCTCATCGCCTAGAAAGACAAAAGAATGTCCTGAAACAACTTTCAAGCATGTAAACGTTGATTGACGTTTGCAAGCCACAGTGCAGTGTACTGTGTACTTCTAGAGTCATCTTGCTCTAAAGAATTCGGAAAAAGCTGTATGGCTGCCGGCACAGCAAGTCGGATTGAAAGACAAAAAAAATTTACCCCTTCTTGAAAGCCTGGAACAAATCCCAAATTTCAACTTAATAGTCCACGCTTCTTCACTTACTTCAAAGCTATATATGGCAGAAGATATATACAGCTTCGAGCTGAACAACGTGATGACTGAGATCGGAAACCCAGAATGGCACAATGCTCGGTCTTCTTCGATCTCGTCCTGCAACATAAAGTGTGACGGGAAATTGTCAGCAAGAAGATCAGGCGAAATATTTGTTGTCTCTTTGAAACAGATACTCCATATAATGATCCAAAGCATCAACTCGTTCAAAGCATGATCCTCGCTATGTGCAACCAAGCGATGTGACCAAGCGATCAGCGACTCGGTAACATCTGGATAATGAATGAAATACGAATTGTAGCCATTAATTCAGCGAAAACTGTGAATGTCAAAATTTTGATAAAAGAATCAAGCGGTTGCAAACATTGGTAAGCTTGGCTTAAAAAACTGAGTTCTGAGCCGTAAGGAATGCAAAGAATTTCGATCTCAGAAACATAATCCCATGATTTTCGACGTAATAACACAATACGGAATTGACTACCACACAAAAATTCATTACCTTAGCCTCAAATTTAGTTCACAATGCGTCTGAGTGTCAAAAAAAGGAAGTACCAATTTTTACTCAAGACACAAAAATAAGTGCACAAAATGTGTCCATTTTTATAACATCCGGACTTTCTTTTAACCAGATTCCTTGACCTGAAAAGGCTTACCCGAAAATGGGGTCCCAAGAATTACATCAATTCTCAGGCTTGCTTCTTAACATGCCCTGTCAACAGCAAAACTAGAAGCAAAAAGTGTTTTGACAGTTCAGACGGTTTTTCAAGACATTCAAAATCTACTAACGTCAAATTGTTACTAACAATATGGACTAGCCAAGTGCCTCAAAAGTAGAGGCAGCGAGTTCCACAGGCGGAAAGCATGAACGAAGAACTGGCACTTTGAGGTTAGACACGATTTATTTTGTTTAGATTAAGGCGAAGGTCCTTTGTAAACGAGGTAAAAAGAGTTTGGGAACTCAGGTTGCCTTGTCGGTAAGATATCATGAATGCAACATAATATCGAACGAGGCGTTTTAAAAAAGTTGATACGTGATCGTGTCTTCGAAGATCATAAACATAACTAGCAACCCTGTTGTTGACAACATTAAGCCTTCTTTTACTTTCATATCCCTGGTGGTGTCGAATTTTTTCGTCGACCAAAGCAACCGAAGACCGCCCCAAACCTCGCCGAGGAAAAAAGCACTGTTATGGTCATTCCACGTGAGGCTATCATGATAAACTAATCCGAGTTTCTTAGCTGTACTGATATATGGCATGAATTCTTGACCAAGTTTAAATTGGCGACAACGTGTCCAGTACATTCCTCTATGGCGAGCGATTTTGATTTTATTTTGCGGGGTTCAAGCTCAGAAATCATTGAAATCTCTCCCTTAAGGAAGAGTTGATAAGCTTTAAGGATTTTTTTCTTTGAAAATTGTATCTGTTTCATAGCAGAATGTGATTCTCTGCATCGAAAGCTTTGGAGAGGTCTTAAAGAATCACGAAGGCTACAAACTTCTTATCCAGCGATATTCCTTACGTCGGGAACGACTGACAACAACGCAATCGTGCAGCTGTATTTTCGTGTTTCGACGTCATCCAGACTAGCGACTGCTGAGAAATTAATTTGCTTTGGAATTGTTTTTCGAATACACTACTCCAAAAAAAAAAAAAAAAAACAGAAATGCTGTTTTCTAAAGTCACTTTCTCCGTTTTAACCTTTGTGGATAATCGGAGGCGGTGATGACAAAATTAAAAATATGGGCTTCCGACGGCAGAATGTATGGGAGCAGGAGCTTTATGAACCTGGGATCAATCGATCATTCTAATAACTCGAAGGTATTTTGCCCGGTTTCACTTATGACGTAGAGAAGGCCTTCCATCGGAGGAGCTATACTATTGTAGGGTGCATACTTCAAGTATAGGTGAATGAAGTCATACCCGATGACTGGATGTTCAGCTCTATATGCAACATCTTCAAGAAAGGCGCTCCTATATCTTGTAAGATCTATCGATGCATATCCCTGCTTAATGTCGCATATAAGATCCTCTCCAACGTACTGCCTGGAGCCTTTCTGCAACGCAGTACCAGCAACCACGTACCAATGTTGCTTCTGGCTCGGCAGATCGACAATCGAGCGAATATTCACACTAAGGCAGATCCTCGAAAAAAACCAACGAATTTCAAGTCGTGACTCATCATCTGTTCATCGATTTCAAAGTCGCATATGACAGCATTGATCGTCTTGAGCTCTACAAAGCGATGGCCGTATTCGCGATCCCGACAACACTGATCCAAATGTGCTGCGTGATACTGGAAAACACGCTGTGCAATTTGGAAACAGTCCCTCCGAACAATTCAAAAACCCGCTGGATGCGGCAAGGAGATGCGCTATCATGTGACTTCTTCAATCTCGTGCTGGAACAAATATTGCGTAGGGCAGGTGTAAACATGGTAGGCTATAACTTCAACAAATCTGTCCAGCTGGTGGACAAAGAGGACAAAACCAAGAACACGTTGTCAACGAACAAAGAAACATCTGTCCACCGCATAGGACAAAACGTCATTGTTGGCAACAGTTTACCTACCTCGGAGTAAATATCAACTCCACGAATGACCCCTCAGTGGAGTTTCGGAGAAGACTCTTCAGAAACCGATTCTTCTTCGGTTTTGCGAAACAAATTGGTTCAAAAATTTCTAACTCGGCAGACGAAATATATAATCTACGAAACTTTGATCGATAAGCAGATGACAGAGGGCTTGGTTTAGATATGTACCTGGAAGCAGCGTGCCCCTAGAGCGACTAGAGTGATAGGCTGTCATGTTCAAGGCAGAAACTCTTCAAAGGCCGGGAGTCTGTAAAGTAAGTTGAGTTCACTCGTTTAGATTGCGGGGTACTTGTGAATGTTTATTTTTTTATGAAATAATTCCCCAAACATTACGAAAATGGGAATCATAGCATAATAACCGGTTCTAGGAATAAGAACTCGCATATGGTCGGAGGCTTGGTCTAGCCGATTCGAAGGACGGGTAGCAGCTTCCGCAAGGGGTTTGATCATTTAAAGATTTATAAATGGATTGATTCCCAAGAAATTCTATAGATGCACGTAGTTTTCACGTATTGAAAGTTCTCTCAACTCAATTAAGTAACTTAAATCTTCGCTGCTCCAGACAGGTCCATATTGCAGCTGAGCCATTTCCAGACTCGCAATCACTTCCTTATTTCATAGCCAAAAACGATTACGATTTTCTCCACAAAATCGGGAGGCAACACGTAACAACATCATCCTGTCAGGAGGAATACACGCACCACCCATAAAACTGCACGCACATCGTCAAAGCCACAAAGTCATTCCCATGACAAAAGGAAAAAAGAAAAGAAGAAGCTGAACGAAAAAAAAATAAACTGCAAAAATAATACACTCGTTGTCTCCAGGATTGTCGTCCTCTTCATCCAAATAAAACGTCGTCGTCTGGTATAGAGAGACCAGCAAAAAAAAAAAAAAACTACGCTCCAGGACACAATTGCCGCACAAAGCGCCATCAACAACAACGATAGCAGAGCATGGTTCTGTGTGTTAAAGCCTTTGCATGCAACAAAAAAAACAAGGGCTTAACAACTTGGTCACGTTTTCAAAGGTTGTTGTTTGCAAAGTGTTTTACTTTGCTTGGTTTGTTGTTCTCTCACCAGCAGCAGTAGCAGCAGCAGAAGCAGTCCTGTGAGCACACCTGAACACATACGAGAACTATATGAAGACATGCATGGTTAAAGTTCCACTTGAGATGTTCCTGTACTCGTTCCTGTACTCATTCTCGTACTCAGTTCAGTGTTCCTCGTCGTGTTTAAGTTTTTATTGTAATCACATTATCCCAGAGCACGAGAAGAGGGACTCCTTTTCCACCATTTCCACGAGCTACTGGCTTATAAGTAACTTGGAGCCTTGCCGTAAATTGCTGAGCTACGACGACTGGGGCGCCACCAGCCGCCACTCGTATCAGAATCTCCATGGTAAGTAGCCGTTAATATTTGGGGCATACAAGAAGGATATTGTTGTATCCGAATGGCAAATGACCCCTATTCCGCTGCTGCAGCCCATTCCTTGGACGTTGAGTCATTACCCCGGCCCGGCACACCACCGATGAGTTTGTTCCATTTGCACCTATTTGTTAATTGGACACGAGGCAGCACACACACGGTCCTCGCTGGAAGGAGAATCCTGCCTAAGTGAATTCCGCAATCGGTTCGTGATTACACACATTTGTGCGGCAATTTGTATGCGTGTGTGCGGCTTATATCGTAATTATTTCAGCAGAGTAGGATGGCTATCGTACTTTGGAATCACTTTGCATATACTGTCTCGATGTCTGCGTCTTTATTGTTCTTCTCGTGGCTTCGAGGATAACCGAAGAGGTGGGTGCTGCATTCAGGCTTTCACAATTTATGTCTGTACATTGGCTTCACTGTTTGTGGTCCTGTAAGGCTGCGGTTGCTTCTGCTTTTACTTTAGTAATCGATAGGGCCGAACGGACGGGGGCAAATTGTTAATGAAATTTGACGGCGTAGCCTTTTGGTGGGCTCATTAGGTGGTCAGGACTTGTTTAGCCGCGGGGTTACAGCCTTTTCGAGACGATGTTAGGCAACCGAATTGAGTTGAATGCGTTTTGAGGTTAAAATAATTACTGCGGCAGACCAGCGATTGGCTTGTTGGATTATTATAATTGAAAATTACAAAACCATGTACACCTCGTAGGAGCTGATGGCAATGAACGGTATTTGTAAAATTTAATCCACCGAGGTGGATAGAAGGACCTCATCGATGTGGTTGTAAGTTTTCGATTTGTTTTTGCACGGTTTGAAGGAATTCTTTCACTTATATGCGAAACATCAAATCCGGACCCGAAATTGAAATTGTTGTTTATCAAAATGATACGAAATGCGCAGTTTTTTGACAACATGAACTCATAAAGTTCGCTGTCAAGGCGTCTTCTCCATATCCCGTCAACGAAAAGGGAATCAAATATTTTTCGCAAAATCTTGATCTCGGACGATAAGAGTTTTATATAAGGTCACCTTTGCTCCTCCTCACTTCTTAGTCCAAGAGTTATTCTCCGCTTTATATCATCCCCCATGGGTAACATTGGTATCGAGGTAGACGAAGCACTTATTTTCCTCAAATATATAGCTTGGTACGAGTATTGTGACTTTCTAATTATGTCTTGTGTCGTTTTAGAGATTGCTTAAAATGTATGCCTCTGATTTTAGATTCTGCCAGATTGTAAATATTTGATCTAAAGTGGTCTTGTCAAGTTTATTTTGCGCGCAGTCAAAGGGGTTCACCCTTCTGTGGATTATACAAAAATTCCGTTTGAAATTATCGAAGCTACTATCGTTCTTAAGGAAGATCTTATCGAAGATAAGGAAGTCATCGATTTGGGGTAGTAGTAATAGTAGTACAATCGTTATTAGTACATAGATTCAGTCTTATTTCAGTACGTTTTTAATTATTTGCTTTTATATGTTCTATACACTTTCGCTTAAATATTCTAAAATTCGGTTCATCCTTTATATCGTTTGGTAGCATTTTAAAAAATGTAATCCTGTAGCATTCTGAGCTGCTGATGAATTTCATTTATCCTAAGTTGGTATGGTTGAACATCTCCCTCTGGTGTTAATCAACTTTTTGAGTAACTTGGATCATCTCCGTTTTTATTGTGTATACTGCAATAAGTGTATTCAGCTCTAATCGCTGCTTAATATTTAACCATCACGATACAGCGTCTCTACCACGTATTTAAAAGATGTGTTTCGGCTGCATTTCAAAATGCCCCTTATGGCTTTATTTTGCAATTTTTGCCATCTTTAATTTTTTTTTTTAATTATTTGCTCGCTCTTCAAGAGGATATTAATAATCTTATAAAACGTGTACCACAGAGCGAGCGGAAGAACTAGGAGAAGAATGAAAGATTATGTAGTGATTTGTGTAACTCAGGTGTATTTGGTTTCAACTCATTTACGTGGGCGGAGCCTGAAACAGGACGTGTGATTTTGATATCGATCCATTAGCTTTAACCTAATTTGCAGGATTTTTATTTGACATTAGTTTGATGTATGAACTTTGAAATTTTAGAAGATTAAGTTAAACACCCCGCTGTCAGCGTAATGCTTTCACAGCAGAGCCATAACACACAATCTACACAAACCACTATTGTGACAACGCGCGAACTAGGAACTAAGCCGATACAACAACCACTACAACAACGCCGCCTATTAGTCCGACTACTGTCGCTGGTCGACCAATCCAGTGATAGTGCCATTTACTTTATCCCAATGGTGACTGGACCAGATTCGAAAAACAAGACCACTCTAGGAATCGAACCTAGGACCTATCAATTGAATCAATTGAAAGGCAGGCGCCCTACCAACTTCGCCATCCAGCTGACTTTGTCGTTTCAGATATTGCTAAAAATTTATGCCTCCGATATTAGATTCTGCCGGATTGTGAATATTTGATCTAAAGTGGACTTGCAAAGTTCGATTTTAGCGCAGTCAAAGTGGTCCACCCTCTTGTGGATTATAAAAAAAAAAAACAAATACGTTCTTATCGAAGGTCTTATCGAAGCTTAGGAAGCCATCGATTTGGGGTAGTAAAGGGTGATCGAAGCGGGCCCCACAAAAAATAGTCTAAAGGAGTTAAGTCGCACGATCTAGGCGGCCAATTGACCGGTCCCGAACGTGAAATAAAATGTTCACCGAACTCGCCTCTCAATAAGTCCATGGTGGCGCGTGCTGTGTGGCATGTGGCACCGTCTTGTTGAAACCACATGACATGCAAGTCAGTCTAAAAAAATAAGTTGGATATCATCTCACGGTAGCGCTCACCATTCACAGTTACGTTACGTATCGCATCATCTTTGAAGAAGTACGGTCCAATGATGCCACCAGCCCATAAACCGCACCACACTGACTTTTTGGCATTGGTAGCTCTTGCAATTCTTTTGGCTGATATTCACTCCAAAATCGACAATTCTGCTTATTTACGTACCCATTGAGCCAAAAATGAGCTTCGTCGCTGAACACAATTTTTCGGTAAAAAAATGGATCTTCGGCCAAGACTTTCCAAGAGCCCATTCACCAAAAATTTTACGTTGCGGTAGGTCGTTCGGCTTCAATTCTTACACCAGCTGTATTTTGAAAGGCATCACACCTAAATCCTTCCGCAAAATTTTCCACGTTGTTCAGTAACAGAGGCCCAATTGCTGCGAACGGCGACGAATCGATAATTGATCGTCATCATTAACACTGGCCGATACAGCTGTGTTGGTGGTTTAATGTCCAACAATGTAAATTTGGTGCTAAATTAAGTCATAATATCCCGAATAGCCGCTTCAGTGGGTCGATTAAACTGACCATAAAATGGAAGAAGCGCGCGATGAACTTTCTTAACAGAACAAAATTTGCAAGCGTTGTTCGTTTGTAAGACGATTCATGGTTAAATTATAGACCAAACTGAAGATATTTGACAGTGAAACAAAACATGAAACGTGCGTCAGCTGTTTAAGCCAGTGTTGCCAAAAAGATAATAGCTAAAAAATCACCCTTTATAAAGCCATATCTAGGTTTGGCATCTATGCCAAGCTCGTTCGTTTATGCCGATGAAGAACTTAAGCTGTGCCAGTAAGGTTCATACTATCATGCGATTTCTTCAGCATTAAACTTGGGACAACAGTGCAAAAGTCCCCCGTCAACACCAGAGGCACTATCTTTGAACGGTCTACTCAATAATTCGCATACCTCTCGATATAATCAGAGAACGCAGCTTGAGAGAAATGGTTAACATAGGTTTGGCGATAATCGACGTCAAAAAGAAGCACATGCTGTGTAAACTACGTGTGATCTATGCTCTCATCTGAATAGACGGAAAGCGGGCAGAGAATTCAACTACAGACTGTGCGAAATAAATGGCGTCATCGACTCAATCAAAAGGATTAAATTCCAACGGCTGATTTGGCTCGGTAATATGGAGCCTATGAACAACAATGCTCCGGCTCCGAAGGTTTTCGAATCCACCGCCGAGGGACGCCGCAGTAGAGGACGACCGCGACTCAGGTGGCCCCCACAAGTGGAAGGGGACCTCAACCTCCAAACAGCAAGCTAGGGACCGGGGTGGCCGGAGGTAGTTTGCAGGTTGAAGCCCTCAAGTTAGTTACTAATCAAATAATAATTTATAAGAAAGCGCGAAGCATAATTATGAAAATAATAATAATTTCTTAAGTAAAATTTAAAACGAACTTGTTTAAGTATGATAGAAATGTTGCTCAAAGAAAGGTATTTCCAAATTGTCCTGATCTCTTGACATACTACAGTCGATATTTTGCGCACGTATTGATTAATAAATTTCCGAGAAGACAAGTTTAAGGGCTTTTCTTCTTGGATCTCTACCAATCAGTCGTAGCAGAGTCTCTATATCCCGAAGACCGACAGACCGTAGGTGTAGATAGTTTAAAGTTCGTTTCGTCTCGCGTCTCGCTTGTTATCAAAAGATGGCTCCAGCCTCAAGTGCTGGTTGAGTTTGACATAACCAAAACGTCATGAACCGAAGCTAGACTATGGTAAACAAACTATTTTGACACATAAGTGAAGATACAGTTTTGGCGTCATGTACGCCAAATGTCTAATTCCGTGCCAAATAATCGCATCGAGAGCTCCTTAAAATTGACGCAGATACTGCGCCAAGTGAAACAACGTACCTTGATTAGTGCAGTCTTATTAAAGACAATGATTTCGATGTTGACGACCATCCGCGTGAAGGAAGGCCAAAATCCTACGAAGACGCTTTTTTGGACGCATTGCTCGTTGAGGTGCCTGTCGCAAGAGAATCTTGCCTCAGCGTTACAAGTTATCCGCCAAGCCATTTCGTACCAAAAAGGAACTTGGGCTCCTAATGATAAGAAGCCAGGGGACGTTGAGCGACGTTTTTTCTTTTGTGAACAACTTTTCCAGCGGCAAAATCGGAAGGGTTTTCTTCATCGCGTCGTGACGGATTGTGAAAAATGGATTCACTTCAGCAACCCAAAGAAAATGAATTCATGGGGACTGCCCGGTCATGCTTCAACATCGTCGGCTCGGCTGAATGTTCACACTGCGAAGTTTATGCTGAGTATTTGGTGGGACCCTGTCGGTTGAACTGTTGAAATCCAACGAAACCATCACAAGGCAATGGTATCGACTTCATTTGATCCGACTGAACCGAGCACTGCGCGAAAAACGACCACAATACGAGCAGAGGCACGAAAAAGTGACACCGCTGGGTCGCACTTGGCCGAACCCGATAAAAACTACCTAAAAACGCTCAAATGGGAAGTCATACCCCACCCGCTATATTCCCCAAAAATTGCGCCATCGGATTATTACTTGTTTCGTTCGATGGCACATGGTCTCGCTGATCAACTGATTCTTGGATAGCCTCAAAAAAGTGGAACACTTTTATGGTAATCAATGGAATCAATGGAAAAACAATGACTAATGGGAACAGTGTCATATCGTTCAGAGATTACATACTTTTTTGGAATCAAAAACTTGCAGTGGGTTCTAAGCACATTTGGATTCCGCGATGATACAGCACCTTCGATGACGACTGTCAAAACTTGGTTCTATGAATTTTGTTATTTTTTCGTTAGCGATCATCCGTTGACTATTAGTGTTATGGTGTTATATTTTGGAAGGTTCATTGGAGCTGTTACAGGATTATGGGACGCGTATTCAGCTTAAGTGAGACTGGACATCAACCTTCATGAGTTAATTATAATCTCGGGTTGAAAATCTCTACGGTGAAAGTTCATATTCATCAATTACGTTTAAAGTCCATTTTTCACGCGAAAAAACCTCGGAAACATGAACCACATAGACTTTCGCTAATGGCTGATGGCCGATGGCTTTCTCTTACTTTTTACTTTGCTGTCGCAGGAAATCGGAATTGCATCGCAAAACGGCGCTTCAATCAGCCGCTGTTGCATAAATAACAAAACTTTAATTTTATTGTAAAAATGCTTCTGCAGTTTTTCCAACCTCCACCAACTCGAACTTCATCCCACTTGGGCTTGTCGCTGTCACACAGCATCTTTTTTTGTTTTTTTTTGTTGCAACTACATACATGATACAGTTGACATTTATCCATGGTAATCTTCTATTTATAGGAATTACGTTACAGCTTCAACAACATCCAAGCTGGTCTGTAATGAACTCATTCCGTAGTCGGTGTCAACCAACTGTCGACTGACATAATGCGGACTTAACAGTTCGTTTCCACCGCACAAGTTCCTCCTACCTGCGTGCATTTCCCTGCAGATGCCAAGCACTTGTAAAAAGTAATTACGTCATGTACGACACACGAGGCTTTAATTGCAGTACCTCGGCTACCCCCAACCCTAACCCGAGGCACCTTTCGCTGTGAGTGAGCATGAAAAGTCGAACCTGGAATGGAACGCATGTTGGCTCAATCTTTAAATAGGCTTACACAAAGTTGGTTAATTTTTCAATTTACCCAAGGGTGGGTGCACAATTCTCGTGGAAATGCTACCGGAAGACTGCCTTTGATGTTCGACATAGAAACTTTCAGCGCTCCATCGCTTCCGCGCTAATTCAATCCAAGTGTAAGCAGAGGGTTGGTCGAGTCGAAATCAAAGAGCATTCGTAATGAGGTGGAATTTTTGGATTTCGTTTCGCAAAATCGATTCGAATCAATGCCAAGTGGTGTTGTGGCTTCTTCAGACGCAACCACATTATGCTCCAAGAAATCGACAAATGAGCCCCACAGACATGACGGCGTCTTTGTAAATTTACTTGAAGTAGTCTAGTCGGCGGCATGGCGGTATATCTTCCACTGAACAAGGCCAACTCTTTCGAGAGTCTCCAAAGCTGTAAGTGAATTCAATAAGCCAAACCGTTGGGGCTTCCTTTGTATTCTCCAGTGACATTGTCTCGTGGCACTCGGTCGGTCGGGTGCTTTTCATGTGCGACAATGCCACAAGTATCTATAAAAATATGCAATTATCTGCACACAGAATGACGATGGGGAGCGTATGAAAATGAGAATGAAAATAATGTGTAAAGATATGTGCATGGGTAAGTGCAGAGATACTTAGATGCAAGATAGACGGTTCTGGTATTGTTCCCGGGCTTTCTTTTGTGTACGATCAAAAGTGAATTTCAATTAATTTGAGTCGTTCCCCTCGGTTTGTGTGTGCGTTGCCGGAATGTGTTTTTGTACTTTTTTGAGAGTCCTTTGACGATGCAGCAGTGTCACCATCAGACGCAGATAAGATGAACATTTTTCGGTTCACTTTTGGTTTGAATGTTACGGACGCGTACAAAGGAACTACTCTGTTCTGAGGTTTTGCGGAGAGCTTCAAATTATTATTGCGGTTTTAAGTGCAAAATATGGGGCTTGAAAAAGAAGAGATACCATTAGCAGCTGCTAAAGTGTCTTCGAGGAAGGATTGTGTATTTTAAATGAGTTGAAGAAGTTGCATTTGAAAAAATTATTTTTTTTTATATTTTCATGGTTTTAATTACAAGTGAGAAAGCTTCTCTCCTTCTGCAAAACATCACGATTAATGTGTCAAATAAGCGAAGCAGCTTTCATCTCTTTTTTAGGGTTCCGTACCCAAAAGGTGTCAACAATTAAGGCTTTGTTATTTTCCGGCAGTCTGTCACAGGCCGGACCGTGAAATGTAGACGCTTGCAATTTTCATGGTTTGTCCCCATACAAAAAAAAAAAACGAGACTCGCACGACGAAGTTTCTGTAAAAGCTTGTAGGTAAGTTGTAGGTGATTTGACAAAGAAGAAGGTTTGTGCTAAAAGTCAGTGCCTCTTACCAAATTTTATGATTCTAATGAACGGGTAGTGCCCTTCAGGTTTTGTTTCCATTGCGGGTATCAAAATATGCGGCATAAACCGCCTTATTTTTTGACTGGGCCAATTTAAAAGTTGTTTTTTTTTTAATCTTTAAGGGGTCGCGGTCATTGATAAAGGGTGATTTTTTAGCTATTATCTTTTTGGCAACACTGGCTTAAACAGCTGACGCACGTTTCGTGTTTTGTTTCACTGTCAAACATCTTCAGTTTGGTCTATAATTTAACCATGAATCGTCTTACAAACGAACAACGCTTGCAAATTATTGAATTTTATTATCAAAATGAGTGCTCTGTTAAGAAAGTTCATCGCGCGCTTCTTCCATTTTATGGTCAGTTTAATCGACCCACTGAAGCGGCTATTCGGGCTATTGTGACTAAATTTCGCACCAAAACTACATTGTTGGACATTGAACCACCAACACGCTTACGTAGAGTGCGAACTGAAGAAAATATAGCAGCTGTATCGGCCAGTGTTAATGATGACCATCAATTATCGATTCGTCGCCGTTCACAGCAATTGGGCCTCTGTTACTCAACAAAGTGGAAAATTTTGCGGAAGGATTTGGGTGTGATCCGTTTCAAAATACAGCTGGTGCAAGAATTGAAACCGAACGACCTACCGCAACGTAAAATTTTGGTGAATGGGCGCTTGGAAAGTCTTGGACGAAGATCCACTTTTTTACCGAAAAATTGTGTCCAACGACGAAGCTCATTTTTGGCTCAATGGGTACGTAAATAAGCAGAATTGTCGATTTTTGAGTGAATATCAGCCAGAAGCATTGCAAGATCTACCAATGCATCCAGAAAAAGTCACAGTTTGGTGCCGTTTATGGGCTGGTGGCATCATTGGACCGTACTTCTTCAAAGATGATGCGAATCGTAACGTAACTGTGAATGGTGAGCGCTACCGTGAGATGATATCCAACTTTTTTTTGGCCCAAAATGCAAGAGCTTGACTTGCGTGACATGTGGTTTCAACAAGACGGTGCCACACGCCACACAGTACGCGCCACAATGGACTTATTGAGAGGCGAGTTCGGTGAACATTTTATTTCACGTTCGGGACCGATCAATTGGCCGCCTAGATCGTGCGATTTAGCGCCTTTAAACTATTTTTTGTGGGGCTATGTTAAAGCTCGTGTCTATACAGACAAGCCCGCTTTTATTCGTGAGATACCGGCCGAAATGTTGGAAAAAGTATGTCAAATTGGACTAAGCGGATGGACTATTTGAGGAGGCGCAGTCAAGGTCAAAATTTGCATGAAATAATCTTCAAACATTAAATAATATGGACCGTACTATCGATTCAAATAAAGATTTCATGCATTTTTCTGAATTTTAGGTGCTTTCTTTTAAAAAACTTTCCTATAGGTTTTAAAAAATCACACTTTATAAATTTCAATTTGATAAATCCACGAACTTCTGAGGTCGTTGCAGACAGACTGCCTCCTATAAAGGTTCCGTTTTTCCTTTTGAGGTACGGAACCTTTAAAACGTCCCGATTTTATGCCAAAAAGCAGGAATTTAAAATAAATTTAAAGTACACCTCAGAAATTTGTATGTAAGTTTATTTTGCGGTGGTACGGAACCCGCATGTGTGCGTGTCTGACTCACATTGGGTCGCTTTTATATAGGTTATGTTACAGAACTCGCAGGCTATATGTAAATGGTGTCCAGACTGAGAACGCAAGTCATCGATTTCAAGCTGAAAAACAATCTTCTGGCTTTTATCCGCATCGAGTGATAAGGGCGAATGTCAGTTTCATATTTGCTTAAGCACATGCTTTCGAGCGATGAAGCTGAAGACTCAACGGAGTATATGGACTGTGTGGAGCCTTTCTGAAATACTACATAAATAAAAATTGTACCTGTAACGTAAGCATCGGAAATTGGCTGGCTATCCAATCATAGCGACCAAGATCCGACTGACGCAAGCCACTCTTCAGCCAGTCTGTGATCAGTACGAGCAGAAGAAGAAGTCAATAAATGAGGCGCATAAAAAAACCCTGCAAAGAAAAACTCTAGCGAAAAGATCCTGTCCAGAGTGTGAGCATCTTACGCGTTTTTGCAATACTAAAGTCGGTGAATGCAAGTGTTGTTTCCGGTCCGGCAAATCGACAACAGGCTTTTCTAAAACTGAATTTCAAGGCGATACTCACAACCTTTTCAACGACGTCCAAACCGCATATGACAGCATTCGATGTACTAAACTTTACAAATCGATTGCCGCAATGGAGTTCCCGGAAAAACTGACCGCAACCGAATAACTGAAGACCTGAAGATGCGCTGCAATGCATCAACTAAGAGCATCGTCAAATCCCAGCCATCAAGTTCACGACAAAAAGTCAAGACCGAAGCTCAGAATCAAAGACCTAGCAATCGAGGATTGTTAGAACTTGAACGGTGCTTGTCCGGAACCGTCAAGCTCAGTCTTAAATCTAAATTGAATAAATTGTCTGATAAGTTAGCCAGCCAGTTGTTTGACAGTGCGGACTTTCCGTTTAAGAAACAACATCGGCTAAATGCAATCCAATCCTCTGGGCATATCCTTCCAGTTTGACTTCTAAATTTGTGAAGATGCAAAACAAAGCCTTGGTTCAAAGGGTATAACTTCATTGCAGATTTTAAGAGCCTGAGTCGTTCATGTTTTGTTGCTGTAAGGCATCGGATTAAGGAAGCAACGTTACATTAAAACAAGGGGCAAAGTGAAAGGAACAATTAACACCATTGAAATTCTAGCTGCGCGTGTAGTGGGCTAGTTTTTTTTTTGAACTCGGAAAACGGCTGCAGTTGAGGTACGGAAAAGGCATCGATCAGTCGAACAAATCGTGCTGTTCGAAAAACTCTAAGCTACTCTTAAAACTTTAGTTTTCTTTCTTACATTCCAGTACATGCCAAGAGTGGCGTCGCTACTGACGATGCTGGTCGTGCCTCACTTAATCGAGCTGGAAGTTTGAATCAAGCCATACGTGATCGTTTGATTTTTGAATCCGAGGTACGATCTTCATTATTTTTGTGATACTTTTGACTCGGTTTCGAAAACACTCATTGTAACCTTCCGAACTAGATCTTAATAACGAGCTCGTGGAGATCGTTGCTGTACCTTCTTGTCTATTCACCTTCATCCCCGACAAGATCGTTTATCAACAGACGGTTTTTTCTTTTTTTTGAAGATCTTTTAAATATGATTCACTATCCGGATTCCTCCTAGATTCGAAGTGCCCCGAAGAATAGCTTGCAAGATTTTGGTCCGTCGACTTTGGAATTTTTGATTAATGTAAAGACCTCTTCTACAATCGCCGCGGTAGCTTCAACAGTGGCACTTTGAGTGCAAGCGTTGGTGTGACATAATTTGGAATTTCCTTCCATGTTGGCAAAGCTTTTTTTCAAATTTGAATAAATCGGAGATGAATGGGAAGTGTGTACCGACTTGAAATCGTTGCCGTTGTAAGTCAGACTGTTATTCACTTATTTGTGTTTTCAGGCAATACAATGGCGAGAGGCTTCAGCAGGCATCGGTTATAAAAATTTGTTCCCAGGGGTTTGTATAAAAGGTTCATCGATCAGTATATGAGTTATGGTATGAAAGAGTAAAGTTCAAAACTGTTCCAATATCTATGACTTTATGGCCAAAGATCTAAAGCAAATAAAATGCCTTGACCAAGCCCCCAAGACTGAACTCATTTCGGACAAACGTCCTCTCAGAAATCAATCAAACAAACCGCCAACAAAGTTGGCCTCCTCTATGGGCTCTATTGAAAACTATCAAAGTAGCTTATTTCCCGTTGCAAATGAACTTCAAAGCGTAGAGCGCGCCTCCAGAGGAGACTATCCGCAATCCAATTAATCCCGCCCAAGCGGCTCCACAATGCAGCTGCCAAACAGTCTTTGTCGGTCACTTAAAAGCCCTCACAATACTTCAAATTCATCATCATCATCATCGCGTCGCTCCACGAGCAGCGGCGGCGGTGGTCGGCGAAATTTCAATTTACAACCCCACGCAGCTCTCAAGATTAAATTATCAACCAAACGAAACCGTTCGTGCAATCAAAATGCAAAAACCTATTTACACGGCCCGGTAAGGGCATTTAAAAACAGTTTGGCACTCTTTAAAACGTCCGTCGCCGCTTTTGTCAACATTAGGCTAGGGAAGCAGTGCCTAATAATTTCGTTCCGTCTACGAGTATGAATATAGCAGGTGACTGTGTTTTAAAACGATTGGTAGGCGGACGCAGCTGTTTCCCATGCATCATGGTTCACATCAGCACTCGCGTGTCACTTCAGGGTAATTGCCATCCATCCCAGGGTAATCATATCAATTAAAGGCAAACTGTATGCGTCAGGCCCCATGATGATCTCTGCACTCGGCTTTATGGAAATGATACCAGAAACACTGAGACTGTCCCCAACTCGTCAGGCAGTGACAAGCGTTCGTGCGAAAGTGCTCTGCGAGCACAGGCAGACAGATGCTCTGCTGTCCCATTCCACCTGGTTGTTGTTCCTGTTCCCCGTATAATGGATCTCGACATGATTATTTAAAGCAACGCTCTATATGCGATAAATAACTTCCGCTCATGATGATGGGTGAGTGCGACAGAGTTTTGCATAAATAAAGCTGAACCTACATCCGAGCGTCGACTTTGTCGTCCGACGAGTGCATATGGGGTGGAGCGTCAGTACGCAGCAGAACCATGGGAGTCAATCTCTAATGCTTGTTTGGATGATAGGCGACACATTGTCGGGGTGTTCTCTGTCCTCTGTCCTCTGTCCTGGGGCCCGTTGTCTGCTGAAGCCTGATGCCTGGGCTAAAGTGAAGCAACCCTGGAAAATTGTTTTGGGCAAACTCTGTGTCGTCGGATGGGTAATGGGTCCGGTGATGAGAGATGATTTAAATGCATCCGGTTGAGTTAGTTTGTGTTTGCTTGTCTGCCTTAGATACACTCGACCAGCTGTTCGTTTAGCAATTTGAGTGGAGAGTTGGTGACCTTGGACGTGATGCTGCTTCTGCTTAATACTGGTTTGGGTGTTGGGCTAGCGCGGCGCTTAGACTACTGAAATTTTAATGATCCCCTAGAGTCATCGGCGTGCAAGGAATTTTTGTTTTTGTTTTGTGTTTAACACCTAAACTGTTTGTCAATCAATAATCGAATAAAGTGCGGTCGGCGGTGTCCATTATCCGTTGTCAGCAGACAAATTGTAAATTTACGATGTGAGGTTCTAACTCAGTGAAAAACACCTCCCAAATGTGTATGTGGCACTTCAATCAGTTTTCCTATTTTGTTGGAGATAGCTGACAGGTTCAGCAGGGGACACCATCATGCTTCAGTCCTATTTTGGAAGGGAAGGTGTCACTTCCGTCAATTCTTCTGAAAGAGGTTTGGAAACGGGTGCCAAAGTATACCAAACAATTGAACTTTCAGCGGAACTCTGCTCTTTGGTGGATGAAGGTCTCCATACCAAGCTTTGTACGGGCATAAAATTTGAGGGAAATCAAGATTTAAGTCCTTTGGATTACTGCGTGTGATCAGGGCTAGAGAGCAGGACCTCTAACCACAGCAGGAACAAAAATATCCGATAGAAACAGTGCGTGTCGCTATTTTTGGGCATTCAAATTAATCGCGTTTCTTTTTTAATTGGGCTTTCCACTTTAACTTAGTATCTAAGCATGCTTATCGTAGATACATAGTGGTATTGTGAACGGAATTCATATTTTTGAATTGTCCGTTGATTTGGTCTCTTAAAAAATGATTCGGAAAACCTTTGTCCATTCGCATATTTCATTCAATGATTTTTGAATCCTCTTAGTTGCTGACTCCGCTGTAGTCTCGGAAGCCGCATCGTCCATAAATGTGACTATAGTGGTGCATATTTCACGGGAGATACTCTCATGGGAAATACGGAGCCAAATACACTTCTGGCGGGAATATGGTATCATTCCCATGGATGGAACCTGCAGTATCTTTTACATCAAGCCTGCATGGCACACTTTGGCTAAGGCTTGAGAGACATCTAGGAGGGAATCGAATGGTATATTTGTATTCTATTGCTAAGAGTATTTTTCCTCCTTTTTGTGCTGATCTGCAACCTATTATTTCTATTATTACTTGAAGATCAAGCTTAACTTTACTGGATTCACGTCATTCAACCGGCACTTAATTGCATCAATTAATGTTGTCCTCTAGTGCAACCAGCGGTCGTAATAGCCGAACGAAAGTCTTTCAATGCACTGGAAGAATTGGACTTCATACTGAGGTTTTTAAAACAACTAGAAATGACTGATTGTGGTATTACTCTTTTGTATTTTTCCCAGCTTTATAAAACGATTGAAAACTGTCTATGAGTGAGGTAACAGACCCAAGAGGTCACAATGTTTACCCTACAGAAAGCCTTTATAAAAAATTCCACAGAAGCTTAACGTTACCCCATCCATCCCAAATAAGAAGCTTCAGCCTAAAGTGTTCCTTCTTCTAGCTGTTAGCTTATGACATTTGCATAACAGATAATGGACATACCCTATTGCCTCTGCGGATTCTGTTAAGCACAGAGTGTTTATGTCCGATTCGATTGAGACACCTTTCCCACACAGATTTACGAAATAGTTTTACATTTTCCCTTCGATATTTGGTCGCAACAAACTAGCTGTGACGCATGGGTCTGCTGGACGCACTAGTATTTTATCCCTAACTGCTGAGTAGTATTGACTCTCTTCGTTGTGCCAGTTCGAAAGATTTGTCGTTTCCAGAAACCGTATTGACCTCTGATAGAATCTTTAGATTTTGGGTGCTCATCTGGACGAGCTCCGATTTCTTCCACATTAACTCTTAAGTCTTAATGATGAGTAATCATCTCAAATACTGAAGATGATATCTAATCTTTCTTTTTCCCCTGGCCGTCTTGGATCGGTCAGTATAGAAGGAACAAACTTTATCTTTGTTCAAATTGATTCTTTCATTCTTTCTGTGAAATGGATGTGATTTTGTCCGTTTCTGTTATTTTTTTTAAGACATTCCATGGACCGCATCTACACTTTTAGCCTCAATACAAAAGCTGCTACTTTTCTCCTACGGTGCAAATCGTTTGGCATTAGATTCAGCATTGATTTTTATGCTACGCCGGTCTCTTAGATCTACTAACCCATACCCAGGCGAGTCTTTGAATCTTTGTGGCAATCACAGTACAACATTTCTTCTCAGGTTTTGTATTGATGTAATGAAACATATCAGGATTGAGACCCTTAAGACCCTCACGTATCACTGAATGACACCAGGATACAAAGTTGACGTTTAAGGGATTTGAAGCTTGATAACTTCTTTCTTCTGACGAAGAGAACTAGCTTCTTTTTTGTCCGATTAAGTCATAGTCCACATTTGATGACCCACGAGTGTCGAAAGGACTTTGCATGATACTGATTAAGAGCTGAGGCCGAGAGTACATGTTTGCGATCGTGGACTTTCGTATCTTTATGAATTCGTCAACCGCTTCTAGCGACAGCAGAGGTGATACAAATCCAGACCGAAATTCATTCAACCATTCAATCAGCTACAAGGTCACGGGTGAAGTGAATGTTATCTTTTCGGCAAGTACTGAGACACACCCTTAGAGATTCGGTTGTCGGACGTGATTAAACGAGCGACAATAAGACTATTTTTTTATTTATTTATTTATTATTTTAAAATATAATTTTTTCTGTACGTTTGCATGTCACTATTTGAGCTGGTGCACTAACCTAGCCATATAAGCACGAGAAAATAAATAAATTCAAAAATACGGCTCACGGACCAAGAACTCAGGCGAAGTTAACCGTGTTAGTCAAACAACAAAGTTTGTGTTGGTAAGACTCAATGCAATCTTGCCATGCACCAGAGTTGATTTTTGACCAGTCCTCAATCTTTGGAGAAGATTTCTTTTCCAACAGTTATAGACTATATACTCTCGAAAACTAATTTTCCGATATCGGCCGGCTCCATCACGATAACAACCGATGGGTCAGAACTCGACCGAAAAGTGGAAGTTCATCTTTTTGAGTAATCTTAGTCTAAAACTCTACTTCCATGTTTTACCACGACCGCGAAATCGCTGTTGTACAGTAACATTTCTGGAAATATTCACTTCGACCGTCAGCCAAGCTGCCAAAAAATCTTCATCTAAGCTTATCAAGGATAACCGCGTATCCCTTAAGGAGGTAGCGGACTTTTTTAAGGTTCACCTTTACGGGGTTCCAAGACATAGGGAAATTCACGGAAGGTACAATACACCTTCACAGATACACCTTACAATATATTGACATACCAGTAGTTGCGGTCAAACTAAGCATAAAAATAAATACGTAAACCATCCAGAAACCTCCTTAAAAAACAGAGAACCAGAAAGCAACTAAATCTCCTCAATGAATGTCCGGTCCGGTCATAGCAATTCCAAGGCATAGAAAGCTATGTTCCCATTTCTTCACAGCTTTGTCCCAACTTGCTACAGCAAACCCAAAAGACCTAACTCCGTTCATTAGAGAAGCAAACTAGTTTTCTCCACGTTCTCCTTCTTCACCGTCTGGGACGAAAACCTATCAATACTAACTTACTCCCCAATATAGGTAGATACGTTAATCCACATAACC
The DNA here is from genome assembly GCA_963555765.1 of Orthonevra nobilis. Lineage (NCBI taxonomy): Eukaryota > Metazoa > Arthropoda > Insecta > Diptera > Syrphidae > Orthonevra > Orthonevra nobilis. Next base: position 48,831,370 of record OY743225.1, on the reverse strand, counting down.
CTCACGGTATCACAATGGGCCAAATTGCTGTGTGCCTTGTGGAGGACTGAGTTCCGGCGCCGCCGAAGTTTCGGACGATTTTTTGACGAAACCGAAACTGTGGCCGAAACTAATTTTTTGTCCGAAACCGAAACCAAATGTTCGGTCGGTCACTACTGGTCTCTGGATGGCTTAGAATAGCTCCTCAATATTTTCTCATCAACGTTAAAGACAAAACTAAATATCAAATGTCATTTCGTATGTAATTATGTAGTATATCGAAAATTCGAACATCGAAACAACGCTTGCTAAAACCGCCGATAACAGATAAGTCTGTCGAATACGCTAGTAAATTTTTTAAATGAAGCGCGCATTGTAGTACATAAGAAAGGCCCAAAAATGTTATAATGTACTATATGATGTGGTAAACTATAGACCAATTGCTAAACTATCAGTCATTCCCAAGCTGTTCGAGAGCATCATCTAAGAAGCAATGTTTTTTCACTGCAAATCCATCGTATCTCCAAATCAACACGGATTTCTTAAGGAGAGATAAACAACGACTAAATTAATAGAATTTGTCTCTCAAACTTAATGTGCCTTGGAGGAAGTCGATGTTTTAGCCACTGACTTCAGCCAGGCCTTCGATGAAATAACGCACGAAATCATTATTCTCAAGCTGAAAGCTCTTGGTTTCCCCGTCGGCTTTATTAATTGGATAAAGTCCTACCAAGAAGACCATCATTACGTTGTTTTTTTTTTCAGATCCTCCAAATCTTATCCATTCATGGCCACTTCAGGTGTCGCTCAAGGAAGCCACGTTGGTCCAATGATCTTCATTCAAACTTTTACTGATGTCTACCTCATCATCCACAATTCATATATCTCAATTCACGCCGACGACATAAAAATATAAATACCTGTAATCATCTCCCGCTGACTACCTCCTCCTACAAGATGGTCTGAGTTAGTTTTCAATTTGGTGCCAAAATAACTTCCTAGATCTCGACATAAGCAAATGCCAAGCCATTACATCCACTCGTAACCGGTTACAGCTCTCCAGAACCTACTTGATATTTAATCAAATCGTTCCATTAATCTCTTCACTGCGATTTGGGAATTGTCTGTGATGGGGAACTCAATTTTCATATGCATCATCATAAGCCGTGATAACTCCGCTCATTTGTACGTTAAGCGATGGTCCAAAGTGTTCCTAAATTTCTACGTCATCAAAGCGGTTTACATAACTTTTGTTAGACCCCTCTTCGAATATGCTTCCCAAGTCTGGTCCCCTTATCATGAAACCTATATCCGGCGAATTGAAGCTGTTCAACGCCAGTTTCTCCCTTCGACTTTAACCTCCCACCATATACCCACCGCTTGCAACTTATCAATCAATCTACAGTCCCTTGCGCATCACCGTGACATCGGACCAACTCTTAAGCGGTATCATCGACTGTCCTACGCTGCTCCGATCGACCTCTATAAATACCAAACCCCGTAACCTGAGTTCTGTCCCCCTATGTCAAGAATGTTGCGGAAGGCTTATGCCACGCAGGACGTTTCAAATTTCAACAGATACACGCTTAAAAATGTCCTTTCCTCTCACCTTATCCATCTACCTAATCCTTAGGTATACCTCGGCCATAAATAAATAAGTTCTCACTCGCAAAATGCATTATAAGGGTTGTCATAACCCCTTAGGATCAAAAAAAAAAACACATAGAAAAGGATTTCGAGAAGGTTTACTGAACTTGGGTCAGGGTATGATTGCGCGAGGTAAGATTGTTCGTTTAAATTTCAGAATTTTATTACGCGAATTATTCAAGTGCAAAATTTCTAGGAACAGTCGTTATAAAGAGCATTTTTGAATAATCTTAAACGTTTTTTTTTAAATTCTGCGAACTCTGTACCGATGGCGCTTCTCAATCGTTTTACTGACCGATAAAAAATGGCTTCAAATATTTTTTTTTTGCATTTTATAAAAATTTAAAAATTGTTTTATTCAAGGTATTTAACAATTATTGACTTACCTTCAGTTCGTATATAAAATCGGTTTCATCGAGTAACACAATCCTTACGGACATAATCCTCGATGGTCTGCAAAGGCAATCCATTGCAGCGATGTTTACTGCTCTATCCACTCGATATTCTTGTTAAGCTATTCCGCTTGCTTGCTCCTCTTCGCGCTCGTTTTTTGTTTTCTGCTTTACGTTGTTTCACGAAATACTTTCTTCCATCACAGCAATCGCTGCATTCGTGCTATTGTTGTTATTGTTTTCTCTTCAAAACGTTATCCTGATGCGAGATTAAATTAAAAAGCAGAAAAAAAATCATTACATGCGAATGAAAAAATTGTGTAGTTTTTTTTTTAATTAATTACTTTTGCTGATTGTAAGAATAAAACAAAAAAAAAAATTAAGCCAAGAAAAATGTGTTGGAGCAAACTTTAATTTACTGGCGCCCAACAATGGACCACCATGACGATGAGCATTTTTGTTTTAAATTTAAATAACTCCATCCAAACTGCAGAACAGTATTTCAAATGCATGCTTTGCGCCCGGAAATCAACAGGCTAAAGTCAAAATTGCCCTTGTATCTGAGGGATGGTGGTGCCCGTTGAGTTCACCATTTGCAAGTCTCAGAGCTTGAGTGCTGCATGGTTTCTGTTAGCCTGGTTGAAACCAACACGCACAGCACACCAGTCTCCAGTTTTCACACATGTGTTGCTCGTCAGGGGAATGGTTGGTGCTCGTACCTTTGAGCTGTGTGCCGGGTCGATGACAAGCAGTTCTGTGACATAAGAAAATTCGTTGCGTTCCCATGGCATTCGCCACCACCGAGCAAGAAGAAAAATTATTTATTTTACTGGAAACTTTGTGATTCCACAGCGTCACGGTTTGTGGATGGGTAGGTAGGTACTACAGGCGACGAGTACGCGAATGTATGTGGGTTTTCCAAAAGTTGACGCCGTAGACGACGCCGACGACGACGACGTGTGACTTGTTCGTAATGTGTAATGTGTCTCTAGTGTGCCTTTCAGCAGGCGACGATGACGATGAGTCGCGAGTCTAAGGATAGGGCTTAAATCGCACACAAGAACACTGTGCAAATAAAGGCTACTCCACTCCAGTCGTTGGTGTTGTTGCCTCCTGGAACTTTATTTGGAGTTTCAGTGCTGCACTGAATGGAAAAATAATAATTTTCTAGATTTTCACTTTTCCTCTTTACACACTCTGTTCTATTCTCGTTGTGCTTGCTTTTCGCATACTCATATTGTCTTTGGCAATGAGATTGGGACGGGGTATCTCGCCCCGGGAGGCTTGCATATTTAAATCACTATTTCAAGTGTCAAGAAAATAGAAATGGAATTATTATGGTGTTGAATGAATCAATGGTGACAGGGTGTGTTTTGCGGCGCGCTCTCTAGGTTTTGCCAGGTGATCAGAAAGATTAGCGCTGGTGATTTATTGAATAAATTCGTCTAGGTTGCGAGGGTTGACTATTGAATACAGAGTGCCAAAGTGTCACATTCGACAATAGAACGAAAAATAGATTTAGAATCTTGAGTATGGAACAAAAGATTTATTTCGGCGGCGACATTCAGGCAACAGCCGTAGGCAGAACTTAATCCAGTTGGCAAGTCATTCAGAAAGAATCGATTTGCTAGATACACTCACCTGAATTTGGCGTTTCTCGATAATCTTGTTGAGAATGTTCTGGGAATTTAACGGATCTAAGGCACATTGGGTGAGGTTAGAAACAAAGAACGATATCTACGATGAATTCGGTATGATATCACACGTCCAGAAAATTTGTCAAGAGTTATAAACATACTTTTACCAGCAGTGTGGTATTGGAAGACGACTGCCTTGATTTCGTGGAGATTAATCAACATTACGTTCGATAACGCGATCCATTTACTGAAACGGTCGCACTACCTTCATTTGCAAACAAAAGTATGTCCCAAACTGAAAAACCGAAACAAACTATCACTCGTTATGAATGCAGAGATGAGTCGCCTACTTGTGTTCGGTTTTAGGAAGTCTCAAATGTAAGAGTTTCGTTTGTTTACGTAACTAAACATATAGAAATAAGCTTCAATCGCTAAAGCTTGACCAGAAAAATCTCGATTTCACACATTTTTTTAATTAATTTGACAGGTCCTATATTTAAATCCGGATTTAAGCTTTGAACTTCACTAGTCACTATTTTTGTCATAGAATAAAATGAACGCCGCTAGCATCGGCCAAGCCTGCCAAAAATTATAGCTTTATTAAGTAGGTGACAGAGGAACATTTATTTGACTAACGAAATGTCATGTTGCAGTTTCTATGTTCGCAACCCAAGCAGAGTAAAAACTCGTTGTGAAGAAACATTGACAGCAGAAAAAATGATGACCAAGTCTTTTTTTAATGAAATAAAAAAATAAACAGTTGTAACTCATGGCGAATAAAAAACAGCGAATTATGAATGAATGTAAACAAGTTGATAGAAACGAAAGGGCATGTTTTGATATGGAGTTCAGACGTCGTTACAAGAGTCTCGCGAAAGAAAAGTGCTTCATAAAGTCAGCGATAAATTGAGCGATAAAAACGTGAAGGATTTTAAAGTGAATAATTTTCCGGCTATAATTTTAAGGAATTGATCCTAACTTCGTCAGTAAAATGTGCTGAATAAATTGGGAAAGCGACCAAATTCCGAAAACCGAAACGCAATCAAACAAAGAAAGAAGTAAAACGAAGCATTTCTTTTAGCATTGGAGCCCTTAAATAAAATGTTAAATTGAATTTGAAATGAAAATGATTCGGTTCTAGCGATGGTTCGATAAGCATCTGTATTATTCCCGAAACTGTGTCCTCGGTCTGATTAGTTCTTTCATCCCTAGTATACGAGTATGTAAACTCACAAAAAAATGATCCATCTTAGGTGGGAAATAAAATAAAATCCTTCCGTTTCACATCGATTGGAGCTGTAAAGAATGCAATCATTGAAAACGCCATTCCCTTTCATGGCTGCATTCTTCGATTGCATGTGTCTAGATTAGTTTTTATTGAGCATGTTTTGCATATATTTTGATGATTAAAGTAATCGACAGTTCAGAAAACAAATCCCTGTTTATTCGATTACTTTCAGTTTTTGAAGTTGCCAAAGAAATGGCCGATTTTTTGAAAAGAACAAAATCGCAGTACGAGAAACGACGTCGAACCATAAGGCATGGAAAAGAGTCTTTCTTCGACGCGAAAAAGTGATTGAAAACACACGATCTATGACATCATGAATCAGTTTATGAAAAGAAAAAAGGCTTTTTTTGAGATGAGATGGAATCCATGTAAAAAATTATTCGAAAGACTATAACTTCATTTTGGCATCAATTCTAAATGAATGAATCCAATGGATACCAAATTTAAGAAAGACTTAAATTGAATGCAAAAGAATGCAAACAATGGAAATGAATTTTAAATAATTCGTGCATCATTTAACAAAAGAAAACCATTTACAAACCATTACAAAAGTGATGGACAATTGAGTTTTTATGATTGCACTCATTCTTTGTGAAGTTTTGAAGCACTGCATTACATTATGTTGCCGATTAATTGATATCGAATGTTTTTTTGAATAATAATTCGCTTGTAGGTTAAAAAATAAAATGGAAAACAATTTTTTTGTTTTCGACTAATTGTAAAAATTTACATGTTTCTAGATAAAACAATATACAAAAATCGGACGCCGGTTAGTGCCCAAACAAATGGTTTGAAATTTAATTGCAAGCTTAAATTTTGCAATTGTTTGGTTTTTCATTTTTTTTTTTGTTTCCTTTGTTTTGAATAAAGAAAAGAAAAATTAAAATAAGCCAGTATCAATATTTATTTATTTATTTATTTCATCTGAAAGTACAAAATACTTCATTAGAATAAAATACATTAACAATGTTGTTTAACATAATATTAGTTAATTAATATCTTCCATTATTCTAATCCTAAAATTATTACGACAAACTTCAAGATTGATAACACTTGCATGATTATTGAAATGACAACAAGCGCTTGCGACTGGTTCATTAAAACCATAATTTGTTACATGTAGAGGAATAATAAAGTACTGGCTTTTAGGTCTAAGTGAACGGTTTGGATTATAAGCATTAAATAAAGCTGCTAAATCAATATGACCAACTATGACACCGTTCACCAGCGCAATTACAAATTAAACTCTTCTAATATGAAGGGGATTTAGGGGCAAAGTCCACTGTAGCCTTCTAAGAACACCTCGCGTAAATCTTACTGTTTTTATAAAATGGGGACCAAACTACGGAACAATATTCGAGAATAGGTCTCACTTAAGCAATGAAAAGTGATTTTACCGAATATGAACAACGACAGTCAGTAGAAGTCCTGAATATAAAACTAAGCATGGAATTAGCTTTTGAAAAGATATAGTCCAATTGCATTTTGAATTCTAATTTAGGGTCTAAGATGACACCCAAGTCCATTTGGTTAAAAACTCTTTTAAGTGGAATATATCCCATTTTATAACAAAAGACAATAGGACTAAGGATTCTAGCAAACGTAAGGATAGAACATTTATTTGTGTTAAAGTGCAATTGTTTATGTTATTTATATCTGCCTGCAATGCAAAACGACCAATCCAAGAACTGATAGACTCAAATATTTTGACATCATCTGCAAGCATCAAACACTCAGACCATTTAACATTTAGATGTAACTTGTTGATGAAAAGAAGGAAGAGTAGTGGCCCAAGGTGACGACCTTAAGGAACACCCGAACGATTATATATCCTTTGAGGCAAATTGGTACCAATATTAACAAATTAAAGTCGATTTGTTAAATAAATTCTTATCCAAGCTAAAAGATGGGCAGTGAATCCTCAGGTGAGTCAGTTCTTTTTATTCAAATTGAGTGGTTCACCCTGTCAAATGCTTTGGAGAAATAATTAAACAGCTATAAAGAGTAGGTAAAAAGGTATCGAATTTTGAACATCTTTTTTATAAAAAGTACGGCGACTGTTTAATAATACTTATATAAAAGAGTCCTACCAATAGTGATATGATTTGTGGTTTAAAAGAAAATATATTTCAAAAATGACACTTTTTGTACACCCTTCAGCTCCTCTTAATTGCTTTTAGTAAATCTCCTCCTCTCTCTCTTTTATCTAAGCCTAATTTGTCATGAAGTTTTTTCTTTCTAGTTTTCCTACCAAAATTGTCCTTATTGTTTTATTTTTCTGCTATATTCTAAAGATTATGCAATTTTCAGTTATAAGGTAGCGTCATACGAGTGCAGAATTAATAGGACTACCGGTTGAAAATGTCGTTATTGCAAACAACTTCATATCTATTACTCTGAGGTGAATTTTGACCATGACAGCTGTCACATCAGAAACTTCATGTCATTGTCTAATTATTTCAGTCTAGGTTATTGGTCATTAGTGAAAGCACACAAGTTTTTGTAAAGCCGTAAAATGTCTACATTCGTGCCAACAAAACAACATTTGCGGGAAGTTTTAATATGCTTCTTTCATTTAAAGAAAAAAAGCAATCGAAGCGCATCAATTGCTTACCGAAGCTTACCCGGGCTATACTATAGACGTTAGAATGTGTCAGCGGTGGTTTAAGCGGTTCAAAGATGGTGATTTCGATACCGAAGACAAAGAACGCCCCGGCCAGGTGAAAAAGGTTGAAGACCATGAATTGGAGGCATCGCTCGATCAAGATCCGTCACAAACGAAAGAAGAACTTGCAAAATCACTTGGCGTCGCTCAGCAAACCATTTCCGATCATTTGAAAGCAATAGGAATGATCCTAAAGGTAGGACATTGGGTGTCACGAGACGTCGAACGCCGATTTGGCATGTCCGAAATGCTGCTTGAACGCCACAAAAAGAAGACTTTTTTGCATCGAATCGTCACTGGTGATGAAAAATGGGTACATTACGATAATCCAAAACGTCGGGCAACGTATGGATACCCCGGACATGCCTCAACATCGACGGCCGTTCAGAATATTCATGGCCTAAAGGTTATGCTGTGCATTTGGTGGGACCATGGTGTTGTGTATTATGAGCTGCTAATACCGAATTAAACAATCACAAGCGAGGTCTACCGACGACAATTGATGCGTTTTAGCCGAGCACTGAAGGAAAAACGGCCGGAAACGGTCGCAAGAAACGATAAAGTTATTTTGCAACATGACAATGCTCGGCCACATGTTGCAAATGTCGTCAAAACTTACCTTGAAACGCTCAAGTGGGTATCCTATCCCACCCGCCGTATAGTCCAGACCTTGCGCCACCCGATTACTATCTCTTCCGATCGATACAATTAAAACACTTTAAAATCCATATTTCAGTTTTCATTGAAAGAAACATGTCCCACAACTAAAAAGTATCTTAAATACCCAGTTTTATAAAAAAACAAGCCCGACACAAACTCGTCCCCGAAAACATTTGTCGATTTTAAAAATGATTTCTTTTTAAAGCCAAAAATGAGTTGTCGACTTTTGACACAAGGGTTGAAAAATAATCTCATAAAATTCTGTTTCAAACCAAACATCTTTAATGGAAAAAAAGTGCAGTAAACTCGAACCAAAACTTACGTTTGTACGTCCTTCATGAATTGTTTTTGGGGTATGAAGAAAGTGTGAAACTTCGACACTTTTTCTGATTAAAGCTGCACTGCTCATTTGGCCATCTTCATTATCTACTGACACAGAATCAACATATATGTCGAATCTTCCCATTACAAGTCAACCAGGCTCGTAGCCTATGACCATTGAAAGAACAAAATTCAATTGATGCTTTATTCTTTTGAAGCATTAAGACACCAAGCCAAGCTAACATACATACCGAGTTATTTTTGTAGCCATCTTAGGCTTGCAGGTGCTTAACCCATCATCTTAATTAACCACAAAGGTTGACCTGCTTCGCTGTCATATCGCATTTCACTAACATGGCAACTCTCGACATTTTCATTCGGCGCTCAAGTGTGAACACCTCCTGGGCCCGACTTCTTTTACCTCGTCGACAGCACTCCCGCCCCTCCTTTGCAGGCTTCTATAATGATGATGATGATGAATGAGGATGCCGTCGTCGTGCCACGAACAAAAGAAAAGAAAAAAAATAAGGAAACTCCGACGTCAGGAGAACCCACCACCAGTGTGATGTCAAATAATACCCAACCTACACATGTATACATTTTTATCCTCGAGTAATGCCTCTCTAGTGGATATGGAAGCTATCATTGCAAGCCCCTATTCCTATAGAGGAGCTGGCTGATGGAAACATTGAACCCCTGTGCTCGTCGGTCGACGTCACATCGTTCCATCTGAGGATGAGGCATTTTGCCTTTTTTAAAAACACAGTTCATAGAGTGTTAACATGTTTGCCTATTAGGTCCTTTTTTTTTTTTGCTCCACACACATCTTCTCCTTTTGTCTTACTTTGTGCAGCACCAGCCCTAACCAGAGACGGCAACGTTCAAATCCGAATATTGTACTGAGTGATCTGTATATATAGAAAGCTTCAAGTTGTTTGACGTTAACACGCCTGCCGAGAGAAATTGTTATAAAGCACAGTCTTGTCTTCGGGGATTGCGCTTGTATAGGAAAATGTATCCTGGTGTTTGATTGAAGAAACAGAACTGAGAGTTGGAGCTGCACGTCGTCCTCGGTGATGCATGGAGTAATTCTTCGATGCGTGTGAACTTATGAAGTTGACAACACCTTAAAAATTGACACTTGCCTCGCAATCAATGCACGGGATTCCTGCACAAAGGACACGCGACGATGTAAGACAGCACGCAGTGGACGAGTTCTGGTGTAATGCTCGTACATCATCGTTTCTGTGTGAACTACTTGTGAAATGAAATAATGTCACTAGTCTTTGGCCATTAATGCAGATGCAGATGCAGTTCTGTGTGTGCCTCTTCCTTTCATTAATTAAACTTTTAATCAAACAAACAACGCTGATGCTGATGTTAATGGCGATGGTGATGAACGAGCACACATGTGTGTGCACTTATATACAATCCTTGTACTCTTCGAGATACTTTTGGTGTGACGACGACGACGACGACAAAATTGCAACATCAGCTGAACTCGTCGAGTAAATATCTCGTCAGTTGTGGGCTGAGTTTGACTTGTGCTGCTCGGCGGTCATTCACTCTTCTGATTTTGACGGAGTTGTACTTGAATGTAATTACATTTACTTGGATTTAATTGCCAGCAGACGTGTCTGTGGATGGCCTTATTTTTTTTTTTCTCGTAGTTATGTTGAATGAGATAGTTTCAAAGAAAACAACATAATTGGATGAGTATCATTTTTAAGGACATACGAATACCAAAGTGTGATTGTGACTTTTGGTGTCGACACTAGAGGGATACATTTCGAGGGGCAAAAGACTTCCGAGAAGAAGTGAATAATTATTTCCGCATCATAAGCAGAGTGATGCAAAGAGCGCTAAACTCAATAGATAAAAAGTGTCCAGGATTCAAGTGAATCATGTCAATTTTCCGAGATCAAGTTGTTCACGGAATCATGTTGTTGTTGAACACTTCTTCTCCTTACGCTTGCTCCTTTTAAGGCGATGTTAAGATTCGAGTGACTGCTGCTTAGGAATGCGAAGCATAGGATCTTGAAAAGTTAGACTTTTTTTGAAAGCCCCACCAAACTATGCCCTGTTTCTTAGAAGAGTTATATTTTTATGATCCGAGCTTGAAGGATCATCATCGCCTCCCCGATGTGTTCGCTGGATGGTTTGCTATAAGAGGACAAACAGTGATCATCTACAGAATCCGATTATTCAATGGGAAATGGCTACTTAGCCCTGAACCTTCACAGCTGAGGTTGTTAGATTGCTCCTTGAGTAACTACGACTCAGTATGAAGAGCAAAGTGCGTCTCTGCAACGAAAATTTGCAAGAAGGTGTGTAGGCAACTTATGAACCCCTGCTCGGATAAAATATGAGTCTCAGATGTCAGCAAGTTATCGTCAGAATAAGGTATCGCCTAGAAAGGCTAGATTCGATTTACCACAGTCCCCGAGTAGGGGCTCACAGGCCTCTTCGAATAAACTCACTCACTAAGACCACTGTAGAAAAGACATCACTGACGAACCGGCTCCGAAACGATGACATCGAATTTGATAAACGCGACAAGGAAGAGAGGAATACTTAGGCTGGTCAATTTAAGCTTATTGCAAATGAGCGAACGTTTGAGAACAATGCTTCAATTGAAGAAAGAGATGATCCTACTAAAGCTAGCTTCAAGGAGATCCTCGGGAAGACGTTTGAGTAATGTGTCAATTACGATGTTAAAATGGTACTCAACTCTTTTTTACGTGAGGATCGACAACGAAAGGAGGAACTCGCAGTCTCCAGATGAACATATTGTCAATTTATTGTTGAGGCTGCGTTTCACATAAGACAAAGTTCAAATGGTATTTAAGTCCGAAGGTTCCGAGAAGCAAATATCCTTTTGCAGTCAGGGTTATAACAAAAACTGATACAGAATACGTTTTATGGAGAACATGAATATATACCTGAACGCTCCTGAGATTGACCGTGCTACTTCACGTACCCTACGGCATGTATCAAATACAAATGAACGTAGGTCTATGGCCATCAGTATTATTTGTTGGAGATCACGTTGTTAGTAGTGCCCTCTTAGCACTCGTCTTGGCGAAACGTCGGTCAAACAGATTCAAGAACGCTTATGTTATTAAATAAATTTACATAACCCTTGTGAGATCTATCTTTTTATAAGCTTGAAAGTCAGGTCGCCGCCAAGCAAAGATACATTTCCCTGGTCAGACGTAAATAGACTACCGCCCAAGTGGAACGTCAAAAATTGATCAAAGTACAGCCTTTGAAATATGGCAGACAGATTTATTGTCCCTCTTTGCTCTAAGTTATCTACCTTAGCAATAATTGCCGAATTTAATTCTACCGTACCGATTCTTGCCGCAATGAACCCATTTCCAGATTGAAACAACGCCATGTAAAAATATTTTTGATTTTGATCGCACCAAACTCAAAGTCCAAAATATCCTTGTTTCACACCTCACAACTATTATTCCTAATGTCCTTAATATACATTGATTTAAACCTTATTGAAAGACATAAAGAAGTTATAAGGGGTAAATCTTATTAAATACGATTCCATCGATACGGATGAGATCTCTATCATCCAACAATCGGCGGGAGAGAAAATCTCCTGAACATTATGGAACCATCGACATAGACTTCAAATTGCGTTCGGTGGATAACCAGTCCTGTACCCTTTTTTAGGGTTCCGTTCCCAAAGAGTCGAATCGAATCCTATTACTTAGCCATCAGTCCGTCCGTCTGCCACAGAGCTGCGTCTGCAAAAGCGTTATAGGGAGACACTTGGAATTTTCACAGAATGTGTACAGTTTTAACTTTGTCTGGTTAAAACTTGCATAAAATTGATCAAAGTACAGTGAGCGATGCTATGAGAAATCTTAAATTAAAAAAACATTGTGTTGCATAGGCACGGGACCCTTCGTGTGAGTGTCAACTCTCATTTGTCTACTTTTGTCTTACTGTTCTCTTCTTACGTATCCCGTTCTTATCCTTTCTTTCTATCTTCCTCCATTTTATGCGTTTTATCTTAATCCTTAATTTTAAGTATTTTTATAAGAAATAAATTGAATTTAAATTGAATAATAATTTGTCCGATTTGCAGTGCACAGTACCTCACAAAATTTAGCATACATTAACAACTCAAAGGATTTTTTTTGCTTTTTTCGCCTTAAAAAAGTATTTCATTAATAAAACAAAAGTGTGGTTTGAATTAACATATTTCATTAAGAGAAAACAAAAAACAAAGAAAAACAAAATTTTTAACAAAACAGGATTTTTCTCAGCAAAATATAAAAAACACTTTATTTTGATACACAAAATTAAAGTTTCAGTAACGCGTGGCACCCGGGTCATGGATCTTACCTGTATTTCGGTAAAAGATGACAGAATTCCATCCTAAGCTGCTTGAATTTGAAGAATCAGCTCCTGCTTATCGGAGTAGGTACTTTCTTAAACCTGCACTTTTATTTCGTGTCATAGGTGTGTGTTCAATGGGTTTAAGAACCGGCGATTGTGATGGTGTTTTTAGCAGCTTTTGGGCATTATAAAGCCACCATTCGGGTACTAAATAGGAGTTATGCTTCGGATCATTGTCTTATTAGAAGTAAAACACCGAAGGTAGACCTAATTTTTCCGCGGAACTCCGTAAATTTCGTTTTAAAATATTCAAACACCAAATTTTGTCCATGGTATTTTCAGCCCCTTGAAGACATACAACCCCAAAACAACATACAATCTCCACCGTGTTTTATGGTTGACTTGATGTTTTTTGCTAGAAGAGCTGTATTTAGTTCCCGCTTAACAACTTGTATTCCATCAGAAAACAAAACACTTTCCCAACAGCTTTCCGGGTGGTGGGACATTGTCCCTGGCAAACTCTCATAGTTTTTTCTTATTTGCTGGGGAAATGTACGGCTTGCTCAGGACTCTGCGAATGGTTTCTAAGGATGGAGGCTTTTTAATCACAGATGACACCTCAGCCGTCAACTTCGGATTGCTGGCTTTTGGATTGGACTCGACGCGATCACTCTATAGTTTCTTCTATTTTTCGCATCGACTTCCCCTCCCAAAATAGCTTAATTATAAGCCTTCTGATTGACAAGGTAATTTGTTTTCGCATGCTGTCTATTTTTTTGCACAAAGAACAGAATATCGGTCTTTTCATTTCAAGATCGTGTGCAGAGATGATGATGACTCGAACAAATTTTCATATACCGATCCTGAGAAGAAGAAGGGTTGTTTTCTTCTTCATCCGCAAAGTACCGATAGGAAGTAGTATGCTCTTGTTAAAGACATTTATTCAGTTATGAATGTATACTCCAAAAAAAAAGTAGTGGACGGCCCTAAAATAATACAAATATAAAATAATGATAGGTGTATGGTAAATTTTGTGAGGTACTGTATATGTTTTTGTTTTTTTTTTTTTTAAAGCAGACAACGTTTTTCGAGGACCGATTATTTTTTGAAGATTCATTGCCAAGAAGTCAATTTGCTTTTAAAGAAATCTGTTGTTTTTGTTGACGACTTAAACTGCTCAAACATCACAGGAAGATTTGAAGGACATCCCATTTGTGATTCCTTGAAAATCATTTTAATTATGAAATTTTGTGCGGGCGTTGCTATGACTGCAAAGATAGACATTTTTTATAAGTCGTACACGTGGCGGCAGCTCCTTATTTATTTTTCTAAGAAAATGAAATTCAAGGTGTTCTGTTAAATGTGTGGGAAAGGACTCATTGCACCAAGTTCTCCTTGAATCTGCTACAAGGCGAATTGTCGAGTAATTATATAAGATTAAGAAAAAAGGAATTTAAAATTCGGTGAAGAAGGAAAACAAACAAGGATGGGTAAAACCGAGTGCGATTCAGAAAACAAAATTATCACCGTAAGGATTGAAAAGAGTGGGTCAGGAGTGAACATAATCATTTCGACTCGAAGAAGGTCCACTGTGATTTATTGCACTCACTTTTACTAACTAGTTTGTGAGCCGATTGATAATAATTAAGACTTTGAGCAATATCTGCTTGTCTCTGCACTCTGCTTCGACGTTAAAAGGCTAGTATCTCAGTGTACAAGGGCATCAACTTTTTTGGCCGGTTCACCACTATCGTAGCTTAGTTCTAATGATGCAGTGCCTTGAAATGGTAAACTTGCCAAAGGAAAAAGGCTCTTTGTTTTTGGTTGAATTGAAAGTGTGCATATTTTATATTGATTGTTAAGAAAAACAGATTTTCTCTGGCTCTCTCTTCAAGCTTTTGTTATTGCTGAGAGTTCCACTTGTATAAGAAGATTATTTATTTCTTATATTTCCGACAGTCATTTTTAAATGGTAGAAACAGAGCACTTATTTTGACGTTTGCGAGTCGACGAACCACTTTCAAAAGTACTTAGAAGTTGGAAGTGTTCCGCATCAGAGCCGCTGGCTTGACCAATATCTACAAATATCGATGTTGCTCCAACTAGAGCCAAAGCGGCCTACTCCATGAAAAAGGACCTTTTTGGCAGCAGTTATCTACTACATGGCCCTCGTCAGGTTCATGTGAAGGTAGGAGCTAGCTCGATGGAAAAAAGTCAGGTTTCTAAAAAATAATCTCCTAATGCTTGTCCTCATTTATTTAGAACACCAGATAATACAAAACAGTCTAAGCAAAGACTAAAAAAATTGTTAAGGTGGGCGGTATATAACTTAAATCGATGTCACTTCAGTTTGTCCAAACATCAAGAACCAAAGCTCATAACTCAACACCCATCTTGCAAGTTACTCTTTTCGGAGACCATTTTAAAAGATAATAGGCAAGAAAGTAGCACAGATCTAAAGGACCCTCTAAAGAAAAATTTTATCTCCGAGGAGGTTGAGTAGAGGAGAAGATAAAACCGCATCCTCTACGATCTGTCCAATGATGTGGATCTAGTTTCGAAGAAATAAATTCGCCAACTGGAATTGCCCATCAAGCAATCGCTGCTGCCAGGAAGCTTAGTCTTAACAAGTTGAAGAAGTTTTTTGAGACCGTGAAGAGTAAAAAGCAGATGCAGCTCATGCTCAAAACTTCCAGGAATGAAAGTTTGTAAGCCGTTCGAACTTAAATGACATACACAATTTAACAATGTTCCTTATTATAATAGTCAGTCTTGGACTAATAAAAGGAAGTTACACATTTTTCGGTGGGATACATTTTTGGGGCGTCGAAACATTAACATATTTAACATTATTTTGTATTTCTTAAATCAGGTAAAGTTTGAAGGAAAATAATCAGGATAGTTTTTCGAATGTTTTATCGTGGAAGGTTTCTAAAAGTGTTGGTTCAGTGTGAACCTAATTAGCACTATGTGCCGTTTTCAACAACAGCTCTGTTACCTTATTTATGAGGTGTATTTGAGATATCTCTAAATCCAGCCTGAGGTATTTAAGAAGGACATAAGTTTCTAAATATCCTAAGCAGAAATCTCATTAATTGAAGTGAGCAAGAGCCGGATAGGCGCAAAAGAAGTGTGTTAGGGTCTTCTTCTCACTGTGTTTTTGCAGCAGAGTCTCCTGTGCACACAGCCACTACTTTAGCAATATCACGACGAGTTCACCGAAGGAGGTCTTCCTTTTTTTAACGTGGTCAGACCAATAAGGGGGTGTTATTTATTTAATATTTATTATACTAAATTTATTTACAGAATTATTCTTTGAACAATAGATTTGCTGCGAAGTCATAGTGACTTTTCTGCAGAAGAGTGAGTTTCAAAATATAACCTGTTTAATGTAAGCTTAATCTTTCAGTATAATATTATTAATTTAGTTTTTTGTTAGCAATATTATTGATTTAATTTTAGACACACTTTAAAAGATACAGTATATCGAAAAAAGTTTGTTAAATTTAAAAATTTGACAGTTTGACAGTTAAACAAAGAAAGTTAAATTTTTGAAGTGCGAATAAAATAAAATTAAAATCAATAAAAAAGACCATTAAATTACTTAACAGCCCATCATAAGTGTTTTTATTGCATGGGGTGCACACTAAAACAAAGAAACACTAGAGAAGGATGTCGAAGTGCTTTAAATGCAAGTCTGCAATACGAGGTGAAACCGGTATCAGCTGCGAAGGCGTTTGCAAAAAAGTCTTCCACACGACAACAAAATGTTCCGGCTTGGATGAATATAGCTGCGGGATTATAAGAACGGGGAATATGGTAAGGTTTATCTGCGATGAATGTATACTTTACATCCAGAATGTGGACTTGGTGGTAAGGGAAATACAGGAAAGCGTAGATAAAAACACAAACAACTTGAAGGTTTACAAGGAAGAATTTGAACAGTCACTGAGAAACAATGAAAGCGAGATTAAAAACCTATTAGAAGCAGTCGAGAAACGATACACGGAGCGAATACGCGAAATGAAAAGTGCTCAAGAAGTATGCGAGAAAAGTGTACTGGAAATAAAAAAGTTTTGCAACATTACTGAAAAATTCAGGGAAGACAATGACAAAATACGTGCCGAACTAAGGAATAACAACATAAGCATGTGTAACGAGGTTAAGAAAATTGTCAACAATAAGCAAACAATGGCTGGAAACCAAATGTCATTCTCTGAAATAGTCAAAAAAGGAAATGACAAAGCTCAAGAAAAAGTGTTGCCAGAGCTGCGGAAAAAAGCACCTCTTATAGTAAAGCCAAAGGAGAAACAAAAAAGCTTTAAAACGAAACAGGATCTCAATGAAAATGTCGATCCCAAGAATCTTAAATTTTCAAATATAGAAGGCACACACAGTGGTATGATAATAATTGAAAGTGAAAATCCTGAAGAACGAAACAAAATAAAATATGCCATAGAAAAACATATGAGTGAGAAATATGAAATTAAAGTTCCAAACAAATTAAATCCAAGGATTCTAGTGGCTCATATGAAATTTAAAAATGACGAAAACGAAATAATCGAAAAACTCAAAAAGCAAAATACATTGATTTCAAATAGTGAACTGAAATTGGTAAAATACATAGAAAGAAAGAAAAACAATGAAATAAACTACAGTGCAATTATAGAAATAGATGAAGATTCATTTGGAAAAGTTCTAGAAGCAGGAAAACTAAACATTGGCTGGGAGCGATGTAAAGTATATGATGGAATAGACATCTTGATGTGCTACAAATGTAAAGGATACAATCATCGAGCAGCCGATTGTAAAAAGGAGGAGACTTGCCTCAAATGTCTACAAAATCACAGAACAAGCGAATGTAAAAATGAATCCATTGAAAAATGTGTTAACTGCAAACGAGTAAATGAAAAACTTAATATGGGTCTCGACGAAAATCATAAAACATTCAGCAAATTGTGTCCGGTTTACCTAAACAAGTTGGAAGCCAAAAGGAAAAGAATTGGCTATTAGCAATCAAAAGCAATCAGCGCCATTTACATTAATATCCAAGGTCTAGTAAATAACTTCGATGAATTAGAAATTTTATGCGGTAAAAATAAATACGATTTCATAATCCTATCTGAGACACATTTAACTGAGAATATTGAGCGGAATGAAATTGAAATAAATGGCTATAACGAGATTTCATGCCTTTCAAACTCAACAAGGACAGGAGGCACAACTTTATATATTAAAAATACTTGGAGTATAAGCAATGCGTTAAGCAAATCAACTGCAAATACAGCGTGGTTCATATCGTGTAAATGCACTCACTATAATTTTGAGACAACAATAGCAGGAGTTTACAGATCACCGAGCAGCGCAGAGAGAGAATTTTGCGATTTCATAAAACAAAACATTGAAATGATAACAGAAAAGCAAAGAAACTTTCTACTTGGAGGAGATTTCAACATTAATTGGTGCAAAAATGATACATATAAAAGAGAAATGAAAAGGATTTTTGAAGACAACTGTCTTGAACAAAAAATGACACAATACTCTAGAGTTACCCCACAATCAAAAACAATAGTTGATTACATTGTAACTAACATTAAAAATGTAAAGGTTAAACCAGAGGATAGCGAAAAAATATCGGATCATGAAAGTATTGAGATACTTATACAAGGTGGAACCATTACAACGAAAAACAATAAAACCATCAATTTGTTCAAGTACAACAAGGAACATTTTACCGACGAACTTGCTCTAATGGATATTGCATATGATAGAGACAAGACTATACACACAAATGCTATGAAAATAGATACGATTTTACGAAACACAATAGAAAAGTTCAAAACTAATAAAACGATAAGAGAAAAGAATCAAATAAATAAATGGTTCAATAAAGAGCTTCAAGCCCTAAAAAAATTAAAAATCGAAAAGTACCAAACGGCTAAAAGAGAAGACGATGAAGAAAGTTGGAACGATTACAAAAATACAAGAAACCAATA
Source organism: Orthonevra nobilis (assembly GCA_963555765.1). Classification (NCBI taxonomy): domain Eukaryota; kingdom Metazoa; phylum Arthropoda; class Insecta; order Diptera; family Syrphidae; genus Orthonevra; species Orthonevra nobilis. The sequence goes on along the minus strand of OY743225.1, from coordinate 48,812,423 downwards.
TAAAACTAAAATAAATGCAGCGAAAAACCGATTTATTAATTTGAAAGTAAATACTGCAAACGGACAAAAAGAAATGTGGAAAACCATAAAAAGATTTGTACTTAAACAAAATAAAGTTCCAATAGGTCATGTAGTTTTTGAAGATGTAAAATATACTGATGAAGAAGAAATTTCGAACAAATTTAATGAATATTTCATAAAAAGTATAAAGGATATAAGAAATGAAATAGATGATACCGATTATGTGAATAATATTGTACGATGTGAAGGAAATTTTAAGTTTCAGCGAATAACAATGGAACAGTTAAAACAAACATGTAGGGAAATAAAAAATAAGGCTGATTTCGATCAAATTAAACCACAAATAATTCTGGATAACTGGAATACTTTAGGAACTATGCTATTGGAAATTACAAACAACTCTCTACAAGAAGGAGAATTCCCAAATTCGTGGAAGGATTCCATGATTACACCGGTTGAAAAGGTTCTAAATACCAAGAAATGCGAAGAATTCCGGCCAATTAACACATTAAGAACGCTTGAGAAAATTCTGGAAAGTGTGGTTCAACGACAACTACTGGAATACCTAGAAAGTAAAAATATATTATCCATCTACCAATCTGGGTTCAGGAAAAATTACTCTTGTGAAGCAGCGGTAAACTACGTAATTAATGAATGGAAAAACGAAGGGAACAAGAAAAAAACAATGGCACTCTTCCTGGACTTCAAAAGGGCGTTTGAAACAATTGATCGGAATATATTATTAAATAAATTGTCGATGTATGGTATAAGAGATAAGGAGCATAAATGGTTTGAGTCATTTTTATCAAATAGATCGCAAAGGACAAAAGTCAATGATCGAGTGTCAAATATGACAGAAGTGGATATTGGGGTTCCACAGGGATCAATTCTCGGGGCGCTTCTATTTATAATTTACATTAATGATATGCCGGCCATAATAAATGAATGCAAAGTTGTACTTTATGCCGACGACACATTGGTTTATTCGGAAGGAACGAATGCTGATGAATGCAAAGCGAAGCTACTGAATGATATCCAGAGAATAACGGAATGGCTGAAAATGAACAAGCTGAAATTGAATGAGAGCAAAACCAAGTTAATGGAGATAAATATAAATAACGAAACATTAATAGAAATAAATAATAATAAAATAGAAAATGTAAGTCAAATTAAGTACCTGGGAGTAATTATTGACAAAAATATGAAGTTCACAGAACACGTCGACTACATATGTAAAAAGATTGGTAAAAAGATTGGTTTTTTTAAAAGGATACGGAGAAAAATGGATTATATTACAGCGATAATAGTATATAATGCTATTATAAAGCCGCATTTCGATTATTGCTCAACTATTCTATTCTCATGTTGCAATCAGAGCCAGGTTGAGAGACTCCAAAAGCTGCAGAACAAAGCTATGAGGAGTATTCTGAGATGCAACAGATTCACACCGATAAGACACATGCTAGACGCGCTCAAATGGTTAAGTGTAAGAGAAAGGTTAGAACTTAACACACTGATTGCTGTATATAAGATGAAGCAGGGCAGCGTACCAAGCTACTTAACGAGTGGAATGAGACGGGTGGGAGAAGCACAGCCATACCAGTTGCGTAACATTAACGACTTCAGAGTCAATCGTCAGACCTCAACAGCCGCAGGAAACACGCTTATGCACAAGGGAGTGATTTTATTCAATAACTTACCAATTGAAGTAAAAAATGAAAGTAATTTTAGATTATTCAAAATCAAATGTATTAATTTTGTTAAACGAAATATTTGAATTTAACTGTAAATATAAAATATAAGACTGAATTATTGAATAATAATATTAATAGGCTATTATACTAAATTTCAAAGATTTTTTGTAAAGTATTTTTTATACTAATAAATGAATTACTACTACTACTACTAATATTCAAGAACAATAATTAAGTTTTTTCTTTGAACACAAAAGTTTTTTAACTAAAACAAAAACGGGTTTGGATATCAAGGAAATCCGTTATTCCTGTGAAAGTACGTTCGATGCCATTATGTATGGAACTCGATTTCTTTTGCATGGCCACCATGGGCACGCTTGCAGAAGTCCAGACGCTGAACCCAATTTTCGACGGTTTTCAAGCATAAATCGGCCGATACTGCTGCAATTTCATGTTCGATATTCGTACGAAGTTCATCAATCGTCGCTGGCTTGTTGGTATAGACTATAGACTTAACGTAGCCCCACAGGAAATAGCCTAACCACGTCAAATTGCACGACCGAGGCGGCCAAGCGACTGGACCATTTCGTGAGATAACACGTTCTCCAAACTTGGTTTCCAATAAATTGATTGTGACATTCGCTGTGTGGCTTGTGGCGCCGTCCTGTTGTCCTCCAAGTCCATATCATCCAATTGGGGCCAAAAATATTCGGTTATCTTTGAACGGTAGCGATGCCCATTCACAGTAACGTGCTGGTCTTGATCATCACGGAAGAAGTACGACCCAATGACGCCGCCGGCCCATTAACCACACTAAACCGTAATTTTTTCGGGATGAAATGATGACTCATGGAGTATGTGTGGATTGCTGCCTGACCAAAACCGCATATTTTGTTTATTAACGGAGCCATTCAGTCAGAAATGAGCCTCATCGCTGAAGATGATTTTTCGATCCGAAAATACCACGCTTCTGGTGGTCAAGCGGCTTCAGTTCTTGCATCAATTTAATCTTGTAAGAATGTGGGCCAAGATCTTTTCGCAAAATTCGCCACAGCGACGTCACAGAGATGCCCAACGCTTGAGAACGAAGTGTGAGAGACATTTTGGGCTTTCTGCAACTAAAGCCTTAGCGGCAGCAATATTCTCGACACTACGAGCACTTCTTTGTCTCACTGGCACGTGAACATTTTGTACTGTCCCTGTGGATTCAAATTTTTCCACAAGACGCTCAATTTTTGATCTGCTAGGACGATTATGACGACAATAATTTGGACGTAGCGCTCTTAACATTGAGGCAACTTACTCCGAATTTCGGTAGTAAATTTTAATAATTTCGACTCGTTGTTGGCTCGTATATCTTTCCATTATGAAATGGCAAACCTTACTGAAGAGAAATGTCAAAAGAGCGGCAAGAAATATGGCGTCGTTTGCTGTCCCTGTCGCTCTACTTTTGTAGCGTCCCTGTTGAAAAACCCGTTATTAGTAACACTTCTCAAACCTGGTATCCATGCTGTTCTTCAGTATTAGTGTTATTTCAAAATGCTTTGTTTTTCCAGAATTTTGAAGTTTCTTCTTGCAAAGGTATTGGGAAGATATCTTTCAGTTATTATTTTAACCGCAGCATTTTGAAGTCTTTGAAGTTTTGCAATGTGACTATTGGAAGCGTTTCCGCCTTCCAAGTATACCATACCTCAACTTTGATTCAACTAGAGTAAAGTAAACTTGTTTTCGAATTTTGGGTGTTGAGTAATTTCGAAAGTACGATAGTACGAATAGTGATCTCGTGACAGAGTGGTTATCTAGAGTTACTCCCAGATGATGGAACTCTTCAACAATCTAAATAAATTGATAGCTATGAGTTATTGAGCCAGCGTTGTTTTGCAAGAATATGCATCGTTCTCGTTGTGATACCATTAATTATTAAGCCATTGTCGTGGCACCATTTAACGTCACTATCAAATTCTTCTTGCAGTATCCAGACATTTATGACGCACATCCATCGCTGTATCATCAGCATATGCGAACGTTTTGCTTGAAGATTCGAAGACGATTGTTTGAATTCAGGCCCTATTTTACTTGACGTTGCTCGCTGCTTCAAGGAAGTATGAGGTATGAGGATATATTAGCCCTAGCTGCATTTTGTGAGATGAAAACCTCCCCTGCAAGCGAACGTTAAAGGCAGATCCTTGTCTGGCAAGTTCATCAGCCCTCTCATTACCTGGAATGTCATTGTAACCGGGAACCCATTCAAGGGAAACAAGCTGACCTTCTAACGACGCTTTTTCAGCTCGGCTTATTTAGTTTTGATGGCTGCTTGACTATCAATGCATATGGAAACCTTATGGCTTTCGATGTAATTTGATTTGACGACATGCTTCCCCGTTTGCTAATAGATCCGCTCGGAAGACACTGGAATCGTTGGGCTTTACAGATATTCAGATATTCTGACAACACATCCGCACCGACTCCGCCGCCCATCTTAGAGCCATCAGCCCACTATTCCCATCATCATTTGATAGATAAATTCTTAGGACCGTATAGTCCGTTGGTGCAGATACCAATCAAACAATGACCATGGGGTTTTGCTGTCCAGCATCCAGACTGATGTCCCTGTATGCTGTCTGACCAAAGGTAGGAGATGCAGCATTACCGTCAGAATATTTTCCTGTTTTTTAAACCATGATTAAATGTATCAAATTTCCGCAAACTCTCAATCGACTCAATAGAACTAAAGTTTTTCTTGGAACCATTTAGGAATTTAGCAGCCCGATGGCTTAGCAAACTGTTTGTTAAAAATTGGTCTCCCAATCCAAACTACACCCTCCGTCATAATGTAGTGTGACCCGATTGCTTCATTTGAAGTTTGAAACTTTAAGGAAAAGTTTTTCTATTTTTTTTTTCTTCTATTTTTTTCAAACTCGAAACAGAACTTTTCATTCATTTTGTTTTGTTGTTCATTCGATAAAATGTCAGAAACGCTAGACATTTCATTTCACCGATATTTATATTTTTTTTTTTCAACCCCCTTAAAAGTTCAAGGAACTCATTTCTCGTCCTTTCATAAAAAACAAACAAATAAATATGTATGTATAGATTTTCTTCCCCACATTTTGCGAACCTAAAACAACCTCAAAATGGGCGTCCAAAACTTTAGCCAACAATTCATCTTTAGAACAAACTTTGTTTCCCAATAGAATTCCCATAAATATCATCCCAGATTGGATTCAAACACACAAACAGGGACAAAAAAAAATAAAGGCATCCTTCTTAGCCAGGTTTACTACTCTATATTTTGAGGTGGACAACCGATGATGGAAAAGTCTTTGGCACACTTCCTCATGTTTGTGTACAACAAAGCCAGAAAAAAAACTGTGAAAGTGAAAACTCATTCTGCCTACGATACTTGTACATGCTTTGTCGGAAACCACAATTTTCAGGATTAAGGAAGCAGCAGCGAACAACGGAATAAATTCTCAATTACTCGGATATGATATGGCCGGGACGACATCAATGCTTCATCGTCTGATGAGGGGTAAGAATTTGGAATCCTGATTTCCAAGCCTACTGCACACATACCTTCCGAAGGCTGAGTCTTAAAGCCGCTTTAGCATTGCGGCACTATTTGGCTTGTGTATCTGTAGTCTGTTTGTGAAATTTAATTAAATCAGGATTTAGTGTTGACATTCGGTTATGTTTTCCGAGATATGCGAACTCTCGTTACACGTTTTCTTTTCTGCCATGTTGTTTTATTTTTTTTTGTGTCCGTGCTGTTTCGGGTAGACATTGGCGCCCAACGTTGAACTTCCTGGAAGCCTTCAATTACTGTGCATGTTCGCAACAGTGACTGCGCGTATACGACGACGGTGATGGTAAAGCGGATTATTTGTCATAATCCCGGAAAATATGGTCTAAATTACCATAAACGTAAAATTACTATTGGTACTGTCTGCAGCCCCCGTGATGATGGATTGGCGTACGGCCAGACGACTGTGCGCGATTACAGGTGGGATGTATGAAAAAAAAAAAACAACAACACTCTTGTTCATTATTATTCCACAGAACGCACAGCACAAAAAAAATATATATACATATACACATGCATATGTATTTATGAATGAACAAATAATGCAGTTACAGATACAACGCGACAATGCGTACGTGTCTAGATACATGGAGGGGCTACAACAGCAGCACTCTTCAAGCTGCAACTTAACGAACGACAACACCAAAAGTGCGCGCCGAGTGGGTAAATAGAATGAAAGAAAAAGGAATCAGCAACAACAACAACAACAAATATGTACACATTCTGGCTCAGGTTCATGGTACTGATATGTTATGCATGAGAAATGGACTTATGGTACTTATGCTCCATTTGGGCCTCAAGCCTGCGGTGTATCTTTGTATAAACGACACAAGACAAGACACAAGGCACACCTTTCCTGGGCACGAATAAAATAATAATAACATTCCATCCGCAATTGAGAATGGATTCTTGTGAATATTTCCTACTCTAAGATTTTGCATGGTGATTTTTTTTTATGTTTCATTTTGCGAAGCACAGTATTGCAGAAAAGAAGGACTACAGTAGAAGTGGTACAGATTGCTCGTTGTTTTCCGAAGCTCATCTGCAAGACGAAGACATTGATTGGCGTGCAACAGTGAAGGATCGAGCTCTTATTCTGAGCTAAGCGTGAAAGATTAAGACGCAGCTATAAGAAGCAAGGAGGCTTTTCTGGTCAAAATTCTACTGTAGGAAATTGTTGGAATTCTGATGGTTTGATTTTCTCTGGCAAATGTAACAAGGACCACGTTTCTGCGTCTTAAGTCCCGAACAGGAAGAAAGGGATATTATATAAGGAATCATCACCCTTTTGGAAGACGCTATGCATTTTGCAGACGATGGCAAATGTGAATGAAATCAGTTATTGATTCTAGTGCAATATGAATTTCAGCACTGATCAAACACTGAGGCTGTGGCTGAAGATATCGCGAAAGGGCCTTCAGCGACTGAAGACGTACAGGAAGTACAGAAAAACCATCAGCACTTGACTGCCGAATTTCAATCGCGTCTAACCAACGTCCTTCTCAACCTCAAAGAGGTCGTGGACGATTGTCGGTCAAAATTCATCAAGAGCAACGATGTCATTTTCTATCTGAACGGACAGCTAAAGAATCAAAGTTTACGCTTCTGCGGCACTGAAATACAAGTTTCATCCAAAAACCAGCAAGGCAGTTTCAAAAAATTTGGTATTGACTTCTGTGGCCCTTTTAAAACCACTCTGAAGTTTGTGTCGCCATTAAAGCTGTTTTTCTCGGATTCGTATTGGACTTATAAAGCTAAGGTTAGGAGCAAATTTTGTTTGGGCGCGAACCGAGCTGAAAATTCTTAAGGACCAATACTTTGAGCATCAAACTCATAAGAAAACTGCCAAATGATGTTCAGCTGAGAGTACCGAATTTTATCACATCCTACCAAGAGGAACCCACTTTGGTTGCCTTTTGGAGGCTGCAGACAAGAGGGCAAAAATGTTCTTTTTCGTACCAAGAGAGTTTGACGTTTGAAGAACTTTCCGCCAACGCCGCAGAGGTTGAAGCCGCTCTAAACTCCCGCCCGATGTATGCCATGTCTTATGATAGAAGTAATGAGTCTGTTCTGACTCCACGTAATTTTTTTAAAGATAATTTATCGGACAATTTATAGGTTAGCGCAGGCGGGCTGTATGTTATTGCAGTAGACGTACAAGACAAATGTCGAATCAACAAAATAAAATAATTTTTCGAAAAGAGTGTGGGCCCAATATTTTCAAGGACTTTGTAATTGGTGAACAACGACCAAGGATATTTTATTGCCGTTAATAGATGTTTGGGAGTGGAGGACATTAAAGACGTTTGGTGCTTGCAGGATCACTCACACCTAACGCGGCTATGGCTATTTGTAGACTGCGTTTTTTGGGTCATCTAAAGTTTTGTTTTAGCTGGTCGCGCTGGCGGGCAAGATTGTTCTATTTGACCGCTGCAGACTTATTATTTTGTGTTTTTCTATCACCCTGTATAATATGAGTTTGGTCTCTCAAGATTGAATTCGACAACTCAATTGCCATCTTATATCAAAGGCAGAGCTCGTTGATAAGTGTGCTGCTTCGATTTTCACGCTTGCACACGCGCCTACTACTGTGTCCAAAAAATAAGGTGACATATGAATTTAAACTGCGCGCGTCCAAGGATTTGGAAATTATTCTTTCTTTTTAGGTTGGTAGTACTGTCAGTGACATCTATGTGAAATTTCATGTCAAAATATATTCATAGTGTTTGAGATACGCGTCGTTTTGTGATCTGCTAAAAGTGAGTTTTTCGTTTTTTGCGATGTCGAAATTTATTGACCAAAGAATTTGCATTAAATTTTGCTGCGGATACGATGAGGATGGTGCAGAAAGCCTTTGATGATGAGGCTATGTCTAAAAAAATGTTTACAAGTGGTATAGTGATTTCCAAGCCGGCCGTGAACGTGTCGAAGACGAAGCCGAAGAACAAGGTCATGTTGACTGTTTTCTTCGATTATCGTGGTGTTGTGCTTTATGAATTTCTTCCAACCGGCCAAACAGTCAACAAGGAATATTATTTGAACGTTATGCGTCGTTTGCGTAACGCTATCCGCCTAAAAAGGCCAGAATTGTGGAAAGACAATTCTTAGTTTTTACACCACGATAATGCACCATCCCATACCGCACTCGTAATTCGTGATCATTTCGCCAAAAACTCAACCCATATCGTTCCGCAACCACCGTATTCACCTGATCTGGCGCCGTGCGACTTCTGGCTGTTCAACAAGCTCAAAAGACCGCTCCGGGGACACCGTTTTGATACGATAGAGGAGATTCAAGCCGCAGCGAAGACGGAACTGAAGGCCATCCCGGAAAGTTACTACAACCAGTGTTTCAAAGATTGGAAAATCCGTTGGCATAAGTGTATTGCATCGGGAGGGGATTACTTTGAAGGGGATGAAATTGATTTGGAAGAATAAATAAAGAATTTCCAATTTCAGAGCAAGAATTCTTCCTGGTGTTAGCGTGATTCTTTCAAATGTGATGTTATGGAATCGAACTTTGGCGCGTCTTTAAGTCTATAGTGTTTTTAAGTATCTTAGGTGTCACTGAGATCGTTACCGGCATTCACTGAGCAACGATCATTCTTCAAAGTCATGGTAAAAAATCAGACCGGATTGAATCGATCTATACAGTTTGTGAATTCCGATTTGGAACTCAGTAATTTTTCTGCTGTATCGAAAGAATGTGGAATTTAATGGCCTTAAAGTGGTCTGATAAGGACCAATCATAGAACCTCCATTGACCATACTACGATTGTTTATACCCCTTATCACGTCATCACAATCAAGTCTGAAAACTCCGGCAGCAAGTCCGTCCGAGATACTCAGTCTTCTTAGATATGAGTCTTGCAATGCTTGCCGGTCATTCTAAAAGGATTCCATTTTCCATTTAGTCGTATGACAGCTAGCATGTCAGAGGCGGTATGGCCTTCTGTGCTTGTTGCTGGCGTCAAACGGATCTCTTGATAGGAATTGGAATATGCGATAGGAGAATTTAATGATGGTTCCTTGCAATTGAGCCTAAAACTAAATCTCTTCATGACGGTTTTCAAATTTCTTGCGTTACGAAAGATCGTCAATCGAATGCTTGCTGCAACTAGGTATAAGTCCGACTCAATATTGGCTCCAGGGCGACTTGTGATTGTTGGGTTGATAAAAACGTGCTCTTGCTACTAGAAGGCTTCATCCTCCCGCTAAATTTACCCGTTCTTATTCCTTTTAGACTTAAAGAGTTGGACATTGTTCGAAAGTCTTGCTGCGGAACTCTTAGGAGTTTTTTTTTACAAGGCAATCCTTTTCTTCAGAGAACTCGGTAGCAGAACTTCGGGGATTGCTCTTTATCTCTCACTCCCAATTGTGCGCCGTTTTTTTCTCAGTGAAGCAAGCACCGAAATAGATGTCACATTTCTTCATCATCTTTTTGCTCAGTCCATCAAATCGCATCTTTTGGGTGACGTTTTTGTCCGAACCATTTTATGGGTCAACACTTTTGGTCTTTCAAGTTTCGCATGGTCGTTCGTTACGGGATTCCTAAGTCGTGTTAATCTTTTTTCCCATTAAACAGTTCCAAGACTTTCTGAATCAATGAATCTGTTTGTTTACATAGAGTAACCAATTCGCAAACAAAAATTCTTTGCCCTTCGTGAGCTTCAATGGGTTGTTTCTGAAATTGTTGGTAAACAGTTTTAATTTTGACGTTTTTTAAATGCTTTTGCTGATTTATTCCCCCACAATAATTTAAATGACCCAATAAACCTATTCGAGGCGATGTTTTCCCATGTCTTCCACCCAATTTACTGCTCATTTGTCATTTCAGCATGTTTTCTGTCCCACATACTGCACCCGAGTACTTTCGCGTTCTTTTTTTTTACATTTTCGTCTCATTTTTTTTGTATTTAATTTTTTTTGCTTACCACCTCTTTACGCGTTTCGTGTGTTTTTTTTTTAGCCTGTTCGTCCTCAGTGTCATTGACACCGCGGGGAATAGCCCAAGAGCGGCGGGCGTGTGGTGTATAAGTGTGTTTTCATTTATTTATTTGCAGGCAAATGTGATTTTAATGCATGGAATAAGGATTCTGGTGTAGGGCTGGTATCCAGAGTGTATCCAGCCCACGGTTCAACCGACAGATACAACCTCTGGTATCTTTACACAAGATTCAAACTGGAGCGGACGTATCGAGGTGTTTGCGCGGGAATATCTTTGGTGCAATAAATTTCAATTTCACTTATCACTCAATTGACTTTTGAAGTTAATTTACGGCTTTCGGGTTCGATGTTTTGAACTAGGATGGGAAGCATACCACAACCAGTAAGTTGGTGGTATGCCATGGGAATATCGAGTTGTGATGAAAGTGATAGTCGGACGCGTGCGGATGCACGTAGGCGTGAACATAATTAGTGAAACACATCTAAAAGGGAAGTGAATAGAAGGAAGAGATGAATGAAGTACATGATAGTGGCTTACTCGTACACAGACACTTGGTTACAAAAGTCAACAAACGCTTTGGGTTCTGAGAGCAGAACTGTCAGGGCAGTGTTGTTTCTTATATATTGATTTTATTTATTTAAACAAATGTGGAAGCATTGGATTACAAAAAGATACAGAAGTAAACAAACGACCAACGTTGGAGACCAAATTTATAGCTTAGTAATGGAATGCCAACTAGTTAGAGTTTGTTTATTAACGTTGTATTGAGCATTCAGGGTTCTTAGAAAGCAATTTGCGTCATTTTCTTGTGTGAATCTTAAAAAATCGTTTTGAAGTTAAGAAGTGAAGGAACTGTTCAAACAATATTAAGACATTACGACAGAAGCGGATCATTCGAAAATAAGCCAAGAACCGGCCGACCGAGGAAGATTGATGACAGATTGTCAAGAAACCTAAAACCCTAAGCATAGTGCGGTAAAGATTGCTAACGAGATCCGAAATACTTAGCAGATAGATGTTTATGCTCGAAAAGTTTGACGCTGTTTGAAAAGGGCTGGACTTTCTTCAAAATTTGGTCGAAAAAGGCCCCTCATAAGTGCAAGAAATAAATTTAAAATGTTAGAATATGCTTAGCACGAAAAAATTACATGAAACGGATCCGAGAGTTATATTTACAGATGAATTTAAGTTTAATATATCAGGTTGGCAACTTATTAATTGGGGATTTCGCTCATAGACGGCCTTAGTTGAATTTTTTAGGTTTACTGACGCAATCGAATGTTAAACACATTTTGTTATTTGATAGTTGGTACTTCAACTGTCAATCAGTGAAAAAAATATTTTTGATCGGCCGTGTAGTTTTTGTTTGGCGTCTGTTGAAAAACGAACATTTATGTCACATTTTGCTTTTTTATTTCCGGAATGGAAAAAAGCTTTAAATGAATGGCAATGTCAAAATTGGTTTGCCAAATTTCGTTCTGGTGATTTTTCACTCAAAGATGAAAAACGCTCTTGTGGTCTCGTTGAAGTTGATGACGACCAAATCAAAGCAATTATGGATTGGGATTGTCACAGTATAACACGTGAGATTGCAAAGAAGCTTCATGTATCACATATGTATATGCATTGTAAGTCGCTTAAAACAACTTTGCTCTGTACGAAGACTCGGCTCCTCATGAACTGAAAGAAAATCATTTAACACAACTTATTTGTTAAAGAAACGTAATGAAAATGATCCATTTTTAAAACGATTGATAACTGGTGATGAAAAATGGGTTGCTTACAACAATGTCAATCGGAAGAGATCGTGGACCAACCCAGGTGAACCAGCTCAAACAACATCAAAAGCTGACAACCGAACGATCAATTCAGATGTCTACATTGAACAGTTGAAGAAAAGCGGCCCGAAATGACAAATCGAATAGGTGTTGGTCACTCGGCAAAAATTATTGGAGCTTGGTTGGGATTACTGATTACTTTTTATTTCGATCTTTGCAAAACTCCTTGAATGGTAAAAATTTCAATAATAATGATGATGTCAAATCGTACCTGGTTTAGTTTTTTGCTGATAAAAACCAGAAGTTTTATGAACGTGGAATTATGATGCTGCCTAAAAGGTAGCAAAAGGTCATTGCTCAAAAAGGGCAATACATTACAGAATAAAGGTATTTCGTTCCATGACAAAATTATCTTATATTTTCTAAAAAAAAATCCGCAATTTAGAAGGGTGGGTGATGATTATTTTGAATCACAGTCGGAGAGACTTGAAACCGCTCACTTTTCCTAACGAGTTTGTGATCATTCAATTGATTCTATTTTTTTGTTCAACCTCTTTTACTCTACATATGTGGAAACGAATTAATTTAAAATACTTTATTTTCCAATTAACATGGTTCAAAGACATCTAGCCGTACCGCACGGAATCTTTTACTTTCTTGTAAAAAGTGACAATTCAATCTTCGAGGGCATCACATACAGTCCGACTAATGTTAATTATTTCTTCAACAAAATGTCAGACCATGCTGTGTTCATGTTTTTTTTTTTTTGTCTAGTGAACTTTACAGTATGCAACTGGAGCACTAAGCTTTCGCAAGCCTTCATAGTAGCAATACGAGGACATTTATTACTGATTGAGCTGATGTCAACCGACTGGTCGAAATCTTCATGTACGGACGAGTCAAATTCTTACTGAAGTCAAACATGCTGAATAGTCCAAGGATGTTTCTCATGCGTCAGTGTTGCAGACAATGTCCGTATGGATAGATTCATGAATAAGGAAAAATATTCTTTAAGGATTCACATTTTTTAAACATAATGATCCAGAAACTACCAAGCTTAAACATGATTACGTTTATGAAAGGGACACTTCAAAATATGAAATGACATGCCCCCAACTCAATGGAACTATTTTGGGACTATCTTTGAATTAGAATCGTGATCAATAACTTCTGAATCCATCAAGAAGTTAATCGGCTGAGGTTCCTTTTTTGATTAATAGGTGTACTTAATTTCGTCAATTGATTAACTTAGTGAATATAATATTGGTGAAGATATGTGAAGTAAAATTTTATAAGCAAATTAAAAAACAAAACGATTTTTCTGACAGAATGATTTGTCCGGAAACTTTTAAACAGCATTGTGTATATTTTTTCAATAAGATGCCATAAAATGCTGGAACGAATTCGTTAGGTCAAGAGAACAAAACATTTTATTGTAGGGAGTTCTATTTCCCCCTTCTTTAATCGGGTGGGACAAGTTTTTTAAAAAATAATCTTAAATGAAAAACAAAAAAATATTTCAAATCAACAAAATCATAAACGATTTTTGAAAGCTTAAACTCAGTTATTGAATAAGATGTTCGATTCAAGGTTTTTTATTAAATGATTTTTGAGAAATAGAATTTCCAAATCATTATTCTGTTACAGAGAAAAAAAAACAATTTTTGTTCAAAATTAAGTTTATAAAACTTTGCATCGATCGATTTTTTTTATATTTTCAAATTTCTACTATTCAAGAATATATCTACACGAGGATTTTTCAAAATTCCAATTATTTACGGATATATCGGTACATTGCTCACCCGGCATCCAAACTTGTTCGGCCAGAACAAAAGACAAAAAGGGATTCTCTATTTCTCAGTAAAACATTTTGTCCTTTTTGTATATTGTAATACAAGAACCCAAGGTGACTTGTATCTTTTATATTTAGTGTTGACTTACGTCCAGCTGCTAACAATTGAATTCTAACCTTCAAACTACGTGGACGTACATATTTTCTATTTGTATTTTGAATGAAGGCTTCATTCCTATTTTAAAAATGTTGAAGCTAATGGGAATGAAAATTGGCCCGGAAGCTCATTCATTTACTGTGAAACGAGACAACGCCCGGATTTACCGCTCCGATATACGTGCATCCAACGCATCAAAGGAGGCCAGAACTGCTCGATATGAAGAGAGAAACGCGGAAAATAGTTTTTTCGGCAGATTATATAAATATAAGTCTACAATATCATTTCATGACTTAGAAAAACTTTACGCGAAACTTTAAACGCGTTTTTCTCGAAACTTTTTCAAAACGATACCCACGATTTCTCAAGTTCTACTGGACCGATTTACCTGAAATTTTTAGAGAGTCTTATTTATAGACTTGTCTTTATCTGGAACTATCACATTCCCCAAATTTCTATTACTTTTTTTTGTTTAAAACTCGAAACAATAAAAAAAAAGTGGTAAAAAAGAAGTGAAAAAAATCTTTCCAACTTTTCCGTAGTTCCAGACATTGCGACATTATTCAACATTAATAATTTTTTTTTTGGTTTCTGATTGCTAGGAGGGTTGAAATCTTGGGTATGGAGAACCCCACTTTATCAATTGCTAATATTAATTGCCTTTTTTGATGACACTTCAAAAATTACATGAAATTCATGCCTCTAGACTAGAATACCCCCACAAGTCATATCCCAAAAACCTGGTGTAAAGAGGAGTTTTAGTTTTATTTAAAATAAAACAAAAAAGGATTAAAAATATTTAAAACACTTTTTTCAATTTTTAAATGAAAACATTAAGCCTTTTTTTATTTTTCCTAGCAAGCCACATAAGTATTTAAAAAAATTAACAGGATTTATTAAATGTAACGCTCTTTTCATTGAAAAAACTTGTTAAATATAAATTTTATTATTGAAAATAATTAATTTAAATCAACCTGTCAATCTGTTAAAACCAATGAAGTTGCACAGTTTTAGGGTCGGTCCAAAAAAACCTTCGTATGCCAAATAATTTCCCTCATTCAAATCTTCACAATACAAGTTCGCTCTCAATTACAATTAAATTAACATCAACGACTCTCATAAGATTGATAAAGAAAACAACCATTAACAGATTGTTTTCCTTGTTGAGAACTCCCGTGGCAATAATATCTACGAGTCTAGTCGCAGGAGAGCATATCAATCAAGCCTTGTTTTCGAAATAGTTTCCTCGAAAATTTACGACAATTTGTTGCAACTTTTATCCTAGATCTCGTCTCGCACTTAGTCTCGAATCAATAAAGCCCCGTCTATCCGTGTAGAATCTTTTTTTTCAATATGACCCAGATTTGTAGCACTTAACTTCGCGTTAAAAACCAACCACCCTCCTCGTGGCCTCATGTCCTCGGATCTAGTGTGAAACCGGCAATAAAAACAAATTTTAAGCCCCAACAGCTCGTATATCACGTCCCCAAAGACCGACTACCGACCAAAGTTTATATTTATTTACCGTCGCCTCACAGCCACACATCCTCCAAGGACAATAAATCACAGCCAAATATTTGTGCTTTAATTTCTTTGGCCCACCCTTTGCTTGGTGAACAACCAACCCTGTCTGCCACTTAATGGGTAAATATTTTCCATTTAACTGTGAAAATATGCAAATGCTCGACACGGCGGCCGACGCTTGATATTCATGTGAAAAGTGTCGAAAAGATGGAGGCGTGCCTCGAACGAGAATACAGAATAAAGAAGAGAAATTAATTGAATATTCGTATCCTTGTTCGTTACACAAAGGATGTGCACGATATACGTGATTGTTACCTGCGGAATGACAAGATAATAATCGAAAGGGAAAGTAATCCTTGGCGCGCCCGCCACCCCCATACGTACAATAAAATGTAAGAAAGCGAAAATCCTTTGACGACGACGACGCAACGAAATCGAATCCTGTTTCAGAGGGTTTTTCTTTTTCTGGTGAACTGAAAAACATCGATTTGATGGTGCGTCTCGAATAATGATAATGATGCGACGAGAGTGGTGCTCCTTTGATCGTTGTTTGTGAAAAGATTTTAGCATCCTTTTTGTAACATTTTATAACGAAGGACTTCACTAATGAGATGTGGTGGATCTTGTCTACGCAGAAAAGGTGTTTTCAGGTCAAGCTATAATAGTGCAAGCCATAAACAAAGGTACCAGATCCAATAAAATGGCAGCATAACGAAGCAAGAACAACCCCAGCCCAGAGCCCTCAAGTGGTAATTAATCTTCGGTACATGTCAGTCAGTCAGTCAACACAAGTTACAAGAGCTGCTCTCCGTTGAAATCCTGTGCTGCAGCTCGTCAACATCAAGTTTTGCTAGTGTGTTACCAACATTTTATATGTCTTCTTTATTTGTGCCATAAATAATTATAGTTCGATTCGAGGAACAAAAAAAAAAGGAACCAGCTGTGCCTTTGAGGAGGCACCGAGACTTTTGAGCTGATTTATACTCATATACACCATGGAACAGGGTTGCTTCCTTCACTTTGTTTGGACCCTTCTCCGGCAATCATAGAGATGGAGCATGGACATGAACTTGGACACGGACAATGGACATGTCTTTGGCCGGCAGGCGAGTGGTCCAACTATGACCGATAAACTAGGTATACAGATCAGGAGGATGTAATTTGTCTACTAGCCCCGGCAGATACTTTCGGCTTGAGCAATTAAATTCGTTGAAATACGGTGGAAGCCATTAGCGGCATGATGTACGAGTGTTCGCACTGTTTTAGATCGATCAGATGGATTACAATTTGTGTCTAGGACGTATCTCAATTCGAAGTATCTGTATCTGTATCTGTTCATCAGACCGTAAGGGAATAATTTATTAGTTATGTGAATGGATTCGATTGAATGCTTTGAGATACTCATAACCTTCGTGTAGATGTACATAACAACGTGAATGAATTTGTAATTAATTTTCGAAATAGATGATGAAAGCTTAAGTCGATTGGAACGAAGCGTTACTACAAACCTTCTGGAGACATTTATGCATCAATTTATGTTTTATGTGAACAGATTTCAGAAGGAATTATCTTTTATTATAAAATACGTATTTCGGTCAATTATTCATGGAACAGTGTTGGTCAGTGAATCTGAACCATCCAGTTAACCGCTTTAATACACGTGAAAAATTGCAGAAAAATTGGTTCAGCCGTTTAGGAGGAGTTCAGTGACATACACACGAACCGAAGAATACTCCTTCTCTTCTCTAGGGTATCCAAACTAATCAATGTTTTTCTTACTTCTAAACTACAACTCATCTGATTTGATACAAATCATGTAAATGACTTTTGTACTCTTCCCAAGTTGGACACCAGACAATGGAACAATATTCCAAGAAATGACGCGCTCCAAACACTTTTTCTGTGCAATCCTAGACCGCAAATCCAAATTCCAAAAAAAAATCGTCACTTTTTGTTTGCAAACAGGCAGAAAGGGACAGCTGAGTCTTTCAAGTACTATTTTAAAAATATCTAAGCTCAATATTCTTTTCATTTCAGGATAAAGACATTCGAACATATTTTTAAAAATCGAATTTAAGTTTAAAAAGGTCGCCAGAAACAGTTTCAAAGAAAAAAAAAAAACAAATAAAAACTTACATTGAACTATTTTCTTTTTCTGTCTTTTGTTCACATTAATTTTGTACTCATGGAGTTCTTTTGAACTAAAGATAGAAAATTATTATTTGCGGAGCTGATTTAAAAAAAAAATAAGTTTTGAAACTTAAAATCGTTGAGTAATAAAATTCTCATTTTATTTCAAAACAAAGTGTAATTTTTTTGTTCAAATTTGGAACTTCGTAACATTTAAAAATAATCAGCAATGACTACGAAAATATTTATAAACAATTTACGGAACGGTAATTAATAATTGACTTCTCAGAATGTTTATCGGTTAGTTATTCATTGAAAACTCAGTCACTTAAATACTCAAAAAATTTTCTTCTAATTCGGTTAATCCGTTTAGGAGGATTTAAGTGACTAACACACAGTCGGATTCCCATCTTTTCCGAAAGAGAATTCAACCAGCAAAAACTGCTTAAAGAAATGAGAAGATACTTCAACCACAAGCACTGAAGAGTTCCGCAAGGCAGTCACCTTGGTACAGTATTGTAATTTTGGCACACAAGAATCATACGTCGAGTAGAAGGAACAGTTAAACGCCTGAAGCTTAGTACCTTTGATCGATGGATTTTTATTTGTAATAGAAACACGTTGACAAAGATATGAAAAGTTTAGTATTTCTAGGAAGTAAGCAAGAGTTTTGACAAAGAATTCAATGTCGGCGTATGCCGGAATATTTGTTGAAGTTTTTACTTCCAAACGCGAAGTTATTATGCAAAGTTGAAATTTTCTAGTATCACAAATTTGCGAGATTTTCAGTGCGTTATCTCACACGTCCATGAACGCATGCTACCAGTCCTAATGATGTCCATGAATCAACGTTTTTTTAAATAAATTCGAGTATTTTCAAACCTTCAAAAAATATGATTTCTTAAACTCTGGAAAAAAGGTTTTCGTTGAATCGAAGATTTTTTTCTTTTGGATTAAAATATTTCTCAGTTGAGCCATTATTTCATAAAAGGGTTCAAGAAATAATCTGCTGAGAACCCCACAAAGCCGTTGCCATAAAATTTTCGGCCGACGGGACGTTTTTTGCAACACATTACCCGGCAGGAGTCCACCGTTTTTATTGTGGTCTTTCCAGGTTTCATCAACTGTTAGGTAAAAGCTTTATTATATTCACTCATTCGCGTTTGAAGAGTTCTTAATTCTTTTCGAAGCCTTCAACCGAATCAGTTTTTGGTCCATCATAAGTAAACGCCAAAATGGTTAAGTAGGATTCGAATGACGGAAATTGTCCAACACATCTACGAGGGAGCAGCATGCCCATAATAGTCTGTACCGTGGAAAAAGTGGTGGTGCTTTATTTAAACAAGAAATCTACCTTTTTTCATTTTGGTCACATTTCAAAAGTACGAAAAAATTACTCAATGCGATTTGAGAGAGTACGTCTTTTGGCTGACTGTTTCATTGTCGTGCACTCAAAGTTCCTAACGCAAGAAACACGAAATTTGAAATAAGAAAGATACCTTTAAAGCTTGAAAAATCTCACACCTGTTTTTGGACCTATTTCACCTCGTTCCTTGTCTGGTTTTCAAACAGATAATTGATTGGAATTTAATAAATTGTTGAATCTTTTCCAGAGTTTTGCTACCAAAGCTTTTTCTTACCATTGAAGCAAAATTACTAAAAACCTAAAATACAGTTAATGAGCATTTTTTCAGCGTTTAAATTTTTTGAAAAATCGCTTATTTCCTTGAAATGTACTTTGAAATGTATTGCCCAAGGAAGCAATGATTTCTTTTTTTTATATGCATTTTTAATTATTATTTAATTAAATCACATGCTAGATATAAAAATGCTTAAACTAGACTTAATAACTATAACAATTTACTAACTGGCCCACTGCCACGTTCGATAATAATTATTTATATTTTTAATTTACTTAATTTTTATAATTGGCGAATTGACAACCAAGAAAAAGACTTAAACTAAAACTTTAAGTTTAAGACTTTTTAAAGTCTGTAACTTACAACTTACTATATTAAAGTTCTTTAAAATTAACTTAAAAATAACTAAATCTAGATACATAACAAATATGTACATTTTTTTTTTTTTGTTTTTGTGCTGTGCTATAATGTTAGTTTGTTTTTTCATAAAATTTACTTAATACTAATTAGTAATATGTAATGTTAAAAACTATGTAAGCCAACCAGGTATCATGAAACACTATTGTAAAAGTGCATTTCCACTAGAGAGTAAAATGTGTGAGAGTAGCTCTCAGGCTACCTTCGAGGGTAGTTTCGTGAATGAGTGTTGAGAGCAGCTCTCGGGGAGTTCACGGAAAACTCTCGAGACACGGACTTTCTGAGAGTTTCTCGCTAATGGACACATCTGTGAACCACTCTCGGATAGTTACTCTCACTATAGCAGCTTTGTTCGTACTTTGAGAATAGCTCTCGGCGAGTAACGTATAGGATGGCGAAATTAAGGACATGCGACGAGACCAAGAAATTAATTGACTAAATGTTTTGTTTATAGAATTCGCAGAAAAATGTTCATGCTCTAAAAATTAAATTAAAAGAAAGATTCATAATTTGAGAAACTAGCAATCATTTTATTTGTGATGCTGGTTTGGGAGGAATTGTGGTTGTGCATTTTTCTACCCTCAAGACATAAATATGAATTTTCCAAATTGATCTTCAAACTCCTTGTAATATTCTTTATGCTCTACTAAAACGGTAGTAAAAAATACGATTCGCTGCTAGTTGATTACGAAACCGATAAGGCTTTAATGCAAAAGTACTCAAAACAAAAGTACGAGACTGGCGTGTTTCTATCAGGAAGTGGAATTGTGTTTTATATGAGTCCCTGACTTCCGCTATTATTTGGAGTTTGCATTTCAATGTGCAATCAAGGGGATTCCAATGGCTTTCTTCGGCAATCTCCAACCAAGAAAAGGAAATATAAAATTGGTGAGGAGAATTTACCAACGGATCACTATCACAAAAATAAACTATATTAAGTGGACACGGGACTGAGAGCTTTCACTGAGATTTTGCTCACAAAATGCTCGTATAAGACAGCCGAGAGTAAAATCGCAACAACATTTTCTCGCGAATCAACAGCCCTCTGAGAGCTGCTCTCGAGAGTTTACTGGCGAAAGTGCTCCCAAATGGCCATGCACTTTAAGACACACGTAATCACATTTAATGACAAAGGAAACAACTATTAAGAATTCTCTCCCTCCTTAAATCACTTAAATTGTTGGTGCTAACTACTTACATCGTCCTTGTCCCGCACTGATACCACCCTGTCACCTGCCAAGTCATATGTCAACACTCTTTCGGACTACATGGAGAATTAACAGAACCGCAGTTCTCTCCTGAATCAGGCCTCTAAGGTCAAAATAGAGGAAAGCCTCTGGTGGAGGTAGGCCGTTAAGGCGACCTGTTTCGTGGCACATGAAGTTGGAGTCGTAAGCCCCGAAGAACAGGTTATTGTTTGATTTCGTTCCTCTTGCAACTTGACTCCGAGTAAGTTTAATGATAAAATTGTTCACTCGGTTGTACGTAGGCTGCAAGATATATTTCTGGCCTAGGCAACACTAAGTGTTGACAGGTGCAATCCGACATTTCCTTTGGAAAGTTTGACACTTTTTAGCATAACATCACTCAGAACGTGTTGTCATTTAATCGTGAATTGTTTTATTTACAGAGACTCGAAAAATTCATCTCGGCAAAAAAATGGAATTAACTCTTGAACACTTTCGTGCGATCATTTTTCACAACTTTCGACGTGGATTTTCACGACCAGAGTGCATTGATGAACTTAAATCTTTGTATGGCGATGAAGCACCATCCTATAGCACTGTGAAAAACTGGTTAAATGAATTCAGTCATGGCCGACGCTCGCTCAAAGACGAATTCCGTGAAAGTCGTCCAAAAACGGCCGTGGTGCCAAAAATTTCTGGGCATTTCTCCCACCAGCATACATTCGATATTGCATCAACACCTGGCCGTAAAAAAGGTTTATTCTCGTTGGATCCCTCACAATTTGACAATCGCTCAAAAAAAGGCTCGTGTCGATTGGTGCAAAGAAATGCTTCAAAAGACGTTTATAAGATTGTCATAGGTGACGAATCATAGATCTATGCGTATGAGCCCGAAACAAAACAACAATCGAGAAGACGAGCCAAATCCAACAAAAGTTGTTCGTGGAAGAAGCACTTCGAAGCAAATGGTCGCCTGTTTCTTCGGCAAAACTGGTCATGTGACGACTGTTCCGCTTGAGCAACGTAGGACGATCAATTCTGAGTGGTACACCACAATTTGTTTGCCTGAAGTCTTCGGAGAAATACGAAAAACTAACAAGAGAAGACGAATCATTGTTCACCATGACAATGCGAGCTCTCACACTTCGGCTCAAACAAGCGCCTTTTTGACCGGCCAAAACGTTGAATTGATGAGTCATCTGCCGTACAGCCCTGACCTGGCACCCAATGAATACTTTTTATTCCCGCACATCAAGAAAAAAATGCGTGGTCAACGATTTTGATTTTCGTCGCCAGAACATGCTGTTGAAGCGTTCAAAAACCATGTTTTGAAGGTGTCTCAATCGGAGTGGAGAAAGTGTTTCGACAATTGGTTTCAGCGCATGTAAAAGTGTATAAATCATTCTGGAGAATACTTTGAAAAACAATAAAACACTTTTGAACATTTTCATTATTAGGCCAGAAATAAATCTAGCAGCAGAGTTTTTTGTACTGAGACTCTGGAGTTCTATATAAATGGAGACAAGCCGTAAGACAACGCCTCTTAAAAACTTGAGCCTTTCCCATCAAGCTTGCTCCCACGTTGAAACACACCGGAAATCAACATGCAAGCACAGGCCGAATGGGGACCGTGAAGCAGATCACTCTTACCCTGGCATCGAGTTGGCTGCTGTGAAACAGTCTCTTTGTCATGGCAAAGGTCGCTTTGACATTAGATGTTTGTTAAAATCTAGATACTGATCGAACGAGACCCCAAGATGTCTGACTACACTCCGACTTGCCAGTGGCTGCTCGTTTTATATAACGATAGAGAACTTTCGAGGATTGTTTCTGGTACCCCAGAGGAACCAGGCAGCGGTGTCCTTAACAAAATGGATTCGCACTTTTGGAACTTGATCTTCAAATTCCAATCGTCGCAATATCGCTCAAACCTACAATTTCCTCAATCTTGGTGAATAGAGCCTACACCCTGTTGCAGACCATTGTTTATTTCCAGTTAAGTTTCCAGCAGAAGTTACGTTCTCATTCTGAGTATATACAGCAGTGGTTTGCTTAAGCCCTACTGTTCTAACTTGCAAAAGAGTCCCTGCGGTGTCAAAGGCCTTTTCCAAGTCGATCAGCATGGCACCCGTGTATCCGTAAAAGAAACAATCACTTTGCAAACCTGAATACCTACACTGATGCTGTTTTAAAAAAAAAAACTCTCTGACCTAAATATTTCGGAATGTAAAATTTTAAATAAAACATTGTTTATTGCTTTTTCGCAACTCCATAGCCTTGGGAATAACCTCTAACGATGCTTAAAATGTTAATTTCTCATGATCCTTCCAGGTAAATAAAACTGGTACAAAATTAGTACGAAAACAAAACAGCAACGAAAAATACAAAAACAAAAGCGAATCAAGTAAAATGCCACAAAAGGCAAGACAGAGAATCTGTTTCGTTCAAAACATGCCAAACTTTTAAATCTACATAATTAGTTTCTTGAACTTTGCCGTCTGGCGACCAATGTCGACCACGGTGTCGACAGACCCCTGCCATTAGCTTGGCCCATGTCGACCTATTTTCCAATTTGTATCCAAACAATTCGACTCGTTGTTTGTTTGACAACAAAACATTGCGGTTCATTGACTCCGACCTGCCCAGCTCTCTGATAGCATTTATCCTCTTCTCACTTTGGTAAGTTCGTTTCAGAGACTCCCTCGTAACGAATTGATTAGATATTTATTTTTTTTTCTTTTTCATCTTCTTTCATTTCCATTCACTCATCCATATTCATTGGAGGTTTATTTTATTTCCCTTTTTTTCTTTTTTTTCTTACCCGAAATTTGATGGAAAATTAATATTTATGAATGGGAGCAAAATGGCGAGGAATGGGCACGAGGCTTGAGGGCTGAAAAAAGTTGCAAGTAAATTTGAAAGAAGTTTTGCATGAGGGCCATCATCATCACAGACAGTGGATCAGGAAGAGGGTTAAACGGCTATAACATAACATGAGGCCTGGCAGAGCCTTCATAGCAGCTGCCGAAGAAACTCCGGGTTAGGATTTAAAATGACCAAAAAAATTACAGCGTCACGAGGAGAAAGAAGAAGCATTTGTAGAATATTACGAGGACACAGAGCTTCGAGAACCAATTTGAGCCCATCTTTTTGAAAAAGAACAAAGTGAGCGACCTCGTTAATAACCTTCAATGAAGACAACTAAGCCGGAGCCAATCATTTGAACCAAAGCAGTTTCCAAAATATAACCATATCATTACCAAATGTAGCCTTTACACTGATAACTAGACGATCAAGTTGCTACACCTTTGGTGCATTGTGGATACAACAAGCTGAATGATTGGGAGCTGATTCCGCTTTAAGAGCTTGACGTAATTGGCTTTTAAAGACTGGTCACTGTGATTCTCATGTCCGGAAATTATATAAATGATCAGGTACCGGCTGTATGAGGCACACTTTTTTTTTAAGATATCCTCGCCAGGAGTGTTCCTGGTATTATATCCAAGGCATTTATAACATTAAGGACCACACCTTGCATCACCAGCTTGAGAGACAGCAAAAACTCTCTGAAACTGTCTACACTCTGCCGTAAGGGTGATACCGATTTTTTCCTCACTCTGTTTCGTTTCGAATTAAAATATCTTTGAAAGAGTCTTAAAAGTGAATCTTTTGGAATACTTAGATGAAAAGGACATCAAATTTTAATAACGCAGAACAGAGTTCAATCTCCGTCCAGCCATCAATAGTGTTGATGTTGCCATAAGACATCTGTTCGGTCGCGGTCTGATATCTACTGAACCTCCGAGTCTACGTTGAGGTAATTGCAACGTGTTCGTCTTAGTTGACTTGCCCGTCCACAGCTTTTCCGGCCACGTGGAAGATAAACGGTACCGCTAATCAATACTGAACCAGACCTGTCTAAATAGAGAAACGCTTCAGGGAGAGTAAGGCTGTTAAGGGGCAGAGTCTCGTGATGCAAAAGCCCCGGCGATCAAGTTATTGTTTGAAATCATTGCCCTTGCAATGTGGATTTGGAGTAAGCTTTATTAGATCCACTCTGATAAGGGTGGCCCCGTTGTACAGGACTTCATTACTATAGAACTTTTTCTACTCAGACTCTGGCGTTCTATATAAGTGGAGACAAGCCCTTAGACATCGCCCCTCGAAAACCCGAATCTTTTCCTTGAAGCTGGTTCCCACGTTGAACCACACGGGACATCCATAGGCAAGGACAGGCCGAATGAGGGTCTTGTAGTAGATCGCCTTTACCTTTGCATCGAGTTGACTACCTTGAAACAGTCTCTCTGTCAAGGCATGAGCTGCTTTGACTCTGCATAGAGCAGGATCCTCCTATATATATGTTACAATTCTTTCTAGTATTTTTAAAGGCCCTAGAAAAGATAGTCCTGAACAGGCTGGCCTCCATGGGGTCATGACAAACTTAGGGAGCAGGAACTGAGAAGGAATTTAAACCATAAAAAATTACCCTTGACACTAAATTGTGCAGTGAATATCATTTGACAAAATATTACCTACGACACTGCCGTCGCATTCACATAGCGGCTTATTACATATTTCCCAAGAAGTCTGTCCACGGACACGAATCTAAGTGTCTTCCTACCCATTTTTGAATGGTCACTGGTTCTTTAAATGTTTAGTGCAGGTCGTGGGATTTTGAGAAGCCTATGGATCTAACGCCATCGGAATTGTTAAAGACTGCGTTTCATAAACTTTTTTTCTGGCCCCGTTTGGGAATTTTTCCTTGAAGTCATTTGTGAATACAATTTAAATCGTTTGAAGTCAGTTAATTCCGCTAAAATTTGTTGAATTCATTTTAATCAAGTGGATGAACTTCAAATTTTGACACGGCACAAGTCGGCGATGAACTTTGTTTAAGAAGGGTTTCAAGGATCAGCGGAAATATTAACATTTGTTCGTCCCAAACTTGTAGAACAACTTTTAATCAATAATAAGAACCGTGTTAAGTACGATTCGGTGGACCTAATGGACCTTTTTGTGACAAGAGAACCGGCAGGAATCGAAACAATGGATTCTTATCGACCTTGAGGACGATGGTTTCCATTTCTTAGGATTCGCAAGGTGTACTTCTGATCGACTTCTTTGAGAAGGGCAAAAAGATCATTGAACAGTTGCCACTGCTAAATTGGTCGAAGTGCGCTTCGGTTTGAGACTTCAAAGCATGGCGCAATGAAAGAAGATTAGAATGAGTTGAACTCCGTGAGAAATGAAATTTTTTTTTGGAGATCGAAAAATCGAAATGGAAGGCTTTTAAAGTCCGAACACCGTGTAAAAGAGTGCATCCATCTGAAAAGTGACCACATTGAGACGCAATGCTAACTGGAGTAGAAAACCTCACCGAACTCAACACACGGGAGAAGCAAATACTCATCTGCTCCGATAGTATTGCAGCTATCAAAGCTATTTCAAACCCTCAATCAGTATCGACACTAGTTAGGAAGTGCAAACACAAAGTCAACAAACTAGCAACAGTGAACGACGTCAGTCTTATTTGGGTGACACGAAGGTGAAACGGGAAACGAAAAAGCTGACGAATTAGCTAGGAAGGAGCAGGAAATAGCAACCAGAAGCCTGTAAAGAAAATAGGCGTCCCGCTGACAGATAATACTTATACTAAAAGAGCTATTAGCGAATGGGCTACCCGGGAATTTACAACGTGAAGAACAGCAAAATTGATAATAGGAAAATTGATAAAGCGAAACGAGCTCTGAACTCCAGCAAATGGAATCTAAGGCTAATAGTGGGACTGGCACATTAACCTTAACCTCCACTTACAAAGACTCGTACTAGAAGAAACCTCAACATCCCAAAGCTGTGAGGATGAAGAGGAAAATCTGGAAAACTTCCTCTTCCACTGCCAATCAACAGTGAGAGTGCGATAAAAAATACTGGGGTTAGCATTGATACCAGATTTTCCGCACCTTAAAGAAATTGAGGTCGGTGAGATCATTGTTTTCGTAAAATGAACAAAAAGATTTGCCGACCATACAAATCAAGACAGTCCCACCTTCTTTCCACTACAAGACTCCAACTTTAACCAAAATCCTCCCATCAAAAGATACTGAAACACAACGGGCCCAACCAGAGGCCTAAGTAAAGAGCTAACAAAGCTCACCCTAACAAACCAAGCAAAAGCCGACCATGTTGAGGAATGATTTGCGTTTTCAAGCATGAAGGGCAAAGTATCAACCTCGCTTAAACCTTCAGCCTTGGAAGCTACTTCATGTACTTTTATTGTAAAAAGACTTGAGAAATGATTTGCTGTATGAACTCGTCCTAGTCATCTCCAGCTGGCCTCCAAAATTTTGCAAAAAAAACTTGAACCAAAAAATTACATAAAAGTCATAGATACCCCTCTACTTCAAAAGCTACACTTGGTTCAACCCATTCATTATTTGAACTTATTTCTATTTATATGATCTTTATTTAAGGGTATTCATAACCCCTCTGCATGACGTTCATCTCTCTTTAATAAAAGCAATCATTGATAATAGATTTGTTATAGTTTATTGATTACCAACAAAAGACGTATTAATTCGAAAAAAAAGAACGCCTGAAGCCGGCTTGCTTGCATGCATAATGAATTCGATATTACCGTTAAGGACGTTTAACCATTCAAACATTCCATTTGAAGCGAAAATTCATTGCCCTGAAATGTCTGAACAAAGCCCTGCCAAAGCATCCTATTAGCGATAACATTTTATAGCTTCTATTTTAACAACCAATAAATACGAGATTATTTTATTCATAGCATGATACCGGAATGAGTTCTCGTCTCGAATCAGCCTTAAAACTTATTCCACACAGAATAAAAGCCTTAATCTGAATCATAAATGGTGGCAAATTTTAGATCTTCAGCTAATTAGGCGATTTTTGTTTATTTTATTTTTATTTTTTTTTTGGAAAAGAGTGCAGCTGAGGCCAATTGATGCGATTAACCCCCCACGGTAGCTATCATAGCTTTTATGATCCGACATTATTATCCAACACTTTGGAAAGATTTTTTACGTAATTTCGGTCCTCTTCTTGGGTCTAAGTTAGAGTCTTGTTGTCTGGCCTGGTGGGTGGGATTCGGGAATATTTAATGTCCCCCTCATCAAAATAGAGACTGTTTAGTAGAGTCTTAAAGGCAAGGAAAAAGTATCTCATCTCGATGGGGTTGGTTCAATGGGAGTGGATATTTTATTGATTTTTATAATGAAACTCATAGACGAGTGCCGATAATTTGATTTGGAGCAGTAAACGTAAGCGTGGATGTGGAACTAACAGTGTATTTTCTAATCCATCTCAATTCATTAGCAACTTTCCTCATTTTTGTTTTTGAAGTGAAATTATATGTTTTCTTTCATTTCAAAAAGTAGGCACACCGAGACACCAAAATTCTTAAGTTATTACTTCATTCTTAAATGATTCACTTTGAAGTTGAATCTTCATGGAGGGTCTTTTTCTTTGTCTTTGAATGCTGGGTTTTATTTTCAAAAAATAAAAAAGATGCAACCCTTTTAATGAAGAAAGTATCCAACCACGTGATGGACATCACAAGGCAATTAAAAATAAACAAAACGAAAAGAGTATTCTTTAAGCAGGCATACTCGTACACCACGTCGTTCGAGGGTTCATTGAATCCATAAAGCAATCTTCTAGACATTTTCTTAGAATAAGCGATGTATCTGGCCTATCAAGGAACCATTCGAATGTGAGGTAAATTGATAGGATAAGCATTGTGTGGCTCAGTTTGCCTCGGAGCGTCCTTTCTGAAACCAAAAAAACGTATTAATATCGCCAAATAATAAATGCATTATGATGGAAGACATCACTCGCAACTAGAGCTGGGTGGCGAAATTGGTAGAGCGCCTGCCTTTCAATTGATTCAATTAATAGGTCTCAGGTTCGATTCCTAGAGTAGTAGTCTAATTTTTCGAATCTGGTCCAGTCACCATTTGCCATTGGGATCAAGTTAATGGCACTATCACTGAGTTGGTCGACCAGTGATAGTAGTCTGACTAATGGGTGGCGTTGTTGTAGTGGTTGTTGTATCGGCTTGGTTCCTAATTCGTGTTTTCAAAATAGCGGTTTGTGTAGATTATGTGTCGATGGCTCTGCTGTGAAGGCATACCACTGACAAAAGGGTGTTGAAGCTAAATCTTCCAAGCTTTCAAAGTTCATAGATCATATACAATGTCGAATAAAATCCTGCGAATTAGGTGAAAGCCAATAGGTCGAAATCAAAATCTTCACCCACGGAAGTGAGTTGAAACCAATTACATCTGAATTTCTCAAACCACTACACAATCTTTCATTCTTCTGCGACTTCTTCCGCTCGCTCTGTGCTACACGCATTATAAGAGTCTTAATATTTTCTAGAAGAGCGAACAAAACAAATTAGATCCGTTGAATTGAAGTAAAAAAAAGTAACCAAGTCAGAGAATTTCACGAAGAGTTTCGTATCACCCCTACACTGTACAAGAAAAGCCGATTGGTGTCTTGTCCGAATTATATTGAATACGAGGACGACGCACACAGCCGGATGCAATATTAATGCAAATACATTTTATGGCTCCGTACTTTAAGGGTGTAAACGCAACCCTATTGCTAAAAGTGTGTGTGCTTTTTTTAAGGGGGAAAATCACAGTAGCACACAAAAAAATAGGCATATTTTCGGGAATTAATTTTTGGTGAATTAAAGTATCAATCGAAAATCTGTAAAGTAAGTTTTTTAGCAATACTAAAACAAAATGCAAAATGTATTTTTTTCAATAAAAAATATTTAAAAATGGCAGCTGAGCAGCTTATACCCCAAGGCGCCTATTTTTGAAAGCATGTCGATGGCCGAAGACGTAGACTCCTTAATTTTTGACCTGGAAGAAAACACCAGAATTTTTTAGTTTTCATATATTAACAGCTAGCGAGCTACGTAGGATTTTTTCGATATATTGATTTTTTACAAAATGGTGCATGTTTGAAAATAAAGTTAAATTTTTAACAAAAAACAAAAAACGCCATAAAAAAATCAGCCATATAAAATAAAATATCCATCGTAGCTCCTTGGAGAAAGATATTTCGGAGCTACTGTCAAAATTTCAAGTCGATCGGTAAAGATTTACTCGAGTTATGTCTTCTGCGAGCTCAAAAAAAGTGGTTTCAAGAAAAACGCGTTTAAAGTTTTAAGAACTGAGAAACCATATGAAAATATATGAGCATACCAGAGAGGCGTTAACGCAGAGTTAAAAATTTGGTCACTCGGACACTTTTGCCGTATTCTATCTTTCGGAATATTATTTTTAAGACCCCAAAGCATCTTCTAAGCCATAAAATTTCACTGTGATTTCCCCCCTTAAATTGCAATTTAATTTTAGCCCTTATGTTGTTATGTTATGTTGCATACCCTGCAGATTTTTCCAGGTAAGTAAACTTCACTTTTGTGAAATATTTGTTCACACCAATTTTGTCTAATTTTGATATACTATTATTTAATTTCAAACCAATAAAATAATAAAATACTTGCATCTTAAGAATGAGTGCCGCAGACAAAGAAGCTTATTTGAAAACGATGTTCAATGAAGACGAAAGTGTTTCGAACGGACTGTCTGATAGTGATGACGAAAACTGGGTTCCGCAGTCCATTTTAAATCTTCCAGTTTCGAATAATGATACAGATAATGAATGTGCACAATTTGATGATGATAGAGAAGAAAATGTTCTCGAGCATGCAGAAGAAGAGGAACTAGATGAATCTCAAAACAGTGAGAGTGAGGATGATGATGAAGTAGAAAGTGCAGAGCCCGCGCGACAATTGGACTGAACAGATTCCACAACATTATGAGATTCCAGAGATTTGATGATAGTAATACTCGCAGTCAACGCAAGGAAGATGTCGAGGTCCCAATATCTGCCTTCAAAGTATGCTTTAAAAATCTGGTGGATTTGCAATGATGAAAACGCGTATCCTCTACATGGTGTTATTTACACCGGCAAAACCAATGATACTCGTGACAAAACCCAAGGAGAAAGAGTAGTAAAAGAATTGGCATCTATGTACCGAGAAAGTGGAAGAAATATCTGCATGGATAATTTTTTTACAACTCTACCAGTTTCAAAACACTTGCTGTCATGGAATCTAACCATTGTTGGTGCAATAAAAAAAAAAGTAAACCATACATCCCAAATATCATGGCAGCAAATAAATTGAGCGAGCAATATTCGACAGTTTTTGGCTTTCATTAGAAAGTGACGATTTGCTTCTACGTACCAAAAAAAAAACAAAGCAGTAATTTTAATATCAACCATGCATTCGGATACAGATGTAAGTGACGATGCAAGAAAGAAACCGAACATGACTATTATAACAAATGTAAAACTGGTAAAAGTGGTTAAAAGTTCCACGGTCGATGTGCAAGATGGCCAGTGGCAATGTTCTTCAACATGTTGGACATCGCTTCACTTCACAACAGAACGCCGTCTTTTTTGCTTAAACTAAGTGTGAGGAACTTGCCAAGCCAATGATTGCAGAACGCATGACAAATCTGCAGGTGATAATAAACTATACCACAAGAATTGCTATTAAAAGCATTATACGGCGTCAAGTAGGAGTTTTCGAAGAAAATTCTGGAACCATTGGTTGAGCGGGATTCGACGGGAAGGAAAAAAGTCAGGGGATCCTGTCATATTTGTCAGAAAATTACAATAAGAAGGCGAAGGAAAACGCGCAAGAACTATAGTGAATGCGGCCTGCCAGTGTGCGATGATTAAATGTTTTGTATGTAATTCATTACATTATTTATAAATATTTTATATTGTTCTAGCATATATTTTTCACAAAATAAATGTTTAAAAAAAATATTTGGAATGTATTCTGCTTCATTAACGAAGTGGGTACCCAGGTACCTGGCTGGGAATGCTACGATGACTTAAGTTTAAGCTCAATTTTTGACTTAAAAAAAAAAAAGAAGCGAAAAAGAAAACAATCATAATTCCCTTCGTACAGACCTTAATAACAACGATCCGGGAGGTTTAAATAAAATTTTAATTCATTCCCAAAGCAGCTCTACGGCAAGAATAAGGCAATGAGAAATTCAAAATTTATTTTAAAAGCAACGGTGTTACGGAACCCTTCGTGTGCATGTCTTACTCGAAGGACAAATCTATCAAAAAGTAAGGTTAAGATTTTTCAGAGTAATGGAATGTAAACAGGCAAAATTTCGGCTAAGGTATCGCAACGGTGTCCCACTTTGTGCTCAAGTGTCTTATAAGCCGTGCTTCTTGGTTCACGACGATGAAGTATACGGTGAATGAGCAAATGGTTTTGATAGCCGCCTGACCGACAATAAAATCGCTACTCAATCGGATGCTTACGGCGTGTCCCTAGGAGTTTAAAGTCTATATCTATTTTAACACTGCTTAAAAGGACTTTTATTTAATGTAGGTAAGGAAGTCCCTTAGTCTAATGCAGGCAAAGTTTAAGCTAAATTTATAACAACAACGTTTAATAATAACGTTACTAATGTGTTGGGATGTGCAGTTAAAAAGGATAAAAGCAAAGGAGATGGGTATTACGGTGAAAGTTAAAAGGTGGTGGAATGCAGCTGGCTAATTCATAAGAGCACGGCTTATGCATTAAATTCCACTCTGTTCATTGAGCCCCATGATTGTACCCTGTTAATATCGGAATTAAATGAGATAATCATACGCTGCCGTTCCATTTCCACGGCCGAAGATGAAGGACGTGAATTTGGAAACGAATATGAAAAACTGAGAGTCCTATCAACAGCGAATGAGTGTATTGGATTAGATGTAGAAGACAAAAGATCGTTTTTGAAAATTAAAAAAAAAGTCGGTGACAAAACGGAGCCCTGCGGAACACCAGTATTTATATGGTGGATATCAGACTTGGCACCGTCCAATACTACTTGAATTTAACGGCCTTGAAGAAAGTTTCTAATCCACTGAACAAGAGATTAATCGATACCAAATGCACGCATTTTCAACAAAAGAGCCTGGTGCCAAGCTCTGTCCATTGCTTTAGAAATATCAAGCGCAACAATCTTTGCTTTCACAAGTAAGATGTAGGGAGTGATTCCACTTTTCGGTGAGATATACCATCAAATCACCGGTGGATCTTTTGCTACGAAAATCATACTGCCGGTCATTGAGGAGTTTTCGTGTTTCGAAATATTTCATTTGCTGACGGTTTATCAGCGTTTCCATAACTTTGGAAAACAGGGACGTTAGTGCAATGGATCGATAGTTGGAGCGAGAAGAAGATTCGCCTTTTTTAAGGACAGGTTGAACAAATGCTGTTTTCCATCTACTCGGGAAGAGACCAGCCAACGTAGAAGAACACCTCTTCAGAAGAATGGGAGGAATACCATCTGGACTAGCGGATCTATGGATGTCAAGATCTTTGAGTCCTCTTGCGGAAATAGAACCTTTTCATGGAAAAGTTGATGCGCTCGAGTACAGGAGGCGGCAAAGCAAGTTCTTGAAGTGTTGAGCTGGCGGCCAAATGGGCCGCGAGAAGTTTTGCTTTTTCCACAGAACTGACAGTTGGAATATCATTGTAAACACGTGTTGGGATGGAAGATGGGCGACAATTTTTTATATTCTTCACGAACGATCAAAAGTTCTTGCTACCCTTGGGACATTGTAGCACTTTTTGTATCAGATTTCGTCCGTGGGTAAATTTTGCACAACGGATTTTGGCATTGCAGTCATTTTGAGCTTGTTTATACCTTTTTCGGGTTTCCTCAGATGAATCGGTTTTGTAACTTCGAAAATTTTAAAGCTCGTGTCTTTCCAGGCGTTAGCCTTGGACTTGATTTCTTTTACCCTGTGAAGGATGAAGTTTCTCATAGCAAGGAGAACAGTGTTGGTGATCATATCGGCGACGGCATCAACGTCGCTTTTGAGGAAGCATAGCGACCAGTTAAATTTCCTAAAGAAATCGCTGAGGCCGTCCCAATTGGCTTTCTCGTATTGCCACACCACTCTTTTAGGAACTGGTTCGTTAACTGTTTGGTTGTGGTACGAGAAATAAGCCGATATGACACAGTGGCGACAATACCTCTAAGGTGTATTTATCAGAGTGGTAGGTAAGAAACAATTCGAGTGTATTGCCGGCATGACCATCAAAATCTGTAATCTGTATGGGCTCGTTTACAAGCTGGGTTAAATTATTTACCGCAGCGAAGATCTCGACGTACCTTCCTTCGGTTGTTGTCTGTCCAGAATATCGAAGCCAACCAGAATGTTTTGTTATCGTTAATCTGCCTCGTCCTTTGAAAATACTTCTGAAAAAAAATAAACTCCAAGCTAAACAACAATCTCCTTTCCTAATCTCCAATTAATTATGCAAGAATTAGACAAATTTATCGCCAATTGCAAAACACAATCCAACATCATTTTGTAGCACAACCCTAAACGACCTTCTCCATTCCATTCATTTAGCTCAAGAACGACTATCAATCCCCATTATCTCACGGATAATTACATTATAAGCGCCTCTCCTTTTTTTAGGCTCGAAAACAACAACAATAAATCCACAATCCACAAATAACCACAGAAAAACATGCTAAACAAAAACTTGAAAATTATAACCTCAAACCACAGGAGCTGCTCCGTTGCGTTGCGTTGGCCATCATAAACACAATATTTTGTGCGTAACAACCTAAAAGTCTCAGAGGCTAATGAGTCTTCTTAATGACCTCTGGTCTCTGTAATTATCTGCAATGTTTTTCAAAACAGAAATTCTCTGTATCTGTGTGTGTTCATTATGATGCCACGGTGGCTTTGCATGCAACACAGTCCGTATCGTTGGACATGATGCAAAAAGGTATAAATTTCGAAGATAAGGAACCTGGTCGTCAAAGATACGACAACAGACGACACAAAATCATGTCCACTCAGTCCGAACAAGCGGCTAACTAATTCCCAACGCCATTCTTACCAAAAAAAGAAGCAGAGGTAGCCAGGCAACTTTTGTGTTTCAGTGGTTCGGTTCATGGTTTCCTCAATCCCCATCCCAATTAAACACCAGACCGTCACGGTAGGTGTATAGCGTAAGAGGTCTCTCGCCGTGCTGGAGTAATTAAGTAAATAAATCTAACCGAATGGCAGTTACCAAAAATGTGCAGCCGCGGTAGAGCTGCATGCGGAACAAATGCCTTACGCCCAAAACGGAGAGGTGTTAAGTAATTTGTTATATCAATTTCGTGAAAGTGCCGCAGGAAAAGTCCAAGTCACTTCAAATGTGTACAACAATTTTCCGACGCCACCGCATTTGGAAGCGAGAATTCTCTTTAATTAATAAAGGCGGAGCGAAGATGCTCCCTCTTTTGGAGTTGTGACAAATTGTTGATCGGTTTTTTTTTTGGTCTGGAATGCTGAAGCAATGGGGAAGTGATGGTTGGTCTTAAAGCCAATTGGCAGGAAAAACATGGTGACTCGATATGGTGGAAGAGGTGACTAACTTTGGACGAAGCTGATAAATTCAATCATTTTTGAATGCATTTAAAAAAAATCAGGCATCATGAATTCAATTTTGCGATCGCATTCATTGAGACTTTGAGAAATGAAGTGCAGTCAGCATTGATTGATTGACTGATTCGTTATTCAGTTAAATGAAATCGATTGATTGTTATCGCTACAGTGCTCGAACATTGTCAATTTATTATTTTTTAATATTCTTCTATAGGGTGATTTTTTAAAAGCTATAGAAAAGTTTTTCAAAAAAAAAAACAAACACAAAAAATTCAGAAAAATGTATGAAATCTTTACTTGAATCGATAGTACGGCCCAAATAATTTAATGTTTGAAGATTATTATATGCAAAAGTTGACCTTGACTGTGCCTCAAATGGTCCATCCGCTTAGTCCAATTTTGGCATACTCTTTTTAACATTTCGGCCGGTATCTCACGAATAAATGCTTCAATGTTGTCTTCCAATGCGTTTGTCTGTATAGATATGAGCTTTAACATAGCCCCACAAAAAATAGTCTAAAGGCGTTAAATCGCACGATCTAGGCGGCCAATTGACCGGTCCCGAACGTGAAATAAAATGTGCACCGAACTCGCATCTCAATAAGTCCATTGTTGCGCGTGCTGTGTGGCATGTGGCACCGTCTTGTTGAAACCACATGTCACGCAAGTCAAGCTCTTGCAATTTGGGCAAAAAAAAGTTGGATATCATCTCACGGTAGCGCTCACCATTCACAGTTACGTTACGATTCGCATCATCTTTTGAGAAGGACGGTCCAATGATGCCACCAGCCCATAAACCGCACCAAACTGTGACTTTTTCTTGATGCATTGGTAGCTCTTGCATCTTGCATCTTCTGACTAATATTCACTCCAAAATCGACAATTCTGCTTATTTACGTACCCATTGAGCCAAAAATGAGCTTCGTCGCTGAACACAATTTTTCGGTAAAAAAGTGGATCTTCGGACAACTTTCCAAGAGCCCATTCACGAAAAACTTTACCTTGCACACGAAAAGTGCGTCAGCTGTTTCAGCTGTTTTTGGCTGTGTTGCCAAAAACATAATAGCTAAAAAATCACCCTTTACTTCTTCCTCGTCTCTGCAGCTTCTGCAAAAGTTGTTATGGGGGGCTCCAATTCTTAATAAGTGTGATACAGTGACCTGTGATAACTCTTACGACCTAACTCACAATATTTCTGTTAAGGCTAAGGAGTGTACTTGTCTTTTTTTGGATTAATGAGAGGCCAAATTTGCCTCAAAGCCCTACAGGTTTTTAGTTCCACCCATCTCCGATTGGTGATATTGATGGCATCTGTATTAGGGTAAGGGGTCTCCTGATTTATTGCCAGTGGCAAGCTCACCGCTATTCTAGCTAGCTCGTCGGCTCTTTCATTGCCTGGAATACCACTATGCCCAGGGACCCAGCATAGGGTAAGGTTATATCTGACCGCTATCTCCCTGAGAGATAGGCGGCAAAGTTTTACCATCTTGGATTTAATTGATGATGTGTCCAGAGCCTTGATGGCCGCCTGGATGTCAGCCCTAGGATAGCTTTAACTTCTGCCTGGAATACACTGCAGTGGTTGGGCAATCGAAGGGACAGAGAGAAGGAGATCTCCGACTAGATCGCGGATACTCTGAGTCCGGTGCCTTGGTTCGTTTTGGTACCGTCCGTGTAAACTTCCAGATTGGAAGATTTTCTGACTAAATTTTTCCACCAGTCATCCCTATCTGGGATCGGTGTTGTGCAACCCGATTCGATGTCTAGGATAGGTGTGATATAGTCTGTATGTCTCGGAATTCTCGCATTCAGCTCCAGTGGTTATACTCAGTCAACCTAATCGCTGCCGTGGTAGCTATCAGTTTCCCGTATATGTCCATGTCCAGCTGTAGCATAATTTCCATGGCGGTTGAAGGTGTGTAACGAAGGGCACCAGGATAAACACGCCGATCTTTGGATTCTGCCTATATTTCTCAGATTTTCTTTTATATTCATTGCTGGCCATCATACGAGGATACCATATGTTGGGATTGGTTTGACAACTGCAGTATACATCTACTAAATATACATTTACAAATTTTCTAAAATTAAAAATTCTTAAAATAAGATTTTAAGGCCTTTTTAAGGCTTGTTGCGTTTTGGTTTTCTTTAATGTTCCGTGGCAGAGTTCCAAAGACGGACGGAATTAACAAGGTACACCAGTGGCGTTTTGCAGAAAATTAGAAAGTCTGTCGCCAAATTATGTTCTATTACTTAAGTAAGAATAGAAAAGTTTAGTTGCACCAGTTGAGAAGTTGAAGTTTTGTCTAAGCTTTTTACAAAGAATGATGTGATTGACAGTATCAAATGCCTTTGAGAAGTCAAGTAAAACCAAAAACGTCAACTCGTCTTTATCTAAAGCTTGACTTTGGTCATCGGTAACATTCAAGAGTGCCGTGATACAATTGTGTTACTTACGAAAACCGGACTGTTTTGGAGAAAGCATTGAATTGGCTGTGAAATAAAAGTTGGTCTGTTTTTGAACTATCCTCTCGGACGCCTTAGACAAAAAAGGCAAAATGGCAATAGGCCTAAACTCATCTGTTCTAGCATTTTTGGGAAGTGGTAAGATTTTAGTCACCTTCCAAATATCCGCGTACATTCCAGACATCAGAATTTTGTTGAAAATATGGGTAACAAAAGGCAGCGTCATATACAAAAAGAGGGGATGAATACCATCGAGACCGTCAGTCTTTGACTTAATAGAGAGTAAACTTTCGACAACATCAGCACTAGTCACCGCAGAAAAATTAAAGCCAGGGAAAGGGTCATCTCGATCCAACTGATTGATGTATGAAACGGAACTTTCGGCACTGGGCGAAAGGACCTGCCTTATATGAACAGAAACAATTTTTTTATTGAGGATGTTTGCATCGATATCGTCAGCTGGTACAGACCTTGGTTTACCTATGCCAACGATTCTTAGGTTTTTCCACAGTTGACGCCCGTTAAAGGAGTTTCAGTTTTAACTCCAGTTTCCAGATAGTGTAGGCCTGATCATGTTGTTCCATTAATTGTCTTACATTACGAGTAAACCATGGTTTATTATTTGATTTAATTATTTTTGTTTTTAAAGGAACAGGTGAGTGATTTTTTGGATTAAGAACTCAATCTGATCATTCGATGAGGGCATGTGTGAAATCTTGTATCCCAGTTTATACCACGTGTATGCTCTTCGAGTTCACGAACATTTACGTAAAACTAAATGAAAACGTGTCATTTAGTTTTAAAGTTACAAAGTTTTGACCATCAAAATGACAATTTTTTGACACTCTGCCTTCAGTTAAGACCTCTTTGAGATACCTTATCTTGACCAATGGGAGATTGGTTTATAATTGAGCTATGGAAGCGAGTCGAATCAGTTCAGATTGATGTCACGTTCATTTCTTATACAACATCACACTCCTTCTGCTAATAAAAAAAAACACCTCATGAATTTATTTTAATTAAGCTGATTTGCATCTCTTGAAACGACAGGCAAACAACCTAAGATGCTTTGCTGAGTCATTTCAATAAATAAGTTTGCATTTCGAAAACAGACAACACATACCGGCTTTCATGAAGGTGACACCATACACAAAAAAAAGTGTACTCATCAATCGACTTAAAGGTGTGCAACCACATCACTTGAATGAGCAAAACAAGTCCATTCCGCCTCGCCGTTTAAAGGCTTGCCAAAACTGAAACAAAAGACCCTCGCGTATCAATTTATCACACAACAATCCCGACACTGTACTTAACACCTACATCCGTCAGTCAGTCAAGTCACCGACGAGTGAATCTCCCCCTATCGGATTACAGCGGAAACCCAAGACGCCACACTGCTATCGAATGGTCAAATGGAATCCACAGACAGACAGAGAGAGCCTTGCCGTTCTCACAATGGTATCCGATTTCATTGCTTTACGGGTGTCCCCTTCTACCACTCTTTGAACCAGTCGTTCGTTTATTAGATTCAATCCAGATCCAAAGCGAGATTGTGTTTTATTCAGGTTTGTTTTTTTTTTACACCTACCTTTATGCAGGCCTTACGTAATTGTCATTGAACCGAATGCGAACGGTAACCGGGTTAAGCAGACTCAAGGTTTCCATATCCCTGACAGCCGCTGGAAGGTATCCCATTCAGTGTGTGGGTGTGGAATACATGATGTTCCGGGATATAAAAGTGTCAGAGCGTTGATAAGGATATACGGCATTAACCTTTCGCCAGAGCCAGACAAAAATAATGCACATCAACGTCAGATAAATGTAAGCCAGCCTAACTTCCGTTTCGTGTTTTAAAGGAGCCGAAATTGGCATGAATCCTGAGATTCCTTGAGCACATTTTTTTTATTTTATGGAATGTCAACGTTGACACAACTGACGGCAAGAATTTCGGTATCAATGAATTTAAGCGTCACGATAAATGCCGATGCGTAGGGTAAATTCATGAAAGGACTTTCATTATTTTACTCTAATGATGAGGTCCTTTCTTGTGTGCCATTCAATCCTTGTTGCCATTCACCAAAACGTACTCCTCGTAGTTGCGTAGTTTCAATACACGCTGAATGCACTTGGGGTTGAATGACAGCGGGAAACAGGATAACATCATGCAATTAATTTATCCTTTAAGGTATCTGTCACGCTCAAGTTTGGCCGATTTGTGACTCCTTGAGAAGATGGCTTTCAATTTCCTTGATGCGCGACATGAGAGCTGGTTTGATATTAATTAATTCTGATAAGATGACATTTGGGTGAGTGCGATCGTCTTGTTGCTATGAGACTGGGAATGGATCTTATTATGGATTGTCCTTGCATGGGAGTCATCTCTAAACCATCGGAACAAATTGGAGGATGGAAAATGTTGAACTAGGAGAAGAGGCTCCTTGGGATAAGATGAAGTTTTTAATTCGGAAAATGCTTGTCTATGTCCTGATTATGGTGCAGAAAGGATACAAAGAACCGCTCACAGGATTTGGATTACTATAAAAGAGAAAACCGGATTTAGAGTGCCTTGAAAAATGTTCAAGCACAATCAAAAATAGCGGCTTAAGTTTACTCTTTGGCAGCTTGAGAATCATGGTATTGATTTAAGTGAAAACAGGGGTCCTGTGTGATGTGATTTCGACCCAGTAAATTTACACAAACTGCTTTCAGTGACGCAGAGAGGTAAGAAGAATATATTCCAACCCCGTACCATTGCATTGGGCATATAACTGATACGAATAAGGCTTTGCGTTGCTGGACCGTAATATGTCAGGGTACAAATTCTAGAATGAATCATCTGCCACTCCATGGCAGTCCAACCTCTTGAAATAAATGGCAATCGCCTGATGACTATCATGAAGAAACCATTCCAGACACTTGCTTTGAAGCGGTCTGTTTTTAAGCGGGACTGCTGAAGAGCCAGACGATGCGATAAGATATAATCGGATGACGCAATATCTGCAGAAAATAGCAGGTGGGATAAGACTTTCCATGTGAGCGTTTCCAGGTTGGTTTTAACTGGCTTGACAGCGTGAGTCCCAGCTTTGTAAAATCACTTTTTCATGCCTCAGCTCATATTGTGGACGTTTTTCGATACTGTTGTCCAGTGATGGTTTCGTTGGGTTTCAACAGTTCATAATAAATGAAACCAACATAATCTTCGCAGCGAGAATATTCGGATGAACCGACTGTGTAGTGCATGGCCATGCAGTCCCCATGACTTTCCTTTCTTTAGGTTGCTGTAATGAATCCTTTTTTCATCGTCCGTCACGTTGCGACGACGGAAACCCTTCTATATTTGCCGCTTACGCAGTTATTAACAGGCGAAAAAACTACACTCAACGTCCCTTGGCTTCAACTCATAAGGAACCCTGTTTTTGAATCATTCCCAACGTATGCAATCGCTCGGCAGATATTTCCTTATGCTGAAGCAAGCTGTTCTTCCATTTGACACGGATGCCCATCGAGAAATGCCTCTTATTCAGCGTCTTCCAAGTTTTTGGTTTTCCTTCATGCGAACGGTCGTCAGCATCGAAATCACCGTCTTCAAAAAAAATTAAACCAATCTCGGTACGTTGCATCTCTGTAAACATTTTTGAAGCTCTCAATGTGCTTCAGCCGCCGTTTTCCAAACCAAACAACCACACAGCCAAAATTAAATGACGTCAAAAAAAATCAGTAGTCTGTCAAAACAGTTTGTTTACCATATGTTTTAGCCCGGTTCATGACGTTTTGGATACGTCAAAATCGACTGCTGGAGCCAGATTTTGAGAAATAGCTACTCTGCTTCCCCATTCTTTTGAAGATATACTATACATTTTCAAGCTTCCCAACTCTTAGTACAAAACTTAGTACCAATATGTACTAACAGACATCTTCTTCCTTCTGAGGTCATGGAAACACTGGCAAGCTGTCAGCTTATTAAATATCTTGAAGCACGAAAACTTCTAAATGGCCGGCAGTATGATGCTTCTAAGGATAATGCAAAGGCTACAAAATGCTTTTAGATTTTATATCGACTAATGACAAATAAAGTACTGCGAATTTAACGAGTGCGAAATTCAGCCTACCTCTCCAAAATAATTGTAAGTGTACCCAATGTGGTCAAAAATACTACAAATAATTTGAGCCTCCCTAGCGATGGAAGAAATATTTTACCGCGCCCGATCCATTCATATAAGATTACACATTCTCGATGGTGGGAGCATAACTCCAAGACTTGTTAAGGTATTCTTAGGACTAGCGTGGGCTGGCTCGAGAGTGTTCATCAGATCGATCTCATGATGAAAGAAACACACTTAGCTTAATCTGAACCTGTCCCGCGCTCAGTTTTTCCTAGTGATTTAAGAAAGTTAAAAAAAATGTTCTTACAAAATAAGGGTATCCACGACCCCT
Organism: Orthonevra nobilis; assembly: GCA_963555765.1. Lineage (NCBI taxonomy): Eukaryota > Metazoa > Arthropoda > Insecta > Diptera > Syrphidae > Orthonevra > Orthonevra nobilis. The sequence continues at coordinate 48,770,138 of OY743225.1, read as the reverse complement.
TGACATAATATGCTTGTTTTGGTAATCTGACTATAACTCGGGATAACTCCACAGTGGTGAAGGATATAATATCTAAGCGTGTCTGTTTCAAGAAGTAAAGCGACGCTAAGGGATGTAGAAAACCCGTACCAAATCCCCTTATCCCAAAGTGTATGAGCGTTTAAACAGCACGATCTTGAAATTTCGCTTTGAATCATCGGATTATGGACAGGTACCTCTGCGGCGGCCTTCAATAATCGAGTTATCGTAATGTTATCCCATGCACGAGAATAAGGACTCCCTCTTATGGTTCTTATATGAGTGAACCGCAAGGTTCTCCGTTGATTCCAGCAATAACATGACTCAAACCTGAGTGCTATTATGATTCATTTAATAGCTTCTAATAAAACTTTTAGCACAAGCTCGGTGAATGGACGCTATGATTTTCGAAGAAAGGACAACAAGGGCGATCCGGTTTGTCTCTTTAACCTTAAAATGAAGATGCAGCCACATCATCAAGCTGCAACCTGAGTAGAAATGGCATTAAATGATTTAAGTTAGCCAAGCAAGATCGCTTACTCAGTGGTAATTGCGTCTGCTCCTGAGCGTGGAGACCCGGGTTCAAAAACGGGTTAGAACATCTGGCATTTTTCAAGCCTCTCGTGAGTTACTGACAATCACTACGATGAAAAAAAGCTTGTGGAACCGTTCGGAGTCGACAACAAACTGTAGATCCAACCCTCGCCCTTTTGCGTAAAAAGAAAGACGGACCCTCAATTGTTTTTTAAGCAAGATCGAGTATTTTGATCGTTTAGCTTCTTTTAAGCTGAGGCTCAAGCTTGATGTTTGTTCCCATGAAACGATAAAACAATCGAAAATTGAAGAGTGATTAAAGAAAAGGCAGCACGAGAGCTGCCAACGTTTTTGAGAGAACGTACGAAGAGTTGAGATTCGAAATTTATATATTTTTGAAGTAACATGAAAATCTAACAATATCTTCTCAGATGGCTTCATTTTAAGTGATTCAAAACACTTTTCTCAGTTCACAAAAAAAAACGAAAACACTGCAAACCAGTAAAGGCAAGCCGACGCTCGTGGGAACCAATTTCGTAAGTAATCCATAATCATGATTGCCTTCCACAATTCCAATAAGAGTCCCATCCTCCCCCCCCCCCTTTTTTTTAAAAAAATATGCCAAGCCAATTTCATTTGTTCAAAGTCTTCGACTCTGTTAAAAATATTTATGATGATGATAACCCTTAACGTCAGCACGCACATCTGCCACAAATCCCAGCCAACCAAAGACTCCGTCTCCACAATCTACTCTCATCCATTATCAGTATTCGGTTTGATATTCTTCAATGAGTTGATTCACCTTCCAAATCCACACAAAGTTAGTGTTGCAAATGAAAATGCGCAAAAGAATAGAAAATTCTTCAGTGGGTATGAAAAGTTCCTTCTATTTTTGAAAATTACCGTTGTGGAAGAAACTTTACAACCCCCTTAATCGCACAGCTGTAAACCTTTTGCAAAACGAGTTAAACCTTTGTTGAGTGGATTAAAAAAAAACGACAACCGACACACCCTATACAAGAAGGTCCTTGGTGAAAGCTTCGTCAATCGCTTTTTACACTACAACAACAAATGGCAAACTTTTTCGCATAAAATTTTACAAAAAAAAAAAAAATACAAATAAATGCCGAACGGATGGCAGCAAGCTTTTTAGCAACAGTAAAAGTTTGATTGCGTTGCCTTTTTTTTTCTGGCACACGCACACATCAACAGCCATCCTGAGAATTAGTATCTACGAGGTGGGTAGTAAAATATTTTGGCTTGCTCGCCGCTCGGTCTTATCTGTCACTCAGTTTATGTGTCATTAGTCCATCGTAAAACATCAAAGCGCAAAGAAGAGAATGGCTCCCTGCTGACAAGCTGCACCCCCACCCACGCACCCCCTGGCGATGTGTATTGTAAAATCAAATAAAAAAAAAACAAACAACGACAAAGAAACTCGACAATCAACTTTAGGGACGTAATCCTGCGATTTGATGATGTACCTTTAAAGGCCACGGACTTTGGGAATCGTTTTTTTCTTTTTCTTTTTTTGACGGAATTAAATGGGTGGCTGCTGGCAGCGCCCTCTGGTGTATTTGGTTTCCATAGAATCGAACGCAAAGGTCCTGTATATTTTTTTTTATTTATTTTTTTTCAATGAATCTCTGTGCTATTAGCATTTTCAGGACTCTGTTGGGTAGGCACGTGCAAACATAAACATTATTATTTTCAGTCGACGACGACGGGCTATCTGACTTTGTTTGTTATTACGAGCGTAGAATGAAATCATCAAATTATTATTTACGCTGGGGAAAGATATGGCTGGTCATCTGGAAACTAATTTGGAAGAGCAGTGAATAGGTTGGTTTATGAAAGGTTTTGCGTCGCTCGCCGACGCGCCGCGCCGTGGGAGTCCATATCGCAACTGGTGCGTGTGTGAGTAAACATAAAGTTGATGATGGGAATGTGCCCAGGTTGACATGAAATATTTTGACTTTATGTTTTAGAAGTGACAAGTGTCCCATCGGAACCCCAAAATGCCCATTCAGCAGTGTCAGAAGAACGGTCGTATAGTTTATTACCCGCATAGGTAGTCCTGCATCGAATTACCCAAATTTAAGGCTTAAACTTTTACGCCAATTTATGGTTTGTCCAAATGTAATCAAATTGTTTTTCTTTTCTTATCATGGATTTTTTATGTTACAACAAAGGGAATAAAACTTGATTGAAAATGCTACTAAATCGATATTAGTATTTAAGACAGAAATTCCATGCTATTTGGATACCTAGGAGTAGAGTTGCAAAGGGATGCGTTTTTTTAAGAATGCTGACATGGTCACAAATATTATTCTCCAAGGCATGAATAAATAATTAAAGAAATAAACTTAAGAACTTAAAAAAAACAAAATTCATTTTCTTAGTTAATACAATTCACTTACTCCATTAGTAATAAAGAAATAGTAGCTGAAAAGCGCAATAGGAGTTTCCTCTTAAAAGCGTCAGGTGAGGGAGTTCTTTGCAATTCGTGCGGGATTCTATTCCACAAACGAATTGCGGATACATTAAATGACCGTTCTGCAAAATTGTGTGAAAAACGGGCAATATTAACTGTTCGAGTGGGCGAAACGGAGTGTTTCATATAAATAACTAGGACATCTGTTGTAGATGATTTTATGGAGTTTCAGAATTGACCTTAACTTCAAGTATTCATCGAGTCCCATACTGAAGATGGAATATTGCAAATGTGCCACAGTCGTTGAAAGCCAAGTTAAGCTTACGTTTACACTCACTGTCATTCACTCATTCATTTATTGTTCATTATTCTCATATAGTTTACATCTTTCTTAAACATTAAATATTTATTCTAATCTAGCTATAATTATAGAACTATTTTATGAGAATAGTTAGTGACATTTTATATTTAATAGAAAATAGAAATAAATGCCACTTCAATTTATTGTAATTCAGTGTGGGGTGTACAAAGAAAATGTTAGTTAAATATTTATTGATAACATCTATGTTCAATAACAATTAAAAAAAAAACAAAAAAAATATACAATTTAAGCGTGCGGAAGCAAATAATGATCTTGGGAATACTATATAATAATACCGCATATTTAATAATTCAGATATTTAAATATGGAAGCGCAACAGAATTTCGATTTGATTATGGTCAAAGTTTAGGAGCCACAACTTTAATTTCTTCAAAAACGCGGTCAGATTCCTAGTTATTTTTATTTCTATAGGAAGCTTGTTAAACAATCTGCATGAAATGATTGAGTAGAAGTTTCTGTAGCTAGTGGTTCGAAACGCGGGAACACAAACAACGTAGTTTGTACTACTACGTAAGTTCTGCCGGTCGAAGATTGGGCTTTGCATGTAACCACCTCTCGCAAAGAAAACTTTCATTGCTTTATAATAAAACAAATGTTTCGCAGGCAAAATATTCAAGGCCTTAAATAGATGCATGCTGTGAGAAAAACGATTAGTTTTACAAACTTTCCTTATGGCACATTTTTGAAGGACAGTTAACTTTTGGAGTTTATTGCGATACGCACCACCCCAACAGCTAATACCATATTGCATTTTTGAATGGAATATGCCATTATAAAAAATTTTTAAGGTACGTATGGAACAGTACTTCATGAGCCGGTAAAAACAACGAATGGATGATAGTAGATATTGCTTTAAACACAAGATGTGTTTGGACCAACTCATATTTTGGTCGATGATGACTCCAAGGTATTTAAAGTCCTCCACAATATCAATTTTAAAGCAATCTCCACTACAATTAACTTTATTTCTATTGTTTTTATTGTCATTAATTTTCCTTCACTTACAGTCAGGTAAATTTTGCTTAATACAATCTGATACAATACAAGTTCTTGCAAACTTAGGCTAAAAAAACATTAGCTTAGTTTTGTTACTAACGATCAATTTGAGTTTCGCAAACCAACGTCTTAAGATGTGCACATCATGATTTATATCGGCAATCAAATTCAAGGGGCTTTCTGAGCTAAAGGCAATACCAAGATCATCTGCAAAAGCGCTAATTTTGCCTACGAATGATTGCTCGAATAAAGAGTTTATATAAATAAGGAACAAGATTGGGCCAAGTACAGATCCTTGGGGTACACCAAGATTGGTCACTTTCAAGTTACTGGTATTTTCTCCAATTTTAACTCTTTGCGTTCTATCTTTTAGATACGACTCAAACCATTTGAGGATAAACCCACGAAAACCTACTTTTTCCAATTTATCCAAAAGAATGGTTTGGTTTACCATGTCGAAGGCTTTTGTTATATCAACAAAGAGACCAGCACAAGACTTTTTGCCATCCAAACCCATATGAGTATATGAACAAAAATCTAGTAGAGCATCTTCAGTAGAAAGGCCTGCCCTAAACCCAAACTGCAAAGGACTAAAAAAGCGTATTCTATTAAGAAAAGATAGAATTCTAGTTTTAACTGCTTTCTCGAACACCTTTGAGATCGAAGACAGTAAGGAAATTGGTCTGTAGTTTGTTTTATCCTTCTCGTTACCCTTTTTGAACAAAGGAATGACAAGTGCACATTTTAACTCCTCAGGAGAGTTGCCGGATTCAATGCTCAAATTGAACAGATGTGATAAAATATCTACAACGTTAAGCGCAGTTTTCTTAAGAATAAAATTAGTGATCCCATCTATGCCACATAAATCCGAATTCTTTAGAGAATTTATTATTTTTAGAAGTTCAAACCCTCTTATTGGCTCGAAAAAGAAATTGTTCCTGGTGTTAGTGTTTTCATAAAGCCCATTCTCAGTTTCAGTGCGGGAACGGTACCCGAAAAGGATGATTGTCCTATTGAAGAAAAGTATTCACAAAAAATATTGGCTATAGCTGTAGAATCCGAACTATTTATATTTCCGTTTTTAAAATGATCGGCTCGGCAGAATTGCTAACATTACGATTGACAATATTATTGACTACTTTCCATTCCTTTTTGAGATTCCCTCTCGAGAACTGGATACACGGAACAATTGAAAGAGAAATACGGCATAATTAGTGATTTTACTATGAGTTTTCTCATACTGGGTGACAACGTGCCTGCAGAAGATCTTAACGAACGAAGTCCGAAATATATTTTTCTGACAGAATCGGAGATTGCACTACAGCAGCTAAGTTTACTATTGATTCTGTATTCAATAACTTCAATATCCAGAACAACAGGGGGAAAATCAGAAGAGTTGAGTTCAATTCTAGAGCATAACATCGCAAGTGACTTAGCAGGGTTAAGATTTAGACCAGGCAAGTATATGACTCAACTCCTCCTTTAACCTCACTATGCAGTCATCCATCAAGCCGATTTCGCGAAAAATGTAAAGTAGGATATCATCAGCGTACAAGTGGATGTGGCAATTGCGAACGACGTCGGGAAGTTCGTTAATAAACAGCGAGAATAACAAAGGACCCAAGACAGATCCCTGTGGTATACCCATATTGGTGACTACAGAATCCGAGATACCCAGCTCAGTTTTCACACGTTGCACCCGATCTTTCAGATAGTGACGTGCTCGAGAAATTATACACTCTATTAAGTTTTGAAAGTAAGATTGTGCTGTTTATGCTATCAAATGCCTTTCCTTCGTTAAAAATATTAAAAACTCAACTTCGTCATCGATTCCGACAATCATTACGAATGATACTCCTGTCGTAAAAAATCTTGACAAAGCCAATCTGCTCGCTGCACAATTCACGGCGGCCAGTTCCACACATCCAGATTGCACTTTACCACCACCTGTGCTCGAGAGTGTTGAACGTTCTATGGGACAAATATATTTTCACACTCGCACAGTCGCAAGAGTACTGAAAGATTAAGACAAACACAAATCCGCTGGTCAGGATGGTATTTCCTCCTTTCATGCTGGCAAAACCACTGCGTAAGCTTTTTCATCTGTCACACTCTTCAGGTCTCTTTCCGAGCAGATGGAAAGCTGCATTTGTCAAGCCTGTCCTTAAAAAAGGCGATTCTTCTTCTCCCTCCAATTGAAGACCTATAGCACTTACGTCGCTTCTTTCTAAGGTCATGGAAACGCTCATAAACTGTCAGCTTATGAAATATCTTGAATCACGAAAACTTCTTAATGCCCGGCAGTACGGTTTTCGTAGCAACAGGTCCACTGGTGATTTGATGACTTGTCTCACTGAGAAGTGGAACCAATCTATACGAAACTTCGGTGAAACAAAGCAATTTGCACTCGATATTTCAAAGGCATTTGACAGAGTTGCTTCCGGCTCTTTTGTCGAAAATGTGTGCATATGGGATCGGTAAGTCTTTTCTTCGATGGATTAGAAACTACCTTTTGGATCGTACAAAACAAGTTCTATTGGACGGTGCCAAGTCAGATATCCACCATATAAATGCTGGTGTTCCCCAAGGCTCAGTTTTGTGTCCGACTCCCTTTTTAATTTTCATTTACGATCTCTTGTCTATCACATCTAATCCAATATATTCCATCGCAGATTGCAGCACCCTCAGTTTCACATATGCGTTTAATGACTCACGCCCCTGCTCTTCGGACATACACATTAAACGGCAACGTATGTTTAACTCATTAAATTCTGATATTGACTAAAATGTGGTCTAGCTAACCGAGTAAAATTGAATTCTACCAAAACACAATGCTGTCTTATGTCACCAAAGCGAATTCCTTCTACCCAGCCATTGTCAATGAATGGCACTTGCGTCGATGAAACCGAAAAATTTTCAATGCTCGCCAATGCTCCGAAGAAATAGCTAATTGGATTCGGCCCTCCAACAATTCACTCGCAACACCCGCACATCATTGAATGCTCATCAGTTTACCCTGAAGCCTATTTCCGGGCTTAGTGTGAAATTTAGAAAGTCCTTTATAGGCCGAACGCCGCGCTCTACTTTTCCTCTGCACTGCAACCTACAGTAATTCTCTTTGTTCTCTCTGTCTCTCCCTTCTAACAATCCTTCGGGTTGTGCTGTGTAAACTCACTATAAGGGTCTAACCAATCCCTTGAGCACGTTCATTATAAAAAAAAAAAAAAAATTTCTGATTGATGCAATTGAATTCAAAAATGACTGCGACACCTCAATTTTTTAACAATCAAAGAATTGAAATCATATTCGGAAATCAATTGAATTCAAGTAAACTAGGTTGAAGTCAGTAGTGAATTCATATTTTTCCTTGAAGTCATTAATGAATTCACTTTTAATCGATTTAAGTCAGTGAATCGAACTAAAATTTATTTGAATTCATTCTAAATGAGTTGATTTACTTCAGTTTTATGCCGCTTTTCGAGTTCGTATTTTCAAGAGGGATCGCAACTTTCACTTTTCTTCTGTATCGCTATTAGTCTGGTCGTTGGGTTTGCCGGTTGTAATAATAATCAAAAAGACTTGTCATTTCCAACGGGCTTCAATTTGGGCCATAGCTCAAAAGCTATTCTATTAAAGAAGCCCCTGCAATTTTATTTTTTGTATGAAAAGAGGACATCTGATCGAAGGGTGGCGCTTAAGAAACGTTAATTTTTTTTTTATGAATAACATTTTACATTTGGCATTTATTTGAATTTCGATTTTAGTTTGGAAATATGTGCATATTCAATCTTTTAAGATAATTTCTCTCAAGTGTTGCCAATTATTTCCTACGACCTGACGTGCTTTTTCCAGAGCATTTTCCATAACAGCGACCTCACTTGGCCTCGCATACACTTCAATACATACACCCTTCGTTTTAGGTAGGTGAAGATACTGTTGCTGTTACTCTCAAAATTGAGCGTACACCAATAAATAAAATGCATTTTATCTTTTTTAACAATTAATAAATCGCTTGTATAGTATTTTTTTTTTACACTTAATACATTTAACTATTTACTTAAAGAGAAAAAAAAGCGCAGAGTGCAAGTTGAACTCGCGCACAGAGGGTTCCGTACAAACCTGTATGTATATAAAGCAAAGTTTACCGATCACGATAATCTATAAAAAAAAAAACATTGCTTCACGCCAAATTTCAAGAATTAGGTCGACTGGAAGTACCCTTCAGGTTTTGATTCCCTTGCGAGTTTCAAAATTTGTGGCATTAACGGCTGAATCTTTTCATCTCGTTGGCTCAAAAGTTTGATTTCTTCACAACTCTAAGCGACAGTAGACCTGAGTATTTGATATAAATTCGAGCTTGATGCCTCCATGCGTTCCTGAGGAAAAGGACGGACAGCAAAGTGATCCTATAAGAGTTCATTTACCTTTCGAGTTACGGACCCCTTAAAACAAATATAACGAAATTCAATTTTTTTTTTAACAATAAATAATCAAAAAAATTTACAGCATTTGGTCACGCAAAATTGAGCGTACACCAATAAATAAAATGCATTTTATCTTTTTTAACAATTAATAAATCGCTTGTATAGTATTTTTTTTTTACACTTAATACATTTAACTATTTACTTGAAGAGAAAAAAAAAGCGCAGAGTGCAAGTGGAACTCGCGCACAGAGGGTTCCGTACAAACATGTATGTATATAAAGCAAAGTTTACCGATCACGATAATCTATAAAAAAAAAACATTTCTTCACGCCAAATTTCAAGAATTAGGTCGACTGGAAGTACCCTTCAGGTTTTGATTCCCTTGCGAGTTTCAAAATTTGCGGCATTAACGGCTGAATCTTTTCATCTCGTTGGCTCAAAAGTTTGATTTTTTCACAACTCTAAGAGACAGTAGACCTGAGTATTTGATATAAATTCGAGCTTGATACCTCCATGCGTTCCTGAGGAAAAGGACGGACAGCAAAGTGATCCTATAAGAGTTCATTTACCTTTCGAGTTACGGACCCCTTAAAACAAAAATATAACGAAATTCAATTTTTTTTTTAACAATAAATAATCAAAAAAGTTTACAGCATTTGGTCACTCAAAATTGAGTGTACACCAAAGGTCTATAATTAAGAAAAATATAAAAACAAATTTAGAAACTTCAGTTTAAGTATCTTTTGTGGACACCATAAGCATCTTAACGGGGCATCGATTCGACCAATTTTTTTGGTGAATGATGGAGGAATACTCTCCCAAACTTCCTTGACCTTAGTTTTAAGCTCTGTTTCACGCTAGGGTAACTATTTTTTTAGACGGGTTTTGAATTCTTCCCACAAGTTCTCAATTGGATTGAGATTCGGTGACTGTGGTGAGCTGAATTTTAGCATTTTAGAGCAACGATTCGCGTTCAACGTGTGAAGTGTGCTTCGGGTCATTATCTTATTGGAAGTAGAACTTTGAAGGCAAAATCGAGGAATTTCATTTCGTCCTTTGTCGTCTCGAGAAACTCAAAATTGAACTGTACAGCAACACAAATTCGCTATAGTTTTTCACACGGACAATTATATGTGGCATGTTCTCGCGTAGGAAAACCATATGGTCTGGTCTGGTTGGCTGGGTGATGGTCATACACCCAGCAACATTCAGCTCTAAGTGGTTTTTATTTTATCAAATGTAAAAGCCATTTAGATCGTATTGCAGTTCGAGGTGATCGGAAGGGGATGATATATGTTTGCTGATTCTCATATCATCGGCATAGATGAACAGATCGGAGTGAGTTAAAATGTGTTCAACGTCGTTAATCGTTAATATAAAAATAATAGGGCCTAAATGACTGCCTTGGGGAACACCTGAGGTAGCAGCGAAAAGATTGGATAGTGACGATCGGAAAAGGACCCTATATTGCCGACATTGTAGGTATGATTTTATCCAATCAATGAAGGCAGGGGGGAATCCGAGGGACTTGAATTTGAGAAAGATGATTCGGTGAGAGATTTTATCGAAAGCTTTGCTAAGGTCGGTGGTAATAGCATCGACTTCTTTCCCTTCTTGCATAGTTTGCAGTGCTTTGGATGTATATTCGATAAGGTTTGTGGTAGTGGATCTTCCCTTTATAAATCCGTGTTGCTTTGTGGAGAGAATGGATTTACAATGAAAGTGTACTGAATCATAGATAATAAATTCAAAGAGCTTTGGGATGGATGAGAGTTTAGCAATGGGGCGATAATTTGATATTTCCTGTTTTCTCTTTCCATGCTTTCGGGAAAACGGATTGTGCAAGCGAAAGTTTGAAGAGTGGTAAGGGGCTGAGATATTGCGATTACACATTTTTTCAATACAATTGGGGGATATCACCAGGCACAGGGGAAAAGTCGTCCTTCGATGATATTGTTAATTGATATATCCATAGACGTGAAGGATGTTTGTGGGCATTTATTCAGGTAGGAGAAATAATTCATATCGGGATGTAGGTCATGGTTGGCGATCGAGTGACTTAAAAAATTTGCGAAGAGCTTTGCAACTATTTAAGGGTCTGAGGAAGAAGTGTCCGAAAATTTGAGTGCAGAAGGGAAGCCGTCAGATTTTCTTTTAGTGTTAATAAATTTGTAGAAGCGTTTGGGGTCGGAACATAAGTTGGCCTGCATTCGGGTGATATAACGATGGTACAGCGATTCGCAAAGTTCGGAAAAACGGATGTACATCTGATGATATTTGTTAAAATCACGTATGGATTGAGTTCGCCGGCAAAGGAGCCATAATTTATTTCTGCGATTGCGCAGTGCGCTTAGCTCTCTATTGTACGAAGGTGGCGACGACAGACAGTTTTTAATTGGTACGTAAAAGAACTCGGTTCTCGACACACTTACAATTAGTTTTTTTTTTTTTTTTTTATTATTTATTATTATCTTTTATTATTTTTTATTTTACTACCAAAAATTTTCACTAGAAATAATTTATATGCCAAAACAATGTTTGCTGGGTCGGCTAGTACATAATATACATTTCAAAAACAATGACGTCGCAATCTCTTCCATTTCTATTCATGAACTCTTGCAATCGGTCTTTCAAATTTGTGAAAACACACAGCATTGTATCATTGGAGGAAACTACACAGCGGTTGAGCCTGGCGTGCTCTCTCATCTTCTTCTATTGAAAACGTAGCGGCTGTGAGGTTGAGTAGAACCGTCTTCCTGAAATTGAGTTCCATTTTTGAACCCCGTGAAACAGCAGCAATTGCGGAATATACGTCATCAGTGACTGTCCTTCTCTGGTTAAAAATATAAGGAACCCAGTATCGTCTTCTTCTCCATTCTGATGGCTTGATATTTTGATATTTTTCCCCATACGACCCTGGTTTACTCGCAGCGTTTGAAGGTGTGAAATTTCTGTCAGTAGTTTAAATAGTCAGCCGCCTGCTTAGGCTACTCCAATCATGCTAGGGGCTTTTACTGCCGCAATAATGGGGCAAAGACGGCACAAAAACCAAACAGCACTTAAATGGTTCATAATTAAGGGCGGAAGCAGATTCATTCATTCCCATTTCAGCCTTGGATAAATGAGAAAGAGATAGAAAAAAGATAAGCCCGTCTTTTTGCAAACAATAACCGACACGTAGGTTGGTGTCTCTTAAGGGGAACTGGTGGTCAATGGACGCCTCGGTCTGCAACGTCTTTCTGGCCAAAATCAAAGCCATCTTGCAAGAGGCAAGCATTCTTATTGAAGACAATACTGTCAGTAAACTTTTTTGCTTGGCTGGTGGCCGGTAAAGCGGTCAAAATGGATTAAATCATATACAAGAACCAGAACACGCTGATTAACGTTTGGAGAAACAGGATGTAAACAGACAACATGCTCCAGGGGAAGATCAAATGATCTCGTCAGTAAAAGTCGCAAAGTCATAAGTTCGATCATTTTCTCCGCCATGCAGTACTTGTTGCCAGAGGGGGATTAGAGCACCTCCACTTCAAATGTTTCCCCTTAGTCAAAACTTATTATGGGAACAATGGACCTGGCTTGAGACCTTTAAGAGCACGCCATTACGTTACTGCCATGTTTGTTCTGCTGATGGAATTTTGATAACAAAAGCCGGAATAGTTTTTTGAAAGTTGTGGTTTTTGAAAAAATTGTGTGGATTTCTCTGTCCTCATGTCCCTTTTGAAGCTCCAAGCAAACAGTCTTAGACAGTTTCGAGAACTACTCAAAAGAGGTTTCAAAATGAAAAAAAACTAACCTCCTCCTCACCTCAGCATGAATGCCTTGATTAAACTGTGTTAACATGACTCGTACCACGGAAAAGCTGATTTATTAGTTTCACTTGTTAGACTGTTTTGCAATAAATTCATCATCAACGAACAAGTTTAAATTAATTTCCAATGCAAGGCTTGAGTTGCATAATCTTGTTGGTTGGTTCGTTGTTTGGGGTTGTCGTACCGAGCAACAAGCTGCTCTGCTTCTGCCTCTGACTCATCCAACTCCTGAATATACACATACACATATGTTTGCTCGGAGATTATCATGACCAGCTCATCTTGTGTGCTGCATCGTTTCCAGCATAAAAGGATTCACCATTTTCTTTACCTGCAGCATCTCTCTTGACAAACAAAAGCAAGAATAAAAAACTGAAAAAAATAGAACACGGCAAGAATAAGATATTATAATGTGCCGGCATGTTCACAAAAGTCAACTATCGTGTTCCATCTCCCCAGCAAGCTGGCCATGAGGAGCATGAGGAATCCCAGGCTATAGCCCCAACCCATGCAACCTCTATTTCTCTATTCCCTTGTAGTTGTGTTTCGTTTTTGTTTTTCTTGTGTCTTGCGCTATGTGAGCTTGCTTTATGGACTATAATCTCACTCTCAAGTCAACTAAGGATAAGGATGAGATGCAACAAGAAGCGGCAGCAAAAGACCGAAAAAAACAAAAACAAGGAATAGAATTTAAGGAAAATCCAAGCCTTGGAAAAATATGCATCAAGATGCGGATACGTTATGGTAAGTTATTTTGTGAATCTGATAGGAGCGCGTATCTGGTTGCCGGCGTCCTAGTGCGCGAATACGAGAAGCTTCAATTAATTTAATGAAATTCATTTCATATATCAACCTTGACGTCATTGGTTGTACTAGTACCAGGGTCCCTTGTACCTAGCCGCTTCTAGGAGGCGGTGTTCATGAAACAATTGCTCCGTTGTCGTCGGCTTGGTTATCGCGCGTTGTTTTTTTTTGTAGCTTTTGCCATCGTGACCAGAGGAAAGGGTTTTTTTTTTGTTGTTTCTTCCTTTTCTTGGGGTGCACGTCAGTGGGTAGTGGGTCGTAGGTGCATACTAAATCTGGGAGAGACTCAATCATTGTTGCAACCAAGTCTGGGTGGACGTTAAATCGAGTAACAGCAGCCCACTGTTCGACCCTAAACTATGCTTAAAGAAATCTGTTCCAGACGCGCCGGAGATATATTGCGCGCCAATCTCGGGATGGTGGTGGCGTTAGGACAAAGCCAGTACGTAATTTGCTTCAGATTAAAATCGTCCACTGTTCGAGTGAATTGCGGAGAGTTGCGGTTGGTTCCCAAACTCTGGAGACCAGCGTGAGTAGAAAGTCGTGACTTGAAAATGTTGGGGGAATCATGCTGATAGACATTGGAACATGGCTTCTCGCTTGAGAAATGCACCGTGGCTCCTCGTATTTGAGGATTGCAATAAATCTGGGTTCGCGTTTACACACTTTTCGAGTGGCTTCTGACAGTGCTAAAGTCTTGTAATGGATAAGAACCAAAGAAGTTTTGTTACCTTAGCCTGGGAGGCATTTGGTAACCTACTTATGTCAGCTTGAATCGACGGACGCACGGGTACGGTGAGGCTCTTGAGCTTTGCCAGAAGAGTGAATAGTAAATATGGGTGCGTCTGGTTTGCGTTTCGAAAAAGTGTTAAAATTGTTATTTCTGGGGTACGTTTGTTATGCAAAAAGACACTCGATGACACATTTTCGGACTACTTAGATTTTATCCCCTTTAAGGGGCCTTATTTGCAGGAATGGAAATTTTTTGATTGTTACTCTTATGTTATCTAGAAACCTGATGGACGCATTTCAGTGGAGCAATAGGTTCACGATGTGTTTCAGGATCGCTTTTAAATAACTGGGAAATTTCAAAAACCGCCGAACTCTCCACAGATTGGAAGAGCACATGAACTTTTTAATAAAAAGTGAACTCTTAATTCGAAGACCAAGAAAATTGAGCACGTTGAATCGTCTTGCTAAAAGTAAACGTTACTCGGAGTGGTCATTCTGATAATTATCTTCAGTCTACGCGCCAAAACTTATCGAAATGTGAGGTCACGGTTGATTGTCAAGCTTCTTGGCATTCCCGATAACGCAATCATTAATACGGAGGACAAGGGTTCTCTTTTCGTGAGCCTGATGGCATTGCGCCCAAATTGCTTAACGCAAGCGCAGGATTTTTGGCTTCCGGGCCAACTCGTTGAGTTCACGCCTGTAGTACAGTTTTGGTTAGCTCCATATAGAAGAACAGGCTTGACAAGTGTTTTATTTTGGTCCTTCGAGCTTGGAGTGTTGGTACCAGTTGTTTGGACAAATCGAAGTAGAATCGATTGCCTATGATGAATCTTTTTTGGACCACCACAAAAGTGCCGCTTGTTGACTTCATATTGGGATATTTTTCAGAGCTTGTGTTGAACGGGTCGAGTTCTTGTCCAGAGCACGAACATATTTATTTGCTCACTCACTTTTCGACTTCAATCGCAGTGAATTCGTCTATTTATTTATTTGCCGCACCGGTATTGGCCGATCTGTATGTTCCAAAAAGCCTTCAGTCGTCAACACAATACATTGGACAGAATCATCTTTTTTTCTTTTTTTTTTTTATTTATTAGTAGAATGCTAGTGACTTTACAATTTTTTGCTTTAAACATTTAAAATGCAAGCACATATCTAACATTTTTCAAAATAAATAATTAAGCATAATTCTGTAGCACATATACAAGTAACTAGAGGCGAATGATCCCTCCATTTGATTTTACAAATTAAGCAGGTGTGGGGTAAATTCATGTTTAACAATGCAAAAATAAATAAATAAGAGAAAACAAATTTGCTTAAATTTCAATCAAAATCATTACAATTTGAAACATTTAAAAGAGGGGTTACAAATTATTAATCCGAGCTTAAGTATACCTTGAACGCTGAACTATCCATGCTAAAGAGAAATTTTTTTACTTCGCTTAAAAGATAGAGGAGTATTCACAACTGACATACTATTTGCTCGAATATATAGTATATTTGAACTTCTGAGAGTAGCGCTGTAACCGCTCCGCATGAAGAAAACTTTAAGAACTTTAAAGATGTAAAGATGTTTTATTGGCAGAACTCGAAGACTAAAAAACAAAGGCCAACTACTGGTTAATCTATTAGTGTTACAAATAATTCGCATAATGTGTTTTTGGGCAATGTTCAGTGTTTCAATTGTAGTATTATAAGTTCCACCCCAACTAGCAATACTGTATTGTAACTTAGTGTGAACAAGTCGATAATAGAACAATAATAAATTTTTTTTTTGAGCAATGTGGTTTAAGGAGAAACATTTGGCGGGTTACAGATAACATATATTTTTTCAACTCATCAACGTGTGCCTTCCAACTAAGGTTTTTGTCTATTAAAACGCCTAAATATTTATAACTTTCAACCTTTTATTTTGAAACAATTTGAACTACACACTGAATCCTCATAAAAGTTTTTCTTGTCACACTTATGAGCAGATAAGGACAATTTTTTACAAGAACTGGCATGAAAGTAAACATCACAATCAACTGGACAAACTCATTTTAAACTGCAAATCATCATTTTTGTTTTTTCGCTGATGAGCAACTCGTGTTTAGCGAACCATTGTCTGAGTATATTTAAATCCATATGAAGCTTAACTATTGACTCAAACAAGTTGTTATTTGAATATGTAAAAGCTATATCATCAGCATAAGCTGTTATATGGCTATTAAAGCTTTGTTTAAAAAGAGAATTAATATAGATCTTTTGCTTCATGAATCACCACTTCATCTACAAAAAATAACTCTTTGGTGCGGTTTGCATGCAGGCGGCGTTATTGAGCCATATTTTTTCGTCGACGAATTGGAAGATATAGACTTGCACGACAGGAAACCAAGCCGCACAGCTCACATTACAATCGATTTATTGCAGAGTAAGTTTGAGGATAAAAGAATTAGAGGTTTTTGTGATGTCGTCGCTCGATAAGGCCCCTCCCATGAAAAATAAAAGATACAAAAGTTGAATCAATGGCAGCAGTTCGCCTGTCATTTTAAACACAAACTGTGTGCCTTCTGTTCCCTTAACTTGTCTGCAAGTCTCGATGTTTTGTGAATATGCTGGACTCCCCTAGCGTTTGTTCTCTTGCAACCCCTATCTTTTTTCCCGCAATTTAGCTAATCACTGTCTATGATTTAATCTCGTGTGCTTATAATTTTTCTCAAGACTTCCTTTAGTGAACGCCTGTTTTTCTCAGCTGTAATGCTACCGAAAAAAAAAACAATAAAGTTTTATTGAATCATGATTTCTGAGCTAACTAATCCTATATTTTCTTATTGCGATATTTGCACGACAGGCAAGAGCGAATGTTGAATCGTTTTCCTAAAAAATATAACTACGCCTCCATCTCTTTGGTCAGAGCTATCTAGGCGTAAGCATCATTCGAAGGTTGAGCATAGCCGTGGTTCTGTTACAAGAGCAACATCAACATTACTCTTGCCTAAAAAAGTTTGAAAAATCTAAAAATTAAAAAAATCAGTCGAAAGCAAACAGCACAAAAGATTGAAAGTAAGAACATAAAATGTACAATAACGTAGAAGTCAATTTTTCATAGCAACCTCAAATCAGTTGAAACCATCACTCATGGCCGCCTACGTTAACCAAACCACTGAGGTTTAAACCCGCTCTGAAAAATACCATTTAGTTTTGAGCCAGACCTGTTATTGAACGGGGTTTGAGCCTACATTGTAAGAAGTTTACGAGACTTTCAAATACATCACACGGATGGGCACACTGTTCTCGAACACTCGATATCGCGCACCCTTGATGCAGTGACCAAATGGGATTCTTAACCAAATTGAAACCTTTGACGATTTAATTCGAGGCGATAAAAAAAATAATCCGCCACTTTGTCAACGACAATTAAATTCTACCCACCGTTTGATGACCTGCAGTGAACCCGTACTCAGGTTTCATTGAGTCGCTTATCGGATTTGGCTTCATAATAATTGACTTGTCTTCTTGCTTTGACCCCACTCTTGTGGCTCTCGGGGATTATGTAAATGCACACCATCCACTTATCGAAACTAGAGCCGATTCAATCACTCAGCCCAGTCCCACACAAAGCACACGAAGAGCTAATATCAAATTCAAATAGTTAATCCCCTTGGGCCGTTAGGTGGCAACAATTAATTTACACCACCATCACGGCACACATGGGGGGGGGGGAGAGTCTCATTAATAAAATACTTATTCCACGGCCATTAACATCCAATAGCACGAATCCACCTGTAATGACGGTGCGACCATTTAGATTGTTCAAAAAGCGGCGACTTACATGCTCGTCGACGCTTCTAGTACGACCGAGTATTCCCGGTCCCGGTCCTTGTGCCTTTGAATTTTTAATGCCCACCCGTGGTACAATAAATAACACCGATTTGTTCCGAACAACTCGCAACAAGGCAGCGCGCATAGTGCACTCCCTCTAAATTTGTGGCCTGCCAGCCCTCGCCGCCTTTCGAGCCCTCGTCGGTTTCAACGCCGCACCGCACCTCTTCCGCCCTCGGTGTCAATGAACCTTGATGGTGATTGATATGCTGCGGCAAGAGCCTATCAAGCCCACCGCGCCGTCCCATTCCATTAGCAACGAAGTTATGGTTCCATTCAGGAATTTTAATTCTACCAATTTTTGTTGTTGTATAATTATTAGGAAGAACATGACCAAGCCAGAGAACAAAAGCGACAATACGAAGGAATCCTTAATTTCATGCAAGTATCCACGGAATCACCCAACAATTGGCTTCACGCTTTGCATACGGAATGAACGGCTACGGTGAGGCTACATCCTGAATAGTTAAGCCGCGCTGGCTTGCCGTCTTGATTGTCACCTCAGCGTCTTGGCATTTGTCTGTGCCCCATGTGAGAGGGTTATTTGGAAGTCGTAGTCGCAGAATTGAAATTCAGGACTCGGACCGCGACCGAAGTGCTGCGCATTCGCGATTGTTAATTGTTTTCATCGATGAGCATCAAGCGTCGCGTAGCGTCCCGTCGCAGTTTACTGGTTGCCGAGGAGGGGAAACAGATATTTCATATTTGGGGGGAGACACTGGAAGATCTATTGGTGATTGGGAGGCACAACGTGCTTGTTATGGGTTCATTTTAGTGGTCCCTTGAGGCGCATGTTGTTTTGGGTCGCCTGCCATGGATGACCAAACTTTATGAATTAATTGTCAATTTAAGTTTATGAACAAGGAAGATGTTGCTTCGTGGTGGATTAATGGGAGTTATATGACTCTTGGAGCCATAAATGCCATGTCTGCCATGTTATCATGCTTTACGATAAACGGACGAGTGTTCGCATGTTGGTGAAAAGTTGGCCCAAAAGATTTAATGCCCATGCGATGGTATTTATTTGAGTGTTTTGCGTTTTTTGAGTCGTCTGTTGGGAGTTCCTGTGGGAACTATGATTTTACAACGAGACTAGTTTAAGGAGTCACAGTTTCAGCACAGACTAGGCATAACACCTTGAATTATGATCCGATTTTTTTTTGGCTAGTTCGTCATCTCGGCTGAGATTTGAGCCATTAATAAAAACGGTAGGAAAGAGTCCAGGTCAGTTCACATTTGAATGTTCTTGATGTGGGCCAATTTATTGGATGTTTAAATTTAAGCTTTATAAGAGCCTTAAGGCTCGAGGTTCAAGAGTCAAAATTTTCAGGGAATTGTACTCCAAAATCCATGATCAGTTTTTCTTTAGCGAACACAGACAAAAGGAAATTGTTTTCTGAAAAAGGACAATTTAATTTTTTGGCATCACTAACGACATCACTATTGGAGATTTTGAATAATAGAGGACCAAAGTGGCTTCCCTGAGGTAGCCCTAATTGATTTAGAAAAAAACTTGATAGGTTCTTCCGTCAAAATACAAGCATATTCATTCCGCAAACGACACAAGGAATCAAAGTGCTTATAGCTTTTGGGAAAAGCTTATCAAAGGCCTCACTGAACTCGGTTGAATGTAATCGACTTCCTCCCTTCCTACAGTGGTTTATTTGTCAATGAAGAAAGTCCAACAAGTTACTCACAGTCGATTTGTGTCAGGAAGGAAATGTTTACAACTGAAAAAAAAAAACTGTCGAAAACTGTCGATAGCCTCAAAGAGTCTGGACAAAAAAGATAGCTTAGCTAGAGGTCTGCAATTCGTTACATCATCCCGTGCACCGGAATTAAGAAACCATTTGTCCAAAAATTTGGAAAAACACTTCGTAGAGTGCCAAAATACTACAGCAGCTCTTTAAAATTATTTGAGGTACAGGTCCGCAAGTATTGTCATTTGCATATCCAGCAAGATGATATTCCACGTCGTCAGGAGTTATTGGTACTTGTCCCATTGAACTTAGGGAAGAGTTTCCTGAGTGAGCAATTCGTTTTAGGTTCGGGTAGAAAGTAAAACGATATCTGTGTTCGTAAGAAAGATCATGGTGCGACTTTTGTGAGTGGAGTGATACAATTTTTTATTTATTTTTTTATTGGCTAGCGAAGCGAACAATTATAAAAAAAATCGTTCAGCGGTAAATAAATATGAAATGCTAAGTGCGCAGTGTGAATTCATCAAGCTGTTTATATGTTTTCGTTCATTTAATGCAGCAGTTTGCCAATTTGCTGATGAGTTTCTCGCCACTTGGAGTCAGAAGGAAGTTATCTTTCCAAACTGCCACTCCATCAGCGTTTGTTTTCAGGTCTACTTGCAGTTTATCCCATATTTTTTTCTTTGGGTTTAGTACTTCGGGAGTTCCATTGTAGCCATCAACAGAAATTCGGTCACCTGGAGCAGATCCACTGGGGACTACTATCGGCTCAACCTCAGTGTGTTCGGTGTTTGAGGTACACAAAACCATACCCTCGGACAATATACCGCGCATCTTAGCCGCCTTAAGGTTACAAAGCACAGCGACTAATCTTTGGTTAAGGTCTTCGACAGAAACGAACTTGACAAGGCCACTGACAATTGTTCGAGTATTTTCTTCAGTCAGATCTATCTTGAGGACATATAAGGTATCCGCGTCAGGATGACGATCAACCGAAATTACCTTGCCCACGCGGATGTCCAGCCGATGGGGTCCATCTTCTGAGGATTCTGCACTGTTCAAGACGTTCTTAGTCGCTCTTGGTTTTCCTAGAGGAGGATAAGATGCAGCACTAAGCTTCTGTAGTTTGGGACTTTCGAAGGTTTTTCTTATCGGCTCGAGAAGTTTGTTGATGTATTTTTCCACACCAGCCTTTAAATCACCAGGATGCAAGTTATTTTCTGCAAAAGTCTTTTCGAGCTCCTCGTAGGTTGCAGGGACGTTACCCCTCCATTTTTTTCATTCCGGTTAATAGTGAAACCCTCTCCCTCAGAAAAGAGTGAAAATAAAACATGTTTTACAAAAGATAATAATCCGTTGTCATTGGCATTTCCAGGCTCGCAAAACGCTTTCTTGAGCTTCTTCTTAACATTTGCTGGAGAATCAAGCAGATCAATTTTCGAGTCCTCCTCAGATGACGACATCTTTCCACCAGCCAAACCAGGAACCATGGGATTCATCAAATGGATTCGCTTTTCATATCCCATCTGTGGCAAACGCTTTTCGGCAAAAGTAAAAATTTTTCGCTGATCGACTCCACCAAATTGAGCATCAACTTTTAGGTACTCTTCATCAAGAGCTTGCAGTCCTGAATATAGCAAACCAGATAATAGCGGGTACTCAACTTGTTTGACTACTTCTGCACCGGCTTTTCTCGCATCGTGGTGTGTCACGACCGAAGTCAATTTGTAAACATCCAAGGTATACTCTCGGGATAGTTGATATTCGGTTCCCTTTACGAATTTTAATTTGTCCAGTGGAACTCCAATGGATGTTAGCATTGCCTTGATTGCTGCTTCATAGTATTGTGTCCTGAGTTCCAATAGAGCCCACGGATCTTTCGTATTATCCAAGTAGGCATGTAGATCAGCAAATAGAATTGTTACCTCACATCCAGCTTTCAGGAAGTCGGCAATTTTGGACATAGGGACGAAATATGCCACATGAGGTTTCCCTGTTGTTGCAGTTCCCCAATAGATTTTTAAATCACGTTCCTTGAGGATGCTGTTAAGCTTTTCTTCACCCAGAAACACTTGAAGATTTCTGGTTATGAGCTGTTTTTTTTTCATCTGGTAACAGGGCTGACATGATGCTTCTTAGAACGTATAATTGTACACAATTTGAACACTTAATTATAAGTTTATTTCACAAATTCTTAGAGAATTAACGTAAGTCGAGTGATGAGTCGTCGACGAAACGTGAACCAGGTGAAAGTATTTCTGTTGAATGATGATAAACCAAACAAAAGAACCCATGAAACTGTGGAGCTTCAGATGGAGATCCACTTGCTGACTGCTTGGTCATCAGTTCCCATATGTAACCTTCTTATATACAGGACAAGTTGGGATCGCACATTTAGTGACATTTGCAACATAAAGCAAACAATTTCAGGTCGATAAGCCTCTCCAAATATCACCTGAAATCACTCTTCAACATTGTCAATTCCGGAACCACAAAGAAATCCCAAAAAGACAAAAACATAGTCACATTATTTCTAAGCAGGCTCGTTAGTCTTAAATTTTGTTCAGAAGAAGAGTATTTCTTTCCATAGGTACCGTCGTATGAATACGCAGTCTCAACAGAATGGTGGCTTATTTATATGTTCCCTTGCGTATTCCTAAAGAAGTCACTGATTTTATGTGAAACTTTTTATGACATAAGCCTTCCTCTCTTTTTTTGAAAACTTTTCCGAGCTGTTCTTGCACTTACTTTAAAAGATCAGTCTCTCTATTATGCGTAAGAAATTTTAATAATAAAATGAAAAGACACTCGTATGAATCATTTAACACTGTTTGGCGTTGTTCTTTTTTGATAACAATTCGAATTTATTCCCAAAGTGGCAAAAAGAGGTAACAAAAATCTCAATTTTATCATTCAAAATAAACATATTTAAAAACCGTTTTTAAAAGTCGACTTAAAGCTCATAGAGGGTGTTAAAAACAGTTTAAAATAACAAATATAAAAATCAAGTACTTTTCTCTTCTGCGTTTTGTTCACATTCATTTTCGTACGAATCAAAAATTATCTGCAATAAAATTATAATCTGCAATAATTTATTTTTATTTTATTTCTTCAAAAATGTGCAACTTTATTTTTTTCAAAAATAATTCACAAATAAATCAGTGGCATCTTTAAATAATGTTGAAATATTCACTTAGAAGTTTAATTATTCAGACTTATCGGTCAATTATTCATGAAAAATATTGGCAAGTGAATCTAAGCAGTCCAGAGTAACTCTCAAACTCACACATAAAATTTCATAAAAATCGATGCAACCGTTTAGAAGGAGTTCAGTGACAAACAAACGAATTTAAGATATAAAGCACAGAGTAACAGAAATCTTTAAGAAAAAAACAGGCCATCCTTTAATGAAATTTCATAAGCGATTTTTTGCAAGTTTGTTATGCGCGTATTTCAATCACACTTCGACATGAACACAATTAAAATAGAGCAACAAATCTTTTAATTTGAATAAGTCTGGTGTGCTAATTGAAGCAATCATATGACCCAGTACTTTCCAACTCAAAGCCCGTTCCGAACGCTATTTGCAAAAGTTGTGTTGATGATAATGCAAATTAGACAATCCAACATCTCTTTTGTCACTCATCCAAATACAAGCAAATACAAAAATATACTCTAGTTCATGAACTAGTTTGTAAAAATGAACGGATTCAGGAATAACCGACTTAGGGATCTCTATGGCTTGTTTAGGTAGGTAGCTACTAGTATGAAGCGTTTAAAGATCAAGGTGGTCTTAATTTCCAAGAGTGGTAAGACCTTACACACCTTACGTATCAACTGATTAGTCTTTCATCCTTTCTACTCAAAACTCTTGAGAGACTCACAACATAAAGGCTCTAATTAGCCCCTCTTCTATCTCCAAATTTCAACGTGCCTACATGAAATGCAAATCAATTGAAACCGCTCTACACTCACTCGTTAGATCCATTAAGTTATGACCCTCCCAGAAAGTAGTGTCCATAAAAATTTGCGGTGAATTCGGGGAGAATGGCCGCTCTTCTCATCACTGAAGCTATCCGATCCCCTTCGACTAAGCTTCTTACATTGGCTTCTCTCTGACATTCTCGTCAGACGGCGAGTAAAGCCTGAGTCGGTGAAACTTTTACCATGGATAAGAGCTGATTTCGGTCGCTTTTCGATCCTCGGAGAAGATTTACCCTCGCTGTAGACTAAAAAGTCCCATAACATAACTTTATGTCCAACTTTGGAAAACCCGGATATCTTCTGATACCTGACGACTCCCTCACGATATATTCTGTTGGGTCAAAAGTGGATCAAAAACTTGGAAGTGGTATTTTCTGGAATAATCTCAACATAAAACTCTGGTTGAGCTGGTTTAAACACAAGATCCAAACTTTGTGAAGATATCCCTTAAGGAGACAGCGAATTGTTCCACGGTTCACCTTTACTGGGTGCAAGGACATAGGAACATCTACGGAAACTGCAAAGCAAATCATGCAAATTGATTTCTCCTTGGCTTCGCTCAAAATATTCGTCATAAACAACTGCATCTGATTGGCTAATATACAAGATCTGCGCAAATAAGTCAACATCACCTCCTCAACAAACAAAGAGCCAAGAAGCTGCTCAACCTGAGTCGCAACTCTGGCAAGCGAGTGGGTGGCGCAGATAGGTCCTTGGCTCGGTTCCAAGTCTAGCCATCATTTGCCATTGGAACAAAATGATTGGCGCTATCTCTGGAGTGTGCGAATAGCGATAGTAGTGAGACTGATGGGTGGCATTATTGCAGTGGTTGTTGCATCGGCTACATTTCTTAAATTCGTGTGCCTTTGCTGTGAACGCATAAAACTGACAGCAGAGTGTTGAGCTAAATCTTCCAAACTTACTTCAAAGTATATCAAACTAATAAGTCGCTATAAAATCCTCCGTTTCATGTCAGGCTTCATCCACGGAATTGAATTGAAACTAAGCGGTAGTCTAAGGATTTCTGCGAAACTCGAAAGAGCATAAAATCACCCACTCCCTCTTTGAACGTCCGGCCAAAGAAAAATAAAAGTACTGAAGCCTTGCTTGAAGGCTTGCCTAAAGTTTATCAAACACAACTCGCTCGGCTCACTAGAGATACAAACTTGCTCTCTCCAATTAATCCAAAAGGAATGCCTCTCCAAACCTAGGTCAGAAATGAGAATTGAGGTAAATAAAGGTTGAAAAGAGTTAAAAATGTTCCTCAGGGCAAGCTGCCTCTATACTTCCAGTCTTTCAATCCATTTAAGTTGCAAAAAAGTATCACAAACCCGCAGGCAAGTAAGAGCAATTTCTTGTGCGCTCTCTCAAGATAAAATCTGTTTTCTCAATTCCAAATCTTTTTCGAACATCTTGTTCCACATTTTACGACAAAAAAACGACCCAAATTCCATCCAAAGCTGTTCTTGAATACGCCCCAAACTCAAAGTTCACACTATAATCCAATCTCAAATGAAAATTACAACACTTTTTCCATGCAAATCAATCTGACCTACTTGATGGCTTTGCACCGATCTAAAATTACCCCTTCTCGGTCTCGGTGTATATTACCCAAACTACCGCCTCCATCTCCAATTACCCAGCACAGCGCCAGCGTTAACCTCAAGTAGCAATAATTCCAAACGGCACAACGTCTTTCGCAACTGAAAAGAACAATCATGAGCCCTGCTTTTGTTCCGCGACTGTCTTCAGCCGATAAGGTATCTGCTAACAAGAGAGTTGAAATCCAACCTCCAACTAATCCACCGCAGGTACCAGATGTTCTCGCTAACTCAACAATTTGAGGAACTGCAAAAAAAACTGGGTTAAAACAAAACACAAACGGATGGAAAACGACTGACGGCTTTCCGTGATTTCCCCGAGCCTCAACCCGACCAGGCATGCCTGCATACACTACTCCGTAATGGGCGTGGAGGTTCCGGAAGTAGCAATGAGAACTAGGCTGGAATTGGTCATCTACTCAAGCTAATTACTTGGGCAACTTGAGAAGTCCTGAACATTTCTGGCTTAAGGAACGAAGCTCAATTATTGTTCTTCACATCGGAGATGGATTGAACTGGCGTGGAGGCCATTAACGCAATTGCCAGGATGGCCTCTGGCATATGCTCCAAACCCGGATGGATAGAGACTGTCGCAGGTGGAACACTGTTTGACATTTCTCACAGGATGTGATTCAATGCAGCAGCGGACGGGTAGCCATAGGACACTTTAGCTTAATTATCCGCGTGAGAGCCGACCCCACTTGGGCTTCAATTAGTTGACATCATTTTTACCGCAATTGTTTTACTAGTTGTGTTTTTTTTTGCCCCCACTATGGCGGGAGTGGTGACTTGGCGGCGAAAGGTGCCCATTTGACGCAATCCAATTTCTTTAAATTGTTGTCATTATGTCGAATGGGAAAATATTTTAAATGATTGCGTTGTTGTAATTTTGGCGGACGGAAGAGAGTTTGTTGAACCCGGGGAGAAGGCTGGTCCGCAAAGTGCTCGAGCTCGGTAATGAGGGCGATTTGAGATTTTGAGATACTAAAGTGATTTAATTAAATATAATTGTCTTTCCGCAGATAAGGAGGCTTTTGTGGGAAAAGAGCGAAGTCTCATAAGAGTTGGGTGTTCGTTAGTGAGCCTTTTATTTAATCTCGACACTGAGTGACGCAGTTGGAAGCCCGCCTTTTTTCGGAAGTAGTCCAGTCGTTGAAATCAAATCACCGACTGACTAAGTGGGTCCATGCTTTACCACATATGATGATGCTTATGATGCTCACACATAACACAGTAGCAAGGATTAAAGAGGAAGTAGAGACAAGTTCTGATGCACATGTACAACTAAAAATAATTCCCTCATCTTGACTTAGATCCGCTTGAGTCTGACGGCCGGGTGATAGAGTTGGTAGGGCTTGAATTGATAGGTCCTTGGTTCGATTCCTAGTCCATTTGCCATTCGCCATTGGGATAAAAATAGTGCTGTTATCTCTAGATGGGTCGAACAGCGATAGTAGTCTGACTGATGGGAAAAGTTGTTGCAGTGGTTTTTGAATCGGCTACATTCGTGTGCCTCTGCTTTGAACGCATAATACCAAATTTATAGCGAACATTTATCAAACTAATGTCAAGTGAAAGCTAATAATTCGATCTCAAATCCTTCGTCCCGTTTCGGACTTCACCAATAGAATTGAATTGAAATCAAATACGTCTGATTCCTCCTCTCGCTCTGTGCTACATTCATTATAAAAGTATTCCTACCGTCTTGAGAGCGAAAAATTGCAATATAAAAACATTCCAGTCAATGCGAGTGCGAGTAGGACACGCACAAGAATGGTTCTGAGCCACCGGACCAATGGTCTTGTTCGCAGAGTCTTTTTTATAAAACTGTTTGTTGCCCCGGCGGACATTTACATCTGAAGTTTATAAACTACTTGAGGCCTTAACTATAGTAAAAACGTAACATGATAGTCTTAACTATTGGGTGAGGATGTATGGTTTAATTAGATTTATATGAAGGGCATTTCAAGGTTGTATCTGTTGCAGTGGAAAAAAAAATGTTCGTAGGTCCCATAGGTGGTTTGGCGAGGGCCTAGACGGAAAATGGAGATTGGCCTGAGGTTATGGGGGGGTGATGTTGAAAAAGATTAATCGCAGCAGTGCGGGGAAGACGATATTGCATATTATGTCACGTCACGGCGTTGCTCATTGGACCGCAAATTGATCTGAGAATGGCAGAAGATTGTATCGGTCTAGAGACAAGAGAATGCGCGTAATGCGAACAGAATAAGTCAGATTGCCTCGATTCGCTCATGGGGAGTTCGACCCCTGAAGGGATTTGGTGTCCTAGGAGTTCGAAATATCCTTAGACCATCATATGATATAGCCAAACACAGAGTAGGCTATACTAATAACGTTATCGATGAAGTTCATTACCGCAGATGACACCCAAATCGGAAAGTTAGAAGACTGATGAAACACGTTCCTTGCAGATGAAGCAGGCTGTGAGAAGCTGTGGTAGACGCCTTTGTGTGCATGTGATAGCGAAGACGAAAAGTCCCTCGGCTTCAACAATGCAAGTGCCATTCATGGATATTGTCCTAGTCGAGGGTTTTTCTCTTCGCTTGACTGACAGAAGACAAAATTGTGTTTTGGATGTTTCTATTTCCACGAACAAAGATGAGGATCGTGTATTGGAGAACGAATACGAAAAACTGCGAGCACTGTCATCAACGTCTGTATTGAATTAGATGTAGCAGGCAAGAGATCCGTTTTCTAGACGGACGCAGCCCTGCGGAACACTAGCATAAATATAGTCTGCTACAGGTCTGATCGGTTCTTCATGCCGAAGTTTGCCGTTCGTCGTTAATGTATTGATTTTTTAAGATGTAATTTTTTTGTTGTACATTTTTTATTATCTTCCTCGTGGACGCCTGCAACTTCGGCAATGCAGATTTTTTGTAGTTAGAAAAGTTAAAGGAATCAAAATATGGTCTTCTCGTATTCCCCGCCGACTGACACCAAAGAGTCCCTACTAATTGTGAAAAATTAAACTTTTACTGAAATAAAATTTTCTCGACGATAGACAAGACTTTTTTGAATTTTTGTATTAACCTTAACCAATAGAGATATGTCGTCGCGGACTTTTTTACAGACATTTTTGAGTTCTACAACTTTTCTATGATTTATCATCTATCGTTAAGGTAGCGTTTGTAAAAAATGCATTCGCTTGACTGTTTTTTCATCGACTTTTGTCGCCATGAGGTTACCTTTTAGTTAAACGGTATATAGCGATATATGTCATTTCTTCCGCCTGAAACTCCATTCTATATATTGGTGGAAGAGTTTTTGAAATCAGATGAGAAGCTTCGCATGTACCTGCTTCATTCAAACTTACAAACTTTATAATATGAGAGCAGGTGGTGAGTAAAATACTGCGAACTGAACGGATGTTAATAAGTTCATATCACATTCAACGTCCTTATTCGGACTCCAACCATGTCGCAATTGAACCCAAAACTCATCTGAGTATTAAACCACTTCCTATCCTTCGGCTCGCTCTGTGCAAAATGTATCTTAAGGGTACTTTAGAGGGGTTCTATTTTAAACAAAAGTCTGAATGGACTTGATATCGATGTAGCACTATGTTTTAATCGAAGTAAAAAAGTCTAACATGAATTTCTCTGGCGAAATTAATTTTTTGGAAACTGGGACAAAAGCGATTAGTCTTTCGAAAATATGCCAACGCTCGCTTAAATAATAAATAATAAAAAATAGCAGGCCTGTGACTAACTAGATTACATTTGAGGGCGTTACTTCCGCAAATGAAGTCTTCAATAAAAGACTTGTATGTCCAGTACGTTCGAAAAAAAAAACAAGGCGTATCAAATGATTTTTTGAAATAATAATTCCTAGGGCAATCCTTAACTCCACATCATTAACCACCGCATGGGACCCAAAAAAAACCTACATTAATTATTGCCACTCAAGGTGATTAGTCGAAAGAACACCACCCCCCAGCTTACATAACCAGTAACTTATATCATCCCGAATCTATGTCAATGGGTTCATTCGCAAACATTATCATAACATTTTGTCTCGCATCTAATTTCGAAACCTGTTTTCGAATTCACAGAAGATTCACCGGCCCAACACAACGAAGGCATCGCGCCATAAAAGAACTCAAATTTGACCTTCATTTTACGAATGTGTTCCACTTGACAGACCATTTGTCGTAGCCATCGCGGTGGTCTGGTCAACTCTGGCGTTTAATTAAAAAATGAAAATTCTCCTTAATAACTATGCAAATGAGATACAAGATACACGTACATGTAACTAAGAAATACATTCGGTGCGTGCGTGTGTGCTGAGTCACAGCCTAATATATTCAAATTTGTTCCTTTCGGACACCACTCTGGCCAAAAAAGAAACAACCAATAAAAGTCCCATAAAACCTCCGATTCTTATCAATTTAAGTAGGCAGCGCACCAAGGACCCGTCACCGTTGTCCGTCGGCCAAGGATACGCTCGCAAAAATAAAATAAAAGAAACGAAGAAAAAAAAAAACATGCCAGCAGCCACACGAAAACGCCGTTTGAATTCTAAACAGGCTATAGAGCCGCCTTGTTTGTTTTGTCGAAATGGCAAATGTGACATAAGCCACGTTAGTTAGATAGGTTACCCCCCCC
This sequence comes from Orthonevra nobilis, assembly GCA_963555765.1. Classification (NCBI taxonomy): domain Eukaryota; kingdom Metazoa; phylum Arthropoda; class Insecta; order Diptera; family Syrphidae; genus Orthonevra; species Orthonevra nobilis. The sequence continues at coordinate 48,740,222 of OY743225.1, read as the reverse complement.
CCCCGCACTTGGGATGATGATGACATTCTTACTTAGAGACGATACCGAATTTAATTCTATTAATCTCACACACCTTCGAACTTTTATTACCTTTGGAGAATATTTATTACCCCCGTGCCGGTGTGCTTAGTAATCAGGTGCTTATGTCGACTAGAGGTTTGGGCGGTACTTTTACGTCGATCCTTCGTCGTTGACGTAAGCAACACACACCGGAGTTGTAATTCCAATTTATGCCTTTGTAAGCCGAATGCGTACCGAGAGCTGCTTCGATAATTTTCCTTCCTTAGACCACAGTTCAGGTGTAAAATGCAGCGGCACATTGGGTAAAGCATTTCAAGACGTCTGGCCACACCTGTTAACGGGCGTGAGTAATTCAATTGCGGCAGACACCTTCCTTGTAACAACAGTAGAACTTGTCGTAAAATTGAACACAGATGTCTTGTCAGCGAGCAGAGAGATTTACAGAGGGTTGCAATCTGGCTAGGGGGTCAAATGACAAAGGCGCAATGCTAAATGCTAACCAATATTTACTTACCTTAATTGCGGTTTCGATTCGTTGCTATTGGCTTTGGACACACTGAAACGAAAACAAAGGCATTTTGTTAATAGACCGACAATGTTGTAAATGAATTTGTTAAGCTTGAGATATGGTAACAAATAAATTAATTGATGACCTAGGTTCGGGTCGCACAGAGTGAGCTTTTGGCGTGGCCTTGGTTGTTGGATGTCATTGTTCGAGGCACAAATTTGAGTTTGCTAAGTCACCTTGAACTAGAACAATGCGGTAGACAATTGTTTTGTATTGTTTTTGTATTTTTTTGGCTAGCAGAGGCTAATTTTGAAAGTGAGTTTGTTTTTTGACGACGGAAGCATTCGCATATTTGTCGTCTAAATGTTTTTTTTTCGCACGTAAATCACGCAACAAGAGTGTCAACAATAAATTCAACAAATTGACGGAAATGGAATTTCTTCCTCAAAGTGGCTGCGAAGCGGGTACGGCTGCCACGTAGTTCAATCAAGTGGCCAACTAGATGCAGAACTTTTCAAACCGCCGGGCTATCACGTGGTTAGGAGTATGCACAAACTTATGAGCGAACCTCAGCCTTGTTTGCCCGATTGTGGAGAAAGGGAATACTTTAATCTGCGCCAACGTTGCATTTCTGACATGTGATGTGAACGTCTGAAGCCGTTCATCAACAATCTGGCAGGTTCATATCAGTGTGGCTGCAGATCAGGAAAGTCCAACACAGACCAAATATTTACATTGCGGAAGATCTTGGAAAAAACCAAGGAGCTCTAAAACGACACCCAACACATATCACATCGATTTCATGGCCGCCTATGACAGCATCTCCAGAGACGAGCTGTATTGGGCCAGGTGTAGTTTTGGCAAGCTTTGGTTTGGTTTTGGTTGGCAAAGACCTCACTGACCCCTTTGATTTCAAAAAGGGTTTCAGAAAAGGGGGTGTACTCGTGCGTTGAAGTAGCTGAGCGTGAGATGCAAGTTTTGAAAATTTTAAGACACGTTTTGTTTCAATGGGGACCCCCTTTTGTTTAACTTTATATTTTACTCATAGATGTAGACCTTCTGTGTAAATTGCAAGTATCTACCTGCTACGGTTCAAAAGTTACAGCCCTATGAATGACGGACAAACGGACAAACGGATGGACAGCGGAGGCTTAGTAATAAGCACCAGTGGTACCTTTAATGCACGGAGCCCTTAGCTTCGTTAAATTGTTTTTCTCTTATGAGTTTCATCACTCGATTTTGAGCTCTATCAAGGTTCAAGACGGTCTTTGGAAACCTGTCCAAACCTCTGAGTTATACTCTACCTCAGCTTTGATTGAATGTTAGCTTGTCTGGTTGTTCTATGAGCCACCTTGGTCGAGTGACAGGCAATCCTCCGAAGAGTACAACTGCTATGAGGCAGTAATAAACTGTATGTCCTCTTCCCACTTTTCATTTAGTTAGGCTTCATCTAGTTGGTTTCAGTGAAGTTAGGCTTAGCTTCTTGATAAGTATTTTGTGGAGAATGATATTGGTCCTTCGAGCTAGGCGAATGGAACCTAGTTGTTTGGATAGATCTTCAATACTTGCCCCCGTGGTAAAAGGACACCTTTTCTATCTAAATTGATTGTGGCGTCTTGTCTACAGAATGAATTTGGTTTAATCCCTCTTCCTTTCAAGACCAACCCTTCTGGCTTCTTCTTCAGATGCTGGGATAGGTTCATTGGCGGTCCGTTCCGTGCGGGTAATGAGGTCACCATCATATGGGTATCCCAACAGCTCGACAGACTGTCGACTGGCAATAGCTGCTCAAGAATAAAATTGAATTAAGTTCAAGACTGCCTATCCCCTTTCCGGAATCCGATGCAAGTGTGCAGTAATTTGGGGGTTCTAGGTTCAACCACCGCAGAACATCGTGTGATTGCGAACTTTGTGCAACTTAACCAGGTCGACTTGCGTGTTCTCTCTAGACGTTTATAAAATTCAGTCAAAAGGATCATGGAAACGATGTCTCGATAGCTTTGCAAGACTTAGGATTGCCTTCTTCATAGAACGAAAAAAACTGAAGTTTCAGTTGTCGGGCTTTTTCATCAGTCAGATGATCTGGTGTATGCTTCCGACGAGAATATCTTTGATTTTTTTTTTTAATTGAATATACTCTATTTAGCTTCAATTAGCTTTTTTCTACATACATATATAAACTATTTACATTGATTTTTTATTGGAGAACTGAAACATTGTTTGTTTTCAAATATGATTTAGTTTCACGAAGTTAATTAATTTTCTTTTAAATTCTATTATGTTTGTTAAGTATTTGATGTCAGGTGGCAAGTTGTTAAATTTTACAAATCCCATGTAAAAAATGGTTCGCTGACCGCTCGTAATTCGTGCTCTATCAATTCGTAGATCTCTCGCATTCCTTAGTACATAAACTGCATCATCTTCAGTATGAGCGTGGGCACAAAGGTATCCAGGTAGCATATTATTTTTTATTTTGAAGACAAATAACATTGTCAGAACATATAAACGTTGGTTTATGTTTAACCACATGAGGGCGGCTATCATATTTCTTTTCGAAGTGTATCTGTTACATTTTAATATTGTTCTAATAGCTTTATTTTGCAGTAGCTGAAGTCTATTCGTGTAAGATTTTGGATACATGAATAATACGGTTGCACAATAATCGAAATGAGGCTTTACTAGTAAATTATACACATTTATAGCTGATGTCGTGGAAACACTCAGCCTCATTTTCCTTAACACACCAATTTTTTTTGACACTTTCTCACATATTTAGTCTTTATGGGCTTTAAAATATAGTTTGTCTTCAAGCATAACGCCAAGGTATTTAAGATTATTCACCACTTCAATTTGTTCGTTATTAATTTTTACGTTTACCGTTGGGACAGAATTTACAGAGATACTACGAAACACCACCACATTTTACCACTTTAACCATATCATTTATAAATAACAGGAACAATAACACTCCAAGAATAGTACCTTGTGGTATCCCAACTTCAATTTCTCTCACCTCTGTCCTATTTGAAAGGTTCAGCTTGTTGCTTTCGTTTTTCTTTTCGTTCCTATTGCCATACAAACTTCGTCTTCTTCATCGGTAGTAGTTGGGCTTTCTGTTGAGTCGACATTAGCCTCTCCGAACATGTTCGAATATCCAGTATGTTTGATGCGAGTTTTGTGTCAATCTTGTGTCAATCTTGTGTCAATCAGCACTCTCCGACCAAGGTTGTTGTGATCTCTACCGATTTTATCATTGAACTGCTCAAGAACGATTTTGGCAGATTTTATAGAATTCCTCCCCATTCGGCTTCATCGGTTGTGTCGTGTGCACATATGATCTGAGTGATATCGAGGGGAGCACTTATCGACTTGAAGTCGATGACCTCTGTTCCGTTTTCCCACAACGAATGCGCATTCTAAGGCGTGCAACCATTTATGATATGATAGTTTTTATATTTTGTCCCCGGTTCTTTCCAGTGTAATCCATGGTTCATAGTTAAGTCCACTTTATTCTTTTTAGATAGTTGTCTTTGTCTTTGTTTTTGGGGCCCGTTTAATCCCGTTTTACGAGGAAGCTTGCTCTTCATACTTTGCGTTTCACCGTGTTTGTGCTAGATAAGTCCAATGCAAATAAACTAAACTTCTGAGTTTAAACAAGTCTTTAAAATTACTGATTAACAGAAAAAACAAAACCTTTTAACATCATGGCTCGCTCTTATCTGAGCCTAACACACTAGCTTTCGTGTTACCTTTTTAGCCCGACATTTAGTAAGTGTCAACTGTACACAAACGTCAGTGTAGTCTCTGCCAAAGTGACTAAACAGACCAACTCTTTATTGGATTTGTTAAGGGCTTACTAATCCCACCTTGGAAGAATACGACTTCCGACTTTAGATGAAAATAACTTATCTTTAACTTATAATAAATCATCAAACTTAAGGCTTTCGGGTTTCCGACGCATTCACTTAATTGACTACTCACGCAGTTCGATTGTGCTACAGTCTGAAGTCCTCTAGCTGCCCACAATTGCATCCACCAAGTTGCATGAGATACTTCTTTACTGCGCTTTTCTTTTCGTAGACCCTTTCATCCGGCTGGACATCACTTAGCACTTAATGCATTCTTCTAATTCACAACAGCATGGCCACCAACTACTGACTTGGTCGTACTACTCTCGTTTGTCGAAAACTCCAGTAATAGTGTCCGGTGACTGTACCAGTTTCGAAAGTGGGATCAGCATTTCAATTGAAAGGTTCTTATCCAACTACGGTGTTTTTAACTAACCTTTTGTCTAAGCGTTGCCGTTTCAGTTTCACGTCTTAGAAACGCATACTTTATTGCTCGTTGAAATTTGGATTTGGATGGAAGATCTTCAGTTTTGGCGTTCGGTTCTCGAAAGGTTCTTTCAAAAATGATTGGAACATTCTCTCTTGAAATCAAAGGAACCGGGGGCATCGTCACCGAAAGAAGTTTGTTTTCGTCTTGTTTATCCAGTATAATCAAATTTGATTCAAAAACTTAGCATGGCTCTTAAGCGAGTTCTTCAATTTGATGAATCTTTGTAGAACCCCAGCAGGTATTTTACGATCTGCCGCAGCTTGAAGATTTGATTGCTTGTGAACACCCCTGTGGTAGAGCTGCTTTGATATTAACAAAAAAAAACATTGTTGCCGAAGGTTAGTAAGCATTAAGAACGGTTTGGTGGCGCAGTGGATTTAGCTCCTGCCTTTCTAGGTTCTACGGTCGAACCATGAAGTTCACTCGCCATTTGCCATTGAAATAATATAAGACCAGCGATAGAAGTCTGACTTATGGGCAGCGTTATTGTAATGGTTGTTGCATCGACTGCTAGAATTCTTATAACGCCAATAATAGTGGTTTGTGCAGATGGCTCTACTGTGAAGGCATAACACTGACAGCGGGGTGTAGAGTTAAATCTTCCAAACTTTCAAAGTATGCTATAAATATCAAAACTTATGTCAAATAAAACAAATAAAATAAAATAAAAAAAACCAGAGTCGGTATCAAATCCTCCGTCCCGTCTGATTTCCAATTCCATCTTTCTCCTAGTGTTCATTTTTTGCTCGTTGTTCTACTAACTAAAATGTTCCCTTTGTTGCCCGAAAAAAAAAAACCCATCACATCAGAAGTTACGTTTTTGATTCGTCTCTGGCATAGTACCTCTTAAGAGGGATTAACGACTGGCTTAGTGGTAGCCTCTTGTGATTGTAGTTCTGCAAAATCATAATTCACACACCAATTCAATCCTTTTAAGGCCGTCGAAAAATAGCTTGCATAGCTTTTGCCAATTCGTTATACATCTCCCTCAGCCTCGGCCCATTATAGTGTTCTTAATTAGATTTCTTAAATGGTTGAGAGGCTAACGAAGCGAAGCCCCCCATCGATATCCACCAAACAACAGGGGGACTCTCGGAAAAACCGTTGATCTATTATCTTGATTATTTGGTATAACAACATTGAACATTAAACAAAAGGAAAATCCATTAAGACAATCTTTTTCCCAAGAGAATTTTTCATCCCACAATGACGTCAGAATACACCGCTTTTTTCGAAATAGTGATTTCCAAGTCCCAAAAATCGATTAATCAAGTTTTCAAGAAACGCATTTCTTAAATTATTTTTTTTTTGGATTCTCATCCGCTCGAACACTTCATCAACAAGTTCCTCCAAAAATTCCCATCGCTCTCAAATTGGAGGGTGCACATTCTCGAGGGTCATTGGAAAATTTATTACCGCAGCCAGTTCATTATCTTTGAATAAATTAGTTTTGAAATTAAACCATTTCAAGAGATGCGCAGCGTTGCATCCCTCTTTCAGATTGATTGAAGACCGGTTTGTCGGGACACTTAACGATGTAGTTCCCAAGGAAAAACCATTGGAAATTCCGGAAAATCGTGAGAAATCTATTCAGTTGTGGCTCTTAGTCGAAGACACCTGTGCAAGCTCATTGCCACTTCCTGTAATAAAAGTCTCATCGCAGTTATAAGGCCTCACAGATCGGAGACGTATTGACATAATGTAAAATTTTTCGACTGACTTCGGACGCTCCCATTTCAGGGAATTCGCACTTTTGCTCCATCAGCACACCCTAATCCACTTCAGACAACAACCTTTTATCTGAGCGCGCAATTTCACTGCGCGAAGGTGATCATGATCAAGTTCCCGCCAGCAAAACCAGTGCACGGAATTCCACTCATCGTGCTCCAAAGTAAGCAAACTATTCAATCCAAGCAATAAGCGTGTATCCCCTGTGGACATTTGAACGCGAATCACTAGATTCATTCGCCATCATCTCTCTCCTGCGCTGTGCCGGCCGAGTGTCACGGTCGGCATTAAAATAATCGCGATCTTGTTCACTTGGAAACGACCAGATTTGGAGCCACGTTTTGAACGACAGACGCCACACGACGACGACGTCTACGAGTGCCTCTTAGCCGCCAGTCAGTCAGCCGGCCATCCCACCATTAAGCGACAATCTTAAGCTCGTGTCACCGGGAATTAAAAGACCGCGGGCCTTTAGCCCGCTCCACATCACACATGTGTGCAAAGAGAGATTCGCGTACTTGTCTCGTAATCCGTAATTGAAAACGAAGACTTGAAGGCATAATTTTCAGTTGTTTTTGTTGTTGTTGTTGTTTTTTTTTTCGAATCTGATGTCTGATGTCATTCAATTTGTAATTTGCATTTTGTGATGTTTCATGGCCGGGTCGGGTGCAGCGAGCTTATGATCTTGGATAGGCTGACGCTGCGCTGGGATTTTATGATCAGGTGGCATGCCGAGGCACAAGTTCATTGGGAACAAAGAGACCGGAATGCCTGTAGTTAAATGTTTTTATGGAGCTTATGTGATTAGGAAAATCCATCATCGGAATTGACATTCGATGTTGGTTGGTTGCGCGGGCTTGGTAAGTAGTTTGGTTAGACGGTTTCCTAGGAGATAACAACGTTGCTTAAATGAGTAACGTTGATCTTTTTAATCGATCTCTATTCAATTATTTAGAAGACGGAACTTTACAAAGGGTGCTCAAGAGGTAGAAATGAAAGTCTTGAGGTAGGCAGTTTACCTTGTTCTACGAATATTGCAATCTTATCGTAAAGCAATGTGACCATAGAGCACTGCCCAGGATGACATAATCAAAAACGTCTGAGAATATTCAAAGAAAGTCAAAGAAATTTGAGAGCACTCAGTTTAAGGAAATAGTTCATGAATCAGCTTGTGCTTCTTCCGAACTTGTAGTCCTTGTAATGTTCTTAAAAGATCTGTGGCGTAATGGGTAAAAAGGTCTCTTATGTAGGATGTGCAGTGACAAAAGAGATGTTGGATGGTTTCATATTCACCCTCATCAGTGCAGGTTTTGTGGAAATCTTGTGCACGCTGCTTGCGACGCATACTATATGTCAGCAGAATTGCTTAAAACAATAGTTCAGTAAGTTATTATGGGTGTTATGTGGAAAAGGTTTTCGTTTTCCATTTCACTTCAATAGCTGATTGAGCTTGAGGTACTTTTGCGTTGTTGGAGCATCCACCCTTATGTTATCAGCTTGGCCCAGATGCGTGCGACAGCGATCAGACCATAGGTCTAGTATATAGGGGGAGAACAAAAAAGAAATAAATAAATAGGAAATCGGAAGATTAGGAGATTCGGTTTAGCTTCAAGGGACATTTGGTTGAGGACAGCAGAGCAACCCAGTCTTAGATCAAGTGCTATTTTAAGCCAAGGCAAGAGTTGTTTTTTTTTTTTGTATGCGCTAGAGTGCTAGCCAAGAATATTGATCCCTTGGTCCCAGAGGTCCATAGGTAAGATCTCTTCATCTTTTTCCTGATCTGTATCTGAACCCCTCTCTATCCCCAACAGGAACGATTTTGCCTTGTGGTTGGAGGTTTTTCCTTATCCCCACTGAGTTTAAACACGCCTCACTGAACGCCAGTGTCTGGAGCCCCGGGTCCATTGAAGCGAGTTGCCGAACGCGGAACCCAACTAACGTCGAGCACCTTCGGTCGCATCGAGGACATGCAATTTTGAAGTCGATCTTGGTCGCGCGGGTTGAGTCGTTGACACGATCGTGTGTGCAGGTTCGAGTTCATCGGTCGCAGATTTTTATTTTAAATATATTTTTTTTTTTTTTGTTGATTTTATTATTTTTTTTTGGTGTAGGTTAGTTTTTAAGGCAAATGAATTGTTACTGGTTAATACATGTTTTATTAAAATTGTAATTAGTGTCGATAAGCATTGTGATATTTTGTTTCTTTGGAGTTTGCGGAAGTCGGGGATATAATTCGCGAGGCTCGCATCTATTTCGCGATTTTAGTTGTGAGTTAACCTAAGGGAGGGCAATTGCGTGGTGCCCAAACTTAACATCTTCACCCACGGCCAGCCTCCGCAGTTGGCCGAGCAACCTCCCGTAAGTTGTCGCGGAGTGAGAAAAATCGGCGGTAGCAAAGTATAGGGTTTTCCAATAAGTACTTTTTTTTAAATGCAACAAATCGATTGTAAGGTGTGCTGCGTGGCTTGTGACAGCATCCTGTTGAAACTATATGTCCAAGTCAATATCTTCAAATTCGGGCCAAAAATAATCGGAAATCATGGCGCGATAATGCTGGCCCGATAATGTCGCCGGCATATTTGCTGTGGATGAAGTGGCGATTCATGAAACAGATGTGGATTTTCACCCGACCAATAATGCATATTTTGCTTTTTGGCGAACCCATCAAGCCAAAAATGAGCTTTGTCACTGAAAATGATTTTCCGATGAAATTTAACATCTTTTCCAGAGCCCAATCGGAGAAGGTACATCGCTTCAAATGGTCCATCGGCTTCAATTCTTGAGTCATTATGACTCCTTCCTTTCGCAAATACGAAATAATGAGGTCTGATGCCCAATTCTTGAGAACGCCGTGGAATTCACTGATTTGGATCATTTGCTACGGACGCCTGATCGGCAGCGATATTTTCGACACTTTGACCAACCCGTCGACTCACTCACACGGCAACGTCACACAACGAATATGTAGCCTCAAATTTTTGCACTGAACTCGTTATTGTCTGTCTACTTGGGCGAGAATTAAGACCGAAAATTGTAGTTAAGGCTCCTATAGTTGCGGTCACCGACTCCGAACTTCGGTAGCAAATTTTTATAATTTGCAGACGTTGCTGGTTCGTGTTCTTTACCATGATGAAAATGCTGACGTTACTTAATAAATCGACAATGACAGCTCGATGTTTAGTAAAAGGGTGCGTTCACAAAATAAATTCAAAGTTGTCAAGTCCCTATTTGAAAACCCTTTACATACACGGTTTCATAGACACTTTCTTAAACAGTCTGTGCTTGTTCATGCTGAAGTGGTTCGTTTGCAAAAACCAATCGGTGCAGCCTTTGTGTTCTTACATTTTTGGGAAAACTTTTAAAAAGCGATTTTTGAAAAACATGCGTAGCAAAATTATTTTCATGCGTTTTATTGAGTTTTGTACTGAATTTTCGGTTCATTTTAAACTTAATCACATCTTCAGTAATCATTTTTAAATATTTTTGAAGAAAACATTTATTTTTAGCAACTACAATATGATGGATAATTGAAGGTGATGTACTGAATTTTGAGAAAATTATGGGACAAAAAACTCAATAATTTTTTTTTTCTTTGTATTAAACACAAATAAAATTTACAACTTTAATATTACTATGAACTCAATCTTACTGTCTCGATTTTCTGCTATATTAACACTCTCATGGGATATATCAAACATTTTTTAGTTAAAACACTTAAATACATTTTTCTTTAATTTTTGAAATGTTCGTTATGAGGTGCAAATCTTTAGTGCAGTAATATCAAGGATTCTTGCTAAGATCTTGTTTTAAGAAACCTGAATTTTTAGTTTAATTTTATTACTCTATAAATCAGCAGCTTATTTTTGTGGCTTAGGAAAAAACTCTTACTTAAAAGTGTGTTTAATATTTAACACAACATCTCCGCTGTTTAATTGCGTTGGGAAATATGGGTGGAGAATGTAAGGGTTTTGTTAAGGTTAGTTGATGGTTCTATCCAATAATGTATCGGCAAACAATGAGATTTGATTATTGAATATAAGAACTTTTTGGCTTCCGAGAAAAGAATGAAGCTTAGGTTTTTGAATGAATTTATTTTGATTTTCCAGGAAAACAAAAATTTCGATTGCGTTTAGTGCTGTTTGTTAATAGCACTCCTCAGATACACAATATATAAATTTATTAGAAACTGTCAAACTGCTCCGACGGAATAAGTTTTCGGACAATTTCTGTCATTTGGAGACATACATTTTTCAAATAGTTTTCATAAACAACTGAGTCCAATATGTCGGTAGGTAAGTGGAAATTTCTGTACTGACTTTCGCAATCCATCTTTTCCATCTTTTTGGAAAAAAGCCAACAAGCAGATTATGATGAATTTTCATAAATTAAACCAAAGCATTTGACATGAGATAATGCAGTCTTACTTGAAAAAAAATAATAGAAAAAAAACAATAAGGAGGGCAGGAGGCAAGTTGAAACCGGCTCTGTTATATACTTTTTAGGGTACTCACTTTTTGAACAAAAGTCTAAAAGTAGTAACATTGTTCTTGTGGATGATATGTGGATGATATGTGGATTCAAAAGTGCATTTATTAGCTAAGCTTTTAGATTTAGATTTTTCATACGCTAATTCGCGGTATGCGAAATGATATTGGTTAATAAACAGGAGTGGAGGACGAATAAATTGATGGAATGGCATTGCTCATTTGAAGAATCAAATATCTCCGTAAAGTATGCTTTCTTCATTTTCAATCTTTGCTTATGAATCCTGAATTCACACGAATGGAAAGTCTTGCTTAAGTTAAAATATGTTTTCATGTTGTTTACCCCTTAACACATCTTTATGTTTGGTTATGAGTAGAGTTCATAAATAAATAGCTTCTGATCAAGTCTCTTAATCCAAGATTGAAAGTCTCTCGCTCGAGTTTAGTTAAGGTTAAGTCCGAGATCTTATTCTTTTCGAAAAAAAAGCACTTCAGTTTTCTAGGGGCTCACTTCAAATCCTTGTCGGGATAAACATGTCTGGTAAATCACTGATGATCTTTCAATTTATTCTAAGACTTCATGCAGTACTCTGTGACAAGACGGAGCCTTCTTTCATACAAATAGGGAATATAAAAGCTTGCAGAAGCCTTCTTGTATGTTATTGTATGCTGATGAGATGGATGTGGTAAGTTCATATCGATTGAAGAATTCTACGGTAATCTAGCATATCTGGATAGGGTAGGTAGGTGTTCCCAAGATGATACTGAACCTAGTCGGAAGAGTTCAAAATCATACGATAAAACTTATCGTATAGCATAATATTGCGAAAACAATAGACATATTTCAATGTAGACGCAATATCTCTGTTTTTATAATCTGTGTTCCAGGAAATTAGCGAGCTGCTTTCTACTTAATACAGTAATGCTCAAGCCCAATATCGGCCGGACAATCTAGTATAGAGAGAATTTTTTAAGCCATATCACATGAATGTGGAACGATCTCCATATCTCTTTACTATTAGAAGATGTTTGAAAATGACGTGTATCGGAACAAACATTAGAATGGTTTTAATCAAAGCTGTGAAAAATGCAATCATTCGATTTTTTTTTGCAGTCTTATGACTTCATTGAAATACTTCTGTTTTAAAGATTATTCTACATCAATTTTGCAGTCATTGTCAATCAAAACGTTTTCAACTCAAAATAATGCAATATTTGTTGTCTGTTTAAATTCAATTTGAATTCATTGGTGTTATTCAATGACTGCTTTGAAGTATTTTGAATGATTTGAAATCTTATGACTATCTTGAAGTCTTTTGGCTACGTTATTATTTGGTATCGTTAGAATACGAATTAAGCATTGTGTAATTCAATGGTTTCAAAAGACTTCACATAATTCAAACAGTCAATAAATATTGCCTCTTTTGACTTAAAGCTTTTTAATTACTTCAAGTGAATTAAAAATGAATGAGTAATTTAAGTGGTGGTTTAAGTACTTACTTGAAGTTTTTTTATTTAAATGAAAAGAATTTAACAAAATATTTTATATAAATCTCAAGCCTTCTTCACATTCGATCGAATTAGATATACCTTAACCTCCTCAGTTAAGATTGGGCCGTCTTTTTTGCTGTGTGCATGCAGAAGATTTTCGAGTAAGCTTTTAAGAACCTGGACAGTTAGCTGGTCTTAAATTGATTGATTTTATTGGCTTGTCTCGTTGAGTTGTTTTATAGTCATTAAAATTTTTTCAAACCTTCTTGTATAATTTGTTCTGCTGTATAGGCCCATGAAATATCCCGCTTAGTATTCAGAACTTACTCCCATTCACATGATGTGTAATGAACTTTTCGTTTTCATCAAGTATTGGCAACTTGCATTTGACAAGGAATTCCTTTCCTGTTTACTCTCTCATAATTGTTTGCGAAAAGTTCAAAATTATAGCTCGGGTCTTCAAGTGACTACGTCAACCCACCAAACTTGACTCGCCTAAGAAATCTTCACCGTAAGTTTTTTATTAAATGGAAACGGTCTCCTCCGGCGCATATAAGGAAATTCCAATTAATTCCATCAAGACTTAAATTTTTCTTTTAAGGGATTATGACTCCCCTTATAATGCGTGTTGCACAGAAGTCTTGAAAGGTTGTATATTGGTTGAGAAACTCATATTCATTATGGTTTCCATTGCTCTGAATCGGGTCGAAGAATTTCGACTTATTTGCATTCACTTAATTCGCAGTATATTATTCGAGAAAAGCTGATGGTATGCTATCTGTTCAATTTATCCATCCAATGATCCAAGCGACGCAGCTTTCTAACCAGTTTTGTTATTTTGCCTTAATTATATTCAAAAGTCAAATTTGAATCATAAAGCACAAAGGTACCATAATATTCAGCATGCGTTCCCTGCCTTTTGAAATCTTTAAGATGCTAATTCTGCTAGTGCATTTTTTGTCGATTTTTTTAAGTCCCGAAATGAATCTCGACCGTGCAGTGGTCGTGCGTTTTCGAGCAGTCAATTCGACCGGAAGGCATACTACGCAAATGGCCATTTCGTGTTCATCTCTGCTTCACATTTTCCAGACATTTCGGTAGCTACTTTGAGACCATAAATCGTTTCCAAACTACGCTCACGAAGGGTTCCGTACCTGCGTTCAACATGCTATATACCTTTGAGCTGCGTTTTTGAAATCAATTTAAAAATTCTGATAGCCATAAATTTGAGTCTGCATTTTACAAAACGTAGACCGAATTAAAAGGGGTAATGGTTTATTAATAAACCCAAAAATTAAAGCTCATTTATTTTGCTATTTTTTCCAATTTCAATGCGGCATTGAGGAGCTTATGTGGGGTCGGAAAAAATGTTACTGTCGGGATGCTTAAGCGATGCTAAAGAGGGAAACTGACAACAGTGCTCTTATCACTTAGCAACTTTTAAAGCGATCCTCACATTTTAAGTATAAGCATCTTCCGCAAAGTTTGTTGCGAAACAAAATCCTCACTGTCTCATTAGTGCTGCCAAGTTGCGACAAAAGTTAATATCAATTAAATTGAGTGAACACAAAAATTCTTGCAGTAAGTTAAAATCCATTTTAGGTTTTTTTGAATGGTTTATTGTAATGATGCAATTTTTTAATGTATAAAGCCTCGACAATCAATAAACAAAATGCAAAGCTTATTAAATCCGCGTCAATCTTAAAACACAACTTCAAAAAAATCGGGTTTAAAAGCCTCCTGTTTGGCCGGATGCTAAAACACCAAATCAATTTAACGATCCTCTCACTTAACTATTTTTTTCTAACTTTACTTTCAAACTACAAGTGTCGCACATAGCTGGCCATAAAACTGCCTAAAGTATTTAACGCCCGACTTGATTTATGCTGATCGCAATCATTTTTTTTGCTTTTGCTCTGCTTATAACCAGATCAGAGGTCTTTTTAAATCGCCCAAGCCCATTGGCATAACGCGCCAAAAAAGTGATTGAAAAGATTCTTCTCAACACGTGCCTAGACTTGTAAAAAAAGAAAAAAAAACATTATTTCACATCCTGTAGATCGGTTACAGAATCAGAACATTAAATCGACTCTTAAAAAAATCTCATGTCTTTGCTATAAACTTTTTCGCAGATACACTATCTTTCAGTGTTAAGATTTGAATTGTTAATACGCCGCCGGTTTTATTTGATTTAAATTAATTCATCAAAGTGTAAATCGGTGACTCGAACTGTTACATTCGCGTCTACTATTAAACCATAAACGTATCTCGTAACCATAAATCAACGCTGACAAATATGTTTCGTGTTTAACACAGAAATGTAAAAAAAAACAAGTCATTATAAATACAAGTACTGCGAGTATCTAAACATGGATAACTAATGTTTTTCCTGTTGCAAGAAATAGATTGATACATGGCATCACTCATTTATGTGAATAGATACTTTGAGATACTTTAATGCAGCCGCAGAGCGCAGCCAGTGGTCTACAATCTCGACCACTATGCCAAGTGCACTTTGCATTAATTACGAGCATACTCCAACTGTGTGGGATTATTAAGTCCCGTGAGCAAGAAAATATTTTATAGATACATTGGATAAAAAAAAAAAAATTGGTTTGGGTGCGAGTAGACCTGCCCATACCATGAACTTCCCATCTCATGATAATAAAAAACATTAAGGTGCTATTTAATTTGCTCCTAACATCAACTTTAAGATACTCATTTCTTTAGCTCCCCGTAAGTTTATATTTGTTTTCGCATCTTTGAAAATACGATTTGCGTCGAGAGTATAGATTAAAGGGTATATTTATTATGTACATGCTAACACAGTAAGAAATACTTATAAATCTGTGAAAGATTAGCGATGTAAAGAATACGTTGGTTAAATTGAATTCAAACATAATTCTTAACAATAAGTTAAAAATATAAATATAAAGATTAAATCTAAATTAAAACAAATTCATATTGAAATATATTATGTATGAGATTATAATAATTTAGTTGAATCATTAGCAAATTTATCTAGTTCAGTTAAAATTCTATAAAATTAAAATCACATTTATTACTTGAAATGGGGATAATTCATATATTCAATATTAATTTTAATTCAACATTTCGGTAATTACTTACTAACAAAAGTATTCTTCTAAGTGATCAGGACAACAATTTGGAAATAATCGTTTTTGATTTAGTAACATTTATCTAATGTTGTGCACAACATTGAAAAGTTTGATAGATAATCATATTTCAATTTGGAAATACTTTTTTTCTGTTTGAGTTACCTTTCTATGATTCTTAAAGAAAATTAGATATTTAGTTTGACTGCAGAAATAATTTAATTTTTCCGGTTTTTTTTAAGCATGTTAGCTGGTTGGACTTTTTTTGTCATTAATCATTTAATTATTAACTTGAGGTGGCGTTACAGTCCACGTAGGATTGGTATTTTATCCTTTTGGCAAAGTCAATTGGTTGCAGATGGGACAAAAGATCACACTTTTCTCTCGAAACAGCGGGGCCTTCATCCACTTTTGAAAGTATCCATACCTCTACACCATATAGTAGGACGGGGATGATCTTGGTCTCATAGAGCGACACTTCAGTTCTTCGAAAGAAGGCTTAGCTTTAATAGCTAGAGGTATGCTTCGTTTGATCTCAGCGCTGATGTTATTATCTTATTTATAGCGGAGCCATGATAGACAAAGCCCCAACTGCCTCAAAGTTATAGCTGTTTATGATAACGTTCTGATCAGGGTTTGATCTTTCTTTATGACAGCATATGCCTCTTTTTGCCTTCTGGCGTTGACAAGGTTCTTTTGCACTATTGCCCCACGTATGATGTTGAAGAAATCGCATGACAGTGCATCACCTTGTCTAAAATGTTGTTTGACATCAAGTGGGTCGATGACGTCTTTGCCGACCTCAATGGAGCAGCTTGATTTCTCCATCGCCATCCTGCACAAAAGTACGAGCTTGGCAGGGATGCCAAACCTAGGCATGACTTCATAAATCTCGTCTCTGTGAACGAAACAGACACCAAAACCAATCTTGAAATTGACGAAAAGGTTGGCGCTCCTGGGTTTTTTTTCAAGATCTGCCATTATGTTAATATTTGGTGTATGGTGGACTTCTCCGGTCGAAAACCACATTGATACGGACCTTTCAGGTTGTTGACGAACGGCTTCAGACGTTCACATCATACGGCGGAAAATATCTTAAAGGCAATTTTGAGGAGATTGATACCTCTATAATTGGCTTCCTTCCTTCAGGATTTAGCAACCAATACTGAGATTCCATTCATCTCGCATGCTTTCTTCTAACCATATTTGCAGACGAGTTGGTGCATACTCCCAACTAAGTCATCGCCGCCGCTTTTAGAAGTTCTATCTTGCTATCTGTACTTCGTCTAGGTCAGGTAGATGGCATTGTTGGTTCTTCCATGTCAGCATTGACTGCAATTCTACAATAATATTTCCATTTCGAATTTTGCAGGCTTCGGTTTGGGGTGTGTAAACTTTAGATAATTACTTTTGATGGCTGGTTGTCCATGGCTTGCATTAAACGACTCAATGAAAGCATTTTCGACTGTTATATAGGACCAACAACCCAAAATCTTAGCCAGTAATCCTTCTAAGAGTATCCAACTCTTAGCTTTTGGCAGTTGTTTTTCAACTTCTTCAATAAAGGGTTATAAATCAGACAGCCAGAATTATCAAATATTATATAGCTTAGTTTCAAAAGTATTACATTTTGTAAGAACTCTGTTTATAGGGATTCATATTTTACAAGTTTGAGGACCAACTGCTTATCTCAACTTCATGTATTTTTGGAATTCTTTTTAATCAATCAAATTTTTTTTATTGCTTTTCTTTGGAAGATATTAACCACTGCTCGGAATATTAAGGCATGATTAACTTTATGTCCTTTTTGAAAGGGTTCAAAAGTACATAGTTTCAATCTAGAGATTTCGACCACCTCTTCCTTCCGAGCTGGTAACTGCTCAGAAAAGGATCTTTTTCTGTCTGGTAAATATATGGCTTAAAGAGGACCACATTCAATCCATTTTTCTTTGCAGATTTTGATAGGATTTTCCACGCCGATTCCGAGTGATTTTTTTTTTATCTCTGTGTCATTTTCTGGAAAGACCTCTAGGATTGGGTTCATGATAAGAAACCACAACAGTGGAAAACAAATTAAATCGGATGTTAAGGTCTTCCTTGCAATATACGAGGAATGCAGTTTTATCCATGTGTTTTAACTTTTTTAATTAGGTTTCTCTCGATACTTTTGCTTTAAATTCAATTGCCTCATGTAATTTGCGCCATGGGCTTCTTTTTGCTAATATATTATAACGATAAAAAAGCGTCAAGCTACAGCCGAGCAAAACTGGTTTTGAACAAAAAAACTGGTGGCTCCATAATTTTCTAAGGATGTTTTCATGTGTCAGTGTTACAGACGTCACTCTGAGTCTTGAAAAATGGGAAAGACCTTCAAGATTCACATTTCTGAAACAATTTTCAAAGAACTTTGGTGGAAATTTGGATCAGGAAATAGAGAAAGGGGCATATCAATGTATGAAATGGCCTCAACTCAAAACTGTTTTAGTCTTTTTGGTAGTCTCTATAGTTAGTAACTTACTAAGTTTAGTCAATTGGCTAAATAAACATAATATTGATGAAACTTTTGGCATTAAAATTTAACAAAAAAAATTTTAGTATGAATTTGTCCGGAAACTTATGAACGGCAGTGTATATATTTATGCATATTTTTTTATCTGATAGGGCAACTGTAAACTATAAATTTAATTAATTTTGAACTATTTTTATTGGAAAACTAAATTGATTTTAATTTAAGAAGTGAAAAAGTCCCTTTTTTTGACAGTTTTTTCGTCATAAAACTCAAACCACCCTGTGAAATCTAACCAAAAGCTTTTCAGGTGATCTTTATGCACACACGCTTCGAATGAAATCAATTTGGCTTCGATAGCTTGATTTGTACTCGAGTTAGGCTGTACGAAAGAATCCGCACAAACGTACGTACGTACGTACGTACGTACGTACGTACGTACGTACGTACACACACACACACAGACATCTTTCTAAAAATGATGGAATCCGACTCCTGGGACCGCCAAACGTGGAGAAATGTAAAAATTTTGAATTTCGAAAATCGGACCGATTACAAGAACTTCCTGATGGGAAGTTAAAAATAAAACAACAAACAACCTCAAATCAATCAATGAGCAGGCAAAGAAGAAACATTCATCATGATCTGCACCACTTAAAAACTATTACCTAACCACACATAGAATTGTGGTCAATATTCAGACGCGACTTGAGTGCATTTAACTCCTCGAAAGACAATGCCACACGGTGCAGGTATCTATGGGGCGAGCATATCGTATCCGTATTTCCATAATTGCGCTCTCACTTATCCTAATGACACATAAATAGGTTTGCATTTCCCAATCCCATACCCAATCCCAGTCGCAATCGCAATCGCAATCCCAAATGACGGGCGTACTACAAAGTGTGGTTATGATCTAAAATTGATACAATTGTTCGCATGAGATACTTAAAGCGAGCTAGATATTACCAGCTATTAGCGTAAATATGGGAGCCTACGTACCACAGCTGCAGACATTACTTTGGTGCTTCAAGTGTTGCCAGGTTGGAGTTTTTTTTTGTGTTGTAAAATCAGTGATACATTTTAAACTTAATCGTTTTTTTCAAACTCAACATCGAATTGGGGATGCTGTTAATGGGAAAAGACTCTGGCCTTATACTGGCAAAGATTGTATAGTTTTGGTTTCCTGAATCGGTTCCTGCAACCGTATTCATCAGGTGATTCACGGTGTTAGGACTTCGGACATTTTTTTTTTACAAGTTTCAAGAACTTTTCGAGAGTATTTTTTTTATTTGTATAATTTAAAATCAGTTAGAAAATACAACTTCATTTGCAGAGCAGCATATGATGAGTAAACATTCTGTTATCGCGCCAAAGCAAGCAATCGAATAAGATACTGCAGAGATTTGAGATTTTGAGACCAATGCGAAAAGATACCGTCGGATGATCTGGTGGAAAGAATAAAAATGACAGCTTCAAACACTGCCTAAGAAATTTGGCTCCGAAGCGTATATTCGTCGGTAAAAGGGTAAAAGGACATTCGAAGTTGCTGCACTAACAGCTGTATGCTTGTTTGTATTTAGAGAAGACGTTAGGAATAGCTAAAAACAATGTCTTTAAAACAATGGAAGATTCACTTTGTGTAATAGGAATACATAGCTGCTTAGCACAGATATAATTTTTTGTTGTTATAAGAAATTTGAAAAGTTTTAACCTCTTTTTTTCAAATAAAAATTGATTTTATTTCAATATTAACCAAAAAAAAAAAAACGAAAGACTTCAACTCAATTGTTTATGAATTCAAAAATACTTCAATGAATTCAGTTGAATCAGTTATATACGTTAAAAAAATACCTACAAAAGAAGGAAAAAATAATTTTAAAAATCATACATATATTTTAATTAGTTTTATTTATGAAAAAAATTTAGTATCAATTTTGATAAACTGTGCAGTAAGAGTCTGAATTGTACTTATTTTATCTTATATGAAAATTTTGGAGACACTTATTGTTTCTGTTGTTACAAAGTGATATTAAACATTTGTTTAACGCTATCAGTACTGCTTATAAAACAAGCATTGTAAGTGACAGTATTACTCAGAGAGTAATACCCATCTTGTCACAGTCATCATTTAGCGTGGTGTTAGTTGTTAGTAGACATAAACAAATAAAGCCTAACACCATACACAAATACAAAGTTTAACAAATATTAAAAAAAGAATATATATTTTAATTACAAATGTTAATTATAAAATAAATACAAATAAAAACAAGAGTACTGAAAAAATACGTAGCATGCACATTAGGAATTGACACGTCCAAAAAGTTTTTGTTTGAGTGCCAGTTTACTGGATACAAAATCGAACATATGACAGTTTGACACACATAATGGAAGTGAGCTTCTTGCAGTTTGCAGATTTGCATTAGTTTCTTTTAGCGGCGTAGGTTTTATCATGACCAACGCCGACTGTGCGAACATCATCAGGAGGTATTGTTTGAACACCAAGTTTCGGTTTCTTTTGCGTTGTCGTATTTTCATTTTTATTGAGGCTTGGCCTACCTCTTTTATTATGAGCTATTGCTCCATATTTGCACATTGTTTCAGCTAACTCTGTCCTAAAATCGGCAAGTTTCAATATGTTTTTGGGATTGGTACCCGTCTTTAGCAAAACTGTTTTGTATAAGATCCAACTGTTTATGACGGCCATATCTAATAAATGATGAAACAGTCTGTTGGTCCACTTTTTGGATTTCATCCGTATTCTGTATCCTCCCAAATAATTGTCCATTGTATCCACAACTCCCATATGAGCATTGTTTTGGGGCACGATATAGATACGCTCTTTTTCTGCTTTTTGTTATATCGATTGATGGTATCTATGGGTTCTGCACCCACATACGTAGAAAGCAGCAAGACCTGCTTATTATCCTTCCAGCTCGTAGCTGCAAATTCGATATCTTCAAATGAAGTGACGTTTTCTTCATACGAACCTTTCGGCACAGATGCTTTGAGAATATCTTTCTTTTCAGGCAACTTACATGTTTTTCCTAATCTGGTTTTCTGAACTCCTTGCGTAGATAGTGAAAAAGTGGCAGGTTTGTATAATAATAATTGTCAAAACAAACAATATGGTTTACATTCCTTGGTAAGGGCCGAAGCAAGCGCACCACTTTATTTGACACATGATTATTTGATCTTGTACTTGGATAATGATATACCGAAGTAAAAATCAAAATACCAATATATTTGCCACTAAAGTGATCGGAACGGAACGGAGAAATTGGGATTTTTTGGGTGGCATATTTGTTAGATTCTGCAACGATTGTTTCCAGTAAACTCGGTTCAAAAAAATAATGAGAAAAATTGGTATGGTGTGGATATGCTCAGGATATTTTGAGGGTACTCGGTAGCTCCTTGAAATGCGAAAGCCTGTTCATCCAAGGTCATGTTCTTCTTTTTCCATAGCAAATTGCGTACATTAGGGAAGTTTAAAGAATTTGGCTGGTTTCTAGATAAGTCTTCGAGTATCAGTGGGTCCTCGATTTTTTCTTGCCTTTATTGTTGTTGTTCTTCCTGTTCAAGCTCTTCTTGCCACTCACATACATTGTCATATATAAGACTATCTTCGTCCACCTCACTATCATCCTCCGAAATTTCTCCATTTTCTAGCTCCCACAAGAGACTTGAGATCTGCATGTCATCCATTATATACAACTAGGGACCTAAAAGCAAGCAATTTTGATAAACTATGCACTTAAGGGTTAGTTTTACTTGAAGCTTTAAAATTGCTTCAAAAATTCGCAAGGACTTTAATATTTATTGGGCATAAGTGTAAATTAAAGTATCAAGTTGATCTTTTTACATTTCATTTAGGGGGGAGTAAGATTAATTCGTACGAAAATAGGCATGAATTTGTGAATTTTTTGTGACGACAAAAAGTTGAAATCGCTTTTTTAAAACCAATGGTTCATTAAAGTATGACATTTGAAGAATATTGTGTAAAAGTTTCAGAAAGAAATATTAAAAAACACCGCTATGGAAATAATTATTCGGACGTGTCTCGGGAAATCTCATTACTTGGTGCTGGATCATCTGAAATCTTCGAAAGAAAAAACGCGATTTTTTACGAAAGAAAATCGGCTAATTTGTTATTGTTAAATAAATTTCCTTGTTAATTACGTACAGAAACAGTGTTCAAAATTTTAAAAGGATCGGTGTAGTAGTTTTCAAGTTATGAAGGACACCGTCTTTGAAAACATTTGCGAGAACGCATTAAAGTTTTAAACACTAAAAAATCTGGTATAAAACGTTCATCCGACAAGTATAAAAGTACTCGCTACTTCGTTAATTCGACTTCAAATTTTGACACATTAAATAAGTGCCCATTCAATCAAAGAAATAAAAAATAAATATGCAAAAAAATGTAATACCTTAGCCCCCTTAAAAGAATAAACCATACGACTGTGGCCTCGGAGAATGCAATCATTCATTCCATTACAGTTAACCAGTAGGAACTATTTATCTTGAAAAATCCTTTAAAATAAGCTTCAAAACTGGCCAGAACACCAGACCGGCAACCTTTTCTAGATCTTGTAAACGTCTAATTCGTAGAGCCAAATTTTACGTCGTTTTGCTTAACAACAATTTTGCGAATACTTGCAAAACCTTCCAAAGTTGGTAGCATCTTGCAATTCTAGCTCAGCTACGTTTCTAATCTTCGTGATCTTATTTGGGTTTAATCCATTCCGAGAAATCCTCACTCAAATACTCGCTACACCTAAGTACTGATCGAAGTCGTTGTAGGCTCCTCGAAACTTCTGGATACGCAGTAAATACTTCAAGGGGGTATTCTAGTCTAGACGCATGAATTTCATGTAATTTCTGAAGTGTCATGAAAATAAGGCAATTAATATTTTTACTATCCACTTATTTATTAGTTAATTATTAAAATAACAAAAATACAGAAAAAAAATCAAAATAAATAAAAAAAAGTTGAAAATTTCAAAAATTAGCAGTTGATAAAGTGGGGATCTCTAAAAATTGGCGCGTAACCATACCCACGATTTCAACTCTCCTAGCAATCTGAAACCAAAAAAAAAAGATGTTGCAATATCTGGAACTACGGAAAAGTCGGAAGCGTTTTTTTTTTCATAAAAACAATTTTTGTACCTCTTTTTTGACTTTTTCGATTTAAAAAAAAAAGTAATAGAAATTTGGGGATGGGGATAGTTCTAGACATATAGTAGACAAGTCTAAAAGAAGGCTCTTTCAGGTGAATCGGTCCAGTAGAACCTGAGAAATCGTGGGTATTGTTTTGAAGAAGACATTTTCGAGAAAAACTCGTTTAAAGTTTCGCATAAAGTTTTTCGCAGTCTAAGTCATGAAATGATATTGTAGACTCACATTCATTCAATCTGCCATTCCTGCTTCATACATCGGACCTTCCTCGACATCCAAAAAAATATTGTCCGCGTTTCTCTCTTCATATCGAGCAGTTCTGGCCTCCTTTAATGCGTTGGATGCTCGTATCTCGGGGCGGCCAATCCGGGCGTTGTCTAGTTTCACAGGAAGTGAATGAGCTTCCGGGCCAATTTTCATTCCCATAAGTTCCATCATTTTTAAAAAAGGAATGAAGCCTTCATTAAAAATACAAACAGCAATAAATGTCGCTATCTCAATCATCTTAGGTCCGGATTGAATACATTTTACGTATGTACGTCCACGTGGTTTGAAGGTTAGAATTCAAGTGTTAACAGCTGGACGTAAGTGAACACTTTAAATAAAAGATACAAGTCACCTTGGGTTCTTGGACAAAAGGTTTTACTGAGAAATATGGATTCTGGTAGACGGAGAATCCCTGATGTCTTTTGTTCGATTAGTTCCGGCCGAACCAGTTTGGATGCCGGGTCAGCAAAGTACCGATATCTTCGAAAATAATTGGAATTTTGAAAAATCCTCTTGTAGATATGTTCTTGAATAGTTAAACTTTGAAAATTTTCTGGACTAGAATACCCCCTTAAAGATAATTTCAAGGACGAAACTATTTTTAAGAAAATATTTAAAAAATATATCTGGTAACACTGCATGGATGTGGATTGCTTGATTTCTTTAATGCAACGAGACATAATGGATCTCGCGCCAGCTCCGAGTAAGTGCGATATTATTATTGAGCGAGTTTGCATGAGGGGTATGATTTCAGATGCAATCGTCTCAGTCGTCCTCGACAGGTTCGCCGTTTATTTTTATTTTTTTACCACGAACCACTAAAGCCTTATTTACCAACGTGTGCTGTTGTTTCCTTTCTATTTTTATTTTTGCTGAATGATACAAAGGTATTGTGTACACAGAGAGAGTATCTGAGTATCTACAATTGGAATTGCACAATTACAGGTTAGAGAAATATGCTTCTTAGTTGGAAAGAGATTTCTACTGACTGCTGCTGCTACTAGCAGCTCCGCGGTGTGTATGCCCTTCACGGCTTAAGAAAGCAATAAGAGCTCTTTAACGTGCAGCACAGTTCAACTTCAAGTATCCGTTGCGTTAGAGCCCCTTCTGGCCATTCAGTAGGTTTTTAAGTTATCACCTTTCCTCGTTATTGAGAAATGAACTGAGCCCGTGCATGTGGGAAGTGAAGTTTATGCCTTTTTAGCATTTGACGTCTTTCAAATAAATTTGGATAAATATCTTTTCAATCGATTTCAGTTGCCAACTGTACTGCTGTACTTTTGCCATGAGGTATCCTGTTGTTGACGTGAAAAGCGCTGGCAATTTACGAGAATGCCTTATTACGAGACGACGAATCTACGGCGAGTGTCAACAGTGTTTGTCGTGAGGACGACGACGACGCGACGTTGGAAAACTAAACGAATGGCAGATAAGTTGTCAGGCAACTCGACTGTTTTTCTTTTCTTACGTTTGTTGCGTGCAGTTGTTTACGCAGCGATGCATGTGAAAGGTTTTCCTTTACATCGTTAACGGTAAGTAAAAGCTGGAAAGTTTTTTCTCTAATTTGTTGTCAAAGTAGTTTTGCATGAATACGATGTGTAGCGGTGCAGAGATATGCAAACAAGCATCGGCTTACCTTTTGGGAAGTTCTAAAGTGATTGCTTGCTGGCTGAAAGATTTTTTTTGGTTAACGAAAACCCCACTTTGTTGTTTGGTGAAGAAGATTTGGTTTCAAAGTTATGGCACTACTAGAAACTTTTGGGAAGTTGGAAACTTAAGACGAAAATGGTCGATGAATTGAAAGAGGCAAACACTCGCAAAATTGTTTACTTCAGGATGGGTTAAAAAGGTGCATCAAGGTGGAGGATGTGAACGCACAGTTTAAGATGTGCTTTGTAACCATTAAGATAAAAGCAACACTCTTACGCCGAAGATGATTGCGGATGAGTACGACAGCTACAATGGTTTTGCCGAGCAAGACAAATGTAAACGACTTTGCGGCAACACATTTCGAACCTTCACAAAATCTCCATGTCTAGCTGAGAAAGCTTATAATTTTGACTTGGTGGCGCGACTGAAAAACACATTCAGTTATGATGTTTAAGGGCATATAGTCTCCAACTGATCACTTTGAACAAGGAAGTCCATGATATAATAGGACAACCGGTTGAAAATGTCGTTATTGTTGACAACTTCATATCTATTACTGTGGGTTAAATTTTGACCATGACAGCTGTCACATCAGAAACTTCATGTCATTGTCTAATTTTTTCAGTCTAGGTTATTGGTCATTAGTGAAAACACACAAGTTTTTGCAAGGCCGTAAAATGTCTATATTCGTGCCATCAAAACAACATTTGCGGGAAGTTTTAATATGCTTCTTTCATTTAAAGAAAGAAGCAACCGAAGTGCATCAATTGCTTACCGAAGCTAGTTAGAATGTGTCAGCGGTGGTTTAAGCGGTTCAACGATGGTGATTTCGACACCGAAGACAAAGAACGCCCAGGCCAGGTGAAAAAGTTTGAAGACCATGAATTGGAGGCATTGCTCGATCAAGATCCGTCACAAGCGCAAGAAGAACTAGCAAAATCACTTGGCGTCGCTCAGCAAACCATTTCCGATCGTTTGAAAGCAATGGGAATGATCCGAAAGGTAGGACATTGGGTGCTGTATGAATTGAAGCCACGAGACGTCGAACGCCGATTTTGTATGTCCGAAATGCTGCTTGAACGCCACAAAAAGAAGTCCCTTTTGCATCGAATCGTCACTGGTGATGGAAAATGGGTACATTACGATAATCCAAAACGTCGGGCGACGTATGGATACCCCGGACATGCCTCAACATCGACGGCCGTTCAGAATATTCATGGCCTGAAGGTTGAGATGTGCATTTGGTGGGACCAGAAGGGTGTTGTGTATTATGAGCTGCTAAAACCAAATGAAACAATCACAGGCGAGGTCTACCGACGACAATTGATGCGTTTAAGCCGAGCACTGAAGGAAAAACGGCCGGAAACGGTCGCAAGACTCGATAAAGTTATTTTGCAACATGAAAATGCTCGGCCACATGTTGCAAATGTCGTCAAAACTTAGCTTGAAACGCTCAAATGGGATGTCCATCCCCACTCGCCGTATAGTCCAGACCTTGCACCATCCGATTACTATCTCTTCCGATCGATGCAACATGGCCTGGCTGACCAGCACTTCCGTCATTTCGATGATGTCAAAAAATGGATTGATTCGTGGATTGCGGCCAAACCGAACGAATTTTTCAGAACGGGTATCCATGAATTGCCAGAAAAAAGGGAACAATGTGTGGCTAGCGATGGGCAATACTTTGAATATTCAATTTATATATATCTATTTTTCCTCAATAAAGTATTGACGATATAAAATTGGAAGCTTTCAGTTTGTCAAGAAAACATATTCAAAATACACAGCATAAAAATATGGGACGCTTTTCTCCTTATCGCGAAATATTCCTGACAATTAAAACACATTAATTCAAGGACTTCTCCGCCGTCATACACCAACTGGTCAAGCCGTCGACATGACGACGTGCCACACATTGTAGCGGATTTTAGTGAACGAGTTAAACATTTTTTTCTTAAAAAAGTCAAGACAATCCATCAGCTATTATTAACAGACCGTCAATCGTATCTTAGTTACGCGCAAGCTCTGCTGAATAGTTGACGATTTTTTGTCAAAATTCATCGAGAACAATGAGGCCTATTTCCATCTTAACCACGAATCCACCAATTCAAGAAGTCTTGCGACCACTTGAAGTCACACATCGGATCGCTTTTTTTTATGGACAACTTTCAGATACTGTGTCTGTTTGTTTTCGAACAACGCAGACACAGCCCACGAAACATTGCATATCTTGAAGGATGCTATTCCGGATCGTCTTAAGGCTTGTTTTGACTATTTACAGGCTTGCAAAGTCCTCCGGATGGACCATTCCAGTGGCAAGATCGCCCGATTAGAACGCTCCTTACTTGTTTCGAAATCACGGGCTACTTGACAACCTAAAGGCTCAATTAGTTATTTAAAACCAACACGATTGGAAAATTATATTGTCACTTTTCAAAAATATTGACCACGTTAAAAATTGTAGGGACTAAAATTTTAGTCAAAACCTAAAATTCTGAACGAGAAACTGACTGCAAATGCAGTTGACTAAACGTCAATGCACTAAGAACTTCATTTTCCTCGCTATTGTCAACTATAGCAGTTTAATCATTCCTTCAATAATTTTACGACGAACCAGCTGACTTTTGACATTTAGTCAATCATCTGCAAAAGTAGCCTAATATCCAATCCCAATCTAATCCAGTCCACTGCCTCAGCATAAGTCAACTAGTTTTGCAAGTGAAATTCATGGGCTCTCGACCAGTCACAGATGGTTGACTTGTTAGTGTCTAGAATTCTGAATTCTAAATTACTTAACAATATGGGGTGTTCTAGTAATATTTTCTATATTGCAGGCCAAACCTTTGAGTTCTAATTAGGCGACTAACTTCATTTAAACATAGATATTTAATAATTAATTGTGGCCAATGATGCGCGAGAAGAAATTTTCCGAAACAGATCAAAAGAGTTCACTTAAAGTACCATGGAGGTTTTGATTTCCTTGCTAGTGTCGAAAATTCGCGGCTCCAAGAGACAGAAGACATGGGTTTTTTGGTATAAATTCTAGCTTGATACCTTCACGCGTTCCTGAGAAAAAGGGCCTTGACAGACAGACGGGTTCCGTTTTTTCCTTTCGAGGTACGGAACCCTAAAAACAATAAAAAAAAAGTAATTTTTCCCACTATTTTGTTCCTTATTTAACCACGTTCACACAATCATCTTACTCGTTATATTTAATTAAGATCCATTAAAAACATGATAAATTTAAAGTTGATTACGAGCATCGTCATCTATCGGTCATTGACTTTGTACAAAATATTAGTCTTGTCTTACCTTCAATAATTATATATAGTAAGTATTTAAAGTGGTGATAAAAAAATTTTCCAATAAAAATAAATGAATCAACCCATTACGAATTAAATACTGCGAACTGAGCGAATGGAAAAAATCAATACAAAATTCTCCATCATAATTCGGTGCAATAGAAAGAAAACAAATCGTTTTAAATCAAAACAGAATTTTTTATTTCGTGTCCTAATGCATTTTTCTAGCCCTGAGCAAAATACGTTGAGGGCTATCTTAAAGAACGACATTCTTGAACTGGAAGCAGCCCGGACGATTTGGATCTACAACTTGGGAGGATAAGCGCAAAGCAACACCCGAACTGAGTAAACCGTTCTCTCCAACATGCTTGAATGTTTTAGTGTGTTGCTTTTCGCCGACTTTAGCTTTTCATATAAAACAATCACACGCTTTGGGTGTATTATCAAAACGACTAGACGGAAGAAGAGCTATAAACCCAAGATGCTACCAGACTGTGGTGTTTCTTTATAACATTCAGCATGAAGTATTTAATATACGTACATCCGATACTTTCTCCTACTGAGCATGCGGTCCTGGGCTGAAGTCTTTAACGTGGCTAAGCTACGCCTACAGGACCTAGACCTCAGCAGTCGGACGAAATTACCACTGAGTTATGGAAACCCACAAGAAGAACACATACAACACGATCTACGATAGCCTAGAACTAACTTAACTGCAGCACCATATTAACTAGCTTATTGACATTCAAATGGGATTCGCGGTCTTCGGATCTACAAATCGTTTTCACTTCGAGTATTTTGGATATCCGAATGTTTCCAAGCAGCAGCATCGACAATGTCTACTACTTCTTTCCCAGCTAGAGCCAAAATAAGAATTTCACAGACGCCAAGAAGCCAAATAACCGTCATACTGAGTAGAGCGTCGCTGAGGAGCAATCACATGAGACATATTGACGGTCTTTGTCGATCGTGTATCAAGAGATCAAACGCAGCAGGTCATTGGAAACACTGTCAAGGAGCAATTGGAGTTGCGATCTCTGCTGTGCTAGGTTTCAGCCGGGAAACGCAACCCTATGGTTTGTAGAAGAGTGCAGGCATGCGCATGCAGCTAAATAGAAGACTTACAAATTGGAACTTCAGAAGAGGAAAGGAACTGCTCGCGAACTCTCTAAAGAGCACAGCAGTTATTTAGACAGAAGCACTGTAATGAAGACACATCAAATGCCGAAAATATAAAAGACGGCAAATGGTATGCAGATTGTTAGACAACCGATTCTGGTGTGATTCTGGTGGCAACGGTCTTCATGACGAACATTTGCAAAGTCGTCGAAGAATCCTGCTGAATGAAACCTCACAAATGCTTGCTCGATCCTTATGAAAATAGACCTATTAGCTGCGCCATCTACAGAAGAAAGAGTCGTCTTAAGGATAAGAGTCTACTAGGATAAAAGTAGGAAATCGATAAACAGCAGCAGAAAAATAGGGCCCTCGACATTTTGAACAAGACATCACAGTAGACAGATATAAATTCGATTAAGCATACTTAAGATCCACAGACAGCAAAAATAACGACTTCGTAGAGGAATCATTTTTCAATCACGAAAGAAGCTACTTTCGAACGACAAGACCTCACAAAGTGAATAGAGCCTAGCCAATAATTGTATGCAATTCGAAACTACTTTCAAAGGAGTAGGCTGGATGGAGACCATTTTTGTTACAAGACAGAAATATTTGCAAATTGGACACAAACTCGACTTTCTTTTGGATTCCCCAAACTTGGATTCACCAAAAATATAATGCAATTTACTAGATGCTAATAATTGGTGTTAAAATGCTCGAAAAAGAAAATTGGTACTTGCGAAAAAGTACTTAAAAAATACTTGTAATTGATACAGCAGTACAAGTCTCAGTACTGCTACTGCTACTTGTACTTAATTACACACTTATCAAAATGAAATTAAACTTTTCCTTTCAAACAACGGACGACGTAAAAAAAAGGGAAAAGTGTCATCGTTAAATTAAAAAAAAAAAACATAAACAAAAAATTTCATTGTGCAACAATCGAATGGAAAGAAAACAAATTAACATTTTAATTAAGGCAAAACACACTTTTTATAGCAAATAAAAACCATTCTTTATACGGTGGTAAACAAGCATTTCGAAAGGCCCATAAAAAGCTTTCATCGATGACGTACCGTCCACGAAAATGCGAAACAATAAATCACGGAGAAATACCTTTCTCCCAAGTGCGGTCGCAGCCATTCGTTTGCTCCTTAATTATGCATTCGTAAGTAATGCAAATTCCTTCGTCTTTCCGCTCAATTTAACCGAAATATTTAAACAATTCTACTCTCGCACGCAGTGTGTATGTGTTTCCATACATATATCGATGGAACGTTACCATAAATAAGATGTTTAACAGCGGCATAGCATGCCGCAAGGACACTGTTTCTTCCTGTACCAGTAAATTAACTCAAGCCCAAGGATAACATTTTCATAAACTGAAAAATTATTGACAAGCAAAAAAAATAATAAAACCAAAGCCAAGAATGGCAAAAAAGTATCTAAAAAAATGAGAAAAGAAAATAGAGTATCTCGAACTGTGTACAGAGGATTGCTGAGCATCGTTGTTATTATTGCCACGAGGGTGTAGGATGAAGGAGCAAAAAAAAAAAAAAATATTCCACAAGGAACGCCGAAAAAAAAATATAAAAATAAATAGAATTCGAAAAACAAGGACATTCGGATACCGCAAAAAAAGTGCAATCTCGCAAGAGTTTCTGCTAGTGGAAAATATATCCTTTGTCCTTTATCCTTGGTGTATCCGCATACACACACTCGTTTACGCAGACATCGGTGGTCAATGGGAATTGTTCGAAAGGCTATAGTCTCGTCTCGGTGTTCGTTTTCACTTTGGAGCTGTTGTTTTAGGAAGTTCCTAAGGTTGTTTTTTTTTTATCCTTCCCAAGCGGTACCTTAAGTCCATGCAGATGATGATGATGATGATGTCGATGGATGATTATGTTCAGGTTCACTCGTGTATAAAGCGAGCTTCAGTCTTTGAATACATTTTCTGGTTTTATTTTTTCGTTTTTTTCGTTTTTTCCTAAGCCTGACGAGCCATGCTCGAGGACTACCATTAGGACATGCCGCCAGCTTTCTACCTGCTGCTGGAATTTATTCTGGATGAAGGAATTTTATTTGCATTTCCCCATTTGCCATTGCCTCTATTCCTCTATTCCATATGCTTAACTTTCATCTTTTATTAACTTTTTCAAATCTTCATGGTTGAAGGATCTCAAAACACACCAGGCATTGAGTTGTGCACGCTGCCAGTCTGGATGTCTAGAGCTGTCTGGGTGCGTTGGACATGCTGTTTGGTAGTTTTTGGTGTTCGATTGAATGGTGTTTTGTTGGCTTGTTTGGTTTTGGTTTTATCCTTTTGTCCTTGTTTATTGATTTCATTTGGAGTTCGATAAGAGAGGTGCGTCCCGCCCAAGCGATGATTGCCATTTAAATGGTTTCCGGAAAAGGGAAAGGACAAAAGAAAAAAAGGAAAATTATTGTGACATTATCCAACCAATCAGGGATAATGGACAAACACACTCGGTAATGCGGAAACACATTTATTTCCCACCCGATTGTCTGTGTGTGTATCACCGGTATTGGCTTCTTCTTTGGCCTCCTTTCGGGGCTGTGTTCATAAATATTAACGAGACAGAGAATGGAGCATATGGCAGGGTACAATGCCAATTGGCAAAATATTCACTTTATGGCGGATGTCCTGGTTTGGGGTCCCTGTCGATGGTTCGATGGTGCGTGTGTCTTCTTTTTTGTTGGGTGGCATTTTTGATGCACACTTGTTCGATGTTTTTTTTTTTGTTCTTTTTTGTTGGCAAGGATATGTACATGGAATTTAATTACTACGAGGAGTGTTGGTGTACTTTTTTTTGGCTTCTTGCATGGCCCAGGAGTAGGATGTCAATGATTCTTTGCTGGTTGGCTTAATTACTTTACGAACGTGTGTGTCCATGCATAAGATGTGCGGTTTTGCTGAGGCTTTAACGAGCATAAGACTTGTTACTAGATTGCGTCCTGGATGGATGGAGTGGAGAAAGAAGTTTGAAACGTTTCGTGTGCATTAAGGCTGTGATGTGCGATATTGTTGTTCGTTTTTGAGTGCTACTGCTGCTGCTGCTGCTGCTGCTGCTGGTGCGGATGGACGTAAATAAGTTTCGTTGTTCTGTGAATATTGTTTCCAGGACAAACGAAGTAAATTGCTTTTAATGAGAACGACCATTTCGTAGGGTATTGTTGAGGAGGAGTAGTAAGTATGAATAAGTAAATAAGTCAGCAGACTCTATGAAACTTTTAGTGCTTTGTGTTGGTTTCGATAGTATATGGTTTTTTTGTCTACTTTGGTGATGAGAAGGAAGTGAATGAAGTAATAACTTAAGTGATGCGGATGAGAACTTTTTCTCAGCTTGGAGTGCTTTTTCAAGACAAGCTTTGGTTTTAAGTGCAGATTAATAATTCAAAGAATACAGTGGTGAGCAATGCAAAAGAACGATTTAAAAAAAAAACAGCATGTTGATGCGTTTTACAGTGATTTCTTGAATGAAAAGCGGTTAAGACTGCCTTAAATAATGTCGGACTACTGGGCGTAAGGTTCCGTGTTTGACCAGCACTCAAGACACATGGACAGTCCTTTAAGAGCATACTTTTCATGAGATTCCTTTATGAATCATTTGAAGTTGGCAGTAAACTGACGCTCTTTATTTCCAAATAGTGATTACATGATTTCGTTTCCAAGCGGATGACGTGGCAAAATTTTATTTTCGAATCTTTGTTTATTTCCACCCCGATTGCTTCTTATAAATCGAACTCCATAAGTGACAAATCGGGATCTATTTCTGAAATATAAAACGAGTAATGTGCAGGGATCCCTTGAAGCCTGCGCTGGTGCAATTCCAACACAAAATTAAAAAAAAATTGTCGGGAATTCCTTCTGGTATGAAATCTGTTTTTTGGATTATAAAAAAGTTAAAGCATCCAATAACAGAAACTAGGTTCAAGTGTGGGGCTTCCAGTCTTAACCCAACTTCGTCTATTGATTTTTGAAGTTCTGTCCGATGTATGCTGACATATGCGCTGAAAAGTGAGTGTCGACTTTGAAACCACACTGGTACTCACTAATTTCTTTCAGTCCTAAGGTTTTCAGTCTCACCTAGATGGAATAAGTTTGTCTGATTTTGCAGTCGTTGAGCATGATGGCGTTTAACTGAACCTTACAGATTATCTGTTTCATGCTCCTTACCAAAATTTCTCAATATTTGAAAAAAAAAATTTGCTTTGAAAAGCATCTGAACCAACAGGTTTGTTTTTTTTTTTCAGCTTTTTTTTTTTTTGAAGACCTTCTTCATCTGCTGGAGTTGGGTTTTCCTCAAGAGCGATTCGATAACAAAATTTCCATCACAATGTTGATTTCCTTCAAGCTTTTTTTTTTGTAGAAAATAACGTGATAGAATTCTTTTCTATGCCCTTAGATATCCTTGAGCTTGAAAGCTCTCGTAAATACAATTTTCTTGCAGTATTTTCTTCTATTCTCCTCATGGTGCGACGCTGAGACGGTTATGGCAGACAATGACTGAATTCAGACCCATTCGCAAAGTAACTTTGTAAAGGCTTTAAGGGGGTATTCTAGTCTAGAAATTTAAAAAAATCGATCTTTTTCTATATTTTTAAAGTTTAACTATTCAAGAAGAGGATTTTTCAAAATTCCAATGATTTTCGAAGATAATATTTTGTTCACCCGGCATCCAAACTGGTTCGGCCGGAACTAATCGAACAAAATACATTAGGGATTCTCCGTCAACCTGAATCCATATTTCTCAGTTAAACCTTTTGTCCTGTAATACAAGAACCCAAGGGGACTTACGTCCAGCTGCTAACAGTTGAATTCTAACCTTCAAGCCACGTGGACGTACATACGTAAAACATATTCATTCCGGACCTAAGATGATTGAGATAGCGACAATTATTATTGTTTGTATTTTTAATGAAGGCTTCATTCATCATTCATTTTTAAAATTATGGAGCTTATGGTAATAAAAGCTCGGAAGCTCATTCATTTGCAGTGAAACGAGACAACGCCCGGATTGACCGCTCCAAGGTACGAGCATCCAACGCATCAAAGGAGGCCAGAACTGCTCGATATGAAGAGAGAAACGCGGAAAATAGTTTTTTTCGAAGTCAAGGAAGGTCCGATGTAGGAAGCAGGAATTGCAGATTGAATTAATGTAAGTCTACAATATCATTTCATGACTTAGACTGCGAAACTTTAAACGCGTTTTTCTCGAAACTGTCTTTTTCAAAACAATACCAATGATTTCTCAGGTTCTATTCGATCGATTTACCTAAAATTTTTTTAAAAATTTTAAATGTAAAATAAAAGAGAGTCTTCTTTATAGACTTGTCTATGTCTGGAACTATCCCCATT
This sequence comes from Orthonevra nobilis, assembly GCA_963555765.1. Taxonomy (NCBI): domain Eukaryota; kingdom Metazoa; phylum Arthropoda; class Insecta; order Diptera; family Syrphidae; genus Orthonevra; species Orthonevra nobilis. The sequence continues at coordinate 48,705,131 of OY743225.1, read as the reverse complement.
CCCAAATTTCTATTATCTTTTTTTAAATCGAAAAAGTCAAAAAAGTGGTACAAATATTGTTTTTTTTTTCAGGCAGTCGCCATTTAGATTAGAATACCCCCTTAATTATTTCAGGGTGATGAAGCGTCTTATGTTGAAGCTCCTTTTGATAAGTTGGAGTCAATATGAGCCGATTTAAATGTTCGGTAAGAATATTTGATGAATGTCCTGCGTCAATCAGTACTCTCCGATCATAAATCAAATTTGAGGGAGTCATCAGTTTCGTCGGTTGGGGCATCGGCACACGTGTAGACTTTTCTGTCGATTTGGCTTGAACTTTCTATGACAGTTGATTCATATATATACATTATGTATCTTTACATTGCGTCCTTTTCTTGTTCATCAATCGATCGATCCTATCCAGTGTAGTTCCAGGATAGGTTCTTGGAGAAGCTGTTGAGTTTATGAATGTTTTTACATGCTAGAAGCATACTTATTGTAAAAATTAATATACTGCGGCGAGCAAAGGTAGATACATAATAAGATGTTAAAGTCGTGCAAAACGGAGTTCGCCAGAAGCTCTTCACAGATGGAGATGCTCGCCTAATGGAGCGAGGCCAAGCCACCTTGGGTAACAGCAGAACGCATGAATAAAGATGTGAGCGAATGGACTGCTAGAAGAGCACTTCGTAAGATCGGGTCGGCATCTTCAGTAAAGCAAAACAAGCCAGCTTTATTTCAAAAATATATTAAGACTAGGTTTAAGATCTGGAAATAACATAAGGATTGGAATGTGAACGCGTCAAACGGTCTGAAGAAACCAAAATCAATAGATTCCGGTCTAATTGAAAGGAGTTCTTTTGGCAGAGAGTCGGCTTTATGGTGAGGGGCTGTTTAACTTGGTGGCATGTCGATTCAATGGTACAAATCAATGAAATAATGAGGAAGGGAAGAGGAAGAGGAAATTGCAGACTAATTTACCCGATTTTTTTTTTTGAAGAATGTGCCTTTCCTACGAACGAAATAATTTGACAACAAGACGGAGACCCAAACACACCCAAATTTAAAAAAAAATGTCTGGAAACTCAAAGCTCTAGCATAAAGTCCGGATCTCAATCCCATAGAAATTTTGTGGGCTATTGTGAAAAGAAAACTGGACGAGTTTGAAACAGCGCTGAAGAACTTGGTGAAGTACAAAGTACGCCTTACGAAATTATAAAAGAAATGGTGGAAAACAAGTTAAGACTCATAAGAAGTGTATCAAAAAATAAAGGCCTACGGACAACAACGGACGTCTCGAAAAGCGTGCAAAACTGGATACTTAACCCTTAAATGGCAACTTCGGGTCTATCGTGCCATGTAATAATAATTAAATGAACAAATCAGCAATTTAGTGACTTATCTCTTAACTAGGATACTCGATGTAATGCCACGAATTTTTTCGATTTTTTTTAGATAACAACAAAGCACTGTTTAAAGTATCGGAGTGACAGCGTGACAACATTTCCATTTAAGGGTTAAAAGCAGTGAGAGAATTTTAGCGGCATAGGCTGACCTTTATTTTTATTATTTAGTTTTTTAAATACACAATCATTTGAATAAATAATTTAGGGAATAAATGTGAAAAGTTCATATAAATTGGCCTTGACAATATTATTTTATTGATGAAAATCCAAAACTTTGTAAACTATGTATCCAGTTGTGCTCGCCATATTTTGGCATCTCTTTCAGTCTTCCAGTTTGATTTTTCTGCGACTCTGAATTCAAATCCTTTATTTGTAGTGATAAGCAAAGTTTTGAAAAACAAAAAAATAAATCAACCTCTAAGAATCGTTCGAAATTCAGAACTCATTGCTAAGAATGCAAAAACTGTACTGTATTGGCACTGATTTTAGTAAATTTGTTTACGAATTGAGTTTTTTTTGACAACTTAATCCTAGGAAGTTAAATTTTTTTGCTTACTATGGCATACCTCAAGGAAGCTTTTCAGGTCCCATTGTATTTCTCACAGGCCGATAAATTCATCGCACGATAGGCAAAGTTTTATTTATATATTTATGTATATGGATAGGACTACCTCCTTTAATTATTTTTTTTTATTTCTTATGGCTAATGATCTTTTTATTACCCATGCCCTTTCCTTCATTTCATCACCTTTACTCAAGTTATTCGGCACAATTCATCGTACTGACTGATCCAGTTAGTTTTTTTTAGTTTTCAGCTACAATTTTAGCAAAAATTATGTCATTTTGTATTCAGGGCTCTGTGAGGTTACATCGGAGAAAAGAAACGCCCCAAGATTTCCGCCAAGAAACGTACAAAAAAACGGAAAGTGTTGAGTACGTGCGAAGAATAGGTCGTCCACGCAAATTAAGTGAGAAGAGTGAAAGCCTCATTCTAAACACTATCCGCAAGAACCCAAAAACTTATTGTCCTACGATCAAACAAATAGTCGCGGATACATGCAGGGCAGAGGTCAGCACGCTTACAATCGAAAGGACTCTCAACGGACATAGATATTTTTCAAGAACACCAAGAAACAAACCGTCCATAAGTGAAGTGAATACGCTCAAGAACGCTGATCCGTCTTTCTGGAAGAAAGTTGTGCTCACCGACAAGAGCAAGTGCAACATTTTTGGACACGATAGTCCTCCAAGAGTTTGGCGAATGAGCGGCCCTGAAATGGAAGTTCAAAATCTACGAAGAACAGTGAAGCACAGTGGAGGTAGTGTTTTGGTGTGGGGGAGAATGACTTGGTCCGGGTAATATGGATTAGGACATGTATCTTGACATACTTAAACAAAACCTACGCCAATCCGTTGAGAAATGAAGTTTGGATCCCGGCTGAATATATCAGCAAGATAACGACCCTAAACACACCGCTCGAAAAGTTAAGGAAATTTTGTTGTACTTAGCTCCAAGACAATTGGATTCTTAAGCCCGGATTTAAAGCTAATAGAGAGTTTTGGGGACTACTTGGAAAAACAACTTCGTTAACACCGAATTTTGTCAAAAGCGACTCTGAAGGAAGCTCTGCAAATAGAATGGGATCGTGTACCCGAAGATTTAACGCAAAATCTGGTCTCTTTTATGCCACGTTGCGTAGAAGCTGTCCTTCAATCTGGTGGAGGCCCAACAAGATACTGACAGCCCGATTTCATCAAGAAATCAATGTCGAAACTTCACGTTTATATGAAGCAACATTAAGAAATCGAAGTTCTCTTCCTGTCGGTGACCTGCTTTTACAAGACAACAACCGTTCCTCATAAAAATCAGAAAACTCAATGTTAATTTCCTTCCTCCGTTTGTCTAAAACAAAAAAAAACCTTGATTGGTGCCGAATTACCATGGACTATATTTATTCATATCCGGGAAAGTTTGATGGATTTAGTCTCAAGATCACCGCAAGTTATGATATTTTTTTGTTTTTAAGAGGAATCCCCTTTCTCCATGTGATCTTGTCAGACCAAGTGTGGTGAAACCATCCACACAAGCCATTACCTCAAATGGTTAACATGATCCATTGCTTATGGCTTTTGCTTTCATTTTGACTCGGCCAAACAAATTGCCCCGTCAGTGGCGTATCACTGTCAGAGACCACTCGTGGGAAGAACTGATCTCACTGTTCTTCTGGCCATAAAAGACTCAAGCAATCATTCATCTGATCTCATTAGAAGAAACCAACAGTCAGATGGGGTTTAACAAAAAAAACAACAACCATTTGCGGCGCGCGTTCTACAGAGGTAATCATTGGCGCGGCAATGATGTAATCCCGAAAGAGGCAACTTAATTAAGCCGCGCACAAATCTGTTTCTTAATTTGGTTTGCCGTCTTAACGTCTGCATTGCTCGTAGAACAATAATTATCGTTTTGCCAGCTGGGCAGACACCCACTTGGACGGCAGGTTCAACGACCATCGGTATGAGGACCTAAAGCAACAAACCAACAGGCTACTTAACCAGTTTAACACTCAACCGGGTTAAGATGCCTAAGCCTTCGTATAACGATACAATTGTTGATTTCCGTCGAAGCAATTATAATTTTCTATTAAGTCAATGATAGCTGCAAAGGAGGCAACGATGACAGATAATAAGCACTGCGGGAATAGGTATCTAGGAAGTGATTCCAATCGTATTTCGCCTAAAGCGACACTCCGAGAGCTCATCAAACGCATCGCTCGATAATTATCCGGTAATCAATTGTAAAATTCCCACATGAGTCGAGTTGCTTCTTCCTTTTTCTTCCTTTGTTACCTTCCATGGCAATGGCAGTAATTAAGGTGAAAGAAAACGATTCTTCCGGCAAGTTGTGCTCTGCTGCTTCCTCCCTCTCGATGCCAATCATCAAAGTATCTGAGAACATTCTCAACGTCACGCATCACAGAAACCCTAGCCACCATTCGCATTCCATTTAAGTAGCTTAAAGGGGGAACACCATTGACAAGACTAAGACGCCAGCCAACCAGTCAACCAGCAATACTCCCTTTCTAATCATGTGTGCTCTTCTGCGTCCCGACTAGGTTGACAATTTCCTGTTCTCACTCCACCGAGCTGATTACTTCACGACGACTGTTGTAGCGGTCCGTTTTCGATGCTTCACGAGAGGAAATTAAAACACGGCAGAGCTACTGCGATGCCATCATTAAATCTCTGTGTCACATGGTTCTTCGATCCACCGCACCGTGCCCAGAATTTCATCGAACATCGCATGTCGTGCAGCCATTGGGAAACGGTCTGGTCCGCTTATGTCACAAATGCACAACACGCGCACGCGCTCATGTTCGCCCGGTTTTTTTTTTTTGTTTTTTTTTTATGGTCTCATTCCATTGGGAAGCCGGGCAGTCAAGTCTTGGCCACCATAACAAACAGTACCGTTCTTTGCTCGCAGAATGCACTCGCAAGATACTGTTGGACGACGACTCCTTCAATTAATGGGCATTAATTTATGCAAGGCAATCTGGGTTTGTGATACTCCATTGCAAATGGTATAGTGAATGGGAATGGACAGTCTGGTCGACAAGAAGAATATAAAAGTCCACTTGCATGTAATGGGCTTTTTGGTTCCCACTTGTTGCTCGCTAAGAAGTCGGATTCAGCTCAGAACACGTTTTTGTATCATTTTCTTGGAGTTCGTTGGTTGTGCGTTGGCATAGACTTTGACAAATTATTGCCCAGTGTCACCGTCATCTCGAAGGTCGCACCAAACTTGTAGAAGAAAATGTTGTTTCACTTTTCTTCACCCGGCAAAACTGCATAGAACTTTTTTTTGGTCCAAACGGGCTGCTCTATTGGGTAAGCATTTTTTATCTGTCCTAATTTTAAGTTCTCTTTCTGAGTAGATGGAAAACTGCATTTGTCCAGCCCGTCCCTAAAAAAGGCGTCCGTTTTCTTGAATCAGTTTTCATAGCAACAGGTCTACTGTTGATTTGATGACCTGTCTCACCGAAAAGTGAAACCAATGCATCTATCGTGGTCAAATCGCACGATATCGGTGGTTAGCGCACATCACCTCCACGTGAGATGACAGTGCCCACGAATCGCTCGTGCAATGTGGCATGAGTTGTGTGGCTCGTAGCGCCATCCTTTTGAAACCACATGTCCTTGGTGTCCATATGATCTTATTCAGTCCAAAAGAATGTGATAATCATCGATCTATAGAGATCGCCGTTGACAGTGATGGCCTGGCCAAAAAAAAATAGAACAATGACACCGCCCGGTGAAAATACACACCAAACACTGCCAAGTGTCATGTGGATTGTTGTTTATTTTTTGACGTTCTCGATCATTGAGAAATAGGAATCATCGCTGAAGATTATTTTTCGATTCAAATTAGAGTGTTTCCACCTGCTCCAGAGCCCATTCAGCGAACATACTTCGTTCTCTATGGTCGCTTACCTTCAACTCCTGGGTCAGTTGAATTTTGTACGGATGCAGGCCCAAATCACGACGCAAAATTCGCCAAGTTGTTGTCTGCGAAAGGCCGAGTTCTCCTGAGCGACGCGAAATTGAATGCCTCGAATTCTGCTGTATACTCTCACGGACAGCGTTTCGTCGACGTACTTGTGTTGGTCAACCAACTTAACCAGTGGTCTCTCGGTAGGACGATTATGGCGATCAAAAAAATGAGCGAAGCACGCTGAACGTTTCCTGAATAGACCACCCATTTTTATAAAACAATTGTATTGTTTGCATGCGCTGTTGAACGCTATGTCCATCCATGGTGATTTGGCAAAACAGACTGAATAAATAACAGCCTTTTTGACAGATGTAGTCTCAACAATATGGCAGCTATCAACTGTCAAAGTTCGGAAGATCCTTTATATGTAACTATTCAGGAAGCAAGCTCTGTTTTTTAATTAGGAATAAGTTAATATAAAGTGTATTTTTTCCTACGTAATTATATCTGCTGTTAAAAAAATGATACTTAGGAAATTTAAAGTTATACCCACACACATATTCTGTGTTAAATAAAACCTCAGAACACACGAGTTCCAAAAAAGTGGCAGGCTCATAAACAAATCGACAAAACACCCTTTCAAATATTGTTTATCAAATACTTTAGCTCAATATTTCCATTTATTTCAAAATAAACATAATTTATTTTTATTTAACTGTTTAATGGCATTTGCGGTGCTGTCTGACAGCTCTCTGCTGTCAACTGTCAACTGTTAAATTTTCTGAAGTAATCCAATTTTCTACGCAATTTTCTTAATTTTTCTTTCCGTCAAAACCATTTGGGAGTCCTATTTCACTGCAATATATAGACGAGTCTTGTGTGGCTCTATGAAGCTATTCATTCTATCTAAACGATCGATCGATCACAAGTGTATTTTCCGGTGATTGGAAGAACGGAAAAATGTTGCCAGTACGCAAATTATATTCGACAAATTTCACTGAATTCAGTCCCATTACAATTCTTCCATTTCCGAGCGAAGCCTTCGAAAAAATAGTGAGCAATCAAATGAAAACCTATCTTAAAGATCAAAAGCTCTAACCAAACTTCCAATCAGGCTTTAGAAGGAAGAATTATTACAGCCTAGCTGGAAGTAAGTGACGATATTGGCTCTGGTTTTTATATGGGAATGTTGTCTTTTGCAGTTTTTTATTTTGGATTTCTCAAAAGTATTTGAATCAGTAAACCACATAAACCTAAGGCTAAGATTTTGAGAGCTCCGTCTGTCATCTAATGGACTCTTCATTTCATTACCGAACGCAGACTGTGTTCTCTGGAGGTAAAAGTTCAACAAGCTTACCTGTTTTATTGGGTGTGCCGCAAGGCTCGGTTCTTGGTCCACTCTTATTTGTATTTTTTAGAAACGATATCGCTGAATGTTACAAAACCTGTGAGTACCATATTTATGTAGATTACGTGCTGCTTTTGAAACGATTCGAGGGATTCAAAGAATTATCTGCCATTATGCTATTTATGTCTGGTCGCAGCAAAATTGTATAAACCTTAACAGATCGAAAACCAAATCACTTTCAGTCAAAGTCCGGTTGATATTCCCTTTTCATTTCTTCGAATCAATAACACTGCCATAGAATCAGTTAGAAAATTCAAAAATCTTGGTGTTGTTTTCAAACAGTATCTAAATTGGAACACTCATATCAACCATATTGTTTCCAAAATCTATGCTATTCTCCGTGGTTTGGGTCCTACAAAACGGTGCCTACATTTTGATGCTGATAAAGTCATATTTCCTACCCAATTTCTTGTATGGGTGTGAAATTTTTGCCAGCTTAGATACTGAACCGGCCTGCCTTTCAATTGATAGGACCCAGGTTTGATTCGTAGAGTGATCTATTTTTTCGAATCTGATCCAGTCACAATTGGTTGACCAGCGATAGTAGTCTGACTAAAGGGGCTGCGTTGTTGTAGTGGTTGTTGTATCGGCTTAGTTCCTAATTCGTGTTTTCAAAATAGTCGTCTGTGTGTGGCTCTGCTGTGAAGGCCTTACACTGACAGCGGTGTGTTTATCTAAATCTTCCAAACTTTCAAAGCACATATATCAAACTAATGTCAAATAAAATTCTGTGAATTGGGTGAAAGCTAATAGGCCGATATGAAAATCCTCCGTCCCGTTTCGGGCTCCATCCACGGAAGTGAGTTGAAACCAAACACCCGAGTTTCTCAAACTACATCATCTTTCATTCTTCCCCTCGCTCCTTAAAGAATTGCTGAAATTTCGCACGGTTCTTGCGCTATTTAAGATCATTTATTTTATAAACTTAGATTTGTGCGATCTCAAAAGACATTCAACTTAATTACATCAAGACACAGATGTGTAGTTAGTAGCCGGCAGTTCTTTATTCATGCAATCCACCAATGAAATCAACTCCCTCGAAGTTTAAGAAAAGAAAGGTGAACACAGGAAAGCGGTTTAAGAGAGAACTGTTTAAGTAGTTCAGTAGCAGCATTTAGCATGATAATGGCTTACTTTTCAAGCAATCAACTCGCCTCGTTAGAACCGCAGCTCGCCAATCCTCAATTTCTGGCCATAAAAAAACACCAATAATGCCGTCAGACTGAAATGACCGAAAAATGCCAATATTGCTTGATAAGGTTTTTTTTTATGATTTCGTCGGACTCTCAAGGGATTATGAGTTCCCTAATAATGAATTCTGCAAAGAGGAAGCAGAACGATAAGGAGACAAAATGAAAGACTGTGCGGTGGTTTGAAACTCAGACGAATACCGAATTAGTATCGGCTTTTTTGCATTCGCTTAATTCGCAGTATTTTATTCGATATACTAAAAAATGTGATTTTTGTGGGGCAGAAAATTTTATCATCATCTTGTTGTTAGTGTTGTGCTTTCATGGGAGAGCATCATTTTGAATCAAATCGTAACTGGAAATTATCTGAAAACTGATTCGAGCCTTATTCAAGGATTCCAAATAAGTTCAATTTGTGCAAAACTATCGTCCAATTTAGAGCAAGTCTTAAAGCCCAAACAGAGATACGACTAATATGGGGGTCGTAATTTAATTCAATTCCTGAGTCGATGGAACCTGTGTCGATGAGCTGACAGTGTCAAAACAAAATATGATCAACGAAAACAAACCAGAGAATCTGTTAAAGAGAGAACCTTTTGAGTATATCAGTAGCAGCATGTAGCACGATAATGACTTACTTTTCAAGCAATCAACTCGTCTTTAATTATACCTAACTTAATTGAATTGAATTTTAATCTCTTTTTCTTCCTTTTGATATCTTATTATTACTATCTAAGAATTTAAGTAGTGTTTAATTTGTATTTGTGCTTTAATTACCTGTGCAAAATCAAAAGTTGATTGTAACTTCTTTATGTGCAGAGTTTATATGAAATTCAATAAATCTAAATCTAAATCTTAAACACAATATAAAAATGCTTTTAAAAAACAGATTAATTAAATCAACAAAGTCGTTCCCAAGTTATGACGTGACCAAGAGAAACAGGGATTCATTTTTATAGAGAGACCCACATATGCTTGGCTAGTTTGAGTCTAGCCTATAATCGAAACTAGGTGTGGTGGTTCCGCTGATTATATTAGATTTTCAGACGCGCCACATTCAGACAAAAAAACACTGGTAACGAGTCGTGTTTTCACTGCAGGACGTTTAGTTTTCCTCTTCAAGATCTTCCGACAAGAATCATACCATTCTACCATGTTTGTGGTTGATTAGAGAAATCACGAATCGTCTTTATCATTCTGTTTGGTCAATTCAGATATCAATGGTATTTTTTTTATAGGGATATTCAAGTTGATGTATAGTATCTAATGATAGTATAGAACGCATCTCTGGCAAAAACTAGGATCTGGTCTTGAAAGTCTCTCACTTGGTCTGTCTTACATGAAATTCACATTTCTGCATGTGGAAAGTTTAACTGAACAGTTTGAAAATGATTTCGTAAATAGCCCACCACGAAGTCACAGAGTGTTTGAACTGGCGTTTTTTTGTTAAAGAATCCGCCCAAATCACTGACGAATTATTCCGTAAAAAATAAAAGTCAACAAAAATTTCGCGATCTCGATGAGTTCCACGACTTGTTCCATCCTTACTTTATATGCCGAGTATTTTTTTTTGCATGGCTACCAGTCATTGACTCATTTGTCAACAATTCCGCAATTAACTTGGCAAATATTTTCGGAAGAATTTCAATTTATTCTCACGTCTCTATCTCTATTTATTTTTTTCGAAAGAAGGTACATATTTTAAAAAATTAGCAACACTCCGATTTCAATTAACATCCGCCAAACTCCATTCTTTCACAACAGACTGTCGCCTATTTACAGATTCCAGATCTTACGCTTGATGGCTTCAGTTCAGGAAACACAAACCAAAAAAGAAAGGAAACAAAACACGAGTACCGATTCTTGAAAGCCACACAGAAGACGCAAATCGCCTTTTCCATCTGCGAATTCTTCACTGCGTCATGGCTGAGACTTGTTTTTTTTTTTTGCTTTTTTCAAAAATCTTCCCAGCGACGGTCAATTCTTTTGCGGAAGCTGAGGCCTCTAACGCAACGGTCGTTCCGACTGCTTTGGGATTCTCTCCACTTTTGTTTTGTTTTCCATTTTTTTGTTTCTGGTATTCCACTGATCTTCGATGACTAGTCTTCTTGTAGGGTAAATCAATTTTGTTGCGAAATCAGAAGCCATAAGAAGTTGCCCGAGCGCAGAGGGTTTTCCAACGGCACGATGCGGCGTTAACTTAAGTTTTTGAAAGTCATTAGCTGATCTTTGTGAAGACTTTTGATTGATCTTCTTGAGACGTATCTGAAGACGTAGTATGTCGATTTAGAAATAGGCTTCCAACCCATGGCACGCCCTTTTCGAGATAATAAAACAAATACGGTACAGCATAAAGCGCAACCAATCGATTGTAGTTCTTCGGGTGTTTTTGTTTTGTTTTTAAGACTCCAGCATGGTTCTTGATTTACGATTAGAACGAAAGCACCGTTAGTTGAGAATGTATCTACAGAGTTAAGATATTTGTTACGCTCTTCTTCCATGGCTAACTAACTGTGAGCTCCCATCGTGGTTGCCGGCAAGATGTGGGCATCCTATTCATTGGGTCATTAAACTTGACAACCATTCTTGTGGTGCTCTGTGGTCTGAGCAGGCACAGGCACAACCAGAGACAGACCATAGTGTCTTCGGAACGGGACTGTGACGTGGTGCATTAGAAAGATAGAACTGGGACAGTGTGTACGAGTATCTTGTGAGTCACTCGGGTCGTCGGTCGGGATGCTAAATTAGTGGACACAAAGGTGAGATAAGTTCGTCGGGAGAACCGGTAGAATGGGAGACTGTTTCGAGGAATGATGATTTATGTTTGATATTGTATCGTGCGAGGAGGACTCATCATGGTGCACACACAGGTGCTGGCTACCAAATGAATGATTGTGTTTCGTTTTTTTTCTTATACCTGAAATGCATTGGTGCGATCACTAATTGATGATGAACGACGGTCGATCTGTTGGAGGACGGCGGCCGCTGCCGCGGCAGTGGAAAAGATACAGTAGCGAATTAGCTCAGGGTTAAGTGGTTGAAGATGGGAACGTATTGGGGTTTCGAGAATTAGAAGATTGTCTCGGATCAAAGGCGGGAGAGGTTTATTCGAAGGAAAACAGGAGCACTTAAATGAACACGAAACAAGTTGATGCACTTTGGAGCTGATTTGTTGAAGGTAATGAAATTTTGTGAGGGTCGGAAGATTCAGGCCATTCTAAGGCAGAAGCTTTATTTTTTTTTCGTGGGTGTTTTATGATGCACTTTTGTGGTTTACCAAGAAGTGTTGTTCCTACCGTTCTTAAATTTACTAAATTTCATTGCCACAATTTGAACTTTGTGGAATTCTGTGAAGATTGTAAAATATATGAAAACCACAATCACGAGACGGTTTGAAAATATAATTTAGCTTAAAGTAAACAAATTGCAGTGGGAAGTTTATTTACAGCTGCAGAAACCAAGGTGGTGTGTCGCGACCACAAAATGAATTCAAGAAGTCAGAAGGAGGCAAAAAGCATGACGACTGAACGGAACGAGAATTGTTTATGGGGACAAAAAAGTTCCGATTATTTTTTAGGTGTGATTCGAGTTTTTGAAAACATTTAAAAAGGTAAAATTAAACCAATTCAGAGAAAGGCCTCAAAATGCCTTGCGAAAGAGCCAAACCGTGATGAAGCACAAATTAGTCTGGGATAGTGATAGTAGTTTTTCTATTGACGAACGACGCCAATGAAAAGGAAATTCATCAGACACTTTTTAAGCCGCGATGTCGAAAAACTATGAGAGGCCCTGGATTGCTACAAGAAGCAAGATGCAATAAAATAGACTGGGAAAATGAGGCTTAAAAACTGCCACATCCTCGGCGGCCGTTGTTATAAGGACGAAAAACAGTGCTCGTTTGGATATGGACTCATAGTCGCAGGCTAAAGCAAGATCTTTAGGCATCGGTTTAATTTGTGTTCTTGTTTCGATTGAAGAAACGAACGACGTTTCTAAAGGAAGCTTGGAAGTTGCTCGGCAAGATCTTGCAGAAATGACCCAATAATGATGCTGAAATTCGAAACACATTCGAGAGTAGACTGATAGATATCACTGAAGGACGTTTCCCACATTTCAACTTCAAATCAAGAAACCGCCATCCAATTCGATCACGCTACTCAAAAAGTCAAGAAGTCTGTACACTTTTAAAAGAAATCTCAAACTCGTTGGGCTACAAATGCAAGAGACTGTATCGCTAATCATCTCAGGAGATCCTTTGCCATCAGCATAACGCACAGAAGACCATTTCCAACACTGTCCGAAAAAGCGAACACGTTGCAACATATGATTTGACAAGAGTCCAGCCAAACGCAAAACAAAAGGCGTTCAAATCAGCGTTGCCGCAAACAAAAGCAAAAAAGAGGGCAACAAAATAACAAAAAAAAGCTACGAACGCGCCAAGATGCCACACCCACCAACGAAACCTAAAGCAATGAAGGCGGAGCACATGGAAGACCGAAGACAGACCCAAGCCTTTAACAGGTATGTGATGGGTACCATGACGGTTTTCTTCCCTGTCGACTCGAAGCTGTCGCACGAAAACCTTAGTCCGTGCCCGATTGGGTGACGTTGCGGTCTGAAAGGAAAGACCTTTTGTATCATGGGGAGTTAAATTAGGCTAACAGAGATTCCATCTGATGATGGTCGGAATGTCTTTATCTTTGGACTGTCTGATGTCCAATGGAGAACATATCTCTTTGAGGAAGATTTGTCTTCTTAATCGATTGGTTTTTCCCATGTCCTGTCCACGCCACAGAAAGGTACCGGACCACTGAACTCAATTTTTGAACCAGCCATGATGAGTTCGTCCGGAATTTCATTGCCTTCGGTTCCATGATGACCTGGAACATAAACCAAACTTTGTGACGTTGAGCTTAGGTTTTTAAGGCGTTGGTCGTAGCAGCTTTTGACAGATTTGGAGTCTTTATGGACGACAAAGCCTTAAGCTCTGCTTGGTTGTATGAATATATGAGAATTCTGGCCCATTTTTGGCCATAAGCAAGGTTCACTACGGTTCAGGGTTCGATGGTCAAGTCAAGACGTTTAAGTGTTGGGTCCATAGATACCGGCACGTACTCCATTTCCTACTTTTGAGCCCTCAATATACGAGATTTAGTTTCTGTGGTTGGGGAAAGTTTTGTTGCTCGACCAAGGGTCACGGTTATCTACTTTCAAAAATTGCCCAAAGCAATATGTCACATTCAAACTATCTGGGATCAAACAGAACAAGTCCTTATCCGTGATGAAGCTTTGTATTCTCACACGCCCCGTCTTGTCACCTGCTTCGTATTTTATTGCCTGTTGCATCTTTAGAGTACCTCTGGCGGCTGCTTTTCTTATGAAGATTCCAAGTGTTCATTAACGATGCTCTACGTCGCACTGGTTACTTTTGAAAAAGATTGTTTGAATATTTTTCAACCGTTATGGTTTCATTGAAATGAGTCAACCTTCCAAATATTTATGGAATATTATTTCACTTGGTTGACTTTAAACGAAATTTTTCCATCCATATTTCACGAAGAGCTATGTTTGACTTGATCGCTGGACTATTTGCAGAGCAAATCAAATCGTATCTCACCAAGTGATGGATCACCGGGCTATTGAACCAAATTTGCCATAAACTGATTGCTGTACGGCTTGAGCGATTCTTTCCCTCGTTAGGACCGTAGCTCGCTAAAGTCTTTCTCCTCAAATTCTGGCCATAAAAAAAAAAGATCATTATGCCTAGGTGGCTCTGTTTCAGCTTCAATAATGCCAACACTCCGAAAACCAAGCACCTAAATTGCAGAGGCCTTTATGACCGAAAATTAACAATAAATAGAAGTAGAACGATAAGGAGACGAAATGAAAGACTGTGTAGTGGTTCGAAACTCAGACAAATACAAAATTGGTTTCAACTTTTTTGCATTCGCTTAGTTCGCAGTATTTTATTCGACTTTATTCATATGCTTAAAAATTGGATTTTTGTGTCGCAGAAAATTGGATCATCATCTTGTTATGCTTTCATGGGAGAGCTGTTGCCATCTTCATCATTTTGAATCAAATCGTAACTGGAAATTATCTGAAAACTAATTCGAGCCGTACCCACGGATTCGAAATAAGTCCAATTTGTGCAAAACTGTCGTCCAATTTAGAGCAAGTCTTTAGTCCAAACAGAGACGTTATAAATAAGCGGTTGGTAATTTAATTCAATTCCTTAGTCGATGGTACCTTGTGACTCGCTTGTGAGACTGATGTTCAGCTGTAGGGATATATCTACACACATCAGAGCTGTCAAAACAAAATCTGATCCTAGTAAAAAACGCCACTCTTTACAAGCATATCGAAAGCGCTTACAACTTGAGTATGCCAGTGATTAACTCTGGAAGAGTTTATGATCCTTTTTTCTTATGGAATAAAGTTCCTTCCATTTGAATTGATTTAAATACAACGAGGCCTCGCCACGAATCGAAGAGATGTACAAAGATCTTTCGCAAAGGATTCTTACACAACTAAGAAGTATTCAGGAACTAACAATAGAAATAGATAGCCAACCTTAGAAGCCCTCTTATTGTTGTGACCCGAAGCTCCATAATAAAGTACGAATACATTAACCGCTTCGCAGAATGCTTCTAGCCCATCGTTTCATTTTGCTCATTAAGCGAACCTAATTTGGTTTGTGAAAGATTCTATGGTGTACGGACAACAGACAGACACAACACTGATTTGACTCTAATTAATTTGATTCGTTACAGATACTTTTTGTTTTACGATTGAACATTAACGACCCACCTGACTAGCTTCAAAATAGCTGCCTCTCGTCTACATGACTGACAATAAATTGCCAATAAAGCTTCATACAGTTGAGCAAAGCTAATTGCGCCAAGGATTGATTTAATACAAATGAAATGGGTGGAGAGTACAACCACAAAAAAAAGGGTCATAAAAATAACCATGCATGATGGTTGAGTCTAATTCTTGCAGATTCGCGAAGACTTTTACGATACCCACAGGCACAGCGTTTAGCATGCTGATGAATGGAAACCATAAAATTCGCTGATGCTATTGTCAGAACGACAGGGCTTGGTCTGGTGTTCCGTCGTTTGCAATGAAAGATTTGATGCCGGCCACTTCTATAAATGAGACTTCCTTCATTTAACTGTGTCCACGTGGCAAACTTTCTATAAGCCGCATCGCTTTTGTACGGATTATGAAATTGTTAATATCAGAAACAGCCTGGTTGAAAAATTTTCCATGAAATTCAGTCATCACTGCCGCACCGAGTTACCTTAATTTTTGTGGCTTATGCTGGCGGGAAATGTGTCTGTTCTTTTTTTTTTTGTCTGCAATTCAATCGAATCCGATATGGTTTTATTTTTTGTCAATATTTATGCCCGGTGTATTGCTATGATGACAAAGCAGCTTTATAATAGACTCGAGCGCTACGGCAGCAATTATGAACGAGATTTGATAACCAATTGCATTCCGGTTGGGTGTGCATTACATGTGCAGGTTGAACTTTAAAAATCAATTGACCAAATGAGATTTATCATAACTTTAGAAGCGGAACTGTTGAATCAGTTATTTAGGAATAAGCTTTAAGCTCGGAAGTGCTGCACTCCTTAAATGACATTTTTAAAAGTTCAGTAAAATAGAAGAACATTGGAAAATCGTAGCTTTGAGAAATGAGATTGAATGGATGATTTTTCTGCCGGTTGGTTTTTCATTGTTGTATTTTTGACTTACAATTGCTGCTGCTGCGACACATCAACAACTTTTATTATGTTCCTAATAATTATTTAAATTCATAACCTATTTAAGTCTCTTTATTTTACTTTATTTCTATATTACTCTCTCCTTTCTCTTCCTATACCTCTTTCTTTAACTCTTTCTATTTTGAATGCTCTTTTTTAATTGTTTTTATGGATGTCTCAATGTTAGGAAACCAGTACAGTGTGAATGAAAAAACAACGTTCTCTATGGTAAATGTTCTTGCTACGCGTTACGAGGGGCTTAAAGTCTGTTATCTGAATGCGCGGAGTTTGTATTTGTATAGCAAATGGAAGCGTAGGCATACTGATGAGTGCTGGTCTGCGTATAAAGAAGCGCGTAATTATTCTAATTCAATCATACGTATGTCTAAGAAAAACTATTATGCTTCTAAACTAAATACATCCCTCCCAGCAAAGAAACTTTGGAGTAACCTACGCAAAATAGTAGCAGTAATAATAATTGTGTTCTTGACCCTGATGAGTTCAATAATTTCTTTTTGGGTAGTGAACCTAATACCTCATAAGCTCTATTCCAAGACTAGAAGACTTTGAAGTAGCAACAGAAGGTGAAATTATCGAATATGGAACAGCTATTAAGTCTATTCCAATACGCTTCATTAAACTTATTTTACCATAGATTGTCTCTCATCTGACACACGTTATTAACTGGTGCATAGTAGCATCAACATTTCCTCAGTCCTGGAAAGCTGCAAGAGTGTTTCCTATAGCCAAAAAAAATAAGACCTCATCTCCTGCTGATTTTAGACCGATTAACATTTTGCCCTGCCTGTCGAAGGTCCTCGAGAAAAATATTGCAAGGCAAATAACAAAGCATCTAACGTTCAATAATTTGCTGTACGCTCAGCAATCCGGTTTCAGAGCTAACCACAGCTGTTCCACAACAATGGTTAATTTACTCGAAGGAATAAGACAAGATTACGATAAGGGTTATGTTACGGTTCTCTGCTTGCTTGATTTCTCGAAGGCCTTCGACAAGGTTAACCATGAAATCTTATGCTGGAAACTTAAGAACAACTTCGGTCTCAGTGAGACGGCAGATAAATTAATTAGCAGCTTTTTATCAAGTCAATCGCAAAGAGTTTTTTCGGCTGAACGATTTTCATCCTTTGGGGAAGTAAAACAAGGTGTACCCCAGGGCTCAGTTCTAGGACCGATACTCTTTTACATGTTCATAAATGACCTACCTTCTGTTTGTAAATATTCTTCAGTGCATTTATATGCAGATGACGTCCAATTGCACTTAGCAAAACCTTTCAGGAACTAAAATGAACTAGCTCTACTTATTAATGAGGACCTGAAAAATATTTATAATTGGTCAGTGTCAAATGGATTATTACTAAACCCGGCTAACACGCAAGTTATTCCTGTTTCTAAGAAAATTTTTAATTTAAATCTACTGTCTGATCTATATGTCAATAATAATAAAATCTCTGCTGTGGAAACCGTCACAAGCCTTGGCTATGTAATCATCCGTAGTCTATCTGGCTACGGTCATATCGACGTGGTCATTGGTCATATATACGGGTGTCTTGGCAAATTGTGGCTTAGCGCTAACTATACCCCACTGGTGACAGCCCTAGTCTTGTATCTTAAAACTTATGCTGAGGTTGTTTACTGTATTCTTGACTCATTATCTAAAAGCAAAGCGCAAATAGCGTTCAATGATGCAGTTAGATAGATATACGGCATCCGAAGATATGATCATATCTCTATGTACGCCAGAGGCTTACTTGGTTGCACTCTATTTGACTTCATTAATGCCAGGAACTGTATATTTTTACACAAAATTATTTACAGCAAATGTCCGTCTTATCTGTATAGCAGACTTAGTTTCACTCACTCCTCAAGAACGCAAAATATTATACCTGTCCGATATAATTACCTTAATTCCTCACGTTTGTTTTTCATCCATTCTGTTAGACTTTGGAACTCATTACCCTTATATATAAAAAATATTTTAAATTCATCCGATTTCAAAAGAGCAATCTTCCAACACTTATCAAGCTAACAAATCACCTCTTAATCCCTATGAAAATGAAAAAAATTCTTAAAAATGTTTTTCGCATACTTATACTTTAACAGAACTGATGCTCCTCACTACGAAAACCAAGATACCCAGTTTCCCACTCCCCCGTCTGAACGAACAACCGCTTTCTCTGTGTAGAAGCGCCAAGTAGGTACCTAGGCGTTACCTTAGACCCTAAACTCAGCTAGAAGCTAAACGTTGATCAGCGAGTTGAAAAGGCGTGCATAGCTTTTTACGCCTGCAGTAGAACCTGGGGTCTCCAATCAAAGCTGATCCTATGGATATATACGGCTTTGGTTCGCCCGCTACTAACATACGGATCACTAGTATGGTGGCCGGCCCTCATGAAAAAATTCAATGTCATCAAACTTAACAAGGTACAGAGAACTGCATGCATAGGCACCACAAGCGCTCTACGATCGACTCCGTCGGATGCACGGACGGTAATGCTGCATCTCCTACCTTTGGACCTACACATTAAAAACACTGCTGCTCACAGCTCCATTAGGCTCAGAGAGTCTGGATGCTGGACGTCGAAACCCTATGGTCATAGCGCTATACTTGATCTTATACCGAGAGATTTGGTAACTTCACCAACGGACTATACGGTCACTAGAATTTATCCATCACATAACATTGACACTCTAATCCCAGAAAGAGCGGAATGGAATAGTGGTCAGATATGTAAGGACTTTAACTGGACAATCTACACTGACGGCTCTAAGATGGGCGGCGGAGTCGGTGCGGGTGTGTTCTCAGAATCTCTGAACATCTGTAAAGCCTATAGACTGCCCGACAATTCCAGCGTTTTCCAAGCCGGAAGCATGTCGTCAAATCAAATTACATCCAAATATCCTGCCAAGCCAGAAGGTTGCCATATGCATTGATAGTCAAGCAGCCATCAAAGCTATTGCCTCGTTTCCTTCACATTCAAAATTAGTACAGGAATGCCGAGCTGAAATAGCGTCGTTAGAAGGTCAGCTCATTTCCCTGATATGGGTTCCCGGCCACAGTAACATCCCAGGTAATGAGAAGGCCGATGAACTTGCTTGAAAGGGATCTGCCCTTCAGCGCTCGCTTGCAGGTGAGGTTTTCATCTCACTACAAGCAGTTAAGGCTAATATATCCTCATACTTCCTTGCAGTAGCAAATCTAAGATGGGTCAGACTCACGAACTGTGCAACATCACGGAAAATATGGCCGGAATACAAACAATCAAAGACAAAAGATCTCCTTCGGCGAGCCCGTCATGATATTGCTAGATTAGTGGCGGTCTGCACAGGACACTGGCCGATTGGAGTCCTGCCATTAAGCTAGGTATCCCACACAACTCACATTGTCGCAGCTGCAAAAACACAGCTGAGAGGGAGACCCTAACACACTTCTTTTGCGACTGTCCGGCTCTTGGTAGACCCTTCTTCAACTCAATTAATGAGATTTCTGCTAGGGATATTAAGGAACTAATGTCCTTCTTAAATACCTCGGGCTGGATTTAGAGATATCTCAAATATACCAAAATAACATCATAAATAAGGTAACAGAGCTGTGGTATTAAAACGGCACATAGTGCTAATTAGGTTCTCACTGAACCACCACTTTTACCTACCTACCTACCTACCTTAACCATTTTACGGACGTCATAATCGATCTACAATCGTCATAGTAATCAAACTTAAACCACTTTGATTCTTTTGGACTTCAAGCAAACTATTATTACTGCTGTATCCGCCAGTGTTAATGTAGACCGCGATTAATCCATTGATAGCTCTTCGCATCATTTAGAAGACTTTACGCAAGTGTGTTGGTCTTAAACCATACGAAACACAGCTCGTATAAGAATCGGAGTCGAATGAACTTGCAGCCTGGGAAAAGCTGGAAGAAGATCCGTGTCCTTATGGAAAAATGCTGACGAAGCTCATTTTTGGTCGAATGACTTTGACAATAAACAAAACTGCAGTATTGGTCGCTAGAAGCAGCCTCAGGCGATATAAGAGTTGCCAATACACCCGGAAAAATACAAAGTTTTACTCCACCAATACTATTGGCCCGTTTTTTACTAAAAGATGACTATGAGAACAACGTTGCTGTCGATGAATTCTCATTTAACGAAACTTATTAACAACAAACCATGTAAACAATGAAATCGTATATCAACGTCAGCACTTCAATCGGTACTTGGTGTCAACAAAACCTTTTTTTGTTTGACATATGAGTATAAATAAAGTGGTTTGGTTAAATTTGACACAAAAAAATAAAGAAAGAAAAACGCTTCTCATTTTCAGACGCGGAAGTCATTCATCAACCGTGAAACTTCAACGATGCTATACTTTAAACAAATGCGGAGTTTGATACACATGACTGTCAAAACGACAGGCAAATAAATTGACCAAGGTCAAGGTGCATTGGTTTAATCGTAGTCAATAATTTTATTAGATTTTGTTTTTTTTTTGTGAGACTAGGAAGAGAGTGTGATGACTTCATTAGAGATTTGGGTGATTTTTAAATTCACACCGATTTGATGTGAGCACCGAAGTAAGAGGCGCTTTCAATTAGGTGAAGATTTTAATTAAAATTTCATCGTGTTTCTTAAATGATTTCATATGAACTTTGAATGAAAATAAATTGTTTGTTCCTTGATTTTAATTTTTAACAATTTGTTTGGAAAATTTTTTACCAGGCCAAAAATGTACTATTTTCATAGAAAGATACGACCTGAGACATCACGCTGTCAAAGCAAATCATACCCGTCTTCTATTCTTATGTTTGGCAAGCTTATTATCTTACTCGGTTAAGTCGAGTAATACGTGTGTTGGAAGAGTTTGGAAGAGTTTGCCATTTGTTTGGTTCCTGACAAATCGTGTCTTTGTGCTGGAAAAGGTAATAGACCAAAGAAAGATCGAACCTTCATCAGGGAAGTCATGTTGTAGCGCACCATGATGGTTTAATCTCCTGTCGACTCGAAGCTGCCGCACGACAGACATTCCATCTGATGAAAGTCAGAAACAGCTTTATGTTTAAGGCCATAACTTTCCTTGATGTATTAAAAGCTATTGGGACTCTAAAGAACTCTAATTCGTGTGGAGCTGATGGCATTTCTAGTTCTCAAAAAAATAGGATGTTTTTTGGTTAATGTCTTGGCAGATATATTTAATTGTTGTGGATTTTCGGGAATCATTTCAGAAGCCCTCAAATGTGCAGATGTTGTTCCATTTTTTTTTAGAAAGGTTCTGCTACTGAAATGTGCAACTTTAGGCCTATATCACTTCTCTCAGTTTTTAGCAAAGTCTTTGAAAAACTTGTTAAAGAAAGAATAGTGATTTTATTGAATAAAACTAAGTTCCTTAACCCAAATCAATTTGGCTTTCAGAGAGATAAATCGACTGAAGATGCACTCCTGCAGTTCTGTGCCTAGATTCTAGAATGAGTTTCTCAAGTCATCACTCACTCTGAAGAAGTATCTCGGTAGTAGTCTACGACCTTTCTATTATTTGCGAAATATCTGCTCCACAATGGTATTGTTTGCTGGAGAGGTGTTTATCAGAATTAAATTCAACCTCTTTTAATTTTGCAGAAGTATATCCTTCGAAAACTATGCCGTAAACCTGCTAGGCATCGCAGTTTTCCTTTGTTCTGTGACCTGAAGATCCTGCCAGTTCGTCATTTGTACTGCTTTAAAGTGTTAAGGAAATTTTTTATGAAATCTGGTAATCGAAACTTTCGAGTAATGTCGAATCATAATTTGCGTGGAAACCTTTTGAATTTAGTATCTTTGCCACATTGTCGAACCACTGCTTATCGTAATTTTTATTCAGTGTCTTCATATCGTCTATATTTAATAAGCTTCCACAGTCTATAAGAGCAATATCAGTGTCCGGAATGCCTACACAACTTGTAAAACCGTGGCTCTTGAATATTTACTTTTCTAATCCCGAATCCATTCTGTCTGACAATCTGGTTTAATTGCTTATATCTTTGCATTGTACTTGCGCTCTTATTAAGTAATTTAATTTCCTTTAAATTACTTAATAAGAGCGCAAGTACTTATGCGCCAATTGTACTGGAACAACACACAACAGAAGCAGCGTTGCCAATTTAGTGCTTTCAGCGTTAATTTCAGAGCTCAAAAAATTATTTCACTGCCCAAAATGTCATTTGTCAGTGCTTGGGCGTTATTTGAGTGCTTTCATTTTATTTTTAGTGCTTCATTAGCTCCGTTTTTTAACGCTGAAACTACAAACTAGCCTAGAAACTGCTTTGTTTGCCACATTCAAATGGTGATGTTGAACGGGTTTTTAGTCAAGTTAACCTAGTCAAATAGTAAACTTTGGAACAAAATGAGTTTGGAGATGTTAAATGCAATTTTGCAAACAAGCTTTGGTTTGCAAAGAAATCAAATATGCTGTAATAGTTGTAATTTTCATGAAATCGTGATTTGAAAAATTGGAACTTTAAAGCCATATACCTCTGAACTTATTTAAAGGCACACCTTTTTTGCTGTATCTAAATATTTTAATAAATTTATTTATTTATTTTATTTTCGTGCAATCGTAGAAGTTGATTAAAAATAAATGTTTTTTTTTATATGCAATAATTTATAATTAATCAGAACTTATTTATTTTTGGAGAACTTATTTGTTACCACGAAAAATACTGTCCGATGACATATTTTTAATTGGTCTTTATACAATATTATAACTAAAATGTTTGTGTAAATTTTGTTTAATAAGTAGTAAAAAAGTGGGAAAAATGACTTGTTTTATAATTCTTAGACATTTAACTTTAAATTAACTTCAACTAGTTACAACTACCTACAATAATTAACATTCTACCCAATCAGGCCACCAGTATTAGCTGGGATTCAGCCGTTCATTATTAAGTGTATCTTTTTCAGGTACGCTCATACAATAATTCCCACCAGGAGCTCTACAGGAATCTTTTATCTGTTGCTATATTAGCAGCATGGTATTTTAGGGCAATATTGCTCGAGTTCGACAAGCAGTCAAAAATGCCTGAGATTGTATGTGTCCCTTTTCTAACGAGTTTGTAAAATATCCCGGGTTAGGATAATAAAATCCCGATATGAGTTCGTTCTCAATTACATTTGCCGATCGCGTAAAATGATTCCTCAGTAAGCCCACGATAACGTTGTCAGACACTCCGGAAGAATCCAATAATCTTTTGCTTTTTGCATATGCCGAAGGTCGGAATGATCGCATCTGAAAATCGCGCAAGCACTTTTTTTCGAAAACTCTATACTATGACTCGCATAGGTCAGAATTGGACGCACAAAGGCATGGTAACACTTATTTATGACTTGAACTTAATAAATGTTTGTTTCTTTTGTTTTTGGGAAACTGGAAAAATAACTTTGTTGGTGCTCAAGGTATTAAAATTAACGCTGAAAATATAGTATTAGGAACGGGGCTTTGGCTCAGAAAAAAACTTGGCAATACTGGGCAGAAGATGTGCTTCCTTTCTGATGAGAATATTTGCGTAGTGGTTGAAGATGTCGTGGTTGAGCCACAACGCTTATTTTCAGCGATATGTTTCCATCTGAAGCGATACAGAACCTTGATGAACTAGTCTATTTTGGCGAGAATATATGGTTCAGAACCACAGAAGGAGGCGCATTTATATAAAAATACAATATTTGTTTGTGCTTATTGAAGAACTCTTTAAGAACACACTTACGAGTATTGTTTTAGGAGAACTTGTGTCTTAAACTTCCATGAAATCCTACTTAAAAGTTAAATAAGGAAAACCGTTGACTGGGAGCATCAAAAAACACACCGCAGAAGATTTCTTCAAGCTCTAAACATGATTGGTCAACGACAACAATCCACTCAGTATAAGCGGGCTTTTCCGTACATCAACGACCTCCAGAGTCTGAATGGCGTGTTTTTCAAAAATTTACTTTTAAACTCTCGTTTTCTAATAATTTTACGAAGTGGTGAGGTTTGTAAGCTTGTATGCAGAGCGTAATCTTCATCGAAAACAACTTTTTCAATTTTAGAAGTTTTTCCAGAGTATTTGAAAGGGATTTTCAGGGTGGACATAGGCTCCATTTTTTCCGTTTAAACAAAAAAGCATTTCGTGGCGTTAAATTTTCAAACTTTTGTCAGGGAATAAACGGTCGGGCAAATGCGATGTTTGTAAACGCAGTCTTAAAGGGGACTTTGACGGATCGTTTTTTTATAAAGGTACATTTTTGCATTTTTAATTTATCTTTTTTTGCGAAAAAAACGCGGAAATTTGATTTCTTTTAATTACCGCAATTTTCCGAAATACTAAACGAAAAACCCATCTGTCATTCCATGACCAAGGGGACACCAATTAATAATATGCTTTGAATTTGAACTTCAGGTCAATAAAGAGGGGACAGTGATGTCAGCCGTTTACCTCCCGCGATTTGAGGACCTTTTTTCGCGGAGCTGCAACGGCCGCCACTTTTTTTTTTAAATTTTGACGTTCTGTATATCATGAACAAAAAACCGCACTCAAAAAGCTTGACTCGTTTCCTTTGAAAAAAATTAAAATGTAAGCATCTGAAATAGCGCACTCCAAGGACTAAGTCTCCCTTAACGGTAAGAGATATTTAATTGCTTTTTTTCGCATAGTTGTAGAACTCAAAAAGCTCTAAAAAAACGTCTACCACGACATATTATAACACAAATTGTTAAAATATGAAAAAAAAATATATTTTATATATAAAATTAATTTTAAAATAAAGGCATTTTTAAATAAAAACAAAATCTAAATTCTTATCAAATTAATTCTGCTTTTCGCCCAGGAAATTTTATGCAGATAAAAATTTCCTTTTACAAAACATTGTATGAACAATTAATATGTTCTGGTGTTAGCTGGCGGCGAATTGACCTCTTTTCGGTTCTTCATCAGTTTCAGTATCGCTGAATGTGTTAAAGCTGTGCGAAGGAGAAGTAGATTCGATACGCGTATTTCGAGTAGGTTATGGTCGACATAATCGTTCAAGGGGGCGTACTATTCTGTCTCTTTTACAGACGTTTTAAAGCCACCAGCTCAACAGAAAATATAGCTGCCGTAAGTAAAAGTGCGTAAAAAATGTGTAACAACAATACATAATGGCGAAAAAAAATACTGCGAATTAAACGAATGCAATTTAGTCCCTATTTTTACTCCACCCAGGGACTCACTCTTTACAATTAAGGGAAGACAAAATCCTATGAAATCGAACAAATTATAAAATAGGGGCCAAGTGCGAGTCAGACCCGCAGCCGAAGGGTTCCGTACCACCATACAATGTACAACAAATTTTTCTGATTTTATTAATTTTAAGAAACCGTAGTCATAAGAATTTTTTAGGAATTTCAACTTGATACCTCCTCCTTGATTTCTGAGCAAAAGGGTCTTGCCAAGCAGACAGACGGACAACGAAGTGATTCTTAAAGTTCCCAATTTTCTTTTAGAGATACGGAACCTTAAAAATATCTAAAGCTGTCTATCGATAGTTCGGCGAGGACAGCATTTGAGCTTGTCCTAAAGCACATTAAGGGGAATTCTGCCTTCGGATTGAAGCCAGCTGACTACGAAATACGCCGATTGACGTTAAATTTGGATCACGAATTTTCACTCAGCACTTTCTTCAGCGGTGAGGTCGTTATTTCGAACAGGTATGCGGAAATGAAAGTCCGAATGGAACTGTCAAAAGACATTTGGTCTGGAGGAAGATGTAACCCTCATTGACAATTCTCATCGCTATAGTAAAATTTTAATCGAAGTTTTTTTGACCTCGAATCGAAGACTGATTTGTCGCCATTGATTTCCTTTTTGTTGGACTATGAAAAAGATATTTTTTCTCCATGTTCACAATCCGCAAATCTTTGACGCTTCTAAATCGATTAATCGTAATTTTTTTGGCCGATTTATTGTCAGCAAGAACTCCGGTAAAGGACAATCTAATGATGTAATTTTCCGTTCAAAATGACAAGATTCAAATTCACTTTCGAAACCACAAAATGGATGACCCTGTATCCTCCTTCCAGATATCATTCAAGGAATAAAATCCTTACAACTAAGACTGTCACCAGTGTCGTTAACATTGTTCCAGCATTATCGCCAACCAAATAAACCCTCGACGTTTTGTTGTCATGGCAAGGAGCCGTCGCTACCAAGATGGATGGATGCTAAAACAGATACCGCCACCACCGTCAATTTAAAACGAAATGCGATTAATTAATTTGTTTTCCCTGCCTGCGTCGTTCTTCATTTGAAATTCGATTCTAAATGAATCCTTTGAATTCCGCCGTCAGAATTGCTTTGTCATCAGTTACATCTGGAGTTCGGCGGCGGCGACGGCGAGCGCTGCTACTGTCGACACCTTGCCTGCTTCTGGCGCGATACAAATCTTCTCCTGCCATTCATCTCGTATTTCAAATTTACACAGATTAAATCTCGATTCTGTTAGAATGATGTACGACGGATGGAATGGGACGACAGACTCGAAGCCACCGAAAGGATTTCTGCAATGAACGGGTGGATGGGGGTTCGCAAATAAACGCTCGTGTTTCGTCACGTGTTACGCCATGATAAGCCGAATCTCCAAGCAGTACGACCAAGTTCTGCCGACTCATTTGGGGTTTTAATTAGGTGCAATTTGTAAGGAATCATCATCTCATTCCACACTTGAACTTGAAGTTCCTCAACACCACGACCACCTTCAATATCTGCGCAAGGCTTTTCGTTTAACTCTTCTTATCGACAGGATTCTTGGTCTTTTCTTTTGTTGTTTTAACGACGTTCGTGCGACGACGTGAACATTCCGAGGCATCTTGGTCTGATGGCGTACGAGTTGGAATTTCATTCTTATTGTTGGAAGTTGGCAATTTGGTTTCGTGCCTACATGCAACTGTGGCACAGATCTGCTCAGCTCAGCTCCTTTCGTATTGTATTGTTTCCGTGGAGTCGGGGGGTACCGCAAAAACTTTGTTGACAAGTTCTTAAGAGGAGGCACACAGACCGACGACGAGGATGTGCGACCAACAATGTGGGTTAGGTAATGCCTGTTGATGCCTGAAGCTGGCCTGCAATAGTCGTCGTCGTCGTCGTCGTCGTCGTCACCGACGTCCGTTGGTTATTGGATTTGTTTGTGGGTGGATGATTGTTGCTGTTCCTGTTCCTGTTGGTCTTGGGTGCGTACCAGAACCAGTATCTCGGAAGGTGTCGATAACTTTGTGAGATGTGCCGAGCTAATTCTTAGTGCAGTCCAAAGTACGGAAGTATTTTTGCGGTATTCTCAAAATGTTTGTTTGGGATTTTTACTTTCTGATTTCATGGGAATGAAGTTCGCACGTTATTGCCGCAGTTGGGGGGATGCTCCCAGTGGGCTTGTGGATTTAATTAATTTTTTTTCTGAGGTTATTAAATATGAGAAGAGAGGGAGAGAGAATGCGGATCGCATAATTGACAGCTTCATTTGGACAAAAGTCTGCAGAAGGATAGTGCCCCGAGCTTTTCATTAGATGCGAATACGGATAGATACGGAGTCAGTTTGTGGGTAGAATAAATTTCATCTAAATGGAGTCCGAACTATGAGACACAGAGATTATTAGTTTTTGTCTTTATATGGACTGCTTGACAACTGTTTTAATAGGAGTGGTCCAGATGGTTGATGCATCTGGTTCGAGCAGAGGAAACTCTCTGTTGTCTCTGCCATAAACACAACAGTTGAATGGAATGTTTCCTGACTCAGAACTCGCAGTGCAAATTGAGAGTTGATTAAATATTTCCGTTTATTGACAAAATAGTTGTCGGAACTCACATTATGATTCTTGTCGTTCAAGTTACGAGGGTGCTCCCAGGACTGGCATATACAAGTTGATTTTTGTTTTGAAAGAATGACTTTGCCAGGGAGTTTATAAACATTGACAAAATTGGTCATCCTCTTGTGAAACAATGCTTTTATTTGACAAGCTTCAGTCCAACCAATTTGGAGCTGGATTTAATGAAGATCGGATGACAGAGTATACTCTGATTGGGCGTTCCAGCTTACAAGAAAACCGGGGCATTTGAAATATCAGACATGGCTGTATATAAGCTTTTAAAAGCCTCCAAAAAAATAAGGATCGGCAGTGGAGATCAAAAGTAATGATTCTTAGAAGGCAAAACCCTCTAAGGGTTACCGATAGCTAAAATTGACCTACAAGATTCGAACAGGGAGACCCCAAAAGAGGACTGGGTTCGGGTGAAGAATGAAATCTTAAGCCCCGTATGTACTTACAATAGTAAGTCTTATGAGTTTTGGAGTATTTTTGATTCATAAAAACAAGAAAGTTCTTGAGTTCCTTTATAGCATCATTTCAACTTTTATAGAGCCCTAGGAGCACAACTTAAGCTCCTAGACGAAGGTATGTAATGCCTTCATAATTATTTAAGGACTTCAACATTGTGTTGCCAGGAAATTTTCATGATAAGCCTGCTGGTTTAAAAAAGAATGAACGCTGATCCAATCACGAAAGAGTGGAGAATTATATCGGAAGGACTTCAGGTTAGATAAGCCATAAAAAGTTTAAGGAAATTAGCAGTCGTGCTGAAAACCGGTCGTCACGCCTTAAAGACAAAAATTCAGGATGATGACAAATGAGAATCGTCAAATGAATAACCAATTTATTCACCACTCCCTTGTTTTTGAAATAATAAAATCACTTTGTAATTTTTTTGGTAAAAAGCATATACAATATTACAACTAAAAATCACTTTGTGCGCACAAACATTCAGATGGCTTGAGTCTTAGAAGAAGTTGATAATGTTTTAAGGGTTCCGTACCTAAATCGTGTCAACGGAACCCTCACTTCTAAGGCTTTGTTGTTCGTTCATTTATCACCTGAACCGTAATAGTTACACACTTGCAATAGTAAAGTACTATGGCCGCTATAACATCGAATAATGAAAATATAATAGTGTTAAAAAAGCGGAGGGTCCCTAAAGAAAACATGGCAACTCAATTTTACGCCAAAAAGTAGGCTATGAGAAATTAAAGATTGTTACGGTGTTAGAGAACCTTTCGTTTGCGAGTTCGACTTGCACTTGGCCGCTTTCTTTTAAACTCAGAAAGGAGTAATTCTGTCCATGAGAGGTCGTAATTTATGAAACAAAAGGCGCGCCAATTTAAGAGAGAGAGAAGGAGTAGTCATGTATCAGTTTGCATTTGTTTGGCAACTTAATTTAAACAAGTACGGCATGAGGGCACGCAAATGACTCCCTGTCTGGGGGACTTCACTTGTAACGATGGCACTCTAAAAAAAACTATGTTGATTTTGTGACAACAACATTAAGTATGTCTTTATAGTAGTTAATATTTCTTTATTTTTAGTTAAATGATTTTTATGTTTGGATAAGAACCAAAGATCTGGGGTAACCTGTCATCTGCAACATATACGTCGATTTTCGAAGCAAGCCAAGTGAAGACAAATAAAGTTCTAGTTCTTAGGAGAACGTATTTGTCGAAGTTTTGTAGAATTAAAGCAGAGTCTTTGCGTCGATACATAATCATTGATGAAACATGGATCCATCACTTCAAACCTCAAATGAACGAACAGTCAAAAAAATTACTACAAGAATAGAATTGGCTGTTAAGATCGCGATGGCAGCAATAAGTCCGCCAATTGCAGGATTTGTCAAATCTTTGAAGAAATGGGCATACAGATTTCTAAATCTTGATATTGTCATAACCTGGCATTCACAAAGTAGATGGGTGACGGTCTCCTCAGGCAATCTCTGCAGAAATCATTTGACTGCACCCCTGGCCTTTCCAAATATCTGTCAACCAGACAGTGTCCAATGAGAACAGATATTAGAACGCTTAAAGAGTTGCGACTCAAGGTTAGTAGTAGGAGGTTCAAGTTTTGTCTGGTGATGTTGCACGATGGTTCATTTACCCATAAATTATTTACCAATATATTTTGAGGCGCATCTGCGAGGGTGCTTTGTACCCACACGGCAAGCTCAGCTGCTCTGCCGTTTCCTTGGATACCCCAATGCCGTGGCACCCCGTAAAGGTGAACAGTGGAAAAGTCCGCTATTTCTAAATGGATACCCAGCGTTCCTTGTCAAGCTTAGATGGGTTTGCTCAGGGAGAGATTTTATGGAAGCTTGACTGTGAAAATGAATATTTTCTTTCCTTATCATTAAAAACTGTGGAGGTGATTCCGCTGCTCAAAAAAGAACCCAGAACGTAGACCTTTTTCCTTACTTCCGACCCTTTACGCATTGTAGCAATTTTAAACAAGTACAAATATTTTGGAAATGAACAGTTTGGTTTTCGTGAGGGGAAATCTACTGAAGATGCAATTCTTAAGCTATGCTTTAAAATATATGAGAGTTTCAGCAAAAATAACTCTAACTTAGTACTTTTTATAGATATGAACAAAGCTTCTGACATGGTCAATCATGATATTCTGCTGGAAAAATTGGATAGAGCAGGATTAAGAGGTGTAATTCACAAGTGGTTATCTTCGTATTTGTCAAATAGATCACAGTGCGTCAAATTAAATGGTGACTATATAAGCAGCCCGCTACAACTTAAAATTGGTGTACCACAAGGTTCGGTATTGGGTCCATTATTGTTTTTGATATGTACATAAACTCACTGTTTCATCAAACATTTAGTAGCAATATTTAAATTTAAATATTAAAACTATTTTTGACTCTGTAGTTCAGTTAAACATGGACCTAAACATTCTTCAATGGTTTTCTTAACACGAACTTCTCGTAAGCAATAAAAAAAGACTAATGTTATGTTATCTAACAGGCATTTGTTCAATTGACTGTGATTCCATTTTTTCATTCGAGTGCATGTCCCAAGTGTTCGATTTCTGTGGTGGTAAAATTAACTACCAGGAAAACATATCATGTGATTCGAACTGTTTCAAAATAGAAGAGGTAGAGAGCTTTAAATATCTAGGCATTCTCATAGATAATAAGATGACATGGAAGGCTCATGTCGAAAACCTTAAGAATTATATGTTATCTGTATTGCAATTTGGGGAGGGACCTACAACACAACACGTAAAAGCATATAGTCAGAATTATTTGCAAACGTAATAGACTTTCCCACAGTTGGCCTCTATTTCTAAAATTGCGTATATTTCCTCTGAATCACTTCTGTATCTTTCAGGTTTTAAAAATTTTCTACTTGAGAAGCGGGTACAGGCAAACGTTGAGATGTTCAAATATATACAGCCTCAGAATAAACAATATGGTTATGTCCAATATTCCAGTCTCTAAAAAAAACCCGCTGCTTGAAATTTTATACTACGATAGCACCTAGGCTTTTTATTAAATTTCCATTACATATAAGGAGAATAACGCAACCTACCCTATTTTTAAAGGAGCTTAAGCATTTTCTTTCCAGTTTGGATAATTCAGCTACCAAAACTTTTCTAAGTACAAATTTCTAATATAGGTTTATATTTTTCAATTTCAATCTTTATATTATGTTAATAATTTGTTATTATTTTATGTTAGTTGTTTAAATTCCCACTTTATTTTTGTTATATTGCAAAAAATCATTTATATTATATCATTTATTTCAATCATATTGTTTTTCAAGCTAAAATCTTTATTATAATTACCCCACAAACGATAAACATTTTTGTATGTGTCATTGATGAATCATTCGCCTCTAGTCATATTAAGGACTATAGAATGATGCCCTTTAATAAAATAAAAAAAAATGCTCCTGTACAACAATAAGTTTGCGGTCGTGGTAAATCGTGGAAGGAGTGCTCTAGTCTTAGACTACTCGAAAAGATAACTTCCACTTTTTGTAACAATTTTGATACATCGGTTGATATCGTGATGAAGCCGGCCGATAATGCGGATCCTGGGGATACGGATTTCGAAGTGGGATGCGAAATTTGTTTTTGAGACTCAAACCCAGTAACCGGCCCGAAATAAAAACATCCAATTCTACGTGGTTATTCCATTAGTCCATTTAAACATTTACGGCATGAAATGAAATTATTATTTGAAGTTGAACCTTTCCTTATTCCTTATTGACCTTCGAACACAATTTTTCTAAACGATTTTCAAAGCCTTAATCAAGCGGGTGCCTTAGACATTTCTTTCGCAATTAATGCAATAATCATACACGTTAAGAATAGTCATATCTTTTGCCTGCGTCGAGTAAGAAGCTCGACTTTAGAAACTTTTTATTACATTTAACTTTGTGCCTCCACGCGTTCCTAAGAAAAAGCACGCTGACAAACAAACGGACAACGAATTGATCCTGTTATGGTTCCGTTTCTCAATTTGAGGAGCAAAACTTTAAAAATATTGGTTCTTTTCAGACAACACTAATGTTCTTTTCGCTTAAAAAAAAAAAGGTCATAACAATGAACACCTAAGCTCCAATAAGAAGTGCAAATTTTATTGGTAGCCATCCTCTACGCATCTTCACTATTTGTCCGTGTGGGATTCGGACCCACAGCTAACTCGGAACGGCCACAAGACTGTATCATGGCATTTGTACTTAATAGAGCATTGCCAATATGGAATGTTCCTAAGCCACGTAACTCAATTTTTCCACATAATAATTTCATTAAAAAAAAAAAACATTTTAAAACTTCAAACCTTCCGGTTTCTTTTATTTAACAACACAAACTAGACTTGATAGTTTTCTCTATCTTGTTTATAATAATCAGAGATTAACTTTACCCTTGCAAAAATTGAGTAAATACATCTCTTAAAACAAAATTAATAGGCAACGCTTCATAGAAAGACCTCACAAGCACTTCATAAAACAAACTTACCTCCATTAGGCTAATCTACATCTCCACAAAATGCCTACCAAAAACACACAACAAACTTTAATGCCAACCAAAGTCCTTGAAAGTCTCCAACGTCTACGGAGTACCGCCAAACAACCCTTTTTTACCCCCGATTTTATATCAGCACTTAATTTAATACTCTTAACTTAAACTTTTATTATCCATCTAATCATAAAACCGCTCACTCTCAGTCTCTATTTGGTGAGCCTATTCCTGGCTAACAACACAAAACGAGAATAAAAATAAAATTGTATCTCATCGGAGTGAGCTAATAAAACAAATCGAAAGCATTCATCTGACATCAAAACACACTCAAGTCCCTGTCAACACACAAGCAAGCCAAATACACAGCCAAGCTGAGGTCTCAAACTATTAGCATCTAATTGGAATCCTGTCTAGGGTCCATCCATCCATCCATCCATCCGTCCATCTATCCAGTTCACAGTTTTAATGTTTCAACTTGAGCAGGAAAGGTACACTCGTACTCGTATCCGGAACAACGTGACTGGCCAACGTGTAAATAATAAAGAATACCCGAAAGAATGACATAGGAAGAGAGATAAATAGATCGCCTAGCCAGATACCTACAGATGCAGCGACTGCCTCAACAGAGACAAGCACGACCACGACAACGACGAGGAGTCTTAATTAAAGTGAGAAAAGTGTTGTAGTATTTCAAATGATGGGATTGAGGGGGGAGGGCAAATGAGGCGCACTGTTACCTCATTGCTCTTGGCTCACAGCTAGAGACCAACTCGAATTGTGTATCGCATGCAGGCGGGGCCGCAGGCTATTGCCGGCCGCTCACAAGGGACCCAGTGCGCCGAAAGCGGGCGGAAAACAAACTGCCCACTCTATCTCTTCCGGCAGTTTGTGTCGATATTTGTGTCGGACCAGCGAGAGAAGAAACCTTACTAGACCAGTGGCCAGTCGGAGCCAGGGCCACTTAACTTACCTTCTGTGTGTGCGCTGTTTGCCTCACCGATGATCCGTTCGTTTCACCAGCACAATAAATTTATCTCTCGTGCAGCGATGACGATGTCCAAACGTTGACTTAAATGATTTAACGTTTCGCACTCTAAACGAGTGAACACAGAGCAAACATAGACGCCCGGTCCAGTTTAATCCAACCAACAAGCACACAACCACTCCAGATTCGAGTGACCACAAACTAGAACTATTAGTAGCACTCTTATAATCTCATCAAACCCAAACACACGAGAAACATAAATTGGTTTAATCGCGGCACTTCCTCCTCTTGACACCCAACACACTACGCGCGGACACGCACCACTCACCACGCACCACGTACTCCTCACCGAGGATCACCTAAGATCTGAGTCGATCGATCGATGCACGACAATAATTACCAGGAGCCCGAATCACTTTATCCAAATAGAAATAGAACGGAACCCAAAACTCTTAACTCGTTGTTTGAACCACAAACCTCGCCGCCGCCACCGATTGTTGCCAAATGGACGAACGGCCTGAAGCGAAGTTACCACCGCAAAACGCTCTGCTCACAAGGAACACACCGGAGTTCTCGTCCAGAAACCGACACCAAACCGAACCGAGCAGAAGCTGCTTCAAACGAAAAAAAACGCCAAACACAAATCCGTATCGACCAACACGTCCGAACGCCAATCTATGACTGAAGTGAATCCAAATCAAAAACCGCTGAAACAGAATTCCGTTTTTTGTTAGCAGTTTGTCGCGGCAACAATGTTGCTGGGCGGAAAAGGCGCGCTCACCGTTGCAACACTCTGGGGCTTGTGTTTGTGGAAAACTTTTGGCCGGGAAAATGCAAATGCCGTTGCTGGAGTTGTGCCGGTCTTTGATGGTTTTCCAGTTGGCAGTTGGGGATGGAAATTTCACTTCGTTTTTGTCGTAAACAGAGAGATGTTGACAGAGAGAGGGAGAGATTCACTTTCCAGTCCAGGTAGAAGCGAAGAGCTTTCGTTTCGAGTTGGGCCTTGGCAACATTGGGTAGCGAGCTTTTCCGTGTAATCAAACTTCAAGTCGATGGGCGGCCAGTGGAGACTGGATAGTGTGGGTAGTCTGAGATACAATGGCGTTTGGCAGCATGTTGCATGCAAATTATAAGGTACTGCGTGCGTTGTTTTTTTTTTAGAATTGCAGCTGTTTTCGTTTATTCGTATTGTTTCGTTTGGTTTACACTTAATAAGCTCAAGTAAAGTCGACATGGGGTTTATAACAACCCTTTAAATGCAACTTGCACATTGGATACAGACACCTTTTGAGAAGAGTTGAAAAAATGTGTTATATGTTATTTGAAACTTACATTGTTCCTTAGGTAGAACTTATTTGCATTCGTTCAATTCGCAGATATTTATTTCCATTAGTTGATGCAAGGCTGCAAGCAGAATTTTCTGTCCCAAAGACAGGTCATCTACATAAGCCATGATTTTGATGACGCGGTGAAAGCAAGGCTTATTTCATAGCAACGGCAAATTGTATGAATCGAGAAGATTCAAAAATTAGATTGAATTGAAAGATGACTCGAAAGTCGGGCGTTATCAATTGATCCAACTTAAAGACATGCTCTTATATGACTTCGTCACGCAACCGTTGTTAGATCCAAGCTATTGATAAATTTGACATTCATTTTGGATCCACGTTACATTCACGTTGTGATGTTTGTTGTGAAGCTTAAGCCATTCCATGTCTATAATGATTGTCTTTCATCTGGAGGCTACTGGTGCCAGTGCCAAGACAGAAAACCGCTTCAGATTCTTAGGCACTTTTTATTAATCTATCAAGTTATTTTTTTGCCCCCATTCGATCCAGTTTGATGATGATTTTGGCATTTCTCACGTCACGTAAGACTGTTGTCCTCCCATTTCTTTATCCAAAGTTGATGCATAGCTTTTTGCCATTTTAAAGAAAAAAAAAGATCAACATTGTTGTTGTTGGAGTAATTTGGGTATCCATTGAGCCATTCAGTATTCCATACTATATCAAATTTTCGAGACGGCGGGAAATTGTTGAAAATATTTGTCCTCTTCCATTGTTGCCATGAACGGCCAGGTCTTCAAAATCGTTATGTATATTCAAAGTTAGTGTCACCAGATATAAAGCGAGCTTACATGAAGCTTGAAGCTTGACTGGCAGGTAACATAACACAATACGTTCACCAATGAACTACGTTCGGAATATCGGTCATAATCTCCCCAGCAGTAGCGTTTTTGAAAATTGGATTGGATGTTGCATTTTTTAAGCATGACATCGATTTTTTGAAAATGTTTTCATCTAATGCTTAGTTGTCTGCCATGCAGTTTTGTAAGAAGAGTATCGTTTGAATTTTTAAGTCCTACCGAGATTTGCTACAAAATGTATAAATAAAGGAAAAGCCAACTTTTAAGGATTTGAAATGAGACCGCTGGTTACTTAAAGTCAATACTTCATTAACGTACATATGTGTATAAAAAAATAACAGGGGACCAAGTATGCAACCTTGAGGACTTCATGGACTGCTTATTTTGTGTTTATGCAGCAGACTATTGCGGCTCACTTTTCCAAATGTTCCACCATTATAATTCCTTAAGCGTCCTAAAAACCTGATGCCATAACCTTCCCTGTCGAACTCGACACTTGGAATTTCTTTGACGTCGTTGTAGAGGGTCGCTTGAAGGTCATCGATTGTTGTTTAACTTCTGGATCAAAATGGTGTTTCCAAGACTCGCGACAAATAATTCTCGTGATCTACCTGGAACTTTTCGAGAACTAACCCTTGATATATCGACAAGTTTTTTTTTTTTTTTGATCACCGGTTAATTTTCTAGGCACCCAACGCGCAGAGATATTAGCCTGGATTCATTGAACACTACCACAGAGCTCTAACTTTGCGCGGGAGTTTTGTTTGCCAAAAAAATGGAAACTGTGCAATCAGATTTTTACTGAAATTGTTCTGTCTGTGACCAAAATGTCCAACTTATTACCAATCGAGTTAGAAAAAATAAAGGAACAGCGACCCAAATTTAAAGTTATATGACGACAAGTTTAACATGTGAAATAGAATTTGTTTTTCGTCGTTGAAGTTGTTTTTGAACTTCACCAATAAAGTGTTTTAACTCGTTAGGGACCGACTGCCAGAATTATATGCAGGTCACTTACAAATTATTACTGTTCTTGTAAAAAAAGTAAACTTTAATTCAACGCCTTGTCCGATGTATTTTCGAAATTATTTCTACGACCTTGTACGATGCACTTGTTGTGCTCGGAACATTAAATCGATAAATTTCCACCATCTCTTCCTTCAGAGCTGCGGAATTGTTAAGCATTGGATCCTCTTTCTTTCTGGTAAAAAGATGGCTCCAAGAGGATTACATTCAGTCCAGGTTATGATAGTTGTTTCCAGCCCGATGTCGAGGGATATGTATATCTCTATATCATTTTCTTGAAAGACTTCTAGATTTTCGTTTATGATAAGAAACCACAACAGTGGTATACAAACTAAATCTTCGGATATTATAATCTTCTTTGCAACGTTATTCAATA
Organism: Orthonevra nobilis; assembly: GCA_963555765.1. Taxonomy (NCBI): domain Eukaryota; kingdom Metazoa; phylum Arthropoda; class Insecta; order Diptera; family Syrphidae; genus Orthonevra; species Orthonevra nobilis. The sequence continues at coordinate 48,667,500 of OY743225.1, read as the reverse complement.
TACGAGTAATGCAATTATAACCATATTTTCATGTGTCAGTATTGTAGACGTCATTCGGAATCATGAAAAATGAAAAAGATTTAGAAGACTCACATGTCTGAAACAAATTTTCCAAGCACTGCCGTGTGAACGTGAACCAAGAAAAATAGAAAGCGGAACATCAAACTATGAAATGGGCTCAACTTGATACTGTTTGCCTCTTTAAATTAGTCTTTATAATTGACAACTAACTTCATTTAGTCAATTGTTGCTACATAACATAATATTGATGAAATTTTTGGAATTAAGATTGAACAAAAAAAAATACGTAAATTAATTTTTCCGCAAACTTATGAATGGCAGTGTAAATATTTATACATATTATTAACTTCCCATCAGGAAGTTCTTGTAATCGGCCCGATTTACGAAAGTCAAAATTTTTACATTTCTCCACGTTTGGCGATCCCAGCAGTCAGATTCCATTGTTTTAAGAAAGTTGTCCGTGGGTATGTGTACGAACGTACGTTCATACGTTTGTGCGGATTCTTTCGTTCAGCCTAACTCGAGAACAAATCAAGCTATCGAAGCCAAATTGGTTTCATTCGAAGCGTGTGTGCATAAAGATCACCTGAAAAGCTTTTGGTTAAATTTCACAGGGTGGTTTGAATTTTATGACTAAAAAACTGTCAAAAAGAGGGGCATTTTCACTTTTTCAATTAAAACCAATTTAGTTTTCCAATAAAAAAAGTTCAAAATTTATTAAATTTATAGTTTACAGCTACGTTATCAGATAAAAAAATATGCATAAATATATACATTGCCGTTCATAAGTTTCCGGACAAATTCATATAATTTTTTTTTTTTGTTCAATTTTAATGCCAAAAGTTTCATCAATATTATGTTTATTTAGCCAATTGACTAAACTAAGTAAGTTTCTAACCATAGAGACGACCAAAAAGACTTAAACAGCATTTAGTTGAGGCCATTTCATACATAGATGTGCCCCTTTCTCTATTTCCTGATCTAAATTTCCACGGAAGTTCTTTGAAAATTGTTTCAGAAATGACACATGAAAACATCCCTAGAAAATTATGGAGCTACCAGTTATTTTGTTCAAAACCTGCTCGGCTTTAGCTGACGCTTGACTTGAAGCTCATGGCGCAAGTTACATGAGGTAATTGAATTCAAAGAAAAAGCATCGAGAGAAAGATAAAATGGCAAAAAAAAAATATGGCATTACTTGTATATTGCAAGAAAGATCATAACATCCGATTTAGTCTGTTTTCCCCTGTTGTGGTTTCTTATCAAGACCGAAATCCTAGAGGTCTTTTCAGAAAATGGCACATAGATAAAATATCTCTCGAAATCGACCTGGAAACAACTATGAAAATCTGCAAAGAAAACTGGACTGAATGCGATCCTCTTAAAGTCATCTATTTACCGGAAAGAATAAGATCCTGAACATTTCCCCAGCTCGGATGGAAGAGTCGGTCGAAGTCTCGGGACTAAAACTATGTATTTTTGAACTTAATCGACATAAAGATAATCACGCTTTAATATTCCGAGCACTACAAGTGCATCTTGCAAGTTCGTTGAAATAATTTCGAAAATAAAATCGGACAAGGAGTTGACAAAAGCGGTCTTTCACAATGTTTATATCGAAACAACGATATAAATTCCGCAATCAGAAACCAAACTCTGGTCACAAATTTATCTTTTTCTCATTTCAAAGCAACTTTTGAAAGCTTTTTTTACTAGAAAAGTTATAATTTGTAAGTGACGTTTCAGCCATTATAACTTACTACTGGCTGTCTGTCCCCATCAAGTTTAAACACTTTATTGTTGAAATTCAAGGTTGGTATTGGGTTCTGTTTCGTCCACAGAGACGAGAAATATGAAGCCATGTCTAGGTTTGGCATCCCATCCAAGCTTGTCCTTTTGTATACTAGGGCAAAAAGAAACATATGTTGTCATCAAGGAAGGACACCCAAATGCGACGTCTGGGTCAGAACGTTAACATAGACAGCTATAAACACAGATAATAACACCAGCGTTGAGGTCAAACGAAGAATACCCCTGGCTAAGAAAGCAATTATGTAAAGCCCTTTCTTCAAGAACCTTTCGTATCGGCCTACCATCTCCGTCCTACTACATGGTGCAGAAGCATGGACACTTTCAAAAGAGGGTGAAGGCGACTTACGTAGTTTCGAGAGAAAAGTGTGAAAAATTAATATTAAATTCGCAAATCTGTTTTTAAATGATTTAAAGCTGAAAAAAAAAATATGTGTTCTGTTTTTTTTTATTGCAATGCATTTGTCTAGGGAATGAATGATGTTTTCATAACCCAAATGGAATTTGATGATGGCGGCAACTGAAATAGCATCTACATTTTTTTTCTATCTTTAGAAGGGAAGTTCATGGTATGGGCAGACCTACTCGCACCCAAACCAATTTTTTTATCTGATAACGAAGTTGAAAACTTTATATTTTATTAATTTTGAACTTTTTCATTGGGAAACTAATTTGATTTTAATTGAAGAAATGAAATTGTCATTTTTTTGACAGTTTTTTCGTCATACTTGATTTGTCAGCTCTTGATTTCTTCTCGAGTTAGGCTTAACGAAAAAATCCGCACAAACGTACGTACAAACACACAACCGGATATCTTTCTAAAAACAATGAAATCCGACTACTTGTACCTCGAAACGTGGATATAATAGGACTACCGGTTGAAAATGTCGTTTTTTTTTTTTCAAAAATCAATGCTTTATTGAGGAAAATTAAATAAAAATTCAGTATTCAAAGTATTGCCCATGGCTAGCCACACATTTTTCCCATTTTTCTGGCAATTCATGGATACCCGCTCTGAAAAATTCGACCGGTTTGGCCGCAATCCACGAATCGATCCATTTTTTGACATCATCGAAATGACGGAAGTGCTGGTCAGCCAGGCCATGTTGCATCGATCGGAAGAGATAGTAATCGGATGGCGCAAGATCTGGACTATACGGCGGGTGGGTTAGGACGGGTTAGGGTGGGCTAAAATGGGCGTTTCAAGGTAAGTTTTGACGACATTTGCAACATGTGGCCGAGCATTGTCATGATGCAAAATAAAAGTTATCGTGTCTTGCGACCGTTTCCGGCCGTTTTTCCTTCAGAGCTCGGCTCAAACGCGTCAATTGTCGTCGGTAGACTTCGCCTGTGATTGTTTCAGTCGGTTTTAACAGCTCATAATACTCAACACCCTTCTGGTCCCACCAAATGCACAGCATAACCTTCAGGCCATGAATATTCTGAACGGCCGTCGATGTTGAGGCATGTCCGGGGTATCCATACGTTGGCCGACGTTTTGGATTATCGTAATGTACCCATTTTCCATCACCAGTGACAATTCGATGCAAAAAAGACTTCTTTTTGTGGCTTTCAAGCAGCATTTCGGACATGCAAAATCGGCGTTCGACGTCTCGTGGCTCCAATTCATACGGCACCCAATGTCCTTCCTTTCGGATCATTCCCATTGCTTTCAAACGATCGGAAATGGTTTGCTGAGCGCCGACAAGTGATTTTGCAAGTTCTTCTTGCGTTTGTGACGGATCTTGATCGAGTAATGCCTCCAATTCAAGGTCTTCAAACTTTTTCACCTGGCCGGGGCGTTCTTTGTCTTCGGTGTCGAAATCACCATCTTTGAACCGCTTAAACCACCGCTGACAAATTCTAACGTCTATACTATAGCCCGGCTTAGCTTCGGTAAGCTATTGATGTGCTTCGGTTGCTTTTTTCTTTAAATGAAAGAAGCATATTAAAACTTCCCGCAAATGTTGTTTTGATGGCACGAATGTAGACATTTTACGGCTTTGCAAAAACTTATGTGTTTTCACTAATGACCAAAAACCTAGACTGAAATAATTAGACAATGACATGAAGTTTCTGATGTGACAGCTGTCATGGTCAAAATTCACCTCAGAGCTATAGATAAGAAGTTTTCTGCAATAACGACATTTTCAGCCGGTAGTCCTATTAGTTCCAAAAATAATGAACAATATACCTGCAAACTGAAAAAATTTAATGAACCTTAAGTCTAGAAAAAAAAATTAAAGTTACATTTCATGTCTTGTTATTGATGTTATTAATGCTTTTATAATTCTTTCATAAAAAATTGCTGAGTAAATAGCTCACTGAATTCAAAGAAATTGTGTATTTTGTGTTTAAAAACCTCCTGCAGATAAGTCTTGGACTCTGCGGGAAATTATACATTGTAACCCATTTTAAAAAATAAAACTTTGAAACTTAAAAACTTTACAACAAAAAATATCCAGGCACCCGGGAACCCACTACAGTTAATATATACGAATACCGGGCTTATACACACTTTAGTGACGTTTATTAAAGTACTGAAGTAATTCGACTTTAAAATAAAAAATTGGTTTGGGTGCGAGTAGGTCTGCCCATACCATGAATAAAAAAAAAATGTAGGTGCTGTTTTATTTGCCGCCACCATCAAATTCCATTTGGGTTATTAAAACAGCATTCATTCCATTGACAAATGCATTGTAAACAAAAAAAAAAAACAATGTATTTGTTTTCGAATTTTCGAATCATTTAAAAATGAAAACAGATTTGCCAATTTAATATTAATTTTTCTCTCTTTTCTCTCGAAACTACCTAAGGCGCCTTCATCCTTTTGAGAGTGTTCATGCTTCTTTACCATTTAGTAGGACGGGGATGAAAGAGGTCTTATAGAGCGGCACTTAGGATCTTCGAGAGAGAGCTTTACATTCTTTCTTGATGGTAGCATATATTTCTTTTTGCCCTAGAAATCCGCCAAACCTGTCATATAAACGCACTGTTGACATCAAGCTACGTTCCCTTACACTTATGGCGCCTGCGAGTTATAGAACAGACCTTTAAAGAATAGTGGCTCTGGTGTTCTGGTATAATGTTGAGGAAGCCGCATGAAGAAACTTGCTTCAAACATTGTTTGACATCAAATGGGTCGGTGACGTCTTTGCCGACCTTAATGGAGCAGCTTGAGTTCTCCACCGTCATCCTGCACAAAAGATCGAGTCTGAGAGGGATGCCAAACCTTGACATGGCTCCATACATCTCGTCTCTTTCAACGAAACAGAAACCAAAACCAACCTTGAAATTGATGAGAAGTTACGTATTTATTTAGTCTATGGTGGACTTTTCTGGTTTACATTGATATGGACATATCAGGTTATTGACAAACGGCTTGAAACGTCCACATATATATAATTACCTCTATAATTAGCACAGCTTATATGGTCTCCTTTCTTCAAGATTGGGCAAACGATACTGAGATTTCATTCATCTTTGATGCTTTATTGTGTCATTACCGCCGCTTGTGTCAAAGCGCCGAAAAGCTCGACAACTAAAGTGGCTTCATTAGATTTAAGCTTATTTATGTTATTGCTATCTTTACTTCGTCTAGGACGGGTAGACGCTGTTGGCCCGATGCCTGCCGCGAAATTTTATTCTTCGTTGCCGTTATATAGTCTGCACAATTCATTGCATTTATTATTCTGGTCAATAGAAAACAAAACGAGGATAGTTTCTGAATTTCATTTAATGCTTATTCTCTTTGTGACTACAGAGCTTTAACTTTGTGCAGGAGTTTTGTTTGCCAAGAGAATAGAAATTGTGCAATCAGATTGTTACTGAAATTGTTTTGTCTGTGACCAAAATGTTCAACTTAGTACCAATCAAGCTAGAAAAAATATAGGACCAACGAGCCAAATTCTTAGCCAGTCTTCTGTCGGCACATAGTGGCACACAGGCATCGCTCTAAGAGCACTCTACTTTAAGATAAGATGTGTCAAATTTGAAGCTATTTTACGACAACTTCTACATTGGAACTTTCAACTGCACCAGCAAAGTGTTTTTAACTCTTTAGGGACAGACTGAATTAAGAAATAATATGCAGTGCCGAGCTTACATCGAAAAGTCACTTACAAATTATTACTTTTATAGTTAAAAAATGTTTATAAAGTTGTTTTGAGATGAGAAAGAGTTTAATTTATGAATAGAGTTTGGCTTGTGATTGCAGAATTTTGATTAAAGAATTTTCGATATAAACATTGTGAAAGACTGCCTATGTCAACTCTTTGTCCAATGTATTTTCGAAATTGTTTCTTCGACTTTGAAAGATGCGCTTGTTGTGCTCGGTATATTAAAGTGTGATTATCTTTAGTCCAGTTTTCTTTGGAGATTTTTATAGTTGTTTCCATTTTCTTGAAAAACCTCTAGATTTTGATTCATGATAAGAAACCACAACAGTGGTAAACAAACTAAATCTTCGGATATTATAATCTTCCCTGCCACGCTTTTTAATATAAGAGTTTATCCATGAACTGTACCATTGTTGCTACACAAAATAATGTTGAGGACATTTTTGAAATTAAAATTGAACAAAAAAAAATTCAAATGAATATGCCCGGAAACTTATGAACGGCAGTGTAAATATTTATACATATTTTTTTTTTCTGATAAAGTAGTTAAAAACTATAAATTTTGTTAATTTTGAACTCTTTTTATTGGAAACCAAAATTCATTTAAATCGAAGAAATGAAATTGTCCCTTTTTGACAGTTTTTTCGTCATAAAATTTAAACCACTCTATCAAATTTAACCAAAGCAAAATTAGTTGGATTCGATAGCTTGATTTGTTCTCGAGTTAGGCTTGACGAAAAAATCCGCACAAACAAACATACGTGAGCACACACACGGACATATTTTTAAAAACTAGGGAATCTGACTTCTCGAAACGTGGAGATATGTAAAAATTTTAAATTTCGAAAATCAGACCGATTACATGAACTTTCTGATTAGATTGTTTATAAACTTATAAAGATTGCATCAAAATCTGAGAGTAATTGAAAATTAAATTCAAAAAGTAAAGGAACATGACTAAAGTTAAAACTACGGTTAAAGCTGAATAAATAAAAAAAATCTTAGCACAACCCCCGTCGAATGTAATTCTTAGAAACGTAGATACTTATATTCTTTTGTTTATTGCATCCCCATAGCAATAATGTATCAATTGATTCTGTGCTTCCGTTGCTGGTTAGGTTTTTCCTTTTTGTATGCTTATCCTATTTGTCTCGCTGATTGAACTAATGCATTCGATTGAAAACCATTCCAGATGTTAATGATGCCTGAAATAGCGCACAAGTCCTAGTCGAACGAGGGACTGGCCCCCGAACAGGAAACGATAATTGCAACATATTAATCTAATCAATTACCATTTCGCTCCAATGGCCCTAACGATTATTTGATATTTTTCTTGGTAATTTTTTTTTGTTTGTTTCTTTCCTTCAATCAAAATGGAATACAGAGCGTCTGTATGAGGAGTACCGCCATTCGTGTACACAGCAATAATGCCTTAACATATATTGACCCTGCTTATTAGCTGATATTCTTTAAGCCACCAAAGAAAAGGACCGACGGTAACAATAGAAACACATTTCCGCCAGTAATTGGCTTCACAAATCTTAGACATTATGACTGGGTATGGGCTGGCAAAGAAAAACAAAATTTTGTACGCAAAACAAAATCGCTCCTTCGATACGTAATAATCAGTGTGGGCTTCGTGTTCCGAGGCTGCGAGGATACTCCCTGCGGAGGTAGCTACAAATTTTAAGGAATATTCAACGTTTACCCAAAAATTTTAAGCCCACTCGGAGGATCGTTTTAAATCATTTTCAAGATCAGCGTAATTATGTACATGCGCGGTACCCAAGTCCGCCGGACGATCGCATCGCTGTACAAATATACCTTTAATGATGACCAACAGTCAGTTTCGGAACATCACATCATCATGGTATTGGGCCTGCAAGGAAAGAATGTGCAACATGCTGCCGTGATCGGCACGCAACGTAAAGTATGAGTATCTCCATATCGATGGCGATCGAGAAAAGTAGCCAAAAAAAAAATCAGTAAAGTCAGAGTACCTACTCGATGGAGAGGGATCATTGAACTTTGGGGTTCCGTAGCAGGCGATCGATCGGAACCTAAATGCTTTTGTTGAAAGATTTTCCAGCCCCGATACGGGAGACGATATAATTTTGACAGATTACATCTTATTGGGCGCTGGAGGGCATGTTCTCGGTTTGGTGTGGTTGGTTCCCTGTTTTTTTTTTTTGTTTTTCTGTGCCCCTCGTTTGAGCCAGTCTCCAGCCGTGAATTGTATCAGTTGCCGGTTCGACGTTTCATTCATTAAGTGAAACTTTTTCGTGTGGATACCATAATAATTTATGTGCCTCGAGGCAGGGAGTATGACTTTGGTATTCAAATTTTTTACTCCGTCGCGTCGTCGTCGTTGTTGTGGCTTCAAGCGAGTTAGATGCGGAATTGGGCCGAGAACTTGAACTCTGGCATGGGGATTCAATTAATTTTCGTTTATCAAGGCGGTTTGTTTAAAATTGATTTTTAAGTCGTGTGTCAATCATTGGAAGGGGCTCACAGAGAAGTATTTCAAACAATTAAGATTTAATCGTTTGAAGGGAGCACGACTGGAAACAAAGGAAGCATAGAGCGCTCCAAATTTGAGTAGGAGCTTGAAGGTGCTTGAATCAATCATGAATTCAAGGAAATCAATTCAAAAAGTTTCGATCGCGTCGTTATTTAAATTTGCATGCAAAAATATTTAGAGCAAAGTTTCAATAAATAAATTGTGAGTCAGTTTAAGGTGACCAGAGTTGACTTGGGAGCAATCATTTGGAGCAACATGATCTGATTTAAAAGGATCATGACAAGAGTTGAATTCATATTCCAGTAACTGATGGACAGTTGAAAAATAATTCCATTACATTGAATTAACAGTGGTACTGAATTTTTATTTTTAATAACAATTACAAATACAGTCGTGTCTGGATGTAGTGAACTACTTTTTGCAAATATTCAGTTTGCTCACAATTTTTGTTTAAAAATTTGCTTTGTTCAAAAGTAAACGCAAGTTGTGGGGAAAAGTAGCCAAGTGAGGGTTCCACATCTCCTAAGGGGCGTTTCGTTAATTTTATATTTTTTAAAGCATCTCACACGATTTAGTTAGAGAAAGTAAAGTGTAAAGGACTTGACAGTTTTTTTTTTTAAATAAAACGAACCATTTGTGATATTTCAAAAACTTTTTTATCGGCTTGAAGTACAATAAAAACATTAATGAATGGAACTCGACTTCGTTCATATGGCCACCACGGGCACTTTTGCAGCGGTCGATTCGTTGGACCCAATTTTCTATGACTCGGTCGAAACAGCCACTATTTCGCGTTCCATGTTGGCTCTGACCTCTTCCAACGTCGTCGGCTTGGTGGCATAAGCCAATGACTTAAAGCAGCCCCAAACAAAATAATCTAGAGGCGTTAAATCGCACGATCGATAACACGATAACACGCTCATTAAAGGTGTGCTATGTTGATTGTGGCACCATCCTGTTGAAACCAAATGGCATCCAAGTCCATATCTTCAAATTCGGGGCAAAAATAATCGACAATCATGGCGCGATAACGCTGGCCATCCACGAAAAAATATGGCCCAATAACGCCGCTGGCTTGCAAAAGGCACCAAACAGTTATTCTTTGTCGATGAAGTTGTGATTCATAAAGCCAGTGTGGATTTCCACCCGACCAATAGCGCATGTTTTGCTTATTTGCGAACCCATTGAGTCAAAAATGAGCTTCGTCATTGAGGTCATCTTTTGCGATGAAATTCATCATCTTAGCGGATCTCCTCCAGAACCCAATCGGAGAACAAACGTCACTTCAAATGGTCCTTCGGCTTCTTGAGTCAGCTTGATTTTGTTTGGGTGTAAGCCAAGATCCTTATGCAAAATGCGCCATAATATGGTCTCAGCGATGCCCAATTTTTGAGAGCTTCGTGGAATTGACTGATTTGGATCGTACGGACGCCAGCGATATTTTTAACACTTCGACCAACCCGTTGTCTCACTGACACGGCAATATCACAATATGTAGACTCAAATTTTTGAACTGTTATTGAGTGTCTACTAGGGGAAGAATTACGACCGAAAATTGGATTTAACGCTGTTTGCGGTCATCGATTCGAACTTCGGTGGAAATTTTTTATAATTTGCGGACGTTGCTCGTTCGTGTACTTTACTAAAACGAAAATGTTGAGTTTTCTGAACAAAGTGACGATAACAGTTTGATGATATACGAAAGGCTGTGTTCACAAATTAAATTCGAATTTTCCAAATTCCTATTGAAAAACCCTTTAAATGTTCTATATCGGCTCACTTGCTAGAGCAACAAGTATAAGAACTTCCGGATGGGAAATTTAAAAGTTTAAAAAAATGAGGATTTAAAACGATCACAAGATTAAAAGATTATTTGATGCAGACGTACTGGAATTCATACGGAACCGATTGAAAATCCGTTCGAAACTAGTTGATGAACGTCAAATTGTAGTGATGTTTGAATCACCCTAACGCGTGACACAATCGTGTACATGTTTTGTTATCGCAACAATAGATATTGATTATAATGGTATTTTCTTGAAAATAAATAATTAAAGAGAAGATCGTGTTTAAGTTAAAATTAACAACGTATTAAAAAAATTACTCTAAAGAAGGGATTGGAAAATTTAGAAAAATGAGAAAATGCGTAATCAATACACACAACGTCATTCATTGTTCACATTTGTTTTTATTTTTCAACCCTCTGTTTTAACAGACAATTCTTAACTCAAACACAGTTCAAAATCACATGACATATTTTTTTAAAAAATTATTTTCAAAAAAATTACTCATTAACTGGCGGATAGAATCCCTTTGGTTTGTAAACCCTTTTATTGCAAAAATTAAGACTATTAAAAACGAACAATTTAAGTTTTTCAAATTCAAGATGCATTATTTATTCATTGTACCTGAGGGACGGAACACTAGTGAAACTATTCTCTGAAGATATCTGCAGTCATCAATGCAGCCTTAGAGTTTCGAATGTCTACTGCGATGTTGTATGCCTTTAAAGAGTTCGGCTTCTTCGCACCCTGTTTTTATCAATATTTTGACTCTTTGCTATTTGGTTGAATTAGTGCATGCAAGAAATGTTATTCGGGCCTTTTCTGGTTTTCTTCCCAAAGCTGTATTTTTTCAATTTGGCTGACATACGCCTTTTCAGGAAGCATCTTCTTCAACAAACCGGTCTCGTCTGTGTTGAAAATTTGACGCTTTCAAACCTTCAACTCATAAATAATATTGCTGAGCCTATTATATATTTATTCAAGTGCTTTAGTATTCGTTGATAGTTCTTCGCCGGATACTTATAAAAGTCGAAATCCAAAATGAGATTCAAATGCATATAACCACCCGCAGGTGGCATGTTGCCTGTTCTGTTGCCTTAATATCAGCGTGCGATTTGGCTTAGCATGTACTCACCAATTGTAATGATCAAAAACATTTACATGTAATTTAAAAAAAACATTTGTCATTATCTCATGGCCCCACCTTTCACGAGTGATACTTTCTAGGGCTCATGACAGTCATAGATTGTACTTTGATCAATTTTAGATCAAAGCTTTTGTTATAGATCCAGGCAGGGTGGAACGTTATTTTCGTACGCACTGCGAAACACATAAATCCTCGCTAGACGGCTTCTTTTCGTAGGGAATCTATAGCGCCTTAGAATGACCAGACTTTACCAGCCTGTTCAAGGAACTGCACAAGGGACCCGTTTGATGAAGACATCCTATCAGCAGCTTTCGTTCAGAATTCTATGTTCTTCAAATAGAACTGGCAACAGTGACGGAAGCAAGACTCAGATTGACTTTCACTTGGTAGCCAGTTTCGTCATGCATTGCTGGGTCGAGTTCGATTGAATCAATTGATAAGTCTCAGCTTCGAGTCCTAGTTTCAAAACTTTTCAAAACACCATGTGCCACTGAGATCAATTTAATAATAATTTTCAGTCTTATATGAGCTCAGTTTTTTTTTTGGGAAGTTCTTGACGCCTTGCAATCGTTCTTATACACAAATGCATGATGGAAAAAGTTTTGAGACATGTTTGTTTGTATGTCTTAATGAAAATTAGGGAGGAGAAACAAGACAAGAAAAAGGCCCGTTCCACTGGGTGTTTATGAAGTCAACGTGACCTTACAAATGCCTCCAAAGAATAAAATCCAACCCAAAATCCATAGATGTCATTCCAAGTCTGTATAAAATACGTGCAACAACATTAAAAAATACACTTGAAGATTGAATGCGACTCAAAAAAGGCTTTGGAATCTGCGTCTTGTTTGTAGCACAAAATTACAAACCCATGGGTTGGCTCCAAATAGAGAAGAAGTACGTCGAAAGGCGTATAACATTAATGAGAGGCTCCGTTTCTGCCGAGACAAAAAAACGCTGGTAAAGGATAGTTATTTTTTAAGTTGCATCCACATTTATCCATCCACAAATAAGCAGGAGTCTCGCAAACTCGGCCAATGATAAAGAACCTATTATTTTCGTTTTTTGAAAAGGTTGTCCTGAAAAAAAAATTTAATGACAAAGCCACTAAAAACGTTAAAAGTTAAGCTTCCGCAAATGAGATCAGATAAAAATGCCAATGTATCGCCATCCTCAGACGACGAAGATCTTTCTGTGTCTCTTCAAAACTAACGAAGGGGGGAGGCTCTCAACATTACAACAGAAAAAGATGACTGGTTGCAAAGTAAATGTAGTTCCATGACACTTGTACAGCTTACAATTTGGAAGCTTGTGGAACTTTAAGAAGCTCTCTTGGGGTTGTTTATTTATTTTATTTGAGACTGAGTTAAAATGTGTGTTCGTTTGTTATTTTAATATTTCGATATGTTTCCGTTCACATTAAGAAAATGTTTTTTTAGTTTTGCCAACTTAAAAAAAAAAACCTAGCCCCTGACTTAACCCTATTCCATTGACTGTGCTGTGAAGGCAACAGGAACCAATCTTCTTCAGCAACTTTCTTATATTTCCACCTATGTCAAATAAGATACTGCGAATTAAGCGAATGTAAATAAGCCGAAGCATAATTCTCCGCTCAAATGGGGCTCTTCCCATAGTCATCGAAATATAACTGAATTTCAAACCACTAATTCTTCTAATCCATCTGCTTGCTCTGAGATGCATGCTTTTTAAGGGTACTCATAACCCCTTGAGAGCAAGCAGAATATACAATTTTTCGCTTTGTGAAGCTGGTGACATAAAAATTCAAAGTGAAAGCGTCATTCAAAACTTAAACAAAAAAAGAAGACTCACTTTACACATGGCCTTTGACATCGGAAGTTGAAAGAAAAACCCTTGCGACAAAACAACTGGAACAACGTCACAAGGCGAGCTTTGCTGAAGAAATAAAAATCGAAAACATAAATATTGTTGCCTAATTTTCCCACGAGGAATGCATTCATCTCCAGAAAGTAATACATTGATGAAAAACATGCCATCAAACATTTTCAAACGAAGCTCAATTATGGGAATAAAATTGCATTCAACTCTTTGCTAAATAGGGCTTAGGCACGCTGAGTCTATTTTCGCCGCTCCAATTGTGCACTGATGTTGATGATAATCAAAAGCGGTCGGTTGTCTCTTGAGCTCTAGATGCATTGTTTACGCTTCAAATCCATGGTATGCATCATGAACCGTCAAGAAAGAACACCACCAACTCTTCCCCAGCTTTCACATCTCATGAGAACCAAACTTAAGCCAGCGGCAAAAGAACTATCGTAATCAGAGCAACAATTTGCTTAAATAATTTTCATACACTCGTTCCACACGTACCTCATGCATGTTTTAGCTGGAATTATGCGATTTTTAATTACCAACAAAGAAACAGCCGCTCCAAAGAAATCAAGACAATTGAAGTGTGCTCCTGCGACGTGTGAATCCATCGGTGCATGTGAACCTCATAACTTTGTGCGGCTTTGCTATGATGTTGTTGAATGGAACCCTTACATCTACGATGCAAGAAAGGCCAATCAATTTGTTTTTGTGAAATGAAAGTGGTTATAAGGGGACAATCCACGGAACTCTCACGTTGGATAAAAATAAAAAATAATATTTGAAAGGAGTCTCTAGAAACTTTCAGTTTTTTGCCTTGGCTTTATTCCGAATCAAGCCTAACCAATAAGAAGCTTTTTTAAAGCTGCTAGTTCAACTTAACTCTAGAAAACGATCTAGCGAAATTGATCGCACTTTGCGGTTTTTGCAATGCGATCAAGATAGAGAGATATGTTTAATTTGGTATCCAAATTTTCAAAAACACATTGGCTATTGCACATTTTACACAGAGATATTGTTCTTGAAAACTAATATCTTTCTACTGAAACAGATTATGTTTTTGTTAATAAAAACAATTTGGGATATAACATTTTGAATCTGAACGCAATTTACAGAAAATCTTTTCATTTAAAGACAAAAAAGATTGTATGAAAAAAAAGTACGTAAAAATTAGCAATACTTCAAAGATTACAAATGACTGGATATCTCCCTGTCTCCCTGTAACTGATGGAGTACCTCAAGGTGCAGTGCTCTCACCACTCTTCTTCCTACTCTTGGGTAATTGTGGAGCTGCTATGTTTCCGGATGATACATGCATTTTTTCAGCAGATGCAATTGCTTTTAATATTGAAAACAATTTGCAGTCTGCGCTGACTATTATCAGCAGATACATTAACGATTGAAAGATCAAAATAAATGCCTCAAAGACTCAGACTGTCTTTTTTTAAAAAAAAAAAAAAAAAGAAAACACTGTTTCTTACCAGGCAACAGTTTAACCATTAATGGAACGCATATTGAGTGGAAGTCAAGCGGCAAATACCTTGGCGTCCACCTTGATAAACGACTGACATTTGGTCTTCATGTTCAGGAAACAATCCAGAAAGTTAATCACACAATGAAAACTTTGTATCCTTTTATAAATCGGAAATCTAGATTGAGAAATGAAAATAAAATAATGATTTTTAAAGCAATCTTTCAGGTTATAGTTTTGTACGGTTCACCTGTATGGGGAAAATGTTCAAATTCACACATCATAAAAAATAAAGTACCCAAAATGGTTCTGAACCTACCATGGCATTTCTCGACCAATGAGCTTCATGAATTAGCAAATGTAGAAAAAATATCATCGAGAATAAATAAATTATTTGAAGGATACAACTCAAGTTGTAGGATGTCTGACAATGAATTAGTTTCAGATCTAGCAATCTAACTAAACTTGTGATAATGGCCCTCTAGTTCCTGCCATATTTGTTATTACTGTTAGTTATTTAACTATCAATCCATTCAATTATTTATTTGTCTATTTATTTTTTATAGCTTTTATTTATTTACCTAATTATTCATTTATTTATTTATATATTTATTTATTTATTTGTTAGTTTATTTATTTTTATCTATTTATCTTTTTATTTATCTTATTTATTTATTTATTTATTTATATACTTATTTATTTGTTAATTTATTTATTTCTTTATTTATTTACTTATTTATTTATTTATATATTATTTATTTATTGATTTACTTACTTTTATATATACGAATCTATACACTGATTGATATTATGTATTCATTGTGATGAGGTAAACTCTATATTCCAGAAATATCACGATTCAGGTGATCCTGAATTCCCTCCTTCTCTCAATCCTGTTGTTTAAATATACAGTTTATTTTTAACTTATTTTATTGTTATATAAACATATAGCACATTGTTTTTTTTTTTCTCTTTTGTTTTGATTGAGAAGGTTTTTCTTGTAGCTTTTCTTTCAAACTTAATATGATTCTGTGATAATAATATTTGATTGTAAATAGTAATATTTTTTAGAAGTAAGGTACTGCGTACCACATCTCTAACTTGTGCAATATATTTATGAATTCAAAATTTACTATGTATATATTAAGGCTACAATAAAGATAAAGATGAAAATGGTTGTAAAATAAAATAAGAGTGAAAAAGTGCAGGAACGAAGGAGCATAAATAAATAATTAGTTTAGTTTATAAATGAATAAAAAATATTAAATAAAAAAGAAATAAATAAATAATAAATAATAAATAAATGAATAAAGGTATTAATAAATAACTATATAAATAAATAAATAAAAAGATATGGGAAAGAATAAATAATAATCTTGTATAAAAAAAAATCGTAATTAATATATAAAGAACAATTAACAACTGTTCTAGAGAACTACCATGTTAAAATGAGACCATCGCACCATAGAGTACAGAATGCCTTTTTAATACGCAAGAAAATCATTCCTGTAGATTTACAGTCATTTCTTTTATGTGTTCACAAATTCGCAATACATGACGAGACTTACTATAAAAGTGACGGAAACCGAATTGTTCATTTGCATAAATATTTTTATCTTCAATAACTTTAAGCTTCTTTTCTTTAAAAAATTTAATTGAAACAGCTTTGAAAACTGATTGGTCTATAGCTTGAAACGTTGCCTGGTAGTTTTCCAGTTTTTAAAATACGGACAACCTTCATCTCAAAACTTGCATTTAATACCTCATGTGTTTGAACATTTTTATTACCGCCTTCGGCAATTCTTTAAAAAATCATTTCTCATGGATGTCAAACACTAAGTCCACTTCTGTTACAAAAACGTCAGGCGCTTGTCGCCTGGATGTAGGATGACGATATCTTTGCCAATTTTTGTTTTGAATTTTTCTAATCTTTATAAGCTCCAAGAGAAAAGGCGAAAGTTTCTTACAAGTATTTTAAAAAAAATTCAACAACATTATCAACACTGATCGATAACGATCCCAGTTCGTATTCTTATTACAGGATTGTGGTCTAATGAAAGTGCATTTTTTGCACTAGGTTGGGATACATAGCCGGAGACATTTGTTAAAAATGTATCTAGCACAGACGGAGAACAGTAGGGTTACAGGCGTGGTCACTAGGACGTTGGAGAACAAGTTTGCCTATCTATTTGCCCTAGAGCAACGCCAATCTTTATGTCCGCAACCCATTCAACAGGGCTTTCCAATAAGGACTTGTCAACTTTTACCATTTGAGATATTTCAAAAACTTTATTATTGGCTTGAAGTACAATCAAAACATTTATGAATGGAACTCGACCTCGTTTGGACCAAATTTTCGATGACTCGGCCACACATTTCAGCTATTTCGCGTTAAATTTTGACTAAGCACTTCCAACGTCATCGGAATAACGTAGCCCCAAAGAAATTAATCTATAGACGTTAAATCGAACGAACGAGGCGGCCAATCGACTGGTCCATTTGTTGGGATAACACGCTCATCAAACTTACTCTTCAATAAATTGATTGTACTGTGTTATGTGTGACTTTTGGCATCATCCTGTTGAAAGCACATATCGTCCAAGTTCATATCTTTGAATTAGGGCCAAAAATAATCGACAAGGATGGCATGATAATGCTGGCCATTCACAGTAACGTAACGATCGTAATCGTCGACGAAAAAATATGGCCCAATACCGTTATTTTTTGTGGATGAAGTTGTGATTCATGATTCATGTTGATTACCACCCGACCAATAACGCATATTTTGCTTACTGACGAAACCATTGAGCCAAAAATGAGGTGAAGATGATTTTGCGATGAAATTCATTATCTTCACGCATCTTCTCCAGAACCCAATCGGAGAACGTGCGTCGCTTCAAATGGTCCATTGGATTCAATTCTTAAGTCAGCTTGATCTTGTATGTGTGTAAACCAAGATCCTTAAGCAAAATACGCCATAATATGGTCAGAGCGATGCCCAATTTTTGAGAGCTCCGTGGAATTGACTGATTTGGATCGTACGTACGCCAGTGGAGTTAACGCTCTTTGCGGTCACCGACACCAAATTTCGGTAGAAAATTTTTCTAATTTGCAGACGTAGCTCGTTCTTTTGGAATACTTCCGGGACTACTTTTGTTAGAGAATCCCTTCAAAATCGGCGATTAAGGTCATCAAAATGTTTTGGGTGCTTGCAATGCAGTTTGAATTTTGGCACTGGCTTCGTTTTTCCAATTCTTCAACTTTGAAAGTTGAAATCTTACTTAGGTGATTCCGTCCTAAACTGTCATTGGTAACTTCTTGTATTGCCATTTTACAAGCTTCCGTTCTCTCATGGACATTGCTTTTCCAAGGAACCCAAACTTACTTAACGTCGTTAATAAGAGAATGCCGACTGGCATTGTATTATGTGAGTTATAATTGATTTTTGAGGAGCTGTACTGTGTATCAAATGAAGACTGCATGAACAACAATTCAGTGATTCCGAGATTTCGAGATTCCAATGAATATTCTGATCCCATCTATTAAACTAACTACTTTGTAATTTTTGCAGCACAGATCTTTCGCTAAAAATCTATCTCAGACCATTTAAGGTTTACTTATTTTATTTATTAAGGTTTTTTTTTATGTCTCTAAAGACACACTTTGACAGATGTGTTGACAGTCCATCCATTCCAGTTAAGAGTCGAAAATACCTCCGAAATCATTCACTTGCCTTACCATAAACAAAGCTTGATCAGCAAATTTAAAGTTGTAGTTGAAAAATCTTCGTCGTGATCTTGCAGCATTTATCATAGAAAAATTTAAGTCAATTTCGAAATGGTTAACTATCCGACTTTAGATCACAACAATTAGGTGCAGAGGCGATAGCAAGAAATAGTTGAACGTCGTCAGCAAGTATAAGGCACTGACAGTACCAGGACCCAGCCTCACCATTTGTATGCGCATCTTACATGTTTCGCCAAATGGATCCGAACGGCCCAGACAATTCTTTTTTACAGTTTGTACTCATCGGAGTGATTGTCAGTCACTCGCGAGAGTCAGATGTTTTGGCCCGTTTTGAACCTGGGTCTCCTCGCTCAGCAGCAGACGCACTTACCACCAAACTTAAAAAGGTTTGGACCCAAATGACTTCCCTGAGGTACACCAGAACAAAATATTATGATATTAGAAAAATGTCCATCAATTTTAACAACATGCTTTCTGTCCGCAAGGAAGGACTGCAGCCAATTTAGAAAATGCATAATGAATTCGCATCTCAGATTTTGAATTAGAAGCCCATGATGCACCCGACGAAACGCTTATACGGTGTCTGTCTGTCTATTTACAATTCTCTATTCTCCAATTTGTGGATGTAGAACGAAATTCGGCAAATCCAAGTTGGTGAGGAGACTTACTCATTTAATTATACGGCCAACGATCAGAGCCTAAGACAGAGCTGCCCTCCAGCCCAGACATTCCTGAGCATGCTGCTTCCACTTGGGTTGGCTAAGTTTTTTAGATTCTGCAGGCGCTTGATCCCTGGATTGGATTCAAGGACCCCTGGCTAGAGCATTCTTGCGCTGTGACCATGTTAGGAGTTTGGAACTCATCTGTTCCGTGGAAGATGAACCGAGATGATGTTCGACGGATCTATTTCTGATACATTTTGTCTTGTCCTCATGGATTCTAAGACCAACTCGTTGTGTCTATTCTTCAACCACAGTGAATGTAACTAGACTCTATTTCTAAAAATGAGAGATACAAATTACCAATTTTTACGGTTCCGTACCCAAAGCTTACGACATGCTTAGATGGTTTCAATGACTTCCTCAACTCCGATGGCTCTGGAGATCCATTGCTGTGGGGACTGTGGGGAAGCGGCTGCGATTCATTCTTGACTTCCGAAGTGATGCTATGTATTGAAATGTTTTCATTTAGGCGTTGACGTTTAACGAATTAATGTGAGGGTACAACACCACGAATTTGATTTTGATGCCTGCGAGTGTTCCCATTTTAGACCAGGTATCTATTTTGGACCACGAGCGTAGTTGCGAACGAACAATTGCTGAATTTGTTGAAGTTTTGATTGAATTGGTTCGATGACTTGCGGCAGTGATAGAAAAGGCTTCAATTGAGATAACATGATGCGCATGGTTCTGTTCTTTTATTGCAGTTTTGAACGTGTGAACAATTCATTCTGCCTCTGTATTTGAAGCTAGAAGAAATGGAGCTGTTTTTATATGATTGATACCAAATTGATTAGAAAAATCTTTAAAAATAGCTGAAGTAAATTGGGAACCATTATCGGACACCAATTTAGACCCGAGGTAGACCTTCAATAACGAATATGTTTTGAAGAGCTCTGATTCTTACTTCTGCCGTAGTAGATGTCATTTCCAACACATAAGGAAAATTGTTTGACGCGTACAAATAAAGTGCGTATGGTTTAAAAAAGGGTCAGCGAAGTCCACATGAATCCAACTCCAAGCGCTTTGTGGCGTAGGCCAGCTAACAAATTCCTGTCGTGGGGTGCTTCGATTGATTTGGCAGACTTCACACCGACTGATACACTTCTCAATATGCTCATCGAAGACGTGCAAGCTGTTTGGTCCGTACCACTCCACAATGAACCACATGCAAGAGGCTTAAAACTCGTTTCTGTTAAGCGTGAGCTATTTGCCTGATACATGATAATTCCTTTTCTGTAAGTAAGGGCGAAAGTTCGGGCAAAGTAAGGCTTAAGGTCCTTCTCTACGCTCTTTACCATATCCGGCCAACCAAATTGAATTTATTTGAAAACTTTTTTAAGAACTGAATAATTGGCAGTGCTCCTAGCGATAAGTTTAGAACTGAGTGGAAAATTGTAAATCTCCTCATCAAGCTCTACTTCAAAACAAACTTATTCTGAACTATTAAATTTCTGGTCAGATCCCGCAGTGACAGCCCATCAGCATTTCCATGTGAATGCGTAGGCTTATAACGTATAGAATAATTATAACCCATTAATATGTTGGCCCATTGTTGTAGCCCATGAGCTGAAATAACGCCAAAAGTGGCTAATGGTCAGTCACCAGTTCGAATTTTCTCACATATACAAATTGATGTTACTTTTGAACGTCAAAGAAAATAAACAGCGCCTCATTTTCCATCAGGCTATACTTTTTCTGCTGATCATTTAACGTTTTCGCGGCGTGAGCAATTGGACGTCCTTTTTTAAAGTTGCATATGGGCTTAAGAAAAGTTTGTCTAGACTGGAATTGGGTATCGAGGTCTTACACCACGTTACAAATACTCGCAATCTTAGCCCCATAGAAGCACAGAAAATGTGATCACCCAGTCGCGTCCCGAAAACATTCCTCTACGAGATTTGTATCAGTTTTCTGCAAGGACTCTTTCACAAAAAGCTTGTTCGCCAGTTCATCAACGTCAGACAATAACACATTTTCATTTATTTTTCATCTAATTAAAAAGGTCCTTGCAGCCGATTTCTATTAGCATTCTCCAGCATAATCCTTTAAGCATAATTCCAAACAATTCAAGATTATTACTACACTTGGAGTAGTATCTTTTCCGAAAAATCTGAAGCACTCTCCTCCTTCCTTGTCACAGTTGTTGTCAGTTGTTGGCCCCCCCAAAGGAAGAGAACTCACTTGAATGTCGGTCTCGTACTGAATTCAATTAATAAAAATGGTTCCTTAATTGGAACAAGGACATGTCTGTCTTTCATTTCGCTTGCGTCCCGCTGTCGCGTCCTCCTCGACTGTGCAAATTACTTGACAATCATCCTCTTAAGCACCGTGCTAGTTAATTTAACGGTGTACTACACCGTTCACATGTTAACCTAATGAGTTAATTAAGTGGCCCATTTAAGGATATTGCTCTCGTTACCTATATGTATATAAAAGGATCGCGCAACAAGGCACGGGGACAAAAGTATTTCATTGTAGAATGTCGCGAAGGGTTTTTTCGCGCCCGCGGAAATCCAACTTTTGGTGGATTGAAAAAGTTCCAAGGAAAAAAGAACGAACAAGTTTTTCCGATTCGCTGAAGGACTTCTTGGAGCATCTCTCGTTGCACGGTTATGGAAAGTTGGTTGACGCGGAAAAAGGATTTCACGAAAAGTATGTAAATTTCCATTTCTTTGTGGTAGCATGGAATTATTTCTTGGCCTTTAGGTTCATCTGGTTTGTGTTCCATGTGATGATGTTGGGCCTGCTGGTTGTGTTCCTGAAGCTCACGATGAACGAGTTCCTTGGACAGCATTTGGATGTGACGCTCTATGATCCACTGTATCCTATCGAGAATGTACCATTTCCAACTGTTTCGATTTGCTCAATCAATAGAATTTCCAATGAGTCAGCCATGGAGTATGCCCAAGAATTGTAGTGTGAGTTGAGTGTCTTTAGGACAATCTTCTGATAGAAGACTTGTTGCAGGAGCAGCATAGATCCAAAGAACAGAGACTGGCAGTATTTTTATGAGAACATAAAGATGCTTGCGTATCTGTATCGACCCACTGCCACAGTAGACCATGATAGTGCACTCCGCTTTCAAGGGTTCTTGGATTTGTACAGCACGGATGACGATGAGATTTTTTTCAACACCCGCGAACGAATGAAATTTGTGAGTCTTAAAATGGTCAAAATTGTAAAAAAAAAAAGAAAAAAATTTACTGAAATTTTATTCCAGTTGGCTCCCAAGTGCAAACACATTCTGCGAACATGCCACTTGGGTGGAAAACAGATCAACTGTTCCAACGAATTCAAGATGACTCTGACGCAGTACGGATTCTGTTGCACTTTCAATCAAGACGATAAGTATGCTCAGGTCCTATGCGAGTATCTGATTCTTTAGAGATCCTTTTCCAGGTATCATAAGAGGTCGAATAGTGCGAGATTTTTTGGACCAACCCAAGGACTGACATTGACTCTGCATTACCTTCCAAATGACACATTCTATAATGTTCTTGATACGGATGGCTTCATTGTATGCTGAAAAATGTTGCATGATCGAGGAATACAAATTTGTTTTTTAAGGTTATGGTGCATCCTCACAGCTTGTTTGCAGATGTAGCGGCTGGTGGTGTCAGTGAGCGTTTCATTGCCATTCAACAGGACTCATTTATGTCAATTGCGCCAAGGGTAACCGACAGTGTGCCCAGCATAAGAAATTACAGCCCGAAAATGGTATGATTTAGTTTTTAACAAAGATTTCGTTTTTTTTATTTTATATAAGTTGAAGGCGACTTTGAAAGGATTTGTCATTCTTCTAATTTTTTAAGGTGACATCAAGATTGATTGGAATCGGATTTATTGGCCTTAAGCTGTTGTATAGTTCTTGGTTTATTGGCCTTAGGTAGCCCGACAGAAAAGCATCTGGAGCCATTAAATTTGGGGAACGCAGTGGCTAATAAAATTCAGAAAAATGCGCTTTTATACGATCAAAAAAAAAATTAACGAAGTGCGTGAACTGTGGCTCCATTTTGTTGGAACAACAATTCTGATTTGTTCTCTTCCCTTGGCCATAAAAAAAAGTTCAATCATTGCCCGGTATTGAAAGCCATCCACTTTAACCGCAACTCGTTCGTCGTTTTCAAAAAAATATGTTCCAATGATTCTTTCTGTGGTTATTCCACACCGCCTTCGGCATCGTTATATGTGCAGTTGACGTTCAATAATTATGTTTTGATTCTCTTTGCCCCAACATTGTGCATTTTTGTTTATTCATGTTACCGTTGATGTTAAAATGGGCCTCATCGATCATTAAGAGTTGGTGAATAAACTCGTTGTTCTCTCGGAACATGTCTTTAAAACCCAGAGCATACTGAATGCGTATTTGTGGATGATTTGTTTTCAACTTAACTGCCTTAAAATTCTTTGCAAAGACCGCTTGGACATCAACAACTGATCACAATGTCGTTTCGAGGTTTTCCTCAATACATACTTGCCTGCAATCGAGCAATGCTTACATCATTTCGAACTGTACGAGGTTTTCTAGCTCGGGGAATATCACAACCGTTGCAGCTGAAAACGCTTGCCTAATCGTTCATTTCTTGGAATAATATAATTTCGACTTTCAAAATCAAACAACTTTGGTTCTTTGTTCTGTGTCGAATCTTTCCATTTTACATTTCCAAGGTTTTTCAAAGTAAATTCTGAAAAAAATACTTTAACAAAAAAGTATTCAATCATTAACTTATGCACCACCCTGTATGAATGTTGTTTGCAGAAATAGTGTCCCAATTTTGGTATAACAAAGGTCGGGCATGGGTGGCACAATAACGACGAAGGACGTAACATATTGTCAAAAACATTAATGGTGAGAATAGGTCCAAAGTTTCTTCTTGACTCCAAAATACTAAGGCAGATGATCTGATAGCTTTATTGAGGATGTAAAAAAGCAGGCGTTAAAAGAACATCACTTTAACATTTGCCTCCTGCTGTACTTGATAGTCCAAGTGACGCATCCATTCAAGCACAGTAGCATGAGTATGAAATCATCTATATAATTCAAGAATACGCCGATCCAGATGGTTTTCGAAATTCCTTCTTCAATTGCGTAAGCTGCTTGAATTGTCCTACTCTTCTGGTCATAAGTCCCGTACGTCCTTAAAAAAAAGGTTGAATATTGTTTTCCTTTACACTAAGGTCCCATCTTTCTAAGCTCATTGAAACGCTGATGAAATCTTACGCAACGAAAACTTCTTGATGACCAGTAGTTAAAGGTCCACTCACGATTTCATGGCACCGGAAAATGGAACCCCTTTCCATCTTTCCGCTGAAATTAAAATTGATGCGCCTGATATTCATAAGGAATTTAATAGTTTGGCATCAAACTCTTTTATCGTAATTGCTTGCATTAGATATCGAAAGCTCTCTTGTATTTTAGTGATTTCAAGGCTCGAATTCACTATATAAACACTGATGGGCCACAGGGTTCCATTTTGTCTACAACTCTCTTTTAAATGTACAACTAGAATATTGAACGCTATCTCACTCGGAATTTCCCGCTCATTTCAGTTGAAAGAATTTTTAAAACATTGTGAATTAGTACCTTTGTCCATTTCCTCCCTGTTACCATTCACCCACGTTATGTGCTATCATTTCAAGGGTACTCATTACCTCATTACTTATAATTGACAAAAAAACGCTTTTGTCTAGCAAAGACTGTAAAGATCTGGGAAAAGTCACCAGGAACACTCTTGGCACGTAAAATTTAATCAAATACCGCGAAGAAAGGATTTGGTGCACAATGAAAGAGCAATACAAGAAGGAATGAGACAACTTTTGAAATCTCAGCTCAAGAGTCAGCGCCGAGGCCGTCAAAATGAGCCTCAACCAAAACAGAAATTTGGCCTTCGATGAGTCTGTAGTACCGAAGGTGGCACATTGTGTTGGGGCAAAAATAAAACACTCTAGCATTTTCTCCAAATTGAGCTAAAACCAACCAAGAGCTATTGGAAGTATTTTTACAGGCTCACATTTCTCATTATCTTGGCCCATCAGTCTTAAAATTATACAGGCACGCACGTTTCCGATTGTCTTTTTAGAAAAAAAAATATCGAGGGACTTGTGAAAAGCACTTAACGCAAGGAAAATCCCCTGGCGGATTTCTAAGACACTTAAGAGCTTCACAATGATTTGAGGGTAGAGGCTATCGGAGAAGATCTCGATTAAGAGGGATATGACCAAATTATGGCAAGCTAGCCAGTCATACTCCCACCTCTGATAAAGCTAGACAAGAAAAACCCTTACTGTCAGTGAAATCATACTAAATGAACATCTTCGTCATCACCTAGGTTCAAATCTTTATAAAACAAGCATAAGTGTGCGAGCATTTCTACCCACCACAGACTGCAAAGCCGTGTGGAAATGATATAGTCGGTAATATTTTTTCCAACGGCCTTAAACACGCTGCATCGTCTTCTTTCCTTAAACAGGAGAACCAATTTCTGTTATGGTGGTGTCGTTTTGGATCCGTCAGTGTAGAAAGTCAGCTCTGGAATAGATCAAACATGTCAGCAACTTGTAAGAGAAACGTTGTAAAATTGATTTGAAAAGGCTATATAAATGTTTACATATTTAGGAACAAGGAAGCTAAACATTCTTCAAGTTATCCTCTTAGTTTAGGCAGTGAAGCTTTTTCACAAAACAGTGGTCATCAATTTCTGTTATTATTCTTTATAAACACTTTCGCTAACGTTTAGATCCGATAGCGCTTTTGTTAAGCGGATTGTTGTGGGAGGCAGCACAATTCAGTCTTTTTTTTTAAGCTCTCCCTCATGTATAGTAAGAGGCCTGTAACACTTGTCGTGTCATAAAGTGAATAATAAGAAAAGAATTTTTTGTCCGGTTTTCTGAATATATACAAAAATATCTTAAGATGCGTCTTTCGAACAACGCAAGATCTTTTGCTACAGTAGGTGAGATTCTGAACCAACTATGAAAACAATATTTCAATATCGGTCTAATAAGCGTTTGGATTTTAAAACTTTAATCTTCATTGAAACGTCTTTGGAGGATAGCAACTGCTTTAAAGTAGAAGAAGCGAATTCCGCTTTATTCAGTATCTTCCCACCATGTTTGTTGTGCAGGAATTTGTTTTCAATAAGTATCCCCAGATATTTAAGTTCTCATTTTAGGGGTATTGTCGTATCTTCGACCGTATCTTTCTTTGACCGCAAGCCTATGCCCCTTTCCGTAAGAATTTCTGAAACAAGTTAATTCACATTTTTGCGCATTAATAGTTGAGCCCCAAGACTTAATGATGATACACTAACCAAGCTCGTTTTGACAGGCCATGAAGAATAACAGCTTCCTAAACATACTTCTGCTTGTTTCCAATAATTTTCAAGTGAAATTTCTTAATGACAATCGAACCTCAGGTTCCGGTGGGTGGCGGAGATGGTAGAGCGCTTGCCTTTCAATTGATAGGTCCCAAGTTCGATTTCTAGAGTGGTCCGGTTTTTCGAATCTAGTCCAGTCACCAAAGGCCATAAGGATAAAGTTAATGGCACTATCACTGGATTGGTAGGCCAGCGACAGTAGTCTGACTAATGAGTGGTTTTATTGCAGTGGTTGTTGTATCGGCTTTATTCTTAGTTCGTGTTGTCGAAATAGTGGTTTGTGTGTAGATGGCTCTGCTGTGAAGGCATTACACTGACAGCGGGGTATTTAACTAAATCTTCCAAACTTTCAAAATTCATAAATTAAACTAATTTTAGATGAACTAGGTGAAAGCTAATAGGTCGATATAAAAATCCTTCGTCCCGTTTCGGGCTCCACCCACGGAAGCGAGTTGAAATCAAATACATTAGAATTTCTCAAACCACTAATCTTTCATTCTTCTCCTAATTCTTCTTTCGCTTGCTCTGTGATACACGCATTATAAAAAAGAGCTTGAAGAGCGAGCCAATTATAAAAACAAAAAGTATCAAGGGATCTGAGGATAGTAGAAGTCCGAACTCAGTTTGACGCCCAAAAAGACGAATTCAAGGCGTAAGCCAACGTAAACAAGCATTGCAATCGGAGTATCTAGCATAACAGCAGCGGTGATAAAACGCCTCCTTGCGGACTACCTGTCTTCTTCCTACATATACAGCTAAGTGTCGAACAAATAATTTGTTTGGTTAACATTTGACAAATCCCTTTTCAAGAGGATTCTAAGAAGATCAAGTTGAAGATGGATAAAATTCATACCAAGGAAGACAACGAAAGCGAATTTCATTAAATTGACCAATTTTCCAATCGCGTTTTACTTAAAACCGTGTAAAACTACCCTCAAATAAGCACTGTGAGATTTGATTCAAGATATCCAGTAGAGCAGGTGAAATCATTGGGATAAGGACCAACGTAACCGCTTTGCAAGAAGTTGAATGAAGTTTAACCTCAACCTTAGATCCCCTAAGGTCGGCAAATGTATGCTTTATGATTAGAGCTACTATATGAAGGCAATAGTTGCATCAGCATCATTCAATCATCATTCAACTGCACTCGCATTCACATAAGTTGCAGCTTTTGATATTTTTTCCTTGAATCAAATGTTTCCATCGTTTTCTAAAACTGACATCATATTTTAATATTCCATCATCGTTCACAGCGTGCATGCTACTTTAACGACGAATTGCCAAAATCCTACGGTGAACACTACAGTCTAAATCGATGCATCACCCGATGTCGCACCCGCAGCATCATAGTCCTTTGCGAGTGTCTGCCATTCTATTATCCGTTTCACCTCTTGGATACCAAAACACAGACAGTTCACTGTACACTGCAGCATCTAGAGTGTCTCAATCGATACGAGTGTAAGTGTTCGACCCAGTTTTTCAAATCCTGCATTCACCTCCGATTCCGCATTAATATTGCAATTTTGCAATAAAAATCCCGTATCCTTGCCTCGGCAAATTCCTTTTCCAAAATTGCCCTCACGATTGCCTCGACCTGAATTTTTATATACAGTATATGAGTACTCACAAGCATTACCGTGTGTCGATTCTGATACCAGTTAAATGGATGAACGTCATAACGCAAAGGCAGACGGTTCGAGGACTCGAACGTGAAATGGAAGACGGTCTCTACTGTCCTGAGTGTTTGCCATCGTGCTCCGACATTCAATACAAGGTGTCATTGATGTCACTACCATTGGATCGATTTCGCTACGGCGGCGGTGATGGCGGTCTTGCTCCGTAAGTGTCTACTCGTAACATATTCAAAAGCGAGTACCTATCCTTTTTTTGTATCCTTAAAAACACAGCAACATCACGAGCCTCGCCAAGCTGCAGTTGTATTTCAACAAACCTACGGTGCCATTTTATAGGCAGATTATTAAAAATTCTTGGTTCGAAGTCTTCAGTAAGTATGGCGGTTAGAATATGGCAGAGACAGCCATTAGGATTTTGCGATGATAAATGGGGTTTTGTCCTTGCAGGTACAGTTGGTAACATATGTGGCATTGTGACAGGATTCTCGCTGGTCGCAGTTTGTGAGATTCTGTACTTCTTTGGAGGGAGGATGTTGGGGTTTTTTTGGGATACTTTTGCGGTTGATTGCAAACGAAGTGGCCTGGAGAGGGAAAAGCTGATTATTTGTCCTTAAGGCATGAGGGATTTTCAACAGGACATGTTTTGAATGATATTTAAATAAAGTATTATTGCAAAATGAAAAAGACTCTTTAATTCCTTTTGCTTAAGTTGAAGCAGAAAGGTGGTTTTATTTTCGGGAATCTGTTAGCTGGCTATAAAATCTGCCAAAAATTATCAAATAGGTTTCAGACGCAACTCGGTTTATACTCGTATTTGGCTAGTTAATCAGACTAGAACTCTTGGAACTAAATAATCAATAAAGACAGACAGGCTGCTTTTACCTAAAACCAAAGTTGTAAATGAATGCAATCACGTTAAATAATTGAAAGAATTCAAAATTTTTATTGGTTGAATTGAATTAAAAAAAAAAGACTGCGAATTAAAAGGAATTAAAACACCATTCTTTTGAAGTTAATGACTAATGCAATATTTTTTTTACTATTGAAATCATTTGATTTTAAAAAAGATATACAATTGTGTGTATGTTAAAAATAAGAATAACAAAAAAATTAAAAAACAATTAAATATCACAGCTTTCAAAAATATTTAACGATATATGTAAATCCAATTATAAATAAATATATAAATCAATAAAAAAAAATAAATGGATAGGTAAATAAATAAGTTGATATATATATAATAAAAATAAAATATAAGGAAACCTTAGCCATCTGTGGAGCCGCAGTAGAGTGGAGCAACTGTGTGAAATATTTAGGAATTAATCTTCATACAAAATTTACCTTTAGTGAACATATATCTAAGACCAGTGGCGAAGCTTCATATTGTTCAATTCGTTCATGAACGACTAACTTTCACAAGAAGTAATTTAAATTTTTGCGTTCTCTAAACTACATAAAACATATTTATACTCTTCTTCCCATTGCAGTAATTTTTCATATTCCAACTCGTGCATATCCTATTTGTACAATTCCAAACAGAAGTGAAATACCTACCAGCCGTAGCTTTTTTCCTCCTCACCAAATGTATGCATGTATCTTTCCAACTCGTTCAAACGATTCGGCAGCGAAATGATTCCATGAAAAGTATAGGCACAAACAAAAAAAGAATTTCAAGTGTTGTACGGCCCATTTCGATCAAGTCGCTTTTGAACGAGGCGAGTTTGGTAAGATGTATGAGACTAATACAGAAACAAGACAAAACATAGATCAATAAAGAGGTAAAGGAATCTGCATTTATTTGTGTTTTAATGGACGAAACATCAGATAGTAGTAAAAAGTCCCAGCTATCCACAATGGTAAGGTTTGTTTCGCGGGAGGGAAATATAGAAGAAAGATTTTTGGGTTTTTCTGATTTGAGTGCAAATAAGTCAGCAGAAAGCTTTTCTGACCATATTATTAAAATAATAAATAATATGATCATAAGCTTATTTGTCAAACATATAATGGAGTTGCAGTTATGGCTGGCCATTTGTCAGGTACGCAATCGAGAGTGAAGAGTCACTTTCCGAATGCCAGGTTCATTCATTGTGCAGCACATAGACTTACTATTAGCCTTCAGGATGTTTTGAAAAATAATAAAAAATGCAGGCGGTTTTTTGAGAGGCTGAATAGTCTATCCACATTTTTCGCACAATCGACTAAAAGGTGTGCGCTTTTAGATGCAATTGTGAAAAAAAGATTTCCAAAAGCAGCACCAACAAGGTGGAGGTACAATTCGGTTTCGGTGGCAACAGAATGCAGGGAAAGTCTGATAGAATATTTTCAAACGATTGCGGACAATGATGGAGATAGCGATGATTGGGATTGCAATACGATCAACTTAGCCCAAAGGTTTTTACAATTTTTATCTGACTTTGAATCACAATTGTTGTTTAAAATATTTAATTCAGTTTTTATATTTACTGATTTTTTATACAATGTGTTAGAAAATAAATCTCTTGATGTAACATATTGTTTACAAGTCATTAACCAAACCAATGAAAATATTTTTAGTTTGAGAGATAAATTCAATGAATATTATTGCGAAACGGAACAATTTAGTAATATTAAATCGACATATCGAGTGGGACACGGAATTGATGAAAAAATAGAATACTTAAGATTATTATGTGAAATTATTGATACAACAAACGCACAACTCATATCAAGATTTTCCGACTTAAAAGAACTGAAGTTTTTGGTTTGCTCGAAGTAAATAAGTTTAAAGAACATGAAAAACAATTTCCTACTACTTTTTTAAATAAACTCAACTCATCTTATGGTCAATTTATTGATATTTTATCTTTGAAAAATGAACTAATTGTTATTTATAAACAAACAATGTTTCGAAATTTTATCTTAAAACAATATTTCCAAAAACTTAGCAGCAATGATCTTATTTCAGTTTTTCCTCAAATTTATAAACTATGTGAACTTATCTCAACCTTTCCTTTGACAACTTCATCCGTTGAAAGATCATTTTATTTTTTCTTTTAGTTTAAGCGTGGACTTAAGACACATTTATTTATGAAAGT
The DNA here is from genome assembly GCA_963555765.1 of Orthonevra nobilis. Lineage (NCBI taxonomy): Eukaryota > Metazoa > Arthropoda > Insecta > Diptera > Syrphidae > Orthonevra > Orthonevra nobilis. The sequence continues at coordinate 48,636,231 of OY743225.1, read as the reverse complement.
GTAATAATAATGTTTTTAAATAAGTCGTGAAGAATTAGTTTTGAATTTAAGTAAAATAATTAAGGTACTTATGAATGTACTTTAATTAAGACTTTATTCCTTGGGAAATAATAAATTATGTTAAGAAAAAGACTTGTTTATTAAAATGAAATATACATATTTTAAAGTGATTTGATCCTTTAGTCTGAGAAAATTTGTATTGTTAAATAAACTTGCTTAAAAAGATGTAAACGTTATTTTCTTATTTAATTTCAAAATTTCTTTTCACTGATTAAAATTAACAGTACCTACATATACCAATTAAAACTTCGCTGAACGACTGCACATTTTTGGCACGCGTCGCTACTGTCTAAGACCCTTCTCAAGGTTAGAATAGCAACAAAAATGTTATACCCATTTGTTAACAGGAAGTCTGAGCTAACAAATGAAATCAAAATAATATTACATAAAGTCATTTTCCAATCGATACTTCTTTACGGTTGCCAAGTACTTAAAATGATGCTTAAACTTCCCTGACATCACTCCACGTTAAGGGGGTATTCTAGTCTAGAATAGAAAAATAGAAAAATAGATTTTTTTATATATACTATATTTTCAAAGTTTAACTATTCAAGAATATATCTTTTTTGGTTTTGGTTAAAAAAAACTTACTTTCCTATTTTTTTTTTTTTAATAAATACCCTAAAAACAAGTTTGGTAAAAATCATGAAGTACATTTCATTTAAAATAATGCAAATTAACCTTTTTTTGCTCATAAAATGTTGATACCTAGTGCGTTAAAGTATGTTATAAGCAAATAACAAATATCTGTTTTTTATCTGCATAATTTGAATGTGATTATCCCTAATACGTTTAAATTAAATAATGTCCTTTTGTCTATTTTGTTAGTTAATGACTGATTCCTTTGAACCTGTGCTCATTATTTTCAAGTCAGGTTTTAAACAAATTCAAAGTAACACAAGAGGAAATATGAATCAGGACAAAGATAATATGAGAAAATAGCAGCGAGTCCTCTACCCACGCCACACGGGGTAATCCCCGCTACTTTATTATTATTATTTGTTATTTTATTTAACTCGTTTTAATTTAATTCATTTACAAAAAAAGATATCTGCGAAGCCTAAAAAGGCTTTTCTGCAGAAGGTTGGTTACAAAATTATTTAGGTATTCTTGAAGGTTTTATTTAAATAAACAATGTAATATATTTTTGTTTTATTGTAATTTTTAAGTTCAAGAGCAGTTTAGTAGGTGTTTTTTTTAGAAAATATTTTCTTAGTCCATCAGAAGATATATTGAGTAGTTCTCTAGGCATCTTGTTGAATACGCGAGGTATAATAACAGACAGTTGGTATTTTCCATATGCGTTTTTAAATGTCTTTGATTCCAGGAATCCATGTGCTCTTCATCTGGCTGGTAGTAGTCTTCGAAAATATTCAGTTTAAATAATTCCTGTATGTTTAAGAGCCTAAGCGTTTAATATGTGTTTTGTTAAGTCGTGTACTATTCTGTGTTTATTTCATTTTTCTTTTGTATTAATATTTTTACTATTTTTTGTAATTCCAGCAAGTAACTTTGTGTAGTGTACGCTGTACGCTGGAATCCCGTACCTTTATAAAGACTCCACAAATGAATAGTAAACCTGTTTCAATACATTGAAGTTGCTACAGATACTCAGATGATGCAGAGCATTAGCTGCTTTTCTAAGTTCTTTCCAAGTTTAGCAATGTGTAGATCCCATTAAAATTGCAGTCGAGTTCAGCACCGAGGTACCTAAAATGCTGCACATTTTCGATGAAGGCGTTACAGTCTTTGTCACAATTGAATCTTTCTTGGTTAGCGTTTTGATGTAGGCATTTAGTTTGGTAAACTTTTATATTAATTTTGGCTTTTAATATGTGGTTAGGTCTAATGTGCATTATTTTGGTTCCCATTTCATAAATTATAAGTCCAAAGTCGTGACACCAGCGTATAAGAGAGTTGAATTTCCCTTGCATTATGCTGGTTGCAGTTGATAGATCTCTATGGGCGACTATTATTGCAGTGTCATCGGCAAAAGCAAAGCCAATGCTATTTTCTAAAACAGTAAGCAATTGGTTTGCATATATTATGTAAAGCAATGGTCCTAAAATTGATCCTTGCGGTACCCCCTGTTTCAGATTCTTTTCTTGGCTTGTTGCATTCATTATTTCTACTTTCATTTTCCTGTTTGTAAGATAGCTTAAACCAATCCAAGATAAGACCTCGGATTTCAATTTTTTCGAGCATTTCAAAGAGTTTTTCATGGCTAAGCGTTTCAAAGGCCTCTTTAAGATCTATAAATATAGCAAGATTATGGTATATTAGATTTTGTTTTTCAGATTGCTGAATTCTGCGAAATGCTTGCTGGTGCTTTTGTTTTTCGTAAATCCGTATTGGTTTTAATTAATGATGTTATATTTTTCAATTTAGTTTCGACGTCGCGTCGCCATTACTTTCTCCAATATTTTGCCCATTATTGACAGAATATCGGTTTTTATACCAGCTTTATATATAGGATGTACTATAGTAAGTTTAAGCTCTTCTGGTACATATGACTGCTCAAGGCACAAGTTGACTATTCGTTCCACTATTGGGGTAAGTGTTTCTGCAATTGGTTGAATGTCTTTTGCCCTTATTCCATCTACTCCTGGTTACTTATTTACATTTAATTTAAGTAACATTTTAAATATTTCTTCTCTTGTGACTGGTGGCATGTACATTGATTAACTAGAGCTAGATATTTCAGTGTTGTATAGTATGTTTTTATTTGGCATATGTGCACAACCGTTTCAACTTTGTTTTTAAAGCTTCAGGTAAATTTATTCGCGAGCGATATAGAACTGATTTCACTACCAATATTTCTTTCTATGATTTCATCTTAGTTCATTTGACGCCTTCCAAGTATTGCATGTATTAAGTTCCAGGTTTTTTCGGGGTCTAAACGAAACTCTGAGAATTTGTCACGATAGAATGTCATTTTGGTTTTTTCGTTTTTTTTATTTTCGTAATTCCTATAATTTTTTTATTAGTTTTCGTACCTATAGATCGTTTCAAATCACTATGCAATTGGAAAACTGCGCAGAGGGAGTATGGAATTATTTGCCATGTCTTTGTTGCCTGGAAAATGATGTTTACAATTCGGCTGAACTTTCTCCATTTTCATTTTTTTCCTTACCCAATTATTGCAGGAAGTAATTTAGTTGAAATATCCCTTTTTTATGTCTGTATGTATGTAGGTTAGGTAAAAATAATATTTTCTAACAATTTTTGCACATATAAAAACGCGAACATGTACATAAGCTATGATTTCCTTTTTAAAAACTTTGCAAGGATCACAAGCAAAAAAAAAAAATGTGTAATGGACTGCTTCAAGCGAGAAAAGCCTTTAACACGCCAAGTAAAAGTGCTTACGCTGGAAATTAACAACCAAAATTTGGATTTCGCCATCAATCAACAAAATGGCCCACCTATAGGAGAAGCTGTGAAGCTACAATTCCATTTGGAGGCCACCAATTTGACAAAAAAAATCGTTACATTGAGTAGCCTTAAGCAAAAATCTTTGATGAACTTGAAATAAGCATAAGCTAGACATCACTTTAGAGAATTCTGAAAAGCAAAGGTTTCAGCTTTCGCTACACTGAAGACGTCAGTTATTGAAATGGACAATGCTTTATATCACAAAAAATTAAAAAAACCGTACGCCAACTTCATCAGCAACTAAATTTGAGTTAACTTATTGGCTTTTAGAAAATAATATTGCACACAGCTCTTCAATGCTATATGATATAGTAAAACGAAACAAGACGGATCCGCGGCGTGAAATAGACGACTTGATAAGATCAGCAGGACATGAAGTATTCAGGCTACCACCATACCATCCGGACTTAAACCCAATTGAGCAAATATGGGGTATTGTAAAGTGGCGGGTAGAAATACTGCGTTTAATCTGGATGCCGTTACGAAATTAGTAGAAGAAGAATTCGCAAAAACTGTGGTCGAGGAGTGGAAAAGTACCCGTGATAAAGCCATAAGGACAGAAGACAATTATTTGGCATATGAACAGAGTTGGGATACCTTAGCCGAATGAATTGTCATTAGACCCGGTGAATACTCTTCAATTGAAATGGAAAGCTACGGCGAGGATGATGATGATGATACCGGCGATGATTAAATGCTACTGCATTAAAAAAAAACATCTAATAAATAAATATTCATTTTATGAAAATACACATGCTTTCATTTTTTCAAATTTTTAATACCCATATTTTCAAGCGAAATTCATATTGGCAAAACATTCATTCTTCCTCTTAACACAATAACTGAGAACTATAGATCTTTAACCATTCTTCGCTCAAATTGTCATTACCCAATTCACTAAAAGCATAATGAATGCATATTCCGCACATTCTGTCTACACTCATTTTTCATATTTTTCACATTTGGCAACAGCACCTTCTACGTTTCTGTATGCCTTATTCACCAAACGTATTCAAGTAATGATCAGTCTGCGTTGAGAATAGAACTTTTGACTTCACTCATTCGCGCTCAAAATCAGAATGGCCCCGTCGTATGACATAAAGCCGGAAATTTGCATTTTCATGAAGGCCGCTCCCGACGTAGTCGGCGGTGTCAGATTGACAGTCATGTGTCATGTCAATAAAACAAGGAAAAAACATTAAAAAAAAAATTTTTTTATTTATTAATTAAACCAATATTTATCAGATACAGACATTAGAAAAACTCTTTGATTTATATGCTCGGCTGTCAGCCGACTTCTGTAATTGGGTACTGCAAGATTTGCAGCAGATGCCACACTCTCTGAGGAAACAGATGATGCAGGCGATATCAAATACTTCAGTAGCTCTGAAGCTCTGAAGCTGAAGGATTGAAGTAAAATTGCGACAATCAAACCAGAATTTTGTTGGATTCTCTTTTCTCGGTATAATAGGTTGGTCTAGATTTTGCTTGAGTTCGCTATGCATACCGTCATTGGTTGAAAGTACCATAACGACGGCGGAGAATTTTTTGAGTTTGACAGAATTGAAGAAGTAGGTCTGAGTTCAGGTGAAAGTTGTCCTCGACGACTATGTTCTAAACGTATTTCTTGTGGAAACAGCTAGTGCGGAATTAAAATGAATACGCTTAAGCCGAAGGTCTAAAATTGTTGCTTTAGTAAGATGAAAATGTCGCTCTAGTGGTTCTAGTTTGGCCATAAGCAAATTTAGCAAACTCTTCTGAACGGCAACACCAAGTTCTGTGAAAGGTTTTGCTTGTTCAAGTCCTTTCTGAAGTAAGTTTGCAATGGGAATCGCTAAACTAGCAGTCACGTACTGATCGCCGTTGATTTCTTCAGTAGCTTCCTTAAATTGGGAAAGTAATATTATCAGGTCTCGAATCGCACTTAACTCTGATGAAGAAATCATGTCAGGTGCGTTCCGCTTGGCTGCCAAAATCTTAGCCACAAGAGCTGATAATGTTTCGAATCTTTCCAACATATCAACACATGAATTCCACCTTGTGCTTACAGATTGTATAAGTGTTAACAAGAATGTTGATGATGTTTATGACACCTTGTAGTACATATGGTGATATTTTATTTTTAGTATTCAAAAGAATTCAAATAAATATGGCGAACATTTGTGTTTGGTGCGAATTTGAAAACTTGATTTGGATCTTAAATAACCAAATGTGTATGGAACGTAAAATTAATTCAATACATGCATATATCAATATGTGATTCAACACCTTCTTTTTTTTACAAATTATATTTTTTGTATTAGTAGTATAAAAAAGTATTCCTCTTTAGGATTTTTTAATCTTAAAACTTATAAATGTTTGTTGGTTTGAAAAAATATCGAATTTTTATACCTTTTCGATACTTCGAATTTTATATCGATACATCGATATATCAAAATAGTTGAGAATTCACGCAGTAAACATCAAAAGGAGGCTATATGCGATTTTTACTTCTGTTTTGTGTAAAGTGACTGGAAAAGAGAAAACATACGCGAACTTACTGCATACTCATTTGAAACGTTCTATAGTACAACTTCTTTTGTTTTTCCATCATTTGTATAGAATATTTCTTTGTTTACACAGCTGTCGTATTTCTGAGTCCACCCAGGGATTCGTTTTATTTCGCTTTCTTGTAGAGTTTGCGTATACTGTCTTTAAGGTATGACTGAATTGTTCAAAAAAAATCCTTAGCAGTATGAAAGTGTTCGATAACATTGTTCCAGTTGGTATTTTGAATGTACGAGTTTAACACGGTTTGACTAATAAAGGAACAAAACAATGTTTAGTGATCTGAAATATCAGTTTCAATGACTGAGGCATAGATCTTTTCAGTTTCAATCTGAACTAAACAATGGTCTATAATTGTCTTGCTTTTCCTTTTTAGATCGACTCTTGTGTATGCTTTAGTAACATTTGATGATCCCTTTGAGGCTTACATACTGGAGTAATTGTTGACTATATTATCATTTTTTTTGTAAAGATCTAAGTTCATATCAAATATTACCATTAATTTTTCCCTTGAATCAATTTTATCTATTTGCCTTTCTTCTTCTTCAATAAAGTTCGATGTGCTAAATCCCTATATTTTTTATTTCATCTTCCTTGCTTTTAACTACTTTTAACTGCTTTTCTTTTTATACAATATGCTTTTTTTATGAATACTGCTATTTCACCGCGCGACTTTTAGTAGGTCTGTTCAGGAACTCTGATTCGAAACCACTTATTTGATAAGCAAAATTTTCATAATTCTTTATTCTCTGTTCTGACGTTAATTCAAATGTTTTTAATTTCGATTTCCTCAAAAAATGTTCAAAACGTTACCCTGCTTGGTACGATGATGAGATAAAAAATCTGAAAAATCGTAGGAACAAATTGTGGTCTGTAAAACACACTAATAGTGAAACTGACCTCTTAAACTATTTAAATGCCAAATATAATTTCTTAAGAGTATCGAGTTTACAATTCTTAAATTATATTCAGAAGGGTACAGTGTGAATTAAAAATTAATCCCAAAAAAAAGAAAGTATGTGGATACTATTCGTCTGTTCTTAGTTATAGTATAATGATAACTCTAGCCATAACCCTGTAGTTATAGCTAATCAGTTTCCTGACTTTTTTTAAATCTGCTTTTACAAACTGTGATATTTCTAGCTGTGATAATTTTGACCAAAATGACCAACTACTTGGTCACTTGAAATCTTTCAACCACTTGACCAACATTAATTTTAATATAAATACTGACATTATTACGACATCTTTATCCAACCTTGATGACAACGTAGCATCAGGTCCAGATGGTGTTCCATCTATTGTTTTAAAAAAATGTGCTGATTGTCTGTCAACTCCCCTTTCTGTTTTGTTTGAATCTGTTCTATGTGAATCATTGTATTTTTATGTTAAATCTATAATTGTCCCTAATCAACATGGGTTTTTTAAAGGCCGCTCTACAACAACTCTTTTACTTGAACTCACACAATCCTGCGTCGACTCATTTAAGTTTAAAAATCAAACAAATTGTGTACTCACTGATTTTAGTAAAGCTTTTGATAATCTTTCCCACCGCATCTTACTTTTAAAGTTAAACAAAATTGGCTTCAGCACAAAGTTCTTCATTTGGCTTGAATCGTATTTATCAAGTAGATCTTACTCTGTTATTTTTAATGGTTGTTCCTCGAGCTATTTCACTGTCAACTCTGGTACAAGGCAGCCACTTAGGTCCGTTGTTGTTTGTTTTGTTTATAAATGATTTGGTTTCTATTTTAAAGAGTTCACAATGTCTTATTTATGCTGATGATGTTACTATCTTTAAGAAGATACATAACATTGGAGACTGTCATGATCTGCAGCGTGATCTTGATGCGTTTTATGTGTGGTGTTCCAATAATTGTTTATTTTTAAATGTCAAGAAGTGTAATGTCATTAATATTATACGAAAAAACTCGCCGGTTTCTTTCGCATACAATTTAAATGGCTCGACAATGTGCAATGTTGATAATATTTCTGTCTTAGGGGTTGTGTTGGATCAAAAACTCGAGTTTAAGCAACATATCAACATAATTTCCAATAAAGCGAACTCAATGCTTGGTTGGATTAAAAGAGAATCTAAGCAATTTAATGATCCTTATGTTGTTAAACAGTTGTTCATGACTTTCGTCCGTCCGATCCTTGAATACGCTTGTCAAGTGTGGTCTCTTCACTATAAATGTCATATCGACAGGATTGAGAAAGTTCAAAAGAGATTTTTGAGATTTACCTTGAGGGGACTGGGATGGCAAGACCCTTATAATCTCCCACCTTATACAAGCAGAATTAATCTAATAGATTTCTATCTATGTTTCTCTTTCATTACCAAACTTTTTGATGGCAACATTGATTCTATGTACCTCTTGTCTCGTCTCAATTTCAATGTACCGCAAAGATTTTTTAAGATACATACCTAATGCAATATCAGTATCTCACCATCGTACGAACTATGAACGGTTTTCTCCATTTAAAAATATGTTAATTATCTTTAATAAATATTCACGCCTTTTGAATTGCAAAAATGTTAATATTAATACTAAATCTTTTAAAAATGTGTTCCTTTTACATGTAAATAATAATGTAGAATTGTAAACGCTAGATATTTAGCATTCTAAATAAATAAGTGTTTATTTCTACCAATATGATTATTTTAAGATCGTTAAGTATACTTTTTATATGTGATAAAAATGAATTCCATTTTTTTCTCAAAGACCTAATAACCATTACCATCAACATCAAGAGTGGAGCGAGTTATAATACGAGCATGATTTGTTCAGTAAGGATCCAATGGATTCCACGAAAAGGTAACTTTTTCATATTCCAATCAATCTGTGTATCGTTGTCTCTTGGGTCCTTGAATTTTTCGACAGCAGTATGGTATCCATGGGGTTCATAATCAATCAATCAATGAAAAATTCGGTACTTCTTTCTCATTTCACTGCACCGGAACCTTTAAAGTTCGGGATAATTGCTTCCACTGCTGTGAAGACTGCAACTCTTGTGCCTAATATGAAAACAAGAACTCGGAGAAATGCAGCCGCAATAAAAACCAAGCCACGCGTTTCCTACAAAACATGACAAAAGATTTACCTACTTGCACCCTTTGAGCTTTTTTTTCGGTCCCATTTGGGTGTGTTAGAAAAAAATATAACTCATGTTTTAGTGCACATCAAATCACCTGTTTATTAAGGGGTAACACAACATTAACGTCTAAATAATGCACACATCGATTGTCGCTAAAGCTTATTCTAAATTCATACACATTGACATAATTTTACATTTATAGATCGTTAAACATAAAGGTTTTCGTTGCACAGGCAAAAGTCTCACACAAGCAGCGTGTGTCGTGTTGCCTCCAAGCCAAACAACGCTAACGCCTACCGTCATACGGAGTACACGATATATACGCGCTGTCAAGTACCTTCAACTTTATGGCACACCTAAGGGTAAATGGTTAATGCCTGATGCCCATTTCGCATCCCCTGCCATAGGACCGAAGTAATTTGTCCCCCTATAAAGTAAACCACCTCAAAGATGATAATCATTGAGAATCCGAGGACAATGCCGCAATAATTCCCAACGGTACCTATAAAAACAGCAACGTGTGCAAATGTAAACTTTTCCCCGCCACACACAAACACACACACTGTAAGAGCTGCGCTTTTGTTATACTCACTGAATGCCTCGAACCAGGAGTTCCTTACAATTTGCCGGTAATACTTTATATAGGACTCGGCAAAGTACACCCTGAGCACCGTGACATCATTCTGGTCATAGAACCTGCAACAATAAAGGAGTTCGTATAGCGTGTCTTTCTTCCCTTCCCCGATTGACATGAGCGCAACTGTCATCAGAGTTTCGAAGCAAGCTTACGGCAGATCATCCTTCAACGGCAGCGTATTCAGGTACACTTCGTACGTAATGTCATCGCAGGACGGCAGGCAATGAGGACAATACAACGCGTCTTCAATTTCAGTTTCCAAGCCGGGCGCAACGATTCGATGTGACAGCACACTCTTCCACTTGACTGTAAAATTGAGAAGTAAACGTGAACAATTTTTTTTTTTATTTTACAAACGACAGATAAAGGGTGTGACTATGCCGCATAGTAAAAAATTAGCCAGGATCATGGAAATCCTGTTGGTGGAAATCAATTTTGAACTTCGTGGTCCCCCTCGTGGAGCATCATCATTAAAGGCCGGAAATTAAAAATCTTCCATTAATTACTTACCGTTGCGCAACACTTTTTCGCGTTGCCATACTCACAGCGGTATCTCTGCAGGCAGGCCAAATGCCGGAGGGTACAGTACACCGTATTTGTCTCGTTCGGAGTAAGGGCATAGGGATAGTTGAACGGCAGACATCGGCAAAGGACGATGATGCTTCTTATGCGACAACGTGTAACGCAATTATTGAAGCTATATTTGAGGCCACCCAGTTTGTATACGTTCGGACTTTCGTTCTGAAAGAAGCAGTTCCTCTGGAAGAATACTTTATAAGGTTTTGAACAGACTTTTAGGGGGTTGTTTATGTTAACCGTCTTGGGGCTAAATTGTCTTATCGATTCGACACTGTCGACGACATATGGCAAAATCGAGAGGTAATTTTCATCCCCGTTTATGATAAGCGTCTCTGATGAGCCGCCGGAAGATATGTCCGGAAATTTTGTAGCTGAATGGATCAATACCTATCGATTGGACGAGTATGTGTATAACTTTTTTTTTTTTGGTTTATTGTTGGATCTTACCACAGTTCCATCGGTCCTCAAAATAGGAAAGTGCATGTCGGCGGAGCTGGTGTTTAGGACAACAGTCAGACCAAGGTTTGGTTCAGCAAAACGGTGACTTGCTTTGCGCGAGCTGTACCTGAAAATATATTTAATTTATATTTTGAAACGCTCTGTCAAAAGGTAGCCTCTTACATATCATTGGAATTGAAAGTGCAACAGAATCCATAGCTCGTTAGAGTTGTTCTAAATGTGTCGTTCGACATACAGTTGACGTCCTTACCCGCCACCGAGCACTTGATTAGCAATTGTTCACACGGAGGTGTCAGCTGGAATTACAGGCAAAGATAGAAAGTCATAAGGAGCACGAACTAGCAAGGCTCAAAAACACTCATCAGATAATATTTTGCTAGGTGTCATTCTAACCGTGGACGAACAAACGTAGTGTACAGAACCCTGCTCCAATTATCCTTATTAGTAAATTTGCTCACACACATTGGCATTTGAACTTTTTAAAGATCGTGACGGTGCTCTAATTGGGATACTACATCAGACCATCTGCCACGTTTGGAAGGATGAAACCATGACCGACTATTGGCATTTTAGATCTATCAACAAAAAAAAGGCGTTCGTAAATTTCGAGACAACTATGAGCCTACAAGATCCTATCCATCGTACTATGCGAACGTCAAAATCCTTTCCATACACATCCGAGAATATAAGTGTCCTCCGGCCTGATAAATTAACCAAAGACCAAATTTTCACACAACGGCAAGTTCTCGAAAAGACTTACGAGTTTCAAGTCGATACCCAACATCTGATCATCGACTCCGTGCTCTTTAGCGCGATGGCTGAATTAGGCATCCCGGGAAATCTGATCCGGTTTTCATTGGGGTTTAAAGTTTTATTCGAGCAGGTTCATAAGGCTGAATACTGTTTCAACTTCGAAATGAGTATATATGTATGTATTTATTATATTCGAAATAAATTTTACAAAGGTAGGTGTTACCGCACATTTTACAATTCATAGATAGAATACGACTGTTTTTTACAACTGAAATATTGTCTTAATGTTTTAGAAAAAAAATTATATGAAACTATAAAAACCATTTTAGGAAGGAAAATTCGTGAAAAAAGTTCGCAAATACAAAAAAAAATAAATAAAAAATGTGACTAGATAAGAGTTTACCCTATGTTCATTTATGAAAAAAAAACAAGCTAAAAAATAAATAAATAATTGAATATATCAGCAACGAATCAACGAATTTATAAACAATATAAATAAATGAATAAAAAAACAAACAAATAAAAAAATAAATAAATACAAAATTAAAAAAAAAAATAAATAAATAAATAAACAAATAAATAAATATATTAATAAATATATAAATGTATAAAAATATAAATAAATAAATAAATAAGTAATAAGATATATAAATGTAAAATGCATAATGAAAAAAAAACTTCAGAAATATCTAAGTATGATACAATACTACAATACGAGTTTTTTTTTTGCTTTGCAATTAGCTATTCAATTGGTTTACGAGATAATTATAAGTTATAATGCAGCTCTTTCTCTTCCGGGTGAAAAAGATGGCTTGCGTTTTATCCTCATTAACCTTAAAATTCCATTTGTTAAAAAATGTTCCCAATATTTGAATCTCATGGTTTAGATTCGTCTCAATGTTGAGAGCCAATTCATGTGAAGCAAATATAGCTGTGTCATCAGCAAAGATAGCGGCCTGACACTGAGGCAAGTTTGGGAAATCAGACGTGTAAAAATTGTGCAAAATTGGTGACAGTACCACACCTTAGGGAACACCTATTGGGACGAACATTTCATCAGAAACAATATTATAAACGTACACTTTAAAACGACGTGAAGACAGAAAGTTATGGAGAATTTTTTAAAAATATTTCGGCAAATTGAAGTGGATCATTTTAAAGACCAAGCCGTCATGCCATACAAAATCAAAAGCCTTCCTAAAGCCGAATTGCTCGTCGGGAAATATGTCGTGATCGTCTATAAATGATAGTAGTTTCTCTTTAAGTACTTTTTCATAAATTTTGCTCAAACTACTGAGCAAACTTACAGGCCTGTAGCTCTCCACGTTATTAGGTGGCACTTATAGGCACTATTTTTGCAATTTTCCAGGCGTCTGGAAAATAATTCAACATATACGTTAAGTATTTAGTTCCTGACCTCGGCAATTGTTTGATGTATAGTATATATTTTTTATGAGATCTAGTCCTCCCACTTTTCGTACCTTCAGGTTCCTGACGATGTCTATAATATTTGCCTCGGATACATAGGCACTTGAAGGTATTTCAGCAATATCTGTATTCAAACTCTGAACTCTTCTGTTGACTAATGTATCTGTTGCTGCGTCACCCATAGTCCAAAATAACTAAATGGTAAAGAAAAAAAGACAAAATGCTTACTTGGTCAAATTTTCAAATGCTGGAAGTGGACAAGCATTTTTAAAATGGGAAGCCTCAGTACTTTAATTTTGAATTTTCCAGTTCATGAACAACTTTCAAAATGTTCTCAGGTTCATGCGTGTTAACAAATTGCACAATTTCATTTTGCATATTTGAATAAAAAATATTTTTAACCAAAATGCAATTCATTTTGTTTAAAACGTTCATGTTTTTTGGCCTACGTTGATCTATTTCTAAATTCAATTTTACTCTCAGAGTCCACAATCTTAGATCAGTGGGTTTCGGATGTACATAATGTATCAGGTTGGCAACTAAGTACTTGCCGATTTTTTTAGAAAATAAAAGACAATTTTTTAAAGGAACGAAATAACTTTATTCTGTATTGTGTTACCCATTTTGAGGAAGGACCTTTTGCTGTCTTTCTTTCAGGCAGCATCATAATTTCACGTTCATAGAACTTCTGGTTTTTATCAGCAAAAAACTGAACCAGGTACGATTTAACATCATTATTATTATTGAAATTATTATATTTCAAGGAGTTTTGCAAAGATCGAAATAAAAAGCCATCAGATGGTGCAAGGTCTGGACTATCAAAAAACATCCCAATAATTTTTTCCGAGTGACCAAAGATGTGTGTGTGGCCTTGCATTGCCATGATGGAATACAACACCTTTTCGATTTGTCAATTCGGGCCGCTTTCCTCCAACTGCATTGTTCAGTTTTGTTAGCTGTTCAATGTAGACATCTGAATTGAGCGTTCGGTTGGTTGGTAAAAGTTCAAAGTAGACAATTCCTTTGTAATCGCACTAAACTGATAACTTAACTTTCTTTTGATGAGCTAGTTCAGCTGGCTTGCTCCACGACCTTTTCGGGTTGACATTGTTGTAAATAACCCATTTTTCATCACCAGTTATCAATCGTTTTAAAAATGGATCATTTTCAATACGTTTCTTTTACGAATCGCAGATGTTAATGCGTTGTGTAAAATAATTTTCTTGCAGCTCATGAGGAACCCAGGTGTCGGGTCTTCGAATATAGCAACGTTTTTTTAAGCGATTTTCAATGCATGTATGTGATACATGAAGCTTCTCTGCAATCTCACGTGTTGTAATGTGACGATACGAATCTATTATTGCTTTGATTTGGTCGTCATCAATTTCAACTGGATGACCAGAGCGTTTTTCATCTTTGAGTGAAAAATCACCAGAACGAAATTTGACAAACCAATTTTGACACTGCATTCAGCTTCGTCACAATAAACAGCACATAACTTTTTGTGAGCTTGCGATGCGTTTTTTCCTTTTCGGAAATAAAAAAAGCAAAATATGACGTAAATGTTCGTTTTGATTTTCCATTTTTCAACAGACATTTTTCTACTGATTGACAGTTGAAGTACCAGCTATCAAATAACAAAATGCGTTTGATTACATTTCGATTACGTCAGCGAACCTAAAAATTCAACTTAAGCCATCTATAAGTGAAATCCCTAATTACATAGTTGCCAACCCAATACTTCAGTATTTATTGTAGCTATCAACATTTCTCCCAACCAATCAATAAATACAATTTTTGAATTCTTTCATGAAAATTTGATTAAATACACGCAAGAAGAATTTTTGAAAAAGATTACGATAAAATTTCGATGATTCTAAGTGGGGATTTTATTGTAAATTTAATATCGGATACATCGATTCCGTTGATTGAGGTTTTGGACGCTAAATTTAATTGGAAAATGTGCAGCAGTGACACTGTATAAACAAGAAGATCAAAAACAGTAATTCACGCAGTTTTTCAAAAATATATCGACCATATTAAGACCGAAGTATTTATTTCTTACTTTAGTTACCATAAGCCTCTTGTATCATTTTTCAAAAATATAAGCTCTGAGTCTGAATAAATCGATGTAATATAAACGAATAAAATGTTAAATAATTATATAACTTTGTTTTGCAATGATCATTACTAAAATCTACAACTATCCGTTTCACGAAATTTTAAATTCGTCTCATTATCTTGAAACTAAAATTTTTGAAGGGCTTACTTCTACCACGTGTAAATTGCACACATGCTTTTTTTGTTTCTTTTTTTTTAAATCTTGTCTTTTATTTAATATTTTTCATGTGTCTTTGACGGAATATAAAAGTAGATTAAAAGTATATTGAAGTGGTTGCACTAAATACGTTCTGTCAGAGAAAGACATTACAAAATTCTTTGTCCGTTTTGATGATCAATTGAAGTTATTTTTTTTTATAATTGGATTGCCTCAAGAGGGTGTGAATACTCTTATAACGCGTATAGCACAGAGCGAGTGGAAGAAGAATTAGGAGAAGAATGTAGTGGTATGAGAAACTCAAGTGTATTTGGTTTCAACTCTCTTCCGTGGATGGAGCCCGAAACGGGACGAAGGATTTTTATATCGACCTATTGGCTTTGACCTCATTCACAGAATTTTATTCGACATAAGTTTGATATATGTACTTTGTAAGTTTGGAAGATTTTTAGCTAAACCACTCCGCTGTCAGTGTTGTGCCTTCACAGCATAGCCAACTACACAAACCACTATTTTTAAAACACGAATTAAAAATTAAGCCGATACAACAACCACTACAACAACGCCGACCATTAGTCAGACTACTATCGCCGGTCGACAAATCCAGTGATAGTTCCATTAACTTTATCCCAATGGCCAATGGTGACTGGACCAGATTCGAAAGACTAGACCACTCTAGGAATCGAACCTGCGACCTATCAATTGGATCAATTGAAAGGCAAGCGCTCAACTAACTCCGTCACCCAGCTCAAATTGTCTTGTTTATTTTTGTTTTAAAATAATCGGCCAATGCCTGAACCAATTTGGCAGTCAATCGAGACCTTAAATCGATCAACTTCTCGATCTTTCTTCTCGTAAGTTTGTCTTTCGATTTTCGGCGCTAAATATTCTCGGAGCTTTTGTCAAGTTCGCCAATTTGAATGAGGTTTGCAACACTGACGAACCAGACAGACAATTTAGGAGCCCACCCTTTGTTTGTTTGTTGTGATTACAGGGCTGTGGAGCATCTTTACTGCCGCACGACTTCGAATTTCAACTCATCGGGGAATGAGGCCTTAAGCCAGTCTATTGATATCTGCTGGACTTCATTCCAAAGTTGTGATAAAGGTTTTCGTATTGCTACTCCACCGTGAAGGCCTGCTTAGTCTTTTTTTTTCTAACGCTTAACAGGAACTCAAGGCGCAAGATCTATGAGTCCATTGATTTTGTAAATGAAGCCTCGAGACTTAGCAAACTGACAGCACCTGTTCCAGTTAAAAGTTGAATCATATGGACGCAACACCCAATAGTTGCGATGCTCTGCTTGTGCACCAAATTCTAGAGGTCTCTACAGAAAGAGGCATAAAGATAATCGGACATCCGGATAATCTTTTGCTTTTGACTATTGCTCCTTAGACATATCCAAGTAAAAGAAGGAAAGGATAAAATGGCAGCCTGAGAAGCAAACAATTCACTTCATTGTTTAAAATACACCAAAGACTCCTCGATATAAAGAAAATTACAAAAATCCTTTGCCCCTTAATAAATGGTCCCACGTATGCACGAAAAAGCGGTGACCACGTTGCAATTTTTCATTTGAATTTAATGTTTTGAACATTAAGGTCTAATTGAGGCAAGGTTAGGTCGAAAAAGCATAAACTTAAACTAAGATTTGGCTCAGTAGAGGCTCAATAAATAAGCTTAACCTGTTTTAAAAATTTGCTGGCACATCAAAACTTACCCTCGCCATAACATTCAAAGTATTGTAATAGCTCTCGTTCTCTCCCGTGCCATACAAGTCCAGAAACTGCTGGAACACATACGAATCGGGAGTGTCTACAAAAGATTCCCTATTATAGAGCCAGCCAAGCAATTTTATGCGTTCCAAGAATACGCTTGTGTTTCCTTTGTCTGGGTCAACCTTACTCCTGCCGAATAATATTAAAAAAAAAAACCATTTCATCCAATTTCAAAACACTCACAGTTCGGCTGCATATTTTTCGGCCGCCCGCAGCGATATTCGATTGTTTGAACAAATTGAAACTGCAGGAAATGGCACCCATTCGATTGGATACAAGGGATCGTATAGAGTAGTCGCGAAATATTGCTGCACAAATTCCACCCATGCATCCGAAAGGAACACTATCAGTACAGACCCAGCCAGGACATGAATACAGAACCATAGAACTCTAGGAACAAAACTGATTGGAAGAACAAGAAGAATCGATAAATCTATTGAATACTTTTCCCAAAAACCAAAAGTTGGATCCACCATTCTCGAATAGGAATGCAGCGATGTGTGGCCCACGAAATCGACAACATCCTTGTTAAAGGTTGAATTCGTACTCTTTTTGCGCTGCGGAGGACTTCGCACCCACCAAGTAATTGATTTGTCAATATGAAACTTTGTTGCCATACTTTCTCCGAATCTGGAATGATGATGATTGATGATTGCACACAATATGAAGTCCTCAAGTCAACTGAAGCAATGAAGCCACTTTAAATAGTCTCTGTCTGGACAAACGCTAATGGACTTTCATCATTAGGACCTAACCATTAAGTGTTAATTAATGTCGGAAGATTATTCCAACTCGATTTTATTCGTCATTATCCAGACCGCAGCAGTCAACCGCAAATTAAGTGTAATTAATCGGGATCTCCGACTGTCTAAGGATAAGAGGTGTTTTGTTGGCGGAAACGTTTCTTCTTCTTCTTGTTAGCCGCCTGAGTGGTTGCTTTGCAAAGTCTTTTTAAGCGATGGAATAGAAGGAACCTGCTAGCCCATCAAAATCCCTTTCATTCACTTTCGTTTTAGTCGACTTCAGGTGCGCCAAAGAAGGATTCACTTTGCCAACAAGGATCCTCTTCAAATTTCTTGTGGTTGTGTGTAGGAAGAACAATAAAAAAAAGAAACCAACTCGATGCTGTGTTTTCAAGGATATACCAAATTCGCACCTTATACCCAAACACACATACACATACATAAATAAGGAGTCCCTTAGACGTCACTTGCGTATATGAGTTTGAAGATTGTTCGTTTTTTTCTCGTCTAATTCATTTTTATTACTCTATGCCTTATCGAATCCTTGGGGACCAGGACGAACAATGCCCTATTCCCATTCAGTGTATCTGTCTCGCTTGCACTGTGCATTATTAAATTACGTAGATTGAGAATATTATTTAACAAACAACCCATCCAAAGCGAAAGCATCTCCATGACTCAGCTCCAGCATTGGAAATGTGCCTCGACCTATGTCGAACGAAAGAGAGAGAGAGAGAGCGACTGACAGAGGGAGGCAGGGGGTAACTTTGAGGATAGATATCCGAATTTTCAGCACTTTTTGCCGGTTTGCCTCGCTATAAAACACCCGAAAGAGTAATAATGCCATAAAAGTTTACGATAGCTCGAGCTTGGTTATGTTTTGTTGTTTCCAGCAAAAGGATCTGGAGCTGCCTCACAATTCTCATTCTCATTCGGATATTTGGGACATAAAAAACGAAACGAATACGGGGACTAACCAAAAGACTGTGTACCACTTTGCCTCTCATCCACCATTAGCGGGATTCGTTTCCATCAAAGCAGCCCCACGCACAATTTTCTCGCCCACCAGAGAGACACACACGACAACGAAGGAGCGAGAGGAGATTCGTCTCTAAACAAAAGTGCAAAAGGTAATAAGGATCAGGATGAGTAGATAACAATATGTTTCGTTGGCGTATACGAATCATTTCTTCTTTTTGCTTTTTTTTCCATTTTCTTCTTCTCGTCCTTTTTTTGTGTTGCGTGCAGCTCTAGAAATATGTGCCTTGTCCTGTTTGTCCTGATGTATGTGCGGCGGCGGGCCGGTATTAAAGAGGCTCTCGCTTAGGCAAGTTTGACAAATGTTCATAGAGGAGGAGGGAGCTGATGCATATGTGTTGATGGAAAAGGGAAAAAAGGACTGAATCAAATTTACGTAAATTGGGTGAAGGGAGCGTGGTGATGAACCCTGGCAAAAATGCGACGTTGATGGGTAGTGACGGCCAGATAATGGCCGGTAATAGGAGCTCATTAATTATGGACCACACGATAAGGCAGTCGACGACGAGTTATTGAAATCATTTTTGGGGCGCAATCTGGGTCCCGAGGCGAAAACAAATTATGCAGCTTCTTGATGCTGTTGGATGATGAGTTTACACCATTTGGATGTGTTGACAGGACGAATCGTGAAGGTGAATACACAGATCGTAGGCAATTTAGTTAAGGTAGTATGCCAATATTGTTTCAATGGTGTTGGAGTCTTTTAATATATAGTCCTTCCGTACGTTTGTAAGTATGCCACTGAACTTCTCCTTCATGGTTGAACCGATTTTGGTGCTTATTTTTATATGTATACTGATCGGCGTCCCTTTTCTGGTCTTGATGCATTTACAATTTTTTTTCATGAATAATTGAATCGAATAACTTTCTGAGAAGTCAACAATTGGCTTTCGGAGAATGATTCTTAGTTGTGTTTATTTATCGTTTTTCGCAAGTGACGAACACTGCGGTCTGTTAGAATAGACCTTTTGTATGTTGGGGAGTTTGTTAAGGCTAACAGACATTTCATCCCTCTGAAGGAAGTCAGAATGTCTTAAGCATTGGATTGTCTAATTATTAAATGTCCAATGGGGAGCATATCTCTTTGAGGAAGATTCACCTTCTTGACCAAATAAGAGCTGAACGATCACAAAAAATGTGCACAGCCGTTTTGTCGTCATCCAAACAGAGTCGGCATTCATTGGTTGTACTGAACCCTAGTTTGGCAAGAAGCTCACGAGCTTTCTTATGTTCTCCTTGTTATGTTTAAGGATTTCTGTGGAAGAGAAGGGATTGATTAGCAATTAAGATTGTCTGAGTTTCGGTAGATTTCTCCAGTGGGCAATGCGTAGCCTGTATTGCCTTATATTGGTCAGACCTGTGGCCGTACAGCTGTTTTTGAACCAGCTCGGACAAGTTCGTCCGCAATATCATTGCCTTCGATTCCATGACGACCTGGAACCCATCCTTACTTAACTTTATTATGTTGTGGTAGGGATTTTAAGGCGACGTAGTAGCTTTTGACACAAAGCCTTGAGGGCTGCTTGGCTGTCTGAATTTATTAGAATTCTGGCACCTTTATGGCCTTTTGCAAGGTTTTCTATAGCACAGAACTCGATGGCTTGTAGCTCAGCCTGGAAAACACTTGGATGTTTTCCGATGGGTACAGATATTTTTATGTTGGGTCC
Source organism: Orthonevra nobilis (assembly GCA_963555765.1). NCBI lineage: Eukaryota > Metazoa > Arthropoda > Insecta > Diptera > Syrphidae > Orthonevra > Orthonevra nobilis. Next base: position 48,615,730 of record OY743225.1, on the reverse strand, counting down.
ATAGACACCGGCATCTACTCCATTTGCACTTTTTGAGCCATCATTAGGCAAGATTAAGTTTCTGGGGTCGGGGGAAGGTGTGTGGCTCGACTATTGATCACGGTTAGAAATGTCTACCTCAAGGAGACGCCCAAAGCAGTATGTTACCTTCATACAATCAGGGATCGAGCAGAACATGTCTTTATCCGTGATGAAATTGATTTTCAAGTGTCCCGTTTGGTCTCTTGGTTTGTATTTCATTGCCAGTTGTATCTTAAGGGCATTTCTGGTGGTTATTTTCTGACGAAAATTTTAAAGAAGAGACAGCCCAATAACAGATTCCAGTGCTGCCGTATGGCAGGTGCTTCTTCCAACTTTTGAAAAGTTTTTGCTTCTAAAGTTTTGGGCCATGGCTGCGTAGGCAATAATAGGTCTTATTATCATGATGTAGAGCCAGTAAGGCATCTTAGGTTTGAGACCCCAAGTCCTACCGTAGAACCGCTTACAGGGGCCCACATGGCATTGGTTAGGCGTTTTGTGACGGACTTGATATGTGAAGTCCTGCTAAGTTTCTTAACCAAGAAAATACCGAGATAATTGACTTCACTGGAGTATACCAGAGTAACAATAAGTGGTAGAGTCAGTTGTCTCCTCATTGTGAAGGGGACTAGAACGGTTTTACTAGGATTCACAGAAAGTTCTTACACCTTTCTAAGTAATGCATTAATGCTGAATGCATAACTCTAGTGATTGTAGTGTCAAATTTGCCTCTTATGACGATAGCCAGACCATCAGCATAGACTATTGGGATATAGCCTATCTTTTTGAGGTTCACTAAGAGGTTCTCTTTGACCAGTGACCAGAGGAGAGGTGACAGAACAGCTCCCTGGGGACAACCTATCGTTGCAGGGACTGACTTTGACGCGCTTCCAAGCGAGGAAGTAATAACTCGATTTTCTAGCATGGAGCTTATCCATCTGTTAGAAGAGTCTTAAATACCTTTTCTCCGAATTGCTTTCGTAATGGAATTGTAAGTGGTATTGTCAGGCACAGAAAGCAATTTTTTTGGGAAATGGCTTATCATCAAGGGTGACCAGATGGTGAAGTGTCTATCCAGTTGACTTAACCTTCCTGTAAGCAAAATGATTGTGGTGCAAGGGAGAGTGAGCTTCCAAGTGTCCCCATTGTGCAGTTCTATAAGTCTTTCAATGGTCTTTAAGGTGAAGGAGGTTAGACTAATAGGTCTTTATGACATAGATAGCTTCGTAGGTCTGTTTCCAGGTTTTGGTATAAATACAACATTATCCTGTCGCCATATCAGGGGAATATATCCCCAATTAAAAGCTTACTTTAAACAAAGCGATGAGAACCGAAAGAATAAGTTCCATGATCTTTAAGAGAAGAGCAGGAAAGATGCCGACTCCATCGGGTCCTTTGAAGGGATAGACTTACTTGATAAGCTTTTAACCGTGTTAGAATAGCATGCCCTATGGTAGCTTTTAACTGGTGAGTCACCCGCAGTGGTAAATGAACCTAGGAAGTGAACGCTCAGTAGCGCATCAAAAGTATTCGCATGGTCCGTCATGTAGGATCCATTCGATATTAAGTAGTTCTACATTATTTACTTGATCCTTGCTAATGGTTTTATGGATTCCTTCTGCAGTTGGCCTTTGTCCCACTTTTTGGTTTTGTTGGCACGATTGAAGAGTTTCCTCGCTTTCCTATTGTGCAGAGTGAGTTTTTCTTCCCACCATGGAACTTTAAGCCGACTCATATCAGTTCTTTGGATGCTGCTCTCCTGATAGAAGGACAAAAGTATCTTGTTTAGTTGATTGGCAGTCTCGTTAAAGCTTCCAATGGATTCAATAGCCGCGGATAGCCTGTCGACTTTGTAGAGGACTTGACTCCCATACGGATTCCAATCCGTGGATTTGTGGTTGTATTTGATGGGAATGGGAGCAGGGGTTGCAACTAATGTCGAACCTGATGTGTTGGTGGTCCGACAGGGAAACTTCATCAGATACGTGCTTATTTGTTATAAATTTTGATATAGAGGGACTTGAGAGAGGAACTGATTTTTGAGCCTCTTAAACAAATTTGGCCAGAGAAAAGGTTAACATTTTTGATGACATCTGAACTGCATAAGACTTAGACCATTTAACAGTGCCTGCTCGATTTTTTTAAAGAAAGTTTTTTTAGTTTCAGTAGACGATCAGTGCATCTCATATTTGATTTACTGCGAGGCCGTATGCAAAGAGTCGGTGTTGGCGACCGATGGTCGGAATTAAGACGTCTACAGTAAATAATCTAGGCTTAAGAATAATTCACTCACGTCGACAAACACGCTTCGAAATAATTTGATGAGCATTTAAAAGCTTACATTTACTCTAAACTGAAGAATAACTCCCACGCATGGGCAGCTGTTCCAAAAACTGTCTTGAGTCTGCTTGACAGCATTCAAAATCGATCGATAGTTTCCTACCGATGCAATCTACATTCAATCCTATGCCCTACATTCGTCATCTGCATTTCATTGACGCAGTTTTTTGATTTTCTCTAGATGGCTTGCACATATTAAGTAAATCTTCACCGGCAGCGTTCCTGGTCACGTACCCTTGTTTTTCATCGGTGTCTTCTTAGTGCTCCTTTAACTTGACCCTTGAATTGAACTATGCATGAAGGTGAGCAGATGATTCTCTGCGGGCCTCAATGAATCTAGAATAAACAAGTCACTTATAGAACATTAAATGTCAAGGGAATTTAATGAGCCTAGTCATGTCAAGCTAATTGTTCCTCAAATTAATTTAACAAAATAAAAACAACCTCAACTAAAAAATATTTATCCATCAAGCTACAGAAAGGACACTCAGTCATGGAAAGTTGGCAAATGATCTCGCCAAAAGACGCATCCTTTTTTTTTAATATTAAATCAAATTGCCGAAATTCCCATTTTGGCAACACTTTTTATTTGAAATCCTTAACAGCTTGATATGCCGTAAAACGAGCAAAGGTCAATGTTGTTGCCTGACGCCTAGAAGAAGGTATGCAAATGAACTCCCATTAAAGGTATCAGCAGCAAAACCAAAAAGCAATTCGTTCAAGTTTCGTAATCTATTTTGAATGCTTTTATGGTCGCAGGATTCCATAAAGCTTGGGTTTTTATTACAAAAATTGTTTTTCCTTTCTCCAAAAAAAACAACACCGAAAATCTTCCCCGTTGCTTCATTGTGTTAACAAAGAACATGGTTGGCTCGCACCTTTCTTTTTTTTTTAACCAGCAATGTTGGTCGTCCTTGATAGGAACACCATACTCTAACGATTTACAACTTTTGACGCCCACGTGGAACGGTAGCGAGTACAAATCCCTTCTCAATGGCTATCCTGGTTTGCTCCGATGATTTCAAAATTAATTAAATTATATTCTCTGCAGAGAAAAGTGCTGCCACTGGCAAATGGAAAGGACTTGTAGTCGCTGTGATTAGTGTTTGCACTCATTGAGCAGCTCTTCTTCCCTTAGGGTATGTATATTGAAATAAGCCCGGTGAGGCACAAAGAAATATAATTTTTTTGGTCATATCTGTTTTAGCTCATTTAATTTATGTGTATTGTTCGGCTTAAATTTTCGATTACGTATATTTGATAGAGGTCTGCAATGAATGCATTCAAACCGATTTCAAGACATTCATTTTTTTTTTTAAAGTACACTTCTTTATTGTGCTCACGGCAAGAGTATGATGACTTGGGCACCAAAAATTGATAACGGTATTTTGTAGAGGGTTCAAAATCAAGGGGGGGGGGTCTATCTCGCACCGTTAAGGAGGTAGGGGCAATTTAAAAAAAAATATTTAAAACGAAAAAAAAACAACGGCAACACCTACAATAAAGTACTATACCGACTTTGAAAGCCAGAAACATGTTCTTTAATCCTGGGTTCAAACTAAATAGTAAACTTTAATAGTTTTTGAAAAATTCGCATGCAAACTCAAAATTTTGAAAAAAAAAATTTAAAAAAAACAAGTTTTTCATCATTTTTTTTCAAAATTGTGAAATGAAGTGCTAAATTTGCTTATTTAATTCAATGCTTGTATCAATTCTGAATAGAACACAAAAAAACGGAAAGGTTTTATGTCTTCTAGTTTTTGAGAAAATTGAAAATTACTATTTTTGTTTTGTGACATTTAAGTGGTCTTCCTTTAAGGTAACCGAATGAATAATCGATTAAATGTCCAACATGCGTCTTTATCAATAGTTTTTTTTTATATCAACAGTACATGGGTGGGCCGCTTCGCGGGTTAAAGGAATTCAACTCTCTTTCCGTAGTCAGTCCACGCTCAGGCGACTTCGTCGCTCCGCTCAGGGTACCTGCTTTTGTCATGAATACTCTTCATCTAATTTGTATGTACTTATGTAATATGGAATGCACTTAATATTGATGCAAAAATGTAACCGATCAAACTTTGAATTTTGTACCGTTGGTTTTTTCTTGCACATGTGGTAAAGCTCATTCTGTGTTCAACCTTTGTGCGAATCGAGTGTTATTTTTTGTGAATAAACAATGGCGACTAAGAATACTCTAATCTATCCTAAACTAAATAACTTTTCGGTATTTTGTTCGTTCGGGGATTTGGTGTCGACCAACGAAAAGAGCATCGCTTTTTTAGAAGAAAGTGGTCTGATTCTCCTCTGACCTCCTCGTGGTGCATTCTGGAAAACGCTAAATGATTCGCTTAACTTTACTAACAAAGATGAAGCTATGAAAAGGATAACCGTAAATACCAAAAAACTAAAAATAGTTTTAGTAGATCTCAATTTTCTCAAAAACTAAAAGACATAAAACCATTCCGTTTTTTGTGTTCTATTCAGAATTGATACAAGCATTGAATTAAATAAGCAAATTTAGCACTTCATTTCACTTCATTTTGAAAAAAATTGGTCTAAACTTGTTTTTTTAAATTTCTTTATCAAAATTTTGAGTTTGCATGCGTATTTTTCAAAAACTATTAAAGTTTACTATTTAGTTTAAACCCAGGATTAAAGAACATGTTTCTGGCTTTCAAAGCCGGTATAGTACTTTTTTGTAAGTGTTGCCGTTGTTTTTTTTTCATTTAAAGTAATTTTTTTTTAAAATTGTCCTTACCTCCTAAACGTTGCGAGATAGAATCTTGTTTTTGACCCCTCTACAAAAAACCGTTATCAATTTTTGGCGCCCAAGTTATCGTACTCTCCCCGTGCTCACAGCTTGAAAAGTAAAATGAATAAATCACCTGACATGTGTGTCATTATATGAGTTTGGTACTCGTTTGAAACCAAACACTAAGTGCAGTGTACTCAAAAAACGGGTATTCACAAATGGGTATTCATAAAAAAAACATTGTACACTACACTGATAACACTGAGTACTAAGAAATGGCTGTTAAGATAAGGAACAGATTAAATATAAAGATTAATAATAATAAACAAGTTAAATTAACTTTTTTTTAATAGGACTACCGGTTGAAAATTGTCGTTTTTTTTTTTCAAAAATCAACGTTTTATTGAGGAAAAATAGATTTAAATTCAATATTAAAAGTATTGCCCGTCGCTAGCCACACATTTTCCCATTTTTCTGGCAATTCATGGATACCCGTTCTGAAAAATTCGACCGGTTTAGCCGCAATCCACCAATGGATCGATTTTTTGACATCATCGAAATGACGGAAGTGCTGGTCAGCCAGGCCATGTTGCATCGATCGGAAGAGATAGTTATCTGATGGCGCAAGGTCTGGACTATACGGCGGGTTGGGTAGGACATCCCATTTGAGCGTTTCAAGGTAAGTTTTGACGACATTTGCAGCATGTGGTCGAGCATTGTCATGTTGCAAAATAACTTTATCGTGTCTTGCGACCGTTTCCGCCCGTTTTTCCTTCAGTGCTCGGCCCAAACGCATCAATTGTCGTCGGTAGAACTCGCCTGTGATTATTACATTAGGTTTTAGCAGCTCATAATACACAACACCCTTCTGGTACCACCAAATGAACAGCATAACCTTCAGGCCATAACTATTCTGAACAGCCGTCGATGTTGAGGCATATCCGGGGTATCCATACGTTGCGCGACGTTTTGGATTATCGTAATGTACCCATTTTTTTGTGGCGTTCAAGCAGCATTTCGGACATGCAAAATCGGCGTTCGACGTCTCGTGGCTTCAATTCATACGGCACCCAATGTCCTACCTTTCGGATAATTCCCATTGCTTTCAAACGATCGGAAATGGTTTGCTAAGCGACGCCAAGTGATTTTGCAAGTTCTTCTTGCGTTTGTGACGGATCTTGATCGAGCAATGCCTCCAATTCATGGTCTTCAAACTTTTTCACCTGGGTGGGGCGTTCTTTGTCTTCGGTGTCGAAATCAGCATCTTTGAACCGATTTAACCACCGCTGACCGGTGTAAGCTTCGGTAAGCAATTGATGCGCTTCGGTTGCTTTTTTCTTCGAATAAAAGAAGCATATTAAAACTTCCCGCAAATGTTGTTTTGATGGCACGAATGTAGACATTTTACGGCTTAACAAAAACTTGTATGTTTTTACTAATGACCAATAACCTAGACTGAAATAATTAGACATGACATGAAGTTTCTGATGTGACAGCTGTCATGGTCAAAATTCACCTGAGTAATTGATATGAAGTTGTCTGCAATGACGACATTTTCAGTCGGTAGTCCTATAAAGATGTAAAATAATTATCTAACTTTGTATCACAACTATCATTACTAAAACCTAAAACCATCCGCTTCCCGAAATTTTATATTCGTCATAATATCTTGAAGCCAACATTTTTGAAGGTTTTACTTCTACAACGTGCGGCTTTAAATCGTTTTCTAAGCTTACTGCAAGTTGGGGTAAGTTAGACGCTGCTTGCATATGCTTCAACCTGAAAGCATTCTAAATAATTTTGATATTAATTTTTTGTCAATACAAAGCCATCCAGAGAAGTCAAAAGTCTGGTCCTAAAGTATGACATGATCTTTACCGGACAAAAACAGCATTTAAATTAAATCCCCAAAAAAATTTAATAAACTTAAAACAACAACAGCTAAAAGAAAACTCAAAAAGGCAACTTGCATTTAAATTTTTTGTCTAACATATTCTCTTTTTTGTTTGTTGTTTTTTGTTTCTTTGAGCGAACAACAACTGTTGAACAATTTGGTGGCATACAAATGAAACAGTTCTCTCCTCCGTCGAAATGAAAAGTTATTACTTTGCGAATTTTTTTTTTTGGTGTCTGCGAGCTGCCGGAACGATTCCATCATTCATTCAAATAAACTTGAAATAAAGTTTTCTTAAAAAGCCTGGACCGGGTGGTACGGGACACAACAAACATGCAAACATAAGGATAGACAGTCGAGCGAGTCCTTTTTTAATGGAATAGCATCCGTCATAATGTGTAACGTTTGGCGTTGCCTTGCGCTTCTATCTGCTTCTTTTGCTGCACAGGTCCTTGCAACAGTCCTTGTTGTGTAAGACAACTTCAGCCAAACACACACATTCCGGATCTATTAAGGACTCTCTGTTCATCTGTTTCCGTGTGCCAGTGGACGCGGGGGAGAGGTACTCGAATTAATAAATAAATTCCATTTTTGTGTTTGTCTTTTGGCTGCTTTTTACTAAAAGTTTGACGTGGAGGTGGGTACGGCACACCATCAGACACAAACTCAAATGTTCATACGAGAAAGTTTTCTTTGCTTCCTTTTATCTAGAATCTACTATTCGTACATTTAGGAAATTTCATTTTTATAACTCAAAAGACTGCGTTGCAGGTGAAGACGGACACCGGCAAAGGACGAGTTCCTCATCGCACTCAGTATCCTTCGTTACGATGAAAAATGAAATTGCATGTAGGTTTTCCTTTTGTCGAAACTCCACCAGACTTTGATTATGGAGTGTGACAACTGCTTCCATGCCCTCTTCCAACCTTATACGATTGATCATGGAATTGAATCAACAAAAAAAAAATACATGCACGTTTAAAGCTTAAGGACTGAAATAAAGCTCTTCAGTTAAAAAATTTAAATCCATCTAACAATGGAATAAAGTTTTATTCACGTAGTACCTGTCTGCCAAACTTTCATCACCAATTTAACTTCAGACTGTGACAACTTCAAACACTTGCCCCCACACACAGGCACTCATGTCCTTGTCCAAATAACAAAAAAAAAGGAGACAAATAAAAGGACAACGAAAGAGCTAAATGTTTACTTTATTGTCGTAATCCGATTTGGCTTTGACTATTCCACCCTGAGATGGGCTCCCAATTCCCCGGCTGTAATTCAAATGAGAAAAGGATTCCATTGAAAGGATTATGAAAAGTCCCTACATGGAAAAGGCTTAGCAAATCAATTCGTGACTTTTATCCATTCGAAGCGAACAGTGAGTTATATTTCGACAGTTCTTCTACACACGTGTGTGTGTTTGGAGGCGGGTTATTTTTTTTTTATGCTTTTTGTCCGGAAAGTCGGAAAAAAGGCACAATAATGGCTTCGGAAATTATTTGAGTAACTTAAAGAGGGCATCCTGGTATGGAAAAAAAAGGCAGCAGCGATAAGTGTTATCCTGATGGTTAATCCCATTTAAAAGTCACAAAATGTGAAAATGCTTTATACGGGAGATTCCTGCATATGACAGGAAGGAGTTGCAAATCTACTGAATTGGTTTAGCAAAGGTAAACAGGAGTTTTTTTTTCTTTCCAGGATAACGCTGAGAGTTTTTATTCTTGTTCTGGCTTCAAGGAAATCTTTACCAGAAACTAAAAATTTGTTTGTTTGTGACAAAGCAACTTGCACGTGACATGTCCTTGGAAAGTTATAAGGATTTTGACGTAAGACATTTCGGTGCACTTAAATTGAATCATGTTCGAAGACGAACAAACATTGGTCTTCATTTGGAGCCTGTTGTTTTTTTTTTACTCAGGTCATCGATCCTTAATCTTTAGTTGCTTTGTATCTTTTGGCTGTGATTTGAGGACAGTCTGAACTGAAGTAATGTGTTCTATTCGTGACCTCGTAAAGAAGAACCTTCTTCCGATGAAGATTTTTTTTTTCAAATGTTCGTTTAAATTGCTCTGCTAGTGTTTTGTGTTTGGATGAACCGAAGAAGAATCGATCGCCATGATGAGTCTTCAACTGAGATGTTTAATCCCGGCTAGTGTTCGATAAATTATATTATTATTTTATGAATCCTTATTAAGGGGGTGTTCCAGTGTAGAAATTTAAAAAAATCGATTCACTTACTGCTTATTTACGTACCCATTGCCCCAAAAATGAGCTTCGCCGCTGAAGACAATTTTTCGGTAAAAAAGTGGATCGGCCAACTTTCCAAGAGCCCATTCACCAAAAATGTTACGTTGCGGTAGGTCGTTCGGCTTCAATTCTTGCACCAGCTGTAGGCATCATACCTAAATCCTTCCGCAAATTTTCCACGTTGTTGAGTAACAGAAGCCCAATAGCTGCGAACGACGACGAATCGATAATTGATGGTCACCATTAACACTGGCCGATACAGCTGCGATATTTTCTTCAGTCCGCAATCTACGTAAGCGTGTTGGTGGTTTAATGTCCAACAATGTAAATTTGGTGCGAAATTTAGTCACAATAGCCCGAATAGCCGCTTCAGTGGGTCGATTAAACTGACCATAAAATGGAAGAAGCGCGCGATGGACTTTCTTAACAGAGCACGCATTTTGATAATAAAATTCAATGATTTGCAAGCGTTGTTCGTTCGTAAGACGATTCATGGTTAAATTATAGACCAAACTGAAGATGTTTGACAGGGAAACAAAACACGAAACGTGCTTCAGCTGTTTAAACCAGTGTTGCCAAAAAGATAATAGCTAAAAAATCACCCTTTACAAGAACCCAAGGTGACTTGTTTATATTTATATTTAGTGTTCACTTACGTCCAGCTGCTAACAGTTGAACTTTAACCTTGAAATCACGTGGGTACATATGTACGTGCTGTGACTGAAAAAAAAATATTGTGAAATATTTTTTTTCAATAAAATGGATAAAAAATCATCAGCACAAAGAATTACGCGGAAGACACCAGTTTTAAGAGTGTATCAGTAGCAGACAATGCCCGGTTTGACAGCTCCGAGGGACGAGCATCCAACGCATCAACTATTCGATATGAAGAGAAAAACGCGGAAAAAATAGTTTTTTCGAAGTCGAGGAAGGTCCGATGTATGAAGCGGTAATGGCAGATTGAATAAATCTAAATCTACAATATCATTTCATGACTTAGAAAAACTTTACGCGAAACTTTAAACGCGTTTTTAAACAGTCTTTTTCAAAACAATACTCACGATATCTCAGGTTCTACTGGACCGATTTAGCTGAAATTTTTAAAGAGTCTTTTTTAAAGACTTGTCTGTGTCTGGAATTATCGCCATCCCCAAATTTGTATGCCTTTTTTTTTTTAAACTTGAAACAGTCAAAAAAAGTGGTACAAAAATTGTTTTTTTTTTCAGGCAGTCGCCATTTTGTGAAAAAAAATCTTTCCAACTTTTTCGTAGTTCCAGACATTGGGATATTGTTCTAGATTAATAATCTTTTCAGTCTTTTTTGGTTTCAGATTGCTAGGAGGATTGAAATCGTGGGTATGGTTACGCGCCAATTTTTTGGGACCCCCACTTCATCAACTGCTAATTTTTGAAATTTTCAACTTTTTTTTGTTGTTTTTTTTCTGTATTCTTGTTATGTTAATAAATAAGTAGTGCAAAATAGGTACTAAAAATATTAATTGCCTTATTTTTATGACACTTTTTTTTTAATTATTGCTCGCTCTTCAAGAGGATATGAATATTCATTTAATGCGTGAAGTACAGAGCGAGCGAAAGAAGACTTAAGAGAAGAATGAAAGTTTGTGTAGTGGTTTGAGAAACTCAGGTGAAATTGTTTTCAACTCACTTCAACAGCTTGTAAGCGGTTCTACGATAGGACTTGTGATCTCAAACCTTAGATGCTTTACTGGTTGTACATCATGATGGTTAAACCCATTATCTCTTACGCAGCAAAAATTTGGTTCCCCAAAACTTTAGAAGTAACAACATAGCTTGTTTGGGCATCACTGGTGCCATAAGCACCTGCCCCACGGCAGCACTGGAAGCTGTCATTGGGCTGTTTCCTCTAAACAATTTCATTAGGAAAATAGCCGCCAGAAATGCCCCTAAGATGCAACTGGCAATGAAATAGTTGAGTTTATGGTCCCAATACAAAAACTGTTATACCCATGGGAAAATTTGCAAGTGTTTTTCAGGCTGAGCTACAATCCATCAAATCCTGTGCCATAAAAAACCGTGCTGAACGCCATAAAGGGGCTAGAATCCAGACAGCCAAGCAGCGCTCAAGGCATTGTTATCCAATCTAATTAAATCCACATGTGTCAAAAGCTGCTACGGTGCCCTACAATCCCTAGCCCGACGTAACAAAGGTAAGTAAGGATGGTCCGGAATCTTTCTGTGGCGTAAGCTGGACTACGCCCACAGGTCTGGCGAATAAGTGAGAAAACAAGCTACGCATTGCCGACTGGAGAAATCTACCGGGACTCAGACAATCTTAATTACAAATCAATCCCTTCTCTTCCACAGAAATCCTTTAACTCAACAAGGAGAACATGAGAAAGCTCGTGAGCTTCCTCTCCGTCCATTGCCGTTTGAGATCACATCTAACCAAACTAGCGCTCAGAACAACCACCGAAAGCCAACTCTATTTGGAAGACGACGAGAACTCTGTACACATTCATTTAACGCCCAGCTCTTATTTGGTTGAGATGGTGAATCTTCCTAAAAGAGATATGCTCCCCATTGGACATTAGACAATCCAATGCTAAGGACATTTTGACTCACATCAGAGGGATGGAATGTCAATGTCAAGATACAAAAGGTCAATTCTTTCAGACCGCAGCGTCCGCAACTTGGGCAGGAGCAGATCGCAGACGCCAAGAAGCTGTGCCTAACAAACTGAGGCAGCGTGAATTATGAAAATCAGTTTTAATTCCTTGCCGTTATCATAACGCACTTAGTTTCAAAAGAAATACAGCTCAACATGGTCCCACAAGATAACTTGGTATCCTGTAATCTTTTAGTAGTAAAAAACTGTATGCAACTCGGTAATTTATTTCAATTTGAACTCTTTTCCGCCGCGCCAAATCACAGCAATAAATTATTAAATCCATAATCCAAGCTGCGATACAATTTATTCCCAAGACCTCAACAAGTTTGAGCGCGGAAAAACGAATGTTTCGCTCCCGAGTGAAGCGCACGCGGGAACGCTAATCATGGGTCAGCGCTCGTCGCACTTGTCTAAACCCTAAATTGTTAAATTATTTGTTTTATCACTTTTAAATTGATTCTATAATGACGACGCTGCGGTTCGGCGAAGAAATGATCATGGTATTCCGGATAAAAGGTATAATTTCCTGCCTACCATGACGACGCAACCTCCGGCCACGTTGTCGAAGGAGGATGGGGCATATTGATTCATAGAGATGGCAAAATAACAGCAGGTAATTGCCAATGGTTCACGAGCAGAATGGAAGGTAGATGGCTTTCAACAAATCGTCTTGTATAACATGGACTAATGGTATAGAATTAGCAAGCCATCTACGTGAACACGCTCTCATTCACAGAAGCAATGCAAGCCGCACAGGCTGTGAAACTTGTGTTCAAGTCAGTTGAATTATTTATTTGTTTTTTCATGTACATGCGGGTCTGACGTCACCGAAAAAACCCACATTCGTGTTAAAAAATATTCGTTGCAGGCAACTTGTGATCAAATGTCGTTGCATGCGAAAAATATCGCTAGTATGTGGCATGTAAAATTTGTCCCAAAACGTCGCATGTTTCCATGATACGGTGGCCATCGCATGGAAATTATTCGCATGTACTTTACATGCGTCGTAAGTATATGTTGCGCTAGTACACGACATGCAAGGCGATTCGCATTCGTAGCGTTATAGGAACAAATAAACAGCGTACATGTACATTGGTTTCCTAGTCCGCGACATGCACTCGAACTGGTCCGCGGTTGCTATTTTGGCAATAAATCAAATTGAAAATTAAAAAAAAAACTGAGTGCAGCGAGCAAAATAAAGCCAAAACTGAAGAGGAGGTCTACTAAGGTGAAAGGGTTGAGCGGACCAATTCGAGTACCTGCTAGGTAATCCATAAATCTGATGCCATTGTGCCAACAATTATTTGTGCTTCTGACCGTCTTGTGCTGACAGAACGCGATTGGTGTGGGCTTTGTACATGAGGATAAAGACACAAGGAATTTATTTTTGCATCCTTCCATACATTAGATTTTTTTTTTAATTCGGTTTGCCAAAATATTTTTTAATTGTGTTTTTAATTTTTTTTGTTCCAGCTATTTGCTTCGCTACAAAGGGAAGAGAGTTCCACAGAGCCTGCGCGAAGAAAAGAAGTGACGACTTTCCTGAGGCAGGAGTTACCAAGTTACATGTCCGGGCCGACTGAGCAAATTTAAGCTTTTAGGGACCGAGACAATTGATTTTGAATAACCTTGTGCATGAAGACGCAGCATCTTATACCAATAAATTCACCTAAAGTGCACCCAAGAATAAGCCGATGAGGTTAAGAAATATGGTCATACCTGCGCCATCCCAATTCGTATCTTAAAGTGGCATTGAAAGCGATAATGGGACTGGGAATCTGGCTTGCAATAAACTACCGCAGCATAACAGATAAAATAAGGGTTTTGACCGACCTTAATTTTGTTACTAATGGAGTGAATGCCGCAGACAGCCAAAGTTTGCGAGAGTTGCGTAAGTGCGTCCAACCGTATATTTCACATGATCTGTGGTGGAAAGGCTTCTGTTTATCTTAAACCCGTGACTGGTAACTGTCTACATACTAAAGTTGTACGTGCGCTATAGCAAGTCTGTGTCATAGAATTTACTAGAAATTATTATGGCCTGTGATTTATTAGGGTTAAGTATAAGGCTATGGCACACAGACTAGTTATGTATTTTCCATAAGTCTTCATTAAATCTGCAAACGGGATCCTCAACCAGACCAATGGGCCTATATAGGTATACTTGCACATCATCGACATAGAAATGAAGGGACACATTATAACATACTTTTGGTAGGTCATTTAAACAGTATAGAATAGGTCCCAGAATAGACCCCTGCGGGACCCCTGCTAATAATTCCAAATAATTAAAGGCATAGACACCCTTTAAATTCTGTTTGATAAATAGCTTCTAATAAGCCGTACAGATCTTTTATTAAAACCAAAATACAGCCCAAGTTTTTTTACATAAAGTTGCATGATTTACTCTTACAAAGGCCTTAGAAAAATTAAGCAAACATAGCACAGTGATATGCTCCCAATCGAATCGCATCCTAAAATCGTCCTTAAATATGGCGGTTGAACAACAGTGGTGCTTTCGAAAATCAGACTGAAGAGGAGACAATAAATTACATGAGTCGAGATGACTTGAGATTTGCTTAGTAAGAGCTTTTTTCTAGAACCCTTGACAGGCATGGCAGAATGCTTATTGGGCGAAATTGAAAACCGTCAGTTACGATTTTAGCTGCCGTCACAAGTGAAAACAAAAACATACCACTTTTTAGCAGCTTGTCTTATCCTTGAAGAATACCGTAGAAACTTCTTTGGAGAAGATTTAATCGAGTTCGAGGAAACGCTAAGTATACTCGATGGATACAAAGGTTGGAATGCACTATAAAACTACTAAAAGGACAGAAGCTTTATAATTGGTGAACTTTTTACAATCCAAATCCAAATCCAATAATATCTTTTACTTTGACAAAGCTTATATGATAAAAAGGTAAAGATTGAATTTACTTAATGTCAGTCTTTTAGACGGCCATTTGCCAAACCAAAAAGACTAAAGGATTATGTTAACAAAATAATTATAAATTTTTTTTTACACATTTTGATTGAAATTGAAATACATACTACGGTACGAATTCGTGCACTCGCATGTGGTGTTTCCACGACATTGACCGATGCAGTGTCGCAAGTTGTCCCAACCCCAGAACGTCAACCGAAAAGGGAGAAGCCACTTGGTGTTGAGCTGTCGTCGAAGGAGCATCTCCTCTCTCTGCTGACATCGCTGTTCCCTCATTCCGGACGGCAAATAGTGAATTTAGAGACAGGCGAAATCGGGTAAGAAAGGCTACTAAATACTAAGGAATAATGCTACATTTGGGTGTACATTCTTGATAAGGTATATATTTAGGTCAGAAGTCTTTTGCAATAGCCATACAGGCTTCTCAGCTAGACCTACAAGCTTTGTTAAAATCATACTCGTTTATCAAATTGCAACGTGATTTTAAAGAACATCAAGAACCATAATAGGAATAAGTAAAGAAATGAGGCCGACCGATTTCAGAGTTGGGTAAACTCTGATTGTAGCAAGCACACCATGTGATCTCCAAATAAACAAGCCTTCATAACCCGACTCATCCAGTTGTATTGACGCAGGACACTCTTCGGGTATTCCGGAAATCAAGTTGTTTCGAAGAGGCGACTTTGAATCGGAGTACCATTTAGTTACAAAAAAGTTTTGAAGGAGGATTTTCCGAGACGAGAAATAATTTTCACCCTTTAAATAGACTTTTGTACAATTCCATAGTTACAGAGAAATAAACATTAAATTTGTACTCTTTGTGGGATATGAATTACATTATCCGCAAACGAAGATTACAGAAAGTACTACAAGCATTGAAAGGGGAAAAAAAAGACACACGAAAGAGCCAACGAAGATCATTACAAAAGGGGTTAAACGACCCGAGTAAAAACATTTAATATATATATGATAATATAAGAAATAAGCCCGTTATACGCCTATGGATTGTACTGCCCAGATCTAGACTTCAGTCCTTTACCTTATGGCCTTTGCAGCCGTATAAAAAGTATTTAAAGCCGTATCTGTCCGACAAACGGACCTCACATCGCCTTCGTACGGCCGGGGACTTGAACACCTGGCGACTTTCGTCCGGCCGCTGTACTCGGCAAATCACATGCTGCTTGCATGGAAACGACATGCGAAAAAGTCACATGTTTGCATGCGATAAAGGTGTAGCATGGATTCACATGTACATGCGAGACTATAAGCGACTGTCACAACTATGGGTAGTACACGACATGCAAACTCCATGCAAGTATTGTGCAAGATTTTTAAGTCAATGAATGACGTCAGGCCTGGAGGTACATACAATGATTTCCAGGCTTAAGATATGATCTTTGCCACTTGAATATTGGGACTTTGTTGGGTCCTCTTTTCCTCTTAATTTACCAAACCTGTACTCAGGACCCTTACCCACGTACAATGTTGACGAAGTTACGTACATTTTGTACAAGTGTCGGATGAACGTTTTATACCAGATTTTTTTGTGAAAAATTAAAATTTCGAAAAACTCTCCCTGCATCACCTGTGAAAAAATATTATCTAACAAATGAATTCTGATTTTTTGCTTTCAGATAATTCAGCACCAAGTTATGAGGATCACCACAATTCTTCTTCTTTCCGAGATACTTCCGAATAACTGCTGCCATTGTTGTGTTTTTTAATATTTCTTTGTGAAATTTTATACAATATTCTTCAAAAAATTCACAAAAGAATGCCTTTTTTCGGACGAATTAAATTTAAATTCTCAGGTAAATGCATAAATTCAACTAATTTTTAGGGAATTTATTTTTTATAAATAATTAAATAAAATTCAATCATTTTAATTTTTTTATATGTTTTTATTTGTATCTTAAATTGTTTCTTTTTTTTTCTTATTTGAAATTTTTTATATACTATATATATATTTTTTTTAATTAAATTAGGCACCAACAAAAAAAATAGCAGCAAACAACAGGTCATGGTAAAAGCGGCTGTTCATGTTGTTAAACTAATTAAAATTAAATGGGTTATTATTCAGTGGGTCTGTCATTATCGTCCCTACCAAAATTAATCAATTTAATTGAAAAAAATTTGGCGGATTGTAGAAAAAGATTTTCGAAAGTCTTTTTTTTTGTTAAAAATCGTTTAAAAAGAATAAGAAAATATTTTCGAAAATAAGCAATTAGATAGAGAGATATTTTTATTTTCGTATTAAAGATTACATGACTTTACGTTTTATATCTTACAACTGAAATATATTTTTTTACAAATATACAAGAATATGGAAAAAATGATTTAGAATCTAAAGGAAAACTGCGAAAAAAAACCTTCATGTAAGAGTATTTAAATAAAAAGTGTTGAAAAAAAGAGTATAGATATGTTTAAATAAAGAAGTAAATAAATAAACATTAATCGTATTAGAGTAAAATAAATGAACAAATAATAAATAAATAATATAGATAAAAAAACAAATAATAATCAAGTGATAGTGTAGATAAGGAAGTAATGAAATAAATGAATAGATATATAGGTATGGATATAACTAGAAAATAAATAAGTAAGTTTATATAATAAATAATAATAAAATAAATATAAACATATAAATAAATAAATAAATCAATAAATAAATAAGGAAATAAATAAGTAAATAGATGTGTAAAATAAATAAATATATAATAATAAATAAATAAATAAATAATTAAATATATTTAGAAGTCTTATAGAGATCAAGAAACTATGGCATTTATCAGAGGTTTACGCGAATATAAACATTTACTCAAGAAGTTTTGTGTAAGCTTCAAAATACGGTCAGAGATCAATTCAACGTTCACTTGTGAATGTAGATCATGAGTAGAATAATATCTGGGTAAATTGAGCATCATTTTGATTTGCAGTTTTGAAAAATGACGACTTGCACAGCTTCCTCACGCTTGGAATCAATAGAGGAAAATAGATTGGAATATGACTTTACGTATTTTAATTTTGTTCGCCTTACTTATTAACGATTTTGTTTTTATGAGAGGATAGAGCATTTTGGTGACCTTGGCCAGATGGTGTTTAAAAGTAAGCCTTTTGTCAAGATGGATTTCAAGGTATTGGACGTTGTTATCCCAGTGAATGTCGACACTGTTCAAATTTAAGGACCGCTTGAAATGAAACAATGCTTTCTTTTCTGCTAAAAAATATAGCTCGCATTTTTTCAGCGTTTAGTTCTATTTTTCACATTTTAAAATAGTTATTCAATAATCTGAAGGTATTCTGCAAATTCATCTCAATATTGAGACTGGTGCGATGAAAAAACTTCTGTTTCATCAGCGTATATTGCACTTGCACATTTTAAAAGATGCGGAAAGTCGGACATGAAGACGTTGTACAAAACAGGAATTATAACTGAACCTTTGGGAAGGCCAGCATGATATTGCATTGACACTGAAACACAATATTGACAATAGTTTGGTTCGGACGACAACTATTAATGTGTAGAAGAACATCCTTAATTCTAAAGCAATCGGTTGAATAGAATTTGTGTAAGGATCTTGACAGTTTTGGAAAATGCAAATTTCTGCCCTGACGATGACCTGAGGGAATCCCTTGCCGTTCTGGATTCCTCGGACTTGGGTCGCTCTGCACGGGTTATTCGTCTTTCATCGTACACTTCAGCAAACGAGTACGCGTTTCGACCAATTTGCATATCAAAAATTTCCATTATATTAAGAATGACTGAAAATCCTTCATTAAACAAACACGCAGCTTTCCACAAAGCAATTTCCAGCGTATTTTTTCAATTAAACTGATGCTAAAGAACCAAGTTCCAGATACAACTATTAAACGAATCGTTGTTGTTCTGAGTGTTTTTTCCCAAGCGCCTTTGTATCAGATCATCAGATGATAATTCTTTTTTCGTAAATTGGCTTCAAAAACTTGCTCTTTCTTCATCAAATGTTGGAGGATGTGGGTAGATTTCCTCTGTAAATACTCGCACCATGCAATTGAACATTACGAGTGCTGGGGGTTTTCATCAGTGGAAATCTTATGCCCACACTGTTTTCTTCATTTCTTCTTGAGAATCTGGATTTCTCAATATAGCCAAACCGAAGTATGTACTAAGCTTAGCCATTGTTACATTGTTAACCATTGTTGCAATACTAGTGGATGACTTTTGTTTCCAATGTACGTTTTGTGACAGCATCTTTACCTGCTTCAACTTCTTCCAAGGCTTTTTAAGCTTTCAAATACTGATACATTCTTTTTTTGTCGTGCAAGATGTACTATTTTTAACTTCCCATCAGGAAGTTCTTGTAATCGGTCCGATTTTCGAAATTCAAAATTTTAACATTTCTCCACGTTTGGCGGTCCCAGTAGTCGGATTCCATTATTTTTCGAAAGATATCTGTGTGAGTGTGTACGTACGTACATTTGTGCGGATTCTTTCGTACAGCCTAACTCGAGAACAAATCAAGCTATCGAAGCCAAATTGGTTTCATTCGAAGCGTGTGTGCATAAAGATCACCTGCAAAGCTTTTGGTTAAATTTCACAGGGTGGTCTGAATTTTATGGCGAAAAAACTGTCAAAAAAGGAACAATTTGACTTCTTCAATTAAAATCAATTTAGTTTTCCAATAAAAAAAGTTCAAAATTAATTAAATTTATAGTTTAAAGCTACCTTATCAGATAAAAAAATATGCAAAAATATATACACTGCCGTTCATAAGTTTCCGGACAAATTCATATAAAATTTTTTTTTTTTTCAATTTTAATGCCAAAAGTTTCAGCAATATTATGTTTATTTAGCCAATTGGCCAAACTAAGTACGTTTTTAACCATAGAGACGTCCAAAAAGACTTAAACAGTATGCAGTTGAGCCCATTTCATACATTGATGTGCCCCTTTCTTTATTTCCTGATCCAAATTTCCACGGAAGTTCTTTGAAAATTGTTTCAGAAATGTGAATCCTATAAGTCTTTCCCATTTTTCAAGACTCAGAGTGACGTCTGCAACACTGACACATGAAAACATCCTTAGAAAATTATGGAGCCACCAGTTTTTTTGGTCAAAATCTGCTCGGCTGGAGCTTGACGCTTTTTTATAGTTATAATATTTTAGCAAAAAGAAGCTCATGGCGCAAATTACATGAGGCAATTGAATTCAAAGAAAATGTATAGAGAGAAAGCTAAATTCAAAAGTTAAAACACATGGATTAAACTGCATTACTCGTATATTGGTATATTGCAAGGAAGATCATAACATCCGATTTAGTTTGTTTTCCATTCTTGTGGTTTCTTATCATGAACCCAATCCTTGAGGTCTTTCCAGAAAATGACAGAGATAAAAAAAATCTCTCGGAATCGGCATGGAAAATCCTATCAAAATCTGCAAAGAGGACTGAATGTGATCCTCTTTAAGCCATATATTTACCAGACAGAAAAAGATCCTTTGCTGAGCAGTTACCAGCTCGGAAGGAAGAGATATCTCTGGATTGAAACTATGTACTTTTGAGCCCTTTCAAAAAGTACATAAAGTTAATCACGCCTTAATATTCCGAGCAATGGTTAATATCTTCTAAAGAAAAGCAATCAAACAAATTTAATTGATTAAAAATGATTCCAAAAATACATGAAGTTGAGATAAGCAGTTGGCCCTCAAACTTTTAAAATATGAATCCCTATAAACAGAGTTCTTACAAATCACAGGTTGCCCAATCCTGAAGGAAGGAAGCCAATTATAGAGGTGTCAATCTCCTCAAAATTGCCTATAACATCTTTTCCGCCGTATGATGTGAACGTCTGAAGCAGTTCGTCAACATCTGATAGGTCCGTATGAATGTGGTTTTCGACCAGAAAAGTCCACCATAAACCAAATATTTACATAACTGCAGATCTTGGAAAAAACCCAGGAGCCAGTCAATTCAAACCACCTTTTCATCAATTTCAAGGTTGGTTTGATGATGATGTCAAACAAAATTTTAGACAAGGTGATGCACTGTCATGCGATTTCTTCAACATCATACTTGGGACAATAGTGCAAAAGAATCTTGTCAACAAAAGAGGGAAAAGTGAAGCAAAAAAAGTAAATTTTGTAACCGTGGGCTATAGTCCAGCAGAATTAACCAAAAAAGGATCGGATTTCATATTTCTGTATTTTTGTCAATAAAAGGTTTTCAGAGCTAAATTTTCAAATTTGTGCTTAGTTACGGATACTCTTCATAGTCACGGCAACAGGAATCGTAATTGTCGATTTCAGGATAAAAGTGCATTTTGAAATCATTTCAGAGCTAAATTTTCAAATTTGTACTTAGTTACGGATACTTTTCATAGTCACGGCAACAGAAATCGTAATTGTCGATTTCAGGAAAAAAGTGCATTTTGAAATCATGGGCTATAGTCCAGCAGAATTTTGCAAAAAAGCCTCGGATTTCAAATCTTCATATTTTTGTCAATAAAAGGTTTTCAGAGCTAAATTTTCAAATTTGTACTTAGTTACGGATACTTTTCATAGTCACGGCAACAGAAATCGTAATTGTCGATTTCAGGAAAAAAGTGCATTTTGAAATCATGGGCTATAGTCCAGCAGAATTTTGGAAAAAAGCCTCGGATTTCATATTTCTATATTTTTGTCAATAAAAGGTTTTCAGAGCTATATTTTCAAATTTGTACTTAGTTACGGATACTCTTCATAGTCACGGCAACAGGAATCGTAATTGTCGATTTCAGGAAAAAAGTGCATTTTGAAATCATGGGCTATAGTCCAGCAGAATTTTGGAAAAAAGCCTCGGATTTCAAATCTTCATATTTTTGTCAATAAAAGGTTTTCAGAGCCAAATTTTCAAATTTGTACTTAGTTACGGATACTCTTCATAGTCACGGCAACAGAAATCGTAATTGTCGATTTCAGGAAAAAAGTGCATTTTGAAATCATGGGCTATAGTCCAGCAGAATTTTGCAAAAAAGCCTCGGATTTCAAATCTTCATATTTTTGTCAATAAAAGGTTTTCAGAGCTAAATTTTCAAATTTGTACTTAGTTACGGATACTCTTCATAGTCACGGCAACAGGAATCGTAATTGTCGATTTCAGGAAAAAAGTGCATTTTGAAATCATTTCAGAGCTAAATTTTCAAATTTGTACTTAGTTACGGATACTCTTCATAGTCACGGCAACAGGAATCGTAATTGTCGATTTCAGGAAAAAAGTGCATTTTGAAATCATGGGCTATAGTCCAGCAGAATTTTGCAAAAAAGCCTCGGATTTCAAATCTTCATATTTTTGTCAATAAAAGGTTTTCAGAGCTAAATTTTCAAATTTGTGCTTAGTTACGGATACTCTTCATAGTCACGGCAACAGGAATCGTAATTGTCGATTTCAGGATAAAAGTGCATTTTGAAATCATTTCAGAGCTAAATTTTCAAATTTGTACTTAGTTACGGATACTTTTCATAGTCACGGCAACAGAAATCGTAATTGTCGATTTCAGGAAAAAAGTGCATTTTGAAATCATGGGCTATAGTCCAGCAGAATTTTGGAAAAAAGCCTCGGATTTCAAATCTTCATATTTTTGTCAATAAAAGGTTTTCAGAGCTAAATTTTCAAATTTGTACTAAGTTACGGATACTCTTCATAGTCACGGCAACAGAAATCGTAATTGTCGATTTCAGGAAAAAAGTGCATTTTGAAATCATGGGCTATAGTCCAGCAGAACTTTGCAAAAAAGCCTCGGGTTTCATATTTCTATATTTTTGTTAATAAAAGGTTCTCAGAGCTAAATTTTCAAATTTGTACTTAGTTACAGATACTTTTCATAGTCACGGCAACAGAAATCGTAATTGTCGATTTCAGGAAAAAAGTGCATTTTGAAATCATGGGCTATAGTCCAGCAGAATTAACCAAAAAAGCCTCGGATTTCAAATCTTTATATTTTTGTCAATAAAAGGTTCTCAGAGCTAAATTTTCAAATTTGTACTTAGTTACGGATACTCTTCATAGTCACGGCAACAGAAATCGTAATTGTCGATTTCAGGAAAAAAGTGCATTTTGAAATCATGGGCTATAGTCCAGCAGAATTTTGCAAAAAAGCCTCGGAATTCATATTTCTGTATTTTTGTCAATAAAAGTTTCTCAGAGCTAAATTTTCAAATTTGTACTTAGTTACGGATACTCTTCATAGTCACGGCAACAGAAATCGTAATTGTCGATTTCAGGAAAAAAGTGCATTTTGAAATCATGGGCTATAGTCCAGCAGAATTTTGCAAAAAAGCCTCGGGTTTCATATTTCTATATTTTTGTTAATAAAAGGTTCTCAGAGCTAAATTTTCAAATTTGTACTTAGTTACGGATACTCTTCATAGTCACGGCAACAGAAATCGTAATTGTCGATTTCAGGAAAAAAGTGCATTTTGAAATCATGGGCTATAGTCCAGCAGAATTTTGCAAAAAAGCCTCGGATTTCAAATCCTCATATTTTTGTCAATAAAAGGTTTTCAGAGCTAAATTTTCAAATTTGTACTTAGTTACGGATACTCTTTTATTATCAGCGCATCAGAAATCGTAATTTTCGATTTCAGCAAAAAAAGTGCATTTTGAAATCATGGGCTATAGTCCAGCAGAATTTTGCAAAAAAGCCTCGGATTTCATATTTCTGTATTTTTGTCAATAAAAGGTTTTCAGAGCTAAATTTTCAAATTTGTACTTAGTTGCGGATACTCCTTATTATCAGCGCATCAGAAATCGTAATTTGCGAATTCCAGAAAAAAGTGCATTTTGAAACCATGGGCTATAGTCCAGCAGAATTTTGCAAAAAAGCCTCGGAATTCATATTTCTGTATTTTTGTCAATAAAAGGTTCTCAGAGCTAAATTTTCAAATTTGTACTTAGTTACGGATACTCTTCATAGTCACGGCATCAGAAATCGTAATTGTCGATTTCAGGAAAAAAGTGCATTTTGAAACCATGGGCTATAGTCCACCAGAATTTTGCAAAAAAGCCTCGGAATTCATATTTCTGTATTTTTGTCAATAAAAGGTTCTCAGAGCTAAATTTTCAAATTTGTACTTAGTTACGGATACTCTTCATAGTCACGGCATCAGAAATCGTAATTGTCGATTTCAGGAAAAAAGTGCATTTTGAAACCATGGGCTATAGTCCACCAGAATTTTGCAAAAGAGCCTCGGATTTCAAATCTTCATATTTTTGTCAATAAAAGGTTTTCAGAGCTAAATTTTCAAATTTGTACTTGGTTGCAGATACTCTTTATTATCAGCGCATCAGAAATCGTAATTTGCGAATTCCAGAAAAAAGTGCATTTTGAAGTCATGGGCTCTAGTCCAGCAGAATTTTGCAAAAAAGCCTCGGATTTCAAATCTTCATATTTTTGTTAATAAAAGGTTCTCAGAGCTAAGTTTTCCAATTTGTACTTAGTTACAGATACTCTTTTATTATCAGCGCATCAGAAATCGTAATTTTCGATTTCAGCAAAAAAAGTGCATTTTGAAATCATGGGCTATAGTCCAGCAGAATTTTGCAAAAAAGCCTCGGATTTCATATTTCTGTATTTTTGTCAATAAAAGGTTCTCAGAGCTAAATTTTCAAATTTGTACTTAGTTACGGATACTCTTCATAGTCACGGCATCAGAAATCGTAATTGTCGATTTCAGGAAAAAAGTGCATTTTGAAACCATGGGCTATAGTCCACCAGAATTTTGGAAAAAAGCCTCGGATTTCATATTTCTATATTTTTGTCAATAAAAGGTTCTCAGAGCTAAATTTTCAAATTTGTACTTAGTTACGGATACTCTTCATAGTCACGGCATCAGAAATCGTAATTGTCGATTTCAGGAAAAAAGTGCATTTTGAAACCATGGGCTATAGTCCACCAGAATTTTGCAAAAAAGCCTCGGAATTCATATTTCTGTATTTTTGTCAATAAAAGGTTCTCAGAGCTAAATTTTCAAATTTGTACTTAGTTACGGATACTCTTCATAGTCACGGCATCAGAAATCGTAATTGTCGATTTCAGGAAAAAAGTGCATTTTGAAACCATGGGCTATAGTCCACCAGAATTTTGCAAAAAAGCCTCGGAATTCATATTTCTGTATTTTTGTCAATAAAAGGTTTTCAGAGCTAAATTTTCAAATTTGTACTTAGTTGCGGATACTCCTTATTATCAGCGCATCAGAAATCGTAATTTGCGAATTCCAGAAAAAAGTGCATTTTGAAACCATGGGCTATAGTCCAGCAGAATTTTGCAAAAAAGCCTCGGAATTCATATTTCTGTATTTTTGTCAATAAAAGGTTCTCAGAGCTAAATTTTCAAATTTGTACTTAGTTACGGATACTCTTCATAGTCACGGCATCAGAAATCGTAATTGTCGATTTCAGGAAAAAAGTGCATTTTGAAACCATGGGCTATAGTCCACCAGAATTTTGCAAAAAAGCCTCGGAATTCATATTTCTGTATTTTTGTCAATAAAAGGTTCTCAGAGCTAAATTTTCAAATTTGTACTTAGTTACGGATACTCTTCATAGTCACGGCATCAGAAATCGTAATTGTCGATTTCAGGAAAAAAGTGCATTTTGAAACCATGGGCTATAGTCCACCAGAATTTTGCAAAAGAGCCTCGGATTTCAAATCTTCATATTTTTGTCAATAAAAGGTTTTCAGAGCTAAATTTTCAAATTTGTACTTGGTTGCAGATACTCTTTATTATCAGCGCATCAGAAATCGTAATTTGCGAATTCCAGAAAAAAGTGCATTTTGAAGTCATGGGCTCTAGTCCAGCAGAATTTTGCAAAAAAGCCTCGGATTTCAAATCTTCATATTTTTGTTAATAAAAGGTTCTCAGAGCTAAGTTTTCCAATTTGCACTTAGTTACAGATACTCTTTTATTATCAGCGCATCAGAAATCGTAATTTTCGATTTCGGCAAAAAAAGTGCATTTTGAAATCATGGGCTATAGTCCAGCAGAATTTTGCAAAAAAGCCTCGGATTTCATATTTCTGTATTTTTGTCAATAAAAGGTTCTCAGAGCTAAATTTTCAAATTTGTACTTAGTTACGGATACTCTTCATAGTCAGGGCATCAGAAATCGTAATTGTCGATTTCAGGAAAAAAGTGCATTTTGAAACCATGGGCTATAGTCCACCAGAATTTTGCAAAAGAGCCTCGGATTTCAAATCTTCATATTTTTGTCAATAAAAGGTTTTCAGAGCTAAATTTTCAAATTTGTACTTGGTTGCAGATACTCTTTATTATCAGCGCATCAGAAATCGTAATTTGCGAATTCCAGAAAAAAGTGCATTTTGAAGTCATGGGCTCTAGTCCAGCAGAATTTTGCAAAAGAGCCTCGGATTTCAAATCTTCATATTTTTGTTAATAAAAGGTTCTCAGAGCTAAGTTTTCCAATTTGTACTTAGTTACAGATACTCTTTTATTATCAGCGCATCAGAAATCGTAATTTTCGATTTCAGCAAAAAAAGTGCATTTTGAAATCATGGGCTATAGTCCAGCAGAATTTTGCAAAAAAGCCTCGGATTTCATATTTCTGTATTTTTGTCAATAAAAAGTTTTCAGAGCTATATTTTCAAATTTGTACTTAGTTACGGATACTCTTCATAGTCACGGCATCAGAAATCGTAATGGTCGATTTCAGGAAAAAAGTGCATTTTGAAATCATGGGCTATAGTCCAGCAGAATTAACCAAAAAAGCCTCGGATTTCATATTTCTATATTTTTGTCAATAAAAGGTTTTCAGAGCTAAATTTTCAAATTTGTACTTAGTTACGGATACTCCTTATTATCAGCGCATCAGAAATCGTAATTTGCGAATTCCAGAAAAAAGTGCATTTTGAAACCATGGGCTATAGTCCACCAGAATTTTGCAAAAAAGCCTCGGAATTCATATTTCTGTATTTTTGTCAATAAAAGGTTCTCAGAGCTAAATTTTCAAATTTGTACTTAGTTACGGATACTCTTCATAGTCACGGCATCAGAAATCGTAATTGTCGATTTCAGGAAAAAAGTGCATTTTGAAACCATGGGCTATAGTCCAGCAGAATTTTGCAAAAAAGCCTCGGATTTCAAATCTTCATATTTTTGTCAATAAAAGGTTTTCAGAGCTAAATTTTCAAATTTGTACTTGGTTGCAGATACTCTTTATTGTCAGCGCATCAGAAATCGTAATTTGCGAATTCCAGAAAAAAGTGCATTTTGAAACCATGGGCTATAGTCCAGCAGAATTTTGCAAAAAAGCCTCGGAATTCAAATCTTCATATTTTTGTCAATAAAAGGTTTTCAGAGCTTAATTTTCAAATTTGTACTTAGTTACGGATACTCTTCATAGTCACGGCATCAGAAGTCGTAATTGTCGATTTCAGGAAAAAAGTGCATTTTGAAACCTTGGGCTGTAGTCCAGCAGAATTTTGCAAAAAAGCCTCGGAATTCAAATCTTCATATTTTTGTCAATAAAAGGTTTTCAGAGCTAAATTTTCAAATTTGTACTTGGTTGCAGATACTCTTTATTGTCAGCGCATCAGAAATCGTAATTTGCGAATTCCAGAAAAAAGTGCATTTTGAAACCTTGGGCTATAGTCCAGCAGAATTTTGCAAAAAAGCCTCGGAATTCAAATCTTCATATTTTTGTCAATAAAAGGTTTTCAGAGCTTAATTTTCAAATTTGTACTTAGTTACGGATACTCTTCATAGTCACGGCATCAGAAGTCGTAATTGTCGATTTCAGGAAAAAAGTGCATTTTGAAACCTTGGGCTGTAGTCCAGCAGAATTTTGCAAAAAAGCCTCGGAATTCAAATCTTCATATTTTTGTCAATAAAAGGTTCTCAGAGCTAAATTTTCAAATTTGTACTTGGTTGCAGATACTCTTTATTATCAGCGCATCAGAAATCGTAATTTGCGAATTCCAGAAAAAAGTGCATTTTGAAACCATGGGCTATAGTCCAGCAGAATTTTGCAAAAAAGCCTCGGAATTCAAATCTTCATATTTTTGTCAATAAAAGGTTCTCAGAGCTAAATTTTCAAATTTGTACTTGGTTGCAGATACTCTTTATTATCAGCGCATCAGAAGTCGTAATTTGCGAATTCCAGAAAAAAGTGCATTTTGAAACCATGGGCTATAGTCCAGCAGAATTTTGCAAAAAAACCTCGGATTTCATATTTCTATATTTTTGTTAATAAAAGGTTCTTAGAGCTAAATTTTCAAGTTTGTACTTAAATACGGATACTTTTCATAGTCACGGCATCAGAAACCGTAATTATCGATTTCAGGAAAAAAGTGCATTTTGAAACCTTGGGCTATAGTCCAGCAGAATTTTGCAAAAAAGCCTCGGAATTCATATTTCTATATTTTTGTTAATAAAAGGTTCTTAGAGCTAAATTTTCAAGTTTGTACTTAAATACGGATACTCTTCATAGTCACGGCATCAGAAATCGTAATTATCGAATTCAGGAAAAAAGTGCATTTTGAAATCATGGTCCAGCAGAATTTTGCAAAAAAGCCTCGGATTTCAAATCTTCATATTTTTGTCAATAAAAGGTTTTCAGAGCTAAATTTTCAAATTTGTACTTAGTTACGGATACTCTTTATTATCAGCGCATCAGAAATCGTAATTTGCGAATTCCAGAAAAAAGTGCATTTTGAAACCATGGGCTATAGTCCAGCAGAATTTTGCAAAAAAGCCTCGGATTTCAAATCTTCATATTTTTGTTAATAAAAGGTTCTCAGAGCTAAATTTTCAAATTTGTACTTAGTTACGGATACTCTTCATAGTCACGGCATCAGAAATCGTAATTGTCGATTTCAGGAAAAAAGTGCATTTTGAAACCATGGGCTATAGTCCACCAGAATTTTGCAAAAAAGCCTCGGAATTCATATTTCTGTATTTTTGTCAATAAAAGGTTCTCAGAGCTAAATTTTCAAATTTGTACTTAGTTACGGATACTCTTCATAGTCACGGCATCAGAAATCGTAATTGTCGATTTCAGGAAAAAAGTGCATTTTGAAATCATGGGCTATAGTCCAGCAGAATTTTGCAAAAAAGCCTCGGATTTCAAATCTTCATATTTTTGTCAATAAAAGGTTTTCAGAGCTTAATTTTCAAATTTGTACTTAGTTACGGATACTCTTCATAGTCACGGCATCAGAAGTCGTAATTGTCGATTTCAGGAAAAAAGTGCATTTTGAAACCATGGGCTATAGTCCACCAGAATTTTGCAAAAAAGCCTCGGAATTCATATTTCTGTATTTTTGTCAATAAAAGGTTCTCAGAGCTAAATTTTCAAATTTGTACTTAGTTACGGATACTCTTCATAGTCACGGCATCAGAAATCGTAATTGTCGATTTCAGGAAAAAAGTGCATTTTGAAACCATGGGCTATAGTCCACCAGAATTTTGCAAAAGAGCCTCGGATTTCAAATCTTCATATTTTTGTCAATAAAAGGTTTTCAGAGCTAAATTTTCAAATTTGTACTTGGTTGCAGATACTCTTTATTATCAGCGCATCAGAAGTCGTAATTTGCGAATTCCAGAAAAAAGTACATTTTGAAACCATGGGCTATAGTCCAGCAGAATTTTGCAAAAAAACCTCGGATTTCATATTTCTATATTTTTGTTAATAAAAGGTTCTCAGAGCTAAATTTTCAAATTTGTACTTAGTTATGGATACTCTTCATAGTCACGGCATCAGAAATCGTAATTGTCGATTTCAGGAAAAAAGTGCATTTTGAAATCATGGGCTATAGTCCAGCAGAATTTTGCAAAAAAGCCTCGGATTTCAAATCTTCATATTTTTGTCAATAAAAGGTTTTCAGAGCTAAATTTTCAAATTTGTACTTAGTTATGGATACTCTTCATAGTCACGGCATCAGAAATCGTAATTGTCGATTTCAGGAAAAAAGTGCATTTTGAATTCATGGGCTATAGTCCAGCAGAATTTTGCAAAAAAGCCTCGGATTTCAAATCTTCATATTTTTGTCAATAAAAGGTTTTCAGAGCTAAATTTTCAAATTTGTACTTAGTTATGGATACTCTTCATAGTCACGGCATCAGAAATCGTAATTGTCGATTTCAGGAAAAAAGTGCATTTTGAAATCATGGGCTATAGTCCAGCAGAATTTTGCAAAAAAGCCTCGGATTTCAAATCTTCATATTTTTGTCAATAAAAGGTTTTCAGAGCTTAATTTTCAAATTTGTACTTAGTTACGGATACTCTTCATAGTCACGGCATCAGAAGTCGTAATTGTCGATTTCAGGAAAAAAGTGCATTTTGAAACCTTGGGCTATAGTCCAGCAGAATTTTGCAAAAAAGCCTCGGATTTCAAATCTTCATATTTTTGTCAATAAAAGGTTTTCAGAGCTAAATTTTCAAATTTGTACTTAGTTACGGATACTCTTTATTATCAGCGCATCAGAAATCGTAATTTGCGAATTCCAGAAAAAAGTGCATTTTGAAACCATGGGCTATAGTCCAGCAGAATTTTGCAAAAAAGCCTCGGATTTCAAATCTTCATATTTTTGTTAATAAAAGGTTCTCAGAGCTAAGTTTTCCAATTTGTACTTAGTTACAGATACTCTTTTATTATCAGCGCATCAGAAATCGTAATTTTCGATTTCAGCAAAAAAAGTGCATTTTGAAATCATGGGCTATAGTCCAGCAGAATTTTGCAAAAAAGCCTCGGAATTCATATTTCTGTATTTTTGTCAATAAAAGGTTCTCAGAGCTAAATTTTCAAATTTGTACTTAGTTACGGATACTCTTCATAGTCACGGCATCAGAAATCGTAATTGTCGATTTCAGGAAAAAAGTGCATTTTGAAACCATGGGCTATAGTCCACCAGAATTTTGCAAAAAAGCCTCGGAATTCATATTTCTGTATTTTTGTCAATAAAAGGTTCTCAGAGCTAAATTTTCAAATTTGTACTTAGTTACGGATACTCTTCATAGTCACGGCATCAGAAATCGTAATTGTCGATTTCAGGGAAAAAGTGCATTTTGAAACCATGGGCTATAGTCCACCAGAATTTTGCAAAAGAGCCTCGGATTTCAAATCTTCATATTTTTGTCAATAAAAGGTTTTCAGAGCTAAATTTTCAAATTTGTACTTGGTTGCAGATACTCTTTATTATCAGCGCATCAGAAGTCGTAATTTGCGAATTCCAGAAAAAAGTGCATTTTGAAACCATGGGCTATAGTCCAGCAGAATTTTGCAAAAAAACCTCGGATTTCATATTTCTATATTTTTGTCAATAAAAGGTTTTCAGAGCTAAATTTTCAAATTTGTACTTGGTTGCAGATACTCTTTATTGTCAGCGCATCAGAAATCGTAATTTGCGAATTCCAGAAAAAAGTGCATTTTGAAACCATGGGCTATAGTCCAGCAGAATTTTGCAAAAAAACCTCGGATTTCATATTTCTATATTTTTGTTAATAAAAGGTTCTCAGAGCTAAATTTTCAAATTTGTACTTGGTTGCAGATACTCTTTATTATCAGCGCATCAGAAATCGTAATTTGCGAATTCCAGAAAAAAGTGCATTTTGAAACCATGGGCTATAGTCCAGCAGAATTTTGCAAAAAAGCCTCGGATTTCAAATCTTCATATTTTTGTCAATAAAAGGTTTTCAGAGCTAAATTTTCAAATTTGTACTTAGTTATGGATACTCTTCATAGTCACGGCATCAGAAATCGTGATTGTCGATTTCAGGAAAAAAGTGCATTTTGAAATCATGGGCTATAGTCCAGCAGAATTTTGCAAAAAAGCCTCGGATTTCAAATCTTCATATTTTTGTCAATAAAAGGTTTTCAGAGCTAAATTTTCAAATTTGTACTTAGTTACGGATACTCTTTATTATCAGCGCATCAGAAATCGTAATTTTCGATTTCAGGAAAAAAGTGCATTTTGAAATCATGGGCTATAGTCCACCAGAATTTTGCAAAAGAGCCTCGGATTTCAAATCTTCATATTTTTGTCAATAAAAGGTTTTCAGAGCTAAATTTTCAAATTTGTACTTGGTTGCAGATACTCTTTATTATCAGCGCATCAGAAGTCGTAATTTGCGAATTCCAGAAAAAAGTGCATTTTGAAACCATGGGCTATAGTCCAGCAGAATTTTGCAAAAAAACCTCGGATTTCATATTTCTATATTTTTGTCAATAAAAGGTTTTCAGAGCTAAATTTTCAAATTTGTACTTGGTTGCAGATACTCTTTATTGTCAGCGCATCAGAAATCGTAATTTGCGAATTCCAGAAAAAAGTGCATTTTGAAACCATGGGCTATAGTCCAGCAGAATTTTGCAAAAAAACCTCGGATTTCATATTTCTATATTTTTGTTAATAAAAGGTTCTCAGAGCTAAATTTTCAAATTTGTACTTGGTTGCAGATACTCTTTATTATCAGCGCATCAGAAATCGTAATTTGCGAATTCCAGAAAAAAGTGCATTTTGAAACCATGGGCTATAGTCCAGCAGAATTTTGCAAAAAAGCCTCGGATTTCAAATCTTCATATTTTTGTCAATAAAAGGTTTTCAGAGCTAAATTTTCAAATTTGTACTTAGTTACGGATACTCTTTATTATAAGCGCATCAGAAATCGTAATTTTCGATTTCAGGAAAAAAGTGCATTTTGAAATCATGGGCTATAGTCCAGCAGAATTTTGCAAAAAAGCCTCGGATTTCAAATCTTCATATTTTTGTCAATAAAAGGTTTTCAGAGCTAAATTTTCAAATTTGTACTTAGTTACGGATACTCTTTATTATCAGCGCATCAGAAATCGTAATTTTCGATTTCAGGAAAAAAGTGCATTTTGAAATCATGGGCTATAGTCCAGCAGAATTTTGCAAAAAAGCCTCGGATTTCAAATCTTCATATTTTTGTCAATAAAAGGTTTTCAGAGCTAAATTTTCAAATTTGTACTTAGTTACGGATACTCTTTATTATAAGCGCATCAGAAATCGTAATTTTCGATTTCAGGAAAAAAGTGCATTTTGAAATCATGGGCTATAGTCCAGCAGAATTTTGCAAAAAAGCCTCGGATTTCAAATCTTCATATTTTTGTCAATAAAAGGTTTTCAGAGCTAAATTTTCAAATTTGTACTTAGTTACGGATACTCTTCATAGTCACGGCATCAGAAGTCGTAATTGTCGATTTCAGGAAAAAAGTGCATTTTGAAATCATGGGCTATAGTCCAGCAGAATTTTGCAAAAAAGCCTCGGATTTCAAATCTTCATATTTTTGTCAATAAAAGGTTTTCAGAGCTAAATTTTCAAATTTGTACTTAGTTACGGATACTCTTTATTATCAGCGCATCAGAAATCGTAATTTGCGAATTCCAGAAAAAAGTGCATTTTGAAACCATGGGCTATAGTCCAGCAGAATTTTGCAAAAAAGCCTCGGATTTCAAATCTTCATATTTTTGTTAATAAAAGGTTCTCAGAGCTAAGTTTTCCAATTTGTACTTAGTTACAGATACTCTTTTATTATCAGCGCATCAGAAATCGTAATTTTCGATTTCAGCAAAAAAAGTGCATTTTGAAATCATGGGCTATAGTCCAGCAGAATTTTGCAAAAAAGCCTCGGATTTCATATTTCTATATTTTTGTTAATAAAAGGTTCTCAGAGCTAAATTTTCAAATTTGTACTTAGTTACGGATACTCTTCATAGTCACGGCATCAGAAATCGTGATTGTCGATTTCAGGAAAAAAGTGCATTTTGAAATCATGGGCTATAGTCCAGCAGAATTTTGCAAAAAAGCCTCGGATTTCAAATCTTCATATTTTTGTCAATAAAAGGTTTTCAGAGCTAAATTTTCAAATTTGTACTTAGTTACGGATACTCTTTATTATCAGCGCATCAGAAATCGTAATTTTCGATTTCAGGAAAAAAGTGCATTTTGAAATCATGGGCTATAGTCCAGCAGAATTTTGCAAAAAAGCCTCGGATTTCAAATCTTCATATTTTTGTCAATAAAAGGTTTTCAGAGCTAAATTTTCAAATTTGTACTTAGTTACGGATACTCTTTATTATAAGCGCATCAGAAATCGTAATTTTCGATTTCAGGAAAAAAGTGCATTTTGAAATCATGGGCTATAGTCCAGCAGAATTTTGCAAAAAAGCCTCGGATTTCAAATCTTCATATTTTTGTCAATAAAAGGTTTTCAGAGCTAAATTTTCAAATTTGTACTTAGTTACGGATACTCTTTATTATCAGCGCATCAGAAATCGTAATTTTCGATTTCAGGAAAAAAGTGCATTTTGAAATCATGGGCTATAGTCCAGCAGAATTTTGCAAAAAAGCCTCGGATTTCAAATCTTCATATTTTTGTCAATAAAAGGTTTTCAGAGCTAAATTTTCAAATTTGTACTTAGTTACGGATACTCTTTATTATAAGCGCATCAGAAATCGTAATTTTCGATTTCAGGAAAAAAGTGCATTTTGAAATCATGGGCTATAGTCCAGCAGAATTTTGCAAAAAAGCCTCGGATTTCAAATCTTCATATTTTTGTCAATAAAAGGTTTTCAGAGCTAAATTTTCAAATTTGTACTTAGTTACGGATACTCTTCATAGTCACGGCATCAGAAGTCGTAATTGTCGATTTCAGGAAAAAAGTGCATTTTGAAATCATGGGCTATAGTCCAGCAGAATTTTGCAAAAAAGCCTCGGATTTCAAATCTTCATATTTTTGTCAATAAAAGGTTTTCAGAGCTAAATTTTCAAATTTGTACTTAGTTACGGATACTCTTTATTATCAGCGCATCAGAAATCGTAATTTGCGAATTCCAGAAAAAAGTGCATTTTGAAACCATGGGCTATAGTCCAGCAGAATTTTGCAAAAAAGCCTCGGATTTCAAATCTTCATATTTTTGTTAATAAAAGGTTCTCAGAGCTAAGTTTTCCAATTTGTACTTAGTTACAGATACTCTTTTATTATCAGCGCATCAGAAATCGTAATTTTCGATTTCAGCAAAAAAAGTGCATTTTGAAATCATGGGCTATAGTCCAGCAGAATTTTGCAAAAAAGCCTCGGAATTCATATTTCTGTATTTTTGTCAATAAAAGGTTCTCAGAGCTAAATTTTCAAATTTGTACTTAGTTACGGATACTCTTCATAGTCACGGCATCAGAAATCGTAATTGTCGATTTCAGGAAAAAAGTGCATTTTGAAACCATGGGCTATAGTCCACCAGAATTTTGCAAAAAAGCCTCGGAATTCATATTTCTGTATTTTTGTCAATAAAAGGTTCTCAGAGCTAAATTTTCAAATTTGTACTTAGTTACGGATACTCTTCATAGTCACGGCATCAGAAATCGTAATTGTCGATTTCAGGGAAAAAGTGCATTTTGAAACCATGGGCTATAGTCCACCAGAATTTTGCAAAAGAGCCTCGGATTTCAAATCTTCATATTTTTGTCAATAAAAGGTTTTCAGAGCTAAATTTTCAAATTTGTACTTGGTTGCAGATACTCTTTATTATCAGCGCATCAGAAGTCGTAATTTGCGAATTCCAGAAAAAAGTGCATTTTGAAACCATGGGCTATAGTCCAGCAGAATTTTGCAAAAAAACCTCGGATTTCATATTTCTATATTTTTGTCAATAAAAGGTTTTCAGAGCTAAATTTTCAAATTTGTACTTGGTTGCAGATACTCTTTATTGTCAGCGCATCAGAAATCGTAATTTGCGAATTCCAGAAAAAAGTGCATTTTGAAACCATGGGCTATAGTCCAGCAGAATTTTGCAAAAAAACCTCGGATTTCATATTTCTATATTTTTGTTAATAAAAGGTTCTCAGAGCTAAATTTTCAAATTTGTACTTAGTTACGGATACTCTTCATAGTCACGGCATCAGAAATCGTGATTGTCGATTTCAGGAAAAAAGTGCATTTTGAAATCATGGGCTATAGTCCAGCAGAATTTTGCAAAAAAGCCTCGGATTTCAAATCTTCATATTTTTGTCAATAAAAGGTTTTCAGAGCTAAATTTTCAAATTTGTACTTAGTTACGGATACTCTTTATTATCAGCGCATCAGAAATCGTAATTTTCGATTTCAGGAAAAAAGTGCATTTTGAAATCATGGGCTATAGTCCAGCAGAATTTTGCAAAAAAGCCTCGGATTTCAAATCTTCATATTTTTGTCAATAAAAGGTTTTCAGAGCTAAATTTTCAAATTTGTACTTAGTTACGGATACTCTTTATTATAAGCGCATCAGAAATCGTAATTTTCGATTTCAGGAAAAAAGTGCATTTTGAAATCATGGGCTATAGTCCAGCAGAATTTTGCAAAAAAGCCTCGGATTTCAAATCTTCATATTTTTGTCAATAAAAGGTTTTCAGAGCTAAATTTTCAAATTTGTACTTAGTTACGGATACTCTTTATTATCAGCGCATCAGAAATCGTAATTTTCGATTTCAGGAAAAAAGTGCATTTTGAAATCATGGGCTATAGTCCAGCAGAATTTTGCAAAAAAGCCTCGGATTTCAAATCTTCATATTTTTGTCAATAAAAGGTTTTCAGAGCTAAATTTTCAAATTTGTACTTAGTTACGGATACTCTTCATAGTCACGGCATCAGAAGTCGTAATTGTCGATTTCAGGAAAAAAGTGCATTTTGAAATCATGGGCTATAGTCCAGCAGAATTTTGCAAAAAAGCCTCGGATTTCAAATCTTCATATTTTTGTCAATAAAAGGTTTTCAGAGCTAAATTTTCAAATTTGTACTTAGTTACGGATACTCTTTATTATCAGCGCATCAGAAATCGTAATTTGCGAATTCCAGAAAAAAGTGCATTTTGAAACCATGGGCTATAGTCCAGCAGAATTTTGCAAAAAAGCCTCGGATTTCAAATCTTCATATTTTTGTTAATAAAAGGTTCTCAGAGCTAAGTTTTCCAATTTGTACTTAGTTACAGATACTCTTTTATTATCAGCGCATCAGAAATCGTAATTTTCGATTTCAGCAAAAAAAGTGCATTTTGAAATCATGGGCTATAGTCCAGCAGAATTTTGCAAAAAAGCCTCGGAATTCATATTTCTGTATTTTTGTCAATAAAAGGTTCTCAGAGCTAAATTTTCAAATTTGTACTTAGTTACGGATACTCTTCATAGTCACGGCATCAGAAATCGTAATTGTCGATTTCAGGAAAAAAGTGCATTTTGAAACCATGGGCTATAGTCCACCAGAATTTTGCAAAAAAGCCTCGGAATTCATATTTCTGTATTTTTGTCAATAAAAGGTTCTCAGAGCTAAATTTTCAAATTTGTACTTAGTTACGGATACTCTTCATAGTCACGGCATCAGAAATCGTAATTGTCGATTTCAGGGAAAAAGTGCATTTTGAAACCATGGGCTATAGTCCACCAGAATTTTGCAAAAGAGCCTCGGATTTCAAATCTTCATATTTTTGTCAATAAAAGGTTTTCAGAGCTAAATTTTCAAATTTGTACTTGGTTGCAGATACTCTTTATTATCAGCGCATCAGAAGTCGTAATTTGCGAATTCCAGAAAAAAGTGCATTTTGAAACCATGGGCTATAGTCCAGCAGAATTTTGCAAAAAAACCTCGGATTTCATATTTCTATATTTTTGTCAATAAAAGGTTTTCAGAGCTAAATTTTCAAATTTGTACTTGGTTGCAGATACTCTTTATTGTCAGCGCATCAGAAATCGTAATTTGCGAATTCCAGAAAAAAGTGCATTTTGAAACCATGGGCTATAGTCCAGCAGAATTTTGCAAAAAAGCCTCGGATTTCAAATCTTCATATTTTTGTCAATAAAAGGTTTTCAGAGCTAAATTTTCAAATTTGTACTTA
Source organism: Orthonevra nobilis (assembly GCA_963555765.1). NCBI lineage: Eukaryota > Metazoa > Arthropoda > Insecta > Diptera > Syrphidae > Orthonevra > Orthonevra nobilis. The sequence goes on along the minus strand of OY743225.1, from coordinate 48,578,032 downwards.
GTTATGGATACTCTTCATAGTCACGGCATCAGAAATCGTGATTGTCGATTTCAGGAAAAAAGTGCATTTTGAAATCATGGGCTATAGTCCAGCAGAATTTTGCAAAAAAGCCTCGGATTTCAAATCTTCATATTTTTGTCAATAAAAGGTTTTCAGAGCTAAATTTTCAAATTTGTACTTAGTTACGGATACTCTTTATTATCAGCGCATCAGAAATCGTAATTTTCGATTTCAGGAAAAAAGTGCATTTTGAAATCATGGGCTATAGTCCAGCAGAATTTTGCAAAAAAGCCTCGGATTTCATATTTCTATATTTTTGTTAATAAAAGGTTCTCAGAGCTAAATTTTCAAATTTGTACTTAGTTACGGATACTCTTCATAGTCACGGCATCAGAAATCGTGATTGTCGATTTCAGGAAAAAAGTGCATTTTGAAATCATGGGCTATAGTCCAGCAGAATTTTGCAAAAAAGCCTCGGATTTCAAATCTTCATATTTTTGTCAATAAAAGGTTTTCAGAGCTAAATTTTCAAATTTGTACTTAGTTACGGATACTCTTTATTATCAGCGCATCAGAAATCGTAATTTTCGATTTCAGGAAAAAAGTGCATTTTGAAATCATGGGCTATAGTCCAGCAGAATTTTGCAAAAAAGCCTCGGATTTCAAATCTTCATATTTTTGTCAATAAAAGGTTTTCAGAGCTAAATTTTCAAATTTGTACTTAGTTACGGATACTCTTTATTATAAGCGCATCAGAAATCGTAATTTTCGATTTCAGGAAAAAAGTGCATTTTGAAATCATGGGCTATAGTCCAGCAGAATTTTGCAAAAAAGCCTCGGATTTCAAATCTTCATATTTTTGTCAATAAAAGGTTTTCAGAGCTAAATTTTCAAATTTGTACTTAGTTACGGATACTCTTTATTATCAGCGCATCAGAAATCGTAATTTTCGATTTCAGGAAAAAAGTGCATTTTGAAATCATGGGCTATAGTCCAGCAGAATTTTGCAAAAAAGCCTCGGATTTCAAATCTTCATATTTTTGTCAATAAAAGGTTTTCAGAGCTAAATTTTCAAATTTGTACTTAGTTACGGATACTCTTCATAGTCACGGCATCAGAAGTCGTAATTGTCGATTTCAGGAAAAAAGTGCATTTTGAAATCATGGGCTATAGTCCAGCAGAATTTTGCAAAAAAGCCTCGGATTTCAAATCTTCATATTTTTGTCAATAAAAGGTTTTCAGAGCTAAATTTTCAAATTTGTACTTAGTTACGGATACTCTTTATTATCAGCGCATCAGAAATCGTAATTTTCGATTTCAGGAAAAAAGTGCATTTTGAAATCATGGGCTATAGTCCAGCAGAATTTTGCAAAAAAGCCTCGGATTTCAAATCTTCATATTTTTGTCAATAAAAGGTTTTCAGAGCTAAATTTTCAAATTTTTACTTAGTTATGGATACTCTTCATAGTCACGGCATCAGAAATCGTAATTGTCGATTTCAGGAAAAAAGTGCATTTTGAAATCATGGGCTATAGTCCAGCAGAATTTTGCAAAAAAGCCTCGGATTTCAAATCTTCATATTTTTGTCAATAAAAGGTTTTCAGAGCTTAATTTTCAAATTTGTACTTAGTTACGGATACTCTTCATAGTCACGGCATCAGAAGTCGTAATTGTCGATTTCAGGAAAAAAGTGCATTTTGAAACCTTGGGCTATAGTCCAGCAGAATTTTGCAAAAAAGCCTCGGAATTCAAATCTTCATATTTTTGTCAATAAAAGGTTTTCAGAGCTAAATTTTCAAATTTGTACTTGGTTGCAGATACTCTTTATTGTCAGCGCATCAGAAATCGTAATTTTCGATTTCAGGAAAAAAGTGCATTTTGAAACCATGGGCTATAGTCCAGCAGAATTTTGCAAAAAAGCCTCGGAATTCATATTTCTATATTTTTGTTAATAAAAGGTTCTTAGAGCTAAATTTTCAAATTTGTACTTAGTTACGGATACTCTTCATAGTCACGGCATCAGAAATCGTAATTGTCGAATTCAGGAAAAAAGTGCATTTTGAAATCATGGTCCAGCAGAATTTTGCAAAAAAGCCTCGGATTTCAAATCTTCATATTTTTGTCAATAAAAGGTTTTCAGAGCTAAATTTTCAAATTTGTACTTAGTTACGGATACTCTTTATTATCAGCGCATCAGAAATCGTAATTTGCGAATTCCAGAAAAAAGTGCATTTTGAAACCATGGGCTATAGTCCAGCAGAATTTTGCAAAAAAGCCTCGGATTTCAAATCTTCATATTTTTGTCAATAAAAGGTTTTCAGAGCTAAATTTTCAAATTTGTACTTGGTTGCAGATACTCTTTACCATGGGCTATAGTCCAGCAGAATTTTGCAAAAAAACCTCGGATTTCATATTTCTATATTTTTGTTAATAAAAGGTTTTCAGAGCTAAATTTTCAAATTTGTACTTAGTTACGGATACTCTTTATTGTCAGCGCATCAGAAATCGTAATTTTCGATTTCAGGAAAAAAGTGCATTTTGAAACCATGGGCTATAGTCCAGCAGAATTTTGCAAAAAAGCCTCGGAATTCATATTTCTATATTTTTGTTAATAAAAGGTTCTTAGAGCTAAATTTTCAAATTTGTACTTAGTTACGGATACTCTTCATAGTCACGGCATCAGAAATCGTAATTGTCGAATTCAGGAAAAAAGTGCATTTTGAAATCATGGTCCAGCAGAATTTTGCAAAAAAGCCTCGGATTTCAAATCTTCATATTTTTGTCAATAAAAGGTTTTCAGAGCTAAATTTTCAAATTTGTACTTAGTTACGGATACTCTTTATTATCAGCGCATCAGAAATCGTAATTTGCGAATTCCAGAAAAAAGTGCATTTTGAAACCATGGGCTATAGTCCAGCAGAATTTTGCAAAAAAGCCTCGGATTTCAAATCTTCATATTTTTGTCAATAAAAGGTTTTCAGAGCTAAATTTTCAAATTTGTACTTGGTTGCAGATACTCTTTACCATGGGCTATAGTCCAGCAGAATTTTGCAAAAAAACCTCGGATTTCATATTTCTATATTTTTGTTAATAAAAGGTTTTCAGAGCTAAATTTTCAAATTTGTACTTAGTTACGGATACTCTTTATTATCAGCGCATCAGAAATCGTAATTTTCGATTTCAGGAAAAAAGTGCATTTTGAAATCATGGGCTATAGTCCAGCAGAATTTTGCAAAAAAGCCTCGGATTTCAAATCTTCATATTTTTGTCAATAAAAGGTTTTCAGAGCTAAATTTTCAAATTTTTACTTAGTTATGGATACTCTTCATAGTCACGGCATCAGAAATCGTAATTGTCGATTTCAGGAAAAAAGTGCATTTTGAAATCATGGGCTATAGTCCAGCAGAATTTTGCAAAAAAGCCTCGGATTTTAAATCTTCATATTTTTGTCAATAAAAGGTTTTCAGAGCTTAATTTTCAAATTTGTACTTAGTTACGGATACTCTTCATAGTCACGGCATCAGAAGTCGTAATTGTCGATTTCAGGAAAAAAGTGCATTTTGAAACCTTGGGCTATAGTCCAGCAGAATTTTGCAAAAAAGCCTCGGAATTCAAATCTTCATATTTTTGTCAATAAAAGGTTTTCAGAGCTAAATTTTCAAATTTGTACTTGGTTGCAGATACTCTTTATTGTCAGCGCATCAGAAATCGTAATTTGCGAATTCCAGAAAAAAGTGCATTTTGAAACCATGGGCTATAGTCCAGCAGAATTTTGCAAAAAAGCCTCGGAATTCATATTTCTATATTTTTGTTAATAAAAGGTTCTTAGAGCTAAATTTTCAAATTTGTACTTAGTTACGGATACTCTTCATAGTCACGGCATCAGAAATCGTAATTGTCGAATTCAGGAAAAAAGTGCATTTTGAAATCATGGTCCAGCAGAATTTTGCAAAAAAGCCTCGGATTTCAAATCTTCATATTTTTGTCAATAAAAGGTTTTCAGAGCTAAATTTTCAAATTTGTACTTAGTTACGGATACTCTTTATTATCAGCGCATCAGAAATCGTAATTTGCGAATTCCAGAAAAAAGTGCATTTTGAAACCATGGGCTATAGTCCAGCAGAATTTTGCAAAAAAGCCTCGGATTTCAAATCTTCATATTTTTGTTAATAAAAGGTTCTCAGAGCTAAGTTTTCCAATTTGTACTTAGTTACAGATACTCTTTTATTATCAGCGCATCAGAAATCGTAATTTTCGATTTCAGCAAAAAAAGTGCATTTTGAAATCATGGGCTATAGTCCAGCAGAATTTTGCAAAAAAGCCTCGGAATTCATATTTCTGTATTTTTGTCAATAAAAGGTTTTCAGAGCTAAATTTTCAAATTTGTACTTGGTTGCAGATACTCTTTATTATCAGCGCATCAGAAGTCGTAATTTGCGAATTCCAGAAAAAAGTGCATTTTGAAACCATGGGCTATAGTCCAGCAGAATTTTGCAAAAAAACCTCGGATTTCATATTTCTATATTTTTGTTAATAAAAGGTTCTCAGAGCTAAATTTTCAAATTTGTACTTGGTTGCAGATACTCTTTATTATCAGCGCATCAGAAATCGTAATTTGCGAATTCCAGAAAAAAGTGCATTTTGAAACCATGGGCTTTAGTCCAGCAGAATTTTGCAAAAAAGCCTCGGAATTCATATTTCTATATTTTTGTTAATAAAAGGTTCTTAGAGCTAAATTTTCAAATTTGTACTTAGTTACGGATACTCTTCATAGTCACGGCATCAGAAATCGTAATTGTCGAATTCAGGAAAAAAGTGCATTTTGAAATCATGGTCCAGCAGAATTTTGCAAAAAAGCCTCGGATTTCAAATCTTCATATTTTTGTCAATAAAAGGTTTTCAGAGCTAAATTTTCAAATTTGTACTTAGTTACGGATACTCTTTATTATCAGCGCATCAGAAATCGTAATTTGCGAATTCCAGAAAAAAGTGCATTTTGAAACCATGGGCTATAGTCCAGCAGAATTTTGCAAAAAAGCCTCGGATTTCAAATCTTCATATTTTTGTCAATAAAAGGTTTTCAGAGCTAAATTTTCAAATTTGTACTTGGTTGCAGATACTCTTTACCATGGGCTATAGTCCAGCAGAATTTTGCAAAAAAACCTCGGATTTCATATTTCTATATTTTTGTTAATAAAAGGTTCTCAGAGCTAAATTTTCAAATTTGTACTTGGTTGCAGATACTCTTTATTATCAGCGCATCAGAAATCGTAATTTGCGAATTCCAGAAAAAAGTGCATTTTGAAACCATGGGCTATAGTCCAGCAGAATTTTGCAAAAAAGCCTCGGAATTCATATTTCTATATTTTTGTTAATAAAAGGTTCTTAGAGCTAAATTTTCAAGTTTGTACTTAAATACGGATACTTTTCATAGTCACGGCATCAGAAACCGTAATTGTCGATTTCAGGAAAAAAGTGCATTTTGAAACCTTGGGCTATAGTCCAGCAGAATTTTGCAAAAAAGCCTCGGAATTCATATTTCTATATTTTTGTTAATAAAAGGTTCTCAGAGCTAAATTTTCAAATTTGTACTTGGTTGCAGATACTCTTTATTATCAGCGCATCAGAAATCGTAATTTGCGAATTCCAGAAAAAAGTGCATTTTGAAACCATGGGCTATAGTCCAGCAGAATTTTGCAAAAAAGCCTCGGAATTCATATTTCTATATTTTTGTTAATAAAAGGTTCTTAGAGCTAAATTTTCAAATTTGTACTTAGTTACGGATACTCTTCATAGTCACGGCATCAGAAATCGTAATTGTCGAATTCAGGAAAAAAGTGCATTTTGAAACCTTGGGCTATAGTCCAGCAGAATTTTGCAAAAAAGCCTCGGAATTCATATTTCTATATTTTTGTTAATAAAAGGTTCTCAGAGCTAAATTTTCAAATTTGTACTTGGTTGCAGATACTCTTTATTATCAGCGCATCAGAAATCGTAATTTGCGAATTCCAGAAAAAAGTGCATTTTGAAACCATGGGCTATAGTCCAGCAGAATTTTGCAAAAAAGCCTCGGAATTCATATTTCTATATTTTTGTTAATAAAAGGTTCTTAGAGCTAAATTTTCAAATTTGTACTTAGTTACGGATACTCTTCATAGTCACGGCATCAGAAATCGTAATTGTCGAATTCAGGAAAAAAGTGCATTTTGAAATCATGGTCCAGCAGAATTTTGCAAAAAAGCCTCGGATTTCAAATCTTCATATTTTTGTCAATAAAAGGTTTTCAGAGCTAAATTTTCAAATTTGTACTTAGTTACGGATACTCTTTATTATCAGCGCATCAGAAATCGTAATTTGCGAATTCCAGAAAAAAGTGCATTTTGAAACCATGGGCTATAGTCCAGCAGAATTTTGCAAAAAAGCCTCGGATTTCAAATCTTCATATTTTTGTCAATAAAAGGTTTTCAGAGCTAAATTTTCAAATTTGTACTTGGTTGCAGATACTCTTTATTGTCAGCGCATCAGAAATCGTAATTTGCGAATTCCAGAAAAAAGTGCATTTTGAAACCATGGGCTATAGTCCAGCAGAATTTTGCAAAAAAACCTCGGATTTCATATTTCTATATTTTTGTTAATAAAAGGTTCTCAGAGCTAAATTTTCAAATTTGTACTTGGTTGCAGATACTCTTTATTATCAGCGCATCAGAAATCGTAATTTGCGAATTCCAGAAAAAAGTGCATTTTGAAACCATGGGCTATAGTCCAGCAGAATTTTGCAAAAAAGCCTCGGAATTCATATTTCTATATTTTTGTTAATAAAAGGTTCTTAGAGCTAAATTTTCAAGTTTGTACTTAAATACGGATACTTTTCATAGTCACGGCATCAGAAACCGTAATTGTCGATTTCAGGAAAAAAGTGCATTTTGAAACCTTGGGCTATAGTCCAGCAGAATTTTGCAAAAAAGCCTCGGAATTCATATTTCTATATTTTTGTTAATAAAAGGTTCTCAGAGCTAAATTTTCAAATTTGTACTTAGTTACGGATACTCTTTATTATCAGCGCATCAGAAATCGTAATTTGCGAATTCCAGAAAAAAGTGCATTTTGAAATCATGGGCTATAGTCCAGCGGAATTTTGCAAAAAAGCCTCGGATTTCAAATCTTCATATTTTTGTCAATAAAAGGTTTTCAGAGCTAAATTTTCAAATTTGTACTTAGTTACGGATACTCTTTATTATCAGCGCATCAGAAATCGTAATTGTCGATTTCAGGAAAAAAGTGCATTTTGAAATCATGGGTTATAGTCCAGCAGAATTTTGCAAAAAAGCCTCGGATTTCAAATCTTCATATTTTTGTCAATAAAAGGTTTTCAGAGCTAAATTTTCAAATTTGTACTTAGTTACGGATACTCTTCATAGTCACGGCATCAGAAATCGTAATTGTCGATTTCAGGAAAAAAGTGCATTTTGAAATCATGGGCTATAGTCCAGCAGAATTTTGCAAAAAAGCCTCGGATTTCAAATCTTCATATTTTTGTCAATAAAAGGTTTTCAGAGCTAAATTTTCAAATTTGTACTTAGTTACGGATACTCTTCATAGTCACGGCATCAGAAATCGTAATTGTCGATTTCAGGAAAAAAGTGCATTTTGAAATCATGGGCTATAGTCCAGCAGAATTTTGCAAAAAAGCCTCGGATTTCAAATCTTCATATTTTTGTCAATAAAAGGTTTTCAGAGCTAAATTTTCAAATTTGTACTTAGTTATGGATACTCTTCATAGTCACGGCATCAGAAATCGTAATTGTCGATTTCAGGAAAAAAGTGCATTTTGAAATCATGGGCTATAGTCCAGCAGAATTTTGCAAAAAAGCCTCGGATTTCAAATCTTCATATTTTTGTCAATAAAAGGTTTTCAGAGCTAAATTTTCAAATTTGTACTTAGTTATGGATACTCTTCATAGTCACGGCATCAGAAATCGTAATTGTCGATTTCAGGAAAAAAGTGCATTTTGAAATCATGGGCTATAGTCCAGCAGAATTTTGCAAAAAAGCCTCGGATTTCAAATCTTCATATTTTTGTCAATAAAAGGTTTTCAGAGCTAAATTTTCAAATTTGTACTTAGTTACGGATACTCTTCATAGTCACGGCATCAGAAATCGTAATTGTCGATTTCAGGAAAAAAGTGCATTTTGAAATCATGGGCTATAGTCCAGCAGAATTTTGCAAAAAAGCCTCGGATTTCAAATCTTCATATTTTTGTCAATAAAAGGTTTTCAGAGCTAAATTTTCAAATTTGTACTTAGTTATGGATACTCTTCATAGTCACGGCATCAGAAATCGTAATTGTCGATTTCAGGAAAAAAGTGCATTTTGAAATCATGGGCTATAGTCCAGCAGAATTTTGCAAAAAAGCCTCGGATTTCAAATCTTCATATTTTTGTCAATAAAAGGTTTTCAGAGCTAAATTTTCAAATTTGTACTTAGTTACGGATACTCTTCATAGTCACGGCATCAGAAATCGTAATTGTCGATTTCAGGAAAAAAGTGCATTTTGAAATCATGGGCTATAGTCCAGCAGAACTTTGCAAAAAAGCCTCGGATTTCAAATCTTCATATTTTTGTCAATAAAAGGTTTTCAGAGCTAAATTTTCAAATTTGTACTTAGTTACGGATACTCTTTATTATCAGCGCATCAGAAATCGTAATTTGCGAATTCCAGAAAAAAGTGCATTTTGAAATCATGGGCTATAGTCCAGCGGAATTTTGCAAAAAAGCCTCGGATTTCAAATCTTCATATTTTTGTCAATAAAAGGTTTTCAGAGCTAAATTTTCAAATTTGTACTTAGTTACGGATACTCTTTATTATCAGCGCATCAGAAATCGTAATTGTCGATTTCAGGAAAAAAGTGCATTTTGAAATCATGGGTTATAGTCCAGCAGAATTTTGCAAAAAAGCCTCGGATTTCAAATCTTCATATTTTTGTCAATAAAAGGTTTTCAGAGCTAAATTTTCAAATTTGTACTTAGTTACGGATACTCTTCATAGTCACGGCATCAGAAATCGTAATTGTCGATTTCAGGAAAAAAGTGCATTTTGAAATCATGGGCTATAGTCCAGCAGAATTTTGCAAAAAAGCCTCGGATTTCAAATCTTCATATTTTTGTCAATAAAAGGTTTTCAGAGCTAAATTTTCAAATTTGTACTTAGTTACGGATACTCTTTATTATCAGCGTATCAGAAATCGTAATTGTCGATTTCAGGAAAAAAGTGCATTTTGAAATCATGGGCTATAGTCCAGCAGAATTTTGCAAAAAAGCCTCGGATTTCAAATCTTCATATTTTTGTCAATAAAAGGTTTTCAGAGCTAAATTTTCAAATTTGTACTTAGTTACGGATACTCTTTATTATCAGCGTATCAGAAATCGTAATTGTCGATTTCAGGAAAAAAGTGCATTTTGAAATCATGGGCTATAGTCCAGCAGAATTTTGCAAAAAAGCCTCGGATTTCAAATCTTCATATTTTTGTCAATAAAAGGTTTTCAGAGCTAAATTTTCAAATTTGTACTTAGTTACGGATACTCTTCATAGTCACGGCATCAGAAGTCGTAATTGTCGATTTCAGGAAAAAAGTGCATTTTGAAACCTTGGGCTATAGTCCAGCAGAATTTTGCAAAAAAGCCTCGGAATTCAAATCTTCATATTTTTGTCAATAAAAGGTTTTCAGAGCTAAATTTTCAAATTTGTACTAAGTTACGGATACTCTTCATAGTCACGGCATCAGAAATCGTAATTGTCGATTTCAGGAAAAAAGTGCATTTTGAAATCATGGGTTATAGTCCAGCAGAATTTTGCAAAAAAGTCTCGGATTTCAAATCTTCATATTTTTGTCAATAAAAGGTTTTCAGAGCTAAATTTTCAAATTTGTACTTAGTTACGGATACTCTTCATAGTCACGGCATCAGAAATCGTAATTGTCGATTTCAGGAAAAAAGTGCATTTTGAAATCATGGGTTATAGTCCAGCAGAATTTTGCAAAAAAGCCTCGGATTTCAAATCTTCATATTTTTGTCAATAAAAGGTTTTCAGAGCTAAATTTTCAAATTTGTACTTAGTTACGGATACTCTTCATAGTCACGGCATCAGAAATCGTAATTGTCGATTTCAGGAAAAAAGTGCATTTTGAAATCATGGGTTATAGTCCAGCAGAATTTTGCAAAAAAGCCTCGGATTTCAAATCTTCATATTTTTGTCAATAAAAGGTTTTCAGAGCTAAATTTTCAAATTTGTACTTAGTTACGGATACTCTTTATTATCAGCGCTTCAGAAATCGTTATTGTCGATTTCGGGAAAAAAGTGCATTTTGAAAACATGGGTTATAGTCCAGCAGAATTTTGCAAAAAAGCCTCGGATTTCAAATCTTCATATTTTTGTCAATAAAAGGTTTTCAGAGCTAAATTTTCAAATTTGTACTAAGTTACGGATACTCTTCATAGTCACGGCATCAGAAATCGTAATTGTCGATTTCAGGAAAAAAGTGCATTTTGAAATCATGGGATATAGTCCAGCAGAATTTTGCAAAAAAGCCTCGGATTTCATATTTCTATATTTTTGTTAATAAAAGGTTCTCAGAGCTAAATTTTCAAATGTGTACTTAGTTACAGATACTCTTCATAGTCACGGCATCAGAAATCGTAATTGTCGATTTCAGGAAAAAAGTGCATTTTGAAATCATGGGCTATAGTCCAGCAGAATTAACCAAAAAAGCCTCGGATTTCAAATCTTCATATTTTTGTCAATAAAAGGTTTTCAGAGCTAAATTTTCAAATTTGTACTTAGTTACGGATACTCTTCATAGTCACGGCATCAGAAATCGTTATTGTCGATTTCAGGAAAAAAGTGCATTTTGAAATCATGGGTGATAGTCCAGCCGAATTTTGCAAAAAAAGCCTCGGATTTCAAATCTTCATATTTTTGTCAATAAAAGGTTTTCAGAGCTAAATTTTCAAATTTGTACTTAGTTACGGATACTCTTTATTATCAGCGCATCAGAAATCGTAATTGTCGATTTCAGGAAAAAAGTGCATTTTGAAATCATGGGCTGTAGTCCAGCAGAATTAACCAAAAAAGCCTCGGATTTAAAATCTTCATATTTTTGTCAATAAAAGGTTTTCAGAGCTAAATTTTCAAATTTGTACTTAGTTACGGATACTCTTCATAGTCACGGCATCAGAAATCGTTATTGTCGATTTCAGGAAAAAAGTGCATTTTGAAATCATGGCAGAATTTTTCAAAAAAGCCTCGGATTTCAAATCTTTATATTTTTGTCAATTAAAGGTTTTCAGAGCTAAATTTTCAAATTTGTACTAAGTTACGGATACTCTTCATAGTCACGGCATCAGAAATCGTAATTGTCGATTTCAGGAAAAAAGTGCATTTTGAAATCATGGGTTATAGTCCAGCAGAATTTTGCAAAAAAGCCTCGGATTTCAAATCTTCATATTTTTGTCAATAAAAGGTTTTCAGAGCTAAATTTTCAAATTTGTACTTAGTTACGGATACTCTTCATAGTCACGGCATCAGAAATCGTAATTGTCGTTTTCAGGAAAAAAGTGCATTTTGAAATCATGGGTTATAGTCCAGCAGAATATTGCAAAAAAGCCTCGGATTTCATATTTCTATATTTTTGTTAATAAAAGGTTCTCAGAGCTAAATTTTCAAATTTGTACTAAGTTACGGATACTCTTCATAGTCACGGCATCAGAAATCATAATTGTCGATTTCAGGAAAAAAGTGCATTTTGAAATCATGGGCTGTAGTCCAGCAGAATTAACCAAAAAAGCCTCGGATTTCAAATCTTCATATTTTTGTCAATAAAAGGTTTTCAGAGCTAAATTTTCAAATTTGTACTTAGTTACGGATACTCTTTATTATCAGCGCATCAGAAATCGTAATTGTCGATTTCAGGAAAAAAGTGCATTTTGAAATCATGGGCTATAGTCCAGCAGAATTAACCAAAAAAGCATCGGATTTCAAATCTTCATATTTTTGTCAATAAAAGGTTTTCAGAGCTAAATTTTCAAATTTGTACTTAGTTACGGATACTCTTTATTATTAGCGCATCAGAAATCGTAATTGTCGATTTCAGGAAAAAAGTGCATTTTGAAATCATGGGCTATAGTCCAGCAGAATTTTGCAAATAAGCCTCGGATTTCAAATCTTCATATTTTTGTCAATAAAAGGTTTTCAGAGCTAAATTTTCAAATTTGTACTTAGTTACGGATACTCTTCATAGTCACGGCATCAGAAATCGTAATTGTCGATTTCAGGAAAAAAGTGCTTTTTGAAATCATGGGCTATAGTCCAGCAGAATTTTGCAAAAAAGCCTCGGATTTCAAATCTTCATATTTTTGTCAATAAAAGGTTTTCAGAGCTAAATTTTCAAATTTGTACTTAGTTACGGATACTCTTCATAGCCACGGCATCAGAAATCGTAATTGTCGATTTCAAGAAAAAAGTGCATTTTGAAATCATGGGTTATAGTCCAGCAGAATTTTGCAAAAGCCTCGGATTTCAAATCTTCATATTTTTGTCAATAAAAGGTTTTCAGAGCTAAATTTTCAAATTTGTACTAAGTTGCGGATACTCTTCATAGTCACGGCATCAGAAATCGTAATTGTCGATTTCAGGAAAAAAGTGCATTTTGAAATCATGGGCTATAGTCCAGCAGAATTAACCAAAAAAGCCTCGGATTTCAAATCTTCATATTTTTGTCAATAAAAGGTTTTCAGAGCTAAATTTTCAAATTTGTACTTAGTTACGGATACTCTTTATTATCAGCGCATCAGAAATCGTAATTGTCGATTTCAGGAAAAAAGTGCTTTTTGAAATCATGGGCTATAGTCCAGCAGAATTTTGCAAAAAAGCCTCGGATTTCAAATCTTCATATTTTTGTCAATAAAAGGTTTTCAGAGCTAAATTTTCAAATTTGTACTTAGTTACGGATACTCTTCATAGTCACGGCATCAGAAATCGTAATTGTCGATTTCAGGAAAAAAGTGCTTTTTGAAATCATGGGCTATAGTCCAGCAGAATTTTGCAAAAAAGCCTCGGATTTCAAATCTTCATATTTTTGTCAATAAAAGGTTTTCAGAGCTAAATTTTCAAATCTGTACTTAGTTACAGATACTCTTCATAGTCACGGCATCAGAAATCGTAATTGTCGATTTCAGGAAAAAAGTGCATTTTGAAATCATGGGCTATAGTCCAGCAGAATTTTGCAAATAAGCCTCGGATTTCAAATCTTCATATTTTTGTCAATAAAAGGTTCTCAGAGCTAAATTTTCAAATTTGTACTTAGTTACGGATACTCAGAAATCGTAATTGTCGATTTCAGGAAAAAAGTGCATTTTGAAATCATGGGCTATAGTCCAGCAGAATTTTGCAAAAAAGCCTCGGATTTCAAATCTTCATATTTTTGTTAATAAAAGGTTCTCAGAGCTAAATTTTCAAATGTGTACTTAGTTACAGATACTCTTCATAGTCGCGGCATCAGAAATCGTAATTGTCGATTTCAGGAAAAAAGTGCATTTTGAAATCATGGGCTATAGTCCAGCAGAATTTTGCAAAAAAGCCTCGGATTTCAAATCTTCATATTTTTGTCAATAAAAGGTTTTCAGAGCTAAATTTTCAAATTTGTACTTAGTTACGGATACTCTTTATTATCAGCGCATCAGAAATCGTAATTGTCGATTTCAGGACAAAAGTGCATTTTGAAATCATGGGCTATAGTCCAGCAGAATTTTGCAAAAAAGCCTCGGATTTCAAATCTTCATATTTTTGTCAATAATCTCAGAGCTAAATTTTCAAATTTGTACTTAGTTACGGATACTCTTTATTATCAGCGCATCAGAAATCGTAATTGTCGATTTCAGGACAAAAGTGCATTTTGAAATCATGGGCTATAGTCCAGCAGAATTTTGCAAAAAAGCCTCGGATTTCAAATCTTCATATTTTTGTCAATAAAAGGTTTTCAGAGCTAAATTTTCAAATTTGTACTTAGTTACAGATACACTTCATAGTCACGGCATCAGAAATCGTAATTGTCGATTTCAGGAAAAAAGTGCATTTTGAAATCATGGGCTGTAGTCCAGCAGAATTTTGCAAAAAAGCCTGGGATTTCAAATCTTCATATTTTTGTCAATAAAAGGTTTTCAGTGCTAAATTTTCAAATTTGTACTTAGTTACAGATACACTTCATAGTCACGACATCAGAAATCGTAATTGTCGATTTCAGGAAAAAAGTGCATTTTGAAATCATGGGCTGTAGTCCAGCAGAATTTTGCAAAAAAGCCTCGGATTTCAAATCTTCATATTTTTGTCAATAAAAGGTTTTCAGAGCTAAATTTTCAAATTTGTACTTAGTTACGGATACTCTTCATAGTCATGGCATCAGAAATCGTAATTGTCGATTTCAGGAAAAAAGTGCATTTTGAAATCATGGGCTATAGTCCAGCAGAATTTTGCAAAAAAGCCTCGGATTTCAAATCTTCATATTTTTGTCAATAATCTCAGAGCTAAATTTTCAAATTTGTACTTAGTTACGGATACTCTTTATTATCAGCGCATCAGAAATCGTAATTGTCGATTTCAGGAAAAAAGTGCATTTTGAAATCATGGGCTATAGTCCAGCAGAATTTTGCAAAAAAGCCTCGGATTTCAAATCTTCATATTTTTGTCAATAAAAGGTTTTCAGAGCTAAATTTTCAAATTTGTACTTAGTTACGGATACTCTTTATTATCAGCGCATCAGAAATCGTAATTGTCGATTTCAGGAAAAAAGTGCATTTTGAAATCATGGGCTATAGTCCAGCAGAATTTTGCAAAAAAGCCTCGGATTTCAAATCTTCATATTTTTGTCAATAAAAGGTTTTCAGAGCTAAATTTTCAAATTTGTACTTAGTTACGGATACTCTTTATTATCAGCGCATCAGAAATCGTAATTGTCGATTTCAGGAAAAAAGTGCATTTTGAAATCATGGGCTATAGTCCAGCAGAATTTTGCAAAAAAGCCTCGGATTTCAAATCTTCATATTTTTGTCAATAAAAGGTTTTCAGAGCTAAATTTTCAAATTTGTACTTAGTTACGGATACTCTTTATTATCAGCGCATCAGAAATCGTAATTGTCGATTTCAGGAAAAAAGTGCATTTTGAAATCATGGGCTATAGTCCAGCAGAATTTTGCAAAAAAGCCTCGGATTTCAAATCTTCATATTTTTGTCAATAATCTCAGAGCTAAATTTTCAAATTTGTACTTAGTTACGGATACTCTTTATTATCAGCGCATCAGAAATCGTAATTGTCGATTTCAGGAAAAAAGTGCATTTTGAAATCATGGGCTGTAGTCCAGCAGAATTTTGCAAAAAAGCCTCGGATTTCAAATCTTCATATTTTTGTCAATAAAAGGTTTTCAGAGCTAAATTTTCAAATTTGTACTTAGTTACGGATACTCTTCATAGTCATGGCATCAGAAATCGTAATTGTCGATTTCAGGAAAAAAGTGCATTTTGAAATCATGGGCTATAGTCCAGCAGAATTTTGCAAAAAAGCCTCGGATTTCAAATCTTCATATTTTTGTCAATAATCTCAGAGCTAAATTTTCAAATTTGTACTTAGTTACGGATACTCTTTATTATCAGCGCATCAGAAATCGTAATTGTCGATTTCAGGAAAAAAGTGCATTTTGAAATCATGGGCTATAGTCCAGCAGAATTTTGCAAAAAAGCCTCGGATTTCAAATCTTCATATTTTTGTCAATAAAAGGTTTTCAGAGCTAAATTTTCAAATTTGTACTTAGTTACGGATACTCTTCATAGTCATGGCATCAGAAATCGTAATTGTCGATTTCAGGAAAAAAGTGCATTTTGAAATCATGGGCTATAGTCCAGCAGAATTTTGCAAAAAAGCCTCGGATTTCAAATCTTCATATTTTTGTCAATAAAAGGTTTTCAGAGCTAAATTTTCAAATTTGTACTTAGTTACAGATACACTTCATAGTCACGACATCAGAAATCGTAATTGTCGATTTCAGGAAAAAAGTGCATTTTGAAATCATGGGCTGTAGTCCAGCAGAATTTTGCAAAAAAGCCTCGGATTTCAAATCTTCATATTTTTGTCAATAAAAGGTTTTCAGAGCTAAATTTTCAAATTTGTACTTAGTTACGGATACTCTTCATAGTCATGGCATCAGAAATCGTAATTGTCGATTTCAGGAAAAAAGTGCATTTTGAAATCATGGGCTATAGTCCAGCAGAATTTTGCAAAAAAGCCTCGGATTTCAAATCTTCATATTTTTGTCAATAATCTCAGAGCTAAATTTTCAAATTTGTACTTAGTTACGGATACTCTTTATTATCAGCGCATCAGAAATCGTAATTGTCGATTTCAGGAAAAAAGTGCATTTTGAAATCATGGGCTATAGTCCAGCAGAATTTTGCAAAAAAGCCTCGGATTTCAAATCTTCATATTTTTGTCAATAAAAGGTTTTCAGAGCTAAATTTTCAAATTTGTACTTAGTTACGGATACTCTTTATTATCAGCGCATCAGAAATCGTAATTGTCGATTTCAGGAAAAAAGTGCATTTTGAAATCATGGGCTATAGTCCAGCAGAATTTTGCAAAAAAGCCTCGGATTTCAAATCTTCATATTTTTGTCAATAAAAGGTTTTCAGAGCTAAATTTTCAAATTTGTACTTAGTTACGGATACTCTTTATTATCAGCGCATCAGAAATCGTAATTGTCGATTTCAGGAAAAAAGTGCATTTTGAAATCATGGGCTATAGTCCAGCAGAATTTTGCAAAAAAGCCTCGGATTTCAAATCTTCATATTTTTGTCAATAAAAGGTTTTCAGAGCTAAATTTTCAAATTTGTACTTAGTTACGGATACTCTTTATTATCAGCGCATCAGAAATCGTAATTGTCGATTTCAGGACAAAAGTGCATTTTGAAATCATGGGCTATAGTCCAGCAGAATTTTGCAAAAAAGCCTCGGATTTCAAATCTTCATATTTTTGTCAATAATCTCAGAGCTAAATTTTCAAATTTGTACTTAGTTACGGATACTCTTTATTATCCGCGCATCAGAAATCGTAATTGTCGATTTAAGGAAAAAAGTGCATTTTGAAATCATGGGCTATAGTCCAGCAGAATTTTGGAAAAAAGCCTCGGATTTCAAATCTTCATATTTTTGTCAATAAAAGGTTTTCAGAGCTAAATTTTCAAATTTGTACTTAGTTACGGATACTCTTTATTATCAGCGCATCAGAAATCGTAATTGTCGATTTCAGGACAAAAGTGCATTTTGAAATCATGGGCTATAGTCCAGCAGAATTTTGCAAAAAAGCCTCGGATTTCAAATCTTCATATTTTTGTCAATAAAAGGTTTTCAGAGCTAAATTTTCAAATTTGTGCTTAGTTACGGATACTCTTCATAGTCACGGCATCAGAAATCGTAATTGTCGATTTCAGGAAAAAAGTGCATTTTGAAATCATGGGTGATAGTCCAGCAGAATTTTGCAAAAAAGCCTCGGATTTCAAATCTTCATATTTTTGTCAATAAAAGGTTTTCAGAGCTAAATTTTCAAATTTGTACTTAGTTACGGATACTCTTTATTATCAGCGCATCAGAAATCGTAATTGTCGATTTCAGGAAAAAAGTGCATTTTGAAATCATGGGCTATAGTCCAGCAGAATTTTGCAAAAAAGCCTCGGATTTCAAATCTTCATATTTTTGTCAATAAAAGGTTTTCAGAGCTAAATTTTCAAATGTGTACTTAGTTACAGATACTCTTCATAGTCACGGCATCAGAAATCGTAATTGTCGATTTCAGGAAAAAAGTGCATTTTGAAATCATGGGTGATAGTCCAGCAGAATTTCGCAAAAAAGCCTCGGATTTCAAATCTTCATATTTTTGTCAATAAAAGGTTCTCAGAGCTAAATTTTCAAATGTGTACTTAGTTACAGATACTCTTCATACTCTTCATAGTACGGATACTCTTTATTATCAGCGCATCAGAAATCGTAATTGTCGATTTCAGGAAAAAAGTGCATTTTGAAATCATGGGCTATAGTCCAGCAGTATTTTGCAAAAAAAGCCTCGGATTTCAAATCTTCATATTTTTGTCAATAAAAGGTTTTCAGAGCTAAATTTTCAAATTTGTACTTAGTTACGGATACTCTTTATTATCAGCGCATCAGAAATCGTAATTGTCGATTTCAGGAAAAAAGTGCATTTTGAAATCATGGGCTATAGTCCAGCAGAATTAACCAAAAAAGCCACGGATTTCAAATCTTCATATTTTTGTCAATAAAAGGTTTTCAGAGCTAAATTTTCAAATTTGTACTTAGTTACGGATACTCTTCATAGTCACGGCATCAGAAATCGTAATTGTCGATTTCAGGGAAAAAGTGCATTTTGAAATCATGGGTGATAGTCCAGCAGAATTTTGCAAAAAAGCCTCGGATTTCAAATCTTCATATTTTTGTCAATAAAAGGTTTTCAGAGCTAAATTTTCAAATTTGTACTTAGTTACGGATACTCTTTATTATCAGCGCATCAGAAATCGTAATTGTCGATTTCAGGAAAAAAGTGAATTTTGAAATCATGGGCTATAGTCCAGCAGAATTTTGCAAAAAAGCCTCGGATTTCAAATCTTCATATTTTTGTCAATAAAAGGTTTTCAGAGCTAAATTTTCAAATTTGTACTTAGTTACGGATACTCTTTATTATCAGCGCATCAGAAATCGTAATTGTCGATTTCAGGAAAAAAGTGCATTTTGAAATCATGGGCTATAGTCCAGC
Source organism: Orthonevra nobilis (assembly GCA_963555765.1). Lineage (NCBI taxonomy): Eukaryota > Metazoa > Arthropoda > Insecta > Diptera > Syrphidae > Orthonevra > Orthonevra nobilis. The sequence continues at coordinate 48,559,170 of OY743225.1, read as the reverse complement.
AGAATTTTGCAAAAAAGCCTCGGATTTCAAATCTTCATATTTTTGTCAATAAAAGGTTTTCAGAGCTAAATTTTCAAATTTGTACTTAGTTACGGATACTCTTTATTATCAGCGCATCAGAAATCGTAATTGTCGATTTCAGGACAAAAGTGCATTTTGAAATCATGGGCTATAGTCCAGCAGAATTTTGCAAAAAAGCCTCGGATTTCAAATCTTCATATTTTTGTCAATAATCTCAGAGCTAAATTTTCAAATTTGTACTTAGTTACGGATACTCTTTATTATCCGCGCATCAGAAATCGTAATTGTCGATTTAAGGAAAAAAGTGCATTTTGAAATCATGGGCTATAGTCCAGCAGAATTTTGGAAAAAAGCCTCGGATTTCAAATCTTCATATTTTTGTCAATAAAAGGTTTTCAGAGCTAAATTTTCAAATTTGTACTTAGTTACGGATACTCTTTATTATCAGCGCATCAGAAATCGTAATTGTCGATTTCAGGACAAAAGTGCATTTTGAAATCATGGGCTATAGTCCAGCAGAATTTTGCAAAAAAGCCTCGGATTTCAAATCTTCATATTTTTGTCAATAATCTCAGAGCTAAATTTTCAAATTTGTACTTAGTTACGGATACTCTTTATTATCAGCGCATCAGAAATCGTAATTGTCGATTTCAGGAAAAAAGTGCATTTTGAAATCATGGGCTATAGTCCAGCAGAATTTTGCAAAAAAGCCTCGGATTTCAAATCTTCATATTTTTGTCAATAAAAGGTTTTCAGAGCTAAATTTTCAAATTTGTACTTAGTTACGGATACTCTTTATTATCAGCGCATCAGAAATCGTAATTGTCGATTTCAGGACAAAAGTGCATTTTGAAATCATGGGCTATAGTCCAGCAGAATTTTGCAAAAAAGCCTCGGATTTCAAATCTTCATATTTTTGTCAATAAAAGGTTTTCAGAGCTAAATTTTCAAATTTGTGCTTAGTTACGGATACTCTTTATTATCAGCGCATCAGAAATCGTAATTGTCGATTTCAGGAAAAAAGTGCATTTTGAAATCATGGGCTATAGTCCAGCAGAATTTTGCAAAAAAGCCTCGGATTTCAAATCTTCATATTTTTGTCAATAAAAGGTTTTCAGAGCTAAATTTTCAAATGTGTACTTAGTTACAGATACTCTTCATAGTCACGGCATCAGAAATCGTAATTGTCGATTTCAGGAAAAAAGTGCATTTTGAAATCATGGGTGATAGTCCAGCAGAATTTTGCAAAAAAGCCTCGGATTTCAAATCTTCATATTTTTGTCAATAAAAGGTTTTCAGAGCTAAATTTTCAAATTTGTACTTAGTTACGGATACTCTTTATTATCAGCGCATCAGAAATCGTAATTGTCGATTTCAGGAAAAAAGTGCATTTTGAAATCATGGGCTATAGTCCAGCAGAATTTTGCAAAAAGCCTCGGATTTCAAATCTTCATATTTTTGTCAATAAAAGGTTTTCAGAGCTAAATTTTCAAATGTGTACTTAGTTACAGATACTCTTCATAGTCACGGCATCAGAAATCGTAATTGTCGATTTCAGGAAAAAAGTGCATTTTGAAATCATGGGTGATAGTCCAGCAGAATTTTGCAAAAAAGCCTCGGATTTCAAATCTTCATATTTTTGTCAATAAAAGGTTCTCAGAGCTAAATTTTCAAATGTGTACTTAGTTACAGATACTCTTCATACTCTTCATAGTACGGATACTCTTTATTATCAGCGCATCAGAAATCGTAATTGTCGATTTCAGGAAAAAAGTGCATTTTGAAATCATGGGCTATTGTCCAGCAGTATTTTGCAAAAAAAGCCTCGGATTTCAAATCTTCATATTTTTGTCAATAAAAGGTTTTCAGAGCTAAATTTTCAAATTTGTACTTAGTTACGGATACTCTTTATTATCAGCGCATCAGAAATCGTAATTGTCGATTTCAGGAAAAAAGTGCATTTTGAAATCATGGGCTATAGTCCAGCAGAATTTTGCAAAAAAGCCTCGGATTTCAAATCTTCATATTTTTGTCAATAAAAGGTTTTCAGAGCTAAATTTTCAAATTTGTGCTTAGTTACGGATACTCTTCATAGTCACGGCATCAGAAATCGTAATTGTCGATTTCAGGAAAAAAGTGCATTTTGAAATCATGGGCTATAGTCCAGCAGAATTAACCAAAAAAGCCACGGATTTCAAATCTTCATATTTTTGTCAATAAAAGGTTTTCAGAGCTAAATTTTCAAATTTGTACTTAGTTACGGATACTCTTCATAGTCACGGCATCAGAAATCGTAATTGTCGATTTCAGGGAAAAAGTGCATTTTGAAATCATGGGCTATAGTCCAGCAGAATTTTGCAAAAAAGCCTCGGATTTCATATATCTATATTTTTGTTAATAAAAGGTTTTCAGAGCTAAATTTTCAAATGTGTACTTAGTTACAGATACTCTTCATAGTCACGGCATCAGAAATCGTAATTGTCGATTTCAGGAAAAAAGTGCATTTTGAAATCATGGGCTATAGTCCAGCAGAATTTTGCAAAAAAGCCTCGGATTTCAAATCTTCATATTTTTGTCAATAAAAGGTTTTCAGAGCTAAGTTTTCAAATTTGTACTTAGTTACGGATACTCTTTATTATCAGCGCATCAGAAATCGTAATTGTCGATTTCAGGAAAAAAGTGCATTTTGAAATCATGGGCTATAGTCCAGCAGAATTAACCAAAAAAGCCACGGATTTCAAATCTTCATATTTTTGTCAATAAAAGGTTTTCAGAGCTAAATTTTCAAATTTGTACTTAGTTACGGATACTCTTCATAGTCACGGCATCAGAAATCGTAATTGTCGATTTCAGGGAAAAAGTGCATTTTGAAATCATGGGCTATAGTCCAGCAGAATTAACCAAAAAAGCCTCGGATTTCAAATCTTCATATTTTTGTCAATAAAAGGTTTTCAGAGTTAAATTTTCAAATTTGTACTTAGTTACGGATACTCTTCATAGTCACGGCATCAGAAATCGTAATTGTCGATTTCAGGGAAAAAGTGCATTTTGAAATCATGGGCTATAGTCCAGCAGAATTTTGCAAAAAAGCCTCGGATTTCAAATCTTCATATTTTTGTCAATAAAAGGTTTTCAGAGCTAAATTTTCAAATTTGTACTTAGTTACGGATACTCTTTATTATCAGCGCATCAGAAATCGTAATTGTCGATTTCAGGAAAAAAGTGCATTTTGAAATCATGGGCTATAGTCCAGCAGAATTTTGCAAAAAAGCCTCGGATTTCAAATCTTCATATTTTTGGCAATAAAAGGTTTTCAGAGCTAAATTTTCAAATTTGTACTTAGTTACGGATACTCTTTATTATCAGCGCATCAGAAATCGTAATTTTCGATTTCAGGAAAAAAGTGCATTTTGAAATCATGGGCTATAGTCCAGCAGAATTTTGCAAAAAAGCCTCGGATTTCAAATCTTCATATTTTTGTCAATAAAAGGTTTTCAGAGCTAAATTTTCAAATTTGTACTTAGTTACGGATACTCTTTATTATCAGCGCATCAGAAATCGTAATTGTCGATTTCAGGAAAAAAGTGCATTTTGAAATCATGGGCTATAGTCCAGCAGAATTTTGCAAAAAAGCCTCGGATTTCATATTTCTATATTTTTGTTAATAAAAGGTTCTCAGAGCTAAATTTTCAAATTTGTACTTAGTTACGGATACTCTTCATAGTCACGGCATCAGAAATCGTAATTTTCGATTTCAGGAAAAAAGTGCATTTTGAAATCATGGGCTATAGTCCAGCAGAATTTTGCAAAAAAGCCTCGGATTTCATATTTCTATATTTTTGTTAATTAAAGGTTCTCAGAGCTAAATTTTCAAATTTGTACTTAGTTTCGGATACTCTTCATAGTCACGGCATCAGAAATCGTAATTTTCGATTTCAGGAAAAAAGTGAATTTTGAAATCATGGGCTATAGTCCAGCAGAATTTTGCAAAAAAGCCTCGGATTTCATATTTCTATATTTTTGTTAATAAAAGGTTCTCAGAGCTAAATTTTCAAATTTGTACTTAGTTACGGATACTCTTCATTATCAGCGCATCAGAAATCGTAATTGTCGATTTCAGGAAAAAAGTGCATTTTGAAATCATGGGCTATAGTCCAGCAGAATTTTGCAAAAAAGCCTCGGATTTCAAATCTTCATATTTTTGTCAATAAAATTTTTTCAGAGCTAAATTTTCAAATTTGTACTTGGTTACGGATACTCTTCATAGTCACGGCATCAGAAATCGTATTTGTCGATTTCAGGAAAAAAGTGCATTTTGAAATCATGGGCTATAGTCCAGCAGAATTTTGCAAATTAGCCTCGGATTTCATATTTCTATATTTTTGTTGATAAAAGGTTCTCAGAGCAAAATTTTCAAATTTGTACTTAGTTACGGATACTCTCTATTATCAGCGCATCAGAAATCGTAATTGTCGATTTCAGGAAAAAAGTGCATTTTGAAATCATGGGCTATAGTCCAGCAGAATTTTGCAAAAAAGCCTCGGATTTCAAATCTTCATATTTTTGTCAATAAAAGGTTTTCAGAGCTAAATTTTCAAATTTGTACTTAGTTACGGATACTCTTTATTATCAGCGCATCAGAAATCGTAATTGTCGATTTCAGGAAAAAAGTGCATTTTGAAATCATGGGCTATAGTCCAGCAGAATTTTGCAAAAAGCCTCGGATTTCATATTTCTATATTTTTGTTAATAAAAGGTTCTCAGAGCTAAATTTTCAAATTTGTACTTAGTTACGGATACTCTTCATAGTCACGGCATCAGAAACCGTAATTTTCGATTTCAGGAAAAAAGTGCATTTTGAAATCATGGGCCATAGTCCAGCAGAATTTTGCAAAAAAGCCTCGGATTTCAAATCTTCATATTTTTGTCAATAAAAGGTTTTCAGAGCTAAATTTTCAAATTTGTACTTAGTTACGGATTCTCTTCATAGTCACGGCATCAGAAATCGTATTTGTCGATTTCAGGAAAAAAGTGCATTTTGAAATCATGGGCTATAGTCCAGCAGAATTTTGCAAAAAAGCCTCGGATTTCATATTTCTATATTTTTGTTAATAAAAGGTTCTCAGAGCTAAATTTTCAAATTTGTACTTAGTTACGGATACTCTTCATAGTCACGGCATCAGAAATCGTATTTGTCGATTTCAGGAAAAAAGTGCATTTTGAAATCATGGGCTATAGTCCAGCAGAATTTTGCAAATTAGCCTCGGATTTCATATTTCTATATTTTTGTTGATAAAAGGTTCTCAGAGCAAAATTTTCAAATTTGTACTTAGTTACGGATACTCTTTATTATCAGCGCATCAGAAATCGTAATTGTCGATTTCAGGAAAAAAGTGCATTTTGAAATCATGGGCTATAGTCCAGCAGAATTTTGCAAAAAAGCCTCGGGTTTCATATTTCTATATTTTTGTTAATAAAAGGTTCTCAGAGCTAAATTTTCAAATTTGTACTTAGTTACGGATACTCTTCATAGTCACGGCATCAGAAACCGTAATTTTCGATTTCAGGAAAAAAGTGCATTTTGAAATCATGGGTTATAGTCCAGCAGAATTTTTCAAAAAAGCCTCGGATTTCAAATCTTCATATTTTTGTCAATAAAAGGTTTTCAGAGCTAAATTTTCAAATTTGTACTTAGTTACGGATACTCTTCATAGTCACGGCATCAGAAACCGTAATTTTCGATTTCAGGAAAAAAGTGCATTTTGAAATCATGGGCTATAGTCCAGCAGAATTTTGCAAAAAAGCCTCGGATTTCAAATCTTCATATTTTTGTCAATTTAAGGTTTTCAGAGCTAAATTTTCAAATTTGTACTAAGTTACGGATACTCTTTATTATCAGCGCATCAGAAATCGTAATTGTCGATTTCAGGAAAAAAGTGCATTTTGAAATCATGGGCTATAGTCCAGCAGAATTTTGCAAAAAAGCCTCGGATTTCATATTTCTATATTTTTGTTAATAAAAGGTTCTCAGAGCTAAATTTTCAAATTTGTACTTAGTTACGGATACTCTTCATAGTCACGGCATCAGAAACCGTAATTTTCGATTTCAGGAAAAAAGTGCATTTTGAAATCATGGGCTATAGTCCAGCAGAATTTTGCAAAAAAGCCTCGGATTTCAAATCTTCATATTTTTGTCAATTTAAGGTTTTCAGAGCTAAATTTTCAAATTTGTACTAAGTTACGGATACTCTTTATTATCAGCGCATCAGAAATCGTAATTGTCGATTTCAGGAAAAAAGTGCATTTTGAAATCATGGGCTATAGTCCAGCAGAATTTTGCAAAAAAGCCTCGGATTTCATATTTCTATATTTTTGTTAATAAAAGGTTCTCAGAGCTAAATTTTCAAATTTGTACTTAGTTACGGATACTCTTCATAGTCACGGCATCAGAAACCGTAATTTTCGATTTCAGGAAAAAAGTGCATTTTGAAATCATGGGCTATAGTCCAGCAGAATTTTGCAAAAAAGCCTCGGATTTCAAATCTTCATATTTTTGTCAATTTAAGGTTTTCAGAGCTAAATTTTCAAATTTGTACTAAGTTACGGATACTCTTTATTATCAGCGCATCAGAAATCGTAATTGCCGATTTCAGGAAAAAAGTGCATTTTGAAATCATGGGCTATAGTCCAGCAGAATTTTGCAAAAAAGCCTCGGATTTCATATTTCTATATTTTTGTTAATAAAAGGTTCTCAGAGCTAAATTTTCAAATTTGTACTTAGTTACGGATACTCCTTCATAGTCACGGCATCAGAAACCGTAATTTTCGATTTCAGGAAAAAAGTGCATTTTGAAATCATGGGCTATAGTCCAGCAGAATTTTGCAAAAAAGCCTCGGATTTCATATTTCTATATTTTTGTTAATAAAAGGTTCTCAGAGCTAAATTTTCAAATTTGTACTTAGTTACGGATACTCTTCATAGTCACGGCTCAGAAACCGTAATTTTCGATTTCAGGAAAAAAGTGCATTTTGAAATCATGGGCTATAGTCCAGCAGAATTTTGCAAAAAAGCCTCGGATTTCATATTTCTATATTTTTGTTAATAAAAGGTTCTCAGAGCTAAATTTTCAAATTTGTACTTAGTTACGGATACTCTTCATAGTCACGGCATCAGAAACCGTAATTTTCGATTTCAGGAAAAAAGTGCATTTTGAAATCATGGGCCATAGTCCAGCAGAATTTTGCAAAAAAGCCTCGGATTTCAAATCTTCATATTTTTGTCAATTAAAGGTTTTCAGAGCTAAATTTTCCAATTTGTACTAAGTTACGGATACTCTTTATTATCAGCGCATCAGAAATCGTAATTGTCGATTTCAGGAAAAAAGTGCATTTTGAAATCATGGGCTATAGTCCAGCAGAATTTTGCAAAAAAGCCTCGGATTTCAAATCTTCATATTTTTGTCAATAAAAGGTTTTCAGAGCTAAATTTTCAAATTTGTACTAAGTTACGGATACTCTTTATTATCAGCGCATCAGAAATCGTAATTGTCGATTTCAGGAAAAAAGTGCATTTTGAAATCATGGGCTATAGTCCAGCAGAATTTTGCAAAAAAGCCTCGGATTTCATATTTCTATATTTTTGTTAATAAAAGGTTCTCAGAGCTAAATTTTCAAATTTGTACTTAGTTACGGATACTCTTCATAGTCACGGCATCAGAAACCGTAATTTTCGATTTCAGGAAAAAAGTGCATTTTGAAATCATGGGCTATAGTCCAGCAGAATTTTGCAAAAAAGCCTCGGATTTCATATTTCTATATTTTTGTTAATAAAAGGTTCTCAGAGCTAAATTTTCAAATTTGTACTTAGTTACGGATACTCTTCATAGTCACGGCATCAGAAACCGTAATTTTCGATTTCAGGAAAAAAGTGCATTTTGAAATCATGGGCTATAGTCCAGCAGAATTTTGCAAAAAAGCCTCGGATTTCAAATCTTCATATTTTTGTCAATAAAAGGTTTTCAGAGCTAAATTTTCAAATTTGTACTTAGTTACGGATACTCTTCATAGTCACGGCATCAGAAATCGTATTTGTCGATTTCAGGAAAAAAGTGCATTTTGAAATCATTGGCTATAGTCCAGCAGAATTTTGCAAAAAAGCCTCGGATTTCATATTTCTATATTTTTGTTAATAAAAGGTTCTCAGAGCTAAATTTTCAAATTTGTACTTAGTTACGGATACTCTTCATAGTCACGGCATCAGAAACCGTAATTTTCGATTTCAGGAAAAAAGTGCATTTTGAAATCATGGGCTATAGTCCAGCAGAATTTGGCAAAAAAGCCTCGGATTTCAAATCTTCATATTTTTGTCAATTAAAGGTTTTCAGAGCTAAATTTTCAAATTTGTACTTAGTTGCGGATACTCTTTATTATCAGCGCATCAGAAATCGTAATTGTCGATTTCAGGAAAAAAGTGCATTTTGAAATCATGGGCTATAGTCCAGCAGAATTTTGCAAAAAAGCCTCGGATTTCATATTTCTATATTTTTGTTAATAAAAGGTTCTCAGAGCTAAATTTTCAAATTTGTACTTAGTTACGGATACTCTTTATAGTCACGGCATCAGAAACCGTAATTTTCGATTTCAGGAAAAAAGTGCATTTTGAAATCATGGGCTATAGTCCAGCAGAATTTTGCAAAAAAGCCTCGGATTTCAAATCTTCATATTTTTGTCAATAAAAGGTTTTCAGAGCTAAATTTTCAAATTTGTACTAAGTTACGGATACTCTTTATTATCAGCGCATCAGAAATCGTAATTGTCGATTTCAGGAAAAAAGTGCATTTTGAAATCATGGGCTATAGTCCAGCAGAATTTTGCAAAAAAGCCTCGGATTTCAAATCTTCATATTTTTGTCAATTAAAGGTTTTCAGAGCTAAATTTTCAAATTTGTACTAAGTTACGGATACTCTTTATTATCAGCGCATCAGAAATCGTAATTGTCGATTTCAGGAAAAAAGTGCATTTTGAAATCATGGGCTATAGTCCAGCAGAATTTTGCAAAAAAGCCTCGGATTTCAAATCTTCATATTTTTGTCAATAAAAGGTTTTCAGAGCTAAATTTTCAAATTTGTACTTAGTTACGGATGCTCTTCATAGTCACGGCATCAGAAATCGTATTTGTCGATTTCAGGAAAAAAGTGCATTTTGAAATCATGGGCTATAGTCCAGCAGAATTTTGCAAAAAAGCCTCGGATTTCATATTTCTATATTTTTGTTAATAAAAGGTTCTCAGAGCTAAATTTTCAAATTTGTACTTAGTTACGGATACTCTTCATAGTCACGGCATCAGAAACCGTAATTTTCGATTTCAGGAAAAAAGTGCATTTTGAAATCATGGGTTATAGTCCAGCAGAATTTTTCAAAAAAGCCTCGGATTTCAAATCTTCATATTTTTGTCAATAAAAGGTTTTCAGAGCTAAATTTTCAAATTTGTACTTAGTTACGGATACTCTTCATAGTCACGGCATCAGAAACCGTAATTTTCGATTTCAGGAAAAAAGTGCATTTTGAAATCATGGGCTATAGTCCAGCAGAATTTTGCAAAAAAGCCTCGGATTTCAAATCTTCATATTTTTGTCAATTTAAGGTTTTCAGAGCTAAATTTTCAAATTTGTACTAAGTTACGGATACTCTTTATTATCAGCGCATCAGAAATCGTAATTGTCGATTTCAGGAAAAAAGTGCATTTTGAAATCATGGGCTATAGTCCAGCAGAATTTTGCAAAAAAGCCTCGGATTTCATATTTCTATATTTTTGTTAATAAAAGGTTCTCAGAGCTAAATTTTCAAATTTGTACTTAGTTACGGATACTCTTCATAGTCACGGCATCAGAAACCGTAATTTTCGATTTCAGGAAAAAAGTGCATTTTGAAATCATGGGCTATAGTCCAGCAGAATTTTGCAAAAAAGCCTCGGATTTCAAATCTTCATATTTTTGTCAATTTAAGGTTTTCAGAGCTAAATTTTCAAATTTGTACTAAGTTACGGATACTCTTTATTATCAGCGCATCAGAAATCGTAATTGTCGATTTCAGGAAAAAAGTGCATTTTGAAATCATGGGCTATAGTCCAGCAGAATTTTGCAAAAAAGCCTCGGATTTCATATTTCTATATTTTTGTTAATAAAAGGTTCTCAGAGCTAAATTTTCAAATTTGTACTTAGTTACGGATACTCTTCATAGTCACGGCATCAGAAACCGTAATTTTCGATTTCAGGAAAAAAGTGCATTTTGAAATCATGGGCTATAGTCCAGCAGAATTTTGCAAAAAAGCCTCGGATTTCAAATCTTCATATTTTTGTCAATAAAAGGTTTTCAGAGCTAAATTTTCAAATTTGTACTAAGTTACGGATACTCTTTATTATCAGCGCATCAGAAATCGTAATTGTCGATTTCAGGAAAAAAGTGCATTTTGAAATCATGGGCTATAGTCCAGCAGAATTTTGCAAAAAAGCCTCGGATTTCAAATCTTCATATTTTTGTCAATTAAAGGTTTTCAGAGCTAAATTTTCAAATTTGTACTAAGTTACGGATACTCTTTATTATCAGCGCATCAGAAATCGTAATTGTCGATTTCAGGAAAAAAGTGCATTTTGAAATCATGGGCTATAGTCCAGCAGAATTTTGCAAAAAAGCCTCGGATTTCAAATCTTCATATTTTTGTCAATAAAAGGTTTTCAGAGCTAAATTTTCAAATTTGTACTTAGTTACGGATGCTCTTCATAGTCACGGCATCAGAAATCGTATTTGTCGATTTCAGGAAAAAAGTGCATTTTGAAATCATGGGCTATAGTCCAGCAGAATTTTGCAAAAAAGCCTCGGATTTCATATTTCTATATTTTTGTTAATAAAAGGTTCTCAGAGCTAAATTTTCAAATTTGTACTTAGTTACGGATACTCTTCATAGTCACGGCATCAGAAACCGTAATTTTCGATTTCAGGAAAAAAGTGCATTTTGAAATCATGGGTTATAGTCCAGCAGAATTTTTCAAAAAAGCCTCGGATTTCAAATCTTCATATTTTTGTCAATAAAAGGTTTTCAGAGCTAAATTTTCAAATTTGTACTTAGTTATGGATACTCTTCATAGTCACGGCATCAGAAACCGTAATTTTCGATTTCAGGAAAAAAGTGCATTTTGAAATCATGGGCTATAGTCCAGCAGAATTTTGCAAAAAAGCCTCGGATTTCAAATCTTCATATTTTTGTCAATTTAAGGTTTTCAGAGCTAAATTTTCAAATTTGTACTAAGTTACGGATACTCTTTATTATCAGCGCATCAGAAATCGTAATTGTCGATTTCAGGAAAAAAGTGCATTTTGAAATCATGGGCTATAGTCCAGCAGAATTTTGCAAAAAAGCCTCGGATTTCAAATCTTCATATTTTTGTCAATAAAAGGTTTTCAGAGCTAAATTTTCAAATTTGTACTTAGTTACGGATGCTCTTCATAGTCACGGCATCAGAAATCGTATTTGTCGATTTCAGGAAAAAGTGCATTTTGAAATCATGGGCTATAGTCCAGCAGAATTTTGCAAAAAAGCCTCGGATTTCATATTTCTATATTTTTGTTAATAAAAGGTTCTCAGAGCTAAATTTTCAAATTTGTACTTAGTTACGGATACTCTTCATAGTCACGGCATCAGAAACCGTAATTTTCGATTTCAGGAAAAAAGTGCATTTTGAAATCATGGGCTATAGTCCAGCAGAATTTTGCAAAAAAGCCTCGGATTTCAAATCTTCATATTTTTGTCAATTTAAGGTTTTCAGAGCTAAATTTTCAAATTTGTACTAAGTTACGGATACTCTTTATTATCAGCGCATCAGAAATCGTAATTGTCGATTTCAGGAAAAAAGTGCATTTTGAAATCATGGGCTATAGTCCAGCAGAATTTTGCAAAAAAGCCTCGGATTTCATATTTCTATATTTTTGTTAATAAAAGGTTCTCAGAGCTAAATTTTCAAATTTGTACTTAGTTACGGATACTCTTCATAGTCACGGCATCAGAAACCGTAATTTTCGATTTCAGGAAAAAAGTGCATTTTGAAATCATGGGCTATAGTCCAGCAGAATTTTGCAAAAAAGCCTCGGATTTCAAATCTTCATATTTTTGTCAATAAAAGGTTTTCAGAGCTAAATTTTCAAATTTGTACTAAGTTACGGATACTCTTTATTATCAGCGCATCAGAAATCGTAATTGTCGATTTCAGGAAAAAAGTGCATTTTGAAATCATGGGCTATAGTCCAGCAGAATTTTGCAAAAAAGCCTCGGATTTCAAATCTTCATATTTTTGTCAATTAAAGGTTTTCAGAGCTAAATTTTCAAATTTGTACTAAGTTACGGATACTCTTTATTATCAGCGCATCAGAAATCGTAATTGTCGATTTCAGGAAAAAAGTGCATTTTGAAATCATGGGCTATAGTCCAGCAGAATTTTGCAAAAAAGCCTCGGATTTCAAATCTTCATATTTTTGTCAATAAAAGGTTTTCAGAGCTAAATTTTCAAATTTGTACTTAGTTACGGATGCTCTTCATAGTCACGGCATCAGAAATCGTATTTGTCGATTTCAGGAAAAAAGTGCATTTTGAAATCATGGGCTATAGTCCAGCAGAATTTTGCAAAAAAGCCTCGGATTTCATATTTCTATATTTTTGTTAATAAAAGGTTCTCAGAGCTAAATTTTCAAATTTGTACTTAGTTACGGATACTCTTCATAGTCACGGCATCAGAAACCGTAATTTTCGATTTCAGGAAAAAAGTGCATTTTGAAATCATGGGCTATAGTCCAGCAGAATTTTTCAAAAAAGCCTCGGATTTCAAATCTTCATATTTTTGTCAATAAAAGGTTTTCAGAGCTAAATTTTCAAATTTGTACTTAGTTACGGATACTCTTCATAGTCACGGCATCAGAAACCGTAATTTTCGATTTCAGGAAAAAAGTGCATTTTGAAATCATGGGCTATAGTCCAGCAGAATTTTGCAAAAAAGCCTCGGATTTCAAATCTTCATATTTTTGTCAATTTAAGGTTTTCAGAGCTAAATTTTCAAATTTGTACTAAGTTACGGATACTCTTTATTATCAGCGCATCAGAAATCGTAATTGTCGATTTCAGGAAAAAAGTGCATTTTGAAATCATGGGCTATAGTCCAGCAGAATTTTGCAAAAAAGCCTCGGATTTCATATTTCTATATTTTTGTTAATAAAAGGTTCTCAGAGCTAAATTTTCAAATTTGTACTTAGTTACGGATACTCTTCATAGTCACGGCATCAGAAACCGTAATTTTCGATTTCAGGAAAAAAGTGCATTTTGAAATCATGGGCTATAGTCCAGCAGAATTTTGCAAAAAAGCCTCGGATTTCAAATCTTCATATTTTTGTCAATTTAAGGTTTTCAGAGCTAAATTTTCAAATTTGTACTAAGTTACGGATACTCTTTATTATCAGCGCATCAGAAATCGTAATTGTCGATTTCAGGAAAAAAGTGCATTTTGAAATCATGGGCTATAGTCCAGCAGAATTTTGCAAAAAAGCCTCGGATTTCATATTTCTATATTTTTGTTAATAAAAGGTTCTCAGAGCTAAATTTTCAAATTTGTACTTAGTTACGGATACTCTTCATAGTCACGGCATCAGAAACCGTAATTTTCGATTTCAGGAAAAAAGTGCATTTTGAAATCATGGGCTATAGTCCAGCAGAATTTTGCAAAAAAGCCTCGGATTTCAAATCTTCATATTTTTGTCAATTTAAGGTTTTCAGAGCTAAATTTTCAAATTTGTACTAAGTTACGGATACTCTTTATTATCAGCGCATCAGAAATCGTAATTGTCGATTTCAGGAAAAAAGTGCATTTTGAAATCATGGGCTATAGTCCAGCAGAATTTTGCAAAAAAGCCTCGGATTTCATATTTCTATATTTTTGTTAATAAAAGGTTCTCAGAGCTAAATTTTCAAATTTGTACTTAGTTACGGATACTCTTCATAGTCACGGCATCAGAAACCGTAATTTTCGATTTCAGGAAAAAAGTGCATTTTGAAATCATGGGCTATAGTCCAGCAGAATTTTGCAAAAAAGCCTCGGATTTCATATTTCTATATTTTTGTTAATAAAAGGTTCTCAGAGCTAAATTTTCAAATTTGTACTTAGTTACGGATACTCTTCATAGTCACGGCATCAGAAACCGTAATTTTCGATTTCAGGAAAAAAGTGCATTTTGAAATCATGGGCTATAGTCCAGCAGAATTTTGCAAAAAAGCCTCGGATTTCATATTTCTATATTTTTGTTAATAAAAGGTTCTCAGAGCTAAATTTTCAAATTTGTACTTAGTTACGGATACTCTTCAAAGTCACGGCATCAGAAACCGTAATTTTCGATTTCAGGAAAAAAGTGCATTTTGAAATCATGGGCTATAGTCCAGCAGAATTTTGCAAAAAAGCCTCGGATTTCAAATCTTCATATTTTTGTCAATTTAAGGTTTTCAGAGCTAAATTTTCAAATTTGTACTAAGTTACGGATACTCTTTATTATCAGCGCATCAGAAATCGTAATTGTCGATTTCAGGAAAAAAGTGCATTTTGAAATCATGGGCTATAGTCCAGCAGAATTTTGCAAAAAAGCCTCGGATTTCAAATCTTCATATTTTTGTCAATTTAAGGTTTTCAGAGCTAAATTTTCAAATTTGTACTAAGTTACGGATACTCTTTATTATCAGCGCATCAGAAATCGTAATTGTCGATTTCAGGAAAAAAGTGCATTTTGAAATCATGGGCTATAGTCCAGCAGAATTTTGCAAAAAAGCCTCGGATTTCATATTTCTATATTTTTGTTAATAAAAGGTTCTCAGAGCTAAATTTTCAAATTTGTACTTAGTTACGGATACTCTTCATAGTCACGGCATCAGAAACCGTAATTTTCGATTTCAGGAAAAAAGTGCATTTTGAAATCATGGGCTATAGTCCAGCAGAATTTTGCAAAAAAGCCTCGGATTTCATATTTCTATATTTTTGTTAATAAAAGGTTCTCAGAGCTAAATTTTCAAATTTGTACTTAGTTACGGATACTCTTCATAGTCACGGCATCAGAAACCGTAATTTTCGATTTCAGGAAAAAAGTGCATTTTGAAATCATGGGCTATAGTCCAGCAGAATTTTGCAAAAAAGCCTCGGATTTCAAATCTTCATATTTTTGTCAATTTAAGGTTTTCAGAGCTAAATTTTCAAATTTGTACTAAGTTACGGATACTCTTTATTATCAGCGCATCAGAAATCGTAATTGTCGATTTCAGGAAAAAAGTGCATTTTGAAATCATGGGCTATAGTCCAGCAGAATTTTGCAAAAAAGCCTCGGATTTCATATTTCTATATTTTTGTTAATAAAAGGTTCTCAGAGCTAAATTTTCAAATTTGTACTTAGTTACGGATACTCTTCATAGTCACGGCATCAGAAACCGTAATTTTCGATTTCAGGAAAAAAGTGCATTTTGAAATCATGGGCTATAGTCCAGCAGAATTTTGCAAAAAAGCCTCGGATTTCATATTTCTATATTTTTGTTAATAAAAGGTTCTCAGAGCTAAATTTTCAAATTTGTACTTAGTTACGGATACTCTTCATAGTCACGGCATCAGAAACCGTAATTTTCGATTTCAGGAAAAAAGTGCATTTTGAAATCATGGGCTATAGTCCAGCAGAATTTTGCAAAAAAGCCTCGGATTTCATATTTCTATATTTTTGTTAATAAAAGGTTCTCAGAGCTAAATTTTCAAATTTGTACTTAGTTACGGATACTCTTCATAGTCACGGCATCAGAAACCGTAATTTTCGATTTCAGGAAAAAAGTGCATTTTGAAATCATGGGCTATAGTCCAGCAGAATTTTGCAAAAAAGCCTCGGATTTCAAATCTTCATATTTTTGTCAATTTAAGGTTTTCAGAGCTAAATTTTCAAATTTGTACTAAGTTACGGATACTCTTTATTATCAGCGCATCAGAAATCGTAATTGTCGATTTCAGGAAAAAAGTGCATTTTGAAATCATGGGCTATAGTCCAGCAGAATTTTGCAAAAAAGCCTCGGATTTCATATTTCTATATTTTTGTTAATAAAAGGTTCTCAGAGCTAAATTTTCAAATTTGTACTTAGTTACGGATACTCTTCATAGTCACGGCATCAGAAATCGTAATTTTTGATTTCAGGAAAAAAGTGCATTTTGAAATCATGGGCTATAGTCCAGCAGAATTTTGCAAAAAAGCCTCGGATTTCAAATCTTCATATTTTTGTCAATAAAAGGTTTTCAGAGCTAAATTTTCAAATTTGTACTTAGTTTCGGATACTTTTCATAGTCACGGCATCAAAAATCGTAATTGTCGATTTCAGGAAAAAAGTGCATTTTGAAATCATGGGCTATAGTCCAGCAGAATTTTGCAAAAAAGCCTCGGATTTCAAATCTTCATATTTTTGTCAATAAAAGGTTTTCAGAGCTAAATTTTCAAATTTGTACTTAGTTACGGATACTCTTTATTATCAGCGCATCAGAAATCGTAATTGTCGATTTCAGGAAAAAAGTGCATTTTGAAATCATGGGCTATAGTCCAGCAGAGTTAACCAAAAAAGCCTCGGAATTCATATTTCTATATTTTTGTTAATAAAAGGTTCTCAGAGCTAAATTTTCAAATTTGTACTTAGTTACGGATACTCTTCATAGTCACGGCATCAGAAACCGTAATTTTCGATTTCAGGAAAAAAGTGCATTTTGAAATCATGGGCTATAGTCCAGCAGAATTTTGCAAAAAAGCCTCGGATTTCAAATCTTCATATTTTTGTCAATTAAAGGTTTTCAGAGCTAAATTTTCAAATTTGTACTTAGTTGCGGATACTCTTTATTATCAGCGCATCAGAAATCGTAATTGTCGATTTCAGGAAAAAAGTGCATTTTGAAATCATGGGCTATAGTCCAGCAGAATTTTGCAAAAAAGCCTCGGATTTCATATTTCTATATTTTTGTTAATAAAAGGTTCTCAGAGCTAAATTTTCAAATTTGTACTTAGTTACGGATACTCTTCATAGTCACGGCATCAGAAACCGTAATTTTCGATTTCAGGAAAAAAGTGCATTTTGAAATCATGGGCTATAGTCCAGCAGAATTTTGCAAAAAAGCCTCGGATTTCATATTTCTATATTTTTGTTAATAAAAGGTTCTCAGAGCTAAATTTTCAAATTTGTACTTAGTTACGGATACTCTTCATAGTCACGGCATCAGAAACCGTAATTTTCGATTTCAGGAAAAAAGTGCATTTTGAAATCATGGGCTATAGTCCAGCAGAATTTTGCAAAAAAGCCTCGGATTTCAAATCTTCATATTTTTGTCAATTTAAGGTTTTCAGAGCTAAATTTTCAAATTTGTACTAAGTTACGGATACTCTTTATTATCAGCGCATCAGAAATCGTAATTGTCGATTTCAGGAAAAAAGTGCATTTTGAAATCATGGGCTACAGTCCAGCAGAATTTTGCAAAAAAGCCTCGGATTTCAAATCTTCATATTTTTGTTAATAAAAGGTTCTCAGAGCTAAATTTTCAAATTTGTACTTAGTTACGGATACTCTTCATAGTCACGGCATCAGAAACCGTAATTTTCGATTTCAGGAAAAAAGTGCATTTTGAAATCATGGGCTATAGTCCAGCAGAATTTTGCAAAAAAGCCTCGGATTTCAAATCTTCATATTTTTGTTAATAAAAGGTTCTCAGAGCTAAATTTTCAAATTTGTACTTAGTTACGGATACTCTTCATAGTCACGGCATCAGAAATCGTAATTTTCGATTTCAGGAAAAAAGTGCATTTTGAAATCATGGGCTATAGTCCAGCAGAATTTTGCAAAAAAGCCTCGGATTTCAAATCTTCATATTTTTGTCAATAAAAGGTTTTCAGAGCTAAATTTTCAAATTTATACTTAGTTTCGGATACTTTTCATAGTCACGGCATCAAAAATCGTAATTGTCGATTTCAGGAAAAAAGTGCATTTTGAAATCATGGGCTATAGTCCAGCAGAATTTTGCAAAAAAGCCTCGGATTTCATATTTCTATATTTTTGTTAATAAAAGGTTCTCAGAGCTAAATTTTCAAATTTGTACTTAGTTACGGATACTCTTCATAGTCACGGCATCAGAAACCGTAATTTTCGATTTCAGGAAAAAAGTGCATTTTGAAATCATGGGCTATAGTCCAGCAGAATTTTGCAAAAAAGCCTCGGATTTCAAATCTTCATATTTTTGTCAATTTAAGGTTTTCAGAGCTAAATTTTCAAATTTGTACTAAGTTACGGATACTCTTTATTATCAGCGCATCAGAAATCGTAATTGTCGATTTCAGGAAAAAAGTGCATTTTGAAATCATGGGCTATAGTCCAGCAGAATTTTGCAAAAAAGCCTCGGATTTCATATTTCTATATTTTTGTTAATAAAAGGTTCTCAGAGCTAAATTTTCAAATTTGTACTTAGTTACGGATACTCTTCATAGTCACGGCATCAGAAACCGTAATTTTCGATTTCAGGAAAAAAGTGCATTTTGAAATCATGGGCTATAGTCCAGCAGAATTTTGCAAAAAAGCCTCGGATTTCATATTTCTATATTTTTGTTAATAAAAGGTTCTCAGAGCTAAATTTTCAAATTTGTACTTAGTTACGGATACTCTTCATAGTCACGGCATCAGAAATCGTAATTTTCGATTTCAGGAAAAAAGTGCATTTTGAAATCATGGGCTATAGTCCAGCAGAATTTTGCAAAAAAGCCTCGGATTTCATATTTCTATATTTTTGTTAATAAAAGGTTCTCAGAGCTAAATTTTCAAATTTGTACTTAGTTACGGATACTCTTCATAGTCACGGCATCAGAAACCGTAATTTTCGATTTCAGGAAAAAAGTGCATTTTGAAATCATGGGCTATAGTCCAGCAGAATTTTGCAAAAAAGCCTCGGATTTCAAATCTTCATATTTTTGTCAATTAAAGGTTTTCAGAGCTAAATTTTCAAATTTGTACTTAGTTGCGGATGCTCTTTATTATCAGCGCATCAGAAATCGTAATTGTCGATTTCAGGAAAAAAGTGCATTTTGAAATCATGGGCTATAGTCCAGCAGAGTTAACCAAAAAAGCCTCGGAATTCATATTTCTATATTTTTGTTAATAAAAGGTTCTCAGAGCTAAATTTTCAAGTTTGTACTTAGTTACGGATACTCTTCATAGTCACGGCATCAGAAATCGTAATTTTCGATTTCAGGAAAAAAGTGCATTTTGAAATCATGGGCTATAGTCCAGCAGAATTTTGCAAAAAAGCCTCGGATTTCATATTTCTATATTTTTGTTAATAAAAGGTTCTCAGAGCTAAATTTTCAAATTTGTACTTAGTTACGGATACTCTTCATAGTCACGGCATCAGAAACCGTAATTTTCGATTTCAGGAAAAAAGTGCATTTTGAAATCATGGGCTATAGTCCAGCAGAATTTTGCAAAAAAGCCTCGGATTTCAAATCTTCATATTTTTGTCAATTTAAGGTTTTCAGAGCTAAATTTTCAAATTTGTACTAAGTTACGGATACTCTTTATTATCAGCGCATCAGAAATCGTAATTGTCGATTTCAGGAAAAAAGTGCATTTTGAAATCATGGGCTATAGTCCAGCAGAATTTTGCAAAAAAGCCTCGGATTTCATATTTCTATATTTTTGTTAATAAAAGGTTCTCAGAGCTAAATTTTCAAATTTGTACTTAGTTACGGATACTCTTCATAGTCACGGCATCAGAAACCGTAATTTTCGATTTCAGGAAAAAAGTGCATTTTGAAATCATGGGCTATAGTCCAGCAGAATTTTGCAAAAAAGCCTCGGATTTCAAATCTTCATATTTTTGTCAATTAAAGGTTTTCAGAGCTAAATTTTCAAATTTGTACTTAGTTGCGGATACTCTTCATAGTCACGGCATCAGAAACCGTAATTTTCGATTTCAGGAAAAAAGTGCATTTTGAAATCATGGGCTATAGTCCAGCAGAATTTTGCAAAAAAGCCTCGGATTTCATATTTCTATATTTTTGTTAATAAAAGGTTCTCAGAGCTAAATTTTCAAATTTGTACTTAGTTACGGATACTCTTCATAGTCACGGCATCAGAAACCGTAATTTTCGATTTCAGGAAAAAAGTGCATTTTGAAATCATGGGCTATAGTCCAGCAGAATTTTGCAAAAAAGCCTCGGATTTCAAATCTTCATATTTTTGTCAATTAAAGGTTTTCAGAGCTAAATTTTCAAATTTGTACTTAGTTGCGGATACTCTTTATTATCAGCGCATCAGAAATCGTAATTGTCGATTTCAGGAAAAAAGTGCATTTTGAAATCATGGGCTATAGTCCAGCAGAATTTTGCAAAAAAGCCTCGGATTTCATATTTCTATATTTTTGTTAATAAAAGGTTCTCAGAGCTAAATTTTCAAATTTGTACTTAGTTACGGATACTCTTCATAGTCACGGCATCAGAAACCGTAATTTTCGATTTCAGGAAAAAAGTGCATTTTGAAATCATGGGCTATAGTCCAGCAGAATTTTGCAAAAAAGCCTCGGATTTCAAATCTTCATATTTTTGTCAATTAAAGGTTTTCAGAGCTAAATTTTCAAATTTGTACTTAGTTGCGGATACTCTTTATTATCAGCGCATCAGAAATCGTAATTGTCGATTTCAGGAAAAAAGTGCATTTTGAAATCATGGGCTATAGTCCAGCAGAATTTTGCAAAAAAGCCTCGGATTTCAAATCTTCATATTTTTGTCAATAAAAGGTTTTCAGAGCTAAATTTTCAAATTTGTACTAAGTTACGGATACTCTTTATTATCAGCGCATCAGAAATCGTAATTGTCGATTTCAGGAAAAAAGTGCATTTTGAAATCATGGGCTATAGTCCAGCAGAATTTTGCAAAAAAGCCTCGGATTTCAAATCTTCATATTTTTGTCAATTAAAGGTTTTCAGAGCTAAATTTTCAAATTTGTACTAAGTTACGGATACTCTTTATTATCAGCGCATCAGAAATCGTAATTGTCGATTTCAGGAAAAAAGTGCATTTTGAAATCATGGGCTATAGTCCAGCAGAATTTTGCAAAAAAGCCTCGGATTTCAAATCTTCATATTTTTGTCAATAAAAGGTTTTCAGAGCTAAATTTTCAAATTTGTACTTAGTTACGGATACTCTTCATAGTCACGGCATCAGAAATCGTATTTGTCGATTTCAGGAAAAAAGTGCATTTTGAAATCATGGGCTATAGTCCAGCAGAATTTTGCAAAAAAGCCTCGGATTTCAAATCTTCATATTTTTGTCAATTAAAGGTTTTCAGAGCTAAATTTTCAAATTTGTACTTAGTTGCGGATACTCTTTATTATCAGCGCATCAGAAATCGTAAATGTCGATTTCAGGAAAAAAGTGCATTTTGAAATCATGGGCTATAGTCCAGCAGAATTTTGCAAAAAAGCCTCGGATTTCATATTTCTATATTTTTGTTAATAAAAGGTTCTCAGAGCTAAATTTTCAAATTTGTACTTAGTTACGGATACTCTTCATAGTCACGGCATCAGAAACCGTAATTTTCGATTTCAGGAAAAAAGTGCATTTTGAAATCATGGGCTATAGTCCAGCAGAATTTTGCAAAAAAGCCTCGGATTTCAAATCTTCATATTTTTGTCAATTAAAGGTTTTCAGAGCTAAATTTTCAAATTTGTACTTAGTTGCGGATACTCTTTATTATCAGCGCATCAGAAATCGTAATTGTCGATTTCAGGAAAAAAGTGCATTTTGAAATCATGGGCTATAGTCCAGCAGAATTTTGCAAAAAAGCCTCGGATTTCATATTTCTATATTTTTGTTAATAAAAGGTTCTCAGAGCTAAATTTTCAAATTTGTACTTAGTTACGGATACTCTTCACAGTCACGGCATCAGAAACCGTAATTTTCGATTTCAGGAAAAAAGTGCATTTTGAAATCATGGGCTATAGTCCAGCAGAATTTTGCAAAAAAGCCTCGGATTTCAAATCTTCATATTTTTGTCAATTAAAGGTTTTCAGAGCTAAATTTTCAAATTTGTACTTAGTTGCGGATACTCTTTATTATCAGCGCATCAGAAATCGTAATTTTCGATTTCAGGAAAAAAGTGCATTTTGAAATCATGGGCTATAGTCCAGCAGAATTTTGCAAAAAAGCCTCGGATTTCATATTTCTATATTTTTGTTAATAAAAGGTTCTCAGAGCTAAATTTTCAAATTTGTACTTAGTTACGGATACTCTTCATAGTCACGGCATCAGAAACCGTAATTTTCGATTTCAGGAAAAAAGTGCATTTTGAAATCATGGGCTATAGTCCAGCAGAATTTTGCAAAAAAGCCTCGGATTTCATATTTCTATATTTTTGTTAATAAAAGGTTCTCAGAGCTAAATTTTCAAATTTGTACTTAGTTACGGATACTCTTCATAGTCACGGCATCAGAAACCGTAATTTTCGATTTCAGGAAAAAAGTGCATTTTGAAATCATGGGCTATAGTCCAGCAGAATTTTGCAAAAAAGCCTCGGATTTCATATTTCTATATTTTTGTTAATAAAAGGTTCTCAGAGCTAAATTTTCAAATTTGTACTTAGTTACGGATACTCTTCATAGTCACGGCATCAGAAACCGTAATTTTCGATTTCAGGAAAAAAGTGCATTTTGAAATCATGGGCTATAGTCCAGCAGAATTTTGCAAAAAAGCCTCGGATTTCAAATCTTCATATTTTTGTCAATAAAAGGTTTTCAGAGCTAAATTTTCAAATTTGTACTAAGTTACGGATACTCTTTATTATCAGCGCATCAGAAATCGTAATTGTCGATTTCAGGAAAAAAGTGCATTTTGAAATCATGGGCTATAGTCCAGCAGAATTTTGCAAAAAAGCCTCGGATTTCAAATCTTCATATTTTTGTCAATAAAAGGTTTTCAGAGCTAAATTTTCAAATTTGTACTAAGTTACGGATACTCTTTATTATCAGCGCATCAGAAATCGTAATTGTCGATTTCAGGAAAAAAGTGCATTTTGAAATCATGGGCTATAGTCCAGCAGAATTTTGCAAAAAAGCCTCGGATTTCAAATCTGTTGTGAGCTAAGGAAGGCCACGGAGGCATCTTTGATGTAGGTCAGGAGGACGGCGGCACGCTTGTGGTTGCTCGGCTGAGCTCGTCGGACGGGGTAGTCCTTGTCCTCCTTTCCATACATCTCCTGCTCAACAGCAAAGAAAAGGTCGTGCCTTGGAAAGGTAGAGAGAGAGAAATAGAGAGAGAATGAGAAGAAAGAGATAGAGTCAAAGCGGAAAAGGCGGTGTTCAGGGCTACCTTCTGAATGGGGATCTAAAGAAAAGAACAGGGGACCAACTTACCCTAGCTATCCTAAACTATCCCTAAGCTAGACTAAAACAAAAATAATAAAACTATCCTAATCCTAATCAACCTTAAATCTATTCTAACTACTTATCTAACTAGCCTATCTAACCTAAATAACCAAAAAAATTATAACCTTAAGCTATACCTTAACTAACTTAATACTACCTAAGGAATCCTAGCTAAGTTGATCCCTACCCCTCCACTACAGACCCGTCATCCAGGGTCGCACCGTTCCATGGATCTGCCAGCGGATGGTGTTTCTAGCTTGGCCTTTGTTATCTCCCTGGCCAGAGATTTCGGAAGATAACTTCCAAAGGCGGCATAGTCCAACCAAAGGTAACTGTCCGTTTGGTCATCGTTGAAGTCCTGTGGAAATACCCTAGTCTACGAAATGGACGGCCTTCCCATTAATGCCCACACACCCACACTCACAAACAAAAAAACTCACTCGCACATCATCTTCTGCATCAGGTTCTCACTACAAAGAAAAGCTATGTGGATTGATGCTAGCAAAAATTTTTCTTTTCTTTTTATATCTCTCCACAGCTGATTTTATTCATATAAAGATTTTATACAAAAACTATCAGAACTTAAATCAAACTTAGTCTAAGAAAATGAATTAAATATAATAAAAAGAGCAAAAAAAAAGGAAAATAAAAAACTTTTGTGACTCACGCTTTTGCATCCGGATCCCTCGATGTCCTGCCGGCAGCACGATTCGGGAACAGTCACTGCACTTAACATTTATTACAAACTATAATTCAATAATTCACTTTCTTTTACATGAGTTCTTTAAAACTAAATCTACTATAATTATCAAGGAAAACTATTAAACTAATTTTTAAACTTCAAGATTTCAAAAAAAAAATTATTCAAAAAAAGGAAACCAACAAAAAAAAAATCAAAAAAAGCACTCAAAAAAAATATTTTTTTCAGCATCCCCGGATTCTCCGGCCGCCTAAGGATTTTTCTTCTATGCGCTTTTGTTCGTCCTTTGTCTTGTCGTGGTCTTCTTTGTAGTTATTGTTTTTGTTTTCTTTGTATGTTCTTGGTTGTAAAGTCTTACGCCTCCCTCACCCTGTAGTTACAATTAACATTACACGATCGTTACATTTAAAATGTGTAACCTACCTCCGCTAAGTTTGCGGCTCTTCCAAAGCTATCCCAGTCCTTGGGGAATAAACGTATATATATATATATTTATTTTTTTTTTTTTTTTGGTCACGTCCACCGCTTAAATTTTTATATATTTAGTTTTTCCTTAATTTTTTTTTTCTTTCATTTATTTCATTCTAATTACCTGTTTTCCTTTTTTCCGGTTTTTTTTTTTTTTTTTGTTGGGGCAATCCCAATATGTTGCCCTTAATCCCTTAAGCACTTTTTTTTTTTTTTCTTTCTTTTTGAATATATGTCGTTTGCCACTGTCTACCGCGCACTTCTTTGTCTATATCTTAAATGACCTACTTTTCTTGGGTGGTCATTGTTCTTGGGCCTAACTGTGCTATCGAGTTTTGGGGGCCCGTTCCATAGGGGAAAGTTTCGTCTACGTCATAATTTATCCGAGCGTTGATAGGGGAAAAGTAGTCGTTCTCTTTCCCATTCTCAAGCTCTTCGTCAAGTCTTGGTGCGGTCACCATGAGTTTTTCGGCTTATGCTATTTGGAGGCCTCAAGAACCATCTTTGTCTTTCCGTTCTGTCAGTCTTAATAATAATTTTTTTTTTGTCCTACTTATACTAACTTATATCCTAATATCACAGTCTTATACCTATTATAACTTTATCACAGATTACCAAAAAAAAAGTTTCAAGAAATTATTAACTTCCCATCAGGAAGTTCTTGTTTTCTTTTGTCTACCACCGTGACCTACTTTCGGCAATTCGCTAAATCGGTTCCGCTCTTTTTTTGCCAGTGAGAGCAAGCGAGATCGCTATTGCGATCTTCGCGTTGTTTTCGTCTGTCAACGCGATTAGTCAAATTGCCTCTAACTATCGCTGTGTCCCGATTTTTGTTTGATGATTTTATTTTTCTGTAATTGGATGAAACAATTTCCGATCCTGAAGCTAACTTCTTGCTGCTGCCTATGGAATCTCGCTTGCCTAGGATAAGTATCGTGGTTTCGCTTGGGTGGAGGGATGATTCCTGTGGCAGCAATGTAAACACGACATGTTGTGTTTACATTTCTGCCTTAGAATCATTCCTCTACCCAAGCAATTATTTCCTATGATAAATCCCTAACTTTTATTTATTTATTTTTTTTTTTTTTCGGTGGACGATCCCTCCACGTAACAAATCTTCATATTTTTGTCAATTTAAGGTTTTCAGAGCTAAATTTTCAAAGTTGTACTAAGTAACGGATACTCTTTATTATCAGCGCATCAGAAATCGTAATTGTCGATTTCAGGAAAAAAGTGCATTTTGAAATCATGGGCTATAGTCCAGCAGAATTTTGCAAAAAAGCCTCGGATTTCATATTTCTATATTTTTGTTAATAAAAGGTTCTCAGAGCTAAATTTTCAAATTTGTACTTAGTTACGGATACTCTTCATAGTCACGGCATCAGAAACCGTAATTTTCGATTTCAGGAAAAAAGTGCATTTTGAAATCATGGGCTATAGTCCAGCAGAATTTTGCAAAAAAGCCTCGGATTTCAAATCTTCATATTTTTGTCAATAAAAGGTTTTCAGAGCTAAATTTTCAAATTTGTACTTAGTTACGGATACTCTTCATAGTCACGGCATCAGAAATCGTATTTGTCGATTTCAGGAAAAAAGTGCATTTTGAAATCATGGGCTATAGTCCAGCAGAATTTTGCAAAAAAGCCTCGGATTTCATATTTCTATATTTTTGTTAATAAAAGGTTCTCAGAGCTAAATTTTCAAATTTGTACTTAGTTACGGATACTCTTCATAGTCACGGCATCAGAAACCGTAATTTTCGATTTCAGGAAAAAAGTGCATTTTGAAATCATGGGCTATAGTCCAGCAGAATTTTGCAAAAAAGCCTCGGATTTCAAATCTTCATATTTTTGTCAATTAAAGGTTTTCAGAGCTAAATTTTCAAATTTGTACTTAGTTGCGGATACTCTTCATAGTCACGGCATCAGAAATCGTATTTGTCGATTTCAGGAAAAAAGTGCATTTTGAAATCATGGGCTATAGTCCAGCAGAATTTTGCAAAAAAGCCTCGGATTTCATATTTCTATATTTTTGTTAATAAAAGGTTCTCAGAGCTAAATTTTCAAATTTGTACTTAGTTACGGATACTCTTCATAGTCACGGCATCAGAAACCGTAATTTTCGATTTCAGGAAAAAAGTGCATTTTGAAATCATGGGCTATAGTCCAGCAGAATTTTGCAAAAAAGCCTCGGATTTCATATTTCTATATTTTTGTTAATAAAAGGTTCTCAGAGCTAAATTTTCAAATTTGTACTTAGTTACGGATACTCTTCATAGTCACGGCATCAGAAACCGTAATTTTCGATTTCAGGAAAAAAGTGCATTTTGAAATCATGGGCTATAGTCCAGCAGAATTTTGCAAAAAAGCCTCGGATTTCAAATCTTCATATTTTTGTCAATTAAAGGTTTTCAGAGCTAAATTTTCAAATTTGTACTTAGTTGCGGATACTCTTCATAGTCACGGCATCAGAAATCGTATTTGTCGATTTCAGGAAAAAAGTGCATTTTGAAATCATGGGCTATAGTCCAGCAGAATTTTGCAAAAAAGCCTCGGATTTCATATTTCTATATTTTTGTTAATAAAAGGTTCTCAGAGCTAAATTTTCAAATTTGTACTTAGTTACGGATACTCTTCATAGTCACGGCATCAGAAACCGTAATTTTCGATTTCAGGAAAAAAGTGCATTTTGAAATCATGGGCTATAGTCCAGCAGAATTTTGCAAAAAAGCCTCGGATTTCATATTTCAAATTTGTACTAAGTTACGGATACTCTTTATTATCAGCGCATCAGAAATCGTAATTGTCGATTTCAGGAAAAAAGTGCATTTTGAAATCATGGGCTATAGTCCAGCAGAATTTTGCAAAAAAGCCTCGGATTTCATATTTCTATATTTTTGTTAATAAAAGGTTCTCAGAGCTAAATTTTCAAATTTGTACTTAGTTACGGATACTCTTCATAGTCACGGCATCAGAAATCGTATTTGTCGATTTCAGGAAAAAAGTGCATTTTGAAATCATGGGCTATAGTCCAGCAGAATTTTGCAAAAAAGCCTCGGATTTCATATTTCTATATTTTTGTTAATAAAAGGTTCTCAGAGCTAAATTTTCAAATTTGTACTTAGTTACGGATACTCTTCATAGTCACGGCATCAGAAATCGTATTTGTCGATTTCAGGAAAAAAGTGCATTTTGAAATCATGGGCTATAGTCCAGCAGAATTTTGCAAAAAAGCCTCGGATTTCATATTTCTATATTTTTGTTAATAAAAGGTTCTCAGAGCTAAATTTTCAAATTTGTACTTAGTTACGGATACTCTTCATAGTCACGGCATCAGAAACCGTAATTTTCGATTTCAGGAAAAAAGTGCATTTTGAAATCATGGGCTATAGTCCAGCAGAATTTTGCAAAAAAGCCTCGGATTTCAAATCTTCATATTTTTGTCAATTAAAGGTTTTCAGAGCTAAATTTTCAAATTTGTACTTAGTTGCGGATACTCTTCATAGTCACGGCATCAGAAATCGTATTTGTCGATTTCAGGAAAAAAGTGCATTTTGAAATCATGGGCTATAGTCCAGCAGAATTTTGCAAAAAAGCCTCGGATTTCATATTTCTATATTTTTGTTAATAAAAGGTTCTCAGAGCTAAATTTTCAAATTTGTACTTAGTTACGGATACTCTTCATAGTCACGGCATCAGAAACCGTAATTTTCGATTTCAGGAAAAAAGTGCATTTTGAAATCATGGGCTATAGTCCAGCAGAATTTTGCAAATAAGCCTCGGATTTCAAATCTTCATATTTTTGTCAATTAAAGGTTTTCAGAGCTAAATTTTCAAATTTGTACTAAGTTACGGATACTCTTTATTATCAGCGCATCAGAAATCGTAATTGTCGATTTCAGGAAAAAAGTGCATTTTGAAATCATGGGCTATAGTCCAGCAGAATTTTGCAAAAAAGCCTCGGATTTCATATTTCTATATTTTTGTTAATAAAAGGTTCTCAGAGCTAAATTTTCAAATTTGTACTTAGTTACGGATACTCTTCATAGTCACGGCATCAGAAATCGTATTTGTCGATTTCAGGAAAAAAGTGCATTTTGAAATCATGGGCTATAGTCCAGCAGAATTTTGCAAAAAAGCCTCGGATTTCATATTTCTATATTTTTGTTAATAAAAGGTTCTCAGAGCTAAATTTTCAAATTTGTACTTAGTTACGGATACTCTTCATAGTCACGGCATCAGAAACCGTAATTTTCGATTTCAGGAAAAAAGTGCATTTTGAAATCATGGGCTATAGTCCAGCAGAATTTTGCAAAAAAGCCTCGGATTTCATATTTCTATATTTTTGTTAATAAAAGGTTCTCAGAGCTAAATTTTCAAATTTGTACTTAGTTACGGATACTCTTCATAGTCACGGCATCAGAAATCGTAATTTTCGATTTCAGGAAAAAAGTGCATTTTGAAATCATGGGCTATAGTCCAGCAGAATTTTGCAAAAAAGCCTCGGATTTCATATTTCTATATATTTGTAAATAAAAGGTTCTCAGAGCTAAATTTTCAAATTTGTACTTAGTTACGGATACTCTTCATAGTCACGGCATCAGAAATCGTAATTTTCGATTTCAGGAAAAAAGTGCATTTTGAAATCATGGGCTATAGTCCAGCAGAATTTTGCAAAAAAGCCTCGGATTTCAAATCTTCATATTTTTATCAATAAAAGGTTTTCAGAGCTAAATTTTCAAATTTGTACTTAGTTTCGGATACTCTTCATAGTCACGGCATCAGAAATCGTAATTTTCGATTTCAGGAAAAAAGTGCATTTTGAAATCATGGGCTATAGTCCAGCAGAATTTTGCAAAAAAGCCTCGGATTTCATATTTCTATATTTTTGTTAATAAAAGGTTCTCAGAGCTAAATTTTCAAATTTGTACTTAGTTTCGGATACTCTTCATAGTCACGGCATCAAAAATCGTAATTTTCGATTTCAGGAAAAAAGTGCATTTTGAAATCATGGGCTATAGTCCAGCAGAATTAACCAAAAAAGCCTCGGATTTCAAATCTTCATATTTTTGTCAATAAAAGGTTTTCAGAGCTAAATTTTCAAATTTGTACTTAGTTACGGATACTCTTCATAGTCACGGCATCAGAAATCGTTATTGTCGATTTCAGGAAAAAAGTGCATTTTGAAATCATGGGCTATAGTCCAGCATAATTTTGCAAAAAAGCCTCGGATTTCAAATCTTCATATTTTTGTCAATAAAAGGTTTTCAGAGCTAAATTTTCAAATTTGTACTTAGTTACGGATACTCTTTATTATCAGCGCATCAGAAATCGTAATTGTCGATTTCAGGAAAAAAGTGAATTTTGAAATCATGGGCTATAGTCCAGCAGAATTTTGCAAAAAAGCCTCGGATTTCAAATCTTCATATTTTTGTCAATAAAAGGTTTTCAGAGCTAAATTTTCAAATTTGTACTTAGTTACGGATACTCTTTATTATCAGCGCATCAGAAATCGTAATTGTCGATTTCAGGAAAAAAGTGAATTTTGAAATCATGGGCTATAGTCCAGCAGAATTTTGCAAAAAAGCCTCGGATTTCAAATCTTCATATTTTTGTCAATAAAAGGTTTTCAGAGCTAAATTTTCAAATTTGTACTTAGTTTCGGATACTCTTCATAGTCACGGCATCAGAAATCGTAATTTTCGATTTCAGGAAAAAAGTGCATTTTGAAATCATGGGCTATAGTCCAGCAGAATTTTGCAAAAAAGCCTCGGATTTCAAATCTTCATATTTTTGTCAATAAAAGGTTTTCAGAGCTAAATTTTCAAATTTGTACTTAGTTACGGATACTCTTCATAGTCACGGCATCAGAAATCGTATTTGTCGATTTCAGGAAAAAAGCGCATTTTGAAATTATGGGCTATAGTCCAGCAGAATTTTGCAAAAAAGCCTCGGATTTCATATTTCTATATATTTGTTAATAAAAGGTTCTCAGAGCTAAATTTTCAAATTTGTACTTAGTTACGGATACTCTTCATAGTCACGGCATCAGAAATCGTAATTTTCGATTTCAGGAAAAAAGTGCATTTTGAAATCATGGGCTATAGTCCAGCAGAATTTTGCAAAAAAGCCTCGGATTTCAAATCTTCATATTTTTGTCAATAAAAGGTTTTCAGAGCTAAATTTTCAAATTTGTACTTAGTTACGGATACTCTTCATAGTCACGGCATCAGAAATCGTTATTGTCGATTTCAGGAAAAAAGTGCATTTTGAAATCATGGGCTATAGTCCAGCATAATTTTGCAAAAAAGCCTCGGATTTCAAATCTTCATATTTTTGTCAATAAAAGGTTTTCAGAGCTAAATTTTCAAATTTGTACTTAGTTACGGATACTCTTTATTATCAGCGCATCAGAAATCGTAATTGTCGATTTCAGGAAAAAAGTGAATTTTGAAATCATGGGCTATAGTCCAGCAGAATTTTGCAAAAAAGCCTCGGATTTCAAATCTTCATATTTTTGTCAATAAAAGGTTTTCAGAGCTAAATTTTCAAATTTGTACTTAGTTAGGGATACTCTTTATTATCAGCGCATCAGAAATCGTAATTTTCGATTTCAGGAAAAAAGTGCATTTTGAAATCATGGGCTATAGTCCAGCAGAATTAACCAAAAAAGCCTCGGATTTCAAATCTTCATATTTTTGTCAATAAAAGGTTCTCAGAGCTAAATTTTCAAATTTGTACTTAGTTACGGATACTCTTCATAGTCACGGCATCAGAAATCGTAATTTTCGATTTCAGGAAAAAAGTGCATTTTGAAATCATGGGCTATAGTCCAGCAGAATTTTGCAAAAAAGCCTCGGATTTCAAATCTTCATATTTTTGTCAATAAAAGGTTTTCAGAGCTAAATTTTCAAATTTGTACTTAGTTACGGATACTCTTTATTATCAGCGCATCAGAAATCGTAATTGTCGATTTCAGGAAAAAAGTGAATTTTGAAATCATGGGCTATAGTCCAGCAGAATTTTGCAAAAAAGCCTCGGATTTCAAATCTTCATATTTTTGTCAATAAAAGGTTTTCAGAGCTAAATTTTCAAATTTGTACTTAGTTAGGGATACTCTTTATTATCAGCGCATCAGAAATCGTAATTTTCGATTTCAGGAAAAAAGTGCATTTTGAAATCATGGGCTATAGTCCAGCAGAATTTTGCAAAAAAGCCTCGGATTTCAAATCTTCATATTTTTGTCAATAAAAGGTTTTCAGAGCTAAATTTTCAAATTTGTACTTAGTTACGGATACTCTTCATAGTCACGGCATCAGAAATCGTAATTTTCGATTTCAGGAAAAAAGTGCATTTTGAAATCATGGGCTATAGTCCAGCAGAATTTTGCAAAAAAGCCTCGGATTTCAAATCTTCATATTTTTGTCAATAAAAGGTTCTCAGAGCTAAATTTTCAAATTTGTACTTAGTTACGGATACTCTTCATAGTCACGGCATCAGAAATCGTAATTTTCGATTTCAGGAAAAAAGTGCATTTTGAAATCATGGGCTATAGTCCAGCAGAATTTTGCAAAAAAGCCTCGGATTTCAAATCTTCATATTTTTGTCAATAAAAGGTTTTCAGAGCTAAATTTTCAAATTTGTACTTAGTTTCGGATACTTTTCATAGTCACGGCATCAAAAATCGTAATTGTCGATTTCAGGAAAAAAGTGCATTTTGAAATCATGGGCTATAGTCCAGCAGAATTTTGCAAAAAAGCCTCGGATTTCAAATCTTCATATTTTTGTCAATAAAAGGTTTTCAGAGCTAAATTTTCAAATTTGTACTTAGTTACGGATACTCTTTATTATCAGCGCATCAGAAATCGTAATTGTCGATTTCAGGAAAAAAGTGCATTTTGAAATCATGGGCTATAGTCCAGCAGAGTTAACCAAAAAAGCCTCGGAATTCATATTTCTATATTTTTGTTAATAAAAGGTTCTCAGAGCTAAATTTTCAAGTTTGTACTTAGTTACGGATACTCTTCATAGTCACGGCATCAGAAATCGTAATTTTTGATTTCAGGAAAAAAGTGCATTTTGAAATCATGGGCTATAGTCCAGCAGAATTAACCAAAAAAGCCTCGGATTTCATATTTCTATATTTTTGTTCATAAAAGGTTCTCAGAGCAAAATTTTCAAATTTGTACTTAGTTACGGATACTCTTTATTATCAGCGCATCAGAAATCGTAATTGTCGATTTCAGGAAAAAAGTGCATTTTGAAATCATGGGCTATAGTCCAGCAGAATTTTGCAAAAAAGCCTCGGATTTCAAATCTTCAATAAAAGGTTTTCAGAGCTAAATTTTCAAATTTGTACTTAGTTACGGATACTCTTCATAGTCACGGCATCAGAAACCGTAATTTTCGATTTCAGGAAAAAAGTGCATTTTGAAATCATGGGCTATAGTCCAGCAGAATTTTGCAAAAAAGCCTCGGATTTCATATTTCTATCTTTTTGTTAATAAAAGGTTCTCAGAGCTAAATTTTCAAATTTGTACTTAGTTACGGATACTCTTCATAGTCACGGCATCAGAAACCGTAATTTTCGATTTCAGGAAAAAAGTGCATTTTGAAATCATGGGCTATAGTCCAGCAGAATTTTGCAAAAAAGCCTCGGATTTCAAATCTTCATATTTTTGTCAATAAAAGGTTTTCAGAGCTAAATTTTCAAATTTGTACTTAGTTACGGATACTCTTCATAGTCACGGCATCAGAAACCGTATTTGTCGATTTCAGGAAAAAAGTGCATTTTGAAATCATGGGCTATAGTCCAGCAGAATTTTGCAAAAAAGCCTCGGATTTCATATTTCTATATTTTTGTTAATAAAAGGTTCTCAGAGCTAAATTTTCAAATTTGTACTAAGTTACGGATACTCTTTATTATCAGCGCATCAGAAATCGTAATTGTCGATTTCAGGAAAAAAGTGCATTTTGAAATCATGGGCTATAGTCCAGCAGAATTTTGCAAAAAAGCCTCGGATTTCATATTTCTATATTTTTGTTAATAAAAGGTTCTCAGAGCTAAATTTTCAAATTTGTACTTAGTTTCGGATACTCTTCATAGTCACAGCATCAGAAATCGTAATTTTCGACTTCAGGAAAAAAGTGCATTTTGAAATCATGGGCTATAGTCCAGCAGAATTTTGCAAAAAATCCTCGGATTTCATATTTCTATATTTTTGTTAATAAAAGGTTCTCAGAGCTAAATTTTCAAATTTGTACTTAGTTACGGATACTCTTCATAGTCACGGCATCAGAAATCGTAATTTTCGATTTCAGGAAAAAAGTGCATTTTGAAATCATGGGCTATAGTCCAGCAGAATTTTGCAAAAAAGCCTCGGATTTCATATTTCTATATATTTGTAAATAAAAGGTTCTCAGAGCTAAATTTTCAAATTTGTACTTAGTTACGGATACTCTTCATAGTCACGGCATCAGAAATCGTAATTTTCGATTTCAGGAAAAAAGTGCATTTTGAAATCATGGGCTATAGTCCAGCAGAATTAACCAAAAAAGCCTCGGATTTCAAATCTTCATATTTTTGTCAATAAAAGGTTTTCAGAGCTAAATTTTCAAATTTGTACTTAGTTACGGATACTCTTCATAGTCACGGCATCAGAAATCGTTATTGTCGATTTCAGGAAAAAAGTGCATTTTGAAATCATGGGCTATAGTCCAGCATAATTTTGCAAAAAAGCCTCGGATTTCAAATCTTCATATTTTTGTCAATAAAAGGTTTTCAGAGCTAAATTTTCAAATTTGTACTTAGTTACGGATACTCTTTATTATCAGCGCATCAGAAATCGTAATTGTCGATTTCAGGAAAAAAGTGAATTTTGAAATCATGGGCTATAGTCCAGCAGAATTTTGCAAAAAAGCCTCGGATTTCAAATCTTCATATTTTTGTCAATAAAAGGTTTTCAGAGCTAAATTTTCAAATTTGTACTTAGTTACGGATACTCTTTATTATCAGCGCATCAGAAATCGTAATTGTCGATTTCAGGAAAAAAGTGAATTTTGAAATCATGGGCTATAGTCCAGCAGAATTTTGCAAAAAAGCCTCCTATTTCAAATCTTCATATTTTTGTCAATAAAAGGTTTTCAGAGCTAAATTTTCAAATTTGTACTTAGTTTCGGATACTCTTCATAGTCACGGCATCAGAAATCGTAATTTTCGATTTCAGGAAAAAAGTGCATTTTGAAATCATGGGCTATAGTCCAGCAGAATTTTGCAAAAAAGCCTCGGATTTCAAATCTTCATATTTTTGTCAATAAAAGGTTTTCAGAGCTAAATTTTCAAATTTGTACTTAGTTACGGATACTCTTCATAGTCACGGCATCAGAAATCGTATTTGTCGATTTCAGGAAAAAAGCGCATTTTGAAATTATGGGCTATAGTCCAGCAGAATTTTGCAAAAAAGCCTCGGATTTCATATTTCTATATATTTGTTAATAAAAGGTTCTCAGAGCTAAATTTTCAAATTTGTACTTAGTTACGGATACTCTTCATAGTCACGGCATCAGAAATCGTAATTTTCGATTTCAGGAAAAAAGTGCATTTTGAAATCATGGGCTATAGTCCAGCAGAATTTTGCAAAAAAGCCTCGGATTTCAAATCTTCATATTTTTGTCAATAAAAGGTTTTCAGAGCTAAATTTTCAAATTTGTACTTAGTTTCGGATACTCTTCATAGTCACGGCATCAGAAATCGTAATTTTCGATTTCAGGAAAAAAGTGCATTTTGAAATCATGGGCTATAGTCCAGCAGAATTTTGCAAAAAAGCCTCGGATTTCATATTTCTATATTTTTGTTAATAAAAGGTTCTCAGAGCTAAATTTTCAAATTTGTACTTAGTTTCGGATACTCTTCATAGTCACGGCATCAAAAATCGTAATTTTCGATTTCAGGAAAAAAGTGCATTTTGAAATCATGGGCTATAGTCCAGCAGAATTTTGCAAAACAGCCTCGGATTTCAAATCTTCATATTTTTGTCAATAAAAGGTTTTCAGAGCTAAATTTTCAAATTTGTACTTAGTTACGGATACTCTTCATAGTCACGGCATCAGAAATCGTTATTGTCGATTTCAGGAAAAAAGTGCATTTTGAAATCATGGGCTATAGTCCAGCATAATTTTGCAAAAAAGCCTCGGATTTCAAATCTTCATATTTTTGTCAATAAAAGGTTTTCAGAGCTAAATTTTCAAATTTGTACTTAGTTACGGATACTCTTTATTATCAGCGCATCAGAAATCGTAATTGTCGATTTCAGGAAAAAAGTGAATTTTGAAATCATGGGCTATAGTCCAGCAGAATTTTGCAAAAAAGCCTCGGATTTCAAATCTTCATATTTTTGTCAATAAAAGGTTTTCAGAGCTAAATTTTCAAATTTGTACTTAGTTAGGGATACTCTTTATTATCAGCGCATCAGAAATCGTAATTTTCGATTTCAGGAAAAAAGTGCATTTTGAAATCATGGGCTATAGTCCAGCAGAATTAACCAAAAAAGCCTCGGATTTCAAATCTTCATATTTTTGTCAATAAAAGGTTCTCAGAGCTAAATTTTCAAATTTGTACTTAGTTACGGATACTCTTCATAGTCACGGCATCAGAAATCGTAATTTTCGATTTCAGGAAAAAAGTGCATTTTGAAATCATGGGCTATAGTCCAGCAGAATTTTGCAAAAAAGCCTCGGATTTCAAATCTTCATATTTTTGTCAATAAAAGGTTTTCAGAGCTAAATTTTCAAATTTGTACTTAGTTACGGATACTCTTTATTATCAGCGCATCAGAAATCGTAATTGTCGATTTCAGGAAAAAAGTGCATTTTGAAATCATGGGCTATAGTCCAGCAGAATTTTGCAAAAAAGCCTCGGATTTCAAATCTTCATATTTTTGTCAATAAAAGGTTTTCAGAGCTAAATTTTCAAATTTGTACTTAGTTACGGATACTCTTTATTACCAGCGCATCAGAAATCGTAATTGTCGATTTCAGGAAAAAAGTGCATTTTGAAATCATGGGCTATAGTCCAGCAGAATTTTGCAAAAAAGCCTCGGATTTCAAATCTTCATATTTTTGTCAATAAAAGGTTTTCAGAGCTAAATTTTCAAATTTGTACTTAGTTACGGATACTCTTTATTATCAGCGCATCAGGAATCGTAATTGTCGATTTCAGGAAAAAAGTGCATTTTGAAATCATGGGCTATAGTCCAGCAGAATTTTGCAAAAAAGCCTCGGATTTCAAATCTTCATATTTTTGTTAATAAAAGGTTCTCAGAGCTAAATTTTCAAATTTGTACTTAGTTACGGATACTCTTCATAGTCACGGCATCAGAAATCGTAATTTTCGATTTCAGGAAAAAAGTGCATTTTGAAATCATGGGCTACAGTCCAGCAGAATTTTGCAAAAAATCCTCGGATTTCATATTTCTATATTTTTGTTAATAAAAGGTTCTCAGAGCTAAATTTTCAAATTTGTACTTAGTTACGGATACTCTTCATAGTCACGGCATCAGAAATCGTAATTTTCGATTTCAGGAAAAAAGTGCATTTTGAAATCATGGGCTATAGTCCAGCAGAATTTTGCAAAAAAGCCTCGGATTTCAAATCTTCATATTTTTGTCAATAAAAGGTTTTCAGAGCTAAATTTTCAAATTTGTACTTAGTTTCGGATACTTTTCATAGTCACGGCATCAAAAATCGTAATTGTCGATTTCAGGAAAAAAGTGCATTTTGAAATCATGGGCTATAGTCCAGCAGAATTTTGCAAAAAAGCCTCGGATTTCAAATCTTCATATTTTTGTCAATAAAAGGTTTTCAGAGCTAAATTTTCAAATTTGTACTTAGTTACGGATACTCTTCATAGTCACGGCATCAGAAATCGTAATTTTCGATTTCAGGAAAAAAGTGCATTTTGAAATCATGGGCTACAGTCCAGCAGAATTTTGCAAAAAATCCTCGGATTTCATATTTCTATATTTTTGTTAATAAAAGGTTCTCAGAGCTAAATTTTCAAATTTGTACTTAGTTACGGATACTCTTCATAGTCACGGCATCAGAAATCGTAATTTTCGATTTCAGGAAAAAAGTGCATTTTGAAATCATGGGCTATAGTCCAGCAGAATTTTGCAAAAAAGCCTCGGATTTCAAATCTTCATATTTTTGTCAATAAAAGGTTTTCAGAGCTAAATTTTCAAATTTGTACTTAGTTACGGATACTCTTTATTATCAGCGCATCAGAAATCGTAATTGTCGATTTCAGGAAAAAAGTGCATTTTGAAATCATGGGCTATAGTCCAGCAGAGTTAACCAAAAAAGCCTCGGAATTCATATTTCTATATTTTTGTTAATAAAAGGTTCTCAGAGCTAAATTTTCAAGTTTGTACTTAGTTACGGATACTCTTCATAGTCACGGCATCAGAAATCGTAATTTTTGATTTCAGGAAAAAAGTGCATTTTGAAATCATGGGCTATAGTCCAGCAGAATTAACCAAAAAAGCCTCGGATTTCATATTTCTATATTTTTGTTCATAAAAGGTTCTCAGAGCAAAATTTTCAAATTTGTACTTAGTTACGGATACTCTTTATTATCAGCGCATCAGAAATCGTAATTGTCGATTTCAGGAAAAAAGTGCATTTTGAAATCATGGGCTATAGTCCAGCAGAATTTTGCAAAAAAGCCTCGGATTTCAAATCTTCAATAAAAGGTTTTCAGAGCTAAATTTTCAAATTTGTACTTAGTTACGGATACTCTTCATAGTCACGGCATCAGAAATCGTATTTGTCGATTTCAGGAAAAAAGCGCATTTTGAAATCATGGGCTATAGTCCAGCAGAATTAACCAAAAAAGCCTCGGATTTCAAATCTTCATATTTTTGTCAATAAAAGGTTTTCAGAGCTAAATTTTCAAATTTGTACTTAGTTACGGATACTCTTCATAGTCACGGCATCAGAAATCGTAATTTTCGATTTTAGGAAAAAAGTGCATTTTGAAACCATGGGCTATAGTCCAGCAGAATTTTGCAAAAAAGCCTCGGATTTCAAATCTTCATATTTTTGTCAATAAAAGGTTTTCAGAGCTAAATTTTCAAATTTGTACTTAGTTACGGATACTCTTTATTATCAGCGCATCAGAAATCGTAATTTTCGATTTCAGGAAAAAAGTGCATTTTGAAACCATGGGCTATAGTCCAGCAGAATTTTGCAAAAAAGCCTCGGATTTCAAATCTTCATATTTTTGTCAATAAAAGGTTTTCAGAGCTAAATTTTCAAATTTGTACTTAGTTACGGATACTCTTTATTATCAGCGCATCAGAAATCGTAATTTTCGATTTCAGGAAAAAAGTGCATTTTGAAACCATGGGCTATAGTCCAGCAGAATTTTGCAAAAAAGCCTCGGATTTCAAATCTTCAAATTTTTGCCAATAAAAGGTTCTCCGAGCTAAATTTTTAACTTCCCATCAGGAAGTTCTTGTAATCGATCCGATTTTCGAAATTCAAAATTTTAACATTTCTCCACGTTTGGGGTTCCCAGTAGTCGGATTCCATTATTTTTCGAAAGATATCTGTGTGTGTGTGTACGTACGTACATTTGTGCGGATTCTTTCGTACAGCCTAACTCGAGAACAAATCAAGCTATCGAAGCCAAATTGGTTTCATTCGAAGTGTGTTTGCATAAAGATCACCTTTTGGTTAAATTTCACAGGATGATTTGAATTTTTTTGACGAAAAAACCATCAAAAATAGGGACATTTTCACTTCTTCATTTAAAACTAATATAGTTTTCCAATAAAAAAAGTTCAAAATTAATTAAATTTATAGTTATCCTATCAGATAAAAAAATATGCATGAATATATCCGCTGCCGTTCATAAGTTTCCGGACAAATTCATATAAATTTTTTTTTTGTTTAGTTTTAATGCCAAAAGTTTCATCAATATTATGTTTATTTAGCCAATTGACTAAACTAAGTAAGTTACTAACTATAGAGACTACCAAAAAGACTAAAACAGTATTTAGTTGAGGCCATTTCATACATTGATGTGCCCCTTTCTCTATTTCCTGATCCAAATTTCCACGGAAGTTCTTTGAAAATTGTTTCAGAAATGTGAATCCTGTAAGTCTTTCCCATTTTGTTTACCTTGAGATGGGAAGTTCATGATTTGGGCAGACCTACTCGCAGCCAAACCAATTTTTTTCTTTTGTTTTGTTCCACAAGATCAATGTTGTTAGGATCGGTATCTTGTAAAATATTTGATGTTATGTTATCACCATCTCCAATGTATTTACTATATTTAACTTAAAAGTATTCGATAGACCGCTGAAACATTTCGATCACACCGTCAAATTCCTTTTTACCAGAACTTTGCTTCAGAATGCTCAATGTGATTTTTAAGCCACTTCAAAAACTCGTCTGGCTCTTTCTAATTTTTTTTCTTTGGCAACGGCTTTTTTGAAAACATTATCAACTACTGACTCTAAGGCAATTTGGTCGAGCATTATTTATATTTCCATTACATAAGTCCATTAGGGAAGAAAATAAAATTATTACAGCTAGACCTACTCGAAGTAGTCGCATAACAAACACAAAACGTTTTTTGATTTCGCAAGCATTTTTGAACATTGAGAGGAGAAGCATTAATGTAAAGTTCTTGGCGCAAACACTTTACACCCAACTTGAATCATAGTCCTCGCGAAATTTTTTTTTCAAAAATTTAACGTCACTATCGCACAGCTTGCACTTTAAAATTGATTGCAAGGATGTAAACACTAGCGAGGATCCTTCGTCAATCGGTACATCAAAATCACTCTTGCCTTTCAATTTTCCAGCTGATGTGCTCACAAGCTCGGTATCAGTTTCAACAGTATACTGATTCCCTCGAAAACTAATTTTTATTTATTTTTGTCGATTTTCAAAGTAGTATGAGAATACCCCATTAAAAATCAAATAAAAAATCTAATTTTCAAAAACTTGCTTATTCCTGAAATGGAAGTATTTGAAGACCTCCTTGTTTTTAAATAAATCTATTCGTAGTCCAATAATTCTTTTGCTACCTAATGTAACTTGAGTGGACTTTAAAGAGGACTTTAATCCTAAACAAGTCCTTAACTGACTGGATGTTTCAAAAACAAGAATGCCTTTTTTCAAAAAGTTGAAAAAAAAAACCCCAGCATTCTAAACACAAATCTGGATACGCAGGACAAAAAATCCATTTCCGTTTACACAAATCGACAAACATCAAAGTATCAAAGCTAATTCGCAACAAAAATTTCAATGTCTGCCTTTTAATTTGAATTTAAAAAAATAAACAAAGCCCTCGCCATTTATGGCAGAGTCCTGACCCGCTTGCTAGCTTGTCCATCCCCTATGACAATGGGGTGACGGTTCAAAGCGCAAAACCAAAGGACAATACTCAATTCAATAAAAGTCGTTTAGTGGCAACTAAACGCAAATGAAGTACTCACGATGCGTCACACCACTTGAGAGCGGTCCACCACACCGGTCGGCCGGCTGTGCCGGGCCATCGTCCTGTGAAGTAACCCCCAACCCCCAGATTACTATTCGTAGGGAACGCAAAGATTCGTCCTGCACGAATTGCGTACAATCCATGCAGATACTCGTATCCAGTTATGTAAATATTAAGTTTGCGACAAAAAAAAAAACAAAAGCTGCTCTTGTCTCGTTAATTAAAACTGTTCAACGTTTGCAAACACAGACGAGGCATTTTTAAGAGCAGCGGTCACTGTCAATGTAGAGAGATTTTTTTTTATATGAATAAATATATTTTTTTTTATTTTATTCCTATCGTGGAGAGGTCGTCAAGCAAATAAAATCCAAATTAAATATTTAACTTTGATTTTTTGACTTGTAAAGGTTCAAGGTTACCACCGCGGCGCCGTCGGCCGCCAGCCGCCAGCCGCCGGGTGGCTATGCAGCCAATTAATTCGATTCATAAATATTGGCTCATCAGAGAAGTGTTTAATCGGGACAAACGTACAATGGATGGTGCAGTGTATACTCTGTACATTTAGTTGAAGGATCTGGATACTGAGTGTCCTCATTTAGAATACAATGAAAAACAAAAAAAATATTTTTCATACTTCACGGTCTTGGGTTGGCATCTGCAAAGTTTTGGTCTTCCCTATAAAAAAGAAATTTTAAGCTGTTACATTCTTGTCCATTCGATTGGTGTGGCTGAGCCGGTGTATGAAGATGAAGAATTTCTCTTCCAAAGAATCCTTGAATCTGGTCAATTGTCTTGCTTATCCTCCCACACCTGGCTCCAGAAAAAAAAAACTTACAAGATAGCATTTTGGAAAGAGTGATTTTTGACCTTCGAGCTATAAGTTTTGATCCTAATTCGAAGTGGCATCGGTCAAAAGTAGAGCTGAACTCGGATGAGTTGTCGCTCGAGACAAGTCTTAAAAAATTCAAGAGGCATTCTTCTTATTATCTGTTTCTCCCTTGGGTTTATTGCGGGACCGAGAAGTCCATAACTACCTCAAAGTTATAGCTGTCAATTATGACGTTTTGGCCATAATGTCGGTTTTCAGAGTCGCCCTTTGATGAAAGCATACAGAGGTGTAAATGAATGCGACCATTTTAGATTTTTTTTTTTTTTTTTTCAGACTTGTTTATTTCCACCATAACTTTAACAATTTTCTTAACGAGAAACAAGATAAACGCTAAATCAATAAATTTACATTTTCGTAAATGGCCACCTAAAAATTGGCTCTCATTACATAAAATTTTATAATAATTACTAGAACATATTTTGTTTTGTGATATTTATAATTTATTTATAATTTAGTTGCGAGAAGAAAAGGTGGAGGTTAAAAAACTCCTCATTATAATATATTTTTTTAACAAAGAACGAAGAAAAAAAAGACGAAAAAACAGTACTTACAAACTAAGATAAAACGACTTAACCTAACTTAGCCTAATTGTTAGCTTCTACCCAATCTAGCCACGAGTATTTATTTAAATTGGACCTATTGTCATTATTTACATCTCTATCAGGTACGCTCTTGCAATATTTCCAAATATTGGTTACATTCCTTGAGTGTGCAGGCATATGGAGGATTCGTTTATCTGTTGCTCTTCTAGCAGCATGATATATGAAAGGGACATTACTCGAGTCTGAAAGATAGCCATATGCATCCAGATAAAGAAATGCTTCATGTCCACTTATCAATGAATTTCTAAAATACCCAGGGTTAGGATAAAATAAACCCGATATGAATTCTAGACACGCCGGAAGCATCCAATAGTCTTTTGTTGGAGACGTAATGCCGAAAGTCGGAATGAGCGCTTCTGTACATTCCCGTGCATGCTCGTAGACATTTCCTCTGAAAAATTCTGTACTTCTCGCATAAGTCAAAATTGGACGCATAAAAGCTTGGTAGCAAGTTTCTTCAGCGACATAAATGCTGCCCTTGCTTTTTTTAATTGGATATTAACATGATCATTATAATATAGGAATTTATCTAAATACCTCACAACAGTTTTTGATTCGATTCGAAGGCCATTTGAATATGTTATAACCAAACTTCTCCAATTGCGTCGCAAGTCTGAATTGCCCTGTCCTACTGTGGTGCATTAAGAATTGTTTATTTTTAGTTTCCAATCCTCACAGAATTTTTCGAGGGTATCAAACTTCAGTTGGAGTTCGTTTTTAATTTCGCAAATTTTTGAACCATAAGCATACAGAATGACGTCGTCGGCTAATGCTATTGAGCCATCCAAGTCCCTTAGCATTTTAGAAACGTAAATATTAAAGAGTATTGGTGCGGATACTCTGCCTTGTAGCAGACCATTAACGGCATCAAACATTTTTTCAGTCTTTTACTTTCTATCTGTTACAACGAATTTCTTTTCGCATATCAAAGATACGATTATCACTGTAAGATGATGGGGAAACCCATATCATTTTAGATTGCAGTCATTGAAGTCACGGGGAAAACTTCTTTGTATTGAATTCACCATGAAATCACCATTCATTTTGAAGTCATTGCTTGGTCATTCCTTTAAGTCAATTTAAGGATTGCATTCAATTGAAAACAATCTTCTGTGCTTTCAGGGAAATCACTGGAGTGCCTTTAAATCCATTGAAGTCATTTTGGAGTCACAGAACCATTGAAGTCATTTTGAAATCCTTGGGGTTACATTGAAGACTTTTGAATCCAATTGTGTTAATTTGAAATAAAAAAGTATGTAAAACAGAAAAATCAGAAAAACTTATCGTTCTTTAAAAGAAGACAAATTCAACCTGATAATTTAATTGAAATCAATGCATCTCTGATTCCTGCGGAATAGCTCAGTATGAAAAATCGATCAGATTATGCTAAATATGCAACCAACTTCTTCAGAATTTTTTGAATTCGTACGTCTTAAAAAATTACTAGCTTTTAAAGGAAGCAATTTTTCAAAACTCGCATCTGAAAGTGCTCCACGTCGAGGGAAGGTAAGCAAGCCGAATGAAAATAAGCACTCCACTGCTGTGGATGAGGGTAGACCTGTATTCTACCACAAAGATTCTTTTGTTGCTAATTTGTCCAATACTAACGAGGTATTTCACAGGTATGAAAAATACTCGCTTTCTACAGAGGAGCTTACTGCAATGAGTGATTCTCATAGCTTACCTGACAAACGATTTGAAATTATTTTTGAAATTTTTAAAAAATATGGACTTTAAGGCTTTTGCTGAACAATCTACTACGAATATCATAAATAGACTCGAAACCTTAAAAATAGGTCTCGAAAGGG
Organism: Orthonevra nobilis; assembly: GCA_963555765.1. Classification (NCBI taxonomy): domain Eukaryota; kingdom Metazoa; phylum Arthropoda; class Insecta; order Diptera; family Syrphidae; genus Orthonevra; species Orthonevra nobilis. Next base: position 48,514,687 of record OY743225.1, on the reverse strand, counting down.
CCAGCCCTGAGTTTATTTATAGAACAGAATTTCGAAATATATTTTAGTGAATATATGTACATATATAAGGGGTTGCCCGCTTTTTATTCACGATCTCCACAAGTGATCTTTTAGGATCTCTCCGCCATAACATAGCGTACGCAGATGACTTGATCACGTACAGGTCAAATCCGAAGATCAAAGTCATCGTAAGACTTTTGCAACGTGACTTCGAAAATATTCAGGGATATTGCGATGATTGGAAGTTGACGATCAATTTCCAAAAGTGCGAGATCATTCTGTTCAGGGCTCCGTTGTCTTGAATCATCTCTATCGTTGGACAAAACGGGCAGTCACTGGCGAATCGAATTTTTGTTAGATACCTTGGGATCTGGCTAGATCAGGATCTATATTTTAACAAACATATAGATACTGCTATGTCCAGAGCCAAAGCGGCCTTTGCCTTGACAAAGGTGATCTGCTACATTGCCATGCCTGTGGATGTCCCGTTTGCTTCAACGTCAGAACAAGCTTAATGGAAAAGATTCGGGCTTTCGAGACGCGATGCCTTGGGGCTTGTCTCCATTTATGACTTTAAAGTCTGAGTTCCAAAAATTCTATAGTAATGAAATCCTGTACAACGGGGCCAACCTGATCAGAGTGGATGACTTCCTGATATAATTTATTCGTAGTCACACTGCAAGTGCAATGACTTCGAAAAACAACTTAAACTACGGGGCTTTTAACCCAAACGATAGGACCATGAGACAGTGCTCCTTAACGGCCTTAATTCCCCTGAAGCGTTTCTGTACTGAGATAGAAAAGGTCTGTTCCAGGATAGATTGGAAATGTCGTAAATTTTCCTTGTTGGTCGAAAAGCTGTGGACGGGCGAGTCAACTACGAACAAGACGTCGAAAGTAGCTCACCAGGAACTCTTCAGTTCAGTAGAGCGGTGTCAGACCGCGACAGAGCTGATGTCGAAAGGCAATACCGATACTATTGGTGACCGAACGGGGATTGAACTCTGTCGTATGTAAAATTTTAGTCTTGAGTGTCCTTAAGGCAAAAATGTTAGCCTTGACCGGCTTACGAATGTGGTGTAAGTAATTTTTATTGTTCTATGGTGGTAAGTTTTTGTGTTATTTTAAATTGGTTACGTAGGCTGCTAGATAAATTTCTGCCTAGATAAATTTCTGGCAGGTGCAATCTGACATTTCCATTGGAAAGTTTGACATTTTCTAGCATAACATCACTCAGAACGTTAATCGTTAATTGTTTTTTTTTACAGAGACTTGAAAAATTCATCTCGGCAAAAAAATGGAATTAACTCGTGGACACTTTCGTGCGATCATTTTTCACAAATTTCGACGTGGATTATCACAACAAGAGTGCATTGATGAACATAAATCTTTGTATCGCGATGAAAAACCAGTGAAAAACTGGTTTAATGAATTCAGTCAAAGACGAATTCCGTGATGGTCGTCCAAAAACGGCCGTTGCGCCAGAGAACATTGATGCCGTGCGTGAACTGATAATCCTAGATCGTCATGTAACATACTGTGAAATAGAGGCATCCCTGGGAATTTTTCCCACCAGCATACATTCGATATTGCATGAACACCTGGCCGTAAAAAAGGTTTGTTCTCGTTGGATCCCTCACAATTTGACAATCGCTCAAAAAAGAGGCTCGGTTCGATTGGTGCAAAGAAATTTCGAATTGATGAGTCATCCGCAGTACCTTTTTTTTATTCTCGCACATCAATAAAAAAATGCGTGGTCAACGATTTTCGTTCACAGAACATGCTGTTGAAGAGTTCAAAAACCATGTTTTGGAGTTGTCTCAATCGGAGTGGAAAAAGTGTTTCGACAATTGGTTTGAGCGCATGCAAAAGTGTATAGATCATGCTGGAGAATACTTTGAAAAACAATAAAACCACTTTAGATGATAAATATTCGCATTTTCATTATAAGGCCAGAAATATATCTAGCCGCCTACGCAAGGTTCTATGTTTTAGATTAGTTTAAAGTTTAGTTTTAGGTTAAGATGAAGTTCTAATCGTAAGTTTTTTTTAATTTAATTTGAAAATATAATATTAGATATATTAGTATTGAGTCGAAAGACATTATTTAATTTGTGAAGATTAGGTTAGAGCGCCCCCAAAAGCCCAGTAAGTTATTTAAGACTTAGTTAAATTAATTAAGTTATATAGTATTATAGCATTTTTGTCTAGCATTTAAGGAACAAAAATTTTTAAATAAATAATGCATTGAATTGAAAATTGAAACAAGGGGTTGCCCACTATGTCGTCTGCGAAGATTTAGTTTACGAAAAAAAGTTGTAGATTTAATAATAACTTTTCGCCGCCTGATTAACACAATCGGATTCAAATGACTGCAGTGATTTCAAAATTACTTCAATGATTTCAAAATGGCTTAAATGACTTCACTGAAAATATAGTGAATACTAAAAATTTACCAATCAATGACTTCAAAATGAATGGCGATTTCATATTTTGCAGTTGAAATCTTTAAATAAAAGTTATGATTTAAACTTCTTTGGATAAACCATAAAACAAATGAGTTGAATTCTTACATGATTCAATTCTTTTTAAAGTTCTTATTCTCATTGGTTTTACAATTGAATCAATGTCGAGCTTTTACTTTATCCCGCTTACTCGTACATTTGTTTATGCCATGCTAGAACAAATCTAAAATTTAAAAAAATATAGTGTTGCTTACTCTTAAGAGGCATGGAACCCTTCGTGTGAGAGTCAACTCTCTCTTAGCTACTGTTTATGAACTTCTGGCCTAAGTCCGTACTGGTAAAGATCAATTAGGGCGTTGACAATTCCTTTGTAGGTGTCACAAATCTTCGCTTTTCCTCTATTTCCTCGCCAAATTGTCCTCGTGCGCAAATAAAACCCTCGTTCGTTAACGTTAGTTGTCTAAAAAGAATCCTTAACCGTGGCTTGTTTTTGTTGGAACGAATTTTTCATTGTAAACTCCCGTACGACAAAGTAAAGTCAGATTTTGATGTCATGGTGACATTCCCTGAGTAAGATCTCTTTTAAGATTACTGATTCAAATGCTGCACCTGAAGTCCGTAAAAGATAATTGCATAGCTATCCAGAGAGGCATTACTCGTTTGGGGCAAAAATCCATTCCTGGTATTAAATACTTCTAAAAAAAAATGGCGCTTACACAGCTATGAACATCTTCTCACTTATCCACCAATTTTAAAATATCCTGATGAAAACAATTCCTAAAAATGCTGCTGTTCAAGTTCACCTTTAAAAACGCTCCTTAAATTTTTTGTGTTTCTCTTTCAACCAATCTTGGATAAACATTTGATGAAATCATTATCCAATCTTCAACAAATTCTTAGCAAAGCGCCACAAGGAGTCCTTTAGTATTAATAAATATGGCGGCAGCGTTTTTCAAATACGATAAAGTAGGTTAAACGCCATTCGGAATGGACCAACAACAGATCCAAGGTGCTTCATAAGCAAATTCTGCAAATTTCATAAGCTTTGATGACCTTAAAAAAATGAATATCTTAACAAAACGATTCAATCCACGACAACAACAAGAAAAAAAAAATTATTAATATAAATAAAAGAATGATAAGCCAACTATAGCGGACGCAAACGGAATCCACATCTCAACAAGGAAACGCCTGAATCTACGAACGGGGTGCGACACTGTGTACTCAATGATGGAGGATGGCGATTTGCAGCAAATAGACCCAATTTTCTTTGGATTCTCTTAGGGTCCTGTATTTGCTTTGAGAAAACCAGGCATCGGAAGAAGACAAGAAGTTTTTTAACAAAAATTTTTTTAAATCACCTTCACATCAAAAGGACATACCATGAATAATGTGAAACGGAGGTAAATGAGCGCATATTTCGATGTGGATTTTGATATAGAGCTTGAAGCATGCGAACGAAATCAACTGAGATCAGGGAGCATTAAGGCTCATTTTACCTAAAGCAAGCTGCTGGGACTTAAACGACAAATCCTGCGACCACTGCCTTTACCCTTTCGATCCGGATTTGTATCGAGGCCAAGAAAACTTCGGTATTGGGTTTCCCCTTTAAAAAAAATATATTAAATTGATTTTTATTCCAATTTTAAAATTTCCGTATAAAGGGGTTTGGTGGGGGCGTGGGACATATATGCCCCATCCGTATTCTTTAGTGGGACAAATATATCCCATTCAGTACGTTCTGCCAAAAATTTTGTAATAAGAAGTAAATGCAAAATCGAAATTTATTACTTAAACACAAAGAAATGTACAGAATAAAGAAAAAAACATAGAACACATTCAATGAAAAAAAATGAACATAAATAAATTTAATTAATTATTTGTGGTATACTGCAAAACATTCAAGACAGATAGGAATATGACATTCTTCGCACACTGTTTTAATTCGCCTCGCCTTCTTTTTTAGAGCAGAGGAAGAACACCGCCTGCGATAAGATCCCTGTACTGGTAAATGTTTTGACGTTTTACTATTTTTTTCTCCCGTAGCGATTTCTGCGTTGAATTTTTAATGTTTTCATCCCCTCATCAATCAAATTTTCCCCGATGTTTACAAGAAAGTCAATGAAGGGAATCTTCTTGCGTCTCAATTCTGAAAAAAAATTATCCAGGCGACATATTAAGGAGACGGTAGAATATCTTCTTCCATCATTTTGTTGACTTTCTGTCAAGCTTGTATAACCCAGACATTTGGTCAGCACGGTAAACTCCTCCCATTACCTCTCTATAAAACTTTACCATTTCTGGACATGACACACTTATCTTTTGGCCGGTTTTTAATTTTTTCTCGATTGGCGTTGCGGTTGGTTTGTGGCAGTTACTAACGATCATTACCTCTTTTGTGTCATGCCATTTGGTGAAAACAATTCCAGAATCGCTGGATTTGAAAACATATTCACCCTTTTTAAGTTTTTCGACAATTTGTTTCGGTTTGCCATTACTGTTCCCAAGGCAGCGAAATCCAAGCTTTCAAGCAGATGGATGCTTGAAAAAAATCTATCGAAGCAAAGCGTGACGTCAGAGTTTTGTATGGTGCTTGCCAGTTGGTTAACAACCCGTTCACCCAAAGTTCCAAAACCGATTTCCTGTTCCTTTACCACAGTAGATGTTGAAGTCGTATGAATACCCCGTAAGAGCATCACACCTGAGACACATTTTAATTCCCCTCTTTGTGGGTTTCATAGGCAAGTACTGCTTCATGGAGGATCGTCTCTTGAATTTCGTCATACTTTCGTCAATGCTCTGGTATGAACTATCCTCCCTGGCTTTCAAAAAACGATTCTTCATACATTGCACTATGTCTTCAACGAAGTATAATTTTGAGGAGGCTTCTGGCTTTTCGGGGGAAGCAAAATACATTTTTGAAGACAATTACTGAAAACGGTCGCGAGATATGGCTGACTTTATGGACTCGTTTTCCATCGAGCTATGACATGATGATCATACAACCAATAACCACTTTTATCTCTCCGATGTCAGTTGGTTTTATTTTGGATGGGTCTTGTTTTGATTTGCGAAGAACTTCAAGTCGCTTATTTGTGCACTGCGTTATACGCATGAACAGGCTTTCCGGGAATTTTTTTTTGAATATTGTAAACGGATTGTCAGTCCTTGCAAAGTTTGAGCTTATGATCGGTTCTCGGAGGGTACTTACATTTTTCCTTTGGTTCAAAATTTTCCTCAGGTGAAGACCAAATTGTTTCTGTGCCTGCACGCATGTTGACATCTTCTACAGGCTCCTCTTCTAAATTTGTGTCTCCAATTGTCTCATCTTGTTGGGTTTCTTGAGCTGAAATATTTGACTCATCCTCCGTCACATTCTCTGAAGCTGAAGTATCAAGGTCAACGTCGATCGGTTCATATTCTTTCTCATTATCGTCAGAAAAATCCTCGTAACTCGTCTCCTCTTCCAATATGTCAGCAATTTGATTTGGGTGTATTGGCTGCGTCATATTGTTATTATAACCAAGGAAGTAGTAAGGGTAAAAATGTGCAAAGAAACCTAAATGGGACTCATAGATCACATCAAAGAATACTGACGGGACATATATAGTACTAAAAATGCGTAGAAAAATGTAAATACTAAATAAAAAAGTACTTTCCACTTTCGAAATTATTTCACAATATTCCCAGTACTAAAGATACATTTTTTTTTATGTGCACACACCTTTGCACTGCTTTTCTAAATAACTAATTCAGTAAAGTCGATTTTACGTCTGACTTCTCGCAAAATTTTCCACTAATTACTAAAACTACTAAAAAAAATAGAGGGTCGGTTGCACCCGATAAAGTCTACATCGATAACCTCCGGGCGAGCACTTTTAGGGGATGCCAAGCCTATCAGCTTAAATCGGTCCTCGTAGACTAGCAATCTATATTTTTCACTCGGCGCTTCTTTTTCGTTTCTCTATTTGCACTTTAGAGCAGCTTGAAATTGATGAGAATTTCACACAGAAAACCATCTTTTCAGTTTGCAAATTGGCAAGTTTTAATTCGAAGAAACACTTTATTCAATGGAGAACACTCTCGAGGCATGAAGACCGATTAATAATGGCCAGAAATTAAGGACTTGGGCTTGTGCGAGCTGTGGTTATGGGGCAAATAAGCCATCCAAGAGTCGTATCTTATTGGGATGGATTAAAGACCGATGCTTCACTACTAACGCAAACAAAATGCAAGCCTTCATGGACATAATTCGTCAAGTTATTCATGAAAGAGGCACCGAAAACATCGAAAATCAATTCAAAAATTTGATGGACAGGAAGTTTTTCTGCTAAGCAAACCCAAACAGTCATTTAAATGAAGTTATACTAATCGTAGGTTTATTCTTGTTACAAAAAAAAATTATCAGATAAGTTTTGCTTGCTATCCTGTTGTCGTTTCATGATACATTTAGAGTGTTCGAATTTTTCACAGACGGTCATGCGAGCAAGAAGTTGTTGAATCGAAAAATGGGTTGAATGTTTTCTCTATAAATGAGGCCTTAAGAAACCAGCACCGATCATAAATGCTGCATTCAGGATAAGGCATGTACCTAGCATGTGGAAACTGGCTGAGGTAATTCTGATACCTAAACCAGGCAAACCACCTCGTGAAGTTAAATTCTATTGCCCCAAATCGATACAAAATCGCTAATTCCAAATCATCAATTTGGTTTTAGAAATAAGCACTCCACGATAAATGAGGAACATAGAATAACAGATAAAATCGAAAAAGCAGTAGAAGAATAATTTGCAAAAGCACCTGCCGCAGCAAAATTCAGAAATTCTAGAATCTTTCATATCACAGCGATTCTTTAGAATCAAACAAGGAGATGACTACCCCTCACTAAGAGAAATAAAATCTGGTGTACCACATGGCAGTGTGCTTGGCCCTATATTATATCTCTTTTTTACCAGCGACTTGCCAAATAGTGACGAAACAACTGTGGCAACATTTGCAGATAATCCTGGTATCCTTGCTGTGGAAGAAGATGTCTAATTAGCGACAAAAAAGCTACAGAAGATAGTGAATAATACTATATATCAAAACGGACAAAAAAAGGCAAATTGAATTAAATGACCTAAAGTCGGTCCATATTAACTTCATGAATAAAAGTGTTCAGCACATCCCAGTTTTCATAAATGATTATGAAGTAGAATACGCAAACAGCCAAACATCTACGCTAAACACTAGATGCAAAACTGCGCGGGAAAGCGTACGTAAATGTGCATTTCCACTTGATAGTAAAATGTCTGAGAGTAGCTCTCAGGCTACTCTCGAGAGTAGTTTCCTGAGTTGACAGAATGTTGAGAGCTCGGAGAGCTCACGGAAAACTCGCAAGAGTCGGACTTTCTGAGAGTTTCTCGCAAATGGACGCGTTTGTAAACCACTTGTACGTATTTTGAGAGTAGCTCTCGGCGAGTAACGTTTTAGCGAAATTCTGCACGTGCGACGAGACCAAGAAATTAATTGATTAAATGTTTTGCTTAAAGAATACGCAGAAGAATTTTCATGTACTGAAAATTAAATTAAAAGAAATATTCAAAACTTGACAAACTAGTAATAATTGTACTAATGATGCTTTTTTGGGTGGCATTGTTGTTGTGCATTTTTTCAGCCTCAAGACAAAAATATGAAATTTCGAAATTGTTCTTCAAACTCCTTGTGCTCAACTTAAACGGTCGTAAAAAAATCGATTTGGATCTAGTTGATAACGAAACGGATAAGGCTTTAACACAAAAGTAGTCATAGCGGCAGGAAAATGCTTCTGTTTTTGCAATTTCAACAAATTACTGCTAAATAAGCAAATTATGAATCCAGTACAACATTTCAAAACAAAGTATTGCGGAATATCCTCGGCTACGCAATCAAAAAACAACAAAATTTAAAACTTGGTTCCCGAGAGGGTTTGAAACTATTTTCTTTTTTTTTCATTTTAAAACTGGCTGTTTTATTCCTCAGCCAGATTCTTAAAGATCAGAACCGACCTCGATATTACTGCAGCGGCTCCTTTCCTATTTCCAGGAGGGTTCCAGTCTCCGCTGTCAGGCACATTTGAAGATTGGATATTCCGCCATAATGACTTTTAAATTTTGCGGGAAGTCAATATCCTATATTTATTTTTGTGAATTTTCGTCATCATTTTCGACTTCCTCGGGAAATTTCACGAATTTTCATGTGCCATAAGTCCCGGAAAATCTCGTGATCGGACGCGACCGGTCGATTGATCTCACGTTGATCAGTTTAAACAAAAAAAAATGACGTTAATCCATTTGGTCGCTGTTGCGTTTTGTTTAATTTTATTATTATTTTTTATCGCTGTTCGTACCGCGTTACCGTGTGGTCCCAGGTTTTGTCAGGTGGTTTTCCACCGGCAGCCCCGACAGTTGATGTGTGCCAGCTGATCTCTTCAGTTTTGAGGGGCATCGGTAAGATGCATTCGCAGCTCAGTCTTGCTTTCATCCTTCCATCTTTAACATACAGCTGAAGCTTTGATTTGTCAGATAATGTAACACCTTGCCTTGAGCCCAATTTAGATGCCCCTGAGCCCAACTAAGAGCAAATTTTTTCTCTGACTCTTATTGGAAAATTCGGCTTCAGTACTGGTTTGAGTGCTCTTATTCCAGCTTGCACAATCCTTTTCTTCACTGCACTTGACGAAATTATTTTTTCTATAGCTCGACACATAATACTTTAAAGATCCAACGAAGTCTCGAAACGATGCCGACGACTTTGGAGCTTCTTTTATGGCGTTCTTTTTTATCTTTAAGAAGTTTCGAACTTTTCAGCAACAGCGTAAGCCACTATTGTACCCTTAGCAATTTCCACTTCCTGCGAAATAACCCATGCAGGACGCACTCTACCACTGTCGTTCAATGAAAGTCAAAAACAATTGTGCCCGGCCTGTGCTCGAAGCAGTCCTCATAGATTTCACGAGCTAGATAACATCCGATGGACGGCCTCGCGTCGGCAATTGCCAGCCTACCAGATTGAACACACAAATGTACCTGAAGTGGGTCAATCTAGATACGTTTGTTCTTGCCACAACGCAATATACATTCACCAAACGAAGGAGTAAAAAAAAAACAAACGCTTAAAACCGTCACAAAAAAGAAAGAAAAATGAATAAAGCTGGGCAAACTGGAAAAACTCATCATACATATTTTTGTTAGAGAGCTTTAGGTACGCGGGAAGCTGAGCTAAGATCACAGTACGGTAACGGTTTATCGGAAATTTCCATCTTGAAATATCCTTTTCAGTCATTCAAATGCGAAATTGTATTTGCCAAGAAGATGTCTATCGTGGTTCGTCCTGACAATTTGTTATGAATTTATCCGCAAGGATGTGCTCTCGTCGGTCGTAATCTCGCATTCATGGTTTTCATTTCGGAAAGTACCCCAACTCTGGGTACAGTCGAAGCGCCATAATATTCTTCTACCACAATTTGGAGCTGTTCTCTTTGAACCAACCCTTCTAAATAAAATCACCCGAGGAAGCACTATTGGCTTCACTCACTAAGTGGGTCATCACTTTATGATGTTGCAAATCTGAGTGGCATGAGCTTTTGTGAAATGGACAGGACAACAGGAGACATTCCCTTTGAGCAACTTACCTTTCAAATGAAGTATAGATCTAGAATCTTCAATGGATGATGATTTGGCAAGTGCTCAGGCAAGGAAGTAGTACTGGAGTACCCCGTACTCCATTTGGCATTGTTTCCGAGGTGATTCACTGCAGGGCAATGTCCATTGTGCATTTGGTGCATGGCGAGCACAAAGCTGGAAAAAAGTGTGTCGCCATTTCAAAGCTTAAAAATAAATGTCCCATAACGATTGTAATATCAATTTGGCAGTATTTGGGTGGACCCTTTTTTGTATATGAACCCTGTGAGGTCCATTGGACATCACTTGCGGTGTGGTGCAACAATGTGACTGAAAGTGCAGTGATGTACTCGATGGTTTGCTGCTTTTACATATTCTCGTTTCGAGAACGGACACACTTTTGGTGGTGGTTGAAAATACTTTATTGTTGGAAGGGAATTTGAATATTGGTCCACTTTAGATTTTTTATATGTCAGACGGGACCACTGCGGCGAATAGTTGTGGAGGTGTAATAAAATTGTCTGCGTTGAACAAAGGACATGTTTTTTTGAAGAGAATTGAAAGCGCACCAATTTGGCAATGACACTGTGGTTCTAAATTGTTCTGGCAACGCTGAAGCTGCAGAATTTTTCCAATCTAAAACTGGCAAGTAGGGGGTGAACAGTTAAGAGGGGCACCTCGTACTTGCGGTTTCTGATCTGATAAGAAATTGGTTTCTCTTTATTTCCTTGCACGTCCTTGCTGTGCCTTGGAAAAAAAATGGAAATAACTCGTGAACACTTTCGTGCGATCATTTTTCACAATTTTCGACGTGGATTATCACGACAAGAGTGCATAGATGAACTTAAATCTTTGTTTGGCGATGAAGCACCATCCTAAAGCACTGTGAAAAACTGGTTTAATGAATTCAGCGAAGCTCGCTTAAAGACGAATTTCGTGAAGGTCGTCCAAAAACGGCCATTGTGCCAGAGAACATTGATGCCGTGCGTGAACTGATAATGCAAGATCGTCATGTGACATACCGTGAGATAAAGGCATCCCTGGGAATTTTTCCCACCAGCATATATTCGATATTGCATGAACACCTGGCCGTAAAAAAGGTTTGTTCTCGTTGAATCCCTCACAATTTGACAATCGCTCAAAAAAGAGGCTCGGTTCGATTGGTGCAAAGAAATGTTAAAAAAATACGATCGCGGTGCTTCAAAAGGCGTTTATAAGATTGTCATGCGTATGAGCCCGAAACAAAACAACAATCGACCATGTGGGTCTTCGGAGACGAGCCAAATCCAACAAAAGTTGTTCGTGGAAGAAGCACTTCAAAGCAAATGGTCGCCTGTTTCTTCGGCAAAACTGGTCATGTGGCGAAATTCGAAAAACGAACAAGAGAAGACGAATCATTGTTCACCATGACAATGCGAGCTCTCACACATCGGCTCAAACCAGCGCCTTTTTGACCGGCCAAAACTTCGAATTGATGAGTCATCCGCCGTACAGACCCGCACATGAAGAAAAAAATGCGTGGTCGACGATTTTCGTCGCAAGAACATGCTGTTGAAGCGTTCAAAAACCATGTTTTGGAGATGTCTCAATCGGAGTGGAAAAAGTGTTTCGACAATTGGTTTGAGCGCATGCAAAAGTGTATAAATCATGCTGGAGAATACTTTGAAAAACAATAAAACCACTTTTGTTGATAAATACTCGCATTTTCAGTTTTCCAAAAACGCTTTCAACTTATTCTTGATTAACTAAAATCAGGTTCAGATACTTGAAAGCCCTGAAACTCCGGACTCAAATCGAAAAAAAATCACTGCTCCAGAAAAGCAGCAGCCAGAAACAGGTCAGAGCAGCATTAATTATTTTAACCATTAACCAAACGTTCATATAAACATCTCCAGTCACCATTTTTGGCAGGAAGGCTTTCATCGTTATTTTAACAGTTCATTGGTGAATTCGCCTCCGTGTAATTTATATGAAAAGCACCACAAAGCGAAATGACCTATAAATAACCAAAGCCAGTGCCAATATAGCTCGCCCACCGGAAATAATCCGTCGGCCATTTGCATAAGAAAACAATTAACCGTTGCCAACAGCACTTTAACAACCGTAGCCTGCAATCAAGGTGATTTCCATTAAAAGCCGCACAGATATAAAAAAAAAATAAAGGACACAACTTACCCGTTCGCTCAAGCTCACGACTTTTCACGCAATTAATTCCGGCCATTCGAACGCCGCGCCGCGCCGCATGACCATAAAAATAGCCTTTTTCTTCTAGCCCAACAAAAACCAAACAATAAAAGCTTCGAGTACTCTCGACCAAATAAATAAAACAACACAAACCACGGGGCAATGGGCGGGGTTGGTTGGTTGGTCGGCGCGGCGGTCGGTAACTCAAGTCCAATACTTAAGGACCATTGAAGTGGCGGACTCTAAATTAAATGCGAACGGACGGAAAATTGTCATTAATTCATTTAATGGAAGCAAGCCCATCCATCGCTTCCTAAAGCGGCTTCCACTTTGACGAAAGAAGTTTTCCTTTTAGCTCAAGTATTTACCACCACCGCCTCCGTGTCCTCGATCAGGTCTGTTAAGGAAAAGTTCGCAGCAAAGACAAGGAGTTTTCTCGCTTTTTGTCATTCATAAATAATAATTAACGAAGTAAGGTAATTTCTTGAGAGTGGTAGGCATAAGCCAAAGGACTCAAAGGAAGGGGTTGAAACGTTTTTGAAGAAGACACCAGGCGGTCCGCGCTCTCATTCCACGTAACAATGGCGTTATGTGGACTTGTGTCTAGCCCTTGCTGGTTCCCGCATGTAAACATCATTAGATGTATAAAATATGAGACATGAGGCATTCGGTCGCAGGGAGCAAGGACGAGACCAAAATTAAATTCATAAATCATTTGTTGAGTTTTTGGCCTAGGAGCGGTGCGCTGGTGCTCAAAGTGAGTAAGAGCCGTGCAAAGTGTTTGAGAGATGAAAACGTTACATCCTCCGACTTGGTGTTGAATAATTTATGGAACAGGAATCGGTGATGTCTGGTGGTTGGCGGGCGTGTACGGATGAAGACAAATAGATTGATCTAATATTTTGTGTTTTGCTGTTTTTGTTGCTCTTTGGTGGTTGAATCAGTGGTGAGCGGCGAGACACGACCGAAGGATTGGATGTTTGCGGCTAAAAGGAACACGATGTTTTGAGTGTTTAAGATATTTACCTCAAACTGATGGTGTTGGATTGTCGCTGGAGACACATTTGTCTGATTTAAAAGGGCCGAGGCATGATAAATGGAAATGATTTCGTCTGCTGAAAGATGTAAGCACTTCTAATGACATGCTTAGGATGTTTACAGTCGGCAGGGGAGAATTTAAATTTGAAATCTGGGAAACAGTTTCATGGTTCGTTTACCTCAAAGTTTGCAGTTTCGTTATTTTTTCGAATTTTTACTGTGGAATTAGACTTCACTTGCTGCTTCTGAAAAGTCTGAGCCGAGATGGCGCGCAAATTATTCTCCTTTTTTTATTGGACTAAAAAGTTATCCTTTTAAGACATGTCTGAGCTTGGAATAATACCTTCATGTATTCACAGTCGGTCATCAAGAAGTAAGTGAAAAGCATTCACCCAAAAGAATCCACATCGGCGAATTCCTAGACATCAAAGGAGCTTTCAATAAAGCGAAAGGCTATTGACTAATGAGCTAAGGAGAATACTGAACACATGGTAAATCAGCGGTCGAATTATGCCATCCGTGCACGGATGCGTAATCGTATGAATAAAAATCACGTGACTCGTCATACGAACGAACGTATTGGGATTATGTCTCACAAACGTTCACGGTACGTTATTTTCATGAGAACAAAAAACGTGTACTAGATTTTGTACAGCAAACGTAATAGTTTAAATGTCAAACAATATGCCATTTATTTGAATTAAAAATTGGTTTGGTTGCGAGAAGGTCTGCCCATACCATGAACTTCCCATCTCAAGATAAAAAAAAAATGTAGGTGCTGTTTTATTTGCCACCACCATCAAATTCCATTTGGGTTATGAAAACATAATTCGTTCCCTAGACAAATGCATTGCAAAAAAAAAATTAAATACATACATTTTACATTATAATATTAATTTTTCACACTTTTCTCTCGAAACTACATGAGTCGCCTTCATCTGCTTTTGAAAAATTCCATGCATCATGTATCATAGTATAATAGACAGCCTGCGCTGTCTCATACAGTCCTCAGCGTTGACTGTAATTCGACTATGATTTTTCCACTTTGAACTTTGCAGGCTTTGGTTTGGGGTATGTAACCCTGAGATAATTGTTTTTTTCGAACCTCTTTCCTGTTTCTTTATACTACTGTGTCCAAAAAATAAGGTGACATATGAATTTAAACTGCGCGCGTCGAAGGATTTGGAAATTTTTCTTTCTTTTTAGGTTGGTAGTACTGTCAGTGACATCTATGTGAAATTTCATGTCAAAATATATTCATAGTGTTTGAGATACGCGTCGTTTTGTGAGCTGCTAAAAGTGAGTTTTTCGTTCTTTGCGATGTCGAAATTTATTGAGCAAAGAATTTGCATTAAATTTTGTTTGCGGAATCAATTTTCTGCTGCGGATACGTTGAGGATGGTGCAGAAAGCCTTTGATGATGAGGCTATGTCTAAAAAAAATGTTTACAAGTGGTATAGTGATTTCCAAGCCGGCCGTGAACGTGTCGAAGACGAAGAGCGTTCTGGGCGACCATCAACCTCAACCGATGAAGCTCACGTCCAACAAATCCAAGATTTGGTGTTGAAAAACCATCGATTAACGATTAGAGACCTTGCTGATGAAGATGGCTTATCGAAAGGCTCAGTCAATACCATTTTGAAGGATGCTTTGGGCCTCAAGCGCGTCAAATCTCGACTGGTACCGAAAACATTGAATTTTTTGGAAAAAAAGGCGTCGCGTTGAAGTGTGTGAAACAATGCTTTTCAACTACCAGGATGTCATGAAACGCATTATAACTGGCGATGAGACTTGGATCTATGCTTACGACCCCGAAACAACCGATCAATCGAGCGAATATCGTGCCAAAGGAGAGCCGAGACCAAAAAAACCGCGCCAAAGTCGCTCAAAAATCAAGGTTGACTGTTTTCTTCGATAATCGTGGTGTTGTGCTTTATGAATTCCTTCCAACCGGCCAAACAGTCAACAAGGAATATTATTTGAACGTTATGCGTCGTTTGCGTAACGCTATCCGCCTAAAAAGGCCGGAATTGTGGAAAGAGAATTATTGGTTTTTACACCACGATAATGCACCATCCCATACCGCACTCGTAATTCGTGATCATTTCGCCAAAAACTCAACCCATATCGTTCCGCAACCACCGTATTCACCTGATCTGGCGCCGTGCGACTTCTGGCTGTTCAACAAGCTCAAAAGACCGCTCCGGGGACACCGTTTTGATACGATAGAGGAGATTCAAGCCGCAGCGGCGAAGACGGAACTGAAGGCCATCCCGGAAGGTGACTACAACCAGTGTTTCAAAGATTGGAAAATCCGTTGGCATAAGTGCATTGCATCGGGAGGGGATTACTTTGAAGGGGATGAAATTGATTTGGAAGAATAAATAAAGAATTTTAAAAATAAATACAATGTCACCTTATTTTTTGGACACAGTAGTACCTTTGAAAACCATCATTGTCCGTAGTAAAAATTAGCCCTGGTTTACCACAGAAGTTCTTGCTATTAAATTTCGCAGGAAATCTTACTCCAAATGGATGCTTTGTCCAACTGACGCGAACTGGGAAAATTACCGTCAGTTTCGAAACTCTGTGTCACTTGGGACCCGAAGAGGCAAAAAACGATACTTCCCCCATAAATTTACCTGCAATCAACCGTCCTCGAAGCTTTGGTGCAACTTACGTTCTATTGGAATTGGTAAAAGAAATAACTTCAGCACCGTACCCGACCCGGATGAACTCAATGAGCTTTTAACAATGAATTTGAATGGCAGAAGCCAAAGGGTAGTAGCGGAGCAGAAAATTTCTCTGCCGAAAAAGCAAACATATTGATATTGACTGGTTTTCAGAAATACTGCAGGTCAAGTTATAGCGTTCGAATAGTTTTTCTAGTCTTATTGGAACTGTCTCAATATTTGCCAAGGTGTGTAGCTAGCTATTTTGTGACACGATGCATCTGTCTGACTGTGTTATGGTGTGATCTAAATACAAACTGCTCAGCAGGGATGATGTTATTAGCATGGAGATGAGCCACCAATTTGTTTTTGATGATTTTTCGAAACATTTGCTAATTGAGCTGAGCAAACTAATTGGCCTTTAGTTGATGGGCAAGCTTGGAATTTTTCCTGGTTTCAATATTGGTACTACTTTCGCAAGCTTCCAAGCCTTTGGAAAGTATCCAATGCTAAGGCAACTATTAAATAAAGCCTGTAAAAAATTGAGGGAGGTGCTTAAGGTATACATTCCTAATATTATCAAAACTGGGAGATTTAAAAGGTTGAAGTGTGCTCAGTACCTTCTCAATATCAACAATCGAAACAGGAGGGTGATCTACTATTATGTTGGAGATTGAATTAACCGATTCGTTTACCGCAGCGATAGTATTTGGGCTGATCACAATTTTATAATTAATTGAATGATTATTAAGGAACTGCTCCGCTAAAACGTTGGCTTTATCACGGTCTGGTTGTGTCACAGTATCACCAATTTCAAATGCAGGAATATGGGGGATTTTCTTCCTTATAATCTTAAATATGTTCCAGAAGGGTTTACTGGCTTTTTCTAAACTTTGGAGTTTGTGGTTCCATGTTTCTATATGTTTCTCACTTTATTGACTTGATCTTTTACAATTTTATTACTGTGTCCAAAAAATAAGGTGACATTGTATTTATTTTGAAAATTCTTTATTTATTCTTCCAAATCAATTTCATCCCCTTCAAAGTAATCCCCTCCCGATGCAATGTACTTATGCCAACGGATTTTCCAATCTTTGAAACACTGGTTGTAGTCACTTTCTGGGATGGCCTTCAGTTCCGTGTTCCCTGCGGCTTGAATCTCCTCTATCGTATCAAAACGGTGTCCCCGGAGCGGTCTTTTGAGCTTGTTGAACAGCCAGAAGTCGCATGGCGCAAGATCAGGTGAATACGGTGGTTGCGGAACGATATGGGTTGAGTTTTTGGCGAAATGATCACGAATTACGAGTGCGGTATGGGATGGTGCATTATCGTGGTGTAAAAACCAAGAATTGTCTTTCCACAATTCCGGCCATTTTAGGCGGATAGCGTTACGCAAACGACGCATAACGTTCAAATAATATTCCTTGTTGACTGTTTGGCCGGTTGGAAGGAATTCATAAAGCACAACACCACGATAATCGAAGAAAACAGTCAACATGACCTTGATTTTTGAGCGACTTTGGCGCGGTTTTTTTGGTCTCGGCTCTCCTTTGGCACGATATTCGCTCGATTGACCGGTTGTTTCGGGGTCGTAAGCATAGATCGAAGTTTCATCGCCAGTTATAATGCGTTTCATGACATCCTGGTAGTCGGAAAGCATTGTTTCACACACTTCAACGCGACGCCTTTTTTCCAAAAAATTCAATGTTTTCGGTACCAGTCGAGATTTGACGCGCTTGAGGCCCAAAGCATCCTTCAAAATGGTATTGACTGAGCCTTTCGATAAGCCAACTTCATCAGCAAGATCTCTAATCGTTAATCGATGGTTTTTCAACACCAAATCTTTGATTTGTTGGACGTGAGCTTCATCGGTTGAGGTTGATGGTCGCCCAGAACGCTCTTCGTCTTCGACACGTTCACGGCCGTCTGGGAAATCACTATACCACTTGTAAACATTTTTTTTAGACATAGCCTCATCATTAAAGGCTTTCTGCACCATCCTCAACGTATCCGCAGCAGAAAATTGATTCCGCAAACAAAATTTAATGCAAATTCTTTGCTCAATAAATTCCGACATCGCAAAAAACGAAAAAATCACTTTTAGCAGCTCACAAAACGACGCGTATCTCAAACACTATGAATATATTTTGACCACCTTATTTTTTTGGATACAGTAGTATATATTTTCATTTCTTTTGTTTTTCTTACTGTTTTCTTTTTAAATTTAAAAACTTGCTTACTCAATTTAATGAGACTTGAATCTTACTTGTACTATTTTCATTTTGGAATAAAATTTAATTGAAATAAATTCATTGTAAGTCCCTCGTTTTTTTATGAACGTTCGTTTCGATTCCAAAATCTCACATTTCAGTTCTCAACTCTCTACACAAAGTGCAACATTGAAAATGTAAACATCTTTAAATTGACTCCAGCTGAGCTCTGAAATTTAACAACGCCACATACATTTTCATTTTGGCAATATACTCGTACATCACCTGCTCAAATGAACACCAATTAAGGGCGACTCTTTTCCCCGACCTCGCCTCATACGGCAAGCCTTAAATTAAGCTCCATCTGATGGCCTCACCGACAGACATCAATAAGTTAACATTCATTTAGCTCCCCATCTCTGGGGAGATCTAGTCGGTAGTTTTCTTAATAATCTCCATTTAATTCCTCTTCATCAACGCCGCCGTCGCCGATTTACTTTTCCCCCGTATCTTGAAGAGACCCATTCCAGGAGCTCAAACTCTCATTCATCTGGAAGATTTGCCAACTTCCGTAATCTAACGCCACTCTTACCCTCTGATGACAGCCAAGCAGAGCAAGAAGCAGGCGACTTCTCCTCCCTCGCTCTCTCTCTATGGGAAGGAAGGTTAAGTACTCCATCTAACCCAACAAAGTTAAGTGGCTTCGAGATATGAAGGAGCAGCCCCATCTCCGTTCAGCAGCGTGTTTATATGACTCAGTGGGGGATGACTTTCCAACGAAAGGACATTTTCTTAATTTGACATCTTGCAACTATTTTCATGATTTAATCCGATTTTAACAAAACTCTTTTGGTCTATTGTCCTAGCTCGCTGATGAGGTCCTTGGAATTCCTTCACACCTTGTTCACACTCATTGCCAAGTTAATTACATACAATCAAGCATGGTAAACCTCCATCCTTGTTGTCATATGCGCTGCTGAAATAAAATTAAATTTTTATAAAAACGAATTTTAGAAGGATTCCCAAGGAATTCAAAAGTCACGTGCTTCAGTTCAGATAAACAAGGATTTCATTAAGAGTTCGCCTTGGGCAAAGCGTTAAAAAAAAATAGAGGGAAAGACAAACTCACATCCTTAGACGAAGTATAAAAAGATATGAATGAAGAAACTGGCAAATAGCTCTGAAGGACATGGCTCGGGCGTGAAGCATCAAATCTAGGCAACCTCCCTGGTGTCTGTGCAAACAAAGTTGTTTTTTGTTTGATGTGTATTTTGATGTAGTGCTGTGGTGTGCGTCTTCACTCCTTTTCAAGGAAGTGCCGTCATCGTCCAGCGTGTGAAAAATTTTATATAAACGTATGTACGAACGAGCGTTAAATAACTATTTTATACAAACGTCACACGTTAGAGAGCTGAGTCGGGGCATCAACTGACAAAAGGAGTTTATTTCTATTTCGATGTTGCCTGATGCTTTACGACTGACACATAAAATTCGATGACTGTCGAAAGTGGGTTAAGACGTTCGAGTATGTTTCTTTTCCTTGGTACCTTGTTTTTTTTTTTGTTATCTTGAAAAGCGGAAATGAAGAATGAAAGGGATTTATACGCCAATGCAACGCTAGAGAGGATAAATGGCTTAGTGACAAAAATTACTTCTTTAGTTTGGTGCTTCGTATTTTTTTTTTTCTGTGAATTCTGCTGCTGATC
Source organism: Orthonevra nobilis (assembly GCA_963555765.1). Classification (NCBI taxonomy): domain Eukaryota; kingdom Metazoa; phylum Arthropoda; class Insecta; order Diptera; family Syrphidae; genus Orthonevra; species Orthonevra nobilis. The sequence continues at coordinate 48,494,772 of OY743225.1, read as the reverse complement.
ATAAAAGTGGAGTGTCATCAAATCGCATGAGTTTTGAGTTTATGATTCATTGCTTTGAAATAGTTCCGGAAATACCAATTTCGATGTGAGATGCTTGAAATGAATGTGTGTCCCAGAACTGCAAGTATTTTACTCTTTGTCTATCGAGCATGGCAGGTTTGAAATTAAGATCTTCTATGATCCTTAATGTGCAGATTAAATGCATTCCAAGCATTAAAGTATTTTTTTTACAACTTTACTGGTGAAGAGTTTGTTCCATTTTGTTCGGAAACTGCTCAGATCTCCACAGTGTTGAGCTACTGCTGCTCCAGCAGAGACTGGCGAGATTGGTGATGAAAATTTAAGGGGCGTCGTCTGTGGCTGAGGCCGTGAAGAACAGTTTTGAAATATCTCGGTTCCTGGACAAATTTCCGAGGATGAGTTTGGTTCTTTAGTCAGAGGACTCGGCGCAGGATATGTATGTATTAAATGGTTGAGTCGTCTGATAAGCTTTGCTGAGTGTAAATCCCGGAAACACTTACATTTTAAACCGAAATAGTTTTGAGATGTTCACTATTTGCCTGATGTAAGAAGAAGCTTCCACTTCGTTCCTCGTGGCCCGCGCACGTATCTGGTTTTGGTTCCAAGAACCTTAAAATCTTCCCAGCAATCAATCTTTTTCCCCTACAATGGCGATCACACAGCAGGATCATCGGTTTAGAATTAATTTTTTTATAATCTTTTTTTATATTTCTTAAATATTTTTTCATTAGCCAAGGTAAGTGTTTTTATATTTTCCGCAATAATATTGTTATAAACAACTTTATTTGATAGCATATGTTACTGGTTCTTCTTAGTTTGTTTTATGAATTTCATTCTTCTAAATGAATACTCTAGCTAGAAAAAAGCGCGGGAGGACCTTGGACGGCAATTCAGAAGGGAATATATTTATTTAAAATGTTAAGGCTACTTTAAGCACAGCAAGATAGATTACAAATATGTCATATAAATGCACAGAACTTAGATCCAAATATTTATGGAATGAGGTTGAACGCAAAATTGCAAAGCCAAACAATTTAAATGAATTGTGGCATAACATGCGATTTCAAGGCAACGTTGTGCGGCTTTGGTAGAAAGTTTACCAAGAAGAATTAATGCCTTAAGAAAATGTCATAACAATAATGGTAGGCAATATCGTTTAGTCCATAAACTATATGCTAAAATGTCCAGGCAATAAAGTTTATCTTAATTTATATTTTACAGATGTTCCACAATATTGCTTTCCTTAATATGAACATTTATTTGTAAAAACATTTAACGTTAAAAAAATAAACAAGAGAAAATTAATATGAATTCAACAATAAAATTTAATACTTTTGCTCTTCTTTAATAAGTATGCTTAATTTTTGCACACCACTGTACATACATATTTATTTTATTTATGAATTTAATCTTTCCTTTTTAGATTTATTAATATCTATATATTTATCATTTATATAAATTTTGTTCTGTTCAATTTTGTGTAACAATTTTTTTTTGTCGCAAAAAGACATATTGACGGACATTGAACCTCCCTGCCTATTTCCTTACAGGTTCTTTTAGATTCTAGTAATATTGCAGACAACAAGTTTCGATGTTGCCTTGCAACTTTTCAACGGGCGATATTCCGCTTTCATTTGGCGACGAACGGTATGTAGAAAGAAAGAAAGTCGCGAAGTTGTCAGCGCTTTACTTGCTGTCTTCCATGATTTTTAGAATAGCAGTCTTAAAAGTTCTGACCATCCTCTCAGCTACTCCGTTCGACGCAAAATGGAACGGTACTGAGTTATTGAGAATTGGCGGCAAAAATCTTGAAACTCGAATGAAGTGAATTGATTCCGCCAATGTGAAAATCGAACGCAGCACTTGGATGGTGCCGCTGGATGTAATTCGAATCACAAACGAGAACTTGGATTTCACATCTACTTCAATTTACACATGGCCTTAGAAAATCTATGTGAATGCGGTACCAGACTTTCTCAGCTTCTGCCCAACTAGTGTATTCGTTAGGTGAACAGGTGGCCTGAAACTAACATGAGTGCACTGTGGCACTGTTTTTATCATGAGATCGTCAATATTTGGCCACCAGCCGGGTAGTTCCTCAATGACCATGATGAAAGAAAGCCAAAACCTTTTGATGCAGTTCGTTTGGAATGACTACTCTGGAAAATTCGCAAAACCTTCCTGGAAAATATTGCAACAAAACATTTTCTAAACAAAGTCGATAGCTTACATGATCGACGATTTGAAGGCACGATTCTTTGGACTTGTCGAAATCAACATCAGAACCAACCGGGAGAGGCAGTCCGCATTCCCATGCTGCGACGTCGGCCGGGCATACAAGTACTGATGAAATCTCTTAATCTCGTAGACAATTGAGAGAACCTCATTCTCTATTTGACTGTACTACTTTTACGATCCATCGGATGTTTTTGATACGAACGTAATCGGTTTTTCAATACCATTCGGATAGAATGCGAAATGACTGCTCCGATACCGTGCCAAAGCCCTGAAAATGAGCCAGGTTCGGAACGTTTATACGATCTTCTGCTTAAAGAGGCCAAAGGAACGCTGCCGTTCCCTCTTCCATGCGAAAATGTTGCATTTTGCTGAAATTTTTCTCATTTTGATTTTTCTCGTAATAATTTATTTTTTCCATAAAGGCGATTAGATTCTTCAAACCTCTGGGAACAGGTAGGTAACGAATGGATCGAGAAACATTTCGTGACCAGCACTAAGACCAGCTCTCGGTCAGTTTCACTCGAGAATTACCCAATTGCTCAACGCATTAAATCATTCAATGTCGCCGAAATCCCTACCAGTAGTCCTTGAAAAAAGAAGAAGACTGGAAGGGTCTCAACCAATCATATTAAATGTTTGAACGTTTCAACCGCTTCTAGACCGTTTTCTTGTAACTTGAAAAAGTGAAAGTATTTTAATGCTTTCGTACTTGCTTTGATGAAGGTACAGTCCGAGGTGAAATATTCCACTAGTATCAGTTCGATCAATATCTAGCTGTCTCCAATTTAATCCACAAATGTTATCCACAGCACTGTCACTTTGTGTAAAGTATAGGACTTCAGCGTTAGAGACGTTAAGGGACCAAAAATCACCCGAATTGCTTTTCCTTTGAAGCAACTAAGAGCTGGGATCTTGTTTCTGACTTGTAAGACGAAACAAGGATGATTGGCTTTAGCAAACGGATGATAAAAAATTGATTCTTGTTCATTCGAATTTACTGCGGATTCTATCTAGACCACGTCACTGAAAGCTCTTTGACATCTGAAGATCTGACGTATATGAAGGTTTAGCAAATATGCAGGCTTGGGCTTCACATTTATCTTTCGACAAAAACACATGATGCCGTCGAATATATGATCGAAGAATGCAATGGGCATAACCTTTGAACGGGTTTGGTTTGGTGATCCACATTTCCTCCATTTACTCTAAAAAGGGATTGAGCGCCTCCAAAACACCCGGATCTTTATTTGTTCATTCAATTTTCCATTCAATTGTGTATTACAAGCTTTTAGACGAAACGTATCTTAAGGGGGCATATACGTACACTGCTGTCTATTAGTTTCCGGACAGTTGAAGACTTTTTTTAAATTTTAAAATTTATTATTTATAATTAATTATAAACAATAAATTTTTAATGAAAATTTTATAATTAATTATAAACAATAAATTTTTGTGAAAAAATTCACTCATGAATCATTAAAAGTATCGTCCATCGCTTTTTCCCATCTTTCTGACAGATCCGAATACCGTCATGGTGAAAGTGTTTCATAAAGCCATTTTTTAATGTCTTCATATGAGCGGAACTGCTGATCAACTAGACCATGTGCGGAACAAGTAAAATTCGGATGGCGGTTGGAGAAGGACTACCCATTTCAGCGTTTTCAGGAAGACTTTAATGTGTTTGGTAACGTGAGGCCGAGCGTTTTTATGCAGCAAAATCACCTTTTCGTGCCTCTATTGTGGACGTTTCTCGCGCAGTGTTCGGTTCAATCGCATCAATTGAAGTCAATTCCATTGCTCAGTGAATAGTTTCGTTGGGTTTCAACAATTCGTAATAAATGACACTGACCTGGTCCCACCAAATACACAGCATAATCTAAGCATCGTGAATATTCGGTCGCGCCGACGACGTCCAGGCATGACCGGGCAATCCCCATTAGTTTCCTTTCTTTGGATTGCTGAAATAAATCCATTTTTCATCACCTGTCTCTATGCGATGAAGAAAACCCGCCCTATTTTGCCGCTGGAGCAGTTATTCACAGACGAAAAATAAATACGCTCATCGTCCCTTGACTTCAAATCATTGAGAACCCAAGCTCTTTGATTTTGAATCATTTCCATCACTTGGAAATGGCTTGCTGGGCAACTCTCATTGCTGAAGCAAGCTGTTCTAGCGTTTGGCACGGATCCTCATCGAGCAACGCATGCAATTCATCGTTCGCGTGGACGTTCGTCAACATCGTAATCACTGTCTTTAATCAGAGCACGTTGTTTCACTTAGAGCAGCTTTTGCGTGAGCTTTTTGGAGCTCTCGATGCACTTCAGCCACATCAAACGAAAGAAGAAAATAGAAAGAAAATAAGCACTGCCACTAAATCAGACATTTTCTCACAACCAAAAGTATTTGACGCCAAAACAAAACCGCTTATTTATAGTTTAATAGTTAGTTGGCCACATAATATCTAAGCTCAGTTTTGGATATGTCAAAATCGATCAGCACTTATTGCTGCAGCCATCTATTCAAAAACAGCGAGAACTTAGTTGCACACCTAAAAGTTTACTCAAAAATTACCATTATTACCTTTCTTTTAAAAAATTTCGTAAAAACATTAATTTGATTTTAACATTATTGTTTTTAAGATTTTATTGTCAGTGTGTGACCCTTTGTAGTTGGGTTTTATCGCTCTATAGGTTTGTTTTTAGGGCTCCGTACTTCGAAAGAAAAAAACGGAATCCTTATAGGATCACTTCGTTGTCCGTCCGTCCGTCCGTCAAGAACCTAAATTTAAATTGTGATTATAAACATAATTGTAGTTAGGTTCCGCAATGACCGTGACTTATCTCTATGTATGGGGAGGGATATTATATAGTATAATAATATTGTCAAACATATTATCGGACAGCTTGCTTGTATTATATCATTTCATTTATTAAACACTGTATCATTTACATTAGACTCTAACAATCTTTATATTAGTAAAAGTGTTATCAGGATATATTATTATAACAAATGAAGTTGAAAAAAGGGAAGTAATTAACATATATACATAATTAATTTAAAACTAAGACAATGATGTGTTTTAAAAAACTAAACAAATTCATGTAGCAATTTTAATAATTAAGCTTAATTCATGTTGCTTTTATTTTTCTACCTACTAGCTAGATAAAGAAATAGATTTTTATTAAATCGTTTAGTATTGTGCAGTCTTCTTATGTCGAGGGGCAGAGACGGGTGGCATGAATGAAAAATTGGCGTTCAGTAGTAAGACAAGAAAAATTAGGTTGAATAATGGAGGGTGAGCGGGATGACCGGAATAAATGAATCTTTTCATGTAGATATGGTGGTTGTCTACTTGTTATAATTTTATGCAAATAAATTATGACTAAGTAATCCAAGTACGCTTCCAAAGCACAGCCGAGAATTTTGGTACGAAAAGGGGAAATGTGACCATATCTTCTGATTTGATAAACATACCGAATAATATTATTAAAGACAACCAAACGGTTTCTTTTCTTTGCGGCGCTCGGACTACAGAATATTTCGGACCCATAAGTGATTAGCGAAAGAATTAATGTCTTAGCCAGCATCAATCTTGTATCGAGTGCCGTGAAATATTGAGATAGTGATAAATTCCTTAAACAACCATACACTTTACTTATAATTATTCCTTCAGTATATTATTTTGCAAGGCTAGTATAGGTACTTTAATATAAATGATATGCGTTAAAATAAAATAAAGGATTACTGAAACGATAAAGAGAAATTTGTCTTGAATAATACCATAATTATGACTCGATTGTCGTGATTGGTGAATTTCTACTTATATACCTATAGGTTTGTACGAAACCCTCGGTGCGCGAGTCCGACTCACACTTGGCCGGTTTAAGGGGTTACAGATACCCCAATCATGTTAACTTTAATATAAGGCGAGTGGAAAGGATCGATTGGTAAATCAAGCCAGGTGCTAATAAAAGTTTTTGAATTTCTTTGAGTGTTAATGTCACGAAAACAAAGAACGATCCACATACGTTTTGAGCTGACTTAAAATGACTCGCATTTGGCTGACCGTTCTATAATGGTAAGTCGAGTGTTATGAAGCAATATTGTAGGGGTCGAATGCAATTGACTTATTTTTTTAAAAAGAATTCCCATTCGCTCGCTTAATGTTTAGTGGAAGCCGGTTCTAGAGACAAATTGCATTAATAAAGAATTTCCGTTTAGTAAAGACGTCCGTAGACCTAGTTGGGATTATTTGCAGTGATCTTTGCGAGCGCGCGAATTGAAGCTTGTCAAGAAGATAATTGGGTGTATGTTCTTTGACTATTTTGTAGAGGGCGACTATAGTTCTATATTTAATAAGGTTTTTTAAGGACCATCCATGACCATGATTTTTTTGATATTTCGGAAATGTGGTCACGCCGGGTTTTGTTAACGATAAAACAAGTACAGCTGGTATACGCAAAATAACGTTTTTTTTTTCCGATTCATAGTCCAGATCTGAAAACAGTTCACAGCCAAACAAAATAATAGGAAGCACAAAAGATTTTATAAGCTGCGATTTCACTTTGATCGGTAAGAAACGGGAAGTTGGACTTAAGCCTCGGAGGGCGCCATATATTCTAGAAACAACGTAATTTATGTGGGTGGTCGAATTCAAATATTTGAAATGAACAAAGGGGGAAAAGCACTTACGTCACCAATGTAGCTACGACTCACAATCAGAGCTTTGGTTTTATTTGGATTTAAGAGTAGGTGATTCTTTAGAGACCATGTAAAAATTGACTTAAGTTCTTCGTTCAACTCGCAAATCCCAAAAAGAGTGCCTGGCTTAGAAAAATGATTATATATCTGGACGTTGGTTTTGCAAATATCATTGATGAGAGGGAGAACATTAGGGGGCTTAACACGGAGACTAACACCTCTGAGAACACGGAGGAATGATGAACATTTTTGTCCAGAGTAAACTGCTTGTGAACGACCTCGAAGGTAGGAGGAGATTATCTCGCAGGCGGATGTTTCAAAAGCGAACTTCAGTTTTTCAATAAAGATAGTATTTTTTACAGAGTCAAATGCTTTTGAGACATCCAGAAACACTACCACCGTCGTGAAATCCCTATCCAAACCCGAGTCGAATTACGCTTTGGTCTAAAGCCCTATTGGTGTGCTGTCAGTAGCTTATTTCCATCGATATATTTTCTAATTTGTTTGCTAACAATCAGTTCAAATACTTTGCTCATGTAAGGGATGATAGCTATAGGTCGAAATTATGGACCATGTTATTATGGAATTGAAAATATCATTGGTAGAATTATTTTTATAAAGTCAGAGGCCTGTTGCCTGCGATTTCACTGCGGAAATCGAGTCACCGACATAGACTTCATCTACACACTTTAGCGAGAAAGATTCTTTAGGGGTGAAGGAAAGAGGTTCAGTATGAGTCCGAATGATTTGAAAGTCATAATTTAATGTCCAAGACAGTCTCTTGATTTTTTGTAAGAACTAATTCCTATTTTTTTAATTTTCTTTTAAATAGTGCACGTGCTCAAGGGATTGGTTGGACCCTTATAGTGAGATTACACATCACGAGCAGAAGGAAAGTTAGAAGGGAGAGAAAGAAGGTAGCGGTGCACATTGGTCTTGAATTGCTGTAGGTTGCAGTGCAGAGGAAAAGTAGAGCGAGGTAACGCATTCCACATGCGCGATGTGCGGCCTATAAAAGCTTTTCTAAATTTCACAGTACGGCCGAAAATAGGCTTAAGGGTAAACTGATGAGCATTCAATGATGTGCGGGTGTTGCGGGTGAATTGTTGGAGGGGCGGAATGCAATTAGCTGTTTCTTCGGAGCATTGGTGGTAAAAGTAGCGATAAAAGAGTGACAGGCAGGAAACATTTCTTCGATTTAACATCGAGTTTATTGATTTTTTTATGGTGCTGTCGTTTAAAAGTTTTACCGCACGCTTTTGGATTCTTTCTAGCAGGTGCAAAGTGGTTTTTGGTGCAAAGTGGTTTTGGCTAATTGGTGAATGATGATATGGTGAATTTCAGACTTGAAACCGTCCTATACAACTTGTATTGTACGATTCGAAAGGTAGTTTCTAGTCCATCGAAGAAGAGACTCACCGATCCCATGGGCACGCATTTTCGACAAAAGAGCCGGATGCCAGACTCTGTCAAATGCCTTTGAAATATCGAGTGCAACTATCTTTGTTTCACCGAAGTTATGTAAAGATTGGTTACACTTTATAGTGAGACAAGTCATCAAATCATTAAGAAGTTTTCGTGATTCAAGATATTTCATAAGCTGATGGTTAATCAGCGTTTCCATGACCTAAGAAAGAAGGGACGTAATTGCTATGGGTCTGTAATTGGAGGGAGAAGAAGAAACGCATTTTTTAGAGACAGGCTGAACAAATGAACAGTTTTCCATCTGCTCGGAAAAAGACCTGAAGAGTAGGAAAGATGAAAAAACTTACGCAGTGGTTTTGCCAGCGTGGAAGATCACCTTTTCAGAACTATAGGGGAAATAGCATCTGGACCAGCGGATTTGTGTATGTCTAAATCTTTCAGTAGTCTTGCGACTGTGCGAGTGCGAAAATATATTTGCCCCATAGAATGTTCAACGCTCTCGGGCATAGGTGGTGGTAAGTGCAATCTGGAAGTGTGGAACTGGCCGCGAATTATGCGGCAAGCAGATTGGCTTTATCAAGATTATTTACGACAGGAGTATCATTCGAAATGAGCGTCGGAATCGATGAAGAAGTAGAGTTCTTAATATTTTTGACGAAGGACCAAAATTGTTTACTACCACTGGGACAACGTAGTATTTTTTGTCTTAATAAGTTCATGGAAGAACTTCGTACGTCGTAGAAGAGCATTACAGTCATAACGGACTCGTCGAAACTTTTTCCGGTTTTCCTCTGTAAGGTTGGCGTTATAAGACCAAAAACTCAGCTCTCTCAACCTGACAGCCTCTTTACAGCTCAAGTCGAGCCATGAATTCTCTTTGGCCTAATTCCTATTTTTAACATTCTTTTATCAGTTCTGAGAGCATCCGCCATATGCCTTGAATTTTCTGCTATTTCTTTTGTTTTGGTTTGAAGAGAAGTGCAATAAAAACAAGAGAAGAGAAAACACAATGCACAATTCTTCTATCGCAATCTGAGGAGCAGCATTGGTGGAAAGATGCTTGTGAAAATTATTTTTTCACAACACTTTTATTATCCGTAACATCGATGCAATTGAACCTTTCGAGTATTATGATCGAAAAAATGTTTTATGCGGAGCACATATCTCGTTCTTTCTAACAACTTCAACATTTAAACGCAAAAGATGAACCTCTTAAATGGCATGAATAGGCTAACTACCTATCTGTATGAATGTTATCATTTGCAACCCGAAAACGTTCACAGATAGTTATGTGATTGTTTAACCCAACCTACCTTTCCACTTTAAAGTGTCTAGATAAAAGCAAAATTGTGCCCACCTACCTACCCTCTTAAATAAAGCCATTCATTCGTTCTGCAAATACTTGAAAACACTCGCATATTTTACCAGGTAATTAATTTCTAAAGGAGCAATTACAACCTGCAAAGGCCTATCTTAACATCATCCTTTCTCTAGAACACACACAACTTTGCCATAGATAAACGTTAGCGAGCAGCAACAATAAAATCCCACCAAACAGTTCTGCACGTGTTTCTGTTTCATAAAAGCTCACTCGTACATACTCAAGTTGTGCTTTGATTGTTTCCCTTCGTTTGTTGGCGCAGCATCCCCCTCGAGAAAATCTAATGGAACGTTGGACTCCCTAAAAAAAAAATTAAATATCAAACGACATTGAAGTTTCTGTTTAGGACTTTTTTTGTTTTTTGTGTGTCCCTTCATGTGTTGTGCTCTTGAAAAGAACCAAGACTACGCACTCGGAAGGCAGGAACTTTCTACTTTCTAAGTACACCCTTGGCGCGACTTTTTATCCCTAAAATGTTGTGCCCGCCGCATATACTTATATACAAAAACAGATGAACAAGGAAAGTTCCATATAGATAAGGGATATCTCCTTTGTCGCCATTAAAACAAGTCTGCATTGTAGAATCAGCTTAAGGTAACTGCATACCTGTGTGCTGTAACAGTCATTTTAATGGGTCCCCTTTAGTCTTTTTTATGTCATCCCTTTGGTTCGTGTCTGCATTGGAGTTCTGCAAGAAAGGGGTTGACGCATTCTCAACCCCATCCTCTGAACGGATACGCGGAAATTAGAGACTACTCTGTCGCCGCATTTCAATGGCGCGTCATCATCGTCAGTTGGGACGGGACGGTACCGAGGAACGATTGGACTAAAGCAGAGAATCCAGCATTTGAAACTGTTATGTAGGCTGAGTGGCGGCTTGGAGGAGCAATATGGCTTTCGCTTAAATTAAATTACTTTATCCGCACCCGCGGAGCGCGAGATGAGGGTGGTTGGGTCTCGGGCATGTTAAAAAGCAAAAGTGCATGTAATTCCAGTTGGTAAGCGTCGAGCATTACTTCCATTCACTGTGAATGGGATACAAGTTTGTGTATCGAGGGCGGAGGTAATTCCCCACGCAGAACATCAACCACAACAAACCGCATGCAGGGAATTTCTTTAATCCTGACCAAGGATTAATCAAGCCGGAAACTTTGTACGCGAGGCAATAATGTAATTGCAGTTGGGATCTGTGTACTGAGCGTTTGGTGCCGATGTCTTGGGGTGCAATTTAAAGTGCAATTAAATTTTGTAGGTGGTTGGGCAATGAGCTTGACGTGACATGCTTTTAATTTGTCTGTTGTCGGAGAGTGGGGTCTGCAGGCACCCCTTACGCTGGTACAAGTATGCATTTAGTACTTGAAGAGGGTTGACATTTTGTTGACAGGTCTTGGGGAAATTAGAAATTTCAAATGAATTAGCAGGACCAGCAGGAGTGGTAAAATGTTTCAAAATGGATACAGTCAAAATCAGAGCTATTTTAAACAAAGCATTTGTTTTTTGCAATTTCGCCGTCTTGGCTGCAACTTTTTTTCAGAATCCAATAAGAGGCAAGATCTTTAAAAACCGCAGTCTAAGCTGAAACCTGACAGAGAGATATGAATGTCCATTTCGATACGATAACATAACAAGGGTTTGGTTTGTCTGGTTGAGTCTTCAACAAAATATTCCATGTAGGTATGCTATTTATTGTGAAGAATGGTAATGCACTTCCACTTAAACCTGTTGACCACAGATAAGCAGTGGCAGATTCGCCCTAAGGCACAGTAGGCAATGCATTTTATGTGTGCTGGAGTTACATAACAACATTCCCATCAAATGTTTAATCCAAGTAAACAAGCGATTAACATCTGCTTGGGCTTAGCATCGGATGGAGCCAACCAATCAGCCCTAATTTTCACCTTTTTTTCCCGCCAAAATGATGCTTAATCAACACAATAACAGGCCTTATCTTTGGACCGCTGCATGGCTTCGCTTGGGTTTCCGACGCTTGGGCAGTCTGGTAATGACCGTGGGCCAAGTCGAAACATTCAAAATCGCAAACTTTGTAAAAGAAAAAAAGATAATAATAAAAACTTGTAAATACATTTGAAAAGTAAAGAGTCAATTTTATATTCTATAACTGGCGCAGTCGAAATAAATTATACCAGTGATTATTAGTGAAAAGTTAGTAGCTACAACGAACCTGGATATAAGAACCTGCTCACTCCGATCATTTGGAAACCACCTGAAAGCAAGCCATTTTGTGACAAGGTAAGTCCAAAATTCATTTATGTATTTATCATTTATCGGTTTCCCATGCCTCCCATCCTAAAATCAAAAGCTCGAGAAGATAAATCAAAAGTTCGCATTTTGACTCCAAGTTGGGAGAAAGAAAAAATTAATAGAAATAAGAAAGTAGAGCACGTAATCAATTATTCTAAAACTATTGCGGCCTATATAACTCCAACCTTGCCAGAAATAATGTTTCCAAACGCAGCTATTGCTACGGACATTTTCAATTGTCTCCGAATTCCGGATGCAATTAAAGATGTTCCAACGTTTGACGGCAATCCAAGATCACTATTTGATTTTATTAATAATGTGGAGGAAATTTTAAGCCTCATACCTCAAATTAATCACAATCCAAATTACAAAAAGATCATAATAAGAGCAGTTCGAAATAAGGTTGTCGGACAAGCCAACGAGGCTCTAAATATGTATGGAACTCCCATAGACTGGAACGAGATAAAAAGCAATTTGATAGTTCACTATGCAGACAAGAGAAACGAAACAAGCCTCATTAGAGATTTGCACCAACTCAGGCAAAATCAAACATCGGTCGCAACCTTTTACTCCAAAATAATTGAACTTCTTTCTGCAATGATCAACCACGTGAAATTGCATGAAGGAAATTCAACAGTTGTGGAAGCAAAGCGGTGCTTGTATCAGGAAATGTGCCTTAACACCTTTTTGTCTGGTCTAAGGGAGCCATTAGGATCTACGATTAGGGCAATGCGACCGACGAAACTAACTGACGCATTTAATTTTTGCCAACAAGAACAAAATTACAACTATTTACAGAACACCCAAAACAGACAACAAAATCCCCAATTTAGAGCTAACAATAATAGACGTGCATATCAAAATCAATATAATACTCATCCAAACTTTATACCGCAACCTCAACAGCAATATTCAAGAGATTTCTATAATTCAAACTTCAATAATGGCTTTAGAGAAAGTAACAATTTTAGGCAAGGCAATTACAGACAAAACGACAACAGACAGAATATTGAATTTATACAAGACGGAAATTCTAATCAAACGAGAAACTACAGACAGAACTACAATATGAGGCAAAATAACAATTCTAGACAAAATAGTAACTCCGGTCAAAGCCGATATCCTGAAAAAAGGTATCCCCCTGTAGAGCCAATGGATACATATAGTGGAAAAACAGGAAGATCATCTTCTTATAAAAGACAGGAGCAACTATATAACATTGAGGGCAACAGGCCTGAAAGCTTTTATCAAAATGAATTCATGCCAAGTACATCAAGTCAGGCTAATATAGGCGCTCTGGATGACAGAAATTTTCCCATTCAAGCCTCGGCCAACCAATCGGATACCTAGAAATAAACAACAATAATACGTTTCCTCTTCCATACATTAATATTCAAAGCATAAACAATAAGAACCTTAAGTTCCTCATAGACACGGGTAGTAATAAATCCTTCATTAACCCGGATATTGTTCAAATAAATCAAACTGTCTCTATAGAACCCTTAGAAATTAAAACAATTTTTGATACAAAAATAGTTGATAAACAGATAAATTTGAAAGGCTTAAAACTTAAAACTGAAACTTAAAACTAATAAAACGTTACCATTTATATTATTTAAATTTCATAATTATTTTGACGGATTAATTGGAACTGATATTATGAAACTACTTTCAATTAAAATAGATATTCCAAATGCATTACTAGAGACAGAAAATGTACACATCCCATTAAGATTTAAGCCAAATATAAGATCTAAGATTTATACTGTACCCGGGCGTAGCAAAATAGTGAGCTATCTTCCTGTTGATGTTGAGTTTGGCAGCATATACATACTGCCAAAGACAATAAAAAAGAACTTAAGTATACCTGAGGGCATATACAAAGCAAAGAACTGGTACTCATCCGTTGAAGTAATTAATACATCAGATTGTCCTCAGACATTTTTTATAGAACAACCTATAAAAGTTCAACCCTTTGCATCAAACGAGTTTATAGAAATTAATAGCCTCTCTATCAATAACAACAAAACAATGGAAAATACCAGCATCTTCGACGTTATAACAACTATGCATTTAAATCAAGAAGAAAAAAGCGCTATTTATAAACTATGTAGGAAATACGAGGATATCTTCTTTAGGGAAGGACAGGACTTAACATTCTCAAATCAGATAAAACATGAAATTAAAACTTAAGACAATATACCTATCTATTCAAAGTCATATCGCTATCCATTCATACACAAGGAGGAAATTCAAAAACAGATTACCGAAATGCTTGACCATGGCATTATCCGACCTAGCTTTTCGCCTTGGTCCTTTCCAATATGGATAGTCCCCAAGAAAAAAGATGTTAATGGAGTACAAAAATGGCGCTTAGTTATTGACTATCGCAAATTAAATGAAAAAACAGTCAACGATAGATATCCGCTTCCAAACATTAACGATATTTTAGATAAATTAGGTAGATGTATATATTTTACAACATTGGATCTCGCGTCTGGGTTCCACCAAATTGAAATAAAAGACGAAGATATTCCAAAAACTGCGTTTTCTGTCGACAACGGGCATTACGAATTCGTCCGAATGCCCTTTGGACTCAAAAATGCTCCATCTACTTTTCAGAGAGTGATGGATAATGTGCTCCGAGACCTTCAAGGTAAAGTGTGTCTTGTATACATGGATGATATAATCATCTACTCCACCTCACTACAAGAACACATCCAAAGCTTAGATGCAGTATTTGAAAGGTTAAAGGTTGCTAATCTGAAAGTCCAACTACAGAAATCCGTCTTTCTGCAAAAACAAGTCTCATTTTTGGGTCATTTAGTGACACCAGATGGTGTAAAACCCAATCCAGAAAAGATTAGCGCAGTCAAAAACTTCCCAATACCACAAACTAAAAAGCAAATAAAATCGTTTCTTGGACTACTCGGATACTACCGAAAATTTATCCCAGACTTTGCAAATTTAACCAAACCAATGACTGCATGTCTACGTAAAAATAATACCATTACTCTTAATGCAGGATACATAAAGTGCTTTGAAACCTGCAAAGCACTTCTATGTAATGATCCCATACTTCAATACCCGGACTTCGACAAGCCTTTCAACCTTACAACTGATGCCAGTAACGTTGCATTAGGTGCAGTATTGTCGCAAGGCCCTGTAGGTTCGGATAAACCAATTTCATATGCAAGCCGAACATTATCCAAAAGTTAAGAAAACTACAGCACCATAGAGAAGGAACTTTTGGCAATCGTTTGGGCCACCAAATATTTCCGCCCTTATCTCTTTGGCCGAAGATTTCAGATAATTACGGACCATAAGCCTCTTCTTTGGCTCTTTTCCCTAAAGGAACCTAATTCTAAGTTAATTCGTTGGAAGCTTAAGTTGGAAGAATTTAATTTTTACATTACCTACAAAAAGGGGAAACAAAACTTGAACGCGGATGCATTATCTAGGATAGAACTAAATACTAACGATACAATAGCTGTAGAAAATTTAGACAGTATTTCCATCCAAAATAATCTTGACGAACAAGACATTTCATCTACTATACATTCTGGATTGGAAAATATGGATGACGGCATACCGATTTCCGAAAGACCTCTGAACGAATTCTCAAATCAGATTATTCTCAACCTTAACGCAAACAAACGGAAACTTAGTCCAAAACTAAAGATTTTATTTAAAAGGAAAAAAAGAATTATATTCGAAAACGATGATCTGAACAATGAATCAGTAATGATCAATATTTTTAAAAATTATTTCAACACAAAAAGAACATCTGCCATACTAACAGACGACACTACATTTAGAACTGTTCAGTCGGTGTACTCAAAATATTTCAGCAATTCTAACTATCCAAAATTAGTCAGATGTAAGGTTCTATTGGATGATATAACTGGGGCTGACGAACAAGAAAAACTTATTCGAGAATATCATAAGACCTCAAATCACAGAGGCATTAATGAAACCTTAGAGCACTTAAAAAGATCTTCCTATTTCCCTAACATGAAACAATCTATTACCCGTATAATAAATAGTTGTGACATTTGCCAGAAATACAAATATGACAGAAAAAGA
Source organism: Orthonevra nobilis (assembly GCA_963555765.1). Classification (NCBI taxonomy): domain Eukaryota; kingdom Metazoa; phylum Arthropoda; class Insecta; order Diptera; family Syrphidae; genus Orthonevra; species Orthonevra nobilis. Next base: position 48,478,657 of record OY743225.1, on the reverse strand, counting down.
GAAAAATTAAAGTTCGAAATCACACAAACGCCTTCTAGACCGTTAGAAATAATCCATGTAGACATATATTCTGTACAAAAGGAACAATTTTTCACTATTATCGATAAATTTACCAAATTTGGAAGTGTTTATTGGGTATCCGCCAGGAACAGCATAAATCTAATCCAGTCACTAAAGCACTTTTTTTCGCATCATGGAGTACCTGAATTGATCATATTTGATAATGCTTTTGAATTTATTTCCTCTATTTTCAAAGAATTTTTAGATATTTATAATATTAAGCTGCATACAACATGCGCAAAAAGTTCGAATGGCAACTCTCCGGTGGAGAGATTCCATTCAACAATTACTGAAGTGATTCGAATAATAAAATCACAAAATGCTAGTAAGCCAATTCATGAAATCGTTGATGAAGCTGTCATCACATATAACAACAGTATTCACTCTACAACTAAACTTTCACCCTTCGAATTACTAAATGGACATATAAATAAACCTACCCCACTATCTATCAAAGAAACCCAGAAATTCAGAAAAAACTGAACAAGACTATTTACTTCAGCATATCAAAGACTATAAAACCTTATCGGAATTAGTTCATAAGCGTAGCCTAAGTCATAAACAGAATATTATAAACAAGCGTAATGAGGGACGTATCGATCCACCTGACTTTGTACAAAATGACAATATATACGAAGCGGATGACAGAAGAAACAAACTAGCTCCTAGATTTAATGAACAAAAGGTAGTTAAGAATAATAAAATTACTGTAGATACTAATAAAAGAAAGGTGCATAAACAAAAAATAAGGAAAAAACCCACGGTTAGATAAAAATAAATTTAGTGAACTGTCAATTGCCTTATTAAGTCTTACGAAAAGCATAATGGAAAAGTATATTTTACTTTAAATAAACATTAAACATTACATTAAAAGTTCATTAAAATAAATTAAAATATAAAAAAAAATAACGCAATATAAATACTGAATTATTGATTGATTTTGGAAAAAAAAGAAGTAAATATTGATTTTTTTTTTTTTGAGCTTTTGAACAACCTAAACCCTTAAACCAAATCCCACCCACATCCCACACAAAAAACCCTCCCTTGTACCGATGGATAGATACATAGTGAAACTTTGGACAAGCTTATTACACATGGCAACACCTAGAACACCAATCAAGAAGTACCCTTGCTATTCGCGAACCATCATTCACGAACTAAGAACTTCAATCACATTGAATCCTTAAGTTCGCTTTAAGGGGGGAAGAGTTACATAACAACATTCCCATCAAATGTTTAATCCAAGTAAACAAGCGATTAACATCTGCTTGGGCTTAGCATCGGATGGAGCCAACCAATCAGCCCTAATTTTCACCTTTTTTTCCCCGCCAAAATGATGCTTAATCAACACAATAACAGGCCTTATCTTTGGACCGCTGCATGGCTTCGCTTGGGTTTCCGACGCTTGGGCAGTCTGGTAATGACCGTGGGCCAAGTCGAAACATTCAAAATCGCAAACTTTGTAAAAGAAAAAAAGATAATAATAAAAACTTGTAAATACATTTGAAAAGTAAAGAGTCAATTTTATATTCTATAACTCTGGCAGGGAATTCCACAGTCTAATAGTGTGAACAAAAAACAATCGGGAAGAGTTCAGGTATTTTAAAGAAGGTACTACTGTGTCCAAAAAATAAGGTGACATATGAATTTAAACTGCGCGCCTCGAAGGATTTGGAAATTTTTCTTTCTTTTTAGGTTGGAGGTACTGTCAGTGACATCTATGTGAAATTTCATGTCAAAATATATTCATAGTGTTTGAGATACGCGTCGTTTTGTGAGCTGCTAAAACTGAGTTTTTCGTTTTTTGCGATGTCGAAATTTATTGAGCAAAGAATTTGCATTAAATTTTGTTTGCGGAATCAATTTTCTGCTGCGGATACGTTGAGGATTGTGCAGAAAGCCTTTGATGGTGAGGCTATGTCTAAAAAAAATGTTTACAAGTGGTATAGTGATTTCCAAGCCGGCCGTGAACGTGTCGAAGACGAAGAGCGTTCTGGGCGACCATCAACCTCAACCGATGAAGCTCACGTCCAACAAATCAAAGATTTGGTGTTGAAAAACCATCGATAAACGATTAGAGACCTTGCTGATGAAGTTGGCTTATCGAAAGGCTCAGTCAATACCATTTTGAAGGATGCTTTAGGCCTCAAGCGCGTCAAATCTCGACTGGTACCGAAAACATTGAATTTTTTGGAAAAAAGGCGTCGCGTTGAAGTGTGTGAAACAATGCTTTCCGACTACCAGGATGTCATGAAACGCATTATAACTGGCGATGAGACTTGGATCTATGCTTACGACCCCGAAACAACCGATCAATCGAGCGAATATCGTGCCAAAGGAGAGCCGAGACCAAAAAAACCGCGCCAAAGTCGCTCAAAAATCAAGGTCATGTTGACTGTTTTCTTCGATTATCGTGGTGTTGTGCTCTATGAATTCCTTCCAACCGGCCAAACAGTCAACAAGGAATATTATTTGAACGTTATGCGTCGTTTGCGTAATGCTATCCGCCTAAAAAGGCCGGAATTGTGGAAAGAAAATTCTTGGTTTTTACACCACGATAATGCACCATCCCATACCGCACTCGTAATTCGTGATCATTTCGCCAAAAACTCAACCCATATCGTTCCGCAACTAGCGTATTCACCTGATCTGGCCCCGTGCGACTTCTGGCTGTTCAACAAGCTCAAAAGACCGCTCCGGGGACACCATTTTGATGCGATACAGGAGATTCAAGCCGCAGCGAAGACGGAACTGAAGGCCATCCCGGAAAGTGACTACAACCAGTGTTTCAAAGATTGGGAGGGGATTACATTGAAGGGGATGAAATTGATTTGGAAGAATAAATAAAGAATTTTCAAAATAAATACAATGTCACCTTACTTTTTGGACACAGTAGTATATAAACAACAAACATTGTTTTTATAGTTTTTATGTTTGACTCGTAAGTAACCCCATTCTTTATAAAACGTAGCTTTAGCACCCTACATATTTCTCAGGTTTGTGACCATGAAATGCGTATTACTTTTATCGATGCAACTCACCGTGGAGCATCTCATGATGCACTTATTTGGAAAGTAAGTAAGGAATTTCTGGCTTTTAGGTAAATACCTTTACAATCAAAATCAATAAATTTTACTGACTTCAAGAATTTTAATAGGTGATGGTGGGTATCCCTTAGAGCCTTGGCCTCTCACCCCCTTCAGAAGTTTTGAAGATGGATCTCCTGAAAGTAGATTTAATATACCACATAAGCGCTGTAGAAACATAATTGAAGGAACAAACGGAATTCTTAAAAACAGGTGGAGATGTAGATTCAGTGTATCCGACAGAAGGCAAGCGTGTACGGAGAGAAATAGCTGCAATGTTTTAACGTCTCATAGAAGAAAAAAAATACAGGACTCATTTAAAATAACTATAAAATGTATTTGCATAAGAAAATAAAAAAACAATGAATACAAAAAGTTAAATAAAAAAACAGAAACTAAATTCAGCACTGCATTTAAATTAAAAAATTAACTACTGGGTATGTACAACTCTAACCCATTTTTTGAAGCTTGGCTTCTTCTATTTCTAGCTGTTGTTGCTTGAATTTGATTTTCGCCTAGATTTCAAGTTTCCGTAGTCTTTCCATCTCTTGGTCATGACGTTTGGTTTCTGCACGTAGACTTCTTTTCTGATCACAAAGACGGGCAATGGAACGATATATTTTTTTCATATTTGCTCCCATTGTTTCCTGGTAATTTTTTATAATGGGAAGTATCGCCCAAACTTTATCACAAAGCTCTCTTTGGAGGTTTAGCTATTTTTCCAGAAATTCATGAGTTCCTGATTTCTTTTTTTGCTGGTTTCTTGATAACACTTCTTGGTTTTGATATAAGTTTTCCTTATTAGACTTATGAAATGTGTCTCCACTGTATGACTGCAAATTCTGATTATCCAAAGAGATGTGGTTTCTCGATGAGAGAAAAAGTTCGGGGGGAATTTTATTTATGATAGGGCTGGATGTTAAAAGTTCTCTGAGATCGAGAAAAGGACAATTTTTGCTTATAGATATGGTGGTGTTCTAGTTCGGATAATTTTATGTAGGTGGATACAATGACGCGCTTTTAAGAACTGCTTCAGAGTACAGCCTGTCGAAAAATGTGATCATACCTTCTTTATCCGTAAACATACCTCACTGAGTCATTGAATGCAACTTCAAGTTTGTGCTGCAATAGAGAGTCCAAATTTCTATAAACGTATGTTATAATGGGGATGAATAAGGCTTTAGCCAATCCAAGCCGAGTCTAAATATGCGTAAAGCTCACAGTCAACCATAGTTTTCTTAGAAAACCGGAGATACGTCCATATTGGCATAGTTAATGCATGATAATCTTGTATTTAATCGAAACCCAAGACTTGAAGTTGATTCAACATATTCATTTTTTGAGGACGAAATAAAAATGTCAAGCAGAATTTTAAAGTCCAAAGTTTTATTGGATATTGGAATAATTTGTGACTTAGCTGAGCATAAGACAAGCCCATTATGCTACCTTATTATTTACAAAACTAAGAAAAATTATTTACTGTGTGAAACAAAAAACTTAGTAAGTGGACTTGTTATATTTTTACCTAAAAACTAAACTCACATCTTAACGTAAAACTAGTCTAAACCCTAGAGTTACTAAGCCTAACTTAAAATAACACTTAAAACTACTTGAAGCCTACTTATTCTACCTTAACCATGTGTAAGCCGGCCAGGCTGATAGGACATACGAAATGCACTTTGGTTTGCCTTAAGGGTACTCAAGACAATATTAAATACAGGGTTTTCCAATAAGGACTTGACAACTTTTTTTTTAAAATAAAACGCAAACTATTTGAGATATTTTGAAAACTTTATTATAGGCATGAAGAACATTCAAAAGATTTATGAATGGAACTCGATCTCGTTTGGACCAAATTCGCCCATACATTTCGGTTAAGTCTAAGCTCCTCCATCATCGTCGGCTTGTTGGCATAAACCAATGACTTAACGTAGCCCCAAAGAAAAAAATTTGGCGGCCAATCGACTGAGCTCTGTGGCTCTTGGCAACATCCTGTTGAAACCACTTGTCCTCCAAGTCTATATCTTCCAATTTTGGCCAAAAATAATTGGTAATCGTGGCGCGATAACGCTGGCCATTCACAATAACGTGACGGTCGTTATCGTCGACGAAAAAGTATTGACCAATAAAGTCGCCGGTATGTAAACCGTTCCAAACAGTGGTGATTCATGAAGCAAATATCGATTTTCACCCGACCAATGAAGCATGTTTTACTTATTGACGAACCCATTGAGTCAAAAATGAGCTTCGCCATTGAAGATGATTTTGCGATGAAATTCATAATCTTGGCGCATCTTCTCCAGAGCCCAGTCAGAGAACGTGCGTCGCTTCAAATGTTCAATCGGCTTCAATTCTGGAGTCAGCTTGATCTTGTTTGGGTGTAAACCAAGATCCTTACGCAAAATACGCCATAATGTGGTTCGAGCGAAGCCCAATTCTGGAACGCTCCGTGGAATTGACTTTGGATCGTTTGCTACGAACAGCGATATTTCCGACACTTTGACCAACCCGATGTCTCAACATCACACAACGAATATATTGTCTCAAATTTTTGCACTCAAACTGTTATTGCATGTCCAGAAGGGCGAAAATCACGATCAAAAATTTGAGTTAACGCTCTTAAAGTTGCGGTCACCCACTCCGAATTTCGGTAGAACGAGCAGAGGTTGCTCATTCGTGTACTTTACCATGATGAAAATGTTGAGTTTACTGAATAAATTGACAATGACAGTTCGATGATTAGTGAAAGGGTACGTTCACAAATCAAATTCGAAGTAGTCAAGTCCATATTGGCAAATCATGTACATGACCGACTTTTACTCATCATCCAACTACCAGCAAAGACGGTATTGCCTTTTGACATCAGCTCTGTCGCGATCTGATATCGCCCTACTAAACCTAAACGTCTTGGTCGTAGTTGACTCGCCCGTCCACAGCTTTTCGACCAACGTAGAAGATTGACGGCACCGCAAATCTATCCTGGACCAGATCTTTTCTATCTGAATAGAGAAACGATTCAGGGGGAAGCACCAGTCTCGTGGTGCATATCATTGAGGTAAAAAGCCCCGGAGATCAAGTTGTTTTTCGAAATCATTGCTTGAAAGTTATCCACTCTGATCAGGATTGCCCCGTTGTATAGGACTTCATTACCATAGAATTTTTAGTACTCAGACTCTGGAGTTCTATATAGATGGAGAAAAGCCCTCAGGCATCGTCTCTTGAAAACCCAAATCTTTCCCATTAAGCTTGTTCCGACGTTGACCCAACCGGGACATCCAAAGGCAAGGCCGTGTAGCAGATCAAGAAGGACATTGTGTTCACTGAAACAGTCTCTTTGTCAAGGCAAAGGCCGCTTTGTTAAAATATAGATACTGATCTAGCCAGATCCCAAGGTATCTAACAACACTTCGATTCGCCAGTGACTGTCCGTTTTGTCCATCGATAGAAAGCATTCGCATTCCTCCTTCTTAATATTTTAAGAAGCCCTGAACAGAATGATCTCGTACTTTTTGAAATTGATCGCCAACTTCCAATCATCGCAATATTTCTGAATCTTTTCGAAGTCACGTTGCAAAAGACTTACGATGACCTTGATCTTCGGACTTGACCTGTACGCGATCAAGTCATCTGCGGACGCTATGGAATGGCGGAGAGATCCAACAAGATCACTTGTGAAGATCGTAAATAAAATCGCCGAATTAACAACGCCCTGTTGTAGACCATTGCTAATTTCAAAAGTTGCAGCAGACGTCAACTGCCATTTTTCACAATGAACTGTCAGCTGATGAGCATATCTAAGATTATTTTACAGCAGCGGTTTGCTTATACCTAGCTAGTCTAACTTGAAAAAAGAAGTTGCCTATAATCCTTGGCGCTACTACAAACGATGCTGCGTATGTCACTCTCAAACGACATTGTTTTTGTTATCGAATCATACTCTGGTGGACCTGCCGAAAAGATGTTGAAAAGTGCTGGTGCTGTTCCCTCTCCTTTCTGGAGCTTTGCCTTCCATGACGAATTTGAAACCCCTATGAAAGGATTATGAGTACTCTCGTGATCTCTTAACACAAAGCACATGTAATTGCTAATCAAAAACGATGATACAAAAATTGGTCAGTCAACTAGCAACTTAGTCTATTCCAATCCTGTTGTTCAACCATATCCTACCTCCTATGAACTTTGGTGCGCAAAGAACGAGCACAGACCTAATGTAATAAGTTGTACAGAACCAAGGAGTTGCTCATCATCGTGAAGACCACTCAGATGTCACCCGATTACCTCCAATTTGTCAACTTTTCTTTTGCAGTCCTGCTTAAGCTTCCCTGGCAATAAAAAAAAAGAACATACGATTATAAAACAGCTTTAATTATACATAAGTATTGTATTGTTCACAATCCTTAACTATGAGAAACAAAATGGCTATAATTATTTATATATTATAAAACACTAGGATATTAAACAATAATTGCTTGATGTGGCACAATAATAAATAATATCAAAAAAAAAGCGAGATCCTTAGTCCTCTATCGCGAAATTCGACAACTTGAGGTGCTGCATGTTATTCCGGGCATCAAAATAGGCCGTATCTGTTGGGTTTTCCGGTGCGGGGATAAATGGTGGTGTTTCGTTTTCTAAATTTGACCAGTCGATGCAACTGAAGAACTTCATCTTTTGAACTTCTTTGGCAGCTGGCCGCTCCGAGGGATCCATCGTGAGTAGCAGCTCGACTGCTTCTACAGCTTCCGGAGACAATGCCTCATCATCTTGTGGCCATTCAATATCTACAAAGTTAATAAGATAAATGATCGCCGAAGTATAACAATGGGTAACATACTCTTATGTAGAATGTTGTCAAAAACTTTTTGCGGAGTCTCATCATTGAAGGGCGGTATGCCAGTCATGAACTCGTAGAAACAAACACCAAGCGCCCACCAGTCGACAGCTGGACCATGTCCTCGCCTACCACAAACAATAAAATCAGAGAATCCAGACGAAAGTTAAAGAGATAATAAATCTCACTTACATTAGAAGCAACTCGGGCGCTAGATAATCTGGAGTGCCCAATATTCGTTCGTCCGAAGCAATTGCCCCTCTTCTCACCGACTTTGGAGTGCGAAATGGCGTGTTCACAGCCATAGGAGTTTTCGGCAAGCTATTACCCTGGTTTATTGGCGACATGGTCAGTTCTTCGCCAATTTTCAAATATTGCACTCCACTGGTCTTCTCGCCCATCTTTTCGCGCTGCTTTGTGTCAATCGAGAGTGGCAACGCGAAGCGTGTGCTTTTCAACTTACCAATCAGGCCACACTCTCGCCGGGGTGCCTTCTGCGAAGACACTGGTGTTGAAAAGACAACGTTCGCAATGTTGTCATTCATAGGCATCTCGTCATCAGACAGTGAACGGACTTTTAATACGCCACGAATTGGTGTCTTTGCTTTGCGCTTCTTTGGCGTACTGCTGCCAATGTCTAGAATGTCAATTTCCTGGGTCAATCCGGTGCTGCCAGAGCTTGCGTCCACATCGTACCCAGAGGCGTTGTCCGATCGATTAACGAGATTGATCTTCCGCTTCATGCTTCTAAACGGGAAAAGGCAAAATGGTGGTGGTCAGTGTGTTGAGGATGGTTAGTAGGAAAAACAAAGGCACCTTAAAAATTCGGGACGCTTAAAACTTCGTGACATGTTGCGAAAGGGCGAAAGCATGCGGATTCCGCTGAGTTCATTTGTGTTGCTTGCATTATAGCTAGAGACAGGGCTTGCGGTTAGTTTTGAGAGGGCATGCGAGTGGAAAGCAACAAACCTTCGGGAATAGTCCGAACAGCTGAGATCTTCCTTAGAATTGCACATATTTTCGACTTTATCGATAGCGGAGATCTCACAGTTTGTATTCGAATTGGAGCAGTCACTCTTGCGGCTCGACACTCCCGAGTCTTCTTGGGTTTTTGAAGTTCGCATACGCTAAGAGAATTAGAATCGTTTAAAAATTGCCAGAGACACTCTGATGTCACATACCATGGAAAACTCAAATGATATTTTGCTAACATCTTCTTCGGCTTCTTGCTTCAGATGAGTTTTATTTGGTTCGTTTTCCTTTTCTTCTGTTGGCATTTTCGTGACGACATACTTGCAGCCCTAGAATCATTGTGTGATCATTCAATCTAGGTAGGTTAATCTTTTTTTCGGGTAATCTAACTTACGTTACAATTCGAATTCATTTTGCACTTGTTGTCTACGTCTTCGATTTTACTAATTGAATAAAATTCAGTTGGCGAACTGCTCTTGCTTATTTCCCCTGAGGTGCAGGTGTGATACGATGATGAGCTATCCGTCTAAGGATTTAATTCGTTTTTCAAATAGTTTTTTTTTTTAAAAGATATGTGCTTGGAGGTTGTACTTACATTTCCGCATACGGGCGTAGTGGTTATTGAGACATTTAATTCCTCGGCAGAGAAAAAGGGTGACACACCGGAGATCTTGCTGTCGTTGGGCTTCTCTCCATTGGCAGACGTATCAGCTTCACTGTCGGATGACTCGAGTATCATATCTTTAAGAAGATAAATTCATTTTTTTCAATTTATTGAAATAATTCATTAGATATTCAAAAAGTGTTCCATATATTTTTCCTAGAGCCTCACCTACCGAACCTGAGTGACGAGATTAGAAATGTGGCAACAAATAAGGGTATGGGCTAGTTAGGAACATTCATTATTGGCAATGTACCTCAGGGTTAGAATTCATCAGTTATTACGAAAAATATAATCTTCAGATGATTAAGAGTAGAAGAATACACTGAATAACTATATAAGGTAGAGTAAATTTTTACTTAAGATAGATTAAGCTCTTTAGGTTTAAGATTAGTTTTTTAATTTGCATTTAGGATTAGTTTAACGTTAAAATGAAAAACAAAAAAGTCCATATACTAGGATTTTACTTAACAATAGTTTTCTTAGTTGTTTAGCGCCCGTAAAGGGCCCGTTAATTAGTTTTGAAAATAGTTTAGTAAATTAACCTTTATTTAATCATTTTTTGTCTAGCATTTAAGTAAATGAATTAATGAATAAAAATGCATTTAATTGAATTGAATTGACCGTCTGCTGGAACAAAACTAGTGTTTTTAAAAAGGAAAATAAATTTAGAAGTGTTATTTCGTTTTTATTTGGTATCTTTGTTGCCTTTTGCTTTTATCGTAAACGCCAAAAGTTTGCTCCTAACTATGTGAGCGTGACAGCAAATGAAAAAAACTGCCGTAAAACGTTAACATTATATTAATTAATGTCATTCAATTCCATGTGCCTGAGCATAATGGAATGTCGAAGTGAAGAAGAAACCTAAAACAAAAGTCTCGTGTAAAATTCACTTTTTGTCGCTTACGATAAAAATGTGGTAAGGGCTCGATAGAAATAATTAGCACTGCTTTTCCCAATCGCCTCTGGTCGATTCTGTGCGACAAAAATGATTTATAATTGCAGCCAGGTGTTATCTCTGTATTTCTGAGTGCGAAAATTATATTCTGCACGAACTCTACGAATGCCCAACCAACTTGCGAAGACCACCAGGTCGGTTTCTGTCGGGCTATTCACTTATCCACGAGTGCAATAGGCTGAGATAGGAATAAATATGTCCCTTTAAGTTCAAGCCCATTTATGATTCCATAAGAGAGAAAACCTCTCTGTGTCGCACAATTCTTTGCGCCTTTGGCACGGGCAGAAGACAAACTCGCGGAGGTCCTAAGGATAACGCCCCTTTGGATCGAACAAAAATTAGATAACTTAATAGATTGTGACGTCTACCAAGCCAGTTACCGCTGGAAACAAAACCAACGAAAACTTTGATTTAGATTCGTGATCAGAGCAGGCTGAAGCAAGAAGTCTAGAGTTTGGGGCAAAGACGCAAACGTGTGATAACTTTGTTATGTTTGTTATGAAAATCGACTTGATGTTTGCTCAGCTTTCCAAAGAAAACTGAGGATAATAGAAGATCGGACAAATTATTAGCCATTAAATGATATTAGGTGCATTTATTTAAACCCACAGGGCCTAACAAATAACTTTGACGAACTGAAATGTTAAGGGCAAAATTAAAGCGTTGACATTCTAGTCTTAACTGAAACACATGTTGTGGACCCTAGTGAGTTGAATGATGTCCAATTAGAAGGATTCAGTCCACCGTCGCGTTTTAAAAAAATGTAGGGTTGCTATGTAATACTGGAGTTTTATGTTAAAAGTGCAACATGAAAACTTTCCTGTGATATATTTATGTGCAATAAACAGATCTCCGAGCATCACTTCATCCAAAATGACCTGGAAAAATGGATAGAATATCTCCACCAGTGTGGTGATAGCTTTGTTGTAATGGGTGACCTCAATATAAACTGGCTTTATGTAACAGACACATACACCCGACGCATTTCGAATATAGTTGTTAATGATTCCACGAGAATAACAACTCGAACAAAACAGAACACTTATTGATTATGTGATCACAAATTGCACTGACAAAGTTGAAGCAAGTTGAAGAAAAATGACCATGAAACAAAAGACATAACCAACATAAGACTCAGAATAAAAAGAAAATAAAGTATTGCTCTTATAATCGTTACCTTTTCCTAAGAAGTTTGTCCGAAATCCCCCTGTTTGTTTATTTCAATCCGGAGCAAGCCTATAACTTAAATGTACGATACGATCAATTTGTACTTAATCTAAAGAGTGTGATTGATTCAATGGTTAAAGAAGGGCAAGTGCCTTATAATAACGCGGTTTGATTTAATAGTGAACTCAGGGAGGCAATAATAAAAATGATAATATAATATAATATAAATAGTTAAATAATGATATAATATAATATAAACATGAAAAATATACATATGTAATTGAAGTGAAGAGAAACTAATCAGAGGCCAAGTGTTGATGAAGACATCTTTAGAAATTTTTCGTATTCGCCATTCTTCTGAGAGTTGCTGGCAAAGTCGCGCAACTTGTACAAAGAATTGTCGCTCTGAACAAAAACACGAGAACTTGGGTTGCACTAACATCAGAGACCCTCGTGATTGGAGAAACTTAAGTTTTTCGTACAAATAATCTGGCTACTTAATTTGGATGACGGAATTTCAAAGACACAAGGACTTATATTTTAAGAGTGCATCGAAGGAGCACCCGTTTATTAGTTTTGAGAAGTTTGAAATATGGTCTCGTTTTCGCAAGTTAAATATATAGCGAGCTATGTTGTTGTAGGCAACATTAATTAAGTCGACTACTGTTGGAATCTGGACACACGAAAATCTCACAACCGTACAAAAGAGCTGGTATCAGGAGAGTTTTAGCTAACAAGAGTCTAGGTTTTAAAGAAATGAAGTGTTGAGTGGCCCATAGAGTACGGAGCCCAGCATAAACCTTATCGATCGTGCTGTTAATATGGGTTGAAAACTAGGCCAAGGTTTCTGGCGGTATCAACCCAATCTATAGGCGTTAGCGCTAGTTTGACTTAAGGAAATACTGAAACATTCAGTACCTTGCGGTGCATTGGAGAACTTTTGATTTATTAGCATTAAGGTTTAGATCATGTGCAGTGGACCATTCAAATATACTTGCGAGGTCTTCGTTAAGCAAGCTAATGGTTTCCTTTACCTTTTCGAGAGGACAGCTTAAGTAAAGTTGTACATCGTCTGCGTACATGTGAATTGAACAGTATTTAATAACGTTATGAAATTCGTCCACATATATCAAAAAGAGTAGTCTAAGGATTGATCCTGTGGCACTCCACTTTGGACTTCTAGAAAACCGGAGGATTTTTCTCCTGCGATTACACATTGTTGTCTACCACTCAAATATGAGTAAATGAGCTTCGTTGCGAAAGTTGAAGACTTAAGCTGTGTTCTTGCTTGTTGCACAAGGTCGCGTGATTTACTGTGTCAAAGGCTTTCGAGAAATCAAGAAGTGTAAGCAGGGTTAAGTGATTTTTATCTAAGGCTTTACGTATCTCATAAACAATAAAAAGTAAAGCAGGTTTACAACTTCTCTTTGAACGAAATCCAGATTGATGCCGACAAAGCAAATGCTCTTTATGTAGATATTTTTGTATTTGCGTTAAGATGACTTTCTCGAAAACCTTTGACAAAAACGGTAATATGGATATAGGTCTACAGTCTAGTGCATGACTGGATTTTTTCGGAACGGGAATAATTTTGACTTTCTTCCATTCATTGGTTAAAGTTGATCTAGTGAGAATAGAATTGAATGTATGAGTGATATGTTTGAGGATATAGGGGAGAAGTAGCTTTAAAAACGATGGGTGGATGTTTTCGAATCCTACAGCATTTGACCTTACTGGTAAAACGGCTTTCACTATTTCATCTTCAAGTATTCTGCTGAAGCAAAAAGATGTTGCACTGTCAATAGTTTCCGCTGCTAGGGGCATATATGTTTTGGGAGAAATAGATCAGGTAACAAACTCACTGTTTAATTGATCGCAGTCTTTGGTAACTTGGCATAGTGCCTTCCGTTTCTAATCTGACAGAGCTGCTTCCATAATTCCCTACCTGATGAGAGGGAATTGAGCTTGTTGCTGTAGAACTTGTACTTTGCAGCTCTTATTTTCGCAGTAACTTTATTGCGTAGGGCTCGATAGGTTCATAGAAACTCTGTGATGCGATATTTTTTCCAATTGTTATAGGCATTATCACGCTTTTCCATCAGTGTCTGAATGTCAAAACATAGCCATGACGGTTTTGATGGGCGTTTCGTTTTCGTTTTGAGTGGGACGTGTTTGTTATACAATGAAAGTATTTGCTGGTTTAGGAGCATTACTTGTTCGTCGACAGATGTCAAGAAATATATTTGGTCCCAATCAATTAGGTGTACATCTAATAACAGAGCGTCATTATTGATATTGCGGAAATCACGAAATTGTTATTTAAGGTCATTATTGTCATAGTGGATGTCAAGTGTTAGTGCCTATAAAAAAGACTGCGAAAAACTGCCAAAAACCTTAGTGAAAATCGCAATACAATATGATACCCTTTTATGAAAAAAAAGTTAGAAAAAACAGTCATGATGCCGATCCAAGAAGCTAACCACTCCTGCAAAACTTGTGTAAAAATATTGAAGAAGTGAAAAAGGGGAAAAGAAAGTTGTCGTTGCAATTAAATCTGTGAATGGAAAGGTATCGGGTGGGTGGGAATTCCACAAGGCACAATACTAGGAGTATGGTTATTTCTTGTTTTTATTAACGACATAACCAAAATAATGAACGATTTTGTTTGCTGATGATGGCTTACTCTACATGACACTGCAAAATGCCTACATAAAATAATTCAAGACTTAGACAATATAAATACACGGCTTTAAATAAAAAGACTGGTGATAAATGTTTCTAAAACTAAGTGTATGTTATTCCGAAAGTGTTTGTTATACAATGAAAGTATTTGCTGGTTTAGGAGCATTACTTGTTCGTCGACAGATGTCAAGAAATATATTTGGTCCCAATCAATTAGGTGTACATCTAATAACAGAGCGTCATTATTGATATTGCGGAAATCACGAAATTGTTATTTAAGGTCATTATTGTCATAGTGGATGTCAAGTGTTAGTGCCTATAAAAAAGACTGCGAAAAACTGCCAAAAACCTTAGTGAAAATCGCAATACAATATGATACCCTTTTATGAAAAAAAAGTTAGAAAAAACAGTCATGATGCCGATCCAAGAAGCTAACCACTCCTGCAAAACTTGTGTAAAAATATTGAAGAAGTGAAAAAGGGGAAAAGAAAGTTGTCGTTGCAATTAAATCTGTGAATGGAAAGGTATCGGGTGGGTGGGAATTCCACAAGGCACAATACTAGGAGTATGGTTATTTCTTGTTTTTATTAACGACATAACCAAAATAATGAACGATTTTGTTTGCTGATGATGGCTTACTCTACATGACACTGCAAAATGCCTACATAAAATAATTCAAGACTTAGACAATATAAATACACGGCTTTAAATAAAAAGACTGGTGATAAATGTTTCTAAAACTAAGTGTATGTTATTCCGAAAGTATGCCAATGAATGCAATTCTCTACATAAACCATGGATAAATAGAACAAATTAAAATCATTAAATACGTAGGTTTTGTACTAGATATTTTGTTGTAAAGGGTGATTTTTTAGCTATTATCTTTTTGGCAACTTTGGTTTAAACAGCTGACACACGTTTCGTGATTTGTTTCACTATCAAACATCTTCAGTTTGGTCTATAATTTAACCATGAATCGTCTAACAAACGAACAACGCTTGCTTATTGAATTTTATTATCAAAATGCGTGCTCTGTTAAGAAAGTTCATCGCGCGCTTCTTCCATTTTATGGTCAGTTTAATAGACCCACTGAAGCAACTATTCGGGCTATTGTGACTAAATTTCGCACCAAATTTATATTGTTGGACATTAAACCACCAACACGCTTACGTAGAGTGCGAACTGAAGAAAATATCGCAACTGTATCGGCCAGTGTTAATGATGACCATCAATTATCGATTCGATTCGCCGTTCGCAGCAATTGGGCCTCTGTTACTCAACAACGTGGAAAATTTTGCGGAAGGATTTAGATGTGATGCCTATCAAAATACAGCTGGTGCAAGAATTGAAGCCGAACGACCTACCGTAACGTAAAATTTTTGGTGAATGGACTCTTGGAAAGTCTTGGCCGAAGATCCACTTTTTTACCGAAAAATTGTGTTCAACGACGAAGCTCATTTTTGGCTCAATGGGATTTTGGAGTGAATATCAGCCAGAAGCATTGTAAGAGCTTCCAATGCATCTAGAAAAAGTCACAGTTTGGTGCGGTTTATGTGCTGGTGGCATCATTGGACCATACTTCTTCAAAGATGGTTCGAATCGTAACGTAACTGTGAATGGTGAGCGCTACCGTGAGATGATATCCAATTTTTTTTGTCCGAAATGCAAGAGCTTGACTTGCATGACATGTGGTTTCAACAAGATGGTGCCACATGCCACACAGCACGCCCAACAATGGACTTATTGAGAGGCGAGTTCGGTGAACATTTTATTTCACGTTCGGGACCGGTCAATTGGCCGCCTAGATCGTGCGTTTAACGCCTTTAGAATATTTTTTGTGGGGCTATGTTTAAGCTCATGTCTTTACAGACAAGCCCGCTTCAATTGACGCATTGGAAGACAACATTGAAGCATTTATTCGTGATATACCGGCCGAAATGTTGGAAAGAGTATGCCAAAATTGGACTAAGCGGATGGACCATTTGAGGCGCAGTCCAGGTCAACTTTTGCATGGAATAATATTCAAACATTAAATTATATGGACCGCATTATCGATTCAAATAAAGAGTTCATGCATTTTTCTGAATTTTATGTGTTTTTTTTTTAAAAACTTTCCTAAAGCTTTAAAAAAAACACAGAATCATATAACAGATTAAACCAAAAACATATATTTTAAATACATTAAGATGGCTTAATGTAAATCAACGCCTAATAAGTAATGTATGATATTTGTGTAAAAAATTAAAAATAATATGTTATAATGAAAGCTATTTCGTACCGATGCATTGTGGGTGTACAACCTACGAAAGAATGAGGACCTTTGAATACAACGAACAAGAACAACGAGAGGTCAGAGAACTATTTTTTACATAGGTTTTCAAGGATTCAACATTCTTCCGACACAGAAAACAAAATTTAAAAGAAAACTGATTGATTATGTTAGAATTATATACTAGTGAATACTACCAAATAAATTACATTCATTCAAAAATTTGACGTCTTCTTAACGTCGCCTATAAGCTCGTTTGTGATAAACCAGACTGGTACATTTCATCACCTTCTCATCGATATTAAGGCTGCGTATGGCAGCATTCACAGAGACTAAGGAATTATGCCAAGTTTTGGATTCCCTTTCAAGGTCATGTGATTGTGCTTAGCAAAGGTGGTGACAAATGATGCTTCTGCGGATTGGTACACAAGTGATTTAGAAATAAAAAGAAAAGAAAAAGTGACAGCTTATAAGATGGCAACGTATTCGGATGACCAATTCTGGTGGGAGCGCTACAAAAACAGCTTCAGAACGATTTCAAGAGAGCTATAGCTAAAACGAAGAACAAATTCATTGAGAGGAAAATTATGTCTGCAGTCGGGGATCAGAAAGGGACATGCAAGGTTATTAAGAACATAATTTTGAAACAAGACAAAGGAAAGGAATTTACGTATATTACATTCGGTAACGAGAATGTTTCCTGTTTAAGGACAGCAGTAAATAGATTGAATGCCTTTTTTGTAAATAGCGTAAATGACATTAATCAGTCAATTTCAAAAGTGCAATATAGATGAAGCGCAATAGAAACACATGTACCTGTAAGATTTAAGTTTCATTACTGTAATGAGAGAATGATCTGTGATATGTTAACAAAGTGCAATAAAAAGAAAGACTTTAATGGACTTAGCTGTGATATAATTTATAACTCTGTTGAAATAATCGGCCCAATTCTTATTAAAATAATAAACACATCCTTGCAAACAGGAATTTTTCCAAGTATTTGGAAAGTATCTGTGATAATTCCAATAGAAAAAGTGTGCAATACAAATAAATGTGATGAACTGAGACCTGTAAATATGCAAGGATGTGCCTTCAGATGAAAAAATTCTCGAATTCTCTCGTTGCTAACCAAATCGTTAATTTCCTGGAATCAAATAGGATATTGATAGAAGAACAATCTGGGTTTTGAAGAGTACATTCATGTGAAACGGCAATGAATAAACTGGTTTTCGACTAGAAAAAAGAGATTGATGCTGGAAACACTGTAATAGCAGTCTTCTTGACAGACACATTTTGCTAAAGAAGCTTTATATGCACGGAGTGAGGGGGACGGAGCTTAAATGGTTTGAATCTTACCTGAGCGAACGAAATTAAATAATATGCTATCTTACCCACTCGAAGTCCTATTGGGTGTTCCCCAAGGATCAGTTTTGGTTGTGATACTGTTTCTGATTTATATAAATGACATCAAAAGCGCGCTTAAATACTGCAACGTGGCTTTGTTTGCTGATGACACCGTTTTATACATAAGTGGCAAAAATGTCACTGAGATACAAAAGCAATTGAATGAGGATCTTGAATCATTAGGACTTTGGTTAAAAGAGAATAAACTTAAGATTAATGTTGACAAAACTAAATGTATGAATTTTAACTACAATGGACAAGATGTAGGACTATGTATGGACAACGAAAGGGTAGAATCTGTGAAAAGTTTTAAATATCTTGGTGTTATTTTGGACAGTCAGTTAAATTTTAAGGAGCATGCAGAATATATATGTAGCAAAATTGCAAAAAATATAAATTATCTAAGAAGGATACGAAAAATGTTAAGTATAAAAACAGCGTTACTCCTCTACAACACACTAGTTTCACCGCATTTTTCATATTGTTCCACGCTGCTTTATACTTGCTCAGAAGAGATTAAGGAAAGGCTTCAACTTCTTCAAAATAAGGCGATGAGGATGATCTTAAAGTGCAATATGTTTACTTCAATACAAGCTATGCTGCAAGCAATGAAGTGGATGAATATCCGACAAAGACTAACGTATAACGCGATGGTTTTCATCTTTAAAATAAAACAAAGTATGTTACCTGAATACTTGCGAGAAAATTTGTTGCAGGTTGCGACTGCGCAGCCCTAAAATCTGAGGAACAACCTAAACTTTAGACTGGGAAGATGGAAAAGAAGCAGCACGCAAAATTCGTTGATGTACAAGGGTCTTTTATTTTTCAATAATTTGCCTCCTGATATCAAAAATGAATGTAGATTTAAAATATTTAAAAGGAAATTGTCATTATTTGTAATAAACAATGTGTAGCAAAACTGTTTAAATGTCAAATGCGTATATATATACATGTACTTCAAAATATTTATGTAAAACGAGAATTTGTTAAAGATTTCTATATGAAACCAATAAATACTACTATTATTATTATATTAAAAAAGACAGAGAATGCTTCTGCGCTGCCAAGTCGATATTAATCTAGCCAATACCTTCCTTGTCAATGTGATCCCTTTAAACATATTGACATATTGAAGGAATCACATTGAGCCGTTTCAAGTATCGAAAGCGAAGCTGTAATGATGTAACTCAAGATGAACGCTTTCATAGCGCAAAGTAACACAATAGTCAGAGTGAGCAAAGAATTTCGTCAACCTGAGATTTGCAGTGATTTCGAGAAACGAAAATAGTGCGGAGATCAAATGGAGAACCACTGGGACGATTAAATGAAACTCAATCGTAATGATCTTGTTTTACGGCGCAGAAGCATGGATCTAATCAGAGACGTAAAAAAAAAATCCTTCAGGCGACTTGGAGGTTCCGTGTGCAACAGCTCAAGCGACAAAGAATCTAAGGATCGAAATGAGTAGAGAAACTTGTTGATAGAGGCACAGATGTAATGCCTTCGAGTGATTGCGAAAACAACCTCCTCTGTACTCATGTAGAACTACGGGCAAAATAATCTGTTGCACTTCTAATCTCTAAGAACGTAAAACCAAGTTGATGAAGATGACCCCGAAACGAGTAAACAAGTAGCAAAAAAAATATTATCAAAGAACCCACCGCATTTGCTGTGCTTGTTGATTACACTGATTAAATGTGAAGTCGCTCCTCCTTCGTGCTTCTTTTCGGAACCAAACGAAAGATGCGATGTCAGCGACAACAGCTGTCCCGGTGTCCTTGCATTCAGATTCGGCGAACAATTGATCAAATCCGAAATCTCCAAATCTACAAACAATCAAATTAAGTATCAACTCCAACGAGCATTGCACAAAACTCACCTCTCCTCAATTCGATCTTGCTAAGTCCAAAATCAGTCAACTTAACGTGCCCCGTAGCCGACAGAAGCATATTGTCCGGCTTGATGTCCCTATGAACAATACCATGTTCATGCAAATATTGCAGCGCTGTTGCCACCTCCGCGACATAGAATCTCGCACCGGATTCGTCAAAAAAACCGTACATGGCGAGAAGCGACTTCAAATCCCCACCAACCATGTACTCCATGACGAGATAAACATACGATATGGATTGCAACGAATAGAATAAATTCACACAGAATGGACTGCGCGATAATGCGAGCGCATTGCGCTCCGTAATCACCTGGGATACCATGTTCTTGTTAATCATCTCGGACTTACGCATCACCTAAAAACGAAATGCATTACTAGAGATTCGTTTGGCTTGGCGAAAAGTGCCCACCTTAATGGCAAACAGTCTGTTTGGATCGTTGTTCTTATAGCCGAGGAATACCTTGCCGAATGCTCCTCTGCTGATGGGTTTGATGATAACAAAATCCTTAATAGTGGGAACCTGAAACAAATCGATTAAATTCGTCCAAAATCGCAGGAAGATATCTTGACCAAGGGGAGCATCAGTTTTTGTTCTTACCTTTGTACCATTTTCGTATTTCGTTGTGAGAATGTTGATTTTATCGAGGAGTTTTTCGCCATCAATGTGCAAGCTCTTCTTCGGGGTCCTGTGCTCGTTTTGGGCGGTTTCCATTATATCCTTGATGCTGCTTTATGTTTATTTTTGTTTCTTTTTTCAATTTTTCCAATGAGATGTTATTTGATTGAAATAATTTGCATTTTTTTTTTATTATCGGAAACCAAGCAGGAGAAAAGATTTAAACCGCTTTTCGAAAAACCTAACAGTTCTTATTAATTGAAAAAGGAAAATTGAACAATTTGACATTTCATATGACAGCCCTTCAATGGTAGCATTCAGAGCTTATAAAAGTTGTTTCATTTTTATTGTGGTTCTGGTATTTGATGAAATAAATAACCGATTCCATTTGAATATTAACGATGAATAATTTTAAGATTTGTTTATAACAATTGTTTTCCTTTTGTAAAATTAACTTAATTCAATAGAATTATTAATTTTCATTTTGAAAAATATTGTTAGGGGGAAATTATTTAATTACTTGGACTTGAATTGGCGAGTTAGTGGAGGCATGAATCACGAAACGGTTTTACCAAATTGGTACACTTTGGAGGGAAAATTTATTACATCAGTAAAAGACGCTGTTCGTATACAGGCGATGGCAAAATTATTTGCACGGTGCAGTTTTTCTACTTAAACTCTATTACAAAAGAACAAAAAATCAAATGCTCTGACTATTTAATGTAAAATTCTGCAACACAGTATGAAGATTACTTTAGCGTCATCTGTCAATCGGCAGCATTGATTTACCCGGCGCAAACTAAAGAAAATACAAAAGGATATCGAAGAGTATAGGAGTAGAAATCCAACATAAAGCTTTTACAAAAAATCCAAAACCCTACATAACTCCGAATGTCTTGGTGAAGGTGGCCTTTTCACTAATCTGCAGAGAAGGATCCTGACCAAGAAGGTATGAAGACTGTATCCAACCCGACAAACCAGATAAACCTTATTCCAAAGCAGATATTGCGACTGACAGGTGTCAATATGGAAGGCGACATGTGCTTTGAGTCTGTCCGCAACATGAGAGACGGCGAAGATATTGATTTCATCCATGATAGCACCGGCCTGAGGACTTTCAAAACCTCTTGGATGGTGCCAACGGAGCCTATCCCAAGTACGATGTAAAAATTGTGCTCAAGGACTTCAATGTCAAAATTGGCATCTTTTGAGGAGTGAGCAGCAAGCACCGCCTACACAGCAACCTCGCGGTCTCCGGATGGTTGAACCGACAACCAAATCGAACAGTCAGGTTGGCAACTGTCGATTCTGACCACTTCTTATTGACAGCACGATTCAGAGCCCGACTGAAAGGTACCACAATCCACCAAGATCAGTTTTGACTTTGGACGCCTGAACACACCAAATGTTGCTAGAGCACACAGAGCGCAACAAATGTCAACGATATGTATGCGCTCAGCTGTACCTTAGTCCACAGACCACCACCGCCGAGAATCTCGTGGTATGATAGCAAGTGCCTGCGTTAACAACAGGCAACTTACGAGGCATATCGAGGCTTACGAAGAGCCAAGACAGTGCATGATGAGTACCGCGCCAGGAGAAGGGGGAATAAAGAAAATGTTGCGAAGGAAGAAAAGAGATTTCGCAGCCTTCCAGCTGAAGGATGTCGAAAAGTCCCGGGATAAACATAAAATGCGAGCCTTTTACAAAAAAAGGCAAAAGCCTGGCAGCAGGCTTAAGGAAGGCACACAGGCTCTTCGAAATTGCTAAGGTATTCTTGTTACTGACCGGCAAGAACTGGTGGATGGGCTTAATCAGCATTTTCATCAGCTGCTTAAGGAGCATAGAATAGAGAGTGTGACTAGAAACAAAGACATCTCAACTCCAGTCGATGAATTAGTCTTTCCATGCAGCATTGAAGAAATAAGCACGGTTATCCAAAAGCTAAAGAACAATAATAAGCAGCAGGCTCGAGGTCGGATCATATGCAGAATGTGAGGAGATGAAAGCATGCTCGATGACTGGAATATCTGGTCTATTTGCCTATCCACAAAAAGGGATCTACAAAATCCTAGCCAGCGTTTTGTGTGAGCGTCTAAAATGTTTTTTGCACTGCACCTATCTACACGTACCAGTTTTCCGCAAGTTTCAAATCGATAAACACCATCTTTTAATCGATTTTAAAGCCGCATGCAACAGCATTCATCGACAGAACTTTTTTACGCGATGGCCGAATTCGGGATTCCGGAAAAATTGATCCGGTCGCATCTCTGCACCGTTCGAAACCTGCACAGATGCGCTATCGCGTGACGTCTTCAATCTGGTGCTAGAACAGATAAAGCGAAGGACAAGGGTAGACACGGAAGGCACTATGTTCCATAAGTCAGTCCAATTGTTGAGATACGCAGACGCAAGACGACATCGACATGATCGCGCGTTCTAAACGATCCATTGTTGAAAGTTTCACGGCGGTTGAAGAGCAGGCAAAGCGAGTTGGTCTGAGGGTCTACGAGGACGAAACAAAGTACATATAGTATATGTTGTCGAGCAGAAACCAATCCATTACCCAATACCCGGCGCAGGGACATAAGACCCTGGGACGTATGTCCCAAATTGTATTAATGACTTATGTTCAACCCGATCGGGACATAAAGCCCAACATTTGTTTGTCAAAAATAGGACATAAGTCCCAAATTTGCGTAGAGATGAAATTTAATAAAAAAAAAACTATTGAATAGTTCATTACAATATAAGAAAATTAAGTAAACAATTTTATAAATAAATAATATTGATTTATATTCAGAAATTTATAACAAAAACTGATGATCAAAATTAAAAAAAAAACTCAAAAAAGTTTTCAAATAAAAATTAAATAAAACAATATGAAAAAATTATAAACTTTATAAATAAACAAATGATGTATTTTTAAATATTTGCCGGCAAAATGGACACAATAATTAATTTTTGCACTACCACACATCTTACAATGGTTGTAGGATTGAAGTAGAATGTTTCGAGGATTCTCGAAGAAAATGGCGAAGGTTATGGTTTCGCCTCTAGGGGTTTGCTCATCATCATCCAACACATCTCTGCGCTGTCACTGGATGATAAACCAGAAGCTTCAATAGTTTGGTCCGATGTATCATACAATGTCGACGTCATTTGAGTAATAAATTAAAAAATTGGAAGTCTTTTTTTGTCCAGTTTGGATGTTAAAAAGTCGATGAATTCATTTTTTTTTTGGCGCTCAAACATCTTCCACGTTTCTCCATCCAGTGAAGTAGCAAAATCGATGGGTTCTGAGCAAATGAAATGGGTTAAAAAACTAAATATAAATATTTTTTTATGTGAAATTGGGTACCTTCGATATCCATTGTCGTTTGAAATATTTTAACTAAAAATTTATTAAAAAGTTTAAGACTTTCTTTATCCTTTTTAAAGCTTGCCTTCAAATTTTTGGTTTTTGATGCCTTTCTAAGTAGTGCTCTTGTGTAATGGAACCAACATCCTCTTATTTAAGCACCACGATATATTTTTTCAAGTGCATTTCGAAGACTCTTTTCGAAATCTTTGGTAAAGGAAGCGGGTCGAAAGTTGAATAAGTTCGCTTCAATGAACTGAAACATGTGCACATACATTTCTTCTGACTTGCTTCTGATTAGCGAGAAGAGAAACTAGGTGTTGAGATCTTAAGAAGAAAGAAGATCATCACAAACGCAAGAAGAACTTGCAAAACCACTTGGCGTCGCTCAGCAAACCATTTCCGATCGTTTGAAAGCAATGGAAATGATCCGAAAGGTAGGAATTGGGTGCCGTATGAATTGAAGCCACGAGACGTCGAACGCCGATTTTGCATGTCCGAAATGCTGCTTAAACGCCACAAAAAGAAGTCTTTTTTGCATCGAATCGTCACTGGTGATGAAAAATGTGTACATTACGATAACCCAAAATGTCGGGCAACGTATGGATACCCCAGACATGCCTCAACATCGACGGCCGTTCAGTATATTCATGGCCCGAAGGTTATGCTGTGCATGTGGTGGGACCAGAAGGGTGTTGTGTATTATGAGCTGCTAAAATCGAATGAAACAATCACAGGCGAGGTCTACCGACGACAACTCATGCGTTTGAGCCGAGTACTGAAGGAAAAACGGCCGGAAACGGTCGCAAGACACGATAAAGTTATTTTGCAACATGACAATGCTCGGCCACATGTTGCAAATGTCGTCAAAACTTACCTTGAAACGCTCAAAAGGGATGTCTTACCCACCCGCCGTAATGTCCAGACCTTGCGCCATCCGATTTCTATCTCTTCCGATGGATGCAACATGGCCTGGCTGACCAGCACTTCTGTCATTTCGATGATGTCAAAAAATGGATCGATTCGTGGAATGCGGCTAAACCGGTCGTATTTTTCAGAACAGGTATTCATGAATTGCCAGAAAAATGGGAAAAATGTGTGGCTAGCGATTGGCAATACTTTGAATATTGAATTTATATCTATTTTTCCTCAATGAAGCATTGATTTTTGAAAAAAACGACATTTTCAACCTTTAGTCGTATTAGAAACAATTTCACAATGGCAACATGGTTTCATTATTTTGAAATAAAATCATCGGGAGTCTTAAAACTTGAAAATTATTTATACAAACTTTGCAAAAACCCTCGACAGGGCAAATCACGATATTTTATTTATAAATTAAGGACATTCGATATCTTTGAAAAAAAAGATGCCAACTGATTTGAATTCAGTCACGCCGTCACTATTTTCTGTAAGGTTCACTACCCATGAAAGGCTATTGTATCACTGAAGCCATAAAAACTTTTTATCCTCGAAATGTGCGTCAATAACAACCTTAGTTGCGATGAGCAAATAACCGAGATCATGTTGCGAAGTGCCAAGGTTCCATCAAGAAGTGTTATAGTTCATGCCAAGTGATCTGTCTGCTTTGCATAAAGCGTTCATTTTTCAAAAACTGGAGTACAACTACCATGCAAATGCAAGTTCTCAAAAGAGGACAGTTCGACAGTGTTCAAAATCGAGCATTAATATTCAAAGTGAAAATATTGAAACGATTCGCTTCATCGCCGACGTTATGCTTCCTGCCTTTTATTATTTTCACTCCCTTAAACTTTTACACGACTTCTATTGAGTTTCGGAAAGGTCTAAGGTACATGAGCTGGCATTCCATGCAGGAGTTGCACTGTGTAAACCAACGGTAGTAAAAATTAGTCCAACTCTTGGGATACCTCCTCGACTTACGTGAACAGCTCCTGAATCATTTCTTGGGTTTCGGTGACTCTTCAAATAGACTTTAGGTGTCCGATATTCTGCTGAACAACTTTAGCTTGCAGAGGTAAGCAGTCAAGCCAGAGAGCTCTATAAAAACCGGACACAGCAATTTATTCCGGTGGACTAATGCCATCCAGTTTCAAGCCAGAAACATTAGGTTATTTCTAGATGCCAATAGCCTTACCCAGTTTAGAGATAGAATAGTCTGGGCGCTGAGTGATGTCCTCCGGTGACAGATGCCAATAACAATGACACATGTCATTTCAAAGCCGCCTTTTGATGTTTCAATTCTTTTCGAGAATATAAAAGTAGTAGACTTTTATGAAACACAATACCAAGAAAACAAGGAATTCCAGAAACCCATGTATGAGGATGTCTTGTTCCGCTGCAGTCGAAAGTGCCAGTCAAAATCGGTGTACACTGAGTTTTGGACCAGTCCTTAGTTTTAAGCTTTTCATTGTTATGCTTCCGCTTTTGTTTGAAGAAAAGCGACGGACTCCAAAGAGCAACAGCTAACAATAGAGCCATCATAAAAGGATCAAACTTTGCTTTGGATGCTTTGAAAAGAAAAAACGAAGTTCTGTGCCGTCTGCTAACTTTGTTGACCGAGTGGAAGGCTTTAGAATGTCCGGCTGAGGCTCAAATGTGAGTGCTCAAATGAAGATGAATCCCACGAGAGTAGGGCTTTATAGGGCTTACGCCCAGTATCCTATCTCAGTAAATGTGGAGCGTGACAATTTCAATTGGTTATGTCTTATTAAAAAAAGAAAGTTCTTAGGAACACCCACGCGATTGCTTGTGAGAGGCGCCGTGATGGAGTCTTCCGAATTCGTGATGCCTTTCGATATCAAAATTCAACTGGTGAAGCTCATAAGTGACCCTAAAGCGATGTTGAAGGTTATTATCATTCCTTTTGCTTGTCACTGGATCGAAACTCTCGACCCGTGCAGCTGTATGAAGAACTACAACAGTTATAAGCCTTACTTAAGCCCATTTTCCCGTAAAATGACTGCAAACATTTCAAACTCATCTCACTTAAGCTCTCAGTTAAATCCACTTCACTCAAAACCACTGCCCGGTGAATTGTAACATTTTGGCGGTCATGCTTCCATTCCGAAGCTGAATGCAATTGCATATCCATTGCAGGTGCACTTGTGCGTGAATTGTATCCTCTTTGTCGGTCTCCACACCCAGATTCAATGGAATACAGAATACATCATTGGCAGCAATAGCACAGCACATCCTTGTGTGCTAATCCTTTTCACATGATTAAATCAATTACTGTGCAATCAACGATTTCAGCTGAAATCAGTTGAAGACGCTCAACGTTACCAAAATTGTCTATTGAATAAACCTACGATCAAGCTAAATTTAGGGTGAACAGGATACTCACGGAGGAGTCCTTGCTTCAATTCTTGCATTTATTTTAAAAAATTGCTCTTGCTTCGTTGGTTCAAGTGA
Source organism: Orthonevra nobilis (assembly GCA_963555765.1). Lineage (NCBI taxonomy): Eukaryota > Metazoa > Arthropoda > Insecta > Diptera > Syrphidae > Orthonevra > Orthonevra nobilis. The sequence continues at coordinate 48,451,306 of OY743225.1, read as the reverse complement.
TTGACAACCATGGGAATCGTGATGTCTCCTCCTCAGAGGACAAATAACCTTTGGAATATTCGTGCAGTGTACACAGATCAATGTGGTCATGGTACGTGCCTGGAGATGAAAATCAAACATCCAATATTCGGAGTTAGTTGCCGCATGTATTAAGGTTTGGTTTTTAAGCTCAAAATGAACGTTCGCGCTTGCGACACAAACAATGACGCAAGTGGGAATGCCTGTTGCACGTCATTCGATTAGAAGCAATTAGTTATAAGAGTTTTCGAAGGTAATACGACTTGGGTGGTGAATTCCAACTGGTGATATCGTACTTTCCAGCAACCTTACCATTCACATAGGAATACTTGCACCGAAGAGATGGTCAAAATTATTTTTCGTTATATTTTCGAAAAAGGACCGATTTTTTTTAATTTGATTTTTTTTTATTGTTCAAAAACTAATCACTAGATTTTTATCATTCTGGACTCTCCGGAATAAGCATTTCTAAAGTCTCTTTTAAAAATGCCAATCTTGTTTTCGGTTGTCTTACTAAGAGAAGTGATTAGAGGATCAGAGCTGAGCAACAATCGATTTAGGACGTCTTAGTTACAATCTCTCTTTGAGAACTTTCTAACATAATTAAGACGATATAGACTGAAAGTTTATGTATGAATAATTTTGTTGATTGTATTTTTTTCTTATATCGTTCACCTTAAGTGCGTGTGTGTCTTGGCTTCTCCTGCTTCTCCCGATAGCTGACCAATTGGAAGAAGTTCATTTTCTATAGTTATAGACTAATGCATCAAGATTTTATGCATGGTCGGATGCCATGGATATAACTTGACTTAAAGTCCAGCTGTATCCATTGCATAAAAACCAAACTTTTCGGAATCAATTTTGTAGCCCGGGAAATTGCCTCTAAAATTCTTTTAAATCGGAAAAGCAAGTTAAAATCAATCCCTGTCACTTCAGCGGCAATGTCAGGGTTATTAAAATATTTTCGACTTGTATTCCCGTCATTTGTATATCCGAAACCTGCTCGTGGTTGATCCACAATGAGGTCAAGCTTGTTCAAATTTCCTTGGTAGGCAGCGTGAACCATTCGATGAAGACGACGCAGGCCAACAAAAAACGAAAAAAGAGAGTACTATCTAAGCTTAAAAAGAAAAATCACTTGAGCGAAAGGATTAACTGCCGAACTAAGCGGCTAAGCGGCGGCAATGACTTGGTACGGAGTATGGTCAGAATAAAGCATGCTCGATGATTGGAGTCTCAGTATTGTTTGCCCAATCCTGAAGGAACTATAACATCTTTGCTTCCGTACTATGTGAACGTCTGAAGCAGTTCGTCAATGTCCACCATAGAATATTAACATCACGACAGATCTTGGAAAAAAAAACCAAGAAGCTCCATATCGGCATCCGATACCTTTTCATCAATTTTAAGGTTGTCTTTGACAGCATCCACGAGCCATATCTAGGTTTGGCACCCCCACCAAGCTCGTCTTTTTGTACAGGATGACGATGGAGAACTTAAACTACACCATTAAGTTCGGCAAAGACGTCTACGACTCACTTGATGGCAAACAACGTTTTAGACAAGGTGATACACTGTCATGCGATTTCTTTCACATCATACTGGAAGCAACAGTGCAAAAATCCCGCTTCAACACTAGAGACAGTGTCTCTTTAAGGTCTGTCTGTAATCGGAGAACGCAGTTTAATGTCAACAGTGCGTTTATGAATGTTCAGACATAAACACCAAAGGGCACAAATCCCTCGTCTTAGTCAGAACGTTACCATAGATAGCTATAACTTTGGGGTAGTTAGAAACTTGGTCTACCTAGGCTTCACTGTGAACACGGATTATTACACCAGCCCTGAGATCAACCGAAGAATACCTCTGGACAAGAAAACAATTGAGTAAAGTTCTACCTCAAGGAAGCAGAGTGTCGTTTTATTTGAGACCCTCATCATCCCCATCCTGCTACATGTTGCAGAAGTAAGGACACTTTCAAAAGCGGATTAAGGCACTTTAGGTTGTTTCGAGAGAAAAGTGTGAAATTAATATTAAATTAGCAAATCTCTTTTTTTTCAATGATTTAAAAATGCAAAAACTTAAATACTCCTCTTTTTCCTTGAAGGTCAATAATGGGAAGAGCATGTACAGTAAAACCTGGATAACTGGTACATTAAGGGATCTGCAAATTTGTCTGACTTTCCCTATCTGTCTTATTTACGGAGGGTTCCATTGATAGAGAAGTGGTTAGAGGTTATTTCAGTTACAAAGGTGCAATTATTAAATAAAATATTTTTTAATCATTATACATGAGACGTAATCTTTTAACTTTAAATCGAAAAAATTAATTTTTTTTATAACCAGAACTAAAATTCATACAAAATGCGTCAATTAAAAAAAAATTGTCATTTCATTTTGTCTTTTGGATGTATCAGCTGTAAGATGTTTTTTAAAGATGTGAATTTTATCAAATATGTCATGCTCATGTCATGTAAGAGATGTTTACCAAATTTACTTCCGAGGCCGTTTCGTCATCATCTTTGAGAAGGCATGAACAATGTCGTTTTCAGTAAATTTTCCTGAAACTATTGATTCGCCGTCGACGTTCATAAACTTTTCGAAAATTGGTACTCATTATTTTTGTCGCAGAAGGTTGGATTCATATCGTCAGGATCAATTGTAAAATTTTCTTCCTCCTCTTGTAAGCTTTCAGATTCAGTTACTTCAGATTTAAACTTCGATTTTTTAAACAGTGTGCTATATTAGGGAAACCAAGTTTTCCTAGGAAATCCTATCGCTATCTAATCAATAATAATAAATTTAGAAATTGTTAATAGCGCTTGATCCCTTAGCTGAATTTTACTTGTCGTATTAGCAGGCAGATACACGAGTTTAATGTGGCTTAGATCGGGCATATTATTATGAGCTGTACAATTGTCAACAAAATTTTTTCAATTTTGGGCCTTCATTATTTGATTCAAACTACGTCCCTTCTTTCCAGGGCCATGGAAACGCTGATAAACAGTCAGTTTATGAAATATCGTGAATCACGAAAACTCCTAAGTCATCGGCAATATGATTTGCGAAATAACAGGTCCACAGGTGATTTGATGACCTGTCCCACCGAAAAGTGGAACTAATTCTTAAATTATTTCGGCGAATCAAAAAAAGTTGATTCGCAAACCTTTTATAAGTCAAAAAGTGGGCTTGTGGAATGCACTACAACCTTCAATATTATGCTCTGGTACCTGCAATCCATCCCTTTCACTTTTGATTTCGCTTCCGATGTCCGAATCCTTTGAGCACTTGCACACTTTAAAAATAAAAAAAAACCTGGCTGATTGGATCTTAAGCCATGACACCGTCAGACTGGTTCCATAGTCACGACACTGGCTGACTGGTTCGGTAGCCACGACATTGGCTGATTGGCTCTTGAGCCACGACACTGGCTTACTATAGCCCGCGCTTTGCACAATTGGATAAAAGCCAGCGGTGCTGTGGCCACGTGGCAGGCCTTATAGAGGAATATAATTCACCTCTTTTGTGAATCTCTTGTTTTGCTTCCCAACTTAATCTTCTTTTTGATCTGGGAAATGCTTATTGAGCTTGACGAAGTAAGTAAAACAAATGCGGATACCAGAGTACCAGTCGCAGTAGTTTTAACCCAGGCAATTAATTAAGTCAGCAATATTCGAATGCGTGTCAGCCGCACATTGCATTTTCACACGCTCGGTTATTTGGCAAGCCAAGCAAGATTAGTTTTGATCATCCATTGCACTATGTTCCAATCCGCTGATGGATTCTACTTTTCTCTTAAACCTTTAAGTACCGACAAAGAAGTTGTCAGGACAATTACATCTACACGAGTCCTTGCAAAACACTCTCGCCTGCCATCAGACGTGATTGTCTGCATTTGGCAATAAACCAAACACGAGACACGACATCCAATACCACTTTGTTAACAACTCAGTGTGAAAATGCTCGTACATCCTCTCAACACCTCTCACCGAATCCCAACGCGCTTAGTCCTTGAGCAATACACGTTGCGGCACAAGGACAAACTACAAATGGAACACTGACATCCAGTTCCTTGAACGGAAAGTGGCTGTGAAAACATGTTCTTCGAAAAAAAGCGTTTTATCGAAAAAAAAATAACTCTAAGGACATTTTTTGCGTGTGACAATTTTTTAATCCTTTTATAACAAGAGTGTCTGTTAATTCAGCTTCTAGCCATAATGGATAACTTAAGTAAGTTTTCGCTGCCGTTTACCAACAATCCAAGTTGTTCCTCACCTACAGTGTCACTGGTATCCTGGTATCATGTTCCTTCAATGCCAGCCCTACCTACTTTAATGCTTCGCGTGGCGTAAAGTGTTATGCAAATTTATTCTCTTGTGGATCATAATTCTTGAAAGTGATACAGTGATAGATGAATCCTTGGCTAATGGATGTAATCATATATCCTTGTTGAGTGATTTTCCTTACACATTTAACTGATATCAGGAGCAGGTTGGTCGGAATGAGTTCGGTTCACTGGGGTACCATATGGCGGCGATGGATTCTCGCATGTGTTGTGGACAGTTCGAATTAACATTTAAAGGACCTTTTCACTATGAAATTTAAGCATGCAGGAGGCAGGACCTTTTTTGTCATAACTGGTAAGTATCTAACAAATTGTGTCTACATGCATTTGTCTGACGAGGCGGAAAATATTATTCTTATTGGATGTCGAAAAAATCTGACCTGTCATTTCAATTTCCAGGCTTTTCTTAATAAATTGAAAATAAATTTTTTGTACGATGACAAAGGTCTAAGAAGAATGGGGCTCTGAGGCTTAACGAACATTTGAGACGTTTTCCAGATTGCTTGCCTTTTTATCAAGTTTCCACGAGACATTACCAAAACTAAAGTTCTTAACCAAAACTAAGTTCTTCAATCCCATCCAATTTGGATTTCAAAAAGGAAAGTCGACGGAAGATGCACTTTTACAGTTTTGTTCTCAAATAATGTCACACCTCAATGAGAAAAAATGTACGGGTGGTCTATTTATTGATATAACCAAAGCTTTCGATATGGTTAACCACAATATATTGTTGAGAAAACTGGAAAACGTTGGTTTCCGTGGATTTATCCTTAATTGGTTCAGGTCATATCTGGAAAATAGGTCGCAAAGAGTTAAAATAGATGACATTAGAAGCGAAATTAAGTTCTGTAATCTGGGTGTTCCTCAAGGCTCTGTTTTGGGTCCAATCCTGTTTTTAATCTACATTAACTCTTTATTTGATCTTAAACTTAAAGGGTCACCTACTGCATTTGAGGATGACATAGGTTTCTCTTATGGCCTAAACAGTCCTTTGGACCTGGTGTCGGATATCAATTGGGATCTAGATTTATTGTGGCACTGGTTTGCAACACACAACTTAGTCTTGAGCCCCAAAACTAAAATAATGTTTTTCAGCTTATCATCCGCGCCCACACTGGAGGCAAATGTGTACTTCCACGCACCTGAGTGTAAAAAATACAAACTGTGTAACTGTGATTGTCCGTCTCTCTCTCCCACTTTCTGTAGTAGTTTAAACTGTAGTGATAAATGTTTTCGAATAGAGGTAGTCAACGACTTCAAATACCTGGGGCTCACCCTTGATTCAAGAATGAGCTTTTCGAATCACGCAGACTCATTGAAAAAGTACTTTCGATGCATGCTTAGACATTTTTACTTTTTGCGTAATGTATGCTCAACTAAACTTCTAAAGATTATTTACTATGGAATTTTCCATTCTAAGCTGCAATATGGAATTACCTGTTGGGGAGGTATCTACCATCTACCTAAATAAGATACAACCGCTGCTAATTTTGCAAAAATATATTTTAAGGAAAATTTGTCATAAACCTGGTAGATATCAAAGTTATCCTTTGTTCTGCGACCAAAATATCCTTCCAGTTCGTCACTTGTATTGTTTTAAAGTGTTAAAAACGTTCTTCATGAAGTCAGGTAACCGTAACTTTCGTCTTATTTCAAATTATAATTTACGGGGAAACCTCTCGAACGTGTTATCTGTACCTTTTTTCCGTACCACTGCGTATCGTAATTTCTTTTCTGTTCTTTCTCACCGGTTGTTTAATAAACTCCCACTGTCGATCAGGGCAATATCAATACCTGGAACGTTTATGAAATGTACCAAAATATGGATTTTCGGTCTCAACTATGTTGATTTAGAGTCTCTACTTTCTGATATTCTGGTATAATTGTATCTTTTGCTTATTATTTTTTTTTTTATTTTCCCTTTTGCTTTTGCTTTTACTTTTATTATTTTATACTGCATCATTTAACAATTGCCTTGAATTTTGAATGAATTTTACATTTTTCATGAACTAATTTTCTTATCTTAAAATTCATAAGAAAAGAATAAAATTAAAATATCTAAAAATCTAAAAAAAAAAAAAAAAATATGTTCATTTGCCTAAAAGAATGGGAACCTCTGAACAAATCATCACGCATAAGGACATGTTCTGCAACATACTGCTTTCGGCGTCTCTTTGCCGAAGACAATCCCAACCGTGATCAATGGTCGAACAACACACTTGCCCCCGACCCCAAACCATATGATATACAGATGGCTCAAAAATGGCTAATGGAGTACGTGCCGTTGTCTATGAACCCGCGATTTTTGCATTTTTAAAGAGATTGTTGGTGGAGTCCCACAAGGAAATATCTTTAGCCCAGTATTGTACTCAATGGGTTACGGCTAACAGCATATGGCTTTAAAGTGATGGAGTTTTCAGATTTAAAAAAAACACAGCGGGGAAAGTAGAATGCTAAAGAAAAAGTCATGACGAGTAAATCTTTGTTATATCTGCTCAGAACGTTGAACACTGTTTTAAGCTACGAAACAAATTTTCGAAAATGCGACTCAAAAAAACTATAAGCTACGTTTCTCAACCTTCTTCAAGCACGCGCTGCCTTTGTCAAAAAAAAGGAAAGCAATTTGTATACACTTAAAGACATCATATTTACTTAGTCTCTCTTTGGACTAAAGAAAAAGTCAATGACCATTTGATTACCAGGCAAGAGCTCCGACGAAATAACTATAAAAACACTTCCATCGTGCATGGGAAAAATTCAATGTTTGTCACATCGCTTACCCCGAACACGCAAAAACTTTCCCTTCTTTCATAAAGCTTTGACACTTGTGTACATCTGCCCAACCAAACTTCCGTACAACATTATTTATTCAAAGAAAAGCAAAAACACTTTTCGAGCATATCATGTTTCCACAACAATTCAAGGACATCACTGACAATCCTGAAAATGGTCTGTTGAAATGAAAGCACCACAACAATTGTCATCATTTGTCTCCATCTGATACTCGACCTTTCATGACCATAGAACGATCCAAGATAGACACCGAAACGCCTCTTAATGAAAAGAAAAACTTTATTCCAAGGCGAGTCCCGCTTCGGGAAACAAAAACAAGCCAGATGTCACAACATGCCAACAGCCCAGATACTTATGTATACATACACATATGTTTATCCAGAAATCACCTTGAAGTGAATTATAGGAGGTGTACACAAAAAGGATCTGCGACATCAAGTATCGGCAATTTATCTCCATTCGAGAAGCTTTCCGGTCGACTGTCACAAACGAATGGACAAGTGTGCCCTCGTCCATTGAATTCGTTCGACATATTTGGCTATATGTGTTCAAGGGCGAAAGTGAAAGTCCTTTCATTTTTTTCTTTCATGGAGTTTCAGCATTTATTTTTTCTCCTCGAACACAGTCTCAAGTCTTCAATAGAATTCGCAAGGAAATCAGGATGAAATTTGCATCTCCAAGGCTCCTTCAGGGCATTCATACACGTACACTAGTTTCTTTTATCCGAGAATTGTGTATAAAAACCAAACTCAATCATTAGCTAATAAAATTCAATTACGCCACCTTTCTGGTGCTGCAACTCTCCACGAATCGGGATCCTTGCGAGAGACGTTCGGTCCGTGTGAAACCACAATTCTGAGGGAGGAACCAACTGCCCCGAAGGTACTTGGCGTAACTCAATCAAATCATTTATTAATTCCGCCGAGACAGAGTGAAAGCCAACGAAGGGGAACAGTGCAGACGAAAATTCCTGAACATGAATGGCAGGAGGTGGATTTCGAGGACGTATGTACCTGGTGCGCGTTTCAAATTCTATTGGATTGGAATTATTAAGGGGGAATGAAATTATGCCTTGCAGAGGAATTGATCGAATCAGTGGAGAAAAGTTTGTTTTAACGGTTCTTTAGCGCTTAAGCATCATCTTGTTTGGTAGTCCTCGAGGTTGATGAATCCTTAATGGATCGATATATGTATTAGTGGCAGATGGACTGGAACATTGCTACTGGGGTACATGACTTTGGCAGAACATTTTCAATTCAATTACGCAAAAATTTGGCAAGCAGTGGGGCAACCTTCGGGTGGGCGTTGAAGAATTCAACTCCTTTTAACGATATGGACGAGTTCAAAGGGAGTAAAGTGATGAATGCTTACAACCGTGACTCTGGCCATGGGCAAAATAACTTAATATACAGCATCAATGTGGCGGAGCTGAATAAAAATTAAGTAAGAGTATGAAGGGAAGCAACCCGTTCAAATGACTGTGGTAAAAAGAGAAGCACTCATGTAATTTAGGAATTCCACAACGAAGGAGTAGTTCGAAATGGGAGGCAATCCTTATGCAGTACAAGTCGTTCATAACTTTGAACCAGGAGGTACCCTGAGTGTACATACAACTTGTGATGCGAGGCGGCTGAAAAATAAGTTCATCGATTACAACTCATTAGCGGTCGCCTGTCGTGGCTATATGAAAATGGAATTCTATTAGTTCTTCAAATGTCGAATGTCAAAATCGATAACAGATAAAGGCTTTTCGCTCACCACTTTCTGGTAACAAGTAATATGGTCACAAGATTTCTACAACCGCTCTTTAACTTCACCTCCTGCGTCGACTCATTCAAGTTTAAAAATTAAACTTATTTTACATTCGATGACTTTAGTTAAGCTTTTAAGATGCTTTCTTACATTAGCATTTAAGCAAAATTGGCTTTAATACAAAGTTCTAAAATAAGCTAGAATCATAATTGTTAAATTTATCTTATTCTGCAATTTTTATTGGCTTTTACTCGAGCTATTTTATTATTAATTCAGGGGTACCACAAGTTAGCCACTTGGGTCCGTTATTGTTAATTTTTTTAATAAATGATTTGCCTCCTGGTTTAAAGAGTTTACAACGTCTTATTTATGCTGATGGGTTTTTTTTTGTATACTTATGTTAATCTCTATAACAAGTGTAATGTTATTTATTTTATAAGAAAAAGTTCGACAATGTTTAATGTTGTCCAGAAACGTGAGTTTAAACAACACATCAACATAATTTCCAATAAATTGTTTATGTTGTTAAATAACTGTTCATAAAATTTGTTTGTCCGATTCTCGAATATGCTTGTCAAGTGTGGTTTCCTCACTAAAAATGTCCTATTGACAGGTTTTACAAATTATTTTTGAGATTTGCCTTGACAGGACTGGGATTAAAAGACTTTTCAGAAATATCGGGTTTTTCAATTAGAGCGCTACAAAAGTTTTTTTTTTAATAAAATAAAAACGGTTTTGGATATCAATGAAATTCTTTATTCCTGTGATAGTACGTTCGATGCCATTATGTATGGAACTCGATTTCTTTTGCATGGCCACGACGGGCACGCTTGCAGAAGTCCAGACGCTGAACCCAATTTTCGACGGTTTTCAAGCATAAATCGTCCGATACTGCTGTAATTTCACGTTCGATATTCGTACGAAGTTCATCAATCGTCGCTGGCTTGTTGGCATAGACCATAGTCTAACGGCGTCAAATCGCACGACCGAGGCGGCCAAGCGACTGGACCATTTCGTGAGATAACACGTTCTCCAAACTTGGTTTCCAATAAATTGATTGTGACATTCGCTGTGTGGCTTGTGGCGTCGTCCTGTTGGAACCACATGTCCTCCAAGTCCATATCATCCAATTGGGGCCAAAATTATTCCGTCGTCATTGAACGGTAGTGATCCCCATTCACAGTAACGTGCTGGTCTTGATCATCACGGAAGAAGTACGGCCCAATGACGGCGCCGGCCCATAAACCACACCAAACCGTAATTTTTTCAGGATGCAGTGATGATTAATAGAGTACGTGTGGATTGCTGCCTGACCAATACCGCATATTTTGTTTATTGACGGAGCCATTCAGCCAGAAATGAGCCTCATCGCTGAAGATGATTTTTCGATGAAAATCCGAATCATTTTCAAGTTGTTGCTCAGCCCAATTCACGAACATACGACGCTTCTGGTGGTCAAGCGGCTTCAGTTCTTACGTAAGGAGGTAGGCCGAGATCTCTCCGCGAAATTCGCCACAACGACGTCACAGAGATGCCCAACGCTTGAGAACGACGTGTGAGAGACACATTTGGGCTTTCTGCAACTGAAGCCTCAGCGGCAGCAATATTCTCGACTTTACGGGCACTTCTTTGTCTCACTGGCATGGGAACATTTTGTACTGTGCCTGTGGATTCAAATTTTTCCACAAGACGCTCAATTGTTGATCTGCTAGGACGATTATGACGACCATAAATTGGACGTAGCGCTCTTAACGTTGAGGCTACTGACACCGAATTTCGGTAGTAAATTTTCGCTCGTATATCTTTCCATCTTAAAATGGCAAACCTTACTGAAGAGAAATGTCAAAAGAGCGGCAAGAAGTATGGCGTCGTTTGCTGTCCCTGTCGCTCTACTTTTGTAGCGTCCTTGTTGAAAAACCCTTTATATCCTTAAGCTGTAGCTATTCTCTCATTCTCTGCAGTTTAAAAACCGTTGAATAATAAGCCATGTAAAAGGGACGCTCTAGGATGCTTCCAAGTTTTTTTTTATCGAAAGTCTTCTCAATATTTGTTACAAGACAGCTCAAAAATGGCGCGAAAAAAGAGTCAAAGTTCTTGTTAGATGCCTCAATATAAGAGTTTTTAGAGCATATTTATTTAAATTCTTAAAGAAGCATTTAAGCGGTTCTATTCACAAAATAACCGACTTCGAGTTAAACACAAATTTTAATGGCATTATTCATTTTAGTTATAAGCTATCATCAAGCTCTCTCAAAAATGGTTTCAACAACTATAGGAAGCATAAAAAATGTTACTGCGATATTCGAACGACTTGAGTAAGCAGAAAGTTCTTAACAAACTTATATTTATTTATATAAAGATTGTGCATCTTGCATCCACTCCTGTCTCAAGCAGCTCAATTTCATAGCCATTTCCATGAATTTGCTTCAAATTCTGCTTTTCTGAAAGTGTCTGTCACAGGAATTTCTAGTCGAAAAGACTCTCGAACTAACTGGAGTTCAACTCATAGAAATAAAATAAAACGTTTTTGACATGCCTTCTCAGCAAATATTCTCAAGTAATTCATCCTCATTTTTCGATTTGCACGCCCAACGCATGTACATAACAAAGTATATCTGATATTTTGGATTAAATCCATCATAGAAATCCTGGGAATATGATATCTGTCACGGAGTAATCCTTGCCCAGAATAATAAATCCATGTTAACATTCAATGCGTGCGAACACAAATAGATACTTTGGCATTCTGTCTCCGTACTCCAACGAGTGCCAAGTTTAATCCCAATTGAATGTCTGAAACTGGATTATCGATATCCTCTGCAGTTATACCAAACAAAAAAGTACACAGTAACGCATTCCTAGAATTTAACTCAAGACCACAAGAATCAATATGAAAAGCTTGAGTAGGGTTGCATCTACAGTGTCATTCAGCTGTATTCTTGAAATGCGAATGCACATTAAATGTCCTTTAAAGGATTTGCACCAAAGACCTTAGGCTGTCAGGAGCTCATGTGAATATCTCTCTTGACATTAAAGACGAAACGCTGACGCGGATATGTGCAACTGTTTTAATTATGAAATTCTCTTGTGACTCAGCGGACACAGTCTGAATTCTGAGTACAGTAATTAAGCATGTCTTAGTAATTATGTTCATGATTCCCTATTCGATCTAATGTGGACTTGTGCAGGATTCCAGACGAATGATCTTCATACTGAACGACGCTAACTTTAATCGCATTTCTAATTGCTTCAGTAGAAATAAGGATACACAGGACAAGTACATATGGATAGATAAAACAGGATAATTGGATAAGGGAAAATAATTCATGTTGCTCACTCAACTCAAGAATTTATTCGTGTCTCCAGATCATCGTGACTGGAATATTTTGCTGAGGATTCCTCCCTCGGGGAAACATTTTAATTGCATTTTTAAATAGCAACGAAGAACGAACGAGAAATCCTTTACCGAAGGCGTTAGATGAGCCACCAAAATGAAACAATGGCGTTTTCTCTTTGAATTAAAAAAAAGAGAAGCATCAACAACATTCGAAAGAATTGTATGAGTTATGATTATGGGTTTAAGGCTCAAACTGATGCACCGTATTTTCAGCTCAGACTGGCAATATTGGAGGTAGGCGTAGGTTGAGCCGAAAAGGATATCTCAAATAAATGTTGTCTTACAGAGCAACTGGTTGAGAAGATATGTTTAGTGTAGAGGTCATATTTCGACATCAACGTAGACGTAGTTTACGAACCATATTCATATTCCATTCCTTTGATTTGAACACCTTCTAGCCTAGTTCCATGATTTACATATGTTCACATACAAAATCAAAATTGATCAAAATAATGTTCTAAAAAGTTAGTGTGTCAGAAATGTAAGCTATTTTTCAAAAACACAGATTGTTATGACTTAATCCTTGCGTTCCTTGCGATAATAATTCCTCACCTTACCAAAAAAAAGCACGTCACTGGTCATGGTTATAGCGGCTTGTCTGAAATGAAAATATCGAATGGATTATTGTTCAGTAGGTCTGTCACCATCGTCTCCTCCAAAATTAATCAATTTCATTGAAAAACAAAAGAAGATGTTGGACTGTAGAAAAAAGAGTTACGAAAATCTTGTTATTTTTTTTTGTTAAAAACCGCTTAAAAAATATAAGAAAACATTTTCGAAAATGAGTAATTTTAGTACGAACGATAAATATTAATAAAAGAAGAACATAAATAAATTTCAAAGCAATCGGTTGAATAGTTTTGTTTAGACCGTTTTTGAAAATGATGTCTTGAAAAAAATGTTTTTAAATTTATACTATCACTAATCTTATATGCCAGGACCATACAAAAACCCTTCGATGGCTTCATACGCATCATTTTCTGCCAGGTTTTGTGACCAAATAGAAGCCCTTGCCTTTTTGGATGCATCCAATGTGGATCGCTCGCAGGGGTTTTTCGTCGTTCATCGTACTCCTCAGCATACGAGTAAGCGTTTTGGCCAATTTGCGAACCAAAATTCTCCACTATTTTAAGGATAGCTTCTTTAATATACACGCAGCTGTCCATGAAGCAATTTGCGGCGTCTTTTTTCCATTCAAATGGTACTTTGGAACCAAGTTCCAGATGCAATTCGTTGTTGTTCTGAGTGTTTTTTCCCCAGCGCCTTTGTAACAGCTGATAATTCTTCGTAAATTGACTTCAAAATACTTTCTTGTTTGTTCATCAAATGCTGGAGGATGTGCTTAGATTTCCTCTGTATCCTTTGCCGTATGTTTTAAATACTTGCACCATGCAATTGAACAGAACTAGTAATGGGGGTTTTCATCGATTGAAATGTCTTGCCCACACTGCTCTCTTCATTTGTTCTCGAGAATCTGGATTTCTTAAAATAGCCAAACCATCGTATTTACTTCACTTAACCATCATGGGCTTGGTCAATGCAAGAGTCGACTTCTTTGTCGCAAAACTAGTGCATGATTTGAATGACAGCATCTTTATCTGCTTTATTTTTTTGATTATAATTGGCCTTCTTTCTTCACTCGTCTATACAATATTTTTTGACATGCAATGTGTAACAGGATCCAGCAAATTTTTGAATGTTTTACTGTAACCAGCTGTAATCTCTAAAGTATTCGACAGACCACTGAAACATTTCGATCACGCCGTCAAATTCCATTTTACCAGAACTTCCTTCATGATTAGCTTCCCAATACTCAATTTGATTTTCATGCCACTCCAAAAAACTCGTATGGCTCTTCTTAATTTTTTTTCTTTGGCAACGGCTTTTTTGAAAACAGTATTAACTACTGACTTTAAAGCATTTTTGACCATAGGAGAAGAATTGATGTGAATTCTTGGCACAACCACTTTACACACAACTTGCATCCTTGTCCTCGCCGTGATTTTTTCACAAAGTAAACGTCACTATCACACAGCTTGTACTTTAAAGTTGATTGCAAAGCTGTAAACACTGTAGCTGAATCCTTTGTCCATCGGAACATCAAAATCACTCTTGTATTTAAACTTTTCAGCTGATGTGCTCGTAAACTCGGTATCGGGTTCAGCAGAATACTGATTCCCTCGAAAACTCCTTTTTCTTTCTTTTTGCCTTGGATATCTTCTGAAGCTTCTCGCGCCTTTTCAATTAATTTTTTTTCCTGTTTGATTTTGACCGAGCATCAAAATTGTGCTGCTAAATTTGTTCTAGGATTTTATAAATATTCGCGACAAAAAATTATATACACTATATACGAGTTTGTCTAGCTCGAATTGATCAGAGTGTAAGCTTCTTTACCTCTGCTATTTTGGAGAGCGTACGTACTTCCGTCCCCAAGAGAAATATTAGATAAGACAATCTCATTTTATCGTCAAGCTTATCAAGATAAGAAATAGTCATAGATTTAAGTGGATGACAACCAGAGACATCATTTCCTTTACAGAAGTAAAGACCCTAACCACTATTAAGAAGAAAAGCATCATTCATTATAGAAATTATGTTTGGAATCAAAAGTTGCAGAATTAAGACAAGGATACGAAAACATTTAAAAATATTGTGGAAGTAATTACGAAAAAAAAATAATCCGGTTTAAGAATGGGGATGCCGTGCTGCTGTCGAACATGGAAAGTGCAAATGCCCTAGCTAATGAATTTTATATGAATAATTCTGCCAATGCTAACATTAGTCCTGCGAACAATATTCAAGATTCTGTAGAGCGATCTATATAAAGCGCACTAGCTCCAGCAAGTGATGTGAACTTAATGTCATTAATCGAACTGCAAGCTATCTTAGCTAGAATGCAAAACGGAAAAGCACCGGGTTTTAATGGAATCAAAAACGTTTGTTTGAAAAAAAAACTTCCTAATGAAGGTTTCAAGTGTTTGCTGCAGTTGTGCAGCGAATACCTGAAGTTGGGTTACTTCTCTAAATAAATTAGTTTTATCGGAGCCATAGGCAAATGCATTGAAAAAACAATCAAAAACCGACTTTTGACATTCATTGACGACAATAACATCCTCCCACATGCATAATTTGGTTTCAGGGCCTATCACAGTGCAGTAACCAAGTACACCGTCTTACAATTAAGATTAAAAATAATCTTACGCTGGGAAAGAGTACTGGAATGATACTACTTGATGTTAAGAAAGCTTTTGACACATTCTGGCACAATGGTCTGCTTCATAAAATGGTCAGCCTTCGCTTCCGATGTTATTTAGTAAAAATCGTGCAATCCTTTCTTAGTTCACGCAGTTTTAAAGAATCCCTCATCAAAATACTTTCGAATAGTCACCTAATTAACGAAGGAGTCCCACAAGGAGCTGTAATAAGTTCTGTTTTATTTAACATATACGCCTCTGACTTCCCTCATCTTGAGAACTGTAATACTGCTTTATTTGCAGATGACACTTGTATTTGCACATCTGATGTAATTGTATCTTATACATGAATCAATTTACAATCGGTTTTAAATACAGTCCAAGACTACTATAAAATGTTTATGATTGAAATTTAATAACGCATTTTACTGTGATATAGATTTCAAATTAAGAGTACATATATAGTATTTCAGTAGAAAGGTTTAACAAATCCATGTATCTGTTAATGTTACATTTTAAGTTAAACAATAATATTACACTCGCGCCGTGACAATCTAAATTTAAACTCTTTAGTTTATATCGTTTGTTTTAATTATTGTACTTAGTGAATAATATTTAGTCTATTTAGTTAAGTGCAAATAAATTTATGAATTCGTTTGTGCGTATAAAATTAAGTTGAGAGTTGATTTTCCAACTATCGGTGGATGGATTTAAGGGGTAGGTATGGGTGTGTTGATTTGCTGCCGCAGATCTGCATGAAATTATTCACCTTACCCGATCACATATTCAAATTGCCGGTGACTCCATCCAACAAAAATTGTTGGTGGCAACGCATACACTGGAAAGAATCTTGTTAGCGTGGTCAAGCAACCATTCGTCCTTCCAAGCCTGTTTTTTATGACTTACTTTATCGATTAGAGTTGAGCTGACTTCCACCCGGTCATGGACACTGCCTCTTAGAAGATGCTGCAAATGCTGCTTAAATATATTCATACCCTTGTCTTGAGTTCCTTGTGTGTGCTCATTTACAATTACGGAGTGCCTCATTTGAAGCCTGCAGCAGGGTTTTTTTTTCTCTTGCATAGGAACTACATGTTATACCATTTTTTAGTCCCAAGTGTGATTACTTACGTTGTTCACAGTAATTTTTGCTCTTCTCCTCGTCTAGCTCTGTACTCTTCCTTTGAAAGGCAATGACTAAAAAGAATGACTAACATTTTTTCTCTATTTACTTTGACTATTTCCATTGTGTAGAAGCGTGCAGTGTTGAGTCAGAAGACAATCGGACTCTTAATCGACCTAAGAAGTCATCGGAGTCGTAATTAGCCCCGCTGAACGTTTCCACATCCAGAATGTTTGACTTAAGTCTGCAGCTTGCTTCATGGACATTTTTTTGTGGAAATCTTGTTCCAATCATAATCATAGCCCTAGTTACCAAACAGTCTGTGGATTGGAAGTCATTACCGCTTGCAATCAAAGACGTAAGCATTTAAATTGCCTCGTACGTACTAAATATCCAGCTTCGGATAGGATCCAAGTCCTCAAATAAAAGGAAGCTGAAATTGAACTAAGCGAGCAAGTGAACCATAGCCAGGCGATCACATTGTACCTTAATATTGTTGATTTAAGAGATTTCCAGCGACGAATCCGCAACCGCCCGGAGCTGTTTTTTTTATTGCAGTACTATTTGCCTCGTATTGTCCGACTTTACGAACAGATCCTTCCTGATGAGCTCTCAAACACAAATAGTTGATGATTTCGAGGCTTATAAAATCTGAGCTTCAAAAATGTTCCACCAGTTCTTCCGTTGGCGCCTGAAATCGATTAGGGAGCCTTGATGGAAACACTTTTACCACATTTCTCGTTTTGCGAGCATCAACAATTTCTCAAAGGATTTGTGATGATTCAATCACCACGTGGAGCTACGGCAAGAAGTTGTTGCACATGAGTGCCATTCAAAAACGTAAACAATCCTTTATGCAAAAACGTATTCCGAGTTCACCTAACCCTGCATCCACTTTAATTAGCTTGTCTGAAATCTGCTAGTAGAAAATCTCAAAGTAAACAAAACTCTCCAGTCAATAGAGTCGCCCATCAGATAAATCCTTCGCCACAATGTACATCCATTTGCAGCCTTTCACATCTTTCACTCGCCAGATCCAAATCCCACAATTAATAGGAAAAGTTTCCTCGTTCTCGAAAGTCGGCGCAAATTAATTTCCACAGGCGAGAACTTTCTTCTTCGAGAATCCTACGAGAATCCTCTACTCAGTCCTGAATCATTTAGATTTCAGTCATTGCGTAGTAGTAAGCTTGCCTGGAATTGATTTATATGTGTTCGTGTCCAAGGTGTGGAACTGCGTACCTTCGGTTCGGTTCGTCCTGCATTCATTGATACTTGTTCTATAAATAAATTAAAAGTTAAAATCTCATTAATCCGAGGATCGGTGATTTGAATGCTTGAATCCTTCTCGAATGGAATTGTTATTAGTGAGGTAACGAGACCAACTCGGAATCCCTTTTTTTTCTTCTATTTTTAGGGTGCACAGCTGATAGATGTAATCGGATATGCGTTCGGCTTTTATGTCCTTAATTAGGTGACCAAGTTAAGAGTTTCCTCCCTTAGATAAGGTTTGTTGACAGTTTGTATTAACTGATGAGGGGTAAAAAGCCTTTTGCAGGACCATTGATTCCTTCATATGCGAAGGTATAGCATGGCGTGCACGTGCGTGTAAATGAATAGTTTCGATGCTGAGAATGTTGTTAATTATTCGTGACAGCGTGAATTGTGAATGAAACTGTTGCCAACTTACGTGTGTGATGAAGTAGACAGACTTTCATGCAGTCAATGGGTCTTTTGCCATGTATAAATGAGACTGATTAAAGAGAGGGATTGCTTTAAATTGTGTCGTCGTTCGGTGCTGGTCGACTGTCAAATAAAGCAAACCAGACAATGAAGATTCTACTATTCTTTCAAGGCATCTACGGAAGGATTAGTTTTCTACCATGGTTTCGTCCTCCGCGGAATTAAGAGAAAGGATTACCGAGTTCTCAATGGATGTAGTCGTGGGAACTTATTTTAAGGTCGCCATACCATTCATCTACTCTACGACGTCGATTCGTGACGATGCCATAAAGTCCGATTTTTTTTTTTCCTCGACCTGAAACTCAACGAAAAGAAGGAAAAAGAGGGAAAAAAATTGTCCAACCACTTCACCGAAACAAACCACCATCAGCCAACGCATCCGTTGCACCGGACGACGTAAGAAAAGTCAACATAAGCATTTACGGCTCCATTTATAATAAAAAAAACATGAAAATTAATTCAAAGTAAGTTAAAAAAAAATAAATAAATAAAATTAAGAGAAAATAATTCTTGAACCTCCACGAGAAAGCTCGGATCCGATTCTTTCGCTTACATACATAAGTACAAAAGTATGACGCCTTAGCAAACACGGTAAATTAAATAATTTCAAAAACATTTCCTCGAAATCAATTATTGCAGTACCTACAGTAGTGGCCACAGAGAAAGAAACATATTCTGTCTTATCAGTTTAGGGCAAGATACACTTTCTTTCACTTTTTAAACCAATTTCTAGAACAAAAAAGGTTTTATATTTTTTACATTTCAACAATTTTAAAATTAATTATATATAAAATTCTCGTGTCACAATGTTAGTTACCATACTCCTCCGAAACGGCTTGACCGATTTTTATCATTTTTTTTATGCACATTCAGTATATCTGAGAATCGGCTACTATCTCTTTTTCAAACCCCTAAGTGGTAAGGGTTGTCCACCCCTTACATTTTATTTTTATTTTTTGGACAAAATTTTAATTTTTAATTTTTTTATAATGTGCCATTAAAAAAATACATGCAACCCTAAATGTTCACCCTTCTATCACCAACCCCTATTTTTTAATAGTCATTTTAGTAATTTGATCATTTTTCATACCGCTCGATAACTGATCAATTATCAATTGGTAAGTAATCCCCGTCAGTTGAGTCTAACATTTAGGACAACGTCATTCTATGATGTCGTGAGTTTTGTCAACAATTCATGGTCAATGTACGCAAAGATAGAGGGCGAATGAGTACGATACTCACGAAACTACGAAATTGGTAACTCTGTCACTCTACCATCATCGTACGTATGCAGTCCACGTCATATGCAAGAATATATACAGGATGCTCTGACTTTCGTGCGCGAATATAGACGACAGTGTTTATTTATTACGTTCACATGTAATCCAAAATGGCCAGAGATTACATCTTTGCTATTGCCTGGCCAAAATGTATTCGGTTGAGTGGCAAAACCGAGGAGTACCTCGTGCACACATTTTGGTTTGGTTAATCGGCAAAATCCGTCCTTAAGAAATCGATAATATAATATTTGCGGTAATTCCAGATCCGTCTACTGACCAATTTCTGTTTGATATGGTTACAGCAAACATGATTCATGGTCCATGCGGTACTCTTAATCATTCATCGCCTTGCATGGCAGATGGAAAATGTACCAAAAATTTTCCTAATGATTTCGCTAACGATACGATCACAAATGTCGACGGATATCCAATATATCGTCGAAGAAATACCGAAAACGGCGGACAATCATTTATTAAAAACATCAGCAACACAGACATTGACATTGATAATCGTAGGGTGGTGCCATATTCACATCTGCTGAGCAAGACATACAATGCTCATATTAGTGTTGAGTTCTGCAGTTCTGTGAAGAGCATCAAAAACATTTACAAGTATGTCCATAAGGGCAGTGATATGGCTGTGTTTAGAGTGGAAAATACCAATGTGAATGTTCCTCCTCCAGTGAATAAAAACGATGAAATAATGCTCTACCAAATTGGTCGGTAAATCAGCTCCAATGAAGCGGCTTTGCGTATCTTAGGTTTTCCTACTCATGAACGGGATCCACCAGTTGTTCAGTTAGCCGTTCATCTTGAAAACGGTCAGCGTTTATGTTTTACCAACAAGACGTTTGATCGTGCTACAAATCTACCAAAAACTAGACTCACTGAATTTTTCGAATTGTGTAATCCTGTGGATGATTTTAGTGCCCCGCAAGCAAGGCTCACCTTGGGTCGATTATATACAGTCAATCCAAGGCAGACTGAGTGCTTTTTTCTTCGACTGTTGTTGGTTAATGTTACTGGCCCAATGTAATTTCTAGATATACGTTAAGTGAATGGGCAACAATATCCAACGTATAAAGATGCATGCCTTGCACTCGGCTTGCTGGAAGACGACAACCAGTGGGAATGTATGGTTGCTGAAGCAGCATTGAATTGTACAGCAATACAAATTCATCTACTATTCGCTACAGTGTTGACTACCTGTTTCCCAGCCCGAGCAAAGATATTGTGGGATAATCACAAAGATTCAATGACTGATGATATATTGCATCAACATCGTACACGGTGCAGCGATCTAACGATAACATTCAGCGACACTATGTACAATGAAGCATTGATTGCTATTGATGATCTTTGCACTATCATTGCCAACTTACCACTCAGTCATTTCGGTATGAATTCGCCAAATCGAACTGCATCTGATTTAATGAACACTGAAATGGCGGCATTGTTACTCGCAATGTCCCACTAATGAATGAGGAACAAAGAACCATTTACGAACGCATTATGCTCGCAGTTCCAGCAGGACAAGGTGTCAAAATATTCTTATGCGCGTTCAAATGCTTCAAGATCCATCCGCTGAAACATTCTCAAAACAACTCTTTGATATCAGTGATGGAAAAGTTACTATAGATGAAACTGGATGCGTAAACTTACCGACCGATTTCTGCACAATCATTGATTCGCATGAGCAATTTTAGCGTCAAAAAATGTGGACGTTGACGATTTAAATCTGAAGATACAACAGTTGTTGCCAGCGAACAGGGAACTCACTAGATTTGCCAGGCATGACACCGCATAATTTACAATTTAAAGTTGGATCTCCAATTGTTTTGCTTCGTAATTTAAACCCGCCACGGCTGTGCAACGGTACGCGATTAGTCATTCAAAAATTAGTAAAAACGTTATCGAAGCCAGCATTTTAAATGGCATGTTCCGAGGTCAAAATATATTAATACCACGAATCCCTATTATACCTACAGATGTACCAATTCAATTTAGACGTATTCAGTTTCCGATTAGATTGGCTTTTGCAATGACTATCAATAAGGCCAAACGATGTCTGTTCGTGGCTTAGATAAGATGTTTTTCACACTGACAATTACACGTGGCATGCTCTCGAGTAGGTAAATGATGATGATATATATTATTTTGAGGAATAAATTATAATAAATAAAATAAAAAATGTTTTGTGTTTTGTTATTTTTATACTAGCTCATCGCTCACAGCGCTCCATGCATCTTTCACTCATATACCACATCCTTACACACTTACAACAAGTTAGTTATTTTTTTTCAACACTAGAAATTCCCTAGAAATATTTTATATGGCAAAACAACGTTTGCCGGGTCAGCTAGTTATAAATAAAATATAATTCAAAATAAATCATTTTTAGCTAATTTCCGAGTTGGACACAGAATTACAAACAGTAACAAAAATTTGAGATTTCATGGAAATTTTCTTACAAAACTAAAACAAAATACTAGCATTTAGTTGGATAGCCTTTATCTTTGCTGAATTCTAAGGTACGGCATCTTAATTGCGGTATATTCTTCCAAATCTCCTCAATGTTTTGAGGATGCCAATGCCCAACAGCATTTTTGACGCCGGCCCACAAGTTTTCAATTGGCTCTAAGTCGGGACAGGCCAACCCAATACAGTAATTTTGTTATCCGTAATCCATTGCTTCACAGTCAGTGAAGTATCTTAAGGATCGTTATCGTGTTGCAAAACGTAAGTCACTGCCATATTTTCGAAACAATTGGGTTCCATTGTACTCTCTAATATACCTTTGCAAATGTATTGATCCATTCGACCCCCTTATAAGCACAATTGGAGCGACACCATTCCGACAAATGCACCCCAGACCATCACGTTTCTTCCGCCATATTTGAGGGCCTTGACCGTTTACTTAAGATCCAATTCTTCGTTTGGAGTACGCCTCACATTTTTTTAAGCTGCCCATATGGATATATTTGTTTTTTAATTTTTGAATCATTTAAAAAAGATTTGTGAATTTAAATTAATAGATCACACTTTTCTCACCTAAGGCGCCTTCACCCGCTTTTGAAAGTGTCCACGCTTTTACATCTTGAAGCAGGATGAGGATGATTATGGTCTTATAGAGCATTACTTTATTTCTTCGAGATAGGACTTTTCTCAATTGTTTTGTTAGCCCAAGGAAACAATTATAAGCAATACATATTCTTCATTTGATCTCTCAGCGCTAGTGTTATGTGATTGATGAAGAGACCGTTTTATCCCCTTGTGGATTTCGAGGTG
Organism: Orthonevra nobilis; assembly: GCA_963555765.1. Lineage (NCBI taxonomy): Eukaryota > Metazoa > Arthropoda > Insecta > Diptera > Syrphidae > Orthonevra > Orthonevra nobilis. The sequence continues at coordinate 48,428,373 of OY743225.1, read as the reverse complement.
TGGAAACCTCGTACTAGCTTTCACAATGCCTCGCCCCGCGACAAAACCGATTAGCCACAATCCGTTCTCAGAGGTGATGTCGTGATTCATAACAGTCAGGTTCAAGAGTACATTTTTCAAGAACTAACTCTATTTATAGGGATTCCTATTTTATAGGTTCGAAGAGTAGTTGCATGGTGACATGAATTAAATTACGAGCACGATCAAAAGCTCGGTCGCCATTCATTACTGAAACTGGATTATATTTGGAATTAAAATTTTTCTGATTCGGTTGAACACTGCAATTTCTTTGCTAAATTTCCCTTCCTCTGAAACATCACCCATAAATTATTATTAGTATTATTACTGTTCTAGTAAAAAAGTTTTGAACTGAGCAAGAGGGAAGCTCGTGACCAGGCTTTTCTTATTTTTTGCAGAATTTAAAATATTTTTTCGATATAAACATTTTGAAAGACCGCTTAAGCCAAATCCTGGTCAAATGTATTTTCGAATTTATTTCCATATTTATTTCATCAAATTTTATATTTGCCATTACTCGAAATATTAATTTTTGTTTATCTTTATGTCATTTTAGAAATTGTTCCAAAGTACATAGTTTCAGTCGAAAGATTGCCACCACTTCTTCCTTCTAAACTGAAAACTGGTCATTCTGGTGATTGGTCGATCAGCGATAGTAGACTGAATAATTGGTGGCGTTGTTGTAGTATTGTATCGGCTTTATTCCTAATTCGTGTTTTCAAAATAGTGGTTTGTGTAGATTGTGTGAAGATGACTCTGCTGTTGTTTCAAAGGCGATTTCGGGAGGTTGTTTATCCCTATGTCATTTTCTGTCAATTAGATTTAAGTTCATGGCAAACAAACTAAAACTTCGGATGTTATGATATATCCTTGCAACGTTTTTTTTATATACGAGTAATGTTATTTTATCCATGTTATATGACTTGTACTATAACTTTAGCTTTCTATTAAAGCTCTTTTTTACGATATCAATAGCCTCACCCAAGTTTTTCATCAAAATTTGGTATGTCCTAAGCTTAACACTGTTTTAGTCTTTTAGTTAGTCTTTATAGTTCATAACTAACTTCGTTAAGTCAATTGGCTTAGTTAACATAACGTTTATGAAACTTTTGGAAGTAAAATGGAACAAAAAAAATGTATATGAGTTTTCCCGGAAACTTTGAATGTACATGTGTATATATTAATGCATATTTTTTTATCTGATAAGAAAGTTGTAAAAAATAATTTTAATTGATTTTCAACTTTTTTTTATTGGAAAACTAAATTGATTTTAATTTAAGAAGTGAAACTGCCCTTTTTTCGGCAAGCTTTTTCGTCATTATATAATCATAGGTAGGAATAAGCCCAGCTTAGACGATACCATACTCAAGAACTTTCCCTAAAATAAATGCTTCGCAACTTTAGCAAATGACTGTGCTGTACAATTTTCTGAAGCCACATTACAAATGGTGCATACTTGTGGTGTAGACACGTCAAATAATGTTGGTAAGGTGATGTCTAACTCTATATTCTTTGAAGATACGACCACGGCGGAAGTAGAAAACATCATCAAATCCCTTTGACATAATAAATCTACCGGGGCAGATGGTATGAGAGCCATAGTTATTAAAAATCATTCGGTGTTACTCAGTCCGGTTTTAACCAAACTGACACCGCTTAGTTTCAAGCAAGCTAGAATCCCTAAAACACTGAAAACCGCTGTCTTACGTCCGATTGTTAAAGGTGGAGGTTGCTCAGCTTTATAGAAAAGTACTTTCTTATACATGAGAATCACTATGGCTTCCAGAATAATAAAAGCACGAGTAAACTTCTCGGTGAATTTGCCAATACCGTCAATGAAGGCCTCAATAAAATCCATTTGACACTCTCAACCACTAAAAAATAGTAGAAGCTTTAAAACGACTTGGCGTTCGTGGAATTCTCTCAGGTTGGATGATAGATTATATTCGCACAAGGACTTTCCGAGTTAAAATCAAAGATGTTTTCAGCAATTTCAAGGTAGTTTTGTACGGAGTCTTACAGGGATCGATACTTGACCCTTATTCACTAAGGAACTAGTTCGAGTCCTCAAACTAAGTAAAACCTTCGCATATGCTGATGATACAGCGATTGTTGTACATCGTAAATGTCTGGACCCTGCAATAAGAACTATGCAAGAAGAATTTGATAATGCCGTCAAATGGTGCCACGACAATGGTTTAATAATTAATGATATCAAAACCAAAATGATGCACATCTAAGGAACACAACTAAAACAAACACAACAGAGGATATTTTTGCAAAACAACGTTTGCTCAACAACTCATAGTAAACAATTTATTGAGATTGTTGAAAAGTTCTGATATCTGGGAGTTCTCGGATCTCAAGAGGCCACTTTTTGCACTATCATACTTACGAAATTACACAACACTAGATGTTTAAAAACAAATTTACTATGCTCTAGTTGAACCAAAGTTGAGGTACGCTTCGGATAGTCACAAGGCAAAACTTCAAAGACTTCAAAATGCTGCTGTTAAAACAATAACTAAAGGATATCTTTCCAACACCTTTGAAGAAGAAACTGCAAAGATCTTGAAATACAAAGCATTTTTAAAATGACACAAATACAGCATAGATACTAGGCTCGTAAGTCAAGTAAGAGCTCAGGGTATACTACAAGCTCCATTCCCATACAACAACTATGATACAAGACAACTTGAAAAATTACTTTTTGGGTTGAATTAAACCAATAAATGTGTAAATATATTAATGTTTCACAAGTTCTTGAATTTAACCAATCTTTTTTCGATATACTGTATCTTTTTTAGATGCCTAAAATTAAATCAATATCTCAGTTAAATCAATAGATCAATTAATTCAATATTGGTAACAAAAATCTTAGTTAACATTATTGTACTGAAAGATTAAACTTACTTTAAGCAGATTATATCTTGAAACTCAATCTTCTGCAGAAATCAATTGTTCAATGAATACTTCTGTAAAAAATAATTCTGTTAATAAATTCTAAATAAAATAATAAATAAATAAATAAAATTTAAGTCACCGTATCAAATTTAACAAAAAGCTTTTCAACAATTCAATTTGATGCGCTTCGAAGGAAACTAATACGAATCTGATAGCTTGATTTGTTCTCGAGCAAGGCTTGACGAAAAAATCCGTGCATCATCCTTACGCACATACACATAGACATCTTTCTAAAAATAATGTAATCCGACTTCTAATGCGACCTCGAAACTTGGAGAAATGTAAGAATGTTAAATTCCGAAAATCGCACTGATAACAAGAACTTCCTGATGGGAGGTTAAAAAGAAGCCAAGTGAGAGTGGATTATCGAACTAAGAGTTCCGCGCCTAAAATTTAAATGTCTCAAAGCTTCGCACATACAAATGTACGTGTAAGCGAGTCAAAGTAACAGCTTGACAACGATTTACAGGAACTTCCAGATGGGAAATACAAAAATTTAAAAAATAAAGATTTAAAACAATCACAAGATTAATAGATTATTTGATGTAGAATGTTTGAATCGATGATTCTGACATTTTCATCGCAAACCGAGTAAAAATTCGTTCAGAACTCGCTGTTGAACTTCAAAATTTAGTGATGATAGTGCGAACCTCTATTTCCCTAAAGCATGTCACAACCGTGTACGTATTTTGCTGTCGTATTTGAAAATAAATAATTAAAGTCAAGTGTATCATGTGAGCGTATTTAAGTTAAAGTTTTCGACGTATTCATGAAATTACTCTAGAGAAGGTTTAGAAAGTATTGAAAAAAAATTGGTTTGGGTGCGAGTAGGCCTGCCCATACCATGAACTTCCCATCTCAAGATACAAAAGAAATAGGTGCTATTTTATTTGCCTACACCATGAAATTCAATTCGGATTATGAAAACATCATTCATTCCCTAACCAAATGCATTGCAAACAAAAAGATCAGATACATATATTTTTAGCTGCCTTTGAGGAAAACCATATTTAATATTTAAAATACAAATTGCGTATTTAACATTGACAGATTAACATATTTCAATTTGGAAATACTTTTTTTTATGACTGAGTTACATTTCTACTAAAAGAAAATTAGATTTTTAGTTTTACTGCAGAAATAACTTAATATAATTTTTAAAATAGTTTTTACCGTTTTTTTTGTTGGTTGGTCTTTTTTTGTCATTAATCATTTAATTACTAATTGAAGTGGCGTTACAGTCCGCGTGGCATGGTATTATATCCTTTTGGCTTAGTCGATGTCGCTGTACAACTCCAAGCATACAATTTGTTGTTGAATCTTCTTCTCCACTCACAGTCAATGCAGATGGGACAATAGATTACACTTTTCTCTCGGAACAACCTTAGGGGCCTTCATCCGCTTTTGAAAGTGTACATGCTTCTGCACCATATAGTAGGGCGGGGATGATATGGGTCTTACAGAGCGATGCTTCAGTTCTCCGAGAGAGGGCTCAGCTTTCTTAACCAGAGGTATTCTTCATTTGATCTCAGCGCTGGTGTTATTATCTGTTTTTACAGCGGAGCCAAGATAGATAAAGTTATAGCTGTCTAAGGTAAAAAGACAGCTTTATCTCAAAGTTATAGCTGTCTATGGTAACGTTCTGACCCAGACGTCGGATTTGGTTTTTCTTGATGGTAGCATATTCCTCTTTTTGCCTTCTGGCGTTGACAAGGTTCTTGCACTATTGTCTTAAGAATGATGTTGAAGAAATCGCAAGACAGTGCATCACCTTGTCTAAAACGTTGTTTGACATCAAGTGGGTCGGTGACGTCTTTGCCGACATCAATTTGTGCAGGATGGCGGTGACCTAAATCGCTATCCTGCACAAAAGTACGAGCTTGGCAGGGATGCCAAATCTAGACATGACTTCATAAATCTCGTCTCCGTGGACGAAACAGACACCAAAACTAACCTTAAAATTGATGAAAAGGTGGTGCGTACTGACTTGGCGCTCCTGGGTTTTTTTTCCAAGAGCTGCCGTTATGTTAATATTTGGTTTATGGTGGACTTTTCTGGTCGAAAAACACATTAATACGTTGATTAATATGTTGACGAACTGCTTCAGACTTGATACTGAGAATTCATTTATCTCGCATGCTTTCTTCTGACCATGTATTGCAGATACAACTAAGTAATCGCCACCGCTTTTAGAAGTTCTATCTTGCTATCTGTACTTCGTCTAGGTCAGGTAGATGGCATTGTTGGCTCTTCCATGTCCTCAGCATTGACTGCAATTCTACTATGATATTTCAATTTCGAATTTTGCTTCGGTTTGGGGTGTGTAACCTTGAGGTAATTGTTTTTGCTGGCTGTCCATGGCTTGCATTAAACGACTCAATGAAAGCATTTTCGACTGTAATATAGGACCAACGACCCAAAATCTTAGCCAGTCATCCCTCTTAGAGTATCCAACTCAACGTGAAGATAGGATATTTTAAATTTAGAGTTGCGAAAATCGATTTCATAACAACAACTTTAACATTGGTAGTTGAATTTGTATTTGCTTTTGGCAGTTGTTTTTCAACTTCTTCAATAAAGTGTTATATCAAATTATTATCAAATATTATAAAGCTTAGTTTCAAAAGTATTACATTTTGTAAGAACTGTGTTTATAGGGATTCATATTTTAAGAGTTTGAGGCCCAACTGCTTATCTCAACTTCATGTATTTTTGGAATTATTTTTAATCAATCAAATTTGTTTGATTTCTTTTCTTTGGAAGATATTAGCCACTGCTCGGAATCTTAGGGCGTGATTAACTTTTTGTCCTTTTTGAAAGGGTCGAAAAGTGCATAGTTTCAATCCAGAGATTACCACCACCTCTTCCTTCCAAGCTGGTAACTGCTCAGCAAAGGATCTTTTTCTGTCGGGTAAATATATGGCTTAAGGAGGATCACATTCAGTCCAGTTTTCTTTGCAGATTTTGATAGGATTTTCCACGCCGAATCCGAGAGATTTTTGTATCTCTGTGTCATTTTCTGAAAAAACCTCTAGGATTGGGTTCATGATAAGAAACCGAAACAGTGGAAAACAAACTAAATCGGATGTTATGGTCTTCCTTGCAATATACGAGTAATGCAGTTTTATCCATGTATTTTAACTTTGTCATTGAGGTTTCTCTCGAAGCTTTTGCTTTAAATTCAATTGCCTCATGTAATTTGCGCCATGAGCTTCTTTTTGCTAATATATTATAACTATAAAAAAGCGTCAAGCTACAGCCGAGCAGGTTTTGAACAAAAAAACTGGTGGCTCCATAATTTTCTAAGGATGTTTTCATGTGTTAGTGTTGCAGACGTCACTCTGAGTCTTGAAAAATGGGAAAGACCTACAGGATTCACATTTCTGAAACAATTTTCAAAGAACTTGAGTGCAAATTTGGATCAGGACATAGAGAAAGGGGCATATCGATGTATGAAATGGCCTCAACTAAATATTGTTTTAGTCTTTTTGGTAGTCTCTATAGTTAGTAACTTACTTAGTTACGTTAATTGGCTAAATAAAAATAATATTGATGAAACTTTTGCCATTAAAATTGAACAAAAAAAAATTTTTGTATGAATTTGTCCGGAAACTTATGAACGGCAGTGTATATATTTATGCATATTTTTTAATCTGATAGGGTAGCTGTAAACTATAAATTTAATTGATTTTGAACTATTTTTATTGGAAAACTAAATTGGTTTTAATTTAAGAAGTGAAAATGTCCCTTTTTTTGACAGTTTTTTCGTCATAAAACTCAAACCCCCCTGTGAAATTTAACCAAAAGCTTTTCAGGTGATCTTTGTGCACACACGCTTCGAATGAAACCAATTTGGCTTCGATAGCTTGATTTGTTCTCGAGTTAGGCTGTACGAAAGAATCCGCACAAACGTACGTACGTACGTACACACACGCACACAGACATCTTTCTAAAAATGATGGAATCCGACTCCAGTGACCGCCAAACGTGGAGAAATGTAAAAATTTTGAATTTCGAAAATCGGACCGATTACAAGAACTTCCTGATGGGAAGTTAATAAACAAAAAATGTATTTAAACAATGAATATGAATGTGTGCCTTAAATGCCTAATCAACACACACAACGTCAATCGATGTTTATATTTTTCTTTTTTTTTTCAACCCTCTGTTTAAAGTGAATTATTTAAAGGCTGGGACAATCATAGCTCGAAAAAAAGTTCAAAATCACATCAAATACTTTTTTTAAGGATTTATATTTTTAGAAATTGGTATGTTATTAATTTTTCGGATTGAGCAAAATGCCGCCATGAAAGCAAGACACATTTGGTTGCTCCATGAAACTCATTGCCTCTGTTAGGCGCTAAGTTGAGTTGCGTTTTCATGAAACACGGTCTTGGAGATACAGCTCTGTGACAGATGGACGGACGGACGGACAGCGAAGGCTTAGAAATAGGGTTTCCTTGGATCCTTTGGGAACAGAACTCCAAAAGGTGAATGTCAATTTTCCAATATGATTTTTCATACAAATGTTTTAATGCACGTTTGTATATTACAAAAATCAAAACACTGAATTGTATTTTATTGTAGGTATTTTAACACAAAGAAGTTTTATTTTTCAAATGTGAACTAGCGCCATAGAGCTCCTCCACAACGCTATGTTCAAGGTTGTTTTCGAAATAAGGCTCACTCGATTGACTCATTCTTTCATAAAAACACCACCTTCTTTAATCCTGCCTGTATACAAGTAAATCATTTATAAAATTTATTTATATTGACAGACGATATCACTTCAAAGGTCACAAGAATCCACATCCATATCCGTTGCCTTGGCAATATTGTTTATCCAAGGTTATGAAACATACAAACATTTAACCAACCACCTGCTGATATTTCAATTTCAATAAAAAAACAAAAAAAAAAAATTATTCAAAGGACTTTTTTTGAATTTTCCAGACGAAATCCAACAGATTATCTGAATCATGAAATCTGCACTCAATCAATTGATTTCAATCTGGTTTTATTTTTTCTCTCCATTTTTTTTTCGGTTTATATGGCTACACATTTCAATTATAGCTGAATAGCTCTGCAGGCTCAAGTATCTCGTTAACTTCAGACTCAAAAGAAGCGCCTTTATCATTGTGAAAACATAAATCAAACGATTTTCGTATTACCACTTGAAGTTACCCATGCCCATGCCCATGCTCATGTACTGCTCTTCTTCTCTGCTTGAAGTATAAAAACAAATCCAGATCAGGTGAAGTCCATTACCACTCAGCCTTAAGTGGCTATCGGTCAATCCAACCGGATATGGTTGGATGAGGATGAGACTTGCCTCATTTTAAATTTAACAAAAATATCCTTCTAGGCAGGGTATTCGGGTACGCATATAGACACCCATTTTGGGAACACCTCTTAAGGAAAGAATATTGATTATGTACCAGATTGAACTGGTGCAGAAAAGACGTGTGTGTGAGTGTAGATTGCCCACACCTTGCACTGGCATTCTATCCTATTGCTCTTAATTGAATTCTTTGCTCTTATTGGGAGCACAGTACCCGAGGCACCATGTGGTTTCCGTGCACCTTTTACCAACCAACCGCAACGAAATTTTCCAATTTTCCTTTGAGAACTGCATCCTTTGTCTTCAATTATTTAACAACTGTTCTTCTGTTCCTTACAACAATACACAATGAATGTGATAAACATATTAAAGGAATTAAATAATTATAAAAAGGACAGGCAGGAAAAGTTTATTGATTCTCGTTACCCAAAATAAATTTAGATTTAAATTGAGAATTTACAAGTTTTTTTTGGGAAACCCTAAGTTCGTGAGAGACCTACCGAATTTGCTACCTTCCTGGATAAAGTTCTCCGCCAGCCCCGATGGCATTCTGGTCGCCCATGGGTCACGTATCCATTACGAATACAAATTCGATTTCTTTAGAAAATAATTTAAACGTTACTTGGTATTGTTCCTGTAGGTATTTCGATTTTTTTCTTGCTTAGATCGGAGGATACTTATGACCAAGCCGTGAGCGAAATTTTGAAAGGAACAAGAACTTCCTGATGGGAAGTTAAAAATATCTGGCACTATTGGAAACGAATATTGAATCAAGGAAATTAAATGTATTTCTTCTCATGAAAAAAAAATCTTTCGGAAATTTGAATTTATTTGAAAAACTCATCAGAGTTGAAAAAAGATTGTAATCTTTTGAGGACTGCATTCAATGGAACAAGAATCTTATAACTTCACTAAAATACTTTAACTTTCAAAGAACTTTCACTTTTAAGTTCGAAGTCATTCAAGCAATCGAAAGACTTCAAATCAAAAGCCTGTTTGAATTCTTTTTGAAGTCATTGATTATTGAGTTGAATTCATAAGTTGAATTCATCATTCAAAATTAATGCAGAGTGCATTTAAGTAACAGGAATTAAGATAGCAATCGAAGAATACTGCATTGCATCACAACTTCGACAGAGGTCCGAATATTTGTCAAAATTGGGGTAGTTACAACACGAAAACAAAAATTTCAGCCCAATTTCTGTGGCTGATTTTGAACTGCCCGTTTTTGTTGTAACGGGTTTTTCAACAGGGACGCTACAAAAGTAGAGCGACAGGGACAGCAAACGACGCCATATTTCTTGCCGCTCTTTTGACATTTCTCTTCAGTAAGGTCGGCATTTCATATTGGAAAGATATATGAGCCAACAACGAATCGAAGTTTACTACCGAAATTCGGAGTCAGTGGCCTCAACGATAAGAGCGCTACGTCCAATTTATGGTCGTCATAATCGTCCTAGCATATCAACAATTTGAATCCACAGGCACAGTACAAAATGTTCCCGTGCTAGTGAGACAAAGAAGTGCCCGTAGTTTCGAGAGAGAATATTGCTGCCGCTGAGGCTTCAGTTGCAGAGAGCCCAAATGTGTCTCTCACACGTCGTTCTCAAGCGTTGGGCACCTCTGTGACGTCGTTGTGGCGAATTTCGCGAAAAGATCTTGGCCTACATCCTTACAAGATTAAATTGACGCAAGAACTGAAGCCGCTTAACCACCAGAAGCGTCGTGTGTTCGTGAATCGGGCTGAGCAACAACTTGAAAATGATTTGGATTTTCATCGAAAAATCATCTTCACCGATGAGGCGAATTTCTGGCTGAATGACTCCGTCAATAAACAAAATATGCGGTATTGGTCAGGCAGCAATCCACACGTACTCCATGAGTCATCATTGCATCCCGAACAAATAACGGTTTGGTGTAGTTTATGGGCCGGCGGCGTCATTGGGCCGTACTTCTTCCGTGATGATCAAGACCAGCATCGCTACCGTTCAATGATAACCGAATATTTTTGGCCCCAATCGGATGATATGGACTTTGAGGACATGTGGTTCCAACAGGACGGTGCCACAAGCCACAAAGCGAATGTCACAAGCAAACCAAGTTTGGAGAACGTGTTATCTCACGAAATTGTCCAGTCGCTTGGCCGCCTCGGTCGTGCGATTTGACGCCGCTAGATTTTTTCCTGTGGAGCTACGTCAATTCTATGGTCTATGCCAACAAGCCAGCGACGATTGATGAACTTTGTACGAATATGGAACGTGGTGGCCATGAACAAGAAATCGAGAAAACTTTTGTAGCGCTCTTATTGAAAATCCCGATATCTGCCTGTCTATCGCACAACGAACCAGCACTGCAAAAGGCACTCGCAGGCTCTGAAACTTTCACTGAAGCAAGAAAGATCAGTTTGCTTCTGGGTTGCGATGCTAGTGCAACATGAATCTCACTTTGATTTCCGTGTAACCCTTAAATTCAATTATGTAATATCGGTAAAAGTTTCATTATCTTGCCAAGAAGCCCTCAGAGAAATAACTGACCAAACAATTACACCCAATATAGTTGAGAACGAAAGAAACTCAGACCAGAGAATGACACTTTTCAGCCTCACTTTTGAAAGGATTATCCGTACAACGCTTAGCATAGGTAGACTGGAAGTAATTTAGTCAAATCATACTTTATGCTACTTTAAACTCTCTAAATACTGCCCTCGCAGGGACAATGCTCCATCGTTTTATTTAATTTAAATTGATCTGGATCCTGCGAGGCAATTGAAACCATCAATTGCCGCGCTAAGTATGGGCGATGATGTCAATATCGTCTCTGTTTTCCATCATAGGGACAGATTTGAAAACAATATCATCTGCCATATTTTTGTTCTAGAATTTTCCTGTCCAGGAATATTTCTGTTCTAGACCATTAATTAATTTTTTTTGTTTATATTTTTATCAATCTATACTAGTATTTTAAAGAGGTGATTGTAAGTTTGTATGTATGAGGTTATCTTCGAAACTTACCATTCGATTTTAAAAATTCTTTCACCTTTACTTACAACGAAGCTTCTGAATTAACGTAGGCTATAAATTATATCATTTAAATAAAAGGGCATTTCGAGGCAACATATTATGTAAGTTAAAAACGGTCGAGCGAATGCATTTTTTGTGAACAATGTTCTAACAGTAATAGATATTTATTTGCTTTCTAAAGAAAAGTCTTAGAAATAAAAAAAAAATCTACAAAGAAGTCCGCGAAAACATATCTCTATATGCTAAGGTTATTGTTTTCATCAAAACCAAATGTCAAAATTACTTCCCACTTTGGAGAGAATTCTCCCGTGGTATGTAACTCAAGGCACTGCAATCAGTTTGATGAAAAAAAAAATTCACTTCTTAAAAATTAGTTTTGTCATGCGTGCCTTGAGGCACTCTTACCAGTTAGAGTTAGGGTCTTTCGAGGTGACCAATTAATTTAGGAAAGTTTTTAAAAAAAAGTTTTGCCGCTTGCTGGTATGTTGGTTTAAAAATGTTTTTTTTTAGTTTTTGGGGTTGATCCGTTTATAGAAAGGTCGTTTTCAATCTCACTCAATTATAACATTTATGTACATAATATTAACTGAAGCTACTTGTAAGTTTTTCATATAATTACAATGATTCTTCCAATTATATTTACATTTAAAAACTTATCCTAAATACTAAGGCTATTTGCATTTTCAAATTTAGTATTACATAGCTCTTAATCAATATTATAGCACTGTTTTTTAATGCAAACATTTGATTGAAAGTTTAGAGCCGTAGTAAACGGACCATTCATTAAATTCATTAAGAGCTTTAAAAATAAGATTTTGGATTTTTCTAGCTGATTGTGTTTCTTAAACAGTGATCTAGATCTCGAGGAATCAGTTTGGGTTCAAAAGAAACCACTCGGCAGTGCACTCTGTTACAAAATTGGAATCCGAGATCAATTGGAACCTACACCCTAAAAGATGTACAAGTGCGTGTCTCTAGTAGATATCGAAAAAGCCTTCGACAAGGTTTGGATTGACGGCCTTATTTATAAACTAATCAAATATGAGTTTCCAAAAAACCTAGTAAGTATTATTGATTCAATGAATCGCGGGAAGAAATTTGTTGTAACTGATAGAGAGTAAATGACAACTATGGTTTTTGGTGTTACTGATGGTCTGTTGCAAGGCACAGTATCGGCACCAATGCTCTTTAACATTCACGTTTCTGAAATGATATGGGACTTGGATGACGATGTCATCTTTAATGCTTATGGCTCTAAAATAATGGATCTACAGAACGACTTCCAAACTAAATTCGATCAACTTCAGGCATTCTGCCGAGATAGGAAATTTAGAAAAAAAGCTCCAAGTGTGATACCATCTTCAAATGGACTTCGCTTAGAGTCGAACACTGTTGTGAAGTATTTGGGAGTTAATTTAGACAAGTTTTTATACTTCAATATGAACACATTAATACTCAATTAAAAAAAGCGAAATCAGCATTTAAGTCGCTCAAAAGACTGCTCTACTCAAACTATTTAAGATCCGATGTGAAGATCATTTGCTATCAAGCCTTCGTGCGTCCAATCCTGACTTATCCGAGTCCAGTGTGGTGGAACATAAGTCCATCTTGAATGGAAAAGTAGAGAATATTCGAGAGAAAGTGCCTGCGAGCTTGTTCACGGCTGTACAGAAGCGCTCATTCCGATTTTCGGCATTACGTCTCCAACAAGAGCCTATTGGGTGCTTCCGGCGTTTCTAGGATTGACAACGTTATCGTAGACCTTGTGAGGAATAATTTTGCGCGGTCGGCGGATAATATTGAGAATGACCTTATATCGGGCTTGTTTTATCCTAACCCGGGATATTTTAGAAATTCTCTAGATGTTCCTATTGTATATATTATATATCATGCTGCTAGAAGGGCAACAGACAAGAGGATCCTCAATGTGCCGACGCACTCGGGGGATGCATCTGCTGACTGGAGGTACCACATGAGCATACCTGAAAGGGATATAAGTAATATAATAAGTAATTGTAATAAATATTGGTGGCTCGACTGGGTTGGAGCTGAAGTTTAAGTTAAATTAGGTTAAGTTGTTTTGCTTGTTTTATTTCTAAGCTGTAAGTGTAGTTAGTTTAAGTTTAGGTTTTAAAGGAAAATAATTCTCAAATAAAAGAAGAAAGTTTTCTTAAGTCCAATTTTCTTTCTTAAATCTAATAAGAAAATAATTTGTTAAAATTTATATTGTTCATAAGTTAGTAAATAAGAATAATTGTTAGTATTGCGAGCCGCTTTATCTTCTGACCTTGTACTGTTAGAACGAAAAAAGGATAGTAGTAAGAGTATTTCCTCATTTATACTTAATTTATCATATTGTCATATGCGGAAATAAATGGGTAAAAGAAAAAAAGCAATTGCGGACAGAATTACAGACATTGCTTCCCTTGAGAGCTACTATTGTTATATGAAAACATTGTGAAAAATGTATCTTTAAGGGGGTATTGCAGTCTAGAAATTTAAAAAAGCGGTTTTATTTTCAAAGTTTAACTATTCAAGAATATATCTTCAAGAGGATTTTTCAAAATTTCAATTATTTTCGGTGATATAGGTATTTTGCTGACCCGGCATCCAAACTGGTTCGGCCAGAACTATTCGAACAAACGACATTAGGGATTCTCCGTCTACGAATTTTCTACGTGAATTTTTCATAGAACAACAAACAATTTTGGGCCATGATCAACACAACAATTATATCACAAACATATTAAATCTTCTTCAGCCAGATACAGTTGTGTGGCCTCGAACGCTTGGTTTTATAGTTGGTGGATCTGTGTTTGTTTCTTTATTAAGAGTATTAAAGTATACTTTCGGTAACAAAATTTATAATTAAAAGGGATCAGCTACGGACAAACTCTGTGATCCTTATCCGCATTGGAAGCAATTTGACACCTGAAAAAAAAGTAGATATGGTTTGACAAATCAGGATGACGAAAATTTTTTCCCTCATGCTATCGACTATTAAAACAGTCCGCAAAAAATAACCAGCAGAAATCTACAGAAAAAAGGTTGCAAAAATAAATCAATTGTGTCTCCATCCTAATGGACAAAGCCCACCCAATCGCGTTCTGTCAGTACAAGACGGTCAAAAGCACAAGATCAACTCGTTCGCACAATGTCATCAGGTTTTTAGGCTCAGCCCTCTCACCAAAATACACCTCTTTTCAATTTGGGCTTCATAATGCTCACTATACTCAACTTTGTTGGCATTACTAATTTGATTTGTTACCAAAATAGCAATCTTTTCCAGTTTTTTTCCACATTTTAAAATTTTACGAATAGCAAACTGAAACAAACTTCAAGTGCACTCATGACAGCGAAAAAATATATATAAATATATATATTTATGCTGTTTTTTTGTTCGTAGAACACTACGCATGCGAACCGCCTTGCATGTCGTGTACTAGCGCAACATTTGCGCACGACGCATGCAAAAATACATGCGAATAGTATCTACATGCCATGTACTACCGATATTTTTTGCATGGAACGACATTCGATCACAAGATGGCTGCAACGAATTATTAACTTGAATGCGTGATTTTACGGTGACGTCAGGCCCGCATGTACATGCAACGATTTCCATGTCGTGTACTACGGGCTTTAGACTGCGAAAAACTTTACGCGAAACTTTAAACGCATTTTTCTCGAAACTGTCTTTTTCAAAACAATACCCACGATTTCTCAAGTTCTACTGAACCGATTTACCTGAAATTTATAGACTTGTCTATGTATGGAACTATTCCCGTCCCCAAATCTCTATCACATTTTTTTTTAATTTGAAACAGTCAAAAAAAGTGGTACAAAAATTGTTTTTTTTCAGGCAATCGCCATTTTGTGAAAAAACATCATTCCAACTTTTCCGTAGTTCCAGACATTACGACATTATTCTAGATTAATAATTTTTTTTTTTTGGTTTCAGATTGCTAGGAGGCTTGAAATCGTGGGTATGGTTACGCGCCGATTTTTTGAGACCCCCACTTTATCAACTGCTAGTTTTTGAAATTTTCAACCTTTTTTTATTTTTTTCTGTATTCTTGTTACGTTTATAAATAACTAATAAAAAATGTATAGGAAAAATATTATTTGCCTTTTTTATGCCACTTCAAAAATTACATGGAATTCATGTCTCTAGACTAGAAGACATAAAACTTCCTGTTTGTTAAAAAGTCTTAGGCCCGATTCCCCATTGTCTTTAGCTTAAAACCTATTCCGTCAAATGCCATTTCGAAATCAAGTGCCAAGCTAAAAGCTACGAGTAGGCAGAGCGGGGGATATCACGTAGTTAAGATGGAGAAGTCCGTCTAAACATTCTTTTTCTTAACAAGAGGGCCACTTGTTTATTGCTAAGGACATTTTTAAATTCTGTGATCCACAAGATACGATTAGCTATATTTTCTCAAGTACCTTCGATATGCGATGATGTCAATGTCTATAATAAGGTTGAAGGGTTTGTCTGGTTTGATTCAGTCTTCATACCATTTCAAACTTTCTTGGTTAGGATCCTTGTCTTAAGATCAGTGGAAAGATTACCTTCACCAAGACCTTCAGAGTTTTCTAGCCTGCAGCAAGGACTTTTGTACAAGAATTTTGTTGGATTTCTGTTCTTAGACTTTTCGATTTCCTTGAGCTTAGTAAAGGACATTTAATAATTTTTTCACAGCAATATCATTTGAATTCATCTCTTGGTGTTTCAGTTTTTCTAAGCAGTGTCTGCTCCTGCGCCTCATCTGTCATCATTCCAGCCTGAAATGGTCTCGCCTATTGTCTAAATAATAGTGATGCATTGAGTGGTTACATGTTGACATCTGTGAAGTGGTTACTTTCGCTTATCTTCCTTGTATTCATAAAACCAGACTCTGAGACGAGCTTTAAATCGATGACCTAAACGCAGGATTACTTTGGTTTTTTTATCATATTAAGGAGCGGTTCCATTATTATTTCACGATATTCAATACTTTGTCAACACTGGAGGTACTTTCTATCAACTTGCTTTTAAGACACTCTGTCATGTGATCGGGTACTTTGTAACATAATCCAGTTATCGATTCTGCTTCATTAAAAAAGCAATTATCGTGATAGCATTGAAAGTAATCCCCGAGGACTTTGTGGAATTGGAAATCGAACGCTTGAATAAAATATGTTAAGTAGTGATTCTCATAAACAGCTCAATCAAAGGTCATTTGTAAATTGATTTCCAACCCTTTACGGTAAAGGAAATATCCTGTTTGTAATTATTAACAATGCGAGAGTAACAATGTTAATGAAATCACTGTAAGCGAGCAGCAGAAGGACATTCGTTTCAATATTATAATATTTAACTACACCATGAGTCTCTTACCCACTGGACTCCTTGCTTACTTGTATTGTGCATTCATAAATAGCAGGTCCTTGAGGCAAATTGTGCAATTTGTTGCATTCTTGGTGGACTCGCTGAAAATTTATAAAAAAAAGTTGAAATTTATTTTTTCGTTCTTCTCCATAAGGATTCCGATGAGAGCGCGTACCCTTCGGGATGTTAATAAATTGCTTGCTGAGCAGTGTACAAGTGCCCTTAGCTACTTGGGGTGTCGTTCAAATAGACAAGAATGAATGTTTAAGGCAGCAGAGGACATCTCTTTGGGTAATAATTCGATTTTGTGCAAAGATATGAATGGAATCCAGGATTTGGTGGCTTCGACAACTCGTGGAAGCTAAGGAAACCACATAAAACCAGCCAACCACAAAAGAATAGCAAACAAAAAAGAGAAACCAATGCGATGAGTATTTTCTTGGAACTAAAGGTCTGCGCTCGAAGGCAACATTGGTTTAATTGGAGTTCAGGAGAAAACACTGGGGACACAGTTGGCTAGGTTGTTTTGTTTTGATAGATGACTTCTCTTTCTGGTTAAAGATTTAATTCTAGATTTTGTTAATGAAGAGGTTTTTAGAGTTTTATCTGAACGGATTTATAGAAAAGTCCATAAGTGAATTAGATGAAACTCGCGACAGTGAAAACCAATTACCGGGGGAAAATAAATAAGCAAACGGTTTTTTTAAAGCAACGAGAAAGTATATGGATGTTTTGGATGAGGTCTTCTACACTGTTGGACGAAAAACATTCTTGGACCATTATGAAGCCACTATCATGCTGACTGTTTGGACAACACAGTCGAAGAGCATTTTTACGTCAGCAAGAAGCCGAACGTAAATTCTTTTTTTAGTTAAAATATTAAATCTACTTGTTCATATATTAGACTCATCAACAGCCAATTGTTTTCGCTGGACTATCTTTTGAAGTTGTTATGAAAGTTTTCGTATTGAAAGATCATCTTTAAGACCTTCAACTGGTCATCTGAGAGAAGAAAAAGGTTATGAACGAAAATTTTGCGGCAAAAATGATGATTTATTATTAACTTCCCGTCAGGAAGTTCGGTCCGATTTTCGGAATTCAAAATTTTGACATTTCTCCACATTTGGCGGTCCCAGTAGTCGGATTCCATGATTTTTAAGAAAGATGTCTGTGTTTGTGTGTGTACGTACGTACGTACGTACGTACGTTTGTGCGGATTCTTTCGTACAGCCTAACTCGAGAACAAATCAAGCTATCGAAGCCAAATTGGTTTCATTCGAAGCGTGTGTGCATAAAGATCACCTGAAAAGCTTTTGGTTAAATTTCACAGGGTGGTTTGAATTTTATGACGAAAAAACTGTCAAAAAAGGGACAATTTGACTTCTTCAATTAAAACCAATTTAGTTTTCCAATAAAAAAAGTTCAAAATTAATTAAATTTATAGTTTATAGCTACCTTATCAGATAAAAAAAATATGCATAAATATATACACTGCGTTTCATAAGTTTCCGGACAAATTCATATACATTTTTTTTTTGTTCAATTTTAATGCCAAAACTTTCATCAATATTTTGTTTATTTAGCCAATTCACTTAACTTAGTAAGTTACTAACTATAGAGACTACAAGAGGTATAGAGACTACAAAAAAGACTAAAACAGTATTAAGTTAATGCCATTTCATACATAGATGTGCCCCTCTCTCTATTTCCTGATCCAAATTTCCACGGAAGTTCTTTGAAAATTGTTTTAAAAATGTGAATCTTGTAAGTCTTTCCCATTTTTCAAGACTCAGAGTGACGTCTGCAATACTGACACATGAAGACATCCTTAGAAAATTATGGAGCCACCAGTTTTTTTGTTCAAAACCTGCTCGGTTGTAGCTTACATGAGGCAATTGATTTCAAAGAAAAAGCATCGAGAGAAAGCTAGTTGATAGAGTGAAAACACATGGCTTAAACTACATTATTCGTATATGGAGGATCATAACATTCGATTTAGTTTGTTTACCACTGCTTTGGTTTCTTATCTATCGTTATCCTAGAGGTCTTTCCAGAAAATGACACATGGATAAAAAAATCTCTCGAAATCGGCCTGGAAACAACTATCAAAATCTGCAAAGAAAACTGAACTGAATGTGATCCTCTCAAAGCCATATATTAACCAGAAGAAAAAGATCCTATGCTGAGCAGTTCCCAGCTCGGAGGGAAGAGATGGTGGAAATCTCGGGACTGAAACTATGCACTTCTGAACTTAATCGACATAAAGATAATCACGCTTTAATAGTCCGAGCACAACAAGTGCATCGTACAAGGTCGAGTAGTTGACATAAGCGATCTTTCACAATGTTAATATACTATAGAAACAACGATTTAAATTCCGCAATCAAAAGCCAAACTCTGGTCACAAATTTAACTTTTTCTCATCTTCTCATTTGTAAACTTTTTTTTACTAGAATAGTAATAATTTGTAAGTGGCGTTTCCTTGTTAGCTCAGATCAATTTTAACTTACTTCTGGATGTCTGTCCCTAACAAGTTTAAACACTTATGTGCTGAAGTTGAAAAACAACTTCAATAACAAATTCAACTTTCAATGTAAAAGTTGTCGTAATATAGCTCCAAATTTGACACATCTTATCATAAACGTAGAATGCTCTTAGAGCGACGTCTGTGTGCCACTATGTGCCGACAGAAGACTGGCTTAGAACTCGATTGGTAATAAGTTGGTCACCGACAAAACAATTTCAGTAACAATCTGATGGCACAATTTCCATTCTTTTGGCAACCAAAACTCACGCGCAAATTTAAACTACTGTGGTACTGTGGCATTAAATGGATTTCAGAAACTAGCCTCTCTTTTGTTTTCTATTGACCAGAATAATAAATGGAATCGGCCATAGGTTGGAATAAACGGGTTGTAAAACAATTATGTAAATACGAGAAATAGGCTGTAATTGCCATGCATGACAAATTTTCAAGTGTTCCTATTGGGTTGTTTTAATCTCGTGCACAACATTCTCAAGCTACGTATACCAACGTCTATGAAAGAGCATGAAAAGCGAGAGATCGAGGATGTTGAGAGACAGAAAAGAGGTTCGAAAATTCTATCAAACAATTATCTCAGAGTTACATACTCCAAATCAAAGCCTGCAAAGTTCAAAATGGAAAAATCATAGCAGAATTGCAGTCAATACTGAGGACATGGAAGAACCACTTGCGCAGACTTATTCTTCGTTGCCGTAATACAGGCAATGAAGAATAAAATTCCACTGGCAGGCAGCCTTAATTATCCGATGAAAAGGACGCAGGCAAACATCGTCTACCCTGACCTAGGCGAAGTAAAGATAACAATAACATATATAAGCTTAAATCTAATAAAGCCACTTTAGCTGTCGAACTTTTCAATGCGGGGGCAATGACACACCAAAGCATCAAAGATGAAAGGAATCTCAGTATCGTTTGCCCAATTTTGAGGAAAGGGGACCATCTTAGTTGTACCAATTATTGAGCTATCAATCTTTTCTACATTGCCTATAGCACCTTTTCCGCCGTATTATCAGACCGTTTGAAGCCGGTCGTCAACAGCCTAAGAGGTTCATATCAATGTGGCTTTCAACAAGAAAAGTTCATTATAGACTAAATATTAACATATCGGCAGATCTTGGGAAAAACGCACACACCACCTTTTCATCAGTTTCAAGGTTTTGGTTTTGGTTTCTGTTTCGTCCACGGAGACGAGATGTATAAAGCAATGTCTAGGTTTGGCATCCCATCCAAGCTCGTCCTTCTGTGCAGGATGACGATGGTGAACTCAAGTTACTCCATTAAGGTCGGCAAAGACGTCACTGACCCATTTGATGTCAAACAACGTTTTAGGCAAGGTGATGCACTGTCATTTTTACAACACTATACTTGAAACAATAGTGCAAAAGTCCTGTGAGAACACCAGAGACACTTTCTATCTTGTAAGTGCTCAGACAAAATTCAAAGATGGGTTTGGCGGAATACCAGGGCAAAAAGAAACATATGCTGTCATCAAGAAACGACACCCAAATCCGACGTCTGGGTCAGAACTTTAACATAGACAGCTCTAACTTTGAGGTAGTTAGGAACATTGTCTGCCTTGTCGCTTGAGGTCAAAAACAGGTTTAAGGAAAAAACTTGTCATGGACTCTATGCCACGAAAATATTTGCGACTAAAACAGATGATTTCTTATTTTGTATTTTATCTCATTGGATTGTTATTATTTCGACATAAAACTTGTCAAACGAAATTTTGCTCAATATAATTAATATTAGTATACAATTTTAAAAATCGTCATTTTTGTCGCAAAATTTTTTTGGCTTTTAGATCATGATGTTGAGACCAGTGCTTTTACATAAACCTGTTTTTGTGCTCAAGTAACATGATGATGTTTAACAAAACGTAATTTAACTCGTTTTAAGTCAAAATATCAACAATCAAAGGGATAAAAATACAAAAATAAATATATTTTTTTATTTTTTTTTTAATACATCTAAATTAATTAATTTTAAACTTTTAAAGTTAAACTCTAACTTTCAGAAATAATGTGACTTTTTTGTTCGAGTAGTATTTTAAACCAATCAAATTCAGCATGGGTGCATGTGAAGCCATCAATTCACCGAAGGGCAATAAATCAGTAAAAGATTTAAAAGAATCCCGAAAAGATAAAATGAAGTGGCAATTTGCATTTGATGGCCTTAAACCTATCACTTAACAGCTTAATAATATAACCTATCTAAGCAATAAAATTTATTAACAACAATGATTCTATCTGATAAAAACTTATTCTTTAGATGACTTCAAAGTTTGCTGCTTTTCCAACGTTGCAACATAATTTCCAGGAGATAAAATAAATTCTAAAGGAAACGTTTCTTTTACTTCGTAACAAGATTTCACTTGTGTCAGGACTTTTCGGGAATAATTTCCTTGAATGAGTATAAAACAATGAATAAAATGTGTAAATGAAAATTTGACTTGGGCTCAAGGGCTTGTTAGAAAAAAATATTTTTCTTCTTAACTACTGGAACAAAATGGAATTTAAGCTGATGTCCCAATGTTCTCATTCTCATTTTATTCCAAATTTTGTTTTGAGCTTGCAAATTCCGCATGGTAGCCCTTCCGGAGTTGATTCTGAAGCCCTTCGACACGAAAAATTGATTTCCCTCCGCTCTTAGACGATCAAAAGGTACGTCCGGTTTGTACCTTTTCCACATTCAATCTACTTGAAAGGGACCAAAGATCATTGAAAGGAATTATCTCTTAAAGCCAACGATGAACGCATTTTTGATACTAAGGGTTTGATATAATGTCAGTTGGATCGTTAAAATAAGGGATTTTTAACTCATTTTCTTAAGCAGTGGGCAAGATTGACTTTTTGTTAAATTTGAATGATTGCTGTCGTTATTCGAATTAACTGCGGATAAAGTGCGAATAAATCATCTCGAAATCGTATTCGTCCTTTAGGCAGACTACTACAGTAGAGTAGGAAGCTTTTGATCCTTTTGGTATCGATCCCGATCTCGCTGATTGAAAGAAGAAAGTACTAATTGCAGAACCACATAATGTTGATTGCTTTTAAACATGTAAACATAAATTCATTGACGAACAGATTTAAACTGAATTCAGTGATGACCTTCACAAAATATACGAATTCACTGCTGACTTCAACTTACATTTAGCGAATTCAATTGATTTCCGATCATGATTCCAGAATAAGTCTTTTTGTCTTGCTGTCTTTTTTTAATCCAATTGCTTCAATCAAATGTTAAAATTTGTTGATTTAAACTTCACAATAGTTTGTGGACACTGATGTACTATATAAGAAATCAGCGAATCACCTCATTTAAAATCTTTTTTGTCATCAAAGATCTCGTGGAACAAAAAGTGTTCTTAATCGTCATGCTGCACAATCGGATCATCTTTGGCCATCCGATTGTGGAGAAGCTCAATTCAGCTCGTCTATATAAATGCTGACATGACAATTAAAAGCGAGCGTTGAGAATCGATTTGGAATTCTTGTTTATTTTTTCCAATATCTGCCATTTTTTTTTCTAGGGTTCCGTACTCAAAGGGTGACAACGTAAACGCGTTATTAAGTCTGCGGTGTGCATCTGCCCAGTATCTGGTAGATACTGACACTTTTCACAAACTGTGTAATACAATGGCCGTTTAAACAATAAATAAAAAATTAATATAAGGTTTAAAAATAGAAATGGTCCCTGAAAATAAAACGTATTTTGTCAGAATTTTTCAAATACAGTATTTTCTGTACAAAACGTATCGGACCTCCCTGTATATCTCGTCGCTGCTTTTGTTTTTCGTCATCCGTAAAAATAGTCCCCATTCGATTAAAAAACACGCTTCCATCGCTGATATTGCATATCTTTAAGCAGTACTGAAATTCAGATTTCGCAATGGCTGTCCTTAAAACGGTGTCCTTTGACCGGCTTTTTTCCTTGCATCCTTCCAATTATTTCTAACAAAGTCTCAAGGATGAAACAAAACTAGATGAAAATTTGTTGATCTGCCATTTCCTAAATTTTTAATAATGACCAAATGCGACAACCGCAAGGAACCGCGAGCCAAGGAGTGAGGAATTACTGGCTACGATTATGTCCTGCAGAGCTAAATCAAACGTTTTGGCACAGAGATATAAAGGCAGGACATATACTTTTCCCACAGACCTCGTATGTTAAATATTTAATTCTATTATGGACCCCTTCTTGTGCGAGTCCGACTCCCAATCGGAATTTTCTTCTTTTTGCAAAAAACCATTTAGTAAATAAAACAACTACAATTGACTGTTTGTAAATAATTTACTTTTTCCACTTAAAAGCCAAACTTAATAGAAAACAATTCAAACCTAAAAAAAAAAAAAATTAAATTTTTACAAATATCAATAGTGGCCTTAAACATTGAACTACCTCAAGTTAAAAAGGTTCACTTAAAAATAGTTTACACATACATATTTACACTTTTAAGAATTTTACAAAAAGGACACGTATATTATCTCACAAACATTTCTTCATCTGTATATATATATTTATTTATATAATTAGTAGTAGCAATAGTAAACTTTAGGATACCTTTAAGTGTATACAAACTTCCCCCAAAAAAACCCCAGCTCCCAAAATAATTGAAATTTGCATTCCAGCACATTCATACATCCACACATCCCTGTATACAAATATTTATGATTATGACAATCCTCACACATCCTCGCTCAACCCAGAAATCAGGCAAAATAAAAATCAATGGAACAACCAAAAAAAAAAGAAAAAGGATAATGTACACTTTACAGCCATGTTTTCTGATTTGCCTCGTTGAAAATGCTCTGCTGCACGAATTTTCGAGTTGCCACCGCCGCCGTAGCCGGAGGAGCAGCAACACCAACGGCAGCGCCATCTGTATGTGCATGTGTGATGCTGCCGTCATTGACTAGGGGCAAGTCAGCATTACCGTTGCCAATTTGTCAGGACACCCCTTTACGGTTCGATGATGCCCAACGTTGTTGCGGATGAGCTGAATTGCTGCGACACAATTTGTAGTTGTTGCTCAAGGAATTCATTGAGTACATGTCCTGGTTGTTCGCCGAGCCCAAATGTATGGAATTCGTCGCTGTCGTCGTTGATGGTGTACAATTGAAGCCGCTCTGGTTTAGGTTGTTATTGGTCATGAGCGTTGACGTCCGAACAAGGCCTGCAACAGAGAGAAAGACAGGAATTCGTTTATATCTCGAGAGTTTGGCTATTTTTGGTGTAAATTCCCTCAGTGCTTTTAATAAGTGTCGGGCATAAGCCCATCACAACAGAGGGGATATCTTATCCCAGATTTACTGGATAGAATGGCTTAAATTGAATTTCGGACCGTAATGAGTGTGTGTGTGTTGGGAAAATATGTTGCCATAGATCAGGGATAATGCCGCCTTTGAGCTATTTTGTGTGATAAGGTTTAAACCGAATCTACATTTTGTGGGTTTTTGTTTATGTAACTCAAGGCGGGCGCACCCTTTAACTGACTGATGGAACCAACTCATTACCTCCGGTACTTGGCTAATCTAAAATATTTTTTTTTTTGTTTCATGACAAGCAAACAATTTACGTCCCATGGGCAGGATAGTAATAAATCTTGACATGCGTTGGTGTTCTTTTTTTTTTGTACCTTGACAAATGGGTAATTAGGCACAGTGGGGAGGTTTCCTTCATATAATTGGATCTTCTTGATGAACACCCTACAATGTGGTTACCAGAAAGCGAGCTTATCGCAGGAAGAATTATTTGAACGATTTAAGCCTTTTGAGTATTGAATGAGTTACAAAAGGGGAATGAAAATAATATCCTGGTTAATCCTCATACCGGGTAAGAATTCATCATCTGAAACTTCATTTATTTACTTCCCATCTGGCGCTTCTTGTAATCGGTCCGAATTTTGTATATTAAAATTTTGAAATATCTGAACGTTTCGTGGTCCTTGGAGTCGGATTCTATTGTATTTAGAAGGATGTCAGTATGCAACGCAGAATGAACATCTGAACAGCTTTTTCCTAATTTTGATTCGGTGGTTTCAATTTTATGACAAAAAAAAAACAAAACACGAAGGGTTCCGTGTCTTCTAAGAGTAGGCAAGACTTTATTTCTTTAATTTTGGCTTATTTGGATTCGATGTTTTCAATTTTATGACAAAAAAAGTTGCCAAGTTAGCGTTGACTCTCATACGAAGGGTTCCGCGCCTTCTAAGAGTAGGCAAACTTTATTTCCTTAATTTCCTTATTTGTTTCTTTTATTTTGGCTAATTTGGATTCGCTGGTTTCAATTTTATGACAAAAAAAGTTGCCAAGTTAGCGTTGACTCTCACACGAAGGGCTCCGCGCCTTCTTAGAGTAGGCAACACTTTATTTCTTTAATTTCATTATTTATTTATTTAATTTTGGCTTATTTTGATTCGGTGGTTTCAATGTAATGACAAAGAAAATTTGACAAGTGAGAGTTGACTCTCGCACGAAGGGTTCCGTGCCTTCTAAGAGTAGGCAACACTTTCTTTCTTTAATTTTGGCTTTTTTTGGATTCTGTGGTTTCAATGTTATGACAAAAAAAGTTGCCAAGTAAAAGTTTACTCTCTTACGAAGGGTTCCGCGCCTTCTAAGAGTAGGGAACACTTCATTTCTTTAATTTTGGCTTTTTTGGATTCTGTGGTTTCAATGTTATGACAAAAAAAGTTCCCAAATAAGAGTTGACTCTCACACGAAGGGTTCCGCGCCTTTTTAGAGTAGGCAACACTTTATTTCTTTTTTTATTTCTTTAATTTTGGCTTATTTGGATTCGGTGGTTTCAATGTTATGACAAAAAAAGTTGCCAAGTAAATGTTTACTCTCTTACGAAGGGTTCCGCGCCTTCTAAGAGTAGGGAACACTTTCTTTCTTTAATTTTGGCTTTTTTGGGTTCTGTGGTTTCAATGTTATGACAAAAAAAGTTCCCAAATAAGAGTTGACTCTCACACGAAGGGTTCCGCGCCTTTTTAGAGTAGGCAACACTTTATTTCTTTTTTTATTTCTTTAATTTTGGCTTATTTGGATTCGGTGGTTTCAATGTTATGACAAAAAAAGTTGCCAAGTAAATGTTTACTCTCTTACGAAGGGTTCCGCGCCTTCTAAGAGTAGGGAACACTTTCTTTCTTTAATTTTGGCTTATTTGGATTCGGTGGTTTCAATGTTATGACAAAAAAAGTTGCCAAGTAAATGTTTACTCTCTTACGAAGGGTTCCGCGCCTTCTAAGAGTAGGGAACACTTCATTTCTTTAATTTCAGATTTCGCATAGCGTCACACACGAGCACGAGTAAGGCAGACAGAGAAAACTAAATATTAGTTCTTTTATTTTGGCTAATTTGGATTCGGTGGTTTCATTGTTATGACAAAAAAAGTTGCCAAATAAGAGTTGACTCTCACACGAAGGTTTCCGCGCCTTCTAAGAGTAGGCAACACTTTCTTTCTTTAATTTTGGCTTTTTTGGGTTCTGTGGTTTCAATGTTATGACAAAAAAAGTTGCCAAATAAGAGTTGACTGTCACACGAAGGGTTCCGCGTCTTCTAAGAGTAGGCAACACTTTATTTCTTTAATTTCAAATTTCTCATAGCGTCGGACACGAGCACGAGTAAGACAGACAAAGTAAAAGTTCAACATAGGTTTACTTGTTATTCCAATACGGACACGATCTTTCAAACGGGAAATTTAAAAGTTTAAACAAACAAGGATTTTAAACGATCACAAGATCAAAAGATATTTCGAAGAAGGCTTATTGTAGAAATGTTTGAATCTATGCTTCTGATTTTTTTTTACAAATTCATCGTAAAACGAGTGAAAATTCTTTCAGAACTCGTTGATTGTACCAGCCAAATTTTAATGGTATTAGTGTAAACCACAATTTCCCATTACAACGCGTGACACAACCGTGTTCATGTTTTGTTATCGCAACAACAAAAGATATTTAGTATTGTTATGGTATTTTCTTGAAGCGTGTCAAAATTAATGTTGTCAACGTATTCAAGAAATTGCTCTGAGGAAGGAATTGAAAATTTTGAAATTGGAAAAAGAAAAAAATGTATCTAAACATTGAAGATACTTGCGTGCCTTAAATGCGTAATCAACACACACCGTCATTCAATAGCCGTGTTTTTTTTGTAAATCTACGCGGGATAAGTCAAAAGCTTTGCGTGTTTAATACAACAAAAAGGAAACGCCTATACGTTAAGGACTTATCGCCGATAACATGCAAGATATCTCACTAACGCCGAAAGATTGTTTTTTCTTTGCGCATATAGACGGCGCGCATGCTTAAATTCTGAAAGTATATTTATTTAATTTGAAAATCCTTAATTAGAACTATTCATACTGATAATCTGCCTTTTATGGTTTGTTGATTAAGTTGTTTTTTGTCAGTGAAATCTCAACTGCTTGTGACAGTATTGGAGTTCGGGCTTCGTTGGATGGACGAAATGATTGCATACTTTAAAAAGTATTTAAGTTGCTCCAACAATCAAATTGCCCACTGTTAGGCGCTAAGCCGCATTAAAGGCAGTGTTTATGTGTGTCTGACTGATGGAAATATTGCTCCTGATCGTATTTATTATGAAATCTTACCAGAGTGCGAGATCCTCCGACTCTTGGGTGATCCTGGACATGCGTATAGAAAGGACCTTTCCGTGTCTGTAAAAAAAAAACACACACACACACACAAAACCAGTCATCCTCGACATCCAGGCTTAATTCATTAACAGTTTCACTTACGCTTACCGTTTCTCATAATTCTATGATGATCGGGTGATCCCGAGCATGAGTAGCGGGACGTCAGTGCTTCGCGTCGCTGAAGAGTCTCAGCACCCAGATGGACAAAAGGACACCATCTGAAGAATTGCTTGAATCCTCTGCGAAATCTGCAAATAAAATTGAAAGAAAATTATAATCAAAACCAAATTCATCCATCACACACGAGTTCGGGAATGTTCAATAAAACGCATGCATTCGTGCTGACCTATTTCTGTGTGGTGTGTGCCACGGCGAGATTTACGACAATATCGAGAGCACTTTGCAAGGCAAGGACTTTGTTGAAGCACGTCAGCTCTAATTGCATTCTCCATGCTGACAGTGAAGTGATGAGGGGGGGGGGGAGTAAATCCCTCCTTCGAATCTGTTAACCGATGCCATGCTTCGATTATCCCTATCGTCACTTTGGTTCCGTTTACAACCACTTTACGTGGGTGCAATGTACAGCAACCACAGAGTAACCAGCCACCACTAAAGTTAGATTTACGACAGTGCCACCCCACCGAGTATGTGTGTTGATTGAAAAGTCTCACACCATTAGCGGTGTATTTCCGTTTTCCGCAAGAACTAAAAGTGACAAAGTGGCAAAGTCAGCTTTACATATCCAAAGAATACCGCCAACCACCACGCTGCACATTATCCTAAATCGCAGTGTTCGCTAAACTGTGCAAAATGTATGCACACATTTGGAGCATTTCTTGGAAATAATCTCAGTCGTGTTAAGTGGTGCGGTTAGAATGAGTCAAATGTCGCTTACGAGTCCTTGGAAATGCATTGAATCTCACCATAAAGTGGTACAGACGAAGTTAGAGTTTTAGTTCAGACTAATAAATTGAGAGTATGCATGGATATGATTGGTCCTGGTAATTTTCGAAATGCTTTTGCAGGATTTAATCGTTTAATTAATGCATTAAAGATGCAAGGACAGCAAACCACAGAATTTTGTATGAATGTCCACAAAGATAAAAAGGTACACACTAAAAAATTATGTAACAATTTGTAGTCGAATGCGAGTCCTGATTCCATATAGGCTCTGCGTTAAGGAACGTTTCATGTAATGTTTGAGTACGAAGGTAGGTAGGTAGGTAGGTGTGATTGTCGCATCTGAAACAGTTATGACCCACGTAGATCCTGTTTGGATCCATTGTGTCATCGATTCCTCATTGGCCAGGGGACTAACTGATACCTTAGCAATACCTGATTGGTATCCAAGTGGTCTCTGTAGAGATTGTCTATTTTACTATCGGTTATAACCAGTTTGTTTTCCTTATGAATTTTCCTATGTTCTGAATCTTTATGTCTGACATATTTCCTAGGCTGCCGAATGAGTAGCTTCCTAGCGTGCTATTCCTCGTTGTTGCGAGGGCAAGACAGGTGCCTTGGTAGTGTAGTACGCTTTCTACTTCTTCCTCGTCCTTGCAGCTCCTGCAAAAGTCGTAATGGGGGGCTCCCATTCTTAATGCGTGTGAGCCCATGATACAGTGACCTGTGATAATTCCTACGACCTTACTTATTATATTCCTGTTAAGGCTTAGGAGTGAACTTGTCTTTTTTGGATAAACGAGAGACCAAATTTGCTCCGAAGTCCTACAGGTGTTTAGTTCCACCCATCTCCGATTGGTGATATTGATGGCATCGGTATGTAATGTTTATTGTGTTTATTGCTTGAATTGAGGGGTAAGGGGTCTCCATGCTCATCCCCTTTCTAGCTCGCTCGTCGGCTATTTCATTGCCTGGAATACCACAATGCGCAGTGACCCAGCATAGGGTTAGGTTACAACTGACTTCTTTCTCCCTGAGAAATAGGCGGAAAAGTTTAACCATCTTGGATTTAATTGATGGTGTGTCCAGAGCCTTGATGGCTGCCTGGCTGTCCATGTATATGACGATAGATAACCCGTCTATCGGATTCTCTCACAGTAAGCGGGCAGCATTTTGGATAACTTTAACCTCTGCCTGGAATACACTGCAGTGGTTGGGCAATCGAAGGGACACAGAGAAGGAGATCTCCGGCGAGAACGCAGATACTCCGAGTCCGGTGCCTCCGTTCGTTTTGGAACCGTCCGTGTAAACTTTCAGATTGGCATATTTTCTGACAATTTATTTTGTCCAGTCATGCCTATCTGGTATCTGTATTTTGTATCCCGATTCGAAGTCTAGGATAGGTGTGATATAGTCTGAATGTCTCGGAATTCTCGCATTCTTTATTTTCTCCGTATGACCTGGGCTATGTGTTCTGCTGCCTTGGTCGCTATGAGTTTCCCGTATATGTCCTTGGGAAGTAGTTATAGCATAATTTCCGTGGCGGTTAAAGGTATGGAACGAAGTGCCCCCGCTGATCTTTGGATCGCCTATCTTTCTCATATTTTCTTTTATATTCATTGCTGTCCACCATACAAGGATCCCATTTGTAAGGATTGCTCTGACAACTGCAGTTTACATCCAATGCGTCAATCTCGGTTTCAGTCCCCATTTGGGGCCGAGGACCCTCTTGCATGTATACACATATAGCCATTAAAATAGAGACACTTGGTTGTATTATGCAAATATGCAAATTTGAAAGTCAACACTTAACAAAAGACATCCCTGTACTATACAATTACGTTATAACTTCCAAAGAAAAAAAAATTAGTTCCGTTTTTCCGAAAATATTTTTCTAACGTTTGGAAATGTATCAGAACTAGGCAACGATCAAATTCTTTGTGGCCATTAAAATAGAGACAGTTGGATAAACAGCATTGCAGTTAACAAAAAATAATAAATAAAAAAGTTGAGTTCCGTGTTATTAAGCGGTTAGTGATGATTTAGTGAACTTTAGTGAACTATAAATGTAGAAAAACATGGGCCGTGGAAGACATTGTACCTTGGAAGAGAAAGCCTTTATTTTAGCTCTAACAAAAGAGGGCAAATCGCTACGTGAAGTAACCAAAACAATTAACCGCTCAAAGAAACTTGTTGAAAATGCTCTTTTACCACAGAAAACCAAGAAACAACGGGGTCAACCAAGAAAAACAACGGCTTACGAAGATCGCAAAATTGTTAGATCTGCTAAAGTTGATCCTTTTAATTCTTCAAAAGCTATTCGAGCAGAGCTTCAATTAAAAATATCTGCAAGGACAATTCGGAGAAGGCTCGTTGAAGGTAATCTACATGGAAGAATAGCAAGAAGGGTACCGCTGTTGAAAAAAAAGGAACATTAAGAACGGTGCAAAAGACCATTTGGATTGGAGTGGACCGCAAAGAAGCCAAAAATGGAGAAATGTGTTATGGACTGATGTGACTAAAATAAACTTCTTTGGAAGTGATGGCAGACAAACCATTAGAAGGCCACCTCTAAAAGAACTAAATTCACAGTACACTATTAAAACCATCAAACACGGAGTCGGAAATATTCAACTTTGGGGATGCTTTTCGTGGAACGGTGTAGGACCACTGCATTTAATTGAGGGTAACATGGATCAGCATATGTATATCGATATAATGAGGAATACCATGCTCCCATATGCAGAGGAAATTATGCCTCTTAAATGGGTCCTACCACAAGACAACGACCCGAAACATACCTCAAAGGCAGCGCAAAATTTTTTCAAAGACCAAAATTTTAAGCTTATGGAATGGCCATCCCAATCGCTGGATTTATATCCTATAGATCATCTATGGGGGAATTTCAAAAAGGCGGTTGGTAGACATTCAACAAAAAACAAAGCAGAATTATGGCGTACAAAATGTCGCCGATTAGTGGAATCTATGCCAAACAGGGACCAGGCGGTTATCAAAAGTAGGAGTGGAGCAACAAGTTATTGAAGTGTTTTTGTTAACAAATTGCTTGAAGTCGGAGTTTTTTCAATTTTTGTTAAGTGTCTCTATTTTAATGTCTTCTTCTGTCAGAGCTTCTTATTCTACGAATTAAAAAAAAATATTGGAATTGATTAATTTTTTGTATAAATAACCAAAAAGAAGCAAATAAAATATGAAAATCCTTTTTGAGTTGAAAATATTTAATTTTTGGGAAAAATTTCATGGTGTCTCTATTTAAATGACCATATGTGTATATAGCCACCGCAGCCTTCCTAATACGGTCTTGAATGTTTGATTTCCAGCTTAGTTTGCTGTCTAATATAATGCCTAGGTATTTGGTTTGACTAGCGAGACTTAGTTCCTTATTCTTCATTTTTGGTGGGCTTACTTCAGATATTTTGTATCATCTTGAGTATGAAAGTGTTATGTAGTTTTAAAGAATTGTAAAAACAATTTAAGATCATTAAGGTTATTAACAAAAATCGTCATATGCCTTGGGTTCGGAGACGCCGGAAGTAAACACATGTACGTATTTCCGTATAATTGCTTCTGCAGCATAGTGGCTTCTTCTGTGCTTCTCGCTGTCTTTCGAAGGATAGCAAACACTTGGAAAAAATTTTATTATTAGTACATCAAAAATAAAGCTCGGCAAGAAAGATCGAAAGACCCGAAGATTGATTCGTTTTAACTCTCTTGTGGTTTCTTCTCGTCCTAGAGGATAGAAAAGCACATGTTTATGGTTAAGATATTGCAAACACTGGTAAATTTTCTCCAAAGATGATCAATCAATCGAAGGAAAGAACTATTGTTATCTGCAACTTTTTATCAGAAATAAAAGATTGCATTTTGAAGACTTCCTTAACTCGGAGGGAAGTTTTTCCACCACTTGACCGAGTCTATGTGCCCTCGAACCATCTTGAATCCAAACTAAGATCAAAATTTAAAAATTTTAAGCTTATTCTTTTCTAAATATTGTTGAACAGAAATTGAAAGAATGTAAAAATGTCTTCTCGTCTGTTTTATGATTACCCTTCCAGCAGTCATCACATCAAATCATAACATAACCCTTTAACTCCCTCCCAATTGTCCCAAAAAACAACGAAAGATACTTCAAAAATATTCCCACCTACACTTGTTAAAAAAGACATTCCAAATAAAACACTATTGCTGGACTCAAACCTTCAAGCAATCGCTTGTGGTATCCAGTTTAAAGTAAAAATAACTTACGTTCGAGTGTGCCTCCACCCACACCAACATTTAAAAAAAACGATCTCGACAACCTCATAAATTAAATCGACTCCCCTCTAAATTTTGACGGTGACGTCGACTCGTGGAATGTGCTCTGGGGATCTCCTTGTTCAAACTATAGAGGCACAATTTATGAAGATCCTGAAATCCAAACTCATTGTTTTAAACGATGGCTCTCCAACTCACCTTTCGACGCACAATGCATTCACACACGTCGATATAAAGTCTAGTTCCAAAAACCACCAAGAAGTTCTTCAAAACAGTGACCATTTTCTCATTATAACATCCATTAGTTTCGTATTACACATTGACTCTTTTGAGTCTGCATTTATATGTAATCCTTATTCCACCATGACTATGTCATTGGTCATAAGGCATAAGCTTTTGCTGCTTTATTTCATAACCTTTAACATCATCCTATTATACCTTTTAAAAAGGCAGAATGTAAGTTTTATTTAAATACTTGATGTAAGCTTTATTATAGAGTTTCGCTTTCTTATAAAGATTTTATAAGAAGATTAATATGAGGCCTAATCTATTTTCTGATAAGGTTAATTTTTAAAGAACGTTATAGTCGTTTCTTTTACATAAAATTTATTTTATATCTTTCTACATATTCACACACTTAATAATACAAAAGGACAACATTTCACAATTTCATACTTCATAGTATAGAAAAATGATTTGTTTCGTATAGTTGTTATGAATAGGTTTAACAGAATCGATTCGAAAAATTTGTAATTTTTTAAGTCCATCATTTTTTTCCACACGATCCAATTTATTTTTCGGGCAGTTAGTCGCCCGATACTAGGGTGCTTAAGTTTTTCCCTACTTTCCGTCGGATTTTGGATTATATAAAAACACAAATATTTTTGAATATATTTTACTTACGAGATCTGCCTCAAATTGAGGTTCATATTATATGTTTATATGCAAATATTCACCATCCTTTGAGGATTTGATCGGACCACCGCGTCATCGGACACACTATCTTTAATTTTATTCACAAGCCGCTTGTAGTGGCGTTTAAAAGAACTCGGCGGTGGCAGTCATAATTTATACGTTTAACGCAATTCACGCTAGAATAAAACCGGCTTGAATCCACTTCCCTTTAAACAACTTATCAATTCACTTGTGACAATTTCAATTTCGAACTAACAAAGTATCTCCACCAAAGTCGTCACTTAACTGCCAGTCAGTTCTCACATCAACCCTTATTTGTGTTAATCGAAACGAAAAAAACAAATTCTTGACATTGAAAAAGCATTTGATTCAATGTCTCGCTGCCTCATAAATTTTATTCAGAGTTTTCTAAACAAACGATGCTTCAAAGTTTATGTTGGTTTCTCCGCCCCTGATTTACAATATTATAACGCTGGTGCACATCAAGGCGGAGTAATCAGGCCTGTTCTTCATAATAAATACACTTCAGATTTTCCATAGCAACCATCTTGTGAATCATCTTTCTATGCTGATGATACGGCAATTGACATAGAGACTTATCTTCAAAATGCACTCGAAATATTGAAGCTATTTTACAACAAGTGGAAAATAAAATTAAATGCTGAAAAAATGCAAGGAATTTTTTCTACAAGAAAGAGAAAAACTTGCTTCCTAACAAGCAATCAAATTGTCTTAGACGGTGTAAATTTGAACTGGGACAAGACCGCGATGCTTAACTTGCTGTCATATCATTTAACGCATGACTTGCACAGGCAAGCCGGTGGTGAATTGGTTTCACAAAGCATAGATGCGCTAACGGAAAGTATTTTAAGAAACTGTGATATGTCAGATAATCCTAATAAATCAACTTATTTTTTTTCTTTTGAGCCCTAAAGTATCACCTGAACCTCAAGCCGGTCCTTCTCAGGAAGAAGCTCTGCATTTTGAGGCGAAAATTGACAACAGTAATAGTGACTTTGAATGTGACTTGAATGCGCCAAAACTATTCAACCAAGATGATTTAAACGACCTTATCAGAGATCTGGGACTGTCAAAGTCTGCTTCAGAACTGTTAAGCCAACTAGGCTAAAAGAAAGAAACTTAGTGACAAAGAAAACTAAAATTTCTTATTACCGCACAAGAGAACGAAATCTCCTCAAATATTTTGCTGAAGAGGATGACTTCGTATTTCGTAAAGATGTACCTGGTTCAATGGCCGCAATAGCATTTCAAAATTACGTTTCTAATGAGTGGCGTTTATTCATAGATTCGACGAAACGGTGTCTAAAATGTGTTCTCTTACACAATGGGAATAAATTAGGGTCGTTGCCTATTGCACCTTCCACAAAAGTAAAAGAAGAGTATTCAACTATTGCTTTGAGTTTTGGACAAAATTAAATATGTGGAACACAACTGGCTTATGTGTGTTGATTTGAAAATGGAAAACTTTTTTTTAGGTTGTTATACAAAGTACCCCTGTTTTCTTTGCTTGTGGGATAGTAGAGCTAAATATCAACATTGGATTAAAAAAGATTGGCCTCCTCGGGAAGCGCTGGTTCAAAGGGAACAAAACGTGATAAACCAACCTTTAGTATCAAGGGATCGTTTAATATTGCCTCCGTTATACTATATATAAAATAAGGCCTTATAAAACATTTTGTAAAAGGTCTTGACAAAAATGGAAATTGTTTTCTCTTCCTATCAAAAAAGTTTCCAGAACTGAGTGCAGAAAAGAGAAAAGTCGTAATTTTTGACGGGCACCAAATAAGGTCATTAATAAAAGACTCAAACTTTACGAAAACTATGACAAATATTGAGAAAAATGCATGGAATGAGTCTGCTTGGCTGGTACAAAATTTTTTGGGAAATAAGAAACATTCGGACTTTTCTCAACACGTGAAAGAACTAATGAGTTACTTTCAAAAGCTCGGATGTAACATGAGCATCAAGTCACACTTTCTTCACAACCACTTAGACTATTTTCCCGCCAATCTTGGGGATCTGAGTGAAGAACAGGGCGAGCGATTCCACCAGGACCTTCGTACGATGGAGGAATGCTATCAAGGCTAGTGGAACAACGCTCACATGAAGGCTGACTATTGTTGGAGCATTCAGAATAGCCCTCTGCCTTCAGCTTCAGCAAGAAAATCGAATAAGAAAAAGTTTTTTTCCAACTAGATACAGAAATTTCAATCACAGATTTCAAATCGTCATTGAAAATTGGACTTATATCATATAATATAACCCAATCATCAGAAATGCTGTTGTGCAGTAATATCTATCTTTCTATCTAAATACAGTACAAAATAGTTAAGTCTGCCCGACGTAAGCAACCACATTTCCAAGTACGATTCTCAACATCATCATAATATATCTTATTATGAGGCTTAAGTAAGTCTTGAGAAACGAAACCGTTATTTAATCCAAAAATCCGTAGTCAGATCTCTTGTGATCTTATTGTAAGATTACTTAAGACTTTTTTCAGTTTAAGCTTTCATTTTATGCTGGATGGACGGACGGACTTTTTTAAAAAGTGGTAAGGTTGCTTCATGAAACTGGATCATTGACTACTTTTAGCTGTTAAGTTGAGTTGCGATTTTATGAAATTCTTTCTTTGTATGGAGACCCCAAACGGTTTACGAGATTCAGCTCTGTGACTGACGGACGAACGGACAGCGTTGGATAAACAATAGGGTTACGGAACCCTAAAAATTCGTTTTGTATGTTGCCTTGCCTCCGGGTTCATATCCAATGTTGATCATTTCTGTTAAATATTGGATTCCTAAACACATGGCTTTGCTAATTGTGAACCTGGCTTATCCAACATCAACATCTCTTCCGACGTCTCTTTGATAACTTCCCTCAGCAAAGAAAGGAAGGGACACCGCTCAAAACGTAGAACACCGTATTTCATTTCGCATAAATTTGAAAATTGATTTCATTTCAAGAAATGCGTGATTAGATTGCTTCTTTTATCGACCAGAGGTCCTCTTTCACGAACTTTTTGCAACTTCCGAGATTCATTTTTTAAATCCGGATGGGACCAAGATGAGCCGAGAGCTCTCTTCTCTTATCAATTATCTGTCATAGAAAATCTTCCAATTACCAAAATGGACCCAATCGATGCAAATTTCGGGGGAAGTTTAAAAAAAAAAACAAGTAATACTTTGAAGGACAATTACACTCAATTCAATTATAGGCTTACTTAAAAAGTTCTAAAGACTTTGTGCCTCCTTATATGACTTGTATTTTTTGTTCTTATTCAACTGAACTCACAACAAGTCCACAGTTCTTCATTTGACAAGAAAGAAAACATTTTTTGCTCTTGGTTTTTGTTTCCGCAACTTTTCACTTCTTAAGTAGCTTTAGGAATAAAGTTGATTTTGCTTGTGTCGTCGCAAGGAGCACTCACCATACTGTTGTTAACTTTTTCTTCAAATCCTCTTAAGTATACACTTTCCTTGCTTTGATCCTTATTTACGTGTGATATCTTCCTTAATCTTATGGTTATGCCGGATATCCTTCCAGGATACTTTTTAAATGATTACTCTATATTCGATTTAAATGATTATTACACTTTCTCGAAAAGTCCTTGCCACATCCGGTTTCCGACTTTTGCAAACCAAAAGAATCTTTGCGCGAAAAAAGGATAAGCTTCAGTGCAATAAAGACAATTGATATAAAGAAATTGAAAGGGTTTGAGTGCAAAAAAGGACATCATTTCAAATGAATTCGATTTCTTCTCTAATGAAGGACACATTCGCGGGTCCAATTTGACATAATTAACACCGACCTTACCTTGAATTCATCCAGCAGTAAATCATTGGGTTGTACATGGAATTACTCATCGCCAGCCAGTAGATTGCCAGAAATACCTCCTGTATAAATGGAGTCTCCGTGATGGAAGGATAACATGATGTAACGATGAAATAGATCTGGAATGGCAGCCAGCACACCGCGAATATCAGCACCACCACAATCATCATTTTGACAACCTGCAAAAAAGAAATACGAATCCGATAATTATTTATAAATAATTGATTTGAGGTTCAAAAATACGGTCCCACCTGTGGAGTGGGTGCGGGCATTTAATTGGAAATTCATTTTCGAATAATTGATGCTCACGGAGCGTGTTCGAAGTTATTTCGCTACAAAGAGTCGAATTAATGGAGACGTGTTTATTGAAATCGTGCTGATTGTTTACACGCTTTAGCTGCGGGGGCTAACTGCAGACGGAGCTGGAGAAGGAATCTCAT
Organism: Orthonevra nobilis; assembly: GCA_963555765.1. Taxonomy (NCBI): domain Eukaryota; kingdom Metazoa; phylum Arthropoda; class Insecta; order Diptera; family Syrphidae; genus Orthonevra; species Orthonevra nobilis. The sequence goes on along the minus strand of OY743225.1, from coordinate 48,390,077 downwards.
TTTTTATTTAAACAGAGCAATGTTTACATCGGTGAGTTAAGTTTGTAATTATTCGTAATCAATCATCCAAAGGAGAACATTAAAAATTAGTAATTGTTGAAGACGCACACGAAGGGTTCCGTACCACCGTTCAGCATATTAAACTTTATACTATATAAGGACTACCGGTTGAAAATGTCGCTATTGCAGACCACTTCATATCTATTACTCTGAGGTGAATTTTGACCACGACAGCTGTCACATCAGAAACTTCATGTCATTGTCTAATTATTTCAGTCTAGGTTATTGGTCATAAGTGAAAGCACACAAGTTTTTGTAAAGCCGTAAAATGTCTACATTCGTGCCATCAAAACAACATTTGCGGGAAGTTTTAATATGCTTCTTTCATTTAAAGCAACCGAAGCGCATCAATTGCTTACCGAAGCTAACCCGGACTATACTATAGACGTTAGAATGTGTCAGCGGTGGTTTAAGCGGTTCAAAAATGGTGATTTCGACACCGAAGACAAAGAACGCCTCGGCCAGGTGGAAAAGTTTGAAGACCATGAATTGGAGGCATTGCTCGATCAAGATCCATCAGAAACGCAAGAAGAACATGCAAAATCACTTGGCGTCGCTCAGCAAACCATTTCCGATCATTTGAAAGGAATGGGAATGATCCGAAAGGTAGGAAATTGGGTGCCATGTGAATTGAAGCCACTAGACGTCGAACGCCGATTTTGCATGTCCGAAATGCTGTTTGAACGCCACAAAAAGAAGTCTTTTTTGCATCGAATCGTCACTGGTGATGAAAAATGGGTACATAACGATAATCCAAAACATCGGGCAACGTATTTATACCACGGACATGCCTCAACATCGACGGCCGTTCAGAATATTAATGGCCTGAAGGTTATGCTGTGCATTTGGTGGGACCAGAATGGTGTTGTATATTATGAGCTGCTAAAACCGAATGAAACATTTCAGGCGAGGTCTCCGACGACAATTGATGCGTTTGATCCGAGCACTGAAGAAAAACCGGCCGGAAACAGTCGCAAGACACGATAAAGTAATTTTGCAACATGACAATTCTCGGCCGAATGTTGAAAATGTCGTCAAAACTTAACTTGAAACGCCTCAAATGGGATGTCTTACCCCACCCGCCGTATAGTCCAGACCTTCCGCCATCCGATTACTATCTCTTCCGATCGATGCAACATGGCCTGGCTGACCAGCACTTCCGTCATTTCGATGATGTCAAAAAATGGATCGATTCGTGGATTGTGGCCAAACCGGTCGAATTTTTCAGAACGGGTATCCATGAATTGGCAGAGAAATGGGAAAAATGTGTGGCTAGCGATGGTCAATACTTTGAATATTGAATTCATATCTATTTTTCAACAATAAAGCATTAACGACATTTTCAACCGGTAGGCCTATATATTTAATTATTATGTGTTGTTATAGCGGCCAAGAACAGTTGCGAGCAAATTAATTGGAACAAACCCAAAATTTTCAATAACTTTTAAACACGACGATGTTTTAATTTAAAAACCAAAAGGATGATGAGTTTTTGGACAACAAAAAGTAAAGTTGATACAATGTTAACTGCAGTCGACTTAAGTAGAAAGAAGTGTACGTGACCGCAGTCCGATGAAGGCTCCTCAAAGTAGATAGGAAAGCAATAAACACGTTAATGACACAATGGACACAAAAATTATAACTGAGGATTGCAAAAAAAGGGATCTTCTCCGAAGTTAAGAATATTTATGTCTAGGTGCAATGATTTCAGATTGTGCGACGAGGCTAATCTAGATCAAAGGATGAAATACTCATTAAAAAAGTTGTTTTGTGTCTGTTTTTCCATTTACGGTACTGGATCCCTTGCACCAGTTGAGAGGATGAAGAAATTCCTATAAATTAATATCTTAAACAGAGGAATGGTTCTTGAACTTAAAATGGTATACGCTTCGAACGATGGCGCTTTCCAGCATGATCTCATTTCATGTGACACCTTTTTAAAAGTGAAGTAATTTTAAGCCAAAGCAAATGATAACAATGTTGGAATGGCCTGCCTTGAGTCCCATCGAAAACTTACTAATGGGCGGTATGAAAAAAAAACATTTCAAAGATTGGTTGTAGCACCATGCCCAAAATTATTTATGTTCTAAATCAGGTTTTGTTTCATAAACCAAAATTAAAGAAAGCTTCGGAATCCATATCAAACCGATGTCGAAGAGGGTTAAAGAGGGCCACATTGATTATTGATTTCAATATTGAAGTGCATGTTTTCGTAGATTGATAAAATTTTAACGAATGAAAGAACTGAATTGAAAATAAATGTTTTGTTCCAATTAATTTGCACAGCACTGTATTACAATCATCGTACATACAGCGTGAAAATTACAATTGTCCTCCTATTGCGTTCCAAAATCCTTCTATCACCATTCTTAAGGTAGATGACGGATTATAAACTTTTGGTAAAAGGGCCTGGTTGGCACCGTTTGAGTACGGAACCCTAAAAAGTGTAGTTTTTGAAATTGATATGGGTTCGTATGGAAAAATTAGAAGTTTGGTGAAAAAAAAAAGAAATTTAGGTACACTGTTGGCAAAGTTTTTAGCCCCATCTAGACAGCTGAATTCACTCATTTAAGGAAACTGAATTTAAGTGTTTTCTTGTCAGTCCTTCGGTTCTTGAAGGTCCTGGGCCTAAGCTAAAATTAGTTTTCAATTCGCACGGTCTAGAGCACTGTGTTTCCACTTGGTTAGACCAAACCTCAGGGAACCAGTGATTGATCAACTGGACCAATCGTAGTCTCCGGACTGGCTCCACACTATTCTACAATTGTACTTTTCCTTTATTCGCTCTACTTTCAGACATGATTTTATATCTGATGGAAAGGTTTTGCCTATGAAGAGTTCTAGCCAAGGTGTGTTCATGGGATTGATCTCTTTCAGACAGCATGTGTTCTGTTTATTCTCATTAATTCAAAGGCCAACTCTTCTAGACTCTTCTTTAAACACTGTAGTATCTTAAAAGATGGTAATTTTTATATCGTCTTCACATACCAACAGCTGGACCGGTTGAAGTAAACGTGTGTCATCACATCACCCTATCTTTAATGGTTCTTGGGTATGTTTTCGAGCATTTTGCGACAAAATCGGATCGATTTTCACCGGACTACAATCCGGTCTTAAATGCTGTCATAGTGGGCGTGTAAAAATTAGGGGTGTTGTCGATTTAACAGCCCGGAAGTCTGAGTAATATTGATCGGTTTGTGTATTGTAAAGGCTCATATGTTCACACAATGCATTGAATGGGAACTTGTGAGTGAAGTAAAGAAGGCTTTGCCTCCAAAATCGAATACATCATCGCATATTTAACAAGTTTGGCTTTTAAACTGTGAAAACGCGATTTGATGGGTTAAATTAATTCATCGATTGGAGTTTGGTTATTTTCTTACAACTTTCTCGAGGTCATTTTAGATCAGAAGGTGCTTACTTTTCCCGCCACATCCGGTCTTGCTTTGACAACAACGCAACGAACGTTGGCTTCTCAATCATCAACTGAAGTTTGTCAGGTTAATCAGCAAAAACGAGTGTCTAGGCATATCCGCACAAAAATTAGTTCAAAGGAGTAAAACCGCATGACCAAGAAGGCCCATTAGTGAAATTTTTGGCTCATACCAAATGTCAATTTTTATGTGGGCCCCATCACAGAGGAAGACTCGAAAAATTACTCCATTCACCGAACGTACACCATAAACGATGGTTCTTTGACTTTAATAGAGATCTAAAATGAAAGCCAAATTATTTTCTTAAAATTGTTTGACTAGGCGATAAAAAGGATCTCCTTTTGCACGAATTAAACCCTTATAAGCTAAGTTATTGTCCATTTTTTCAAAGTCACGTACCAAAGTTGGCATCCTGTTTGACAGATCACACTTTTGTCAGTCCAAAACCTTTTAGCACGAGCCTTAGGTAAAACTTCTTTCGATTCTTCCAACATAAGACAAGCCTATTAACCTGCTGGTAGGAATTCTATATGTGGCCAATCTATGGTCACAGTTGTCTGGACTAGATTCGCATCTTTGAATAAAATGTTTGTCTTATTCAGGTCCCTAACTGCGCAGTTCCTATCGTCACGGATGAGGGTGGTTCTTCTTTCGGCTTAGATGTTTCCTGGAGGGGGAAATCAATTCTATATGAACGGAAACATTATTGGAAGACAAAAGTGTTAGAAACGACACGTTATTTTCCAGGACATCGACCATCAGGATGCATCAAGACGAGGGAACATGAATAAATCTTTCAAAAGACAATTTTTTACTCATGACAATGAAACACACAAAATCGTATTCTGAGGGCCTCAAAACATAGAAATACATAAGGAAATTTTAGTTACGAAACTCGGACCCATTACATGAACGTTCCAATGATAAGTTAAATATCTCGACTGCATCCTTCAATATTTCCTTTTGGTCTTGGTTTTTTTGTTTTTCATCCTTAAGGTATTTTCATTCGAACTATGTTGATGCTGTCTATGGATCCTACTCTCCCAATGAGTTTGTCTAACCTGACCTTGTTAAGTTAGCGTGACTTCATTGGAAAATACTACAACCATCTTCTTTATTTTTCCACAGAATAAATTCGCAAAAACTACTTAAAATTTTATCGTCTGCGGTAAAATAGAGAAACCGGTGCAGCCAGTCAATTAAGATTAACTTTATTGCATGGAATGGACCCCGTCAACATCAATTTCCAGAGCTATCTACAACTTTCTTTTATTTATTGACTTTAAACTAACTTTAAAATAAACTTACCCTTCGTTTGCTCTTGACGTTTTCCACTTGACGTGGTGTGTACTCGCCAATGGCCTTGGAGCCCCACAGTTCAATGCCAACCCTGGCATAAGTGAATGTCATTGACATAATGGGTAGAAAATATGTCAGGACCATAAAGATTATATTGTATCTGTAAAGAGATTGAAACCAAAGTAAATTCCCTTTAGTAATCCAATTTATGGTTTTTGTGGCAAAAAGTGTACATTTAATGCTGAGAAAAAAGAAACCAAAAATGAAATGAGTTCAAAGTTATGTTCCATTTGTTCTCATAGCTCGTAAAATGCTTCTCGAAATTTCGATTACAAATTAAGGCCAACGAGTGAAAGCAGTGTAAGGATAAAATTAATTCGTTGTGTGTGATCCTGCAATCCTTAACTCTGGCAAATCTTTTTGTTCTTTTGTCATAAACAGTGAAATTGTGAAATTATGAGAGGTTCAAGTAAACCTTCGGTATCTAAAGTGGATAAGGCCAGGCCCAGGCCCAGCCCCAATGTAAAGTTGTGAACATAAAACTTGTTTTTGAATCTGATTCAGACGCTTTTTGATCCTTAGTTGATAGAACTGCCACTGGAGTAATCGATCAGTGATAGTAGTTTGGCCAAGTGGGTCAATTTGCCGTATCGGCTTGACATGATAGAGTTCCACTTTCTGGTATGTCAAACGGTAGCAAATAAAATACTGCGAATCAAGTGAATGCAAATAAGTCATAAATATCAAATTCAAACTACAACAAAATTTTTCAATTTTTCTCCTTAACACATCTGCTCATTCTACTCATTCTGTTCACAAGCTTCCAAGGGATTATAAATACCCTTATACCCGGAAAAATGAACAGTAAAATTCTTTCTTTTTTCTAATTAATTCAACGTGTGGGTAGCTTGAGGAGTTTGACTTTATATAGGAAAACAGTTGCGGAGAGTTGTTTGGGGGTTTGTAACAAACGTGTCCTCTGAGATCGAGCTTATCCTACAAAAGACCTAAGTCACATGCGGAGTTTTTAATGTTGTAGTCTGATGTTAAGGTCCATTTCGGAAGCTTATTTTGGAATTTTCTTAAAGATAAAACAATGTGCAGTTTAAAATGTCATAAATAGGTACAGTGCCATCGAAAAATGTTGGTCAAACTCTTAAATTTCCATTTCGGGCGCAGTTCTTCAAAAAAAATATGTCAAAAAAGCATAAATAATATGTCAAAAAAGCATAATAAAATATGTCAAAAAAATAAAGAGAAAAGTACAGGGGGCCAAAAAAGACGGCCCCTTTGGAAGATTGTTCCTTGGAGCTCCAAAGCCCTCGGTATTTGTTTGGCGGACCTCAAAAACGATCAGTGTTGCAGTGAGATAAGGCTCGTGAAAGCTGGAACAAGAGCACTCAAGTCATGGAGGGAGGATTCTTGTGCAAAGAAAACTAAAGGAAAGACTGAGCTCTGAATGCATCTTACGGTTGCCTGCTTAAAATGAATGTGTGATGGTTTGGGGATGCTTCTTTAAAGATGGAAAAGGTAGAATGGCCTTCCTAGATTCGTAAGTCACTGCAAAAGTTTACCCACGGTTTCTGGAAAATGAATTTAAGCTTTTTGATGTTATTTGCCATACAGCCAAAATTGTAAGTATGAACATGTGTTTTTTTTAATATGAAAGATTAATACCAAGCATTTTAATAAGCTAGAACTTTTTTTTCTGAGGTAAAAAAGGACTTCGAACAAAATAATGTCGATGTTTGTAGCTGGCTATGGGACAAAGTGGTCCACGAGGACACTCATATTAAGGCAGCATTGTTTCGGTTCTGATATGGTTCACAGACAGATCAAAAATAAATTCTGGAGTTGGAGCTGGAATCTCTTGACCAAGCTCTATACAAATGGGTTTAGGTCACACCGTGTTTTAAGCTGAAATCCACTCCATTGGCATCTGCGCAGGCATAATCACCTCAAGGGCATTTAAGGCGCTAGAACTTAAATCTTTTCAGACAGCCAGGTGGAATTACTGCTACGAATCCCTGCAATCCCTTGCCAAATACAACAAAGTGAAGCTGGACTAGGACCCTGAATACAAGTGGATTGCAGGAAACGAATCTGCGGATGAGCTCGCTAGGGCTGACTCGGAAACTGCATTCATAGATCCAGATAAACTTAAATGTGCTGACATTATTCAAAAAAGGTTCAAAAGAAGATATGAGCAATTCTACCCCTTTCTCTCTCCTTCCTGTGTTAAGTAGAGTTTTTGAAAAAAATATAAAGAAGAGGATAGTATCGTTTTTGAATAAATCTAATTTTTTTAGCTCAGCGCAATTTAGTTTTCGGCAGAGAAAATCTGCTTAGGACGCACTTTTAACTTTTAAACTAAAACGAAAACTTTTGATATGGTTAACCAAGCAAAGAGTTAAAATTGAAGAAAACGTGAAGCGATATTCTTTTTATTGATTTGGGAGTGCCCCAGGGTTCTGCGTTGGGACCTATTTTCTTTCTCATTTATATATTATTAATTCGTTGTTTGAACTAAACTTTAAAGCAAATATTACTTCTATCGCTGATGATGTTGGCTGTTCTTATAGTTGACAAGAGCTGACAGTGCTCTTGGTCTCGTAGCCGATGTCAATTGGGATCCGAATTTATTGAGGAGCTGGTTCGGCGAACACAGATTGAACATAAGTTCGGAAACAAAAATTGTGTTTTTTAACTTATCATCTAAAGTTGACTTTAATCCTGAAGTATTCTTTCATGCGCCTGAGTATCAAAGATACAAAGTTGCCGATTGCAGTTGTACTTCAAACTTTTCATACTCTACCTATTGTAGTAGTTTAGTTTACTGCGATAATTGTTTTCCTATCGAGAGAGTCGATGAGTTCAAATACAGGATGAGCTTTTCTAACCATACTGAGTTGTTAAGGAAACACCTCCGCTGCACTCTTTCACTCTTTGCACTTTTTTCATTTAAAAAATGTTTGCTCAACTGAACTACTTAGAGTTATCTTTTATGGTATCTTCCAGTCAAAGCTACTTGTTGGGGAGGTACATACATATATGAACAAAATGATGCCTCTTTTAATCCTGCAAAAGAATGTTTTGAGAATAATATGCCGTAAGCATCGTCGTCATTCCAATTATTCTTTGTATTGTGATATGAATGTTCTTCCAGCCTTTTTGCTGGCTAATCCAGCATGAATTACCACCTCAACAAAATGATCATTTGTCGCAATAAGGAATGTCGTCTGTGCCTGGAAGAGGATAAAACATTCGAACTCATATTATGTGAAGTTCCGGCACCATACTGGTTAAGGAAATCTATATTCCACAGTGAGATACTCACTGCAGTGGAACTTCTGATTCACATCCAACCCTTCAGGTCGCGGTGTCGTTGCCAAGGCGGCATCAGTTGTAAAAGAGAAAAAAAAATATATGTACTGTATTTCTTCAAGATTCGCGTCCAGTGTGCCCAACCGAGAGCACCACGACTATTCGACTGTTCTCATAATCAGCCTTGCTCACAACTTATCCACAAACGCTGCTTGCATACGGATGAAGTCACTGTCTCTGCAGATATGAGGCTGTCCGAGGACTCAAAATTTATATAAATCGATTCGAAGCTGTTCGTAGGAACTCGAACTTAGAAGAAAGTCCTTGACCTTCACCCGTATAAGAACAAACTGCTGCAGCAATTTAAACCGGTGGACTATCGTTTGCATCATGTGTTCGGAAAATGGGCCGAAAATCACCAAGAAGTTTAACTGAATTCATTTAAAAATTTAAAGCTACGAGGAGGCGTTAAGAGTCAATTGAAAACCAAAAAAATGTTTTTATCCGGACCTGGAACACCATAGTTGCATCCACATGGAAAAACTTATTTTAGTCACAATTAGATAGGCTATGTTTTTGAGAAGTAATAAAAAAATAACAAAACCGCTGTACCAATAAACTACTTTTTTGAATCCGTTAAAAAGAGCCACGTACCTTAAAAATCCTTGACTTTTAAGTTTGATTATTATTCCCTCAAATTTCGAACTTCCTCAGTAGCGCATGAACAGCCTCCCAGCTTAAGGATATAAAAGAGACTAGGGACAGAAAAATAACAAGTAATTCCTACAATGAAAAAAAGATCAGGCGCCTTGTTGAAGTCTACCAAACCAACAGCAGATCAGTCTTTTCAACATTGAAAAAAGTCACCGATCCCGAGGACATTTTTGACGAGTATTCAAGCATTAATTCCAAGAGTTGCTACACACGATAATAGCCAAGGGAGCGCTAAGAAAACTTCTACTCAGGCTTATGTGTCTGATGTTTTTTTTGTTGAAGTCTTTATTGCATCTAATTTGCTTATCGATCAGGAAACCCGTCTCCTGAAACTTTCTGCGAAAACTTGAGTTTTTAGAGATGGGAAACTACTTCGTCCGAAAATTTTCGAATAAAAACCATCAGAGTCAAAATAAAGAGAAGCGCAAATGTTCAGTTGAAGGACCAACCAATCCTAAATATTATAAGACAGCGTGGCTTCAGCGTAGTTCAGAATAAGATAATCCAAATATCCATGCCTGATAAGTAGCTGAATGCCTTCTTGAATTGGAAGCGCATTCATTCGTATTTTTTGTATAAGTTTCAAAGCTGGTACAGCGACTTAGGGGCCCCCAAACGTTCTCTTTATTTACACGTCAATTAACAGGAGCAATTCGTGCGGTCTAACAATTAATCTAAAGAAATTGACTCATTGCTTGAATACAAAACCGAAGAACTTTAATCATTAAAACTGTCATAGTCATATCATCATACTTCCATATGACATAATTCAAAAACTTCTTCAACAGACGCGCAAGACATTGTTTCAGCGTCATTTTATTTCTTAAAAATCCTCTCAAAACGATTAAAGGGAACCTTCTTTCTATGCATTAACATTCCCCTTTAGAACTTGACTTAATTAGAAAAAAAAGGACGACTCCACGAACCAAGGATTAATAATAATCAACACTTGATGATATTTTTTTGCGCACATTTGCATAATATTGTGATTTCGTGCAATAAGCCAGAGTCCTTGCAGAAAAGTTTTATAATTACCCCAACTTTAAAAGAGCGCGCGCCCACGAGCCTGCAATTCATAAAACAAAACTAATCCCTTAAAGGGTTGGTCTTACTCACATGTACTCCAGTTCGGAATGATTCGTAGAACCGTCCGGCCACTCGGGATAGCACACCGTTCTTATTCCGTCTTTTGAGGATATTTCTCCAGTTGTAAAGAACAGCAACATAGGACACGACAGCACCGTCGAGAACACCCATATTAAGCCAGCTATCGTTAGGGTACAACGTTTGCCCATTCTTGGTTTTAATGGCTTCATAATGGCCACATACCTGAAAATACAAGAATAAAGTTATGACCGAAGAATTTATAAAATAAACTTTAGAATCGTGTTGATTTTGTTAAATGAAGCTGAAGTGCTATGGACTGGAAAGTTTGGAAAACCAGGCCACCTGGAAATTGAAAATTCATACTTGTCTTGCTTGGAGTGTTAGCACACGTGAATAGTTTTGATTTTGAATCTAATATTTGTGGGGGAAACTTTCATATAACCTTTATAGCCTCCGGAATAATGGCACTTTACTGACTGTTGCAATAATTTTCAGCTACTTCAAATTTTGTTGAAGTTTTGCCTTACAATTGTGTGCGAAACTTTAGGTCTGTTCGTGTTCTCTCACCCAAAGCAATGCACTTTTATGAATTTCTATGAAAACTTTATGAAATGTCAGGTTGCATAAAATTCAAATGGAAGGTGGAAGGCTTCTTTTTAATCCTGCCATGTGAAAACTATGCATAGATGAATGTCGCAGGGTGCACCCTCTCGAAAAACCGATCATTGGTCTTGTAATGTGAGATTACGTGTTACCTTTACAAGAAAATGGTCTACTCATTATGCTCAATTCCATCGAGCTTATTTTGACGGGGCATCCGTAAGCGTACAGTGGCCGAAGGAGGGCCCTTTAGCAGATCAACTTTACCTCATAACTTAGTCTCATTATTGGCGCTAAATTGACTTTGGTTTAAGGAAGTGCATCATCTTAATTTTTGTTGAAATATAGAGACCGGTGTAGCCGAATCCCGGGTTTTTTTTTATAATTGGCTCAATACTCTTATAATGCATGTAGCACAGAGCGAGCGAAATAAGGAGAAGCATGAACGATTATTTAGTGGTTTGAGAAACTCAGATGTATTTGGTTTCAACTCACTTCCATGGATAGAGCCCGAAACGGGACGGAGAGTTTTTATATCGACCTATTAGCTTTCGCCTAATTCGCAGGATTTTATTTAACATAAATTTGATATATGTACTTTGAAAATTTGGAAGTTTAAGCTTAACAACTCCGCTGTCAGTGTTATGCCTTCACAGCAGAGTCATCTAAACATACCATGTTTACAATTAAGCCGATACAACAACGCCACCCATTTAGTCAGACTACTATCGCTGGTCGACCAATCCAGTGATAGAGCCATTAACTTTATCATCAATTGAATCAATTGAAACGCAAGCGCTTAACCAACTCCGCCACCAAGCTATAATTTGACTTGCCAGTACCTACCCGTGCGGTCTCACATTTGACAGCCTTCGCAAGCCTTTTTGATGTCTCTAGAGAGCTGCGTCATCCTCCGGTGGTTAGGTCTCCTTCCCAACATCAGTTAGGTATTTGAAAAGGTAGAGCCCGGGCCGAGTGGGATGAGGACAAAAATATTACTCCTGATAACCAATTCGGTTTCAGAGCGGGGTTTGATTGCATACATGCCGCGTCTAAACTGGTATCCTTGGTGCCTTGCTGATTGATTTGGAAAAGCCTTTGATACCGTATGGTTGTAGGGGCTCTTCTTCTATCTCGACATAAGCAAACCGCTGCTGTACATAAACTTAGATAATCTTAGATCTGCTGACAGTTTATTGTGAAAAAAGGCTATGTGACGTCTGCTTTGACTTTTGAAACTAACAACGGTCTACAACAGGGTGTAGTTATTTCACCAATTCTATTTACGATCTTCACCAGCGATCTTGTAGGATCTTTTCCCCCACTCCATAGCGTATGCAGATGAATTGATCGCGTACAGGTCAAGTCCGAAGATCGACGTTATCGTAAGTCTTTTGGAACGTGACTTCTAAAAGATTCAGGGACATTGCGACGATTGGAAGTTGAAGATCAATTTCCAAAAGTGCGAAGTATTTCTGGGGCCTCTAGAAATACGAGAAAGAAATGCCGAATGTTGTCTATCGTTGGACAAAACGAGCAGCCATTGGCGAATCGAAGTGTTGCCAGATACCTTGGGATCTAGCTAGATCAATATTTGTATTTTAACAATCATAAAGATGCTGCTCTAGTCAGAGTCCAAGCGGCCTTTGCTTTGACAAAAAGACTGTTTCGCAGAAATCAACTCGATGCCAAGTTTAAGGTGATCTGCCGGCCCTCATTCGGCCTGTTATTGCCTACGAATGTCCCGTGTGGTTCAACGTTGGAACATGCTAAAAGGAAAAGATTCGGGTTTTCGAAAGACTATGCCTTAGGGCGTGTCTCCACTTATATGGAACTCTAAAGCCTGAGTACAAAAAATTCTAAAGTAAAGAATATTCCCACTGAAGCTTTCCTCCTTCTTGATAAAAAAAGATCTGGTCCAGGATAGCGGTACCGTTAATATAAAGTACCATGAAATGAGCTGGTCTTCCTAAATATAAGGCAGTTACGCCAAATATGCCACAACAAATCCAAATACACCCAAAAAAAACGGTCTTTGCCGAATGTTAAAAGGTATTTTTCGCCGAACCTAGTACGAGGAGTACGGTATTATGGTAGTTTATTCCAACAAGCAATGAATCATTACACTGCAGAAGTCGTTAAAGAGCAACTCGAAGATTTCAGGCCGGGACCAGATACCTCCGAGAAGACAAACAAAATTGTCGAATAAACAACCGACTAATGGCAGAAGCATATTTACTGCTCTTTGAGCAGAATTTTAAGGAGAACTACTAAATGCATCCTCCGGACTTCATGGAGGATGGCAATGCCAGTATAAACGCATTCACAAAGACTAAAGTCCAATAAAAAGATTTACCCTTGAAAATCCAGCAAAGTATCCTAGCAACCGTGATGTTTTTACGCATGCAGAAGAAAGAGAGCGAATGATTTCGAATGGGAATTCAAAAAAATCCTCGGGTCTGGATCCCCTTTCCAACTTTTTGCAAAAAAAAGTTGCCAAATATTGCATTACTGCTGCTCACAATAATCTTCAAAAACTGAAATAAAAAATGTCTATTACCCGCCCGCATGGGAAAGTATCGAGTATCGAGTCGACAGAATTTTGGTCTAACAGACTGTATCCTGGTTTAGCTCGTAGAGTTCGTGCTTATGCCTTCTCCTCCATAACGCATAAAAGTAAAAAAAAATGAAGCAACCCTAACTCAGTTGTAACTATCATGTTTTGAGTGTTGATGCTACGAGTCCCTACAAAAAGGCGATCACGTAAAAAAGGCAGCCTAAGAAATGCTAGATCAAACAAGTGCATCAATATCAATGTGCAGTTGATGAGCTGCACCAGAAAAATAGATGCACTATGCAGAGTCTTACTTGACGCCCGCGTCGAGGAGAGTAAATCAAGCTTCATCAGCAGCTCCAAGTAAATAAATATGAATGGCGGCGAAACTGCGGCACGTTTTGACAACAATTCATTATGATTGACGAAGCAGATTTCGATATCTTTTGAAAAAAAGGAATTCCCTCAATCCGGGCTTTGAAAGTCCTCAATTGATACACAGCACCTTCGTACAGTACCTGCATGGTGCGCCATTTAAATCTGGCAGCATCACTGTTCCACATTTCTTTGAGGATGTTTGAAGACATTTAAAGCCCAGCTTTGGCCAATTTATCTTGCAGAATATGCTCTTTACCAGCACAGAGTCAGCAGAAGGATTAAAAAAAGAATCAAGCGATTGGGAAGTGGTTTGAAACTCAAGGGTATTAAGATTTCCATAGCTGTATTGGCTAAATCCGAATTTGCATTCGTCCAATTCGCGGTATTTTATTAGCTATGGCTTCATCGCTTTGCTGTCAGTGTTATACCTTCGCAGCAGAGTAAATGATGAGATTTTTACGAAAAATTATTTTGACGACACCAACTTTTAACTCCAGAATGACTATCCATTGGAACTATCAATACAGCGCCCTTCCCTTATAAGCCAGTCTTCCATGGAATGATGCCTGAATCAGATTAGAAAATTATATAACATTTTTTGGACTTATTCTAGAATTCGAGCCTTGGTCCAGCTCGATTTATTTTTCAGAACTCTGTTTTTCAAGACCCACTGTACTCACAATTTTATTTGCGAATACAAGATACAGGTTACCGTTACTACGCAAATAATTATCATGCCTTTTTTAAAAATTTTAAATTCCTTGAAAGCCTAGACGCTTAATACTGTTTCATATTAATTTTGCAGCTTAAAAAAGACTACCAAAGTTGTCACAACTTGAAGTTGCATATTTTTTATTTTTGTTTTTAAAAAGTTTACGTTGCATTGTCGGAAAACTTTATCCTGTTAGGAATGAAAATATGAACGCAAAACGCAACCTCCTGGATGGATGATTGTGGGAAGTATTATGTGTGGAACCATCAACGTCGTTGGGCTCGTGCCAACGTTCTGAATGCGGGTAACCTTCAAAAGTTTGTTCAAGTTTCAATTTAATTGCTCGGAAACTTTTTTAAGCTCTAAAATTACAATAAATTCTTTAAAGCTTTTAAGGGCATAAGGAAATTACTGCAAACATTTTTGTGTATTTCAAACACAAATTCACAGCTACATAAGGAACCTTTCACAAAGTCCTGGAAGCTTTTGTTACAAAATCAACAAAATCATTGATAAGCATGGAAAATTACAGAGTTCCGTACGTGTCCAAGACAGCGTAAGTGTTACTAATTAAATGCTTACGTGCACTCACATAACCAAAGGATAAAAAATCAACACCATCCTTCAGGACCACAACTATCCTGACTATCGATTCGGTAAACTTACGCCCTTTTGGGTGAGCAAAACGTAACCAAATAGTACAAAAAAAAAAAAAAAAACTTCCTCGAGGAACTCGAAGGGAAAAGTAAATTCTCCTGTTCTACTGTGTAGAAAAGTTATTTGCAGGATTACCCGGAAGCACACTTCGTACAGATGCAGCACATAGTATGGAAGTAATTTATTAATTAATTTTGACATTCAACAAAGTTCGAGCGTTGTAAAGTTTGCAACGTTTCGAAACATTTGCATTTGCGTAGAATTAAAGTTATGCGGTTGTTTAAAAAAAAGGATTCTTAGGATCAAGGATAGCAACACAAAGATGGAGATGAAGTGCAATTTCTGGAGACACAATTAGCCGTGAGGATTAAACTATTTATAGCTGAATTTAAGTTGACATTTCCAGGTATTCAAGAGCCACTTCAGGACAACGTTACTCTGTATTTTCATCAAAAAGAAGGACTCAAATCTACCTCGTGGAAACAAATTATAAAATTCATTTTCCTACGCTGGTGAGAGGAGACATCCCAAGTTGATCTTCTAGTGATCGAATCAATAAGGGAGAAATAATTCTACAGGAATCGATGGAATACCAAACATTGTGCTTCAACATGCTTTTCTGAAAGTCTCCTTCCGACTTATTCCGAATCAGTAAAGTATTCGAAAAATGAGTCAAAAAAGATCGGACCAAATAGGTAGAGGACAAAAATGTAATAATGGCGCGTCTAAACTTGTGTGCCTGTCTGGCTGACTTGGAGATCGCCTTCGATTGCTGTTGCAGAGGGTCTTTAATATTCAGCGTTATTGTGATGAATACAATCTAAAGATTCACTTTCGGAAATCAGAAACGATTCTATTCAAGACTCCATTTTATAGGGCGTCTTGGAATACCAGAAAGAATTTGTTGAAATTCTTGATTAGCCAACAGAAGTAAGATACCTAGGGCTCTGGCTCGACCAATTTATTCAAACAATGCAGTAGCCCTGACATTTGACAAGTGGTGGTTGAATGATGACTTTAGACCCCGAAAAGGTTTTAAAAAAAACGATGAAACGAAGTATAAACAAGTAAAGAGTTGTGGATATCAATAAAATTCTTTATTCCTGTGAAAGTACGTTCGATGCGATCATGTATGAAACTCGGTTTCTTTTGCATGGCCACCATGGGCACGCTTGCAGAAGTCCAGACGCTGAACCCAATTTTCGACGGTTTTCAAGCATAAATCGGCCGATACTGCTGCAATTTCACGTTTGATTTCGTACGAAGTTCATCAATCGTCGCTGGCTTGTTGGCCTAGACCATAGACTTGATGTAGCCCCACAAGAAATAGTCTAACGGCGTCAAATCGCACGACTGAGGCGGCCAAGCGACTTGACCACTTCGTGAGATAATACGTTCTCCAAACTTGGTTTCCAATAAATTGATTGTGACATTCGCTGTGTGGCTTGTGGCGCCGTCCTGTTGGAACCACATGTCCTCCAAGTCCATATCATCCAATTGGGGCCAAAAATATTCGGTTATAATTGAACGGTAGCGATCCCCATTCACAGTAACGTGCTGGTCTTGATCATCACAGAAAAAGTACGGCCCAATGATGCCGCCGGCCCATAAACCACACCGAACCGTATTTTTTTCGGTATACAATGATGACTCATGGAGTACTTGTGGATTGCTGCCTGACCAATACCTCATGTTTTGTTTATTGACGGAGCCATTCATACATAAATGAGCCTCATCGCTGAAGATGATTATTTTTGTTGCTCAGCCCAATTCACGAACATACGACGCTTCTGCTGGTCAAGCGGCTTCAGTTCTTGCGTCAATTTAATCTTGTAATGATGTAGGCCAAGATTTTTTTGGCAACATTCGCCAAAACGACGTCACAGAGATGCCCAACGCTTGTGAACGACGTGTGATAGACACATTTGGGCTTTCTGCAACTGAAGCCTCATCGGCAGCAATATTCTCGACACTACGGGCACTTCTTTGTCTCTGGCACGGGAACATTTTGTACTGTGCCTGTGGATTCAAATTTTTCCACCAGACGTTCAATTGTTTGATCTACTAGGACGATTATGACGACCATAAATTGGACGTAGTGCTCTTAACGTTAAGGCCACTGACTCCGAATTTCGGTAGTAAATTTTAATAATTTCGACTCGTTGTTGGCTCGCATCTCTTTCCATCATAAAATGTCAAACCTTACTGAAGCGGCAAGAAATGTGGCGTCGTTTGCTGTCCCTGTCGCTCTACTTTTGTAGCGTCCCTGTTGAAAAACCCTTTTATCCTGGGGCTCAGTGGCGGATTTACCAGCAGGCTGATAAGACTTGATCCTTGCAAATTTGGGGCCCGGTTTTTTTTATTTAAGAAAAGGAAATCTTGGACAAAACATGAGGCCTAAAGTGATTTAGGAACATGGAAACTAGTAATAGAATAGTCCGAAATCTTGATGCAAAATCATTCTAAGAATAGTACGATACTTGTTCAGTTGTTGAAAAAATCTTTGGTTAGTTCTGGTTCTCGGGCATCTCAGTTGAGCGAATAGGGTGCTGTAAAATTTCTTCTCAAATTTATACGATTAAAAATTCAACCATCAGATGTCCCACCCTATATTGAATTTATTTTAAAAACGGATTGTGCTATTAACCAAAAATAATATTTTTTATATTTAGAAGAAATTATTTTTTATTTAAAATATAAATAAAAAAAAATAAAATAAATTATGAGGAAAAAAAACAACAGTTTCCCTCATCAAGCAGCTAAAATTTTCATCATGAACTAGTTTTTTTTCTTTTTATGGTGTTCAAAAAGCTACCAGAATTTTTCATTTAAATGCAAAAAAGAAAAAACCATGCACATTGCACTCCACGTTCATCTGCACTGTTTCATTTTCCAAAACGTTCAAAGTTGATACTTCAAAAAACCCGCATTGAGTAGTCATAACTAATAAATATAACATTGCTTACCCTTACCTGTCTATTGATATCGCCATCAAGGTGAACACAGAGGCACATATACTCAGTGTCGCCACAAACTGCGAGATTTTACAGTACATCTGCCCGAATGGCCAATCGTTGTCCAGCATGTAAATGTAGTTGAACGTCACATTCAGGGACGACACCATGGCATCAGCTATGGAAAGGTTTACTGAAAAAATTCAAATTTTAAAAATTTCATCAAACTTTGGTTTCAAAAAAATGTGCTAACTTTTAAAATGTGGAAAATTAATAAGACTTAACTCCGCATGTAAAATAAAAAGTTTAAAATTGAATTAATTTACGAAACCTTTTATTCCACTCGCAGTTATTGGATAGATTTAAGGGTAGATTGTGACTTCAAAGCGCTACTGACAAAATATTTGAAGGACTTCGGTGGAAATGAAATTAATTTAGACGCACATGGGACTTAAGAGGTGGGTTATCAGACAAGGTTTTCTTTACACGATTGAAGGGTTATGTCTTTGAGCAACCGACAATGCGAATAGAGTTTTGTGCATCGAACTGAGGCAGTGTACCTTCTACTGTATTACTGCATCGAACAATTACAGGTATGTAGGTGCACTGGAACCAGCAATTGCATGCCGCAAACATTTCCTTACCAAAGAAAATAAAGCATTATGAAACTATAGCAAATTTCGGAAAAGAATTGTTTATGAATTTGGAATATGGAACCCCTTACAGACCACGCGTTACCGAACAATTCGGTACAGGTAAGCAAAAAGACATTGAACAACTATGACATCCCTACTGCATGAAGGGTAAAACAGCACACATTTGGATGTGGATCCTCATAATAGACAGTCTTAAAGTCTTGAAGTTAAAGCATGCAAGCAAGCATATGACAACAATCTGCATGAAAGCTAAATTCACCCACAAAGGCATCAAGATGATGAAGAACCCTATTATGACCAATGTCTCTTGATCAAGACCTTAGAATAATGTCCCTTTCGCCTGCATTGGATAAACAAATTGACAACCAAATAGACGACTTTGTGTTTGACTCAAGACACTTTTAAAAAGTTTAGGATATCGGAACGTTAAGAAATTTTCCTGACAAGAGACCACCAGTAGCTTTCCCTTTCCGTTTCACGTATACCAAAATATCGCAAGGATCATCTGAGTGATTCTTAAGTGAGGGACCCTCTTATCTTCTTCTTGTACGAACGCATAGGATCCGCTTAGGCATGGAACGTCCGCATTCAATAAAACCTTAACAACATGAAAGATCAAGGAAAAAGCTCAGGATTTTCATGATGAGTTTCCAGGTCGTCCGAGTGTCCAAAATGACAACGAAGATGGATGGCGTCCTTTCTCTGTCAACAAGTTGGAATTTGTTATTTTTTAACATTAATTTCGAATTGAGGTACCATTTTTCATACTGTATGGTTAATCGGTTGTTTTCGAATAACGATATCGAAGCTTCAAAAATGAGACTTCCGGTGAATGGAAAAATGGAGTTTTTTCCCTGCACTAAAGAGGATAGAGATCAGTCAATATTGACGCATCAGAAAGAAGAACCACTCTAGCCACTCGCTATTGGTTTGTAACTAATAAAGCCGCTCAAAAACCCCGACATAAAGACTTAATCAGGCTCAGTCCTCAAGGGTAGACTAGAGGAACAAAATCTGCAATGGCGCATATAAATTTGAAGCTTCAGATAAGCTGTATGTTTAGAAAGTGTAGTCTTCAGCTGATTTATTTTCGAATTTTATTCAAAGCATATACCAGCAACATGACCACACGAAATTCGTGCACAGAGAGTGGGGGAAGTACTTCATCGAATGTATTTGGGTTTTCTTCTTAGCCTATCGTTCTATCTTGGTCATTATGGTTAAGCAGCTGCTAACTTTTTCCAGATCGGCCGGTCTTATTTCGGCATAAACTGAAGCTTTTTTGTTTTTTAAGATCCTCGAGTGAATTCAAATATCATCAAACAAAGAAGTCCAAACCAAATGACTTAGGCAGGCAATTGACAGGACAATTCCTTAAGATGATCCAGCCTCTTCTGATATGATCATTAAAGTGAGGTTAAACTTCTAATTGATTTTAAGCCTTTTTAGCGAAGGAACGAGGCAAAAAATAGTCCAATGGCCTCATTAACCAGTTGGATCTATTTCAAGTGTGGGAGAGTTGCTCAGAATGGTGTCGAATCGATGAAATTGGATCCTTGGTCATAACTTATTCAACAGAGACGATGGCACAGCTTCAAGACGTCATTGTAAGCTTTTGCTTTTGCAAAGTATGCTGAAAATAAATGTTAAAAAGAAATGTTCATTATAACAGCTCATTTGACTAATAACCCTGTAGGAAGTTCTGCACATCTATAAAAGCATTGGTGTCAGCCATATTTACAAGCTTTGATTTAACTTGCATTGTTTGTATGTAGTTTGGTCCGTTAAAAAAATTTCAAAGCATTTTTTCTACCACTTGTTTGTATCCGATTGTGTATAACCCTTTTTTGTATTGGAAACAACACAATATGCTATTCTCCATATTGTTATAATTTCAATATGGCCACTCCTCCAAGACGGCGAATTATATTTATTTTTCAACCCCTTTAATATGGATATCAAAGAAAAGAGTTTGAAGAGCAGAAAACGTTAGTAACATCACACTTAGTTCAATATGGCCTCCGCTCTAAGATGGCGGATTCAACTCCCTTAGTATAGCTAATTAATGAAAGGACTTGAAGAGTAGAAAACGTTGCAGTTCGGTAACAAAACAAAAATGTGGTTTTGAAATTCCGGTTGTCCAGCCGACTTGAAACTTAAATAATTATCGCCCCTATCGATCGTTATCTTCATAATAGCCTACAACGACATAAGTGAATTATCTATGCAATCGAAAATTATTGACCACACTCCTTATGCAGACGATCTCTACATACTTTCAAAGTTTAAAGACAATTCTCGCACAGAAACCTCCCTCGAAGAAATCCTTCAACGAATCAATTCTTGGTACTTACAATCTGGCGCTCAAATTTGTTTGACTTAAGACAAATTTTAACAAATTTGTAGAAAATTTACATGTTCTTGTGCTGTTATTTATATAAATAATATCCTTATTCCTTCTGTTAATAAGTTAAGCATCCTTAACCTTGTATTTGATTGCAAATTTAGTTTAAAGGAACATTGTTAAGCATTGAAAACAAATTTGAATACCAGGCTTAACATTATAAGATATTTAGCTTCTAAAAACAGTTTGACGCATATCAACGCCTTGATCAACGTAACATAATCCATCATGCTATCTAGAATTGATAATTTCCTTGTTATTTATGGTTAATGTACGAAATCTTACATCCAAACCGTTTAGTCATCCTATTACGCCGCAAACAGAGCCAGCCTTAAAGCTATTAAACAAGCCCAATAAAAAAAACATCCTCGCAGAGGGAGGGTTCTGATCAATCGAGGAAAGACAATTTATCCGACTCAATCAAAATCTTAAAACATTCTAAAATACCAAAAAAAAGCCATCAACCCTCTATATATATCTAATGTTTGCAAAAAAGGTGGCCAAGAGCCTAAAGTAAAAAAAAAAAGATTTGGAGAACCACCCACCTTGGCAATTATCACGATAATCTTTCAATACAGAACTCGCTCGATTTAAAAAACGGATGGCTCAAAGTGCGAGGAAGGCACTGGTTTCTCAATCATTGACAACAATATCATTTCCGCAGAAAAATAACCGTCATATTTTTTAGTCTTTTTTGCTGAAGCCTTAGTAGTTTTAAGTACCAAGCAGATTGCTTTAAAATCTAAGAAAAACACTGTGATATGAACGGACAGTCTTTCAACTTTAGCAGGCATCGAAAATGTAAACAACCGGTCATCCTTCATTAGCAAAATCAAAGATAATAACACCAAAACTTGGACACCGACTAAAGATAACCTGGGAACCAAGTCACAATGGTATAAAGAGCATTGAAGTACGCTATCTTTCCCTCAAGCTATAAAATGCATATGCATGCATGTGTTTGAAAAATGTTCCTTTGATTACATTTTTTGAAGTGAAAACTTTTAAGCGTCGTTGTGATTTGTAAGTCGATGAAACGAAAAAGCGACAGAAAAAAAGTACAGACACCTACGTACACATATTATTTAACGTGGGAGAAAATGAGATAGGAAGCATTATACAATGTTTCTTATGTTTGTGGCTCTCTTTGGGCTCTGCTTCGTACCCCCTTTCGTGCTGACCATGGAATAGTGGGAGTTTGCTTGGGCCTCAGCGTTGTATGTATGTAAATACGTGTTTTTCACGCATGCGTAGTACAAAGTTTGAGAAAAGACATCACGGGTCTTGTTCCAGACCATTTCCAAGCACGCAAGATCAAATGACCCAATCTCACGCAGCGAAAAATGGTATCTGCGCCTTGAAAAAGGATATTCCCTTTATCTGGGGTGAAAAACAGGAATTGGTGTTCAAGAGATTGAAGAATTCTCTCGCAAAAATACCATCTCTGGCATATTTTAACCCAAAGCATCCAACCCGTTTAGTTGCTGATGCAAGCCCCTGCGGTAGAAAAAAGTTATTCACAAAAGAAGAAGAGGAGTCTCCCATTAGGTTGGGCCGGAGAACGGTTTTATTGTCATCTGACAGGAATTGAATTGAACTTATAACTGACCACAAGCTCTTGGAAGCAATTTTTAAGCCCACGCCCAAACCTCCAGCTAGAATCGAAAGATGGGTTCTCGGGCTTCAATCTCTTAAATTCAGGGTGGAAAATGCAAAGTTCAGGTTGCTGACTCTTTTGATAGTCGTTCTGAATACACTGATAGAGAATATGGTTCCTTGAGCAATTACAATAAGCTAAATCAAATTCGGCATTACTAGGGATCAGGAGCTTATGGAAGAGTTTCAAAATATCAAGAGAGATGATTGGACAGTCGGTACTAAAAATACATTTTCTCCTTTTCGTCTAGAACTTTGCACATGGGAAATATTCTTCTACGTGGTAATAGAATTTTCAAACTGGTATCACTTCGAGGCAGAATTCAAGAGCTTGGGCACGAATGTCATCCAGGAGAAACGGTTGAAAGTTAATTATTGGCCACTGATGGATAGAGAAGTGGAAACCTTTGTGAAACAATGTTGTAAATGTCTGTTGGTTTCCAGACCACCACTACCAGTGCCAATGCAGCGGCACGCGTTTCCCGAAGGGCCTTGACAATGAGTTGCAATGGATTTATTGGGTCCCTTGCCAAACCACGATCATACTTTAGTTACCATAGTTCATGACATCGAAGGGGCGTTTAATAATATAAAAATAACGAATATAGAAGACGCCCTGTCGACCTACAGTAAAAAAACACAAATCAATATTAATCAAACCGCATCATCACAGCCTGCATCGGAGAGGAAACAAGGAAGGCAAAGTCCTATAAGGGACACCACAAGGAGGAATAATATCACCTCTCTTATGGGTACTAGTGATGGACAAGCTCCTCAAAAAACTGGAAGGAACATGCGCCAAATGTATAGCAAATGCAGACGACCTAGCAATCCTTGTTCGAGGAAAATACCTTAACATAAAAGGGGAAATCATGCAGGACATTCTCAACACCGTTATAATATGGGCGATTGAAAATGGACTTAATTTTAACCCTAGCAAAATGGTTTAAGTCCTCCACATAAATGACCAAAATTAGTGACTTCCACACCCCTGAGATTGGAGGTACTTAACTTGCAATTAAAGACAGCGTGAAGTATTTACTTACGGTTGACTCTCGGCCATAAGACCCAAGGCACTGAGTCACTATGACGACAGGAAAAACATCGGGAATAGGAAAATTGTAAGCATTGTAAGAACGATGACACCACTACGAGATCGCCAAAGCGACCTATTTTAGATGAGAAAATTTTCACCTTCGAAACAATTTTAAGACAATTTTTCCAAACCAGAGCTTTTTACACGAATGGAAACACGAAAAGAGACCACGGTTTTATTACAATTAAACGGACGGTTCTTACATATCGTCTGAATCGGTGGCAGGGATCTACTGATCGAACCCACCGATAGAAGTTTCGAAGCATCTTGAACCATTCGTCACGGTGTTTCAAGCAGTAGGCTTCGTAAGTAGTAAGGCTCACCGAACTCAATATACGGAAGAAGCAAATACTCATCTGCTCCGACAGTACTGCAGCTATGAAAGCCATTACAAACCCTCTATCAATAGCGAAGTGCAAACACAAATTCAACGAACTGGCAACAGTGAACGACGTCAGTCTAAATTGGGTCCCGGGACGCAAAGGTGTAACGGAAACCGAAAAAGCAGGCGAACTGGCTAGGAAAGGAGCAGGAAACAGCCACCAAAACCCTGTTAAGGCAATAGGCGTCCCGCCGACAACTTTTAAAAGAGTAATAAACGAATGGGCAACCCAGGTTTTCAAAATTCACTGGGTCAACCTTACAAGGTGCAAAATCGATAATAGATAAACCGACTAACAAGGTACCA
The DNA here is from genome assembly GCA_963555765.1 of Orthonevra nobilis. Classification (NCBI taxonomy): domain Eukaryota; kingdom Metazoa; phylum Arthropoda; class Insecta; order Diptera; family Syrphidae; genus Orthonevra; species Orthonevra nobilis. The sequence goes on along the minus strand of OY743225.1, from coordinate 48,365,784 downwards.
AAATGAGCTCTTAACCTAAACCTTAACCTTAACCTCCACTTACATAGACTCGGACTAGCAGAAGCCTCAAAATGCCAAAGCTGTGAGGAGGAAGAGCAAGATCTGGAGCACTTCCTCTGCCACTGTCCAGCAACAGGGAGACGGCGACATAAAATACTGGATCAAAAGGTTTCCTGACCATACAAATCCAGACAATCCTTAATTATCCACATTCTTTCCACTACAACTCCCCTACTTTAACCAAAATCTTCTCCAAACAGGAAATATGGGAACACAACGTGCCCAACTAGAGGTCTAAGTCAGGAGCTAACAAAGCTCCTCCCTTAGATCTGAATCTGAATCACTATGATCTTTAATAAACCCTACAAATATCCTCTTCCCGAAATATTACATTCGTCTCATTATCTTGAAACTAAAATTTTTGAAGATTTTTCTTCAACCACGTGTGAATTGCATTCATGTTTTTTTTTTGGTTTATTTTGTTAAAGGAACCTAGAGCCTCACAGTTGGGGTGACTTCTTTGGTCGATCTGAATATCTGATAATATTTTATTTATTTCCTTTTTGTGTGCGTAGCTTGAGGATCGTCGTTTTGAGTACAAAGCCCTTAACCCTTTGAGTCATACTTTTTTCTACTGCATATTCCGACCTGAAATTTTGTACTCGGTGATTTTTGGGGTCGCTGATCACCAATCTGAGCTTAGATTTGCAAAATTCAACATGGCGAATCCAAGACGGCGGCCTAAATTTTGTGCAATTGACCGATCAGACATAATTCTATGGCATATTTTGGTCTGATTTTTTGTATTCGATTGTCCTTTCGTGGTGACTTATTACAAATTTGAGGTTAGATTTACAAATTATAAAATAGCGGACTAAATTCGTAAAATTCAATCAAATTCCAAAAAAAAATGGTTTATAGGGGTTTTCAAGGTCACAGATCACGAGTCTAATGTTAGTGTTTCGATACTTTTCTAGTCCAAGATGGCGGATCCAATATGGCTGACTGTGCATTGCAGACTCTGTCATACATGCAGGCTTTTATTTTTCTCCCAGTTCTGTACTCTACCTCAGAGCAACCGCTTCAAATTGAAATGAATACGAAGTAGTTTCTTTATTTGCCGCTAGGTGGGACATACTCCCGCAAAAGCATAAAAGCCATAAGATTCGTTTTTATTGACTGTCTTTTCAAAATAATTTGAGAAATTGCTTTTCATCACATACCTCGAACTGTAATTTTTTAGAATAATTGGATTTTTTTTTAGACGTATCCGACGTCGATTCAAATGATGAGTCATACGAGGACAGTTTTTGTTGTCACGATGACTCGGATTCAGATGAAGCTTCAATTGTCAGTGACTCAAGTACTACCTTTGAAAGTCTTTATGACTTTGATGATATGGCCTTTTCAGAAAGATTGAAAAATCTGGATGGGAAGTGGGAATCTAAATCTATGAATCGTTGTGATAAAAGGTTTAGGGAAGAATGTGGTCCTTACATTCCAGATGAGGCAAGTTCTCCATTGGACTTGTCTCATTGTCTAGTACCAGAAGAATTTTTGGATCATACAGTCGTTCATACTAACCTTTAAATAAAACGACAAAACAAAAAGGAAAATGTTGTTACAAAAGAGGGATTATCTTGATGGATATAAAAAAACTTCCAGCTTATATTGACTACTGGTCGATAAACCATCAATTGAAGGACCAATACATCAGTTCTATTTTGAACTTCAACCTTCATGATAATGAAAAGGAACCCAAGAAAAATGATTCTTCTTATGATAACATGTTTGAATAAAAATTTCAAAAACTGCTTCAAGCCAACACGCAGGTAACTCATTTATTGTCAGCACTTCTTTATATTACAATATCTTTGAAAGAACATTCTCATAAGGATAAAAGTGTTAAGAAGAATATATTTTACGTGTTGCAAGGAATCACGTGTCAATTTCGAAATCAGCAAACAACAAAAACAATCCTACAAGGATATGACGAATTCGCCAAATCAATCTTTCCTTTGAAATTTAAGAACCTGTCAGAGAAAGAAAACGTGCGTGCGATACTCTAGGTAAAGCCGATTAATATTTTTTAATAAAAAATACAAAAAAAATGTCCTTTTCGTTTTTCATCCTTTCATACTTATTGTAAGTGTAAACAGCTTTCGTTCTTAATTTTTGCAGAAACGTGCCACTTTCCTATTCATTGGACTCGAATCACTTCTTCTGCTTTACCCGAAAAAACAAATATTAGGTTTACAATAATAGGACTTTTGCCTTTCACAGATGCCTTCGTTTCCTCGTCCTTTTCCCGGAAAAATACATTTTTTTTGGTTGTTTTTGTTTGAGGACTGCAAACAACCTTTGCTTTTGTATCTGGCGCGAAATGATTTTGACCTACTTAAATGCTTTTCAGGATTAAAACAAAAGCCAGGTGCCATTAAAAATCGATATAAACAAAGATAAAAGCGTGTCCATTAAGGATTTATTAGCCTTTGTGAAATGAAAATATTCATAAAAAAAAGCCATTACGAATTGACGTCCATTGGCAGCCGGACAAGTGCCAGAATAGCTCTCGAGGATTACGCGAAAGCCACAAGCAAAAGGGTATTTCTTGTGAAAACAAATTTTTGCATCCTTTGCAGATTTGTAATTTTTTTTTTTTAATGGGAATAATGATTTGGGAATGAGGCTGAAGGCGTAGACCAATCAAGATGATAATGTTCTCGGGGTGTGTTGGACTTTTTACACGAGTTTTTACTTTATTGAAAGTAGCTTTCAGGATGAGGACCATTGTACTCTTGTTGACTAAAGTTAAATAATACTTAAATGCCAACAAGGACTCAACAAAATCTCTTCACGTTGTCTACATACAATTGAGGATTCTTTTGAATAAATAAAAAAAAATACCCAACAAAAGTTGGATCCAGGACAAGTGTGAATAAATCTCTCAACGACTAAAGACAAGTCCTTGTGTCGCAGTGGGGAATACAAACTTTGGAATGTAAAATGTCGACTTCTTTATTTTCGCACAACAAAGAGCCACGAGTTCCTTTTTCTTCTATTTCATTTTATTGTTACTCGAGCACTTCGTCCTGGAAATGAAATACGTCCATACGACAAGACGTCAAAGGTACATGCAAATTAATTGCTAAGTTGTTTTGTGCAAATGAGATTACTCGAAGACAAAGGCATACAACAAGCCCGACAACAACATTGAATTCCATTGCAGAACAAGTGTTCTTGTCGTTCGTGGATGTCCTCAACATCAGGCAGACGATTGAAATGTTTCTCCAAAGTATTAACACATTCCAAGGATATTGCATGTACTCACCTATAAAGTAGTTCGTAACAGTCCTCATTCTCTTGTGCGCCAGCACTATCCATACAACAATTAAATTCCCACCAGTCGCCACGATGACCATGCCTCCAAAGAATATACTCCACAGAACCTGGCGCCACCATGGTAGAATAAAGGATATGTCATCAGCACTGCAATGAAAACCAAAGAATAAAAGTTAACAAAAAAAAAAAATAATCGGATTCGCTCGGTCAGAGCTGTTTTTATAAAAAGAGCTTAAGTTGAGTGCCCATCTGTAATAGCAATAGTCTTGGTCGATAGTCGACTGACGGCAAGGTAAATAAATTCCGGTGCCGAAGATGAGTTAAACATTTCATTGCCAGCAATCGAAAGACCGAGGAATAAAAATAATAATAAATATCGATGCTTAAAAGTGGATATAGAAAATTCTAGATGATTTACAGCGATGAGATTCCATCAATATTAATGAGGGCTGCTGATATCGTATTAAGGAGGTGACGAAACGCAACGAATTGAAAGCCAATACAGGAGTTGCTACAACGGCGATAATCCTTATTTTATAATTGGACGGGTGCAGTTTATTTTTTTAATCCATTGTGGCATTGCAATCTTGTTTGAAGGGGCTTTGAGGACATCTACATTATTATTTGTAGATCCTCGAACTTTTTCTTTCCCACCATTTTTTTAGAAGGCTTTTCTGTCGTGGTGGTGCCGTGGCTCAGTGGTAAGTGCATCTCCTTGTAAAGCAACTGGCATTTTTTTCACGGCTCCACCTCTCGCGAGTGACTGTCACTCAGTCCGATGAGAACAATCTGTCAAGATAAGCTTCTGAGGCCGTTCGGAGTCGGCAGGTCCAAACCCCGTCATTTGCGAAAAATGTAAGACGCACACACAAATGGTGAAGCTCGGCCTTGGCCCTCAACGGAGCTGTTGTGCCACAAATTTGATTTTTTTTTGTTTTCTGTCTTCTGGTACGTATTCCATTCTTGTGCGCCCTAACCGCTCGGCATATCTTATAATATTAAGAAACCAAAGTATTTTGAACAAATTCGGCCTCTTTCGTTAGAATTCGTTTTCAACACAGTAGCTACTTGTGAAGTGTGAAAACATGGTACAGGTTCTTGCATTTCTTGACTGGAGATTCGCTGCTCATTAGGGTTTGCAGTGGGAGGGAGTGTAAAGTTAGTCTGTTATCGGTTCCCTGAACCAAAACTCGATTTTTGACATGCTTTTGTTCTCTGAATCTGACAAATCATTGTGTGCGTGCTTCCTTTCGGAAATTTTTCAAAAATCTATTTATATATTAAGAGGGTGCGAGATTGAATTTAGGGTTTGGAATCAGGTGTCATTCATACTATATCACTCTTTCTTGGTCATTATTGCTTAGCCACGGCTTGAATAGTTCCAGAAATCTCCGAAATCTTTTTATATAAAAATCAGTTGCTGTTCGTTTGTCTTATTAAAACTCGAGAACGGTTGGGCCGATTTAGGTGATTTAGGTTTCGAAATGTTTATCATAGTCAAGGGAAGGTTTAAATGTTTAAATGGTGAGAAAATATGGAAAAATTCAGTTTCAGTTACAGTTTAGATTTGAGGATGTACAACAAGACCTGGCCTTTTAGGAGCAAGTTAGAAGATAGAGCATAAAATATGCGAAAAATATGGGAGATTATACTAATTATAATAAATAAATAAAAAAATAAGACGACGGTAGTGTTAAAATAACAAGAGCAAAGTTAACATTAACAGTTCACACAGAAATAATTTAATAAAAAAAAAACATATCAAATACAAAAAAAAAGAAATATATTTATTTATTGCTGCATTGTAAAGTGTTGTTCCAAAATACATTTTTTAAAGCGTCCAACATTTACGATTCAGATTCATTTTATGTGGGCTGGCAGGAAATTCCACAGTCTGACAGAGTGGACAAAAAACCATCGGGCAGAGTTTTTAAAGAAGGTATATTAATGTTAAAAGTTCTCAGAGATCGCGAGAAGGGCAATTTTTCATTAAGATATGGTGGTTTTTTATTATGTTGGTGGATACAATTACACGCTTTTAAGAACTGCTACAGAGTGCAGCCCAATAAATAAGTAGCCTGTCGAGAAATATGATCATATCTTCATAATCCGTAAACATACCTCACTGAGTCATTGAAAGCAACTTCGAGTGTGTGCTAGGATAGAGAGTCCAAATTGCTATGAACTATCTCAGAGTAAGTTTTAATGCGGATAACCAAGGCTTTAACGCCGAATCTCCATAGGTGTAAAGCTCGCAGTCAACAATAGTTTTCTTAGACACCCGAAGATACGTCCAATAACACCATTGACATGGTCAATGCATGATAATCTTGTCTTTAATCGAAACCCGAGACTTGAAGTTGACTCAACATATTCAATTTTTGAGGACGAAATAAAAATATCAGGCAGAATATTAAAGTCCAAAGTTTAATTGGATATGGGAAAAATTTGTAACTTAGCTGAGTTTAAGACAAGCCCAATTGCAAAAGTCCATTCATAAATAGATGACAATTCCTCATTAAATCTACACTGCAGCTTATTTAAGTTGCTCAAAGGTACAATTGGACGTCATCAGCATACAAGTGAACATTTACATGATGGCAGGACAGTGGTAGATCATTGATTAAAACGCAAAACAGTTATGGGACAAGAATCGAGCTCTGCGGTACTCCTTGTCTGAAAAATTTAAAAGTCGAATATTCCTTACCGTCTACCACTATTGACGGCGTTTTGAGTAGGATCTTTTCCATGCAAGGTAACACGAGCGGTAAATTAAGGATTTCTAGCTTAGAATGATTACTTGGTCCTTCATTTTACGGAAAGTCACCAACGTCATTTCCGTCGTTTCCCTCCTGCACATTATAAGGTTCAATAATATGAGTTTTGTAAAATTGTAGGTCGTTGGTTCCCTCGTGATATCTATTTTAGAAAGTGAAGTGAACGCTGTTAGAAGTCATTATAAATGATTTTCCTTCGTGGCTCTGTGGTAAGTGCGTCTACTTACTGCGGAGGGCAAAGTCGCGGATTCGTATCCTAAAAATTATATCTGACGAGTGAACGACATCACTCCGAAGACTTTAAGTACCTTTTGAGTCATTGTTTAATTTTCTCAGACACCTTTGGTTGCTTTTTAAGGTTACTTACTCAAAGGGTATCAGCTGAACCCTTTTATAAAGCCTTTACTGTCCGTCCGTCGGTATCTTCTTTACCTTATATGTAGATACTCACAATTTTCACAGAATATTTACTGCTATAGACGCTTAAGCAACAAATAATGAAAAAAATACCAAATTTAAATTAATGCGGGAGACTTTTCAAAAAACGTGTTTTTTAAAATCCCAAATCGATTTTGAAAAGTACGCTATGAGGTATTTCAGATAAGTTTTAGAACGTAACTCATTTTAAAAGCAAGGAGTAGACTATGTATGATGGTACGGAACCTTTCGTGTGCGTGTTCAACTCGCACTTGGTCGTTTATTATTATGTTGCGATCGCCTCTCGCTGGATTACTTTGAAATCTTCAGCCGTCTTTGATTTAAAAACTAAAGTTTTGTCTTCATAAAGCGAGTTCGTGGCACGTTATTATGGTACTATAGGGTAAGGTACCTCCCATAAAAAAGAGTACAGAAGTCATATTGTCCTTGTTGTCAACTGCACCTTAGGTGGTTCGGGAACATAAGATCTTCGAACAGTCTCTTTAAGTTTGATCAAGTGAAATAACTAGCTTTCTTTTTTTCTGTTATAGATCTGTTATATCTGTTCCCAAATAGCCATCATCTCTTCATTGACTTCAAATCGTCATGAACTCTTCAAGGCAATGGCCGAATTCGATCCTGACAAAATTGAACCAGCTGTGTTGCATGACGCTGGAAAATATACAATGCAATATGGAATTTGGAAACAGTTCCGCAGAACACTCGACAAGGAGATGCACTATCATGTGACTTTTAGAATCTCGTGAACACGGAAGGCACTATCTTCAACAAATCTGTTCAGGCCACCGTCATAGAGGCTTCTACGGCAATTGGAGTTAGGCGAACAGGCAAAACGCGTTGGCCTTAAAGTCAACGAGAACAAAACCAAGCACTTGTCAACAGACAAAGAAACAGGACAAAACACCACTGATGACGAGAGTAATTTCGAGGTGGTTAAGAAGTTTACTTAATCAGAGTAAATATCAACTCCACTACTGACACCTTTGTGGCCAATCAGCGAAGACTCATATCATATCCTATCAAGATAAGAATTTTGTCCAGGGTAGAGCCGACTACACTGGCTCGGCCACATCGAGAGAATGGACAATAATGCTGCAGCAAAAAGGATCTTCGCTCGATTTATATTGCGATTTACGATCTTTACAGCCTCCAGGTTCGAGACTTAAAGGAAGACCGAACCTCTGTTTTAAAAACCAAGCGAACGCGGATGCTAGAGTGCTTGGTCTATGTAGATCACTCGACTGCGGGCCTGGGATCGACAAGAGAGGAAGGCTGCCATGTCTCAGGCAGAAGCTCTTCACGGGTCGGGAGCCCGCTTAGTAATTAAGTAAGTAAGTAACGAACGGACAACGGAGGCTGAGAAATAGGGTTTGCTTTGCCACATAACTCCTTAAAACACTACATTCACTGGGTTATCTTTACGATTCTTTTTTATATCTGGCTCGCTATGAAAGCACGAACTCCTTAATGTCTCTCCGTGTTTTATTGGATTGGATTGGATTGCCAGTTTTGTCTGATGGGGATGTAGGTATACGACGATGGTGAGGTATAATACAATTTGTCTCTTGCCTAATCTCTGAGAATCCATATTTGCAGCATAGGAGCTTTCTTTCTTAAAATTCAATGCTCACAGATGGACTCCTTTTTGCATCGCTAACATTTCACGCACTGATTGATTGGCCTGCTGCGGTTATGATCCTAGTAGAATATAAACAAGAAAGGACCTTTGCATTTTTTTTTTATTTTTTTTTTGAATATGATTTCGGTCTTGGCGCGGCCAATATTGCTGACCATTTGGTCATCTTATTTTACCGCATATTCATTCTTTTTAGGAGAACTTCAGGGAGAAAGATCTCCCAAGATTCTGTACGATATTGTCCTGGAGAGTCTGTGGCTCAGCCTCGTGACTTCAAAAAATGTCAATGAAATAATTCTGGAACTGTTGTTCATTCTGAGAATAGCCATGTTGCTGTATTTTATTTTCTTGATATTTTGGTCTGTGCCTTTTGGCAACCGATTTTGAAATATAATTCTCCAAATACGACACTTGTTTTGTACTACAAACATATTCCTTACGGAGCCTACAGACACTTAAACAGTACGCGTACATGGTACGTTCTAGGTAAGTGTTGATCGTCTGAAAACGTTGTTCGAATAATACAAAATCTTAGAACCGACTGCAACATTGAACTGCTTAAAACTAAGAGTGACAGATGTAATATCGTGCCATTGAAGAGAGGTGAAGAAAATTAATCAAAGTGAAAAATCCAGTATCACCACTGAATTTGAGGTAATTCGAGAACGTCGATTTTTTACGAGACCATGAACGCCAGGAAGTAGGTGTATCGTCATTGGATATTAAAGAAGAATATGGCGAAGAATATATTTCGGATCGTAGCTTCTATTCTAGAGAACTGCTGATAACGAAAAAAATGCGTGAAAAAAGAAAAAAACTTAAGCCCTTTAAAGGTATCACAGAAATATATTGAGAGAACAAGCGGAAAGTTCCAAGGACGAAGCTCTTTACGCAAAAAGTTGGGCTATGTCATTTCGCAACCTGAATTCAACCCAAAAAATATTTGCAAGAATGACAATTCAGGAAATACTTGTCTTGCGATAGTTAAATGCATTGTCACTAAGCACGGTTTCAACGGCTCCTTCTTTGCAATCACCCACGTCGTTGCCAAATTACCAGCAAAGTTGTTGGTGCTGTCTACTAACGGCCTCCTTGTCCCGGACTGATAGCGCCCTACTGAACCGGAGATTCTCCTCAGAGCTTCGTACGACATCTCCATTGTAGGCAAGTCGCCTATCAACACTCCTTCGGGCGACATGGAAGATCAATGGAACCGCATTTTTATCCTGAATCAGGCCGTTAAGGTCAAAATGGATTAAAGCCTCAGGTGAACTGTCAGAACTGTCTCATGGTAGATGAAGTTAGGGTAGTTAGCCCCGGAGATCAGGTTATTGCTCATGGTCATCGCTTTTGCAACGTGTCTCCGAATGTGTTTAATAAGGAAGTTATCCACTCGGATTAGGTTGGCCCCGTTGAACAGCACCTCCTTAGAATAGAATTCTTTAAACCGAGACTCTGAAGTTCTTTATATATGGAGACAAGCCTTAAGGCATCGTCTCTCGAAAGCCCGAAGCTTGTTTCCACGTTGAACCACACGGGATATCCATAGGCAAGAACAGGCCGAATGAGGGCCGGCAGAGCAACTTTACCCTGGCTTCGAGTTGGCTGCTATGAAACAGTCTCTTTGTCAAGGCATAGGCCGCTTTGGCACTGGCTAGAGCAGCATCTATATGTTTGTTAAAATATAGATACAAATCGAGCCAGACCCCAAGATATCTGACTACACTCTGACTCGCCAGTGGCTGCCCGTTTTGTCCAACGATAGTCAACATTCGCCATTTCTTTCTAGTATTTCTAGAGGCCCCAGACAACGGAGTCCTGAACAGAATGGCTTCGCACTTTTGGAATCTGAACTTCAACGCCTTTCCATCGTTCTTCCTTGAGCGCAATAAGCCTACCCTAAACAGCTTGATCACATTTTCTAATTTTTGTATTGGAAAATCGCAGCAAATATTGATTCACTTGTCAGTGGTTGCCGCGAAGCTGATGAGGGACATGTTTGTCAGCTGAAACTGAACAAGGATAATGAGGATTATAAATCTCACGATACACCCTTTAAGGCGTGTAAATATGTCAAGTTTTCAATTTGAAAAGAAGCAGCGAATTGTCTTAACCCTCCCTTTAAAAAAACAAAAACAAAAGCGTCATCGTCAGTAGTTCACACTTTGAATACATAATAAATTACGATCAAAGGCCAACACTTGCTAAAGAAACAAGGCTATTGTGGTTGAGTCAGAAGTGTTGAAACTGCACAGTCATACATCACAAGAAAAACACGACTGCATTAAAGTGCTTCAAGTCTGTTTCAAGAATAAAAAGTCATTTCGGGCGGAATTATGATGTACGAGTATGAAGTATAATTTCCGTCAAATAAACTTTATCCAACCACCAAAATGGCACGAGGAAGAAGTTAAAAAGTTACATCACACGAATAAAAATTCAAGTGGACGAGGAAAACATTTCGCGTCTTCAAACTTTGCACATTTATTTTTATGAAAGCAATGGTGTCCCACATTTTTCTATGAGTGGCTTTTTATGCACCACCTCATTTTTAACTTCCCATCAGGAAGTCTTTGTAATCGGTCCGATTTCTGGAATTCAAGATTTTTACATATCACCAGTCGGATTCCTTTGATTTTGTGTGTGTGTCTGTGTACCTACGTACGAACGAATCCAACGAACCCAGATTGGTTTCCTTCGACGCGTGAAAAGCTTTTGGTTAAATTTGACAGGGTGGTTTGAATTTTTTGACGAAACAATTTTCAAAAGAATGGACAATTTCACTTCTTCAATTATGATCAATTTAGTTTTTAAATAAAAAAAAATTTCACTCAACTACCTCATCAGATAAAAAAATTTGTATTGTAAAGTCTGCATTCGAACACCGCCTTTCTCCAATACAAAGTGAACGCAGTCTTCTGCATTGCGAGCTGAACGTTGCCGTCGAATTTTGTTGGCAGCATTGTTTTTTGACTGCGTGGAGGTTGACTTCCTTTTATGAGTATTGACAAGAGGACAGGCAGTGTGGTTGGACTTCGTTCATTTTGTGTAAAAAAAAGAAAAGAGAAATCAACAAAATAAAAATAAAATCTGCGCGATCCCTTCGAAAAAGTTTTATAAATATTTACACTACCGTTCATTAGTTTTCGGACGAATTCATTTAAATTTTATTTTTTTTCAATTTCAATTTCAAAAAACTCAACAACATTTATTATGAAATAGAAAGACTAATTTAAAAACTCAAACAGTATTTAGGTAAGCCCATTTCATATTTTGATGTTCCGCATTCTCTATTGCTTGATCGACGTTTCCACGGCAGTGCTTGGATAATTAATTCAGAAATGTGAGTCCTATAAATCTTTTTCTTTTTTCATGATTCCAAATAACGTCCACATGGATAAAATTGCATAACTCGTCTATTAAAAGGCGTTACAAGGAAGATCATAACCTCCGAAGATTTAGTTTGTTAACCACTGTTGTGGTGTCTTATCATGAACGAAAATAAAGAGGTCTTTTCAGAAAATGGCACAGATATAAACAATCTCTCGAAATCTCCAAAGAAAACTGGACTGAATGTGATATTATTGAAGCCATTTTTTTACCAGAAAGAAAAAGATCCGATGCTGAGCAGTACCCAGCTCGAAATGAAGAGGTGGTGGAAATCTCTCGACTGAAACTATGTATGTTCTTTTAAACCCTTTCAAAAAGAAAGGATAATTACGCTTTAATATTCGAAATGTTAATATTGAAACAATATAAATTATGCAAAAAAAAAAAAGGCAAAGCCTATTCACCGATTCACTTTTGCTCGTTTCAATACAACTTTTAAATTTTTTTTCGCCATGATAGCTCTAGTAATAGTAATAATTTCTAAGTGATGTTTCAGTGATTGCTCAGCATAAAATTTAATGAAATGTTTTCTGAGGCAGGGAAAGTTTTTGAAGAAATTATCGAGTTCAACTAATTCAGTAAAATTTTAATTCCCAAAAAGAAACCAGTTCTTGTTATGAGTTGCGACCGAGCTTTTGCTCATGCTTGAAATTTAGTTTGTGTCAAGATTCAATTGGTCCTCAACCTTTTTTAAATTTTAAACATCTTATCTTCACGTAGAGCTAGTTACTCTTAGAGTGATGAGCATGTGCTACCATGTGCCTACAGAAGATTGGCTATGATCTTGGGTCGTTTGTCCTACAATTTTGTTTTAAACTACATGTGGCTCTTTCTTTGAGGTCGTGAGATGCAAGCCATGGACAGCCAACGTGAAATTCGTACTTAAATGCTTTTACAAGTCAAAGTGATTTCTTAAGGCCAAGACGCAAATTCATGCAGTGAGCACCCAAACATTTTAATCTCGTGTACAACATTTTTAAGCTATGCCAATGGTTGCAGCTTCAAGGGAAGAGCATGGTAAGCGTTCGATCAAGGAGAGATTAAGAAACACGATTGAGGTTCAAAAATTCTATCAACAACAAAATAATTATCTCAGTGTAACCAACCTCAAGCCGAAGCCTGCAAAGTTCGAAATGGAAACATCATCGTAGAATGGCTGTCAATGCTGAGGACATGGAAAAACCAACAATGCCGTCTACCCGACTAATATCTATGTTTAAGTCACAAAGAGCGGCTTAGCTTCTTTTCAAAGCGGCGGCGATGACTTGGTTAGGAGTATGCACCAACTTATCTGCAACGCATGGTCAGAAGAAAGAATGAAAGATAAATGGAATCAAAGTATTGGTTTGTTGGTTTATATGTGAACGCCTGAAGACGTTCGTCAACAACCTGATAGGTTCATATCAATGTGGCTTTCGACCAGAAAAGTCCACCATAGACTTATATACCTTTTCATTCATTTTAAGGTTGATTTTGGTTTCTATTTCGTCCACAGAGACGAGATGTATGAGCCCATGTCTAGATTTGACATCTATGCCATGTTCGTTTTTTGGTGCAGGATGACGATGGAGAATTCAAGCCGCTGCATTTAGGACGGCAAAGACGTCACTGACCTTCTTGACGTTAAACAACGTTTTAGAAAACGGAAAGTGCGATTTCTTCAACATTATACTTGAACACCAGAGACACTGGGTCGTATGCAAAATGCTTTCGCTCAGACTCAAATCTCATTTTTTATAGCTTTAGCTCGGGTTCGTATGCAAAAAGAAAATGAGACAGATCTCCGAGACTGAGCTTTAGCTAAACTGCTGAGACAGATCTCATAATTTTGATTGCTAGTACGCAAAAAATATAGCAATGTCTTAGAACACTGAGGTAAAGCTCATAAAAAGTTGAGACTAGAAATTTGCTGTCTCATTAGGTCAAATAGCTGCTACATAACCGTTCTCGGCGCAACTTCGCAAGATTGCGATTTTAAAAGTCTGTATCGATTCAATTCAGAGCAAGTGGTTTGGCTAACTGGTCACTTTCTCCAAGACTGTGCGCGGAAGGAAAATTAATAATCAAACCAGGATGAAGGTTTTCTTAAGATTTGTTGGAGATCCTGGATTTCAAATTAACATTGCGAAAGATTTCGGAATAAGTCAATCCAGCGTTTCCAGAATATTTAGTGAAGTTGCGGAAAAAATAGTGGAAACAAGTAAAAACTGGATAAAGTTTCCTGACTCTGAAAAGACTTTATGGCAGCAGAAAAATATATTTCCGTCTTGTATTGGAGCCAAAGACTATACGCACGTGCGAATCAGTAAGCCAAGGCATCATAGTGGAGAGTATGTATACAGAAAAGGTAATCGTAAATCGTATAAAGCGTTACTCTCTATGACTTCAAAATTACTTAGTTATTTGTTTGTAGGTTTTCATTCAATTAATGTGCAAGCGACACGCAATGGAGCTGAAAAGTTTACTAGCGTGGATGTTTCATGGCCCGGCTCGGTTCATGATTCCAGAATTTTTAAAAATTCAGTAATTTACCAGGTACTGCTTAGTAATCCTATCATCATCGGTGATGAGGGTTATGGAATCACTCCTTTTATAATGACACCATTCCGAAGGACATCTACTAATGTAGAAGAAAATTACAATAGTGTATTGATCAAAGAAAGAGTGACAATTGAACGGGCTTTTGGTCAATTAAAACAGAAATTCCCTTGTCTCCAGTACAAGTTACGAATTTCTACACAAAATGCGCCAAAAGTTTAGCATTGGATTTGGTGAATCACCATTTATAAAATCAAATAAATCCTTTACCATTATTTTTAATTTTATTTTTCTGTTTCCCGTTTTATTAACATCGCATTTGTCTTTAAGTCTAGCTTTAATGTTTATAATTTGTTTTCGATATTTGCTCAATTTCATTTGGTTAGCCAAATTTGCTTTCATACTCTGACTTACGTTTTTGTAGAGCGAGTTTTTTTTTTCTTTTAATTTCTGATAAAACTACTTTTTGATAAAACTACAGTATTGTTTTTGATGAACTGCACAAGAAAACTATTATTTTCATCGATTGCCCATTTATTGATGTTTCTCCTTCAATACACTCACTGTGCGAACTCATCTTTCCACTTGTTAAGCGGAGACTGAGACAAAGGTTTTGCCTACGATTCTGAGCTTTTGCTCATTGCAAAGGCTCAGTCTCGATACCTTTAACTCAGTCTCACATCTTAGTCTACTGAGACTTTTTTTTTATCTTTTAAAGGTCTGTTGCATAACTCAAATATGCCGAAGATATTGATATAATCGGAGAACGCATTTCGAGGTCAGCAGTGCGTTTATGAGAGTTCAGACAGAAACGAAAGAGTTGAGTTTGGTGGTATACGAGGGCAAAAAAAGCATAAGTTGTCATCAAGAAAGGACACTCAAATCACATATGTTGGTCAGAACGTTACCATGGACAGGTTTAACTTCGAAGTAGTAAGGGATTTTGTCTACTTAGGTTCCGCTGTAAACATAGATAATAACACTAGCGCTAAGATCAAAAGAAGAATACCGCTTGCTAATCGCTATAAACTCTCTCTCTCGAAGAACCTAAGTGTCGCTCTGTAAGACCTTTATTGTCCTATTATTCTGCTATATGGTGTAAAAGCATGGACACTTTCAAAATCGGTTGAGAGCGCCGTATGTTGTGATCTATGGTCCCGCCTGCATAGAAGGTGAGTCGTGGAGAATATTCAACAGTGAACTGTATGAGTTGTACAGCGACATCGACTTAGCCAAAAGGATAAAAGCCCAATACGGATTGATAATGTAAAGCGAATGGATAATAATGCACCGGCCGGGAAAATCTTCGAATTCACCCCTCGACGGTGGATACTTTCCAATATTGTGGAAAAAGTCGAAAATAGTTCCTATAACTAAAAGGAGTGCTTCAAAGGATGTTGAAAAATTTTCGGCAAATTTCATTGCTGTCAAATATAGGCAAATTATAGGCAATTAAGTCCAATTAATGACTTAATTTCTCAGCTTTTTGAGTTCAAGAAACGCTTCAATTTGTATTGAATCTGAGTTTTCAGAAGAATTTCCAATACACTCAGGTATTGCCCAAGGAACGATTATGGATCCGAAGTTTTATAATGTAGCTCTCCATGATTCCCCTATAGGTGATAATGGCTCGAACGAATACAGTGCTATTCTATATGCCGACGATAAAATAATCCTAGCAAGTGGCCCTACATAATTTAAAAAAAAATCCTAACCTTTACTAATTTCATATATTAGATCCTGTGGCTTACATATAAATACACAAAAATGTGGTTTAGTTTGTTTTCGAAATTCCTAGGGAAAAGGTCATCGGCTTGCGGTCAAGGAAACCAAAACTCTCTCTACTTATTAAAAATACTTATTGAAAAAATTTTTTTTTTTAACAAGCATGGTAGGAAGATACTGAACAAAGCACAAATGGCTGCTTCTACTCTTAAGCAGCTATGGTCCCCTTAAGATGTGTCAATGAAGAAGAAAATATTGATATACATAACGCTTATTAGACCCATATTGACATATGGCTTAAGCTCTTTGTTCAGTATCTCACCTACTGAAGCAAGAGAGCTTGAACTATTCGAAACACGCATCTTGAGGTACTGTACTGGAAAATTTAGAAGACCAAACAAAAAATGGTTTTCTAATAAGAAATTTTATGAAGTCACAAAAGTTGAACCACTTTTAAATTACATGGTAGAGGTTTTAAAGGAAAGATTAATTGGTGCTGCCACGCACACTAAGTCGCTCATAAAATCGCTATGGGATTTAAAGGCTGGTCAAAGCGTTTACGACCAGTTTTAATTTTCACCATTCAATCTTATGAACGAAAGATCGCGGTCGGTTATTGAATGTGACTCAAATGAAAATAGAGCTGAAGAATGCCGGGAGCAAGCATGTATGTACCTATATATACAAAACTTTTTAAAACACAAAATGTTCCAAAATATAATTGTTAGTGTAATAGAGATATTTACCAGAACCTATTTTAGCCTGATTGCGTTTGCGTTACTAGAGATGTAACTAAATCAAAAATAGTTTTTCCAAATTGTTTTCCTTATCACTTGAAATAATACATTCGTTAATAAATTATTACCAAATTTTGAACAATCTACGAATGTTTAAACCGCAAATCGGTTCAAAAACTCTAAAAAAAATATTAATCTTCGTTTTTATTTTTTTGCAATGCATTTTTTTAGGGAAGGAACGGTGAAGTTGATGTTGGAAGCATATTAAATACCACCTAAACATTTTCTTTTTATCTTGAGATGGGAAGTTCATGGAAGCAGGAGCAGGTGTACTCGCACCCAAACCTATTTTATACACTACGCTGACAGAGCTTTGTTGCTGTAAGGAGTTCAAGCTGTAAACTCGTTAATTGTTAAACAAAAGCTTGTTTGAATTTTGTCGTTTGAGTTATTTTGTGGTCTTTTATGTCAAAACGAATAGTTTCTACCAAATATACATGGTACGGCCTCAAAAAAAGAAAAAGGTTGTTGTCACGAGATTTTTTAAACTTTCATAACCTGGTTAACGTTTAATGCTTAGCAGATTTTTTTTGAAGGCTTCAAAATGGCATTTGGCATAAGTTGTTTGAAGACTATGAACTGACCATGCAGATACTAGCATGGAGCGATCAGAGATGCAATGTCATCGTTATCTTTTTTCTTGGGATAATATTTATTGAAGCAGCAGTTGAATTAAGGCTCAATAATATGGAATTGGACCATTGGAAGGATGAGTGATCAAAGCAATTCCTCGATCGACATCTTGAAATTCTTTGTTAAAATAAAATTAAAGCAAAAAACAACATTTCCCTGTGAAATTTTCGGTTCTCGTTTGCTGACGTTAGGTTCTAAATTTTTGTACATTTCTGTACATTTCCGAACTCCATAGTAGTACTTTACCCGTGCTCAAAAAGCTATGGAAACCGTAGAGTTTTCAGTTATCAGTTTGTGAGATACTTTCTTTCTCACGGACGTGGGTAGTGCCCGGAACGAACTATTTTACTTAAGTTAATCTGTTTTGGTCTGCTCGGAGCCACAAGTATTTTATTTCTTTGATGAATTTAATAGCTTAAGAAGATCGAACCCAGTTACTGGTTCGAAAAAAAAAACGCTATATGAAAGACTGGTTACCGATAACCATGGAATCATATCAGTTACTCATCATTATGCAGGACCAAAATTGTCCCGGTTGTGCTGTAAACCGCAGGAGATCAGACAAAAAATCTTTGTCTGACAGTTGTTCCTTCTCCCAGTTGTTGAATTTGATTGAGTGCGTAAGAAGACAAACTTCTACGGAAGTGCATAGTTCGAGCTGAACAGTCGGTAGGTTCCCCATTTCTAGAGCGTACAGACAATCACTCTCCAGCCAGATGAGTCTTTAAAACTAAGTTACGAACAACTGACAATCGACTTTACCTTGTGTGTACATACGATTGGAGGCACAAAGATATGAAACATGCTAGCTGGAGAAAAGTTTTCAGGAGGGTATGCTAGTCTAGAAATTTAAAAAAATAATTTACAGGGGGATTTTTCAAAATTCAAAATATTTTCTTAGATATCGGTATTTTGCTGACCCGGCATTTAAACTGGTTCGGCCGGAACTAATCGAACAAAAGACATTAGGGATTCTCCGTCTACCTGTATCCATACTGTAAAGCCAATTTACGAGAGTTTATCATCAGAGGAGTAATTGACTTGAAGTTTAGGTTCAGAAACTCAAAATAATAATGAGTCTCCAAAGTCTTTGACTTGGAATTTCGATCCATAGCGACATTAATTGCTGTTTGTAATTTTAATGAAGGCTTCATTCCTATTTTAAAAGTTATGGAACTTATAGGAATGAATTCATTTGCTGTGAAACGAGACAACGCCCGAGATACGAGCATCCAACGCATCAAAGGAGGCCAGAACTGCTCGATATGAAGAGAGAAACGCGGAAAATAATTTTTTTGAAGTCGAGGAAGGTCCGATGTATGAAGCTGTTATGAAGTGTTATGTTATCCCCATCCCCAAATTTCTATTAGTTTTTTTTTCAAAATTCGAAACAGTCAAAAAAAAATCGTAGAAAAATTCTTTTTTTTTCAAGCAGTCGCCATTTTGTATAAAAGAATCTTTCCAACTTTTTTTTCTTCGTGGGTATGGTTTCGCGCCAATTTTTTGAGACTTCCACGTCATCAACTGCTAATTTTTGAAATTTTCAACGTTTTTTTTATTTTTTGATTTTTTTCTGTATTATTTTTACGTTAATAAATAACTAATAAAAAAATGGATATTAAAAATATTAATTGCCTTTTTTTTATGACACTTCAAAAATTACATGAAATTCATGCCTCTTGACTCGAATACCCCTTTAAGTAGAAGCTCAAAGACGTGCGGTCTTTAGTGCCATCGAAGTTGTAGTTGGGTATTTTTTTCACTTTACTTGCACTTTTAAATTTCCACCACATTTTCTTCAACTCAGGATAGTATTACTCAAAATACGTCTGGTTTATAATCCTTCTTAGAGAGCGTCTCCTCTGTCGACACAACCTCCAGGCTTTCCTTCCAAAGAATCAATCAATATCTTCATTCTCACGTGAGCTTCAGTTCAACAAAATAATGCAAAAAAAATACATCTCTGCTGTTGCACAGTTGTTGTGTGAGCCCTTCTCTAGATTTCAGGGGATGTCCTCACTTATTTACTCCTTTCCAACGTTACAGAACATGTTCGATTGAATAATGAAATCAATTTTGAATTCATGCCACCATCTGTCAGCGCTGTCATTTCGTTAAAATTGAATTACAGCGAATGTATCTGCACCAGCACACCAACGCCATCGGCACCGGCTTGAATGTTCCCAAGAGATAGAATTTGCCATCTTTTGCCTTCCAGAGGAAATGTTATTGAAAAACGTTCAATAACCTAGTTAAGATACTTTTCCTTTTTATTTCGAATTTGTATTTGCAAGGTACGAGAACGAGTACGAGTACGAGTAGGGTACTTACTTTGAGTTTGTTGAGTTTGTGCTGTTGTAGAGCGAGTCGTTGAGTGGAGATTCAATCGTTGTGAGGGTATAGTCTGGATGTATGCTGTCATTTAGGAATATTGATGGACTTGTTGATTCTATCATGTTTAGAAAATGCGTCGGGATTTTATTTACAAGTTTGCTTAGACTACGCGCATGCACAGCTAATCAGTCATTGTGTCTCTTGTTTTACTGAACATGTAGGTTGGCATCCTTCTTGCTGATGGCGTCGAAGGCGGAATGAATCACCTTGGGAAAAGAGTTCCTTTGGGCATCGTTTTTTTCTCATATCTTTTTTTCCCCTATTTTTTGTTTTCACTGTAACGAGAACAATTGAAGATAAAGGTAAGTTCAAAAATATTAAAAATAGAATGAATTTATGAAGAGTTTTGAAATTGTTTGAGCACTCGTAAATCTGTTGAATGGAGTGCGTAAAAGTGACAGAAATGTGATTGAAGAGATATGACTGAGAGGTTGAAGGTTTCCCGCACCCTTAAAATTTGGAATTCTTAAATATAGACTTTGCAGGAGATAAATATGACTTTACAAATATGAAGGTGATGTTTTTTTCGTTTCAGTTAAACAACCTTTTAAATTAAGTATGCGAAGATGGGAGGAAATTTATAGGGTTGCATCTTGTATCACTATTGAACTGCTCTTATTATGCTTTTGATGTAAGGGACTGAAAAGAAGTTAGGAAGGGATACCGTGAGAGAAAGAACCTTGCGACGGCGATCATGCCATAAGTCTAGTACATAGGGAAAGAACGAAAAAAAGTAGGAAATCGAGAGAAGAATAGGTTCGGCTTAACTTCAAGGGACATTTGGTTTAGAACAGCGGAAAAACCCAGTGGTGAAGCTTAAGTACTTGAATAAGTATGAGTCAAGTCTTGTTTTTTTTGTGTGTGCTAGAGTGCTAGCCAGGAAGATTTATCCCTTACGTCAACAAAGGTCGAGCCCAAACATACGCATCGAGGACAAATATCAAGCGAGGGTTATCCTGAAAAATACGCATAAATAAGAGTGGCGAAAGAAAGTACATCCAAAGGTATTCCTATTATAATACAGTGTTTGAGACGGGGCCGTGAATTCAAGCGATTTTAAAGTCGATCTTGATCGCCCGGGTTGAGTCATTGGACGGTCGTGTGTGCAGGTTCGACTCTATCGGTCTCTCTTTTCTCTTTGTTTAGGGTAGTTTTAAGACAAGTTAAGTTTAGTAATTAAGAATTTCAAAAGTTATTAAAATTGTAATTAGTGTTCAGAATCACGAGGCTCGTGGTGAGTAAGGCTGGTAAGTGGTGCCCATACCTAACCCACAGCCATTCTTCGCAGTTGGCCGAACAACCTCCCGTAAGATGTCGCGGAGCTGGAAATCGGCGGTAACAAACTTTCGAAAATTCCCTTTAAAATTTCTGAATGTATCAAAGGTCAACTTAATAGTTTCATATAACCATCTAGGACATGTAAATAAGTGAAATACAAAATTTGTGTAGGTCAAAAAAGTTTACCGGAAAAAAATTGATTTAAAATCTAGCTGCGTCTATTTTAATATGATGCAAGTTTTGAAGACCATGCACATCGCCGTTTTTTTCATCATACTCCAAGGATTTGAAAATCTCTGGAAAGAATGTGGTTTCAAACTCAGGTTTAAATTGCACTATGGATTGAGTCCAAATTATGAATTTTATAGCGATTTATTAGCATTCGCTTGGTTCGCAGTATTTTATTCGACATCAGTTGATGTACTAAAAAATTTGTATTGTGGAAGATTTTTTTATCAATCCACTATTTTATTTGTTTATTTATTCAAAAGAATTCTTACAATGTAAGATTATAAAATCCTATAAATTATGTAAGACGTTAACAACTTTAAGCGAGCTTCTACTTGTATTATAATTAAAATGCAATAATGGAGGAGGCTTACACAAATTAAAAATACAAAAGAAAAGCAAAAATAAATAAAAGGTTGCTTTAATATTAAATGAAAATAAAATTATGTAATTCATTCTAAATGGAATTCACTAAACAATGGATAATCAGCTCGATTCAGAGGCCAATAGCAAGCACCTTAGATTTATCAGCATTTAAACGCAAATCATGTCTAAGTGACCATTGGTAGATATTGTTGTGATCTTCATTTATAAGGCTGATGGCTTCGTTAGCTTGAGTGATGGAGCTGCTCATGAGAAGTTGGACGTTATCCAATGTGGATTTTACAGTGTCTTACAATTTTGGGCAGCACGTTAACGTAGAGCTAGAATAAACAAGGTGGGACTCCACTGTTTACGTTAATCAATTTAGAGAATTTGTCGCCTGCTACTACGCGTTACTGCCTCCCATTCAAGTAGGAAAAAATAAGTTTAGCGGAAAGCGTTGAGAATTTGAAATCCTTCCTAAGTTTGCTGTAGAGAACCGAATGGTTGACTGAAGCTAGAAGCGTTAGAAATGTTAGATAGTTACTATCTAACGCATTTCGAATCTCATCAGCAATAAATATAAGGGCTGTTTTAAAACTTCTTATTGACAGATTGGTGTGTACTTAAGAGGTTTTTGTTAGAGACAAAGTTCTGTATTTGTGGAGTGATTATTTTTTCAAAAAAATTTTGACAGATATGGAAGAATGGCTATTGGTCAAGACTCGACTATACTTCCTTTCCCTTTCTTTGGAATGGGGATAATTTTGGCTTTCTTCCAGGGGAAAATTGACGTCATAATGATTGTATTGAGTTTGTACGTAGTATATTTGAGTATATGTGGGAGTAGCAGTTTAACAAACTTTGGATTTAATTTGTCAAGGCCAGTAGCCACTGATTTAATGGATAAGATCGCTTGAACAACGTCTTCTTCACATACTCTTTGAAAACAGAAGCAATCTTCATCTTCTCGTTCTGAATTTATTCCAAAAAAAAATATTGTTTTGAGACTGTGGAGTACCAGTTGTGTAAACAAATTCTACGTTGATCTCGTCACAATCAATGTCATCTGCGATTTTTGGATTCTGCTAACCAATCCCCAATTCACGGAGCTGTTTTCACAGTGTTTTCCCGGTTACCGATCGGTCAAACTTACTGGTGTTGAAAGCAAGTTTAGCGGACCGTACATTTGCAATGACTTTATTACGCAGTGAGCGATAGTTATTTAATTTTAATTCGTCTACTCGGTACCTTTTCCAGTTATTATATAGCCTAATATAATAATATAGTTCCTTCATGAGGAGTACTATCTCCGGGTTAAGCCACTGTGGTGAGGAAGTGTCTTTCTTTCTTTTAATTTTTAGGGGAACATGTTTTTCAAATTGATACTGGAGGAAAGAGATTTGTTCATCGACAGAAGGCATATTGTAGATACATTCCCAAGGAGTTACTTTAATATCAAGAAGCACTTCGTCACGGTTGATATTGAGGAAGTTACTGTACATTATAATTGATTCGCTGTGCACATTTTTAATGTCATATGTCAGATAAATTAAGTCATGTCTGGAAAAGCATGGCGCTGAAAGCTGGTCGTAGAGAGAAGTTCTTTCGGTTTTACTCACGAGAAAAATTTCGATAAGAGAGGATGAATATTCAGAGAAATGTGTCGGAGAGGTTAAATATCAGTTTTTTTTTTATTCATTTAATTCATTTTCCTTACATGCTAGACAAAAATTGCTTGAATCTAGCTTAACTACGTTTATATACTAACTTACTGCCCATCTACGGGCACTCCTTACTACACCTAACAACTTTAATTATGTCTTTCGACTACTGTATATCTATTTGAATTTAAATTTTAAAAACTTACTGAGAAAACTAAGAAAATATTAAAAGAAAAAAAACTTAGTGCAAGAACTTTTTGATTTTGACTTAAATTAGACCTTAATACTTACTAAAAACTAATCTTAAACCTAAAATCTAAAACTTATTAAACTAATTGTCATCTAATATATAAGCCGGCGGAGGCTGACAGGACGTGCTATCCGTATTTGCCATAAGGGCACTCAAAATAAATATATACGACAGATTTCTACTCTTTTTCCAACCTCGACGTTGCCATTCGACTTCTGCTCTGTCGCGGTCTGATACTGCCCTACTTAACCTTAGAGTCTCCGTTGAGCTAATTGCGA
Organism: Orthonevra nobilis; assembly: GCA_963555765.1. NCBI lineage: Eukaryota > Metazoa > Arthropoda > Insecta > Diptera > Syrphidae > Orthonevra > Orthonevra nobilis. The sequence goes on along the minus strand of OY743225.1, from coordinate 48,342,053 downwards.
CGTCTTGATTGTAGTTGACTCGCACGTCCACAGATTTTCGACCGACATAGAAGATAAAGGATACAGCTTATCTATCCTGGACCAGGCCTTTTCTATCAAGATAGAGGAAAGCTTCAGGGGGATTAAGGCCCCCACTCTCTACTCCACTCTGATCAGGATTGCCCCGTCGTATAGGACTTCATTACTTTAGAATTTTTTTACTCAGACTCTGGAGTTCTATCTAAATGGAGATAAGCCCTAAGGCATCGTCTTTCGAATTCCCGAATATTGTTCAGCAAAAACCTTAACCGACGTAAAATTTTTTTTCAAATGCGTTTTCAGATAACACATGAGAATCACATGGAAATGTTGAACCAATAAGCACCAAAAGTATCTTGGTGGTATAAGACGCCTCTACTCTCATCTTCAGCAGTAGAGTGCTTGTTTTCAATCGTGTTGATTGCCTTCCCTTGAAGTAGATGCGACCTTTAAAATATTGTAATTAGCTGTTTTATTTTAATATTTTTTAGATGTTGGAATTCAGAAATTTTGAAAAAAGTGACTATTGTTTCATTTTAATATCATTCATAAATAGCAGGGTCTGAAAAACCACGGGTGCTATTCCACCGGGATCTGAGATACATTGACAGTGACCCGAAATAATATTATGCGGATATTCGTTTAATATGTAAAAAAACATCAGTTTAAAATTGTTTTTATTATTTTTAATAACGTTAAATAAATTTCTTTAAATTGTTAGCATACAAAAAAAAATTCTTGTAATTTTAACACCGATTAAATAGCTTCATTACAATACTTTTCCATTTAATTTGCTTCCGTCGCTTCTAAGACATACTGTCGAGTGAGTTTATAAAGTTTCCGAACTGTATTGGAAATTTTAGTAGGCGGATGTTTGGTGAGTAGGAATGGCGCTAATGGCGGGGGTTGGACCAGCCCATTTTCAGTCACTAGTGAAAGGTGACAGATGTCCTAGCCCGGATTTGAACCTAGCACCTAACGCTCAGCAGCGCGACGTCCTTACCACTGAGCACACACCTACTCTGCCACTGCAAGTGTCTAAACAGAGCACGTTGAAAGAAAAAAAAAACTCATAAAGATGGCCTCATAAATAAGTTGGGCAATATGGAACAGCTCAAGCTAAGAAGACCCGCAGTTATAACGGACAAGTTAAATGAAAAAAAAAACGGCCACGTGCGAGTCAGACACGCTCACGAAGGATGTCGTTGTACATAGTCTTCTTCTTACCGTAAAATTAAGTCTTGTTTTGAAAAAAAAACATTTTTTTTAATATTTTTTTTGTATTTGTGCTAACGGGTCCGCCAAATAACTTCTTTTTTTTTTGAAAATGCTATAAAAAAGACTGCTGAATATTTTCTCAAATTTCTTTTTTTATTTCATTCAAATGGCTGCCTCGGCTGGCCATGCAGTAGCCTACACGATCGGTCAAATTTATTTCACCAGTGGCTTCACGAATATTGTCCTTTAAAGGGTCAATTGTCTCTGACTTGTCGGCGTAACACTTATCTTTGAGGGCACCCCACAAATAATAGTCTAACGGTGTCAAATCGCAGCTCCGAGGTGGCCAAACGACATCAGCTCTGCGGCTGATAATGCGATCTTCAAAAACAGGGCGCAAAACATCGAGTGTAGCTTCGGCTGTGTGGCACGTAGCGCTGTCCTGTTGAAACCAAATGTTGCCAATATCCTCCTCTTCAATTTTTGTGAACAAAAATTCGTTCAACTTGGCCCGATAACGATCGCCATTGACTGTAACGGCCACTCCTTGCTCATTTTCGAAGAAAAATGGTCCAGTTATGCCTCTGGACCAAAATCCGCACCAAACATTGGTGCGGGTTTTCTGTGCCCCAAATGCGACAATTTTGCTTGTTTTCATACCCGCCAAGATCAAAATGAGCTTCATCTGAAAGGATGATCTTTTTTTTGGCAAAATCGGCATCTTCTGTAAGTCGATCGAAGGCTCACTTAGCGAAGCGAAAACGCATTGGATGATCAGTTGGCTTCAACTCCTGAACGAATTGGACTTTTTATAGCGTCGTACCAAGGTCTTTAGCAAAATTCGTCTCAATGATGTCTCCGAAATGTTCAATTGATGGAGCTTCACGCACACTTTCTGCCACAGCAGCAATATTCTCGGGTATACGCACTGTTTTTGGCTTTTCACGCTTTGGTTTATCGATGAGGATGCCAGTTTCTTTCACTTTTTTCACAAGATAACGAACATACGGAACTGACGGTGCTTCTCTTCTTCCAAAATCCGTACGCAATTTTCGCACACATTCTGCAACATTACCATGATTTTCAAAGTAATGTTTCCCATTGTTGTTCAAGCGTATACACAACCATATTCGTTCAGCGGAAGGATAAAACTAATTATCTATCAAATCAGACATGAGCTTAGTGTTACTAATCACGAAATAAGCACTTGTTGAAAAAAAAACGTTAGATGGCGGACCCTTTATAACGCTCATAGTAGTACACACTGTGTGAAAATTGCAAGTGGCTATTTATCAGGAGAAACAGACCTGTCACCGGAGTCTTAGTAAACGAGAACCCTTAAAATGAAATTCATACAAAATGAATTAAGACATTCCTATGTGGACTGTGATTCTTTTCCATCATCTTCAGATATTCTATTACAAAAGGATAAAGGCTTGCTCTTGAGGTTTGTCCATCGAAAGACTTGTCTTTCCAATTCTCGGATTCTCGGAGACTAACGCATACTTTACATTTGACAGCCCTTACATTTTTGATGGGAATTTTTAATGGCAGCATCATACACATACGCCGTCACATTGAAACCGTGGGATTCTAGTATGTCCTTAATTTCGTCGACACCAAGTAGCCATAGCACCTCGTTATAATATTTTTCCTGCTTCGACTCTCAGGTGCTTAGTGTTTAGCCAGTCCAGGTATTTAGTCTTGCTTATCCAAGCAGGCTGCAATGCTCATGGTTGAAGTCTTCTCCTATATCTAGGAAGAAACCCAGAGCGGACTCCTAGACATTGGTGAATATGTTCATCCTTCTGACCGCTTTATATAAATCCGCGTCAAACCACCTTATCATCAGTTGTGCATTGTTTTATATGGATGGGTAATCACTTCTTTAATACAGGGTTTTTCAACAGGGACGCTACAAAAGTAGAGCGATAGGGACAGCAAATGACGCCATAATAAGTTTTGCCATTTAATGTTGGAAAGATATACGAGCCAACAGCGAGTCGAAATTATTGAAATTTACTACGGAAATTCGGAGGCAGTGGCGTCAACGTTAAGAGCGCTACGTCCAATTTATGGTCGTCATAATCGTCTCAGCAGATCAACAATTGAGCGTCTAGTAGAAAAATTTGAATCCACAGGCACAGTACAAAATGTTCCCGTGCCAGTGAGACAAAGAAGTGCCCGTAGTGTCGAGAATATTGCTGCCGCTGAGGCTTCAGTTGCAGAAAGCCCAAATGTGTCTCTCACACGTCGTTCTCAAGCGTTGGGCATCTCAGTGACGTCGTTGTGGCGAATTTGGCGAAAAGATCTTGGCCTACATCCTTACAAGATTAAATTGACGCAAGAAATGAAGCCGCTTGACCACCAGAAGCGTCGCATGTTCGTGAATTGGCTGAGAAACAACCTGAAAATGATTCGGATTTTCATCGAAAAATCATCTTCAGCGATGAGGCTCATTTCTGGCTGAATGGCTCCGTCAATAAACAAAATATGCGGTATTGGTCAGGCAGGTCATGGCACACGTACTACATGAGTCATCATTGCATCCCGAAAAAATTACGGTCTGGTGTGGTTTATGGGCCGGCGGCGTCATTGTGCCGTACTTCTTCTGTGGTGATCAAGACCAGCACGTAACTGTGAATGAGGATCGCTACCGTTCAATGATTACCAAATATTTTTGGCCCCAATTGGATGATATGGACTTGGAGGACCTGTGGTTCCAACAGGACGGCGCCACAAGCCACACAGCGAATGTCACAATCAATTGATTGGAAACCAAGTTTGGAGAACGTGTTATCTCACGAAATGGTCCAGTCGCTTGGCCGCCTTGGTCGTGCGATTTGATGCCGTTAGACTATTTCCTGTGGGGCTACGTCAAGTCTATGGTCTATGCCAACAAGCCAGCGACGATTGATGAATTTCGTTCGAATATCGAACGTGAAATTGCAGCAGTATCGCCGGTTTATGCTTAAAAACCGTCGAAAATCGGGTTCAGCGTCTGGACTTCTGCAAGCGAGCCCGTGGTGGCCATGCAAAAGAAATCGAGTTTCATACATAATTTCAGTTTCATACATAGTTTCACAGGAATAAAGAATTTCATTGATATCCCAAACCGTTTATGTTTTATTTTAAAAAACTTTTGTATCGCTCTTATTGAAAAACCCGATATATGTGCCAATAAGCCATTCCAAGAAGGTCTTACGTTGGATTAAAACACAACTTGCATTTCATTTTTATTTTTCCGACTCACGTGTCATTGGTATAAGCCATTGGAAGCTTTGAAATGACTCATCCTTTTCCATTGTTACAGATCAAAATACAAATCCCCCTTCGTGACGAATTTCATACTAAATCAAGGATTAAAATAAAGACCTGCTATAAACGTGGCAATTAAAAAAAGCCTGTAAGCTTTAACATTTAGCCTAATACCCCCTTCGAGTTTAAAATCTAAATCTGCTTAAAAAAACGTATTTTTAAGTATTTTTTGTAACTTGTTTTTGAAAAACAATATATTGAAATACACTCCATAGTAAAGTCCAATTAATTCCGATAACAATTGATGTGTTATAGAACGTTGATACTTCCCTTTGATTTAAAAAAAAAAAAATATTCATAGCTGAATTGAAACACATTTCCCTGAAGCCAATCAGGTGTTGCTGCAATGTCAACTGACCCGAAAAGGGGGCTGTTCATGCCCGGTTCACACAGTCAATGACAAGAGAAGGTGATTCCTATTTCAAAAATTTTATTTCCCAAAGGACAAAATACAAGGTTTTTTTTTTCATCCCACAAAAGCTGCTGGAGATTAACGAACGAAATATTTTTAATTGGATCTCAACACATTCAATGAAATCCATTCAAATGCTTTAGTGTGTGTGTTTCATGCCTGTGGCATATGATTTCTGTGAAACATGGAAATCCTTCTTTCTTTACACGACAACACGTTTCCTCTGGGTACACAAAGCTAATCCCGAATAAAATCGTTTTTAAAAGAGATAAACTTTTGTTTGTGTTTATCACACTTGCCGGGAAGCCTTCAATTGTTTCTTACTTTGCGTGAGATAACAGCTGGAGTTGAAAAAAAAAATAAGGCTTCGCTTAACAAAAGGCTGCCAGATTTAAACATCCTTTCGTCGGCACCCGGATCGTGGGAGCTCACAGGCAGCCAAGAGGAATTTGGCATTTTAAAACTCCTTAAATCCTTACGACCGTTTTGAGGATTTAGTATTATGAAAAAAATTGCCAGACGGTTCTTGTTTTTTGCGTCTTATCAAAAATGTGACCTTGTGTATTTGAGTTTTTATTCTTAAAGAGGCGGAGACTAGCCTCACAATGCGTCTACAATTTTTTATATTTTGTGCCTGAGAAATAAAGAATAAGGATCCTGGAAATATCAGAGCCTGAGACAGAGTTGACCTCCAGCCCTGTTGGTCGTAAGCACGCTGCTTCCAATTGTTTCTAGTGTCCTTGAACCAGATATTCGGTTTTCTTGGGCTTTTTCAACATCGGAAGTTGCATTCGAAGACTCTCCTGGCTAGACCATTATCATTCATTCGCTCGATGTGGCCGAGCCAGTGATGAGTCGACGGATTTTTTGCCTTCTGGGATACATACACATCTAGAACCATCGTTTGGTGGCCAAAACTCTCCAACTACATGCCACGCAACAGCTCTAGGAGCTATAGTCCGGCTAACTCAATTACCTATCGTCATAAGGTAAATAGCTGTCAGATATGCCTTTAAACTGCAGTTAGATTATAAAAAACAAAACAAGGCGACCTATTGGGGCACGTAAGGATACTCAATTCAATCCCCAAAAGAGCCATGTTCTGTACAATCTCACATATCATAGTGAGGCAGCATTCTTTCGGCAAATAATTTAGGGTTGAAAAATTAGATCGCAAAAATTGTTCCAGTTCCAGTTCCTAAACTAGACCCCAAAAGTCTGGTATTGTTCACAGACGGATCAAAAACGGATTGCGTTGGAACAGGATCTCCTTTTCAGAACGCCAGGCAGCACTTCTGGCATAATCATCCAACCCAATGGATTTCAAAACTGTCAAATGTTACTACTATGCACTATAATCCTTTGCCAAACTGAACAAAGTGAAGCGTGGCTAATTCCCTGGACACAAGATTCCAGGCAACGAATCTGCAGATGCCCTGGATATTCAAGTGCCAACGTACTGTAGTGTCAAATGGACAACAGCTACAAAGCTGAATAACGAATGGGAAAACAAACTTCACCCAGACCACTGGACCAATAGGGATGGTCCAAGCCATTTCTTCTGATAAGTCAGGCTTTATTCCTCTAGGGAAATCCTCAACCTTGACAAGGAAATTATAAGAAAGCTGATGAGCTTTCTCACTGTCAGCTGTGGCCTTACAAAAATGAACCTGTGCCGAGATAAGGAATGTCCGCTATACCTGGAAGAGGTTGAAACATCCGAACATATTTAAACGAGCACTAAACTGTTTAAGGAAACGATATTTCCACGGGGAGATACTCACTTCAATGGCACTCAAGAGATCACTGGGCAGACTTAAAAAATATAGTTCTTTCCGTATCAATACCTGCCCGTCGAACTATCTGTTCCAAGACAAGATTGAAGAAGTTAGAGGTTTCATGACGGTGCCGAAATCCGGTGCAAGTTTGGAATAGTTCGGAGGTTTTGGGCCTGAATTGCATGGTGCGTTGTATGATACAACCGGATCAGTTTTTTGTGTTATAATAAAATATAAATTAAGCTGAGTCTTGGGTCTTTTGAAGATCGATCAAATGAGGTATGAAAGAGTTATTTTCAAACGTTTGCACCTTGCAGTTGAAAAATATTGTCGTTCAACAAATCAGGATGAGCTGATTCGGGTACTGTTGAATAGTCAAGTAAACAAAAGAGATTCGGAAGATCTTTCAAAAGATGTTTCGTCAGCGATGTTGACCATTGCTGAAGAGCAAATTTGAACAGTTTGCAAAATAAGACTGAAGAAGCAAAAGCCGAACTTTCGAAGACATGCACCAAACAAGATGATTGTTCGATTGTCGTTAACTGAGTTTGCTTTTAGTTTTGACGAAAAGTTGATTACTTTTCGGTATTGACATCGGCCAACTCCAGCCATTTTGAATTTCCATTTGGGACATTTTTCATTGCAGGTTTTTTAAAAGGCTATAACTTTACCTCATAAAGTCGTGACATTACAAGCCATAGGAACCTAATTTCTTAACAAGTTCACGCTATCGTACAACAAGCTAGCTACCTGTATGCGTAAAGTGTGTACCGAGAAAAATGTTGATGCTAAATAAGGAGCTTGGTCCAAAACCTTTCGAAATTAAGCCCGCTAAAGAACGGAATCCAAACGACCTGAACCAGCGTCGAATATGCATTGAGTGAGCCTTAAAAAACCCGCAGGCAGACCTTCTTGTGTTATCAAAAAGTAGTCTTCAGAGATGAAGCTCATTTTTGGTTGAAAATGCATGTTAATAAACAAAATTGATTTAATTGAACCGATGAGCTGCAAATGCCAATTTAATGCGGTTTTTCAAAGCTGATCGTGAGGATCAGAATGGAAATGATTTCGGACATTTTTTCGCCCAGAATGAACGAGCTGAACCTGGTTGCACAGCACGTGAATCGATGGATAAATTGAGAAATGAATTCGGTGACAAATTAACCTCTTGTTTTGGACGGAAAAATCGTGCGATATATCATAAGATCAATTCACTCTTCTATATGGATAAACAAGGATCAACTGACGTTTAAGTAGACAACATAAGAGTTATTGGCTAATATGATCGAAAAAAATCCTCATAATAGGACTCTCTGTATGGACCCGTAAAGGTCAAGAATACCGACTTAAATTTTCTTAATGAATTAGATTCTAAGATAAGCTTTGACGGTATCCTTTAAGGAACTGTTTCTTAATCAAGCCTGAGGTATTTAAGAAGGACATGAGTTCCATAAACAATTGAATTGAAGAAGGGTCTACCTAGCGCTTGTTGTCCGGCTCTAGAATAGTCGCAAAAGAAATGAGTTAAGGCCTCCGTATCAGCCAGAGTCCTGTGTAGACCGCCACTAGACTAGCAATATTATGATGAAGGAGATCCAGGCGAGCGCTGGAGGGCAGATCCGTGCCCAGCAAGTTCATCGGCCTTCTTATTACCTTGGATTTCACTGTGACTGGGAACCCATACAAGGGAAATGAGCTGACCCCCTAACGATGCTATTCCAGCATTCCTGTACTAATTTCGAACGTGAATTAAGGAGGCAATAGCTTTGATGGGTTCTTGACTATCAATGCATATGGCAATCTTCTGGCTTAGCAGTCGGGTAGTCAATAGGCTTTACACGTAGACCTAAGCTTTCTTATTCTTTCAGGCTATCATTTTCGACACTGTTTATTTCAGTTGTTAACCTTTCCTAAATGTAAAAAAAATTTCATTTACATACGAAAAACAAGGAGAAGAAAATTAAGTGAACTGAGTACGCACTGATTTCAGTAAGGCCTTTGAAAAGCTTTCCCTTAAGCTAATGGCATTTAAAATGATATCTCTTGGTTTCCCTGCGTTCATATCTTAATGGACGAACGTATCAAGCTTTGCTTTATCCTTAATAAACGCTACCTCGTTTATTAATTCTATCTAATAAGGATATTGTAAGTGTGCCCAATTAAAAAGCTTCGTAAACCCGATGTGCGTACTTCCGTACGTAGTTTTGTACTTGCATTACGATTTGAGCAGGGCAATAACCTTTATCAACCAATGCGTACAAAAATGTTTGCTCTGCAGCCAAAGGTCTTTGCTCAAAATGAATAAAGATATTTCGTTCCGTGAAAAAATTGTCTTTTATTTTCTAAAAAAAATCCCCAATTACTTAGTTGCCAACCCAATATTTATAAACTTACAAATTTGTACGGAACCTTCGGTGCGCGAGTTCAACTCGCACTTGGCCAATATTTTTGTGTATAGAACGATATTTAAAATTTTCGTGTACAAAAAACAGAAGAGTAAAATATTTTTTCTTTCGTTTTTTCTTAAACTGTTTTTAGCACACTTTTTGAATTTTTTTATTCCATTAAAAAAAAAATTAAATAGCATACGTTTGTGTGTATAAGAGAACTGTTTGTTTTTTATTTCCCTGTAATTATTTTTAATTTTATTTATTGATAAAAACAATGAGTAATACTCTTGCTCCACCGCCATTCTTCCAAAGTTTCGAATGATTTCTTCTGATTCGTTCTGATAAAAATTACATGAGTAATGCCCCAGGAATTGGGATAAAGTATTCCACAAGTAATGATGGAATTTATCCACCCGTGTGTTACAGGTTACAGTTAAACGACTTCCAATGCACGTATGATAATTATTTATATTTACGGTCCACTGCACTTTGTAATGAATATATTTATCCTGAAAATGTCAGCCGTTTTCGATCGAATTGATTCTCAAAATGTGGTGCCTTCAGTACCAGAGCCAACACACCGGGCTTCTTTTAATACAAAATTTCCGGACCATCAAATCGAACTCCACAGTGATGACGGTTAACCGCTGAATTTAAAACAAATTGAAAGCAAATACGAATTCCGTGGATTCGTGTATCCTTGCTGGGCAAACAATGCTTTGCCGCAGGATAATTTCCCAATCTGAATTTGTCTTCAAGGGACTATGTTGGTTCGTTATTGCAAAATATTATTCGAGGTAAAAGCTCAAGGTTTACGCAGGAAAATGGACTTGTCATAAGCCCGGGGTAGGACACTGAAAAATGACTAAAACTGGGCTGAAAGTCAATGAATATGCTGCTCGAGAAGGCCCATTTTTTAATCATGCATATGGTTAGTTTTGTAAATCAGAACTTTGAATAACATTTTCCATGTTGCCGAAAACAATACATTGAAGGTTGTCTGAGAAAAGTAGTGCAAGGATATTTGGCTACTTTATTAGTGGATTGTTAATGATTATCATTAAGCCTGTAGCTAGATGAAGAATTTCGCCAAACAAGGGCAAATTGAATAAACTCTTGTTTGCTGAAAGAAATTTATTTGAACCATTTGGTCCTCTTCACCATTCAATTCCTCTGTTCAGTGGCGATTCCTTCGAATAATATTTAGGAAAGTTTCGATGCGAGCATTGGCACTGAAATAGTTCGATTTTTTTAGATGGTCTGAAATAAGGGTTTATATCAGTCACATGCAGGAACGTAGTGGTCACATTTATACTTTAAGCCTTCAACTAAAGTCGCTAATTGTTCCTTTTAAAAACCAGCGGAGAGGCTTCTTGTTCCTTCAAATAATTTTTCGGGAAGTTGCGTACCAGGCAAGGAATATAACGAGTGAGGTTTTTAAAAATGGTCTTAAACCGGTTGCTCGATTAAGGCCTCATATTTATTTATTATACAAAACTTCTAGAGGCCTTTTTATATTGACGCTTTATTTATAAGGCAAATCAACAAGGGTCCTATTCACCAAGATTAAGAAGGACCTCCACTTGAAGAGGGTCTGAACGAACTAGGGATCGGGGAATTTTTTTTACCACGAAAGCTGTTATCTGTGGTATTCCACAGGGAGGTGCCATTTCACCGTTGCTTTTTCTATTAATCATGAATAGCGTTATTTGGAAATGAGCATCTTTGTCATTGCATAATGATGTCCTATTTTTAGTTCGAAGCGGATGTTTGAGTACTTTTTATGAAATATTGAAAAGGATTTTAACAAAGAGGGCAGTGGATTGCGGATTCAAAGTCACTACACGAAAACCGGATAGGTTTTCTTCACGTTTTATGAAAGTCGTTTTTCATTCAGAGTATGGTCAGACTGTGCTTATAGTTTCATTATGGCTTGGAGGGCAAGGAAGCGCCGATAAATTGGCAAAAAGTAGACAAGATAAGTAACTAGCTCCGTGGAGCTCTGAAAACCTCTGGAAGGCTCGTGAGCTTTAATATAACCGTGAAACCAGCAATTTGGTTTGGCTAAGTTCTTTGTTGGATTAAAAGAGTCAAAAATTTATAGCAAATTAATCTTAAGCTATCAAAAAGTTGTAAGAAGTTTGAATGTATCCCTCGAGAATGTTGTTCAAAACACTTTGTCCTTCTAAGCACTATCATATGTAGCCTAAAGATCTATCTACCAAGGAGTGAATATCCATTTGGTACTCGTGTGGTTATTCCAAGATTTTCCACAATGTAAAGTTGGATTGGTTTTGGACTTTCCTACAACCGCACTGATGTGAGAGCAATACAGGGGATTGTCTTTCCTCAGGAATCTGGGCTCACACACCAAAAAGAGCTGTCGTCCGGAGCTATAATGCATTTCCATTACCCACTTTGAAGGTACGATCTCTTACTATTATGGACCAGCAACGGTGAACATCTTCATAACGGTTTTTGGATCTCTTAGAGTTGACAGACACCAAGAATGCTTAAAGAAGATTCCTGAAGATTCCTTTCTATAGCAACGTGATCAATTGTTAATCTGCAGAACTTCAAATCCACTTCTGGATGTTGACGTATTTGAAAAAATTTGCTTGCTTTAGTCAAATTTTATGATTTTGAGGTATTTTGCGTTATATTGACCCTTGGTTAGAAAAGGCCCGAAAATGAGACCGATGTTGGCGAAATAAGCCTTGCCTAAGTCTCAAGACTTACTGACTAGGCCAATATTTAGTGCCACATCTGTGATTTTTTTTTTTAATTTCAAATTTCTTCTTTATTTCCAGAATATTTATCTTATTAACATTTTTTTAGCCAAGAAACATGATAAACGCTAAAACACTTTTCTTGGATTATTCTAATGGGCCGACCGACTTATTATTTAATTTGCAATAGCATAAACATATTTGTATAGAAATATGTTTTTGAATTATGAATTAGCGGAAAAGAAAAGGTGTAGGCCTACAACCTTAAACAATATAAACAAATCAAAAAAACCAACAACAACCTAACCTGTACTTAGTGTCAGCTTCTTCCCAATCTAGGCAGTATTTTAAATGGTTTGACGTCTCGTTGCATTACGATCTCCAGCTTAAGATTCCATCCCCTGAATGTGAAACCAAATAGAGGATCCTTTTGTCTGAGTCTCTTCTATAATAGCAACAGGAAGTATAATAGGAACTTTACATGAATATGATAGATAGCCAGGTATAAAAAGGGCTTAGGAACTATGCGTCCACTTTCCAATGAATTCATTCTCGGTAACATACTCTGACTTCGCGAAATAATTCCTCATACTTTTATTAGAGGGGTAATATATAGTATATAACTACAAGCAAGCTCTTCGGCATTTTCTCTCGAAGATTCTGTATTTCTCCATATAAGATGGGCAATTTTTCCACCATTCTTGACTTGCATATCTCAAAATTGGACACACAAAGGCAGGTTAAATTTTTAATGAATATATATCACAGTTAAAGAATAGATAAATGAATGAAAACCTATCTGCAAAAACCTTCAGGAGTTATTATTCTAGTGGTTCGGATTAGAGAGAAGAGCGTGGTAGCTGTACTAACACAATCAGACCGACCTCACAAAGTGAACTAATATTTGAATATAAAAATAATTAAGGACAATGTTAATAAATAATTATATAAATAAAAACAAGTTGAATAAATAAGAAAAATAAATAATAGGACTTTAAAAATCAAAGCTTTATTAAGGAAAAATAGATATAAATTCAATATTCAAAGTATTGCCCATCGCTAGTCACACTTTTTTCCCATTTTTCTAGCAATTCATGGATACCCGTTCTGAAAAATTCGAATTTCCGTCGAAATGACGGAAATGCTAGTCAGCCAGGCCATGTTGCATCGATCGGAAGAGATAGTAATCGGATGGCGCAAGGTCTGGACTATATAGCGGGTGGGGTAGGACATCCCATTTGAGCGTTTCAAGGTAAGTTTTGACGATATTTGCAACATGTGGCCGAGCATTGTTATGTTGCAAAATAACTTTATCTTGTCTTGCGACCGTTTCCGGTCGTTTTTCCTTCAGTGCTCGGCTCAAACGCTTCAATTGTCGTCGGTAGACCTAGCCTGTGATTGTTTTATTCGGTTTTAGCAGCTCATAATACACAACATCCTTCTGGTCACACCAAATGCACAGCATAACCTTCAGGCCATGAATATTCTGAACGGCCGTCGATGTTGAGGCATGTCCGGGGTAACCATACGTTGCCCGACGTTTTGGATTATAGTAATGTACCCATTTTTCATCACCAGTGACGATGCGATGCAAAAAATACTTTTTTTTGTGGCGTTCAAGCAGCTCGTGGTTTCAATTCATACGGCACCCAATGTCCTACCTTTCGGATCATTCCCTTTGCTTTCAAACGATCGGAAATGGTTTGCTGAGCGACGCCAAGTGATTTTCCAAGTTCTTCTTCTTGATCGAGCAATGCCTCCAATTCATGGTCTTTATTTCGGTGTCGAAATCACCATATTTGAACCGCTTAAACCACCGCTGACACATTCTAACGTGTATAGTATAGCGGGGGTAAGCTTCGGTAAGCAATTGATGCGCTTCGGTTGCTTTTTTCTTTAAATGAAAGAAGCATATTTAAACTTCCCGCAAATGTTGTTTTGATGGCACGAATGTAGACATTTTACGGCTTTACAAAAACTTGTGTGTTTTCACTAGTGACCAATCACGTAGACTGAAATAATTAGACAATGACATGAAGTTTCTGATGTGACAGCTGTCATGGTCAAAATTCATCTCAGAGTAATAGATATGAAGTGGTCTGCAATAGCGACATTTCCAACCGGTTGTCCTATTACAGAAATAAATAAACAATTAAAAAATAAATGAATAAGTTAAAAGATAAATAAATTAATATATATTTAAAAAAAAATAGAATGTTAATATGAATATACCTACTCTATAAATAAATAATTAAATAAGCAATTTAATAAGGACAATGTTTACAAACATATTAGTAATTAAATAAATAAACATATAAGTTATTGATGATAAAAATAATTGAAATATCCAGATCTGATATCGATTGGTTTTCAGAAGTACTGCAGGCCAAGTTTAAGCGTTCGAATAAATTCTGTAATCTAATTTGGACAGTTTCAATATTTGTCAACGTTCGTTGGTTGAGAAATACCAAGGACGATTGTATATCATTTTAAGTAGTTATTTTTGGGCAGCCTATTATTTTCGGATATGGCTGTAAGCACTGTTTCCTCAGACTGGAGAACCTTAGAACATAATGGCTAGGAAGATTACTTAAAAAATTACTGATTAATTTTCCTCACTCTTTTTCGATTTGCAATTGATGAATGGGTACAGCGTTTTGATTGTTACATTGACTTTATTGATAACTTTGCTAATTTATAGGCAGTAAGTAATGGTTCGTTATAATTCTTATTTGTTGCAATTTAATACGCAACAGAAGAAACACGAGGTGCACAATTCGGAATACCAAAGAGGAAGAAGGTTTATTTTAAGCCGAAAATTACAGCCACTAGTAGAATTATTTTTGAATGAGTGTATTTGAAGACATTTAATGTTATGTTGACAAGTTATGTTTGATTAAAGCTAAGCAATTATTTTAAAAATAATACAAAAATTAGTCCAAATGAACACCCAATTACTTTACTACAGTTAATGACCCCATAGTTTTCCATATGCGTGCCAAGTTTGAATAATGCTGTTTTATTGGGGTGCGGAACACAATGGTTTCACTTTAAGAGCTGTTTATCTTCAGTTTTCAGTCTTGGCAGAATAATTGGAGAATATCGAACTCAATTTGAAGTTCGTTTTGTATTTTGCTTATTTTTGAGCCATAAGCGCACATGATGAAGCCTTCAGCGAATGCTATTGAACCATCCAATTTCCTCAGTACTTTAGAAAAGTGAATATTAAATAGTATTGGTGCTAAAACTGTGTCTTGCAGCAGACCATAAATGGCGTCAAAAACCTTTGTCGTCATGTGCTGTGCTGTTACCACAAATTTCTTTTCGCGTATCTGAGATTTGATCATCCTTATAAGATGACGTGCAAACCCAGATATGAATGATTAATTTTTAAATAATCAATCCAAGCCGTGTTTAAGGCTTGTTCAATATCCACTTGACAAGTACCTCTACATCTTTCGCATTAAGGTTCCAGCCAAGGTTCCAGGTTACCAGTTTTGTAATTGCGTCTACTGCCGAACGGTTTCTTTTGAATCCAAATTGATTCCGCGGTTATGTACCAACGAATGTACGGCGCTGCTTTTGCTCCTTTATATAGTAAGTTCAACAATTATCGTCAGCCTTTTGTCCAGTTCATTTCATATTCTCTTGGATGGCGTTTTTATCAAATCTTTCGTGGTCTAAGGCTTCCGCAAGTTGTAAGCCATCGGATCTTGCTGATTTCTTTACGATTTCAGTGAGATTTGGTAGCAATGTACGTACGTAAAAATTTTGAATCCAGTGTGTCTTTGATGAGCCACCATTTAGTCTTGTAGCCAAAAAACAGTAAAACTAACCAAGTTTTATAAGAAGAGAGCTAAGAATCTGCCTGGACCGAGCCCTACGAAATGAAGCCATCTACTGCAACATCGTCACAAAAATGCTTAATTGTTTATAATAATAATTAACGGTTCAACAAACTTTATTAATTTAAACGAAACTCGACAGTGCAATAATAAATTTAAAGTATAAACTATAAATATTTGTATTTTTATTTAACCCTACTTAAACCTTATGCCGTGCCTCTTAAATCACTTTAATGCTGAAAGCTTTTCGTTTGATTTAAGAAAAGAAGTAAACAACCCCGTGAATTCCTGGTCGAGTATCTTAAAACACCTCCCAAAGCAAAAAGGGGAAAACAAAAAAAATAAATCGGATCGTTTTGCTAATTTACAAAACAATGCTCTCGGGAAATTAACAGTCTTCGGTGGAAGCACGGCTACGACGATGGGGGAAAAAAAGAATCTTTTTTTAAGGATTACAAATGATGCTTGGAATACTTTGGAAAGCAAACTTAGATCCACTTAATTTGCTCCTTAACCGTTACCCCAAAAATGAGGCGAAAAAAAAGAACACATTTCCTCGAAGTTAAGCTTAATTAACTCGCTTAACTTTGTCCAAAAGGAGATAAAATGAACACGGTTGTCTTTGTTAGAATACCTTGGAACCTTAGCAGTGCGTGTCGGAGTGTTGAAAAAATGAAGAGCGACACACCTGAGACTCGGTGAGATTCGATTTTTATTTTGCGTGCGTTTTAGTTCATGAGTTAGTCGGAAAAAATGCATCAACTTTTGTACTCCCCGCTCGATATCTGTTTTTAGTGCAGAATGGCGAACGTAAACAAGGTCATATAATTTGAATTGCTTAAGTGTGCCCTGAACGCCAACATTGGATAAAGGCATTTCTACTGAAATAGCTCGCCTCCGAATGTAAGTGCCAGATATCGGCTTAGTGAGAGGAAACGAGAGTGAAAGACATATCCAAAGACACATGAGGACATGAACATTAAACGGTCACATTTAGGGTAAAAGCTAGATTGTGGCCAAACTCTGTAAAAAGTTCAATTTTTAAAAAAAATATTTACTTACTTAGAACAAAACAACATCTACATAAATAAAAACAAAGGTCTTTAAACTTATTTCATTGGTATTCAGCGAATCCTGTTTTATTAGACCTTGACATTCATTACAGGATCCGTCATAAAACTCCAAACAAAAAGTCGAAAACATAGATTCACATATTTCTACATAAAGTCTGCATCAAATTATCTTTTAATCGTGATCGTTTTAAATCCTTATTTTTTATTTATTTTACTTTGTCTGGCCCAATCTTCCATATTTGTGGGCGATGCTATGAGTAATCTAAAATTAAAGAAACATAGGATTGCATAGGCGCGGGACCCTTCGTGTGAGAGTCAACTCTAACTTGGTTACTTTTTTCATTTATCTGATTGGAATTGCATGTAAACCGATTTTGGGCTTTTAAACTGTTTCACAAAACTACTATTAGGTGTCGCGTCGCGTGATAACATTCCAATTGTCAATTGCGCAATGAAACGAGAACAGTGCCCACTTTTATGTGTTAAATTGAGCTGAAATATTCAGAAACAAATTTCTTGTATGACCCTCCCTTATTTTTAAATATATATCATTTTTATAATATTATTTGCTATTTAATTGGCCTTAGTAGTTAACATTTGTGTTTAGAAGATACTGAGCAAAGAAGGAGGTATAGTAATAGATTTCCGTTGGCACCCTTTGAGTATGGGACCCTAAAAACTAAACTCGTCTGTTCTTCTTAGCCGTCACTGTATTATTAGTAAGAACATTGCGAATGTCACGGTTACTCTGCTGAGGCTCGTGGCTTTCTAAAAAATCGCAAAATTTTCATTAAGCAAACCTATTTTGTGTACATATTCAGGGCCGGATTATCCATAAGACAATATAGACAATTGCCTAAGGGCCCCGCGCGGAGTGAGAAGAAATTGAGTGAAAACTTTGTGTTTTGAAATTTATATTATCACATTTTTAACTTCCCATCAGGAAGTTTTTGAAATCGTTCCGATTTTCGAAATTCAAAATTTTTACATATCTCCACGTTTCGAGGTCGCAGTACTCGGATTCCATTGATTTTAGAAAGATGTCTGTGTGAGTTTGTGTACGTACGTACGAATCTATCGAAGCCAGTTTGGTCTCATTCGAAGCATGAAAAGCTTTTGTTTAAATTTTCTGACGATTTCGCTTCTTCAATTAAAATCAAATTAATTTTCCAATAAAAAAAGATCAAAATCAATAAAATTTGTAGTTAACAGCTTCCTTATCAGATAAAAAAAATACGTGTAGATATATACACTGCCGTTCATAAGTTTCCGGACAAATTTATAGACATTTTCTATTTTGTTCAATTTTGATACCAAAAAGCTCATCAACATTATGTTTATTTAGCCAATTGACTAAATTAAGTAAGTTATGAACTAGAAAGACTTTCTTAAAGACTAAAACAGTCAAAATTGTTGAATCCATTTCACATTTTGTTGTGCCACGTCTGGAAAATTGTTTAAGAAATGTGAATCCTGTAAATCTTTTCCATTTTTCACGATTCAGAATGACGTTTACAATACTGACCCATGAAAACATTTTTAGAAAATTATGCAGTCACCAGTTTTTTATGTTCAAAACCTGCCTAGCTTAAGCTTGACGCTTTTTTTTATCGTAAAACTATATCAGCAAAAAGAAACTCATGGGGTAACTTGCGTCAGGCAATTGATTTCGTAAAAAAAAAATATCAAGATAAGATTTAATTTGTTTACCACTGTTGTGGTGTCGTATCATGAACCAAAGTCTAGAGGTCTAGAGGTCATAAGCAACTATCAAAACCAATAAAATCTGGACTGGATGTGATCTTCTTGAAGCCATATATAAACCAGAAAGAAAAATATCATATTCTGAGCAGTTCATAGCTCGAAATTTAGAGGTGGTGGAAATCTCTCGACTGAAACTATGTTTTTGAACCCTTTCTTAAAGGACATAAAGATAATAAAAATTTAATATTACAAGCGAACTTATTTAATGACATTTATATTGAAATTATTTCGAAAATATGTACATTGGACAAGGAGTTGGCATAAGCGGTCTTTCACAATGTATATATCGAAAAAAAACTTTTTAAATTCTCAAAAAAAAAAATGAAAGCCTGGTCACAAGTTTCCCTTTTGCAGAGTTCAAAACTTATTTACTAGAATAGCACTTTTTGAGTGATGTTTCAGTGAAAGCTCAGCATAAATTTTAATGAAAAGTTTTTTGAGGAAGGGAACATTTTCAAAGAAATTGCTGAGTTCAACCGAATCATATAAATTTTAATTCCAAACACAATCCAGTTCCAGTTTTGATTGCCAACCGAGGCTTTGATCGTGCTCGTAATTAAGTTTGCAAAATGTAACACTCTTGAAACTTACGCACATATTATTTCTTAATTCTGACTGTCTGACTATTATGAGTCACGACACCACCTCTAAGGACGGAATGAGGCTAATCGGTTTTGGTAGGTATTGATCTCACTAGCGCTGAGATCGAATGAAGAATACATTTTGCTAAGAAAACAATTGAGTAAAGTCCTGTCTCGAAGAAATAAAGTATCGCTCTTTAAGACCATCATTATCCTCATCCTGATATACGGTGCAAAAGCGTGAACACTTTCAAAAGGGGATGAAGGCGCCTAAGGTGAGAAAAGTGAGATCAATAGTGACCGACCGAACATTCGGTTTCGGTTTCGGCCAGATTCGGCCAAAAAATTGGTTTCGGCCACAGTTTCGGTTTCGGCAGAAAATCGGGCCAATTGGCTCATTGTGATACAGCGAGGGTTTTGTGGATTAACGTATCTAGCTATATGTGGAAGTAAGTGAGTATTGACAGGTTTTCCTCCCGGACGGTAAAGAAGGAGAAGGTGGAGAGAACTAGTTTGCTTCTCAAATGAACTGAGCGAGGTCTTTTGGGTTTGCTTTAGCAAGAAATGGGAACATTTATTGAAGAGATTTTGTATTGTTAAAGAGGTTTCAGGTTTGTCTGGTGATGTTGCAAGATGGTTGATGTATTTATTTTTTACGCTTATTTTACGCTAAGTTTGACCGCAGCTTATGGTGTGTATTTATATTTTAAGATGCGATTTCGTGGTCGTGGTAAAACATGGAAGGAGAGTTCCAGACTAAGATTACTCAAAAAGATGAACTTACACTTTTCGTTCCATCGTTTAATATCGGAAAATTTGTTTTTGATTGTATATAGTCTATAACTGTTGAAATCTACTCCAAAGATTGAGGAATGATCAAAATCAACTCTGGTGCAAGTCGAGATTGCGAGTCTTACCAACACAAACTTTATTGTTTGACTAGCACGGTTAACTTCGCGTGAGTTCTTGGTCCGTGAGCCTCATTTTTGAATTTTGTTTATTTTCTCGTGCTTATATGGCTAGGTAAGTGCTTGCGTGACGTGTCAGGTGTCTTTCGAGATAACGAGATAACTTTCAAAATACAAATTAAATTAGTTGGTGGAGGCAAATCAAATAGCAACTACATTTTTTTATCTTAAGATGGGAATTGATGGTGTGGGCAGACCTACTCGCACATAAAACATTTTTTTTAATTTAAATTGAATGATATTCAATTACTTTCGCGGCAGTTGTTGTATACGGAATTGTCGCGGCAACAAAAAGTTTATTGTAATATTTTTTCTACTTTTGAATTTCTAACAGATTTCTTGACAAAGTCCAACGATGACGTTAAAGAGGCTTGAACAACGTTTAGTGAATCATATTTTTATAGGATATTGAGGCAGAGTTCAAACAGATGAGATGAGAACGCAACTTTTCGAAATTAGAAAATCGTTCAATGCCTGAGAACATTTTAAACTCAATAGCGATTATGGCGATCGAAAATGATATTTTGGAAAAGGTCAACTTTAATTTAAGAAAGAATAGTTAGTATTTAAATGTATTGTACATTAAAAAAAACCTTTGTTTCAAAAACAAAAACAACCAGCCAGCAACCAGCAAAATTTATTGTATATGATGGTATTAGACCGGTTGAAAATGTCGTTATTGCAGACAACTTCATATCGATTACTCTGAGGTGAACCATGACAGCTGTCACATCAGAAACTTCATGTCATTGTCTAATTATTTCAGTCTAGGTTATTGGTCATAACTGAAAACACACAAGTTTTTGTAAAGCCGTAAAATGGCTACATTCGTGCCATCAAAACAACATTTGCGGGAAGTTTTAATATGCTTCTTTCATTTTAAGAAAAAAGCAACCGAAGCGCATGAATTGCTTACCGAAGTTTATCCGGGTATATACTATAGACGTAAGAATGTGTCAGCGGTGGTTTAAACGGTTCAAAGATGGTAATTTCGACACCGAAGACAAAGAACGCCCCGGCCAGGTGAAAATGTTTGAAGACCATGAATTGGAGGCATTGCTCGATTAAGATCCGTCACAAACGCAAGAAGAACTTGGAAAATCACTTGGCGTCGCTCAGCAAACCATTTCCGATCGTTTGAAAGCAATGGGAATGATCCAAAAGGTAGGACATTGGGTGCCGTATGAATTGAAGCCACGAGACGTCGAACGCCGATTTTGCGTGTCCGAAATGCCGCTTGAACGCCACAAAAAGAAGTCTTTTTTGCATCGAATCGTCACTGGTGATGAAAAATGGGTACATTACGATAATCCAACGAACATTACGTCGGGCAATGTAGGGATACCCCGGACAACCCTCAACATCGACGGCCGTTCAGAATATTCATGGCATGAAGGTTATGCTGTGCATTTGGTAGGACCAGAAGGGTGTTATGTATTATGAGCTGCTAAAACCGATTGAAAAATTCACAGGCGAGGTCTACCGATGACAATTGATGCATTTGAGCCAAGCACTGAAGAAAAACGGCCGGAAACGGTCGCAAGACACGATAAAGTTATTTTGCAACATGACAATGCTCGGCCACATATTGCAAATGTCGTCAAAACTTACCGTGAAACGCTCAAATGGGATGTCCTACCCCACCCGCCGTATAGTCCAGAACTTGCGCCATCCGATTACTATCTCTTCCGATCGATGCAACATGGCCTGGCTGACCAGCACTTCCGTCATTTCGATGATGTCAAAAAATGGATCGAACGGGTATCCATGAATTGCCAGAAAAATGGGAAAAATGTGTGGCTTGCGATGGGCAATACTTTGAATATTGAATTTATATCTATTTTGCCTCAATAAAGCATTGATTTTTGAAAAAAAAAAAACGATTTTTTCGACATTTTCAACCGGTAGTCCTATTAACATTTTTTTTGCGATGATATGTTTTAGACAATTCGAAGTTGCATTCATGTTGAAAAGATGTATATAAAAAATTAAGAAAGAGGGTTGAATTGTCTGGGGGCGTGGAAGTCTTTAATCTGTCACTGGACATATTTACGCAAATTAAAATAATCATGAGCTTGCCTTTTTGCAGATGTCACATCGTTTATATCGTTCAATGCAATCGCTAAATGAATAAAATTACAAAAAGAAAATTGAAAAATATCACAGGCGACATTAATCATTGCCATGCAGAACATGTAAACAACTCCAATGGTCGCATGAATTTTGCAAAATAAATCCCACCACATTCATTTCATTTCCATCGATACTGGAATCTATTTTTCATGTCCATCCTAATGCAAATAGACGTCAAACATGACGCGTTCGTTGTGGTTCGGTGTCCAGAGTTTATAAATTTGGCGTAACTAGGAGGAGATTATTTATTTAACAAAAATACACCATTCGCTTTTATGTAGCATTGGGCAAAGTGTCAAATTGGTTTTAGCTATCGGAATGGGAATTATGGTCAAGGTATTTTAATCAAAGCTAGGTTCCGTAAAAAGCTTATCAAATGTATGGTTAAACCTACATTAATTAGCTGTTTGACTGTTTGAGTTTAGGTCAATAAAGTTTCAAAATTTGCGGCTACTTCGATAGTTTTAGAAAATGTTTGTTTTCAGGTAAACCCCTATCGTATCGGTTTACAAATCCGTAAAATGTGTGGCTCTCGATAAATTGATTAGTTCATTTTAAAACTAAGCCAATATGTGACCACAGCTTTCCCCACTCGTTTGCATGAAATTATATTTGACATTTTATAAATTTTAAAATTGTGCGTTTTGTGGGCTCGGTTTGTATGGTGTTTGCCACAAATCATCATTTGTTAAGTAGAGTTTAAAGATACCCTTATTTTTTAAGCAAATAACGCTAGTGAAAGATTGGTGAACTTTATTTTAAAAAGTTTAATGAGAATTTCTAAGAAAGCGTTCCATATCAGTTTTCTGCGACTAAAAAGGAATTTTTTCATGATTTTATGATCAGCGTTTCTGGCAAGGCGAGAGCAATAATGAAAGTTAAGGAGGATAGAATGTAACTAACGCACTCATAAGGGAATCGAACCTTGAACGCCTTGAAGAAACTAAAGCTGCTATCCCTCATTCGCATTATCGATGATCCTTGCATCTTCGATCACTTGATCTTTGAAACGGTCTCTACTTTTTGCGTGAAGCTGGTGTCTGTGATTCAAAGAAGTATCCTTAGCCATTCGCTAAATGTTATCGTCGAAGGATCTTTGCCTACCGGACCAGGTCCACATTATGGTGCACCTTGTTGAAATCGAAGTGCTACGTCATCTCCATTCGCTCTTTTCACAGACCATTTAGCTGACGGTAATTCTTTTGTTGGACCCTTAAATCTGTTCTGCTGCTTGCCCGTCTTCCAACAATCCAAAAGAACTGACAAGACGGAGACTTTGAATAAGGTTCCTGAAAACACATGACGCGGGGACTAAGATCCCGAAATTGACGTTCGCTTTGCATAGTTTAATGCGATAAATTATATCATTCGCGACTTTGCAGTGGGCGGGAGTGTAAAGTTAGTCTGTTACCGGTTTCCCGAACCAAAAACCGATTTTGTACTCCGAACCTAACAAATCATCGGGTGCATGCTTTCTTCCAGAATATTTCAAAAATGTATTAATATCTTTTGCAGTATGTGCGAGTATTTCTTCAGAGTTTGGAATCAAGGTTCATTCATACTCTTTTACTCTCTTTTGGGCATTTTTGTTGAAGAGCTGCTTGAATACACCTACAAATCCCAGATAAAAATTAACTACACTCTTCGACATCCTTTAGCTTGCTCGCCTCATCTGTTGAACATACTTCTTGTAAGATGAGGTTGGAACACTTAAATGGTGTCGATGTTATCTTTTTGAATGTTTTTTTTTTTAGGAACTTTCCTAAATGATATCTTAAGTCGATGAAAATCATAAGCCATACATGGCAACCTTGTGGAACCCCTGAATCATTTTTTCTTGGATTTGATTTGGATCTAAAGAGCATGACTTAGACTAGACGTCGTTTTGAGTCTACATTTTTCCGAAAGCCTCACTGAAGTCATCAGCAACGTGTTTTCCCTCTTTCGCCTCCTGCACATGGTAAGTATCTGTAATATGAGTTCTGTAGGTCGTTGGTTTCCCCATGATGATTTGTAGACGAAAATTATGCCCACCATGTAAGTGTTCTGTGAAAGTAGACAATTGTTGGCATCAGCAGAGAACGTAAGGTCAAGCTGTTTGCTTACGTTATTTATCGCATCGATGATTTGTGGAGAAAAGAATAGCTTTCGGAAGACGTTCTTGGCTAAAGTGCTTTTGAAAAAAATTTTCACACAATTGATCCAATATTAATTGGCATCAACTCAGTCATATCTTCTTTTTTTATAATTGGCTCGGTCTTCAAGTGGAAATGAATAGTCTTAGAATGAGTGTAGCACAGAGCGAGCTGAAGACCTAGGAGAAGAATGAAAGATTATGTTGTGGTTTGAGAAACTCAGAAACCCACTTCCGTGGGTGGAGCCCGAAACCCGAGGATTTTTATATCGACTTATAAGCTCTCGCCTTATTTTATTAGGAGCATTTTATTCGACATTGGTTATGATCTATCAACTTTGAAAGTTTGGAAGACTTAGCTAAACTATCCGCTGTCACGATTATGCCTTCATAGCAGGCAATCTACACAAACCACTATTTTAACAAAACAAGCTAGGAATAAAGTCGATGCAACAACCACTACAACAACGCCATCCATTTTTCAGACGACTATCGCTGGTCGACAGTGATAATGTCATAAACTTAATCGCAATGGCAAATGGCGACTGGACCAGATTCGAAAAACTAGACCCCTCTAAGAGTCGAACCTCATTACATCTGCAAACGATGTGTTGAAGACCTTCGATATTGGTTTAAGGATATGATAAAAGACTTCCGATTTGCGATTCCTATGGTTTGGCGCGAGCAAAAGAACCATAGTGATGATTGATCCTTTCGTTCGTGTAATGTGAAAGAATATCACTCAAAAGTCAATTTCATACCCCTATCTGCAATCAGCTATTCGTCCCATCCCTCATAGAAGAGATTCAAAGTTCTGACGAAGATGGTGCTGTACCTGAGCCCGGTGATAAGCAAAGTTTTGAAGTTAAAGATGACAACAGTCCGAAACCGTTTTCACAGGGCGAGCTAAATGATTTGGTAAGAGAGTTAAATCTTCCCAAAAACGCTGCTGAGCTGCTTGAATCAAGGCTCAAAAGCAGGAACTTACTTTTGCCGGGAGTATCTCTTTCATGGTAAAGATATCGTAAAAAGCAGTTCTCTTCCCAATACCAATACCAATATTGAAGGTTTGATGGATGTATTTAAGATCTCGTAGAACCCAGCACAGTGGCGCATTTTCATAGGTTCTTCAAAAAGAAGCCTTAAAGCAGTTCTGCTTCACTTCATTCTTGCCGATGATTCAGTACACCTCAAGGAAACCTACAAGAACTTTGAATTGATTCTTTGCAAATTAAAATATAAAAACCACGGTTGGCAAGTTTGTGTGGATTTCAAAATCTTGGGCATGTTTCTTGGACAACGATCTGGGTTTACAAAAGAGAGAGTTCAGAGACCAAGCAAATCATTGGACCAAAAAGTGTTGGCTTACGAGGACACTCAAAGTTGGCGAAAAGAACGTCCTGCATGAAACTTTGATGCCTCCTCATAAAGATCTTCTACCACCGCTTCACTGGGATTGATGAAGCAATTCATAAAGCTGATCCACAGTTCATTACAACCATGACGGATCCTCAAAGAGAAGGGTGGATTGGATTTGAAGTGGTTATAGAGAAATTGTTAGGCAATAACAAAGACCCTAACTTAAATAAAAGTTAAAATTATTTTAAGGTTTATGTTGCCTAATTCCAAATAATTTACGAGATATGAGTGAAGAACAAGGTGAACGATTTCACCAAGATATTAAGGAGATGGATAAAAGATACAAGGAAGGATGGAGTGTCTCAATGATGGCAAACCACTGAAGAAGCTTCAGAGAGACGTTCCAAATGCTTCCTACAAGCGAAAATGTACTGGGAAAAAGAAATGTTTTAAGTGCTTACTAATGAATGTTTTTTACATAAAAATATAAGTCTTGTAACGCAATTATTAATTTAATGGGGTATTCTAGTCTAGAGACATGAATTTCATGTAATTTTTGAAGTGTCATAAAAAAAGGCAATTAATATTTTTTGTATACTTTTTTTTATTAGTTATTCATTAACATAAAAAGAATACAGAAAAAAAATAAAAAAATAAAAAAGTTGAAAAACTCAAAAATTAGCAGTTCATGAAGTGTGGATCTCTCAAAAAATTGGCGCGTAACCATACCCACGATTTCAACCCTCCTAGCAATCCGAAATCAAAAAAAAATTTTAATCTGGAACTGTGTCGCAATGTCTGGAACTACGGAAAAGTTGGAAAGATTTTTTTCACAAAATGGCGACTGTCTGAAAAAGAAACAATTTTTTCACCACTATTTTTTTTTTGACTGTTTCGAATTAAAAAAAAAAAAAGTTATAAAAATTTGGGTATGAGGACAGTTCCAGACATAGACAAGTCTATTAAGAAGACTCTCAAAAAATTTCAGGTAAATCCGTCCAGTAGAACCCAAAAAAAATCGTGAGTATTGTTTTAAAAAAGACAGTTTCGAGAAAAACACGTTTAAAGTTTCGCGTAAAGTTTTTCGCAGTCTTACTCATGAAATGATATTTTAGACATTTATTCAATCTGTTATTCCTGCTTCAAACATCGACTTCGAAAAAACTATTTTCCGCGTTTCTTGCTTCATTTCGAGCAGTTCTGACCACCTTTGATGCGTTGGATGCTCGTATCTTGGAGCGATTAATCCGGGCTTTGTCTCGTTTCACAGCAAATGAATGAGCTTTCGGGCCAATTTTCATTCCCAAAGGCTCTATCAATTTTGAAATAGGAATGAAGCCTATCAAAGACAAATATTTCACAATAATTTTATTTCACTGCACATATGTACATACGTCCACGTGGTTTGAAGGTTAGAATTCACCTGTTAGCAGATGGACGTAAGTGAACACTAAATAAAAAAGATACAAGTCACCCTGGGTTCTTGTATTACAATATATTCATTTTTAGGATTCAGGTCAGATTCGGGTCATCAAAATACCGATATCTCCGAAAATAATTTGAATTTTGAAAAATCCTCTTGAAGATATAAAGGGTTTTTCAATAAGAGCGCTACAAAAGTTTTTTTTAAATAAATCAAAAATGGTTTTGGATATCAACGAAATTCTTTATTTCTGTGAAAGTACGTTTGATGCCATTATGTATGGAACTCGATTTCTTTTGCGTGGCCACCACGGGCACGCTTGCAGAAATCCAGACGCTGAACCCAATTTTCGACGGTTTTCAAGCATAAATCGGCCGATACTGCTGCAATTTCACGTTCGATATTCGTACGAAGTTCATCAATCGTCGCTGGCTTGTTGGCATAGACCAAAGACTTGACGTAGCCCCACAGGAAATAGTCTAACGGCGTCAAATCGCATGATCGAGGCGGCCAAGCGACTGGACCATTTCGTGAGATAACACGTTCTCCAAACTTGGTTTCCAATAAATTGATTGTGACATTCTCTGTGTGGCTTGTGGCGCCGTCCTGTTGGAACCACATGTCCTCCAAGTCCATATCATCCAATTGGGTCCAAAAATATTTGGTTATCATTGAACGGTAGCGATCCCCATTCAAAGTAACGTGCTGGTCTTGATCATCACGGTAGAAGTACGGCCCAATGACGCCGCCGGCCCATAAACCACACCAAACCGTAATTTTTTCGGGATGCAATGATGACTCATGGAGTACGTGTGGATTGCTGCCTGACCAATGCCGCATATTTTGTTTATTGACGTAGCCATTCAGCCAGAAATGAGCCTCATCGCTGAAGATGATTTTTCGATGAAAATTCGAATCATTTTCAAGTTGTTGCTCAGCCCAATTCACGAACATACGACGCTTCTGGTGGTCAAGCGGCTTCAATTCTTGCGTCAATTTAATCTTGTTAGGATGTGGGCCAAGATCTTTTCGCAAAATTCGCCACAACGATGTCACAGATCGTGTGAGAGACACATTTGGGCTTTCTGCAACTGAAGCCTCAGCGGCTGCAATATTCTCGACACTACGGGCAATTCTTTGTCTCTCTGGCACGGGAACATTTTGTACTATGTCTGTGGATTCAAATTTTTCCACTAGACGCTCAATTTTTGATCTGCTGAGACGATTATGACGATCATAAATTGGACGTAGCGCTCTTAACGATGAGGCCACTGACTCCGAATTTAAATAATTTCGACTCGTAAATCTTTCCATCATAAAATGACAAACCTTACTGAGGAGAAATGTCAAAAGAGCGGCAAGAAATATGGCGTTGTTTGCTGTTCCTGTCGCTCTACTTTTGTAGCGTCCCTGTTGAAAACCCCATTATTCTTGAATAGTAAAACTTGAAAAAATAGATTTTTAAATTTCTAGACTAGGATACCCCCTTAAAAAAGGTTTTAGTCTTTTATCTTTTTTTATACCAAAGATAACCACATTGTCAGAAAACGTGACGTTCTATGACAAAATGAAAGTCCTATTCGTATTCAGCACACCCAAAATCATATGGCACATTCTTGAGACCCATTTTTCCCCTTCAGACCATTGGATTGCACAAAACTTAAAACCTACAAAGTACCAGCTAACTCTTCAGCCAAATGTATCAGCCTTCATCTACACTTAATAAAAAAAAATTCCAAAACTAGAACTGTTCGTTCCTCATTTGAATCTCATTCAAAAGGTGACCTGTCTGTTCTCCATCAACAATAAGACCGTCATCTGACACGGATGCAGGTCGTTGAATTTTTGCGAATCACTTGAGCGGTGCTTTCTTTCCATACCATCTCCACGAACGTGCTCTGTAAAACTGCCGCAAAATACCTGCACATAATCATCCGAGTACATCGCGGTATAAGGGACCTCGTACAAACGACGACACGTGAGGGAATGTCCTTCAGGAAAAAGAGTGACCTCACACCTGCACTTCACTTATATACTTACAAGTGAAACGATTGGGGTTGAAAACTTCCATCGCTATATCTCTTGTCGGACACCAACTCCCATTCCAAAATAAGTAGCTTTACGTGTCGTTGCTGACACCTTTTGGCGTCGAAGTCATGTGTACATGTGCATCGATTGGCGTCTGTTAAAACGTGACAGAAAAATATTTTTGAAGATAAGCCCTCTTATGAGTTTCAATAGTTTTAGCTGGAAATGACCTGCATTAAAGATCAAGCGATTATGGTTAAAGCTTCAGAACACTACTTACGCTGCAATTCAGGTTTATCTTTATACAAGTATCTTTGCCAGTTTACCTGCTGGACAATGGTCTTTTGTTCAATTTCGTTAGACTGCAGGTGAAATCTCTTCATTCCGAATCACTTAATGTCCTTTTCTGAGTCGTAAAATTTCAGAGGAATTTTATGCTCTTTGCTGTCGGAAATTTCTTCCCAGAAAAACCGAAGGTGATTCCGACTTCTTTTTTTACTACAGCGTTAAATCAAAGCTGCTTCACTTGACTTAAAATATAGCTTCTTTATGAGGAATTTATTTGTTTCACCTCAACAACATAAAGTATCATAGTTTTTGTGATTCCTTCGCTGTTCAGGAGCTTTGAAAATATATCTGCATTATTTTTATGAACGTGTTTATCTGTTTCGCTGAACCTTAAGCATTCTATGGAATTTCATACGGTGCGATGCTTGGTTTTGTTCAAGAATATACGTTTTGAATTTAAGGAATGCGTTTGTAATTTATTTATTTATTTATTATTTTGTATAAAGATTTATTTTATTCGAATTAAATATAACATAAGTTGGTTTTACCGCACATTTTACAATTCAGAGATATATTATCTTAACTTTATAAACAATTTGGAATTGGAATATAATTTCATTTTACGAAAGAAAATTCGTTAAAAAACCTTCGTAAAAATATAAAATAAATAAATATGTAAATAAATATATAATAAAAATAAAAAACATATTAATAGATATATGTATGTATAAATGTACAAATGTATAAATAAATAAATTGCCTAATAATCTTATCGATAAATAAATGAAAAAATTAAATTTAATATATAAAGAAATCAATAAATCTATAGATAAATAAATATTTAAGAAATAAATGAAAAAAAAAAATAAAAAAAATAGATAAATAAATAAATTAATAAGTAAAAAAATAACTAGATAAATGTATAAAGTGAATATTTACAAACATGTAAATACATAGATTTATTTTTGCTCTTTCGTGGAGATCTATATTTGAGTGATGCCATGGTATGGTTAACATCATTTTTAACGTTCGGTTTTGTGACTCTGTACAACCATTTAACATTAACGCCTGGAAGATCACTTTGAGAATTATTATTTTATTTTAGTTTGTTAATTTCGACTTCCCGTTTATAGAGGGGTACATTAAAATAGTAGCTATTCTAACTTTGTTCAGCTTTTATTCAGTCATTCATTAATGACATCACCCTCTGATTTGTCTGATGCGCCCAACAGTCCACCCTTTTTACACTGAATAATTTTATGGCGCAATGGCACCTTCGAAGGCGAGTCTCCCGGTATTTGGTATGGAACGATTTTCGAAATAATAATTTCTACGTTTCAAACTTCTAAAGCGCACGCAGACCAATCTCACAAAATTTAAGTCTTTTACAAAAGCTTGTTACGTATTTTAGCATTTAATGTAAGCTGAGGAGAATCAAGAAAGACTATTCAAAATCCCTTTTCTAAATTTTTTCCTTATTAAATATTTCAACTTATTTAAGCTAAATGATAAATGCGCCCTTAACTTAAATTGTAATATGTCTTAAAGCATAGATGGCGCTGCATACTCTCCAAAGGCTAAGTGGAAATTGCAGCTTGTCCATCTGCTTGCAAAATTGTATTATTTCTTACAAGTTGAGCCACAGTCAGTATAATATTATAAGAAGAGACTGACCCAAGTCCAACGGAGCTGGTGGCGTAAAAGAAAGGCTTGCATCATAAGAATCTCCCCCCGCAGTGGAAAGAGGCTGTACTTGATCGCAGCCTATGCAACTGAAGCTATTCAACAAACTCGAGACACTTTTTAAATACATACCTCTGGGTTCGGAGGATAAATTTTACCTCAAGGCCGGGGATCTTAACGCCAAACATAGCAATTGGAGAAGTCATTCACCAAATACTAGAGGGAACCTACTTTTCAATTGGTTGGGTCAGAATAGTGTCGAGTATCGACTCGATTTTAAACCCGACGGATAGTCCGTCTTATCCAAGATCAGGCTCATACAAAGATCTAATGCTGTTTGACATGGACCGACAGATAAATAATTGCCTTCACACATTCGTGTATGACAGTGACCATTGTGGCCTTAGTGCAGTCGGAATGATTCTCAACTAGACTGCGTGGTAAGAGAAGTATGTTCAAACGCATTCTTACAAATACAGTAGGATACGGTGGACACGTTTCTCCCGATCAATGACGCGAGCACTCTTCTCGAACTCAAACTTCTCAATATCCTATAGGTTTTTGTCGAACGAGGAGATTGACACTTGGATGGATGGATATACCGCAACATTACGATCGACGCAAGAGACATCGACAAAAGAGTAAGCTTCTGACGAGACGTTTCACTGACCCACAATACTCGAAGGTTAGGTCACTGAAGTCAGTGCTTAGAAAACTACAGCAATTAATTCAGCAAAATTATCGTGCTTAAATCAATTCACATTAAAATACCAAAACTCGAGCTGATAAAGCTAGCAATCTTAGTACGTTCCCGAAAATTAATAAATTCTTTTGAAATCAAAATAAGCTTCCGGGTCTTAAGCTCCCCCATAGTACAGACAGCGAACAGGTACTTCTGACAGCAGGCGTGGATCCATTCGAAGCGATTGAAGATGACAACTTTTTTGTGATCGAAGATCCTCAGGAGAAGGTTGAAGTAATAGGCGCGACGTTTCAGGATGTGTAAAATGTTAGCACTCGCCCGAACGGTATCTTGGAAAATCGTGTCCTGTAGCACAACATCTACCGATCTGACACTGAGCACTGGCGATTGGAGAGCATTGGGTTTACCATGTTCAATGACGATGATTTGGCAAATGATGTCATCGCCAATGAGGGGGTTCATCCTCCGTACATCACAAAGGAAGATCTCCTGGTTATCTTCGGTTCACTGAGGAGTAAGAAATCAGTGGGAATCGACGAAATACCAAACATTGTTCTTAAACACCCTCCTCTGGATGCGGTCAATATTTTTACTACAATGTTTAACAATTTGCTGAATAATGCACATTATCCAGCTCATTGGAAGAGAGCGGTGGTGCAACCCATTCCTAAAAGGAATAAAGACACATCCAATCCGGCAAATCTCCGGTCGATAAGTCTCCTACCCAACATCAGCAAAGTGTTTGAAAAAGTGGTCAATAGAGCAATGACCGAGTGGGTTGAGCACAAAAATATTATTCCGGATAACCAAGTCGGTTTCAGAGCGGGGCATGCTTGCATACATGCCGAGTCTAAACTTGTATGGCCTTTGACACTGTATGGTTGAAGAAGCACTTTTTCAAGTTAGACAAGCTTGGCATAAACAATCTGCTGCTGTACATAATCTTAGATATGCTCCACAGCAGACAGTTTTATGTGAATAATCGCAGTGTGACGTCTGCTGGGACTTTTGAAATAAAAAACGGTCTACAACAGGGTGTAGTTATTTCGCCGATTTTATTTACGATCTTCAGAAGCGTTCTTGTAGGACTTGATCGCGTTCAGGTTAAGTCCAAAGATCAAGGTTATCGTAAGTGTTTTGCAACGTGACATCGAAATTTATCAGGGATATTGCGATGATTGGCGGTTGAAGATCAGTACGAGACCATTCTGTTCAGGACTCCGTTATATAGTTCTTCTAGAAATAATGGAAAGAAGTGGCGAATGTTCTCTATTGTTGGACAAAACGGACAGCCATTAGCGAATCGAAGTGTTGTCAGATACCTTGGGGTCTGGCTAGATCAGTATCTATATTTTAACAAACATATAGATGCTGCTCTGGCCAGAACCAAAGCGGCCTTTGCCTTGACAAAGAGGCTGTTTCACAGCAGTCAACTCGATGCCAAGTTAAAGGTGATCTGCTACACGGCCCTCATTCGGCCTGCTCTTGCCTATGGATATCCCGTTTGGTTCAACGTGGGAATAAGTTTAATGGAAAAGATTCGGGTTTTCGAGAGACGAAGTCTCAGGGCATGTCTCCATTTATATAAAACTCCAGAGTCTCAGTACAAAAAATTCTATTCTAATGAGGTCTTGTACAATGGTGCCAACCTGATTAGAGTGGATAACTTTCTGATAAAGCTAATTCGAAGTCACATTGCAAGAGCAATGACTTCGAGAAACAACATGATCTCCGGGACCCTTTACCCCAATAATATGCACCACGAGACTGTGCGCCTTTACGGTCTTATTCCCCCAGTATAGATCAGCGGTAACGTTAATCGGGCGAGTCAACTACAACCAAGACGTCGTAACTAGCTCAGCGGAAACTTTAAGGTTCAGAAGGGCGGTATCAGACCCCGCGAGAGATCAAACGTCGAATGGCAACGTCGACACTATTGATTGTCGGGCGAAGAGCAGAGTGTTTGTAGTGGCGGTATTTGGAGAAACCCAATTGGCACTATGTGCCGTTTTGATACCACAGCTCTTTTTTTGTGTATAATTAAGTAAGTTATTAAAATTAGTAGCTTTATTGTTTTATTGGATATTTTTGGTTGAACAGAAAATGAGTAGATTTCTCCTTTTCTGAAGTGTCGTTAAAGCTGAAACAGAGTGTAATAGTTTGGAATGTTAAGTCTGTTTGCGTGGTCTCCTATCATCCAGTGCCCTGTGATGACCGCTATTATTCTCGCGATGTCAGTGCATGTCCGACAAAGAAGATCATCAGTCCGTTTTAAATTATATAACGGCCATGTTTCCCTGGACTTTGCGCAAGTGTTGAGTTGAGACCACCTATGGTCAGCAATTTTCCGGAAATGTGTTTCGATTTAAGCTTTAACTAGTCCTAATGGTATATGCACTTCCGCGGCTTGAGAGCAGTCGAGTGCGGAACATTGCTTGGCTAATTCATCAGCTCTTTTATAACCTGGAATGTGACTATGCCCGGTAACTCAAATAATGGTTACCTTGAATCTTTTTGCTTTACTAGCAAGCTGTTCGCGGCAGTCTTGAACTATTTTTGATGGTGGTCGGTTATCAACGAGAATAGCTATTTTTTGTATCGAGCTTGTATGTTCGATTGATCTTTTTAGAGAAGAGCAGAACTCTGTCGTATATATATTTTGAGAGCCCTTATGGCAAATACGGATAGCATGTCCTGTCGGCCTGGCCGGCTTATGTATTTTATGTTTGAGGTGGCAAAAATAGTTAGTAATTAGGTAGTAAGTATTTTTAATATTTTTTTAAGTTAGGTTAAGGTTTTAGGTTTGAGATTAGTTTAGTTTAGTATTTAGGATTAAGTTGTTGTATTAATAAATATTTTCTAAGTTTTAAATAGTCAATTTTAAAAAACATTTTAAATTTAAGTCAAAAGACATATTTTAACTTGTTAGGTTTAGGTAAGAGTAAAGTTTATTAAGCTAGCTCTAAGCGTTTTTGTCCAGCATGCAAGTAAAATTTAGTCTTAGTCTTATTTAGTCTCCTTCCGAATTTGAGGACCCCCAAGCGACATTTTGAGTTCAAAATATCTGAATTATAACAAAAAAAAAAAATAGAGACTGTTAACGCAGTGTTCAGATTATTGTTTAAATATCCTCACCTAAAATTTACTGTCATAATGCGGGTTCATACATTTTCAAAATAAACAATGCGTTTCTAGCGTTCCTAGTTTTCTAGCCTTTCTGACAATATTAATCATAAAATGTTCCCATAGAAATATGAAGACGCCATGGTTTATCTCGTGAATTTTACCGAACATGTCCTTAAATATGTCCTGCGATAACAGATCAATTTGCTTTGATTCCCAAAATTGTTTGATTGCTCGGGCAATTGTCTCATCATCAAAAATTCTATTGACTTTGAATCGGTGGCAATGTTTCAAAAGCTACGTCACGTGCCAGACGCCAAACAATCCAATATAAATTTAATATCCTTATCGTGAGTCAATTGACATTTAAAATCAATGTCAATCCGAACGCAATGAAATCCAATCGTTGAGTTAAACGACCATCGAAACCAATTACATCGTTCAAGGGCGATTTTAATGGGTTATGAGCCTCCCACCTTGCGCCATTACAATCCATCGAGACAATCCATTTGAGCGCAATAATAAAACATTGCTCCATTGGAAATAGACCAATGATATCGGATTCCGAAACAAGTATGAGTAGAACCAGCTCGCTCACGCTGCAATGAACCGAGCAGAGCAGGGGAATAGCCTATCCATAACGCATTGAACCCTAGAGAAGTTTAACGACTCCATTTTATGTACATCTATGCTTATTCGGCACGTGTGGCACCTTTTCTGGGATAATAATCTCCGACGGAGTCGCCGTCAATTTAAGACTGTGAAGTTGAATTGGAATAAGGAGATGTCGTTGGTTGGTCGTAAATCCTGGTGGAGGTATCGGCCCCACTGTAGCTGGGCTTATTGCAAGCAAAGTATTCAAAAGTCCTCAACATTCAGGGCCGTAATAAGCCGTAAAAAAAAAATTGTATTCCTCCTCAAATGGAAGTCATTAAAAGTGAACTCGAGGAGTAGAAAACAAATTATTGCGTACCCATCGAAGGAATGCTGTTCCAGCAAAGACCTCTTGTGACCAAGGAGCAGGACGAGGGCCACGCAATATTTGGCGCTTCTTCACAGCAGCATATTATTAAAAGTTTCAGCACTTAATTCTACGATACCCGCAGTTGATGAACAATGTCGTTGGAAAATGGCATAAAATTGCAGACAGTCTAATAATGGAACTCCCAAGGAGCGGCCACTGTAGACGATCTTAAATTGCGGTCAGAAAGTTAATGCCAGACTAAGTCGAGTAAATAAAAGGGACTTTGAACTTGACTTCTTGATTTATTGCCTGCAAATGTTTTCAATCGGAATGAAACCTTAATAAAAGAGATTGCTTCACTGAATGATTTTGACGAATCAGTTTTTTTAGTGACTCGAAAACCAGGCTAATGCAGCTTCGGGCACTGTAGGACGAATTGATTTGTGGTACAGTTGGTTAAGTAATTTCCTTTCAATTGGATCACTTGACAAAACCGAAGATGCTATCACTGGAGTGCTTGACCAAATAACTGGCTTTGGTGCGGCTCGATTTGAGCTCGGAATTTTCGAAGTTCAAAACAATGGCTCTTTTTTGAAGGCAAAACACTGATATAAGAGTCATGATGCAATCTTCTGTAAATACAGAAAACTACATTTAAATTAAATACTCGCAGTATTTAAATGCAAATAAATCTACGTTTGATTCGGACTCAAATTATGGAATTAAAGCTAAAAAAACATTTGCGTTTGCAACCCCTGCATATTATTTAAGCTCTTCTTACAATGCAAAATGCAAAATGCAATGTAAATGTAGTCATAATCGCTTGAAAGCGAGCAAATCATACAAAACTACAGAAAAAATTAGATGGTGAGAGGTGCAAGAGGTATTTAGCTCGAGAAAGTTCGGTTGGTGAATAGTCAATTGGGCAGAGAGAGGACTTAAGGGTACCGAAATTGCAATTTTACAACGATTTTCTCAAATGAATGATTTTTAGATCATTTTTCAAATTGATAAACTTTTTGTTTTTTAATCTCGAGTGACAAATTTTGACACAGGTATGTAGGGCCCTGGTAAAAAAGTGCAAGCGTAAAATAAAGGGGCTACAAAAGAAGTGCGACAGGGACAGCGAACAACGCCATATTTCTTGCCGCTCTTTTGACATTTCTCTTCAGTAAAATTTGCTATTTCATGATGGAAACGAGTCGAAATTATTAAAATTTACTACCGAAATTCGGAGTCAGTGCCCTCAACCTTAAGAGCGCTTCGTCCAATTTATGGTCGTCATAATCATCCTAGCAGATCAACAATTGAGCGTCTTGTGGAAAAGTTTGAATCCACTGGCATAGTAAAAAATATTCCCGTGTCAGTGAGACAAAGATTTGCCCGTAGTGTCGAGAATATTGCTGCCGCTGCGGCTTCAGTTGCAGAAAGCCCAAATGTGTCT
The DNA here is from genome assembly GCA_963555765.1 of Orthonevra nobilis. Lineage (NCBI taxonomy): Eukaryota > Metazoa > Arthropoda > Insecta > Diptera > Syrphidae > Orthonevra > Orthonevra nobilis. Next base: position 48,304,677 of record OY743225.1, on the reverse strand, counting down.
CTCACACGTCGTTCTCAAGCGTTGGGCATCTCTGAGACGTCGTTGTGGCGAATTTCGCGAAAAGATCTTGGCCTACATCCTTACAAGATTAAATTGACGCAAGAGCTGAAGCCGCTTGACCACCAGAAGCGTCTTATGTTCGTGAATTGGGCTGAGCAACAACTTGAAAATGATTCGGATTTTCATCGAAAAATCATCTTCAGCGATGAGGCTTATTTCTGGCTGAATGGCTCCGTCAATAAACAAAATATGCGGTTTTAGTCAGGCAGCAATCCACACGTACTCCATGAGTCATCATTGCATCCGGCGGCAATGTCAAAAGACTTCAAGCAGTCAAAAGACTTCACAGCAGTCAAAAAACTTCAAAGCGTTAAAACTGAAATGAAATCAAAAGATATTCACTACCGAATTAATCAATGATTTCAAAAGACTTCAAAGAATTCAAACAGTCTAAAAGTATTGCATTCTTTTGACTTGAAGCCTTTTGATTACTTCAAGTAATTCTAAGTACAATGATTTCAAAATTGATAATGAATAATTTTAAATGGAAGTATTTCAGTGAAGTCTATTCAATTGAATAAAACAACTCAAAAGACTGCATTTTTTACAGCTCTGCAAAATAATAACCAAATTTTAACCGAACTGCTGGACGTAGCTTATTCGTTTCGTAATTTTTTGGAAAATATAGTTTCAAATAATGGTGTTTCCAATGTAGTTAATCCATCACTTCTCTGTGAGTTCTATTAGTACATGATAATATTCAATCGGACAGTTTTTACTTTGAAGAATGTTCCGCGCTTGATATTTCAAATATTATTATGTCACTCAAAACATCAAATCCATCATCAACTTATAATATTTTAAGTCGTGTATTGATACAAATTGTATTTCATGTATCTGATGTCCTTCGTTATATTTTTAACTATGAAGGAGTTTTTCCTGACTGTCTGAAAACTGCAGTTGTTTTACCGCTGCATAAAAAAGGTTATACAGTAACATTAAATAATTTTCGTCCTATTTCTATTTTATCTGTTTTTTCAAAAGTTTTTGAAAAAGGTATAAAATCAAGAATGTTATCATTTTTAGAAAGCACACATTTTTTAAGCGATAGTGAGTTTGGGTTAAGAAGTGGCAATCGACTGAAAGTGAAATATATAAAAGTTAAAACACTTGAACCCGTTGACAGTTTTAAATATTTAGGTATTATAATGGGCCAAAAACTTTGTTGGAAAGACCATTCAATATATTTGAACAAGTATCTGAACGGGCTTGTAAGACAATTGTATAACCTTAGTATGTACTGCAATCTACCGGTTTTAAGATTAGTTTAAAATGGCTTATTTAAATCGAAACTGTAATATGGAATCTCTTGGTGGGGAGGTACTTATTTCAATAAAATTCAATGCGCCGCGATTGTTTAATAGATTAGCAGACAATCTTTGGTGTGAAAGAGTGAAAACAGTATTCGTAAATGCAGTAAAAAATTGGCTTTTTTTATTTAACCATTCATATTGATGATTTGTTAAATTCAATGATGTTATAATTCTGAAAATATTTTATAGTTTAATCTCTTTTATACTCCATTTAAATTTACCATTGCTTCCCCATCAATAGAACTATTTGATGTATTTTTTGAATTTGTTAAGAACTTTCGTCACTGTCTTGCTTTTGACACAAGATTGTTTTCGGCTATTTTGTTCAATACTTTTAGGCTGGGCGCTCACTTGGCAACTTTCGTTGCGCAACTAAAAGTTGCTCAGAAAAAGTGTATTGGCTTATATGGTAGAGCGCTCACTAGGCAACGCAATTTGAGAGCAATTTTTCGTTGCCAAACATCGGCAACTTTTGAGCAACGCAATCGTTGCTCAAAAGTTGCTCTCTTAGAAAAATGTATTCGACCGCTCACTAGGCAATTAGTTGCCGGGCAACTTTCTGGTTTTTATTTATTTTGACCTACGGTCGGGGTAGGTTGTGACCAGAAAAATGTGTGCGGTGCTTATTGGTGAAAATACTTTGATCGATGAAGTGGAAAAGAGGCCGTAATAAACATTTAAAAGACCAGAAAAAGGCTTTGATATTTTCCTTTTTCCTTTCTATCACGATTTATAGGATGCACCAAGTGCTTTTTTTTGTTTCTTGTTATTTTTTCTCAGTATTATCAATAATGCACAAACAATAAAAGTTTGTTCGAAATCCATAGTAATTGTAATTTGCACACATTGCTGGCAACTAGTTGCTTAATGAGCGCTGTATAAGCAAAAGTTGTTCGGCAATAGTTGCCGGCAACAGCGGCAACTTTTCGTTGCGCAACGAAAAGTTGCCAAGTGAGCGCCCAGCCTTAACGTATAAATGAATTTTTATTGTAATAATTGAATTGAAATTGAAGTCCTTCAGCCACTGAAGACGAACTAAATGTGCTCAATACATAAGTTTGAGAACATCAAAGCCGCGACATCTGATAATTTGCAAGCTATACTTTTGAATATGGTGGAGATGTTCCTGGTATGGCTAACAAGATTCTTTCCAGAACACTGTGTAATCGTCAAATCGATTTAATTTGTAATATTTGTACATAAATCAACAGCTTTATGAAGATCCCACGCAGACTGATCGAAGACAAACGATGCTACTTCGGTTTGTCCAAAGAACTGGAATCAAAACTCGTGCTCGACAAAACAATCATTCTGCCAGCTCGTCTTCAAGGAGGCGATTTTTGATCGATAAATAAGACAAAAGAACAGGTTCATTTAGTATACTGTCCAATTAGCGAGGATGCCGAGTGGAGGAAAAGGTCGCGAACTCTTTGATCCTTATCAAGATAGAATGTATCGGCCATATCGGGCGAGTGGTTCATAATGCTTCAGCTAAGAGTGTCTTGCAGTTCCTTTAAAGTTTAAGCTATTGCGGCTGACGTGACGCTTGACTGACAAATTGAATGCAGTGAGCCCGTAGCCGTAAAGAATAGGAGTTAAGTTTCCTTAAGATCTGAAGTCCAGGTTGAAGGAATCTTCCAGTTAAGGGGGCATTCTAGTCTAGAGGCCTGAATTTCATGTAATTTTTGAACTGTCATAAAAAAAGGCAATTAATATTTTTTCTTTCCATTTTTAAATTAGTTATTTATTAACATAACAAGAAAATATCAAAAAATAAAAAAATTTGCATTTGATGAAGTGGGGGTCTCAAAAAATTGGCGCGAAACCATACCCACGATTTCAACCCTCCAACACTCTGAAACCAAAAAAAAAAAAAAAAATAAAAATAAAGTAATAGAAATTTGGAGATGGGGATAGTTCCAAACATAGACAAGTCTATAAAGAAGACTCTCTAAAAATTTCAGGTAAATCGGTCCAGTAGAACCTGAAAAACAGTTTCGAGAAAAACGCGTTTAAAGTTTCTCGTAAAGTTTTTCGCAGTCTAAGTCATGAAATGATGTTTTAGACTTACATTTGTTAAATCTGCCATTCCTTCTTCATACATCGGACCTTCCTCGACTTCGAAAAAAGTAGTTTCTGCGTTTCTCTCTTCATATCGAGCAGTTCTGGCCTCCTTTGATGCACTCGTAAAACTGGTGTCTTCCTGTGCTGTAAATCTATTGCCGTAAAATCATCTTTTTGTTTGTCGATCTGGACGCGTTATCCTTTGCGCTGAGGATTTTTTATCCATTTTATTAAAAAAAAGTTCAAAGTTGAATTTTGGAAACTCTTCTTTGAAAATATAAAAAAATTGATTTTTTTAAATTTCTAGAATACCCCTTATGTAAAGTTTTGATACCCAGCAGAGAAAACCCAAAAGAAATAACCGCCAGGTTGTTCTTTCTATCAACGAACTCTACTATTATCCGTAATCAGTGATGGTATTAACTATCGTTCTTTATTTGGAAGGGTTTTTATTAAATAAAACTTTTGTAGGAGTGCGTGGCGTGCTTGGATAAAGATAAACGTCACCGGCTTACAAATGCACGAAACACGCAAAACAGATTTTGATTAGTTAACGAATGACACAAAAATAAAGAGAAAAAAGCATAGGACTTAGAGTGAACTCCAGTGGGACACCACTACTATAGTAAGATGTAAACACTGATCGCAAAAAATAACGCATTGTTGTCTTCCAGCGTTATATAGCTGATGGCACTGAAAAGCCATATAATCGGTGTTAGATGCACTCAACCGTGGTGATAGAGCAGACCATACATAAAGCTCAATTGAGGACGAAATTCAGATAAGGGAGACTGCTTAAAAAACACCTTTCGCTTGGATGGTCTTCAACCTATTTAAACATTGCTTTTTCAAACACCTGGGAAAAACAAAAGAATACTTTTTAGCGGGTATTCAGAATTAACAAAACTATAATATGCCAAGATTCCTTCGCTCTTTGAAATGCTAGCCGGATTTTTTTATTCTCTCCAATTATGCGTTAATTAAATGCTTTGCGATATGTTTCCAGTCATTATGCCATTCGGTAGTCAATGTCTTAACGTCACGATCTTTCAAAAATCCTAGAATCATTAAAATATTCTCTTAAAATCTTGACTCCTTTTTGCAAAAAAAGATATCCATTATCTACTCGTAAATTCTTGTTTGTTACTCGCAGCAAAAAAAAAAAATAAGGGCACCGCCAGAAAAGTGACAAGACATTTTAATCGCATAAAAAAAAAAACACTCAACGACAATCCGAAGAGTGACCTCACTAATTAATTACTTTCTTTACTCCATAACTACAAATTTCCCGGTAAGACTAGATTCCAAAAATGTACTCAAATAATTGGAATTTGTCGCTGGACTCTGGAGTTGAGGCAAATCTTCATATAAATCAGTTTCTGAATAGTTAAGGCATCGCCGACACTCCTCTTGTATTATCCAAGCTAATTGACAGTAAGATTTAATTACTCGCTTTTATACTCTACACAAAACATCGTTCAACAAGTTCCAAACCTAAACATTAAATTAATAAAATATTTTCTCAACAAAAAACCCATTGTTTATGTCAGTCCTTTCACCCAACCCATTTAAGCCAAAATACCGCTTGTTGCTTTCATAACGTATGTCGCATGGCTAGAAGTCATAACCAGGCTGGAACTATTTGATTATCCACGCGATATGAATAAATTAGGAATGTATGTGAATCACAGGACGAAAATGAATTACAGCTCCTTTGACAATCTTTATTAGAATGTTGCTAATGGACGACACACGTGGAAATCTGATCAATTTCGACAAAGTGCTTGTCCCGATGTCCAACCATGCTAACGATGCATCTGTCGATAAAAATCAAATTGATTGAAGGACAGAAAATTGTCATAAGATGGCAGATTTTCACAGGATTACCACGAATCGAGTCTATTTTTGAACTTTGTTTGAGTAAATGAGATGAGTCCTCAAATCAGGATGACGTTCAATCATTTAAGGAATAACTTTCTGACCAACTGTTTCGCAAATAAACTACTGCTGAGATTGGCACTGGAATGTCATGTCAAACACATTTCTGTATTCCATTCGATAACAAGGACGTTTGTGTAGGCTGTTTGTTTAAGGAATACAAAAAAATGTTTTATTCATGAAAATATAAAGATCGATTTTTTATTTTGGTGAATTGGAGTACTTGCCGTGCCATGACATTCCTTAGCTGGCACGTTTTTCATGTTTTGCGGAAGAGTACTTGGTAGTACTTTTACATAACATATTTCGAACGTGTTAAAGGATCATGGGCAATTATCCGTACCATGCTGCTGTACCGTCAACAACTGTTACTTAACTCCATTACATTCAAAAATGCTTGATTGGAAATCGGAAAAGAGCGGGTAGAAGGTTGCTTTATATAGATTGGTCTGGGTGCGTTAATTAATATTTTTTTATGTTCGAGTATGCTCCGTTCAGGACTTCTGCAATGAGAAACACTTGAAACAGTTCACTTTATCAAAAAGCTAATGAACCATTTTTGTGAAAATGCCATTCCTGGACATTAGCAAATTATATATTGGACGGTCTTGTTAAGGGGGTATTCTAGTCTAGAAATTTAAAAAAATCGATTTATATTTTCAAAGTTTAACTATTCAAGAATATAATATCTACAAGAGGATTTTTCAAAATTCAAATTATTTTCGGAGATATCGGTATTCTGCTGACCCGGCATCCAAACTGGTTCGGCCTGAACTAATCGAACAAAAGTCATTAGGGATTCTCCGTCTACCTAAATCCATATGTCTCATTAAAACCTTTTGTGTTTTGTATATATTGTAAAACAAGAACCCAAGGTGACTTGTATCTTTTTTAAATTGTGTTCACTTACGTCCAGCTGCTTAAGGTTGAATTCTAACCTTCAAACCACGTGGACGTACAAATGTGCTGTGAATGAAATAAAAATATTGTGCGCAAAGGATTACGCGTCCAGATCAAAAAACAAAAAGGCGATTTCACGGCACAGGAAGAGACCAGTTTTACGAGTGTATAAGCAGCAGACAACGCCCGGATTGACCGCTCTGAGATATGAGCATCCACCGCATTAAAGGTGTTAAGAAATGCTCGATATAAAGAGAGAAACGCGGTCCGATGGTCCGATGTATGAAGCAGGAATGGCAGATTGAATAAATGTAAGTCTAAAATATCATTTCATGACTTAGTCTGCAAAAACTTTAAACGCATTTTTCTCGAAACTGTCTTTTTTAAAACAATACCCACGATTTCTCAGGTTCTACTGGACCGATTTACCTGAAATTTGTAGAGTCTTCTTTATAGAATTGCCTTCCATTTGACTATCCCCATCCCAAAATTTCTATTACTTATTTTTTTAAAACACGCAACAGTAAAAAAAGTAGTACAAAATTTTTTTTCTTCAAGCAGTCGCCATTTTGTGAAAAAGCATTTTTCCAACTTTTCCGTGGTTCCAGACATTTCGACATTATTCTAGATTAATAATCTTTCTGGTTTCAGATTGCTAGGATGGTTGAAATCGTTGGTATGGTTCGCACCAATTTTTTGAGACTTCCACGTCATCAACTGCTAATTTTTGAAATTTTCAACTTTTCTGATTTTTTTTCTGTTTTCTTGTTATGTTAATAAAAAACTAATGAAAAAATGGATTCACAAGACTAGAATACCCACTTAATTTCTGAAGGAGCTCTAATGGCTAACTGCTCAATTGTCTAATTAGTGAAAGTGCATATCGCGCCATATCAAGCGCCAAGTGCTTCTTGTTCTATTTTGATTGAATTCAGGCCATGTGAATTTTCCTTCGCCTCGGAAATCCTATAATGTTTTGATCTCGATTTTAACTATGGTATCGTTGTTTACCTCTTACACTTCGAACGGCTACCTTTGTCTTGCCATTTTATCAGATGCTAGGTTTCCTTTGAAATTCACATATTAATATGGTTTGAAGATGTTATCTTAAGCTTTGATTTTTTCTGTCATTCAATGTAAGGTGAGGGACATCCAGCGTCTTTAAAATATGGATGAGCATTTGGTTTTAATAGCGGCCACCTCGGGTTTGATCGGAGCGGCCAAACTTTGGAACTCTTGCCTCACGTGAGAGGCGTCGCACATTTCAATCGCATGATGAAGAAGCTTATATGCACGAAGCACTGAGACTCAAACGACAGAGAGGCGCGACAAAAACTGTTCATAAAAGCTGAGAAAACGCAGTATTTGAAAGAAGCGATCTTCAACCCCGTGACGGCATTCATCGATCTTGGAAGTGATTGCGTAACCTTGCGTAAGTCCATTGCAGAGAAAGGACGTCCTTTCTTAGGTGAGGATTTGTAAATCCTTTAAAGAGCTGAGGATCGTAGACAACGTCGGAAAGCCACCGGCAACGGACAGCAACGCGGAGAAGCAAGTGGCCGAAGGTGCTAAAATTGACGACGCTGATGGCAGCAGCCGTAGCAAGAGAGAGACGCTGATGATTGAGGAGCTGAACGTCGGTGATGTCAGTGAGGCGGTAGGCAGACAGCTAGTCATTAGTAGATGCTTATCGAGACTGCTTCGCCAAAAATTCAGACGAATTTAAAAGTCAAAATAAGTGAAGTGCGTTATCCAACTGTCAACAATGAGTCCGCTTTCGCCAAATGGGCCCTCGTGAACGACAAAGTTCTCTTCGCCGATCGTTCTCACCAAAAAGAAAGTAGGGACAGATAGATTCTGAATTGACTTCCAGGCACTTAACAAAGTCACAGTTTAGCGGACATTCTCGATGCCTGTGATCAAAGAGGAGTTGACATCGCTGAGCGGCAAGAAATTCTTCTACGTGTTGGACCTTAGTCAGGTTTTTTAAATGTGAAAAGTTCAGCCTTAAAGAGGTTTTTTGAAAAACAAGTAAACCGATATCGATCTTTTCCTTTGTCTGGCTCACTCGTACGTATTTATTTGCGACGATATGAGAAATCTAAAATTAAATATGCTAACTCTTGGCAATCCTTCGTGTGGGAGTGAACTCTTACTGACTACTTTTTTCTTTATTCCAACCATCAGTGAAAATCTCAGTATCGTGATTGCAGAATGATGTAAGTGTGAAGGACTCTCTAAAAGTTCTGGTCCCCTTCACAACGAGGAGACAATTGACTCTGTCTCATGATGGTTAAACCTATTATTACCTACATAGCCATAATTTGGTGGCCCAAAACTTTAGAAGTAACAACTTCTAAAAGGCTGAAAAAAGTCCAACGTTTGGGCAACACTGGTGCAGCACCTGCCCTACAGCAGCACTGGATGCTGTTACAGGACTGTCTCCTCTTAATATTTCCATTAGGAAAAAAGCTGCCAGAAATGTCTTAAAGATGCAACTGGCAATGAAATACAAAGCAGGTGACCAAACGGGATACTTGAAAATAATAAAATTCATTACAGATAAAAACATGTTCTGCTCGATCGCAGATTGTATGAAGGCAATTTACTGCTTTGGGCGTCTCTTTGAGGTAGGCGCACCTAACCGTGATAATTAGTCGAGCAATATACCTGGCAAATGAAGTAGTTGCCAGTGTCTATGGACCCAACACAAAATTATCTATACCCATGTAAGAACGTCCAAGTGTTTTCCAGGCTGAGCTACAAGCCAGAAATCCTTAAACTTAACAAGGAGGACATAAGAAAACTCGTGAGCTTCCTCTCAAGCCACTGCCGCTTGAGATCACATCTAACCAAGCTAGGACCCAGTACAATCACCGAATGCCGACTCTGTTTGGAAGACGACGAAACGGCTGTACACATTCTTTGTGAATGTCCAGCTCTAATTTCGTTAAGAAGGCGTATCTTCCTCAAAGAGATATGCTCCCCATTGGACATTAGACAATCCAACGATAAGGACATTCTGACTTTCATCAGAAGGGTCGTATGTCTGTTAGCCTAAACAAACTCTCTAAGAAAAAACCAGATGATATATGTAATTTCTTTTCCTCTTTTTTCAGTTCCGCCTATGATTCTGATAGTTTTATACCCGACCCAAAAGAATTCGCTCACTTAGAGACCTTTTGCTCTAGTTCAATGGGTCAACTATCAATAACTCCTAGTGACGTGGAATACCATCTTGCTCGCCTTGGAACGGACACCACCTGCGGACCTGATGGGATACCTCCAATAATCTTTAAGAATTGCTGTAGCTCTCTTGCAGCTCCTCTGGCTTTTTTATTTCAAGCCTCTATTAACCAAAAAGTTTTTCCGAAATTTTGGAAAAATGGTTTCATAATCCCGGTGCACAAAAAGGGCTTCCGGGGAGATGTTACTAATTACAGGCCCATAGCTAAACTATCTTGCTTGCCGAAACTTTTTGAGGCTATCATTTTCGACAGCGTTTATTTTAGTTGTAAACCTTTCCTAACTGATAAACAGCATGGCTTTGTTAAAAACAAATCCACAGTTACAAATTTGTTAGAGTTTACTTCATTCACAAATAAAACCCTAGAAGTAGGAAATCAAGTCGACTGCGTGTACACTGACTTCAGTAAGGCCTTTGATAAGCTTTCCCATAAGCTAATTACTTTTAAAATGAAATCCCTTGGTTTCCCTTTATCTTTCGTGGAGTGGATATGCTCGTATCTTGACGGGAGAACGTATCAAGTTTTGTTTAGGGGATCGACCTCTAAAACAATAAACGCTACCTCAGGTGTGCCTCAAGGTAGCCACCTTGGTCCACTTTTATTCATTCTAGCCATTAACGATGTTGTTAGTGTGATCAGGAACTCAAATGTTCTAATTTATGCCGACGATATAAAAATATTTACGTGCATCCACAATCTATCCGACTGCAGCGCTTTACAGGATGACCTTAATTCTTTTGCAAAATGGTGCTTCAATAATTGCTTATCATTAAACATATCTAAATGTTTTAGCATGTCCTTTTCGAGAAGACTTAATCCTCTCTCCTCTGTGTACACCATAAATAGTTCTCCGCTGGCTAAAGTAAAACTGACAAAGGACTTAGGTGTACAATTCGCTCCAAATCTTGACTTCTCAATTCATATTGAGCAAATAGTCAACAAAAGCAACACCCTTCTCGGCTTCATCAAACGGTGGAGTAAAGAATTTTCATGTCCATTAATCACGAGTACCCTGTACACTACATTTGTAAGGCCACAGCTTGAGTATGCATCCAATATGTGGTCACCGTATTACTTAACACAAATTGACCGTATCGAGTCTGTTCAACGCAAATTTGTTCGTTTCGCACTTCGGCATTTATCATGCCTCTGCGTCTTCCACCTTATAAGGACCGTCTTCTACTTATCGGCCTTGATTCATTACAAAAACGTCGGGAAGTCTGTGATATTGTGTTTTTACATCAGCTTATTGCTGGTAATATTGACGCACCACCACTTCTTAACCAAGTCAATTTTAGTGTAAAGTCTTTCAATTTTAGAAACTTAAACATTTTTGACATAAAATACCACCGTACGAATTACGGATGCAACGAACCTGTTACTCGGATGTCAATAGAAGCGAATGCAAGCTGTCATATGTTCGATTTTGTATCCAGTAAACTGGCACTCAAAAAAAAACTTTTTGGACGTGTCAATTCTTAATGTGCATGCTACGTATTTTTTCAGTACTCTTGTTTTTATTTGTATTTATTTTATAATTAACAATTGTAATTAAAATATATATTCTATTTTTAATATTTGTTAAACTTTGTATTTGTGTATGGTGTTAGGCTTTATTTGTTTATGTTTACTAACAACTAACACCACGCTAAATGATGACTGTGACAAGATGGGTATTACTCTCTAAGTAATACTGTCACTTACAATGCTTGTTTTATAAGCAGTACTGATAGCGTTTTTTTAAAGATACAAAAGGTCTATTCTTTCAGACCGTAGTGTTCGCCACTAGTGCAGGGGCATATATTAAAAAAAAAAAAAAAAACACAATATTAAATTATTGATTCAAAAATTAGAGGAAATTGGTTTCCAATCAGTGATGTTTAAGTGGCTTGAGGCCTAACATCTCAAACAGAAGGCAATTTGGTATATTCTCTAGATACTCTGATGTCAAGTCTGGGGTTCCACAAGGTAGTCGCTTTGGGCCACATCTTTTTATTGGGTGTTTTTATTGATAACACCGTTTCTTCGTCAAAGTTTATTCTGTGTCTGTTATTCATTAAGCGATCATAAGCGATGCTGAATTATTTCAACAACACCTTCCACCAAAGTTGTCGCAATAATCAGTTAATCTAAGAAAAATATATAAACCAACAGCAGCAAAAGCAGTTATTTATTGTCAAAGAATAAGATTTCTTAAAACATTATTCAAAGAGTTTGCTCTATGATGGATTTTTTGTTTTTATCTGTTAACTCCTCGTTTGTGTCTCTTGTTCGTCTAGTTACATTATCCGAAAACTCAAATAGCAAGGCTTTTTTCTCTGTTATAAACAAAGGTGGCTTCTTTTTGATTCAACGCCATTATCAATCAGAAGGAAACGACTTGAAATTTTATTTCTAAAATATATTATATTGTCCGGCTCTTTTCGCCTCTATGATCTTGTGAGACTGCAACGCGATATACCATTACTTTTTATAGCTCCGCATGGAGTCAAATGAGCCAATTAAAAGATGCAGTTCCTCGTTTAATGGTCTCCATAATTCCTTATATTTATCCGACTCATGCACAACCTTTCGAATTACAGCTCTATCAATTCCGAAAACAAAATATTCACGCCGCTTAAAATAAACTTTTAAACGCGGCAAAGGAAAAAACGCATTTGGTCTTCCTTCCTCGAAGTTCATGAACAGTCTGCCTATACTGAAATTTAAGGTCTACTGCGAATAATAACGATTAAAGCAGCCTCTGACATTTCAATTACACGCATCGTTCGTCCAATGAAGAATTTCCTAGAATAACTCATCGGAGTTGGGCGACGACGGTACATCACTCAATTTCTGAGGAATACTTAAGCCTTCCGTCGAAACTATAATTTACGACCAAATTCAACTCGTTCGCTGATACTGCGGCTCCTCTGTCATAATCAACACTTCGCATGACCTGCCCCATTGCGAAAAACAAATCATCATCAAGATCAGCGTACATAATTCGAAATGGTCAGTAAATCGATTCAATCAACTGCCCACATTTGATGGTCTTCCAAATGGAATTCAGTGCCTCCTGCCAGCTTACAAATGAGCAACTTTCATGGCGTCAGTCCAACGTAAAAACGAAACCACAGTCGCGTGGGTTCGTCGACATATCCGCTTATACACGCGGCTGCACATGTAAACAATTCCGTAATGCATTTCGGAATCGCATTGCGAACCTCAGCGCAAAACTAGAGCCATGCCAGGCCATGCCAAGCCAGGCCAGGCACATTCAATTGTTGGCTGGAGCAAACGGAAGAGCGAAATTGAATTCATTTGGGAAATTAAGTTTTGATGGCAAAAACCATGGGCAGCACATCTACTCTTGTGTAGGAAGCACAAGTAAATCATTCGGGACGTCTTATTGTTCTCGCCGAAGTCAAAGCGCAGGCATACGGATCCAACGAACCGGGAACTTGAATTAAAATATTCTCAGGGCACATAGCTATGAGTGTGCATTCAGTTGAGTGAATTGCTAAGATGTAACGCACAATTAGGTGAGGCAATTAGCTTTCAGATTTTAATTGCATTTCTCCGCCTCTATTGAGGTTAAATATGGAGCTGTGTTTGTGGCCTGATGTTGTCAATGGCCGGGTCTTTGTTTTGACTGCAAAATTTGCACATGTCAAGTTAGTTTTTATAAATTGATCCCGTCGTAGAATTTAAAGCAGGTTTTATTTTTAAAAATATGAGCAGTTAAGTAACCAGCCTGGACAGTCAAAGAAGTGTTCTTGAAATCATTTATTTTGTGCGCTTCGTTTTGTATTTTGATATATTTTAATGCAGTCCACAAGCAAACTGATTTCTTGAGATCGCTCATCCTCGAATGCCTTATGTTGGACAGCGAATTGAACAAGAGGAGAACAAAGGTAAAAATAAATATGACACCAAATCATATGAAACTGCGAAAAGAGAATTCTCGAGAACCTTCTGTGAATCCATTAATAATACAAATGAACGCTTCCGTTCCAATGAAGTTATAATTCCTGGAGTACTTTACATTTCACTGCAACATAAAATAAAATGGCCAATAAAATCGTTTTGAACGTATTAGCTTTGAGGATCAAATGGTATTTTCAGCTGCGCTTAAGGACTTCAGAGAAACGATGCATTTTTGGCATAAGTAAATATTTACATAACCTCCCTAAAAAGCCTACTCTCCTTGAGAGGTAAGAGTGATCTTTATTCCAAAGACCGGAAAAATTGCAATTGATCAGACTGACAAAGAAAACGTGTTAGTCCACTCCAATTGGTTGCAAGCGTCCACTTAAAGACCCTGAATTGCAAGGAACTTACCGTGGCAGCCTTTATAGACATTGAGGGATGCCTTTTACAATGTCAAATTAAAGTGCAATCAGAAGACTAAGAAAAACATTGAACAACAACAACTACGGATGGAATTCGAGATCATTCGAAATTGCAGTGATAACTGTTAAGGCTTCATGAAGAATCTTGATGCGTTAAAGCTTTATGATAAAATACGCAACCATTATGGAGTAAATTCAATCAATCTGAATGAATGAATGAAGCTTTGAAAAGCCTACATGGATAACGAAGTTACCCTTTGCAGAAAGTGACTTCTTGCTTACTAATTGGAGACCCTCTTGACCCTATGTCAGTGTCAATCTAAAATAAGATGAAACTATTAGCATTTCCTTCAACGTCCTGTAGCTCTAAGGAATCCCGCTGAAATTTGGGTTTGGGTGTCAAAATAGATTCGGAGCTTATATTGAAAACATAACGAAAAAAACTGGGGACTATGAGTGAATTTCAATACTTACATTTGTTTCCAGTGCAAGACGCCAATCAGCAGAAAAAGTCATTCTTGGCACTCCCAATATCTCTGAGTAAGGAATTGCTCTTCCTATTCATAAACACTCAAGAGTTTTGGTGCTGCAGACATCAAAACTTTAAGCAATTTCGTTTAGAAATACATATTTTATTCCATCTACTATATTTACCCATCAGAAAAGACTTGGAATCCGAGGCTCTAAGTAGCGCTCACGATTTTTTTTATATATACCTGTCCCTGCCCAATTGGCAGACACTGCAGTATGATAGAACAGACCTTTTGCATCTTGGGGAGATAGTTCAGGCTAACAGACATTCCATGGTTCTGATGAAAGTCAAAATGTGCTTGGCATTGGATTGTCCAATGGGGAGCACATCTCTTTGAGGAAGACGCGCATTTTTAACCAAATTAGGGCTGGACATTCACGAAGAATGTAAACAGCCGGTTCGTCGTTGGTGGTTGCACTGAGCCCTCGTTTGGTAAGATGTACTGATTGTAGAGTTTGAGAATTTCTCTGTAAGAGAAGGGATTTTAATTTAGATTGCCCGAGTCCCGGTAGATTTCCCACTTATTGGTGACCTGTGACATTGTCAATGGAATAAGGAAAATCCATATAAACTGTGACAACTTAAGATCGTCCCTGAATATGATTTTGCGATGAAATTCATCATCTTGGCGCCAACGTCGCTTCATATGGTTCATCGGCTTCAATTCTTGAGTCAGCTTGATCTTGTATGATTGAAAACCAAGATCCTTACGCAAAATACTGGCAATGACAGTTTGATGATTAGTGAAAGGGTGTGTTCACAAATTAAATTCAAAGTTGTCAAGTCCCCATTTGAAAACCCGATATTAAATCAATCAAATATTGAAAGTTCCGGAAGAGACATTATTCCTCATTTGTAAAAATCCGTAGACTTTTGGCCAAAAAAACGTTTTCCAGGTACGTTTTTACGTCCTGCTCGGAATTCGAATGCCTTTCGTCCAAATCGTTAAGAAGTGAGCGGAAAAGTTGGTAGTCAGACGGCGCAAGTCAGCCAAAGGTATTCAGCTTTGCTTTTGTCACAAAAGCTGTGCGTGTGGTCTGACGTTGTCATGGTGAAAAACAACACCCTTCCTGTTCACTGACATTTATTGGCTCAAAGTACAAGATCCCTCGTCAATCGCACCAAATGCTCAAAATGACATTTTTTGGGTGCAAATCTCGCCGGATCGAATGCGGTGCGGCCTTTCACCAGGAGCGGAACATGACTTCTTTCGCCGAATGTTTTTATAAGCCACCCATTTCTCGGCTCCTGTAACCACTCTTTTCAAAAAAGTTTCAAACGAGTTTCACCTCAACAAATACTTACAGATCATTACTCGATCCATTATGTTACTTTCACTGAGTTCGTTAGGAACCCAAACTTCCATCTTTTTCGACATTTTACGCCTTTTTTATGGGTCGTCGCCTGTGGTGGGTGGACGTCAAGAGCGAGCATCACCAGCATAGTCTGAATTGCCAGAACGAAAGCATGTAAACCAGCGTTGACAGGTGTCAGTGCTTCTTTCGGAATATCCATAATTCCATATACCTTACAAACCTTTCGTTGCGTCTCTGTCGCTTAAAAGGTGCATTTCCATTTGAGAGTTAAATGTCTGAGAGTAGCTCTCTGGATTCTCTCGAGAGTAGTTTTGTGAGTGAACACAATTTTGAGAGCAGCTCTCGGTTTCACGCTATTGGTCACAAGTATTTTGAGAGTAGCTCCCGGCGAGTAACGTGTAAGATGGCGACGAGACCAAGAAATAAATTGATTAAATGTTTTGTTTAAAGAATTCGCAGAAGAAATTTCATGCATTGAAAATTATATTAAAAGAAAGATTCATAATTTGAGGAACCAGTAATAATTTTATTAATGATGCTGATTTGGTAGGCATTGTGGTTGTGCATTGTTCCAGCCTCAAGCCAAAAATATGAATATTCCAAATTGGTCTTCAAACACCTTGTTCTGTTCTTCGTTTGATGCTTATTGATAACGAAACGGATAAGGCTTTAGTACAAAAGTATTACAAAACAAAAGCCATATCAGAACTTGATGGCATGTTTCTATCAGGAAGTGGTTCCGGATCGAAGAAATGAATTGTGTTTTGAATTTGTCCCTCGCTTTGGAGCCATTTGCATTTGGAGTTTGCTTTTCAATGTGCAATGAAGGGGACTCCAACGTCTTTTATATTTTTCGGCCATCTCCAACCAAGAAAAGGAAATATAAATTTGATAAGGAGAATTTTCTCAAAGTTGTTCTATCAATTTTAGCCAAGGAACCGGAGTGCATAAATAATTTTGAGAGTATGTTGCCCAGGAACTACGGAGCTTGCGATATGATTTTTGCAAACGAAAGCTCAAACGTGTGATTAGTAAGGCGATTTTTGACGGATTGAAGACGAAGATGCAATCAATGCCTGAACATCAATGAAGAAGATCAATGTTGGCACATATGGATTCAACTTTGTATACTTATACACCGCCTTATTTCTTTTCAGCCGGCAAAACTTCGTGAATTGTAGAGGTTTCTTTTTTTTTGCTTTTTATACTTTAATGCTTACCACAAAAGCTGCTGCCACTTTTTGCTTGTAAGATGTCATAAATTCACTCTTAAAACAGCCAACGGACCACTATCAGAAAAATAAACTAAGTGGACACGGGTCACATAAAATTTTCTGGCAAATGGACAGTCTCCTGAGAGCTACTCTCGAGACTTGACTAGCGATATGCCTTCAAATGGACATGCGCCTTAGCACCTTGTTAAACGAAAAGAAGCTAAATTTAGGAGGACTTTTTTGTCCTCCATTCAAAAAAAAAAAATAAATAAAAAAATGTAAGCACCAAAAACACTTCCAAAATAAACAAATTCACAGAATAATCCACATTACTGAGAAAAAAAATTTTCAAAACTGTTTTATACACAGAGACTTTCTGAAGCGATAAACGCCACTTCCAAGAAAAAAACGCAGAACTTATTGAACAACTCAATATATGAGTACGTATGCTGCTAGATATGTTTCTGGACTAATAATGAAAATGCGAATATTTATCATCAAAAATGGTTTTATTGTTTTTCAAAGTATTTTCCAGCATGATTTATACACTTTTGCATGCGCTCAAACCAATTGTCGAAACACTTTTTCCACTCCGATTGAGACATCTCCCAAACATGGTTTTTGAACGCTTCAACAGCATGTTCTGGCGACGAAAATCGTTGACCACGCATTTTTTTCTTGATGTGCGGGAATAAAAAGAAGTCAATTGGTGCCAAGTCAGGGCTGTTCGGCGGATGATTCATCAATTCGACGTTTTGGTCGGTCAAAAAGGCGCTGGTTTGAGCCGATGTGTGAGAGCTTTCATTGTCATGGTGAACAATGATTCGTCTTCTCTTGTTCGTTTTTCGAATTTCTCCGAAGATGACAGGCAACCAAAGTGTGCTGTACCACTCAGAATTGACCGTCCTATGTTGCTCAAGCGGAACAGTCGCCACATGACCAGTTTTGCCGAAGAAACAGGCGACCATTTGCTTCGAAGTGCTCCTTTCACGAACAACTTTTGTTGGATTTGGCTCATCTTCGAAGACCCATTCGGTCGATTGTTGTTTTGTTTCGGGCTCATACTCATAGATCCATGACAATCTTATAAACGTCTTTTAAGCACCGCGATCGTATTTTTTTAACATTTCTTTGCACCAAGCGACAAGAGCGTTTTTTGAGCGATTGTCAAATTGTGAGGGATCCAACGAGAACAAACTTTTTTTGCGGCCAGGTGTTCATGCAATATCGAATGTATGCTGGTGCCCATGGATGCCTTTATCTCACGGTATGTCACATGACGATCTTGCATTATCAGTTCACGCACGGCATCAATGTTCTCTGGCACACTGGCCGTTTTTGGACGACCTTCACGGAATTCGTCTTTGAGCGAGCGTCGGCCATGACTGAATTCTTAAACCAGTTTTTCTCAGGTCTATATGATGGTGCTTCATCGCCGTCGTGATGATCCGCGTCGAAAGTTGTGAAAAATGATCGCACGAAAGTGTTCACGAGTTAATTCCATTTTTTTGCCGAGATGAATTTTTCAAGGCTCTGTTAAAACAATTCATGACTAAATGACAACACATTCTGAGTGGTGTTATGCTAAATAATGTCAAACTTTCCAATGGAAATGTCAGATTGCACCTGGCAACACTTAGCGTTGCCTAGGCCAGAAATATATCTAACAGCCTACGTACATGAGATTCAGCCCTGTGGCTGACAGACGAACAGACGAACGGACGAACGGACAGCAAAACTTCCTTTGAGAATTTAACCTTAAAAAATAAATTCTGGCGAAAAGTGTAAACAGCTTTTAAGAAACACACAGATTTCTTCTAATGAAGCTCCTTGCATTCGGTATGGGATTTGCGATAAAGGAACCCTTCATATCCTTACTCGGTGGAAAAAAAAAATATATAACATATTATATAATTGCTTTGAATAAGCTTATTAAGAAAATTTAATACCAAAATACAGTGATCCAATTCATTCTTAAATAGCTTTTAATTTTTGTATTTATCAAGAAATTTTTTACCGCCAAAAGAACCTATCAACAGTCTCCCTCAACACGAATTACTTACAGATACAAATTGTGTTCTTCGCCCCTCATACTCTAATTTACTAGCTGCCAACATCTGCCGACTCATGCGTTAAGCAATTAAATTGCTTCCAAAGTGTTTATATTGTTGTTTGTGGCTCCGCGTGTGAGCTGAGGATTCCAATGAATCCATTTAGCCCACGAAATAGGAATAAATTCTTCAAATGACTCCACTTGTCAAGATGTATTCCAATATTTTTGTTTTTATCTCTTCCATTTAATTTATGGTGCCTTCATCATCATTAGATACTTTCCAACGGATTGCTTGACTATTTTCAGTCGACGCTGGTGTCGTCTGCTAAAGCAATTTTCTAAAACCTTGTCACCTCTGCCGTATTTCATTGAAACTGGCACTTTAGAAGGAAAATATTTATTCGTGTAAAGTGTTGGGTGGATACAATGTGCAGGATTACCGTATAATTAAATTCAAACTCCAGATACCTATTGCAGTAGCATGTTCCTTGGCTGATTCTTGACGACGACGATGGTTGGGCTCTCACAAGGACAAGTGGCTTCACATTCATGCTACCTATCTAGTTATTGCACGAGGTATCACGTGAGAGATCCTTGACCTTACATTCATTCGTGCGCATAACAGACACAAGGTCGACAACAAAAGCATGAAAAGAAAAGTGTGCATGTAGTTTTAGCTTCGGCTCGAGGGTGAATATTTTTACTCAGGCAATTTATGTGATTTTGCGTGCAACGACGTTAGAATGTGAAACAATTTCGTTGATGAAATTCATCGAGCCACCAAAATGAGAGATAACAAATCAAGGATCGTTTTATTTTGTTCAAAAAAAAAAAAACTTGTATACATTTTATGCGTACACATAATTGGACTTAATTAATTAATTATGCATTCAATTTTTTTTTTTTGAAAAGAAAAGGACTGAATTAATTACGATTGATTTATTGTATTGGGGGGATTCTGAAATGGCCTAATTAATCGAAATTGGAATTTATTTATTTATTGAAAGTCTTCTGTGACTCTGCAAATCGTTTGTCCTTCTTCTTGTGGTGCCCTTGAACTTGACCTTCTTAAGATTAAAAATCAGATTATGTTCTTAAATCTTTAGGGTGGAAATAAAACGAAGAGCATTTATGTACATGATTTGTAAGCGTTCTTTTTGTCTGTCTGTAGTTTTACGTACCCACAAGTTACTAGAATTTGATCTTCTACTGGGTAAGGGTTGATAACACTGAAGACCGTTTTGTGTGTCGATCTTCTAGCACACAGATGGGCACTACATAAATGAGGTCGGATTAAAAATTGCTTCTGGCAGTATGAGTCTTTTTTCGAATGTCTATTCCGGGTAACGATAAAGTAACGCTGAGATGAATCCAAATTTAGCCATTAAATGGTCAAGGATGACATTTTCCATCCTATTCACGAGTGAGGAATTCAATTGTCTTTGAGTGCGTACATTTGTACACTTTTTGGTTGGCGTCAACCTGGCGATGCCGAATATTGTAACTGTTAACTACTCATCAATTATCGTGTACTGGTTGCTGTCCATCCGGACCCGACTCGCTTAACTTACAAGCGCGTGTGTTGAACAAGAGAAAATGCAGCACTTTAAAGACCACTGCAGACGAACTTTCTCGATGGAGTCAACGATGACGTCAGATGGAAACAGTATACCCTGGGCTCAAGTGCAGAATAAGTCGGGTTTTTGGAAAAGAGATGGTGGCGGATGACCAACGGCAGCGCTCACATTCCTGAAGCGAGTTACTGTCATCGGGTTAAACCGTCCTAGGGACTCAACAAAATATGGAACTTATCCTCCTTCGGGATAACTTCCTTAGCTCGTAAAATAAAAAAGAAACAGCCTCGGATATAAATGGACCCTCTCATTTAAGATCAAGACCAGGAACGTCTATGGACTTTGTTCCTTAGGCTGTACAAGGTAGATATAACCGCAATCCAATGCAACCATCTAGATCGCTAAAAAAACTGCTCGGCTTCGGATTCAACTGGTTTACAACCTGAAGTTTTTTCATAATATTATGGTAGAAAAGACAAATGAGATTATCTGTAAGCACGACCGCATGCTTGTGGACTGAAATATCAGCTCAAACAATCCCATCTACAAAAAGGCAATTCTTAATAATGCCGCTTACAGGATCGTTTCGAGTTTGTTATGAAAACTGCTGAAGCCTGTTTCTTAAACATAAATTGACCAAGTTTTCACCTGGCGTCAAGTCGAGGAATCGATCACAGATCTTTATTCGATATCCAGACACATATGACAGCATTCACTGTCCTGAACTTTGATAAGCGATGGCTCGGTTCAGAATCCTGGAATAACTGGTACGGCTTGTTTCCACATCGCTCGACAATATGCGATGTAACGTTTGGCTTTGACTAAAACCTCCGAATTATTCCAGGTTTTTAGGGGATTCCTTTACCTGATTTTAAAATTTGACTAACTTTTGGAATACGCAGACGATATTGATATCATCGATCGCACCGTACGATGCGTACGATGCATGATCACATCAGGTCACGTTTAAAAGGATTCAAAATTTCCTGCAGTATTAAAGATTGATTTTCGAATTACTTTTCATTCTCTAGTCTAAAAGCTCCAAATTAATTGGTCTCTCTGTATTAGCCTTCAAATAGTTCACCAACAGCTCATAAGTTATCCCCCATCATCGTGGTCAGTTTTGCTAAAAGCGTTTTGAAAAAATTTGATACCATGAATCTGCAAATGTTGCTCGCGTGACTTAAATCAATTAAAATCAATTAACAAAAAGCCATTCACATGCTTTGTGGATAAATTGAGTCTAAGCCTGGTGCTGATACGTAACAATTTCATATCAGTGCGACGTGCCTAACCTGAGGCGACAGAGCTTACGCAAACCACGGAAAGCTTATGTTGTTAAATTGAATAATTTATTATAATCTCTTTTTTTGTTTTTATTTTTTTGTTGTTCCGCTTGTCCTTTTGTGGACAGACTTCCAATAAAAAATTGTTAGCCGTGAAAAAATATTTATTATCCTGTTTGCACGCCAACATTTTTCTAAAACTAATGGACTCGAAACATGATCCAAATATGGTTTGTATGCGAACTCATGCGTGTGAAGATTTTTGACTGAAATTTAACATAATTTTCGAGGGCGTAGGTCCGAAATTTTCGGGGAGTGAAACCCAAAGTAGACAACGTGTGGAATTTTCTGCTTAAGTGGGGTTAAAATGACTCAATTAAGAATTTGTTTATGATATGATTTAAGCAATCCATTGAAGGAGGAAAATTTGCGACTAGAAATACAAAAGATTATTTATTAATGAAGCAGAAGACTGAATTGAATGGACGTCAGATCGAGAATAAACTGGACTCCTTAAAAAAAGAAATTAGATCCGCAAAGAGCAGACTTTGTAGTTTTATTGAGCCTCATAACGAAACGGCTTGACTAAAGAAACTGCTCAACAAGACACCAATCCAAATCTCGTATTTAAAGAGCGGGGATAGTGTATGGAAAAAAACTCAAGAAGAGACGCTTGAAACGCTACTTAAATGCCAACTTTCAGGCTGTTCAGAGAAAGGTTCGATGTTCGTTCAACAGGATAGGAGTAGGAACCATACGTTCAACATCTGGTGCGATGGAAGTCTTGACTTCGTCTGCATAATCAATAACGAAATGATAGTGAGGGCACTAAGATCCTCTGCCCCATTTAAAGCTGCTGGTATGGTGGGTAGGTAAAAGTGGTGGTGCCGTTTTAATGCCACAGTTCTGTTGCCTCATTATATGAGGTGTATTTGAGATATCTTTAAATCCAACCTGAGGTATTTCAGAAGGACGTAAGTTGCTTAATGTTCTTGGCAGAAATCTCATCAATTGAATTGAAGAAGCTGTGTTTTTGCAGCTGCGACAGTGTGAATTTTGTGGGTTGCCTAGCTTAACGGCATGATCTCCAATCGGCCAGCGTAATGTGCAGACTGGCCCATCTTAGGTTTGCTGCTTCAAGCAAGTATGAGGACATAATAGCCTTAACTGCATGTAGTGAGACGAAAACCTCCCCTACAGGCGAGCGCTGAAGAACAGATCCCTGCCTAGCAAGCCGTGGCGAAGCCTCATATTGTTCAATTCGTTCATGAACGACTAACTTTCACAAGAAGTTATTTCTCTAAACTACATAAAACATATTTATACTCTTCTTATTAATTTTTCATATTCCAACTCGTGCATTTCCTATTTGTACAATTCCACACATTAGTGAAATACCTACCAGCCGTAGCTTTTTTCCTTTTCACCAAATGTATGCATGTATCTTTCCAACTCGGTCAAACGATTCGGCAACGAAATGATACCATGAAAAGTATAGGCACAGACAAAAAAAGATTTTCAAGTGTTGTATGGCCCATTTCGTTCAAGTCGCTTTTGAACGAGGCGAGTATGGTAAGATGTATGAAACGAATACAGAAACAAGACAAAACATAGATCGATAATGAGGTAAAGGAATCTACATTTATTTCTATTTTAATGGACGAAACATCAGATAGTAGTAAAAAGTCCCAATTATCCACAATAGTAAGGTTTATTTCGCGGGAGGGAAATATTGAAGAAAGATTTTTGGGTTTTTCTGATGTGAGTGCAAATAAGTCAGCAGCAAGCTTTTCTGACCACATTATTAAAATAATAAATAATATGATCATAAACTTATTTTTCAAACATATGATGGAGCTGTAGTTATGGCTGACCATTTGTCGGCACGCAATCGAGAGTGAAGAGTCATTTTCCGAATGCCAGGTTCATTCATTGTGCAGCACATAGACTTACCATTTGCCTTCAGGATGTTTTGAAAAATAATAAAAAAATGCAGGCGGTTTTTTGCGAGGCTGAATAGTCTATCCACATTTTTCGCACAATCGACTAAAAGGTGTACGTTATTAGATGCAATTGTGGAAAAAAGATTTCCAAAAGCAGCACCAACAAGGTCGAGGTACAATTCGAAGTTGGTTTCGGTGGGAGAAGAATGCAGGGAAAGTCTGATAGAATATTTTCGAACGATTTTTTATACACTGTGTTAGAATAAATCTCTTGATATAATATATTGTTTACAAGTCATTAACCAAACCAATGAAAATATTTGTAATTTGAGAGATAATTTTAATGAATATTATTGCGAAACGGAACAACTTAGTAATATTAAATCGACATATCGAGTGAGACACGGAATTGATGAAAAAAAAAAATATACTTAAGATTATTATGTGAAATTATTGACACAACAAATGCACAACTCATATCAAGATTTTCCGACTTAAAAGAACTGAAGTTTATTGGTTTGCTAGAAGTAAATAAGTTTAAAGAACATGGAAAACAATTTCCTACAACTTTTTTAAATGAACTCAACTCATCATATGGTCAATTTTTTGATATTTTATCTTTGAAAAATGAACTAATTTTTATTTATAAACAAATAGAGTTTCGAAATTTAAATTTAAAACATTTTTTCCAGAACTTAGCAGCAATGATCTTATTTCAGTTTTTCCCCAAATGTATAAACTATATGAACTTATCTTAACCTTTCCTTTGACAACTTCATCCGTTGAAAGATCATTTTCCACCTTTAAAATAATCAAAACTTATCTTAGAACAACAATGGGGCAAAACAGGTTGACAAATCTTTTTTTGGTGAACATTTAAAAAAAAAACCTTTAAAAGAAAAACAGACAGAAGAAATGTTTTATGAAAATATTATAAAAATGTTTTTAAAAAGGTCTAGAGGAATTCATCTTGAATTTAAGTAGCAAATGTTAGGGAATTTATCAACTAACTTTAAAAAGAACATCACTAAGTTGCTTACACTTAATACTTCAAGTTAAAAGAAATTCAATCAAAGGACTCGTTTATTGAAATATGATTTTTTTTAAACAATGAAAAATTTGTCTACGTTTATCAATTAACTTAAAAATAAATGCTTAATATAACAAACAATATTTTTTCTTTTAGTTTAAGCGTTGACTTAAGACACGTTTATTTTTGAAAGTGTAATAATAATGGTTTTAAATAAGTCGAGAAGAATTAGTTTTGAATTTAAGTAAGATAATTATGGTACTTATGAATGTACTTTAATTAAGACTTTATTCCTTGGGAAATAATAAATTATGTTAAGAAAAAGACTTGTTGATTAAAATGAAATATATATAATTTTAAGTGATGAAGAAATGGTTTATGTTTTATAAATAAAATCCAAACATAAAAAAAATTTTATTCCTTTAGTCTGAGAAAATTTTTAAAACGTTATTTTCTTATTTAATTTCAAAATTTCTTTTCATTGATTAAAACTAACAGCACCTACATATGCCAATTAAAACTTCGCTGAACGACTGCACATTTTTGACACGCGTCGCTACTGCTAGCAAGTTCATTGGCCCTCTCATAACCTTGGAAGTCACTGTGACCGGAAGCCCAAATAAGGCAATTGAGCTGACCTTCTTACGACGCTGTTAAAGCTCGGCTGCTGGTATAGACGGTATGCAACCGATATTGCTGCAAGATTGCGTCGATATTATCGCGCCGTAAATGGTACAAATAAAGAGCCAAAGCCCCGTGGGTGGCCTTCGCCTCTCTTCTTTCCTTCTGAGAACCTTGGAAAGGTTGATTGATAATAACATCAAAGGCGTGATTGGGGATAAGTATCTTTTCATTGTCTTACATTAAAGGCAGATCGATCGACACTGGCAAATTCATTTCCTTCCTCAGCGAAAAGCTCTATCATGCAGTTTCATTAGAATATGCATAGCCAGAGGACGAGTACTAGACGTCTACCCGTCTAGAACTGATGCAGTGAAATTCTCTAGACGAAGAATGATATGAACGTTCGACCCCCCAAGGATGCATGGCACTGGTCTGACAGTAAAAAAGTCTATATCCCGGTGTCATTTTAAACTCCAAACTAGAGCTGAAAAGACAACAGGGGTTGCTTAGGGGTGACCAGATTTATGAGATCGACACCAACCTCGAGACAATGCTGAATCTGCTACCACTGCCCCTTTACTGCAGTAATGGACTAAGAGAAGTATGTCTATGGGTAGATAATGCCTTAGGGTACGCCTCTATCCTGCAGTAATAAGAAAGGAAAACATTAAAATGGACTATATCAACCCCACAACAGACTCTTATAGGAAATTTCATATTTAAACTCCTAGCAGGGAGGAGTGGGAAAGTGATCCTGTCTGTTCCAATGCTGAGCTAGCTCAATATACTGATGGGCCCAAAACTGTCCTCCCCACGGGGGCAAGTATATTCTGCTTAAACAGGTGCATAAATAAATGACTCCTTTTGCAGAACGCTGCAGGCCAAGGTTACAGCCATACAACAAGCTCGGAAATGAACATTGGAGATAATTTAGTCAGTTAGGCCATTATCATCGACGTTGACAGTCGGGCGGCTATTAAGGCTCTAAACTCGATAGAGATAAAATCCAAGCTTGTCAAGATGTGCAAACAACAAATGAAGAAATGAAGGATCAGAATTGGAAACCAATCAAAGTTTACCCTTTGATAAAACGCCAATTGGCGCTCTCCACAAAGTTATTGACTCGGAAACAATAGACAAGGCTTACAGACGCTGGAATCATGTCAGGCTAAAGTGGCCAGTCATCGACGCTCATACATCCAGAGATCTCATAAACCTAAATAGAAAGTTTATCCGTTGCGTCTCAGTCATATTAATAGGCCAATGCATCATAGACAATCATGCGGAGCGACTCGGTTTACAACACAACAAAATTTGCAGAAGCTGCAGACACGTCGAAGAAATAGAGTCTATCCGTCATCTGCTCTGCGAATATCCCGCACTAGCCACTATAAGATTGAGGACTCTTGGCAGATACTTACATGCTTAATTGTATTATGTAAGAAAAAGGTTCCGAATATGTGGTAGATTAAAGAATATCTGATCAGTGTTACAGGCAAGGCAGTTAATATATGCCAAAATAGTTTGCAAGAACACGAGTAAGAAAGGAAAGGGAGGCTCAATAGAGAGAAACAAGTCGATTGTTAGTCAAAATGATTCTGCTTTATTATCGAAAATTATTCTCCTTAACTACTACTTGATCCTCCTTGGCATTTCCAATATCGTTCAATCAGCTGACTCACGATATCGCTTAATAGGTTAACCTCAAACGATCGCATTGAACATCTGGCAATTGGGGGTGATGACCAACGATCGACACTTGTACTGCGGATCAGATCTTTGTTTACAAAACGAATCAAGCATATGCTTTAGTGCAATGCGCTGTCACTGGGTCATACTTTATCTTATATGTGTTTTGTGTGGCGCCATCGCCTTTGGCTGCGACTACAGCTGACCCCAGACTCCTTCTAAGATTCATTCTTTTATCTGGATGGTTCAACGGTTAGCCGTCAAATTTTTTTCTTCTCTGCGCACAATGGACCCAATATTGAGTGTCTGAGTCGCAAAACTATCATACGAACTTAACCTAACTATAAACTCATAAAAGGTGTTGTTTAAGATTGCAATTTTGAATTGAATTCTTAAAAAAAAACATTCAATGAAATCAATTTTATGACTGCATTCTTTTTCCCATCAGTCAATTGAATGCATTTATTTAACAATGCATGAATTCAGTTGCATTCATTTGAATTCCTTGTTTTCTTCTGCGTTGTTTTGGATTCTTATCATACTTTCGCACCATTTCCATTTCTATTCGTTCACGTGATCGGTACAGTGCCATTCGAAAAATGTCTGTCGAACTTTTGTTTTGGAATTTTTTCAACTTTGTTGCAAAAACGACAATTTTTTTAATGAGATTGTGTTTTCTTATGCGGCTTCAATCGTTGCATGATATCAAGAGTGTTAAAATTCTTCACTCGTTCACTCAAAAAGTTGTTAGACCGAAAAATGGGCTTAAATGGTATCCTGCTCGTTTTAAGGGATAAAAGAAACATGCTTTATTGGTGCAGTGTTTTTGTCATTCTATATTTAATTAGTACTTTTTTGGAACTCCTCTTGCGTTTATTTTAACTGCACATGGGGGAGAGAGAGGTTTTTACACCAGTGTTCCAGGTCCGGATAATTTTTTTAGTTATAAAAGTTCTAGATTATTCAAAAGCTTGATATTCGATTTTCATATAAAAATAATACTTTCAAGTTTGGCTGTAAGCCAAGGACCGTTATCCTGTTAGAAAACTAATCTGCAAGTGTTACCAAAAATCTCTGTAGTGACTTTAGATTCTAGGAAGACGATTCTACGCCTTTCATCTCCAGAGAAGCATCGCCCAATCAACACACCTTCAGTTTTTTGGAGGGCATCCGTAACATACATTCAGACCTTAGTCGTTCCTTTTGTTCTCATGGCGCAAGAATTCTCCCATCTTCAACATGCAGTTTAAACTTTGATTCATCGGAAAAGTTTACATTGTCCCACATGTTTTGAGTGCAACTAAGATGCTCCTAAGCCCAAAGCAATCGTTGTTTCTCTGAATCTTATTGGAGAATCCGGCTTGAGTGGTCTAAGTGCAGCTTTTACGAGCCTGGTCATCGTTGCGCTTGATGAGGTTGATCATTTTTGAGATCCATTGAACTGACGCCGACGGCTTTGGAGCACCGAAACGATCTTTCGCTGGGGTTGTTTTTTTTTTTGTCTCCTTGAGCCTTTCTTTCTTTTCCGGTCTGACAATATTTTTCAAATTCCATTCTACAGTTTGTTGAGAAACATTTTATCTCTAAAAAAATGTATGTCTTGTGTCTCATAAATTCAAAAAATTGTGTCCGAAAAAGGTTTGACCAACATTTTTCGAACGACACGTTATGAAGTAATGATATGACATCCAGACTTCTGCTCATAAACCAAAGCCTACAGCACGCCATGTTATTTTAGCCTTGGATTTAAAGAAATGATCATCGCTGTTTTCAATCTTTTGGCAGTCAGCGTGATGAGGAACTCATGGCCCACCAGTTTGTCAATTCTAAGGCACTTTTCACACTAGCCAGTTTCGACTTTCGTTTTAAAAAATTCCATTTAAATGATCCTTTCTCTTAGGAAAAAAACTTTTGCTTCATCACGGGATCGAAGAAATTTTCATCAACCAAAAAAAAATGTTGGTCTTAATCTTTTAATCGATTAATGTAATGCAACAGTATGCAATTAAAAAAGTTTAATGATTCCTGATTTGTATACAAAAAAAAAAATTCAGCAACCGTAGTTTATTTATTGAACCTTAATTTCCGTTTCGATTGAATTTAATTAATGCAAGGCACTGTAATTCGAGGTAATTAACGGCGAAAATACTTTCCGTTGACTTTTTTTTTTTGCAAAAAATGAAATTAATTAATCTACAAATGAGACTGCAAATTGGAATGCCTTCGACGTGCAAACAATCACCGCAGCATGTTCATTTAAAAACATTCATTAAGCATGTGTGATTGAAAAGTCATAGCGATTGCCTTCGGTGGTGAATGAATAAATGTTTCGTTAATATTTCTTTTTTTAATCATCATTAGCGACACCTACATTATAGGCAACAATCCTCTTTGAAATGATTGAGTAGTTACTATTTTTCTGATTTTTTCAATTTCCCGATCCAATTGTCTCCACCTCTGGAATTCTTCAAGGATGCCACTCGGGGCACTTATTGGGTTGGCAACGAAGTAATTGCAGATTTCACTCATAGATGGCTTACGTTGAATTTTAAGGTTTGCTGACGTGATCGAAATGTCAAACACATTTTATTATTTGGCAGTTGGTACTTCAACTGTCAATCAGTTAAAAAAATTGTTTTGATCGGTTGTGTAGTTTTTGTTTAGCATTTGTTGAAAAATGGAAAATCAAACGTCAGATTTTGCTTTTTTATTTCCGGAAAGGAAAAAATGCATCGCAAGCTCACAAAAAGTTATGTGCTGTTTATGGTGACGAAGCATTAAAAGCCAAACTTCGTTCTGGTAATTTTTCACTCAAAGATGAAAAACGCTCTGATCGTCCAGTTGAAGTGACAAATGATTTTCATTTCAGTTGAGGACTGCAAACAAAGGTTTACGACTAAAAATACCTTTTATTAAAAAAATCAATTTTGTATTAGGTGTAATTTTAATTAATACTTTTTAATTTATTTTTTTTGCGACTTGGGCCCTGAACAACGAAAACAGAATGAATTGTTTTGATATTTTTGAAAACAGCTGACTGTCAAAATATATCGGGTTTTCAAATGGGGCCTTGACAACTTTGAATATAATTTGTGAACACACCCTTTCACTAATCATCGAACTGTCATTGCCAATTTATTCAGTAAACTTAAGATTTTCATCATGGTGAAGTACACGAACGAGCAACGTCGAATTATAAAAATTTTCTACCGAAATTCGGATTCGGTGACTGCCAATTTCGGTCATAATTCTCGTCCTAGTTGACACGCAATAACAAGTTGAATGCAAAAGTTTGAGACTACATATAGTCCATTGAAATGTTACATTTTTTTTGCTTAACCTTGCGTTTTTCAGAGGATGCAATTTTACTGTTGAGACGTGTAGGGGGGGTCACTAAAAGCTTAACTTCAAGTTTGTGGGGTTGCAACCCTTGTCCCGCGGCCGCCATATTGGAAAAAGGGGTACAGACGCCTTTTTCTCTATAACTCGCGAACCATACAACCCACAAAAAATTTGTTAGGACATAATTTGTTGCAAATCGTTTCGTCTACAATTTTGTGTAAGTAACTTTTTTCAATACATTTAAAAATAAAGAAGTTATGAACCAAAATATAAAAAAATTTCGCAAAAAATATTCTTTTTTGTTATATAACTCCTTTATTTATGATTTCAGGACAAAATATGCTCAGACCAATATTATAGAGCATCTCTTAACGAACATTTTTACCTTAAATTTTTTTAGATTTAAATATTTTATGAGGGTTTTAGAGCGCTCTTAAGTCGACCAGCTTCTTACTACTCGCAAGAATCCGGTGACAACACTACGTCCACCTTATTTTGCATTTATTTTCTTATTTTTATACATAGATTTTATTTTTTGTTGGTAACATTCATATATTATTACTAAGTTATACTGACCTTTAATCTTATTATATAACTAAAAATATTTAGGTTTTTCACAATAATTTCTATTGTGACTCAACATTCACAAGAACTCTTGGCAGATAGAAAAGTAACCGTTTGGGAACAAATGAACATCTGCGTGCTGTTACTGTTTTTATTATTGTTTGCCCTTGAATTCTGAGCTGTTTCTTCCTCTTCAATTTAATTTTTCAGTAGAATATTTCAATTTCTCTACACGTGTAGACGTATTATCCAAAAGAATACCAGCTTCAGCTAAATCTACTATAGGGTTAGTTCCTTTCTCTTATTCGAAAGGCAAAACAATCGGATTGGGTACAATAAATGTTTCATTAATTGAAAATATGACATCACCGGCCCAGAAGATTGTTCCTCGCCCATTTGACTTAATGCGGCGAATGGAACAGCTTCATGATTGAAGTAGCTTCTGAAAAACCTTTATGCGGAAAACCTTGTTTAGCACATAATATCTGGACATGCGTATGGTAGAGCTGTGCGCACTCATTTGTTGTGCATTTATCAATCAATAGAATTATTATGGACTCCATTGAATTCACAGAAGAAGAACAAGCCCTTTATTCAAACAAGTATCAACCAAATTTGAAGGAACTTTGATCATGCTGGATAGTAAAGGACCAACAGCAACTCTATGGGTACAATACCACAGATAAGTCGCTCTCTTCAAACATTTTCTCGTAGCAGAATGTTCTGTTCTGGAAATTGGTCACTCCACTTTAAATGCTTCCAATTTTCCATGCAAGCGGACATTTATTGTATGCTAAATCGAGTCAACTTTACCTGCATATGTTGAATATTGGTAAAATAATGACTCCTGATGATTATCACTCGTTTACTACTAAAGATTGTTTTACAATTCGACGAATCGATACATTCTGCAGCGGAATTATGTCTGACCAAACTATTGAACAAACCCATGAGAACATTTAAATCATCTGGAGGGTTAACTCACGGCTGTGGTATTACTGAAAGTACGCAGGCATCATGGTCTCTTGGAATGATACGCTTACAAGATGTTTGCGAGCAGATAACACAATGCTGTAACATTCCGATGGATAGTTTAGAGCAGCATGTTGATTACAAGGATTCACGTATCCAACGTGACAACGAGGACCTCGAAAAAATTGATCATTGGCTATCGCCCTGAACTAATATGTATTGCTAATGAAATAGTTGCTTTTATCTCCGAGATTATCTCACCTAAGAGTTATGATAAGGCCTACCGGGGATACTGCATAAAAAAACGCGCCTACAGACGCTACATAATAGATTTAGGGGAAAAAGGTCAGTTATAGCTATGGAATAATATCTGAATGTTATCAAAAAAAATAAAATCTATGTATAAAAATAAGAAAATAAATGCAAAATAAGGTGGACGTAGTGTTGTCACCGGATTCTTGCGAGTAGTAAGAAGCTGGTCGACTTAAGAGCGCTCTAAAACCCTCATAAAATATTTAAATCTAAAAAAATTTAAGGTAAAAATGTTCGTTAAGAGATGCTCTATAATATTGGTCTGAGCATATTTTGTCCTGAAATCATAAATAAAGGAGTTATATAACAAAAAAGAATATTTTTTGCGAAATTTTTTTATATTTTGGTTCATAACTTCTTTATTTTTAAATGTATTGAAAAAAGTTACTTACACAAAATTGTAGACGAAACGATTTGCAACAAATTATGTCCTAACAAATTTTTTGTGGGTTGTATGGTTCGCGAGTTATAGAGAAAAAGGCGTCTGTACCCCTTTTTCCAATATGGCGGCCGCGGGACAAGGGTTGCAACCGCACAAACTTGAAGTTAAGCTTTTAGTGACCCCCCCTACACGTCCCAACAATAAAATTGCGTGCTCTGAAAAACGCAAGGTCCAATGTAACTTTTCAATGGACTAATATTCGTTGTGTGATGTTGCCGTGTCGGGGAGGCAACGGGTTGGTCGAAAAATCGAAAATATCGCTGCCGTTCAGGCGTTCGTAGCAAACGATCCAAATCAGTCAATTTCACGGCGTTCTCAAGTATTGGGCATCGCTCAGACCACGTATTTTGCGTAAGGATCTTAGTTTTCAACCAAACAAGATCAAGCTGAGTCAAGAATTGAAGCCGATGGATCATTTGAAGCGACATGGGCTCTGGAGTAGATGTGTCAAGATGAAGAATCTCATCGCAGAATCATCTTCAGAGACGAAGCTCATTTTTGACTCAATGGGTTCGTCAACAAGCAAAACATTCGTTAGTGGTCGGGTGACCATGAATCACCATTTTATCCACAAAATACTATATAACTGTTTGGTGCGGTTTGCATGCCGGCAGCGTTTTTGGACCATATTTTTTCGTCGACTATAGCGATCGTCACGTTACTGTGAATGACCAGCTTTATCGCACCGTGATTACCGATTATTTTTTTAGCCCGAATTAAAAGATATGGACTTGGACGACTTGCGGAATTATTTTATTTTAAAAAAAGTTGGCAAGTCCCTATTGGAAAACTCTGAATTTCAAAGCGGCAGAAGCGCGTCGTGTAGATGGCAAATCATAATGCGGCATTTGACAGGCTTTCTCCCAACTTACGAGAAATTCTGTCACAACGCTCGACCTCAAAACTTGTAACACCCCAGAGGTAAGGGATGTGACTGAAAAATGTTCTGTTCCTTCAAATACGTAGGGCACGATTTCGCAGTAATAATAAGAGAAGAAATGTTCTCTTTTAAGTTGATTGATAAGATCAGGAAACACAAGTCTATTGTGGATTCTTGTTCTGATTTTTCAAAAAAGAAGAAAAATTTACGCGTTTTAGAACATTTTTGAAATTTATTTTAAGCAAAATAACATTTTTCTGCAGCCAAGCCAATATAAATGGACTCATTACCAACACAATGGCTGACCGTGTTGTTAATACCCGTCAAGTCCTAGAAAAATTGCAATCCAAAAAAAAATAATCAGCTGATAGTGAGCTGTCAAACGGGCCACCTAAACAGAGAGTTGCTCTACTTCGACGTTGAGGTAGTGCTTACGATATTTACGATCAAACGCCGACCAAACGCTCGAGGTCACATTTGGTGTAAACACATGAGATCAGTGTTGCCAAGTTTTTTCTGAGCCAAAGCACCGTTCCTAATATTTTCAGCGTTAACTTTGATACCATAAAAAAATTATTTTCCAGTTTCCCAAAAAAAAAAACATTTATTTAGCTCAAGTCGTAAATAAGTGTTACCAAGCCTTTGTGCGTCAAATTCTGACCTATGCGAGTGCAGTGTGGTGGAATATACTATACAGAAACGCATATTCCGACTTCCGGCATCAGAAATTGACAACGTTATCCTGGGCTTACTGAGGAATCATTTTGCGTGATCGGCAACTGTAATTGAGAACGAATTCAAATCGGGATTTTTTTATCCTAACCCGAGATATTTAAAAAAAACTCAGTAGAAAAGGGACACATATCACCTCAGGCATTTTGGTATTTAGACGCACATGGCTGCTTGTCGGACTCGAGCAATATTCTCGTTATATATCATGTCGCTGGAATAACAGACAAAAGAGTCCTATAGAGCTCCTGACTGGAATTACTGTATTAGCGTATTCGCAAAGCGTATTTGCAAAATTGCATTTAACATCTCCAAACTAATTTTGTTCCTAAGTTTGCTTTTGACTAGGTTTGCTTGACTAAAAACCCTTTCAACATCGCCATTAGAATGGCAGTTTCAAGGCTAGTTCGTAAATGTTTCCATAAGGATTTTAGTAGGCTTCAGCGTTAAAAAACAGAGTAATTGAAGCACTAAAAATAAGTCAGAACAACATTGACCGCCTCTAAATCATTTCATCACTGAGGCTAGTCAAAAACTGACTTTGATTTTGACGTGATTGACAGGATCGCTTCTTCAAACATGACAACGTCAGCTTCATTTTGGTCGAGATTTTCTGTTTTTCATTCCGCGGGGCATCTGCCTCTCTTTTCTTCCTGAAAATAGGTTTCTGTCATGTGTTCTTTTTCTTAAGGCAACTGTCGCAACCTACGAAGAATTTTGAAACTTTTCGCATTTACTTTTCTTCCAACTTGGATTCAGGAACTTCATTACCTTTGCTTCGTCTTCGCAAGACCTTTGTAACGTCTATGATCCATTGAAATACGGTACTCTCAGAAAGATTTGAATGACGCACTATTTCTATCTTCCTACTTTGGCTTGGTTGGTCCTCCACATATCCTGTGCTTCTGTATAAGCTTCTTAAAGATGCCATGCCATTTTCTGTTTCCAAATTAAACCAACTGATTTTCTCAGCCACTTGTGTTTACTTATTTTTAGTCTTCCCCCTTTCGATGAAAATTTCCTTTTGGATAAGCCAGAGTTGCTGAAAGATCACTCCTTCCATGAGTGCTTCGAGTGCAAACTCGAACAAGTGGTTTCATTTTCCCCACTGCTATAAATAAGTAGGTGCTGCATTTATTAAAATAATATTTTTCGAAGACAGCTCCTGTCATTTATTAGCAACGTCAATTTACAGGTCTCTTCTTCTCGCACTCTTTGTTGTTCTATTTCGAAATATCCTTCATCACGGAACATTTGAAAATTGAGTATTCAAAAACAATCATAAAAGTCAAACAAAATAGAAAATCCCACGCTTTTGAAAAGTTTCCTTGAAAAATTGATTGAAATTGATCTGGATTACAAAGAGTTTCAGTTTGACTTTACCCGCAAGGTTCGTTAACTTCTTGAACAATCCCATTAAGGCTTTAGAATAATGATTGAAATCTTCTTTCTCGCATTTCACGGGAATTACACCATCTCTGATCTTTCTTGAAAATTCAAAAATTACTTTGAACACAGATTGAATAGCCAAAACAAATACTCCTGTGAGAATACAAGTTGATTTTGAGAAATCAGATACCCTCGTTTGTTTTATGTGCTATTGTTTTCTATTCTGCAGATTACTTCTAATGCGAGACAAATGATTCCACAAGGATTTGAGTGACATTATCCCCAAAAGAAATATGTGGTATTTGTAGAAAACCCAACCATAAGTATTGACCGAAGGCGAAACGCTATTTAATTGTAAATAAATAAAGTAAATTTAGAGTTAGTTTAATTAAAGCAAATGAGTCAAGTCTGTTCATTGTTAGTGTAGAAATAGGAAGAGAATAATATCAGAACTTGAAAAGATTTACACGAAGAATACTTGTTAGAAGGTTTAACGTCCCGATGGCAAAGGCAAACCAAAGCTAATGGATAGACAAAGGTTGAGTTGCTGTTTGGGGTCCACAAAGATCTTCGGTATAGTATGAGCTCGTACAGTATAAGCTCATATCCATAGTTATACGTAGAAGCTGCACAAATAAATTGGACAAAGCGCTTTGGTAAACAGAACCTGAGATTTAGAAAACATATTCACGATTTCTACACTAAGTTCGGAGGTAAGTTTTGCCAAAGTTTGCTCAATGTCCAAAAAACCCTTGGTAACTTTGACAGATGATTTCAAAGAAAACTGTACCAGAAGTTCGACATCTCTTAATAATCATAAATTTCTAAACGATTTTATGTTTGAAGAAAAATTCCATTTTATCAACAAACGATTCTTCGTTGATGTCTACAAAGTCTCATTGCAAACAATCAATGCAAGTCCATTAAAGATGAGAGTGGTATTTATTAATTCTACAAAAAAGGCCCTTTTTTGAGATAAGTGGCCTCGATATGTGAACTAGAGCATCGTTTGTGTGTATAACGCAGAAATAATGTTTGTAAACCGAAAAAAATGTATTTTTGTAAAAATAAAATAATATGATACCCAATATTTAACTTTGTGGCACTCCAGCTACTTTCTTTCTCACATCAAAAAACTTAACCCTCTAGCGCATACGAAGCCGTATAAGGCTTTTTTACAATAAAAAAGTATTTCCTTCATTACATCACATTCTTAAAGACTAAAACACAACATGATAACTTGGATGGTATTCTTAAGAACACAAAATGGTACATTCCCAATTTGCAAGAAAACGGCGGTCTGGGATTTCTTCATTTCTTCTCCTTGCGCGTGTGCTTCGAAAAAATCGAAAACGATCTACCTCAAGACTCGCAGAATCATCAGAGGTCTAATAGTGACTGCCTATCAGTACCGGAAACCCACACAGAATCTGATCCTAAAAATGAAAATGTTGCGTTTATCTTAAAAGTAAAAAACTCGAGTTGAAAACCCAAAAAACAGTTATCTGGAGAAAGAAAAATTTGGATCAAAAATCAAAAAAATTGAATTCAAAGGCAGCGTTGATCTTCCATCATTTGTAAAACCTTTAAGGACACCATACGATTTTTTTTATTTATTTTTTTCCTGAGGAGGTGATATAGTGGAAGAATCGAACAAAAAATCGGCCTGCAAGCATAAGCAATTCATTGGCATCATAATCTTCATGTCCTTAGTCCAGCTCGCGGCTTCAGGACACAACTAGAGTAAAGCTGTAGGTCAGCGTGAAATTTATGAGACCATAACCTGCAACAAATGGGAAACAATAAAAAGGGTACTGCATTTCAATGACAACCATAGATATCAGGCCTATGGTACAGAAGGATATGACAAGCTTTTCAGGGTAAGACTACTTATAAACAAAACAAGGGAACAGTTGTTGTTGATTCCGAAGGAGAAGTTCCTATCAATTGCTTAGCAAATAATACCAACTAAGTGCCGACATGAGTTGAAGCAATACAATCTAGCGGAACCTCATAAGTGGGGTTAGAAAAATCTGATCCTGAGTTGCGTCTCCGGATTAAGCTACGATTTTGACATATTTCCTGGTGATCGGAACTTTTCCTCAAGGTGCACCTGATTTAGGTGTTAGTGGAAACATAGTTACAAGGCTCACTTCAACAGTAGCTAAACATATTAATCATTAGACTTTCTTTGATAATTGTTTCAATAGCCCCAATCTTCTAATTTTACTCTTCAAAAATGGGCTACTACCTTTAGGTACAATGAGATTAAACCGAGGTCCGAATTCAAAAATTCCATCGGAAAAAGAACTGAAAAAAGAAGGACGGAAGGAGTAGCAATTATTTACGAAGTGCACTTGATGGTTTGACAACAAACCTGTGAATATGCTATCAGCTTATGTCGGCACTGAACCAGTAACAACTAAACGTCGTTATTTAAAAAAAAAAACCGATAATAAAAAGAAATCCATGCTCCATCCAAGCAGTGGAAGTGTATAAGAAATACATGGTTGGAATGGACTTGATTGACTCCATGCTAGAATTGTACAGAATCCGTTTCCGATTTAAAAAATGGCATATAAAGTTATTTTTGCGCATGATTGATCTATGTATTGTCAATTCATTGAATCTCTGAAGATTATATGCCTCCGCACGATTTCAAGCTTGTAATTGCCGAGTAGGTAAAGTTCCTGTAAAAAAAACACGGCCGACCTTGCGCTGGATCTGCTTAACGAATACCAACTAGCATCGGATCTTCAGCACCAGGAACACATTCAGTCACATTTTTGCCTGATGTTGTTTTTGAACTTAAATAATACAGAACTTAAACGAAGAAAATCTTAAAAACTTTTTATGGCCTTTGAAATATCCTGTTTGATCGGTAAACAATTGCAACAGATGAACGCGTACTTTTTGGCTACAGTTGTTGTTTGAACGATTTTCTAAAATCAGAATTCTGTGAGAGGACTTAATAATAAAGCATATTAAGCATCACAAGAAGAAGGGGTTATAAAATGATTGAAGCCAAACCATTTAGGAGAGTGCAATGATACAGATTTCTAAACAAACCGCTCAAATAGTATTCAAGTATAATAACACAAAACGAAGTGTCACGTAAAAATTATAGATTTTATGGCATCAGAAAATCTCTGCGGTGTATCCAAATCAACAAAACCTCAAATAGTAAAAAGGCAGGTATGGTATAAGCAAAAAGCATAACCCAAAACTCAAAGTTCGTCTGTTTGCTACTAATTGAATGGTTTATTGAAGTCATGTTTTTCAGCAACATCTCTATTTTTATTAGAAAAACAAATGTGTGATTCGGAATTGGAAATTATGAACCTGGTCTTAAGATCGTCTGGTTCAAGTCAAGGTGCGACAATCTTTGCAAATGCAAGCTCTAGGATCCGTGCAATATTTGAATTTGGAGAATTTATTGGTGAAATAATTGAAGCTGGCAGTGGTTATCCAAGTAAATCACAAACTTTGACCAGACATCCTGTACAGAGA
This sequence comes from Orthonevra nobilis, assembly GCA_963555765.1. Taxonomy (NCBI): domain Eukaryota; kingdom Metazoa; phylum Arthropoda; class Insecta; order Diptera; family Syrphidae; genus Orthonevra; species Orthonevra nobilis. The sequence goes on along the minus strand of OY743225.1, from coordinate 48,265,419 downwards.
TGGGTTGCGAATACAATGAATTCGCTGCATTACCGCTTGACGACACTTTAGATTTTAAAATTGATGGTTTGATTTCGAGGTTTTTAAATAATACAATTTAGTTCTTATCGTAATAAATTTGAAGAATATTTTTTTTGAAGAACACTTGCTTTTATTATATTACAATTCCTTGCGTCAAAAAATGTTAAAAATTGCTATCTATCAGTCTAAAAATTAAAGCCTTTTTACAGTCTTTTTCTTTTCAGTTAAGCATCTTCCTTCGAAACAAGCATTTCAAGCTCATGTTCTTCTTAAAAATTCATGTTTTAAATCCCTTTTTGCTTTTACTGCTGTATTTCAACCTGAAAAAGCTGTGCTCGTTTATACTATTTTAAGGAGCACAAATTCCTACTAGGTAAAAGCTTGAGTTTTTTTTTGGCGGACAATGTTCAAGCGCAACCAATGTTTGCACTTCTGCTGCAGCCATTTAATAATTGTGTTTTTAGGGTTCCGCACCCAAAGAGTGCCAACGAAAGCCTATCCACAACCAAATGTCAGACTTTTTTCTTCGCGAAAACCTTCTAAACATGCATCAATCTGGCTTCAGACAGTACCACAGCTGCACTTTCTCATTGCTTAAAGAAACAGATGACGTACGATCTGCAATGGAAAAAAAACTTAATTACTTTCCTGACACTTTTAGACTTTCCCAAGGCCTATGATACGGTAAATCATAAGCTACTTGTCTCTAAGCTTTCAACTTTGTACAATTTCTCCTCATCAGCTGCAAACTTTATTTATTCGTACCTGTCTGGAAGAAAACAAGCAGTCTTAGCTAACAACATTATGTCTGAATTTATTGAAACTTCAGCAGGTGTTCCTCAGGGATCCATTTTGGGTCCCTTGCTCTTTGCAATTTTTATAAATGACCTACCAAAGGTAATAAAATATTCCAAGTTTCACATGTTTGCGGACGATGTTCAAGTGTACTTTAGTTTTGCCCTTGAACAAATTGAAGATGCAGCAGTCAAATGCAACGAAGACCTACAAAAGATTTTTAGATGGGCTCAAGAAAACTGCTTACGGCTTAATCCGGAAAAAACGAAGTGTGTAGTCATAAATAGAAATGGTATTAACACCAGCAGCTTCCCCACAATCTACCTTGGTAATGCTCCCATTGAGTTTCTGGATAAAGCTAAAAACCTTGGAGTTTGGTTCAACACGAGTTTGCGTTGGGATGACCATGTGCGTTCCATCATCGGGAAAATTATGGATGCCTCAGAAATCTCTCTCTAACTCAAAGCCTTTTACTTAGCCTCCGTTGTCCGTCAGTACGTCAGTCCGTCAGTCTGTCTGAGTCATAAACTGCTTAAGGCATCCATTTGCGATTTTCACAGAATGGGTACTTCTATAACTTCAAAAAATAAAAATGATATCAAGTATAACATAAACGGGGTTTCTATACAAAAAACATGTTTCTTAACATCGCAACTCAATTTAACAACAAAGGACCAAATGATCCTGTTTCATGGAGCAGCTGACCATTGATAAAGTTGTTATGCGAAGCGACACTTAGTAGGAATGTTAAACCAATTCTGGAATTCTATGTAATTCCAGTAAGAGAAATGCAAAAAAACACATATTTCTAACGCAAGTCTGCATCAAATAATATTTTAACCTTGTGATCGTTTTAAATTCTTATTTGTTTAAAGTTATTTCAATACCCCATCTCGAAGTCTTTATTCTTAGTGGAATTGCAAGTACACCGTGTCGAGCACTTACTTTATCTGGCTCGCTTGAGCATATTTATGTGCGATGCAATGAGAAATCTAAAATTAAAGAAATAAAGTATTGCATATGTTTAGAAGGCGCGGAGCCCCTTGTGTGATCGTTAACTCTCACTTTGTTATTTTTTTTTAAATTTTTTATTTATTTGATTTACATATAAGCCGATATCAGGCTTTTACTTTGTGTAGTATACTCATAAAATCCTAAGAGAAATTCTAAATTAAAGAAATATAAAGTGTTGCATACTCTGGAGTGGCACGGGACCCTTCAGGTAAGAGTCAAACTCTCTCTTGGCCGCTTATTTTTTTTTGTTATTTCAAATTGTAAGCTGAACAAACGACTAACAACTACGAAATAAATTAGTTTTATATTAGAGGTAAAAAAGTTCTATCAAGTTCGACTGTTTGACACATGTGGTTTGAGTAGTTCGCGTAGGAGTAAATTCAACCAGAAATTAAACTGGACGAGAAAGATGATGGCAATTTTTATTAGTTGATGAGAAACAAAATTACTTAACACAATTGGAATGATCAATCCAGTGACAATATCATGACAACCATTCCGATGGCGGTGAATCCCTTTGGGACTTCAATTTTATTGTTCGTGTTGTTATTTCTTTATCCAATCGCATTGGTTAACTTTCCTGAGATGCCTTCAAAAAGGACTACCCAAAGACAAAGTTTGAAATTCTTTTGCCTTTTTAATCCATTGAAATAAAAAAGGAAACGAATTTTTTATTTGACAATTTGGAAAGAATGGCCTTGGATATAAAAACCAAAAGGCTTTGATTTTCTTCTCGAAACCTTTCACCTTTATTCCGACCATTCTTTCCACCTTCATTCTTTTCTCAATCATACTGCATATTGAAGAGGGGAAGACTTTTGAATATTTTATTTCACTCTTTTTTCCGGTGTGCCTGGACTTGACTCGATTTGGAATGCTCCTTAAAACATCTTTGAAAATAAAGAATTCATTTATTTCCGCATCCATCTCAAAAACTAAAATGCAAATTGTTTATTCTTTTCCATGCTCAACCTCGACAAAGACATTTGCATTTGTCCTTGAACATTTTTTGTTACCAAGGAGTCACAATAAATATCCTTTCAATACCAGGAAACAAAAATCTCCACCTCCATTCTGGAGATGTCATTTTAACGAACTAACAATTCCTCTTTCGTTTGCAAATTTTACACTCGAGAAAGCCTGACTTTCATGCGATTATATTTTGAATTGCTGCTTTCAATTGGGGAACTTTTCGAATTTTTCAAAACATTCCTTTTCAATTCCTGCCAAGTCCTTCCAAATCAATAATTAAAGTCGCGAAGGTGGCGGTCTTGTTGCTCCCGTCTGACCGACTTGTAATAAATTTAATCCTGAATTCGCATAAATCCATCGCCACTTTAAGTGGCAGCGGACAGACAGGAGCAAATGATTTGTTAACCTTTTGGCGGCTGACGGGAGTCCTTTGGAATCGATTAAGAAGAAAATTTCCAAGTTCAGAAAGTTTATGTTCGTCTGGAAGGCTGATGTGTTTTTCCTTTTTTTTTTATTGTTCGTTTTAGTGCGAGTTAAAGTTAGCAATTATTGGAAAGGACTTTTTTTTGTTGCTCCTAAGTTTGAACAAATATATCCTTTGGCTGTGGAGAATAGCAACGCTTAATGGGGTTGTTAGGGGAGTTTTATTTGTGGCCATTACTGGTTAATTTCAGGGCAATAGCTTTTGCGTAGAAGTAGACGATATTGATTTAACGAAGACTCACATGCATTTAATACTTCAAGGACTTTCGGAATTCATAGTTTGACACAGATTTGCTTAATTTTGTTGGTGGTACACTTCAGCTTTAACAGCTTTAACCTTGCAACTCGAATTAAAGATGATAAATTAGGTAAAACAAAGGCTAGATGTGTCCACGTCTGTTCAATGCATGAAAAGCATAAAATTGAAAGAAACGATGGCACGGCTGTTAGAAAGTAATCCACAGTTTAACTCAAGCCCCACAGGAACTCTAAACAGTACCTTATGAAAGAACAAAGGAACATGTCGAAACGTTAAAAAGCTCGCAGATTTCAGTGCCATTATCGGAGAAGAAAGTATCCTCAGCATTTTAATTTGGAAGAAAAGCCTTAATAACAACACCACCGCCAACAGAATAAGCCAGATAGATTTTTCTGAAGGACGGAATTTAAAAGCAGTAAGAACATCTCACCTCATCATGCATAAGCAAACCTGGCGGCCTTTGTGTCAATAAGCAGTCAACCAAATTAATAACGTTGCAATCTAATCAAGACCCACTTTTAAGCTTCTCAATCTCCCGATTTTCCGAGGAGCCAATAAAAACTCTTACCACGACTTGGTTGCAGTCAGGACCTCGCGGACTCCCAGAAACCTATATGTTCGGAGTTTTTGTCTATCAGTGTGACTGCCAATGGCTTTGAATGTCTTAATGACAGCATTCGGCTTACTGGGAGTATAAATATTCCTCGTTTGAAATTCGACTGTGTTTATAAGGTGTTAAGTCGACGTAGACTCTTATCACATCGTTATGAATTGGCTCGGTGCTTTATTGATCTGGAGACCCCAAAGTCCCTTTATGGACGTAGAGCTGTGAAAAAATTGGTTTCGTCATACGCAAAAAATTTGATATTTGGCTATCTCAAGGATGTTCGTTTAATGATAGGCAAAAATATCTGCCATATGTCAATTATTGAATGTTAGAAAAAAGTTCCTTTAAAGTAACGGAAAACTGGTGAAGAGTCAGTAGTTTTAACAAAGCTGTCTTGCTCCATCAGGACAAAGGGAGCTTAAAGTAAGTTAGATCACTCGATGTAAATTATTGCTTTTGATTAAGTGTTATAGACTTACGTAGACCCGCTTTATCGAACTTCCTCTAGGTTTGGTCTCTTCAAAACTTCAAGCGTGGAAAGTATTCAATTCATGTCAACTTATAATTCGCCGATATAGACAAGATCTTCTATGAAACAGGTAGCGACTTCGTCCGCGTAGATTTCGCATACGTAGAAAATTTGTAGAACTCAAACAGGTATTTTCGACGTCCGCTGATACAAACTCCTACTTTTTGTCTAAACAATATTGTTAAAAAGACAATTATAATCTAACTAAAATTCCTTCCACGACAAACAAAATTAATTTGAAAAGAACTTAACATGAAATACTCAAATTAATTTTAAATATAATAATTTTTTTTTTTTATATTTAAACAATTTGTGTTTTAACCTTAATATATAGGGATATATCACCGCAGGCTTTTTTGTAGAAGTTTTACATTTTAAAAACTTTTCTGTAGAAAGCAAGTAAATATATCTTTCCGTTTATGACAGCGTTTCCAAAAAACTACCGTTTTTTTCAAAAAATTTACAAACATAATTGGTCGCCACGTAAGAAACTTTTTTTTAAAATGGATATTTTATAGCTTATGTTCATTCTGAAGGTCCATTGTAAATATTGGTGAAAGAATTTTTGAATACGAATGGGAAATTTCGAAGTAAGCGTCATATATAAATACAAACATGCAAACACTTCCACTTTATTGAAGTATTGTTTTTCTTTTATAAATAATTGATTTTAAAATTTCTCTCTCCAATGTTAACCATATAACCAAAACAGATCGTACCGAAACTTCAAATTTCATTTTACACCAGGTTTATACCCGCTCCGGTGGAAATGCTTAACATTTTTTATTCAGTTGTATTTTCATCATAGTAATAAATTAAACGTTTTTATGAATGCCTTAAGTGGTAATTTTCGAAACTCAACTCTCAGATAGTTTCCTCCCAAATGTACCTATTGTCTTCGCTTTCTTTTAAGACTATGACAGGGCATGTTTTCCTCACTTGTCATTTTTCAATTTGAAATTCTCTAGATACTTGTGCACAACCATATGCGTTGATTCTTGCGCCGCATGCATACATTTTGACCACCGTTTCTTTTCCGGTTTCTAGGCTTTGAAGTCACTGTTTTGCCGATTTTAATGGCATAAGTCTTAATACATTAAAAATATCAAAGTCAAATGACTCACCTTATGTAATGTTTCAATGTTTCTGCCTACCGCAACTCATTAGCCTTTTTTGAAATAATAGGCTACTGTATTCAACATAACAATTTTTTTCATCGTTATAAAATTTGATTCCCAGGAAGCACTGCTCCGTACAGAGATTTCCTCCTCAGTCATACATGACGAAGGTGAATTGCTCTGCATTTAAGAAATTCAAAAACAATGTACATTGTTACCTCCGCTCGCTTACCTGTTATATTTAAATATCCATGGTTCCTTGTGCACAAAATATAAAAAAAAAGATGATCTCGCTTTAGTTTTGTTTCGCCACCACTCTTCATCGGTTTTTTGGGTAATCTTGCTGGCCAAGTTTCCTTGCATCAGCTATCGTCTGATCTTTGAACCGGAGTGAAATTCAGCCTTCTCTTTTTGATGTAGAATTTTTGTCCATTCACTTAATGTGGTCGAATAATTGTAGTCACATAGCTCATAGACCTCGAAGTTGTACCTTCTCCTGCATTCGCCATCCTTGGGAACAGTTAGCTATATCCGAAGAATATTTTAATCATTCGAGGGTCTATAAGATCCGTTCTGTTGCTTGACTCTTCGTTCAAAAATCAATACCATAGAAAAGAACTGGTATTTGATTTTGGTCCTTCGAGCAAGGAGTCTTGAAGGTAGTTGTTTAGACAAGACTCAATAGGATCAATATTTAAGGTGCCGTTTGTGGAATTGATTACTGTCTCCAGGTAGATAGGCTGTTCTTTAACCTCAATCTATAGGTACATTTTTTTGTGTCTTTTTCTAAATTTGAGGACCTGCATTTCTGGAATCTTCTTCACTTCGGTGTCACTCAAGGCTCGAAGGTTCTTGTATCTAACTGCACAGTACATCAGGAGCAAAGGTTTTTTTTATATATGCAATTTTTCTGTACAAGTGATAGTCACTAAACTCCTCCTAAACGTCTACACTGATTTTGATGAATTTTTTTGTGGATGTTTAAACGGACCTTCGGATTGTTTAGGTGAACTTGCTAATGTTTTTAAGTCAATATTTATAATAAAAATTACCTTTCTGTGAATAATTTAAAATTAAGTCCATATTTGTCGCTGATTTTCTTAAAAATGTTCAAAGTACCAAATTTGAAAAAAAAATTGTATACTTTGTTTAGAAATTAAATGAGATTTTTATTTTTCGATGAGTATTTAAGATAAACCAGCCGGCAAAAGTTTGATGATTTTCAATTTCAGGATAATTTGTTTTGTGAAAATTTCTCGAACCTGCTTAGCAAATTTTTGCCTTTTCATATAGAATAACAGTATTGCATATGTTGAAAATGAACGCGTACAAAAGACGGTAGATTAAAATTTTTGACCGTTAGTTTCAGTTTCATTCAAATTGTTTTTAACACCCTTTTTGAACTTCAACTTTAAAAAAAAATATTATATATTTATTTTGAAATAAATGAAAATATTGAAATGTTTATAAAATATATATGAAAGATCCAGCTGCCTCTGTTTGCCACTTTTGGGGGTTAGGTTGAAGAATTGGCGTTTCTTTTTTCGAATTCTGATTTATTTTATGGTGTGTCATGGGATTTTAATTTTATTTTGCACAGAATATGTGTTTGGTGATATATCCTCAGCCAAGCACTCACCAGTTTTTATGTATGATTGGGATCGTGTTTAATGTGCCAACTTAATGACAAATTGTCCTCTGCATATGCTTTACAAGAATATCACGACAAATATCTTTTGTCATGATATCTTGAATCAAAACTATTGGTCCAACCCCAAACCATGAAAAACTGCTCCACACCATGATTATGGCGGAACTCTATTCCTGTGGGTCGACGAACATTCCTTTCACAATCAGAACTGAATAGATTAATTTTGGTTTCATCCCTCCATAAAATGTTTTTAAAATTTTAAACTGTGTGGCTTGTTAAATTTTACGCAAATTGCTTCGTAGCTCTTATGTTCTTTTTGCTGAGCAGAGTGAATTTTCTGGCCCTTCAGCCCGGTAAATCACTTTCCTGTAAACTTCTTTTTTCAATTAGGGCCCTGATCACATTGTTTATGGGAGGTGCAATAGCCTTTCAAGACTTGAATGAGTATCGTTTTGCAACTAAAATAATTTGATTGTCCGTGGCTGAGTCAGTTTTCCTTGGTCTTCCTCTTGTTTCCGTTGCAGGCTGAGGTCTTAAAGCCTGCGCGATGAAATTCATAGACCTGCCTAGCGCATCGGCGATGAATTTAAAGGTTCTTCTTTGCCCTCTGTCAGTAATGAACAATACGACGTTCTTCGACACTGTACTACAAGTTTTGACCCATCAGCAATTCCTTTTGCTTAAACCATTAATAACCTCACCTTTCGATTTAGGTTTAGCTCAAAATTTCCCTAAAATAAAAAAATTACCTATTACTAATCATGTGTAAACGGAAGTGATCTTAGCCTTTGACCTGTTACACTCGAGTAATAAGAAATAGAAGAGCTTACCGCATGTCAAAAGATCGTCAACATCGATGATTTTTGTATTCAAAACAAGCAAAAAGTCCTGAGAAATCTGTGTTGCCAGTTCAGTTGTTACTTTTATTTTGATCATGACATGCATAAAAGTTGGAAAAAAGCACTTTCTTAAAATTGGTCCCGAATGGAAAAGAAAAGCTCGGAAAACTGGCGATAAGTGGAGATGGCTGAATGGTAGCATAAACCTGTATAAAACAACTAAATAAAATAAGAAACTAAATTATTTGAAAAATTGCTTGAGTGATTAAAGAATGCTTTGTGTAAGCAAATTTTCCCCAACAGTTTAAAAAAGGGATTTTGATTTAAATGGGATTATAAATACATGTGCAAAATAATTTATTTTCCCCGAAAAACTGTTTTTAAATTAAATATCTTTAATACCCTTTAGATAAAAAATAATCTGTTGAAGTTCTGACAATCTTGAAATCAGTTTTATAAGATAAAATTTTCATTGGTAGCAGTTGTTAAATGTCGACCAAATATGCCTGCCAGTATCAATAAAGGAAAGTTATAAGCAAAAAAATCGTTTAAATATCTAAATCGTTTTAAAAGCTATGATTTAAGCAACGAATGTTTGCTGAATCCGCTAACGTTTACCTGGTCCGCTATTTTACAATAAAAACGGGTGCAAATTTATTTCATTTTCGAAATATGTACCGCTTTACATCTGAGACCTTTGCCATTTTAATCGCACAGCATTTACCACAGAAAATCATTTTTTTATTAAAATTTTTTCATTACCCTTTGTATTGCATGCACTACGCCCCCCTTTAAAGCAACGTCCCATGCAAAGCACAATAAAATAAAAAAAAAAGAAAGAAAACATATTTTTGCTTGTCAAATTTTATGAGCCACAAAATCTTGCTGAATAAAATGTTTTTTTTTTTTTTTTTTTGAGTGTCGAGCATAAATTTTAAACGGCAGTAAATTAAATGACAACAACTACACAAGCAGCATTTTTCATTTGTGTAATTTTTAACGACTTAATAGTGGTTGCATGCAGTCATGCGATAAATAATTCATTCATCGAAATTCAGTTGCTGCGCGACTTGTAAATCCTTTTCGAAGCGCAACAAAAAAGGGAACTGTGAAAACAAAAACATCCACTTTTCGCGACTGTAAAAATACCTTCGTCAAGGAAGCAGTTAAACAAAAATGATTCAGTGCAGGAAAACCGAAGCGAAAAAGCTATAAAATTCAGTTGGCTTGTGGAATAAAATAACATTTTACAAGGTTGTCGTAATATGGAGTCGGAAATGAACAATCACGCATCTGAGTAATTGCTTCGATTTCGCCTGAACTCTTGATATGAATTCCGTGGTATTCCAATTCCAATGAAACAATCACAGTCAAATCAGTGGAATGGATACGAAATGTTTTTCAACATTCTGCTAGGTTATTGCTTACAAAGGAACTTTTTGTTATGCTTGTTCAAAATTCTAATTTAGCTTTCAATAGAAACGGATATTGATTCATTAATTTTATACTCATTTTTTGAAAGCAAAACCAATTTAAATCAAAATAGAATTTTTTGGCATATTTTCATTTAAATTTTGAATTATGAGAACAGAAAAGCAATAATATCAGAGTTTAGGAAGGGAAAAAATGTTGTTAGATTTTCTAAATAGTCGCCCCCAGAACGTAAATTTCAGCATTCTAAGTCTCATTCAAACGCGTCCCAAATGACGAAGCCCAAGCTCTTTGCTAGATCGAAGTTATCCAATGTTTCGTTCATTCAGTTCTTTGATTGTCCCAAAAAAATGCTACGCTACGTTCACTTTGTAAAAAAAACAACCTACGCAAGGTTTTGACTCCATCTGTTCGCTCTACCAAGTTAAATAAGCCAGGGTCGGAACATCTGGTCCCAAACGATTTTATTCACTCGAAAATATCTCTACTCTTCGCCATCAGATTCCAACACAAAAGCCAATTTTTTGACGATTTCTTTGGCCAATCTTTTGCGATCTACGATGAAGAATATAACCATAATGGTTTCCGATACCTGGGGATAAGGAACAATACCGCTCTAGCAAGAGTCCAATAACGTCTTGTTCATGTACAGATCTGGAACAAGTGACGGAGATTTCTTCACCAGACCTGAAGCTGTGCCCGCCTTACTGCTAATCTGCAAAAAAAGTGTACATTAACTAGACTCACAAGTGAGGTCCCAGTTGCTTAACTGTCGTGCATTTCGAAGCTCTTTGACACCATCATCTATGATGCCATGTTTTTCTACTCCAATTCCAACGTACCTCAAAATCTACACGTATTGAAGAGATTCGAAAAATTGAAGAGCATCTGATCTGGTGTCATGACGGTTGTCTATGGCTCTTTGTTTTCCTTCAGGCTTGAATAAAATTTGACTTAAAAGATTCTTAATTTTTGTATGATCACCATGGGAGTCCCTCAGGGGAGACCAGTAGGTCCCATACATTTTTATGATGAGTATTGACAAATGTAAATTATCTAAATGGAATAAAACTATATATGCTCATATCATCTCCTGCTGACAACATGACCATGCAAGATGAACTGACATAAATTATTTTGATCTCGATATAAAGAAACTTATTGGTTCTGAAAGCGTTTAGTTTTTAAAATCAAGCTTATCACATTTCTCATTCCAAATGACGGAAAGTTGTAAATTGGCCCTCAGTTGTCGCAATCCGTTCTTTTAAGGACACCTTTACTGAGATAATTCGAAGCGAAGATAATTCACCGCTAAACAGATCGTTTTTAAGGTTCCGTTCCTCAAAAGAAAAAAAAAAACGGAACCCTTATGGGATCACTTCGTCGTCCGTCCGTCACGACTTCTTATGTAAGGAACTTTGAGCTGCGGTCTCTTATAGCTGTTTAAAAATAAAGCTTCTAAATCAACACAGTCAACAAAACAAATTCCGCATATTTTGATACCCGCAATGCCGAGAAAAATCTTTTAAAATCGATTCCCGTGGTACACGAACTATTGTATCATTGCATAAGTCAGCCTCGCACTTGTCCTTTTTTGTAATTTTTTCGCTCTCGAGGGTTCACGACTGCCCTCACAGTACATTTTCAATAATAGAATGAACAGGAAAGTAATAAAATGACTTTGTACTGGTTTTGAATCTTTCTCTATCTGGTTGGAGTTCGCCGAGGAATTGGGTACCGACGTATTTGCATTCGCTCGATTCGCAGTAATTTATTCGCTGCTATGCAAATTATTGTTTTGCTATTACAGCTCTGTTATTAATTTTTTCTTGACGTCGTATTCATCGGAATGATTGTCAGTTCCTCGTGAGAGGTGGGGCCGTGAATGACACATGCTCTACTCGGAATCAGCGGTCCTCGCGCTCAGCAGCAGACGAACTTATTACTGAACTACGGGCAACCAGTTAAGGTTATAACTTATATAAGAGCTAATTAATTTGAAAGATAACGCCTTCGCCCTCGTTTTTTATGAGAACTTCCGTACAGTACCCCTAAAGTATATTGAAAATATTTTTGTTATGGATGGGCAATAAGCATTCTATTGTTGTATAATTGGGCTTATTTTTGGTGTCATTTCCTCGAAAAATGAACGAAGATGTTATTGATATAAAATTTCTGAAAGAAGGTGTAAGACACCCTGGAGATTGTAAAATAATCTTTTGTGTGGGATTTGAAGTAACTCGTTTTTATCATAGTTTCTACTGATTCTACTTAAAGACAAAAGGCCCGCATTCGCGTACATCGGTGAGAAATTGACAAACCGCCCAACATTTTTCTGCCAGAAAAGTTTGATTGTTCAAGTAAATTTGAGATTCAGAAATAACATGTTTGAAGTTGTCAAAAACGCATATGGAATCATGTGGCTTGTTGGTTAAATCAGCTCAACTAACTGTGTTCTTTTATCATAGAAATTCTAAGTGATAATCTAAGTATTTTGGAGGCATTTCTTGGAATTTATTTTTACAACTCACGGCACTTGTCTTTCTACCTTGCTGTGACGTACATCCGAATAATAAAGTTCTTAAATAAAGTGATAAGAATAATAAAAGAGAAAATTTGCGTTATCAAAAACCGTCGCATTGTACCACTGCTAAGACTCTTGCTACATAAACATGGCAAACAAGACGAAGCTTATTGTGCTTGTCTCATAGCAATCTTCTTATTGTATTGCAGGGCAATAAAATTTACTTTGTTCCCAAAAACATTGTAAAATCAGTTAAAGATATCAAATATTTGTAGATCATATCAGCAGCAGAGTTTGCTAAGAACTTCAACAACGGAAGTTAAATTACAATGTTTTTTTTTTTCAAAACAAAAGAATAAAATGTAAATAAGCGTATTGACTTACTTAACCATCCAAATACTCAGATGTGTGAGCATGAAAATTCATTCACAGATATAGTCTAACTGATTAGATTGCCAAGTGGCAGTATGCCAATTTTCATTTGCATGGGCAGTATGCCAATTTTCATTTGTATTCAGAACAGTTGAGAGTTTAACTTTTTAAATTTGGAATCATGTATGCCACCATTTGTCTTAAAAAATGTGACGATAGGTTGTCAGTTTTGTTAAGTCACTCGTTTTTATTATTTAAATTTTTAAGAAAGTAAAAAAAAAATTATATCGAAAATAATCGATTACATAATATAATCGAATTTTATTTTGTTTGAATTAACGTAATAAAGTTAAAGCTCCTATAAATAAAATCAGCAAACAGTTTACGATCTTACAACTTTTAGTAAAACAATTGACTAACTCTCGCAATGTGCCTTACTTTTAAAGCTGGAAAACATTGGTTTAAATTCACGTGTCTTTCTTTGGCCTAAACGGAATCTACTTACTAGATTTTATTCAGTCGGTTTCAATGTTCCTCGAGTAACTTCACAGAAAACTTTAACATTTTTAAAAGACGAGTTGTTAAATTTATGCTGGCGGCACAAGACTTAAAACTGTTTCAAACTTGGAGTTTTCTCGAATTTGAATTTTTTTATTTGAATTCCGTTTTTTTTTAAAATTCAATGCATTTTTTATTTCATAATTTATTCTCCCTAAATGCTAGACCAGCTTTCACAAATTACTGACCCTCTGTGGGCGCTCTTCCCTAAGCCTTAAAATTAAAATAATAATGTCTTTCGACTTCATACTATGTAATATATTTCATTTAAATTATATTAACTTATAACAAAACAAAGTAAAATATTTATTGCTTTAAATGAAAAACTTAGTGAGCTTGTATTTTACTTTTACTAAAACATTGAACTACACTAAAAACTACGCTTAAACCTAAAAAACGTAGCCTATCTTAAAATAACATTAAAAACTACTTAATATCTACTTACTTAATAAAGAACGACAGAGTTCTACTTTTCATCCAACCACCAAAAGTTTCGACAAAGCCTTACGACATCAGCTTTATCGCGGTCTGATACCGTTCTAGTGAACCGAATATAGAGAAGTAGAGAAACGCTTCAGGGGGAAAAAGACCTTTAGGTAGGTGTCCAGTCTAGAATTTTCAGAAATTCGATATATTTTTTTTTCATTTTCCAACGTCTTGTATACCTAACACAAAACGTCATACCTTAACACTCATTCGTCGGCAAGGAAATCATCGAACTACGAGTCTACATTTCTTCTGCCATTTTCAATGAAGTTCGCATCACACTTTTGAAAATGATGGAGACTATTAGCTTCGCCATCGAACACGCTTGGTACGATTACGCTCCCAAAAAATTGGTTTGGGTGCGAGTAGACCTGCCCATACCATATCAACTTCAAGATACTCACTTTTTTAGCTCCCCGTAAGTTTATATTTGTTTTCGCATCTTTGAATCATTTAAAATACGATTTGCGTCTTAAGTATAGATTAAAGGGTTTACTTATTATGTACATGATAACACAGTAAAAAATACTTATAAGTCTCTGAAAGATTAGCGATGTACAGAATACATTGGTTAAATTGAATTAAAACATATCAGACTAATAAATTAAAAATGGGAAAGACTTGCAGGATTCACATTTCTGAAAGAATTTTCAAAGAACTTCCGTGGAAATTTGGATCAGGAAATAGAGAAAGGGGCACATCAATGTATGAAATGGCCTAAACTAAATACTGTTTTAGTCTTTTTGGTAGTCTCTGTAGTTAGTAACTAACTTAGTTTAGTCAATTGGCTAAATAAACATAATATTGTGAAAGTTTTGGCATTAAAATTGAATAAAAAAAAAATTGTATATGAATTTGTCCGGAAATTTATGAACGGCAGTGTATATATTTATACTTATTTATTATGATAAGGTAGCTAAAAATAATGGAATCCGACTACTGGGTCTGCGAAACGTGGAGAAATGTAAAAATTTTGAATTTCGAAAATCGGGCCGATTACAAGAACTTCCTGATGGGAAGTTAAAAAGATGAAGAGCGAATGACAAAGGTTGAAAAAGGAAGTAAGGCAGCAACGAAAGACAGTCGTATGACTCATTAGAATGAGAACCAAATCGAACAACTGGCTGAACAAGACTGTGGAGTGCTCTTATATGGGCCAGGGATATCTTAAAACTCGATTCTTTTGAAAATATAAACACCTAAATCGAAAAAAAAACGTTTTTGTCGAAATCACTTTTTTTCAACTTTGAACAAAATTTTTCCAAAGTCTCCTTTAAATTTTAACTTTCGATTATTGTCATGGTTGTGAACTACCACGTGGCAAACCTCTTTCTATAAAATTACGTTATTTGTTTTTGTTTCAGACTCGCAGCTCCGGAGATTAACTGTCCGCCATGGAGACATTTTATTTTCTGCAGCCTCGACTTTGGCGCCCTCTACAAATTTTTTTATAAAATGCTGGAGAAAAATAAAAAAAAAATTGTTCTTATTCTATTTGCTTAACATAACGTCCTGGTTAAAAATTAATTGTTTTATCAGCAGAGACATAAATGACTGAAAATGAGCTCATTTATCTCTCTCCAGACGAGACATCTGTTCGTAAGTTGAACGACACTTGACATCTAAAGGCAAGAACAGGCCGAATGAGGAGCTTGTGGCAGAGAACTTTGGCTCTTGGGCTCTGGCCAGAGCAGTATCTATATATTTGTTAAAATACAACACTTCAATTCGCCAGTGGCTGCCCGTTTTGTCCAACGATAGAGAATATTCGCCACTTTTTTCTATTGTTTCTGGAACAGAATTGACTCCAACTTTTGGAAATTGATCTTCAACTTCAAAGATAGAATCCTGAAGCCTTGTTGCAAGACCTACGGTGACCTCGGTCTTCGGAATTGACCTGTACGCGATTAAGTCATCTGCGGATGCTATGAAGTGGCGGAGAGATCCTACAAGATCACATGTGAAGATCGTAAATAAAATCGGTGAAATAACTTCACCCTATTGCAGATCGTTGTTAATTTCGAAAGTTCCAGCAGATGTAACACTGCCATTTTTCATAATAAACTATCTGCTGGTGAGCATATCTAAAATTATGTACAAAAGGGATTTACTTATGCCGAGCTGGTCTTACTTGAAAAAGAGCCCCTGCAACCATATAGTGTGAATAGTTTCTTTCCTTTCTTCCATTGGATATCCGAAACCAGTTAAGACGCGGCATGTATGCAATCACGCCCTGTTCTGAAACCGAATTGGTTATCCGGAATAATATTTTTGTCCTCAACCCACTCGGTCAGGGCTCTATTGATCACTTTTTGAAAACCCTTGCTGATGTTTGGAAGACGACTAATCGACCGAAGATTTTCCGGATTGGATGTGTTCTTATTCCGTTTACGAATTGGTTATACCTCCGCTCTCTTCCAATAAACTGGATAATGTGCATTATTTAGCAAATTGTTAAACAGTATAGTGTAAATGTTTACCGCTTCAAAAGAGGTTTTTAAAAGCAATGTTTGGTATTTCGTCGAAAATTTCTTACTTCCCAGTGAACCGAAAATTGTCAGAAGATCGGGGGATGAACCGCCTCATTGGCGATGACATCATTTTCCATCAGTGTTCTCGGATCGCAAGAAGAAGTTGTGCAGCAGGACGCGATTTTCCAAGATATGGTTCGGGCGAGTGCTGACATTCATCTTATATCTTGAAACGTCGCACGAATGACTTTTTTTTTGTTTCCGTTGACTTTTGGTCATTTCTTTCTCATTTTTAAAATTTTAAAGAAATGTCCTCAAGAATTTCTTGTAAAGACTATTCATACTAACTCTGTGGACGAATTTTGGAATCCCTAAATTCGATCCATTAAAAACGCTTTGAAATGAAAAAGCTCAGTGGACAACACTCTTTAAAAAAACAATTTACCTCTCAAACCATCAATTTAATTAGGTAAGCACACACGAGACTATCTTTACGCCTTGCACAGTGTTCTGGGGGTCGGGCTGGAAGCCTCTTGAACGTGATAAAATCTTATCTGTCTGCACACACCTTGTTATTGAAACGTCATTAAGTAAATTATTTTCTCCCTGTCCATTCGTGATAAATTACCCCAGCTAATTTATTGCTGAGTTGTCGTTGCGGGTTGATTAATTGCCGTAAAGGAAAACCAACTTTTAAAGTGTTAATACCGTTCCCCAAGCATGCCTAAAAGGACGAAATAATCCATTTAAGGATGAATTGATGTGTTCTTGATAGATAAACAATCCAATGCACTGTGGGTAGTCGAATTAAAGGGCCCATGAATCACATCTAAGCTTAGGGGTTTGGGGCAAATGATTTGTTAATATTTTGAGCAATAAGCGTTCTTTTGTTATATAATTGATCTCATTGTTGGTGTCGTTTCCACGGAAAATTTAAATATTTAAAGAAGATGTTGATTTTTCGAAAGAAGGTGTAAAACACCCGTGGGATTGCAAAATAATCTTTTGTGTGGGACTTGAAGAAAGTTGTTTTTGAAAATGCAACCACGAAAACAACATTTTTGAGGTTAAACAAAGAAATACTTGCGAGTTGTGATTCAGGCAGAAATGGGAGCTGCTGTCACCCATGATTGAGTTAAGGAGAATCTACTTCTATGTCTCTCCTAGAATTGAACTATTGTTATAAAAAATATACACGAAGCCTAATATTTCGAAGCAAAAAATACTGTTTTTTTTATGCCCACGATTTGTGACTGAATTAACGTGCTATCTTCATCTTCATCAGCAAATTATTTTTCTTAAGGAGTCATATAACTCCGAGCTATACGAAAAAATTAAGTCTCTTAAAAGGGCACACTATTTTTTGAAGCACTCTTTTGGAATGTGAAAATAAACATGACTGGATCTAACTAAGCACAACTCATTCATTTCACCTTTTTAGTTTTCGCCCTCAACAAAGGCCCTGCATTTCGATATTAACTTCTTAATTTGTGCCAAATCTCCTTTCCTGCACAATCTTGTAAGGTCTTCAAAAAACCATTGATCGCTAATGTACTATATGTAATGTTTATAGTTTTGATTATCTTGAAATATCCTTTCAAAAATATTCTTTGCGCAACCCAAATAGTATCACGAGCGACTCAAGTGCCATAATCTTGCCAGCTGAATTTTGTTGGTGGCTTTAGATGACTTTTTCCGACTGGTTGACTGGTTGTCAATGTTTCTGTTGTTATATTTCTATATAAAAAATCCTCTCAAGGGGGGACTTTTTTGGAAACAAACGAGTTGACATTGCGTCGATGTTCAAAGTATCCAATACCACGGTTTACTTTTTGGGTTACAAGTACAATTTGGAGCTTTATTCAATAACGCCATTCATGTTGTATCCGGCCTACCTCACATACAAATAGTTTCGCAATTTGAACGTGATTAAAGCTTATCTGCCTTAGCTCTTTTAGGGGCAAATCTAAAAGAACTTCAGAACAAATTTCATGATTGTATAATGAAAGTGGCCGATTACTTCTTCAAAGACAGAATAAACCGGAATCAGACTTCCCATATTCAACTGAATTATTGAGCTCTCCATCGGTCACTGGACCCCGAAAAAATATTTTCCAAGAAATCTTACATCTGATTAGGAAGTCACATCGTTAAAACAGGGGCAGTTACTTTAATAATTTGTGAGCTTCTATTGATTGCTTTGAATTCAGTTAACTAGAAAGCTCTTAATTCAATCGATTTTTCTTTTCTTTGTATAGTATTTATATAAAATAGTATTTATATAATATAGTATTTATATTAAATATTGTCAATTTTCGACAAACGCCACGTTTTGCATTTTATATTTTTTGCCTTTTTATACATAATCATGGATGGTAAGTTTTTTTCAACTAGCCGTGTGATGCGACTTCATCAGCGTAGGTTTCGTCTACGTAGAAAATTTGTAGGACTGAAAAAGGTTTACTCACCACCCTATGACACCAAAGCTAACTGGTTGTCCAAAAGATGTTACGAAATGTGTTGCCTGCTTATAATTACCCTGACAGATTTATAAATGTCAAATATATTTTCCTATTCCTAGAAGTGTGTCGTCGCGGACTTTTTTCTAGAACTTTTTGATTTCTAAAACTTTTCCAAAGAAAGTAATTAAAAAATATTTACTAGCGTTTAAGTAACGTGCGCAAAAAACTTTCACGGTTGGGTGGCGAAGTTGGTAGAGCACCTGCCTTTGAATTGATGCCTAGAATGGTCTAGTTTTTCGAATCTGGTCCAGTTATCATTTGCTTTTGGGATAAAGTTAATGGCACTATCACTGGATTGATCGATCAGCAATAGTTGATTTAATTTCTCGACCGTTTTTTAATAACGTTATTGGTCGCCACGAATGACCATTTTATTTAATTAAGATAATTTATAGCCCATGTTCATTTTGGTGGCCCGTTGTAAAAAGTGGTTGAAGATTTTTTGATTCGACGTGTGGTATCGAAGATAACCTCATATAAGTAAATTTACAGCATTACATCCTTATAATATGCGTATAGAAGATAAAGAATGAATAATAATAAACAGAAACCTTTTGAGCCCATTTTGTGACCCGAATACAGACACTCAAGATAATCTCAAATGATCTTAGGAAAATAGAATTAGAAAAAAAAAAGTTAACGTTTAAATTTAGACAATCATCGATACTTTAAATAATAATTGTTTTAATATTTTTAACCCAACTTTACAAACAATAAAAACAGAAACAACTACCATACAATTAACTGTGTACATTCAACTGAGACAAAATTTAAAATATTTTGTGACGTCGTTGGTAAATATAATAAAACGTAACGGACCAAAGAGACTTCCTTGCGAAACTCCAGTAGTTCATAAGATACTCATTCGTCGAGCTAAATGAAAAGTGATACGTTTTGGGCCACGTCGAATAAATGTGCCTTCAATAACATTAAACGTCACGCTAGATGATGAGTGTGACAAAATGGCTGTCACTCTGAATTTTGCCGTCACTTAATATACTTGTTTCATAGGCATTGGCGATAGTGTAAAGTAAAACAATATATTTTTTTATTCTCTGAAAAGGTCGAATTGCCTCAAAATTGAAGCTAATAGGATTCGCAAGATGATACATTTTCGCGGATTGTGTACCAAAAAAGAATAAAGATGATTTTTTATCTTAAATTGTTCTGAATCTTGAGCTTTGTTCTAATAATGCTCCAACCATAGTTTAGGCTTTAGAAGTCAATCAGGCGCAGGAATTGTACGACGAAACAATCTAAGACAGTTTTCTTTGACTTTGTGGTGTGAAAGATAAGGTTTATCCAAATGATGAAACATATCATCAAAATAATGAATGTTTGAAGTCGAAGTAGAGGAGCACATATTCTGTACTTAATTGCAATCCTGATAAGTATTACTAAAGATTTGTAAACAAAAAAAAAAATGCAACAGAAGTCTAGTGTTATTTTTACAACCAAACACGACGCATTTGTTTCAATTTCAATTGAGTGGTGAAAAAATATATTTTCATGACAATTGTGCCGATATAAAAATTATTACATAAATTCGATAACATTTTTCCATCAATTAATATTAATACCTCGCAGAGTAGAAAACAATTCACACGTTATAAAGAGCCTCTTGAAGTACTCATAGAACTGAAGTACTTTCAGCAAACATAGACTACTGAAGTGTGCTCGATAAGGAGAAAGTACTTCAAATAATGGCATTGGTATTAAATGAAATGTTAAGGTGGCGGTCTGCATACAATATATTCATATATGGGCTTACTTTTTATTCGATGCATTTTTGTTGGCTTTATACACTTATTAATTTGTCAAAACCGGATGTTTTCTCGGAGATACATAAAAATTTCTAAAATTCTGACTCTGATGTTTTTAACGGCGAGAGTGATGAGGACGATGCTATCTTACGAGATCTAAGAGAACGAGGAATGCGATATTGAAGACATCCGTTCTACTAGCCCAGATCAACATTAGTTTGACCGCAAACGAAGACCACTCCATTTCTTCTATTTCCTCCGATTCTGATGAATGTGTACCGCTGACACGAATATACTGTGCCGAACAAGCCAAAGTTAAAATTTTGAAGGTTCTCAGTAGATTAAGAGGAAAAAATAGGCTCAAAAGGTTAGGGATTAAAGGTACAGTATATCGTACACTAAAAAAAATCTGGTTCTACAGTTGCCTGGAATAGAAGCTGCTGAACTATGTTTTACCACCTAAAACCTTGGAAAAATTACGGAATGTACAAACAAAGAAAAAAAAGTCCAAAGATTAACATATGACAAAAAGGTGGCGATGACGGTTAAGATGATACAGAGACAAAGACACGGATTCAATTGAAATGCAGGCACTCTTTGACTTGTTTAATTATGCTGTCGTTTCAAAAATGAATGGAATGCTAAAGAAAAGAGTTATCTGATAAAGATAGTGGTGTACCAGTATTTAGAGCCAGTATGCCCGAAGCACGTTTAAGGTTTCTGATCAATTGTCTTCGATTTAATGATAAAGACAGCAGAGATCAGAGAAAAATTAAGGACATAAATAAGATGAAAGAATTAGATGTTCCATCGGCAACAATTTTTTTGGGTTCCGAGTTCGGTACGGAATCAATGAAGTGATGTGCTGCGATGCTTAAACGGCCTTTGTGCTCAACGCAGAAGATTACATAGGAAAGGACTCCATACCAAGTGACGTTCCGGTTGCCCAATACTATTGCGACATTTTAACTAGTTCTATTTATAGTACCGCTTGTGGGCACCTCCATAATTTTTGGAGTTCAAGGACAGACTGGCAAACTCTTCCATGTTTTGCTAGAGTAATGCGCTTACAATTTTGTCGTACTGTCCACACAAAATATAAAAAAATGCATTGATGCTTTGTATTTTTTTGTATTTTGTATTTATTGCCCGACAATATAAAATTTTAAGACTTTATGCTACAGTAATATCCTCAAGGGTTAAAATTTCACAAAAATATTAAAGTACATACGTTAGATTAAAAATAAAATTAAGATATAATTAATAAAATAAATAAGTAATATATGAAAATTATATAAAACAAAATCAAACAAAGTATGGAGAGACTTACAACTGCAAAACTTTCCAGATCCATTTAATATAAATTATTAAAATACTGACGTAGTTCCTTTTCGCAGTTGTTCCTATTGTTCAGTTTTTTAATATTCAGCGAAATTCCACCGAATTACCAGAGATAATATAATTCTACAATTTAGTAAAGGGCACTGTGGACAGCTTGTAGCACTTATGTCACATTTATTCTACAGCTAGCAAGACGCGTCGCTGTCTATTTTGCTTATTAAACAATTTGCTCAATATTGTGGGATACAACTCAATGATACGGAAGAAAATACATTAAAAAAAGCAATAGATTAAGTAGAATAAAGAAACATATGAAACATCGTTTACAAACTCGAACTTTGAGGCGTGAGCTTCGCGAGAAGAAAGGCAGTTTAACTAAAATAGCACCAGCACCAGAAGATAAATCAAAGCCAACTTCTCCCGCGGGTAGTTTATTTTATTTTTTTCAAAAAACAACTTTTATTTCTTTTTCTTATATGAATTAAAGTTTTTGTTTTTATATAAAAATGTCTTGCTTTATTTGAAGCCCAGTGTAGCACAGTAAGTTTCGCATATACAAATAAGTGCAGCATACCACGGTTTATATAAGCATGTATTAATTGTTTATTAGTGTTATTATGTTTTTTTACTGTAAAACCTGTAACGATCTTCCGAGGCCGCAATGTACGCCGGGTAATCGGGATGGATGAGTGGTTTGCTATATTTAGCTAAATCATTGGTCAGAAACTTATGATTCATCAATTCGGGTTTTTTGTGATGTCAACCAGGTTCAGCACGTGCATTTTTGACCAAAAAAAAAAACGATGTCGGGATCACTGCACGAATAATGTTCAATATTTCTATGTAAAGCATTCTGCAAGTGTTCCAAATTGTTGGAACAATCTCGTCGGCCGAAATCCAATGAGCTCATTCTCTCAACAAAAGGGTATTCCTTCAGCTATCCCATTGAAACTTGGTGGAAATCCACTTTCAACTCCATAAAGAAAAATAAAAGCAAAAGAGAAGTTCAGTCAATTCTTCGATCAGCTTAGAGGCTACAGTAGCCTAAGTTGCCTAGAAGAATATTCTGCTATAATGCAACCTCTAGCTGGGTTTGTAGACTTGTTACAGGGTGAAAAAGCTATATTGTTACGGCAGTCTACACGCGCCAAACAAAAAAAATAAATAAGAAAATGCAATGTCAACACGAAATGCTTCCAGTGAGACAATTTTTAAAAAACGTAAGCGGGTGTGGAGTGAGAGTAACAAGACCCAAACGCGGCGTTATGCAGCGACAACATTTCCTCAAATCAAATTTTATTATTATTGTAGACAAAATTGAGACAGTTCTAACCAGACTTCGATTCGAGCACATTTAACAGAAAACTCGCTCTTTGTAATACTTACGTCATTTGTTTAAATAAACTAGTTTAATTTCTTATTATTAAAGATAAACAAACGTGTCTATGTATTTTTTTGCATTTTTCGCTGTTATTATCTTGTACTTCGGGACGCATTTCATCTGGACAACAGAAATACTGAAGGTGAAAAGTCCCAAGACCAGGCATTCAGCCTGAGTCTTTTGAAGTGTTGTTAAAATCTTTTTTTTTATATAAACGTTGTGCGCAGGCATAAAAATATACTATTGGTACTTAGTACCATCAATAGTCTCTCTCAAATTGAAATTTCTTGAAAGATTTGCCTAGGAAAACTCTTGCGATGGAAAAAGCTTTGTGCACAGATTTGACTCCATATTTGAGCTTAATCCCGAATAAAATATTCGTTGTTGAAATGTTTTTTTTCTTTCGAAAGCAAAAATATATTGTATCCTACTGAAAAAGGATTTTTTATGAACTCATCAAAATTGTATTAAACTAATAATTCAATTACAAACTTAATTGTTTCATTTCAATTACATTTCTAATTCTTTGTTGTTTAATTACTTTCCTCATTACTTTACTTAATTGCATTTTTTTACTGCAATCATTGTTAATTGTAATGAACAATTCAGTTACAATTAATGTGTTATAACAAACTAATTAAATTAATTTCCCATTACTTGAGGGAGTAATGGTAATTTAATTAAAAATTGCAATCAATCATCTCTGAAGACAATGCTTACTGAGTTTGACTTCGACACGCCTCACGAAAGACATATGTTCTGCTAAAAATGCAAGGTGCAGGACATTTTTTACTTCAAAAATTCAAGAATTAAAATTATTGGCATTTAGAGAAGCCTTAATTTTTAACTTGACTTACCAACCCAGAACAATTAATAATTCTTACTATTCATTTTTTCAAAAGTATATCTATAAGATGGGTGGGCACTTGATTCATCCAGCAAAATACTTCAATTAGAAGTTCTGTTAGATCATTAAGAGTTTTGGAGTATGCTGCTTGTTGTGAAAAATAGGCGGCCAGTTCGGCTTCCCTGTGGCTCTCCACAGGTTGTGTTAATTTTTTTAAGAGATTGAACTCCTAAAAAGGACACTATTCTTATGCTTGGCTTCGATCCCTCAACTCTCAAATTGATCCAATTGAAAAATGAGGCGCCTAGCTAACTGCATCAATCAGTCATCTAACTAATCAATATCCTCTTCTTATCTTCTCATCTTAATTACTTAGTTAGATGCCTAATGGGTGTACATCTACAAGTAGTAATGACATACCTAATTATCCACCCACATATCCAACACTATCCATTTGACTGTATTTCCATAAAATTTAGACTCAAATATTCTCTTTCCGCAGAGTAATAATTAAATGCCATATAGCCGACGTAGGTAAGCTATAACCAAACAAGTAAGTAGATACATCAACTGATGTATTCATGTACATAAAATATGCTTTAATTAACGCCCAATTTCAACGTCTTTAATAAAAGATGACGAGGAAAGGAAAAGTCCTTGGTAGCCAGATAAAATATACAAAGGAACTTTTGCCAAATGGAATTCTTTAAGAACCCATGGAATAATGCTTTAAGGAATTTTGCAAGAGTGACTGAGGTACAAGGAAAGCAAGGCTCTGTGAACAATTAATGATGAGAATGTAATTTCCTTTTATAAAAGGAAGACATCGCAGTATGAGGACTTGAGGTAGAAGTTTGCAGACATAAGATATATTTACATACATACGTATTCGTATATGTGAATAAGCGAGTTATTTTGAAAAGGAAAAACAAAATTTAAAGAATATTTATAATTACACAAGACTGGATAGGTCTTTGTAGACATTATTTAAGTTGTAACAAAACAGGTGAATTTTTTAGCAAAATAGAAAGTTGTTCTCGAGGAAGTTTTGTATTATTTTAAGTTTGAAAAGAAGGCTCAACATCTTGTGGCTTTCTTTATGATCATTCTGCACTGAGAAGAGATTGGTTACAATCTAGTAAGTTGTACTTTCAATCAATCTTTCATTCATACATTTTTGAACAGTTTTTGGATCTAACAGTTTCACAGTACACCCCTCTTGTAAAGCTAAGGGAATATTTTACTGCTTTATGAGCAGAAAAGAAAAATGCTTATGGACTTTTAAACTTATTCTGAGCCTTCTTTATTCTTTTTTAATTTCAGCTAGACTTCAATTGTCTGGGAGTGAAAAACAGAGGACAAGATTGAGTTCGCACACTCGATGTTAGGTCTCCAAAATGCAGTATTTTCTTGTATTCGGTATTATTTATATATTCATTTTGGCTTTCGATGGTGCTACAGCCGATTCTTGGTTGAACTTGAACTCGTTCTCAAGAAATTATGACTATTCTTACCTATATAAAGTGTGTTTTAAGAGGTGAGCAGAAGAATTAGGAGAAGAACGGAAAGACTGTGTTACATTTATGAGCTATCGCTAATTTCCCATGATTTCCACTCGTTGATAAACTTCAAAGTTCACAAACCATTATTTATCACAAAACGGACTTTGAATTTTTTAGCCGATGCAGTAACCATCAATTTAGAGTTCATGTAGCCGATGCAGTAACCACTGCAACAAGTCCACCCAAATAGTCAGAAAAGTTAGAATATTGGTTGTGAACTACTCCAATGATATGGTCGTTAATGTGACCCCAACAGCGAAAAGTGACTGAACCAGAATTTTGACAAACAAGATAAAAAAATAATCAACGAACCTATGACCCAACAATTGATCCAATAGTTAGAGAGTCACTTCAGCAATAGCGCAATTCAGTTAAGCGAAATCCTTTATGGTATTAGATGCTCCTCTGAAAAATTTTGTCGTGCAAGAAGCTTTGTCAATTTAACGTCAAAAGCATCTACAAATTAGGGCTCACAATCACAATTGGAATGGAATGGGCACAGCAAAAAAAGAATGCAAAACAAAAACGTGTCGACGGCCATTCTCGATGTGTCGAGGTTGAAACTCAAAGTACCTCGAAGGTTGCCAAAGTTGCCAATTCGTCTTAACGAACCTTAATTCTGTTTGATAATAAAACAGAAGAATAAACTTTAGAGATGGAGAGATTGGATAAAAAGGCACAACTGTGATCACAACGGGCTGCTCAATGATCTCGTGTGGAAGGAAAAATCCCTCGACTCAACAATGCTTCAGCCTAGATTGATTTTCGAGGCACAGACACTAGGCTGCGGTTTTAAATACAAACATTCGCGGATGCTAGGAAGCTTGATAAATCAAACTAGAAGCAGAGTGCCCGTCCCCTTGATTAATTGAAAGCATACTAAGCTCAGGCTTAGAACGTCCAAGCATCAATGTTCTGATAAATTTTTAAGTAAGTATCTCGAATAATGAAATTCACATGATACAAGATCCTCAATATTCCTGTCGTACTATATGCATCAAAAGGAGGACTATGTAAATGGACAGTGAAGAGGAGAACGATCCGAACGAAGGCTGAAGAGTCTTCGGATCTAGACTAGAGGAACTGCGCTATAAAAAACAAACTTTTGATATAGTTTCACGTGACACGTTTGAGATGCATTTCTATTCCAAACGAAGAGGATTTTTCTCTCCTTCAAACTCACCTCACCCTTTATTTTGTTGCTTCATGATGAAATTTTGACTTGCATAAAGTGTAAGCTATTTGAGAAAAAATGCACACAGACATTCCTTAATTTGAAAATAATAACAAGAATGTGTTGTTGTGTGAAGTCCTGGACCCAAATCTATTTGAGAGTCACTGACATTCCTCTGAGAGTGCTCAAATGCTAGACCCAGCAAAAATTCCATTGGACATCTTTGTATATCCTGACAATGGTCATTGATCCATTTTTCAACAGCATCAACAATTCTCTGAGGATACGTTTGTGTTATAAAATTCTTGAAATTTTTCATTAAAAAAAAAGTATGCAAAAAAAAGGACATCAAGAAAGGAACTTCCTGATCCAATTCAAAAAGCAAAAATCTAAGAAAAAAAAATTCCTTGAACTCATTCCAACTCGAATTTGGATTTGTTTTTGATTTGAATATTTTTTTTCTGTCCCAAATCGGTGGTGCTAAAATAAAGATGACTCAGTCCATATTGATGTAAGCTGTCATTTGTGTCAGGAAATCTTTTATGCAAGGACAGATGAAACGTGCTTGGAAAAAAAAATAAGAAAAATTTCTGGACACTGAATCTCATTTACATTTGTTTGATGGAGCGACATTTTTTCTGTGGCAGCATCTTGAAATGAGTGCTTATAAAACACATCACATCCAAGCAGTGTTTGTATGTCATTTCCATAATTGGTTTTGTCATCCTTTTCGAATGCCATTGACAAGGCTCGCAAAAGTGTTTTTTGCATGAAACAAAAACGAAATCAAGGACGAAGCCTCTTATTGGATTTTTCTAAGCTTTGACTTGGTATTGAGAGCCTTATAATTTTGTTTTACGAGGAATGTTTTGAATGACATACCAAACCGAAATTACTAACTAACTATGGGTAAATAAATCATTTTGATTAAATCATCACTCTGAACTATTCAGTTGTGATATAAATGCTGTTAAGAATGTACCGCACACCTAAATGGAAGAAGCGGCACCCTTCGATACTTGAAGAGAACATGGGGTATCTCTAACAGTAATGTAAGTGATTGGGATTTAATTTTTGAAATAAAAGTTCATATATATTCTGTAATAATAGTCCAAACTTCCTCAATATTTTGCGTTCTTGAGTCTTGAATGAAACTAAGTCTCCTGTATAGATAAGACGGCCATTTACTATTAATAATTTTGTGTAAAAATATACAGTTCCTGGCATTAATGTAGTCAAACAGAGGGCAACCAAGTAAGCCTCTGGCGTACATTGAGATATGATCATATCTTCGGATGCCGTATATGTATCTGACTGCATCATTGAATTTCCAATATGCGTTGGGATAATGAGTCAAGAATACAGGAAACAACCTCAGCATAAGTTATAAGAGGTAAGACTAGGGCTATCACCAGCTTTCGTCGTGTTTCCAGTGGGGTATAGTTAGCGCTAAGCCACAATATGCGAAGACACCCGTATATATGACCAATGACCACGTTGATATGACTGTAGCCAGATAAACTACGGTTGATTACATAGCCAAGGCTTGTGACGGTTTCCACAGCAGAGGTTTTATTATTATTAACATGTAGACCAGGCAGTAGATTTAAATTAAAATTTTTCTTAGAAATAGGAATAACTTGCGTTTTAGCCGGGTTAAGTAATAATCCATTTGACACTGACCAGTTATATAGTAAATATTTTTCAGGTCCTCATTAATAAGTAGAGCTAGTTCATTTAAGTTACTCAAAGGCTTTGCTAAGTGAAATTGGACATCATCAGCATACAAATGCACCGAAGAATATTTACAAACCGAAGGAAGGTCATTTATGAATAGGCAAAAGAATATCGGTCCTAGAATTGAGCCCTGGGGTACACCTTGTTTTACTTCCCTAAAGAACCCTTATCGTAATCTTGTCTTATTCCTTCCAGTAAATTAACCATTGTTGTGTAACAGCTGTGGTTGACTCTGAAACAGGGTTGCTGAGCGTACAGCACATTATTGAACGTTAGATGCTTCGTTATTTGCCTTTGAATGACTTTCTTGAGGACCTTCGACAGGCAGGGCAAAATGCTAATCGGTCTTAAATCAGCAGGAGATGAGGGCTTTTTTTTTTTGGGTATAGGAAACACTCTTGCAGCCTTCCAGGACTGAGGAAATGTTGATGTAATTATGCACCAGTTAATAACGTGTGTCAGATGAGAGAGAGACAATCTGTGGTAAAATAAGTTTAATGAAGCGTATTGGAATTCCATCCTCGCCTGTGGAATTTGACTTTATAGCTGTTACACATTCGATTATTTCACCTTCTGTTATGGAATAGAGCTTATGAGGTTTTCGGTCCTATTGCAAGACGAAAAGTTTATTTTAGGTTCACTACTCAAAAAAAAATTATTTAACTCGTCAGGGTCAAGAACACAATTATTATTACTACTACTACTACTAGATATACCCATTTTACGTAGGTTACTCCAAAGTTTCTCTGCTGGGAGGGATGTATTTAGTTAAGAAGCATAATAGTTTTTCTTAGACATACGTATGATTGATTTAGAATAATTACGCGCTTCTTTATACGCAGACCAGCACTCATCAGTATGCCTACGCTTCCATTTGCTATACAATCTGTTTCGTATTTTTAAGGCTCTAACTACATCAGGAATAAACCAGGGACATGTCCTATTCTGTATTTTGACTCTTTTTACCGGTACATATTGATCAAACAGCTGCAACAGAATCGATTTAAATAAGTCCACCTTTTCATTCGGGTCATCAGTTAGTCGACATTGCTCCCAAGGAGCAGAAAGAGCAACGATTTGAAGGACACTTGGTTCAATAGAGTTGAAGTCTTTATATGTGAAGGTAGCAGGAACAGCAATTTTCGACAAATTTATATCATATGTACAAAAGAGGAGGTCATGATCAGAAACATCATGTCATGATTCGTGCCATTAAAACAATATTTGCGGGAAGTTTTAATATGCTTCTTTCATTCAAAGAAAAAAGCAACCGAAGCGCATGCTTACCAAAGCTTACCCGGGCTATACTATAGACGTTAGAATGTGTCAGCGCTGGTTTAAGCGGTTCAAAGATGGTTATTTCGACACCGAAGACAAAGAACGCCCCGGCCAGGTGAAAAAGTTTGAAGACCATGAATTGGAGGCATTAATCCAAAATTTCGGGCAACTTATGGATACCCCGGACATGCCTCAACATGAAGGTTATGCTGTGCATTTGGTGGGACCAAAAGGATGTTGTGTATTATGAGCTGCTAAAACCGAATGAAACAATCACAGGCGAGGTCTTCCGATGACAATTGAAGCGTTTGAGCCGAGCACTGAAGGAAAAACGGCCGGAAACGGTCGCAAGACAAGATAAAGTTATTTTGCAACATGACAATGCTCGGCCACATGTTTCAAATGTCGTCAAAACTTACCTTGAAACGCTCAAATGGGATGTCCAACCCCACCCGCTGTATAGTCCAGACCTTGCACCATCCGATTACTATCTACTTCGATCGATGCAACATGGCCTGGCTGACCAGCACTTCCGTCATTTCGATGATGTCAAAAAATGGATCGATTCGTGGATTGCGGCCCAACCGGTCGAATTTTTCAGAACGGGTATCCATGAATTGCCAGAAAAATGGGAAAAATGTTTGGCTAGCGATGGGCAATGCTTTGAATATTAAATTTATATCTATTTTTCCTCAATAAAGCATTGATCTTTAACCGGTGGTCGTATTACTAATCAACACAGATGCCGCCCGCGCCTTTTTCAACTGGTTGTTTATGTATTCATTGTTATACAAAAATTTGTCTAAGTGAACACCTAGATATTGCCCAACAGTCTTTGATGTGATGTCTAAACGTTATCGAATTTCTGTTGTAGGTCTTGTTAAACCGTGATCATATAAGATAACATCATCAATGAAGGCTATTTTAGAAATGTTAATATTAAAGAGTATCGGTGTCGTCACTGTACCCTGCAACAGACCATTGGTGGTATCAAAAACTGCAGTCATCATGCATTCTCTAACCAAACCAAAAAATTTCTTTGGTCGTATCATTGAAATGAAACCGTACCGAAGGCTTTATATTTTTTTCTTGTAGAGTTTCTGAAATCGGGGAATTTTGTTTTCTCAAAAGAGTGAGTTGTTTAGCTCTTGCCCAGATCCTGTTTAGGAAACTAGAACAAGAAGCCTTGATATAGTAAACACCGACGAAAGACTCCTTAGGATGTAATTTTTAAGAGAGGCGTACTTAACCAGCAAAACGTTGAGGTAGTTTTTATATCCAATTCAATTTCCATCAGTCAAATAATCTACCTCCTGATGAGAAGATGTCGTAATTTCTTTCTTTGAACATTTTTAACTCCGATAATAAAATGGAGGTACTCAATTGATAAGATTTACGTGCGTTGGCAACATTTTAGCAAGAAACAATCATCATAAAATTAAGAATTTGTTTCCTTTTTTTAACACATTTTTTTTTTATTTTTATAAACGGAAGCCATTTGTTAGCATTTGAAACGATTGAATCAATTTGTCGGGTGTGAAATTTTCAAATAATATTTTTATTATTATCTTATTATGTCGAATTGCTCTTTCAAGTGGCATGTCATTATCACATCATTTCATTGAGTATTCTTTTGGAAATACCACCTCAAATGCGGACAGAAAAACAACATTATTAAATCGCATTGGATATCGTTAAGGACACTAACAGTGAACACGACTGGATGGCAAAGAAATTTCTTGAAGTACCTGGAAATAAGATAACATTAGGAGGACCAATGCCATCCAACCCAGAGAGAAATTTGAGGAAAAGCATGGGAAATTCATAATTTATGATAAGTTAGAAGGGGGAGAGATGAAGCGTTCATGCATTTTGAAAGAGACTCATTAAAAACCATCTCATCAGCATTCCTTTGAGATTAATTTATCTAATTTTTAAAAAGTTTCTCATTATCTTGTTATAATTTTGATGGGAGTTTTTCTTTGCCAATCTTGGTGCAGGACGTGTTCAAATTACAAAAAAGTTGTAACATTGTACGATAAAATTTTACAACTAATTCGTTTAAATCTTTAGTATTATTGAATTCGCTGAAAGGAAATAAGGATTGAAGATTGTTTTTGCAACGCCCAAAAATCAGTACGAATTTAGTTTTGAACCTTTGCAGCTCCCTAAAGCGAGATGAATTCAAACATCAGTAGAGTTTTGACTTAGAATCCTTTAAACATTACTACTCCCAGTTATTCAGTACCTACTTTTGAAAACCAAACTTAAGTTAATCCCACAAGTAGCCTGGCTCAAGATGTTGCTTAATAGAATACCTGGATTGTGGGCCAAATTACAAGGTGAAAGAGTTCCTACTTTAATTTATAACATGAAGCCAAATGATATTCCCGTTTGCTTTTGAGGCTACAAAATATATTCGAGGAAACTTAAAAAACAAATTCAAATCTATCTCTTTTTGCTTTCGAAATTTCCAAAGCTCTTCAAACATATCATATCTACTATAATTTAAACCAGATTTTCGGAACGAAAACAATTTTAAATCTGAAAAGAAGGTTCACTGGGAATGCCATTTTAAAACTTTGCTGTCAATTCTACAACTCTATCTATAGAAAAGGTGCCATTGTTTTTGTATTTGTTATTTCTTTGGTAAAAAAATTACAAATTGGTATGTTACCGCACATTTTACATATAGAGATTTGATATTTAAGTTTCTATATCTTTCTACTGAAAAACAATTTAGTTTCTATACAATAATATTAGTCAAATGATTGTTTTATTCATAGATATTTGTTAATGTTGATCAGCTGAAACGCTCAGTGGGTCGGGGGCAGCGGAGTTGCTTTTTGGACACCAGATGGTTCTCCTGTTCAACCGTCGAATTGTAATCGCAAAGTAATTAACAATAAAGTTCCTTTAAAAATTAAAAGGAACTTAAAATTCCTTAATTCGCATAACTTCGTCTGCGTAATTTTCATGTTGGTGACAATTGAGATTTGAACACAGACATATAGGTTCATATTCAGCTAAAGCGTATAGCCTACCTTTTCGTCACCCGCCAACACCAAAGCGTTCTACTTTTCTTAAAACAATGTTGTTTAAAGGTAGCTTTTATCTCCATTAAATTTCCTTGAAGATTAATTTGTTCAAAGTTCTATTAGCTACGAAAATAACCCCTCACAGATCGAAATTATCATAGTTTAAAATATAGTTCCAAGTCATATTTTAACAATTTGTGTATTAACCTTAACATATAGGAAAATATCATCGCGGACTTTTTTACAAACCTTTTTGTTTACTCTAACTTTTCTAAGGAAAGGCATTTAATATCTTTAAGATTTATGAAGACATATATCGATTGATTTTATTTTTAACAAAGAAGCAGCTCGGCAGTCGGACCGCAACAAAATATTTTTGTCTGCGTTTAATTAATTGTAATATGCATTGGGTTCTCGCAAAGTTTAATGTATCAAATAGACGAGAGCAGGGTAGTCGTACAACTATTATAGGCTACAGAAAACTTACTTTTCGATTCATAATCCCGTAATGGATAATAGGTTAAACAGAGGATATCACCAGATTACGTTTGACCGTGGCTGGCAAATATTTTATAGTAAGGCTTAATTCTTGAAGAGCTCGACGTTAGAAACTCTGTTTTGGCTGAAATAAGTACCAAGATATTTTGTTTTGTTTATTTAAATAAATTATTGACCAATAAATAGGGTTTCTCCTTTTGTTAATTATCAAGACTTTAGTCCTAGTTGAATTGAGATTGAATTTGTTTCGTACTGATCACGCGTAAGTTTGGTTTAGTTCACAACTAAATTATTCATGGTCACGATAACGAACACACCACATATACTATATATTTGAACATCAAGAGCAAATATAAAGTATTGACGTATAGAAAAACATTCAGAGATGGCGTTTATAAGACAAATAGGAGTGATTCCAAAACAGAACCCTGAGGAACCCCAGGAAAATACTGACAATTGCGAAGATAATTAAAAACCATACAAATTGTAACCGATAACGTAGATAAGACGACAGAAGATGACGCAGGCAGAACAAACATTTTTCTTTGGTCACTGATAGTGGTTACAAACACTTAACTTAAAAATGGAAAATCGCTTTGCTATGTTATACTCCGTTCCATTTGATTTCGAAGAATTTAAGTGACATTCCATTTATCTGGAAAAGTGAAAATTGTTATGACACAAAGTCATCTAAAAAAAATATTATAAATATTTAATTAAATAGCGCCTTATTTGAAATTATTTTTAAAAAGCTGACACTTCCATACCAGAATTCCCCTATTCGAATATGAATTTCTAAACCCAACTGAAACTCGTAATAAGTTATTTATACTCAGCAGCAGTAATTAAAATTTTCAAAATTTCATTTCAAGATTTGCAAGTTCCTTCTACCATTTCCACCCCATAAGTTTCGAAAAATCCTTTCTATGCTGATGCTTATATTATAATATAAGCCTTAATTCCAAATTTCAGCTTTCTGGAGTAAGTAGTTTTGACAACGACAACGATTGGCACTTGGCCATAAATGCACTTTCGCACATATGAACAAATGGTTGTCTTTATATCTGTCGAAGAAAATCAAAAAAGTCTTATCTAATGGCATTGTTATTGATGAGCTCGAAATATTCATAAGTGTTCCCCAACGTTCGGGTTTGGGGCCTATTCTGTTTTTAGTTTATATTATCTTTGATTTCAGGCAAAGTTTTATAGTCAAACTTTCATAACTTAATTTTTTGATGATATTTTCTATCAATGGGTTGTACCCAGTGAAAAAATCAAGAATAATGTTTTTTTTCAAATTGAAAGTACCACAGACAATGGACTGCAGCCTTTTGAAAGAAAATCTGTAGTGAATCCGCTATTCAATTAATTGTTTTCGAACTAGACTTGTGGCCAGATTTAAGTATTTATTGGAATTTGCATTAAATTTCGGGGTAACATGCTCTCAGTAAATTGAAAGGTTTACACGCAAGCTTTGGTCTTTTTATTCTTGAAAAAAAAATAGCTATATTAGGAATTTTAAGTTTCGGTTTGGAAAAGTATGTTTTGGGAAAGACTTACTGAAAACACTATTTCGTAATCAATAAATTTAAATATCACAGCTTCAAAAAAGTTGAACGGTATATATCAATATAAAATAAATAAGTGGATAAAAACTTAATAAATAAATAAATGGAAAAGAATGTATATCGATAAACTAATAAATATATAAATAAAGAAATCAGATGAGAAATAAATAGATAATAAAAATAAAATGTTAATAAATAAATATAAATAGATAAATAGATAAAGGAAATATAAATAAATAAACATGATAAATTATGTGTGCAAATCAAATGAAGAATTATTCAATCCACTTTTAATGGATTATCAGGAATCGATGAGTTAACGAATATCTGACCGAGATCAATTCAACATTCGTTCTGATCTGAAGATCTGAAGAGGAGGGATGTCAGGGAAGATTTAGAATCATCATAGCACAACTGGGGAACGAAAACCTGCCCTGAAACAGTCAGGCATATTGCTGGCCTTGGAATGTTTCTGATCCACAAGTTTTTGAGACTTCAACAGTATCGATGGAAAAAAAAAAATAAGGAGGATTTAAAGCAAATATAATAGAAAAATACCTTTGCATCCGGCTTACGATTTTAAAATTCTGACCTCTCATATTTAAACGTCAGATAATAAATTGAAATGTTCCTCTCTCTTACGACCGACAGATTTTACAAGCTCGTCGAAAATTTCAAACCTATTTTAAATTACAATCAACGTGGACATTTCTAAACAAGTAATCTGTAAACCTACAACAATTTTAGACCAATGCGCACTGGTACCTCCTTTCTCTCCCTTATACTTACTGATTTTACTTATCAGCAATATAGCCTTATATTCCAGATATTTTGGTTTAATTCTTTAAAGGGTTCCACACTCTAAACGTCTTTACAGGGACTCTAAAATGAAGGCTCTGGTACCCTTCTATCCATCCATCATCGCATTGTTTCTTCCGGAACGTAACGTTTAAAGTGTCTATCACTTAAAATGTGTACAGATAAAAGTAATATTATCAAAAGTAATATGGTATTAAAAATAAACGGTCCCATACAAAGTATTTTTATACCTGTCGGATGGACGTTTTATATCAGATTTTTAAGTTTTCAAAACTTTAGAGCGTTTTCCCCAGAACTCAAGTTCTCAAAGTCGGTGTCCCTCATAACTTCAAAACTAACTACTACGATCACCTTTTGAAATTTTGAACACTATTTCAATACAAAATTTACGAGTTACGCTGGAGAGTTTTTTTCAAATATATTAATAATTTTTATTTAACAATAACAAATAAGCAAATTTTTTCGCATTTTTCTCATCAAAGCGTTCCAAAAAAATGAAAAATTAAAATTTCGAAAAAACACTCCCAGCATTACCTGGGGAAAACTATTAACTAACGAATGAATTTCGATTTTTTGATTTCAGATGAGGCAGCACCAAGTTATGAGGTCGCCGCAATTTCAATAATAATAATAATAACAATAAGAATATTGCTACCATTGCCGCATTTATGAATATTTCAATATTTTTCAAATGTCATACTTTTCAAAATTCACAAAAGCATGCATGAAGATGGTGCAAAAAACATTCAAAAATGTTGAAGGTCTAAGGCAGAGTCTGCAAACCTTCTAAACTATTTTTTACAAAGCCGAGCAGGCATTTTTTTTCATTTAAGAGAACAATCCAATGGTATGTAGGAATAAACTCAAAGTTTTATCTAACTCGTAACCGAATAGGCATACCATCATAAAAAAAAAGTAAACTAAACTTGAGTTGTGGGTGAACCTCAAACAGCGGGTATAAAAAGCCCGCATGATTCGTAATTTATTTTCTTTGTTTAAATTTGTGTTTGAAGCTGAAATAAACGAGCTTATCTGACACAATTTGGTTCTCAATAAACGACCAGACCTGATTCCCTTTGACTTCAAATTGTATTCAAAGTCAAACGATAAAAAAAATATAGAACTACAATCATCGAAGGTTGATTGCCCTTAAGTCGCGACGTTGCTCGGCTCTTTTTAAAATAACACCAAAGACAATAAATATTTGCAAACTGTTTTTTTTTTTTTTTTCATTTTTTCTAAATTTTCTAACCACGATCCTTCAATTTAAAAACTTCTTCACTTTAAATAATGAAAATCCAAAAAAACATTGGATATCTTCTACAATGTGGAAGAAATTTAAGCACACTTAGTGCGCCCTTTGGTTTGCAGCAATAAATCACAGTAATGGAGTCTGCATCTGATGGCAGAAGAAATAGATTATTCCACGCGAAATTTCTAATACAGAAGCGAAGAAATTCCCCCGAGCAATGAACGAGTATCTACTACAAAATGCACAGTACACACACAAAGTACAATTCTAAAAATAAAGCAAGCTTACAGTATTTCAATCTATCCAGTTGTCAATTTGTTATCCATTATTGCCAGCAACTCGTTTTGTTTATTTGTTCACAGCACAAACCACACATTAAGTACTCGTATCCTCCTCAGCGCACTTTCGTAATTTTGTTTACTCAAGCACTCATTACTAGTAGAACATGCAGCAATCTTATTGAAATTTTCGAAAGATATATCTTAAACCAATAGCCGCACTGAGATAAAAACACTTGCGAATGCACACTTCACTTTTCCATTTAAAAACCCATCAATCGTGCACCGCTCGAAAACACTCGTCGCCAGATACTTGCAAGCCTATTTCTTTAACCACGTCCAGCACAGGGTTGTAAATTTTTTCACACCTCACGGATAAGATAAACACAAGCCAGAGCACGAGCCGTTTTTCTTAAGCCTTAATAATATACGAAAATTATTTTTTTAATCTCAAGACATCGGATCATAAACCACCAACCGAAAAAAATGATAAATAAAATTTTCCAAGGTTTAATTTTGATGAAGAACCGCGAAGGGAGCCTTGGACTTTGCGTACTTTGGCGGTTGAGGTGAGTCTGATGTAATCTAGAATAGAACGCTATTCAACCTATCGGACGAAAGATACGCGACATACTGAAAGATACTGGTACCGGTTCTAGATTTATTCAACAAGAGGGTGGTTGGGTGAACGGCTTCTCCGTGTGGAAGTTGTGGATTGTATTTTTGTTTGAAAACATTGGAGACTTTTAGGTATGCGCATGCACCCTAGTCGAGGGGATGGCGAAACGCACAATTTGCGAGTGATGAATGAATTATGCCGGCTTGCCGGAATTATGGGCCTAGGCAGGGGGAAGGTCGAAATTACCAATTGTACACAAGCACGTGACAGTTGGTGTAGGTCATAAATATGAATTAGGCGGTAAAGTCTGGAATACAGGAATACATCGCCTTCCTCAGAGGCGCTTTATATAAATGGGCGAACGCATAAAAAATTAAACATCATTTTATAACTTTATGGAGGTTGAATACTTAAATAAATGTTTTTTACTTTATTTGTTTACATTTGGCTTGTGGAAATTTGAAAATCGACATTGATGTGGCGATTGACGGTAGCCGGCTGCTTTTTGGTGGTTCTCGTATGCACAATAAGCATGTAGCTTAATAATGAAACATCATATACTGTGACTCACACAATTAATGGGACACTGAAAAGATGCCAATTTTTTTCAAATTAATAAAATTATTAAAAAATTATATATCAGTTCAAAGGAAAAAAGAAAAAAATATAGAAATAAAAACCATGTAGCTTTTTGTAGTTGCACGGACAACTAATATTTTGGGGCGTACCCTTTAGATTGAGGCACAAACAAAACCAACCTTGAGCAAATTCAACTCCTAATTTTTTTTTTTCTTGAAGGCCCGTTTTTAATTGCTGTATGTTTTTAAGACTTTTCGACGGCATCTTATAAGTGTTCAATAACATCCAAATCAGGGTACCCTTCACGAATTCTCAAAAACGTTGGAAAATTTTCTTAGAGCCATGACCTTGCTGTATACGATATTGCTGATTGCCCAAACCAGATTCGCCATACATCTCTAAACAGAGCCCCGCCGTGTTTGACATTGGCTTGTATGCTTGGGGGAGAACTTTTCTAGGTACTCCACATACATTTTCCCATCTGAAAAAGATTAATATTTTTTTCGGATCGTGAACACTCTACCTCGTTGCAAAATGGTATCTTTTTTTTAAAGATTGTCCTTAGTAAACTTGAATCGTTATTTTTTGTTTTCTTTTTACTCATGGATGACTACATGGGCTACAAGGGCATTTAAATAATGCTTTCTAGGAACTCGACGTACTGTTTTATTTTTCATTTGCTTTTTTTATTGTCAAAAA
The DNA here is from genome assembly GCA_963555765.1 of Orthonevra nobilis. Taxonomy (NCBI): domain Eukaryota; kingdom Metazoa; phylum Arthropoda; class Insecta; order Diptera; family Syrphidae; genus Orthonevra; species Orthonevra nobilis. The sequence continues at coordinate 48,226,334 of OY743225.1, read as the reverse complement.
ATGTGAGCGTAAAAGTAGACTTTCTTCTATTATTTTTGAAAAAAGTTTCTATTCGTAGTAGTCAATTTTTTTGTCATTTTCTGAATTATCTGGGGAGTAAGGGTTTAAAATTATTTTTTTTCTGAATGAACGGTATGGCGAAAGTATTGTGTGTAATTTTTAAGCCAATCCGAGAAAAACTAACGAAGTTATAGCGTTTCAAACGACCGGCCATAATACCTAATTTTTATGTCTACCGCGTAGGCGATCGATACTCCTAGAAGAAAGCAGCTGCCTTATCCTTTGTTTTCCGGAATCCCTTTCTCCGTCTGTGTGACTTTCAAAGGATGTAAACTGACCTTGTACATATTGTATATTTTCAGATAGAGCGTATGTAAACTGTAACAGAGCTAAAATGTTTCCGAAATTATTCTCAAATTTTCGTTTCTGTTCGTTCGTTTATAGTCGTATTTTCACTCGTGGTGCCTTGGAGGTTTCACGCTTATTTTGAAAATCTCTCTAAAATCAATAAGCGGTACTGCAAACGTGCATGCATTTTCAATCAAGGATGTTATGCTCTGTTGTGCTGTTTGGATGAACAGGCCCAAGTGCTAACCAGTGGGCGAACAACGAATAACCCGAGCGAGCGAAGAAGCTACCCGTACAACAAAACGGGTTAGACATTTGATATGGTACGCTGAATGACAGTGTTTCACTGTATGGAGCTGGCATTGATGACTTTTAGTAAGTACAAAAATTCATGTCCATGAAGTTAGAACCGCCATATTGGAATTTCAAATTAAAAAAAAGTGCTAAAATGTGCAAAAACAAAAAAATGGTGGAGTAACGTTCTTGGATAAGGTGTTTTTTTTTTTTTTTGGTTGAGGAGTCTCTATATTTATTATTTATGCATTTTTGTTCTACTGCACACGATCTTACGAGTGGAGCCCATTGTTCTGCAGTGACAATTTTTCAAATAAACCCAAAACAATGTTTAACTTCAGGAAAATGTTGTTTGGGTAGTGAATTGGGTTTTCCTTTTTTTATCATTTTCTTTTCGGCACATGGTAGCACATCTACGCACACTTTTTGCGGTTGCTATCGAATCAAAATACAAGGCCAACTTCACTCGAGAAAAGGACCTCCCTACAAAAATTGCATCCTTCAAGAATTTTTCTGTTGCGATGCGGCACGTGATAGCACAAACCAAGCACATTTGAGCACAATTTTTTTTAAGGTGAAATTCCAATATGGCGGCTCCAACTTCATGGACATCAAAAATTAATGTTCTTTTATTGATGGTTTATTTCGAATTTTCCCGAAAACATCATTTTCCAAGTTCGTGAACATTGAAACTCAAATTCTACTGAACCGATCGTTTTGAAAATTTCAACATTACGTCTCCACATAAATCAAAAGGTAATCAGGAAAAGTTTTGTTTTTCTTTCTTCTATTTTTTTAGTGACAAATTAAGCCCGATTATTAAAGCTAAAATGTAAAATTGTTCCTTATTACCTCGGGAAATACATCACCTTTAAAATCTATAACATCTTTTTTGTTAAGATCATCCGGTAGCGAGTTATAATATTCACCGTAAAACCACTTTTTTCTAAGGCGCCTGTGGAGATTCAAACTTCACCGGCTTATTTATCAATATTTTTCTGACATACTTCGATAATTGTACAATAGTATGTAATTAAATTCAATAAAATAATAATACTCATGTCACCGCAAAAAAATCTCAAAAATAAGTTTTTTTTGCGCCTTTTTTACTGCATGCGAAAATTTCTTAAAAATGCTAAGTAAAATTTTATTTGTATTTATTAATATGTTTATTTTGAAATTCCTCACTAAGAGAAATAAAAGCTGATGTACCACAATGCAGTGTGCTTGTGACGAAACAACTGTGGCAACGTTTGCAGATAAAACTGACTAATTAGCGACGACACATCTACAGAAGAAAGTGAATAATAAATTAAAATGGACAAAAAATGGCAAATTAATATATATGAAATGGCCTAAAGTAGGTTCATATTAGATGCAAATCTGCGCTGGAATGCACATGTAACGTGCTATACTTCATTATATTGGCTCATGAGAAAATTCTCTTGTTTGTCCAATTATAACAAATAACTGCTTTTTGAGGGGGTATTCTAATCTAGAAATTTAATAAAATCGATTTCTTTTTTTTATATTTTCAAAGATTAAATATTCAAGAATATAGTATATCTACAAGACGTTTTTTCAAAATTCAAATTATTTTCAGAGATATCGGTATTTTGCTGACCCGGCATCCAGACTGGTTCGGCCGGAACTATAGTATAGTATATTAATCGAACAAAAGACATTATGGATTCTCCGTCTACCTGAATCTTTATTTCTCAGTTAACCCAACGTGACTTGTATCTTTTATATTTGGAGTTAGGAGAGTTGGTGTAAATGGCAAATAGCTGCATCTGAAGGTACATTACAGGAGTTTAACCACTAAAATCCTCCTCTGTGTGATGAAGTTTTGAAAATTATAAAGCCAATTTACGAGTATTTATCATCAGAGGAATTATTGACTCGATTTAAGCTCAGAAACTCAAAATAATAATGTGTCTCTAAACTCTTTGATTTGGACTTTCGATTCAGAACATATTCATTCCGGACCTAAGGTGATTGAGATAGTGACATTTATTGCTGTTTGTATGTTTAATGAAGGCTTCATTCCTATTTTCAAAATGATGGAGCTTATGGGAATGAAAATTGGCCCGGAAGCTCATTCATTTGCTATGAAACGAGACAACGCCCGGATTAATCGCTCCGAGAAACGAGCATCCAACGCATTAAAGGAGGCCAGAACTGCTCGTTACGAAGAGAGAGAAGAAACGCGGAAAATAGTTTTTTTCGAAGTCGAGAATTCGAAACAGTCAAAACAAAGTGGTACAAAAATTGCTTTTTTTTTTTCAGGCAGTCGCAATTTTGTGAAAAATAATCTTTCCAACTTTTCCGTTGTACCAGACATTGCGACATTATTCTAGATTAATAATCTTTATGGTTTCAGATTGCTAGGAGTGTTGAAATCGTGGATATGGTTACGCGCCAATATTTTGAGACCCCCACTTCATCAACTGCTAATTTCGAAAATTTCAACTTTTTTTATTTTTTTATTTTTTTTTCTGTACTCTTGTTATGTAAATAAATAACTAATAAACAAATGGATACTAAAAATTTTAATTGCTTTTTTTTAATGACACTTCAAAAATTACATGAAATTCATGCCTCTAGACTAGAAGCCAACGAATGAGAAAAAACTTTTCAAATTTCAACAAATAACTGTAAGGATATAACAAAAATAGTGGCACTATTATTTACACAGCATTCAAAACTGGCAAAACTATTTCCACAAATACAAATAACTGATTGAATGACGCTTGGCCATGTAGCCAATTCCGGCGATCAGTTTGGCTTAGTAGTTCCAGAAAAGTTCTACGAGATGGTTAAAGCAATTGAGCTTTCCCTTGACCAACGAGCGGCTATTGTTTTGGTACTCTAGAGGGGTGCTTCGGCTATAGAACTTGCTAATAAATGCGGTTGCAGAACAGGGAGAGGCAGAAAAACGGTGGCATCGAAGAGAGAAGACGTAAGAATAGTTCGTTCTTTCAAGAATCAAAAATGTGTTAAAGGACGGCGAAGACTGAAGGAAAGTGAAATGAATGCCTATGACGTCCAAAAAACCTGCTTATAACACCTAAAAACAAGCTACTTGCTAAGGATCACATAAATCCGCCACCGAAGTTTTTTCTCTGGATGAATGAAACAACCTGCTCTATTGATGCTACCTATGGCCGAAAATATTATTACGCCGATGCCAAAACAAAGGCTAAGCAAGCCGTTATACAACCGACAAGGCATTCTTAAGGAGGCAAGATCATGATATGGGGTCGCATATCAAGCAGTGGTGTGGGACCACTTGTTAGGTGCCCCGATAAAATGAACCAGTCTCATTAAGTAATCGCAGAATCACGATATATCGGGAGTGAGTTTATCCTGCGACAAGACAACCCACCGTAACATACAGCCCGGAACATTAAAAGGTATTTGGCAGAAGTTAATCAAAAAGTTTTAAAATGGCCTCCGTAAAGTCCTGCTCTCAACGTAATTGAAAATCTTTGGCATATTATTCAATCAGAAATTTCGGAAAACATTGGCAGATCTGCAGACCAAAGTTGGAAGGAGTTCATTTAATCTGTTAAGGGAGATGAACACCATAAATTTAATTGATTTTGAACTGCAAGTGCATATTGTTATAAGACTGAATTTAATAATTTTTTTTTTTGTTTAAAATTTTGATATGCCTTCGTTTATTTTCTTATTTCAACTCTAGAAATCTTTCGACGTAATTGTACGGCCGGTATCGCTAAATACATCGTTCATATACTATATAACTCGTTTTGAAACACTCCTTCAATCCAGCTCTCCAGTGGAAGACCTTCAAATTTTTCAATTAAAAAAAAACAAATGTTTCTTTTACTTTAAAAATATTTTGCACAACCTTATTTGAAAAATTTCCATTGTCATTTGTCAACGATGGAGCATGTCCCTCGACGTACAGTTAAAAGCGTTCAGCCTTGACACACTCTAAAAACATTACATTTAATGCAGAGAACATGTCGAAGGGAAAATCGATACACCCCCCATGGTTTTCGTGGTTTGTCTCAAGTAAACAGGACTACTTGTAAGGACGTGACCATGTAACACTGCCTGCCAAAGTGGTTGCACAGTAGCCTTATTAAATACAATATTTGTTCACATTATTTTTGGATTTCGGTTGACGATCCTTCAACTATGTTTTTGCATCCTTAACTTAAATGAAATGCTGGATGGTGCTTAAAAAGTCACGCACGAAGATGTTCTTCATCCATTTGGCATTTACTACTGCTTTGAATTTACGTCTTGAACTCTGTCAAATTTGTGACAGGGAAATAAATTTAAAAAATATGTCATGCCTTTTCTTTTTTCATCATTCCCTCGTCGGCTTCCCTTTAAAACACGCTTCGATAAATCACGCAACATACCAAATTTAGCAGAAGAAAAGGAATGAAGATACACTGTAGAGGCGGCCTTCGGCATTAAAGGTCCAAGACTGTTTTAGGCTTACGAGTTGATGTCTTGTGATCTTATAAAAATATTCATGGAAGGCGGCTGCATCGTCTTGGGACCAAATCCTGCGGGCTCTGCAACATAGTAAATCAAATCAGAGGCTCTACTGTCGGCAAAATCATTACCATGTTGAGAGACAGGCTAAATATATTTTGGAACCAATTTAGCTTAAACCAGATGTCATCAAGGTGTGCACCCTATGAGTAAAGTTTAAATCAGAAGTCATCCTGGCGATTTTATTTTGGGTGCAAAAACTTAAGGAAGAACTTGCACAGCAGGGAACAAAGCTAATAAAAGATTTGTTTCACTTTTGTTGAAAAACTTTCCAACAATCCTTACGGATTACGCCACACGTCCGGTTTTATGTGAACAATTATTGACAAGTATCAAATAAGCGATTATTTTCTTGATGGCATCTATACGGATCGACTTTAGTTCCCCCAAGACAAGTCCCTTCCTTTCCTTTGCCATTGTAGAAGGAAAAAGACTGAGGGAAGTAACTTCTTCCAGGGTCTAGATGCCTTTAAGGGATTGCAAATGCCCTTGAATTGATAGCATTATACGCGAGAAGATGGGATAAGGGATGAAATAAATACTTTTTCTGATGGACTTCACTACTTACTTAACCGGCGTTCATACCACGAAGAGTCTCTGTACATGGGCTGCCGTTCTATTCCCACGGCTGCAGATGAAAGACGCAAATAAGAGATACAATATGAATATCGGTAGATACTTTCAGCTGCGAAAGAGTAAATTGGATTTGGCGTGAACATCTAGAGTTAAAGGAATTTGATACATTAAAAGAAAATGGTACACAAAATGAAACCCTGTGGCACCCTAAAATTTATATGTTGAATTGCAGTCTTGAACAATCCAATGCTCCAATTCTGCTAAAATTCATACTCTTACCTGGATGTGGCAGTAATAATCTTAGAACTATTGTCTTTCTATTCCAACGAGGTCAGGATTATTCAAATAATTATTATTATAATTCTTTATTGTAAATAAATTAACAAATCATGAATATGTATTTAAGGAAACAAAAATAACATGAAGAAAAGCCCCGTCTGTCGAAAATTGACAAGTTCATTAATGTTAAAAACTACAATATATTTACAGAAAAAAAATAAATAAAAATAGTAAATTAAAAGGTTCAATAATTAGTAAAAAATCAAGGCAATTAAAAAAGGCTAAAAAGTTATTAAAAAGTTATTAAAGCTGTTGCGATAATTCATGGCAGCATTTAGAACTTGTAAGGTTTCATCCCGCGAAATATAGTAGTTATTGGTCTCAAATTAACACATTTAACCTCGTAGCTAATTAAGTAGCATTTTGATCAATGCCAGGTGAGAATTTGATGTATAAAACAATTTTATGAATTTTTTGCAAAATACATAATGGGCTATAGCCCAGTCGAATTTTTCGGCAAAAAAACTGATTTTCTTTTTTCATCGATTTATTGGTCTCAAATTCTCACATTTAACCATTTAATAGCGTTTTGGTTTATATCAGGTGAGACTTTGATGTATAAATCAATTTTATGAATTTTTTGCAAAATGCATCTCAAAATCCTGGGCTATAGCCCAGTCGAATTTTTCGGCAAAAAAACTGATTTTCTTTTTTCATCGATTTATTAGTCTCAAATTAACACATTTAACCATTTAATTGCGTTTTGGATAATATCAGGTGATAATTTGATGTATAAATCAATTTTATGAATTTTTTGCAAAATGCATCTCAAAATCCTGGGCTATAGCCCAGTCGAATTTTTCGGCAAAAAAACTGATTTTCTTTTTTCATCGATTTATTAGTCTCAAATTAACACATTTAACCATTTAATAGCGTTTTGGTTTATATCAGGTGAGAATTTGATGCATAAATCAATTTTATGAATTTTTTGCAAAATGCATCTCAAAATCCTGGGCTATAGCCCAGTCGAATTTTTCCGCAAAAAAACTTATTTTCTTTTTTCATCGATTTATTGGTCTCAAATAAACACATTGAACCTCCAAGCTAGTTTAATAGCGTTTTTGTTAATATCAGGTGATAATTTGATGCATAAATAAATTTTATGAATTTTTTTGCAAAATGCATCTCAAAATCCTGGGCTATAGCCCCGTCGAATTTTTCGGCAAAAAAATTGATTTTCTTTTTTCATCGATTAATTGGTCTCAAATTAACACATTTAACCATTTAATAGCGTTTTGGTTAATATCAGGTGATAATTTGATGCATAAATCAATTTTATGAATTTTTTGCAAAATGCATCTCAAAATCCTGGGCTGTCGAATTTTTCGGCAAAAAAACTGATTTTCTTTTTTCATCGATTTATTAGTCTCAAATTAACACATTTAACCATTTAATAGCGTTTTGGTTAATATCAGGTGATAATTTGATGCATAAATAAATTTTATGAATTTTTTTGCAAAATGCATCTCAAAATCCTGGGCTATAGCCCCGTCGAATTTTTTGGCAAAATAACTGATTTTCTTTTTTCATCGATTTATTGGTCCCAAATTCACGCATTTAACCTCTTAGCCAGTTTAATAGCGTTTTGGTTTATATCAGGTGAGAATTTGATGCATAAATCAATTTTATGAATTTTTTGCAAAATGCATCTGAAAATCCTGGGCTATAGCCCAGTCGAATTTTTCCGCAAAAAAACTTATTTTCTTTTTTCATCGATTTATTGGTCTCAAATAAACACATTTAACCTCTAAGCTAGTTTAATAGCGTTTTGGTTAATATCAGGTGATAATTTGATGCATAAATAAATTTTATGAATTTTTTTGCAAAATGCATCTCAAAATCCTGGGCTATAGCCCCGTCGAATTTTTCGGCAAAAAAATTGATTTTCTTTTTTCATCGATTAATTGGTCTCAAATTAACACATTTAACCATTTAATAGCGTTTTGGTTAATATCAGGTGATAATTTGATGCATAAATCAATTTTATGAATTTTTTGCAAAATGCATCTCAAAATCCTGGGCTGTCGAATTTTTCGGCAAAAAAACTGATTTTCTTTTTTCATCGATTTATTAGTCTCAAATTAACACATTTGACCTCTTCGCTAGTTTAATAGCGTTTTGGTTTATATCAGGTGAGAATTTGATGTATAAATCAATTTTATGAATTTTTTGCAAAATGCATCTCAAAATCCTCACCTGATAGCCCAGTCGAATTTTTCGGCAAAAAAACTGATTTTCTTTTTTCATCGATTTTTAAGTCTCAAATTAACACATTTGACCTCTTCGCTAGTTTAATAGCGTTTTGGTTTATATCGGGTGAGAATTTGATGTATAAATCAATTTTATGAATTTTTTCGGCAAAAAAACTGATTTTCTTTTTTCATCGATTTTTAAGTCTCAAATTAACACATTTGACCTCTTCGCTAGTTTAATAGCGTTTTGGTTTATATCGAGTGAGAATTTGATGTATAAATCAATTTTATGAATTTTTTGCAAAATGCATCTCAAAATCCTGGGCTATAGCCCAGTCGAATTTTTCGGCAAAAAAACTGATTTTCTTTTTTCATCGATTTATTAGTCTCAAATTAACACATTTGACCTCTTCGCTAGTTTAATAGCGTTTTGGTTTATATCAGGTGAGAATTTGATGCATAAATCAATTTTATGAATTTTTTGCAAAATGCATCTCAAAATCCTGGGCTATAGCCCAGTCGAATTTTTCCGCAAAAAAACTGATTTTCTTTTTTCATCGATTTTTTAGTCTCAAATAAACCCATTTAACCTCTAAGCTAGTTTAATAGCGTTTTGGTTAATATCAGGTGATAATTTGATGCATAAATCAATTTTATGAATTTTTTGCAAAACGCATCTCAAAATCCTGGGCTATAGCCCAGTCGAATTTTTCCGCAAAAAACTTATTTTCTTTTTTCATCGATTTATTGGTCTCAAATAAACACATTTAACCTCTAAGCTAGTTTAATAGCGTTTTGGTTAATATCAGGTGATAATTTGATGCATAAATAAATTTTATGAATTTTTTTGCAAAATGCATCTCAAAATCCTGGGCTATAGCCCCGTCGAATTTTTCGGCAAAAAAATTGATTTTCTTTTTTCATCGATTAATTGGTCTCAAATTAACACATTTTACCATTTAATAGCGTTCTGGTTAATATCAGGTGACAATTTGATGCATAAATCAATTTTATGAATTTTTTGCAAAATGCATCTCAAAATCCTGGGCTATAGCCCAGTCGAATTTTTCGGCAAAAAAACTGATTTTCTTTTTTCATCGATTTATTAGTCTCAAATTAACACATTTGACCTCTTCGCTAGTTTAATAGCGTTTTGGTTAATATCAGGTGATAATTTGATGCATAAATAAATTTTATGAATTTTTTTGCAAAATGCATCTCAAAATCCTGGGCTATAGCCCAGTCGAATTTTTCGGCAAAAAAACTGATTTTCTTTTTTCATCGATTTATTAGTCTCAAATTAACACATTTAACCATTTAATAGCGTTTTGGTTAATATCAGGTGATAATTTGATGCATAAATAAATTTTATGAATTTTTTTGCAAAATGCATCTCAAAATCCTGGGCTATAGCCCCGTCGAATTTTTTGGCAAAATAACTGATTTTCTTTTTTCATCGATTTATTGGTCCCAAATTCACGCATTTAACCTCTTAGCCAGTTTAATAGCGTTTTGGTTTATATCAGGTGAGAATTTGATGCATAAATCAATTTTATGAATTTTTTGCAAAATGCATCTGAAAATCCTGGGCTATAGCCCAGTCGAATTTTTCCGCAAAAAAACTTATTTTCTTTTTTCATCGATTTATTGGTCTCAAATAAACACATTTAACCTCTAAGCTAGTTTAATAGCGTTTTGGTTAATATCAGGTGATAATTTGATGCATAAATAAATTTTATGAATTTTTTTGCAAAATGCATCTCAAAATCCTGGGCTGTCGAATTTTTCGGCAAAAAAACTGATTTTCTTTTTTCATCGATTTATTAGTCTCAAATTAACACATTTGACCTCTTCGCTAGTTTAATAGCGTTTTGGTTTATATCAGGTGAGAATTTGATGTATAAATCAATTTATGAATTTTTTGCAAAATGCATCTCAAAATCCTGGGCTATAGCCCAGTCGAATTTTTCGGCAAAAAAACTGATTTTCTTTTTTCATCGATTTATTGGTCTCAAATAAACACATTTCACCTATAGGCTAGTTTAATAGCGTTTTGGTTTATATCAGGTGAGAATTTGATGTATAAATCAATTTTATGAATTTTTTGCAAAATGCATCTCAAAATCCTGGGCTATAGCCCAGTCGAATTTTTCGGCAAAAAAACTGATTTTCTTTTTTCATCGATTTTTAAGTCTCAAATTAACACATTTGACCTCTTCGCTAGTTTAATAGCGTTTTGGTTTATATCGGGTGAGAATTTGATGTATAAATCAATTTTATGAATTTTTTGCAAAATGCATCTCAAAATCCTGGGCTATAGCCCAGTCGAATTTTTTCGCAAAAAAACTTATTTTCTTTTTTCATCGATTAATTGGTCTCAAATTAACACATTTAACCATTTAATAGCGTTTTGGTTAATATCAGGTGATAATTTGATGCATAAATCAATTTTATGAATTTTTTGGAAAATGCATCTCAAAATCCTGGGCTATAGCCCAGTCGAATTTTTCGGCAAAAAACTGATTTTCTTTTTTCATCGATTTATTAGTCTCAAATTAACACATTTGACCTCTTCGCTAGTTTAATAGCGTTTTGGTTTATATCAGGTGAGAATTTGATGTATAAATCAATTTTATGAATTTTTTGCAAAATGCATCTCAAAATCCTGGGCTGTCGAATTTTTCGGCAAAAAAACTGATTTTCTTTTTTCATCGATTTATTAGTCTCAAATTAACACATTTGACCTCTTCGCTAGTTTAATAGCGTTTTGGTTTATATCAGGTGAGAATTTGATGTATTAATCAATTTTATGAATTTTTTGCAAAATGCATCTCAAAATCCTGGGCTATAGCCCAGTCGAATTTTTCGGCAAAAAAACTGATTTTCTTTTTTCATCGATTTATTGGTCTCAAATAAACACATTTCACCTATAGGCTAGTTTAATAGCGTTTTGGTTTATATCAGGTGAGAATTTGATGTATAAATCAATTTTATGAATTTTTTGCAAAATGCATCTCAAAATCCTGGGCTATAGCCCAGTCGAATTTTTCGGCAAAAAAACTGATTTTCTTTTTTCATCGATTTATCAGTCTCAAATTAACACATTTGACCTCTTCGCTAGTTTAATAGCGTTTTGGTTTATATCGGGTGAGAATTTGATGTATAAATCAATTTTATGAATTTTTTGCAAAATGCATCTCAAAATCCTGGGCTATAGCCCAGCCGAATTTTTCGGCAAAAAAACTGATTTTCTTTTTTCATCGATTTTTAAGTCTCAAATTAACACATTTGACCTCTTCGCTAGTTTAATAGCGTTTTGGTTTATATCGGGTGAGAATTTGATGTATAAATCAATTTTATGAATTTTTTGCAAAATGCATCTCAAAATCCTGGGCTATAGCCCAGTCGAATTTTTCGGCAAAAAAACTGATTTTCTTTTTTCATCGATTTTTAAGTCTCAAATTAACACATTTGACCTCTTCGCTAGTTTAATAGCATTTTGGTTTATATCAGGTAAGAATTTGATGTATGAATCAATTTTACGAATTTTTTGCAAAATGCATTTCAAAATCCTGGGCTGTCGAATTTTTCGGCAAAAAAACTGATTTTCTTTTTTCATCGATTTTTAAGTCTCAAATTAACACATTTGACCTCTTCGCTAGTTTAATAGCGTTTTGGTTTATATCGGGTGAGAATTTGATGTATAAATCAATTTTATGAATTTTTTGCAAAATGCATCTCAAAATCCTGGGCTATAGCCCAGTCGAATTTTTTCGCAAAAAAACTTATTTTCTTTTTTCATCGATTAATTGGTCTCAAATTAACACATTTAACCATTTAATAGCGTTTTGGTTAATATCAGGTGATAATTTGATGCATAAATCAATTTTATGAATTTTTTGGAAAATGCATCTCAAAATCCTGGGCTATAGCCCAGTCGAATTTTTCGGCAAAAAACTGATTTTCTTTTTTCATCGATTTATTAGTCTCAAATTAACACATTTGACCTCTTCGCTAGTTTAATAGCGTTTTGGTTTATATCAGGTGAGAATTTGATGTATAAATCAATTTTATGAATTTTTTGCAAAATGCATCTCAAAATCCTGGGCTGTCGAATTTTTCGGCAAAAAAACTGATTTTCTTTTTTCATCGATTTATTAGTCTCAAATTAACACATTTGACCTCTTCGCTAGTTTAATAGCGTTTTGGTTTATATCAGGTGAGAATTTGATGTATTAATCAATTTTATGAATTTTTTGCAAAATGCATCTCAAAATCCTGGGCTATAGCCCAGTCGAATTTTTCGGCAAAAAAACTGATTTTCTTTTTTCATCGATTTATTGGTCTCAAATAAACACATTTCACCTATAGGCTAGTTTAATAGCGTTTTGGTTTATATCAGGTGAGAATTTGATGTATAAATCAATTTTATGAATTTTTTGCAAAATGCATCTCAAAATCCTGGGCTATAGCCCAGTCGAATTTTTCGGCAAAAAAACTGATTTTCTTTTTTCATCGATTTATCAGTCTCAAATTAACACATTTGACCTCTTCGCTAGTTTAATAGCGTTTTGGTTTATATCGGGTGAGAATTTGATGTATAAATCAATTTTATGAATTTTTTGCAAAATGCATCTCAAAATCCTGGGCTATAGCCCAGCCGAATTTTTCGGCAAAAAAACTGATTTTCTTTTTTCATCGATTTTTAAGTCTCAAATTAACACATTTGACCTCTTCGCTAGTTTAATAGCGTTTTGGTTAATATCGGGTGAGAATTTGATGTATAAATCAATTTTATGAATTTTTTGCAAAATGCATCTCAAAATCCTGGGCTATAGCCCAGTCGAATTTTTCGGCAAAAAAAACTGATTTTCTTTTTTCATCGATTTTTAAGTCTCAAATTAACACATTTGACCTCTTCGCTAGTTTAATAGCATTTTGGTTTATATCAGGTAAGAATTTGATGTATGAATCAATTTTACGAATTTTTTGCAAAATGCATTTCAAAATCCTGGGCTGTCGAATTTTTCGGCAAAAAAACTGATTTTCTTTTTTCATCGATTTATTAGTCTCAAATTAACACATTCGACTTCTTCGCTAGTTTAATAGCGTTTTGGTTTATATCGGGTGAGAATTTGATGTATAAATCAATTTTATGAATTTTTTGCAAAATGCATCTCAAAATCCTGGGCTATAGCCCAGCCGAATTTTTCGGCAAAAAAACTGATTTTCTTTTTTCATCGATTTTTAAGTCTCAAATTAACACATTTGACCTCTTCGCTAGTTTAATAGCGTTTTGGTTTATATCGGGTGAGAATTTGATGTATAAATCAATTTTGTGAATTTTTTGCAAAATGCATCTCAAAATCCTGGGCTATGGCCCAGTCGAATTTTTCGGCAAAAAAACTGATTTTCTTTTTTCATCGATTTTTAAGTCTCAAATTAACACATTTGACCTCTTCGCTAGTTTAATAGCGTTTTGGTTTATATCGGGTGAGAATTTGATGTATAAATCAATTTAATGAATTTTTTGCAAAATGCATTTCAAAATCCTGGGCTATAGCCCAGTCGAATTTTTCGGCAAAAAAACTGATTTTCTTTTTTCATCGATTTTTAAGTCTCAAATTAACACATTTGACCTCTTCGCTAGTTTAATAGCGTTTTGGTTTATATCAGGTGAGAATTTGATGTATAAATCAATTTTATGATTTTTTTGCAAAATGCATCTCAAAATCCTGGGCTATACCAGTCGAATTTTTCGGCAAAAAAAACTGATTTTCTTTTTTCATCGATTTATTGGTCTCAAATTAACACATTTGACCTCTTAACTAGTTTAATAGCGTTTTGGTTTATATCAGGTGACAATTTGATGTATAAATCAATTTTATGAATTTTTTGCATAATGCATCAAAAAACCTGGGCTGTAGCCCAGCCGAATTTTTCGGCAAAAAAGCTGATTTTCTTTTTTCATCGATTTATTGGTCTCAAATTAACACATTTAACTCTTTAATAGCGTTTTGGTTTATATCGGGTGAGAATTTGATGTATAAATCAATTTTATGAATTTTTTGCAAAATGCATCTCAAAATCCTGGGCCCAGTTTATAGCCCAGTCTAATTTTTCGGCAAAAAAACTGATTTTCTTTTTTCGTCGATTTATTAGTCTCAAATTAACACATTTGACCTCTTCGCTAGTTAAATAGCGTTTTGGTTTATATCGGGTGAGAATTTGATGTATAAATCAATTTAATGAATTTTTTGCAAAATGCATCTCAAAATCCTGGGCTATAGCCCAGTCGAATTATTCGGCAAAAAAACTGATTTTCTTTTTTCATCGATTTATCAGTCTCAAATTAACACATTTGACCTCTTCGCTAGTTTAATAGCGTTTTGGTTTATATCGGGTGAGAATTTGATGTATAAATCAATTTTATGAATTTTTTTTCAAAATGCATCTCAAAATCCTGGGCCCAGTTTATAGCCCAGTCGAATTTTTCGGCAAAAAAACTGATTTTCTTTTTTCGTCGATTTATTAGTCTCAAATTAACACATTTGACCTCTTCGCTAGTTTAATAGCGTTTTTGTTTATATCAGGTGAGAATTTGATGTATAGATCAATTTTATGAATTTTTTGCAAAATGCATCTCAAAATCCTGGGCTATAGCCCAGTCGAATTTTTCGGCAAAAAAACTGATTTTCTTTTTTCATCGATTTATTGGTCTCAAATAAACACATTTCACCTATAGGCTAGTTTAATAGCGTTTTGGTTTATATCAGGTGAGAATTTGATGTATAAATCAATTTTATGAATTTTTTGCAAAATGCATCTCAAAATCCTGGGCTATAGCCCAGTCGAATTTTTCGGCAAAAAAACTGATTTTCTTTTTTCATCGATTTATCAGTCTCAAATTAACACATTTGACCTCTTCGCTAGTTTAATAGCGTTTTGGTTTATATCGGGTGAGAATTTGATGTATAAATCAATTTTATGAATTTTTTGCAAAATGCATCTCAAAATCCTGGGCTATAGCCCAGCCGAATTTTTCGGCAAAAAAACTGATTTTCTTTTTTCATCGATTTTTAAGTCTCAAATTAACACATTTGACCTCTTCGCTAGTTTAATAGCGTTTTGGTTTATATCGGGTGAGAATTTGATGTATAAATCAATTTTATGAATTTTTTGCAAAATGCATCTCAAAATCCTGGGCTATAGCCCAGTCGAATTTTTCGGCAAAAAAACTGATTTTCTTTTTTCATCGATTTTTAAGTCTCAAATTAACACATTTGACCTCTTCGCTAGTTTAATAGCATTTTGGTTTATATCAGGTAAGAATTTGATGTATGAATCAATTTTACGAATTTTTTGCAAAATGCATTTCAAAATCCTGGGCTGTCGAATTTTTCGGCAAAAAAACTGATTTTCTTTTTTCATCGATTTATTAGTCTCAAATTAACACATTCGACTTCTTCGCTAGTTTAATAGCGTTTTGATTTATATCAGGTGAGAATTTGATGTATAAATCAATTTTGTGAATTTTTTGCAAAATGCATCTCAAAATCCTGGGCTATGGCCCAGTCGAATTTTTCGGCAAAAAAACTGATTTTCTTTTTTCATCGATTTTTAAGTCTCAAATTAACACATTTGACCTCTTCGCTAGTTTAATAGCGTTTTGGTTTATATCGGGTGAGAATTTGATGTATAAATCAATTTTATGAATTTTTTGCAAAATGCATCTCAAAATCCTGGGCTATAGCCCAGTCGAATTTTTCGGCAAAAAAACTGATTTTCTTTTTTCATCGATTTATCAGTCTCAAATTAACACATTTGACCTCTTCGCTAGTTTAATAGCGTTTTGGTTTATATCGGGTGAGAATTTGATGTATAAATCAATTTTATGAATTTCTTGCAAAATGCATCTCAAAATCCTGGGCTATGGCCCAGTCGAATTTTTCGGCAAAAAAACTGATTTTCTTTTTTCATCGATTTTTAAGTCTCAAATTAACACATTTGACCTCTTCGCTAGTTTAATAGCGTTTTGGTTTATATCGGGTGAGAATTTGATGTATAAATCAATTTTATGAATTTTTTGCAAAATGCATCTCAAAATCCTGGGCTATAGCCCAGTCGAATTTTTCGGCAAAAAAACTGATTTTCTTTTTTCATCGATTTATCAGTCTCAAATTAACACATTTGACCTCTTCGCTAGTTTAATAGCGTTTTGGTTTATATCGGGTGAGAATTTGATGTATAAATCAATTTTATGAATTTTTTGCAAAATGCATCTCAAAATCCTGGGCTATAGCCCAGTCGAATTTTTCGGCAAAAAAACTGATTTTCTTTTTTCATCGATTTATTAGTCTCAAATTAACACATTTGACCTCTTCGCTAGTTTAATAGCGTTTTTGTTTATATCAGGTGAGAATTTGATGTATAAATCAATTTTGTGAATTTTTTGCAAAATGCATCTCAAAGTCCTGGGCTATAGCCCAGTCGAATTTTTCGGCAAAAAAACTGATTTTCGTTTTCTGTCGATTTATTAGTCTCAAAATAACACATTTGACCTCTTCGCTAGTTTAATAGCGTTTTTGTTTATATCAGGTGAGAATTTGATGTATAAATCAATTTTATGAATTTTTTGCAAAATGCATCTCAAAATCCTGGGCTATAGCCCAGTCGAATTTTTCGGCAAAAAAACTGATTTTCTTTTTTCATCGATTTATTGGTCTCAAATAAACACATTTCACCTATAGGCTAGTTTAATATAGTTTTGGTTTATATCATCTGAGAATTTGATGTATAAATCAATTTTATGAATTTTTTGCAAAATGCATCTCAAAATCCTGGGCTATAGCCCAGTCGAATTTTTCGGCAAAAAAACTGATTTTCTTTTTTCATCGATTTATCAGTCTCAAATTAACACATTTGACCTCTTCGCTAGTTTAATAGCGTTTTGGTTTATATCGGGTGAGAATTTGATGTATAAATCAATTTTATGAATTTTTTGCAAAATGCATCTCAAAATCCTGGGCTATAGCCCAGTCGAATTTTTCGGCAAAAAAACTGATTTTCTTTTTTCATCGATTTATTGGTCTCAAATAAACACATTTCACCTATAGGCTAGTTTAATAGCGTTTTGGTTTATATCAGGTGAGAATTTGATGTATAAATCAATTTTATGAATTTTTTGCAAAATGCATCTCAAAATCCTGCGCTATAGCCCAGTCGAATTTTTCGGCAAAAAAACTGATTTTCTTTTTTCATCGATTTATTGGTCTCAAATAAACACATTTCACCTATACGCTAGTTTAATAGCGTTTTGGTTTATATCGGGTGAGAATTTGATGTATAAATCAATTTTATGAATTTTTTGCAAAATGCATCTCAAAATCCTGGGCTATAGCCCAGTCGAATTTTTCGGCAAAAAAACTGATTTTCTTTTTTCATCGATTTATTAGTCTCAAATTAACACATTTGACCTCTTCGCTAGTTTAATAGCGTTTTTGTTTATATCAGGTGAGAATTTGATGTATAAATCAATTTTATGAATTTTTTGCAAAATGCATCTCAAAATCCTGGGCTATAGCCCAGTCGAATTTTTCGGCAAAAAAACTGATTTTCTTTTTTCATCGATTTATCAGTCTCAAATTAACACATTTGACCTCTTCGCTAGTTTAATAGCGTTTTTGTTTATATCAGGTGAGAATTTGATGTATAAATCAATTTTATGAATTTTTTGCAAAATGCATCTCAAAATCCTGCGCTATAGCCCAGTCGAATTTTTCGGCAAAAAAACTGATTTTCTTTTTTCATCGATTTATTGGTCTCAAATAAACACATTTCACCTATACGCTAGTTTAATAGCGTTTTGGTTTATATCGGGTGAGAATTTGATGTATAAATCAATTTTATGAATTTTTTGCAAAATGCATCTCAAAATCCTGGGCTATAGCCCAGTCGAATTTTTCGGCAAAAAAACTGATTTTCTTTTTTCATCGATTTATTAGTCTCAAATTAACACATTTGACCTCTTCGCTAGTTTAATAGCGTTTTTGTTTATATCAGGTGAGAATTTGATGTATAAATCAATTTTATGAATTTTTTGCAAAATGCATCTCAAAATCCTGGGCTATAGCCCAGTCGAATTTTTCGGCAAAAAAACTGATTTTCTTTTTTCATCGATTTATTGGTCTCAAATAAACACATTTCACCTATACGCTAGTTTAATAGCGTTTTGGTTTATATCAGGTGAGAATTTGATGTATAAATCAATTTTATGAATTTTTTGCAAAATGCATCTCAAAATCCTGGGCTATAGCCCAGTCGAATTTTTCGGCAAAAAAACTGATTTTCTTTTTTCATAGATTTTTAAGTCTCAAATTAACACATTTGACCTCTTCGCTAGTTTTATAGCGTTTTGGTTTATATCAGGTGAGAATTTGATGTATAAATCAATTTTATGTATTTTTTGCAAAATGCATCTCAAAATCCTGGGCTATAGCCCAGTCGAATTTTTCGGCAAAAAAACTGATTTTCTTTTTTCATCGATTTATCAGTCTCAAATTAACACATTTGACCTCTTCGCTAGTTTAATAGCGTTTTGGTTTATATCGGGTGAGAATTTGATGTATAAATCAATTTTATGAATTTTTTGCAAAATGCATCTCAAAATCCTGGGCTATAGCCCAGTCGAATTTTTCGGCAAAAAAACTGATATTTTTTTTCATTGATTTATCAGTCTCAAATAAACACATTGACCTCTTCGCTAGTTTAATAGCGTTTTGGTTTATATCGCGTGAGAATTTGATGTATAAATCAATTTTATGAATTTTTTGCAAAATGCATCTCAAAATCCTGGGCTATAGCCCAGTCGAATTTTTCGGCAAAAAAACTGATTTTCTTTTTTCATCGATTTATCAGTCTCAAATTAACACATTTGACCTCTTCGCTAGTTTAATAGCGTTTTGGTTTATATCGGGTGAGAATTTGATGTATAAATCAATTTTATGAATTTTTTGCAAAATGCATCTCAAAATCCTGGGCTATAGCCCAGTCGAATTTTTCGGCAAAAAAACTGATTTTCTTTTTTCATAGATTTATCAGTCTCAAATTAACACATACGACCTCTTCGCTAGTTTAATAGCGTTTTGGTTTATATCGGGTGAGAATTTGATGTATAAATCAATTTTATGAATTTTTTGCAAAATGCATCTCAAAATCCTGGGCTATAGCCCAGTCAAATTTTTAGGCAAAAAAACTGATTTTCTTTTTTCGTCGATTTATTAGTCACAAATTAACACATTTGACCTCTTCGCTAGTTTAATGGCGTTTTGGTTTATATCAGGTGAGAATTTGATGTATAAATCAATTTTATGAATTTTTTGCAAAATGCATCTCAAAATCCTGGGCTATAGCCCAGTCGAATTTTTCGGTAAAAAAACTGATTTTCTTTTTTCGTCGATTTATTAGTCTCAAATTAACACATTTGACCTCTTCGCTAGTTTAATAGCGTTTTTGTTTATATCAGGTGAGAATTTGATGTATAAATCAATTTTATGAATTTTTTGCAAAATGCATCTCAAAATCCTGGGCTATAGCCCAGTCGAATTTTTCGGCCAAAAAACTGATTTTCTTTTTTCATCGATTTATTAGTCTCAAATTAACACATTTGACCTCTTCGCTAGTTTAATAGCGTTTTTGTTTATATCAGGTGAGAATTTGATGTATAAATCAATTTTATGAATTTTTTGCAAAATGCATCTCAAAATCCTGGGCTATAGCCCAGTCGAATTTTTCGGCAAAAAAACTGATTTTCTTTTTTCATCGATTTATCAGTCTCAAATTAACACATTTGACCTCTTCACTAGTTTATTAGCGTTTTGGTTTATATCGGGTGAGAATTTGATGTATAAATCAATTTTATGAATTTTTTGCAAAATGCATCTCAAAATCCTGGGCTATAGCCCAGTCGAATTTTTCGGTAAAAAAACTGATTTTCTTTTTTCATCGATTTATCAGTCTCAAATTAACACATTTGACCTCTTCGCTAGTTTAATAGCGTTTTTGTTTATATCAGGTGAGAATTTGATGTATAAATCAATTTTATGAATTTTTTGCAAAATGCATCTCAAAATCCTGACGTATAGCCCAGTCGAATTTTTCGGCAAAAAAACTGATTTTTTTTTCATTGATTTATCAGTCTCAAATAAACACATTGACCTCTTCGCTAGTTTAATAGCGTTTTGGTTTATATCGCGTGAGAATTTGATGTATAAATCAATTTTATGAATTTTTTGCAAAATGCATCTCAAAATCCTGGGCTATAGCCCAGTCGAATTTTTCGGCAAAAAAACTGATTTTCTTTTTTCATCGATTTATCAGTCTCAAATTAACACATTTGACCTCTTCACTAGTTTAATAGCGTTTTGGTTTATATCGGGTGAGAATTTGATGTATAAATCAATTTTATGAATTTTTTGCAAAATGCATCTCAAAATCCTGGGCTATAGCCCAGTCGAATTTTTCGGTAAAAAAACTGATTTTCTTTTTTCATCGATTTATCAGTCTCAAATTAACACATTTGACCTCTTCGCTGGTTTAATAGCGTTTTGGTTTATATCGGGTGAGAATTTGATGTATAAATCAATTTTATGAATTTTTTGCAAAATGCATCTCAAAATCCTGGGCTATAGCCCAGTCGAATTTTTCGGCAAAAAAACTGATTTTCTTTTTTCGTCGATTTATTAGTCTCAAATTAACACATTTGACCTCTTCGCTAGTTTAATAGCGTTTTGGTTTATATCGGGTGAGAATTTGATGTATAAATCAATTTTATGAATTTTTTGCAAAATGCATCTCAAAATCCTGGGCTATAGCCCAGTCGAATTTTTCGGCAAAAAAACTGATTTTCTTTTTTCGTCGATTTATTAGTCTCAAATTAACACATTTGACCTCTTCGCTGGTTTAATAGCGTTTTGGTTTATATCAGGTGAGAATTTGATGTATAAATCAATTTTATGAATTTTTTGCAAAATGCATCTCAAAATCCTGGGCTATAGCCCAGTCGAATTTTTCGGCAAAAAAACTGATTTTCTTTTTTCGTCGATTTATTAGTCTCAAATTAACACATTTGACCTCTTCGCTAGTTTAATAGCGTTTTGGTTTATATCGGGTGAGAATTTGATGTATAAATCAATTTTATGAATTTTTTGCAAAATGCATCTCAAAATCCTGGGCTATAGCCCAGTCGAATTTTTCGGCAAAAAAACTGATTTTCTTTTTTCGTCGATTTATTAGTCTCAAATTAACACATTTGACCTCTTCGCTGGTTTAATAGCGTTTTGGTTTATATCGGGTGAGAATTTGATGTATAAATCAATTTTATGAATTTTTTGCAAAATGCATCTCAAAATCCTGGGCTATAGCCCAGTCGAATTTTTCGGCAAAAAAACTGATTTTCTTTTTTCGTCGATTTATTAGTCTCAAATTAACACATTTGACCTCTTCGCTAGTTTAATAGCGTTTTGGTTTATATCGGGTGAGAATTTGATGTATAAATCAATTTTATGAATTTTTGCAAAATGCATCTCAAAATCCTGGGCTATAGCCCAGTCAAATTTTTAGGCAAAAAAACTGATTTTCTTTTTTCGTCGATTTATTAGTCTCAAATTAACACATTTGACCTCTTCGCTAGTTTAATGGCGTTTTGGTTTATATC